>JALIRH010000003.1:30258841-35058841 GCA_023055505.1 Callipepla californica brunnescens | reverse complement strand
TGTTTTTGCATAACGGCGGAACAGTGTAGCTTCCCCTAATTCCCTGAGAAATAAACTTGCTTGCTTCAACTCATTCCATCTTGTATTCGTGTTCAGCTAAATCAGTGGACAGACTGCCTCCAGGTACTGCGGGAAATGGCTTGGGAGTCCAAGGTTCCTCCTGATCAAGGAGGTGGTGACAGCCCTGCACCTGTCTTTGCTTTCTTAAGCTTTGAATATGGCGATGTTGCTCTTTAATGCTCCCAGACTTCTGATGGTCGTTATACTGCTAAGTAGGAAAGGAGAGAGGCTGAAAAATGTTGACATATATTCTTCCTTGAATTTAAATAAGACAATTTACCTTATGAGGAAAAACTGTTCAAAAAAGGCAGATACAAGACTTATACTTAGTTTACATACACTTTAATTACGAGTATTTCATTTGTTTGACAAAAGTACTGTAGATAATCCAATATGATGTTCAAAGAGCATTTAGAACATATGTATGTTTAAATAAGAGAATGAATACATACATAGTTGTATATGTATGTTTTGGTTTTGAATGAAATTATCTTGATTTTGACAAATCAGAGTCTTAAAATTGTTTCTCAAGTGTGATTGTGGAAAATTATTTTTCATGTTAATAGAGCAGAGTAATGGGATAGTGGTTTCTTCTTGCGTACTCAAGAAGTCCAGACTTGTTTGTCTGTCAAAATAACATGTGTAAGGTGTGACAGTTAGTGTAGGTAATCAGCACACAGGGGAGAAGCGTGTCCAGCATCTTGTTTAGCACCCTTGAAATCTGCAGTCTGGATGACCAGAGAATGATGGATACCACTTTGGATTTTTAATTACGCAGGCATAAAAAGGGACCTTGTACTCCTGATCTACAAAGTATAGCAAGACTCTGTACTTACATTGCAGCAGTGTTATTACTTCCTTTTCTCAACTCATTCTGTTAATGGAAGAATAAATGCATGAAGTTAAAAATAAAAATAAAATAAATGAGGTTTATAGGATTGGAAGGAGGTGGCTTGAAATGGTTGTGTGTTCTTGATCAGGGTGCTTAGTAGGGAAGTACCATTTAACATACTTGTTTATGTACTTTAATCTCAGTGGAACCCTGTTCAATTGAAGTGTTTTGTTGCCTCACATCTCAAACCTGCTTCTCACAATTTTTTTTTTTTTTGTAAATTTCTTTCAGTTTTACTGTGCTCAAAGTTCCACTGCAAATACTTGTTTAGTTGTAAAATGTGACTAACCTCTTTCACATTATTGTGCTGTATTCTCTAACGTTTGTTTAAATAATGAGACTATTTCAGTTATTTTAATGATCCTGTATTTCAGAGTTAAGATTATGAACATGCTTTTTCTGATTTGGACTGATGGGGAGTGTCTCAAATAATGATGACTCTTTTTATGAGGGTGAAGTTGAGAACTCTGGAAATTGAATATGGCCTAAAAATCTGGAAGGGGCTTTAAATTACTAAGTGTAACTGTGCTCACAGTTGTTCATGAAGATGATAATATTTATCCTGGTACTCTATGGATAGAGAATTAGTAATTAATAAAATGAAGTTGCAGAGGTTTTTTTCTCAATGATAAAAATAGCAGTGATTTTACTCTCTCCCCATCTCTTCACTTTATATGAAAATATTTATTTTTTTTTGCCAAGATGCTCTTGAATTGGTCAGTTACTGAAATTCTTGTCATCTGTAAATTATACTTTATACCAGGATGTTTGGTCTCAGTGCTGACTTCATACAACAGATGTGAAAGTTGGGCACCTGATTTAATTCTAAAATTGAGGTTGAAGCAAACAGGGTTTGAGTGTAGTTGAGCAACCATTCAGCTGTTGACTGTCTGTCCCTGTTCTTGAAATACATAGCACATAATGGTTTCAGCACTTGTATCCAAAATTATCCCAAAACACCATAGTTGTCATTTTTGAGGGGCTTTGCTTCATGTCCGAAGATTTTAGAGGCTTTTATATAGGTAGGGATCAGAATTTGAAAAAGGCTCTCTAAATTGTTTTAATATTGAAGAACCCTGTCTATGCAAACACAAACCATTGAGCTCCAGACTCAATCTTTTTTCAGACACAGTTCTGAAATGTGCATAAATGAACTAAATTCAGCAGCTTATCATTGATTCAGTTTGGTTAGTCTACGTAAGTAACCTGTAGGTTAAGAAGGAAGTAAGAATAGCACCCATGGTCAGCCTGATTCATATTCCATCTCTGATAGCAGACAATCTATTTTGCTTTGTACTTTCCCATTTTTTTTGCTTGCATATGTTGGGCTTTTAGCAAAAGATAAGGAAAACGATTCAGTTATGAACCCAAAAGCTGAGTAGTTCCTAGTGCTTTTTCATTGTGTCCAGAATTTTCCCTTTCTTTATGATAGTTTTTTAAAAACTCTTGAAATTGACTTATTTTTCATGTTAGAAAAAAACATGGCACGTTTGCTTTTTTAATATTCCAGAATTTTGTTTACAAGGTCTCTCAAATTTGTGGACTCATATGAGTTTGGTTTGATTTCTACTGTACTGAAAGTACAGCAAGTAAAGGGAGACTGGAGTTTATGAACAGCACTTGAAATAAAATTGCAGGCTGATACAGAATGGAGAACTGAGGAGGTTAAAAAAAAAAGTTTGAGAAACTATATTTGTCATTTCCTAAAAGACTGATTAAATTCCCTAAATAATGTTATTTAGCTATATAATTTATGTGCTCACATTGCGAACTGATATTCCTCTGTGTTCAATATATAAATAATTATTGCATTATAGATATCCCCGAATAAGTAAAAAAAACCTTAACAAAAAAAGAAAAGGATATAAAAAATAAGATCTACACTAACTGAGACTGTCAGTTTGCATGGCCTCCCTGTATTTTGGACATCAGATGATATTTTGCTAGTCAGCATCCATCTGAAAATGTTTTATGTTCTTGCTTCTGTTGTGTAATGCTGAGCACAATGATTTTGTCTGCTCTGTATATGAAGGTCGCAGCCATGTATTGAGAGTGTTCTAAGTGAAGTTAATATATAAAATTATTCCCTCCATGGCTATTATGATGTTGCATGGACTCTAGGAGAGAAGAGAAAAGAGGGAAATCTAATTGAACAGTTATTTTATTAAGGTATTTTTCTCAATAAGTTTCACTTAATATAGGACTGCTTCTGACATCAGCCAGCAAGCAAGCAAGCAGCTGATGAGATGAATTACTCACGCAGTCCTGGTTTAACAAACTGATAGACTTTGAAAATTAATTAGTCTGAATATTGTGGGGAATCCACCCAAGTCAAGAGCGCTGGGGAGTTGAAGTGGTTGCCTCAGACTGTGGGGGAAGCTTTGAATTTCTTCTTCTGGGCACACATCTTCCAGTGCCTAACAACCAGCAGTTCATCAGCTGACTGTTAGCCTAGAGGTGCTAACTGCTACGGGGGTGTCAAGCGGGTGCCTTTCAGCAGTACTGCAAGACCTAGAGTACTTGGGGTCACAGATTGATGGAGGGTTTATTCTGTTTTCATTAACTTATTCTTGTTCTTTACAAGGCTGTGAAAAAGATTTTTTTTTTTCCATAGTCACTAAAGCCCTTCTTGACTACTTTGGAGAGTCATAATACTTATTCACAGTAGGTTTTACGTAATGAAAATTTGGTCTTCTGGCTTCAAGCCACAATTGACATTAATGGTAATTAAATTTCATTTTCTGATCTTTGAGATCTAAGCTTCATTGTTCAAGACTTGATTTTGCAGGATCAGCACTTCACTAGGTAGGAAGCTTTCCATGAGACCTCAGCAACCTGAGAATGTGGAAGCCTGAATGGAAATCGGGGATGTGTTGTATCACAGATAAAACCTGCAAAGAGGAACTTGCTATGCAAACGTTTGTTATTTAAGTACTGGGAACCTGACTGGGAAGTTGGGGGGAAGATTTGGGAATACTGTCGATGAGTTTTGTTATGTAACTGTTATTCTGTAAGTTTTCTCTGCTCGCAGTAACATCCAGAATGAATGAATTAGCGTAGGTAACATAAAGGGAAAGGGCAACCTCTCCCTCAAGATTATGTGCCAAAAATATAACCAGAAGTTCTTTTCTTAACGTAGCCATACAGGAAATAGTTTTTAAGTTCAAAAACATAATAGCAGCATTTCTCAGTGTGAGATTTAAGCTTGGTTTTAGCAAAACTATACTCTTACCTGTTTATTCTTCAGTTTGTAGTTTTGTCTCACAAGTTAATGAGCAATTTTATGCTTTTTCACTGATTTTTGAACTGCAATATCAAAAATCAATTTTTTTTCTGAAAATCAGTAGATTACACTGTAGTTTTACATCACCTCATTTCTTGTAATTCTGTATGATAAATACGCTTTAATGCAGAATTTCAGTAAAAATAAAATAAAATTAGAATCTGACGTGGAATGTAGTTGTTTTCAGTCTTTGTCATCCTTGAAGTCAAGGCATCCATTTCTTTTGGGGTTAATGAAAGATGCTCATGTTTAAGAATTCAGAATGTTTGAATTGAGGTCTGCCTTGGAAACAATCAAAGCTTAAATTATCAATTGCAAAGGAAAGGTGGGAAACTTAGAAATGTGAACACTTCGTTACTTTGATTAAAAAATTCTCAACTGACGGTATTAACATATTGGAAAAAATGTTTGCATGTATTTTTGATCTTAAAAAAAAAACAAACGCCGAAAACAAAATAGGATTTCACTGTTTAGCTAACGTTTGTGCAACTGGCAGGTAATTCTCTCTCTGCCACCAAAAGTAGGAATTATATAAATGTTTGGAATTTACTGCCTCCTCCTCTTAACTGCTGATGTTGGTGGATTATGTACCCATTGCCATCTTAAAAGATTTGTTTTGCCAATAAGAGAAAATTTCAAGATGTTTGTAACAAATTTGAGCAAAGAGATATTTTAGCAAGTTTTTGCCTGCTACAATATTTCTTATGATTTACAAAAATAAAAATATCACTTCTAAGTGTGCAAATAGAGCATGTTTGAATGGAGACTGTGGAAAGCTAGAGAAACAAATGATATAAAGCCAGTACTCAAGAGTTAGAGTACATGTATTAAACTGTATATATTCTGTATGTTGGTATTAATTGTTGGTAGTCTTGTACTTGAATTTTTAGATATGTATTTTATTGATTTTTTTTTTTTAAGGTGCAGGTAATTCAGTCTTCATTCCTACCTGTCCACTAGGTGGTTGGATGATCCAGAGAATGTGAGAAAATACCAAACCAAGTGGAAATAAAACATGAAGAATGTATTTTTTTTCTGCTTAAAATACAGTGTAATGACAGTTAGGCATCAAACGCTTTTTGCCCACTGTGCCACTGGAAGGAAAGAAGATGTTGTTGGCTGTGTTTTTGTCTCATAAGCGTTACCAAAGTAGTCCAGACAGTTTGCTGACCTCAAATAGACCTTTAAGTCTCTGACTTGTCAGACAAGAGGGGCAGTGCTCCTCATTGGCATTCAGATCACAGGCAGCCACTGGGCTCAATGCATAGCCAAGTACTGCTTTAGGATTTAGACAAAGCCGCTCTGGCAAAGCATCCCAGTTGTCAGGGTAGCTGGCGGTTTCCTAAAGAACTATTATATAATGGAGAGACTGAAAAAAAGCTTTAGGATGCAAATGTTTTTAAAAGTAAAAAATAAAAAAATAAAAAGTGGGGGTAATTTGTGAAAAGAAACACCCCCCCACACTGTTCCAGATGATCTCATTCATTGGTTCTTCCGTCTGTTTAACTTCTCAGGGACATAAATGTAGTTTGCTGTTTAAAACTGTAGTGATGTCACTCCAAAGGTATTTTGTGGAAGAGGAGAAGGGAATTATCTGAAAGCGTTTGGGAGTCAACACGTTGAGATTTATTAGCTTTACTAGAGGTCAGCTATTTGTGTTTCTTCTGTGTATTTATAGTAGAGTAAGCTGGGAATTCAACGGTAGAGTTAATGTTTACATTTGAAACATTGCAGGTAACAGAAGTGGATGTTCCGCTTATTACTACAGCAGCCTCTTGGGGTGAAACTGTAATCTAGAATCTTTCTGTCTCTGTCCAGATTTACAACCTGCATCCATGTGCAGGTTCTCGCACAGTGAAATAATCTGACACTTTCCAGTACTTAGGGTTCCCCTCCTGCTGCACCAACATAGTGTCGCGTTTGGGCACTGTGCTGAGGCACATACAGGCCTTCCTCCCTGGGAGCAGGATATAGGAGCAGCAACAACTTTGCACTGGAGTTGTGAAAGTGAGTACCACAAAAGCTACTTGAAAACATAGGGGGCTCTGCTGTCCATTGCAGCGTGCTAGCTCTGCTGTGGATGTTTTGGCATAAGCAGTTCTGCTTAGTCAGCCTTAGTTTTAAATGTGTTATGTTATTTTAGTTATAATGTGGCCCTGTTTAACAAACTGCTTTGGAAAGTGTACATCTTTTAAACATTTGTACGATTACTGCTGTCTCACCTTTTTAAAATACTGTTCCAACCACTACACATCACTTACTTGTTATACAGCAAATCAGCAGAGTACTTGGTATGCTGAAGAAGGATTATGAAGCGTAGATATGTTTTCTGTAAGGGTATGATCTTTTTTTTTCTTCTAGTAACTTTGCATGAATAGGTTACAGGGGCATCCAGAGAACACAGTTTAAAGCAGAAGCTTTTGCAAGAGGGGGAGCACGTGCTCTTTCCAGAAGTTTGGTCTCTAGGGAAGGATGCCTTTCTCATGGAAACAATTATACATCATTAATTTAGTTTCTTAAGTAGGGAAATACTAGATTGGAAGATACTAAATTATGCTTTCTAGGTGGTCTGAACAGTGTTTTACCCATCGCATCAGGTCGTTGATTAGGAAGAAAAGATAATGGAAGATCACTTTGGGAGATCTGAACCATTGACCATAGAATCATAACAGTATCAGCAATCATGTCCAAAACATGTTGGCAGTAGTCATGACCCAAAGCTCCTACAGCTATAAGGGCCTGCCAAGTAACTAGCCACTAATCCTGTTCCTTTAGTTGTATTCAGTTAGTTATTTGTAGAGCAGTCCTACCTAGTGGCTGGATAATTTGTTGTTCCAGATTGCCAGTCTGTCTCACCTTTCATTAGAACACATGCAAATGAAAACTCTGGATGCAGTTTTCACAGAAAAGGGTTTTTAAGATTAGAGTGTCATGAGAACCATTGCATTAATGTTAACTATACTGCTGGAATCTTAAAATGGTCTTGTGTCATAATTACGAGAGTGCTGCTCTGAAAGTAATGTCTCCTGTTTTATTATGTCAGTCCACAACGTCAGAGGCAGATTGTGGTGATATGGCAAGTAGAGGTTGAACCTTCCCACCAATGTTTCATTATATCTTGTTGCCATGTGACAGATGGCAGCAGGGGGACAGTCTTGACAGAACCATGCCTGACATGGAAGTGTGTATTAAGCTAAGGGGTGAGATGGAATGGCTCCTTGCCGAAGAAGTGCACCAATAGACATTCATTGAAGCTTGTTGAAAGTTAATGGAGACCAAACAGTGGATGTGAGCACAGTGAGGCAGTGGGTGGTGCACTTCAGCGTCAGCAACTGAAGTAGTGGGTCACCTCTTCTGGTCATTTATATCACAGATGAAAATGCACAGCTAATAGCATTCTGTAGCTGAGAATTTGTTCTGTCAAATAGTGTTATTGTGCTCTTTGCATCTGTTGTAGTTTGCATGGAAATAAACAGGAGGCATTACTGATGGAGTGATCTGTGTGTTTGTTTCTTGCTCATTTGGAAGCTGTGGCTAATGAGTATCTTTGATTTTTGATTGGTTCATTCAAAACTTGAGGTTTCAGTGTGTTTCCTTCATAGTGATCTCATATGCATACCTATATATGTATATACTGTGTTAAAGCAAATGCAAGCATGTTTGTACATTTTTCAGGATGCTGCTAGTTTGTGCTGCTTCAATATCAAACTGTGTGCAGTGTGATAGTGATCCATGTCTGGATTCGTTACCGTATTTTTCCTAATTATTTCCTTTTATGTCTAACAAAGAGTAGTAAGCAAGCAAACAAAACTGGATAGGTCTGCTTGTAACTTTGTGCGTGGTGGTGATGATATGAATGAGTAGTAAATGCCTTTGTCATTGCATTTTCTATTTAGCACATAGCTGACTTATTTGACAATAAAATAACCAGATTTGTCTATCTAGCTGGAGCTGTTTAAGCATCTCACAGCTGTTCATTCCCCTCTTTCCACCCTTCATGTGGTGACAGTAGAAGTTACTGTTTCCATCAGAAATTCTGCAGCACATCACTAGCTCTTAACCCTTTGTTTTTGAAATGAAATGGACTGTGTTATACTATTGTTTGTCTGTTCATGTGCTGAGACAGAGAGATTATGATAGAGATGATAAATGTTTTTCTCTAGAAGCAGGGAGAATGGGTACACTGCAACCTTTGCACGTGCATTTCTGCTACTTCTCTACTAGATGTGTTCATCTAATAGAGCAGTGTTGGTGCAGGGTACTAAACTGCAGAAAAATATAGTGTGAATCAAAACGACAATTTAATTGTTTTCTTCTGATTAGCTCCTAGAATTATCTTACAGCATGTTGAAAGAATGATTGATGTTACTGAGTGGTTGCATTTTTTTTTTTTTCAGTGTCTAGGTGTGACTGTATTGTAAAATTTGGTTTGGGATTACAGAGTATGAGTTAGGAGTACAAGTCATAAAGATTGCTCTTACGCAAGATGACGTTCTCATACATAAGACTGTTAATGCACCCTGAAAATTTGAGGTACCTCTCAACTTGGTGTGTTTCTTCATATTTAGAAATAAACTGCATTTTTCTATTAGTTAAAAGAAGAAACAGCAGAAAAAGAAATGAAGTAATTGTGGGGATTGCTTGAACACTTGAAACTACTAGGTTCACTATGTAGACCTATGCTGTGTGAGTTAAAAGGGGAAAGTACTATCTACCGATTGTAGATATCCCTTCAAAATAGAATCCCACTGTTACAGATGGAGAAGAATTAGAGGGACCTCAGGTACATTTCGTTATTGGTAGAGGATGTCAAATTAACTTGACAACAGAAGACTGTGCCAGTCTTGGAAAGGTGCTGTACTCTGATCACAAGTTTTCTTGTTGCACCCAAAGGGAAAGAATCTCCTCTTTGTTGCCTATAGCCTGTCCTTATTCTACTACTATGTATTTATCATCTTTAGCCCTTCTTCCCAGCTGTGTTCTTACTCCCTGGGCAGTCCCAGTCTTTGCTTGCTAAGCTTTTCATTTGTGAAAAAAAATCATCCCTCAGCAGATGCTGAATATGGAATTATTCAGTTCAGTCATTAAAATCTGGCAAATCATAGGGTAGGAGGATCAGATTTTAGCTATCTATAGGTGGCACAGCCAAGCTCATGAAATTAGCGCATTAGAATTTGACTTTGGAAACAAGGCAGCTAGACTTTTATGTTGAACTTACCTGTAGAAATACATCACTATGGCAGAACATATGGAACTGCTGAAAAAGAGCTGTGGATACCATCAGAGGCTGAGGAAGGAATGATCAGACACTTGGATTAATAGTTTAAATAAATTATAGAAAGTGAATGTAAGTAATTTAAATCTTTTACTCATTAAAGAAAAAGGAGGGCGTGATTTCTGTCCAAATTATTATTTTAAACGTTCACTTGGAGCATGTTAGGAGGAATAGCTGTCTACAGGCAAGAGTTTTCACCACTCATTGTCTGATACAACTAGAAGTGAAGTTCTTGTTATTAAAAACAAGTGTTGTTAGTTTCTGAGTCCTCTGTTAAAAAGGGAAATCCTGAGCTCTGAAGGCTTACTATTTTTATGGTGCTATTTTGGCAGTTGTCTTTGTTTTCCTATGCATGATGACTGTTATATGAGTGACCTGACATTTGTAGGACTGTTATGCTATTTTATGCGAACATATCTTATAACTGGTGGCACTTTAATAATAAGTACGAACTTATCATAGTACTGAACTAAAAGGTTAGTAATCTTTAAAGAAGAGGCAAGAACCTTAGTTTCACTTGAGTTTACAGATTGCAGCCATCACAATACTGAACAGGTAGGGGAAAAAAAACAACGCAAAGTGTAGGAAAACAGCTAATTATAGTAATTGCAGCTGGTTTCAAAGTACTTCTAACAGTTTGTGCATAATGCTTACTTGAAAGCATCAAATGGGCGCTAGTTGTGAAATAGAACACCTGTTTGTTGTTGAGCATGTGTTTATGCAGATGATTTTTGTTGTCAAAGCACCTTGATGTAGAGTAGTCCTGTTTACATTTACATTCTCCCCAAAGGATTAACAGTGTTCTCTCAATAAATTTGCAGTCTATTCTACTCTCAAAGGCTGCTGTTTGGAGGGTGGTGTGAACGAGGCAACAAGTGCTTGCTAATCACTTGAATATACATAATTAGCGACAGTCTGGTGCACTGGAGTCTTTGTACAACCATAACAATACTGATTGGCAGCAGCAGATAACAATAGTTGTGGCAAGGTGCTATTTTTTGAATATTTGAAGGTGTTTTTCTTTTATATTTGCAGTGGACATTTTGAGTTAATTATGCTATTATTCTGGAACACTTACTGGTTTTTGTTCATGTCAGAGTTAAAGATCTGTCCTGTGTATACCTCTTGTACACAGAGGTATAAGATCTCTCTTAAATACCTCTTTAGAGACTGGACTGGATTGCTTTTTTTCTTCCTTGATAATTTTATGAGACTAAGTTGGATTCCTTTTTTTTTTTTTTTGGTTGTTTTGTTTTGTTTTTTTTATTTTTCCCCTTATTACCTTATTATTTCTGTATAACTGACATTTTTGTCCCTGTTCGTTGCAGGGGAGTTGGACTAGATGGCCTTTAAAAGGTCCCTTCCGACTCAAAGGATTCTATGTATCTTCCGAGTAAGAATGTAAGGTTTGTCTGAAAATGTGAGAGATGAAAGTATGTGGTGATAATCGTATTCTGCAGTGATCAGTTTTATGTCTGGCTCTATTTGACAGGTTCACTATTTCAGAAAACAAACATCAAGTAATCGGTGATAACATTTAGAGGTAATGTAGGCTGTAATACATTAAATAACAGGAAATTATCTGGATTGCTTCTCATGTTTTTTATGTTCAAACAAAATGTGTTTTAATATGGCAAAACGTGTAACATCAAGAGAAAACAGTAGAAGTAGTAGACTGTTTATGAACGTCTAGAAGATAATGAGTCACTGGATTTGGCAAGGTTAAATTGCATAAAACTAATCAAATTTCCTTTCACTGACAAGGTAGCAAGCTTTGGATGTCATGTCTTGGATTTAGTTATGCTTCTAATACTCTGAAAAGAGTGCTTTGTAAGGAAGCAAAAGATGCATACATTCATTGAAACAAGTGTGAGGTTTGTTTCTAGCAGTAAAATTTGTTAAAACAAAAAACAGCAGCAGCAAAATAAAAAACCACCAGCCAAACAAAACCAAAAACCCACTGTGGAGAATATATTTTAAATGTTCTCTCTCAAAAAGTAAGTAAATGTGAATTAGGTAGACTCTGTGTTGTGTTCTACCTAGGCAGTACTTGGATTGCTGAGGTGCTTAATGGAGAATAGTTACTCATGTTCACAGGTGTCTCCAAAGGAAGGGGGCTGTGGGGGTGTTGTAGGATAGGATTAGAATTCAGAATGATATCAGTAATGTAGAGATATGATGTCTGAAGGGATGGAAGCTATTTGAAGGAACAAATTTGAAATGAAGTCTAGAATGATTAACTTTACAAAAAAATGAATCGAGAGTAAATGCCAAGGTAAGTGGCACTTACCTTGGCACTTAGTAGGTACCGTGGGTGATACTCTTGATATTAATTATATCTCAGTGTTCTTAAGAATTCAAACTCAATCGTATATATGCAGTTTCAGAGCCTGTAAGACACATCTGTCCGCTCCACTGAACACTTCAAATCTCAGTTGCCAGCGCCATTCATTTCAGCGCGGCAGTTCAAGATCATAAAGACTATAAATACAGACAAGTAATGAGAGTGACTGGTGATTTAAAGAATGTGACCTGTGAGTATAGGTTGAATGAACTGTAATTACTGAGGTTAAGTAAGAATAGAGAAGGTGCTAATGTAATCTGTTATTTATGTTGCAGTGGAGAGTAAGCATAAAATAAGAAGTAGTCATACTATGTCTGAGTTGTACCAGTGGCCCATCTAGCCCAGTAATCTGTCTGGAGCAGTGGCAGAGGAGATGCTATTTAGGAAGAGCTTGCAAACTTAGCCATTTTCTTGCCATTCATTCTTGCATTTTTCCACTGTTTGAAGCAGTTGTGTTAGTAATGTTTGATCTGTGTTTCATCAGTCTGGAATCCATTTATGGGCCTGTTGTCCATGAACGTAAACTCTTTTTGAACCTGTCAGTGCAGTCTGGCTCTGTGGCCATAAGTTTCAGATGTAGATTTTTAAAAAAAAATTGTTTCCTAAAAATGTTTTCTTCTACATTTTCAGTGTATCTCCTGGTAGATTTGCCAGGTGCCCTGACTCTTTTATTGCGGTATTGGATGAACAACAACTGCACTGATGTATTATCGCCTTTGTGACTTTGTAAACCTCAATCTTACCCCCTCAACATTCTCCTCTCTGAGCTGAGAAGTCCCTGCCTCTTAATCCTCTAGATCTTAATCCTTAGAAAAGGCAGCTGCTGCATCCTCTGCATCAATTTGGTTTCCCTTCTCTGCGTTTTTTGTAATTGTACTTCTTGAGATGTGCAGGTTAATGAAGATGTGGGCACAGCAGTGTTTTCTGTGTCAGCAGAGTTACATCCTTTCTCTTCACAGTATCCTGTCTGAAATGCCCAGTGTTTTGTCAGGGTTTTTTTTCTTTTTTTTTTTTTTTTTCTTTCTTTCTATTGGCCATGCTTGTACATGAATTTAAGATTTTATAAAGCTGTCAGCAGTAACTCCAGGACTCTCCTAAAATTTAATTCCTGGTTCTAAGATAAATGCTGTGAGGCATGGTTTAGGTGATTTTTTTTTTTCTACATGTACTACCCCACATTTATATACCTCCTGTTCATTTGTCACCTTTGCTAACTCAACTTTGTGAGGGTTTTTATTTTTTTTTGGGGTCCATGACATTGACTTAGCATTTCAGTATCCACTACAGCATTGTGTCATCTGTAAGCTTCAAGATTTCATGGATCATACCAATGTCCACATCTTTGATTAAGATGTTGAATAAAAATGATCCCAGTGTGGATTCCTGTGAGACCTGCTGAGTGTATTCTTCATGCTGAAAAGTGGCCTTGAAGCCTTATGTTTTATTTCCTATTCCTTAGCCAGTTTTCAGACTGTATTAAAAACCTCTCTTTTGCTCCTGTGATAGTATAGTTTCTTTAATTCTGTTTGGGGAGGAACCTTGGCAAACACGTTCTGCCTACTGGATGCCTTTCACCCTCATGTTTATTGCCCCTCTTGTTGGAAACTATCAGGCTGATGAGGCAGGCTTTCCCTTCACAGTAGCCATGCTGGCTCATTCCCAGCAGATCCATGTCTTCTCATGTGCCCTGTGATCTTTCTTATTACAGGCTCTAGTGACTTGCCAGAAGTCAGACTTGCAGGTAGTTCCCAAGATTCCATTTAAACTCTCTTTTTGTTTAGAGTCCTCTTAACACCCCATCAGTCTTCGGAGCCTGTAGCCAATTTGTAAAGAAGGGTTGCGCATCTTGGCTAGCACATCTGTGCTTTCACATCTCAGTTATTTCAGCACAACTGCCTAACTGTCATCCAGTCTTGCTCACTTGCTGGCATCTAATAATTCCTACGTGTTTATATTAAATAATCTAGCATTTACCTGTTAACTACTGGGAATGATCTGGGCTTGGGTATCTTTCCAGTGTGTTCAGAAATGAAGACCGAGGCAAAGAATTCATAGGGTTCTGTGCTGTGACCTTATTATCCCTTTCTGTGCTTTTGTTATCAAGCAGCCCCAGTGATTTCTTGTCTGGCTTCCTGGTTTTGATGACAAGCATCATTTGCAAGAAGCTTTTCAGATTATTTTCTAGTTCTGTTAATTTTTTGTTTACATTGACCTGATGTTACGATTCCTTTTCATCCTTATTTGGGTAAGATTTTCACTC
Organism: Callipepla californica brunnescens; assembly: GCA_023055505.1. Lineage (NCBI taxonomy): Eukaryota > Metazoa > Chordata > Aves > Galliformes > Odontophoridae > Callipepla > Callipepla californica. The sequence continues at coordinate 35,044,727 of JALIRH010000003.1, read as the reverse complement.
TTAATACTGATCTTCTACCTATAATAACCTCTTTAATTTCTTTAAGACATTAAGATAGATGTTTAGTGATGGGGGAGAGGCGATTATATTTTTTTTCTCTGAATAGTGGCAGCCATTTTCAGCGTGTTTGTAAGATCTTGATGTTTGCACTGTCTTTTTCTTTTGACTCTTTTCTGTATGTTTATTTATATTTTTCTGTTGATATTAAATATTTACACGAGATTTATTTGGCCAGCTATCTCCCACTCCAGTGCTAAACCTACTCATGAAGAATTCAAGTGGATTCCAAACAAATGTAGCAGTCTTCTAGCAGAGAAGGAACACAATATGAAATAGTAAGCTAATAAATGATGGTAGTTGTTTCCATCCTGTTCTTTGCAGATCCAGCAGGATCTGTCTCTACTTCTGAAGAGTCTGCAGATTGTTACTGAGATAAAAACATTAGCCAACTCATGAGGGATGTAGAGAGTATACCTCTGCTGCTATTTAGGACTCTGTGTTAGTACTGGAAAATGTTAGGGTTCCACCAAGCAAAAAATGTCAAAATCAAGTGAGTTAAAAAATACTGTTATTTAATGGTCGTAATTCTGAGAGTTTCTAATTAAGTATGTTGTCGCATAGTCTCTTTATTGTCTCTAAAGATGCATAGGAAGAATACTGAGAAGTTAATAGGCACTGAAAGGTAGGAATTGAGTTACATTCCAGTTTGTCTTTTAATATTTAATATTAAAACAAAGAAAAATTGTATTTTTTTAAGTGTTGGAGAGAATGGCTTTAGAGCCTAAGACTGGGAGAACCAGTAAGTATGAGTATTGAGAGTTTTCTGATTGCTTGGTTATGAGAAAGACTCTTAATGAGGCCATGAGCTCTTCAATGTAGTGAGATAATTGTGCCTCATAAATGAGTGTTGAATCCAGATGTATTCGGAACCAAGACAAGTCTGGTTATGAGGAAAATCTGAAAAATACTGTGGAATATGTCTCAATACCATCAGTACTTAAAGAAGCAACAACAGTGTATCCATAATGGGGAAATTTTGTGGCCTGCTATTTTTGTGAAGAGGTTAGACTGAAATAGCTTCCACATATGTGCCTTGCTCTGCTTTCATGTTCTACTAAGTTAAGCCACTTTTGGCTTTCCTGCTCGAATGACGGCACAGGTATTACTGTTTCTGCACTTCCATCATCAGGAACAAAAAAGTGCATACGAGATGTACCTGAGCAGCATGACCATACTTTTGCAAGCAGAGGCCACAAGAAGTTGCGTGTTTTGTGCTTGTACAGTCAACCAGAGACAGATGTACAGCTGCCCCCTACTTGTTGCCCATGTAACTTGAGCATTTGAACAGATGCCTAGTGTGCCAGGGAGAGAGGGAAATTTTGTGTTAACCAGAGGATGTTTTCTTTCTACTTCTAATCAAATCTAGCAGTATGCTGCTAATGACAGAGGAAGTTCAGCTAAAGCTTGTCTGGAACACATCCCTGTGGCCACTTCATGCTGAACTTAGCAAGAATTTGACTTGCAGGCTGATGGGCTCCGTCATCTGACATGATAGGACACTGTCCTATTCCTCTCTTACCTCCCCCATTCAACATCCCCATCTACTTTATTTTTTAATTTCCTTTTACTGTTGCACTGGTGAGCTGCACAATTGGTGGATCAGACAGGGAAAACCAATGGACTGTGGATTTGGAAGAGAGAGTTATAAAACAAAAAACAACAACAACAAAATAACCAAAACCCAACAACAGCAACAGAAAAAATGCCACACCAAGAAACAACACATGGACTAATGTGAGGTGTTCTATTGGAACTGGAGAAATCTGCAAACAGCATTATTTCAAGAGAGTGAGAACTTCTAGTGGGCTGGAGTGTTTCTGAAGCTTACTTTGATCACTTAGGCTCACCCTACTCTGCTCCCCATGGAGATAAAGAGTACAGCAGAGAGCAGCCAGATCTCTGGGAAGCAGCCCTCCCCTTAATCATCTCAGATTGTGTGGAGAGGGTTTGCTGTCTGTCACCAATAATCATGTCACTAAATTTCAGTCAGTCTCTATCAGATTGTGATCTGTTGGTACAAGATCAAGATGTCACTGAAAAGTAAATTGTCGCAGTATGAAATTGTAGTTATGTGGAAGGCCGTCCTTTTGTTGAAACGGTTTCAACTGTGCTGCTAATACTTGCTATTCTTATATGCAGGCTTGATAAACAAAAAGAATACTTTCAGGACAGAGGAGATGAAAAATTTCTGACTGATGGTGAACTCAAATTCCCCTGGGAGCTTAGCATGGAAAAATGCATCAGCATCATAACGGGCACTCATCTGCAGCATGACCTCCAGAAGACAAAGCAGTGTTTTACTCTTGGGATTAACAAACATGTGTGAGCTTTAGTACTGTTGTTTGGTAGTCAGGTGATAGACTGCCCATATGTCCTCATACCTAATTCTGGTATCAGATTTGTTTCTCTTTGAAAAACGAGGTAGAAACATAGCTTTATTCTGTTGTCATTTGTTCTAGTTCTTAAGTCAGTAACAGGAAATTTTAGAAGATGCTTTGAGAAGTTCTGTATCTAAATCTGTTTTTCTCACTGTAAGCTTATCTTGGCAGGGCTTTTTTTCATTTTGTTAACTTTTCTGGGAAAATAAATAGATGATTATAGAATATAGATGACTTGTATCTAATGAGTCTTACTATATAGCTCTGCATACCAAAATGAATGTTATAGTTCTTCAGACACCTGCACAGTTGAAATCCCTTCCCCCAGGCAGCAGGGTACACTTCTGGAGGTGTCATAAATCCTGAATGCACAGGTAGGAGGGAAAGAAGGAAAAGTTTTTCTCAGAGACTCATAACCTTTGTCCAGCTGAACAGATATCCACATCTTTTCAAAAAATCTCTCTCTAAAAATTTCCAGGGGATCTGGACCGGTTAAATTAAGATTTCTTAACTCATGAGCACTGTTAACCACCAGATTGAAGAAAAATAATGGTTTAGTAGCAGTGTTTTGCAGTGGGAAGAAAATATTCTGCTCCAAAGTGCAATAAAGTCAAAGTGTTTAAGAATAAACACAAGCATAAGACATTGGTTTTTTTTTTTTTTTTTTTTTTTCCCCACTGGCATTGTGCTGTGAGGAAGTTACAATTTGTAGGTCATTTTAAGCAAATGAGGAAATGTTACATCAGTGTTATGTGAACATCATTACTAAAGCCTGATGGAAGTATATAGACTTCCTCTCACTATTACATGATTTTCTACATCTGTTATAGATCAAATATTCATAGTATATATCAGATACATGGGTTTTACTTAGTTCACTGCTTTCAAAGAGAGTTACAACCATAATTCTTTAGAGAACTCTGTAATTGATTAAAATAAAAACAGAATACACAACTACCTCTAATAAATGTTTTGATTAAAATGGACATTTCTGAACCTTCTACAGACAATACCTGCTCAGATGTGACAGAATTTGTGACATCACCAGTACAGACTTTCACAAGGATTTTCAAGTCAGTGTTGTAAGTCAGTTTCCATTTTGTTTTTGCTAATTAGAAAATTGTACTGTTTAATTTCTAGAGGAGAAAAATGCCCACTGAAGCCCTGTCAGAATGGTTTGATTCCAATTTTAGCACAAATGTATTTTGGAAAAATATCATTCCTCGTTGATCCCTATTATTTTGGTGTCACAAATGTTAAATATTTGGTGCCAGTTAAAAATTGTATGAATAATCATTTCAGAAAAGTAAGTTTTACAAAGAAATTCAGTGTTCTCTCTTGTATAAAATTTGACTTCTGCTTTGAATTGTAGAGTTTTCTGGGATTGCTCTAAGGTTATTCGATATTTTTGACTTTTGTGTCAAAGTTATTTTGGAGGTGAAATCATTAAAAACTGTTCTGTAATTCAGTTTAGGAAAAAAAAAAAAAAAAAGGAAGTTATATAGCAGAGAAACCACAAGATGGATGTTAGTGAAAATTTTGCCAAGAGAAAGAGTCTGACACATTCAGATAGTTAAATTTCTGTGTCTTACCTAGGTCAGTAATGTTGCAGTTCTACATTGTGACTGGAATTTTGGAATTCATATTAAATAGCTCTGTTTTAAACATTTCTAAAGAGTGTTTCAGGCAAAATTCTCATGGTATTGAAATTCCACATTTGAGAATTTCACATTTCTACTCATTAGTCAAGCTTCCTTTTAATTCAGAGGAATGGAAGAACTTAAAGTGAAATACTTTAAATTATCTAATTTGCCTGAGAGTTTATTCCAATTGTAATGTAGCCTGTCTTGGAAGATAAAATACTGTAAAATATGTATATTAAAATTAAATTGTATTATAATTCATAATGTAGGTGTTACAAGTAGTTCTATTCATTTTCAGGCAGTAAAATATTTTAGAAATATGTAGAATCCTGTCTTAAAAACTGGGCTGGTTTCTTACCTTCGGTTGCTTTAATTATAGCCTGCAAGTTTAAGCAGGTACATTACTGACCAAGTTCTCATCTTCTTGATGCTGTTTCTAGTAAGGGAATTACTTCATGGATAACTCAAAATATCAGTGTGTATTGGGATTTCTGTTTGCATTGCTAAGATTGTGTTGATGTTGTAAAATTGTCATTACTGCTTCACAAAGTACTTTATTTGAAGTGATTTTCATGTTGGAATGTTTAAGTGAATTTTCATTTATTTGGCAAAGTAGAGAGATTTGTGCGTACCCCTTGAAGTGAATGTATATTTTTTTATATATAATTTTTGTATGTAGATGCATAATAAAAAAAGGTTGCCAAGATATATCCTGGCATGTCAGAATATACTTTGCTTATGCAAAAAGTGAAGTTGTATTAGGGGAATTCCTGGTTTCATTTTGTGTCAGCAGTAACATCATTCCTTAGTGACGTAGTTGATCTTAGAAATTTGAATCACTGAGACCTGCTTTTGTAGGTTAACAGGAAATCAAGAATTGCCATCATGTGTTAGGCTGGCAGTCCAGTTTGTCAGTCATTAATTTTGCATAAGTTTATGCTGATACCTCTTCTCCGTTGCATCTTTTGTGTCCCCTGCCTATTTTTCCCATTTCTTCTTTGCACAAATGCTAGCTGTACAGTGAACTGGAATTGTTTTGATCAGATCAAAATACTTTTCTTCTTGGGATGTGCTTCTGGTTAGATCATTTTGTAGACTTGCCTCACTCAGCTGCATGGATTGGCTCTGCTGACGCATTGGAGTGGGACATGAGATGCGCTGCCCAGTTCTTCAACAAATGTTGCTTACCTTTCCAAACACACCGTGCTGGTTCTAGGCTGTATTTAAGATGAGGTACAAGGCGGACAGGGAGCGGGACTTCTGTTCGCTATCTGCACTACCTGGCTAGTTACAGGTTTGTGACAGGACTGAGATATGTTTAGTTAAAAGGAACAACCTTCCCGTATAGAATGTGAGACTTTCTTTCAAAAAAACCCAACAACGACAACAACAACAACAACAACAACAAAGAGATGGATCCCAGCATTGAAGGAGAGACTTGATTTCCCTTAAGGTGCTCAGAGATACTGGTGCTGAGTTGGTGGGAGCATGGCTGACATTGTTATACTGCATACCATTAGGTACTTAGCTGTGTTACAGACTCTAGCTGTAACTGTAGGTTGTGAGTGTCGGAAAATCCACTCCTGAACTCTTCTGAAAGTCTAGCTTCAGATGTGCAGTTATTCTGCTGTTGGTCTTTAGTGTCATTAAATTCTTTTGACCTTGTCCCTCCTCGAAACAGAAGACTAATCTAAATATTCTCTCCTCTGCTTCTTTGTAACTCCCATGTTATTTGTGTATTTTTGTCTCTGCATCCTTTCTGTTCTCTTGCAGTTATTTTTAATTTAGTCAGCAAAACTGTCACGTTTGTAATTGAATTACAGTATTTTCAGTGTTCCTAAAATTTTGTACCTTTACTAATGATAATGTTTGATTTTCTTTCTTCTCAACAGTGCAAACTTAAGCAAAGGTTACATTAATTGGTATTTGGTGGGTAATTTGTAACTACACACAGGATATGAGTACGTATTTATTAATTTCAGCAGTTCTTCAGTGCATTTCATCTGCTCGTTCTCTCCTCACTGGAATAGCTTTATTGCTCAAATGCTTCACATTCTTAGAAATCTTGAATAGTTTTACTGCCTTGCAGTATATTCAGTGATAACCCCACATCACTGATAAACACATTAACTAAAAGTTTGTAACAGGGAACCATAGAGTGTGGGTGATTGAAACTGCAATTTGGGATCACGTTTTGGTGTCTGTCTCTTACCCAATTTCCCATTTCCCCATTTCTGTTTTGTTGCATCACACAGCTTTTTTTTTTTTTTTTAATATTATTATTCATGGAATTACTGATTCCTTAGACTTATTAAAACCTTTTGAAATGTTGAAATAAATTGTGTCAGTTAATCTTTATTTTCTTGACATTCTGAAAGAAATTCCATAGGTATGACGGGAATGATCTTTCTTCTGAAAGGCAGTGATGCTTTGTTTATCACATGTCAGTTTACATTAGTTAAGAGTACAATTAAAACTTATAAACAGTTTTCTTAGATTACTTCCAGACAAGTGATGTGAAATTCTCATTTTTTTCCTAACCTTTTTTGGTTCTTCCCTGGGAGCTGTTCCCCTGAGATCCTTTGGCCCCCAGCACTCTGCTCTGGTACCTGTTCTGGGCCAGAGGCACTGAAGGTATTTGTCTGTTACCTTCAAAAGTGCAAAGCAGATTTCTTTTGCCTCCTTAGATATAGGTGTCATTTTGGTTCTTTGAAAATATGATTATCCTTAGTTGCAGACTTCATTTTGTCCTGTTTATTTTCAATATTGTTTTCATCTTCTACTTGAGATTTTGTTTTCCTTGCTTGGAAGTTCGCTACATTTTATTTTCTGTTAAAAGTATTTCTAAGCTTTATTAGTTTTTCAACTTAAATACAGTGTTTCCTTTATTCACAGAAAGCTTTCCCAGCTTTGCTCAGCTGATTCCTTATCTCCTGTGATTTCCGTATGATTTGGAGGAATAAGCAGGGTAAAAAACTGGAAGTGTGTGGTAAAGAGCAAGCAGACCCTCAGGGTTGAATGGTACATTTTCTAGATTTTCAAGATGCTTGTGAATGAAGCGTTTGAAGTGCTAACAAAAATACATGAAAATGCAATCAGGAAGAACGTGGGGGTGGAAGTGGGGGAGTGGACTGGGAGTCTTTGTTTTCTTGCAGTGCCACGCTCCAGAGTTTGGCTTCACAGTGTAAGTTTATGGTGCAGTTCCTTTTCCAAGTAGGATGGGACTTCAGTATTGTGAGGTTACCCCCAAGAGGTTCTTGAATTAATTCCTCACTTCTACGTGGATAACAAGGAAAATCTGTCCTGATCGTAGATATTAGAGCCAGTGGTATCAAGGAGTGCTGGTGTCAGTAAATGACTTCCCTGAACTTTATTGTGTATGATATTCAGCCAGTTTGAGACAAATAAAAAAATCCTTAAAGTGGACACTATTTAAATTTGGGGGCATGGGATTTTCTGCAATTAACTAGATTGCTATGGTAGGCCAATATATTAAGCTCAGGCAGTTTTGTTGCTAATTACACACAACTTCTCTGGAGTATCGGATATTCAGATCCATTTTATGAATATGGTAGAGAGAATAACAACTGTAAAACAAAGCACTGTGCATGTAAGTGACTGTTAGCGTGTATTTCAGAAGGGATAAATGCTCACCATATGGTACAATTACTGTGTCCAAGTTTTCAAATTAGCTTCTCTCATCCTCCTTATTACTGTCTTTAAAAAGAGAGGAAAAAAACCCAACATGATTTATCTACTCTGCAGCAGAACTCTTGACGCAAAACAGCAGCCCAGTTCTGTCCAGTTTTTTTTTCCTAGCATAATAGAGGCTGTCGGACTTTTTTATACTAATTACTGTGTGAGCCTCAGATGAACCCCCTTCAATTCACAGGGCTTTGTTAAGGGAGGAGCTGTCAATGTGTCTGCCCGTTTGCAGCTGTGCTGTGGCTTTAGCTTGCTTAACATTATGCTGCTTTTTAGACTTGACAGAAGGGATTTTTTTTTTTTTTTTTTTATTAAGGCAAAGCAGCCTTGTAGCGAAATGGTTTAAGCAGCTGCATTGTGGGGAAGCACAAAGAAGTTATTATTGTGTCTGTTTAGGGGGGTCGGATGGAGGGGGGAGATATTCGGCTGCTGTTGATGCCGATTGTTGACTTGCCATCTGCCAGATAGGGAGAAGAAAAAAATGACAGCTCCAGCAGGGTGTTCAAGAGGTTGTTTGGAGAGACGCATAAACATGTGCAGATGTCGAACTGAATAATGGCAAGAACTTGAGACGGTTTATGATGCTGCTGTTGTGTGTGCATATACAGAATGAATGTATGTGGAGATTTGGTTAGAAGGAGGGTACATATTAATTATCATTGTCCCCACCGCCTCCTTTACTTCTGTTAATTAGTTCAGAAGTTTAATATCTTCCTTCTCTCCATTGTTTATTCCTAAAAAGAGCTTTTTCTTACTGCAGAGAAAACTTTTGATTTCTCCATGTGGTGGATCAAAAAAAAACGAAAAAAAGTCTTGATAAATTTGGTACTTGCGGAAGTAGAAAAACTAACACAGTTATTTCAGTCTTAGACATGTGGAGGACAGGTGCTGCACAAGTTCTTACATAGCTTTGTCTACCTCAGGACTGATACATTGCATGCCCCTGCTATTGCATCCTGAGCTTTTCTTATGCAGAAAGTGCCAATCGGTGATTGTCTGGTATTGTGTAGTAGACAAGTAAATGCTAGGGGTTAGAATGAGATTAGCAACTAATTTTCTCTTTCACTTGATCTTATTTTCAGTTCTCTCTCCAAAGGCAAGAAGCTGGTCAGGCATAATTTACGTGTTTTCCTGTTTGATCTTCTGCATAAAAAATGAAATAAAACTTGGATCACTGTTTAGGAATATGTTTTCATTTCTTCCTTGAAAATCCTTTCTTACTTCTTGTTTAGTGATTTCTACTCAATATGTGTTTCCAGGTTTATGTGAAAAAATGTGAAAATTGATACAAATGCAGACGGAAATTAAGCTTACACAGAAAAGCCAAAGGAAGGCATTATCTGATGTGATCTCTTATTTTAAGGATACAAAAGGAAACTTTTATTATTTTTTTTTCCCCTGCGAATGTTATGTGCGAATTCAGCATTCTAATATCTGTATTGAACTGAGAAGTAGAAAAGGAAATTGTGGTTGAGGAGCACTGTTGCTGCAGTTTGCAAACTTGTCTTTGTTAATCATGATATCAATATGTATCATGAATTTTTGGTTAGTCACTGCATGACTTAAATATTATCTGAGTGAAACTAACCGCTGTTTATTCTCAATATGTGAAAAAAGCAAACTTCTTGCAGTCCTTCATCTTAGGTCTATTAACTATCAGGTTTGTAGGTCATTGATGGCAGTAACTACTTGTGGAACATTTGATGTCTCCTTTTGTCATCATCTTGGCTGAGCAGAAAAAGTCAATTCTGGATTATGTCTTCAACTGAAAATTCAGATGTGACTGCCTCCTACTCAACTAGGATTTTTGAGTCTAGGCATTGGTCAGTGGCGCTGCAGTTGGTGAATTGCTTTTTGCCTGCCAGCTGAGTTGTTGGTTCTTCTCCTACAGAAGTGTTCTGTTTACCTTCATGTGTCATGGCTAGTGTGAAGCCTGAGGTACTCTGGGCAATGCTGCGCTGTTTATTGTAATGTCACGCACCTGAAGAGTTTCCAAGTAAATCCTGAAGTGTACGGCAGTAACAACACTGCTCTTTCAGCTCAAGCAGTTTGAGGAATGTTTCTGTGTTTTAAATGATTGTTTACAAATGATGTGGACCAAATGATAAAGTGAAAAGGTTCACCTTAATGGTGTGCTTGGGGGAAAAAGATCTGATAAATAACATTCATGCCAGTTTTTTGGCACCTGACAAAGGCTTGAGCTAGGAGCATATCTAGCAACGAGGATAACGTTTATAGGAGATATTTGAGCATAATTGAGATGTGCCATTTGTAAAAGTGAGACAGTTTGCTTTGCAAAAACTTGCTAGCAAGTATACCTGTTTTAAGAGTGGAAAGATATAATTTTTGACAATGTGTTAATCTGTCGAAGAAACTCAGCTCAATGGCAGTGCCACTGTCAAACTTTATCATATTCTTTTTTGCTAACAATTGAAAGTTAAAGATTTCTTGTGTATGCTAGAATTGGCTGTTATACAAAAAATTGTAAGTAGAAAATACTAAGATGGTGTTTGATTCCACATAGCTGTATTTAAAAATCATGTACATTTTACCATCTTATTTAATGTACATTTTTACCTAATACATGTATTTAAATCAGAGCTGCTAACAGCTGAGTGTCTTTCTGGTGTATTTTGTGGATGAATATTTGTGTGCTTGTCTTATGCATAAAATATTTACAAAATCTAAAAAAGTTTTTTTGGCCTACTAGTAACTGAGGGAAAAAAAAAAGGGAAGTTGTATGTTTTCAGTTATGTACCACTTGATGCTGATAGTCCTATGAGAACTTGAAATTTTATACCAATTAAAAATCCAGTGAGACGACACTTAATTTTTTTTTTCTTTTTTTGTAGTTACTGTAAATACAACTCAGTTCTGTTAAATACTGGAAAACTGCTCTTAGAAGCAAGTGAAGTAGCATTTCAGGCTTGGTATTATAAAGCTGTAAGCAAGAGAGAAATATATAAGATGTGAACAGTGTCCCTAAATGTTTCTAGGATGTAGACCTTGGTTTTCCATTCCTGAATAGCAGACGTTTAGAAAATATTGATCTTTGTTGTTCAGGGGTGTTGATGTAATCCAGTACTGTGTTATTTCAGACAGCATGTGCTAATATCCACTTCTCTTTATTATTTATTTATTGTTCTAATTCTTATCCTTTAAGAATGGAGGGGAAGTGAGAGTGATGTTGAAACTGGCAGGTTTTTCTTCCTGTTGGCTCAAAGTGGACATTGTAAAGGTCAGTTCTCAATTTGTCAGGATGTCAGCTAACTTTATATTTCTGGTAGGATTTTTTAAAAGCACAAAATCGTCTGCGTACCAGAATTGAGTATGCACTGTCAACATTTATTTTCCACAAGATGCCAAAACGCATCAGTAATTTTAAATGCCCGTTTTGTAAACTGCATTGTCATTTGCATAGTGGCATGTCTGTTGATATACTATTTTCCTCTGAATTTTTATATATTTTAAATAAAATGCAACAGGAAGCCATTGAATGAACAACAGAAGCTGAAGCAGGGTTCAGTTTATACAGGACATAACACTGACTCACTCCGGCAGTCCTAATGAGAAGATGAGGGTGGTGATGTAAGCCCTAATGAACCCCTCACTTGAACGCTTGTAGGGTGCGTTGAAAGCCTGACAGGAACTATACCCTACAATAGAAGCAGGGAAAGATTTCCCATTGAGAAGCTTTCTGACCACACTGCTATGAAAAGCAGAACATGCATTGACCAGTCTTCTTAACTACACTGGGCTGCTACAGTGTAGTGAGAAAGTTGAAGTGTCCTCAACTGTCCCTATCTCAGCAAGGCATTCTGCATACACGGACATCCAAACCTTGTGTTTGGAAACCATTCCCCAGTTTGCAGGAGGTGTCATGGAGGCTTAGCTGTGGTATAGGCTGATGCCCACACACAGCATGAAATGTTTCCCATTTCCTCATTGTGACTGAAAAAATGCATTTGTCTAGTGTAAGTACAGATGTGCTCAAAGTGTCATTTAGCGTTACTCGGAATGGTGGGGAAAAAAGTATAAATAAATAATCACTGTCTCATGGTGCAAGAGACGGAATCAAAAAGGCTTGGTTCCAAATTCTTTGCAGTGCCGGAAAATTGTTAGGAGGGCGTACGTAACAAAAATAGTTTTTAAAATTCTAAGTGCATTAGGGAAAATCACATTTTAATTTAATGTTTTTGATATGCAGTGAGATTTATTAAACCTTTTGCACAATGGTATAGTTACATGCTGTTATATTGAAGAGCGTGTACTGAATCGCAAGGACAGGTATTCTTTTTAGTTTTAAGAAGCACTACTTTTATACAGTAGCTTTGAACTTTGTTGCAAATCTTTTGTCGTGAAATCACAGGTAAGGAAATATTAAACAGGATTGCTTTGCATTCGCTGGTGTCTGCTGACTTAGTCACATAGCCTGCTGCTGCTTCTAATCGTGTGTTAGGTAACACTGCCCTCAGAGGGCCAAGGTAAGTAAATTCAATCTTAAAACCACTGTCGCTACTTCTGATATTTCACTTGACCCAGCGTTCATTACAGTTGTTTCTTTTAAAGAAAAACTGCATATGCGTATGATTAATTTTGTTTTTTATAATTTTATTTGATGTTCGTAAACATTCAGTTTTTTTCCTATTTATTAAATGCTAGTACAGGGGAAGTACGGTCTGATTTAACACAGAGGTGCCTCTAAACAAACAAAAAAATCCCAACATCATGAGGAGAACAATATTTGTGTAGTATTTCTGTTAAAGCCATTGTAGTAAACTGATGACACAGATGAGAAGCAGATTTTTTTGTGTTCTCTACTTGGAGGGTATTTTTTTTTTTTCCCTATTCCCTTAAATCTCACTTATGTCTGGGTGGCAGCTGTTGCTTCTTTTAGGCAAGCAAGTTTTTGAACTCAGGTTTCTGTTGCTTATCAGCACTGTATATTAAAGGTGTTTCCTTCACACCTCTAAAACCATTTACATATTAAAAATGTAGACATTTTGCAAAAGTGCTCTTTTAAAGCTTTTTATTTTTAATAATAAGATTAATTTGACATCACTACAAGTTTTCAGGACTTCCTAACTTTCCATATGCTCGGGGTTACAAATGGGTGAGACTAAAAATAGGGACTTCTGAATCTGAGGTAAAACATGTGTTTGAAGAGATGCTTTGAGTCCTGAGGTGAAATGAAACAATTACAGACTTGGAGTAATGCGCTTATCCAACGTGAGCGTGGTGAATGCTCACATGAATTCCTTGATGACTCTTCTTTGTGAAGATCCTCAGTAGTATCAGAACTGCAGACATTGCATTGCTAAAATAAATACATTTTCTGAAACGTCCTGAGGGCAGGATTCTTGTGACTGTCAAAGGCAAACAATTTATTAAGGTTGCAGTTGGCAAGTTCATAGCCAGCCGCAAGGGTCATGTTCTAAACAAACCTTCATTAAGTGTTATTTGTTACTGTTGTACCCAGTGTATTATTAAATACAACATTAATTAAAGAGTTGTGCTTTATGAGTGTGAATTTTGCATGAAGATCAGATATTTTCATGTGCCTCGAGAATGCTGTCCGTCTTATTTCCTCTTCTGGATGTATTCTACCAGTAGTTATTAAAAAAAGCATGCCCTCACAACCCAAAACAGGTTCTCAATTCATATGTTGTATATCATGTCCATGCATTTATGTTTGTGAGTATCTCAAGTGTGTGCTCTACTGCCACTTTCATCAAGTGGCTTTAAAAACTTTGACTAGAATTAAAGACATGTATGAATTACTTGGCTTTCTTTGCTGTGGTGGTTGAAATTAGAGGCCTCTTCGTACAATCAAATAAACACATTCTATGAAAACATGTTTTTCAACTTAGAAGAGCCTAAGTTTAAGCAAAATAATAATTTAGCTTACATTAACACAGCAGGAGGTCGGGTACAAACTGATTAATTCTCTATGGTGAATCCAGTGCTTTTTCAAGTCCCACAGCCATGTTTCATTAAGTTGTCAGGATGTCTTGTGTTTTGGTTAGCCTGTGTGGACTTCTCCTTTCTCACAGAATTTCTCTTTTCTGTCTTTCTTTCTGTCTTTCTTTTTGTAGTATTTGTTAAGTGAACACCCCAAACATATTTAGAGTAATTAAATACTGCTTACACTGTAAAATATTTTGTTTTGTTTTGTTTTGTGCAGGGCTTGTAAGTTAGAACTTATAGCCAAGTGTTTTTTCTTTCCCAGTATTCTGCTGTGTTTTAGGTGGTGGGTTTTTTATTTTCTATGTTTTATTTATTTATTTTTGTACAGAGGGTTTCTCTTTCAAAGCAGCTCAGTAAACCTGTCTATAAGACGTATGGACTAAAATGTTTTTCTGTCTTTAAGCAGATTGTGTAGAAGGAATTGAGTTATAAGAGAGCACCTAAACTTCATCCTGAGTACCATTAAACCACTTATGCAGTTAAGTGAACTGCTCACTGATACTACTGTTTACTTTATTTTTCAAAAGTGTTCACCCATTTGTTAATTAAATTACAAAATAAATAAAGGGCAGATGACAAATATCTCTGTACGTCTGTTGAAGAGTGATTTGATTATTGGTCATTTCTAGGAGAAAAACGGCATACATACATATATATATATATGTATTTTTGATGTGTGTTTGTACAGAAGTCTTGAAAAGTGGTGTCACTTTGATTCATTTTGAAATATTCAGGGGAAATGTTCTTCAAAGAAAAATGCATATGAACGAAATACACAGGATCTTTCTAAAGCAGCTATTGTAGTCACATAGGTTGCTCCAAAAATAGTGCCTCCTGTTTATTTCCATGGGAACCTCAATAGATACAAAGAACACAATAACACTAGTTGATAAAGCAAATTCTTAGCTACACAGTACTATTTTTCAACATAGTGCCATCACTAGCTTTGCACTTTAGCCTGTGATGAAGAAGAACCTGCATGCCATGCTTGTAAAAATATGCACTGGTAGAGGTGCCCCACTGTTGCTGTCGCCCCTGCTGAAATGCCCCACCCGTTGTCTTGCTGTGCTCCCATCTTCTGTTTGGTCCCTTCTGTCAAAAGATGCAGTTTTTTTCCACATGGGGGAATCAATTTCACGTTTGCTTCATATGCACTTCCATGTCAGATGCCATTTTGTCACTGTCCCTCTGCTGCCATCTGTCACATAGCAATTAAATATAATGGAACCTTGGAGCACTGGTAGAAAAGTTCATCCTCTACTGCCATAACACCAACATCTGCCTCTGACATTGTGGGCCAACAGAATAAAACAGGAAGCATTACTTTTGGAGCTGCCATTGCAAGCTTTGTGTCCTGTGTCTTGCTATAGTTTGCAGGGTGAAGAGGGTGATACAGCTGTGCTCATGGGCAATCTCGTACTTACTTGCCATTCAGTATTTATATCTTTCTTTCTTCAGAAAAGCTTGGAAATGCTTGTTGTACTCTTCTATAATGGTTTTTCTGTAGGAAGGATGTCGACTGAAAAACTGACTAGATGATCAAAAGTCTGTTAAGTTTTCTGATACAGACTTCGAATACCTAGCTGAAGCTGAATGCAGTCTGAAACGTTGCCCTGAGAAGGGGTTAAGTGTCTCTAAGGGCATCTGCTGAAATGATCTCTTTTTATATAGGTTTGATTCCAGACAGTATCTATGTTAGTAGTAGTTTCTGTTTTTTTCTGAGGTGACTAATTAGTGTTCTTATCCTATCATCTCTAACTCTTGGAGAGTTTGCTTTCCTCTTTGTCCAGTTTGTTCCTTACAGTAAGGATGATTCTATTTGAAACCTGAAACTTTGAATGGCTGAACTATCTTGTCTGTTCTGTCCATTTTGGATGCTGCCCTTGGGCAAGTCTTCATTTGTTTTAGTTGCCTCCTTCCCAGTGAATGTACCTTCCAGAAAAGGCCAAGGTCTTGATAGATTTTAAACAAACAGGCACTGTCTATCATAGTAGATAGTAGATAGCATCTCTGGTGCTTTATCTCCTCTATTTTTTTATAGTCAAATTAGGCAACACTTTGAAGTTTTTCAGGTGTTTTTATTTTTTTTTCTTCTGCTTATATGAAAATGGAAAATCTCTAGATAACAACACAAGGCAGGTGCCCTGCTATCCAGAGCTAGAAGTTTTGTTTCTGAGGGCAGGGTAACATAGACTGGCTTCTAACAGAACAATTTCAGTGTCAGATGAACGTCATCTTTCTTCTAACCTCTGAATTGTCTAAAAGGTGTTACAGTTAACAGACTGTTGAGTTACAGAACACTTCTCAAGGACTGGGTTTAGCCTGGGTGATAGGTGAATGGTTGGACTGGTTGATCTTGTAGGTCTTTTCCAACCTTGATGATTCTATGATTCTAGAGCCAGTGCAGCCCCTGGTTCATACTAAGTTCTGAGCAAACTGAGAAATCAAAGTAATTTTTTAGTTTCGGCCTTACTGAACTTGAAATTGTGTTTTTTAAAGTTAGTACAATTAGGTCACAATTCTTATTTCACAGTGACACTTTGATGTAATCTTAAGAGTCTCAGATTAGAGCAGCATTTTATCGTGAAGTTTACAAGTGAGTAATAAGAGGCAACTTTTAGTTCTGAGGAAATTATGAAATTTTGCATTGGTATGTACACTTTTTTTCTTAAAATATTGGCTTGTGTAATGATTAAACAGTAGCTCGTTTAAAATCTTAGTTGGTGGTTTTATGTACCTTATTTGTTCTGTGAAGTTGATAACAGTCAAAGGTGGGGAAAGCTGGACTAGTCTAAATGCACCTGTATTTACCTGAATAATACACAAGAAAAGTAAAATTAGTGGTGAGATTTTGATATGATATTATAAAATATTGCAGTTTAGAGATTTTTCACTCTTAGATAAAACATTTTTTAAGCTACCAACTCTCTTCTGTCCTGTTCTTAATGTTTCTGTTCCTGAATACATCATGGCTTGCAGAACCTTCCATTCCAAATTGAGTATGGTGAAAGTGGAGGTAGTGGGTTTATTGTTTGATTTTATCTTGTAAAAGGTAACTGGATTGAGTACATTCAGTCTTCTTGCTGATAGTTTACGTTTTAATGAACTTAATGATTTTTGCTTTTCTTCAGCAGGGTGGATGCTCTACATTGTAGTAACTGACATTTACTTTTGTTACTGGAAGTTGAGCTGCATTGCTTATTTTCACCTGTGCCAAATTTCGGACTATTTATGGATACAAAGATGTAGGACTTGGAAGAATATGGTGTAATATAATTTAGATGTGCAGAATAGATTATAGTGCCTGTAGCTCCTTATTACAGAGGCATTGTTCTATAGTCCAGGTTTTCAAATGCAATTGCATTTTCTCTTTTTTTGTAGGAAGTTGGTTTCCTTTATACGTTGAAAACATCTGGAAAGATTTTTGTGTAATTGATGTTTGACATCGATGATATGTTTTTTAATATCTTTTTTTTTCTTTTTCCCTACAGTACTAATGAACGTATTTTTTTCTCGTTTAGGAGAATATATAAAAAACTGGCGGCCAAGATATTTCCTGCTGAAGACAGATGGTTCTTTCATAGGCTATAAGGAGAAGCCCCAGGATGTGGATCTGCCATATCCACTCAACAACTTTTCAGTGGCAAGTATGTATCTCCAGTATTTATTATTCTCTCAGCATATTTACAAAATATTTCCTACACTTCGCCACATGTGTAGTTCAGAATTTGTTGGTAACAGTGCAAGTTTGATGCAAAGTGTCAGGCTAGTACTCCCAATCCCACGTCCAACTCTGTTAGATTTTCTTATAAATAGAATTAAAGATTTTATCATAAATGGTTTTTTGAATATGTTTAAAATCTATGTCCTCATTTTTTTTTTTCTGTCTGAACTGTTTGTTGCTAACATTAACATTTGATAAATTATTGCTGTAAGAAGAAAATCCTTACAAAGCTTACTTGTATTCATACCACTGCCCTCTTTTATTTTTTGGTAGTATCTCTGAATTCACTTGAAAACTCAAATTAATTAGAAAATTATCTAGACTGTCAAATGGCACAAAATAGTGCTGAATTATTTTTCTCTTGGATAATCAGGTAATCAGCTCTCCAGCCTGGTTAATCAGTAATTTTGAGCAATCAGACAATTTGCATACATTAGCAAAGCTACAAAGTATGAATCTGTTGGATAAAATGCTTTTTTCTTTTTCAAAAATGTTTTTAGAAGACAAGTTAGTGGTTTTTTTGATTGTGAGATCGGTAGAATGTTTCTGAGCAGAGATGAAAATATTTGAAGAGCTAAGCTAAGGGGAAAAAAAGTCCCCCTGGATATAAGATCTGTGTATATTATAGCTAAAAACTTTTAAGGGAAGGAATACTAGAAAATGTAATAAACTTTTTTCAAAATGTGTTTAGCACACTGCAGTACAATAAATGGCAGTGTTTAGTTTTATAGGAGAATGTTGGAGCCTCAAGTGCAGGTGTATTTAGGGAAAGGATTTCCTTCATTTGCATTACTGAGGGAGGAACAAATTTTACTGACACTGAATTTGCCTTCTGTTTTTTTTTTTTATGGAGTTATTCCTGAGATTGTCTCAGCCTGTGTATAAAAAATAATTTTGATATTTTTTTTTATAAGGAACTAATCTTGAGCTCCAGTCCCATGTCTTGACCTAGAATCAGTGAAGGAAAATCTTGCACATTCTGGTGGTGGTAGAAGACTGATAAATGATATTGAGTATACAAGCCTTTAATATTAAAGGCTTATTTTACCTTGTTGCTCTTCAGTACAAAAAACAGCAACACCTTTAAGTTGTTTGTATGAGTTAGGAGACCTACCGTTGACCAAGTCATAGGCAGATATTCTTTAATTATTCCTCTGACTCTATAACACAATCATTTATAGCAGTAAGAAGTTACCTAGATACTTCTTGCCCTATGGCCCAGTGAAAGAATATCTGTAGAATTACTTTTTTTTTTTTTTGTCCTGTTCTACTATGCTCTTCATCGTGTATATGTCTTCCTTTGCCATTGCAATGAGAAGAATGATCCAAACAGTAGTTCTGCCAAGTGAACAAATGCATAATTAACAATTAGTTATACTGTGTTGATACTGGTATTGAACTTTTTTTTCCTGTCCTGATACCAAAAGGTCGTCTTGTATAATGCTGATATTAGAGTCCTGCCCCTTAAATTTGTTTTGATGGAAATGTGAAGATATTTTTTTATTGTTTCTGGACATCATGAGTGTCCTTTCTGTATCTTGCAAGCTCTGTAGGTCAGATACTTCAGCTATGCAAATTAAAGGAAGGAACATGTAATATTAATTAAAGAAATGGAATTTTGGTAAGGAAGGTGAGTTTTTCGGTTTTCTGGCAGGAGAAGTAGTAATTTGTTAACTGCTGATCAGAGCAAGAACACTGAGAGCTTTTTACTCACAAAAATAATCACATAAAATTAAAGCAAAGCACCTATGTGGAGTTCACAGTGTGAAAAGTAAAACATTTTCTGGAATAATAATTTTTTGATAAGGTTTTGGTTTTTAACTTTAATTAAATTGATCAGATTTTATCTTGAATAAGAAGTACAAAATTTTATAGCATGGAAAGACTGAAAGGATAAGGCCAGAATAGTATTATTCTCTGAATTGCAGTGGACTGCTTGTGGTCAGTTATTTTGTCTGTCTGAAGATGAGATCATCAGTAAGGCAAACAAACCATCAAAATAACACTCTGTATGAATGAACTGGATCTCATATGCAGTACCTGGTAAATCTCAAGAACAGGCTTCATCGTCTCCAATCCCTGAGTTCCTGAGCTGCTGCAGTAGGTTTGCAGCCGCAAGCAGTGCAGCATATTTTTCCTGTAATAGTGAAGTACGTTTTTCATAAATTACTAGCCAGGCAGATGGAGTGTGAGATCACTGTTAATACCATCTTGATTAGGTTGGCAGGGACTTAAAGATATGTCTTTATAGTCCTATCTTCGCGTAATCTTTGTAGCTATCTGTAAACTGGGAATGTGGTCTCAGTCTACTTTTTGCTCTCCAAATGATAGACATCTTTGGCTCTTACTTACAGCTTGTTATTTAAGCTGAGAAGGCCAAGGCCATGGTATTATTTTTGTACTGTTTGCGTTGAACGCTGGAAAGTTTGTACCTTTCTGCTTTGTATGGTACTTGTTCCGTAGTTCAGAATTCTACACCCACCCTATCACACCAGTTACTTTGATCACACCGATATTTTCCCAAGAGAATGACCCCTTTCCATTCCTGCTATACCAGGCTTGCTTTTGCAGAAGACTTTCCCATTTTCCCTATAGTTGCTTCCTGATTCTTCCAAGAAATGTTTTTTCCAAGAAAGACAGCCAAAACCCCACACCTGAGTGCTTTTCTCTACCTGATCCTTTGTAGCCAGCGTATTCCTTTGTGAATCCTGTGAATTAGAGGAAGGCCTGAGAGTACAGTAACATTTTATAGATTGCTAACAGTGCTTCCAGTGCTGAATATGCCTTTATTAAGGCAAGGAAACCATGTGGGCCTGAAATGATGGTGAGTGATCTCTTGCTGGACCATAAGTATGCTAGGTGGAGTTGACTGGGGTGTATGGTGGAGATGAAAGCTGGACTGGGTGATCTTGTAGGTCTTTTCCAACCTTGGTGATTCAGAGCAGGCTTGTTGGTGGCAGTGCTTTGAGGTGCCCAGGCTGGGGCCTCACCTCTCAACAGCAGCCTTCCAGCATATGTGAGTGCCAGTAGTGAGTTCTCTGTGCTGTGACTTCTAAGTGCCAGAGCTTGTGAACAAATCGGTCTGGTGGCATGAGGTCATGTGCAGGAATCACTGTGGTTTCTCTCCAATGGAGCTACTTTATTTTATACCGTACAGAGCCCAGTTCAGAGACTAGTTCAAAGACAGCATAGCTCTTTTAAGGTATAGACAAGCAGTTGCAAGTAATCAAGTTACTGGAGCTTCAAGAGACACTGTTGATTGACTGAGTCATGGTAATGGCGTGGGTGTGCATTCCTAGCCCACCTCAAAATATGTTAATTTAAATTGCTTTTGCTTTGGCATTAATGCAGTCAGAAGCAGCCTAAAAATATTTTTTATTCAATTACTGTAACTTCTCGGTATAGGCAAAGGCCTGTATTAGGCTTCTTTTGAAAAAAAAAAACAACAAAAAACAACCTAGCATTCTGGGTGTCCACATGACAAGATTTGTACCCTCAGAGGTCCCAAAAAGAACAGCATGATCTCACTACACTGTTTCTAAGTGGTCCAGTACTGCCGAAGCAGAATCACTACTGCTTTGTGTAAACCACCTTCGTCTTTGATGGGAAGAAATGGTGGTTCTTTCCAATTCTATTTAATGAACTTTTGTGGCCCTATTGATTAAAAAACAAAACAAAACAAAACAGAAAAAAACCAAACAAAAAACCACAAAACCAATACTAAAAAAGTTCTCACACATGCAGTGAGTATTTAAGTGATCGCATGGCACATTTCAGTTGAGGTATCTCAATGAACTGGCCTTTTGCCTTCATTTTGATCTTCATGTGGAATATAATTGGAAAGAGATATACCCCCTTAATGATAGCCTTTGAGCTTTGGCCAAAAATGATGTCATCTGAAATTTCTGTACTATCTTGAAATATTTTACTTTCCAGGCACTCTGTAGTACAGGTGAAATAAATTCAAGTTACTGATTGAAGATACTCTTAAAAAAAATGTTTTTCCTAATTTAATTTTTCTTCACTACAGAAATTATTACCAACGAACTCTGTCTGCTCCAAGTGGAAAATTTGTGCCACTTTTTACTAACCATAATCTTTAATTTGGCCAGAGACAAGGTTTATTATTTTGGGGATTTAAAAATATAAAAAAACATAAACATTGAAGTGTTTTCAGGGAATAATGTTAGGGTTCTAAGGAATTCTGAAGACATTCTCTAAAGAAATGAATAGTAAATACATATAGATATATGTTTCAACTTGTCCGTGAAGGTGTTTGCCATTAGGCATGACTTTTTTTCCAAGAACTCCACAGTTAAATTTTCAGTGAGATTTAAGTTTAAAGACCTAGGTGTTTTTGGTTGTCACAGCACTGGATGACAGTGTTGGAGGACAGCAACTAGTTTCTTACAATTACAGCACAGATTTAAAACCGAAGTAATATTAGTACAGTTGAATAAATAATATTCATTCAACCCTGCAAATAATTATGGGGAGGAAAAAGCACTATATATATAATGTGCTGAATATGCAAATGTGTTTGGAAATCAAACTCAAATCTAATGTGTTACCACTGTTACTGTTGGGTGTATGTATGTCTTTCTGGAAAACTGGACCAGTAATTTTCTTTGAGAGGGTTATACATTACCTTATAACGGTTTTTAAGTTGGTATTTTGTCATTTAACTTAGAAATTTGGATTCAGTTGTTAACGTGGATCATGAATGAGAATGAGTTCCTCAGACTTGCAAGACTGGCAAGTCTTTTTGTCCTGGTGTATTACATTGACTTGCATAAATGAAATTGAGGTGTTAGTGTGAAAGAGAAAAGGATGTTACTGTCTTCTGTGAAGACAAGCTAAACCTCAGGCAAAGCCTGGCAATAACATGCAGAAATCTCATTTTTATTCTCTCTGCATGAAAGGGTGACTAGCAAACTAATTGTCATGATAGAAATGCAAGGGCACTACTTCAGTACTTTTTGGAGTGCTGGAAATAAATGAAATCCCAGCATGGTGAAGTGCATCAAGGATGGTCTTTTTCAGTTTCAAGGAAAATAATCTTTTGTGTGTGTGTTTATTATTCAGTCATATATGTTGTTGTTATAGCATCAAAGCACATACAAGTTCGAGTCATGAGCCAAGTACCACAGGAGTGGGATTTCTACCCATACGGAACAAAAAGTCGGTTCCTGCTCCAAAATACTAAAATTCCAAATATAAAACAAGGGATAGCAGATGGATGCAAACAGATGGGGGGAGTAGGAGAAAACAATGACTATATTAGCCTATAGTATAGGTCATGGTCTGAGCACTTTAACAACTAATCCATTGTCCAGGTTAGATTTTTTTCTCTCTTCTCCTTCCTGACTTCCTGTTCTTAAGATGTCATTGTGAAGTAGAATATTAAGGAGGATTTAAAGGAAAACTTGTACACTAAGTAGGAAGAAATTAGGAATGCTTTTGAGAAAGGGTGCTGAATGGAACAGTGGGAGGATGAGTGCTAGGAATGGTCATTCGGATACTGAATAAAGAGTGATAAAGAGGATGAGAGGAGGCTGTGGGGATAGTCCATGTTGAAAACTAACTGCTTATGTGCTAAGGCTGTGTAGAAAACAAGGAATGCAAAGAGAAGTGTGATGTGATCAAAGGGACAATAGAAACCAAGTACCTCTGGAGCAGTTTTTGACGATGACATTTTTAGGGGAAACCTTCATTTTTGGGGACTAAAGAAAGGATATTACATTATTCACATACATTGTTACCAGTCTTATTTTTGTAGGTAATATTGGACATAAATAAAATGTAGTGAGAAAAGAGGAGACTTGAGGACAAAGCCTTTCAGAAAGCCTCAGAGAAATAGGTGGGAGGACATAAAATGGGTGGGTGAATCAGGAGAGGACCAAGAGAAGAGGATGTGTGTGTGTGTGTGTGTGTATTTGTATATATACATACATTTATACATGTACAAGTTATAGCATTTCATTTGTGAGCAAAAGCATGCCTATCTGTGTGAAGCTACTTTCCTAGCATAAGTCATTAGAGAAAACTAGATTCAGAGTACAAAGAGTAGCAGCAATGAAAAAAGGTTGTGTAAGCAGTGTGTTTCAACATGAGAAAGAAAGCTAACTGGAGTAGTTGCTGAAGAGGCGAAGGTTGGGGTAGTGAAGTGTTTATCTTCTGAAAAAAAAAAAAAACTCAGAGGAAAATAAGAAAATTAAGGATTAAATTGTAGTGTAAATAGATAGCTAGGTATGCTAGATATAAATATTTGCATATAGATATCTCCCTACATAAGTAAAAATGCATCTATATTCTAAAAGATGCAATCAGCAGTTCAATACCATTTATTTTATATCATATGATAATATAGGAAGTTCTCCTTTGTGCTGAAACTCAGACTGCATTAGAAATAATTTCTCAAATATGCAACCTTCTGTTCTTTTTTTTTTTTAGTGAAAGTTTTTATGGCTTTTTGTACGTTTAACATTCGTGTCTAACTCTGTGCACAAATATTGCTGAAGATGAAAGCTTCCTCATATGAAAAAATATGGTATTAGTAGTCTGTTTTTTGTTAAAAAAAAGAAAAAAACCTGAATGAATTCATTTAGGAAAAGAACACTGGTGATTATATGGTTAAAGTTATAGATTTCAAACTTTAAACTTTTTAATAAAATCTGAACAGATGATCTGTGCTTTTTTTTTTTTTTTTTTTTTTTGGAACTGGCAGGTTTCAGGCCCTCTAATTGGCTTCCCAGCTTTGCAGAGTAATTACAGCTTCAAGCAAACTTTGTCATCTGTGGTTCAGAATGGTGTAAAGTAAACAGAACGTTTTGAAATACAGTTTGTAGTTAGAGTTGCTCAGGAGAGTTTAACTAGCATAACTATTTAATTTAGATAGTAGAGTTTATTTGGAAAAGATAGCCTAACATTTTAGATTGTTCAGATTGTTTGTGGATATGAAGATGAAAGTTAATGTCTAGTTAACCTCCTTTTTTAATTAAAAAAAAAAAAAAAAAAAAAAGAATTTCAATAATTGAGAAACTTCCATTGCATTTCTTTATTCTGGTTCTATTTCATTTCTTATACAGATCCAAAAATGGCCTGTCAAGTACTATAGACTTGTTGGAATTTAGTTGTTGCTTTCTGTAACTGATTTCATATTTTTCTGCTTTGAACAAATGTTCTGCCTCAAGGCTTTGTATTCCCTCTAATATTAAGGGGAAATTTTTAATGACTGATGTTTAATCCCAAGCAAGACAGAAAGCTTTAGGATTAAAATGTGTAATTCCAAGTTGTAGATGGCTAGCATACAAGAACACAAAGTTGAGTCTGTCTGTTTACTGGCTTACTCATCTTTTTGAATGATAATTTAGAGTTCCAACTGTTTTGAGTTGAGATTCAGCCCTTTAATTACATATGTTTATGTATAGCAGCAAACTTGAAGACATTATGGTAGAGTGTTCTCTCTTCTTGGTAATGACCCAACTATCACTCAAGCTTTCTGAGCCAGCTTTCAGTAGCCAGTTTCACTCATTCTTCTATGCTTTTGTAGTTTCCACACTATTCTGTCTAAAACTCTACAGTTTTTTCCAGTAATTAGTAGAAAAATATTTTGATAATTAGCAGTAAGTGTGTATTAGAGTACTTATTCATCTTAATAGATGTATTTATTTTCTTACCCTTAGGTGAAAGACATCCACAAACAAATTTTTATTCACGTTGCAGTCGTGTTAGGAATGTTGTTTATCCCATACATTTGTATACAGCAGTCTGTGAACCATGTGAGTGACTAAATATCAGCAGACTTCAGTTACTTTTATGTACTTCAGCAGGCTGAGTAGCAGGCACCACTTTTAGAAATACACTAGTTCTCCACTTCTTTCCTAAACTCTTTTTGTTTCAGTAATTAAGGACATTAATGTATTCACTTTTGTTCTTATGAAAGAAAATACATTTTTAGCCACTTTTAATAGAATATTACAAAAAGCTCTGTAAGCTTTGCTTGATGTTATTTTTCAATTCCTTCAAACATATTCAAGTGGCTTTTTTTTTTATGTTTTCATTTCCTTTTTCGTTTGTCACAGCAGTTTTTATTATATTTAATTGATCTTGTTGATCATCTGTAATGAAAACCTGTGAGAGTTAAGGACTCTGTGGTAGTTACAGATCTTAGTGTATGCATCCATAGCTAAAGTAATTGTTCTTTCTAATGAAGTACATCATCACTTTGAGAAGTCTCTGAAGAGAAATTAATGTGTAGGACCAGTAATATGTATAGATTGGTGCAGACTTACATGGATGAAATACAAATAATAAGTAGATAATATATTAATTATGCAAACTGGTCTCTTGACTAACAAATTCTCTAGTTCTCTATTGTGGTTTCCCCATTCTAGCTGCTCTTTCTAGCTGCTGTTCCTAATGAGCCTTCTTTTATCCCCCTAATGTTTCTTTTCCACACGTGTTTCAGTCTTCCTCCTTTCACATTTACACTCTTTTGCCTTTATTCCCTGGTCTTTTGTTCTGATGTCTCTAATTTTTCTGTGTGATAGTGTTCCATAATGGATTTTACCTCATCCGAGAAGCTTTTTTTTTGTACTGTCTGACAGTAGCAAGGGCCAATGCAAACACAGGAGAAAGAGCTTTCTGTGCAGCAGATATGGAGATAAGAGATATCTGTAGCCTCTGGATTACTGCACAGATTTTTAAGAATTTTATGGTTTTGTAAGTGTTATTGAAATTTTATTTTAACCAACCTCCCCTTCACTCTTTTCTCTTCTGCAGATAGAATGGACAGTTGTGTTACATTTTCGTAGGAATGCTGGAAGGATATCAAAGGTCTTGGTTTGCCAAGTTTTAAATCTTGTCTCCAAAAAGTAGCATTTTTCCAGCAGTGTGCAGCCTTAGGCAAACATCCAGCAAAGGAAGTTTCAGCCTACGTGACTGAAGTGTGATAAGATTAAGTATGAGAGAATGGTTTAATCAGGGGTAGTATCAGGTAAACCTAGAACAGACATGCATGCAGTCTCTTCTGTTATAAAAGTAGCCCTGTGCATTTCTTAAAGCTGCAGTGGAGAATTTTAAGAAAACAGTGTGTTATTCCTGGAATCCTCATCACTGTCATTGTAACTTGGACTTCAACCTTATGCCCGAGGACAGGAGTTCCATTGATCTCACAGTATTTGCACCCAGCTTGGAGCCTACTGTATATCCTAAGTAGCTCCACTTCATCATGACCCATAAGTTCCCTGCTCCTGACCTTCTTGTTTATTTTCCACCTTTTGTGTGAAGTTCCCTCTTCCTATTTCCATCTTACTGTAGCACTTTCCTCTTTTAAAAACAAAACAAAACACGTCAACTTGCCCAGCAATTCTTCAGTCAAGTTCTTAATCACACAGAAACCCCTAATGCCAAAACTTTCCTGTCTGTATCCAAGATGTGGTGCAAGCAAGTCTGATAACACTTGACTTATAACAGTCAGAGGCCACTCCTCAGAGAAAGCGTTCTTTAGGTCTTCAGGTATGCAAATGAATAGCTTGAGCAAAGGCATTAGGTTTGTTACATGTTGGTAATATAAAAGAGAATTGATTTACTGTATTTTCAGTTTGTACCTGCATTTCAGAAGGTCTGCTGTGAGTGCTCCATTTGTACAATTAACACTAGCAACAGACATAAGAGAGAAAAGTAGAACAGGCTAGTGGGTACTGTAGTATGGTGAGTGTTCAGAAATTCACTTGGTCTGATGCAGCTCCTTGGGCAATATTTAAAACATATTCCTGTAAAATTATGGGTGATAGCTGAGGTGTCAGGACTCTGAATTTATGGAGAATAAATAAATAAATCCCAGGTAAGGTACTTCCGAGAAAGATCAACCTGCCTTGAATGTTGTACATGTCAGTACTTTACAGAAGTCATGTTATATGACATTAGCTTGAGTAAATAAAGCGTATTTTGCCAAGAATAAAGGGCAAGGTTTTATGATAAGTTATGGTCAACACCATCAGCTTCCTCAGGGAATGGTGTGGGCTAGCTGGTAGGCTGCAGCTCCATAAAAAGAAAGTTACAGTCGATCATAAATGAACAGGAAGTCTGTTGCTGTATTCATTATTGATTGAATTTGTTTACTGGATCAGTCATTTTATATCACATTCTTGTTGAATTACCAGAACATGGGCTATGATGTTTGTGTTAGATTTATGGTAGCTGCAGGAAAGCAAATCACACTTTTGACAGAGTAACCTTAACTTCACACACACACACACGCACACACATCCAAATGTTTGCATGAATAAAGAGTTTTAGTTAGGTTGCTGTTTTGCATCATACAAATTTTAGTGTAGTGTGCTATGTTGTAAAATCTAACATCAAACATCATGTCTAATCATACCACTGTCTGAGTTAACAGTGTTGTGCTCTTGTGACAGAGGAATAGTAGATTGTCTGCTGAATGTCTAGATTTCCGTGACGAGAAAGATCTGGGATCTGAAAGTACAACCTGTAAGGACTGACTGGATTAATTGATTTAGGCCAGGGAGGACTGAAGAGAGAAAAAATGGTCTTCAGGTGTCTAAAGGAAATAGCTGCTTGAAGATGAGAAAAAATTGTCTCAAAGGACAAGAAACAGTGCTTAAATTATTGGAAGAATTAAATACAAGGAAAAATCTTCTAACTATAAAAGAAATGAATTTGCTTATAATTGGATAGAATAGTTTGCTTACAGAGATCTTGCGATTGCTATTCTGGGGAACTGTAGAAATTGTTTAGGGAAATATTTGGGGGAAACAGCAGAACCCTGGTTCTGCCTTGCTGTGCTAAGAACAAGATGACTTCCTGGGCATGTGGATAGTAACTCTGCGTTTAATAATTGGACTGAATTCTCCCAGATAGGATATTTTACAATAAATCTAATAGTGAAGTGATAGTACTCTGGTAATTGCAGCATGATTACCATTGAAGGAAAAATGTCATACTCCTGCCAGGTACAGATGGAAAAATGTGCCTTTGGCTACTGCTGTTACCTTGCCATACTAGAGCAGTCTGGGATCCAGTACTCTTACCCTTGTAATAGCTCTAATTTGCAAATGGAGATCACACTTTATATGGGAAACGATTCCATCAGTACCTCTGATTTATTTCTTCTACCTTTTGTTCAAGCCCATGGTTATATAGGTGTTCTGTATTTCCTTTTGTGTGCTGGCTAGGTATACATAAACTATGTGTATTTTATCTGAGTCATTTTATTTGCTTCTTGCCCTTTAACTGGGAATCTATAAAGGGTGAAATATCATATATTTCTCTAGAATGTCAGCTAATGAAAACAGAGCGACCAAAGCCAAACACATTCATTATCAGATGTCTTCAGTGGACCACTGTCATAGAGAGGACGTTCCACGTAGACACTCCGGAGGAACGGTGAGAGTTTTATTTTTGTTTTGCTTTCAGTGTTGGCTATGTGCAAATTTCAGCAGTCTCAGCTGGGATTGCTCAGTAATCAGCGTGTGGAATTGTGACATTCCAAGCACTGCTGAACAGTTTTTTGAACAATTTATGTCATATTCTGGAAAATATAATCTGAACTCATGTCTAGCCTGTGAACAGCAATGCTTTACTTCTGCTGGGTCTATTCTGTACCTGAACCAGAAATTTATCATTGATGGACTTCCAGAGTCTCCTGGATCTCTTGCAGCTGACAATATTGTTGTCCCAGCAGATATATGGGTGGTTGAAATCCCCTGCCAGGATGAGAGCCTGCAGGCATCGTGCCTGTTGCTGCTGATGCAAGAAGGCCTCATCAGTAGGCTCTCCCCTTGGTCAGGTGGCCTGTAGTAGACACTGACTGCTATCTGTCCTTTATTGGTCCTGTCCCTAATCTTAACCCACAAGCTCTCAACCTGTTCTTGAGTGTTTCTCAGGGGCAGCTCTTGGCAGTCTATCCACTTCTTAACATAGAGGACAACTACCTCTCCTCCCTCACCTGTCCCTTCTAAAAAGCTTGTAGTCCCCACTAGCACCTTGTCTCTCTAACTTATCTCTTCTGTCTCACACCTTGATATGGGCAGGCTCACTGTCATCCCCTTCAAACCTACTATTCTTTTCCCCCACTGACCCAGGTGGACCCCATCAGCATGCATTACTAGGTCAGGTGCAGAGTAAACCGCCCCACGGTTGTACTATTTATACGAACAAATAACTAATAATTTTATTTTTGAATGTTTCTTATTTTATTAGTATACTCACCTGCGCCTTTTAAAATTCTACCTTGATCCATTTCTCCACCATGTTTTTCTTCTGTGTGAAGCATTGTACCTCAGGCTACACTCCATAGTACCCCCAGACTTTTCCTGAGTCCCTTGCTGGGAGAGCAAAAAGCAGCCAGTGCTGCACTTGGTGTGGTGCTGCAGTGTGCGGATTGGCCAGCTACTTGGCCTGTGCTGGTCAGCCAACAGCTGGGGAGCCAAGGGCTGCCTGGCTTTTCCCAGAATGGAAACCCTCATCCGGGCCTGCCCCTTCCATGCAGCTGCTTGTTTTCATGATGCTTTTTGGAATGTAATTATCTTTTGAGAACCTCTGATTCTCAAGGGAATTTGAAGTTAGCCAAAGAATTCGGTTTTAAGAGGGAGGAGACAGAGAGTCAAACACGCATTGTAAATTAAGGTCTTAATTATTTTCTTACAGTGAGGGGTAACACTCTCTTGAGTAGATAATTATCATATACTGTCAGGTAGGTCATGACATACTAGACTCTGAGTCGCATTATGTGTATAGCAAGAATTTTCAGGTTTTTAGTATTTATAAAGCCAGACACTGTTAATTCATCAGATAAATAAAGCAATGATTCTTTTTGATGCTCATCAACCTTAGCACCTTATCCATCATGCAGAATATGGAAGGAAATTGAAACAATTAAATTGTATGAGACTTCTGCTGTGTAACATGAGGACTGCATGTTGAAGCAGTGTAGCATATGAAAAAGAATATAAACAAAATATTTGGATGAATCTTGTAAGTTTCTGATTGAATTGTTGACTTGTTTGTGATAGGGAAGAATGGACAGAAGCGATCCAGGCTGTAGCAGACAGACTTCAGAGGCAGGAAGAAGAAAGGATGAACTGTAGTCCAACTTCACAGATAGACAATATAGGTGAAGAGGAGATGGATGCTTCAACAACTCATCATAAAAGAAAGGTAATGACATTTAAAAATCACTAGTAGGAGTAATATGTGAGTAACTTCTTCAAAGTGATCTAGTTGGATATAAAAGCAATAATATCTCTACATAAATTTCAGTGGATGTTTCTTATTTATTATACGAGATTGACATGACTCAAAAAATACATCGAAATAACATGAGAAATAATAACATGATTCTGCGGGATTGGCTTCGTTCTTTCTAGCTACAAAATGAAACTTTTGTAAAATAAGTAAAAGCCTGCAGACAGCAAAATAATGTTACAGCTAGTGTTATGGAATGTCTTGCAACAATGAATAGTGAAAAGGAATATTGAACACTGGAAGAATTATGAGGCAAAAATTATAGAAAGGTAGTGGCTGACAGCTATGTCCTTAGGAATATAATAGGGGTGCTACAGGTAATCTTAATTCTGTCATGTCCGGAGTTTTGAGAACTTCACTTTGCATTATAAGTATAGTTCATTCATGTAGTTTCATTGTACATAATTTTCTATGCTTTATTTTCAATGCATGAAAAAAACCAAAAACTAATCATATATGGGCATGACAGTACTCTCATCATGAGTTTTGGGCTGGAGATGACACTGAACTTTTAGCCTCACGGCATAGAGATTTAGTGATTGTGCTCCAGGGTAAAATACAATAAGTGACAACAAAACATAGACAGTGTTCAAGATGTGTCAGTCTTTCTGAGAGGCGGTGTGATTATGTGGAAGGGATTTGGGTTTGCTCTTTTAAATATCTGACCACTATGCCAAGCTTGTATGTCCCCTTAGTAGAGTACTAAATCACTGCATAACAGCAAGCATTTTTGAGGTGTCAAAGTAAATGTGGTCTAATATAAGTTGTTTATCTGGAACATATGCTCTCCTTGTTCACAATACTTTTCCCATACAACAAAAGTGCTGTGGGAATAAGAGTGGGTGGAAGATCAGTTCTTCCGCTTCTTTCTTGCTGCTTACGCTGTAAGAACAGAAGTAAAATTCTGGGACAGTGCATGTGCTGTGCTACAGAATATATAATATCTTTGCCAGCAAGCCAAAAGCAAACTACAAATGAAACGTGAAATGAAAAATGGTGATATTCAACACCTAGTGACAGATCAGAATGAAGCATATGTAGCCACTGAAAAGCACACTGATAATAATGATTTTTTTTTTCTTCCAAAACTCAAAATCCCACTGCAGATTTAAAACTTTTGGAAGACTTAGCAAAAAGTGCCCAGAAGTTTTTTGAATAAAATGTCCTGAGTAACCAGAATATAGGGGACTCCCTTGTCGCTCCCTTTGTATTAATTGAAATTAGAGGAAATAGTTTTTTGTAGAACTGTTTCTGAAAAGCTTCTGCTTATTCATTTGTATTTGTTAACAGAATCGGAACCACGTCAGTTTGTGTTGCCTTTTTATATTAGATTTCTTTCAATGTCAAGAGTTTTTTTGCATATTGTGTCCAACGAGTTTGTTTAGTCATCTGATCTTGCATCTGCGCACAGTGAATTTGCTTGTGCATGCACCAGGTGGTGTTCATATGAGTAAAAGAGCATAGTCAGATTAAGAAGCAAGACAGGGAAGTGGGCCTCTTTCTTCCCCACCAAAATAAATAAATAAAAAAAAAATAAATGCAAAGCATCAAAAGGTTTACCAAGAAAACAGTCTTTAAAAAATTGCACCTGCTTTGGACGTGGCTAACAGCAACATCTCTGTCCAAATTAGCTGGGAAAAACAAATATACCTTTTTATTTTGCAGTTCTTTTAATGGTGTCAGTGTTCTACAATAAGAGCATCGCTAAATTTTGAAGTAAAAGAAACAATTAACAAACTGCTTTTGCTCTTTTCTAGACTATTTCTATTACATATAATTTCTTTGTGATGAAGTCAGATGAAAATTCCCAGTGATATACTCTTTGTGTGTATCAGGAATATTTTGAAAGCAGTTCTTGGTAGGAATTTCAATAACCGTAGTAAAATGTATTCTTTTGAAAAGAACATACGTAGCAGGAGTAAATAGGCTTTGAAGAAAGCTGAATATCCTGTACTTCTTTGGTCAGTTTCCCTTCTGTTTTTCAGGATTCAGCATGAATAAAGAATGGATTTTTTTAGAGAAGCCACAAAACAATGTAATGAGTAAAAAAAACTGACTTATCGAGGTTCAGTAGGAATGAAAAAAGTGGGAAAATTATGAAGGAAACAGAAATCAATCTTATGGAATCCTCCAAATTTGCTTACTAACATTCTCAGGTTTAGGAAGCATTTCATTTTTTTTCACCAGTTTTCAGTACACTCTTAGCTGTGGCATCTGTGTTTTTATCTCTCAAGGTCTTGTGTTCTTTGGCAGACTTGTTGAGTTATCCTGCACTGAATATCATCTCTAAGCCTTCTGCTAAGCTTCTAAAGAATGACAGCATCAGGAGATTTTATTCTTAGAGCTATCACTGCTACCATAACCTGCTGCAAAGCCACGACTCAAAATCTCTCAAAACTTTTACCTGCCTCTTATACATCTACATTTAAAAAAAGTTGTTTTTAGCAAGGTTGATGCTAGATTCATGACCAATTTGATGAATGATGTGAGCAAATTTTAGAGGAATGAGTCTTTCAATTTGACTGGCTTAGCATCAAGCCCATGTCTGTGAGAAGCTGAGCCAATATCCTCCTCTGTACTGGCAAAAGGCTGCTATTATGAGCTGTCTTTGTTCAAAGTCTGATGGTCACTCTCTAAATTCAGCCTCTCGAGGATAATAGGAATTATGGGAAGGGTTACTCCTTCAGTGCAACTTACGGTCCCATAAATTTTTGACAGCTAGAAATGATGTGCCTTTATGGTCACTAGGTATTTTTTTGTCATAAAAGCTGTTGGCCTTTCTGTGTGGGAGAATGCAGTATGTAGTTAGGGTGGACTGTGCGCTAAGTTATTCTCATGAGTTATATACTCATTTATGTGGATCAGGTTTTGTAAACTGATCTTTTTATGTTGATGATACTGTTTGGTTGTTTGCAGAAGCATTTTTGAACATATTTTGTAGCTATATAGCATAAGTCTTGCTAACCCTTGCTCTTTGCTCCTTATAGACAATGAATGACTTTGACTATTTAAAACTACTGGGCAAGGGCACATTTGGCAAAGTTATCCTGGTCCGAGAGAAGGCTAGTGGGAAATACTATGCTATGAAGATTTTGAAAAAAGAAGTCATTATTGCAAAGGTAAGGAGGGTTATAGTTTTAATTCTGTTTCAGTCTTTTTGAATGGAATAATCAGTGTCCTACAGTAAATTATATTTGAATGTTTTTGATGCTAACTGAATTTAATAGAAGTATATTTGTATCTTCAGAAAACAAGAGTAAAGTTGCAAGTTTATTCAATAAATACGATTAATTTAATGAACCTGTGCTGTTCCTGGTTTGTTAGATAAGATTAGCTGTACATGGGAGTAACAGTTTTATTGTTCCCCTTTTTCGACGTACAAAATAGAAATCTGAAGCTGAAGTCTGAAGAAATTATATAGATTGGAATTGTACAGTCACATTTGATTGACTTAGCATCACTGGCCCTTGTGGTTGGTTATCATTTTATTGTTTTAACTTGAAGATCTGAACTTTGTTTCTTGTTACTCTAAAGTTTTGGACCCTACTTGCTCAAGACAACTTTGAGAACAATACTATATGCTGCTATCATCATTATACAATTAAAAATAGTAAGTAAAGAGGTTTTTGAGGGGTATGAGCCTTACTGAATTTTCTTGGATGCTTGAGGCTCATAATATCAGTGTTCCTAGAAGCTGACTGTGGGTTACAACAGTTATGGATTGTATGTATTTTCAAATATTTGTCATGTTTTTACAATTTTTCTACTTGTGAATGAAAAGAAGGGTTACAGAGTTCTGCAGGTTATCTCAGTGTTCATTTAACTCCTGTCACTCTCATTCTGATAGCCTTTGAATGTGTTGATCAGTATTGATTACATTTGAAAAATGAATAGAAACCTCAAAGGCGATTGCATTTCTTTGTGCTTCATGAAAACTAGCTTCTGTTTTGCTTTTTCAGTTTTTTTTTCCTGATCTGAACCTCATGATTCACCAGAGAAATGGTGGATTTTTTTTTTTCCCCATGGGGGTAATAGCAGTTTTGGTAGGTCTTTACTCAGCTCACAACAGGTAAAGAATGAGATTTACAAAAAACAGTAAATACTGTCTCAGTTTAGCCTCTTTAACATGAATAGTGTCAATAGCAAATCAATTTTGTGTGCACTTGAAACATAAAAATACAAATAAAATTAAAGCTCAATAGTAAAATTAGCAGAAATGCATAATTAATCTTTAACTTCTGCTTTAATGATACTGAAAATTATACCAGAAAATAGAAGTAAATGATTTAAATAATGATTAAAGTCACCTATTCATTGTAGTGTAAAATGTCTCTATAGGGATATACTACAGTTTTGTATATGTATGTATTAAAAGTTTATTCGTATATAAGCTCTGTAGTCTATCTCTAGGTTATTAGCACATTATAAAATGTATTAAGTTTATGAATAATGCACTATTTTCCCTACTTTTTCGATTGGAGTCTGAACCTGAGAATAAGCTTTTTTTCCATATTACCAGTTGAGGATGTGTTGCAGACTAAATCACATCATTGAAGATCAAAAAGATGGGTGGTGAGCCTTTTGGATTTGTTGTTCCAACATCACTGTTTATTACAGTCTGCCCATTGGATCCAAGATAAAGTGATTTATTTAATTTTGTTATATGAATGATAATTTTCTTCTTAACCTTTTCAGCAACTCTTTCATTAACAGAAACTTTTGGTACGTCAGGATGGCCTTTCTGTTGAAATCTGGGGCACAAGATGGGGAACAGCAGTAGTAGATGCTGAGAGTAGGCAAGTTCTCAAAGCAATGCTGGTGCTCTCTGGGGTGGCAGCTGCCTCTTGTTCAGACTTTCATAGCTCTGTCCATATACTGCAATACAGTATACAGCCTCAGGCCCTAGCACCTTCTCAGCATTTGCACACTTCCTCCACTTACTCCACCCGGCTGGGAATTGTTCAGCAGATCAGTTCACAACTTTCAGCTGTATACAGAAGGGAGAGAGGTTGAAACCTTTTTTGTTTCGTCACACATTTCAGTAATTGTAAATTTACATATGTGGTTTTTTGTTTGTTTGTTTGTTTGTTTTTGTTAGCTTGTTTGCTTATTTTTCCCAAGATGAGAGAAATATCCACAAAAGATAGAATGCAGTTTTGAAAGTTAATTCATATTACTCTTCTTCATACAGAAAAATTCTAGGTATATGCTGAAAAGTTTTTAAAATTGCTTTACTCCTTGAAGTGTTTTTTTCTTTTTCTCCCAGTATGTGGCTGTAGTATCTCAGTAATGCTCAGAATTTGTTACTGGGAACTCTGTTGTTATTTTTTAACTTCCTATTTTGACAGTTTTTAAAGCGTCATCTAAAACTCCTGACATCTGTGTTTACTTTAGTAATAGTTTAATTAGTAAATTAGCTTAATG
This sequence comes from Callipepla californica brunnescens, assembly GCA_023055505.1. NCBI lineage: Eukaryota > Metazoa > Chordata > Aves > Galliformes > Odontophoridae > Callipepla > Callipepla californica. The sequence goes on along the minus strand of JALIRH010000003.1, from coordinate 35,008,554 downwards.
ATACCTTATCTTCAGAGCAGAGAGTGATAAGCATGTCCAGGACAGTAATCTCATATTAGTATTATTTGCAGCAATATTAAAATATACTGTCTAAATAAATTTACTTATGCAGGGTTGTGGTTGGTGTTCTAGTCACCAGGTTTTTCTCCAGATCAGTAAAATACTCAGCTGATGCTTAGTGCCACTGTAAATGGCAAAAACTAGCAGGGTGCATTTCAGACTTTTTAGGTCAGACTCTCGGCAGTGTGGGGCCAACACTGGGCCATAACCTGCCCCTGGGGCCTTGATCCCTGCATCCAAGCTCATTCCCACCACCTCTGGTGTGCTTCCTGCCTGGGGGAAGGCAAGAGATGGCTCTGGAGGAAGAGACAACTGGCAGGTAGAAGGCAGATGAGTTTCCCCAGGCACTAATACCTGCTGGGGCTGAGTTAGTTTCTTTCCCTTTGGCACGGTGTTTATGGCAGTTCCTGTGATTTAGTCTGAGACCCCAGGAGAGTGCAGCTGTCTGCTCTGAATTGCCACATTTTCAAAAGCTGACTGGTAATGGGGAAGGGCGTTCCCTGTCCATCCTTTGACTTGCTTGGAGGAGGTCTGCATCCTTGGGGAGGCAGGGTAGGCCTCGTTGAGAAGTGCTTCTCAGGTGGCTTCTGGTATGATCCCACAGGGCGTTGAGGAGGGGTTTTTCATGGACGCTGTTCCATTTTGGCTGAATGGTTTTAAAGGAAAACAAAGCAAAAACCATGTTTAAAAAACAGAAAAAGGCTGCAAAATTAGACTATGTTCTATAATTTCCTGTCAGCTACTAGCTGTGTACATTTCCTGCAAATTGATTCAATTTCAGTCTGTATTCATCATTCAGATGATGCACATGAGAGCTTTGCAGTTCTGATAACTTTGCAGTTGTGATGGCTATATTTTTAAAAATGAAATCCAACATTATTGTTTTTTCCTGCCTTGCAGTGGTTGTAAACTTCAAGACTTCATTTTAAAGCAGTATTAGAAGAAAAATCAAATCAAATACATTAAATTGTATGTTGCCATAGTTCTAATTTTACTTGACATAATTTACTGAAAATAAATGAGTACTTTAAATGTTTTCTTTTTCAAGAGAGCAGGTTCTTTCATTTTCCCTATCTTCAGTGTAGATTTCTGTTTCCGGAAGTATCAACGTTTTCCTGACAGCAATTTTGTATCTTAAATTAAAACCTCCTTCTTGTACTTCTTATTTCTTAGGATGAAGTGGCTCATACACTTACAGAAAGCAGAGTATTGAAAAACACCAGACATCCTTTTTTAACAGTAAGTATTAGGAACTAAATATCAAATGTCATTAAGAACTTAAACAGGTAATTTTCAACAAGATGAGTGTTCAGATATGAACATAACTTATGAACAAACTTTGAAGTCTTTCTCATGATGATTAATAGGCAAACAATATCTACCTGGTACGTATGTACTCATTTGACTGTTCAGAAATAAAGTTTCTAAAAAATTCATAATGCTTAAATACGCTAAAAATACATTTAACTGTAGGTTGTTACTTTCCAGGAATTTTTATATATGAATACTTTTTTTTATTTTTTTAATAAGTTACTGATTTTACATATTTTCAAGTAAGTTATTTTTATAAAGAAACTTCAAACTAAAGAGATTTCAATAAAATGATAAAATAACTATTAGTTCAGCAGAAGCAACCCATGATGAAACAAAATTTAAACACTGCTATTTCAGTATCTTGACTTCACTTGGTTAATATTTAATAGAAAATACTGAAAAGAAGATGAGCATTTTGATATTCATGACAAATTATGATTAATAATTTTAATTTTACAACTGCCTTCTGTAGAAGTAATTATTAGTCTTATTCTTTGAGAACATTAAAAAATCTTTTCAATGATTTCAAAAGATTAAATTATTTTAACATGGGAAAAAATGTATTTTTTCTATTAAAAAAAAGAAAAAGAATGTGTAGCATGGAAGCTTCCTCATGTAGGAAAATAAAACCTTTCTAAAGCAAAGGACTTCATTTTACTTCCTTGGCCAAAGTGTTCTTAGTAATCCAGTCAGTGTGTTCTTCAGAAGTTTCTTAAAGATAAGTGGAAGTAGGCATAATTCCACTCAAGCCATGCAAAAATGTAACTACAGGTATATCTTTTTATATAATTTTATAAAACAACTATTTTAAGTTACGTGAGTTGCCTTATGATTTTGTTCTACTTACTACATTTCTTCATCTTAGGCTGAATCTGTATCTGTAGGTTTTCTTCAGTATAATTTTCTTCCCAGCAAAATAAAATTAATACTGAAAAGTAAAAAATCTTCATTGATGAAAACAGTTTTTACAATTTTAAAATGTATTCTGTGAAAATAGAGACTCTTTGTTTTGTAATTGAAAGCAAAAGGAAGTTGAGTTAAAGATTTTATTTTGGAGAAGGAAAAGGAATATGTACTCTTCATGAGTATTGTGGTAGACTTCATAAGGTATTAAAACGATGTACAGGGATGGATGGTACTATGTATGACAGTAGGAAATGAAGTAGAAAGTAGTGTATTTTAATAGCTATGTAATATTTTATTGTAATACGCAATGTTATATACATATCAATGGGCATGTTGCAGAGATTAGTGAAGTTTTGTATTTGCGCATCTGAAGCTCCAGCTAGATTAATTAAAATAGTAGCTGCCTAAAAGTTCTCACCAAGTCAGAACTGCCTGGTTAAGAAAATAAAATTACATTTTGTTGAACTGCAAGAAACCGGGTCAATACAAATTGATAATTGTTTTGTTTTTGCTGTTTTGCTTGCAAGTCCTTGAAATACTCCTTCCAGACAAAGGATCGTTTGTGTTTTGTGATGGAGTATGTTAATGGAGGAGAGGTAAGTTTAAAAAAAGACATTTTGCACTTTTGATGGTAATGCTGTCACTGGGTTATGCTTTAAAGGGCATAATTTATCTCACTTTACTTGTGTTCTGTTATCTTCAAACTGGTTGTTGGTTCTTTTTTGAGATTATTTTTACTGTTTTATGGGGAAAAAAAGTTGACCTTTTAAACTACGATACACTTTTCCATTCATGAAAAATTAGGCTCTTGTTTATTGAAAGATAATTTCATGATAGGGAGATAAGCAGAAATCCTTTTGTTTGTTTGTTTTGTTTTCTTTCTTTAAGTATTTATAGCATATTCTGGCACAACATATTTATAAGCCAGTATAAAGAAGTTATAGTAGTCTTGCTTTTGTCCTAATGCAAAATACGTGCCCACTTGTTTGCTATAGCCATTGCAAATACGAAGGAGGAAGCATTGAGATGTTTGTATTTTTCTTTACTTCGGAGAACTTGCAGTGCTCTCTGGAAATTTGAAGGGGTTCAGAACTTCTTATGGTGTTGTGAGTCTTTGCTGTCCTGCAGCTCTTCACTGAAGTGTGGAGTATAAAAAGCTATACCAGTCAAGTAGAATTAAAAATAATTACAATATGGGAAGTAGGCTTTCATCTATCTTTTGAAAGTCTTTTGCTACTCAGGCTGTATCTCCTCACAGTGTGAACCAGGGGGAATTTGTTACTTTGCATGCTGTTTCCTGCACAGTAGCATTAAAGGACTAAGTGTTTTCCACTTGCTTTTTTGATTAGAAAGCTATTTCTACCTTGAGGAACTGTTGTAACATGATGTTATGTTTTGCATTATCTTTTTGCTGCATTGTGCTATAAAATAAAATTGTCCTCCACTATAATGTCATGCCTGGTAACCGTGAGGATGCCTGTTTTCTATTCCTTGATCTGGCAGTTCCTGAGCCTGGTGTGAGGACCATCTTCATTTTAACTCATTTATGGTCACCTTATACCATTGAATGTAGTGGTACAGGGTTCTCACATAGGAGAATGGCTTAACTTCCTATCTATTAACCCTACTCTAGACATCACAGATAATGAAGCAGTTTTGGCTAGTGGAATTAGACACAGAATTTCCTTTAGTGGGAATGGTATAACAGCCTTCCTTTGAATATTCGCCTGGCTTATTTGGCTTAAACTTACATCAGAAATACTGAGTGCTATTTACAATGAGTTTTAAAATGATTCCTTCTAAACTAGCTAATTCTTCTGAGTCTTCTCTGTACAGGACCACTTTGTTATCTCATATTTTGATAATATGCTTTTAACATCGACCTGGTGTTTAGGTGCTTGCTTTCTTGAAAGCTACCTTTCTGTCCTGTGTGAATGCAGAAGAGAGCCCACTAGGAACAGCGTGACAGTTGCCTAGCTCAGTTAAGCTAAGCACAGATTTTCGCCATAATGGGAGATAATGCCCTTTATCTGGGGGCTGTTTTCCTTGAATAAGCACTTTTGATTTATTAAGTGCTTCTCTTGTGATCTGGAATGATCAGATAAAAGTGTCCTTTTTAATAAGGAAATCTTTAGATTTACCAAATTTTCATGTGAATTTCAGACTTCAGTCTCTGTCTGCTAGGAAATTCAGTTTCCTATCCAATCTCCTATACTGCACACAGACTTCTGTCTTCTGTTATTACTGCTCTCTCTGTGTTTCAGTAGTTTCTAAGGATTGAAGATGTTGAAAACCTAACTTATAATTAAATCTTACCAGTGGGAAATTGTCTGTAACAGTACGATGTTGCTTTTGTTTCTCTCCAGAGCTGTGCTAAATTCAGTTGTGTTTCTGTTCAAATTTTCGTGAGATTAAAGTTCACTTTTTAATTAATTGTGTCTTAGTCAGTTGGCTGGGAATTTTCTTGGATTATATCTTTCAGGAGTGAGTTACCCAAACAGTCCTCTGATTGAAGGAATTCTTGAAATTTCTGTCAGTATCCTTGACTCTGACACAGGTGAAAGCAAGATAATGCCACGATTCAGAGTTCTGCCCTTTGACAGTAATAAAAAAATGTAGTCAGTACTAGGGATCATCAGTTCCTCTTCCTATGATTCCTCCTCTTTCAGGAGGAAAAGAAATTGTTTTAAAATTATTCTAAATAAGAATCTTCTGTACCAGCTAAAAATCTAGAATCCTCTTAAATTTAGTAACATTTTAATTTGGCCTTACTTTTCCTGCCTAACTTCTATGCAGTTAGACTCAGTTAATAAGGAAGGCCTTTATGAAGAAAAAATAACTGGTTCAATTTTACTGATCTATGTGTGTGCTTTTTATTGCAGTGTACAAAATATAAATGTACCTAATTTTCCTTTAACTTCACTTTTAGAATATTATTTTCTCTAACTATATATATAAAAGCAAGATATTAGAGGATTTTTTAAGTAGATTACTCAGATATTGAGTGTATGTTTTTTTTACTGGCAACTTTTATAGTTCATTTTCTGATCCGTAGGGACACAGTCCTGAAATCTTTGTTATGGACTGAAATGTTAACTTTCTTGGTAGTGTTTTACAGTGTCTGTTGATCATAAATTATGCTGTAGTATAATGCTTGAATGCTGCTTCTGGCATTATTCTCACTTCTTAATATGTTTGTTGTCACAAAGGAATTTACATTAAGGTGGCACTAAGACCCTGATATTTCATTTTAATGAAAAGGTTCATCTGGCTTAGTTGAGATTTTCAACTTAGTTTTCAAGGCTATTTTATGAATTAATGGCAAACAAGTATATGCAGTATTTTGTGATAAAATATGTTCTTTATTTTGATTGGAAATACATAATATTAACCTAAATATTTCTAAGCAAGTAAAACTGTCAGTGCTCTTCAACAAACACCTTCTTTAACAAGACCTTTATTTTTCTTCCTTTTTTGCTGCTCCTGTCTCATCAACAGTTTGAATAAAAAAATGTGTAAGGTTGTATTAGTGCTTTTCCTGCTTGCATGGATTTGCCTACTTTTTCTTTTATAACCCATATTATTTTGAGAACCAAAGAGTAGGTTAGTAGCATGTTATAATGTTATCCTAGCTCCTTGTACGCACAAAGTGGTATAAAAAAATACTAAGAATGACTCTGATTTTGGGAAATACTTTCAGAGTGTATGTTTCTCATTTTTTATTTCTGGTATTTTGCATTAAAGGATGAAAAACTTTGTGTGGAATCTATCACGCACATTACTCTGCAGAATACACTGATTTAGTTAATTAGTAAGTTGATTAACCTTCATGCTTTGCACTTTCAACATAATTTCAAATTCTTTACTTTGTAACTTAACTTAATTGGTAATTACCTGTGTAATAAAATTAGACTCTAAAATTTCTTCAGATGATTGCTCTACATCAGAATTCTGAATCTGTTCTATTTGGCATTTATTTTCTGCAGCTTTTACTTCAGTTCATTAGGTGAGAGAGAACCAAATGTTTTGGTGTAATTGAACAAGTGCTATTACAGTCTAGAAGAAAAAGATTATTTACAACCTACCTAATGACAAATAACTGAATATCATTGTAGGCTTTGTTATTTTTATCTGTGTTGTGTCCTGTTTTCTTCTCCTGAAGAGAGAGTTTTTCTTGGCCTAAAGTTCATACTTTACAGAGCAAAGGCCCTATATTTCTCTGGGCATACAATTTGCTTAGAAGTGCTATAAAGTCAGAAACAATAAAGAAATAGTTTGAAATTTTTCAGTTGCTGTTGCTCAGAAAACAACAGCAACAACAACAACAAATGTGTATATATAGGTATGTATAAGGCATGCTTAACTGCAGAGCTGAACAAACTGAATATGTAGTATCAAGAGCCAGTCATACAACATTCAACATGCTCAGTAGGTCACTAACATTTGTAGGAGTTGAACATACTGATTCATGTGAGGTTGGGTGTTATATGGTTTTTGGAATTCTTGACTCTGCAATTGAGTATGCTTTTATACTTGATTTTTGTTATAATTTTTAAAGATTCTTCCATTAACATTTCTTATTAGGAAAAAAACCACAACAACAAACAAAACACCATGGCAACATTGTTGTTGAGTTTTTAAATACAAACATACCAGGAAATTTATAGTTACAATCCTCACTGTAACTATAGCACCCTCATGTATACAATCATAAGATTATGCACAAAATGAATTCCTTTGTGCCAAAGCTATTTCTATTGCAATTGTTACTCTCTCTCCTGCTTAATAACTGTAAATCAATAAATAGTGCAAATGATAGAAACTTTTTTAATAACCTACCATCGGATTTCTTCTTTTCCTTCCCAGACATAATAAATCAGACTTCATGTTCTGTCATTTGTGAATAGAGCCTTGTGACCTAATTATTCTGAAATAGTAAACTAAATGATTAGCTGAAAATGCTGCTATAACTTCATGGAATTAGATCTTTCTATTAACAGTTTTTGAATTTGCTTCAGCACCTTTAACATTTACCTTGTTGTATGAATTTACATTTAACATGAATTTTATATCTCAAACTTTACTTTTTTCATGGAACACTAGCATATATGGTTTGATAACAACTGTTCTAGGTGCTAAGTAGTATGAAGAATGCTTATGTCCAAGGTTCCTGCTGTCGCACACATGATTCGTCACAACTAGTGGGTGCAGACATCAGACTGCATTATGTGTCTAAACGTGTTTTCTTCAGGGTCTCTGATTCACAGAAGTGTCTGCTTTGAACATTTGTTTGCTTACGCCAATGGGTTGTATGCATGGGAAGCAGAGGCTGATCCACCACAGTCTGTAGGGGAGATTTGACTTTGGTTTTGTATTTTTTTTTTTTCCTTTTTTTTTTTTGTACTAGCTGCAGTCTGAGGGTACAGTGGCTGCAGTGGGAACAGCTGTGCAATTCCAGTGGATAAATAGCTCAGTAAGAGTAACTTGGCTCTTCACTCAGGAGAAGTCTGACTAACTTTCATCTACTTAAGCTTTCTCTTGCTTGAAAATTGGTTCTTTCAGAGCCAAGCTGAAGTTGAAAAAAGGCCAGTTTTGTTTAACTGGTCATTATTTTTCAACATAGTCACAACCAGTAGCTATGCATTTTCACTAGCAATGAAGAGGAACCTGCAAATTGTGCCAGTAAAAATCTGCACCAGCAGAAGTGACCCACTGCTTCACATATGCTATAATGGCATCATTGTTAGGAAAATGTTGCTCATGCAGTCCATCTTTCGTCAGCCCAAACAGACGGAAATCAGAAGGCTCCATATCCGGACTGTACAGTGGGTATGGCAGTCCAGACAAAACTGACAGTGTGCTATGTCATGATGTGGAGATCCAAACTGATGGTTTGTCCAGGATCCAGGAAATGTAGAAGGATCACCTCTTTCCTATCACAAAAGACAGTGCACATGACTTTTCCCGCTGAGGCCTGCATCTTGAATGTTTTCTTGAACAGGGAATCCACATCACCACTCCATGGGCTGCCATTTTGACTCCAGCTTGGAGCTGTGACACAGGGTCTCATTACTAATAATGTTGCAGTCACCTTCAGCCTTGTATTGGTTCAGTAGGTCCTGAAAAATATGAATAGAGTATTCTTTCTGTTCCTGTGGTGCAAGCTTTGTCATTTTCCAGTGTTGCCACCATTGTTTCCGATGCATTGAAGCTGATATTCAGCTCAGTATATAGTTCCCTGGTTCCACCTATTCACACAGATGAGCTGATTGAGATGCTCTTCATTTTGTGGTGCAACAGAATGAGGCTTGACTTTCACAGTACTGTCACCACCAACCTCCTCCCTGTGCTCATATCCACTGTTTGGTCTCCATGACTGTTCAGCAGACGTCAAAGAATGTCAGTAGTTGCATTTTTTTTTTTTTTTTGCATGGAGGCATTCAAATACATACCTGAGTTTCCTACACACTTCCATATCAGATAACAGTTTGTCAGTGTGCCCTTCTGCTGCCATCTGCCACACAGCAACAAAATGTGATGGAATATTGGCAGGAAAAATCAGCCTCTGCTGCCATACCTCCAACATCCACCTCTGACCTCATGGGTCAACAGAACAAAGCAGAAGGCATTACTTTCAGAGCAGACCTTCTAGGACTGAGTTTGTAATAGGATTCTGAAAAGGCTGCACATTGAAAATAACTGCCTGATATTTTGAGCCTTTAAATGAAAAAAAAAAAAAAAGCACTCTGTATTTAATGTATAAAATGGTATTTTATGTAGATATGTTTCGTTGATCATTACTTTTTGTGGTAAGCTCAGAACCATCATAACTTGAAAGATGGTTTGAAGACCTGTTTGGCCTTAAGTAGGTAATTGAAGCATATTTACTAATGTTTATTTGAAGAGTTTCCCAAGCATTCTTAACATAGTAAATAAAACTGTCAATTTAGAGTGACTTTGAGTTAAATAGCCAAATTCTCTTTGTGTGTATGTGTCTTGTTTTGGTTCCATGAGTGATATTTTATCAGAGAAGACACTGATAACCCTTGCAGAACTCTAGCTTCACCTTATGCTTTTTTATGGCAGATGAAGTTTTTGGCAATGCTTCACAACTAATATTTTTCTCTGAAAGATTTCATTTAAAGAGTTGTCTGCAAATTAGTGTTAATTAGGAAATACTGAAAAAGAGATTAAAAAATGCCAAAGAAACTTTGCAAAAAGCGATACAGAAAAAGAGAAAATGCATAGGTTCCTTTTTATAAGCCCTAAGCAGCTGTCTGTTTGCTTTTTCTAATGACTGTAATGTCATTAGCATTATGAATCCGCTGTTTCTGTAAAATGCCTGCTCACCTGTTCAAAGTCTGCTGAAGAACAGGACATCTTTGCAGTGCAAAGGAAGTTACTAAGTTACTGAGAACTCAAGGTGGGACCAACCTCTAGGTATTTTAATGATGTTTCTGAGTGGCTTAAAATAAAAATATGAGGAAGTAGTGGAGGGAGAAGTGCAGAATGCTTCTGCTGTATACTTTTTTTTTTTCCTCTGGTAACTGAAGGTTAAATGAGTAGCAAACAGAATGCCTTAAACAAGATTGGTATATTGATTAAAACGCTGATTTAACAGCTCGCTTTCTCCCTTTGGAAACCTGGAAAAGATAAGCCAGCTGCTGTCTAAGAGTGCTGAGTGTCCACTGAGAGTATACTATCTATCATCACAATATGGTGATGAGAGGTGTTTTATGTTTGTGTTAATTTCCCCCACTAAATCAGTAATTATTACAATCCTGTCCCTGCTGTTTACCCCGCAGCTGTTTTTCCATTTGTCGAGAGAGCGGGTGTTCTCAGAGGACCGCACACGCTTCTATGGTGCAGAAATTGTCTCAGCTCTGGACTATCTGCATTCCGGGAAGATTGTGTACCGTGATCTCAAGGTAAAAAAAAAAAAGAAAAAGAAAAAAAAAAAGAAAAAAAAGTAATCAAAATTTTTGTTTTTGCAGAGACTGTTGGGACAAACACAAAGTAATTATAAAGTTGCACTATTCAGAGTTAATGGAGAAAGGGTCTGTGTTCAGTGTAAAGTTCTCTGTTTGCTAGAGGAACCAGTTTGACACAATAATCTATAGGTACATTGATAGATTAAAAAAAATGTTCCTTGATGATGCTAGTTGAAGGAGATTTAAACCCCCAATCCTTTTTATTTCCCCCTTTAATTGCAACTTAACCCGTATTTCCAGACAGATCTCAAATACTTAATGTCTCCAAATAAAGGAAATGGGAAATTGGGAAAATGTGATGGTATTCTGCATACTTCAACAAAGAACTATGTTCTTCTGTGTTTTGGAAATATGTTAAATAGTTTAGCATACTTAATAGAAGAATTTCAGCCTTAATTTTAAAATTATTTTGTCTTTCATATACTGGAGAAAATAGATAATACTGGAATGCAGTTTGTCTTAGATTGGCTTTTGTGCAAACAGTTGTGTACCTGCTCTGTTGCCTGAAGCTCTTTTTAAGTTGTGCTGACGATACTCTGTAACGTAGTGTGGACATACTCTTTGGAAAATCATCCTGCTTTCAGCAGGAATTTTTTCGAACTTACATGGGAAGAACTTTGAATTTCTGTGATGAGATCATTTTTTTTATTGTGAAAAGCCTAAAGTTTTTACATTGTCATGTTATTTGTCTGTACCTGTGGAGTTCATTCATGGACTCTCTCATGCAGGAACTGAAGAGAAGGAAGCTGTGGAGGGCAAGTTTTGCTTAGGGCAAAAGAAAAATACTGGGTTACGTGTTGGTAGCAGAATCTGTTTTAATAACATGGAATTCTGTGACATACTGCAAATATGTGCAGTCATCTGGTTGAAGAATGATAAGTCAAATTTTTTTCTTAAAATTAAAAAAAGATGATATAATGCAGCAGTCTGTCCTGTTCAGAAGTACTAAGGGAATGTTTTTTTTCCCCAACACACAGTTAGAAAATCTAATGTTGGATAAAGATGGACATATAAAGATTACAGATTTTGGACTTTGCAAAGAAGGAATCACAGATGCAGCAACTATGAAAACATTCTGTGGTACTCCAGAATACCTGGCACCTGAGGTATGATCTAGAATATACTCTTGTAATGTGGTATAAAATGTTTATTTTTTGTTTAATTTTAGACTACAGTGTTTATATGATGATGAGCTCTGTTCTCTCTAGTTAAGAACTGACAGTCTGTGTGATTAATACTACGTAGTTGTAGTTCAGACTTTTATATGCTACTGCTCTTGCTTTTTAGTGATTGTATGTATAATGATGCTATGCTTTTTAGTGTTTAATAACACCTTTAACATGTATTTTCCTTCTCATGTTTGCCTTTCTCTGGTAAAGCTTTTATCTTTCAGTGATTTCTTCATGAATAGTCTTCTGTCTGTTACTTGGAATATACGATTCTACTTAACTTAGATGTATAACTAAATTTGTGTAGACTTCATGGATAGGAGGGAGGGACTGAGTTTGCTGGGCTTTATCTGAACTCTCTGGTTACAGGGAGTCGAAATTTAGATATTTCTGCTAAACAATTGAGTGTATCAGCCTCAAAAGTGGCTGAGGTAGGCAACAAGAGCTAGCTGTTTCTTGAATGCATGTTGAAATGCCACCCTAGAATATTCAGTTCTATCTTTTCCAGTAGCCAGTGGTCAGAGTGCAAAACATCACACTTCTTGAGAACTGTCAAAAAGATGGACAAGAGAAAGTTGCTTTGGTTCCCTTCACAACTCTGGTTTGGCAAGTGTGGAGTCTACTGTGTAAGCTTAAGTCAGTCAAATGATATGCTCCAGTATCAGTGAGGGTGCTTATAGAGGAAAAAAAACAAACAAAAACAGCCAGAGAGGCACAGTCAGTATTGGGTTTTTTTCCTCTCTGGCTTCAGTCAGCAGTACTGACTGTGGTGCCTCTCCCCTGGCATTCCCAAATGCAACTCTGATACTAACATGAGAATGAGCATTATTTTTTAATGGCAAGAATTCTGTGGATCCCAAAGTAGCTGACATTCCTATTCTTGCCTGTATTCGGAGATCATGAATTGATATATTAACATGTACTTGGTACTGAGACAACTTTCTAAGCAACTGAAAACACTTAACAGTGTCACAGAATCTCAGGGATGAGAAGGGACCTCAAGGCATCATCAAGTCCAACTTCCATGCTAAAGCAGGGAAGATATCCTACAATAGGTCACACAGGTAGGCTTCTAGATGGATCTTGAATATCTCCATAAAAGGAGATACAACCTCTCTGGGCAATATGTTCTAGTGCTCTGTCACCCTTAACCATAAAGAAGTTATTCTGCATGTTAATACAGAACATCCTGTGTTAAAGTTTTATGTTCTTCAGTCCTGCTCTTCTTTCTAAGACACATACATCAAGAGGTCATCCATGAGCAGCTGCTCGTTACCACCAGAAAAATTCTATTCAAAATATTATTTGAAGAAGAATGTGCATTGGTTTAAAGGGACGGGATAAAGAGGCTCTGATTCAGCATGGCTCTTCACCCTCCTGCCTTTTGGGAGCATTGAATTCTGAGCAGCAGCAGCGAGCTCTGGAGCCTTTTTCAGCAAGCTGATTAGATTGCCTTTGCTTTCTTGTTTTGAACCTTACAGTTAAGGAATCTCTGGGAAACTGGTAGACTTGGATACTGGTAGCTATAAGATGTGAGGATGGTCAGTTTTGAGTTTTTGAGACAATTCTGACATTTCTTTCATGTTTACTGCAGGGGCACTCAGGATTCATCTGCATTTAAAGATTCCAGAGCTTTTCTTAGCCTACTTTGAATTACCATGGCTGCTTGGAAGATGTTGCACTTCCACCTGTTTTGCTTTGTACAGTGGCCATTTTTCTTGTGTTTTGTACTCAGAATCTGTTCTAGCCATAGAAGAGGACAAAGGATGATACTGGTGTCTCTGTGCAGCCTACAGTTGCCGTTGCCACCTCTTGCCCTTTCATTGTCTTCTTGTCATCAGTCCTGATGACATTCTCAAAGATGCAGATATCTTGTTCAGTTTTGGAAACATTTTAGTTCTCTTCCATCAAATTTGGCAAGGGAGCATCCCGGGTTTTAGACACTTTCCTCAAGTTCCTTGTTCCAGTTTGCATTTCTGTTCTCTAGATGTCCCACTCTTCTTCTCCACTTCCCATTATGAGTGTTTTTGGAGACCTACACTGTACAAACTTATCTTCAATGAAACTGACCTTGCATTAACCCTGACAGCCGCAGAACCCATTCCCTTTTACCTCAGAGATAAAGGTTTTAGAGCGAGCAGCCTAGACAAAATTTAGGTTTCTGAGATAGCAAGAGAAGACTTAACCCCTTTATCTACAAGTTCTTATTTAAAAGGGTGGCGTTAGCAGTAGGTGAATGCTCTTAGGAAAAAAACACCCAACCTTTCCTTTAGTATTCTCTGCTTTTACCGTAGTATTTGATCACATGAAACCATTGTGTCTATTTTCATACCTGGGATAGCTGACTGATACAGGGAGATGTTGCTCCACTATTTTTGTGTGTGTGTGTGTGTGTGTCTGTGTGTGATAGGGAGTGCAAAACTCACTTCATGTAGTTCAGATTATAAAAATCATTACCAGATGGGAAAGACTTAACGGACTTCTGACAAATTGCAGATCATGAAAAAATGTTACAGCTGGACTTCAATCGATTTACTATGGCTTTTCTAAACAGTATCATGTTTTTAACGAAGAAAAAGAGAAAACTGAGAAAGTGCTTGTAGTTGTAAATATACCTATGTGATGTTTAAAAGCAATTTGAATTTTGATAGTTTGCAGCTCATTGTCAGGGGTCAAAGATATACTAATAAAGATACACACCTCTATAATCTACTTTCTTTAGCAGAATATTTAAGAAATGAAGCTACTTGGGCAAAGAATTAAAATTTCCTTTGGCTCAGATTATTTGTTTGTAAGAGTAATTCCTTATACTGCATCACACATTTCTGACTCTGCATTTCAGTTCAAGTCCTTATGAGATGGCATTCCTTTAAGAAGAGTAGTCTTTTATTTAAAAGTATTACAGCAAGACTACTGCAATATCATTTATGCAGTTTAAAACCACTTATGGCTATATGACAATAAATAAGACCAGAATGGATTTGTAACTTTGTTGATAGGTGTCAGAAGGTTTGCATGTTTTATAATTTATCAGTGCTGATGAAAGAAATGTTATATGTTACACAGTGCTTGTTTTTTTTTTCTCCTTTTTTAGATCTTTTAGGAAGGAGGGTGAGAGAGATCAATTGTAATTAATTATTTCCCTGAGCCTTACCTTAGAGAAACAAAAAGTTGAACTCCTTTTATCAAGAAGTAACAACTCTTCCCTCACACTTCACTTAATTTCTTACTTATATCTTTTACTTTTGGGGAAGGCTATGACTTGGATGTGCGAATGATCCAAAGTCTAGAACTTGTCTGTTAGAGGTCAGTGGCTGAATTTCAGCTAGCACAGTGCCCTACACTGCTGACATAGTCCAACTCCGTCTCATTTGTCACAGCATGAAACTTTTCACATGCTTTAGATGAATTTGAATTTTTCTGGAATATTATAGTGCACGCAGGTTATAAAGTGATGTGGTAGTGGCAGGTGTACATTTGACTATACACTGGTGCAACTATGCATTTATTTCATTCTTATAGTGCACGCTTATATTGGCTCAGGATGCTTACCAAAGGTAGTCTGGTAAATTTTTGTACTGAGAATATGGCGTTTTGCCGCATAACTTGTTGGATATGAGTTGAATCTAAGGGATACGGGCAGAGAAGGAACCATTAGGAAACAGTGTAAAAGAGTAGCATGAAAATAAGTGTTTTAATTTTTTGCAAGCATCATAGCAAAGCAGTGTTTTAAAGACAGATTTTAATGCAGGTAGTAGTAGCAGTGTTACTGAGGAGCTCCATCAGGTGTGGGGAAAAGCATCGTGGTGCATGTTTGCAGAGAGTTTAATTAAAGCTGCCAATGTCATGGGCAGACAAGAAGGCTGGGTCCTCCAGGCGGGCACTCTATGCAACAGAGAAAATGAAGTTGCATAGTTAATGTAGCCAAAGCTGCCTTTTTTTTTTTTTTTTTTTTAAATTGGCAGAGAGGTGTATTTCAATAAAGTAAGGATGAGAGTAATAAGAAAGGTTAATGGGAGATAAAAGGAATTCAGAAAATGAATTTGGTTTTCTCTCAGGTAAATCAAGGTGCCAGAAAACACAGGTTAGAGTTGAGAAGATTTTCATTCTGGGTAAAAGTGTGGTTGTGTAGGAAAGAAAACCTGAGCTGAACAAAAAATAATTATGTTATTTTGTTTATTACTTTCTGTTAAAGGAAAGTTAAGTACTTTGCAGAGAGAGATGAAAGGCAGTAGAAATTGATGACTGAATTGATAGAGGTGCTAGGTGCCGAGTCGTTTTAGGAATATAGAGGTTCTAAAGGACAGAATTATTTTTGTCAAGGCTTATGCCTTTGTATCTTCTTTTGCCTTAAATTTTATTTGATTTGAAGAGAATTAAGGCATCTAAGTAATTTGCTTTTTGAAATTCTGCACAGGTTTTATAGAAATGATAGGTATGTGCCACTGTTTTCTAGGTCTAGAACTACTGCATAGTACAGGTAAGTAAAGAAAAAGAATTTGTGGAAAAAGATGTGTTAAGGTAAAACAGCTGTTAAGATGTTGCTAGATGGCAACTGCATTCACAAGGCTGTCGCTACAGTAGGAACTTTAAAAGCTGGAATAAAACTGTGAGGAGAAACAGTGAAGAAGAGACTTTATTTTATCCTTTCTTCCATCATGCTCTAGCAAGCAAGTTCTCATTTGTGTTTGGTTTCTTCTGGCAAACTGTATTAAAACCTGCTGGTTTGTGCCTTCTTGGGTTTATCTGAGGTAGGGGATGATTTCACTTGCTAGCTTTTTTCTTCATTTCTCTTGATTCATTTTTCAAGAGGGGATAGCGAGACAATGCACCGAATTGTCTTTATTAGTACAAATGTATTTGTATCATAGTTCGTAGTGGTTAAGACTTGAAGGCTGTAGTGCTGTCTCTGAAAAAACAGAAAAAATTTCACATGAAATTTCTGTAGTGTGAAGTTAATGTGTATTTGGATACTGGGAGGGACATTTGTTTCTCTAGCTTCATAGTTTTTTTGTTTCTTTTTATGCTATGCCTCCATTAAGAAGGACACTTAGGAGCAGAAATGGATGGTGTGAAACATGATAGAGCTCTGGAATTAGACACCTCCGCCCTCCAGCTCTTGTGCCTCGATAGCAATTTCCAATTACTTTGCACCTAGAAGCAGGATCTGCTGCATTGCGAAGAATGGATTGCATTTCCACGCATTTCTACTCTCGTTTTAGTTTCTTTATTCCTCCAGCGTTTCCTTAAGGTTTCATATACACTTGTGATTATGGGAGTCCTTTATTTCTTGTCCTCTGGCAGTGCAGAGGGAAGACACAGGCTGTCCAGAAGCAGGCTTCTTGTAGCATCTTATCCTGTGCCTCAGGCAACATTGTGAAGACAGACTCAGTCAAGATGGATGTGTGAACTTGTGTGGATATATTTCTGGGTTTTGTTCCTGTCTTTGAATATAATCTTTTTAGTGCTGAGCTAATTATGTAGTCTCAGTTTTACTGTTAGAGTACCTGATCAACTTTCCAACTGTAAAACAGTTTGAAAATCAAATGTAGCTTACATGCAAGACCCAACAAAATTAGAAGTGTTAAGTACGTTTTGGCAGTTCACTTTTATTATGCCCAGTCCTCAAATGTACCAGCAGACAATCATCTGAATGTTAGTTATTTTTCACATGCTTATGTGATCACACAAAAAGTACATGCTAAAAAGAAGCAGATGGTGACAGATGGGGAAGGTTGAATAAGGTGGTTTTGGAAACCTAGAAAAATGCACTTCTGCAATAGTGTAAAAATAAAAATTCTTTGATCGCCAAGTTAGAACGAACAAAATAGAGTACCCCCCGTCCACCCCCCCTAAAAAAAAAGACAGAAAAAACCCACAACACAAGTTTCTGATGGAAAGAAATGGAACCTATGAGTGTTAAGTGTAAATTTAGGAAAGTATATTATACAGTGTTGTTTTGTTGGAAGATAGAACATTAATTTTTATCAGCTAGAGACTTGAAAAGGTGGAAATCATATTTTCTCTGATTTTTAAATAATGTATTCAATTCAACTGTTCTCCATACTCAAGACAGTGATGTTGGAAGAGTTGTTCTTTAATATCATGTATTTGTAGCATTGTATGTATATAAGCATGTAGTATTTTATTGGGGATAGCTGTACAACTAGAGCTAATTTGTAATGGGCAGAATTACCTCTTTGTCATACAGACAGATATAAAGCTGAGAAAGTAGAGAATATATAATCAACAACAAAAAAAAAAGTTGTTTTCTGTGTGGATCACACAAGGACCTCCCGTAGGCATGAGGACTGAAGATTTGTTTATTGCCTTTCATTTGTTTAATGGGATCTTAACATAAATATCTGTCTTGCTGGAAGGAGGTTCCTCTTAAAAAAATTCAATTGATATGATGTATTTTACTCCATAAATTAAGAATTATCAGATAAATATTTTAATGGCTATCTATCTCCTACCAACACTGAAGCCATACATAATTTTTGTTTTTATGTTTGTTTTCACCTACCGCATGAGACACTGCTTCATAGTAGCAGGGAACACTTTGCTTTTGGTTGTAAGCTTTTGCTTAAAACCCCAAACTCTTATCTTCTCACAAGCAGTACTCATTTTCCTCAAAATACATTTAGTTTGCTTAGTACCAAGACACTGTTGTTATATTGTTGTATTCTGCTTTGCTAATTTTCTTTTGGCTTCAAAGGGATAGTTCAAGATTATTTACTCTCTGTTTACTAGGATACTTCATGCATAATGTGATTGTTATTAGAGACACAGTAGAATTTATTTTACCTGTGGAAATGTGGTTTAGTGTTGGCGTGTGCTCTTGAACAGCTGTCTGTTGTGTATTTGGCTACACTTTATTTCTGGGTGACGACCAGTGGGGAGTGGGAGGAGAAAGAGCATCCATGCCTGAAAATATTTTCTCCTCTGATTTTTGAGGCTTTTAACATGTGGAATTTTTTATTTATAGTAGAATTCCAAAGTAATTTTTTTGTTGAAAGGAAATGGAAAAGCAGTAATTCAATATTTTTTTTATTATTTTGAAATGCTAATACCTTACTCAGATGTGAACTTTTTTTCTCATTTGTTATCACTTATATATTCTAATGTACTGCATAGTGTCATCTCACACCCCTAAGTCATCAAAAACTTAGTAATTTCAGTTGGAGCATTTTTGTCAGCTTTGCATTGCCAGCAAGGCCCTGAGGTGAACTTGATGGAATGTGGACAAGGGAAGGTATCCAGAACATTTGCAATCAGCAGCATCAAGATCAAAAGATGACGGTATGAACGCATTGCTTAGTTACGCGTATGGAAAAGCTGCTGCAATGACAGATAAGTTAGCACAAGAGGTGGACTTTCTCCTGAAGCCAGATAACCAATGACATAACATTAATTTGAATTTTTGTGCAATCTGGTTAATCACACCAGACACAAAAACTAATTGTCCACGTGCACTATCAGACTTCTCTAGGGGAAAGGTGTAACAAATAGGCAAAAATAATAAAACAAACAAAAGACTGGAAAACAGAGTAGCTCAACATTACCTGAGAGTAAATGTTTGTATTCAAGCCAGAACTTTAAAGCAGAGAGAAATTTTCTAATAAAAAACACATTCTTGTGTAAAGCAAGAAAGTATGATGATTCATATAAAGACTTTCTCAATAAGACAGTTGAAGATCTTTTCATTAATTTTCATTTTATCAGTACAAACATTATTTCCATCTCAGCAAAAACCTTCAGTTTTTCTGAGAGCAATGAACAATAAACAAAAGTTGAATAAATGCTGCTTAATGTTGTAAAAAATCAAAATACTTCCATCAAGAATGACAAGCAACTAGAAAAAAATTATCACAATATTGTCAATATTTGGTATTTGCATTTTATGGTAATGCATACTGTGGAATGTACTGCCAGTACAGTGGTAATAGAGATACGAGGAGGTCTGCAGATTCTCTTACAGTAGTACCTAAATTTGTATCATACTTGGCAAACATACCTTTCTGTTTTTAACATTTGTGATAAATGTCTATTTCTATAAAGAAATGTTTATAACCTTAGTTTGTTAGTGTCAGGTCATAAATTTTGCTTCAGTAGCTACTGCAATTGATAGAAAGTTTTAGCAAATATATTCAATGAAAGTTAAAAAGTATATGGATGAATATTTGTTAGCAAACCAACACCTGTAGCAGTAAAAATGCGTGAAGGGTTAACAGAAATGCTTAGGTAATATACACTCCACCTGAACCGTAAAGTTAATTGAAAACAGTTTTTTCCCCTTAAGATAACAGTACACTGGTGTATCCAAGTTCTCAGTTTTCTATCACAACATAGGTGTGCAGACAGTTTGTTTAGATGCTGAAATCTTTTCCCATCTGTTCTGACAAAATTATTGATTGAGCAAGCTATTTGTTTTTAATGTCCTATCATAAAGTCAGTATATAGTATATTAAGAGTAATCATAACTAGGTCAAAAACATTACTGCTTTTCCAATGGGTTGCCTTGTTTAATTAGCGTGAAGTACAAAAATGAGTTCTGATAATGTTATTCTAAAGATAAAACCCAATACTGACAACTATTTGTAGATCAATAATGAATTGTACTAAGCCTTTCAGGCACACAGTAACTCTTGTATTTGTCTACATTTTTAGAGTCCAGAAGTTACAGCAATGAATTAATTTTTAGCGATCTGTGAGAAGTTAATTTCTTGACTATGTGAATTTCTTCCGTGCAACTAAAAACCCTCTAGAAGACATTTATCAGAGATATTTTGTTTCAAGAAAATACATTAGAAATGAATTAATCGATTTTCTATGTTCAGTTTGTGTCCAGGGCAGTCATACATTGTCCAGTGTTACGTGAAATATCAAGAGAATCCTAAGTTTCACTGAAGTAAAGGGGAAATACATGGTTGACTTCAGATGGTCGCAGGTTTCACCTATTATGTAGACTGCTACTCTTCAAAAGATTTTCACAGTCATGTGAAGGCCTGGCTTGTGTTTGTGTCAGCTTTCATTGACCGTTGCCTTAGTTTCTGCCCTGAACTTCTGTAAATATGGCTTGCAGATGTATCTCAAGTTGCAGCAGCCCAGAAAATTTTTGACTCCAGCTACTGAAGATGTAAAGAGAATACATGTTTTCACTATTTTTTGCCATGAATTAAATGGGCATGCAATTCTACGGATTGTATATTACTGTATAATACCGTTTTAGTTTATAAGGTATTTTATCTTATAGTACAAATGAAATTTCTTAAGTAAATAAATGCTTTTCCCTTAGCTGAAACTGTAATATTGTCCAGTACCTCTAAAACATCCATAAAAGCACAAAAGTACCTGCATGTGCCTGGAAGCAGATGCATGACTAACATTTCTTGGTTGTTAGAAAGTCTGTATGTTATTTAACCTCTTGCATGTTTATCTAAAAATAGAAATATACAAACTTCTGTAATGCTTGTGCAGATTTTTAAAGAGGCATTCATATAAATCCAGACTCTGTCCTTATATTGCAGCTGTAAGTTTTAGAGCAGCATCAGTGCCCATAAAAATGAAATGGTTTCAGTGCAGCAGTTAGTTTTTACCCACTTTGGAGCCCTTTTGTGGTGCCAGAGTGCTTTAGAGAAATACAGGTTAGGAAGAGAATTGGACCCTTTGTCTTCGCATTAGGTAAGAATGGCTATTGCAGCTCTCTGCATGCACAGGAGTAACTGGAAGAGTCCATGCAGCTTCTGTGATGAGGACTGCAGGCATTCCTTTCTGTGGTAGGGTGAGCTTGGCACTGCCTGCCATGGACTTCCTACTTCTGCCTCCTTGTGTGCTGCTATGGCTGCTCCTGTGGCAGTGCAGGGACTCAGGTCCCAAGGTAAATTATAAGTAGCCCAGGGTAAAAAAATTTCTTTCTGATGCAGTGTTTTGCAAAACTTTGGCATGGCAAGGGAAAAGAAGTGGAAAGATGTGTCAGGTGGGTACTGCCACTGGAAGAACCAGTCATTTAACTAGAGCCTGAAAGACTGAGAGAGTGAGATTCCCTCAAGTAGTAAAAATGAGGTCATTTCCTGGGTCTGATTTCCCATAATCTGTGGTATCATCCAGACTTAACCTCGCTGTGCCCACCACATTTTTTACTTGACACTGAGAAATCATGTGGGCACAGTAGTGATGTGAGGTGTAAAACAGAGATGAATGACTGACTATAATGTTATCCATGGTAATGGTAGGAGAAGCAGATCAAGAAAGGAATTCATATGCCCCGATGATCTGACAGTTTTAATTTTGGGGAAGAAAGCATGGAACTTCATCTGTATAAAAGTGCACCTTACTGGAATATGTACTCAGTGTAGCTGCTCTTTCTGTAGCTTATGAGTTCATGCGATCCTCCTGTTTCATACTTCTAGAAGATAATACACTGCTTTATAACAAACGCCAGTGGAGGAGCTTGTGCCTTTATGATGGTTCGGGTGCACCTGCTGCCTTTCCTGCTGTGACCTGACAGAGTTGTTTGGACAGTCTGTTGTCTTAAAGACAGATGTGGTTGTTCTTACAAGAGACAGGATGGATGGAGATAGTGGAGATGGCTTTAAAGGGCAGTACACAGGGGCTGGCTGTGACTTAGGCTGTCCCACATATACGTGTGTACTTCACATACACTGGAGGTCAGCAAGGGCTGTTCTCCTGCCCTGACAACCTAAGGAGAGAATTCTAAAAGAAGGTATATACTTCATGATATGCAAGTGATTGAATTACTCATAGGTACAGATGTGCAACTGTGTGTCACTTCTTTTTAGCACTGAGCTTAAGCTTTCGTGACCTTTGTTCAGTGTTAAAAAAACAGTCCCTCAAATTCAGTCTGAAGAAGACTGTAATGCCAGAGTAGTGTGTTTAAATTTGTTCTCTTCTCCACCCTACTGGTATGGATTTGATGGGGAGTCACTGGACTCTCATTGATTTCTCATTCTGCAAATCCTTAGATTTCTTAAAACCATGGAGGAGTAGGAGTCACCACTTTAAAATAAATAATTTTGTGCATTTCCCATGAATGCATAACGCACAATTTTATTCCATGTATGTTAAAATAAATGGAGCTGCTTTTTTCTTTCTGTACACTGTTTTCAGGCTGCTTTCCTTTTGCCTAAACGAAACCCTTCTGATGCTCTTGCTTGTCTGGCTGGCTGTAAACCAGGTATTTAAACAAAAATAAAGAGTTGCCAGTTTTGCCAGCTGGGGATGAGAACCCGGCTGGTGATATGTGGGTTCAGGAGGCAGTTAATCCAGCTTTTATGTTTTTTTATGATTCTATGTAAAAAGAGGTTAAAAATCACATTTGGCTCTTTCTTTGTACCACTGTTTTGTTGCTGTTGTGGGAATGCAGCAAAAGGTTGCTCATACTTTTTATTATTATTAGGTAAAGTCCTGCATAAATTAGGTAAAACCGCAGATATGGTTTGTTTTAGCTGCTGGGCTTGTGATTTGCCTTGCCCAGAGAATGAAATGCTTTATATTCCCGTTGCATGCTTTTGTAAATCACACGTGCTAACCACACCTCAGCTCACTTGGAAAAAGAATCTACCACTGCCTCACAATTTTTTTTTTCTGTATTTTACTGACTTCCGAAGAAAAGAATAACTAATGGTACAGATAGGAGAAATGGTAAAAGTGCTAAGACCTGTATTAGAAAAACACTTAAATGCTTTTATCTGTGGCAGAAGAAACAGTGATTTAAAGACAAGTACCACAGATTTCATATGCGGTTTTTCAGCAAATAGCTTACAGTGTGCTGAAACTCATAGAATGTTTAATTAATTTTAAAATGTTGAAATTATTTTAGTTGGTTTTGTCACATGTACTTATTCAGATAATTTGTTGTGTTTTACACTTTCCAAAATTCCACCCTGTATTTGGAAATATCAGTGATGTAACGAATCAGCGTGTTTTGGCACAGTTGTAAATAGTATGTGTTAATGTGTTAATATTTATGATTTTTTAATCTTATATGCACAAGAGGGATTTGTAATACATTTCCTTTCATCACATTTCTATTACTAATCCTTAAAAATAGTGAAAATTAGGAATATGAAGGCATTAATTACTGTGGGATTGTTAAAATTGCTGTACTGTATTTTGCTTCTGCTAATAGCATGTACCAGACACTTAGGAGCAGGACTGGATTTACTGGGGAAGAAGAAGGAGAGGCAGATAAATGAGCTCTACATGCTCATTGGGACTGCCTGTTGTCATCCACGTGTCCTTGTATGACATGATGTGGTCACAGCCGCTCAGTGTCTGTAGATGGGTGCAGGCTGAGTCTGCCATTGCTTCAGAGGAAATTGCTGGAAGTCTTAGGCTTTTTTGACAGTCACAAGATAATCTGCTCATGGAAAAAGTTCATACCTTATCTGCTAGAGGTTGCCTTATTCCTTAAAGCCTGAAGGCATTCATACACATCACCAGGCTTTCCCCGATATGTGTCTAGATGACTGTTCCTTTGTGTCTGCTTCCTATTGAGTCTGGGTGAACACCTGGCATTGCTGTTTGCATGTGACGGTGTCTTGTAAAAAGTATTTTGTTCTCTGCAGATTATTATTTTTTATAAATCAGTTGTACGTGTATTCTGTCTTTTCATAATCTGCCCCTTTATGATACAAAAGCCATGGAGAATTCTTTAGGACTTTATAAATACAATCCAACTATTTCAGTTTTATTTCTTTGTTCTTTCTTACTGTTTATTATTTAAGTCTAATTTCTTACAATTTTTTGCCTTTATTTTAATATATCTTTATTCGGCAAACGGTGGCAACTGAGGCACGTGCAATGCCTTCTATGTTAGCATTTATCAACTTCTAATTTTTACAAACTTTTTGAGTGGAAGGATATGACAGACATCTGAATTGTGTACCCTACCCATGCAGTAGTCTTTAGTTTATTATAAATGCTTTAATTATGGGTGTATGATGCTATCATTTCACTTCCATTGCTGTAATGGAAAAGTAAGATCTAATGAGATCAGGGTATGCTGTTTAGATTCTTCATTCCCATTCTCTGAGAATGCTGGAAGAGGTCTGTGGAGCAATTTTTATGTCACACAACCCTGAAGGCGTTATCATTTTAATAAATAGATATAATATATATAATATCATACACACATGGTATCATGGTAAACATACTGTGTAAACATCGTCGTATTTCTGTGCATTAGTTCCATTCAGCTGCTTTGGACTACCTCATGGAACTTAATGGAATTGTCAGGAGAAATGCACTGAGGGTTCTTAATATAAACAAAACAGAAGCAAAGAAGCTAAGCTTCACTTAGTAAGAGAAAGGTATTTCTCAATTTCAGGCTTTATTCTGACAGGTTGGATAAAGAGAGGGAGTGGCTGAGCAAGGAGATGCCTCACATCCTCTCCCTGAAGAATGCTAACTGAGACTGCAGTGCCAGCAGATGAAGCTGTGAATAAATGGGATGGTAGAAGACGTAGAAAAGGGGAAAAATGCGGTCATGCTAATTTTGTGGGGACCATTCTCAATTGTATGTTTTGCTTGTTTCTGATGATTGTGCATGGGATAACAGTACAGTCCCTAGTATACCTGTAATTGCAGTGTCAGGGGTCAGTGCTGCAGTAGCATATATTGGGTCTGAGTTCTGGCAGTCCTTGTTACGCACAGTGGAAATGAAGTCTTTGAAAGACATTCATATAGAGATACGTCAAATAGGTTGAAATGATCCCAGCTGAAATAGTGCATGCTTTACAGCTGGCTTTGCTTTCTCTTTTAGGTGTTGGAAGATAATGACTATGGTCGTGCAGTGGACTGGTGGGGATTAGGAGTTGTCATGTATGAAATGATGTGTGGAAGATTGCCATTCTACAACCAAGATCACGAGAAACTATTTGAACTGATACTAATGGAGGACATAAAATTTCCTCGAACTCTATCTGCAGATGCAAAATCATTACTTTCAGGCCTACTGATAAAAGATCCAAATAAGCGGTAAGTGAAATTACTTGGGTGCCTAGCCATAAAAAAAAAAAACAAAAAAAACCTCAGTTTATATTCTTTAATGTAAAAATGGGCCACTGGTGCCTGGTCTTCCTGACTGAGCAGCCAGTCATAAGAAGGGACCAAATACAGCCATACAGCCTCACATTTCTACTTATGATATGCAACATTGAGTTGTATATTGAGCAAAAGGAGAAAGGAGTTGTGGATGAGAACACTTTTTAAATCATTCACAGCAAACACAAAAGTTTTCAGGTTTAGGTTTATGTACTGGAATGAGAGCTCTGTATTGTTTTTCACAATATGATTTAACTGTAAGTTGGTTACAGAATGTAATAGGAATGGACCACTGTTTTTCGATGTGATCATGTATGAAGACACGTAAGGGCTGCCACAGCTAAGTTGCACTAATATAAATAGATCACATATTAGCTCATGTAAACTACAAATTGGTATTACATCCTCCGAGTGAGATGTAAATGCAGTGGTTTGAAAGTGAGCATGGCCTACCTGCTTCCTGTGCACCTGTCTGTGAGCTGATTGGGAAAGCTATCTTCCAATGGTTTCTGCACTTCATCCTCAACAAGAAGTTTCCTGTAGCAAGGATGTGCTCACTGACACTCAGGGCAGGACCAGTTTCAGTGCCCCTCAGGGGGATTTGCCTGCTCTTAGCCAGATGCAGCAGCTGGCACAGCAGAAGTGGTCAGCCTTTCTGATGCTGCCCGTCAACATCTCTTTTAACTAAGTTTACTGTAGGTAGTAAAAGGAAACCATGACCAACCAAATAAATACGTGTAACGTAAGAATTCGTCTCTGTACTATTTCTTAGTGCATTTTAACCTCCAAGCAATTTGATTTATCAAATATATTAAACTTCAGAATTGAAAAGATGCTTCCCTGTAATTAATCTTTGCAGACAATGGTGTTTATTACAGAATTCTATTTACGAGCTTATTCACATTCAAGTTCCAGTGCTAGCTTCTGATAAATAGGGTGCAAGCACTGAGGCTGACTGCAGCTCTGCTCTTCTCTGAGCAGCTGGATGGCAAGATACTGAGGGAAGTCTGAAGAGTGCAGGCAGACTGGGATGCTCAGCAGAGATGTGGAGAATTTTATGAATGGTTGAGAAACAAAGAGGAATACAACACGGAAATAAGTTGATGCTTCATAAGTCACTAAAAGACTGAGGTGGTAGCCCTGAATATTTCTGTAACTTTTCTTTATACCTTTAAAAGTGGTTCATTTTAATGAACAAAAACTGCCTGTGTCATTCTCCTTGTTGACAACATTCACAAACTGTTATTATTTTTTTTTCTTTTTCTGTTGCAACTTCTTTCAGTTAGGCCATAGGATAGCTAGGCACAGGAAGATGTTAGTCGAGAGCTAAGCAGACCTTAACAGTCCACCTTCTGTTGGAAGGGGCAGGGGTCCCTTCCCTGGATGTGTGGCTCTGTCTCCATCAGTGAGCCTCAGGGAGCTCACTGAAACCGATGTTGAATCAAGTTTGACTTCTAAAGCAACAAAAAGCTGCCAGTTCTTTGTTGTTTTCTCCTTGTGAGTTTAGTTTACTTTCACGTTAGTGAGCTGACTCAGCTCTCAGCCTCCAGTGACTATTACTATCAGTGGAAGCGATGCTGTAGATGAAAGTGAGGGGAGATGTATGGGCAGGGATGCCTTCTTCTTGGCAGCAGTGTCTGTTTATGGGAGCTCAAATCACCTTGAGCAAGTTCACCCAGACAGAGTAGGTGGAATTTGCTTCCAGAGATGATATGCCAGACTCTGGCTTTGGCAAGCTGTGGGCTAGCGTGAATAGTGTGGTTATTTACAGTGGCCTTTAAATAACCTTCTCAGCAGGCCTACAATTTATTAATTTATACTAATTAACTCAGATTGAGGCTATTTTATGGTAATTGGTTAATTGTTACAGCACCCAGATGCAAGAGCAGCGAACACTTTATAAAAATGATGTGTCAGTCATTACTAATTCAGTGCTTGGCACCTCCCTGGCAAAACTCTGTGTCAGCTTTGTTGGGATAGTTTTGGTTTTTAATGTTGCCAGATCTTTAGTCTTTCAAGAAAAGTCAGGAATGTCTTTTGAATGAATGGATTATTAAAAACTTGTTGTGGACAGTAATGTACACAGCAGTTGAAATAATCAAGTAGAACAGAATGTTATTTGGGCACTTGTTATCAGTTTTTATCTTGAATTCATTTTGAATAGGGGAGAATTTCGTATTGAATGGGTAAGAATTGTTCCCAGATACTGAAAAACAAATGGTGGCTTTTCTAACAATCATGATAACAGTTTTCTAACAATTAATCTTTTTTTAAGAATAGTACTTGTTTAATATGGACTTTTTTGTTCTCTGTCTAGACTTGGTGGAGGCCCAGATGATGCAAAAGAAATCATGCGTCATAGTTTCTTTGCTGGAGTAAACTGGCAAGATGTATATGATAAAAAGGTATGTCCTTATATGTTGCTGAGTAACCTGGCTTCTGTCCTAGAAGTTATGGTTGGTTTTCTTTGCAACTTTTCATGTTAGTGCAAATAAATAATTATTCTGAGCTAGGTAGACTTCTTTCATCTCTTGGTTTTCATTAATTTGTCACTGGACAAAAATTAATGTTTCTAACCAACCTAACGTAAGCAAAGGATTTTTGTCTGTTAGGTGGCTGTCCAAACTTTTTCCTTTATTTCTTTCTGGGTGTTCAAGAGAAAAAGTTGTACGGATCAAGAAATCGTGAAAAAAAAAAAAATAATAATTCTGAAGTGTGTTTCTGCCTTTTATTTAAATGTTACAGCGAAGCAACTGAAAGAATTCATGGCAAATATCTGCTTTCTGATTATTTGTGCTTAAGTAGAAATATTTTAAAAAGTAATTTTTAGAGAGAGATCTAGTATTAAAATTCTGAGCCAGAACAGCTTGTGAAGAAAGAGGGTGCTGGGAATTGAACTTGAAAAGTTCTATGTAAACACTGTCCCGTTCCTGCAATGACCAACACACTGGGGATGATTTTAGAAAACTAATGTATTCTACTGAGTAACGAAACTCAATTTGACTATGTTATTTTATATACGTAAGCTGATTTTATTTCAGTACTTGTTTAAGAAGTTTCTTGTTGCTATAAAGCCCTTCTATTTTGATAGTCTTCTTTTTTCTGTGCTTCCCCCCCCCAACTGTTATATACTGTTAATCTGCCAGTTGAGCTGTGTAATTTAAAATTTTTCCTCCTCTTTTGCTTTGTTCGAAAGAAGGAAAATGGAAGACATACGAATGAGCAGAATATGTTTATGCTCCAATGTCAGTGCTGCAAACTGTTTTTTCAGTTGTTGTTGAACTGGAATTTTAAAAATGTGTGGTTGTTGGTGTGGTATTTCTCTGACAAATACCAGAATTGAAATGAGAGCCTTATATTATGATACAAAATATGGTACTCTCTGAAGTTACTTGATGCAAGTGTGATTTTTCCCTGGCAGTACAGTGACGTTTCAAGAAACTTTCAAATAAATAACCTTAGCAAGTATATTAATCATCTTACTTTATGAGCTCAGAGCTGGTTAGTTGTGTGAGGCAGTAGTAGGGAAGTGCTCTGAGGATAAAACCTAAGACTGAGAGCTAAGGACTTAGGATTGATTGGATTGCACAGTGCTGGGAGTGGATGAGAAAGGAAAAGCTGTTGCATTTACTCTTGCTCCATTGAAAACGTTTTCTTAATTTTTTTTTGTTAGAACAGAGCTTTCAGTTCTACACTATTTGACATCAGTTCTTAAAATACAGATCCTCTTCACTTCCGAGCGTGTTCTTTGAGAATTTCCAAATCAACACGGCAAATGTTTTCCCGTCCTGATCTTTTTCTGTGCTGTTAAAATAAATGGAGGTATTTTGCTTCCACATAAATGCAGGTATTTTGCTTTTATGTCCGTGGAGGTGGATGTGGCTTGTTGGAATGTTGTAACAGGAGAGATGGCGGTCACTCTGTGTTTACTCTTTCCACTGCTGCTTTGAGAAACTAAATTTGCTAGTGAAAGATGAATTGGATTTCCTCAGTTAACTTCAAGGACCAGAGGAATTATTTTTGTGCAGTATTAGCGCACAGTGTGTTCTTTATGGAAAAACAGCTCATTAAAATTAGTTCTGACAGTATGTTTTTCTGTTTCATTCAAAAATAGTTGTATTGCTATTATAAAGCCATTTGTCTGGTAGGTTCAGAAGTCCAGTCGTTCCTTCTGTGCACACACACTCTTATCAATTCTGAAGTATGCAGAGTGCAAGATGGTGTTCTGAAATGTGAACTTCTAGCATAATAATAAGCTTAATGAACTTTAACCAAGAATTTTTATTACAGTGCTTATGAGAAGGTGTTTGAGGGTTTGCTATGTGATGCATTTTCTAAGACAGCACAGGAGTGCACACCAAACAAATCTGACTTTCAGAGAGCTTTTATCCCATGCTTGCTTCTGTTCCTGTTTATTATTAGTAGAACAGACAGTAGTAGACAGTAGTAGGGTCACTTGATGAAATTTATAGTTGATATAATTATTTGCATAGTAGAAATATTTCACAGCATTCTTGTTTGAGGTTTATGCACCATGAAACTGTAATTTTCTGGCTGCGTTTCAGGCATGTGTTTTTGTTAGTAACAAAGGAACTGAAGTTCACATTCAGAGTGATAGGAAACAAAAAATCACGTGCATTCCAAGTAGTTTCAGGGGAATAATTTTGTACATGTGTATGCTGTACCGTCGTGGCACTGAGTTTATCATTTTTTTTAGAGATTAAGTGCATCTCTGTACTTACTGGGTTATCACTTCACGAGTGTGATTAGAGACAGAATTATATGTCTGTAAACTTGGAGTGCTTCATGCAGCAAAACACAAGCTCTGTCAGGCCAAAGGCGTCCAAATGGTCAAATGGAATTATTAGCTCGCTGATACTGCTAACTAATTAAACTAATTTGGTACTTCACAGTGATAATAAAATATTGTATGGTACACTGGAGCAGAGAAGGTCATTGCCTTTAAATGAAAAATGTATAGTACTTAGCATTTGTGGTCAGATGTATTTATTTTTGGCAGAAAAATCATGAGGGCATATGAAAGAGAGCAGTCTGTGCCAGGTTCTTCCTGCGATCAGCTCAACCCTGATGAGTTTTCATTTCTGTGCCTGACTATGAGAAATTGAATAGTTTGGCAAACTCTGAGGACTTCAAAAGCCCATACACTTCTAAATAAAATATTTGTTTTATTTTTAGCTAGGACCAGGAAGCTTTTTGACATTTCTGTTGCTCATTTAAGAATTGTTTTAGAGTGTTTTTATTTGGATTGCAGAAATATTCTGAAGTTGTCGGATGTTCAGTCTCAGATCGTTCACTGAACAAAAACCACGTGGGCGTTAATTTAAAGGTAGGGACTAGGGTATGTCTTCAGGCATGCAGCTTGAAGCACTCAGGTAGCCCCTGTCAGAGCTGATGCACACCTCTTAGCAAAGCCTGGGTTTCCTCCTTGCTTGTAATAGGCATGGAAGGGAGGAGGAAGATGTACAGGAATTTGGGCTGGGTTACATATGTCTTCTGATTTCTGCTACTATCTGAGACTATCCCTGAAGCAGATTTCTTTGTTAGCACTGGGAAGGGAGAGGGACAAGTGGCAGTGATGGTTATAGCCCTGCTGAGCTCAAGGGCACCTCTCCTGCAGCAGTGTGCAGCAGGTTGGGCAGCTGCAAGACGCTGGTCCTCGTCCTCCCACCTCATCCTCCAGCCTTTGCTTTTCTTAAGGCACAACCACAATGGAAGATGAAATGCCATGATTAAAGCCGTGGGTTTAGATCTGGCAAAATCTGCAACATAAGTACAATGCAGAATGTGTATTTAGGTACTTTCACTGTTCACATTTAAAGGGAAGAGGTAGGAGGGAAATAGGAAAATGCCAACATCTGGTTTTAAGCAGTTGCTATTTGCATTGTGCTATTTTGGTAGAATTACCTGCTGTGTAATAATGCCTGTAGAAATGACCCATGTTACTTGCTTTTGTGTTATTGCCATACAAAGTAGTAAAAAGATCACAAATCTGCTAAGCGGACTGATCTTTTCATTGTGTTCCAGTAATACTTAAAACTGTATATGCAGACCTTATGATGGATTACCACCTCTTCACTCAGCTGCTCAAATTTACAGAAGGCAGAGTATATCATGAAAGGTGTTTGATTCTAAAACAAGCCCTTCTTGCTGCAGCCCTGAGGCTGTTGGGAAAACAAAGTTCATCCGTGGGCAAAACCCTGATGAACCAGTGGATACCTGGGGGGTCCTCCCACTGCTGAAACCCCATCTCTGCCACCTCCTTGCTGCTCAGGACCACTTCCGACCCCCCCCCACCCATAGTTTCCTCCTGGGGCTCATGGACTACTTCCAGCTCCCTGCTGACCCATGGTTTGAATCTCAACTCAGGTTCCTGTCTTTCCCTTAGTGGAAACTAGGTTGGGGGTGGGATGGAGTGGGAATGGCTCTCTCCTACTCCATAAGCTCAGTTTGGTGTTTTTGTGGGATTTTGTTCCATCATGGTGTGTTTCCTCAGCCGTACAGAATTTTTGGGAAGGACATTCAGACTGACAGAGCATATTATTTCATCAGCTTTTGTTTCCTTTGGTAACTGAGCTATTGTCAGAAAAAGGACAAAAAAAAATGTTTTTAGAAAAGGAGAGCAAGATGCATTTTTTACTAAAGCATTGTTGACAATCTCATGTTGAGAGTCTGAGCTCATGCTTCGGGTTACTAGTATGTCTGCATGAATTTTAGGATCATCAGGTGTTGTTAGTACAGGATATTTAGGATCACCATATGTTTGCTTTCAAGGGAGCTTAAAAGACATATGAATGAAAGAACACATTAACAGATATGCATCAGAGAAGCAATCAAATCTAGAGAGACTAGTGTCCTTTTAAAATGCTTTATTGTGTTATTTTGTTGTTGCTGCTTTGTTGTTATTTCAGTTTCTGTAAAAATAGGCTGTTTACTTGGAATGTTGTTTGGTAACTTATGTAGTATGTTGAGTCGGGAAGCCTGTGAACTGGGACATGTTTTTAGCACTTAAAGCTGAGCGTGCTCGTGGTGAAATGGAAAGGTGTATTTCAGTGCTGTGACCCCGTTCTCCTCTCACAGTATTTGTCCTGCTGTTCTCATTAGGTTAATCTGTCTCTTTGATTTGATTCTTGACAATCACAGCTTTGCATAGTTCTCCAATGCTTAGCATAGATGGAAGTTTGATTTATGGACATCAGATGATGCACTTAACTACCAACATATTATTAACTTCTGCAGTCAGGAAGAACTGTAACATTTGACATGGATTTTGACATATGTCATACCTGAAAATAAACTAAATGGCAACCGCTGAAACACAACATATGATGACAATGCAAGGCATCATTGAAATATGTTTTGTGGTTATTTTTGTTATGCATTTTCAAAATGCATAAACTGTGAGGAAAGCAGAATTCATCTCATGCATGTAGTTTGTTAGTATAGAAGAGGAGAACATTGGGATGCAGCAGCAATTTTTTTTTTTTTGGATGGACAGATCAGAATGTCATAGTGAAGTTGAACCACATGTGTAAGATTCACATAGTTATTCCTCATGAATAAAAGCAGAATCTGGACAGCAATGCTCACTTCTTTACCTTTAAATGATACATAAAGAATTAGTGTTTGTGAGTGTTGGTGTACAGCTGCACCTCTTCTTCCTTTAGCACACCATCTCAGAGTGTTTCTCAGCTGCAGGCTGTTGGCGGATGGGATTCCTATGGTTGGGTTAATTCTGAGTTCATTAAAAGGAAAATTTCTTTTAAATTGGAAGGATTTGAGGGAAGACCACGCTGTAGTTCTTAAGCATCCCATTTTTCATTTGTCATGTTGAGTGCGTCACAGTCACTCTGAAGCAGCTGAGGTCACTTCCTGTATGATCCAAGACAAATCATTCCTGTCAGGTTCTCTTTGAGCTAACAACATACACATTTTCTCTCATACTGAAGTACTAGCATAATTGTTACATCAACATGAAAAAATTCAAACAGAGAGGGTTCCTGTTCATCAGTATGTGATTGAGGTGGGCAAGTGCTTACCTGCGCCTTGTGTTCCCCCAAAAGGTGGGGGGAAAGTTTCCTGGGTCTTGAACTGTGGAAAAACATTGGTGTTCCTCACACGTTACTCTTGATGGATACTAAATGGAAGTGCCATTTTCTAAAGATAACAAAAATAGTGAGAATTTTATACTGCTTCTGCTGTCAGTTCTAACATTAAGCCTTGGAAATGTCTGGAGTAGATTCAGATTGACAGTTATGAAATTGGATTTGTCTTAAACGTCACCTCTTAATGACAGTTAACTGCTGAATTTAGTCTTTCATGTCTTTATTGATACACATATGTATCTATGTATACAAGTATGTGTTATTGTGTGTGTATAATGCATGAACACACAAAGCATGTATTTTTGGTCCTTGGAGTCAGTTGTTGAGTGCTGAAGACAGTCTCCTCTCTGGTTGAACTGTCTGCCTGAAATTGAACAGGCTGCTACAAGAGGGCAAATTATCACATCCAAGCAGCCAGAACTGAGCAGCAGGATACAAGGACTGTGCTTAGCTGAAGCTTCTATTATTCCTTTTGGACACCTGTTACCGTGTGTGCCTTGTGGTGCTCACGTTACCACTTTTGGACTTTCTCATTTCATGGGTCAGAAGTGGTGAGAAGCTGTGGTGGGAGCAGCTTGATACCATTTCTTTGTGTCACCTAAGTGCCAAATACCACTGGGTATGGAGGGACGTCTTCATGTTGTTGTTATCATAGCTGTACTCAATGTTGTGTATTTTGTTCATCCTTTTGGATTGTATGGAGAAGTTTCTGGGTTATTATTCAGGCTCTGTGTCTGTGTAAGTGGTTATCTCTGCAGCAGTTGCACCTTATTTGTCTTTCTAACAGTTCATTGCAGCTGAGATTTTTGGAGATTTTACTTTCTGCTTTTAAACAAAAGCTGACAGTTAATGAACAAAGGTGGCATCCCTCCAGAAAGATAATTGCCAAGTTTCTGTAGCATGGCCCGGCATGTTGGTGACATGGCTTACAAAATCTGTCTCAAATGAGTGGTTCTGTCTCTAATCTCCCGGCTGTACTGATGAGGTACAGTGCCCTTCTGTGTGCACTTATGCACATCACTCATACCATTTTCCTTGATTCTGCTTTATGTGAAAGGAAAGGATTTCCAAAAGGATTTCTGTGTGAAAGGAAAGGAGAACTGTATTTCTCCCATTTTCTTCTGGAGGTGATGCCCAAGCCCTGTGTGCAAGTTTCTTGTGTCTTGACAAGAATTGTGCAGCAACTAGTAAATTATTTTAGAGGCTCTCCCTTTGAAACGAGGAGTTTTTCTTCAAAGTCACCCTGCAATTACATGAAGGTCAGAGAAAGACTCTGAGGGAGGGGAAGGTGTGCATGTGGTGGCAGATGGGGCCTCTGATGTGGGATGCCAGCAGGCCTTTAGACACGGCTGTGCTAGTTAAAGGTGCGGTGAGCAGGCTGAGAGGAGTGAGCCCCAGTTCAGGAGACCTCCCAGGTGGTGAAGATGCTGCGAGGGAAGGAGGCAGAGCATGTGGAAGGAACTTCCTTGCTGCTCTTTCTTGAGTTGTGTTTCTGTCTGCAGCTGCTGAAGCCTCCTACTGCTTTTCATGTCTAGAACATGGAAAGTGCTTCTGAAAGATGAGTGAATCACTAAACACCACTGTTGCAAATTTGCACTGGGTTCCTCCCTTCTGGTTATAGTCTGGAGTTTCTTGACTTCTTTTACTTCCACAGACATCAGATGTGTGGTGTCTTCATCATCTGGCTCACTGGGTGGTGAGCAGTTTTCTATTCAGTTAGAAGCCTGGCCCCTCAGTGTTACACTGGAGGACCAAAGCTCCTTCTCTGTAGAACAGCCCATCAGCTAACACATCACTTTTTTCTTCCTCAGCTGCAAATCTGTACACTGCTATGTGTTATGTTCTTACCCTACACTACCTTTTGTTTTTTATTAACCATTTCATTCTAAATAGTATTTGTTAAAAGACTGCATAAGGCAGTGTGTTCTCTTCCTCTTCACATAAAAGTTAAAGATAGGGGTCAAATAAAACAGAGCTGATAGAGCATACTTAGAACATAACATTGCAGGGAGAAAAGAGTCAAACTGCTGTGTGAAAGTCAACACTGAAACTCTCTCCTGGAAGGAAGGACGGTAAAAAATCTGATCCTGTGTCCAAACTGCAGTGTCTTGATGGGGGTTTTGTAGTACCAAGGACAGTGAAGATGACTTCCTCCAGCTAAGAAAACTTCCATGTTATCAGTGGTCAGTGTGGTATGTGTCTGATGTGAGAAGGAAAACATAGAAGGAACCGTGTGGCAGTTTTAAACTTGGATTTGAAAACATTATAATGTCATATATACTAAGCTGCTGTGTAGTTTTGGACTGCACAACAGAGTGCGCAGTATGCTAGTGAAGGTGCATTCTGGTTAGAATCTTCGGCCTGTGGGCTGTTCTTTTGGAGGAGATGGAGAGTGAGGCTGGTGCAAGTCACGTGAGTGTGACACTTGGAGTTTAGCTAGATTCTTGCTATTAGCTATGTTTTGAACTGGTATTGTTGAGATTGTCTGTAATGACTTATGCGCCTCTTACTAGGAGTTAGAGACTCAGCTGTCTCTCAGTGGACCCTCATGCAACTCCTTGTTAAATACAGGGTGCAGGGTTAAAAGAAAAACTGTAATTCCTGTCCTGGTAGTAATTTGATTGGCTTCAGGTACAGTAATCTTGTTTTGTTTCTCGGTCTTTTTCAGCTTGTACCTCCTTTTAAACCTCAAGTGACGTCTGAGACAGACACCAGGTATTTTGATGAAGAATTTACAGCTCAGACTATTACAATAACGCCGCCTGAAAAATGTAAGTCAAAAGTTATACAGAAGCATAACTTAAAAGCAGTGAGTTTTTAATGCCTTCTCACACAGTGGTTTTCTTCAGTTTGAATGGAAAAGGTATTCATACTGTTCATAGCAAAAATCTTCATATGGAAGTATGTAAAAGTAAATCCCAAAGAGAGAGTCCCTTTGAAGAAGTAATAATTACAAAGCTTAAAGTATTAGATCACTGTGTGGATTCTGTTTGTTTGCATTTTATTTTATTTTATTTTATTTTATTTTATTTTATTTTATTTTATTTTATTTTATTTTATTTTATTTTATTTTATTTTATTTTATTTTATTTTTAATTTTATTTTATCTGTCTATCTATCTGTCTGTCTGTCTGTCTATTATTTAACTTAGTTTACCGTTCTGTCATTCTCTTTTTAAGGAAAAACACCATCTTCTGGTGTTTGCTGGGTGGATGTGTAGGTCTCAGGCATGCGTATTTTAAAGTACTTTAAAACAAAAAACAAAAAACCTGCCAGAGACAAGTGGATGTCCCTTGTGTAGATATCCATTTCATTAAATTTATTTGAAAATGAAATTTCCCATCAAGTCTTGTACTTAGCAGAGCTCTTAAAGAAGTTGTTAATGTAGATGTAATTGGTGCACTGGGCCTTGCACAGACCTTCTGTGTTGGAGTGAATTTAACTGCACCACAGTTTGATCATCTCCTGCTGCACACAGGGATCAGCCAAGCTAGGGCTTAACAGAGTCACTGCCAAGCCAGTGCTAAAGCACGGTTAAAGTCTTGCTGCTGGATTCTTGAATGAACTCCCTTTCTGAGATGTTTTTTTTTCACTGGGGGAATGGGAAAGGAGGGCCATAAAGGTAGGCAGTAATGCTGTCATTGAAGTTGATAACCCGCTCATAGAGATGGCTTTTTTTCTTGGGTTAGGATTCCCAGATTTAGCCATAGTTTTCTGCTATTGCACAACTGTGGAGTAATTTTCTGGGGCTCATATTTGTTGTGTTTGATCGCAGCCATTTAAGAGATTTTTAAGTCCTCCTGCTGTGGAAAAAGTTTGCTGTTTTTCTCCCATCTACCTCAATAATTTGTTCATATCTTTAATTTGAACAATTTCGTTTAAATATGAATTAATTTAGAGGCCGTTGACTGAGTGCCATAAAGCCACTATCTCCTGAACTCCACATATGCCTTGATAATGGGTATTTCTTTACTGACTATTGAAGCAGTTCAAAATATTTGGATGCTACTGAGACTTCAGATTTAAATTTATTGAATTCAAAGCAGGCAGTTAATGCCAGCTAAGAGAAACTTCCTGTCTCCCACTAGCACCTGCATTGGCCTCTGGTAATGGCATTGCTGCTGCTGCACAGGCCACAGCCCAGCCTGGCCGTAAGGATAATAAAGTAGGGGTAATTACCAGCAGCAGTGCTTGGATACTGACAACATATCTTGTATATTCGGTAACCAAACTGTACATATTATAATTAGACATGTAATTCTAAAAGGTTGCACAGAAATGCTCTGTTAAGAGTCAGGATTCCAATAGGTGTCTTCAAGGACAGGCACTGTTTAAGAATCCCTGTGAACGTAGATCCAAATTCTCAGAGTCAGGCAACATCTGATGTCTGGGTTCCATTGGCAGAACAGGAATTGTGTAAATAAAAATATTTTTGAATTTGGCTTAGCCCGCATTTCCTCTGATCCCTGTAAATGCTGTAAAAATAAATGGTTTACTAAAAAATAATGTGTAAGAATTGGACTACACGGAACCTTTATGAATCGGTAATTTTGTTGATGTTCTTCCTTTTAACTCCTCAAAATGGAAACGTACTTGTATATGTCTGCAAGAAGGTGATCATTTTGTGGACTCAGCTTAAGAAGCAATGAAAACTGTTTCACTGCTTCCATCAGCAAGGACTTCTTTTTGCCCCTGCTCCCAGAAGATAGATGTGCTGGCGCATTTTGATTAGCCCAGACAAGGTGGTAGTGGTTGAAGTCCTCAGGTGGTAGTCACAATGAAAACAAAACAAAAACCCCAACAAACAAAAGCAAGGAATAAGCCCCACGCTGCTACAAACGTTGGCTTACTGAAAGGGTATCTGTTTGGTGAGCATCATTCCACCCAGTGGTCTTTGTGCTCTTATCTTCAGCATTGAGCTCTGAAAGGTGGGCTGCGTATCAGATGGAAAATAAAATGTTATAAATACAATGACATTTTGAACTTCTCCCTTAATTACAGATGACGAGGATGGTATGGACTGCATGGACAATGAGAGGCGGCCGCATTTCCCCCAGTTTTCCTACTCTGCAAGTGGACGAGAATAACTTTTTTGTTCTGCTGCTTCACTGTCATCTTAGGTTTATCACTGAAAATGATTCCTGAACATCACCACCAGTACTAGATACTGTTTAAGATAGCAGGGGCACTTTCAGAGACCATTCCAAATTGAACAAATTTCTTTCCCCAGACCTACCTAAAATCCGTTTTGGTTTTGCATGAAATACGCTATTTCTCTACGCTGTCCCGCTGTTGCTGCTGCCCACCGTCTCAGTATAATAGCAACGTCAAGAAGTTACTAACAGTTTCTTTGAAGGTAGATGACTGTACGTCAGCGTTGTACACTTTGTGCACAGATAGTCATCTGGTTTTCCTCACAGTGGAGGCTAAACAAAAAAAACAAAACGTGTTGGTCCAGCTTATCTTCTTCTAGAAGATGAATCAAAATTGTACTTAGTCTAAAAAGACTAGTCTATAATATTTTCTTGCATCTGTTTGTGCTGTTTAGAACAAGGAAACACGGGGGTGGTGATGTACATATGCAAGGTTTTTGTTAGGCATATCATTACTTGAAGCAGGTCTCTGTCAATAACATCTGGCTGGAATTTGCTTGGGAAACGTTTGAAAGGAGGACTTAAACTGTTGATATATATAAATATATATATATATTATTTTTTAATTACTGTTGGATACTACAGAAGAAGCAGAAGGGCTGGCTCACCCAGCCTGCCACTTAGAACTTCCAGGTTCATGTGCAATCATGGAGAATCGAACATTATACATGCAAGAAATGAAGGCATAAAAGCAGCAGTTGAAGTTCTTTAAGGGGTCTTATAATTTGCACCAATAACATCTATCTCATGCTTTTCTTTTTCTTTCATGATATACATCACCTCTGATGGCTGAAGAATGTAGACAGGCATAATGGTATATAGCTTTTCACCCAGATGTGTGCACCAAGGTAAACAGGTGTTTGCCTTACTCTGAGTTTGTGAATTAGCTTTCTCTCCTTTCCAGGTGTTTGTTTAACTCTGAATAGCCTTTTTTTTTTTTTTTTTCCTTTTTTGGTTTTTTTTTGGTTATGCTGCGGTAGTATTTATTTTTAGAGATAAGGATTGTATGTGTCATGTTTGCAAATGCTGCTACATCTTAGATAGAACAGGCTTAGAGCAGTTAATTTTGTAATATATGGAAGGACTGTACAAGCTGAAGGGGATAATGCACTTTTGTCCAATGTGGAGATTTTAACAAGGCTCTGAATCTGTACATACTGCTTAGAATCAGATTTTTGTGAATGAAATACTGTCTTTTAATTCTTTGGCAGTGGAGACGAGGAGTTCCAACTTCACGTGCCAAAGGATTAAAACCAAATAAATAAGAACACTACATCT
The DNA here is from genome assembly GCA_023055505.1 of Callipepla californica brunnescens. Lineage (NCBI taxonomy): Eukaryota > Metazoa > Chordata > Aves > Galliformes > Odontophoridae > Callipepla > Callipepla californica. Next base: position 34,968,493 of record JALIRH010000003.1, on the reverse strand, counting down.
TGTGCTGTATTCAGGATAAAGATACTGTAAAAAGCCTGAGAGCACGATAGAAAAATTCGATTCTGTATGAAGGAAACATCTGAACAATGAGTCCACCGTGGTTACAAGAAAAGCACTTTATTCTGATAATTGAAATAGTACATTTCTGGGATCGGCCACTGTCAAGGAAAGTTTGCCCTCGTGCAACCCAGCGTGTCACCAGTGACCGTGGTACCAGATTGACTGAATCTAAAACATCGCTAGGAAGATGTCCTTCCACGTCTGGAGATCTGTATCTAACACAGCATGTGCATAAACTTTAGCTTTCTTCTTCAGCAATGATAATCTTAACAATAAACCCATTGGTGCTAGGAGCTGGGATGTTACGCAGTGCAGTGATGCGCACGCGCCCTTGCTAACGCCATCTGAGAACCCCGACTCCATGGGATTATCATTGGAGCTATCTCTGTGTTCCTATCTTGTGAGCTCCCACGAAGACTGTGATATCAGAGTATTGCGGACTGCGCTGTGTGAGTGAGGGGATGAGTCTGAGAGGAGACGTTCATACCAGGTGCCTCCTTAGCCCCTTGACGCGGTGTTGAGCATCCCGGCGTGAAGCACACTGCTGGCAGTGCACGTGCTGGGACGGTCGAGGGGCAGACGGGCATTTCAGCAAGGCAGCTAAAGATGCAGACTAGTTTAGACAGCTTTTGGTGTTTGGTGTTTTATCTGTGGCAACGGACGGATAATCAGGCAGAAGTGTATCACAATGCATATGCTAACTACATAGGATCTGATGCTGTCGCCTTCCAACTATACGTGTAGAGATTATCCCTCCGTAGGGAGAGAGCGCAGTAAATGCACGGCAGGTCTGTAGAGGCGTCTGCGCTGACAGCGAGCGAGTGGCTGATGGAACTGATGACACAGTAGATGGGCATTATAATTTTCTGCAAAGGCCTCATACTGAAACTACGGTGGTTCAAAAACTGTGTTCTGTGCCTGTGGTGTTACTTTTTTTTTTCCTATGTTTTCAGCTTGTAACAGCAATAAGTTTTTTCACACAGGGCACCTACAGCTAATGGCCGAGCGGAGTTGTGGCTCTGGCCAACCCTTCCTCGGGCTGAGAAGAAAGGGGCCCTGTAGGTGGGTTTGGTCCATCATTGCATAGCTCATTGGAATGCAGTTTGCAGTAGATATCTGTCGGTGAATTCTTTGAAAACCTCTTAGGGCTTCATTCAGCTTGCATTGTATTGCTGCCTTCCAGAATCTCATTCGTCGAGTTTATGCTATGAAGAGTTAGCAGTCATTTAATGCCGCCCCGGGCTGGGGGGGTTCCCTCAGACCAGTGTTAGAAATGGACGAAGGGTGTGAGTTACAAGCTGTGCCGAGAGAAACTTTCGAAGCTCTTCTTTTCCTGCTTGCAGTTGCAGTTGTAGCTGGGCTTGGGCAGCACGTGGTGGTGGCTGGGTACCTGACGAGCCTTCTGAGCACAGTACCTTTCAGACGCTGACTCCAGCTTGTACTGACTTCCATGGCAGACGCTATGCCCTCTTGTACCGCAGCCATCTTGGAGGAGTTGGTCATTTCTGTTTGGGTTTTGGCAGTTTTGCACACAGCTTTGCTTTCCACACGAATCCATCTTCCAGTACATTCCTGTTGCTTAAAGAACATTTATTCCAGTATTGTTTTCCGTTTTTATCCATCTATCCTCGCGGCTTCTTAAAGCTGACTGTTCTTGCAGGGGCCACGTGCTTCTCCTAGAGTACAAAAGTAAGGTCTCTCCTTACTAACTGCAGGGTCTATATATTACACCTCAATGTACACACTTTGCTGCTACTGTTTGTACTGTCTACAGTAGAATTTCCTTATCTTGCTCCTGGTAGTGCATTACAGGCAAGCATGAAATGTAAAGTATTTATTTAAATAAAAACCTCTAAATTGGTAATTGAATTACCTCCCTGTAGCTTTAGAGTTTGTGACAGTTCTTGACCTTGCTAGTTCTTTCATTAGATCCATGCAAGATCTAGTCATATGGTTAAGGATATTAAGCAGACACGACTATGAACCCAAGAAACCGTATTACTGTTGGTCATACTTAAACTGTTTATTTCCTTAAGTATATGACCCACAAGGATGTGAAATAACTACAAGAAACTGTTTTTGTACACTGTACATCCTTAGTATTTTTACACATATATGATAGGGATGCACATTATTTTCCTTCGTACAGACAGCTTAAATAAAGCACTATGTCAATCTGCTACTTCTGTGTTTTTTAATGCTAATTTGTTCTGGAGGTTTGTAAATATATTATATATATATATGTTCAGGCTTGCCACAAAGGACATATTTTTTTATATCTGCACATTAAATATCTTAGAGGATGAAGTTCTGAATTTGTTCCGTGTCAGAGTCAGAAAAATCGAAGCAAGAAGGCTATATTGCAGATTACAAAAGATTTCTCGAGTTTTGCTTTAAATATTTACTTCATATTTTCAAATAATTTTATATAGGTTAGATGTTTCGATCCTGAAATGCACAAAGAATTTACTTGATTTCTTCTTACAAGAAAATGTACATTGTTATTTTTTTATCACTGTATGTATAATGATCTGTGCACGTTTCGTTCCACGTTCTGTTTGCCGTGGAGTCCTCGTGGTGACTGTACCTTGCCGTGACCTATTTCACATACCGGGTGAGCAGTTTCAGCTTGTACATTCAGTTATGGTATTGTCACAAAAAACAAACGAATGTTTTTCTGGCTAAGCAAGATGTATCTGTGCTGTGGACCGAGGTGGTTTCCATGCTGGTGGTTCATGTTAACTCTTTGAGGTATGTGTGTCTTCTAGAAGTAAATCTGGGCTGTAGCTCTCAAGTAATGATTACACAGGGCTACATCGTATCAGAGCACCCAGTATTTCAGTGGAATTCGGGGTCTCAAATCGTGTAGGTAGGTCATGTGCTGGAGGTGGACGCAGGGGAGGTGTGATTTGCAGGACACCTCGAGGTGGGACTCATTGAAGCCCAGGAGGGCGGAGTGTCCCCGGGCAGTCTGGGCATCAGCTCAGTTCTCAGACATGAACCCTCCCCTGGAATGTGAGGAAGCATGTGAGCCAGCTCTCATTTTTTCCCTTTTTTTCCCTGCAGTAGGAAGGAGCAAGCTCAAGACAGAGAGCTGCAGTTGCATTAGGAGATCAGTGACTGGGCCTCAGCCGGGACAGCCGCACTGTCTGTTCAGTCTGCGTGCATGCATGGGCACGGTGTGTGTCACAGGGTGACGCTCCGGCTGTAGGCACGGAAGGTCCTGAGTTTGGTGGCCTCATGTGGCTTTTGTAAACTCTGTAAACCCATTCTGTGGCTAAATAGAAGTGAAGTGATTTGGGGGAGGACAGCGGGAGCTGGGAAGAGCTGGCCCTGTCTGTGCCCAGCAGATCAGCAGCTGGGGAGAAGCTGCTGCTCAGAAGTTGCTCCTTGTAGACGCACACCCTGGTGCTGGCAGCTGCCCTCTGCACTCCGCACCAGCAGCAGCTGGCAGTCAGAAAGGTTCAGAAGGGGTGAGTGATGTACAGCCGTGCTCCAGGGTCTCAGTGAAGCCTCGGTGCTGGGACTCGGTGCGAGTTCCCTTGCACACGTTGCCGAGAGACACTCCTCCTACTGAAACACAGATTTATGGTGTGAAAAAAAAATAATCTGCAGATTCTTACATTTATAAACGCATTCTTACCTGTCTGACTATCTATAAAGTAGTGTCAGTTAAAGCAAAAAGTGTCCTCGAGTGTGCTAGGCAGGAGCCTTCTTCGCCATGCGTTCCCTTCCAGACACAGCTGAGGCAGTCGAAGCATGTCGTGGCAGCGAGGCAGCTGGGGAGGAGCTCAGATGTGTTCGGCAGTTTCATATGGCAGGAAATTGAAATGGGAAGAAAACCACTTTGATGTTAAAGCCGTACCACTAATAATTCCTGAAATACAAGGGAATGAAGGATTGCATCCCACAGCGAATGTGCCGTTACTCCTCTTTGTGTTCCGTTTCATGTGTTCACGCTGGCTGGGGTAGACGTATCACAGGGGAACTGTTCTCTGCGCTTTTTCCTTTTTACCAGCACGATTCTGCAACTACACCGAACGTAGAAACTTTTTTCTTGTATAGTTTTACCATGCAGTAGTTCAGCAAAAGCTGCGGATAAATTCTGAAAGAGCCTGGCATTCGGAAAGTCATTTCAGAAATACAAACAGACACGAAGGTAAGCAGAATAAAAGTCCTCCAAATGTATTGCCAAGTTTGGTAGTTTGAATTTGAGTTCAGCTGCTGCCCATCCCTGAGACAGCTGAGCATCTGCCAGGGGGGGGGCACAACAGCTGCTTCTGTGGCCACAGCCCTCGCAGGGCTCCCTCTGTCCCCAGGGCTTTGGCCACTGAAGGAAAACCTGCCCCTGGGAAACCCAGTCATTCTTATGCTCTTTTGCTGGATAAGCAGTAGTTTGTTAGGACTTGGAGTTTTCTGTAATGGGAACGAAGGCATTGTAACCCTCAGTTTCCCAGGTGGATGCTGGCAGTGAGTCCTGAACATGAGCGCGGTGTGATTTGTGCTAAGCTTACGCACTCTGCTCCTCCCCATACGAATGCTTTCCCTTGAATGCAAAAGGACACAACCAGGAGAAAAAGAATCAAACTGAGTTTATTGGGATCGCCATCTGTAAATAAGACATCTGTTTAAATTACAAAAATAGGTTAAAAACATTTTATAAAAACTGTAGAAATACGGAATCCAGTGCACGCTCCTTAGGAGCTGCTGACACTGGATTGCAGTGTCTTAGACAAGTCTGATGTCTTCCTAGCAAGTTCGGTAGGTGAGTAATGTTTCCAAGTATCGATGGCTCTATAGTTCAAAACAAATGCAAAGCAGGTGAGAGGAGGCAGCGTGTCTGCTTCTGTGCAAACGGTTCTGTGCGGGCTTCAGAGAAGCCTGAGTTTCAGGCATGGACAGAGGAGAACTGAAAGACAGAAGAAAGAGATGAGAGCGGAGCGTAAGTAGCGTGTATGGAGCTGCTCGCATTTCTCATTTGTGTCGCTTCAGCCTGGGGCTGAGTTCTTAGAAGAGAAATACATAAATGGTTAAGAATGTGGCAGTGCTGTGTAAACAAGCGCTGTTCCAAAGCCTGGCTTCCTGCGGGCCTGCTGTCCTGCCTCTTTCTAAGATCAGAACTCTTCCAGGTAACAAGCACAGGAGCTGTTTGATTTCTGAAAAACAAGATCTCCATGAGCTTTAGCCATCGCTCGTGTTTAGCAGTAAATAACTGAGCTGTTGTTTTGGGGCACGTCTTAGATCCTGCCCCTTCTCCCTTCCAGGAAAGGAGGAGGCAAGGTTGTGCCAGAGCGTGTTTACTGTGAATTGTACAGACTGTATATGGGGTGGGCAGCTGTACAAAACAGGAAGCTGCCTGCGCGCTGTTAGGAAACCTCTGGTGGGAAGGCTAATGTACAGTTCTGAAGCTCTTGCATAGCTATTGTTCGTGCTTCCTCAGTGGCACTTCAGGACTTCATTAAGAATGAGAGAGAAAGCTCTGGTGGAGCTGGGATGGCTGCCCACAATTAAGTGAACAGAGTTCTGAAATTTGAATTTAAGAGATGTAAATGACCTCAGAAATACAAATAAACTTTCCACTTCAGCTGGTTTTATGTTAGAGGACTTAAGGGTGTTTCTTTTCTTAAAAAAAAAAAACAAAAAAACAAACTCATTAAGGTAATGAAGGCAGAGTTAAAAAAGGATTTATAATGCTGCAGTTCATTAAAGAATTAATTAAAAACAGCAACGTGGCACCTTCTTCCTAAAAATACACGTACCGCATTACCTGTGGTGCTGACCAGGACGCTGACACATGAGCTAAGTCCCAAGAAAGACATGGGGGTTAAACTCAGCATCAGTGGCTGCCCAGAGGACTCCTGCTCTGTGCTGCATTAACCCTCTGTGTAGGGCCAGCACCACAGGACAGACAAAAGATGACGAACTCCACCCACCCTGCCCTGCCCCTGAGCAGGCACCTTGCACGAGGTGCGGCTCCTCTTACAGCTGCAGGCTCATGAAACCAGCCACGCTCACCCAGTGCAGCACTGGAAGCGTTCCTCTCAGGGCAGCTGGGCATCGCATACTGTGCTGGCTGTCTCCCTCCCTTCCTTTTGAAGTTGAATTCATCCCTGCTCCAAAATCACACCTCATCTGGAATGTCACTGGCTATTACACGAACCTGGCAGAAGCACATTTTTGTACATTAAGAGTGCACTAAAAAATCAGGCTCTCCTCCCTCCACGTAGACTCCTGAGAAAGACGAGGACCTTGTAAGGATCAGCCCAAGTCAATTCTGACATCGGAGAGGGAAGTGCTGGCCATAGTACGGCCGTGCAAAAGGCAGCCCAGGTAACCCAGCCCTGTCTGCTATGTGCACACAGGTGGGCACAGCTGGCAGCGGCCCCTCGGGCAACTGCAGTGTGCAAGGGGATTACAAACAAACACCTACTTCTGGATGATTGATGGATGCCAGGGCAGATCCTGCACATGAAGAGCAGTCCAGCATTCACATTCAGTGGACGGTGCTGAGGTTTTTAAGAAATCTCATTTTTTTTCCTGTTTTGTTTGCTGTGTTGTATATGTTCATACTTTTAGAAACCAGGATCTTGCTCTCCTGAGTTAGAGTGACTTGCAGTTTGACTTTCAAAAGCAGAAACTCAAAACTGAATCTGCCAGAATCTTTCTAAAGAAAAGGTATAAATCCTGTCATTAAACTTCTGCCTTCAGGAGGATCTGCCTATGGTAAACTGTATTCCATTATTAATTATTACTTCCATCCATTAACCATTAATGGCTTCATCTGCAGCACACACTGTAAGGTCAGGCTGAATTATCATACTGATCCTTTTTAGCTCTATGAAAATTAAAACTATGATATGAGGATCTTCCTCACGTTGTACCCATTACTGCCTTATGCAGAATTACAACATTTTAATCCTCTGCTTCCCGGGGTCTCTGCCGACAGCAAACTTCACTTTTTAGAAAGGAATATAGGTAAGGAAAGTTAGTTTGACGAGGAAGTGAAATAAATCAGAGCTGGAGTGGGAAGCTGTGTGGATAATCGGAGCCTTCTGCTATCCTCTGTCTGTGGGACAAACACTTTCCAAGGAAAGATGCTGCCTCCAGCCCACAGTTTGCAGACAGGTGATTATTCTGAGCTTCTTTAGTAATGTAACTGTTCCAAGGGATGTCATTCATTGCGGAGGATGAGAGAGATGTTTCTGAGTCCTGTGGCACGTGCCTTGGTTTCTCCCGCAAGTTCCCACAGTGCCAAGATTTGTATGTCCTCTCTCCCAAGCTTAAACTTTAAGGGTTTTTTTGTTTGTTTGAATTCTGTCAGATAAACGTGGTTCCATTGTGGAGTGCCCTCCTTTCAGTTGCCCTAATTTTTAAGTGTGGGAAAAGAAAACAACCCACAAAAAACACACCAACAATTTCTAGCCCCGAAACATTTTGAACACTTTCTTCTTCCTTTTGTCTTGAAGTGTTTGCCAGATTCAGCCCACATCTGCAAATAGTTTCAGTCCTTCTTTCCTCTCTATATATAGTGCACAGAAAAAAATATACCTACTTGTTCTCATTTCTCTTTATCCATCCAGGTTTTTACTTGATTCCATCTGTGTCCTGTTGGAGATCTGCATCCCATTTCTTTTCCTGAAATACGCAGCTGCTTATGTTCCAAGATACACTATCTGAAATTTGCTGTTGTATCTGACATCATTTTTCAAGGATTTGGTACGATTGGTTTCTTCCCCTTCCCCAAAACCCAAGCTCACTGTAAAGGGTAACTGATGACTAAGGCAGTAAACCAAGGCATGTGCTGCCACTTTCACCTTTGATCAATACTGACTACACACTGAAGTTAAAGAAAATATGTATTTCTATAATAACTGTATACACCTTTCTCTACATAAAATCTCCTCTTTATGTTGAATTGTCCTTTACTTCAAGTCTGATACTCCAAGCAACTCTCTTGGGCTGAATCCCAGTTCCCAGAGAGCTCTGCTTTAAATAGCTGCAGATAGGTTTTTAGTACTCATTCTGTAGTAAGTTAAAAAAAAAATGTTTTTTCTTCTCTTCGAAGTGTTCCCAAGTAGAAAAGCATCCTCTAGAGCACAGTTAACTTATAATGAAGATACAAAAGGAAGTCAAGAGTCGATAGCAATATATCTGAATGAGTGTTTCCCTCTTTTGTATGATTTTTGTACTTCTGCCCAACTCTATAAAAGCACGCTAACTTCCAGATAAAAGAGATTACCAATAACAGAATGCCTGTGGACTGTGAAGAAAGTCTTGATGGTGCAGAGTCCAGCTGGAGGTCTGTACTTAGCAGTGTTCCTCAGGGATTGCTGCTGGGTCCAGTCCTGTTCAACATCTTCGTCAATGACTGTGATGAGAGGATAGAGTCCACTCTCAGCAAGTTTGCTGATGATACGAAGCTGGGAGAAATGGCTGACACACCAGAAAGCTGTGCTGCCATTCAGCGAGACCTGGACAGGCTGGAGAGTTGGGCAGAGAGGAACCAGATGAGGTTTAACAAGAGCAAGTGTAGAGTCTTGCTCCTAGAGAGGAATAACCACATGGACCAGTACATGTTGGGGGATGACCTGCTGGAGAGGAGCTCTGAGAAGAGGGACCTGAATGTCCTGATGGACAAACAGGTTGGCCATGAGTCAGCAGTGTGACCTAAGCAGGATCCCAGTGTGCATTAAGAAGAGTGTGGCCAGCAGGTCAAAGGAGGTGATCCTCCCACTCTAATCTGCCCTGGTGATGCCTCACCTGGAGTACTGTGTCCAGTTCTGTGCTCCCCGGTTCAAAAAAGACAGAGATCTCCTGGAAAGAGTCCAGCTGAGGGCTACAAAGATGACAAAGGGCATGGAACATCTCCGTTATGAGGAAAGGCTGAGAGACATGGGTCTGTTCATCCTTGAAAAAAGAAGACTCGGAGGGGATCTGATCCACATCCATAAGTATCTAAAGTGTGGGAGGCAAAGGGATGAGGCTGGACTCTTCTCTGCAGTGTGTGGCAATTGGATTGAGGAGAAATGGCCACAAACTGAAGCACAGGAAGTTCTGCATGGGAACTTCTTCACAGCGCAGTGACGGAGCACTGGCGCAGGCTGCACAGAGAGGTGGTGGAGTGTCCTTCTCTGGAGACATTCAGGACCCACCTGGATGCCTACTGTGCAACGTGGGCTAGGGAGCTGCTTTGGCAGGTTGGGCTCAACCCTTCCAGCCCCTACAGTTCTGTGATTCTGTGATTCTGATAACCCAACACTATCTAGGTTGCCGGGTTTGTCTACCTCAACAAGAAATCCTGTCAAACCAAACACACTAACACGATTAAAAGCATAACTAATAGCATGGATTCTATTTGCCTATGATAAGCATTTATTAAATCTAACTTCTAAGCCATTCATTTTCTGTTTACTGCTATGTGTCATACAGACAAAATACCCTCTGCTACATTTCTTTTGTCACCCATCGAAGCGGAACACCATCAATCCTGTGCAATTGCATGAGTCTACTGTGTTCATCAGTTAGAAAACATCATGGTACAGTTGAATTAAGTGGCTGGCTTAGTCACAAAACAAGGGGTTGCTTATTTGATAGTTTTACTATCAGATATGCTTCCGTTTTTCTTTCGTCCTCCTTTTTCTGAAACAAGTGGGTGAAAGAAAGAAAAAACCCCATGCAGTTCTTTCTCCCTTATTGCCAAAGCACTGACTGAAGAACAGTGGCCAAAAAGCTGAGCAACAGCAGCCCACAGTGCTCAGGTGGAGTCATTTCACATTCTCCATCACCTTTGGGTGACTGGTCATGGAGCAGTAGGGAGGATAGATGGCATTTAAAGTTAAGGGGGAAAAAAAAAAATCACACAGTGACTGATGGACTTAAGTCCGACAAATGGCAGCAAAAAGCTCCAAGGAATTATCAGCATCAGCTGCTGTTCAAATGGTAATGCTGTGGAAGTGAGGATTTGCCTTATCTCTGAAAAGGGAACACAAACATCTTCTGATAAGAAAGCTAGAAACTGTAACCAAGAATAACTGCTGCTGTTCTCCTGTCTCTTCTAACCAGTTAGTCCTTTAGTTTGGGCTGAAGGGGGACTCAGGTCCAGCTGCCAGCCTCTCTCTGATTAAATGGAATAATTTCTATTTTTCATGAAGTAAAGCTTTATTTAAAACACCAATGAAAGCCTGCAGTTGTAAAGAAACTACAGGTGGATTTCTCTGCTAAAGCTGCAGAACATTCCCCTCAGTCTTACTTTTCTTTGACACAGTACCTGTGTTCACCGAAGCCGCACCTCTTCTGCGCAGCTCTTCTACTCTTTGAAGAGCTGATTCTTTTTGTTGAGGAGCTCCACGAGCTGCTGGGCAGTGGCCTGGCAGTGCTTGTCCAGCTGGTGCAACCTGGAGAGACAGATGAAAGGATCGTACTGCGCCTGCAGTGGGAATGCTCGGACACCTGCGCTGCGGGGGAAGCTCGCAGGTGACAGAGCTCTTCTGGCGTGGGGCTGGGACTGGAGTTTTGCTCCCAGGGTGGGCATTCAGTGCATTTCATCTTGACGCTTTCCACAAGCGCTTACCCGTCTGCCCTTCTCACTTAGAAGCCCTATCATGACAGCACAGCAAGTTAGTGTTGCCACATCAGGAAAGGCCCCGGGGCTGCATCCCAGCTACGCTCTTAGGAAGCAGGAAACAACTTGCCTCTTGTTACTGCTCTTTCTAGATACAAACTTTCCACTTGTTTTTTTAAACAATTTCTTTCTCAACATACTGAAGTACAGCTTCCACCGAACAAGGTGCATCTTGTATCTCTCCTATTATCTCTGTTTTTAATGGCATTAGTTACATGCTCACAATAAGGCTTGTGATTTTCGGATTCTTTCTACTTTCAACTCCATGTGGTAGCTTTGACTTGTACAGCTGTCATAACTCAGCTAAGATAATCGCTCTGAATATTCACAATCTTAATCAGGACTGTTCAGATTACTGCATTACTAAACACCTCCACATTTCATCACAGTGAAATCTCTAAATTTATATCCCAAACAGCAGTTAGTGGTCTGTATCTGTCAGCCACCTTCTTTGAAGTCTAACTGCAAGAATCCTGCAGCAAACACTCTGAATGGATATATTTCACCCTGCCCTGTTACTCTGCTAATATATATCGCAGAGAGGGACGAGGGGAGCTGCACGACCATCTCCTGGGGATCAGAACAAAAGTAACTGTAGCTCACTGCAAACAGTGACAGCTGGTTGCAAACATCCAATGAAGTAAACAAAAAGACCACTTTGATAGCATAGAATATTCTATTAAATGCACACTTACATGCTGTGTGTTCAGTTTCATACTCCCTATACCTTCTAAACTGTAGCTCATAGCTATGAGCTGTTCATGCTTCATTTCTTTACTAAGGGTGATTCCAGGGGCACAGAACTCCAAAAAAACCCAACAAAACCAACAAACAAAAAAACCCAGCCCAAAACAACATTCCCTCACACAAAGTGCCCTTGTGATTTTTTCCGTTCTGTTTTTGAAGGTAGCTGCTCCTCCAGAGCATCGGATTGCTCTCACTGAGTGCAAGGACAATGGCATTGTTCGCTGGAGGCAGTGTACCAGATTCAGACCAGAGAGCTGAGTTCCGCTTACTATTTTACCATTGATTTCCTTTAACTTGAGGTTCTGTGACCTTACCATACTTCTTTATTTGTAATAAAGGCATCTTCCAGTCCTTTATTTATAGAGCACCTACTGCTTTATAGCAGTACTGGTAGGGAAGTGTAACTGGAATGTGCTGCCTTCAGGCAGACAAAAAAAAGCCCACCTCCACTGGCACCTTACTTACTTAGCCTCAAGGCTAAGAAATCATCTGTGTGCAAGGTCATCTCAGATAAAGTCCCATTCAACAACCACCAACAACAGTCCAGATTCAAGGCGTTAAAATGTAAATTTCTGCTGAGTTCTGCATTGAATTAATACCTTTCCCATTATGCTAGCATTTCAGTCTGTTTTAAGGGTCTTTGAGAGAAACCATCTTACACAACGTTACTACCGCTGCAGCTAAAACACATAGTTAGGTGCACAAACCTCTCATCAGCATTTCTCCAGCAACACGAGGAGCAGTGCCCATGCGCCCTTTGTGCAAAGGCACCACCAATGAAGGAGCCCACAGGAAAAGGCCCTTCCCTCTTCCCTTGTGAGGAGAAGGCTCCAGCTGAAGAGCCACCACTTCAGTGCAAGGATCTTCCTCCAGTTCTGGCACACAGACTGAACTATTTTCCATCAAAACTACACTTTCTGCTAGATACTCACAGGCAGTCCATGCAAACTAAAAAAAAAAAACGTCTGAATACGAACCTTAAGTGCTCTCTATTGTAAAGCTCTGTGTCTTATCAGATTCTGTAAAGGGTAATTTGGATGAACTTCTGTAAATGTAGAACTCTAATTCTAGCACGTTTCATAACTTCACCATGTTACATTGGATTAGCCCCTTAAGCAAAGGTAAGAAAATACCACAGGCACTGAACTGGGCTTGGCTGGCAGACCAAACCTTGAATTGCATCACCTGTAGCCAGCTCCAGATACAGGGTTAATAATGCTCCTTCCTACGGCTCTGGATCACTGTAACGAGGGAGTAGATCTCATCAGTACACATCTCAGTCTATTAATTCCCAAATTCTGTCTACCATTCTGCTCTCCCAAAACTGCTGCCAAGCTGGCCCTTGCTCTGCATGCTGGGACGACCAGCCTGCTCCGGTGCATTCAGCTCCCGAGGACAGGCTCTGGGCCCTCTCACAGTGTCTGCTATTACGTGTGACATGTGCAGCACAGCCACACATTCCCATATGCATTGTATCTGGCCTGCCTGCTGATCTCGTAAATGATTCAAGATGAGAAATGAACAGCTCCACCCACATTCACTGTACTTCCCATATGTTACAACTGCACATCGATGCCTGCCATCATTTTTACAACTGGGTGACAGAACCTTCTGCACATTTTGCTAATACGAGCAAGTGAGGTTGTGCAGTCACCACATTCACTTTGGCAATACCACCGACCGAGCAGACGTGCGCTGTGTCCTGAGCACGAGTGGACCGCTGCACAATGCCCCACACATTTCCCACTGAGTTCATTTTCCCACCCAAGTGGGAAGAGCTCCCCAGTTGGGATGCCAGCGGCCTCTGCTGCTTTGTGGCCTGGGAGCACTGAAGGGTGGGACCTGACTCCACTCTCTGCCATGTTGTTTCAAGGCACAAGGTTCAGATATGTGTTACATTTGGACTACTTACCAGATAACTTTACACCAGTGACTAGCTTCCCAGTAGTCGTAATAACATCCTTCAAATATTTTTCCACTCAGACTTAAGCAGTCTAAATCAGAACTCCAATTTCTACATAGAGGCAGAAGACAAGCAGTTTTGTGCAGCACATGATTGAACTGGAGACCAAAATGGGCATCGCAAGCTGCAGTGGGCACTTCATGGCTAAACACCTAAGCTCGAGTGCAGCTCAGTGTTAGAAGGGCTCCAGGCTACCTTACCAGCTTTAGAAGGGCTCAGCTCTCATTGCAGAGAAATTGAACTTGGATCTGAGTAGGCTGTCCTGGGGTGAAACAGAAAGGACAGGTGCCTTTTGTTACATTACAGGTAGGAGCAGACAGCCAGAAGCAACTTGAACACAGATCATGGAGCAGATCTGTGGCACCAAGGTGAATTCTGCCTAGCGGAACTGACTGCAGCACAAAGCTGGGCTGAAGTAACAGCTTCCTTTTGCACAGCCCCTACGACCCAGGAGCACCCACCTGGCACTGGCCATGGGGATGCTGTGAGCCCCTGCCCAGAGGAAGTCACAGGTCCATAAATCCACAGGCAACAGGGAGCCACATGGGAGAGCTGGTGCCACGGGGCCTGTCAGCCCTTCTCTGGGTTGTACTGCTGACATGGAAGGAATTAACATGCCAGGATCGGTGGGTAGCGCACATCCTTCCAACAGTGGAGATCAGCCCTTGACAATGCAGAGGCATTAAAAGGTTATTTACTCTTTCGGCACAGTCGGGAACTAACGTAAAACACTTTTCCTGTACTCTGCTGCGTGGAATCTGCTGAAATGGTGCCACTGGATTGCAGCAACCTGCAGCAACCCGCTAAATCACCAAATCCAATAACCACACCGCATTTACTGGCACACATCTTAATTAGGTTTTAATACAAGTAATCTGATAACTACTCCTGGCCAGCCCGTACAGAGCTGTCAGAGCTGAAAGGGCCATTACCACCCCCGCCAATGCCCCCCATCTGCTGGTTGCCATGGAAACGGGGGCAGCCTGTTGAGACTGGGGGGCTCCCTGTGGCCACACAGCCCTGCAGCATGGCCCCACTGCTCACCTGAGGGAGGGGAGGGCCCGAGGCCACTGAAAGCCTGAATTGGGGACAGGCAGCACAGTGCAGCACACCGCATGCACCACCTCCCTGCCAGGAGGGCCAGAGCACCAAGTGGGAGCACCTCCACGTGCCTGGAGATGGACATGGCGATCTTGTGCTGCTTTTGGTGACCAGAAGACAGACCCCAGGACGCTGCACAGACTCTATACCACAGAAGGAAGGCGATGGTAGACCTGGTGTATGGCCATTTGTGAACCTCAGGTAGTGTATGCCAAACACGGGCTTAAAAGCAAATAGGTTACAACAAGAGGGAACGAATCAGTTAGGAAAGACAATAAAACTCAGCACTTTCCTTCAACAAGCTTCCACTCCTATTAGCATTTACTTAGGACATCTTGCAAATTGTACTGAAATGGTAGCAAGTTGTACAAGTGGGGTACTTCACAGACAGCTGTACTACAACACATTTAAGGATGCTGAGCTTGTATTTTCAAACAGTCAGAGGATTAGGAGAGAGCAAAGGCTCTCTGTGCAGACTCTTCCCACCGTGGCTCCCACCACCATCACGGCTCTCACCTCTTCTCCATGCAATTGCCACCACTGCTGAACTGTTTCAGACCATAAGTTCAGACTGTAACTGTTCAGATGTAAACAGTAAGTTTTTGTCAAGCCCAGTGAAGTTATAAAGAACTTAATGATGTAACAACGAGCACCACACAACCTTAAATATAAATGCTGCTTATCACAGCTTGCTCCAGACTAAGATAAAACAGGCACTACCCAGAATAAAAAAAACTGCTCCATATGCACCAATGATCAGACTTGCTTTGTGATAGTTACAGAAAAACAGACTTGCTGCCACTTGCAGAGTTCAGGTGTGCAGCTGGTGCTCATGGTAAGAGAGAAGCAGCCTTTCTCAGCAGCCCAAACTGCTGTCACACCCATCCTTCTTTCAGGGACAGCAGCATGGGTCCTCTCTGCTTTCCTGCTTAGCTCTGCTACTCTTCTCTCTTCCTTTTTCATAGCAAGAGTGAAGTTACCCCTTTCATAAAAACAGTAAAATTTACTTTCAACAACTCTCCATGTCTTCAATTAGCTCCACAGGACAATTAGGACACTTAAACCAGTTGTAAAAGTTAGCTCTTGCATAAACATCTGCATCATCATTGTGGTTTGCAAAATTCACATGGCAAATTTCAAAGAAATTTAACAAGAGTCTATACATTTTGAAATGCAGACAGAGAACTATAACTCAAAGCTTCAATACTGTCCTACGCAGGTATTTATTTAAGTTGTTGAGGCAGAGATCAGGACTTTGTGACATGAGCATCTCAGAGAATCTCCCTAAATGCTCCCAAAATTTAAACATCTTTATACAGCTTAACTAGAAGTTTACATAGGAACAGTAACTTCTGCTTTGTTTGAGATGTCATCACTGACACAGGAATAAATCTTCACTTTCACAGCTGGTTCAACAAGTTAAACAAATAGATCATGTAATAAACCTGCATCTGAGTCTATTTTCAGGCTTCCAGTAGCTTATGTCTGAAGAGCTGAAGAGGGAATGTTATCAGCCCACTTTTCATTAGGTGGTACAGCAGCCAGGCTAAGCTGATATGATGGACACTTCTAGTCTACCTGTGTTTTGACAGGAAAGAAACAATTCAAGAGAATGGTCAGAGTGCCATGAAAGATAAGGGTTTGAAACATTCACTAACATCTGCTTGTGTCTCAGTCCTTAGGCCGAAGAAGATTTCTGTCCTTAAGACTTCAAAATTCTACAACCCATGATAACAATATGAACTCTGGATCAGCTTTGCTCTAAGAAAGAACAGTTCTTATTAGTAGTTTTTGCTTACTGCTGAAAAAAATGTTTAGTAAGAATTCCCCAAATTGCTCGGGCTAACTATTAAATTAAAATGCTGTAAAACATCTCAGGAGAAAAGAGGAGAGCGGAGCTGATAATGTTGTAGGAACACAATGAATGTTATAGTCAGGCTCTGTAATACATTCACCTCTGATTTTGTTACGTGCTGAACAGCACAGGTTTTACATGACTTCCCAATCAGGAAGTGGTGTGTTGATAATGCTGCAAGACGTCTGTCTCAGCAAAGTTTCAGAAGTAACCTCTAATGTTCAGAAGGATCATTCTACAAGGTACAT
Source organism: Callipepla californica brunnescens (assembly GCA_023055505.1). Taxonomy (NCBI): domain Eukaryota; kingdom Metazoa; phylum Chordata; class Aves; order Galliformes; family Odontophoridae; genus Callipepla; species Callipepla californica. The sequence continues at coordinate 34,951,898 of JALIRH010000003.1, read as the reverse complement.
CTGTACATTACTGAAATATATTTTTCTATGCTTGTCTTACCAGTTCTAACACTTTTCCGTTTAACTTTTTACAGTGTGTACTCCATTTGTCCCACAGCTTTCTGTTTACTCTTATTTCAGACAAACTGGAACCTTTGCAGATTGCTAGCTGGTGTCCACACAGAACAATCCCGATATCCGAGTCAAGGAGATGGAGAATTTTTTAATGCAACCTGCCAAATCTGAACTCTTTCCTTCACAAACACTTTGCCTTTAAAAAGAAATACCCAGCATGAACTTCATCAGAAACGACATGTAACAGACAGTACATGTGGTGTTTGGGCAGGCGACAGAGAATTGAAAAAAGTCTTTACTTTTTCTATCCCGTGGCATGTGCAGAATGTACATGTGGCCCGAGCTGACATGAGGCATTTGAAGCAAAAAAGCTGATAAAAGCATCAGCTTCTGTTAATTTACTTTTTCAGACATTGTCTTAATTAAAAAAATACTACTGCTAGAAAGGGTAGCGCAGCTGAGCTACAACTGCTTCAGTTGTTTCTGACAGTTGCAATTACAGGCTAGCAGCACAGCTTTGAGTTCAGTCCTGCTGTCCTCGCTGAGCCCAAACTCTAGCTGCTGTCAGCAAGGACTGCAGGCACTGCATTACAGAGAGTATAAAGCTTCTGTGTTCATTGCCATTACTACCCGTGCTGGAAAGGTAAAACATTTCTGTCCAATGGCCTTTCAAATGGAAGCTCAGTAGTGCCAGGTATAGTCCTACTGATCCGGATATCTGCAAGGGGGCCTTCCCAATTCTATACTTACATATCTCAGCCCTTCAAAACACTCTCCAACATAAAAACCAAGGCTGTTATCCTGAATAGTTAGACTGCTATAAAATCATCGGTGTTAAATATCTATTCATTAGGTCCTTTGATTAAATCCCATCACCTTTATTTACACCTCTGATGTGCAAAATATGCCCCTTTTCCAGCATCATTCAAACGTGTAGTTTTGCATACAAGCTCTGGAGGACTGTACACATTTTCTTATTTTCAGGGCTCACACAAGGTGATCATGGCTTTCAAAAATTACAGTGAAATTAATGATATACAGAGTGTAGATTTACCTTTGTGACATATGAGAGGATGAAGATGACTTCAGCGTAGCAGAGATCATTTCTCTGTGCAGAATATGCAGATACACATCTTCCATACAAGACTCTCCACACAGACCATATTGCTTCCATTTGTAAACTTCTCTGAAGCCTAACTTATTCCCTCCTCTCACATACAGTTCTACCACACCATATTTTCCAAATCTATACCATTTTGGAAAGAAAAAGCAGAATGAGGGAACATACTGAGTGAAAATACAGAGAAGATACTGGGAAGCAGGTGATGTCACAATAGATCAGGTGAGCAAAGGTGCCCAGGATGTGCATGAGCTGCAGGGAAGAGCAGTGCATGGATGTACTCGAGGAACTTTTCATCTTCTATTCCCCACTAGCACTGTCTGGACAGAAAAGCATTTTTCTACCTTGCCTGAGCTGCTGCTGTCATGCAGTTCAGCCCTTTGGACCAGTGCCATTCTCCCTGGTTCCCTCAGTATGCCATAAAGCTTCTGTAGAGACTAAAGGGAAAGTCGCAGTCACTCCTGTGTCTCTGCTTGGCACCCCAGTCAGCAGGCACTGGATCCTGCACAGGCATCCCACCGTGGTAAGACTACTGGCATTTTCCAGCAGAAAAATTCATTCTGTCCGGAACATGCATGTACATACTCTTCTGTTTTCCACAGAATTTTAATAAATGTCAAAAAGTCCAAAAAAACTATTAGTCTTCACCACAAGTTACAATGCATATTAATCATTTTCTTGATGCATCTTCAATGTGAGTACAGGAAGAGTACTTTTCCGTTTAAAGTGCTTCAGAAGACCTCATTTAGTACTCTAAGGTAAGCCTGCTTTTCTCCTATATTCTATTTTTTCAGTGGTGATAGTAAAAGCTCTGTGAAACAAGAGTTTAAACAGAAAAGCTCAGAAGCACCAGTATACTTCTGGGAGCCGATCACATAAGTGATTGAACAATTAAAATTAAGTGCCTGAAATCACCAGTAGTAAATTAAGAAAACAAAGCTGTGCCGGCATATTAAAAAAAAATAACCACGGTTTTTGGTTTTTTAAGTAGTGATACAGATGACAACACATTCACAAAACGAGAAGCCAGAGATCCACCTACTACTCATCAATTGCTTGTCTTCTAGTCTTGGTAACCTCCGATACTGCTGCTATAGCATAACTATACTGTTATTCACAATTCCTTATTGAGTGATCTACACAGATGAATGTAGATTTCTGAATGAACATATCCCTTTGGTAATGCACACCGCTATGCTAGTAAACCTGTGTGCTACCAGCACAAAAACCAGCCAGGATTTCTGGAAGACTGCAAGTTCAGCAGAGGACACGGGAGCAGCACAGGCCCCCATGGGCTCTCACCAGCCCAGCCCCATCGCTCCTCAGCAGCCACCAGACGGCTGCCTAGAGCCCTCCAGAGAGGTGCTGGTGGTCCTGGCACGGCTCAGGGCGGACAACTGCCCACCTCACACCTGGCCCAGCCATGGCGAGGTGATGAACAGGCTGACGGAGCCAACCCAAGCTTCGCTCCCCGGGGAGGCTGCTTTTCATCAGCGCTGAGCAACATATGCGGGCTCAAGCAGGGGGGCATGAAGGCGGCTCAGGAAAAAGCGTGCGCTGCTGTAACTAAACTGCAGATTAAGCTGAAGGCTGCTGTTTCCTAAGCTCCAGATAAGGACCCTTCTGGACAGTAAGAGAAAAAAAAGAAAGAGAATAAAGAGCAGTAATTGCAGTTTTACTTCTAAATTATTGTGAGCTTGGGCTATATTAGAAAAGCATTTGTCTCAGATTAAGATAATATATTTTCCAGCAAGTATCCTCAGTAGGAAAGATGCTTCTGCAGTTAATGGTTTGTTTCTAATGTCTCTGAAACTATAATGTTGCCTGCTCAGCGTGTATTTACCTATGAATGAATATCTAAGTGTCCCTCATGTTATCTCTTTACATAAAAATCATGATACAGAATGGTAATGTACTTAGAGTCTCTTCAAATAAAATAATCTTAATTTAATCCAACTCTTCTATTCCAGCATCAGATTTTTAAATTTCCTTTGAAGCAAACAGGACCGGGGAGGTAAAACTACACTTAAAGGTGTAGTATGAGGCAAGATTTAATTGACATCCATAGAGCAGTTTAACATTCCATTGTGTGACAGCAGAGAAATGACCAAAACCTATTTCTGTTACAGATCTAGATACAAAAGTCTTCCTTCTGATCCAGAATAACTCCCATGAGCTGCAGTGTGAACTATGGAGACTCCTGTAAAGCACTGAAAAGCCCACTGAGAGCCCAATCCTGTGTTAATAAAAACAAAAGGAATTTTGCCTTTAATAGGAGCAGGCCCCTTGTTTGCATAAAGAGCAACTTGTCAAACAGAATACGAGCGCCAAGCTGGTACATTACAGCCACCAGCACAATAGCCCCAATCTTGTTTTTAACTAAGTAAATCCCAGAGAGAGCAGTTTCCCCTCAAAATCTGGGCATCAGCTACAAATTAAATGAATCGGTGTCTCAAAGTGTTCACGAAGGATGCGGGAAATTTGCAGAAGGGCACGAGCCTCTCATTTCAGGCAGAGGGAAACTGCATGCTTTCATTATAAAATATGAGAGCGCGAACAAAAACCCTAAACACAATAGTTCTCTTTCAGGTATAAAGTTCAGAATTAGACCTGCAAGTTTCCTGCACGTTAAAAGAAGAGCACAGAATAACGATATAAAAATCCTTCACAAAAAACCAACAAGCAAGGATGAAGCAGTACCCGCCTGGGGGCCAATTGCCTCTCCAGCAGCGGTAAGGCTGTTACTAGGCTTGCAGTACCATTTGTTCCATTACACAATCTCCTGAAGCCTTTTACAGAGAGCTAAAACAACTGCCTGTACCAACACGACACATGGCTTTCCATCCCGACTCTTTGCTAATCCAGACGCTCCAACCATCTTTCTTTAAGATGCCATATGGTTGGCAGAAGCCTGTAGATCTAGCAGCACATCTGCTTGTATGTTACTTCTCCCCTCCAACTCCCCCCTCCACACCACAAAAGAGAGAGCAAATAATTATTTAACATGTAACCAGTTAAACTGCATTTAAAGAGGACAGGAATTATTTAGCTCTAGATATTTTAAAAATATAGATTGTTGCAGAGGAACATTCGCCTGTCTGTGATCTGACAAATACAGAGAAACAAAACAAAGGAATGAAAGGCACATGGGCAAAACAACTGCTACATTTGAATTATTTAAATGACTGCCATTTCAGACCTTATGCCCTAAGATTTATTTCCTGCCTTACTATGCCACCGAAGAAAGGATCAAATTTTCTCTCCGCTTTTGTCAGAGGTGACTCAGACGAGCATACTAGGAAACTGTAATATACCGAACCATGCTTTGTTAAGCAAGCAGAGTGAGTCTGTATGCTAATGACTCTGCAGGAATACACTGACACACTGATTTTTTTTGGTGTGACGAGCAAAGATTATTGACACTGTTGAAATCCTGGTTACACTGGCATGCAGGCATCCAGGTTGTCTCTTTAGAATCCAGACGCTAGTAAGACAGGCTGCAAAAATAATTTTGTTTGTGATGAGTTATCATTTGACCATTTATGACATAATTGACTGTAACAGAAAAGAAAATATACACTTTGGGGCTGGAAAAAAACCCAAAAACATCTAGAAAATAGAAATGATAAATAAACGCGCCTATAAAACTCTCATCAGCCACTGGGATTGAATAGCGATCTCAGTTAATGAAGGACAGGCAGAGATGGAAATGTGCAAGGACAGACGGCACTTTGCAATTCTGTCTGCTGAGGATTTGCAACACCTTTTGTTCAGAAACACTATTTCCTCATTCAACTTTTCATGCATAAGTAAAATCAGACATCAGAGAGATAAAAGATAACAGTTCTAGCTCAAATGCTGCTCACATGTATTGTTCATGCAATTATCCACAAAGAGAGATGAAGTACACGGCAGGAGGAACATGAAGCACATGTGCGTATTTTAGTGTTTTTCTAGAAGAATAGAAACTACACGTGGATTTGCTCCCAGTGGTCTCCCCATATCAACTCCCCATTATCCTGAGCATAGAGCATCTCACTGCCTGAACAGAGCCAGCTTTCTGTACAGCACAAGAACACTTGTGTTTGACAACATAATGCACAAGTGAAAGATGATGAGACCAGGGCTCGCCCTCACAGGAAGGTCCAAAACAGTATTTTTGAGGATAAAATGCTAAATTTCTCAGCTATTTATTTTAGGTTAATATTTTCCTTTTTTTCTTCTGTCTCAAGGCCATTTTACATTTCATCAAAATTGCCTTGAATAGCTTTCTTTTAAAACAAAAATCCAAAAAGGCCACTTTCTCCTCCCATAACTCCATTATTTTCATTTTCCTTAAGAAAAAAATGATGGAAGTTCAGACAGAGACAGAGACACAGACTTCAAATTGTAAATTGTGGCAATGTGTTCAACAATGCAGCAATTAAGCTCAGTTAAAATTTGATAAGGGTTGGCTTACTGGCTATAATAAGTAACTGTAATAAGAAATGTTCATAAATAACTACAACTTAAAATTATAATACTCTCCAAAATTTAGAAGTTAGGAAACTACTTAAATGTCAAAAAAACCACATCAACAGCCGAAACCAAACACAACACACAGAAAACTCCACAATATCTGAAAAAACCCAAGCCCCTAGATGAACATCTTTCCAGCCTAGTTCACTTAGCACACATTCCTGATTATTCATCAATTTTTATTTCAGATCTCAAGGGCCAGACACAGCCACTTGCACCACCCTTCTTTGAGGACTCTGGGAGATATCAGAGAAAATTTTGTCCCAACCACCAGATTCTATCCATTAACTTCCCTTATTTTCCCAGGTGAAAAGCTGCAGACAAATTTTCCTTTGTATTTTCCTGAAAAATTCTCAGTAAACCAGACAGCACTTTGTAGGTCAAAATGCCTATTTTGCCTACTTGGTTGCTGTAGATACCAAAGGAATAATGAAATCAGCAGGATCTCTTCTGACCTGAAAGTCAAAACTCATCATCTCAAACCAATTTCACCATCTCTGAACATCATCTGCAAGAAAAGCTCCAGAAGATGCTATGCTTGGAGCACTGTTGCACAGATTCTCACACCCCATTCCAGTCCCTCACCAGAGAGTGCCAGTACATCCTCCCTTCAGTAAAAGCCCATATAATCATCAGAAACCGAATTTCAAAAGCAACAGAGCTGGCTAAGAGCAGTCCTTTAGATTATGTGAAACATGCTTTGGATTAAGTATTTGAGAATTTATGGATTACAGAAAGCATTGTTCACGACCACTGCAATAGGCAAAGCATGTAGTCTATAGTCACATGCAGGAGAAGGAAAGTGATCTTTGTGTACTTGCTGTATCTTGTTTCAGAACAGGTGAATGAAAAGAAGCCATGGGGATCTTGGCCAAAACCCACTGCAAACTGACTAATGTAGAATGAATGTAAATGATTTCCCGTGCGTTACAATCTTTCTCTTGACAAACAATGGGAAATCATGAAGGTCTGTCAATAGCTTCTCCATTGTCTGGAGACTCTAACTACAGAGCCTCATAAAATGCTCACCCTCAGCGATCTCTGGTCAAAAGTGGCAATGAGTTCACTGGATTGCAGTTTGGACCATTTAAAAAGAAATGGTTCTCTTTATTTTACTAACATCACAGTAACACAGCTAGAAATGCGAAACGAGGTGTTGGCTTATCTGTTTGTTTCTGAAGAAAAGACTACTCTTACTGTATGGAATAATCAAGATCACAGAAATACTTTTAACTCTTGAGGTATTCATACTTGAGGTAAACCTGAAATGCCCTATATCATTAATTGTAAATCATCTACTTAATTTTACTAGGCACTGGAGTAATTTGAAGTAATATCACAATATTCCTCTTCACTTGAGACAAAGCGAAATGCAGTACAGAAAGCAAAGTCCTTTTTATTTGAAAATGCCTTCATGAGGAAGTGCAGATGTTAGCAAGAGAATGAGTATTTTCCCTAACACAGCCATTAACAAAACAGAGAGCACAGAGACACTACAGTGAAAAATGGCAACACTTCAAACAGACATTTTTTGTTTTACAATTCTTGTTTTCGTATCATTTCTAGATGGGATAGTGACTGTGTATTTAATTTTTAGGATACAGTCAGAAAACATACCTCACAGAGAAATTAAGTATTTAGAGTATTTAGTATTTAAGTATATATAAGTATATATAAGGTATTTGAAAGACTGCCACTAACATTTCTGTAAGTTTCACGGTATTCAAACTATTTGAATAGAAGATTAGAGAAAACAGAGATATTGCAAAAATATTTAAGAATATTTTTAATTTTCAGGTCTGCCGTACTGAAGTTCAAAATTTCTGCAGTTCTCAGCTCTGGAAACACCCCTTCTTGAGCTTTTAAATTTGCCTCCCCCCATCCTACACACACAGACTGTGGAAGTGTTCAGCCTCCATACTGCAATTTCTAACATCAAAAGTGCCTGTGAACAATACAATCCCCTGTGAATTATTACTTATTCAATAATGACATACATCTTATATATGCACATTTTACTATATTCACATATTATGATCTATAAGGTACACATTCACTTATTCAGCACCCCTTCACAGCATTTTGAGTTCTAAAATTTTACTTGCATTGTGATGTCTCGACCACCATCACAGCACCCCTATGACAAAAATAGGCTAAGATAGTCTTCTAAAATTAAACTCTGATCTGAAAGGTACATTTGAACATTTGGGGACCTCTCTTCAGATGCTGACAGCGAGACATGTGAGCGGATGTAGAGAGAATCTGGATATATGGTTCACATATGGGCCTAACAAGAGCAATCTCTTCATATAAAGAATCTATTTCTCATGCTAAGTCTACCTTGTTTTCTAATGTCATCTGAAAGGAATGTTGGAATCTGGGACAGTTTTCCACATCAGAGTCTGTTATTTAGCTGCCTGATGTCAGAATTATTATCTAATTTCACAGGACTTCTGTAGGTTTTTTTTTTCCTTCTTTTTTTTGCTCTTTGCTTGCTTTTGTTCTGTTCTTTTTGTTTGTTGTGCTATACTTTATGATGAAAAATACTACATTTCTTAGGAAATATTTTTCTTTTTCCTTATTCTTATACCTTATTTTCTTACACCCCAAGCACCTGAAATTATAAAGGTATCCATAATGACAGAAGCAACTTTTGACATCAACCTCCTTTCCTGCAAGTTTCTCCTTTAACTTAATTTGGGCAGCACATTAAATACTGGATTTCTACTGCATTTCTATTTCAGCTAAAATGCAGCTTTCTGAGTAGAATGACCCTTGGGGCCCACATGACAGGGGGCCATCTTCTTCTTTCCGATCACTTCTATCGTCAGCTGATATACTGGATTCTGCACTGTACAAAGGAAAGCTCAACACAACTGCCTGTGTAGCATTATGCATGAGACCCACGTATTTGGATATAGACTCAGATGAAGGACCTGTGCTCCAAAAAATTAAGTACTGAGAAAACTCAAATAATTTTCTTTTGTAACGATTAGAGTATCACAGTTCTAGTGTTCTATTTCAAAAACAAAACCAAACCTTTACCTTTACTTAGGGAAGCTGTTCAAGCAAGGCAACTGAAGGCAAAAGTTGCTTAGAGCTGTCCAACTATTTCGCAGTTAAGTCATCACTGAAATCATTTAAGTCATCAGATACAAAGGGGTTTAATAATTTGCAGCTAGCTATGAGTCACAGGTTTCACAGACAGGTCTTCGTTTAGTTCCCCACATGCTAAAGAAATGAAAAATTCCCTTTTTAATTCAAGATCCTAATTAGGATGATAACTGGAAAAATTCCAGAGCCATCATATTTGAAAATAATAACCTATCTATTTACAACCAACCTCTTTTGGAGCATATCACGAGGGGAAAAGACTTGACACCAAATGAACTACCATACCCAACTGAGGTCTGGACTTATCCAAGTTTTGAGGGAGTCCAGAGCTTCGCAGGGAACTTGGCCTGTAATTTAAGCAAAGATTCTTCAAATTACCTTCTTCAAAGGGTAAAAAGGACTGATTTTTTTTTCCTTTTAACTAAAAGCAGTATTTCTGATTTCTGTGTATAGAGTTTTGGAAGGAAGGAAGAAAACAATATTACTAACAGCAAATATAGCTTTCTGTTTATGACGCTACCATTTCACCTATGAATTACCTTCATAGGAAATTGTCTTCATCACCATTTCCAAACCATCACATTATTTAAGGCAATGGTGGAGTACAAGGCTGATCTGTTTCCCACATTTTCAGTTGGCTCAGCTGGAAAGTGAATACAGGTTTTTGCCCTGTGAGTGAATAATTTAACTCAATTTTTTGCAGTTTTGCAAAAAATTATTTACACAACTGAAGGAGGGAAAAAAAAAAAGGCATGGCTAGTCAGACTCATTGTTAGAATAAAACTATCTTCTATGTCTTCATTTTATTTCCTAAATAAACTAAAACATTCACAAAGTTTAACTCACACTGCTACTGTTAAATAAATATAAATCTTGACATTAAATCACCATTCTGTGCTAAGAGTTTACTGTTTCTGCACAAAGTGTTGTATGCAATACTTATGTATTACCTCTCAAACACTACTGCATAAGTCTGGGTGAGATCTCTGCTCAGGAGTAAAATTTATGCTGGAATAGATGCAGGACAAAATCCCCTGATATGCTGATACTTAGGAGAGGTCCTCTGCATGTGGAACTGGTTTTGATCTTTAGATCATAAACTCCTGGGGGCACAGATCTTCTTTAATTACGTGACTACAAAGCACCATGTGTTTCCATTATGCTATTTAAATAGTGGATTTAATTTGAATTTACATTTGTTGATGTAAACATTACTGACTGTAACAGTACCCTCCAATCTGATGCAGAAAGTCACTGAAAAAATAATCCCTGTAAAGAATTAAAAAGAATTTCCAAATGTACTGTTTGAAAAGATGAACAGAAATTAATAGGAGAGAATAAATTTTAGTAGGACTGAAATTTTAACGCGATATTTTCATACAAATAACATCTCAGGTAGCCCCAGTATGCAGCTCTGCTCTAATGCAACACTTCAGTCTTGCATTTATTGCAAGGACCGAATGAATTCAGATCTTTCCAGAAACCTGCATTCCACTGATTATTGAAATCAGAATGGGAAGGCTCGATTTACTTTGCAATGCTACTCTAAAAGAAGTGGAAGCTCTGTTAATGAATTTAACTGTCAGGACTCTAATCAGTTCTGGTTTTTACCAAAATTAATTCTATGATTTTGCATGAGTAGTGCTTTCACTGAAAACTTTGTTTAGTGTAGCTTCTGTACATTTGCTGAGGCTCAAATGGACTAGAAAAGTACCAAGTCCTCTGACAATTTATAGGGCAATTAAATGTAAAGTGTTTTAACACAACAATTTAAGGCAAACTTTTCTTTCTATTAACAACACACGTCCAAAAACTGCACTAATGCTGCAAAAGACTTAAGTTTCATTTTATAGATAACCTGCAAGCACTTAAATGGTTGCTGTTTGGAAGAACATAGGCAAGAAGTAAAAAAAAAAAAAAAGTATTATGAAGGTGAACATATTGTTCAGTTGCTGTCACATTTCTATTAAAAACAACTTTCAAACAGTGGATCTTGTAAATTGTAATCAGAACATAGAAGCATTAATTTAATAGCCTAAAATTTGCCAGAATAGATACAACTGAAAATGAAAGCAGACAGCTATGTGAAAAGTAGTAATACCCTGCAAAGATTATACTGCTTTGAACTTCAATTATCAGTTTTCATGATATAATTCACAAGGCAACTAAACAAATAAGAAGTTGCAAGAAAAGTTGAAGGAAGTAGAGATTTTTCCTTTCTGTCTACATCACAAAAGTAATTTTTTCAGAAGATCAAGAAATAATTTCTGACTTTGGACATAACTACCTCCGACCCATTCCTTCCTTTTCCTTTTGTCCTTATACTACATTGCAGAAAGAAATAAAGAGTGGAATACAGGGCCTTCCAGCTGATCTAAAAACAAACGGTCAGAAACAGACTTAGCAAAAGTGGATGGTTGAGTAACGATAGATGAATATTTGAAATGTTGGATTTGACCCTGTTGCAAAACATGAAGTTTCCACAGTAGACTGAGACTCACTACAAATAGGCCCACCAATCACCTAAAATAATCTTGGATTTTTGATCGCTTCACCAATAAATACACCTACATAGGCTAAGGTAGTATGAATTACAAAAATAAGGTATAACAAATACATTAAAAGCATAAGATCAACAGCTCTCTTAGTTCTTTGCACACAGGGAAGAAGACTACAGCACTGTGATTATTTTTGCTCTTAATCTTGTTCACTCCATCCATCCCTATTTCTCACTGGCATACCAACTGAAAGAAGGTAAAAACCTTTCATAAAAACAGTTTTCTTTAGACATCTAAAGCTTTGAAACACTGAAAAAAAATGCAGTGGATCTGTCAGACTCGTGCAAGAATGTGCAGGCTTTCATTGTGAACCTACAGGGGCTATCTAAATGATTCTAAGAGAAACTTAACACTTTTCAGTATGTAACAGTGCAAAAGTCTTCAGTAAGACATAATTAAGCTGGTGAACAGGCCTGTTCTGTCAGAGGTTAAACATTCCCCTTTTTCTGTGTGTGATCAGCACAGTTGCGTACAAAACTGCCTGAGGAAGCCATAGTGCTATTTTTGAAAGGTAGGCACAGGTCTCAGTAGGGCTTTCAAGAATAGCACAATAATATTTACAATATTTTTACAATAAAAGCAAATGCTGCAAGATGATCTTTGTGCCAGGATGTTTACTATAGTATCTAGGTAACCTAATAATTGTTCAGAGAAGTTCATACAACTACTTTATTAGTAAAACCTGAAAGGAGGTAGACGGGGAGATGCCATTCCAAATGCATAACACTCTACAACCTCCTTTCGTTTCTTCATCTTTGACTTCCTGCAACAACTTTCTCCAACAGGTAGGTTCATGAGGTAAAAGTTGGCTACATTCCCATTCAGCTAGCACACTCGGGCAGCTCTTATAAATATACCAGCAAGATAAATAAATGCAAAACAAACAATAACCCAGTTAACAGCTTTTAGCATCTGATTTCACACACTGCAAGTCTTCATCACATGGCTTCTGCAATCTTAAATTCAGTGATGTTGTTTCTCTGAATGTGATTCACAAAGAGAGTACTGGGCATGCTACTATAGTAGTGGAGTCTGGGAAGATCTGGGCTCCCATTAGAAATGGTGGAGTCTTTTTTCCTTTAGGCTGAAACATGAGGGCACTAGCTCTGGTGCAGCAGCTGTCTTACCAGCTCCTGGATTAGTTATGGAAGAACTAAATAGTGACATGCACTCTCCCAGATGAAATATCCTTCACTACATTCACATTACCAAACAAAAATGTAATAATTCACAAATCTTTAAATATATTTGAATGTAGTGTTTATAAAGAAAGAAATTCCAAAAGTCCTATAAACATAAGTAGCAATGCAGTCTCAGTTCTTGTCATAGCGTATTGATTTTACATATATTTATGAGAAAACCACCACACAAGCACTTCAGGGGGGCTGAAACTAGATGATCTTTGAGGTCCTTTTCAATCCATGCCATTCTGTGATTCACCTGGAAGCAGTTTTCTTAGCAATATTAAAAAAGGCCTTTTTTACATGCAGTTTGAAAACAGTCTTGAAAAAGAAAAATGAAGCAGCTAATGATTTAGCACCTTTCCCCCCCTTCTCTATCCTAAAACAGAACACTAAAAACAGTATTCCTGTGGTATTCATCACCTAAAAATATTTTTTGTTTAAAAAAGAAAGAACTGTCTGCTTGTAACAATAGATTATTTTTTATTTGCCCATCAAGTTCATTTATTTTTTCAAGGTTAGAACAAAAATGGCTATGTTCACCTTTACCTAACGCAGTATGAATTTGTAAGTGGTAGCTTTTGGAAATTAACTTTCAGAATTTGTGGAATTATCCCAAATACACATTAAAGCTGATCTAGGACAAGCTCCCAAGTTTCTCCTACAAAGGCTCATAAGAGATTACATCATATAGACACAGTCTGACGAAATTAGCCCCTCTCTGAGACAAGAAACATAGCACACAGTAATGCAGTGAAAGGAACATACAACCATCACAAACAACTGCCTGTTACAATTAGCCTTTTTGGCACAAAACCTGAATTTCTTCATGCTATACTCCAATTCAGTGGTTACTCCCTTTCATATTCACTACTGATTTCTCTGAACTCAAAAATGTCAAGAGGTCAATAATTACACTGTTCTCAATACACCTTAAAAGTAAGAGTGACCCTATATTATATCTTCCTTTTTCTCCTTTGATCATCTTTTTATGTGACTGTATTTCAGTAAATTATCCATGTAGTTTTTATTTTGACAGCTCTCTTTACAGCAGTAAAACAAAATGTGTGCATTGCAAATGGCAAAGATTCAAATTTCAGCTATGTTTATCCAAAATAGCACTGAACTGCTTCTGTACTTATGCTATACTGCCTACAGCCTTACGGAAGGGGAGACAGATGGGATGAATTTAGCAGGGAAACAGCTGTGGCTTGAAGAAGAGACAAGCAAAAGTTTTGCTATCAGGCTTCATTATGTATCAAGGTACCAGTAAAATGTGTATCCGTAAGGCAGCCAAAAAAGTGTTTTTCATTTGACTAGTGATAATTACCTTTTCTCGACAGCTGACAATGTTCTAAGCAGCATTAAATAGGTATAATAATTAAGCAATAAGATAAGACAAGCAGTGCCTTGCTGGGGATTATGGCTTGCCTCGGGTGTGTTGGGAGGCACAAGGCTGAACGGTGAGTGACTTCAGCCACCCGAGAAATGCAATAATCCCCCAGAAATGCACTGCCTGGAGTGCCGTCTTGCTATTAAAAATGGAAATTTAAAAAGGACAAAATGTTAAACACACTTCCTGTAGGATTATTTTTTTTTTTTACATGGTTTAACATTACAGAAAGCCAACGAAGAAATTCCACTTCTGCACAGACTTTGAAAGCCCTTTCCCAACATGTTCAACATATTTCTCCACTGTATTAAAAAGAACTGATTTGAGAAGCACAAGTATTTGCATCATCTAATACATCTGGGGTAAGGCATCGCATATTACAGTACGCTTCATGATAGCAAATGTTAAAGTCAGACTGCTTCTAAGATGTCTCCAAATATTTATTCTTCACAACTGTCCGAGCATGGCTTGATTCTACAGGTAAGTTTTTTTCAGGGGAGAGGGCGAAAGAGCAAGAGGAAGAAAAAAAAATAGGAGAGAAATAACATAGTTAAAACTAAGACTAAATCCCTCCTAGTGTGGGAAGTGCTAGTGTAGCACTCAGAAGGATTACACCACTTCACATAAGCAGAGGAAAGTTTATTAAAATTTCAGTCATGCCACTAAGAGAACCTTTTGAATCTGGTGACTGTGTTCAGAAACCTTGGCTTGAATTAAATCAGAATTCTGAATGCCTTTCAGGAGCAAGTTTTAAATAATGACAATACTTGGGGGTCAAAGACATATTTCCTTTCACATAACTAAAGGTGGAATATGACTGTAAGAGGTTAAAAAGGTCTTTACAAAAAATAGATCCAGGAAAGAAGAGTTTAAGTTACAAAAGAAAAGAAGTGTCTATACGGCAAAATAAAATTCTATCTCAATTTTTGAGAAGAAAAACGGTGCAAAAATAAGTCCTCAGTTTTATAACCTGAAACAAACCAATTAATTTGAAAGAGTGAAAAACAAACGTCTTGAATAAAACAACTCTTTTAAGTGCAGCATTAGTTCTGGAACTTACTGACACAAGACACATCGAGGCTAAGCATGCAAAGATTTAAAAGCAGGTTAGGCATAGACAAAATGTCAGCATCCACTATTATATCAACTTCCATAGGCGCAAGACTGTACTACATGCAAATAATCACAGTGACAAAGTTTATACAAAAAAGCTGTGTTCCAAAGCCTAGCAAAAATCTACTCACTCATTATATTAAGAACATTAGCTAGTTTTGGGTCTCCTTATAACAGTAACCTTCAAAGCAGGTAGATGCAAGAATCTTATTATGGCACTGGTAAATTTTCATTACATGCTCACAAAGCTTTTTAAATATTATTCATCTTCTTCATTTTCAGTTCCCCATTACACAGGAACAGAAGATTTTAAATAGTCTTAGTCTGAAAATCTCAGTGTTATACATCATATATAGAGATCAGGACCAGAAGAACAGTTTTTATGGATCCACTGGCAAGGGTGCAATTTGATCCACTGACTGGTCTGTTGTTACTGTCACTGAGAATAAGAAAGGCTACTACCAGTCACTGAAGATAAAATATTCAAAGAAAAGATGTGGTGGTTAAAGGCAATTGGTGGATTAGCACAACAAAGACTGCATATCATCACCAGAAGCTACTTCCAACTAACTTTTAATTAAGAAGGGAGAATAAAGTTGTTTTTTCACTGGGAGTCCATGGTATAATTGCAACGTGTGCCTTCTCCAGCATCAGTATGATGCTCTGCATAGGGCCAAGCATTTCTAGATCTGGCCACATCAAGCAGAGTCTGGGCTGGACTGCTAAAGACATCACCTTTATCCACCTCCATTTCAGAGGAGAGAATCTAAGAATTCTTTGTTAATGCTAAATAAACATTTAAATTTGAAACCTGGCAACTGTGCTGACAACAGAAAGTAACAAAGAACAGCCTGGAACCTTATGCTGTGCTGTTTTATGTCACACATTTCAGGGCTTTTTACATTCCTGGTAGACAAGAACACTACTGTTAGCGAACTGAAGGCTTTGACGCCCAGAAGCTGAAGGCATGAATAAGAACTATCCTCACATCTGTCCTGGAGAAGGCTGAGAACATCAAAGCAGTTGAGCTGAAGATAGTCTCAGCAGTGGACAATTATCAGACTCTTAACAGAAGGGATGTTAGTCAGTGCTGATAGCCGTTCAACAGAGAAGCAAGCTATTTGTGGCTCAAGGCTTCTTTTTGAGACATGGGCTATCCACCGTTCCTCAAAGATCCCAAGGCAGCATTTCTTTCCCAAATATTACTTTTGAGCTTCTAAAACACAGTAACCGTGGTGATCAGCTGTCACCAGTATGCAAGGTTACTTGTGCAAAGTGAACACTGACACGACATCATTTTCCCCTCTATATAGACTACATTGCTAAGGGATCAAAACATATGTAGCATCAACTAATCCTTAAAAGGTAATTAAATAACTATTGGCATGTTAATGTGACTTCAAATGTCTGAAAAGCCTTTAACAAATGCTGAGGGACATGAAGATAAATTGAAAATATGAAAAAATAGAAACAAAATTAAACCATGTAGATTCTGTCACATCAATCCTAAATTTGCTGACACACGTAAAAAAAAATCTTACATTAAATTAAAAATAAACATTATATATCATGACAAACCAGCAATTTTTAACTAAGCAGCTAATCCTGGTTGGTAACTACCTGACTATAATAAAGAGCACAGCTGATAGGAACAACTGACGGTGAGGAAAGTTAAGCACATTTCTTTTAGTTGAGTTTAAGCAGATTTATGAATACCTGGAATTATGATTCAGCACAAAAAGTGATAGTGGGCTGATAAATTCAAGATGTCATGAGCTTAGAGAAGGTTTGGAATACTGCATAGAAAAAAAAGAAAACAATACTCAGAAGAACGAAACAGCATAAATGGGAAGAAATTTGATGGTACAAAATCTTACACTGCAGACTTGATGCATTTTCAGTTTGTGGCAGAAAGTCTGTATTTAAAAAATTTGGATTTACTTGGGAGGAAGAGGTCCTGGATGCACTTTTTGGATATAGATGGATTACCAACTGCCATTATTAAGCAGCCGTAAGAAGGGCAAGTGTCACCACAGGATCTGTCAGTCAAGGAATGTACAATAACTATGTTAATTCTACTACCCAAGATACTCAAATGCCGGTATCCAATGCCTTGCAGACAGTTCTGATCACTCCTATGGAATGAAGATCAACAACCAGAAACAAAAGGGAGAGGGAAAGCTTACTGCAAAAAGAACAAAAAAGAAAGGCTTCCTTTATTATTCAGAAGTAGAATGAATGGATACCATCATTGTCCATAAATACAGTGCAGGTAACGTAAAAGTGTAACCAAAGAACTACTTACAACAATTCTGGATCAAGGACAAATAGGTGCAAGCTGACCACAAATAAATGCAGATCCCAATGAGTAGAACAGTGATGCTGGAAATCATTGACCAAATCAGAGCAGAGAGGCCTAACAACTCTTAAAATGGAGTTTAAGAGAGTCCCAATGAAATTATTATATATACCTATATATAAAATATATAAATGTATATATATATAAATATATAATATAACATAAATGTATATATTTAGTGATAACTGCAGTAGAAAAATATAGAATGCAGTGACCTAGAATAGATCTTACAGAACATTATTATATTCCCAAAACTTCTATCTGAAGATTTTGTGCAATATTTCTGTCTACTTGCCATTCACTCCTCAAGAAAGGTAAGTGACTTGTGCGCTATTTTGCAGCATTTTCTAAAGACTACCTTCTACTCTTAGTATACATTTTCAGGTTTCCTAACAACTAAGGTAATTCCTGCTTTGTGTGAGCATGTGTGTGTGCTATTCAAGAAGCTGGAGAATAAATCTTCAGAAACAGTATTCAGGAGTTTATTTAATCTATAATGTTACCTATTTAGAATGGGAATAACAATATAGAGTGTATACATTTAAAGCTATAACTAATGTATGCACTTAAATAAATTCTACATATACACACCTATTTAAAATAAGGAGGGAAAAAAACCCAGTGAGCTAGAGATGAAGAAGAATAGAGATTGTACCGTGTTCAAACTTCTGAACACATTAAACAAAAGCCAAATACATTTTCTGATTCTGATGTGATCTGTTACATACATATAAATATACACACACACACACACACACGTGTGTGTGTACACATTTGTTGATTATTTTTTAAGTAGTACTTCTCTAGTACATATCACAAACCAAAATGTAGGCATATTACATAGCAAAATAATTATAATCCCAAATTCCAAATAGAGGTGAGAATTTTTCACTATTTTCAATATAAAAATTAACGCCTTTTAAACTAAAAGCCTGCAATGTAATGCACTTTTATTCTGTAACTGCATTTCAAAACAGATGCTCGGGCTATTAAGTCTAAGGTAACAGTTGTTTCATCGTATTGGGAAAAGACAAGGCCTTCTACAGCAATGATTAAAACTGAGTTTTTCTACTCATCAACATTTATTGGAAAACAAAACAAACAGAAAAATGACTACACATGAACTAAAATTCTAAGACTTAGGAAGAAAATGTAAAACATAATTCAAGTTAATAGACTCAGTTATCAATAAATAATTTTATTCAAGTGTTCCACTGGAGATTTACCAAAGAAACTCTAAATTTCTATTCAGAAGTTTGACAGCAAGCCAGCGATTATGATTTCAGCTACTTGAAATGGCTGGTATATTCTCAATTTGCGTCTCAGTTCTCATATATATGTGTTCTCTCATGCATATGAGATCCCTCACACTTCGCTTAGTAACAGCAACAAGAAAATTAATGGTGGAAAAAATGTTCAAATTACTGTCAATCTGAACATCATTTATTCTCTATAACTCCTACAGTGGTCCACTTAAGAATCCATTTTAGCTACTCTTACAGATAAGCTTATCCGTAAGAATCATCCATTTCCCCATAGGTGGAAAACAAATGTAATTTGTAACTCGTTGTGGTATGCAGACATTTCTGCACAGAGTCTGCACTCCACTAGAATCTCTGAAGGGGAAGACACCCCAGGTAGTTGGCTGCAGACACATCTCAGCAACATGGCACATAGTTACAATTTGACACATATAGTCTTTATAAATCCAATGTCTATGAAGTCAAACAAATCTCCTTCTTATTTTTAGTAACAGGCAAGAGCAGATCTCTGCCGTCTTGTTACACAGATGGTTGTAACATTTTTATAGTTAACTTACAACCACTGATGCCTGAGGAATAGACACACATCTGCCCCAAACTGCCAGTCCTGTAGGCTCTTCTTTTTAACTTTAGCTACCAAAAATACAGTTGAAATACACACAACACTACTGCCTCCCCAAGAGTACCATGACAAAAAGCCCCACTCAAATTTGCATAACATACTTCGTCAATGTTGTGTCAATCGAGCAGTGATCACAAACACACACTAAAGGAAAAAATACCAGCTCTAATCACCAAGTAGGAGTTCTAGAGAAAACTTGTAATTCCCAGATTCCTCCTACAAAATTTAGTTTGGAAATATCTAATCATAAGCTTCTAGAATTATGTTTTATTAATAATGGTTCAAAAGAGCCCTATACTTCATACAAAATATCGTTCATGTACTCTTTCTTGCTCTCTGACATAAAGGCATAATTAGTTCATCTTTTTGTTGTGCTTATTTGTACCTGAGTGTCAGATGGAAATCTGAGGTAAAACATGTCACTTGTTCTTCTCTGATTTCAAAATCAGAAGAGAAAAATTGCTGTTTTTTATTCGGTGGAAGTCCTTCAACTTATATAGAAAGAAGCATGAGATTTATTTTTTATAGAAGTTATACTTGCTGTTTTTCTTCACTTAGAATAGTTCATAGCCATTTTATAGCAGTTGGCAATTAAGAATCCGTTACAGTTTTCACATGGAAACTAAAAGCAGATTACACTGAATTTTTAAAGCAGCTTATAATAACAACTTTGTCATTAATTACCTGGATTTTAAATAAATGCAGTGTTAAATCATAATTAAAAATATGTTAGAAGAGCCCTCTCTTAAAATGCAGTTACTGGCCATGATTCGAATGCTTGATAATCTCTGCCACATTTAAATATTCTAAAATATTTAGTATGACAAATGCTATCACTGTCCTGTTTTCTCTCCTTGCCGTTATCTAAACCGCAGCAGAAGGTAGGGCACTGCCTGCAGCATGACCGCTCTGCTTTCAAACCACTTTTCTGTTCTGGATTAATGCTTTCAATCTTTTCTACTGTATAGTCACTGATGCTGCAGCAGAGAATGAGCAGCATTTTCCAGTAGGACTGTGCGGCTCTACATAAAGAAAAGGCCCTCCCTAAAAACCTACAAAAAATCTTAACTTCACTTAGATTTTAATAATGCTCCAGGGGAACAGCTAGGGAAAAATAAAAATATTTAATTTTTTCCCCCTAAAAGTAACCTTGACTCCTCAGTGTGTGTTGCCCAAATGTGAAGAAATCCACCACAAGAAAACAAAGGGAAGGCAAGATCAATGGAAAAATTATGTGGTCACAAAGATGGGGGCCATCATCATACTATGTTGAGTTTCTTTGTTCTCTGAGCTATAAAAAAAATTACATCAGTTCTGGGTTACAAAAGAACAAGATGAGGTTCAGACAGAAATCCAAAAAGGAAAAGGGGCTCCAGAAGACTGAATTGAACACGAAGAGAGTTTGCAAGAAACAGACAGAGACTATAGTTGGAATGAAGTGAACAAACAGGACTGGAAGATTCAGTACGTGCAAGCTATATTCTTGTCAGGTACTCTGTGATCAAAAATAGCCCATAAACTTTTGCTCAGTCAGAACTATCCCAAAGCAACTTAAACTTCATCTTGTCTTTCAGTACGGACAAGAAAGAGGTAGCCAGGTCAACAGGAGTTACAGAAATGCCATCTCGTTAGCCATGCCTCAAGTGACTGTAACACTCAATACAGACCAGAAAACAGAGTGAGAGGGTACAGATGAGCTTTCTCGTACCAAGAAGAAAAGCCTCCAGTGTAATCTTTGAGACCATCTAACGCAAACCACAGCATAAGGTAGTCTGGACAATGGACAGAATAGTCAACATGGATCAGTGGAAATATTTCATTCTAGCTGCTCCCAGTTATTCTCAAGAAGTCAGTACCCCTTTGAGAAGGCACCTGGAAGCAATTAATAGCTCTCTGGATACTAAGACTTTCAAGAAGATTTTCTTATTTATATAAGTTAAATACTACCAAGAAACATAAGTTGTGGATATTGAAAAATGCATTACATGGCATTACAGAATCCACATCTGTAGTCTACCTTCACATTACTAAATAGCCTCCTCTCTCCTTGTCAGCCCTCCCTTCCCTCCACATTTTTTTTTTTATGTTAAGACAATTCATCCAAGTTAGAACAGAGAACAGCCGAAGCAGCCCACACACATATGTACTAGGCTTAAATTCTTTGGAAGACTATGTTGTTCAAGCTTTCCTTTTATTTATCCAAAATGGCACAAGCAAAAGATGTTATAAAAAAAAAAATTAAAAAAAAACTTGACAGAATGCTTGAAGGGCTGGGGGGAAGGGTGGTCATTTTCATAAAGCAAGACCATTACTTTCAAACGATCTAGTGTCATTTTTATACATACAGCCTAACAGGTACAGTATAGAATACCACCTACTGACAGATTAACAGGACCTCCTACCTTGACTTCATCCTCTCATGCATTCTCCCATGCTGGACACACTGTTGGTCCAATTCATCATTCCATTTCTGCATCTTTTCCAATCTGCCATGAAGATACTCTTTTTCCTGACTAAGCTGGCTGACTTCAGATCTACAGAAGTAAAACACAGTGATGATGGATGTTGTCAGATTTCATCCTGCAGCGTGCCATCAATATGTGGCTTCAGCATTTATAAACTTTCATACATGTATATATAGTGCATAAACAGGCTATTACTAGAGCTTACAGAAATAAGAAACTACCTCAAATAATCTTAAAATGGAAGAACATGAAGCTGCAGTGTATCTGGTAAATATGTCAATTACTTGGTCACAGGTTGGCTATGCTAATTTCAGCTTTATTTAAACAGGCATGCTATTTGACATTAAGTGCTGCTATTAAACATCACCAGTACATGTAAATTCATACTCATTAAGCATTTTGAAAACTCATTAAGCATTTTGAAAACTCACCAACAAAAAACTCTTTGTTGGTGAAGGCCAACATCTAACTCAAAAAACAGCTACCAGAAACTTTTTCAACCCTCTTTGTACTGTACAGGTTGAACTCCAAACAGTACTACCGTTCTAGAAACTTCATTGCTTTGTTGTGCCCAAAACACTGCATGACAGATTAAAAATTAAAAAAAAAAAAAAAAAAAAGACAAGAGGAAAATTAATACAAGCTTAAGAAACAAGGTAAAAATCATACAGACACACTCTAATCTACATAAGGCTTGGCAGAGCCTTTAAGAAATTTAGTCACTTTCTAGCAATCCTTCCTCTTCACGGGTGAGCAGAGACACCAGATCCATGAATGACCTGGGACTGTTACTTGCTACATCTCTAACCATCAGCCCATGGAGAGACAGGCATGAGCTGTTTCTTAATATCAGGAAAAGATCTCAGATAAAATTGTGATAAAATATACATTATGCACTTGTACAGTTTAACTCCTTGGAAAAGGTTAATGAGAACATGTCAGAATCTGCTATACCATCAGAACGTAAGAATCAAAAGCAGGCAAATTTGTTTTATGGCATCTGCCACTCCAGATCTTGAGGTTAAAAAGCTTCAGAGATATCTTTAAATCATAAACTTAAATATGCTGCAGATACAGAATGAGGAGACTTTACCTTCCTGGCTGTTACAGAATGCAACAACAACTGACATTCTGAAAAATACAACAAAGTGCAGGGGGAATAAATATTCCTTCAAAAACATGTTGTTACATTGACAAGACAGATCTGGAAATGACAACATAATCTTTTCATATTTAAATGGAGAACAATACAGGATATCATCTGTGAATTTGAAAGAACTTAGCAAGGGCAACTTTGGAAGAAGACTGTATATAATTGAATTTAAATACGGAGTTACGGCTCTATTACAGAACATCATTGAAAAATACATCAAAGTCATGCTGATGTTCACATCAAACTTAGATGAATGAGTTTCCTGGACAGCTTCCTGCCAGCAGGCAGGATAGTATAGGGAGGTAACTGAAGTCTAGTTCTGAACTTTTAACAGAAATACTTCTAACTGTGAAAGGTGAAATAAAATGTATGGACCATTTCTTATCATGCAGGACGAAAGCAGTCTTTCATTTGTACCAATGAAAGAAAGACAATCAGCAGATAAAAGTAAAGATCCATTGTAAAGCAGCACACCATAGATCTGAGGTAACAGAGCCAACCCAGTGCTAAGAGGGATTAAACTCATCTACCAGGATGGGTTTCCTTTTTTGCTGACAGGAAAATGCAACAACAGTTTTTGCTTGTGGGAATAGTTGCAATTTATCATTCCCATGGAATTTCCCAACTATGGGATCCTGCTTCTTTTCCTGTATTTATATGTGGCTGTCTGAAGCAACTTTGAAGAGGTAAAAATCTGAAAGTTTTGAAGGGACTTTGCTCACCTCTAGCATATTTGAAGGTGCCAGAAGCAAGACACTACTGACAATTACCACTGAGGAAGTAAAATAATGCTGTAGAACCATGTTACTTGTGTACTCTTCTCCTAATACATCTCTTTTGGAATTACAGTCAAAGAACTCAGCAAAAAACCCATACCTATTCCAGTTAAAATGCTATTTACACAATGGCCATTCTAAGTTAAATATCTAAGATTCTGACCATTCAGATTCAAATATATCACAACACTGAAATTTTAGAGGACAGCACACAGGAATGGTAGAATGCCTCCTGAAGTCAATATTTAAAAAGCTTGTGTGTTGGCATTAAAAAGAGAACACTGGTCCCCATACAAGACTGCATACTGAGAGTTTGCATAATTGTCTGACAAAGATTCTTCCTGTACCTTTAAACACACCACTCACCCACCTCAGTTTCCGAAGTCTGTTAGAGAACAGTTAATTCTACATGACTTTCAAACAATTTCAACGTTGTTGGGTAATGAAAACGTACCCTTAATAACCCTAAATAACTGTGTTATGATTGCAATAGCAAAGCTACGCTATGAGTAGTCATTCCTGGAGCAGTACAGGGTCTGCACAAATGATCCTAAATAGCTCTGCTCACAGACTATCATAAAATGAACGGGCTATATTCAAAGTAAATGATGATGCTGAAGGGGGAAACAACAGAAAAAACCTCTGGATCCCGCCATCTACTGAGTAAGACTCAACTCCTACATTAAGAAGCAAGTTGAATTTATACCCCTACTGTTCCCTCTGGGACAATCTTGGACAAACTACCACAGAAATAACAGGATCATCCAAAACATTCAGATACTAGAGGCCAAGTACCAGCAAATGTTAGACAGTCATAACTTAAAGTGGGACATCTGATATTTCTAGGATGAGCTGATTTTTGAATGGTAAGGTGGTAAAGCTGCTTTTACTTCTCTAAACCATCTTCTACACTGCAGCACTTGGACTCACAGCACAGAGACTGGCTTTTTCAAGCATTGACTTTTCCTGTCCTTAAAATGATTTATTTTCTTTACAGCAATAAGATATATTAAATACATGGTGTAAAATATTTTCTGCTGCAACGAGTACCACTACATGCAAATTTAATGATTCATCCCTCAGGCACACCCTGTTTCACATCTTCACACGGCTACCCAAAGCAAACACTCTGCTCCTGGTATTGAAGCGCAATTGACTGCAGTCAACCAAACCAACAGAAAAATAGTTCAGCCGGGTGTGTGTTCTTTACTTCAATTAAACTCACACAGTTGGATGCCTACTGTTGCCAAAACAGTAATATAATTTATACATTATAGTCCAAACAGTAAAACTACACTAAAAGTCATTTAACAATATTTATAACACCATAAAATACAGTGTTAAAATATATGAACTGCAATATGTACCAAAATTATAAAATTTGTTTCTCATCATCAGTGATTAAAACCAGGATCATTGCTCTAGCTTCAATACTCACAACCCTGGTGACAGATTAGAATTCAAATCTTAATGATCAATTTACAATTAACAAGATAGAAGTGAAACAAATTAAACCAACCATTATATATAACGAGACCCAATGGACTCCCATTGTTCCCCTTAATTACAAAACGCAAATCACAAATACACAGTGGGCAGTGTTAAGTATTAATCCACAACCTAGAAACTCAGATAGTGACAATCAGAGAAAAATAAATAAATAAATAAATAAAGGAGAAGAAATCAACAAAAGGACTACAGTTTAAACACGCCTTTGCATACAAAAACCTTCCCCGACACAACCTTCTTTCTGCACAGCTTGAGGGGTTTATAATTCGTCTGAAATTGTCCTCCTGCTTTCTTTTATCCTATGGAGGCGTTAGCTCACCCAGAGTTTATTCATTTATTTAAATCTATCAGAAAGGCCTGTATTTAATACAAAAACATACATGCAACTCAGAGGTATCCCACTTAAGTAATGCAAAGATGCACTCATAAAAAATAAATCTGAAATGTCTTTCATTAAAGCATGTCATTTTCTTTCTGCCAAGACAAACAAAGTTACTCTCACATCTCTTTTCAAAAATAGCTTGATCTGCTTTTACTAATAGACACAAGTTATTATTTTTTTTCTGAGCACAAAGGTACAGCATTCTATCCCAGAATTGCAGTTTTACATTATATCACTTGATAACAAGTGTGCAGAGTGCCTTTTGGAGAGATGCAACTGAAAGCTAAAGAATATTTATGCATTGTAAACCCAGCTGAAATAATTTTCTGCATCGGATCTTCTGACCACATCATTTTTGAAGCATTCACTAAGTTACCATTTTCTACCATCGCCAGTTTCACCTTTCAGTTCTTATCATATCCTTAGCTTTTTCCCTACATATTTGCCCATTCCTTTCACTGCCTGCAACAGCTCCCACTCCAATACAGACAATCTCAAGCTATTTTTGGGCCATTTCTCAGAACTGTTTTAATACATTCTTCCCCACAGTTGCTCGTTCAAAGTATACCACTTTATGGAGATCCAAGAGAGCTCCTTCTTCCCTTTCAGGTTCTTGACATAGTCAGCTAATGCTGCTAGGTGAAGAAACACTTGGCAATCTCTGGTATTTATTTTCAGAGAATAATGTGTTTTCACAGTATGTTTTCTGTCTTTCCATTATCCTTTTACAGTTACTAGTCTGTGATTGTGAGCTCTAGCAACAAAGTCTGTGTGCGTTTTTATTGCTGGAATAATGATATGATTTGAATCTATTTTGATTTTGTATTACTTTAGCAGAGGAGCTCTCCTTTTTCAGAAGAAAAATTCTGTCTGTCTCTCTCAAACACCCATCACAATATTTGCAGGGGAAGATGGCTCATATTTCCTCAAGTTTATAATTTCTTCCCCAAATACTCATGGTGGGATTCAGCTCCCAACTTCAGCTGGTTAACAGCTAGTCAACACTTCTTATTCAGTGGAAAGTAAGATGACCAGAGGAGGCAGTACCTGTGGAAAGCATCATCTACTTATATCATCCTGCTTTGATCATTCCTGGAGACAGGATACTGGGATAAATGAGTTCTCTCCCTGAGTGAGTGTTGACCCTGTTGTTAGTTCAACAGGATAATTAAATCCACCCAGCAGAAGAAATTTATCTTGAAAACCAGTTTTATCTTTGCTGTTTTTCTTACTTCATATAAGCCATGTAAAATCATACCTTTACTTGCCAAATTCATTTTGCATGATATTTACAGAAGTTGCAGAATACTACCTCACCATTTCAGCTCTTTTTTATTTTTTTACTACTTTTAATATGACCTTGCAGAAAGTTTCAACAAAAAGTCTATTTTGATAATGAAAAATATGCAACATCAAATTAACGAAGAGGAAGGAATATGAGAGCTGGAACCTCAATAGTCCTGTCCTATAGAACTTAGTTTTTAAATAGATACCTTCATACTTTTGCATTTATTTAAACCAGTTATTGCTCCTAGTTTTTATTGTACCCCAGAATTTTTAATGGCTTTGTATGTAGCCCTACTCCTGATTTTAAATGAGAATGCCACATAACAAGTGGCAGCAGAATAAGAGCTTCACTGACAAGCAATTCTGACAACAAATTTCTCAGAGATAATTATTCAGTGTGTACTATTATGAATGGAGCTTTAAGTAAATAGCTAAACCAACACACTATGGTTTTGAGAGCTTTAAATATTTACTATTTTTAATATTGTTTCAGATAAACTGGAATTGTAGCTCCACAACAACTTTGTACTTTTCATACTAAGAACATCAGAAATAACATAGTAAGCAATTTTCCCATTGAAATCATCTAAAACAAAAAAATTGAATTAACAAACACAAAGATCTGTAAAATAGAAAATGAGAACTACCCTAGAAAAAAATCCATCCATGTTACTTAAATGGCATGTGTTGTACTGAGAAGATGTGCAATATGTGGGACAAGATGAACAATAACAAATATTAAAACACAAATATAAAATAAGAAAGCATGCCAAAATAACAAAGGGGATAGGGTAAGAAAATATACTGACCTGTATTTTTCTGACATTTGTTCCAATTTCCTTGCCAATGAACAACACAATTCCTTTAGTTTTCCTATGAATGTTTTCTGGGAGGTCAACAATAATTCCAGTTCATTTACTAGAAATTGTAAAATCAGAAAACTAGAAAATTATTTTAAAATTACATAAATCTATAAAGACTATATTAAATAGTTTCTAAATTCTCTGTTTCTTTTGTTTAGATCCCACTGGCTTTGGTACGTTTTTTAAACTTCAGCTATTTGGACAGAATTATAATGTCATCATTGGCCAAATAAAGGCTGTATGTCACAATATGCTAACCTAAAGTGTTAAAGTGATGCGACCATTTAATCAGGTGTTGTGTGACAGGAATCCCTGTAAAGGCTACATATCTAAACCAGTGGTTTTACTTTTTAGCTGGAAGGTTATTGATATTTCTGGAAGGAATAAAATTAGCAGCCTTAGCAGCCTTTTGCTTCCTCAGCTGGTGCAGAAGATATGACAGTAATCCAAACACGTGGACTGCAAAGTGTATTATTTTGTCCTTTTAGAAAGCAGTTATTTTATTTACAGTGTCCTGTGCTTACTATAATTTACATCCTGTCTCTAAAGATCAGATATCAGACTTCTTATTCAGTTTCTGTAAGTTCATTTTCATCTACTAATAGCTTGGGCTACACCAAAACTCATGACCTAGAAATAAAAGACCTTCATTCTTCCAAAAGGAAGATACTCCAAAATATTTTTTCTTGATTCCTGCTTTTAAAATCATTCAGAGAAACACAGAAAACTGTTACCCAAATTTCCTACATACATGAAAGATCATAATACACAAGGGTTACTTTATTTTCAACACCTCCTTATCCCATTAGAGACATACTCAGCCTCAAAGTTGTTTCATTTTTATATACAGGGATAATTAACACACCAGGAGAGTAAATTATACAACTCCTGTGCAAAGTTACGCTTGGTCATATGCAGATGCACTGGCTAGAATAGCAATTCTATGATTCAGAATCTTTTCTCCTACTGTGTAGACAGTAGTAATAATGTAGCTGTTTGTGTTCCCTGGAACACAAGAGAAGGTCCTTTAGTACTGTGATAATGCTGCAAAAAAAAAAAGGAAAAAAAAATAAAAAAATCAAAGGGAGATGTAAATGTGACTGCTACTTCAGGTATTAGCTGGCATTGCTTAGGAGTAATACAGGCTACATCACTTTTCTGAAGGCATTAGAGGACTGGTGGATAAGAATGCTATTTGATTAAACATATGAATACACTACACTTCATAAAAGCTGAAGCTTCTCCTCCTTTCCATGCTCAGAGGCTACCTCCCTAAAAAAGTATTTTCCGTTTATAATATGCCCCTTTGTTAAATTTACTGGCATGACAAAATAACAAAAGACTTTTGTTTGTTTGTTTTGTAAAACGCATTTTACTCACAGATTAAGGTTAGAAATTATTGATCTGCTAAGTCAATACAATGAAGTCTCCTGTTATGACAAACTGAAGTATGCAAGGGATTAAATATCTTTCTTCTAGACTAGGGGTGTTGGGAGGGGGCTCATACTAACGCTAAAAATGTTTGAAGCTGCAAAGATTAAATAAAGGAACATATCAATTTGGAGCCAGTGAATTACATCCAGCTGCGACAGTGAATTAAGAACCGATTAATGGCTAAAGCTTTTCTCCAGTTTGGATGCCGAAGCAAACTCATTAAGCTTTTAGAGTAGCTATAATGTGTGTACTGTGGGAACTGTTCAATGCTATTCAGGAGACTTTAACTGTAAGCTCAGAGCATTTCCCGCAGAGCTTCTGATGCTATTTTCTTTATATAACATGTGTGCCTGAAAATCCAGCCAAAATCAAGCCCTTTGTTTTTCTACTTTGTTGTGGTCTCTCTCAGCTTTACGTTTCTTGAACACAGGTAAATAAACTCATAATCCAGATGGTGCAACAGATGTGAGAGCAGCACTCTGAAATCAACAGACAGTGGGCAATACTTTCCATTTTCTCTTTTAAACGCTAACTAATATGTAATTCGGAATCTCCGGTGTAGTTAGCATCTGCTCCCTTCGGCCAGCCAAAGGTTACAGGTGTTCCTGATGTCATTTCACAGTAAGGCGTGGGCCTGGCTTGTGAGTGAGTGCCCAGGCTCTAATCTTTCCCTACCACCTACCAGTTATCTCATGCTGGGCCTCCATTTGCTGCATCTTCTGTGTCAGCTCCCGCTCTCTTTGCTGGGCCTGAAGGGCTCGGGCCTTTGCTTCATTGCTAATGCTCTCCTTCTCCAATCTATTTAAAAAAATAAGGAAAAAAAAAGTATATTTGATGAAATAAGGTAAAAAGGCAAAGCAGAACATTCAATTTAATTAACAAAACTCAAAATCTGACCAGGCTTTTCACATGAAACATTTCTCTCCCACTGCAGGTTAAGCAAACTGACCTTTCTCCTACAATGTCAAACTTTCTCTAGTAACTAGTAGAAAATGGACTAAAAAAATGACCTATTTCCTGAGTGAAAATTAGACATTAAGAGTACCAATTTTATTCTTTTAAATTTTAAACACAACTTCTTTGATGTAAGGAACTTCCCCAGCATGCATTTTGCACTGAACAGACTACTTGTATTTTCTTTTAAATGCTATCTGTTTAATTCTGTAAGGAATCTCAGGGACCTGACCCTGCGATGGACTGGTTCCCAGTGAACCAGCAGGAGACAAGTCAATGGGAGCAATTGCCACAGTGCTCATAATTCAGCTACTCTAAAAGCCTAATGAGTTTTCTTAAGCAACCAAACAAGTTTTAACTATTAATTTATGTAAATAGGAGATGAATGCATCCATTACAATACAGAAGCCTGTGAGCTCCATGTAGGTCCAGCCCCTTGCAGCCCTTCTCACTGGGGGGCTGCACAGGAAGGTCTAAAGCCCAGTACTATTATCAAAGTACACAGGCAAGAGAGCAATTTACTTGACCAGATATGCAAGATGGGGCAATCTACTCCTGAGGCAAAACAAATGCTAGACTACCACACTCCATTGAAGCATTTTATTTAATGCAAGCCAAGCAAAAACAGCATGGAAAATAAGAAACAAAACAGATATATGCGTGCATACAAATTAGAAAAGATCCTTGACCATAAATTCATTATCTAGACTTTCCCAGAGGTCATAAATATTTTTCTGGTGCATACTTGGACCTAGATTCAGAATTTCACACATATGAGGACTGATTTCTAGATTTCAAAGGACACATATATGCACACATTCTTCTACTGAAGCTATATTTTATACGTTAGGATTGATTTCACTGAAGTCTTCTTAATGCGCTATTTTATTCTAGTGATAATTCCCATTCCAGGGGACTACAAAATAGAGCACGGGCACAGATCATGTAAGGATAAAGCCACATCTCATGTGGTTGCTGCACTTAACCTTTGGATCAGTGCCTAATAACCCATCCAAGATATTGCAATATCTCAGCATGACATACACAATGTTAAATCTTCTCTCTTAAATTTACCCCAAAGCAATACAAATGGTGGGTCACATTACACTAATTCCTGGTCCTGATGTTGCAAGCAGTACCTGAGGCAAAACTCCCTTTGAAATCACAGGCAGCTTTTTCTGAGGTGGGACTGAGTGATTTGACAAAGATAATACACTTCAATAGCAGGAATATTATAGCTTTAAGGAAACAAAGCACATTGTTCAAGGATATTTCAAACATTGTTTTACATTTTATCACATCATTCTCAGAATTACCCAGTAAATAAATTTGTGCTGTCTTAAGGATTGATATTTGCATCAGTTCCTAAGTATAAGCTCCAAATCTGGAAAACTTTAATATGAAAAAACATTTTACATTTGCTGGAAGAAAGACAAAAAAACAACAACAAAAAAGAAACCACCCACCCTTTCTAAAAATCCCTTCCCTCCATTTTCAAATGTCTTTTGCCTTCAGATAGCTGTCATGAGACCTAGACTGTTCAAAACAATGCACCAGCATCTCAGACACATTCAGCAGGAGAAAGTGGCATAGACAAAGTATTTTGTTTAATATTATCTTTGTGTGAGATGGCTGTTGGGTACTAAGCTGTCATCTGGCACACAGCTAGATGGCTGGCTCCAAGCTATAGAGAGCTCAAGCTACCAAGGTAAGCCTGTACAAAGTCCATTTCTTATGGATGGGGTCCCTCCTGTCTAACAAGAACTCATGCTACTGGGGAGTCCAAAATAAGTGGAGAACATCCTCTTGCTAAGGGGATTCATCCAAAAAAGCAACACATCTAGGCTACCTACTGTAAATGTAAATGAACAGGAGCTCAGAAACAGTGGATGCATGATGAGCACCTTATATCTGAAGTGCATAGGCGTGGGTGAAAATTCGTGATTTTATGTAATGCATAAAAACCAGACTAAAAGAGTAGGAAGATAGACATAAGTCTTTAAGGAGAATGGCAGCTGACTAGTCTCAATATTATTTGGGGACTGAGACATATCCAGTGCCACATAAAGAGCAAGACCTAAGGTTCCTAAAGCTGCTGAGGAACAAAACACTTCTTGGAGCCAAAGCTGTCTGAATGGAGTGGTGAATCAGCCACATATAGTTCTGACACCCTCTCTGCCCACTAGAAAGTCCCAAGAAATTTTAGAACGGCTGGTAGCATTCCTGCTATAATCAGAAGATAAGGAAGGCAACATCTCCCAAAGGAGAGCAAAAAAATGTAAAACTCTTAATTGTGAAGGAAACTGAGCTTGATTTAAGAAAAAGAAAAGCTTTAAACTGTAGCTATGCAGGAAAAAGTTATACTCCTCCAGCACTATAAGTTTTCTACTGCAATAGCTTCAACACTTCTTGTATTGAATAAAGGAAAACACAAAGACAGTAAAAAGCAAAGCAGACCAATGTTGATGATGCAAATAAGATCAGAAATGATGGCTTAAGATTAATTATACCAGAATTTTTTAAAGCATCAACTATAGTTACCAATGAAAATGATACAGAACAAGGTGAGCTGAAGCAGCCTGTTCTACAACAGAATGAAAACACTGACAAGAGAAAATAGCAAAAATTAAGGCTCTTTAGCACAGTACCCATTCTGAAACGCTTAGTAAAAGCCTATATGATAATAGTTTTGGATTTGTTCATAACGTTGGACAATTCCACTAAAGCATAAGTATTAAACTCCTGGTGGTTTTCATTTTTGTGCCATGAAATCAGAAGCAGGAAGGCTGCTCTGAAGTACAAGTTTTCCATAGTGATTTTCTTCAGAGCATCGATTGCTTTGAGCCTGAGTTACTGCTGTCAAGAGCAGCCCACTTAGTTAACTTGTTTCTAAATAATTCTTGCTTTCTAAATAATTCTTGACAAAACTAAGGCCACAATGAGCTGTAGTTTATAGCACATAAAGGTGAAAAACAGAACTGCCATCACCTGCATGCCATAAAAAATATGTGCTGAAAGACACGTGAAAATTCACCTTAACCTCAAAGCTAACATGAAAAATACATTGGCTCAATTTGAGTCACTAAATTTAATAAAACAAACAAACAAACAAAACAAAACCCTTCCCCATCACTAGTGAATGAAAACTACTTCATAGGGCCAGTTTTCAGTAGGAGGAAGGAAGAATTTAGATACTAGTGATGTGGATGTCAAATTTGACAGAAGAAAACCAACCAATTTTTGCCTACAAAAGAACAAAACTTAGATTGATACAACTTTGAATTTCACAGCATAGTTCAGTAGTAAATAAGTCTGCATGACTTTTCCTTTTCCAACAGTAAAAATACAAAAGAAGGAAATACAAGATGAACCACAGCACAGAATTAGGCCTTTGACTCTGGAAGTTGCTAGTAAGACTCCTCACAAAGCAGCTACGATGCTGAAACAACCATGCTTCCTATACTGGCTGTCTGATTTTTCCATGAGATCACTATGTGACATTTTGTAAAAAAGCTAATGGATCCATTAGTAAGGACTATGAACTTAACTGAACAAATTCAAAGACTCTGACAATTACGTAAGATCATCAGAGGTTATCATAATCTTATGATATCATCATTTCTTGTTAATTAAATATTTAATTATAAAATCTCGTAGGCTTTTATATATATTTAATTTAAACTGAAGCTTAAAAATCATTAAGAAGTAGCTGGCACTATTGTTCCAAATGTTTGAGGTATCTGAACTACCAGGAATACTGGCCTCAGTAACAGCCAGTCCTGGACTCTGCATGAGCACTCAGCCTGGGCAGCAAAAGGCCCAGCGGAGCCCAGCACCTCTCCCACACGCCCAGTGGTCAAGCATGGGCCCATTTGCAGATAACAGGTGACCAAGAAAGCCAGCAAATGCTGTCATAAGATGGGCAGCACAAAACTGAGGACTCCCTTAGCTCTCCCAGAATTTTTGAGAATACATAGAACCTTGTGCTACTCATTTACCAAATGGAAGAATAGTTTTGAGAAGGTACTTAAGCACTTAATTCCTAGTATCTTCACAAAAATTTGGCTTGCAGGTGCTAAAATAAATTGAAATACTTTCGAAAACAGGACTTGAAAATCTACGTGTATTAGGAACTTCAAGGATTTCAGCTGACAGTTAGGAATACAAAGGTCCAGAAGTTTTTTTATCCAGTCTACATTGCAAGCTTTCCATGATACAGGTCTAACAGGCTGTCCATAACAAGTATCTTTGTGAACCAACTTCTTACAGGTTGCTTATTTCAACTACAGGTAACAAGAGAAGAATGGAAAATCAGAGCATAACCTTGCTCTTCTTTCAAGCAACACAGCAACATACACAGTAAAAGAAAAAGAAAGAATGAAGTCTGGAACAAGAGGTCACAGTGTCTACATGTATTTTGTGTTACCTGAAATACTATAAAAATACTCAGTTTCATACCATATTACCAGAACACTCAAACACTAATAAAGGTCATAGAAGAATGTATATAAAATAAAACCAGAGTTTGCTTCACAACACTTTACAAATTTCTTCTCCCTGGCTTCCATATGTATCTTTATAATTACATCATACACTGAAGGATAAGGATTTGTGGTTTTTTTGGGGGAGAGCAGAGAACCTTTAACAGTTGGTTCTAAAATCTTAACTGAGAAGTACCAAGAAGCCAATCTACCCAGGTATAGTCCGAAATCATTTTTTCCAGTAATGAAAAACTTTGAAAATTGCTTTCAGACCTGTCTCTCAGTTGAACACCACTGCAGCATTCTATTCACTTATTTATAATGGAGAACAAGTTTATAGAGATACACTATCTGAAGTTTTAGTGTTCCTAGAGATACACTATCTGAAGTTTTAGTGTTCCAAATACTTAAGTAAATATAACACCGTAAGATCCCAAATTCCTCATTGGAATTCAACATAAACGTTGGTTTTGAGTGTAGTCACAATTCAAAAATATTTATTTCCCTACCTTATAAATTAACAGATGAGCATGTACTGTGCTCATATAAGAGAGTCAAGTCAGTAATAAGACTTAGGGTCTGAAGATTTCTCCCTTTTTCAAGTCAGGCTCCTAGGACCTTTTTGTTTAGTGCTGGTCTGTTACCTTTTATTGTATGACTTCCATACTATCATCTCATTGATATCTGTAAATGCTGAGGACTGCTATGACTGAGGACACAGCTGGGCAGTGTTTCATGTTCTACCCTTGTGAAACAAGGTAATTCATTTACTATCCTTTTATTTATTTATTTATTTATTTATTTTCCCCTCAACAAATGTATTCATTTTTTTTTCAACTTATGTAAACTCTCCACAGTATGTTTTGGCTGGCTGGATTTTATGGCACGCAGCTCTTTCACAGGGCAGGAGGAAAGGCATGACATGAACATTTCTGATATCCAAAAATAAATGGAAAAAAAAAAAAAAAAAGACATACGCATGCATGCAAGTGGAAGAATCATGTAGAAATAACTTGTAAAAGTGTCATGATCAGGTCACTTTCTCAAACCTCTCCAAGAAGCTGAAAATTGCCCTTCCTGTATCCCATTGTGGGAATTACCCACTGAGTTGCTCTTTCTGTCTGTTTCTGGGAGCTGACCGGATGCTGATTCTGGAGCTGGCTGCCAGGTCTTCTCAGTGGAAAGCTCAAGTTTCTGGAATCTGCCCCAGCCAGCACACTGTGTTTGGTGAGCTTCAGTACAAGCAACATTTGTGTGGTCACATTTTGCAGAGACTCAGTTAATACTTTAGTTGGCAACACTGGAGGAATGCTTGATTTTTAAGAATGCATATAGTCCTATTTGTCAGAAGTGAAGCTAATGAAATTTTTGTTTTTGTAAAGAAAGATGTCTAGTTACATTGTTTGATAGATACAGAGAGCTTTGTAAAACAATGAAATATCAGGGTTTTCTTCTCATAACAATCTGAAAAAGATGTTACTGAAAGCGATTAGAAAAGTTATGCCATAGGATAAGGGTTTGAAAGTGGTATGAAATTAAACCTTTAAATTGATAAAACTTTTCAGATACAGGCCTGCAAGAGAAGAAGATACTATGGAAATAACTTTAAAGTAGAAACATCTTAAAGTAGGTTTATGAATGAAGCAAAACCTTTTACTACCCTGAGATAAGCAACTGGAAAAGAAAACCCACACAGGGTACTATTACTTCACAAAAGCACCTCAAATATAAGGAATATTTTTTTGGGAGAAAGCAATTTGCAACTTTCTCAAGACTAGGTACAAACATTTGATTAACTTAACTTACAAGTATTTTCCCCACAATGTAAATAATAAAATAGACTATGGAAATCCATCCCCTTTCCCAAAATCCAAATAATTTCAACCTTTTTATATAACATCCTGCTAATTCTGAGAATTCACATTTTGCTGAGATGGGAAGTTTGTTGTAGAGACAATGGTAGTTGATAAGTAACAAGTATGGCTAAGCATTATGTTCATAGACAATAGATAGCTTATAAGGTAGTAGAAGAGAAGAGACCGTGTCGGTATAAGATTGGTGAATCGTGTATGAGCCGATACACCGTGTTGGTGTGGGATTGGTGGACTATGTATGAGCCAATACTAAGGGCTGTAGCCATGGACACTACCTAGAGTATATAAGGAGGTGTATCGGACAATAAAGGGGGGAACTTTTACCACACCATATTGGTGCAATTCTTTACGTCAGGGTGATCCCAGCGTTGAGCTGTTCCCCAAACGAAATCTGCACGGCAACAGAAGTTAATGCATGTGTTCCTTGTTTCCACTGAAACTTTTTTTCCAGTTTCCTCTACTTAAAATACATTTACCACAGCTGGAAACAACTTATAACTCCTACAGATGTTTGTACTTCATGTAGTATATACTTCTACAAGATCTACATAAAAAATAAAACAAAATCCAGATTTTCATATTGACCTTTAAATCCTGCTAGAGGCATCAGAATATATTATTAATTAATGACTGTGAATAAAAATGATTCCTACTCTATTTTTAATTACTTATTGCACTTCAACTACTTCAAAATTACCACTAACTAGAGATGATGATGATGGACAAGTAAAAGAGGAAAAGTTTTAAGGGAATATGAACTAAGGGACGGAGCGTTATTCCTTCAAAAGCTGATATGCTACGAAGAAGCTTTAAAACTGTTAACATCAGTATATGCACTACAGATGCTGTACCTATTTGCTATGTACTAGATCTATCATCAAAATGAAAAGAGTGGATTTCTTACTAATGTTAAAATCAGCATAAAAGAACTAATTGATTTTCAAATAAGAATCTATAACACTATTCCTTCAGTGTTTTTCCTTCAAAAGACTGATAATGAAAATAGCCAGTTTTTTTCAATGCAGACTATAACTCCTTTTGAATTTGGATATTTCTCTGTACACTAAGCCACGGCTAAACACTAACTGTCCTCTCTTTCACTGTTAGGAAAGAAAGAAGTTCCTTTTTCTGGCATGTCCATAAACCTTGCCTGTAAGACACGCACCCAGCACATAAACATCCAACCTGTAAGTGTTATTACAATCAGACTGTGAACTATTTGGCTGATAAGACCACCAAGAAACATGCAATTAAGTATAGTATAGAAGTTGCATGGGAAGATACTACATGAGAAAAAGTGGTTTCTGTCAAGTCAGTGCAATAGCACTAAGTGCTTCACAGTATTGTGCCCTTTTCTACAAAATATTCTTTCCTCCTTTGCTCTTTGTTCCACAAGCCACTTTCACAGATGGCTAAATGTTGAAATGTTTGCTTCACATGGAAGATTTTAGCAGGCATTTACTTTGTACACACAGTTATATAAATTATTTTCTCTATACTTAAAATGAAGGAGTAATTTTCTTGGCTTATTGATGTTCCTGAATTCGGTACCGGTAGTCTCTTACGATGTGGTTTTGTAACAGTTCTAATCCAGACTAAGGCAACATTGCCAATTTAAGGTACAGTCTTTTTGTCCTCTGATAATCAGCATTCATAGAAATTCTCCTGCAGGAGCAAATGATTCTTTTGATAAAGAATCAGCTCCCTGAACTCTGATCATGTGGTCGCCTGATTTATTCCAAGCAAGGGTCTGGAGACATGTGGATATGTAGCCAGGTAGAGCCACATGTTAGCCCTCTAAAGAGCTGCCTTTTCAGTAGCAGCATAGACTGAAACCACATGAGAACCGTTGTAAACCTGTACTCCAAGGCTCAGCTTGTTGATACAGTACATCCAGACTTCAAGCTCCTACTGTTGAATCAAAAAATGATGCAGCAATCTGATTTGCTATGAACGCAGTCTGTCAACTTAAATTTGTTAAAAAAATTCCACTGATTTTGGTACACTAATTTTATACCAGCAAGCTTTGTGCTGAATCAGGTATCATCTGTCCCCCTGCAGCTGGCATAAAGTCAGCATAAACAGTGCACTGCATGCTCGGGCTAACTCAAAAGAAGAGTGACTGTGTGGCCACACCTGATCCGCATCAGATCAGCACAGTTGAATGATCCAGTAGATCACAGATGCACTCTGAATGCCTGCTGAACAGCCACCTCAAATTTTTCAGACATTCTGTTTGGGCAGACACACAACTTCCAGTCAAGCTACCATATTAGCCACAGGTCTAATGCTCTGAAGCTGTTAACTCTCCCTTACTATTGCTGAAGTTAAGAACTGAGGAACAGTATTCTCTGCTTCCTAAGGACTAAACCTCACTCAGACAGCCTGGGAAAAAGCAGAACTTCACACAACAATTGGTTCCTCATGAAGACAAGCTGAAAGACAGTATTTAGAGTGAAGATATTTAATTCAGGGTTAGCTAGACTTCCCCCCATTCCACAGCAAGATACCACTTATTCCAGAAACTGACAACATTGTGACCAAAAAACAAGACCAATCAAATATAACGCTAATGTCACATTGTACTTGATGTTGATTTGTTTAGCTGTTACAGAAATAAAAGACACATTTATATATGCACAGACCAGAGGAGCTAAATACATACAGATGAGTCAAATAATAATAGCCCAGCTTTATGGGTCCTTCACTGGTTTGGTTAACTGTGGCATAATTTTGGTATCATCTGACTGAAACATTGTCTGCACATTAATATCAGCAATAATGGACAAGTAGAATACTAGTAAAGGGCTGGTTCATTGATTATTTTTTGGACAGGTTATTAATCTCTTCTTTATGCTGTCAAGATCAAGGAGAAACATGTTTCAATTGCAACTTTAAAACTAAACTCACAAATTACTACCATTATGTTAAGTGCTAGATATCCCACTGTGCAGTTTTGCTTTGTGAATTTTTACCTTCTTCCATGCACACTTTTAGCCACTGATCGCACAGCCTTTCAGTGTTTTCTGCCTTTTCCTTTAAATAAACTGGCTCTGGCTCCTTCCATCTGGTTCCCCTTCCGTCAGCAACCCTGCACCTGTTCACACCTCCTCTCCTGTTGGATTCCACTGAACATTTCCTCCTCTGCCAGGGCTATTCTGGCACTCGCAACCTTTCTGTCATTCAATCCATCTGTCAGAAGTGAACTTTGTTTACCGCAAGCTTCTGCTTTCTTCTTCAAGAAGCAAAGCCCCTCAAGGTCATTGTCAAATGAACTGTCGATGTGGATTTAAATCCACTTCTGCTAACCAGCAGAAGATGAAGTTCTTTGCAGTTCTCTATTTAGGAAGATCAGTTTGGGATGTCAGAGAAATAATACAGAAGTAAAACAAGAGACTTTAATCGTGTATTAACTCCAACAGCTAAAATATTTTTCTTCAAGTACATATACCTCCTTGGAAAGACTGGCATAACCTCTGAGAAGGACTTGCAAAGCTATATGAAGAAGTTAAGAAGGAAAAAATATGACAATAAAAAGAATAAATGAAAGCTTTTGATTCATTCTAACATTGTCCAACAAAGACATTGACTGAAAAAGCAAATTAAAAATAGGAAAAGCCAATTAAGTTTATGAGTTTTCAAACTTACCTACAGATGTTTAAAATTCAATACTGTTTAAGGAGAAAAAAGATCTTGAATACTTTTCTCGCTTCTAAGCGTTGTAAATACACATACATATGTCTTTTTTAAAGTACTGCCTTACACATTAAGATGAATTGTAAAGATTCTTTGTCAGGAGTGAGACTAAATTCATATTGTCAACTGGATACATTATTTTTAGCAACTCCTGTGCCTGTGTTTCTTTTCAGGAATAGATTCTGATTACTACAAACCTCTGAATTATTAACTAACCTCCTCGACAGTCTCACTCTTCTAAAATAAGAAACAACTTTCAATTTAACTGCCTGCATTTGGGCATCCTTAAAAAAAAAAAAAAAAGAAAGGGGGTGGGGAGGGAGGCAGGAAAAAAGAATTATTTCACCAAGATTAAATGTAGTACAAAAAGAATAAAATACAAAATAAATACAAACAATACAAAAATATAAAAGTACAAAATAAATATAAAAAAATACATATTTAAGTTTTATAAGCAATTATAATGAAACAACCATTTTATTACTCTGTTAAAAAAATGAATTTAAAGTAAAGCTTTCTGGGAGCAAATCCAGGAGGTAATCCAACCTCATTAGCAGAAATGCAGTTATACTTATGTTAGGTCTGAATCTGACTCTAATAAAAATTGCACTGACAAGTACTACATAAGTTTAGCTCGATAATAACTTAACACTGATACATCCCTTACACAGGGATTAGTCCCTGAATTTGCAAGCAAATGTTTTCTGATGTTATGATCACCTTCCCCAGAAAAATACATGCAGGTCAGCTGGAAATGGAAGAGGAACTTTGGGACAAACAGAATACACAGCATTGTCCCACCTAATGACA
Source organism: Callipepla californica brunnescens (assembly GCA_023055505.1). NCBI lineage: Eukaryota > Metazoa > Chordata > Aves > Galliformes > Odontophoridae > Callipepla > Callipepla californica. Next base: position 34,910,920 of record JALIRH010000003.1, on the reverse strand, counting down.
AAGAAACTTTTAACCCTTATTTTGAGTCCTGTAGAAGGTATCTGAACAAGAAGAAGCAGGTAATCAAGAACAGTTGCTCCTGTTTCTGCAAAAGCAGAGTTTGATACTCAAATCACCAGGATACCACAGGGGCAACCAATGGCAGCATGCTATTAAACTCGCCAGGCTGCCAGCACAGACAGGGAAAGGAGGTCAGCTCTGTAGAGCAGGCGTCGGCAGAAGCATCACTCATCTGCTTGCTCAGGACAGGCTTCTCCCGGCTCACACTTCCCCCCCCTGGCCAGTCACCGGCACCAAGGCACCAAGTGCGGGGGTGGCAAGAGCAGAGGAGCAGCCAGTGCTGGCATGCTCAGGTAATTTGCCTGCCTTCCTCCCTCCATCCACCAGCTACCTTCCACAGAGATGACAACCCTCAGGTTGATGCTTTTAAATGTCAAGTTAGATCAAATCTCTAATTAAGGACCTTTTGGTTTCTCTGTTGAAATATTTTCTAGGCGAGAATTTCAGGAGCAGAATCTTGCATAAGGGAAGAAAAACAGTCACCATGACAGCACAAAGTAAATGACTACAATGCTGTTAAAAGTGCAAGGCAGCTTTTAAAGTTAAGATCATAAATACCAAGAGCTGATAGAAAAAGCATATTTCAGCTTATTGTAAAACCTAGCTTTCAGATGGACTTGAGAGAAAAGTCCTAGACTAGTCAAGAAGAAAGATAAAAAATTAGAAACATTACTCCAGTAGCAAATCCAGCCAAAAATCCAGCGGCTTTGAATACAAGTGTCTGAAAGATTATGATGGTTAAAGAAGATAAATTGTTATCCTGTTGTCATTAGTCACACAAATAGAAAACAATTTGAATGAAACAGAAGAAAATATTTGGTACACACGCAAACTTATTACTGTTACTGCTGAATAATAGCTGCTCAAAACAAAGAACTTATAAAGATGTTTGTTTTCTACAGCAGTTAGTCTCTTCTGTATTTCATCTGAATTCACGGCTCGCTCCCAAGCGCTCTAAGTACTGTCGCTCCCGAACCACCCTCTCCATGCAGCAGCATTCTGGCTGCCTCAGCAACCTGACGTGCTGTATAAAAGATGAAATCATTAGAGAAATCTGATGTGACCAGTCGCAGTTTAAATGCCATGGAGAAGAATTTACATAAATCTAAGACTGAAATCTGAAATGATATTGTTTTTCTTGAGTAATTTGTACTGTAGGACAATTAATTAAGTTGTAAACCATGTTTTAATTCTTTATAAATGAAAAAGGTCATTTATAAACATTTTACTGCACAAAATTAACAGATGACTTTGGATTTCTTTATTTGTTCACTTATCTTTTTTATCAGTGCCCTTTTAATATTTGTAAAAGGATATTAAATATGTTTTAATGATTAAATAAAAAGATATTTAAACGTGTATTATCTTGACACGACATTTACAAGCTTCAAAATCTCTAAAAGGCACTGCCAGAACACAACAGAGCCGATTTATTTCAAATCATTCCGTATCAGTATTCGTAAAGCAGCATATGGTCTTATCATGGCAGGTAAAATATTTTACCTTCCATAATAACGCAAAGCAGCTAATTTATCTACATGCTGTATAATGAGATAAACAATTTCAGCTGCACTACGAAAATCTATAGGAAAAGGAGAAGTACACCCCCCACACATTACTGATTCTTCTACCTATACGTTCATGTAATTGTTAAGAATAGAGGTTATTCTTTCTTCCATCCCCTTCTTAAATTATGTTAAAGCAAGCTCTTCTTTTCATTTGGGGAAATATTTTCAGTTTCTACAGCTGCAGCACAACAGAAAGACATTTTCATGAAGTTGCTCAGGAAAAAAGGAAGGAAAAAAAAAGCCTTGCAAGATTATATTGCAAGTAAGTAGAATGAATGACAACTTTCAAAGCTACCCCAATCATTTACTAGTGTGCTGCTATACCAAATAAGTCTAATTTTTTCTGACAGTACCAAATTAGATTTATTGCAAAAAACTACTGCATAAATGGTTCTGTTATACCACCTATTTCAAATCCCTATAATGCTTCATCCCCTCCCTGCTCAAAACGAATAATTGAACCAAGCTATAAACCTTCTGCAAAAGAGAGATACACAATTTCAAAAGCAGATGCAGGAGATGTACATTCCTTTTTCAATTGTCTAAAAATGCATCCCACACCATGATCAAACACAACTGGACGGTAGTAAGCCAGGTTCCCTTTGTTACACCTTGGGATTCTATTTCTCTCTTCCTTGATAAAATTTTGTTTTCATTTCTCTTTCAAGCTGACAGTCATCAACTTACAGTATGACCCAGTAATCTTCTCTCACATGATCACCTCTTCCAGAAGAAATCTTATAGATTATTTCTTAATGAATAAAATTTTTCACGTTACTCAAGATCAGAAGGCTCAGATCTTAATTCACTTCTCAGAAACTCTCATTTACAAAAAAGTAAGTGCCTCCTGTGAGCATAAACAAAACATCAGAAGACTGCTCTCACTCATCAGTGGGGCCCAGCCCTGTGGGAAGCTGCTGACCTACAGCTCTTCCTCATGTCAGTAGAAGCAGTTTTATCATCGGTTTGCCGAATCAATCTCCAGATCTACATGATTTTGCATTTACAAGTTCTACATTTAACATGCTGCCACAACAAAATTCATCCCCATGCATCCCTATATCGTGGGACAGGGTGAGAGCAGATCACACTTGTGCAGGGCACGGGCAACCTGATGCACCTAGCAGGGCTGGGCCAAAGGCTCAGGAAGCTGCACAAGGCCAGGCAGCGAACTCACATCTCCCATCACTGCGCGTGGCGGCCAGGCGCTCTATCCACCCCAAAGTTTGTGCAGCTTCTGCCTAGAAAGACATTGCAAGGTCTTATCTCGGACCAACGGGCACACCACTGCACACATCGCGGAAGGCTGCGGCTACCCTGCCGCTTGCCTCTCGGTGGTCAGTCCTCCCAGCTGCCCTATCTGTTACTGTCTGATTAGTTCTGCTAAGGAGCCCCTCCCCGGCCAGCTTTCCCCGCCATCTGTTCCACACGCGATGGCTGCTGCCCAGCAGCCTTGCGCTGCCCTCCTACCTGGCACCCGGCTCCCGGCCTTACCCCAAAGTGCTAACACAGGTTCTCGCTGCTGGCAGAGTCAGGATTTCATTACTACTACTTTGACAAGTGCAGGGTTGTTTGTAATTTCTCTTTTATCCTGATTTTGATTGTACAACCACCTCCCACTGATTCAGTTTGCTTCAGTTTTGTTGCTCACAGATTTTACTCTCCACATTAATCTCCCTCTGGCATGTTACTGCATCTGTTCCCTTTTTTATTATTAATTTTCAAATTCCCACCATTTTTGACAAAAAGGAGGTAATCTACACTCTGCTTCTGCCCATTTCATTTTCTTTAATTTGGAAGATAAGTATGAAAGCATGCCAAAGAAGTTAATTCTCCGTTAACAGTTTATTTTCTGGCATCCCTATGCCTTTGTATATGAAAAAGAGATAGAAATAAATGTTGACTGAATCACAACAACACAGTTGCAACCATCCCTAAATTTAATGAAAAGTAAACATATGAAGCAAGACCTAAAAAGTTTATTAGTTATCAGAGTTGTTTCATGCTATCACTCGCCCCTGCATTTTAAAATAATGGTTTTGTATAAAATTAACGAATGTAAAAAAAAATCTGAAATCAATCACTGCTTACACTTCATTTCTGCTTTTCCCCTTCCCCCCCTCCCCAGTATAAGTGTTATTGGTTCTTTCGTCAATCAGGCAGTCTGGAAACATAAAACAATAGCTCAGTCATTTAATATTAGCAACAACATATCTTTGACTTCTTTCCAGCAGAGTCGATGGACTCTTTCCGATGTGCTAAAACTGTTGGAAAAAGTGTGCTGCTAACTATCATTTACTAGAAAAAAAGATGCAATCCAAACACACAATAGATAATATCAGGCATTGTGCAACTACCCAGCAGACTATACAGAACTAACTCCTACAGATTGAGAAATCAGCTTATTATTTAGAATTTAATAGCTTAGATTAAGTGGAAATACGATGTCTGAGGTACACATCAATTCTAGCAATTATAATAAGGAATGCTGGTGACATCATGAAGCACAGCAGCAAAACTGTGCCTAAGTAATGCCACCAGAACCTGGAAGTGGAATGATAGATTTGTGTGCTTTATTTATTACACATGTACTATAATTAGAGTCAGTGGTGTTGCTGAAATTAACAAGAGGCTGCTAGATAACCTGTGAACAGGAGAAGGGCTATAGCACTACTAAAATCTACTGTACTCTCCGAATGCCACCTCTGATACACTGCTTTCTAGATAATGTTTCATTTGTAAAAATGAGGGAGAAAAAAAACATCATGTAACTGAAAAGATCAAGAACTACATCGCCTTGTCCACATTTTTCTTCAAGAAAGCAGCACAAGCATTCAATTAGCCTGACATGTCACATTTAACTGAACACAGAAGCACAGTTTCTTACCTGGGTTAGCAACTTTTCTTCAATTAGAAACCACTCAGTACTGTTGCAATGTTTTTAATATGCAAACAATAATAATAAGTGAAAAACAAATCAACTCCAATTCCATTCAATTACATTTCCCACTAAATTTTAGGCAACATTACGTCTACGTGTCTTAAGCCCTCTACCTATCTCCGTGTCTGAGAAAACACATGATGACACAGAAAAAGTTCCATTTTGAAATATCTCCAATTCTTAAGATTTATCTGTTCTGGTATATGTAAACAAGAGCTACAGCTGACAAACTGAAGCAAGTAATAAATTCTGATTTGTTTTGTAACAAAAAGAGGAAATACTTTTTAATGATGATTGCATTACACTAGAATAGTGAAAATTATTATTAAATTAGATGACAAACTAAAATCTGGGCAAGCTGTTAAGGTCTTGCATCTTTTATATGATCTTTTCCACTAGCATACCAACATGATTTTTAAGTTACTCTCATGAGCCAAGAACAATTGATCTGTTTTACAGTCCTTAAGGAACAGATTCACATAAGCTTAATCAGCAAGACTCAAACATGTCAATGATAATTTAAAGTTGTCTTCAGAATTAATTTCAGAATATTTTTCTACTAAGCAAACTACTAGGAATAAATACATAATCAAAACTAGAGTTAACAAAAGAAAAAAAAAGTTACACAAGTACGGTCAGATTTATAAATGGTGACATCTACAAAATTACATGATTGACAATTGAAACTACACTGGAAGGCTTCCATATTTTGCCGGTTATTTGAAAACACGCACATTAGAATTACTAACTATATTCCATAGCAGAAAGGCATGTCAATAGCAAGGATTTCTAAGCAACATTCTGCTCCAGAAACGAAGGTAACAGAGAAAGGCAAATTTAAACTCTGTGGCAATGGTTTAGTATAGCTGATTGTAACCTCTTTCTTGATTTTTCTAACAAGAACATTTTGTTAACTTAGAAGCTGTTTAGCAGTTAATCAATCATCAGTGTTTGAAAACTGGGATACTTGAAATGAAGTGGCAATCCTGAAAAAGAGTACAGTTCTGCAGAACGCTTTCCCACTAAGATACAGATAGTATGCTCTCATTTAATCCCTTAATATAATCCTTACTGTCTCATGTTTGTATACTAAAATCTAAAGCTCTTGTATTCATTTTATTATTCTATCCATTTACAGTATTCAAGCTTAGAATCAGTGGATTAGTAAATAACTTTTTTCATTAGCAATTAAGTAACTAAGTCATACAAAGCAAAGAATTCTTTGTATAACTCCTCAGCTACATTTAATTTTTGCCAGAACAAAGAAAGTTTGTGCAAGGCGACAGAAGTGCCATCCACAACAGTAAAATAGCAGTACAGGCCTCCCTCAAGTTCAGCTTTTAGAGGAGACTTGCAGTTGACCAGCTGGTTCTGTCCTGAAAATAGGGAAATCGGCAAGACAAGGCCAAGGCCAGAATACCCAAGAGAAGCACTGAATTAGTGCAATTTCTGTAGCGACCTCCCACAGGCAAGACTCTAGAGCTTAAAATCTGTTTTCCTTGGCAAATGCCACAGTGAACAAATCCACAAGCCCCATAGGATTGCTATTACCACTACCCTTCAAGTGAGTATTTTCACTGGCACAGCTGCCATTTCAGGTGAAGGAAATTCAGAACGAAGGAGGACAGGCTGCAAGTGAATCAAGTTCACCTAAGACCACTATGGATGCACTGTACCATTAAAGACATACTGGTATTACAACAAAGAACTGAAATGTCATTAGAGACACATAAATCTTGAACCTTCAATAGTACAGTAAGTTTTTCTACCAGCAGTGATTGGAGAAGGAGAGTACAGTCTGAGGAAAAGCGTAATATGTGTTGGGTATCTTTTCCTCTGTAATCTGGGGAAAAGACAATGTGAGAAGATCTCTAATCCTGTGTTACCAATAAAAGTAGACAGGGACCAGGGATTTATTGCTTATAAACTACTGTATCTCATCCTTCACCAACCACCACTTGTGACATCAGCATCACCTACTGTATTTCTGAAAAGAAGATGCACTCCAAAGATAGGGAGAATATAAAAAACCTAAGTAGTATTATAGAATTTGAGGAATAGAAACAAAAAACATTTCAAAATTTCAATTTCCCAAGCTTTAACGTCTTTCTCATGATTATATGCCAGTACAGAATATATTTTAATATCTAAAATGTATTCTCACAATCAGAAAACATAAGACAAACATGAAGTATAAGAAATAAAATAAATAAAGATTAAGACAGCTCAGAAGAGTGGCCACACTAAGTCAAAGAAGCTGTTCTAATTCAGTGTCTGTCTCAAAGAGCAGATAAAACCAGATGTCTATTAAAGACTGTGAGAACAGGGCCAGCGTAGAGCATTACTTGCCCCCAAATACTATTCCCAGTGTTTTGCAGCTCACAAAATTCCCAAGTCAGGCACCAGAGATTATAAAGATACCTGAGTCATCAGTGTGTTAGGTGCCTACCCAGAGGTACCACACAATATAAAAGCAGTCGATAGTGCTCATTTTTACAAGTCACACATTTTCATTAAATTTCATTGGCTAGTCATACTTCCTCCAAGACATCCAGAGTTTTACTGCATATAATCAGCCTTTTGCTAAAAGGAGCATGGTAAGCCATTTGGTAAACTATCACAACAAATCATTATTAATAAAGTTCCGCTAAATCAAAACTTTAGATATCTTAACAACTCACCCAAAACTTTTTTCAAGTTCATTAACCTCTAGCATATTTTTTCTCTAAATACAGGCTGTTAGAGTGGTACTTTCTTCCATCTGTTAAACTACCGTGCTCTGAATTACACAAACGTAGCTGAATAAAAAACCAATTCATTGAATTGAATAGTTTAGATGAAGCTGTATTTTATTTCCATTTACTCAATGGCAGAATTCTCATAAAGCCCAAAGAGTACAAGACTTGGATAAAGATGCAGACATTCTGTTGAGTGATAAAAATCCAAGGTTTTTTCCCCCTCCAATGTGAAATTTAAGATCTCAACTTTTTGCTTAAGGATTGAGTAAAAATGTTCAGATTTGTATCTAGATACACAATTTCCAGGTGAGAAGAGGGAAGGAGTTAGGAAAAAAAACCAACACATACACAACCAAAATCTTTCACCAGTAAGACAATAATGCTGTTTGTGACAAAAGGAAGAAAAAAACTAAAGTCAAGTGCGAATGAATAATTGGCATGATAATCGCCTGTTGTTTTCTAGAAATGTGTAATGAAAAAGTCACTTATCCACTGAATGAGTGACTTAAACACCCTCTTCACATACTTCAGATAATCTCCTACGTGTAGACAGTAATATTACCTTGATTGTTTAATTTTCAAGGAAGCATAACATGATTAGGTACATTTATATATTCCTGGTCATTCAGCTTCATAAACTTCACATTATTAATCTGCAAATTCCTATGCTTCAGGGTACCACTGTACATTACATTCTGAAATGACATTTTAAAAGTATCCTTGTTCATTCAGTAACAATAACAAGAAAGTATCCGTACTATTCCCAGCTCTTTTTCCTGCTTAAAAGGATGGCACCTCATCACTGGAGTTAAACATTGCCTTTGTTCACACTAGTAATTCACTTTTAATGGCTATAGTTCATAACTCAGCCATTCAAGTCTCCACTTTTAATATGACTGAGGGCTGTCCATGCAATGACTGAACTATCAGCTGTGGGGAAAGCCTGTGACAAAAACATTAGCAGAATGAAATTGGTACTATAGCATGTAATAGGATAAGGGGTACCTGGTGAGGTGCAGTTGGTGCTCAGATTTACTCAGCAGCTCTGTCAGTTTTAGGCACTCCTCTCTGGCTCCTGCCACATCCTGCTGGGCTTGTTTCAAATGCTGTTTATTTCCATTCAGCTCTAATTCCAATTTTTCTATTTTCTTAAAAAATTGTAGAAGAATAGAAAGTATATGTAAGAAACGTGTAGAAAAACATTTAAATATAATAAATCATAATGTGATAAAAACTCCTGAAAAATAACATATGCTTTTGCTTTAGAACAAAAGTTATTTGATGATAAAAACTGCAAAACAAATATTTAATCTTGTATTTTCATTGAAAGTTAAAACACGTGTCATATATATCATAGATATAATAACACACAGTCAATGTTACTGCCTTCACATGCTTAAGAGATCCATGTATATAATTATTTTCTTATTTCCTCATGTGAATGCTTCCTAATCCACCTGTAACTCACTGTGTCGGAAAGCAGAACAGTGACTATCTTTAGATGTTGTCAGATATAGGACATCCCCAGCATTTACCTAGTTTGCTTATATATTACATAAGCAAAAATGCATGGGAATCAAGCTCTAGTCATACTCTTCAAATATCATGTAAGAGAATACAGGTAATTTTGTGATTTTACTGCTATAAAACAAGTTATTTATGACTGAATCCTAAACACTGGTCACAGTTAATCCTGTCATGTTCTTTACATTATTAGTCCTTATATGTCAACTAAACCAAGAAAGTAAACTTAATTTAGGTAACAAGTATCACATACAAGCATCAGGAAAGTTACATGATGGGCATTGTTAATCCCAGTGAAGCACCCTGGACTTAGAATGCTATCAACACTTGAAAAATTTTCTACAAACATTCTCAGAAGAAATAGAGTCCATGTATAACATACAAGTACCGGTAGGAATACGTTTGAAACCTAATAGTATACTTGGTCCTAAAGATGCTCTACGGAGGCCACTGGAGCTCAGAGTAAGCTAACAAAATATATTTTAACATAGTTACTATCTTACTCAAACTCCCTACATAAATATTAATAGTTGGAGCTAGAGAGAACTTGCATGTTTTTAAGTCATCTAAACTGTGAAAGGACATTTAAATTACATAATAAAATTGTTCATAAAGAATCCACGCTGAATAGCTTTTATACTTCGAATTCATATCATATCTCAACGTGAGATAGCTTCCTCATGTAGACAAGCCTTAATATCCTCATCAGTTAATTAAATTATTCATTCAAATAACCTACAAGAACAAATGAATGTAATTCAGTGCCAATATTTGCACTTGAAGCATCTTTGTAAAAATGTTGTCCCTGTTCCTCTCATGAAAATGTTAAATCAAATCTCTTCCAGTACGGTATGATGTTGCAGATAAACACAGTTTCTCTATCCAGAAAAAGGTTTCTGGATGTTCTTTTATTTTTCCTTGCTGATTTTAGATATTAGTAATTACTGCACACTTATTTTTTCCCCTAAGACCATTTAATAGAGGTTTGTGCTGAATGTTTTGATTAGAATTTGAATGTCATCTTACTTTATGACACAGAATACTTCACAAATTAAATTGCTAATTTCAATTTTGAATACAAAGTTATGAAAGTATTTGCAAGATCATTAGTGCTCCTCCCCTTTGAAGACTGTAACAACCCATTACACCATCAGAATATTTTCAAACCAAGCAACACATACTTGGTCTTTTCACTTTCTTCCAGAGAATTCTGCATACTTTAAGTAGAACAGAAGTCTCAGCAAGTTATCTGCACTCTAGTCTTCTCAACAGCAGTAGTTTGACAATATTATTTCCCCATTTATTTTAAACTAGGACGTGATTTTTTTTCTCACTTTTACAAGCTAAAAACAGAGAAGTCCTGCAAAATTCTTTAAGACTTGCTTTAAAAATATCTTTCAAAAAAAAAAAAAAAGTTGAAAAGAACCAACTAAGTAATTGAAAAAGCATATTTATGTTCACAGCTGTGAAGATAAATACATTTCACCACTGCTCCTTCAGGGAAAAGCCTCAGTGAACAGAAGGGTTTTACACCATTCCCTCAAGTTAAACGAGTTCAGTCAGATTCTGACAGAGACATACAGAAGGAAGCAAATTCAAAATAGAAGAATCTCTGGTGAGAATATTCTATCAGCCAGATGCTGAACCTCCAGGTTTCAACACTAAAACACATCCACAGATTTCAGCCTGTCATGGGTATGCGGGGCAAAATAAATGAATTCTCAATCAATAACTCCATAACAGGATCTTTACAAACTCATAGGGGTCTTACAACTTACATAAAAAATAACAAGGATGCAAATGTAGGTTTTCAAGACCAATTTTACTTCTGCTATTTTTATCAGTAACCACAGCATTCGGAACCAGATGCTTCTTACCACACACATACATGGACATATACGCATGTTTGTGCATATGTATACACAAATATATCTTAAATACCAGTATTTAGATGTCATCACAATGCGAGTGATGAGAAGAATAGAAATTCTAACTTGGCACTGGCCATAACAGAACTAGCAAACAACCTCAAAAGAAAAGGATGAGAGGAAACTTACGATCACGCAAGAGGGCATACTAACGAGTAAGTTAGAAATCAGAGGTGTCTGATCCAGGCACCATTTAAAGGCAGCAACTAAACTATTCTTTCTTAGACACAGAAACAGTTATTAAAAACAATTCAGTAGAAGCCAAGCATTATTATGTGGGAAATTCACAGCCAAATGTTAGATGCTCCCTCAGTTTAGTAACTCAGACAATGGTTTGAAACACACAAAGCCTCTGAACCTGTGATCTGTTCAAACATCCCTCTCCTGCAAAGTAATGTCAGACTCACAAATGCATAGGCTGTCCAGAAACATCACAAATCAAGCTCATCACAACGTAACCAGAATTCAAAATACAGAAAAATTCCATTATCAATGAGTTTTCTTCACTGTTTCTCCAAGGAACCTTATCAAATAGCATCTTTCCAAAACTACTCATATGCAGGCTTGTTTTTGTGTTACTTTTAGTAAACATTTCTTCTACTGAGAAGCTGCAAGCAGTTCCATAGCTGCTATCTGGGCCTTAGCATAACCACGGGGAGAATCAGAAACAAACCACCAACTAAAGTATTTTGACAACAACTCCACTTCTCATGCAGCGTTAATTTGATCCCTCAGAGCCTATCACTTGCGATGCAGCTTTTTACATGATCAGATAATATTTCTTCAAGATACTTAACTTTTCAATGTATGTGAGAGACAAGAGATGGAGCACAGAACTGAAAAAAGACAGATGACAATCTTGAGTTTAAGAAAATCTGAAACAGATTTTCAGTATAACAAGGAACAGAATTATCATAATGTATACGTACAACAAGACTACATTAAGGTTGGAACGTTGGAACAGGAAACTTCTGGTGCCTAACTCCCAAACTTTAATATTCTTATTACTTCTGCACATAATTTTTAAAAGTATTATTTGATCCGTCTTGCACTGCCTAAACTCCTAGGAGTATGACAGGCACTTTGCCAGTGAAAGATGGCAGCCTGAACCTCAGCAAGGGAAGCATCAGTATTACTAAGATGAAGCATATTAACACCGCTCAGCATTCCTATGCAGTTCAGTTGAAAGAAGGAAGCATTACCAAACAACAATTAACACATTGTTGAAATAACACCACAGTAAAAACTTACTTTATATGCATATGCATACATATATCTATCTTTTCAGTATTTATTTTATGTTCACAGCATTTAGTACTTTCTATAGTTTCTTCAAACAGTTGGAATTCTAAGCATTTCTCTTGTCATTCATTAGTTCATGAGGAATTTACAGTCTTTTGACTTTCATGATGCATTTCCAGGATAGCACTGGAGATGCTCTTTCAGTGAAATTAATGCATCTGACTAAAAAACATTTCTCAAACACTGAATGAACCTTCTTATATCCTCTTCATTAATTATCTGAAATTATCTTCACCTATCAATACTCACGTATTTGTAAAAGTGTGTTTTTTAATTAACTAGACATCTCTAACTCCTCAAAATCTGATAAAATTAAATAACGGAATAATTTGATTCAAAACAAACCAAATTAAAGATTAAAATAATTGCTTAATTCTTTTCATACTGATGCTAATTCTATTGTATGTGGAAAAATGGAACTTTAAATTCTAAACTAGCAGATGTTTTTCACAGAATTTCAAATAGCAGCAATGCTGACAGAAAAGACAAATGCTATTTTTTTATATTAAAGAAATGAGAATGATTAAGTGGAGATAAGACTTTTAACAAATAAAACCAAATGAGCTAGTAATTGATTTATGACGTTCACTATTACACCAGCATTCTTACATATCAGGTATGAAAATACATGGTATAACCTAAAAATAAATTCTGCACTAACTATATCATTGCACAAATTCTGCAGTACTATAACTTTGGAAGGAAAGATATCTCCATGAATTTACAGTACTTTCTTTTCTTTCTTTCCTACTTCATTCCCTTCATTTTAAAAAATTAAAAGGACATAAAATCGAGAAAAAGAAGAATAAAGACAAACAGAAAGTGAAACATAAATGCTATGATTGTTGGTGTTTGCACCAAAAGGCAATCAACAACTATAAAATCAGATACACTTCAAATTAACAGATAGTAAAATTTTACAGGCCCTGAAGCTCCCATGTTTGGTTTCACTTACTCTAACAGCACTTCAAAGCAACAAAATTAGTGGTAGTGCACAGGAGTGAGGCCAAAATAAAGCTCCTTTTAAGAAGTACCATCAGTACTGCCATTTGAGTGCACTTAATCACGATATGTAACAGCAACAGGGAATGTTTGCTTTGTTTAAAACTGATTTCAACCGATGTTGCTTTCTTTACTTATTTACGTACTAATTCATCAAAGACAGAATTATCACTCTCCGTTTCTTATTTTTTAAATTAGAAGAAAGAGCAATTTTTTTTTTTTTTGCAATGATCTAAGGTATTTTACTTTGAAGACAGAAAACTAGCAGCCTACATTCAGCAGGGGTCACTTGCAGTCATTTCCATCCTAATCTTGATATCAATCAAGCAACACTAAGTTCTGATCAGTCTCTAAACCTCAGACCTCCCAGGCACGGCCATCTGACATAGCATATTGCACCTGAAGAGCTATCCAACTTTGTAAAGTGAGTTAGGGCTATCACAAGGTTAACCTCAGTTAGGTCCCAAAAATGTTTTTCTCCCTTTTGAATTCTATGTGAATTACTTCCGTTTCCTATTTAAATCTGGTTGGAATACAAGATAGTTTTGACCTCAGCTGGCTTTAAAGGAGAAAATTCCTTTCTGAAAAAATATTTAAGATTAAAAAGCTATGAGAACGTACAAATATGTCACAAGAAATACAATATGAGCAAGTCCACAAAGATTACCTCCTTAAACTAGAATCAATTATCTAAAAGCATAGAACAACCCAAAGTTCTACAAATCATTAAGCCTAAAACACAAACCTAAAATTAGGGATGAATTTGAGAACCCATTCATGTACTGATACTGGAAGATAACTGTGAGCAGACGTATGGAAGCATCTCCAATTAAGCACTAAATTCCTTTTCCCCACCAACAGTTCACAAATCTATGGATCTCCAGATATCAGAGAGAAAAACAAGGATGTAGATGAATAGTAGAGGCTGCAATTTGTTAGACAGATAATTATTCTAGCCTTATCTAGTGGGAGTCTTGCAGTGCATGAAGTTTTGTGACCACATTACCACTTAAACTGCGAAGAAACACAATAGCATCTGGCAGAAATGTGGCACACCTTCACAATAATAAAGGGCAAAACTTCAAGACCAGAGCCATCACCTATGCAAAAGTCATGAGCAACAAACCTGCTTCCAAAATGATTATTAACAAAGATGAGGGGAATTAGACCGCTAGAAGAGAGGTAGAGAACGAACGGGGAATAGCATGGAGGTGGGATGATCTGAAACACATTTTTAAATCTAATCAGAGCAATCTTTCTATCTGTAACTGTTAGTCAAGTGCAGCTGGGGCAAGAAAAATTGAAAGACAAGATCTGTGTTGCTAAGTATATATTTATGAATATGCACACAATTTTTAAATTAAGCAATACTTTAACATGGCTGTCCTTGTGCAAACTCTCAAAGAGCAATATGGCCCCTGGATATTGTCGATAAATATCTTGAGAAAAAGACAAAAATGCATATACAGGATTTTACCTCATTATTTTCTTGAAAATAGTTGAACCACAATGTTATTTTGTGAATAAAACTTTCAAACCCATGGAGATTACTACTGTAACATTTTAAGAGATGACACTGCTGTACTAGAGATTAGCTCAGTAGCCACCAGCAGAGATAAGAAAATGATTTTGTACTACAGTGGAACAAGATTTTTGTTTCTTTTTAAATAGACTGCAGCTGAGGGTGAGGGTTAGTGGAGAGTAGATGGTTTGCTTACTGATTTAAAAATAAGTAATCAGAAAAGGAGTAATACATATAAGAAACACAAATGGAAAGATAACTCCTCCTCTGCTGAGAAACAAGAGAGAATGAACTAAGTTTACTACATTTATCCTTTAAAACACATCCTTTGCACGACTGATGTGGGATTATCTCTTCCTAGAAAGCATTAAGAAAAGCTGCACAGTGACAATAGAGAAGTGATAGTCAGGGACTTTTACATTATTTTCCTTCTGAGTAGTTGTTAGCACACTGGCTATTGATAAAGTCACCCTTATTCTAGTATAAGAAGAAAAATAATTGGGAAATGGGCTTTTCTGTAGGCATTAAGTACCATACCAAAAGCTGCGCAATTCTTTTTCTAGTTCAAATAATGTTTAACGTAAATAATTTTGTGTGTTAACAAAGTAACACCACTCTGGGTTGTAGAGCATGGATCAAGATTACTTGGGCCATTAGCAGTTATGAGAAATAAAATTCTGGTAAATAACATGGGCTGAAAAGGCTCATCTCACCATTTTTCAGCAGGCCAGCTGCTTTACAGAAGCAGACGAGTACAAAAACCATAAAGAAATAATAAAAAAAATCTATTATTGGATCAGATGTCTTTCTATTATTAGCATCAGATATCTTTCTCATGAAAACAGGATAAAGAGTGTATACAGAAGGGTGACCTCCAGTGATTCTTGAGAATAGATGGTTGACATAGGAAAGCAATGCAAGAGCACAGCAGGGACAGCAAATATTTCGTAACTGTAATTAAGCACTTCTTTTGTAAAATATGGACCAGTTTCAGATTGATGTTTTTTTCTCAAAAATCTTGAGTTGAGCTACTAAGCCCAATTATTAAAATATTTTCCTCCTGAATAGGTCAGAAAATTTGTAACAAAGGAAATCATAAAATAGTAACACCTTACTCCTATCTCCTTTACCTATTTTGAGATTAGGACTTGGAATATATATCCAAAAAATTTACTAGAAAACATTTAGTTACAGTAGAAGGTTATCACATATTCTTCCTTAAGGCTTTCTTATCCAATAGTAATTTTGTGGCTTTTTCATACTCTAAAGGACATTATTATCAAGGTCAGACGAGAAAAGAAAATCTGATCGTAAAAAATTTCAAGCTGTCTGGAGTATTTTCAGTTATTCTTTCCTGCCAAACAGTGCTTAAATATGCTTATTAATTTAACAATTTCTTTTAAAAACAGAACTTTCAGAGGATCTTTTTAACTGACAGAGTCACAAAATATTAAGTATAAAAATGATTGTTCTTCTAACATGTCTAAATACTGACATACAAGCCTAACCCATCCTCACCAGAGTACCAAGCACTGTACTTCTATTGAGTTTCTAAACATCTGGTGATACTGTGAATGTCCCAGCCAGTGAAAGCCATCTTTTAAAGCATGTCTCAGAGAAGCTGCGTATCTATTCACAAGACAACATCTCAAGGAATCAGTGTCTTCAAGAGGTTGTATTTTGTCTTGTACTGGACACACTTAAAGCATTTCCAGAATATATACCCAAATTCTTGGCCTGTTTTATTTTTGATGAAGACAGTCAGTAATCTCTTCATTTATAATGCCTAAATTAGGTTACTATAAATCATGGATTTATGACAAATGAGATAAACATTCCCAAAATACCTTTTGGCAAAATGCTTTTGGACTGCAATTTTGCCAGATTTTTATTTGTCTGCAAAATTGTCATTCAGTCTATAGTGTATGGAGACATCATTTAGGTTCTGTCATACAACAGAAAAATGCTCTTATGTATAACTCTTTCTACGTGTGTATAGTTTGTACATATTAGCGACTCCATCATCTTTTATTTGGGCTTAGAAATACATACCGGCAACTCCTAAAAAAAATCTTGTGTTTTTCTGGTATAATATTTCTGGAGATTTTCCTTCTGTCACCTACAAGGTACACAAGCTTCAAATTATATTTGAATAATTTTAAAGACATTAGTGAAAGGTTGTTTTGCTGTTGTTTTCACAGGTTAAGATTAAGGCTTAGATTTATTTCCACATAAAATGTATTTCAGATTTTTCATGGCAAAAAAAAAAATTTACAGGACTGATTTTCTGTAGTTGCATTTAACACATGCAAGCCAGTCCTTTATTATAAGACAACCAGTTTGTGAAACACTCCAGAAGTCTTAAGATGCCCGAATTGGCTGGGACTGCATAAGCCAATATTATAAACTGCTTTCTGAGGCTTACAAGATTTTCTAAACCAAAATAAAAATGATTTACAAAGAGACAGGAAGGAAATAATTAAAGAGCAGAAAACAGTAAGTGATATTAATCTGAGAAAACAATAACTTCATATTTTCACAGAAAAGATTTCTACCAGAAATGCACAAATCATTCCATGCAGTGCTTCTAAATTCACAAAAAAAAGTATTGTAAAAGTAAAGTCTTATAGTGTCAAACATGCCACAGTTTTTTCTTCTGAAAACAGCTATTTAGGTTAGGGCGTGACTCTTCTCTGATATAGTTGTGCTAGTACAACCCCTAGTGTGGACACTGTTTACTACCACAAAGGCACGGCACTTTCTTTAAAACTTGTTCCTAAAAAGGTAAAGCATTACGTTCTTTATTTCAGCACAGTCACAACCACAATGGGAGAGCTGAGACAGAAAAAGAGAGGGCAGTAGGTTATGCTACTTTATAATATACTGTCTCAGATGAGCAGATGTAGTTCTTGTGTCGAAAAACTGTGCAGTACGTATCCTCCTTGCCCCTTGCACCCTCAATCCTAAGGTTTGTTGCATCATGATGGATGACATTACAAAATAGTTATCCAGTTTTAAAGGCAGTATTGCTCTTTGCTTCTTTATTTTTATTTTAAGATATATTCGTGGCCAACATCAATAACAGGTAATCCTACAAAAGTACCGATATTCCAAATTAGTCCCTATTGAGTAATAACTGCAGGAAAAGAGATGATAGAAAAAGGAGGAAAAGATGATATATATATAAATTTGTAAAAAATGTTCCTAAAGGATACAAATTCATTATCAAAAAGTTTTATAAATACCAGCTTTTACAAAAAACATATCTGATCATCTCAAATTGCACACATAGGATTTTATGAGACTTATGACACACCTGGATAACATTAATCATTTTTATAAAGTCATTGTAGGTAAACTCAAATACATCTCCAAAACTAGAATTTATCCACATAATGAAAAACACAGTAGTATCTCAAAAAGTAAGGAAACTCATTCTCAATATATCAGAAGTGAATCTGAAATAAGATTATTTGCTTTTAAAACAGAAAAATGCATAGCAGCACTGTTTGCACACTATTATCTCTCTACTTTTAAAATATAAATATGTATTTATTATTACGAACAGATGGTGGCCAAGAAAGGTATCAACTCTGTCTTAGCCAGAAGGTCAGGTCATGGCTGAGAGACCAAAGAACAATTACTGTTTGCAATTCAGCACCACACGATAAAACATCTTAGGTTCTTCTTTAAAAACACTACATGTGATTAAAATGTTTTCATTATATTTATATGAAACAATTTGCAATTATAGCATTTGTAAAGTCGTGCTTTAAAACAAGAAAATAAAGGAACACATTTTAACATATTAAATAATATTAGGACCTATGCAAAACTTTCTTGATTACTAGAGCCTTAGAAATGAAACAGCTGTTAAGATAGACACTGAGCCTTAGTATTAAAAGAAATAAGTTTTCCTTTTTTTTTTTCCCCCCTTCACTTTTCTTTTACAAAGGAATCAACAATCATTTTTGAAAAATATAGTTACTTCAGATAATTACTGAATTACTCTAATCTCTACAGGTAGGGATTCCCCCACCCATCACTTTAATTTAATTATATTGAATAACCACATTTTGGTATATTCATTCTTGCAAGGAATAAAATACCAGTATGCCGATACATGAGGTGAAAAATATTTTGTTACATTTTACAATTTGTGCGGAAGGCAATCCTGAAGCACGCCGAAGAACAGGATTTAAAATCCAAGTTACTTCTTCGGATATCTTATTAAACACATCCTGTTTTATTTGTATGCCAAGATTATGCCAACTCTCTTATCTGTGATATCTGTCAAGACACAGATGACAAGCCGGCTTTTTGTTTTTCCAAAGTGTCCTTAGGCCTAAGGGATGCAGGAGGAAAAGAAAAAAACCACTACAACAACGACAAAAAAAAAAAAAAAAAAAAAAAAAAACAACCCTGTAAACAAAAGGCTTTGGAAGGCCCCTGCTTTTCTGGGCTACATGATTTTTCAATACTTATTGAGTTATTTTATCCTTTTTTTTATTTTATGCATATTTTTACTATAATCTGAATCAATATTGTTTCAAAGTCCAAGCTTGTACTTCATTAAGTTAATAAGCTTATTATCTACATGCAGATTTTAGGCAACTGGTAAATAAAATATAATTGTAGAAATACTGCATTTTCCCTACATATGTTCTTACGTGGGGACTGATTTGTACATTTATTTACAAACGAAGGAATGATTTAAAACCTGTTGGGTAGTCTGCTCTATGTATAAAATCCATATAAAAATTATACTTTGTGTGTGTTATGCACTTCTCTGTGTATACGAAAGACATCTACTCTCATGAAAAGTCACAACTTTTGCATGAACAGTTGGAAGCTCGTATACCTAACGAAAATGGACAGCACCTCAACAAGAAGGGCACTTCAAAAGATACACAGTACACCAGTTTAAGCTGTTTGCCATGTATGCTACATGTTATCCTAATAACCTTCCCTATTGCAGTGGATGTTTTTCCACAGTCTACCTCCTGTAAAGCATATAGTCGTTTTTGTACATAGAATAAAACATATTACATATTTGACAATTTATGTCTAGTGGAATTTTTATGCTGTTATTTTTTTCTAAAAGTTTTTTTTTTTCTGCTTGCTGTTGTTGTTTTTTTTGTTGTTGTTTTTTTTTTTTTGTTTGTTTTAACTTTTCTATAAAGCCCAGTGTTCATTAGACTTGAATCTTTAAAGAAATTGGAAGATAAATGATTTCCTTTTTTCCTGGTATAGTTAGTTCATACTTAAGACTTCATAGTGTTTTGTCAAGCTATATGTATCCCTAGTTACATGTCATCTAATTGTGAGGAAAAAAAACCTTTATAAGCGCATGTATACAGTATATATAATGAATGTACGTTGTATGAATTCATAAGCTAGAGTAATTCTATATGAAAGCATGGGATGAGTACTACATAAAAGTGAACATATAAGGGCTGCAAACGAAAGTAAGCTATCCAAGAGGTATTTATTTAATAGTAATAGCTGACTTGTTGCCATTAATTCAGAATCCATTTAACATTAATAAATGACCACTATTAGAAAAATGAATCATTCCAACTTCCGAAATAACCCTATTTAGGCTTCCAATAACTGCAAAGTTATAGCAGTATCATCTCTTACCTGGTCCTTAATTTCAAGCTGCCTTATAGTTTTTGTTCTGTACTCTCTGAGCTCCTTTTCTGCCTCATCCTTCTTCATTTTGGTTTGATTCAACTGATAGCGCATTTCTCCACACACCTGTTAGATTATACAGACAACATGATCTGTAGCTTGAAGAACCAGGATTTGCAATAAGATCTTTTGGTGCCCTCTAGAGGTCGTTTAAACGCAAGATTTTAGTTCACAGAAATTTTAAAGACTACACATGATATAAATGTTTTTTTACATAAAAAGTGGGTCTGAATTCACTATATAGTGATTAACTTTGAAATACGCACTGCCTTCTACATTCAATTATATTTCGATCAAGATTTTGCAAACTATAAATATTTATGTTATAAATATACGTGCCACTAAATACTGTTAAAATACTGTCACTTTCATATTCTACTCCCATTCTCTTTATAATCTCAAGGACTACGTGAATACTTTCAACAACCTAGAAGTAAAGAATCTATCACATTCCTATATAAGGACATTGCTTCTTGTCTTACCAACTCTCTCCTGTTAAGAAAGAAAACATTTAGATGTTAATACATTAATCTTCAAAGTTAGATCAGAGCACTATAGGCTTGCTATAAGTCAAAGACAAGTTATTTTAAAATACCATATATGCATAGGCCAGAAGAAAGGGACCAAAGCAACATTTAAAAAAATAAAATAAAAGATCACCTCCACAAAACCGACAAGTAGTCTGTTCTATTGGGATGTTCACTAACCTACTCCCTCATTTATTTTATACCAGAAAAGTAGCTTGACTTCAGAACGTCTGAGGGAGCCCAATCCCTCCCATCTAACTTTAATTACTACTCTGACAACTTTACTCTCCCATTTCCAACTTCTAATGGATTCTATTTAAATGTATCTGTTGGGGAATGGAGAAGGTGGCAGACAAGCCGTCTCCTTTTTGCTTTTCCTGGCCAATTACCTGCAACTTGCACCTATTTATTTTATCTTAATTATTAACAAAACAAATATACGTAAGATCACTATCCCTCACAATCATCACTATCCCTCACAATCTCTAATGAGAACAGTTAGCCTCAGAACTTTCTTTCCAGCTCACACCTGTCCTGCTTATACTCTTCTACGAGACTTGCCTCCTAATTAGGCACATTTTTAATGTGCTGCTGGATCCCTGCACTTCTCAGCAATCAACCTCTTCTCACGCATTCTACAATAGAAATTCATTTCTACGGTTCAGTCTCATCTCTCTTCTCATTTCTATATTTTTCTGTCCTTAAAAAAAGGTACAGGGAAAGTAAACACACATACAGACATGAGGTCACCTTAACAACAAAAAGAAATGTGAGAAATGCTTGTGTCCAATAGTCCAGGCTCAAGTGGAATTAGCTATCAATCACAGTTTACTTCACATTTTTGCAGAAGTGGGCAAACTTCAGAGTAGAGAGGTGCATCAGAGCAGGGAGATGCAACAGTTTACACTTCTTACTTTCAGGCATGAATTTCCTCCTGTTTTGGTTGAGTACTCCAGGGGTTTACAGCTTATCCAACTAATTCCATTAGCTGTCGTCCCACTCCTGTTCACTGCTCAGTTAACCCCTCCCCATACTCCTCCCACTCTTGTTTAGTTTTTACCTATTATGGTATGTTGAGATAACCTCTCATAGTTCACCTTCCTTTCTGGTTATCATTTAAAGAACAGAATCAGTTTGTACCAGTACATTTCTGATGTTACTTAAAAATGCAGATCTTCTATTCTGCGAGCAGGAATTTATCTTGTATCAGAGCTCCATGGCACTTCTCTGGATCTCTTTAGAGTCCTAATATCTTATTCAAAACCAACACTTCCTTCCCCACAGAACTATTCTAACTTTAAGACACTGCGTCACTTATGAATTAGAAGTATTACAGGGAAAAGTGAACATATTCTTGGAGGATAACTTGCTAATTTAGTCCTGCTGCAAATAATGGAAAGTAGAAAATGCTACATAAACAATGATTATAGTTTTTATTTGTCTTAATTTTTATTTTTTACTTTTTTAATTGAAATGCGACACACAAAAATCCTAAGAAGCAGTTGCATGGAGTGCCAATCCTGTCTAGTTCCTCCTTTCTTTAGTTGAAGAATGAACAAACTGTGACCTGTTCCTTCCTCCAAATAAAGTAAAAAAACATGCAGCCATCCCTGCCTTTGGCTTCCCTGTGCACAGTACACATTGAATAACACAGAAGGATCAGCAGATGGTGCTGTCCTAATAACTGATTTTCTAGCCACCTAGTAGTTCAGACTGAAGGTTAAAAAAACTTGTCACCATGCTTTTTTTTCCCCCGAGTTCTAGTACAGGTTAAGAAAAGAAAAAAAAAATAATAAAAAATCAGAGAAATAAAAATTTTGTGTTTTTAATAATGGCAAACCACGTTTGGAAATTAGTTAGATACACAAGGGAATGTAAACATTATATAACCAACAAAACCAAAGTACACTGTCCCAATAGCACACAATTAAGACTTTCCTACAGAATTTTTAGTTGAGCTTAGGGACATGAGTGCACTTTACCAGTCTCTCATGACAGTGCAATGAAAACGCAGCACTGACTATTGCAAAGGGGTCACCCATTCAGCTTTGTATCAATTTTAACTCAAGCAGAGTCTAGGATCACGGAATTACCTCTCCCAAGGGACTGAATCAAACCAGTATGGTATAAAATTGGTACTACCGAAATCAGAGGATATTTGGCCATATTGCTTTCATCCCCTGCGAGCCCACCCCCAAAGATAGTGCTACAGCCCACTCACAAACCTGGTTCAGAAAACCAAAACTTTCATGTATCAGAAGTAGGAAAGCATATCATTTTTTACATTCTTGAAATAAGAATGTAAAATTCATATTTCTTTCAGTTGAATGTGAATTGAGTTTTTTAATACATTCAATTGGCTCTTTGCTGTAAATTTTCTGCATAACTTTCACCTATTTGTACCAGCAGGGGCAGCTGAGGAAGACAAACAGCTGACAACCCCTCCAGAAGTGGAGGCCTGAAGAATAAATCGCTCCCCAGTATCCTGCAATTAACTACTGGGGAATTATGATTAACTACTGGCTCCAGGATTACTAAGCAGATTTCATCTGCAGATTGTCTATTCCACATAAAATTATCAACTTCATCTTCATGAATCAATTTCTTTAAAAACTAAACTGAGAAATGTGCAAAATAAAGCTCCCCACAGTGATACAGACTAATTTGAATGTACACTTTTTATACTGTACATTTCTTATATTGTACATATATAAAATAGAATATATATTTCAAACTGTAATTCTTAACTGGAAGAAATATTTCTCTGTAAAATGCTTATTATCAGCATTAATTAATAAAGGAGTACACTGCCCAGCATTTCTATAGGAAAGTACTTGAAATACTGTAATTACAGGACAGGGTTGAATACTATGGTGTTTTCTTTACAACTAATACAGACTGTAATATGAATCTGCATAGTCTGAAAAAGAAAGCTCAACTTTTGACTCACAAGGTAACTTGGCAGACATAGAAGGTCTTTTCTACACAATTTCTCTGGAATTGTCAAAGTTAACATTTTTAATCATATGCACTTCACCAACACAGAGGAAAATCGAGAAACAAAAATCATCATCTTTCAGGTCACAACAGTGAGGTAAAGCAATGTGCCTACCTTGTTCATCTCCATTTCATAAGATGCAAGCTTACGTTGTGATTCTTCTAACTGGCTAACCAGAGAATTCTTCTCCCTTGAAATTCTCTCTACCTGAGCGTCTAACATGGCAACATTCTCAGACATGGCCGTTACCTGCAAAAAACCCAAGAACACAGCAATGATGAAATTCAGCCAACTACAGATCTAAACTCTCCAGGACTTTCTCCTTGAAAGTAACTTTGGTTATATAGACAAAACATATAATAAAAAGCATAACTTAGAAATATAATAAAAATATTAACCAAATACAGCTAAATTACTTTAATAATAGGAATATTATTTCAAATGTTTGAAACTTTTTGTTAGTCGGGGCAGTCTCCAGAAGTTGTTAGCGTGATCAAAGTGTCATAAGCATCTGGTCATAATACTTTTGCAGCTGTTGAAGAACTTTTTAGCACCTTATCTGTACTTATATAGATCAGTTTCAACAAAATCGTGTTTTCCCAGCTATATTTTGCACCAGTAAAAAGAAAACTGTCCTTTTAACAATATATATTCAATTAATATCAAGTTCAGACAGTATTTCAGCACTGAAAAATCAAAGCATAATATTGTACAAGAAGCATACAGAAATAGTATACTAAAAATTCTAATTAATTCAGATCAAATTTTACTGAATGCTGGAAAAAAATGTAACAATAAAACAGAGACAGTGACCCTTCAGCTATTTAGCCCTGCAGCTTGCTAATATAAGTGGAAATAATGGTGTCTGACAGTTCTAGGTTAACTTGCAGGAATTCAAAGCCAAACCTAGAGGATTACAAATTCATGACTACTTTTCACTTATTAAATATCCACCTGATTTTTCAATTGTGCCAATTTTTCCCCTCAAACAAATGATTTCTTAAAGCAAGTGAAAAAAATATTCACATAGAGGTTGACTTGATGCACTGCACACTATTTCTACCATTACTTTGTCCTGAAGCAGAATAGCTAATCCAATAATACATAGACATAAATCATACACATAGATATTTTTTTTTTAGAGTCATCCTATATCTTTCTTAATTACCAAGAAGGACATCATCACAGTTTCACTATGCATCATTTTATGCGTATGTGGGATTTGGAAAAAAAAAAAGAAAAAAAAAAAGCAGACTACAACTGCTAAGACTTGAGATCAGTTTCAGTAAAACACAGCACAGTGTGTGATGAAATACAAGGTGATGTGTTGACATGAAGGAATGAATTGTTCTGCTGAAAAAAAGGTATGACATGCTTGTCTAATAGACTGTATTTCAGACTGTATATTCTGCTCTAAAGTAAATCTAGATGACTGAAGACAAAAGCATAGAATCATAGAACATCCCAAGTTGGAAGGAGCACACAAGTATCATTGAGTCCATCTCCTGGCTCCACACAGGAACATCAAAATTCAAACCCTATGTTCAAACGTGCCTTGAAGTCTGGAAGGCTTGGGGCCATAACCACCTCCCTGGGGAGCCCATTCCTGAGCCCAAACACCTTGTTTACCTGTGGTGAAGAACCTTTTCCTAATCCCCCATCAGAATCTGACCCGACACAGTCATTTCCTCAGGCCTTGTCACTGTCCCCAGAGAGCAGAAATCAGGGCCTTTGCTCTCCTTGTCAGGAAGCAGTAGGCCACCATGAGGCTTCTCCAGCATTTCCTCTTCTTCGGGCAGAATAAACCAAGGGATCTCAGTCACTCCTCACATGTCTTGCCCTACAGTCCCTTCACCATCTTCACAGCCCTCCTTCTTAAGGACAACTTCCAAAGACAGCAGTGACTGCTTACTGCTTAATGATGGCTCACTGTCCACAGTTTAGGTTTTAATTTCCATTTGTCTTGTCAACAGATTTATGATGATCTCTTACAGCAGTTTTCTTTTTAAAACATCATTCAATCCTCATTACTGTACTTAATTCCTGTCTTAATATCTGGAATTGGAGTCAAAGGCTTTAAATTCCTATAACAGCTTCAGAATATTATTCTACCATCTCACAATACCAGAAATACAACCATATTCTCTTCTTTCTATACTACATATAGTCATATTACTATATGTCTCATTTCTAAAAAGAGCCAATAAATACAGAGTCTACAGTCAGAAGAGAAATTCACTGTATTGTTTCTAAAGCTCCACCAGAAAATGTTTGAAGAGGCTCTAAATCAAACGTCCCACAGGCTTACTGCTGTCAGTATGAAGTTTCCTCTGTATATGCAACTGGGCAGAAAACTCTTGTGTTTTATACTCACATTACACTTGGATCTAGAAATCAAAAGCAAGACTGTGTTACAATGGTCAGTGAGTCTCAGTGAGAGAAATTCTGTCTGAAAGATTCTATAAATACGAAGTTGTTCTATTTTGTTTTAGACAAGATTCCAACACATTTCTGCAGGTGGGCAAATTAAGTACTGATCAGATCTCTCTGAAAAATAGCATATTTTCAGATAATATATCAAACGTAGCTTTGATATATTAAATAAGCTCAAAGTAGCAAATAGTTCTAACCTTTCATGCACAAAATTTTGAACACTCAGCTTGACAACCTAAATAATACTCCTTATAAGAAGGTAGGAAAAAAAACTTGCTTTAAAGTAATGGTAGAATAGATTTACTTTTAGATTTAGAGCTCTCAAATCCAAAATGGAAACAAAACGAAGAAAGACCAAAGAGAAATTTTAGAGAAATCTTACACTTCTTGTACATACAAATAGGAAAAGTCATATACATACCATTGGTGCCAAGTCCTCTCTTTCTTTCTTCATTTCTTCCCGCAGAGCTTCTTTTTCCTCAGACCTCTTATTTAGCTGGACAGCCAACACCTTCTCAAGATGATTCTTCTGGCGTTTCAACTTACTTCTCAGTTGCTCACACTGAACTAGAGCCTAAATAAAGAAAAATACAAAAATAATTGTTATTTACTGATTAAGAGAAGCCTAAAAATTTAAATTACTGCAATATGTACCTAACATCTTTAGAGAAACCAATTTTTTTTTTTTTACACTTTTTAACACAGTTATGAAGTTTATGCATTCCTCCTGTATTAACATCTAAAACAGAACTAACAAATTCAAAACAGATGTACATTTATTTGTATAAACATACCCAACTGTGATTTGTAATTCTAAATGCATTTAGAAGTCAGGGCAAAGAAGAAAACACTTGTAGGGTATATTTTCCAAATAAGAAGCTGTTCTTCTATACCTAAGATGGTTATTTGCCTATCATTTAAAAACTCCTGAATGCACATCTCAAGAACGAGCCTCCAATAGCCGACTCCCTGCAAACTTTGCTGTTTTTACTATATAAGCATTTCAAACAGTTATTCTTCTATGAAATCTATGTTGAAAACACTCCTGGATTTATTACAGCTAAGCAAGTTTAGCCTTACTTAGATCCAGGAGGAGATCCAGAAACAGATACAACTAAAAAACAAAAAAAATTGTGCTTTTTAAACAATAACCTGAAGTCAGACAGTCTGACAGAATGACGAAACTGTAACATAGTGGGCTTCCAAATGCTACCCCCTCACTTTTCTCAGGTGAGCTTTTTTAAGTGATTCTTAGAAAATAGCCAATATGTGCTTACCTAGATAAATACTACTTGCATTTGTAAAACAAACAGAACAAATAAAAAGAACCACTAAACAAACAAACAAACAAAAAAAACCAATCATGCAGAGCTTCTTTTCGTATATGGAAGAAACTGTGTAGATATGAAGATGTATTTCATTAAAAGTTCTACTTGTCTTGAAACATTACTAACATGAGCTAAACTGACTCATCACCTCTCTATTGAGTAAAAGCTTGGAGCTGTGATAATCACATGTAACATGTTCATAGGATTTCAGGCTTTTACTATATTTTCCCCCACAGATCACAGACGTTATACATCCCTACAGCATCAGATAAATAATACCAACCACTATCACTTAATTGATCATTAGAAGAATTATATCAGTCTTACCCAATATTAAAAACAAAGTCACTTCATTAAAAAGTATACTTAAAAATCAAATAATTTAATGACGATTAAATAAAATAAAAATATCCCCAAAACACAATCTCTAAATTCCACAGTAATTCACTAATAATACAGTAGATGTCACTAAATATCAAGGAAATAATTTATATCAATATTAGTTATTATACTTAACTATGGCTAGCATAAGCATCAGATCAAAACTAGTTTTACCATTATTATTTACACAGTGTCAAGAGCTTCACATATGTAGTATTTAAACAGGACTTATCAACTTCAGAGTTATGTTAACTAATGAGTTCTTGCCCTGCACTCATCTGAGGTAGAAAGAATTGTTTGTAAATGTTTCAAGTATGCTTTCAGGAGCAGTTGAGAAAAGTGGTATATTATCTGTGTGACCTATTGTAGGGTACTGCTTTAGCAGGGGGGTTGGTCTTGATGTTCTCTTGCGGTCCCTTCCAATACCTTCAATTCTGAGATTACAATCATCTTCCTATACGTTGTGAATGCCTTTGAAAACATTACCTTTCAGTTTTTATCATCTAGCTCTGAAACTACTTAAGAATTCAAATAACGGCCTTAGAATGCAACACATCCCACAGCTTTGGATGACAACTTAAGAACTCAGATTTCATGTCACTGCTTAGAAATACTCACAGTCTGAACCTACATCAGTGATAAAGGTTTTATGCACATTCTCTCCTTAGCTTGCAAACTATTTCATATTTATAGGAGTTCTGAATACTCAAAGGCTCTAATCTTTTTGATGACTTTACCTTTGTTTTTTCTAAATTGGCCTCTTCTGTCATTTGCACAGCTTGTTTAACTTGCTCATATGCATTAGATTCTCTTTGCTGCATCTCTTTCATGTTTTGTCTCACTGAAACAAGCGCTTCCATCAAATCATCTCTTTCTCTGCACATCAAGAAAAAAAATGCATTTTTTCCATATCTTCCTGTACGTAGGTATATCAAACCAACAAATATTTACAGATAAAACATATTAACAGATAAAAGACAGAAGACATGAGTGAAGCGAGAATAAAAGCAGTATGGGTTAAGCACGAAAGACAGAACTCTCTTAGTACCTGCTGAACTGTCAGTATCTATCACTTGTTGACTAGTTTTTTGCTTCAGAAGGATGGGCTGTTAGGGAAGCTACCAGTAAAACCAGCAGAACTCGGGCCACTGAAGCTGAGTAGCTTTCTAGTGGCATTACAAAATATGGAACCATGCGAAAAAAAAGAACTTCATAAAATATCAGAACAAAGCAATGTGCCATTACCCTGTCGTTAGATGTAAAATAGGAAAGACAAATAATTAAAAGATTCAGGTTCCACAAATAATTCTGATTATTGAATATACCAAGAAAAAATAGACCTGCTGCACGCTATAGCTGAGCTAAAGAAAGAATGACACCCCTGAGCAACTTCATATTAACAAAAACTGAGATCCATACTAAACGCAGTATCAAAATCAGCAAGTTGAGATGCTTAAACTTACCACTACTTTCTATATGGTGAATGCTTTTCAGTTCTGAGAGTACAATTGTCTCCATCTATTTAAGGGACAACTAGATTCTGACTGAAAATTGTTGTTTGTGCATCTGTTGTGTTGAATGGTAACATAGCTCTATGTATTCTTCTTAACAGCATTTAGACAAACTACTTAGTCCCTTTGAAAATGTCTACTGTAATATCTGTGTTCTAATAAGTTCCATGAAATACATTGCTATCAGATGCCGTTGAGAGACTGTTTAAATGAAAGAAATATATCAGCTCACACCTTTTGTTTCAAACTACCCTGTAACATAAGGTGACAAAAATGTGCCGGCTCATAGTTTCCACAGCTTCTGGGAGAAATAGTTACAAAAAAAAAGAAAAAAGGCAGATTTGGAAACATGATTTTTCAGCAACAGAGAGCTTTCCCAGAAAATTCTTGGACTTGTGACAATAGAAGAATACATAAATCTTCCCAACAACCACATAATATGTAGAGATTACATCCATTCGTCAGACAGTATACATTATGCCCCTTTAGGCTTCTCACTTCTAATTGACCCACTACCTTCTCTCCAGCAGACTCATTCTAAAACTCTGGAAATCCGAAAAAGCTTTATGTATCTGACAATAGACAGATGGCTGTTTAACAAACTTTGAGAAAGCTGCAGCATCCTGTCACTATTACAAACAAGAAAAAAGGGAGAGATTTCCAAAGATGATTGACTAGCAGCATTTCTTCTAAAAAAAAAAAAAAAAAAAAAAAAAAAAAGTTACTGCTCTTGGAATTTCTGAATTACTATATCTTACTACATGCCGTATATACTACATGCAGTTTGTTATTTTCTAAACCATTTAAATAAAAGCTACAATTTAAAAATGGCTGCTAATAATCATTTCATTTCTTTCTTATTCAAAGGTTGTATCCTTGAATTAGTTAGCAAGGCATTCTATCCCAATCTCCAGACCTATTAAACACATTCAAGGAAAAAAAGGATTTTACTGTTAGAGTGTAAGGTTTGCATGCAGAATTAGTGCAATAAACACAGACTATGAGCACTCTGCCAGGGAAAACCCCAAGGGATAGTAATCATAAGAGAAAGACTAACTTCCTCTTGCACTTGAAAAAAGAAAACTACAGTGCATTTCACAGTGGCTGTGACCCACACTCTTATTCTGCCATCAATTTTAGTATTACAATTTGAACTTGGGACCCCATTGTCCTCTAAAGGTCTCTACAAATACAACCAAACATATTATCATTTCTCTGGTTTAATGCAAAAAAATGTTACTTCAAGAGAAACTATGTATGCCCAAACTTACTTTGTCACCCTCTCAATGACCTGCATGTGAACATTAGAATGTGTCTGTGCAAGAACCGCCTCCTGCTGTGCACATCTGAGACAAAGTCCGCCAACTCGATTGGAATTTGTGGTCAAACCAAGAGATTTCTGGTGCGTTAGCCTTACATTCAACTCTTCACATGCCTTCTGAGATTCTGAAAGGTGTTTCCTAGAAAGAAGAAACCCCAAAGTATTTGAGCAACACTCAAACACTTCTACATTTATACGCAATATATAATAAATGCAAGCAAACAAGAGCTGTAAGAATCTACATAATGTACATTATTTAACACATTTCAGCAGCCTAAGGAAAATTTTAACAGAGAAACAGCAGTTGAACTGTCCCAACAAAATTATTAATAGATAAAATTAAATTGTTTCTTTTGCCGTGACAAAAAACAGTAAAGCCACATGGAAAATTCAAGATGATAATTGCAGTCTTACATTTTTCCTGAAGAGAAAAAAGGATTCATTATTAAAAAAAAAAAAAAAAAAACCTCTGTAAATGCATTTACACAACAGCTGTGCAAATATTTCAATGTCCTATAAAATCTAATTTTCCCTGCTCTTATTGCTAATACAATCAGTAGCTTCACATTTCTATTCTACTCTCAAATTAGCCAGAAAGTGACAATACACTCCCTAGAGAAAAAAAGAGAAAATCCAGCACATTCACTCTGACCCTCTCTCTGCTCACTCTACAAACAAACTTGAGGTCAATCCCAACTCCAGAAAAACAGAGCAAGTTCCTTATTTCTCTATGAAATTTCTACCAGGTGCTATGAAGAATTTTCTCTAGAATTTCCAAGCATCTGTCAGGTCAGGAAGAGCTCGGTAAGAACGCTGACATCAGGAAGTTCCAGACAAATGCACACTGTGTTCATAAAGATCATTTTGACAAATTGTGCAACGCATCCAAAACTTTCAGTTTGTTATGCAGACCATCTGGGCAGCAAACACATAGCAAGTCTGACACATTCTGGCTGCATTGGATTTACTGAGCACATGATACGTACACTGCATGCACGTATATTTCCTTCTGGGAAATCTTCAGTGTACTTTTTTCAACTTTAGAATTTGGCCTACTAAGTAGAATAGAATACACTCTAACCTGGACAGAATTTGCCCCAGGTATATCCTTGGACAGTTATGGTACAGCAGACCTATTATTAAGAAATCCAGGGGAAAAAAAAAACAAAGATCCTATATAAATTAATACTTAGTTAAAAAAAAAAAAAAATAGGGATAGTTGCAACTGAAAACATAAAATTTTGAACTTGGGAAAAAAAAAAAAAAAAGAAACACCAGATCTCAAGTAGTTCAAAGTGGTTACACATTCAAAGATCACACCCTTTAGGAGTGTGATCATTTCAACCTCTAATCATTCTGATTATTTTTACAACTTTAAGTTGAGAGGGGAGAAAAGCCAAGAGATTAGGTAGTTGAGATTTAAGATCCTCCTACACTTTGACTAGCACAATTGACTTAGTACATTTATGATTCCACCACTGCAGATGGCATACTTAAACCAGTAACTCCTTATGCAGACACACACACACACACACGTAGAACTAGATAACCATCAGATGTACCAAATTAGAAAATATTTCGGGAGAAACATAATTAAACAGATTCAACAGCTGTATCATGAATGAAAGTACATAAGGAGAAGTGTATCCCAGAACATCAAATCTCTACTTCTGGTTTTGCTAGTCTGTTGTCTATAATGAAACCACTCATTCTGAGTGCATAACCTATTTCCACATACATTTATTTTTAAAGATATGCAGGTTACACGACTAGAAACACAGCATGCATATTTCCAAACAATGATTTTAGCACAGGACAACATAATGTGGCCTAAACTAGTTCAAAGATTCCTAAAATTTTTGACACCAAATATCAGAAGAAGAAACTTAATTGTGAAAGAGCTCACACAAGTTAAAACTTGAGCTTCTTTTTTTTCTGTTTGCATTATCTGAACAGACATGGAGTTTCCATAAGGAAACAGCAAAAAAGGATAAAGACATTTCATATCACGTTTTGAGGCTCAGAAATGTCTGCAAATACAATGATTTGACATAACCTATCAAATGCACATATTGCGTTTTAATAAGAATGCAATTACATTTGTATCTGAGAAAATACAAATAAATCCTATAAAACCAGCTTTCAGGCCAAGTACTTGAAAACATCGTATTCAGACTTTAACCACACTGTTATTTAAATTCAAATGACGAATGCATGTTAGGAGTTGATAATACTTCAGCAATAATTTTAAGAACAAAAAAGAAAAAAGCATTTCATTTCACCTTGGAGACTGCACTTTGGCTTCAAATATATTGACTTTGTCTTGATAAAGAGGTTTCTGTTTTTCCTTTAGAAAAGACGGGAGAAAAAACAAAACATAATTGTCTTTTGGTTTATTCTTAATATTGTCTTTACATATAAATACAGACATAAACCACTTTTATTCTTTTCTCCTGAAGATACACACCTGTTAAATCACTAGACTCCAAGAAATCTTATTTTAAGTTTTCATTAAGTCCACAAAGTGAACAAAATTCTCATTTACTTATTTCTACACAACTTGCCAGTTCCTCATGTGGCATAAATTGCTACACCTCTACATATTCCAGCCACCTACAATAGTTAACAAAGTTCATGATCCTATCTCCAAGTTTCTTTCTCCTGCAAGCCTACAGAAATAAAGGATTATTCAAGAAACTATTTTTTCATAATATAACATCATACTCCTACAGCCTGGTACTCCTACTACAGATAAATCAATGACAGCAGTAATAAAATACAATGGTGATAACAAGAGAAAGCATCAGAGATTTAGCCCACTATGATGCACAGAAAGAAGTCGCAATCAATACGATACTCCTTTAAATATTACAGAGGAAAAAGCGCATTTAAAGTAAAACAAAGAAACAAACAAGAAACCTAGCTTTCAAATAGATCAATTGTTATTGATCACTGAAGATGTATTCAGCTAAATATGTGCCACAAACATGATTAAAAGCAGACCAAAAATTTCAAAACTTTTTCCCTGTTTTTTTTTCCCAAAAGATGGCAATGTCAACCAGTTCATTTACAGCAAAGAAATCAAGAATATTGTCCCAAACTAAAGGAACAGGATAGGCACTACAACAACTTTGAACCATGAAGGATTCTTGGTATCTCTAAAAGTACAAGTGTAATTCAAAGCAGGGAAGACAGACTGAGCCACTTTTCTACCTTACTGACCCTGCACTGCTCCAGAAGTAGAAAGACCCATTACAAACAAGCTTGTCTGCAGGCCTGCCTAAAATACAGCAGCTAGTTTCCATCTCCTTATGGATTGTGTTACTGCCAAGAATCTCCAAGGCATATTGGAGCCAGCACTAACCTGATATTCTAGAATCAAGAGTTATCTCTTGGAAATCAACGTCTGCAGCTACAGCCTGACATCTGTGTCTAACTGGAGAATTATATTAATTAGGGAACAACGAGGAGATGTGGTTTAAAAGAATAAAATTTGATCTCAGATTAATGTTCAGCCAACCAAAACTCCTTTCATAAATCTATTACAAAACTGCAGCAATAACACACTACTGAATGCTTTTCCAAAGGTAAAAAAAAATCCTAATACCAACCAGTTCTACATGGCATTTTTCTACTTCTCCAACAGTTTTCGAAACCAAAGCTGGATCTCTGCTATGTTCTGATGATGAGGTGAAAGGTTGATTCAGTTTCAAGTCATTACTACCCAGACGCCAGGAGTTTTTATTATTTGCCTAAAATAAAAACATTAATGCTTCAATTACAATTACGTATGCTGTGTTTTAAATGAATATGAATTATGTAATTAAAATTACAACATTCAATATTTACAGTACAGTATAAGAACCATAAACAAGTCTATTAGGTTAGAAACCTACAATGTTATCTACAGGAACTCATGTTTTCAAACTGTCATTTTGCCTAGACTAAAATCAGTCTGAAGATAACCATATAGGATTCAGTTCTCTGAACCTTGGTTAAAACAACAGAAAAATAAAAAATTACCGAGGTATCTAGAAGAGTTTGTTCTCCCAAGGTATATTCTGCAGTCAAAAACTTCAGTTTCTGATGGAGGTCCTCATTTTCAAGTATAACTACTCGAACCTGATCTTTCATCTCAGACAGTTCCTCCTGTGGGACAGAGAAACTGCATGTAAAAGATTCCTTGAGACTATTATCATTCTGATAAAAACAAAGTCTAGACAAATATTTTCAACTATTTCAGCTTTTTCAAATGAAATCAGAACATTCAGAAAAGAGTTGCCATTATATGGAAATTTAAGCTACAAAATAATTTCTTAAAAAAATACATTTATTTGCACTTGTAAGATGAAATAAAAACATCTGTGAAGGTCCTTAAACAGTCCGTAGAAATGAAGATGTGCAATAAAGCTCAGTGGTTATCAAACTGTTGTTTACTCATTTTTGGTCATTAAAGCAATTTATCTCAAGAGTAAGCACAAGCTTTTTTATTTTTATTTTTTATTTTTTTTAAGTAACTTCATAATTGGAGGATCAGGGTTTCAGAAGCTGAAGTATACTGTGTATTACCTTGCAAAACTTCACTTCTGCTTCTAAATGGTTTATGTACTGAGACTGATCATTTATTATAGGAATAAGATCAGAAAGGTGGTCTGGTAAGTCTTCTGTTGGAGCTTCTGGGGTTTTCTGTAGGAAGTAAAGAACAGTCTGTTATTTTTTGGTTTACCAATTACTGCAATAAGACATCACTTGCACACAGAATACAGTTTATGCTTAATAAAAGAAATACACACTCCACCCAAGAACCAGGTCATGAGAAAGGGAGAAACAGCAATAACTTTTAAGCTTTAGTTCAAAAAGTAAATATGCCACTTCTGCCAAAACATATTACTGCTTGATTAAGTACATCTATAGAACATAACCACCAACCAATGCCCAAATGAAATTCACACACTATTTATTATTCATTTTAGACAAATGTTGGAGGGTATTTTCTTCTGTGACATGAATATTGAAATATCTTGAATTTTAATCGGTACGCATCAAAGGATACACCTCTAAATGTTCATTAATAATTGCTGCAGAAGTACAAGTATGTCTGCAATTTTAATAGCCACACAGAAACATAAGAAAATGTGTAACAGACACTCCATATACCAAAGAGACAGGTATTTTAAGATTTTATAGCTTCACAGCACTTACTCCTAAGAGTACTGTACTAACTAAACAAATGTAAATAAATCTATTATTAAAATATCCTTAAAATCACAGTTGAAACGGTCTCACAAAAATCATAGCCACTCTTTTATCCTACTAGCAACAAAGAGTCCTTGGCTGTCTGAAAAAAGAACTAATTTAGAGTTGACATTACACAACTGTTTTGCATATTGTAATTCATTCAGATCTAATTAATTAGTCTTAAAGGTCCCAGATGTAATGTTCAGAAACTGAACAGTTGGACACCTAAGTCTCCTGGACCTCATAAAAGATTCAGAAACCTACATTTTTATATTTTTAAAATTATTTGTTAAATATTCACAATTAAAAAAATACATACGTTAAAAAAAATCAAGCTACTGTTGGCTAGCTATTACACCCTACATATAAACTGTACATCTGACAAGAAAAGTAACTGATGGAAAACGTTTTATTTTCCATGAGGTATTAAGGTTCCCTGTCCAATGTTCAAGATAAAATCTCAAGGTTTTGTAACTAGAACTCTATCATGATGTTTAAATGAGAATGAATAATCAAACCTGAAAAGGTAACAAATTTCTAGCAACAGCCTTCGTTTTGAATTATACCCAATATAAATTTTGACCATAGTAAAGGAGCGACTCTTGTTTCATGTGGAACTACAGTTACGGAGATAAAAGCCAGGTTTTCCAGAATCATCTAGAAAAACATTTATAGAACACACTCCAAATCTGTAATGTACCCACCTTGGCTCAGTGCATGTAAATTCCCTGTTGTTCTTACTCAGAATTCACCATATTTTACAGAGCATTTATGTAAACTAGTTTAGATTGTTTTAAAACATGAATTGTTTTCCACCCCACACACATCATGGTCAACAAGAAGGAAATGACTAAATCAAGTATCTGGGATTTTTCTTCTGCTGTGGTCATAAACACATGAAATTCAGACCACATCTTCGAGAAACTGCATTTCAGAACGTCTCACGAGCTCTAATTCTTCCTGGATAGTAGAAAACATCACAGCATGCATGCCATTCATTCGAATAACACAAAGAAACAAAAAGAAGCATACTCGAAATTGCATCTTCTCCGCTGATGGAGGGGCTTCACTTTCCATCCTTTCGTGATGTTGCAATAACATTCTAAGTTGATTAACTAGGAAGAGATTAAAATAGAAAAAAACAACACTGATTATAAGCAAAAAATACTGATAGCATGAACTGATAAATTTAATATTATTTCTAACACTTTTAAAGCTATTACTCCTACCTGCGTGACTGTGCCGCAGTTCCTGCCATGGTGGATTCCCACTGTTGTCATTGCCTCTGTCCACATCATCACTGCCCGTGTCCACAGAGGATTGGTCAAATCCAACTTCAACCTTACTCTCTGCAAGATTTGTTTCCGTTAAGGCATACTTCAGATGATGGATGTTATCATTAGCACACTCTGCAAACATTCATATCATTAGTCACAGTAAACAACACAAAGGAAAGTATTTGAAGTTGCAAAAATTGTGAGAACTAAATGCATTCAGCAACTGTCCAACTTGACCCCTTCATCTTAAGGCAGTCACTGGAAGCAATCACATAATGCAAACAGATGAAAATATGATATGTCACAACTTGAGGAAGCAACATTTATTACATTTCTAAAAATCAAGTTATGAACAGCATGTTAGCCTGCCAGTACCCTACCACTCCATAGCAGCACAAGTAGCTACTATTAAAAATCGTCAGTACAATGCTTCAACAACCAGTCATACACCTGATTAAAATGTTTTCTATTCCAACAAACATAACACTCATTCTGTATTTCATATAATGCACAGGATCAGGCTCTTAGGACAGCAACACTGACTTCTCATGGTGATTCCTTATATGACAAAGCAACACCTTGTACAACTGAAAAATAACTGACATAAAAATTCAGCAAATGCAGTCAACATAAAACAGTGATTAAATAAAGACAGATGACTTCAGAATGAGTGTAAAAATAGATAACACGCATCATTAGAAACAAAAACAAAAAACTCTTTCCATATAAATCAAGACACCTTATGACCCCTTTCAAGAACTGAGTTACTTGGGAGTAATACAGTAACATTCTTTTCTTATTTACAATATGTTTTAATTGCTTTCTTTTTTATCCTTCTTTTTATTCAGCTGACTTCATAAAAATAAAAAACCATAAATGCCATACTACTCGAATATAGCTAAATATTGCCAATATGTCATAAAAAAATGGAAAAATTTGCAGGTGAAGAAGTCAAAAATGGACAGAAAATTAGAAAGTACAGGCTTGGCTTTAAATAATGATATTTCTGGTTAATTAACTGACTGAGGTCCTACAATATGATCTTATTACTTCTTTCTTTCATCTGCCTATGTATAAATGAAGATCAGTAGTTTATTCTTCTTCCCTTTAAATGGTGGACAAAATAGCCAGACAGGACAGACAGGGAAGCAGCCTAGAGTAGTATGGCATTCTGCAATAAACAAAAGCAGGATCTTGAGGCTCTACTGTTCTACCAAGTGAACTCAGAAAATGATGCAAGTGTTGGTCAAAGAGTGTGCATCCCCAGTATGACAGCTCCCCTTTGCAATTCCCAGCCATTTAGTCAGGAATGTAAGACAATACATTTCTTTTACATTTTGTGCAAAATAAATTCACAGTCATTTGTGACAACCATTCAAAACTTCCCTGAACCAGAAAAGCTTCATAGTTGTTATTAATAACTTAACAGTGAAATGAAAATCTAGTACCTACTTTGTTCATTTATCCTGTATTCTTTGGAAGGTAATTCTACCATAG
Organism: Callipepla californica brunnescens; assembly: GCA_023055505.1. Classification (NCBI taxonomy): domain Eukaryota; kingdom Metazoa; phylum Chordata; class Aves; order Galliformes; family Odontophoridae; genus Callipepla; species Callipepla californica. The sequence goes on along the minus strand of JALIRH010000003.1, from coordinate 34,872,130 downwards.
AACTAAAGTATATGAAGCATTTAGGTATAGATGGCCACAAAACAGGAGTTTCACTGCTGTGAGACATGGCTTATAAGGTAACAACTTTTATTAGAGCAACTGCTATAATCAGGAAAACAACAAGCTCTTCACTTTATAGAATCATAGGGGTTGGAAGGGACCTCAAGAGATCATCAAGTCCAATCCCCCTGCCAAAGCAGGTTCCCTACACCAGGCGTAGGGAACTTTAATTTTTTCAAATTCAAATACATTATCTTGATGAAAGTTGGGATATCACAGTCCTTTTCAGTCCTTTTCTCTGCCTTGCCATAACTCACCCCTAGTTCATAAAACATAAATAAGCCTCCAAAAATATTCTTTTTAGGGATACGGTTCTCAGCCCGGTGTGCCAGCTATGTCTCACATTTTAGTGATACTACTTTTTCATAGATGCATGAGCTCCTTCTCACATACTAATCTGCCTGCAGCACTCATTTGTAAAGCCCATGAATCTTATGACTAGTCTTACCTCTTCTGATTTTCAGGTACTCCATGCTTTACCCAAGTGAATGTGAGAGCAGAAGCAAAAGCATGTTTTAAACAGTCAATTTATTATAACAAATCCAAATATATTTCACAAGGTAATGGCTCAGGCAAGAGAATCTAGGATATATATTTTTCTATTAGTTAGTGGGCATAGTTTAGTTATTCCTCCAAGTCTTAAGGATTACAGGATACTATGAGAGTGGGAGAGTTAACTGACAAGTGGTAACAGTATCTCACTGATGTAACGGCTTGAATATTTAGTATACTACGTTGCAACAAGTTGTTGCCAAGAGATCTTCAATGTCAGCTAAAGTATTACATGGCATGCTACTTGATAACTAGAAAATTCTCCACATTTTCCTGCTCACTGTAGGCCTCTGTCAGAGAGCCCTGAAGTCAAAATGTTTGCTTCTGCAGCCAGTAGAAAAAATGAACAAACAAAGAGTTAATAAGAAGAAAGTACAGGTCCATATGTATATTTTCCTTCATAAAATATAGTGGGCAGGAATAGTAGTGAAACACAATAAGAACTTCATATGTGGCACATTGATGTCTACTTTTTTTGGCTAAACATTTCCTGTCTCTGGAAGAAAATCCCCATATTTTTGAAAGCTTCATTAATATTTGACCAAATTGCTCAAATGCTTGCAGGTTCCATAATTATAAAGGCTGCTGCTATCAGCAAAAAAGCTCACTACTGGGAAACTGGGAGTGAGGAGCTTCCAATATCAAACAGCTAACGTTCACTTGAGTAAGAGTTGAAATGGACATATAAAAGGCAAAATGTACATTACAGTTTTTCTCTAAGTCCATCATTTGGGGCATTAGGATAAAAGGATAAACATTAACCAGTGGGAATATACACATTTGCTGCTTCTATTAATGTAAAAATATTCTTTTTAAACATGGAAGAAAAAAAAAGAACAACAAAAAACTTCTGTGGATGTTAACTATTGGAGACCAAGGCATCTTTACTTAAAGATAACTCAGTGACTTTTAAAGTGAATTTAGAAGTCATACGTTTCAAAGTGCTAGCACATTCAGTCTATTTTTTCAGTTAGCTATTCCTATAACAGTAAGTTTAAAACAGGTTTCAGTAAAAACATACTGCAGAAATCTGCTTGCATATCTGAAATTCCATTGTCATGTACTTTTCTGTATTTTAACAAGACTTTACAAACAACATTTGAGAATATATTTCTGTTGTGTGATAGTTTAATTAACGTGTTACCTCCTACAGGTAGAGCTAAGGATATAGATGAAGCACAGCATGGCTGAGGTTGGAAGGAACCTCTGGAGGCCATCTGTACAACCTCCAGCACAGACACCACATTCAAGGGCTTTCAAAGATCTCCACAAAGAGTGAGAGCACACACAAAAGAATACTGATTGTGTCAAATGTTCAACTTTAATTGGAAACAAATCAAAGTGATAATACAAACTAGGATTTCTGAAAGCAATCAAATCTAAAATGCAGATATTACCAATGGAGGGGAAAGAAAGCCTTGATCTCTTTTTTCCTACTCCTTTTTTCCCCTACAGTACTCATTAAGTGTTTTTTTTTTTTTTTAAGTTGCCTACAGACATACAAAAGTAATTAGATCACCTATACTAGAGAGGATCTGATGTGACTTTGTACAATCCACAAAAACATATGCTTGAAAATCTGCTTCATAAAATATTTCTTTTGTTTACTAGAATGAAATATGTGAAATGTCAAAACATGCCTATAAATTCAATCTCAGTGTTTCTAAAGATCAATTTCCTGGACTAAAAATTTAAAAATACATTTTATTTACTCATAAAGCTTTTTGATTTTCAGTACTTAGTGGTCATGGCACCACACCTGCTGGAGGTCGAAGAGTATTTGAACAGCACTCTGAGACAGAGGGTTTGAATTCTGAGTGATGCTGTGTGGAGGCACCTGGAGGCTCCATGGGGCCCCTCCAACTCCAGATATCCCACAATCCTATCATCATGAAAAAACACAAGCTAGCAACAAAACCCAATGCATTTTTTTCTTTGATGCATGAGTTTTCACTCTAAGTATTAAACCCTGAAGACATATTATAGATATCTTTTTATCCAGAGAAGTATCTTTATATAAATACAATTAGTAGAAGGTTTTTTTTTAAGAAGCAGGTCACCACTATCCTAGAATGTTTTTTTTTCTTTTTCTTTTTACAATTGGAAACATTACTGATGCACTCAACTTGTCAAATAAATAAATAAATAAATAATAATAATAATAAAAAGATAGAGGCTAAAGTCAGAACATTGAAATGAAATTCAACATGGAAAAGCCTGCTGTACTTCCAAATAAGTAGTACGCAGCTCTGGGGAAAGAAAATAAATAAAAAAAACAACCAGTGAGAACAATATGCCACTGAAGGGGAAACAGAAAAAACAGAGAAGGCATTGAAGCCTGTTTGCATTGCCTAAACAAAAGATGCTTTTCTCCAGACACCGCCCAAGACTCTCTCTGAAGAACAATTCTTTAAATGGAAGCACCGAAGTTACCTCATTCATGAACTCAAAGTGCCACAGAAAATACTCCAAGACCTAATGGAGAGCTTAGCAAAGGAACCAGCCATCCAAAACAACAAAACTGGCTGCAAGACACAGAAAAACTCCAGCTGGTACAAGTGTTAAGGAACACACATTGAAAAAAACACCTACATCTCTGCAAAAAATGTTGCTTTAATTACAGTCTAAGGACAACTGCCTAGTTTTTTGTTTTTAATAAGACTGTGAAGAAACTAGCAATATTTAAAATATTTACTGGACAGATTTTCACACGTTGATAAACAAAAAAAAAAAAAAACCTGTTGCTTGAAAACAGTTAATTTGCACTCATTTTGTAGTATTGAAGCACACCAGCTAGAACCAATTCCTTCTTCCCACTCATGAAGCAGTGCTCATGATGGAGCAGGAGGCTCACCAGACATTCACACCATGACCACCAGGTTTTAGTAATTGATGTGACTACAACAACATAGCTCTTATTTTGAACTAGAAAATACCTTTCTTTCTTCAAGGACAAATTTTGAACAGAAATCCTATTACCTCCTGGCTACTTAGAAGTTCATTTGAAATAGTTTCAATAACTCTAACTTACAAATACCACCCTCCTAACTTTGCATTACACACAATTACCGTAATTATATAGAGTCTTAGACACACCAAGAAAATCTCTGCTACAAGGCCTTCATTATTTCCATCACAAATCCCTCTGCTGGGTTCTAGGACAACTTATTCCTTGGTATTGTTTTTTGTCTGGCTTTTTGCCCTCAAGCTATTGGAGTCAGCTTGCTGAACACTTGGACTTCCCTACAAATCACTCTTCTGAGAGAACTCTCTTTACAACAAAGGACACTGCACTGAAGAGTAATTGGCGATCTTTGAGAACTAATACATCTTTTCGTCATATGGAATAAGGCCACAAAATTATTCCTCTGATCTCCAGAATGGACAGTACTAACCTCCTGCCATGTATTCACCTGGGTCCAAGAGGAACTGCTGCGATGCATCAGCCAGAATTCACAGAAGGTCAAGGACTGCAGTTCAGGAATGCTGCATATAAAAAACAAACAAAAAAAAAAAACCATCAAATAATGCTAAATGCCACCTGAAATTAAAGAATCCCAATGACATGAATGATACGAGCTTGTAGAAAAATAAATTGCATGAACAGAATACATGTATCCAGTCACTTTATATTATGAGCCCTAACATTACTCCTGTAAACAGTTTACAAGTCCAAGACGCAAGATTCTTGAGACAGATCCCTTAAAGTTACAAGCAACTCAAACCCATCACCTACAGTCTCCATATAATCTGATTCAAAGGCACGCTTCAAACTTTACATTTTAAAATCTCATGAGCTCATCACAACTATGAAGATATGTCCATAGACATATGACAGTTTCCAAATCCCCCCCCAACAGATTTTCCAGTTGACATTAAGTGAAATTCCACTGCAACATTTTAAATGCACAAAAAAGCTTAAGACAAAATTAGAAAAATTGGAGCTGTTGCAGAATGCTACAAAAGCCTATTTTCATGACACTCTTGGTCTGAATCAAGAAAAGAAACAAACTTACTAAACCACACACAAAACCACACACACAAAATATTAAGCATATTAAAGCTAGGAGAACATAGAGAAAGAAAGAGTAGTAGGCTTGAACTCCAATCTGTCTTTCCCTGCTGTCAGAGCCTAAGAAGGTAATACAGCCCACTTTGCAGGGAGTTCAGGCAGCTCAGTGTAACCACAGTTGCCATGTATTCCCATATGCCCCAGCAGGATGCACGCTAAGTGAAGTAAATTGCATACTCTGGAAGTTAAACACATCAACACAACTCCTTAGATGAGGATGAACACAAGAAGTCTGCCTTTTCTACTGTCTGCGTGCCACCCTTCAGGCATCGCAGCAATTCAAGAGGCCAATATCAACAGAGCTTCAATGCCTAAAATGAAAGGGCAAGTCAGGTACGGCACTAGTAAAGAACAGAATAGGTTTAGGCCAGAGTGGTTGGAAGGAGGTCACATGGAGGAAAAGGATCTAGAGACATTAGTCAAAAGCTGGCTGAATGTGAGCCAGCAGCAGGCTCAGGTGGCTAAGAAGGCCAACAGCTTGTATCAGAAATAGTGTTGCTAGAAGGAGCAAGGAAGTGACTGCCTCCCTGTACTCAGCTTTGAGGAAGCCACACCTTCAGTGCTGGGCTCCTCATTACAGGAATGGCTCTGGAGCACGTCCAGAGAAGGGCAATGAAACTGCAAGGGATTTGGAGCACAAGCAGCCGAGTTGCTCTGTCTAGAGGAGGCTCAGGGGTGACCTCATCGCTCTCTGCAACTACCCGAAGGGATATTGTAGCAAGGTGGCAGTCAGCCTCTTCTCCCATGTAGCTAGCCACAGAACTAGAGGGAATGGCCACAAGTTGCACCAGGGGAGATTCAAGTTGGATACTGAGAAAAGTTACTTCTCAGAAAGAGCGGTGATCCGCTGGCACAAGCTGCCCAGGGAGCTGGAGGAGTCACTGTCCTTGGAGATGCTGAGGAACTGTGTGGATGTGGCACTGTGGGTTATGATTACAATGGGACGGCGGCGATTATCTGAGCGGTCTTTTCCAACCTTAACGATTCTACGCAACGCATTAAAGAGCGCCTCAGAAACCACCACCGGGAGAGCTGCAGTTTGTCACAAACATCCCGCGCGGCCACGCAGGGCCACGGTTCACCAGACGCAGCGTTCTCAGGCTCGTTCCGATTCCACCCAAGTTCCAACACCCGCAAGCACTTCGTGGAAAACCCAAACCACAGCGAAGCCGCCCTCGGGCCGTTAGAGGCGCGCGGCTACGGCGTGCCCCAGGGCAGGAGCAGCCCTCCTCACCCGCCCACAGCTCCGCGGGCCGCGCTCACCTCGGAGCCGCCTCGGGTACCGCCGCCCACAAAGCGCCCGCATCGGGACACCCCCACCGCCGGGAAGGACGCGCACCGAGCTTCCCGGGGGCGAGGAACCGCCGCAGCCGCGGGCTCCCTGCCGCGCTCCCCGGCAGCTATCGGCGGGCGGCACCACGCCCCTAGCGACACTGCACGCGGGGAGACCGCGGCGACGAGCACGGATCCCGGCGCGGGGCACGCTGGGAGACGTAGTCCCCACCTCGCGCTCGGACGGCTGCGAGAGGAGGATGCGCGCCGCTTCTCTCTTCCCCTTTGTTGTGTCTTGCAGCCGCCCTCGCGCCTGCGTACCGGGCACGCCTTCCGCGTACGTCCCCCTGCCCGCAGCGGCTGAGCACAGCGCAGGTCCCGGCGCGGATACGGAGGCGGAGCCGCGCTCACCACCTACAGCTGCGCGCTGTGGCGCATGCGCGCTGCGTCTCGCGGAGAGCGCTCGCCGCGCTATTGTCTGAAGCCGGCGCAGGCGCAGTTCCGGCCCCACTGCTCCGTCCCCGGGCGCCTGCGCGGCGCCGTCCGCCTTCCCCCCCCCACCCCCCCCGCATTGTGTGATCTCGGGCGGCGCCTGCGCAGCGCCGTGCCCGCTCTGCCCGTTAGCCGCTATGTGCAGGGAATAACGTTGCCGCGGTCGGCGAAGGGACGCGGAACGGAGCGCCCCGCCCCGCGGGGCCGCTGGCTCAGCGAGCACCCGGCACCACCGCCACCAGCAGCGGGCCGGTCCCGCGGCGCGGAGAGCCTCCTCGGAGGGGTGAGTGGGGGCTCGGAGGAGAAACGGGGCCGGGGTCGCGCCGCCCATTGTGTCAGCGGGCGCCGAGCGGGCTGCGCTCCGCGGCGCGGGTCCGGTCGTAGCCGCGCTCCCCGCGGGGCACGAAGGCCGCCCCGCGCCCCCGCCTCCATCCGCCCTCGGCAGCGCGGCGGGGCGGGCTGCGGTGCCGGCACACCCCCGAACCGCTGCCGCCGCCGCGCCTCCCTCGGGGTCCGAACGTGCCCCCGGCGGCGGCGTCCGCGCTGCAGCGCTCATCTGGCGGGCGGCGGTGCTCGGCTGATGGAGGACGGCCGCCCGCGCCCTCTCCCCATTGTGCGCGCCCGCCCGCCCGCCCGATGAGGAGGGTCCTCCGCTCCGAGCCGCCATCCCGTGCCTCCACCCTGCGAAGCGCGGCGCGGCCGCCCCCTCACTTTGTCTCCGCGCGGGAGGACCGGGCCCTCCCGGGGCTCCGCGGGGCGGGGTGGGGTCCGCGGCTGACAAAGCGCCCCGCGGCGCCGTGCTGCCCGTTAACGGCGTCACGCGGGGAGCGGGCCGTGGGTGCGATGCTGCCGCGTGGGAGACAACGAGAGCGGCCCCCTTGTGACAGTCTAGGGAACGCGGGTAGCATCCTCCGCCCGGCGGTTTGGAGATGGCTCCTTCAGTGCGGGTTTAAATATTTAAGTGCATCGCGAGGAGGAAGCGTGCTGCTGGGCATGGCCTGCCGGGTACCACGCGAGGCGCTGAGAGCGCCTGGCCCAGCGTTCCCTGTGTGGGATGGGGCTCGCTGTGCAAACCCAGCCGAGGCGTCAGCATGTATGCCGTGATTTCCTGTGATTAATTTCCTCTGGGATGTACTGTCCAGATGCTGAGGAGCCCGTCCTGCAGGGACTTGAGCTGTCACCGTGGAAGCTGCTCGACTTCAAGTTTTGTTTAGCAAAATTTGTGGTCTTTGTGTGGGGTCACAAAACCCGACTGGGTGGGGAGGGGATTATGGCTGATGGTACGCAGAAATCTGTCCAAAGCAAAGCCGTGAGGTATTATTGTCATCTTTTTCCCTCTCCTTTCACAACTATCTAGAAGTTATTTGTATGGGATCAGATACAAATATTTTCTAGCTCTCCTTTTAAGAGAAACATTGTAGCCTAGAAGTTATGAACAAGCTCCCTTTTTCCTGTCCCTGCCAGGACGTCTCTGTTGTATGTTCCTGATGTTTTGCAGGTGCTGCCTGCCTTCCTTATCTGGTCAGGCTGGGGTTTGCAAATCAGAGTAGTTCCTCGCTATCTTGTGCTTCCGCACTGTGGGGGACGTGGCCAAAAGGATTTTAGCGGTTCTCTTGGTGACATACAAGCTGAAAAAGAACCAAGATATGAAAGTGAACTGCGGAAGTTGATGTTCACTTGTGGGTGGAAGCTGGGAGCTTCCCTGAGTGCCAAGAGCCCAACCTAAAGCACGAATAGCTGCAGAAATTGATTTTGAAGTTCCATTCCCAGTTCTTGCAAACACAGGCAGAAAGTGCTTAATGTGAATGGATACCACAATGTCTCTTTGGGTCCCTAAAGATGACTATTGCAGTGTCAGCACCACCTTCCTTGGCTCTGCAGGCAGAATGACACTGGAGTAAAACAGGCTAGCTTTACTTAATCCAGAAAGCCAACAATATCTAAAATTCTGCTTTTTCAGCACAGCCAGGCATTGAGTCTACTTGGGTAGCACAATGACACAGATTCTCCTGTCTGCTTCTAACATTTGTGAGCTGCTCTCTGAAGAGCATGCCACTTATTGTGCTAAATGTTGGTGTGGCTCAGACCAGGAATCTGCATTTTGAAGGAAGAAAGTCCTTTGTCTCTGAAGGATGGAGCTTCTATCTGCTGAAGTTAGGTGTGTGCCTATTCTACGTTGTCCTATGGCCGTGCCAAGTGAGCCTGGGAGGTGCCTCTTGCTGCTGCCAAGTTTATAATCCTCTTTTCAGAGCACCTGCACTCCTGGTCCTATGGTTGTTGTTGTATCTTGCATTGTCATGTTCCTTGCACATCTCTGATGGAGTGGTGTACAGACAGCAGCTTCCTTCTATGCGCAGTGCTTGTGCTATTCTGGGTCTGAGTCCTCTCAGTAGGTTGAGTGAGGTAGTTGTCCAGGGAAAAATAGAGCAAGATCATATGGCTTGAATTCTAAGATATAATGTATGCAAATGAGGCTGGGAGGAATGCACAAACTACTTAATTAAACAGTTCTGTGTATGTCTGTTGTATAGACACAACAAAATATTAAAATTACAAATGTTTGGCTCACTTTTATAGTTTAGTTTCTTCCTCTCTATCTGAGCTGGGAGGCTGTTTTTATTTTAGAGATGCATTTATAGCTAGAACCCTTCTATTTCAACTTTTGTTTCATCTTCAAAAAACCCCCATATATTTTAAATCAATGTGGGTTTTTTTTGTTTGTTTTTTGTTTTTTTAATCATGAATTATGTCAAAAGCAGTTTGCCCTAGAAACTTCAAATAAAGCCATGAAAGATGTTATAGTGGATTGCCCATGATGCTGAAGTGCTTTGTTCAGGCTCTTAGATGATTGAGTCTTAAGGATGAGGCAGACTGGCACTTGCCCATATCACAGTGGTTGTGAATGGAGCAGTTGCACTCACCCGCTCTTACGTTGTTGCCATGGCTCTGGTACTTGTCTGAGTTTGTGAAAAGTTGATTCACACGGCTAATGCAGCAGACTTCTTTTCCTTTTGTTCTGTGTGACATTTTTTTTTCCCCTTGGGTTAGCAAATTGAATTATATTTTTGTGTCAGGTGAGTTCCAGAGTACACAGAGCAGGGACAGCAATGTCAGGTCAGGAAGAAGGCAGTAATCCCTTTTCCGGTATCAGAGACCCATTTGATCTGCTTGGCTCTACTCTCTTGACAGTCTTCTGGCTGCTGCAGAATACTGCAGACAGAAAGGGAAATGTATGAATGCAAGAAAACCTTCAGGAGACTGTTTTTAGTTTTATCATTAGTCTTTGCTGTTCTTGATCTGTGGCAGGTTCACATCCACAGTGTTCAGAGCAAGTAACTGACTGAAAAATAATGTTTCTCTACAGTGTGTTGGTATGCAAATAATTGAGATGAGAAACGGTCCTGTTAAGTGATGTGGCCTTTGGCTAAGAAGCTCTGTGATGTGTGTGGTTTTTTTTCTTTTTCCCTTTTTAAGCTGTATTTGAGCCCTGTATGTGAGAAATTGTTTTTACTAATTCAAAACAGAAACATGTATCATTTCCTCCCCTGAATAGAATACTCAGTAAAGTGGGGTATCTTTTTGCTATGTGTATCTGATATTTGTCAACTTTGTTTCTTCTCTTTTTATCCCTGTAGAAATTGCTCTTGAAAAACAGGCTTCCATTTAGCTAGGTGCTTTTCAGAACTCCATCACCACCCACAGGCGGGCCTCCCAAGCTGACTCACTGCCAACAGCTGCAGCCCTCTTACAGTCTAGCTTCTTCAGTTTGTTTTGCTGTATTTATCGTATTTATTGAATTGGTGCTCTTGTAACAGGTTCCTTTGTCTGCTTGTTTCCAACCTTGTGAACTAAAATCTTATATTCTGAGCTACTCCACGGAAGTAAGATGGTTGATATATAAGCAGAATATGTTAAAGCCTGTATGATGTGCTTTCCAGATTTGTTATTGTTTTGTGCATCATTCCTGAAGGTTCTGTTCCTTTTGTGTCTTTTGCAAAGTACTGCAGTTATTGATCTTTTCAGAGAAATAGAAACGGAAGTGATACCACTCCCTGACATTTCCAAGATACTTCTTTGTGCACAGGGTATTTTGCTGGTCTTCAGCTGTGGTTCTGCATGAAGAAAGAACTTGTAATCAATCCATTAGCTGGCTGTTGTGGTCTGGAAGAAGTACACTGAATACATTAAATCAGATGTACTTAGGACTTATCCCTCAGAAGGACATGCTTAAATAATTTTCTTAATGATTTTTCTTTTCAACTGCAAATACTTGTCCATCTAAGTAGGCATTCCCAGTAGGCCTTTTCAAATATCTTTTATTTATAAAAAACCAGGAAATCAACGTCATATCTCTTCTGTTTTCTCATGAACATAATAATAATAATAATAATTATTATTTTTGCTGTCATTAATCTCACTTTTCACCCCCAGTCACCTACCAAGGATATAACTGGTAATGTCACTTTAGGGCACTATTGTTGCAGGAATATTGATGTCAGGAATAGTTAAACTTTATATTTTAGCTTACTAAGTGAAATATATAATGAATAATGTTGTTGTTCAGATTAAGTTAATATTTTTATTTTGTAATTTTCTGGAGAATGTAAGAGCAGCCATCAGGTCAGACTAAAGGTCTAATGAAGGCTCCAAGAAGAGCTATAACCCAGTGCCTAGGGGGAGACAAGGAAGGTGCAGGCACATATAATATTTTCTCCTAAAACAATGCTAATCTCTGTGTGTTTTCTGCTGGGGACTTTAGAGTCAGGTGTGGTTTCTATTAACTATTATTCCTTCTACTTGGTCTGCATTTCTTTGGCACTGTCTGTTCAGGCAACACATTAAAATTCTCCGCTTCTGTTTTTCAGACCTTGATTTCTCAAAAAAAAATTCAGCTTCATACTACCTAATTGAATACATGAAATCTTCATTTCTTACCTATTTTTTCATTATTAAATGCTAAAAAAGCAAATGCTTTTTTTTAGGTAAATGAAGATTATCCTCACCCATCCCCTCACTATATATCATATATATTTGTACTTTATTTCAAAAAGGAATATATAATATATAAAATAATACAAGGGTCAAACACTTCCTATAAGAATTGCTCTTTTGGAAGATTGTCAAAGCACAGCTCAAATTTTAGCTTTCCAGTTGGCTGTAAAACTAACTATTACAGATCTCTTCTGAATTGTAGGCAGAAAATGTTGAGAACCCATAACATTTTTGTTTGGTTTTTTTGTTTGTTTGTTTGTTTTTCCAACTTTCACAACCACGGGGAAGTTATTTGCCCACAGACTTTGTGATGTTGATGAAATTTCAGGGACTGCAGGAGTTCTGTGTAAAAGATGATCCTGCCATATACAGAAGTGCAAGGCCCAGTATAAAGCTGTTGCATTGTATTTTTTTTTAGCTCACTGTAGAAAATCTATTGCTTGGCATTAGCAAATGGTGTCATCTTTTTTTCCAAAGAAGAATACTTGCTTCTTCAGTATTTGCATCTTCTAAATTACCACTTATAATTATCATCTATACTGTGTGTTCTAGTTTCTTTTTAAATGCTTTCCTTATGCAAACATCTTTGCTTTTTTCATTTCTGTGGCGTGATGGATTTTTATTTTTATTTTTTTACCACACTGTATTAGCAAATTCAACACTCAAAATTAAACACATTGTAGGTGTTGCACTGCTAAACCTGCAAATAGCAACGGTCAGCGTCCTCTGCTGTGGCTGATAGTCCAGAACCTGCTTTGCATTGTTCTCTTGCAGGCTTGTCCTTGCAAGTGTATCTAAGTGTTGCCTGGTTACTTGCTTTGAGGAGTTTGATGTTTGACAGGGAGCTGAAGACTGAGTTGCCTAACAGATTCAGTTCCCCATGACTGAATCACATTTTAGTATCCACTCACCACAGAAATGTTTTCAAGTTTTCAGTTTTCTTGTCTGTCATTCTTTGAGCTCTATATTGCTAAGAAACGAGGTCGATTTTTCTACTGGAGCTTCAGACATTGCTTTCATGATCTTCACTTCTGTTTGCCGTCTCTGTGCACCCTAAACAATGGTTTTTCAATTGCTCCAGTTGATATTACTGGGTTATATATTTAAATCTCTGTTAAGGTGAATTCATTTTTATTTTTTTTTCTGGGCAGCATATAGCATACAGAGACATTTTTTAGAAGATGTCTGTTTGTTTGTTTTTTTAAAGGGTGTTGAGACATGACAGTGAACCAGGACATCCTGAGTCATTCCTTGCCCAGCTGAGGCAAATTGAAGCCTTTGATCGATTAAGAAATAAACAAATGATCTGTTATTTTAGTGCAATTCATAAATTAACTTTAAGCAGTAGTTTGGGAGAAGGCTTGATTTAGTAGAATTATATCCTTGAGTAGCTGTGTGTTGTGGGTCTTTCTGTTGGTGCAGTTTCATTCCAAAACCAAGAAAAGCTCTAGGCAGAACTGTTTTTATCTAGTGGGCTTTGAGTGTGGCATTGCTTCAGAGTGTCGATGGGTTGCTTTATTTGTATAGCTATTTCCCATGGGAATTCTTCTTAGCTTTCTTCTCAATATATTTATTTGCACTTTGCAACCTAATCTAAGGCAGCATTAGAAGAAAGACTGTGTCAGGGTATTGTCAGATGAGACATGGTGAAGATGTCATCACTTAATTGCAGTGTTATAAGCAACTGTTAGGGCAAGTGAGAATAAAAGAGAATAAAAATACAGACTAAATGTTTTTAGAACTACCTAATGTTCTTAATTACCCATCACAGATTTTAAAACTATCTGTGGATATTACTATATTAATACTTTTTATGACTTGTATTTATTTTTTATATATAAAAAGAAATCCAGTAAGGTGCAGGTGGGTTTGCAATAACCAGGCCAAGTTCTTATAGCAACCTAAGCAGAGCTGACTGCAGACTATCCTGGGCCTGCTTTTTTCTCCCACCCCTGACTGCACACTCCCATCCCTTTTGCTGCATTGCTAGGCTTGTCTGCTAGCATCTGTTTGTGATGGCAGAGAAGTGAGGAGGAGTCGATTTGTCACCAGCTGAACACATTACAGTAGCTGAGCTGCATGGCCACAGCCATCTCGCAGCCAAGGCAGAGGGAGCAGGCAGGGCTGGGGCAGGGTTAGAGGACTGGGATCCTGACAGCAGCAAGCCTGGTTTTGGCTGATGTGGAACCACAGCATCTTCAGTGTATCATTAATGTGGTGAGAGTTAAAATTGATAATTTCCTATTGGTTGAGTCTTCCTCACTACGGTTGAAAATAAATCAGCACAGTGGAGCTGTGGGCACAGAAACAACTTATGGTGTGGGGAACTAAATATGAACTGTGTCAGCTTCCCATTGTAACTTCTGCTGGGTTATTTGAGATTTGCTGCAGTGGAAGTATGGAGGCGTGAGCAGCTAATGAGGAAGAGATGCCATGCTATACATTTATATCCTGTACTGCTTTCCAGTAGACTTACTATAATTAGATCCTTCATTTTGTAAGTGTAATTGAGCTGCTAAAAATAACTTATCTGTTTCAGACGGTAAAATGTTGGGCATATTTTATACTTGCAATACTGCGCGCTCATTCTGTTTAAAAAAAACATCTCTGTGTATCCAGACTAAGGATTGTCCACAACCTGTCTGTTTTGTGGACCAGGTAGAAGGGACATTTCTATTTTCTCCACTTGTCTCTTCCTCCCTCCAATTGTTATAGCAGATGGCATGTACTTCCAGGATTGAAGGAAAAAAATATTTCTGAATTTCTGACAACACTGTGAAAGCACTTTGTTGTGATTCAAAGCAAAGCAATCGTATTATGATAAGATAGAGAAAAAATATGCAGAAGCAGTGTCTACTTTCCTACAGACATGACCTGTATCCCAAACTGTACTGGGCTTCAATGTGAACATGTGCTTTTCCTTGTTCACTTAGTTGGGAGTTATCACTATTCTATGGAGAAAATAACCTGAATGGCAGATACCCCTGAAAGGCTGAAAATAGAGGAGCCATGTGAGTACAGGGTGGCCAGCAGACTGCAAGGGGCTGGTGCCTGTCAATCCTGTAACACTTCTGCCAGTGGGATGATGAACTTGTTCTTTTGGTCAGTACTCAGTCCTCCATTCCCGTAAAGCTGGTGTAGGTGTTGTATCTGCCATCTCAAGCCTTCAAAATGAAGGCTTTGACTGTGCTATTTTTACATTAAACATCAGAAAACAGTACTCGTGCATATGAAAGATATGCTAAGTAAATATCAACCATCTCCTAAATGGGAAATATGGAAGAGGTGGGGTCTGGGAAGAGCAAAGGCAAAATAGACAGAACTGCAACACTAATTTGTTCCATGATTTTAAATGTTGTAATGTATTAAACTGTCAGGAGTGTTGTTCTCTGGACGCCAGTGGTAATACTGACCTTCATACTACTAGAAGAATTTAAGCAGAGGATGTGAGTTGTTCCAGCCTTAAAAAAGTGGAAGTGGGGTGATCAGTCTTTATCAACTTTTGGTGCTTTTATCCACTTCTAGTTTGATGATAGACGATTTAAAATATTTTTATTAAACCAGAAGGCTGTGTCTCTATTGCAATAATGTGGTCACTGTTGCGTAATATACTTTTTTTTTTTTTTAATGCAGCTGAACGTAACCAAGTTCCCTGTTAATCTTTTTTGTTGTTGGAGACATAAAATGAGACTTTTGTAGTAACTGTGGATGTTTAAACAAACAAAAAAAACCAACACTGGAGCTCTTCACTGAAATACTGGCAGAAGGGATGACTCAATCCCTTTTTGTGGATGGGGTTAGAGTACTGCTTCCTCTCGGTACTGTGCCTGGAGGGGTATGTTGGGTATGTGTAGTTCTGAGCTCTTCCCGTTAAGCCTTTCCTTTCACATCTCTTCCTTCCAGTCCTTTATTTAAAGGCAACAAAAGTAAAGTTGTCAATTATTGAACTTACAAAGGAAAATCTGTACAGGTTTCCTTCCGTATAACTACTTCAATTCCAAATTTCTGTCTATTGAAAGGCATGCTGTTACAAATATTTATGTTAGTATACTTAAGAAAATATTTTCTAGTGGTCTCCAAAAGAGAGATGGCAGCACACCTGCTCGGACTACTCCTTGAATAAAAATGTCAAGCTGTATGTACTCACTGCATTAGTTTATAATGAGAATTTCACATGTAATTGTTTGACCGTATTTAGTAAATAAGAGGCAGTGTAAGAAGATTGAAATTTATTCTGTAGTCTAGTAGCTATATTCCTGCTTGTTGGCTGCATACAACAAAGGAGTAAGCAGGCACTGCAAGCAAAATGTAGAATAGCTCCTCTCTAGGGAAGCCATTTCCTAGCTACTAATTACAGGCTGCTTTAAAATCTGAAGTGTAATTTATGCTGCTTTAAAGTCTTTGTAATAGGTTATATTTATCATTAAACTATTGGTATTCCTATTCTTTGTGCACATGTCTTATTCTATGGGCTTTTGGGGGACAGTTCTTTCCACAGCATTATACATTGAGAAATGTTTGTATTGTATGTGTTACTTCTGTTTTATGGGAAGGAGAGAGATGTGAAAGGCTCATGCACTAAAGAAATGTTGTAGCCCAGAATGTGAGACTAGGTTCCTATTGTGTGATCTAAGATGTGACTAAAGAGCTTCAACAAATACTTAAAATATATAAGACATTTTAAGCCCTTTTCAGCTTTATTTTTTTTCCCGTGAATCTCCAGGAAGAGTACCACTCATCTGGAGATCCTAAAAGTCAAGTGCGTGGCATGGTTTTATTGTCCAAGACTGGCAAGTGATGAGTGTGACAAAATACTCCTACGTCACAGCTATCTTGCTGGTTTTTAAACAGTTTCGGTTTTAAGCTTGTAATTGCATTAAATAGTCTGTGGTATACTATTGTAGCACAACATACTTATGAAACAGAGTGGTTTTTATTACACATATACATGGAAACTAGA
Source organism: Callipepla californica brunnescens (assembly GCA_023055505.1). NCBI lineage: Eukaryota > Metazoa > Chordata > Aves > Galliformes > Odontophoridae > Callipepla > Callipepla californica. The sequence continues at coordinate 34,855,730 of JALIRH010000003.1, read as the reverse complement.
AATGTAATAATGTAAGAAATATATCAAACTTTATTTATGTATTTATTTACCCTTTATGTATAGGGCCCATGTTACTAGGTTTTGGAACAAACACCCTCGTGCATTTCCAAGAAAAATACATCTGTGAACTTGGCTGTTGAGAATAATTGTAAAAAGCTCCAAGGCATTTCATAAGGGAGAGGGTAGAATGCATCAAATATTTTGTATGAAGCCTACATTGGAATAATAAATATGCTTTTCATGTGACAGTGGAGATTTAGCAAAGAATAATGATTATTTGCTTGAAGTGATGAATGTATAATACAGCAAATAGATGTGGAGACCAGTTACTGTAACTCCAGTAGCTGTCCTCCATGACTACTGCTTTCATGTTCTGTGTGCTTTTGTATTGTGTCAGGAGGTAAAATGGAACTGAAAAATGAAAGATAGATTTTAAAATTACTTGAGTATATTCTCATTTTTTTTCTTCCTTTTGGAAAATATACTTGTCTTCACACCCACAAAATAAATAATTTACTGTATTGTAGAAGAAAAATTTTGAATTGCTTTGAACATAATTTAATCTTACTCACTATCTTGGGACATGGAGTAAACTCCACGTATTTCACAATTTTGGGGAAAGTGAAATCACCTCCCGTGGGAGGTCAGAAGGTCCAGTTTTCTTTGCGAAGTGGTATTTGTTTTCTCAATATTGGTCAGGACTGTGGTCTGTACTTAGCCAATGCAAATAAAATCTCTTCTTTTTACACAGCCTACAAAACAACTTAGAGTATGCCATATGATGAAGGCAGTGAGAATGGGAAATGGGGGAGGAAGGCTTGACTACATCTTGATTACATTCTGCCTGAATGCAGTGCACAATTATCTTATTTGTGTTCTCACTCGCTTATCTTGGCAGTGATATAATCTGATAGTATAGTCTGATGGGGGTGGGGAGAATGAGGGATTTCTGTAGCTTTATTAAAAGAATCTTTCTTAAAGGCACTTTGGTTATGACCAGCTTGTTTCATTAGCATGCTGGCAATGTTGCTGTCTGTGTGGCTGGCCTCATTTAGTCGTGGCGATGTAAGAAAATTTCAGAATACTTCTCTGTATGCATTTCCTTAATTGGAACGAGAATGATGGGCAGAATATGAACATTTGATTGTAAGTTAGGCTACTTCTAGAGACAATCATTGATTTATGCTTTATTTTAACTATATTGAAAGTAGCTTTTGAGAAGCATTGCATTTCAGCGTAGGAATGCTACAAAGAAGAAAATTCGTGAGAACTCATTTCTTACTCATGCCTTAAAGGATTAGAAATGGAAATTAGCTAGCTTTAAAAAATGCAAAATATCCTTATTATCCAGATCAAAGGTTAGAATAAGATAGCTTTTTTGAAGTATGAGAATGGCTTTATCCTGGTGGCTAACACTGAGTATGCTTTTAACAATTTTGAATCTAATATTCTGACAATATCTTCATATTCTACAGTGTAAATATTTTTCTCCTTCAGGTACCCCGATTGTTTTAACAATATGCATAACACACTTGTTTGTTGTGAAAGACCAACCATGTACAGTAGCAATCTTTTGCAAAATTTTCTAAGTAGTATTTTAAGTATTTTTTCATTATTATCAATGAAAGTACCCAGTAGTTTTTTTTTTTTTTTTTTTTTTTTCCAAGCTGCTAAATTCTTTTCTCAACTGCTGCAATTACCTTTGTTTCCTTAAATTTCTCTTAATAAAATTTTATCTCCTAGCTTTACTAGGAATTGGTGTTGCTTTGGTTTGGTTCTCTCCTTGGTATCTTCTGAATCTCCCAGACGTTCTTCCCCTGCTCCCCTGAAAAAGGGACTTCTCTCTCAGGGAAAGGCGTGACTGTCTGTGTACTTCCTCTGCTGTTTAACTTCCCTTTCTAAGAGTGCTTTACATAGGAATTGAGATTAACCAAACTCACAGAGTGAAAACAAACTTTGTACAAAATCTTAATGTTCATTAAAGTCATGTTATTTTGCATGCTATGACATTCAAATGGTCATTAGCTATCAATTAGGCCTTCTGTAAATTTTTTACGGTATTTGTAGGTTGACAGAAAAGCAAAAGAAAAGATTGTTAGGTTTTTTTTGCTTTTTTTTTTAACCATATCAAAAGTAGCATACAGTCTTTCAAGTACCATAGAATCACCAAGGTTGGAAAAGTCTTCCATGATCATCCAGTCCAACCATCCACCTGCCACCAATATTTCTTTAAAAAGCCATGTCCCTTAGTACCACATCTAAATGTTTCTTGAATACTTCCAATGACTCCATTACCTTCCTGGAGATCCCCTTCCAGCACCTGACTTCTCTTTCAAAGAAAAAAAATTTCTTGTGCTTCAGACCCCTCACATGCTTGTTCTTTTCTGGGTGTGCTCCAGGGCCTCAATGTCTTTCTTGTAGTGAGGGGCCCAAAACTGAGTGCAGTACTTGATATGCGGCCTCTTTTTTCTCTCAGAATTGTCTCTCACTGTCACTTGTCCCTCAAAAACAAAAACCCAAGCAACTTCTTGTTCAGCCACACTGTCAGCAGAAAGAAAGGTTTTATTTCAGTTGCTGTTCTGCCAGCAATTTCTGTGTGTAACAATAAAATTGATGGATGTGATTCTGATCTGAACGGGAGGGAGAAAGTGTTCAGTGCAGCTCCAGGGCTGTAGCCACATCACAAGACAGAGGTGTGCCTCTGTCAGATGGCTGCCAGAGGGCGACAGCTGCCTCATCCTTACACCATCAGATATATGGGGTGACCTACAGAGAAAGAGGGGAGGATCTGAGGGCCTTTTTCAGAGATCTCACTCTTTGAATGCAGGAAGAAAGTGTCACTCTATCCTTAGTAGCATACCCAGCCAGAAGGCTTTTGTCTTTTTGTAATTAAAATACGAGGGAAGAAATGTTTCTTACCATTAATGCTGCATTTGTGGAATTTCCTGTGATAATCTAGCTCTAGGGCACCAGACTAGACCCTCCTGGGAGACTGGGGTTTTATCACTGAAAGCACTTCATCCCTGCCAGCCAGAGATGCAGAGAAATGCAGCACTAATACTTTATTGATTTGGTGAAATGCTAACTCTTGTTGTTCTAGAGAGACTTAGACAGTGGGTAATCAGTAATGTGTTGGGTGCATATTAATAAAATTACAAATAAATAAAAGGGAAAGGGGATGTCTCTGACCTCACAATGCTTTGTAAAATGCATATGTTTACTCAGGTTTTAATTTCTGTTCTTTGCGTGTATTAAAAAAGAATTATCTTTAAAATTAATTTTGAAGGTGTCTTCATGTATATCAGATCTTAGAGACATTGTAAGTAAATGTTATCGTTATCTGTTTTCTTTGGAAAAAAAAAAAAAAAAGGCCCAAATGGTTTTGCGGACTTGAATTCAAAAAGCTCAGATAGGCTTATTTTGCTTTTTCTTCCACATTCTCTGGGGGGGGCGGGGTGGGGACAGGAACAAGAGAAGACAAAAAGAGGAGAAGAGCATTTTGTTTGGTAGCGGCTAACATGGGTTCTGTACTCTCAGTGGTTCCTTTGCTGCGTAGAATTTAGTCATGTTCACCTCTCTAGATAGATGCTGGCAGAGATTTTGGCAAAGAAGAAGGCTTTAATGTGATTGTTTCTCAGTTGCCTTATGTCTTAAATTTATTAAAGTTTATCTGACTAGCCAACAGACCAAGGACTGTGATTTATTTATTTATTTATATTTAATTAAGCATTACAGATAGGGACAGTCATCCTGCACATAGTCTTGTTCCCCATTTTAGCAAGGTAAATAAACTGAATGGATGCTACACTTTTGTTTCTGTGGGTTTCCTGTATTCTTCCACATCACCAATTGTCATGCTTGCCATCTAGCCCTACGCTGTTACATCAGAGTAACTCTAGAGTAATTGCATAAAAACTTTTAGGAAACTAAAGATTTTTTTAAGGAAAGAAATATAATTAACTATGACTTTAACTGCAGTTTCATGTTCAGGGTTGTAGATACCATCTGAATGATTCTAGAGGGATCTATTCAGGTGAGTTTTCCTATCAGCAAAATATTTGGTAATGTAGCAGTTACAGCTTGTTGGACAGATGTTGAAAATCTGGAATCCTTTTGGTCAGTTTTTGTAAGCATGTGAGCTCATCTTCTCTGTGGGATGTTGCAGAAGTGTTTCCTTGGTTCTAAGCGTAAGCTACTTTGTCTATACTTCTATCCATTTGTTTGTTTTTAATTTTTTTACAGTCTTGTATAACTACAGTTTTATTAACCTCTGTGGATATTGTCAGGACAAAGTGAAAAGCCTATTAATTTTATGCACTGGTCCAAGCATTACTTGGATTGTGTCTTTATATTGTGCTACACTTATTTGGAAATATCTTGTGCTGTTTGGCAAGCAAAGATCAAGGCTGAAAGTCTCATTTCCCCTTTTGAATTACACTGTGACCTCAGAAGATCCACAGATGATTTTTTTTTTCTTATACTGAATTTAGCCTAAAATGCTTTAATTTTAAATGGGTTTTGACAGTATTGAGGAACAACACTGCTAAGTCCCATCGAGTAAGGGATTGTTTTAGGTAGCCTCAGTTGCAGTTGAATTGAATTCCAGTTCCCTGTGAAAGGTTTTTAAGTCATGCATATATATATGTATATATTTTATTAGCAAGTTTGATTAATGGACTAACTGCAGAAATTAGTTAGAATTAGTTAGAGACTCTTACATGTGGAGCTCTCAGTCTTCCTTTCTGATATGACAGAAATGTCGGTAATGGAAGCAGAGGATTATAAAAACACCAAGGATAACTTAATGATTAAAGCATTTAGAAGCTACCCTACAGTATGAATTTTTATTTGTAGTTCTTGTGATGGGAGATAAGCTATATACCTCTAGTTTGGAAAGGTGGTTTTAATTTTCTACAATCCTACAACTATACCCTTAAGCCTTACTTGTACAAGAATTGTTCAGTGTTGTAACAGAAATCATTGAGACCATTTGAACATCTGTAATGGCGCATCAGAGAAGGCGCTTGAAGATGAAGTTCTGTTGGTTTTAGAACTGAAATAGTCCAGAATTAAGGCATTATAGTGCTAAATAGGGAATTATAGGGAGAGTATCTTTTTATTGTATACCCTTTACAGAGATGTTGTAGAGCTTTTGCCATAAGTGTTAATGAATTTCTCCTGCCTGATGATGTGTATGGGAACTGCTGCATTGCAGCCTGAACCACTGATTGATCACCTGAGGTGAGCACTGAGTCAGCTGCAGGAGCACAGTTAAAGGCAGTTCACCTGTGTGACTGGAAGGGGTGGAATCTGGCTCCACCTCTCCCAGATCCCATTTAGGGGCTGACCACCACCAGGGAAGGTTCTTTTGTTGGAGATCCCTCCCCTGTGGAGTTCCAGGTGAGCCTGGACTGTCAGTTCCAGTTGAGCCTTTCCTTATTCACCAGTTGTTTTTATACCATCTGGATAAGCCATACAAAATATACTGTCCACCTTCATTATTTTGTGTGGGTACTATTATTTCGGGGTATACAGCATGGTAGGTAAAGTGAATCGGAAGTTAATTCACGAAAGATTTTATTGATGTGCAATAAATAAGGCACAGGCAAATCAATTGATGACAAGAGGGGAAAAAGAAAATCCTCGTGAACTGATTGTCAGACTTCTCATTTTAACTCAAATAAGGTAGAGATCCTGGTTGAACTATTATGTGGTGATGTAGTTTAAGGTTATTTTTTAATAATGTATGTAAGTAGGTTAACTATGATAGCACATGAAACACCACTTGTGATTCTGCCCCACAGCAATGTTCTACAGAGTGCATTTAATATTATAGTGTTTTTTTCCACTTAACTTCCTAGAGTTCAGTTGGTTACCTTTATAGATAACATGTTAATATCCATTATATTGATAGAGAAATCTTCTCAGGGTTGGAATTAGATTCACTTTGCTCTTTTTGTATAGCTTAAATTTCACTGTTTCAGTCAGTAACAGAGCTGTTGGCAATAGCATTTCTTAATTACCTTGGACAGTCAGTTCAGCAGTCATGGTAGGTTCTTTCCAGTGGGCATTGTTTGCTGGCAGCGTTTTTTTGGGAGCTTGGAAAGGACTTTAGCTTTAGGCCACTTCCAGTTATTACTGATGCTATCAGTGCACTCTTGAGTCTGTTTTCTCCCTTATCGTGACTTGTGTCTGATGTCTTTCTTCCTGGAGTCCTCACTGCAGTCTGCCTAGCTCCTGTTTGGTTGTCTTTAGCATTCTCTTCCTCTAAAGAGATATGGAAGGTTTCAAAAAACCTTTTTCTTGCCTGCATTTGGATAAATTTGCACGAGAGCAGTAGTAGAAGGTGCAAACTAATAGTGAGGCCTCCTGTCACATTCCAGTTATCAGTGTATGAGGTACTGCTTTCAATTATTTTTTAATGCTAGTAACACAGAATATTTTCCTGTTTCCTTGTTTTGAAAACATTTGAGCCGCTTGTTCTGAAACTTCCCCATGTTTGCTGTACTATGCTTCTTTGTCACTTAGATGGCAAAGAAGATTTAGCATTAGCAAAATTTTACCGGCTGGAAACAGGAACTTAAATACTGGGCAGTGTAGGAATTGCAGCTGTCAGTACTGTGCACCTGCTTGATGCAGAGGTTTTTGCATGTTATTGAAGTAAAATATGTATTGTACAGTAATAGGATAATTGTGTACTACTAAGGTTGTATGATTTTCTGTTGTAGTATGAAAGACTATAGTGCTGAAAATCTGAATGTCAGCATTTATTAGCTTTAGTTTTAATTTTAAACAGCTTTTTTGTTCCTCTGAGGGACTGGCATCTTAGTTCTAGAGAACAGTTGGCTGTCTTCAGTGACATGCAAATACAAAAATGTACTCTGTAGATTGCTCAAATGAGAGATAAAGAATTTCTGCTGTATCAAAACTATAATCTTGGCGCTGTTTTTCTAGACATGTTAAAATCCGTTACACCCATCTCTTGGCTACGTAACGTAGGGCTTTAGTTGTTAGGACTGAATTATATTTACAGTCTTATGCAGCCAGATTTCCTTCGCTGCTGCATCTGTTTCAAATGACTTATGACCTGTGTGTATTTCCTTACATGCTGATTATTGCTTTTTGAAATTCCTAGTCCTTGACCATAAAGTGCTGTTTCTTCTGCAGATGAGGAAACGTTTCACAGTTGCAATAAAAGTTTGAGAAACAGACATCCATGATGTGCAGAATGGAGCACTGCTTTGGTTGATTGAGTCTTTTCCTGCATTAAAGATTACAACCCAATGCCACACAGGTGTCAAAGTCTAGGAAAGTATTTAAAATTCATTTTGCTAGGAAGGAAATCCTGATGTTTTTGGTAAGTACCTCAGCTAAAAAGGTTATCTGTCCTGTAGCAGTGCAGGTCCATCCAGGCTGCCATCCTGTTCCCCATGAGCACAGGCTTTGTGAGGAAGGGAGCGTGTTAGCTATGGTGATATTAAGTGACAGCTCCCTGGAGCCCTATTCGTGACTCAGGCAGTTCCTGAGCCAAAAATGGGATCGTTGCATTTAAATGGCATAATTATTTTTCTCTTCTTTGAATACTTATTGCATACTGACCCAGTGTAACCTTTTAGTATCCGTAACGTCTCATTGCAAGAATTATCATGACCTAAAATTGCCTTGAGTAAGGAGGTGCTTCTGATGACAATTTTGCACCTGTCTTGTAGTAATTCAGTTGGTATCTCCTGCGCAGCGAGCAATCATTCATTCTCTCATTGTTCAGAATCTTTCCACTAAGGTCAGAATACTTAAGATGGCAGTGTATATAAAACATTAAGCTTTCATGAACTTTTCAGGCCTCAGTGTCATTGTCCATATATTGTCTATGTCGGTTGCTCCAAAAGTAATGCCTCCTTTTCTTTTTTTTTTTTTCCATGGAAACCACAACACATACAAAAGGCACAATAACTCTGGATAGAGCAAATTCTCAGCTACAGAAGTATTTCTCCATATAGTCTCCACCATTAGCTGTACGTTTTCACTGTCAGTGAACAAGAACCTGCATGCTGCACTTTGTTCAGTGGAGGTGACCCACTATTGCTGTCACCACTCCTGGAACCTATCGCCCACTGCCTCACTGTGCTCACATTCTGGTCTCCAGAAATGTTCAGCAAGTGTTGACGAATGTGAACAAATGCCATTTTTCCCTCTCACAGGGTGGAATTAAATCCTTTGCTTCAGATGCCAATTGTGTCAGACTGCCCCTCTGGTGCCATCTGTCACATGGCAACAGTATGTAACCAAACATTGGTGGAAAGGTTTTACTTCTGCTGCCATACAACCAGCATCCACCTCTGATGTCATGGGCCAACATATGCAAGTAGGAGGCACTGCTTTCAGAGCAGCTCTTGTAACTAATGAGAAGCACAGTCTCATATGAAAATTTCAATGCACTTACTTTGCTCTGATATCAAATAACTGTTGCTGCTGTAACTTTCAGTCACTTTTGCCACGTGCAATTTCAGCTAAGCTTTTTTGATCAAAGGCATTGGTTTATTCTAATGAATTCTTGAAACTTAAATATGTATCTGGGTTGATGATTTGTCACAGACAGCGAGCACTGTTGGAAAAGAACAACAGTATTAGCTTTGAGAGAAATGGTGATGGACTTTTAACTACAAATGTGCTGCCAAGCTGTGTGGCAATGATTACTCTGTATAATTTCTTTTTTATTTACTTATTTTCAGATAGCTTAGTTTTATCTGCTTGTTGTCAAGCTTTACCATTTGTGGGAGGTTTGAGGTTCCTGTATTTCTTTCTAGCTCAATAGTTGTTGACCTACTTGTCTATTTTGAAAGCAAAAATAGTTCTTTTCTTGACAGTCTGTGTAAAGAAATGCTCAGTATTCGATTATTAACTTTTCAGAATAGCATGTATGTGCACATGTATACACTTGCATAAAAAACAGTGTTTGAGTCTTGGTATGAATTTCTAATTAGCGTAGGATGGCCACGTGGTGGAAATGATGTTATAATAAACAGACAGGAGACTTAACAGGTAGCAAATTATAAACTGAATGAGGAGCTTTCATATAGACCACTATGCTTGCTTTCAGGTATCCATATAATTTGCTTGTTAAAAGTGGAAACCTAGACTGCCAATCTTCAGTACTCCCTTTTCTTTCTAAAAGAATGGAGAAATGTCATTATATTAAGCTGGTTTATTTTTTAGCTTAAAACTAGATTATATTAAAAATAAAAAGGTTAATTACCTTGAGAGCTGCTGAATAAACTGTTGTAATTAATAAAGTACTTATGAGGGATCTAGATGTGTTTAAATATGCTTTTGGTATGTTACTCTTGTAGATGCCATTCATTATTGTAAAGTTCAGTGTAGATGGTTCACTATTTCTTCTACTGGTCTGGAAAACTCCAATTAGGCATTAGTTTCATTTGAAGAATCTGTTGTGATAAAGCTGTGAGAAGGTAATCCCACCTAGGTATCGTGTCTATGAGAACATGCTCCTGTAAATACCAGTTTATCCTTTTAATGAAATAAATCTTTAACACATTAAATTCTCCTTCTGATTTCTGTTTTGTTTAATTGGTTTCACTGTTTTGCTGTTTAATTTTAGCCCTTCTGTAGCAAGTTGTAGGCTTAACTTGTTGTGTCACTTTTAGGTGCAGTTTTGACTTTTCTTGTTCCTCTTCATGTGCATTCATGGTTTATAGTCTCCTTGATCATAGTTTGCCTAATGCGGCAGTGTTAGCGACCTATTCAGTGCTTACATGTTGGGCCTGGTTCTGAGAACCTTGTGGCGTTCTTTTTAGAATGAAGATTATGCTCAAATCTGCTACAAGTTTGTCTGCTTAGAGTACTCTGTCTCAGCTCAGTTTCACTAAATGACGTTAATAAAAGAACAGAAATACCAGCTATTTGGTACTGAGAAGGAATGCATATCGGTTGCTTTCTGTATTCTTTAGCTTCTCTTAACAAATAGAGATCAGTAATGAATGAACGATATTTCTTTGGCTTGCTTTTTCTTAAAGAGAGATTTGGAACATCTAAGGTCTGTCCCACATATCAACCACTAAATTACTCTAGAGAGTAATAACATATGAATAACATATGGCCCACTGCTGAATTTTCAAGATAAAAGTTTCCCCAAGGACGTCTAACAGTAAATACGATGAAAAGTTGGGTGCTGTGCAGAGAACTTAAGCTTAAAATGGAATAAATTTAAAGTAGTTATTTTCCACTGGAAAATATGCACACCACACATGCACATTGCTGTCTCTTGTGAGTGTTTGCCATGCTGTTTATTGATTGTGATAGCAAGCCATTTATGTAGCAATTACCTTGGTAAGTGGTTAAATGTTAAAAGCTTTCTGACGGCTTGATGTATGACTGGCATTAGCCCAGTGCTCATTTATTAGGAAGAAGCTTACCTCTGATTAGGTTTGCCTCATTGCATGAAGCAGAGCCTCAGGACTGTGGAAGTCTGTGGCCTGTCTCTTCCTCCGGTTGCTGGCATCAGTGTCTTCTATTGAGAGGCACTGTATTTTCAGAGGCTTTATATATTCTGCTCACAATGTTTGCTGAGTAGGAACTGTAGCTAAAAATAATCAAAATGACTTTCTCTGTTCCTCTTTCTTTCTGTCTCGCTGCAGGATGACGTAGCTTTGCCAAGGATTTATCAGCTAAGCAGAAAATGAGCTTAACATCCTGGTTTTTGGTGAGCAGTGGAGGCACCCGCCATCGGCTGCCACGAGAAATGATTTTTGTTGGAAGAGATGACTGTGAGCTGATGTTACAGGTAATTGCATCAGCCTTCCATGTGCAGCTGCTCAAATCTCGAATCAGTTTAATACTGTGCATGAAAATGAGATTTGCCAGATGTTGGGAGGGGTGATAAATCTGTTGTGTTTGTACAGAAAGTTAGAGCATATTGCCATCAATCATACACTTACTGTCGAAGTGTGGAGGATCAGATTTCCTTTATAGAACTGTCACACAGAATGCAAGAATAGAAGGCTGAAGAAATTTTGCAGTATGATTACAGGGTACACAGTTTATTTTACTCATATGTGGCAATGCTACGTGTACCGGATGCTTTTGAAAAGAGCGTTCTTTTTTCTTGTAATCTAATTTAGTCACATGATTTGATGCAACTCTATCTCCATGCCCTGATCTCCTTGTACAAAGGCAAATGAAATCAGTAGAAAAGATATTTCCTGTATCTCTAAGGAATTTGAATGACTCAGTCTCAGTAACAGTTCCGGTGCAACTGCAAAAATACAAGTCTTTGTCGATATAGTTGAATACTTAAGTAGCTTCCTCAACTTGTGAGTCACTATGGGGAACTCTTGGAGGAGATGTGTAGCTGTACTGCTGTGCAGTGACACGGCAGGCGCTCTGCCTTATCAAAGCTGTATTCCTCTGAGCTGCTTCCAGTGTACCTGGTTTTTAATGGTGAATGCTGATATTTTGGCGAAGTCTTACCCTTGATTACTGTAGAAATTCCATATTCTCAGCTATTTATACCATTCAGTAAAATATTTACTTTTGAATTCTCTGTTGTCAGGAATTATATATGTAGCTGTTAATAGCCGAGATGGAATCCTGTTTGTAAATGAAGTACCCATAAACCTAATTTTTTTTTGTATTATTGAGAATGTAATTTCAGTACAATGTAGCATCAACCTCAGAACATATCTGAACTGTTCATTTGTGATAGAAATATTTTGTATATTATAATGCTGAAAATACTATCAATTAGAAAAACGAAAACAACAACAGTAAAACAGTCAGTATAATAAAAAATTATTCTGGTTTAGGTTATTTAAATGACAGCAAAGTTGGCTTTTTTGAGGTGGGCAGTGAGATGGTATTTTTACACCTTATATAACATTGCTTTTTTTTTTTTTGTTCATAAGTTGGAAAAATGTCAAAGTTTTAATAATTTAAAAGTGATAATATACTTAAAATAATTTATGTTAATTAGGCAATTATGGAACCTTGTTCTCACCTCTCCTTTCCAACAGTAAATATAATTTCCAGTTTAATCCATGCAGTTTTTCATGCCAGGTAGAATAATGTAGTTGCAAGTGACTACAGTGTGATTGGTTATCTACAAACTTTCTATTAAAATCCATGTACATATGTTTTCAGTTGATGTTAATTAAGTAAAATCATAATTATTACAATAACTTTGTATTGTTTGCAAGTGCTACTGTTAGCATTTTAAATGTAAAATTTTTATTTAGTCTGAATTTAGAGATGCGGATTTTATTCCTGGATGCTAGGCAGTATGTAATAAAAAGACTAAGTGCTGAGGAACCATTGTCTTTAAGAAATTAATTCAGGCAGTATGGAATTAATTTCTTAAAGACAATGGTTCCTCAGCACTTAGTCTTTTTGTTAAGTGCTTTTTCTTTATCATTCCTAATATTACCATCTTTACTTCAATGCCCTCTTTATCACACCTTCTGGCCTTTTAATATTCACTTGGGTTGTCTGCCTGCAAGGCACTGTAGTAGTAGGCCAGCCTTAAATCTTCTCAAGCGCTCATCCAGCAAAGTGATTTGGAGATACATTGAGTGTGATATATACTGTAGCAAATCATTTTACCTGAGTGGAATAGACTTTAAGAATCCTCTGTTGGTAGAATGACAGAATGGTTTGGGGTGGTAGGGACCTTTAAGATCATCTGGTTCCAACCCCCTGCTACAGATCAGAATACGTCCTGTCCAGGTTGCTCAAAGCCTCATCCAGCCTGGCCTTGAATGCAGGGAGGGGGCATCCATAACTTCTTCAGACAACCTGTTCCAGTGATTTACTGCCCTCACTTAACCCTTAGTTAACCAGACATTCATTCATGAAGCCAAATACTTTGATTAACAAAACAAGTTTGTCTGATGTGATTTTCTACCTTCTGCTACATAAAGGAATGATTCAGAATGCTGATAGGAAGGATTTTAATATTTTTTAGTTTTATTTACTCACACCTAGCTTGAGTTCCTTGCTATACATCATCTTCCTTGAATCTTGCCACAGCTGGAAATTGTGTAATACATTTCCCTCTTCCTGTAAATGCAGATGTGGCTTGTTAGTGGTTTGCAGGTCTCTCATTAGTAAATAACATAGGTTTTATGGTCCCTGTCTGTGGCTGATCAGACTTTAGGGTGAAGCTTATTACTTGAGCATTTACTATTCTGTTACAAAATTTCAATCATCAGCACCTCCAAAAGCAGCTACCTGCTTGATGAATATTTTGAGCAGAAGCCAGACATTCATGGATGTTGTTGTCTGTTGACTTTAGAGGTAGTAAAAAGAATCAAGGGGCCCTGTGATTTTCAAGAATATTCTTTGTAGCCTACTGTTAGGTTTACATGCCAGCATGACTGTGGCACCGCATATTGTTGAAGGGGGAGGACCCACCAAAGAAGTGGCTGATAATGTGTTCTTGTTCTGTATGTATAGCTCTTTGTGTAGGACCTTCCATTCCACTTCTGACAACTTGGTTGTTCTCTTGCTGCAAAGCATGTGGACAATGCATGATAAAGAAAGTGGGGTTTAATGCTTTTATTCATACTCTCTTGTAAGGAAGCATGTTATAATAGCCTTATTATTTTAACTCTGTTTTGTGATTTATAGAATTAGACCTCAAATCTATGCCTAGTCACTACTTGTCTAGTAAGGGTTTTATTCACAGCTGGGAATATAGATTTACTTCTCACAGGGAACTTCTAACTTCATAAGATATTTTGTAAATATTGTCAAATTCAAAAGTTTAACTTGTACAAACCTATGAGATTCAAAATAGCAAAGTGCAAGGTTTTGCACTTGGGTCAGACTAATCTCAGATATGTATACAGACTGTGAGAAGAACTCCTTGAGAGTAGCTGTGTGGAGAAGGACCTGGGCATCTTGGTGGATGAAGAACTGAATGTGAGCCAGCAGTGTGCTCTTGCAACACAGAAGGTCAATGGTATCCTGGGCTTCATCAGAAGAGGAGATGGGTGGCCAGCAGGGTCAGGGGGGTGACTGTCCCCCTCAACTCTGCCCTTCTGAGGCCCTGTCTGGAGTACTGCATCCAGGTCTGGATCCCCAGTGTGGGAAAGATGTGGAGCTGTTGGAGAGGGTCCAGAGGAGGGCCACAAAGATAATCAGAGGGTTGGAGCACCTCCCTTAAAAAGACTGGCTGAGGGAGCTGGGATTGTTCAGGCTGGAAAAGGGAAGGCTACAAGGAGACCTCACTGCAGTCTTCCAGTCTTTAAAAGGGGATTATAAAAAGGAAAGGAATCAACTCTTAACAAGGATAGATAGTGAAAGAACGAGGGGGAATGGTTTTAAGCTCAAGAAGATGTTTAGATTGGATGTCAGGGAGAATTTCTTTACAAAGAGATTAGTGAGGTGCTAGAAGAAGCTGCCTGGAGAGGCTGTGGTTGCTTTGTCCCTGGAGGTGTCCAAGACCAGGTTGGATGGGTTCCTGGGCCACCTGGTCTAGTACCACATCTGGAAGTTTGTGTCAGGGGGAATAGAACTTGATGATCCTTGGGGTCCCTTCCAATCCAAGCCATTCTATGATTCTATGCTATGCAGTGACAGGTGAAGATAATAAAATAATTGGTTAATAATATGATATATAGTCGAATAAGTAATTGTTAACAATTCAGTGAGAGCATTTCCTTAGAAGCTATGATTATATGTCCTGATGCTCTAATCTGACTAATACTTTTGTAACCTGGGATCCTTCAAACTGGCAGACTGCAGATGCTAGTACAGAAATGAGCCCAGAAGTCATTCTCAGTGCTGTATCGGTCTGGGGACTTGGCTCTTAAGGGGATGGTGTTCTTAGAGAAAATAGCAACAAGGTTTGTTCCTGATTTATTGTTCACATTTGTAAGCAAGTTTTATTAAAGAAAAAAGAAAAAAAAATTGAATTGCTGAAATACTTATAGAAGGCAAAAAAGAAAGAAACAAATCGGACGGGGATAGGAACTCAGGAGCCATTCAGACATTTAGTGAAGAGATGATAGGTAATTTGTTCCAAAAATTAAGATCAGGTAGAAAAATATTGAATGTTTGTATACTACGTTAAGAATGCCAGACAACACAATGAATGATTTAGAAATACATAACAGGAAACTGTACATTTCGGAGAGTGAAGCAATACTGCAGAACTATAATATTGTTTCGATATAAGCATTCTGGTTAAAGGGATGGAGAAAGAGAGTAAGAGAGAAATAAAGATGAAACTGATGACGCAAGGTTAAACATCAGTAATAGCGTGGGGAACAGAGAAGGAATTCTTCAGATAAGATATGGCTGGATGTAACTTAGAATAACATTTGAGGGAGCATTAAGAAAATAATTATTCTGAATTTTATGATTCTTCTATGAGTACTCAGATTCAGATGTGGTCAGAGTCAAGTTAGTGGGGGATTATTTATTTTGTATATAGTTTGAAGAAACGCTGCATGAAAAGGTCATAATTGAATTACTCTTAGGAGCAGTGATTAGTTCTGTCTTGATCTGTTTTTGAAATACTTTTTTATTCTTGTTATTTTAGTCACGAAGTGTGGACAAGCAACATGCGGTACTTAACTATGATCCTTCTACAGATGAACACTTGGTGAAGGATTTAGGTAGCTTGAATGGGGTAAGTTATCAGCAGAATTGTATACCTCCCCATAGTCTCTTTTTTTTTTTTTTTCTTGAAGAAGGAAACAGTGAATTAACAAACATTAATACCTTCTGCATGCAAGTTTTAAAATCAATTAAAGGACTGAAATAAAGCCCTTTAGTGAAAGATCCTTGGCAATTGGAAAAAGAAGTTGGAATACAAAGGTATATTTTGCTCTTCTATATTTCAGAAATGTAGAATCAAAAAATCTTCAATTGATTTTATATATATATATATATATTAAAGGCCTTTTAATCTCTGAATTTTTTTTTTAAGAAATGGGTTTGTATTTCGTGGTATTCCTTACTATCCTTTTTTCGTACAGAGAAGAATGTTGCTGTACTCTGTATGCGAAAACAAATTTTAAGTGTACAACAGCTGTGTTGCATGTAACGCATTTTATACTTGCATATTCTTTCTCAGTATCCTTTGCATCACTTTTTGTGTCCCTTTATTTCTTGAAGCTGTTTATAGATGGTAGTTATGATTGGTATTTCCCATGTGTATGTCGTGAATGCGTATTGAGTCCACAGTATCATGAGTTCATCTCTTATAGCTATTCTTTATCAGGAGCTTACTAAATATTAATTTCAGTGAACATTACTAAATATGAGGAAGAAATGTCTCTTAGCCTCGATTTCTTACTTAGTGTTTTTTGGAGTGTTTTTCTCAGTTAAACTGCTTTTAATAGCTCTATTTTTTGCATTTTAAGGTGTAGACCTTAAGATGTTTGTAGGCACCTCAGCCTTCAGAGTCAGAGCCTCAACTCCATATGAGAGCAATGTAATCTCTGAAGTCTCTGAATATATTTGAATTGCTACATGCGTATGAGAACTTTGTTCCTTTAATATTTAATATACTTTATTTTGAAAGTCAGCACACTGTTTCAAGGAAATGATCAGAATGGATTCAGCTCATAGTAATTTCTTGCCAAGGCACTTGATTTATTCACAAATTTTGTTACTATTGTAATCAATAGGCATGCTTTATTTTCATCATCAGCTTGCAAAACTTGAGTTTAATTAAGAAAAATTCTATGTATGTGTTAAAAGTCCTTCCTTTTTCTCCTGTCTTCGCTTCTGATAAACAGTTTTAGTTATTTGCTTCACTTGATCTGTTTCATTCTCATGTTGGAGCTGTCAGTTCCTATAGAGTTGTTTATCCAGAGACTTCAAAGGAACTCTTTCTTTCCATAGTTTTGGGAATATTAAATCTAAGAAGAAAGTCTTTCCTTGTTGTCTTCGCATTGCTTCCCTTGCTATCTGCTTCCACTTCTGCTTTTTCATATGTACCTCTACCTGATTCATTTCAGATACAAATTTGTATCTTTTCTCTGTACAGAAGAGTTCTTCAGCGAAATTGTCTGACAGAAAAAAATATATGCAATATCTCTTTACCCTGCAATGTACTAACTATGCAGTCCTGCTACGAGTTTCAGAGTTAACTGCGCTTGCTATGAATATTATCATATAGCAATGTATGGCTTTAAATGATGTTCAAAATGACAAAACATAATTTGGAGAAGAGGGTGGGTAGAGATATGGAAGTAAAACAAAATCCCGAGTATCTTGCTAGTATTTTCAGACCAATGATCCTTTATTTTTGTTTTTAACTTTGCATTTTAGATGGTTAGCTTTCTATAAGAGTACCTCATTGTATAATTCAACCAGCTTCTGTGTGCAAAGGCTGTTTTGAAGCCACCTTTGCAAAATAATATCTGTTGTTAGGATCAGAGAGAGAGCTACTAAGTCTGGTGATATCTGTGATGAATTACTGAGAAAGCTTCCTTTTGCTGTAGCATTAAAGTTTGACTTGTTTTGGCAGATTTAAGTGATGACTTCCTGCAGAAAATGAAAGATGAATTCTATGGAGAGTTCTTCATCTCTATATAAACTTTCTTGTTGCTGTAACACAAATAAGATGTTCCATAATCTCACTTCATTTTTTTCTGCTTATGTTACTGTTACTTTTTTCCTCAGAAACCTGTAGTAAAGTGACATTCTGCTTTTCAAGACATTCTATTTTTTGTTTTTGTTTTTTTTTTTTCCTCCTTATTAATTGTTCCAGGGTATATATGTCCGTTACTCTGCTCCCTTCCTTCATCTCCTTACCTAAACTTCTATAAGGGATGTGTGTTCTTTAATCTTGGAAGAAATCTAAAATCAGCATTGATGAGTGTCTATTTATCTCCATGGTCACTGATTGGCAGCCCTATGTAGCTCCTAATTTTGACATATAACCTTTTTATCACTGTTACTAATGTTTTCATTTACCACCTGTACTTATTTAAGGGGTACTCATTTCCTCACTAGGCTGAATGAAACATCTGAAGTTCAGTCTGGCATCTGAGGATCCAGGTTCTTCAGACACTTTTTTTTTTTTTTTTTACTGTCATTATTCTAGAGTGACTGCTTGTTTATGTGCTTCTGGCATAACATCAGAGAAGGACATAACAGAGAGAGACCCTGTTCTGTGATCAAATGTGCCAACCTTACACCTCTGTCTTACTCCTCAGCATCCTTGTGGAATTCTCGTTTTCTGTTTCTAGACCAGTGCACGTACATGTGCATGCATGCATTCTTATGGGGATTTGTTTCTTTTATTGTTGTTGCTTTTGCTTGTTGGGTCTCAAAACAAAGTTGGTTTACTATACCTGTTTTTCTAACAAGATTCCAAGTAATTTTCCTAAGCCTTTTGCAAGCTTTTCAGTCTGCAAGGTTAAATTCCAAAGCAAAATGTAGGAGAACCATTTCTATACTACAGCTGAGAGCAAGCTTATACTTTTTTTTTTAATAAACTCATATTTCTTAATGTTGTGGACACAAATTTGTATTACCAGATGACTGCCAGATATCCTTTCCAATCTTAACCTTTCAGTGATTCTGTGTGTTTCAAAGAGACAAGAGAGAGATATATGTGATTCTGCAAGACCATGGTATGTAGGGATGTCCACGGTTTCACTGAAGTTTTATCATTTGAATTCTCTATGGTTTAAAAACAAGAAAACCACTAAAAAAGAAAAAATTCAAAATTTTACTCTTCTGTGAAAGGTTTTCAAGTTTGATTTGATTTAATTTGATTAAGCTATAAGGAGGTAATATGGATATCAGATGTATCATGGGTAAGTATAATACCTTTAATGCAGGCCCAAGAATTTCTTTGCTAAGTACTAGAAGTGTTGAGAAAGAGAGGGTTCTGCTTTTACTTCATCTGTTTCTACCCATACTTATTTTGCTAGCTTCATTAAGAACAAAGGCTTACTTTGGATCTCCTTGAATAGTTCAATTTCCTTGGAGAACAGATGTATGTTTTTCTGAGTATACAGGACAGCACCATTCCCGGTCTGTTGCACTTAACCACTAAAGCGAATTTTGAGGTTGAAGGGAGCTGTCTGCTACCAATATGTGAAACTTTTGAGCTTAATGAGCCCCCATATTCTTTAACATCTACTGTTCTAATTCCTGAGCATTCGTATTGGTGTGGTTGATTCATTCTCAGCTCTGAGAAGAGTCTTAATCCTAGATGTCTAGATTTGAAAAGAAGGTGAAATGATTTTTTATGAGGTTCACATAATGCAAAAGTGTTATTTCCAGAAATCAAATACTCTTCCTGATCATTCATGCTTATCTTTTGTTTCATACTAAAAACATTAGAGTTTATCTTTTCTGAGGAAAATGTGTGTAGTTCCTAAGCTATAATAAATTATTCCACCAATATTAAAGAAATCTGAATTGAATATTCTCCTTTAAGTTGTAAACTCAAAAGCATATTAAAAAAAAAAACAAAAACAAAAACACAAAAAAACCTGTAGGGCATCAATGACTGCATTGAATACTGTATTTTTTTCAGCTCTACTCAGAGAATAGCCTTCTCACATTGATATTCTTAGGACTGGATTGTAAAAGGTTCTTGTGAAGGCTTAAATTTAAGAGAGCTGACTTTCAGATTTTGAAGTAAATCTTGGAAATCATGTGAATGTATAGAGATACCTGTAAAGTGGTTTAAAAAGAAAAGATTTTCATTTATTTAGTGAACTGCATTGTTCAAGTCTTGTATTCCGAAACCTGTAGTGAACTTTTAGAACTCCAGAGACACAGCAACTGAGGTTTTCTTGCTTTGTCATAAATTCAGCCATGAAGATTTCTGTAGGCTTCTGAGACTAACCCGAGAGGAGAAATACGTACATATGTTCCTGCATTCATGCATGTCCTCAAGATATCCTGACTTTTGATAGTGTGCTGAGATTCAGGCTGTGTTGAGGATGTTCTTTGGATTTCTGGACTCTCATAATACCGAGTTAGAATAAATATGCATTAAATACTACTCTTAAGTTTTAGGCTTGCTAAACAGTAAATAGCCAAACTCGTGACTCTTATGAAGTTACTTGCATCATAGAAAACAGTTAATTTGATGACTGAGATGAGCATTAGTAGGAAAAAAAAAGTTTTATTTCATTTTAATTTTCTAAATAAATAGTAAAGAGTCCTTTATTATTTGGAGGAAGGTAGTCATCTCTGTTGTTAGAGACTTCATCTCATACTGGATTTAAATGAAGTGTTTAAAGATTCAAATATTTGACTTACTTATTAAAGATTTATTTGTTGTTTGCACTCCTAACTTCAAAGTACTTTAAAAGTGGCAGACTTTGGCTGCTCCAGTTTTTAAAAGCATGTAGATATTGTTGTATATTTTTCAAGTTTGAACTTTCAGCGCCTTCAGCCTTCTGTGGGGTGCTGGTATTTTGAACCCCTAAAAATGGCACAGAACAAAGTAAATATCTTTAATCTGTGCACTCCATGTTCAATCTTCTGTCTGCAGAATTAATGTTCAGTCATTCTAAAAGTAAGTAAAGATGAGCAGGAATCTGTGAAATGATTTTTGAGTGAGGTACAGAAAATAATACAACTGATAAATAATTCATAAAATATTGCAGCAGACTCATACCAGCTAAGCCATAAATATTTTATTCGCCCTGAATTTGCCCTAGATTAAGGCTTTGTAAGGATTAGAAATGAGGATGAGGGTAGTAAATCTAAGGAACAAGAGACTCAAGACCTCAAGGATGTTATGAACAATATTTCAAGTAAGTGATCCTTCATATTACAAGGAAGGTGCTACATTGCAATGAGGACAGATGTCACGTTCTTTTTGGGTAAAAGAAGGACAATTTCATGAATGCCGGAAGAGAACAAAAAGAATAAACAAGAGTGTAAATTTTGGCTCCTCAGTGCTGATTTGAATTCAGTGTTGAGAAACAGTTTAAGGGAAGATGCTCTGCAGGAGGTCTTTGTCAGCTCATATGGTGGACAGATTTTTCAAGGGTCTGAGTGCAGAGCTGCATTTAATGTCTTCTTTTTAAATTGTAGCCTGATTGATAGGGTTTTGTTTTGTTTTTTTTTCCTGGCGGAAAGATTTTGTTTTGTTATTTTTTCTTTTTTCCCCGTTGTTTCAAGGGCCTTTGCCAGTTTCAGAGTGTTGTGTAGGTGGCTTCGTAGAATTTTCTGTAGATTTTCAGTAATGTAACCTGAAGCTCTATTTACATTCCCTTCCCCCCCCCCCCCCCCCCCCCCCCCCCCTCCCAGAGATTAAATTGTTTGCCAATTCTTCAAAATTGCCTTTCCGATACCTGTTTTGACTTGACTTTGACTTTTCCTTGCTGCTTCTTGCTCTTCCTTGTTCTATCTCAGGTGTTCTCTTGAAGTTATACCAGCATCTTTTTGTGAGTTTTTTGCTGATTTTAGCCACTAGGGTTTCAGGTCCAAATTAATCTGTACTATCTCTAACAGCCATCTGCTATGGTTGGTTAAGCTAGGCAGTCTTTCAGGTACGTCAGCCCCTCTTGAAATTGATGAAAACTCGTCTGACTTCTCCAGTTGTTTCCAACAGTGATTTGAAGGAGGGAGGATTAGTTACGGTACAAGAAGTAAACTTTCAAAAGGTATTGTCAGGACTGTGGAATTTACTCTGCTTAGCTGCTAGCTGGTGTGATAACGTTATTTTGGCTTACAAATGTTGTTAAGCTTGTTGTTGTTTGGCTGTCAGAAATACGTGAGTTCTTTACCAGTGCTTTTGAAGTTAATTTGGATGCAGTTACAGGGTCCGTGTTTGTTTTCCTTAATGTCTTATGACAATGTTGATAACTGCCAAACTGCTTTTAGTATTTCATGTGAGATATATAAGTTCTGAGGTAAAGTGTTGTGAAAAGGTGATGATAAATCAATTCTGATGTCTAATTAAGACTGAAAAAGCAAGCTACAAGAAAAATAATGATGATAGGTGCTAATTTGAAGGGCTGTTCCCCAGTGAATCAACAGTGGAAAACTTGCAGTGCTGAAAACTCCTTTCTTAAAAAATTAATCTAGTGATTGATTGTTGGGTGTCTTGTTTTGGTTTGTTTTTTTTATTGGGTTTTTTATTCTTTTCAGTTTAACAGCATCTCTTTCTGTCATTATTGTTTTTCTGCAGACATTTGTGAATGACGTGAGGATTCCAGAACAGATGTACATCACTCTGAAATTAGAGGATAAACTGAGATTTGGATATGATATCCTTGTTGTTAAAAAAAAAAAAAAAAAAAAAGTGTATGGTGTCCTGACACACACTTCATGAAGTATAATTGCATTAAATGAAGGGTTCTCTTTGTATATGAGAACTTTTAAATATCTCTCTTCACAACAAAAATACCTATATTAGAGAAAATTGCAGAATACTATACCTTGATCAGAAATACTGGTAAAGTAAATCTCATTGTTTCTCACTAGAAGAGACCTTGATTTCCAAAACCTTATACATCTCTTGACCAGTTTTATGTGTCGCTTTTGTGTTGCAGAGAAGCAATACTTTGAGGCAAATAGCTGAAGTCTTGCATTATATGAGTGGAAAAAAATGTAGTATTACAACATTGTTATCTATTCAATGGTCTTTGTATAAATAATTGTATTGTGTGTTTTCTTTTATGAGTATTACTGTAGATGCTAGGCCTAACAGTGATAAATGTGTAGAACAGTTCTCACTGTTGGAATGGCAGAACAGGCTGCAAAACTGTTGCCTTTCTAGAAATCCTCTTGTGAGCTGTGCATTTTCCTTAGCATTTCTCACATACTAATCTCTTTACTGTTGTCAGAGGAGAGATGAGAGTCCCTGAAGAAGCTCTTAAGGTAACAATGGACCATTCCTAGGTGTTGCTCTGTTATTACATGGTTATTGTAAAAGATCAGTAAAAGTTATTGGTAAAATAATTTTTTCATTCTTTTACATGTATTTATTTATTTACTTAATAGCATGAAAAATTTACAAGCCAACTCCAGTTATCCCAAAAATCTTCAGAGGCAGAAGGTTCAAAGCAAACCAGCTCCAAAAGTGCAGATTCCAAAGTAACAGACACCATGGCTGAAGTGCACCACAAGACTACGGAAGCACTGAAAACTGAAGAGAAATCCATGGGTAAGGTGCATGTTTGCTACAGAAGTATGCAAACTTGGAAGAGGCATTTTTTGCTTCAGTAGGGAGCCTGTGAAATTACACACATGGATGGGTTTTTTGGTCTGTTTTTAAGTCATGTGTCGAATTTTAAATGTATCATAATCGTAGAGTCTTTAAGGCTGGAAAAGTCCCCTAACGTCACCTACTCCAATCTCCAACGTATCCCCTGAACACCCACTAACCATGTTTCCTCAGTATCACACTTTCACATTTCTTGAATACCTCCAGAAGCATTCATTCCACCACTTCCCTGTGCAGCCTGTTCCAATGGATTACCACCCTTTTGGAGAAGAAATTAGAGTAATTAAGAGTAATTAATAACATTTGGAATAGAATTTATGCCTTTATCATAGATTAACATGTTAAGAAAATACCTAAAATGATTTTTTTTATTAGCATTACCTGATTTTTGCAACTTTTTTTTTTGAAATCTCATGCATTTTTTTGCAGTAAAGTGAAGTTGTTTTCCGCAGTTGAGCTGAAGCAGTTTGTATGCATTTCTACCAGCATTCTGAATAGTTCTCCTTTTGATTTATTTTTTCTATTTTTTGTTTCTTGTATTTATAGATCATAGCATTCATTTTTAGGTGCATCAGGATGGAACATAACTGGCTATTGTGGTATAAAAATGATAGAAGCTGTAGTATCAGATCTTGGTTTTACATCATCTCTTGTATTTATATCTTATGTCATAGTGGCTTTGCCCAGACTGTCTTAAATTGATTGTGTGGCTTGCTCTAATCTTAATTGCTCACTTAATAATTTTCTGATTATAACTACATGTTGCATTACCTGTCACCACAGGTGATAACCACAAGAATGAGAAAGGTATTGGAGGGTATTGTGCATTTCATATGAATCTAATTAGGCCTCACTCCTTACTTCAGGGCTGTTACTGTGCTGATTAGGTGTAATCCATTCTTCTGGAAAGCTTACTTTAACTAATTCTCTCCACCACCTGTAGCACTCAGTGGTATATCTAATTATATCTATCTTATAGCATCCTGTTATGGGTACATAAAGCCTGATACTTCAGTGTTCTGATTTCGTATAGTTTTTCAGCCTCTTATATTTTCATTATTGTAGTACAGTGGATTTTTTTTTCCACCTCAACTTCCCTTTTCCCTTGACCATTTCAAAAATAACAGTAAAAATTAATGACTGTATTATTACATTTGACTATGACTGATATGCTTTTCGGGGATTTATTCTCTCACTGGTCTATTTCTGCAAAGCTGTTCCCATCAAATTTTTAAAAACAATTCAGAATTAACTGAAGTCTACAGGCTGTTTTGAAACAGATAAATAAAATTACTTCTCAACTTCAAATTGTGCTGAATTTTGATGTGACTATGAAATTTATACAGATTCTATGGATTTGCTTTGAATAAGGCACTGAAGGAAAAATGCAGAATAAACATTTATTGTCAGGCAAAGTGGTAGATACCTGTTTAAATGTAACTTAATAGTTATGTTTATTATATAAAGACTGTTTAAAGTAACCTCAGAACACCCACATGATACTGAAGTCTCAGTGCAGTGAATAATCTCTCAGGAGTGGAGGTTGGCTCAAAACTGATTCGGTAAGATATTGTGAAGGCAGAACTTTTAATTACATCATTACTTTTTTAGAATCTATCCTCTAAATTTAAATGTTTAATCTTGTGTATGCATTATGTATAATAAATATTTTCTCCATTATTGTGTAGCAATTGTGTGTCCTGTTTTAAAAATAATTGTGCTCACTAATGTTTTACACTTGGTAACTTTCAGCACTCTATGGTAGCTGTCAGCAATTTGGAACCTTGGCAACACTGCAAAATTTTGATCAGTTTTTCATGCAGTGAGTTCAAATTTCAGCAAAAGGTCAATGTGGGTAAAAGGGACAGTCTTCTCATAGGAATAGCACTGAACAGCTTTTCGGAATGTATTGGTGTAATGACAACTTCAAACTGAATGCAGAAAATAGTCTTTACAGATACATTGGGGCAACAATAAGAGACGTCAGCTGCCTTTGCAGAAGTGTTTGTGCCAGAAGTTTTGATCAGGTCATTAGTAAGCTTTTATATTTAGAACTCAGATCACTTGTCCAGTCTCTAAATTGGTTTTGTATTGAGGCAAATGTGCGCAACCAATTCACTTCAGCTTCCAGGAGAAATGATCCCAATAAATTGCTCTCTTCTTGTTGCTTGAACCTAAATAACACAATTAAACAAAAGAGCAATCTCTTAAGTTTTGTACTGTTTTTATAGATCTTTCTACCATGCCTCGTGGTACACCTTTGTATGGACAGCCAGCCTGGTGGGGTGACGATGAAGCTGATGAAAAGGGTGGTTGTAAACCAGATAGCAAACGTGAAGAAAAAGTGCATGAGACGGGAGCTTCAGGTAAATCTCTTTTCTCTTTTTTCTTAATTCTTTGGGGAGCTTTTGCTGTTTAGTAGAGATCATGTATTGTGAACTGTAGATCTAAACAGATGGTATTTTTGGAAGTTCAACATAGTTTACAGGGATGAAAGCTTGGTAAAATTTACCTTAAAAAATATGTATATATATTCTGCAAGAAACTAGAAATTTTCAGAGACCCGTTTTGGATGTGTATCAGTTCTCTAGTATCCAGTACTGTTTTTGTTAGTAAATATAGAAAATGTTACCTGAATTACTAGCTCTTAGTCATCAGTTTAGTCCATATGTGATTTCATGTGATAAAAATTAGAGATTGCAGTGGGATGTTTCAAGGAAATCACTTCTGAAAACATGGTATTTTATTTTTGTGCTTGATTCTTGGCTATTTAAGGTGATCTGTGCTTACTGTCCTTTAATTTAGTAGTACTGCACCTCTAGGGACTGCATCTTATATTTTGCACAGTAAACATTCGCATAGTCTAAAGTTAAGCTGGTAAAATTTATTTCCCTGTAATATAGATATTTCTTTCTGTAGTCTAGTTGTCTGTTTGCAATGTGCATTGCCAAAACATAAATCTCAATGTCTATAATTAGGGCCCTAAATCTATCATCAGACATTTAAATAAAATAACTAGTTTTCTTATGAAGTGCAATTAAAATGAACTCTGAAACATGTGGAAATCAAACAAAACTAAACTTCAGTGCACGAAAATCAGTTTCTTTGTTGTTCTTTTCATCAGAGCTTTTAGTAAACTGTTTTTTGTTAGTTTAGACTTCTTTTCATGATGCAGACAGTCAGCTGCTTAGGATTTGGACTAACAGAAAAGAAGCAAGGTGAAATTATTTATTTTAGTGACAGTTTTCTTGGAACAAATTTGTTGCATTTAGAACAAATGCATAACATTGCAGTATAATTGTAGGTCACTTTCTGTTTGTGTGTATATGTGTGAAAAAGTTTCCTGTACCATATGTGGCATCAGGTGCTCTTGTGTTTCCAGTGGTGAAGGCTTTTTAAATACAGGTCTAATATCCTACATTAGTAATCTCTGACTCTGTAATGTGTAGTAGAAATCTTGTCTGGGAAGTGTTCTTCAAACACTTATAAGCATTCTTAGGGAATGCAATTTTTTCTTCTCCAACTGGCAATAATAACAATGAAGGACAAAGACAGATGTTCCACCTTTTTTTCCTTAAAAAAAAAAAAAAAAAAAGAGAGAGAGGGAGAAGAGAAGTGCGTTCGATATCAGTTACAATGAGAACGAGTCAAGTTCTTGCCTTCAAGTCGTGCTATTGGTAAACTGACTATGAGAGTTGTGCTGTGCTCTCTGTACACCAAAATAAGGATGGTAAAGTCTATGGTAGTTGTAATTTTGTTTCTTTGATGATAATGTATGTAGCAAACTAATATAACAAAACTTTGATTAAACCACAAGGCTTCTCATACTTGCCTTTGTCTACCTGCATTATTTTGATATAAAATCATGCATATTAGTTACTCTTGTTTAAATATGGACTTATTAAAAAATAACATCCTCAAGTCTGTGCTTCTGATGCAGTACCATTAGCAAGCTATTATACAAGACTCCAGGAAGCTATTCTTGTTTTTCTTTCTTTTTTAAAGTTAATTTTCATAGACAATAGGCAATATAGCAACAAATGTTTTACATATTTTTATTTATTTATCAAGAGGTTTGGCTAAGAGGTTGCTGGCATTTGCCTCCTCATTCCCCAGACAATAACTGTATCAGTACAGAAGTGTACAAAAAGTACTCTGAGCATTTTGATATAAAGCGTTAAGCTTTTCAGGCCCCTTTGGCCTAGTACATTCCATGTAAATTCCATGCAACTTACATCAAGTTTATTTTCAAGGAGTTAGTTTGTCTTCATGTACTTAAGTCTTACGACATAGGTGAACACAGTTATTAAAAATTAATGTGAAGAAGCACTGTGATGAAGGAACGTTAGAAACATGAAAGACCTTCATGATTAGATATGTTTGAACTAAACATTAAATTTTCATTTAATGAAAACTGTTCAAAATGGATACGGTTATTCATTTTCTTTATGGGCTTAAAGTACAAATTTGGTTCATGCTTCATATTATAAACTACCTGCAAGAATTCATTAAATATGAATTCTCTCGTGTAAGTTTTGAAACTTTTTTCAGTATCTCAAATGCGTGAAGCCTGATATCATTTTAACAAATTAATCCTATGAATAATCTGCTTCGTGCTTTAATGATTTGGTACATTATTGTTTCTTGAATAGAAAAGAAGGCATGAATTATAATAGATAGGGTGAAGTTTAATGAGGAGATTCAAATGGAAGATTTGTTTCTGCTAAGCCAACTATAGACAATTATTCTCCACAGTCTCAAGTTAATAGGTTTATTTCACTGTTACTGCCTTCCTATCTCAATGGAAGCTCACTAGTCATAGTTATTTGCAAACATCAGGAAAGCCTGGAATATTTCAAAAAGGAAAAGCCTTTTTGCTTTTTTCTCACACACTTGTTATTCTTATTTAATGATCCATGACTCTGCTAGCCCCAATTAGAATTATTTGCTGCATAAACACTTATGGTATGACTATTTATTTATGCTGCAACTGTTTAGGTTATGTGTTAGTGACAAGTTTCTTGATGTGTAATTATTGTTCTCTGTTGTATTCTTATTTCATGGAAAAGTGAAAAATACATTTCTGCTGATCTCAGTAACAGTTGTAGAATTTTACGACAATAATGCCTTTACTCGGAAACGTAAGAAAAGATTGAAGTCATGAAATTTAAATAGGCTGTAGGAAACAGAAGTCATTTACAGTTACAGAGCTGTGATGATCACTATCTTAATTGTTTGCTTTAGGGTTATCTTTTACATCTATATTTCCTCAAAACTCAGGAAGCACTTCTTCACTGTGCAGGTGACTGAGCACAAGGAGGAAGTCTCCCTCCTTGTAGACTCTATTGCTTTATCTGCTTCGTGTTTCCATGGAGGGGCTGTTATTTCCCAGAATGTGGAGTAGTGAGGCGCTGTTTTAGGGCCTAAAAACTATCCTTCAGAGATGAGGTTAACCCAAGGTGGATTAAGACCTGGCAGTGCAGGGCCATGTTTGTAAAGAACATGCATCAGTAAAATGAGTTAGCAAGGGTGTTCTTGGCTTGCAACAGTATGATATAAGGCGTATCTTTCATGTTTGCAGAGGCCATTTTAGACAAAATGAATTAATTGTGTACCTGTACTAGAGTTACTTTCTCCTGTTGGTATCCAAACATAGCAATGGATGAAGAATATGTACTGTTTTGTTATCCCTCATTAACATCTCCCCCCTATTATTTAGTTTTTCCAGCTATTATGTTATTCCTTTTAGTTCTGTTTCTCTAACAAACCACTATCCTTTATTTCTGAGTTATCTACATTTTCCTAAACCTTCACAAGAAGCATGTCAGTGAAGAACATAGATGTACTAAGCTGTCCAGTGTTCTTCCCCCCTTAAACTCCAGTCTGTAGTATGCATGTTTCTAATGCTACCTTATTGCATTATAATTTCATACGTAATTGTTACTTATGCTGATAAATTGTGGGTGTTTTTACCTCCAGAAATCTATTAGTTGCATTCTTATTTGCATTCTTATTTACCTTCTTGGCAACCTGAAGTGATTTCTTAAACATCTTGATTCACGATAAATCAAGTAGAAAATATTCAATATTCTTTGCTGGAATCTAAGTCACCATTGCTGCTACCATCTCAAGCATCTGTTACTTGTAGCACATCTTTGCACTTTATATTTTGGCTGGCTTACTGCTTAATGAACTGCAACCAGAAGATTTTTTTTCTTAAAGATTCATTTGTAGCTTTTTGAACAACCACAAAAAGCTTTAACCTTCTTTCAGGCAATACAGTGAAACTTCCCCATGGATTTTCTATATTCTGCTTTCTTTACCCAGTTTAGAGCATGATTGTGTAACATTCTGCATGCTTCCAGCTATTGTTGCTTTTCCTTATTTCTCTTAAATAAGAGCGGATGACAACAGAGTTGAGCTTGATTTTTGGATTCAGGACCTGTCTGCACACGTACCTGTGCAACCTGGTCTAGGGAGCCTGCTTTGGAAGTGGGGTTGGACTAAATGATCTCTAGAGGTCCCTTCCACCCCCCTACAACTCTGTGATAAGATATTTGAATCCCAAAGTGATATCCAATGCTTATCAGTATTGAAATATTCAAGTCAGTCTCAATGTTGATCTTGTGTTAGTGTGTGAATAGTTTTTCCAAAGATTTTTACCAAAATTATTGTAGCTCTGCTCTAAATGAGATAGAAGCCAGATCACTAGCACTTGTTTTAAGGAGACCTTGATCTGATGTTTCTTTAAATAAATCAAAGTTGCAGTAAATATAATCTCAACAATTTCTATCTTTTTTTTTTTTTTGCCTGTTTTCCCTGTTAGTAGTAAGTCATGTGACTTTTACATCATCCAAAGATTTTTGGAATGCTGACTTCCTTTGTCAAATTCAAAGTGAACTTTCTGTCTCTTTACACTCCTTACAGCCAGAGCTTGTGCTGTAATGCTTTTCATATGTAATTCTGGAATTATTTTTCCAGAGCTCTGTTGCTCAATCTTCTTCACAGTCTTGCTGTTTAGTCCATAAATTGCTCAAGTGGCCTTTACAGAAATTCAGCAAATTCTTGAAGAACCTGACGTTCCCGAGTATTGTGAAATCTTTATTTTATTTTTCCTAATAGGATGCAGCACAGATGCCAAGCAACCTGAGGAGCAGTCTGCAGCTGCAAGTGAAGAACTTTATCCTTTCTGTAGGGAGCCGAGTTATTTTGAAATTCCTACAAAAGAATTCCAGCAAACTTCACAGGTAGCAGAGAATGCTATTCACGAAATTCCAACAAAAGACACCCAAAGTTCCCATGCAGCAAGTGCGGGACATGCTTCCTTTACCATTGAGTTTGATGACAACACGCCAGGGAAAGTAACAATCAAAGATCACGTGACAAAATTCACATCTGAGCAGCGCCACAAATCAAAGAAGCCTTCTTCCTCCAGTGGTCAGGACCTGCCTGGGCTTCAGACTGTGATGATGGCTGCAGAGAGCAAAGTAGCAGATTGGCTAGCACAGAACAATCCTCCTAGAATGATATGGGAACCAACAGAGGAGGATTCCAAAAGTATTAAGAGTGATGTTCCAGTCTACTTGAAGAGACTGAAAGGTAATGTGTATGCTTCCAGCTATGCTTATTTCTGAGGATAGCCATTCTTCATAAGCTTCCAGTCAGGGGATCCCTGAGCCCTTGCTGTAATTCAGTGGGAATTACAGCTACTCCGCAGGAGCACAAGGATCTGTGTTTGGGAAATCTTATTGCGCCACTGAGTATTAAAAAGATGATAGTAAACCAAATCATAAATCATCTTATAGTGAGTGTACTAATTGGGGATGTTCATGATTTTGAAGGGAACAAGAGAAAAGCCATGCCTTTAGTTAAAGTTTATACATTTCACTTTTTCCTGTGTGTTACTTTAAAAAGCTGAGTTGCTTAATAGAATTGAAGTACAAAGTATTCAAAAGTACTCTGAGAAAAGTCACTTGTTGGCAAAAATAAATAAAAATCATGCATTTATTGTGATGGTACTGGTATCGTATGATGAAGTTAGGCTTGAGTCTGGAATCTGAAGTAAACCAAGAATTTCCATTTTTCTGCTATGCTTTCAGAATATTATATTTATATAAATGCTATTAGATGAAGTTCCAGTTGGCTACTCCTGTTCACTGACTCCAGACAATGACAAAAATGATTAAATGTTGTGTGAAAAGTGTACTTTCTTATGGATCCATATTAGCAGAATGGAGTAGAAAGAAATTTTCATTTTCAGACAGAGGGGTTCTCCTGATATTCAACTTCTAGAAAGTTCTAAATAAATTTTTCAAGTTACTTTCTCTGATATTTTCTGTTTTTACTTTCAGGAGGTTAACTCTGCTACTAAAACTTTCTTTATTCTGCAATATTATCACTTCTATCTCTTAAACTAGCTGGGATTTTGTACAATGAGTTTTATCTTACTGATCTAAAGTCTGCATATTAGGACTGGCTCTTCCAAAGTAAGCTAAAAAATAGTATTTTCAAAACAGAATTCCATGAGCATTAAGATAATAGCATAGAGATTCTTCTAGGGGGTATCACAGAGCATTCTTTGATCTTTATCAAATGCAGTACAATATCATAAATAGGAACAATATTGTTTACGAGGCCTTAGTCTTTTCATGGCAGCAGAATCTCCTGGATGTTTGATACATTTTCTTTTTGTTTAGGAAGGTGTAAGTTGCAGGTTTGCATTTGGCCATAGCGCGTATCTGAATTTTCTAATCTTTGAAGATCTGTTCATATTCTTACGCTTTACTTCCACTTTGTCGAAAAGGGTATAAAATATATCTAGCTTTGAAAGTTTGAATTAAAAAATGTAGTGGAAAATTTTTTTTTTCCTTGAGTTTTTCCTACAGGACCTTCTACTGAATTCATACTGCAGGAATTGGTATAAGACTTCCACAGTGGTGTTGATTTGTATTGTCACTGTATGGATGCATCTGACCCATCACATCATTTTCTTAGTTGTTGCACAAATAAGTGACAAAGGGAGGTTTCTGCCAAAGAAATGCAGTAAAGATTTCAGCTGCGTATTCAGTACTCTTGGTACATAAGCTTTCCCAACATACAATTATCTTTTAAATAGTAGCTGAGTGTTCAAATTATGCAAGTAGGAAAACCCACCAAAGCTGTCCTCTTCAGAAGAAAAAACAGAAAAGATCACTTGTACATTCTGTGTATACATTAGGAAGTCTCAATCCAAAAGAATTTACTGCAGTTTCATCACAGAAACTGCAGTAAAACTTCGTGTACGATAAACTAGTCTGCAGCTTAAGTTGCTCGAAGTTAAATGTGACATGTTGTGTATGAGTACCCACTCATTCATACATTTTTCAGGCATCATTGCTAACTGTATTTAAATATACATGTGTATATGATTTATGAAATATGTAGTCCTTATTCACAGATCACAAAGTAGTTTGAGGAATGAATAATTAATAACAGCCACTTTACATACATATGTCAGATGTTGTGAGAAATGAACGATACGATAATTCATTGTACTTCTTGGAAAGAATAAAGAAGAATTAATTTAAACCTCAGTAGCTTTTTCTCATGATAAACTATTGTTGTAATTGTATAAGGAAAAGGCAATCTAACAGTATAAACTGTGACTTGACTGGTATTGTCATCTACCAGAAGGATTTTCTTAGGGTTTTCTTTTTCCTTTTAAACCCGCTGAGAATGCTTCGTTAATCATTTGTATCAATCGGCTGCGTAATAAAGTTAGTATAACTGGGAGATAACTTGTTTCCATACCACCTTACAGCTAGTAAAATACTGCCTTTTGTAAATCACTGAGAAGCATTTGCAGATTAAAATACTGATGAAAAGTATAATTCAAATGTACTGATATTGTTCAGTTTATGCGTAAGCAGCAGCTGTATAAGATTTGCAGAAGGGTTTGATTCTACAGAGAAAGTGAATTTGAAATTCTTTCTTAGTTTGCCAGTTTCTTTTGTATATGCTGTTTGGTTTTTTTGTTGTTGTTTTTGTATAGTTTTGTAGTGCTATATCTTGTTTTACTTTGATTGTAGGGAATAAGCACGACGACGGTACACAGAGTGATTCCGAAAATGCCAGTGCCCACCGGCATTACAGCAAGCGGGCAGCACTTGAAGAGCACTTGAGGCACCACCATGCGGAGCTGAAAAAGTCACACCAGAAAGTCCATTCCACAGAAAAGCAGCAAGAGCAAGCTGGTGTGAATCAGACTGCTTTTATGATTGAATTTTTTGATGAGGACCATCCTCGAAAGAGACGTTCTTACTCTTTTTCTCAGAACGTAGGAGCTCTTTCCTCAGAATCTCCATCTCCAACACCTCACATGCGAGCTGAAAGAGCAAAGCCTACATCAGGAGATAAAACAGTCTCTTCGTGTGGTAGTTCATCGCATCACAGAGCAGCACACAGTGTTCATGCAAAACTTTTAAAACAAAAATCAGAAGATCCCTCAGCTGCTTTACCTGTCTTACAAGCTGCATTGTTAAGGAGTTCAGGAAGCCTGGGCCATAGGCCTAGTCAGAACCAGGAGGTGGACAAAAAGTTAAAAAGCCAACATGTTTCTGCTGCTACTGAGAAGGACAATGAGGATGACCAGAGTGACAAAGGTACTTACACTATTGAGTTGGAGAATCCCAATTCTGAAGAAATGGAAGCCCGTAAAATGATTGACAAGGTGAGGAGCTTAAAGTGTTTGTGGATGCTAAACTGGTGCGTGTTATGTGGGCAACTGTCTACCTGTTCAGTTCTACTTACTTAAGGCTGTTGCAATAATGTACATTTACCAGCCATTATATAAGGATTATATACATCATATCATTAAAGAATCAGGCACTTGACTAAAAATTATTCCTATGTGATACTGATATTCTTTTACTTTGCTTATTTTCGCGTGTTTTCAAGAGGTTAAATATTGACAAAATATTAAGGTTACAATGAGTTGGCATTTTTTGGAAGTGCCATCTGTCACGTGGTAACAAAATGTAATGGAATATTGGTGGGAAGGCTCAGCCTCTACTGCCATACCACCAACATTCACCTCTGATGTGAGACAGCATCATAAAATAGGTGGCGCTACTTTTGGAGCAATTCTTGTACATTATACATATAATGTATACTATATGGAGAATAAATATCAAAACCAGTCTATCACAGGTGGGAAATTGATATGGCTTAAGGGCTTTTCTTGTTTGATTTTTGATTTTTTTATTTTTATTTTTTTTACTTAAGCCAGTTTCATTTAATGATTCTTCTGAATGGAAGTAATCATCGATAGTCCCACTGTACAGATAGTGGAAAAATGGTTTTAATTAGCAAACGACAGAGACATCAGCTGTTACTCACTTTAGCTGTCTTCTCTCTTCTGCCTGTCAGCTAATCAGAATGCTATCTTCCAAATATACCTGTGCTCTCAAAATTGAGCTGGACATTTCACAAATAGAATGAACTCATGCATTTACAGTCCATGTCATTTTACTGAAAATCCTTTAAAACATATTACTAGAACTTTTGACCAATTTTTATTTTATGTAAATTTCTGTTGTTCCTATTTCTTTCAAATTCCGTTTTCTTTTCTAGAGTATGAGTAAATAGTGTCAGTATTAGTGGCATGGAAATGAGTTGTACATTCTCCTGTTCTGTTAATAGTCTCCCTGTGTTTTTATTTTTAGATGTGTCTCTATAATGTCCTCTGTTAACTTTACAAAATACAAATTCAAAGCAAGATCACTTTCCTTCCTCACAAACTCAAGTGTTTTTAACTTGTTCTCTCCAGTATATTTTATATCTTAATGTTCTTTGTAAACAGACACCGCCTGATAAAGAAGCAAGTTCTATTGTTATTTCAAGTCCTTTGACTGGCCAATGATACTTTTACATTCAAGTGTTCATACAAGAGTATGAAATTTTTTTAGTAGAAAAGCTTAGGGAATTAAATTAATGCTAGTTAATAATGTGGAAGAAAGTTATATTTGAATAACAAATATTGACTATCTTTTTATACTTAAGGAAGCCTTTTTAATATTGATATTGAAACCTTCTTCATTGATACATTAAGGCGGAGAGCAGCTGATTTACATCCTACCACCTTCAACGTAATGCTATTCTCTCCTCAAATATCTTCGGCCAGCCACGTCTCTTTTTCTAAGAGGAAATATGGTTGCAGCTAACAGCTTAACACAAAAAGAAATTCAGGATATTGATTTGATTTAAAACATGTTTTTAGTATCCTTTTAATGCATAAAATAAATAAGTTCTGCACAGTCATAGGATTTGTTTAATATTTATGTCCAGTTTTGTCCCTTGAATAGTGTTAATGCTTTCTTATGTGAACAAGAGGCAACTGCTCAGTATTTTTCTCTGAATTGTAAAATATGTATGTCTTACAATTTGGAAAAAAAAACAACAAACTGATTTGTGAAGAAATTTATATTCAAATGTATCAGATAACAAATATTTCTGAACACAGAAAAGGTAAGTCTCTCAGTGGATAAAGAATTAAGAATGATGTTTCTGCTGTTTATTGTCCTGTTTGTTAGTAGAAAGACTGCAAATTATCAGGGCAGTGAGTTTCCTTTTCTCAATAAATCACAATATCAATATAAGTTGTAATAAGCAAGTATGCAAATATTTCTGGATGTATTTGCAATGCTAAGTATTTTCATGCAGGATTGCAATAAATTAGATGTGACTCAGTGGATTGTGCAGGCTCTTCGGGGTTTTTGGGGGGTGTAGAGAGAATATTTTTTATTTCTGTGTGTTTGGGTTTTCTAGGAGTTAACTACAGCAGAGAGCTGCACTTCTTTGCATGTCTGGGAAGAGATTTAATAGAATAAAGGTTACATGTCTGTTTTCCATTCATCAGCTTTGCTAATCAAGGAATCTGGAATCCTTTGGCAAATCATGCACATGGAAACATTGGCCTTGGATAAAACTTTCTTTTGTCATCAAATTGACTACTTCCATTATTTTATATACTTGATTATAAATCACAGGTAGAATATACATAGAATATTGTTGACTCAATCATGTGATTCTTTTTTCCTCCTTATAAATCTGGAATAACTGTAATAGTTATGTAGGTGATGCAGAGTTGGGGTTGATAGGGATACCAGGTTTTCCATGTTCATTTTCTACATCTTTCATCTTTCTGTTTATGATAATATGTTTCAATTTTTTGGTTTCTTTCCTACTATACATATATATATGGCCATTACAATAAATTCAATTTCCTTCTTCATTTTGCTCTTGGGGTTTGTCTGCTCATACTCTATTAAAAAGTTGTGTTCTTCAAGGACTGCTCTGTATTTCTCCTTGCTGAGCTATGACTTTTTAATGAGAGTCTTTATGTTTTGTGTTGCAAGCAGAAATAAAACTACTTAATATCAGATCATTTTAACTTGCAAGGCAACTTTGGAGGTCAGTCATAGACAAATAGCCTGAGGTATCATTATCTGCAGTAACTTCTCAAAAAATATATTTTAAACAGCTTAATTTTTTGACTGCATAATTTTTTATAGGTAATTTTTGTTGTTATGACCTTTAAGTGTGCAGAAAACTTGCTTACTTGATCTTGTCTAGTCTGTTGTAGACTTTAAAGCTATATAGATAATCTTGCAGGTATTGTGAAAGTACCTGCAGTACTTCTGTTGTATTAGACGTGAAGTAACTGCTAAATGGAAAATTGTGGACTGGCAAGTTTCAGAATAGCGTTATGTTAAGTATTTTGAAAGATTGACCAAATCATGATTAGGTGTTTCATTATGTGGCTATGTTTCTAATATATCAGTGTGTAGACTAATTGGGATATTTTCCACCACTGGCAAGTAGTTTGCAGTGCACAGTAGGGATTAGTTCAAAACGTGGATCTACATACAGGTAAACATTTATGTTCTTAGGATCCTACAGATATATTAAGAACTGTGTCTTCTGATCTGTATTATTAAAACTGTGTTCATCCGAAAATGTTCATTTACAGTGCAAACGGAACAGGGAAGGGGGGAAATGTTTTGTTTTGCAATATGTAGTATACACATGATGATATGTATTCTTTTGCAATAGCATAAATGACAAACTATGTGGAAAGAAGCAAAGGACAGGAAGTAAGTTAGGAGTAAAAAGAATTCTGATGATTAAGAGACTGCTGAGGAACCAAGACAGATGTATCTGTTTTCAGAAAATGGCTTTCCAATCATCTGCCTTTTCATACTCTGTGAATTTAATTGCTTTTATAATTGCCTCAGTGATTTTTTTTTTTTTTTCCGGTAGTGCATTTTAGCACTACTTAGTGTCTTGGTTGTAGAGTGACTGTATTTCATGAATGCAATATTGAAAAAATAAATAATAATTTAAAAAAAAAGCTAAAAAAAATATATATATGAAAACCACCAGTAGAACATTTGAAGCCTATCAAATCATCTGAACATGGATTTTTTAGTAGGAATGGAGAATGCTTGTAACTTTTTTCCTTTCAACTGTGAGGGAGGATGAGGAGTCTTACAGTCCCTACATTTATAATTTACTTTTGAATTTGAAATTCTGAAGAGGATAAGTTTTTCATTTAAACAAGTACAAAATATTCATGTATGTAGATAGGTAACTGGCTTTTGGTAAGAGGAAGTTATTAAGTTTAGCACATTGATCTTTATTTGCCTGTATAGCTTTATTTTATACCAGTGTGCTTTGCGTTCTAAATCTTCAATATATAGTTAAAATGCCGTAAACAGCTTCTGTGAAAATCCTCAGGAATTCATGAGAAATTCCCTGCACAGGACGCAGTCTGGCTGTTATAGCTCAGCTAAGTGCCAAGAACAAACATAAATTATTAAAATCGTGCATCTCAGAAGCAACTTGGTAAAATGCAGTTCGTGCATTAGCTAAATGCAAGATGAAAATAGGCATTTTACTCTGGCTCACTGAATTTCAAGGGAGAAAAGAAAATGTTTTTGCACGTCTATTTTTTTCCAATTATCAGAAAGTTTGATTTCTGACAACCAACTTACTGCATATTTTGAATATCCATGTTAACTTCTTTGGAAGAATTATGAGGAGCTCAGTCTGAACACTCAGAGCTCAGCATTGCCAAGTTGAGATCCAATGCCTCCTTGCCCTCTCTTTGAATTTTTCTCTTCTGAGTAGTCAAGCATCCTCACAGTTTTAGCTTATTCAGACATTTTTGTTCTTGAATAGCCTAACCAAACAGTGTCTTTGTCCAGTTTGCATTTCTAAATTTATGTCTCATCAGCTTCTGAAATTTGCTTGTTTGATTTCTCTTACAGTCAAACATATTCATCATCATTTTCCCCTAAAAAATTAAGAAACAATCGCTATTATAATTTACTTTCTCTTCATTTTACAATGACAAATATTACTTCAAAATTAATCGCTTGTTCCTTGACTATTTTGCCATGATCCTATCTTGAATATTCTGTATAGCCCTGTATCCCTTGTCAGCCTTCCTCTTGGATTCAGTTTGCACTTTTGGCCATTCATCTTCGAATTCCTTTCTATACACCTTTGTCTGGAGGCTTTGTTCTGGTCCTTGTGTACAGATGGCTTTCACTGAATTTAATAGCATTTAAATGATTGTCTTGTCAAATACCTCTCCAAAACATGACTTTAGTTGTTAGGATCAGATCTAAAAGAGGGATTTTTCTATTACTACTTGTTCACAAATGTCAACAGGGATGGATGGGTTCCTAGTTACAGCTCTCTAAATTGCAACTATAATCCTGATTATTTATTTGTTCTTTTTCTGTCATCTTAATAATAGTATGAATTACTACATATCCTTTATCTTGGTATTAAAGAAATAAAACTGCAGAGTGAGACCTTAGAAACTCAGACTTTTAAAACTAGGGTAATAAAATGTATGCTTCTAATTTGTATTAGTGCTCTTCAGAATGTCTTTTAATGCTTTGCATAGTAAGTACGTATGCAGAATACTGGAATCCCTGTTCTAATTTACTATAAAATTGACTGAACATCGAAAGAGTTTCAAAAAAGACCTTTTCTTCACTGGTATCTGTATCTTCAGTAATGATTTGAATGGTGAATTGTAAGAGCGGACACTAAGTACTGAGTAATTACAGTGTTCTAGATCTGCAAGGTGAACTTCATGAAGTTGAAAATTAGTATATTGAAATTGAGAAGTAATTATAATGTCCTAACATTAGAAATTCTGAAAAGTGGGGCACAACTGGAAAGGTATAATATAAAACTGGGGAAAAAAGATTCTTCCTCAAGTAGTTAAAAGTGTAAATAAAGCACATTTATTTAGCTACCCCATTTTCTGCGTTTTGATACAGAACTGTTTCCTTCAACGTTCCTGTTTAATTTCTAGATTCTCAAGCATCAGTGAAGAAGTTTTAAAGAACAATCACTTTTGTTCATTAAACCTAAGCTCATTTTATTGTCCTATAATGTAGTTATCTATTGTATATAACACTGACTACTGAGGGATGTAGAGTGAAGATGACCCAGCATCTGACCACTAAAGATAGCCTGTGTTAAAGCTCTGCTTCAGCTATTGTGACAAGCAGGTGTGCTCTGAGGCATGGGCTGCTTTCATGGGAAGATATGCACAGCTTGCTAGGAGAGATTGCTCTCCTTTCTCCAAAATTACCCCTTGTAAAATAGGGTAAAGCATGTGTTCAGAGTTGGTTCTGTAACTCAAGCTGTCTACAAAAATGCACTAGTGCTTCTTGGATGGACTATGTCTTGGTTATTTTGTGTTGCACAGGTTTTGTTACTTTTTTTTTTGGAGAAGGATTTTTGTAGATGACTATTTTATGTTGGTAATCTTAGTCTTAAGTTATAATGTTGGAAAACTGTTGCTGAGATAATTGGTGACATTTATTAATATCTACAGCAAGATCCATTTACTTTGCCATCATTTAATTTGCATGTCACCCTCATACTTGTGAGACTGAGTTTGTGCTCCAACAGGTAACACCATGATGCTTTGGGACTTTGGGTGTGTTTTTAGCCTGTTGTTTTGTTTTACTGGGGATAATACAGCATGCAAATGGAGTATCACAGGGATGACTCTGGAGAATTTACCATTTATTGCTTTGAGATGTAGAAGCATGTCTCAAGAACTCCTTTTTTTCCTACTGATTTAGAAGACTTCCTCATATGCTAGCCATGTAGTTAGCAATTCTGCTGCTCAGAGGTTATAATCAGAGTTCCCTTTGGGCTTTCTAGTGACTGACTGACTTTGAGGTAGAAGTCTGAGTAGAGATATTAATATCTCTAATATTAATAATAATCTCTAATTAATATCTGGAATCACTGTTGTCAAAGATTGTAGGATCTCATAAGCTGGAATGGACCACAGGAAGTTTCTAGTCCAACCCTTGCTCCAAGCAGGCTCATCTCAGAAGTTAGATGCGGTTGTCCAGGACTTTTATTTGTTAGGGTCTTGGAAACCCTCTAAAAGACAGTCTGGTCAATCTTGCTTGGGTGTCCTCAGGCTGAAAAAGCTTTTCTTTTATATGCCATCTGAATCTCTCTTGTTTCAAATTATGTGCGTTATCCCTTGTATTCCTAACAATGACAGCAAGGTGGGTTTTGGCCCAAGCATTCAGGTTATTCTGTGGCTGTTTCTGTTGAGGGCATATTCTCATTATTTGGTAGACAGAATAAGTGCATTGGTTAATCCTGAAGTGCTCATTTTCTGATGTGTCTGAGATGCTCTAAATTTTGTCAAACATTAAGCAAGAATTATCTATCTTTTTGCATAGCTGTCATATTTAAAGTCTTAAGTATCTTTTAATGACATCTGGATTAAAAGGGATATTTTATAATGCAGTTCTGAAATTTAGTCTTTGGGTTAGATTGCTCTTCCCAAGAAGTGCTTTGAGGTAGTATAGCAGTGCAGCTTTGACAGTGCAGGTGCTTGTGCATGCAAGTGTTCCTAGAATTAAATATAAGTGCAAATCATTAATTTACTGAAGAAGGCACTTTCTCCTTGCTTTCTAAATAATAATGCTGCCAAATATTTGCTGTATCTCTTCAGGCCTGTGATATCCCTTCTATGTTTGCAGAGAGAGCATTCAAAGTAGTATTAAGTAAATCTGTTTCCTGGATCTTATTCTGGCAAGTATTGTCTTGCACAGAAAAAAAAATCAGATTTGCTTTTGAAGCAATTTCGGTAATGGAAGGAGAATAACAAAATTTACTTAAAGGAAGCACAAAGACTTGAAGAGGTAACGCTCAAAGAAAGGTGACTTTTGTTTGTGGTACAAGTAAAGAAATTTGACATAGTAAATCTGCCACCAGCTAATGTTAAGAAATGTACAGACTGCAATTTAATTGTGTAGTCCTGATTCCTCTAGCTATGGAAGTGTGAATTCATGTTTTCCTTCAGATGTCTGAATGAATTTCATTAAATTTAAAAGAAAGTATAAAACTCTAGTCAATAGAACTATAGTAAATAAGGAGGACATTGCAGCAGAAAAATATGCTCAAAGAAGGGAGGCACCAAATGATAACTGGATCTTTTCTAGCTTTAAAAATTGTGACGTTACAAATTAAAAATAGATAATTAAAGGAGATTCTTATATGCTGTTAAACTTCTTCTGAGGAAATAAATATTTATAGAATACTCTTAAGCAATTAATGTAAAAGAATACCTAGACATGATTATTTGTATTGCAGATCTCGGGAGCATTAGAAAATAAATGACTGGGTGCACTTAATTATTTTTGTTCTGCTTCTCAAACATTAACAAACATAATGGTTTGTGGCCATCTAGTGGTGAATCTTTTTTAAATACACCAATGTCTTGCAGGATATTGTTCGACTCAGCCTCTGGCTTTACTGTCCAAAACTGAATTATAAAAAAACATAATAATTCCCTGTAGTCCTTTCTGTTTCGAACAAGCCATTTTTTTTACAGAATAACATTTGTGAAAGTAATTTCCATTTTCTTCCTTTTCTTCATCTTTAACATGAAAAGTTTTTGATGTTAGAGATTCATTAAAGCAGCTAGCTTTAAAGTAAATTTTTTAAATGGTAGATTTTCAAGATGCAAAATAATCTTTTAAGTGCCTTTGAAGTATACATGAATTCTAAAAGCCATCAGTATTCCTTAATATCTTTTGACTCACAAGAAATTTGATGGACATTATACTGGCTGTCTTGCTTAACTCCTTTCATGAAATTGCCTTGGTGGAAGTTAAAGCGCCTAGGATTTTCTAGTATTTTTCTCTCTGAGCAATGGTTTTAAATGTTGTGGGGAAATTATTTCTCACAAGTGGTACAATTGCTGTAAGCATCAGTAGGAACAGTAGAGCAAGGCGCATACTGAACATGATAATTCTGCATGGTTTGTGAGGTCTGGTTAACTTCTGATGTCTGCTGAATTCCTGAGAAAAGAAAAACTGAGGTTTTGTTTGTATTTAGTAATCCAATGAGAGTGTTAGTGGCAAATTGAAGTATTTAGATTTGTTTTGATCTAGCACATGACAAAATCCTGAAAATATGGTAGGTTTTAGTTCCTGATTTGTCGTTGACTGAGAAATGGGCTTGAGATGGATTCTGCAGTCATTTTGACTTCTCCATTTGTTTCTGTCATCAGCATCATTTTTCATTGGTGACCATTCCAGCTAGCAGTTCCTCGAATTTTCAGTGTTGCCATACACTTCTGTTCTTTCTTTTTAAATTGCAGTAGACATTTCTTCTGTTTAATCTACAGATTTCACCAGGATGTCATATAAGCAAAAATACTTGAACTCACTATCCAGCATGCCACCATCCATCCATTAACATTGAACATCATATCAGGATGGTATTGAGTTAATGTGTGTAATGGTTTGTTTCATTTTCAGGTATTTGGAGTGGATGACAGCCAGGATTATAATAGGCCTGTAATCAACGAGAACCAGAAAGATTTAGTAAAAGATTGGGCTATAAATTCTACTACAGTAGTGCTGGAAGAAAAAAGACCACTGAGTACAACTGGATTTCTTGACACAGAGGTAGAATTTAATTTTTGATGGTCTTCCTTTTTCTTCCAATAAGACAGAGCACTAATAGTTGACCAACAAGTATTAAACAGCAAGCAAAGCCTTTCCTAGAAAATATGGGCTCAGAATTATAAGTTTATTTTTCTTAGTTCTTTACTGTATTACTGAAATTTCTAT
This sequence comes from Callipepla californica brunnescens, assembly GCA_023055505.1. NCBI lineage: Eukaryota > Metazoa > Chordata > Aves > Galliformes > Odontophoridae > Callipepla > Callipepla californica. The sequence continues at coordinate 34,812,380 of JALIRH010000003.1, read as the reverse complement.
GTCTCAGTTTCCCAAGTTAAATTGGGAAGGTATTAAAATTCAGAAAGATATGTGCATTCAATGAGAGATAGAAAGCCAGCCAAGAAAAAATGCTGGATGAATGGAAAAATACATTTCGAATTTTTTTTGGTAACAGAGCTGGAGGTTTTTGCATTCAAGGTTTCCCTTCTGAAGTGAGATGCTACTGGTGAGAAGTCACATACGGTATTTACCTCAAAAGCAATATAATTTAATCAGCTAATGAATGATTAGGTAAAGTAAAGTGTTTTTTCTTTTATATGACTCAGAGTATACACGAGCTACATGTTAATAGTATTGTATATTGAAAGCCTGGTAGACATTCTGATGTGATGGCGGTGGATAAACTCTAACCTGAAATGTGTTAGAACAGGCTCAAACTGGGACAGAATTAATCTGACAACAAAGCACAGCACGTTTATTCTACTGGCTGTGTCAAACTGGTACTGAACTTTAAGGATTTTTTCTGGAATATATCAAGAGCTTTAAGTATGAGTGTCTGCCTGCCATGTAAATACCCTGGTTTTGCTATCTAGACTTGTGCTTTCCATAGGAAAAATGTACTTTGTAGTTTCTGTATTTGAGTTACTGTGTAATTCGGATACACTAAATATGTAACCCTGTCTGGATTAGTTTCTTTGGGTAGCTTTTCTAAGGTTACTGCTTCAGGTAAATTGTTATCATGCCAGGATTGTTTGACAAGATTTGACAAACTTTGCCTTTCACCATGTTTTGAGTTAACCTGTAAATGAAACCTTGTTTCTGTTTCTGTTGTTGTTTTTTTGGTTTTGTTTTTATTTTTTGTAAACAGCAGAAGAATATATGTTTAATTTTGTGACCATAATTGAGCTTTCCACATATCATACTTAACAAATTACAGGGATTTATTTCGGAGGACTTCTGCAATAAGAGGACGAGTTTAACAACTCTTCTGGCAATGGCATACAGAAGCTTGCTTTGAATTAGCTTGAAATAACAAAAAAGGTCACTTTTTGTTTGCTGAATAAATGAGCCTTCTTCGTGTAGGAGGAGTGGGCTTCGTGGTATAACCTTAATTTGCAGGATTATTGTGAGGCATCACAGGGAAAAAATGAAAATTGTTTTGTATGTAAAGGAGACCAAGTCATGTAGATGTAACACAGATCAGTATAGTAAGGGATGAGGACTAATGATAATTGTGGGAAAAAGCATACCGGAGAAACTTTAAATAAATAAATAAATAAGAGTTGGTCAATACATACGTGGAAGAAAAAGAGAAGCTGATTCAGAAGTTAATTTCTAGTATAATAACAGGGCAACATCAGGAACTTTAGTTCAGCTGGAGGGAAGGCTGCAATATGTAAAATCTTTTTTTTTTTTTTTTTTTTTTTTTTTTTTTTTTTTTTTTACCTGTTATTATTGGAGAAGGGAGAGGCAAATGCATTTGATTTGCAAAGTACATGAACACCATATTCTCATCATATGTGAGCTTTTCTGCTTGCACTTTTTGGAAAACTTACTGCATTACTGAGCTACAGGTCATAAGTGAATAAAGGCGACATTGGGATAGCTCAGTTTTCCAGGCTTGTTTTATTTGTCCATCATGGTTGTACATACATACATATACATATATACATATATATATATGTGTGTGTGTGTGTGTGCAAGAAACATATGAAATCAGAAGGTGTTTTGACATAAAAAAAGAGATTTCATTTCTGGAAGATGGAAATGATACCTTGGGAAATTAATGGATTTTATAAAAATATTAAGGGGTTAACAGATTTGTTTCGAGCTTAAATATGTTAACTTTTCAGGGCAGGTTAAAAATAGCTTGCTTTGAAGAAAGTAGAATTCACTTTTCTTATAAAGGAAGTCTCACTTTTTCCTTTGATGTGACAGGCTTTGATACTTTAAAGCGGTATACGTCAGGAGACTAGATAAAATGCATAGTAAATGCATAATGTCTTAACACAGTTGTGTTGAGCCTGCATGCCTTTTTAACTATTACAGATTAGACAGTAAAAACACAAAAATATTTAAATATTTTAGATAAATTAATTTAATTTTCTATATTTTAAGCTGCCACTTGCCAACTCAGGTAAGTGAAATTTAAGAACAGAAGGTAAATGTTAGAGAACAAAGAGTATAATTTTTGTTGTTGATATATTTCCTGATTACATGAGCTCATTTATTAAAAATACTACCATTTTTTGGGCTATCATATATCCACCTGGCTTCCATTTAATTTTTGGTGACCAATGCCATGTCTTAAACGTAGTTATTAAATCATGGATATGATTTATCAACATTGTTATTGATTCAGGGCATATCTCTTATTTTTATTCTTACAGTGTAATCAGTGCTTTTGGCTACAGTGTAACTTGTTTTGAACACCCATTTCAGTATTTGTCATTACAAGTAAATAATAGTGTTGATATTGTGAACACTAAAGAAGTTCATTCATGTAAATATTTGCTGAATTGCTCCTTAAAACTGGAGAATGACCATGTGTATTCAGGGGCTTTTTCCTTTTGTTTGTCTATGCTAATTGCACTAACTCCATATCCCTCTGTAGAGAAATAATACAACTATAAAGCTTGATGTTTTCTTTTTGTTTGAACTTAGAAGCTATGATCAAACATAGGATGATTATATTAACAGTGTCCTGTGTCTGCAAATAGGAAAGCACAGGGCGATGCATTAGCAGTAGAAATGGGAAATGTTGGCTCTGTGATGGGAGATAGCAGTGAATCTCCAGAACACTGATGAGAGATTTGTTACCCTCCTTGTTTAGGAAAGGAGAATTCAAAGCTAGAGAGGGAACCAAGAGACTCAGATTATTAAGGGAATAGAGACTTACCTTACAAGAATAGATTGATACCATTCATATACTTCAGATACATGGTAGCTGACGTAGATAAGCAATGGCTGGATTTTGCTGTAAGTGGTATAAATGCAGCAGAAGGAAAAAAAAGAACTATTTGAGATGCATATCAGTGTTGTCACATGAAAAAAATGTGAAAACACTCTCTATAAATATAGAAACTTGGGGGGAAAAATTAACCAGTAATGGAGGAATATGATTTAGAACTGGAAGAGGGGAGGAGGACTAGAAGATTTTCAAGATGGCTCTGAAATGTATGAGAAGATGGCATAGTCAGATATTTAGAATTGAGGTGACTGGAATATGTATCTAAAAAGGCTACTTTGGCTTCTATTTACTGAAATGTTTTTGAAATTATTATTACACTCTGAAATGGCATGTGATAGGGATGCTTCTAGGTGTCATATGAACGCTCTGTGTCTTTTCAGATACGCAAACAGAAGCTCTGAATCATCAGGCTGAATTATACATCTACAGAAATCCATGGGTATTTTTTCTGTGGATGTATCACTCAGATTTAGTTTGAGTATGTAATAAAGGAAATCAGATTCAACACAAAGTTAAAACGTTGGTGGTACTTGTGTCAGGCTGGCTTTTCTGAAAGGCTGGGAAATTCCTCTTGGTGTTCAAGGGAAGATCACATTTGGATATGTTGGATTCTATTATTGAGCTAGATATTGCATTTAATTTTATATATATATATATATATATATATATATATATATATATATATATATATAGCTTTAATTAGGGATTAAAATATCAATTTTTTAACTACTAGTAAAACGAGCTTCATAGCTTTGTTGTTTATGCTTGTATGTAATAGAACATTGGCAAAACACATTTGCGTCCACTGCTATGTAGGAAAGGTTTTTTTTTCAACAGTCTAATTAATTTGCCATTTATCGTTAGTTTGCAAAATCTTCACTGGAAAGTGCAATTCAGATTACTGATCATTAATTGGAAGTCATATCAGTGGAATTGCTTGGGTGATATAGAAAGCAATAGGGTTTTTTGTAGCAAAGATAAGTAGGACTGCTATTATATCTGCTTTAGGTTGTAATTTTAGTAGTGGTGAATATTTATTTGCTAGTTGAGAAAACAGAACAAAAATAATTTAGAGATTTAAAGGAAGAAAAAGTATCAGCAGTAGCAGTGCTTTTTGTTGTCAGTGCAAAATGCTGCATGTTTTCGCATGGTTTTATAGTGATTCTTTCTGGCACTCTTCCTTACATCATGTTCAGAAATGCCCGTAAATAACTGCAATATTGAATTGCATTACTTTAGTGTTGTTAGTTTTGAATTTGTTAACACTTTTATTCTAAGAAATGAATTAGGAATGTGGATGTTTCTGTAGTATTTGAAGTATCTCTGGCATAATACGTTCATAACAATCTGAAATAGATTCACAGTGCTTTTGTTTGCATTAATTAAAGTCACCCTTATGATTAGGAGACATTTAGGAATTCAGGTCTTCTTAATTACCTAAGTAACTTCTAATTTTAAAGAAGTTCTTGTACATTAGATGACACCTTTTCAGCATTCCATTTTTGCTGAATAAATTTCATAAAATTTATATGATTTGTTCCTGATCAAAGATTAGAATCCCAGAGTGCCCTATAAATTAAGCAGAAATCTGCATTTTTAATATTAGTGTCAAGCAGAGCTTCAGGTAACCTCTGAAATAATTGCTTCACATTCTTTTTAGAAGCAAGTTATGCATATCTTCATGTTCTTCCCATCTCTTCTGTTGATCTTGAACTGTGATTTCTGAATTGACTTGCCTACAATTATGTAACTCCCTTGGAGCTGTAGGCAGTGACTTTTTTCATTTGCAACATTTTGGTTGAAATCCGTTTGTGGAATATGAAATCTGTTTGTGGAATATAAATGTTTATCGTACTATAAGAATACAGAGTATGAAGTTGTTCTGAATTTTATATTTTTGTTCATTTAAAAACTTGTCAGTTTCAAGAGGCTTTCCTATTGGGAAAGCAAGTGATCTTTCTTTTAAGGTCAGCTGAAGGAAAAAAAATAATACAAATCAGATACTGATTGCACTGGCTGCCCTGTTACTCATTAGGATGGTGTAAGACTATCCTTCTTTTGTCATTGTCTTCCTCTCCTTTCCCTCACAGTCTTTCAATCCTTACAGCATTGTTTCCATAATGAAATAAGTACAAGGTATCTGGACAATAGTTCTTCTAAGTTGGTAAAATGTAACCCATGTGTCTTCTTGAAGCTCATTCTTGCCCACACACCTACCTACAGTGTTTCTTTCCTGCTCTGCTAGAAGCACGCGTGTATTCTAATGTGTTTTTAATAGGTTCTGATGTTTTGAAGTTCACTGCATGAGGAAATGCTGCTTATTCTATACTGATTTTTGCAACTGTATATCTAGTCATTATGTTGCCATTCTAGAAACAATAAATTTAAAGTCTGTTGAAGTAAACTCCTTTTTCAATTTCCTCCTGGAAGATAGTGTCTGACATTTCTATTCCAGGAAAACTTGGAATGAGAACATGATTCAATCGAACAGTTGTCATTTTTCTTCTACTTTTTATCTTCCCTAGGAAGGTTCCACTGCCCCTGGAAGTAAGCGTTGGGTATCACAGTGGGCTAGTTTGGCTGCCAATCACACACGTCATGACCAAGATGATATCAGATTGGAGTCACCTGTTCCTGCTCCATTAGAAAACGGTGATAAAACATTTTTTGTTCTTATAACTTCTGATGAAGAAACCTTGGAAAGGGGGAAAAGAATGATCATTTGCATAAATAACAGAATAGAAGTTGCTTAAGACCTTATTTTCATTTGATATTCTGACATGTCTTTGGAAAGAAGCAACATAAAAACTAGCTCATTGGTAGTATTTTCTGACATGGCAGAAGAATGCCAAAATTAAACAGAATGTTAGTAAAACAAACAAACAAAAAGTGTAATTTAAAAATACACTTGAATGCAGTTTGGGTTCATCTGTATAGTTTGCTTCTTTCTTTGCAGCTTGCTCAGTAATGCCTAAAGTCCCAAATGGGATTTTAAAGGATTGACTATTAAACAGTCTGACCTGAAATTCATTATTCAGTTGTTTTTCAGCTGAAGAGTGGGATATTTCTGATACTGGAAACAAGGAAAACATACTTTGTCTCCAGTAAAGAGCAGCTGTTAACTTTTCTTAACTGTTAACTATTCACATCTGTGTTTTTAAATAGTTTGTTTATTAAAGTCTGCGCTCTTGACTGTGAAAGAGTTGCTTACTTTACTTATCCTCAGTTGTTTTCTTCCACTCAGTTTCAGCCTAGAAACATGCAATAGAACAATCTAGTGTACTTTTACTGAAGCTTTTTACATATTGATGTAGAAGTTAGCATATCTGGCAAAGTAGTTCCTTAACTCATTATTCATAGAAGAAAATTAATGTAGCTCTTTGTCGCAAAGAGGGATGTCATTTTCATGCTTTTCATATTCTGAACATGATATGCTGTTTAGAAATCAAGAAGTAACCAATTATTAGTCTTCTGCTAGAGTTTTGTTTCTGTCCTGCAATTCCAGCATTTCCTCTTATTCCAGTTGACTTTGAAATTCACAACAAAGTTCATACGATTTTTAATATGTGAAAAAATGTGTTTTAAAAGTAGAAATACTTTTCTTGTGTGCATCATTTCAGAAGACATAGTACACCTACAGACCTTGTCCCATGAATGTCAATGGGTGTCATTTTTTCTGCATGGAGGACTTCAATTCTGCACCTTTCCTTTATCTGCACTTCTATGTCAGACGCCTTTGTGTCACATCAAAATGGAATAGGATATTGGTAGGAAGGTTTACCCTCTACTGGGCCAACATAATAAAGTAGGAGGCATTACTTTCAGAGCTACCCTCAGATGTTCCAGTGACATTTTGCAGCTGATTAGTATTATGCTGTCTTAAATTAATGCTTGTGTTTAGCTTGCTACTGAATTAGCTCTTAGCTCTGTTTTCTTTTTCACTTTTAGACACAGATATCAGTGAGTCTGGTATTTCCATCAGAAGTGCCGGTTCAGCTACTTCTGTCACCAGCCAAGGTGAGCGAAAGAGAAGGACACTTCCACAGCTTCCCAAGGAGGAGAAAATGAGTGAAAGCTCCAGAACAAAAACTTCATCTCATCAGAGATCAGAAATAGGTGAAAAGCAGGACACTGAACTTCAAGAGAAAGAAACTCCAGCTCGTGCCTCAGATACTGACAGCAGAAGTGTAGCTAAGTCGAGCAGAACAGTGAATGGTCTTTCACCCAAAACAACTGGAGAAAAGGCTTTTTCTTTCCCTAGTTCTTCTAGTAAAGAGAGAGCTGAAACTGGACGAGAAACTTCTGTAGTGAAACAAGCTTTAGCAAAAATTCAACAAGAACGAAAGGAGCAAGGACACTGGACACCCACAAAATCTGCTACAAACCTAGTCGAGAAAGATAAGGAAGAGAATGCTGCGTCACGCAAAACTTTGGATCATCAGGACAAAGCTCCTGCACATGTTACTGACAAAGCAGAAATGAAGTTAGCACAGAGTGAGGGAAAAAGAAGAAAAAATGAGGAAAGTATTAAAGGACAAAGTCCTAAAACATCAGGAGAAAAAAAGGAGTCTTCAAAACCATTAGTGAGGCAAGGCAGCTTTACTATAGATAAGCCTAGCACAAATATACCCATAGAGCTTATTCCTCACATTAATAAGCAAAGTGGACCTGCTGCTCCCATAGCATCTGCAAACAGAATACGTGACAGAAGTGATTCAATGGACACCGATTCCAGTCTAGATACAACACTAATTTTAAAAGACACTGAAGCTGTAATGGCTTTCCTTGAAGCTAAACTGCGTGAAGAAAATAAAACTGATGAAGGTCCTGAGACTCCCAGCTATAATAGAGATAATTCCATATCACCAGAATCAGATGTCGATACCGCCAGCACAATCAGTCTTGTTACTGGTGACAGTGAAAGGAAATCCACACAAAAAAGAAAGAGCTTTACGACCTTATATAAAGATAGATGTTCCTCTGGTTCCCCTTCTAAGGATGTTGCAAAATCTTCTGCTACAAGTGCCAGAGAGAAGATGGAGAAGAAAACTAAAAGTAGATCTTCAGATGGTGGATCTAGAGCTGATGCTAGGAAATCTGTGCAATCCAGTGGAAGAATGAGACAACCATCAGTAGACTTGACAGATGATGACCAAACATCTAGTGTACCTCATTCTGCCATTTCCGATATCTTATCTTCTGATCAGGAAACCTACTCTGGCAAATCACATGGAAGAGTTCCTTTTGCCTCAGCAGATGAACTTTTGCATTCTAAAATGGAAGGAAAGACAGCTAAATCAAAAAGCTCTCCTGTTGTACTTGGACAATCTAGTAAATCTACCACTCTTCCAAGACCTCGTCCTACAAGGACTTCTCTCTTGCGCAGAGCACGACTTGGTGAAGCCTCAGATAGCGAGCTTGCTGATGCTGATAAAGCTTCAGTGGCTTCTGAAGTGTCCACTACAAGTTCTACATCAAAACCTCCATCAGGGAGGAAGAGCATTTCCAGAATAGACTTACTTGCTCAACCTCGCAGAACTCGACTTGGCTCTTTATCAGCACGTAGTGATTCTGAAGCGACAATAACTAGAAGCACTGCTTCATCTCGTACTCCAGAAGCTATTATCAGAAGTGCAAGGTTGACATCAGCAGGAGATAGTAGTAAAGTTTCTGCTAGAACTCGAGCCAATAGCATTTCTCGACTTTCAGATTCAAAACCCAAATCTCTGGCTTCAGCTCATAATTCTCCCTCAGGTACGTCAGATTATTTGAACTAGTCTTCTACAATACTATGGTGTGTGTATATTTAATATGTGAATAATTTACTTACTTATTTTTAAGGAACTGTTCTTAAAAAACAATTTGTTGAGTTTTACTTCATTTGATCTTTCTCTTTCAAGTAGGAGGCTTTCTTGTTGATGCTTGTGAATGTTTCTCACTTAAAGTCACAAAGACGAGACATTTTAATCCATTAACTTCTTGGGTGGAGATATACAAGTGTGTTTATATGAATAAAATTGTGTTCGTTTAACTGGAAGTCCCTATAAAAAAATTACGTTGAGATATTCCAGTGTGGTGACACTGATTTGCACGAGAGTGGAATCTCTCCACTCAAGCCATAGTAGTGAATATTTAGAAGTCAGCAACATTTTTACTGCATAGAATAAATATACACTATTATTTTGTTTGGTATATTTACAAGCTGAGCTTACAGTAAGTGTTCCCTAAGGGAAGGGCGTAAGCAGTTTTAGGATATTCTTATTCATAATTAAAGATTAGCTTCTAAAACGACAGTGGTGTGATTTGTTTAATATGGATAATAACAAAGAAGTAACAAATATAATTTGAATTGCTTAACTTCACTATGTTTAGTTAGTGCTTGTGTTTAATTTTTTACATTTGCCTTGTCTTAGAGTAGTTTTGTTCTCTCATCTAAGTCATGATAATTTTTGATTTTGTCATGATTTTCAAGTCATATTTATCTTCTGTTGTATAGTAGCTCATTTACTTTAATTTATGTTATGAATGGATGGAAAAAATCCATATAATTGATTAATTTTAATCTGCTATTCAGTTAGAAGCTAACGTAGTGCATTAAATATGAACAGAGTGAAAGGCTGCTAGCTTATTTCCAACAGAAATGTTTAATCAACCAAAGTTGAAATGAGGTGATTATCACATGAAATGAATATTTATAATTGGTGACTTCTTGCTTTTTGAATTGCCACTAGCTGTATTTGAAACCAGTCCACAATCTGAGAAAAAAATAAATAAATCACAATAGCTTCCTTGATTTACAGTGCTGTGTTTCGATAGAGATTATAATTTTTAATGCACTGCTTCCTATTTAGAATTGATCTAAACATATGTGCTAGGTCCATTTCCTGCAACCCTTCTCTCGCTTGTATATCATAAATGTACATATAGGATTCTTATCAGTGTTTTCTGCCAGACAGGTATATTCTTGTTGTGTCACTTAGCTGAGTAGAAACTTCAGAAGAGATACAAACAAGGTATAAAATAAAAGAGGTGATTCTGTTCTAATACGTTCTCTATAAGGATACAAAAAAAAAAAGAGTTAAGCCTCTGATAAAAACAGAATTTCTATTTCCCTCAAATATTGCATTGGGAAAGTAACATTTTCACTTTTAATCAGTTTTGATTGTATTTGTGCAGCCTGAAAGATGGCAGCGTTAGGTCCGAGAAGTGTCCATTAATACTGCTTGTACTAACACTAATTCTCATCCTGCTACTACTGAACTTTTAGAAGGCAAACCACAGATTGTCCTTGTCGCTTTGCTTTTTTTTTTTTTTTTTTTTTTTTTTTTTTTTTTTTTTTTGCCTTCCCCTTGAAACTGTATATGGATGTTGAGGTTTGTGTCCATTTATACTGTTCTGCTCTATGCTTTCTAAGCTTCTCCCAGGTTGCTGCATTGAGGTGATTTGCTACCTCTATTTAGCAGTCCTTTCAGCTTTCTCTTCCCAGTCATCTGTCCTGGCTGTCCGTCTCAATGTTCATTTTGGTTACCTGCATTTATACTGCTAACCGTGCCTTCCACAAAGTGTACTGCTTTCCAAAGGGAAAAGATGCCATCTTCTCATGAGCTATCCTAACTTATATAATAAGCTAGTTATTAAAAAACAAGTTTGTTTTGAAAAAATTGCGGTAGAAATAGCTACTATCATGGAAAATAAATTATCAGCATACATACCCGCAACAGGAGTAGCATATAGGCCATTTAGAATTTTTTGTAGGTACATCTGAATTGCTGTAAAACTGGTGTAAAACTTCCTACTGCAAGCTGCTTTCACAGGCCACTGCTCAGTGCATCTCCATTTTCTCATTTTACACATATCTTAAGTATCTTTAATTTGAGTGAATTATTTGCATGCAAAATATAGAAATGTAATGCCGCAGCAGATTTTAGATTCAAAGAATATGATTTTGTTTCTAGAAATGTCAACGATTCACTTAATTTTTTTTATTGTGCTATTACTAATGAAATGACAAAAGTACCTCAAAGTGTTTGAATGTATTTTCCTTCAGGCAGATTTAATTCAAGCATAATTATTGTTTATTTTGTTGTCTACCTGAACCTAGAAAGGCTGGAAAATGCATTATTGTTACCAGGAAGTTAGTTACATTTTCTTTTTTTTCTTAACCAGTGTGTTAGGTGTAATTGAAGTGTTAAGTTTGTTCCATGAGCCCTTCTCATCACAGCACTTAACATTAAAGCATTGTAAATCATGAAAATACTGGCATTGGAATGGTGCCTCTCAAATTCAGTCTATCAAAGAGAAAATTCTTTCCACGTTTCACAAATCTCTTTGAAAGTTCAGACATATGCCTGCAAAAGTGAGGAGAAAAGAACTGCATTGATTGTATTTTTTAATTACCATGTATTTATGTGAGTGAATTGCAACATAATAGCATTAAAATTGAACAAATCTGTAGTTTTAAGAAACTTTATTAAGCCCTCATGCAGATAAGTATTGCTTGCTTTTAATTGAAAGGGCGAGCAGATAAATTGAATGTATTGGATGAGAATTATCAGTATTGAAGTAATTGCCAGGGTGTTCCCATGGCAGGAGGAGTGATAACTGAGAGCACTGGGAGTAACCAAACCAAAATTAGTCATATGTTTATAGCACAAGCAATGGAAGATTTAATTGAGGCACTAAATTGTCAAAAAAATAGGGTGGTCAATAAAAACAGAAAGGACAAACTGTAGAAAAAATTGCAGATGGTGTTACGAGAAGAGCCTCATGTTGGGGAGAAAGAGTTGTGGAGACGGACCTAGTGCAAGAGTGCCAACTGCAACTGTAAAGTTCTGCATTATTTCAAAGCAGAGAGACCTTGGTGAGCTACTAGTGTTGGCACCCGTGCTGGCTTGCTGACCTAGCTGTCCTTACAAATAATTAGCAGATAGGTTCATCAAAGTTGCTGAGGTATCCCCAGAACAAAAAGCAAAGGGTTTAAGCATGTTGAGAAAACAACCCTTGTCTGACCTTTAGCATGTTTGAAGTGCTGAGCAACAAATGTCAGGGTCTTTGAAACAGACGACCTCTGAGAAGGCAGTGCATCGTTGAGAGTATTTTGTAAGGGATATGTTCAATGGATCTGTCCCCAAATATTAAAAGTAAGATTATGGTGTCATTTGCCAAATTAAGGCTTTGTCAACACATTGTGCTTTCACTCTGTAGTCGCCAATTAGATTTGTCTATTGTTAAGTATACAATAACATTTTCCCCACCTTAAAATAATTATAATAATAATTTTTGAAAGTTGATTTTTTTGGTACTATATAGACAATTGGTATTGATGTTATTTCAATTGCATAGTATCTCTGAAATGTTTAAGCTTTTGCAAAGTTCTTTATTTTTGATTGAATGTATAATTTAAGAATCTTTTCCTAAAAAAAAAAAATGTGAGTCAATGAGGAATTAATACTGATCTCATCAGTAGATTTTCTTTAAGCAAATGATTCTTATCTGAATGTTTTTATACAAATTAACATGATAAAACACTATTTTGTACACAGAGAAACCCAAGCTTCTCCCAGACCCAGATCCTGATGTTGAAACTTACAGTGGTAGAGTACTAGAAATCAAATCTGTTTCTGATACTTCACTTCTCATTCAATCTTTAGTTTTTAAGTATATGACTACATATGCTCGTTGTACGGTGCTGAGTTACTGGACTAGCTCACTTGAGAGATTTTATGATAAATTTTACATTTATTTTGATGCATTTCATTTGAACTCAGAAAAAATATTTAAACAAAAATTGATAAACGAAATGTGGGCCCAACTCATGAATCTCTTTGGATTTCCGTCACGAGTTGCTTGCATGCTATTGGTGGGGAAATGTGCTTTTTCTGCTTATGTTCTCTTTCCCTAAAACAAAAATCGAACTTGAAAACCCTAAAAGGAATACAGTAAGTAACTGGAAAGATCTTTTTCTTTCCCTCAGTTAAATTAGAATAATAATAATTAGAAAGAAATAATTAGTAGAGCAGTTCACAATTTGAAGCCCACATTTAAACCTGGAAAAATTGCACAAGAATGTTTGTTTTTAGCAAATAAAAATGAATTATTTGCATGAGGGAAGGGGTGTAGGCTTATGACATCAATACCATATTATAAACGTTATAGTCTTTCAAAACATTGCACACATTTTCTCAATTAAAAATGACTTTCAATTTTTATTACCTAAATTTTCCTATGCTAAAAGTACTATGCGTAAATTGAGTCTTTTATTTTAAATAATCAAGAGGTGATCACATACTTTATAAAATGTCTACGGTAATTATAGAGCCTCATGAATGTCAGTGACTTTTAGGGGATTAAATCCCCTGCAAGAATTCAGCAGGTCACAATGGTGAGCACTCCTTTACTCTTGAGTGGTCTCTCTTCCTGCTGGGAATGCTTGAGGGCAGTATATCTGAAACATACTTTATTCTTTGGGGGAGGAATGCCTCCTACTTGGTTCTAGTCCTCTTCTACTTCAGTGTGTCTGCAGCCATACGTAATTTGCGCTACATGTGAGAATACACATTTTGCTCTAAGGTTTCTGGAGATCTGCTGCTGGTTTTTATGTAACAGTATTACAACTATTTTTTTTGTATGCTAAATTAAATCTTCTAGGGTTTTTATGCTCTCCTTCTGTGAGCATGCATTCTAGGCTTGGTGCCAGCTCAGTCCTTCCTTCATGTCTTGTCTTTTTTTTTTTTTTTTTTTTTTTGTGCACTACTTAAACCTTAAATGAAACTTATGGGGAAAAAAATCTGCAGAAAAAGTGCAAGCTGACGATATACTTAAATGTTAATGAATTGGGCCCCTGTTTTTTAAGAGTTTGCTTGAGCTTATTTACAATTACTGGCTTTTACATCTGATTTCACTCATCATTATACAAAGAGCATCCAATTTATGTTTTATTAATATTATTTAACACAACTTCTGTAGCTTTCTTTCTAAGATGTAGTAAAAAAAGCTTTTTGTAAGGTATCTGGGGATTGACTGTTAATAGTCGTGTATTTCTATGACAATAATGAAATAATTTTGTTTTTTTCCTTATATAAGATGCAATAATAATTCTTTTTTAATGATTAAACTAATTTAGTAAGTGCAAGATGGAGGCGCTTTCCTACAGATTATGCTTCCACCTCAGAAGATGAATTCGGATCAAACCGTAATTCTCCTAAACATACCCGTCTACGTACCTCTCCAGCCCTGAAAACCACACGTCTGCAGAGCACGGGGACAGCAACTCAAAGTAGCAATGCTTTCAAGCACAGAATAAAAGAACAGGAAGATTACATACGTGATTGGACTGCCCATCGAGAAGAAATAGCAAGGTTGGTTTCAAAGGAATGCCACCAGAATAACAAAGGTTTACACCCAGCCAGTTGTATGGTACATACTCAGGACAAAGCAAGATGGTAGAATATCTGTATCGCTCTACTTAGTTTTCATTCGCTAACTGAATGGGCGATTTTAAATTCCCCTGATGAGACACTGACAGAACACTTCTGTTACCTGCACACATATTTCTACTGGAACATGATGATCGTGTCTGAGTTATGATAGCTAGATCCCAGAATGCAACTTCTGGCTGCATTAGTGGGATTTGCAGAGGAACTTTGTGTGTAACTATTGGTTGCTAATGGCATATTTCTTGAGGTATATTTGAAGTATATCTGATTTTATATTACATTTGCATTGATAGTGAGAATTTCAGATGAGTGAATTGTATAGGTGTCAGAGAGGAAGCAAGTTTTGAGAGACCATTAGGTCAGCTTAGATATTGTGCGATCTAAGATCGTATGTATTCATCAAAAAGTAATTTCTTTTGAGTCCCTGAGATTAGTGTCACAAATTTCTGCATTATTGCTATTAGTACTGTGCTTCAAGTGAATTGCTTAGCATAAGTAACTGTTCATTTTCTTTCCCCATCTTCTTGGTAATATTTTTCAACATTTTGTTCTTGTGTAGTCTGCGCGAAGGCAAAATTGTTAAGTCAAACTTGGGAAGTTGTGAGAATCACCTTGAACTAACAGGTTATTCATTTAATTAGAATTTATTAGCAAGAATATGAAGAAGGTGTGATTAAAATCAGAAATGTGTACAGCTTAGAAACTTCAAAGCCGTAATTTCTATATTGTGGCTCAGGTGGTATTGTGCCCTCATGAACAGAGATGAAGACGTGTACTTTTATTTAAATACCTGAAGTATTTATATTTGTGCATAGGTGCATATTTTTATGCATGTGCACATCTGTAAAAATATTCAACTCTTACAGAATTCTGTAAGATATATTTATTTTGATCTGAATTTGCATCCACACTACTTAAATTACTGGGTTAATTGGTACATTATGGGAGAATGCATACAAGGCTGTCAGCTGAAGAGAAGTGTAACAATTCATTAATTTTGTTAGCTTCCTTCACTTCTGCAGTTGCATTTCTTTATTAATATTTTTATTTATTTTTCTTCCTTATTGATTTATGCTTGCCAGTCATTGGTTACACTTTTAACAATATCTTTGCAAAAATTTTTAGGGGACAGGGAGGAGGTGTTGGGTTTTCTTTTTGGTTTTTTTTTTTTAATCAACTGAATGAGTGATCAGATTAGAGAAGTTTAAATTTAAGTATTTCCTAGAAGAAATGTGTTCCTGGAAGTTGAGATTATATGACAAGCATTTTGTTCTTCCCTTGTTACCATCACATGTTTAAACTGGTCTTCAAAGGATGATCCAGTTTACACTTGTTGCAGACTCTGCAATTATCAAATGTTAATAAACTTAGGAAGTATGTTTTTAAAAATATGCCCAGGGAAAGAGGTGCAAGCAAAGCTAGGGAAGCTCCCTTCATGTGATTCCATTCTGCTGAATTAAATGCAGAGCAGAGCTATTTTGTGATGTGCAGGAAGAAAGAAAAAGGCAACTACAGAGAAAGACAGCAGTAGTCCAGAACTCTTCAAGTAGCAATTAGTCACAGGAACCTTCAGCTGAGGAGATGAATGTCTTTGTATGGTGCTATCAGACGTCCATTTTTCCAAATAGCAAGCTTTTCTTGTTTAAATTTGAGGATTTAAAGTATTGGTCAGAAGTTCTAGACATGGAAGCAGCTTATATGAGCAAGCTGCAAGGCTGCTGGATAATCAGAGGTCTTGTGCAAGTTCTTCACAAGGAGATAAACTGAAATATAAATTAAATGTATCCTGGTCCTTTCAGTTTTATTGCAGCTACATGGGATATCTGTGCAGTATTTTCACAGTATTTCCAGCGCATCCTATGTTGGACTTAAATGTGTTGCACACATCTCTGCCTGGGAATCCTAGGAAGGAAAGAAGAAAACAAGGATACTCTCTTGTGATTGCTTTCTACCATCTTCCACTATAAAGGCATATTATTAAGTGCTTCAGTTAAGAATTTCCCTTTGTGTTTCTATGAATACCCTTTTGGTTCTGAAAAGCATGTCCCTTCTCATAACACAGCTCCCGTCAAAAAGTGGAACATCATCTGAAAGGCTGCAGGCTGGGCTCTTCTGCTCTGTTTGTACTTGCAGAGAAGAATGTAACACTGTCTTTATTATTAGGATCAGTCAAGATCTGGCTCTCATCGCACGGGAAATCAACGATGTAGCAGGAGAAATAGATTCAGTGACTTCATCAGGCACTGCCCCCAGTACCACAGTAAGCACTGCTGCCACCACCCCTGGCTCTGCCATAGACACTAGAGAAGAGGTAGGAGATCTTCATGGAGAAATGCATAAGGTTCTTTCTTTTCTTTATTTCTTTTGCTTTTAGCATTTTGCATAGCCTTTTTTAGTTATTTCCACCCAACCTGTATGCATGATCTCTACATTCATTTTTTAATTTCAAGTTCTTTTACGTTCTGATTAACTACCCAGAAATGGTTCTGCTAAAGCAAATTGTAAAAGATACCACACAAATGCATACTATCTGTCTGTCTCTTTTTTTCCACAAAGCATAGGACAGGATGGTTACTTTTTTTCTTGCTTGTTCTTAGCCTTAGATACTGTTGGGTAGTATCTAAGTGCATTTAAGAGTACTAGTAACGTGTGCAGGAATATATATATGTATATGTTTCATTCCTTTTAGCTATTAAAGAAGCCCCTCTGTTCACAGGTGACATTAGAGATTCTTCTGAAAACTGAAATGCTTAGGCACCATCAGCTAACAATAACTTCACATTTTCTTTCCTGATAACATTGTAAAAACTTCCTTTGAAATAAGTTTGCATTGTGCTTGTATTAATTCTTCTTTTCTTTGACTAGTGTGCTATTGCTTGACTAACTTGTTCTAGTAACCATCACAGTTCTAATGCTGATAAACACATTAATCTGAACTTAAATCACCACTTTCCTCCATATTTCAATTCACCCTAATGTTTACTGCATTTTTTTCTTCATATCACTCCTTTCAAAATGTGTTTATTCATTTTTGTATACGTAAAGTTTGTTTAGTAGATTAGTTGACTATGTTTAGCATATAACTGTCTTTCTGTGGAAAAAAAGATATAAACAGTGACAAGAAACTTGAGTTGTATACTCAAAAAAAAAAAATAATATCTACATTCACACAGATTTTACCTTTGATTCTTATAAATTAATGAGCACTACTTGCCAGTTTTGCCATTTTGTCAGATGTAGTTAGATTGCTTTGATTTTGGTACTACTGTTTATTTTCTTTAAAAAAAACCCCACAAACAAACGTGTTGTACAGTTGCACATACTACTGCAGGTGGCAGTATTTCTTTTCAGTAGACATAGGTGTTTCTGTAACTCTGACTAATTGGGAAAAACCTAAACATGATAATTTCCAGTACCAGCTTGTAGGTAATTATCCATGTTATTTGTACGTAAGCAAAATTTCTGCAGGGTAGCCTTATTTTTGTTGCCATGTAGATCTGCTGTTCGAAAAAAAGTCATTCACTTTAACAAGGTATTGCTATATAGTTAAGGCATGACGTTATACTACAGAGACAACAGAGTGACTTTAATGTGACAAACTTCTTCTAAGCTGTTTGAAAAGGAGAAAGGATTTAGTCTCATTTTACACATATGCAGTTGATTTCATGAAGTGCATTTTTCTTTTACTCTCCAGTTGGTTGACCGAGTATTTGATGAAAGTCTCAATTTTAGAAAAATCCCTCCGCTGGTGCACACCAAACCACCAGAGGGGAATGGTCGGCCTAATGATGCTAGACCTCAGGTACCAGACACCATAGATCCCCCAACAATTACCCGAAGAAGGACTTGGAGCAGAGATGAAGTGAGTGCAAAAGAAATTTCTCTATAGTAATGTTTCTATTTCGGTTTTTCATAATCGTCTCTCTGATTAGCATTCTACACTATCCTTGCTTTCCTACCTGTACCAGGTAGCACAAATACTAGAAAAAAATCTTTGTGATTTAATTTGCAAGATGTTTTAGTATGATTGTTTGAATAGGTACTAATTAGAGCGCAAGTAATATTTTTTAAGATATTTCTTTAAGAAAATATATGGAATTATTTACTTCTATTTAAAACTTATTGCAGGTTATGGGCGATAGTTTGCTGTTGTCCTCAGTCTTCCAGTTTTCTCGCAAGATAAGACAATCCATAGACAAAACAGCTGGCAAAATCAGGTGGGTTTTCTTTTTAAAGTTATTGTTATTAGTGAAAATGTTCTACTCTCACTGAGATTCCTGCTAGTAGGAGATGTATGTAATTCAAATAGAGGAAATGCATTTAGTAGCAGCTTGTGTTTTGAAAAAACAATGTTAGTGACGGTGGGGTTTTTTAATTTTCAAGGAGGTTTCAAATTGTTTTTCCGTTATGTGCGTGTGTTTCACACTATATGAAGATAAATATCAGCAAAATTTGCATGGACAGGATAATACCCAAGATATTTCCAGCAGAAGAGCTATACTAAAGCATGGAAATGCTGTACAAAATCTGCATTACTTCTACACAAGCCTCATAAATCTCCCTTACTTTAAAAATAAGGTTAAAATTTTGCTGAATTGCATACTTGCCAAGCTGATGTAGAGGTCAACAATTGGAGAGAGAACAATTTCATTAAATCCTTCTGAAGAAGAACTTACTCTGGAGACAATGACTAAAATAACATATGATGAGATCTGTTATTTTTAATTGCAAAGTCCTGCTTAGATGGCTAGATTCCTGCCAAAAAATGTCATTGTAGCTAACAGTAAGCCCAGATTTATCAAAAATGATAACTTGTTTCTCTATCAACAGCTGCATTTGACTTCAGTAACATTTGGTGACCATTTTAGTTGACAAGAGGAAATGAAAATTCTAAATGCAAAGTTCTGTGTTGTTTGATTTACGTGTCCTTCCTTCATGTCTTATTGTAGCTATTAATTTAAAAATAGTGTTTATTAAAAAGAAAAGACACTTGGCTGAACTTCGTGCAAAATTTTTTATCTGTGAGAACGTATCAGGTCTGTATTTGATCAGTTTGTCTAGGAAGTGTCCCATATTGAAGTCTTGCATAGGTGACCAATCACCAAATTCCTGTTTTAATTCTTTATACTATGGTGAAACTATTAAAAGTAGCAAAATTCTAATGTATCTATATGTTGTTATCCCATGGGAGTACTGAAAAAGACTTCACCATGATGAAGATTTTTAAAAAAACATTACACACTCATAAGATGGTTGTCTGCCATTTCTTGCATTCCTGTGTCTAGTAGGAGCAGTGTCATTGAAGAATCAAGTCTTTAAAAGAGCCCATTATTATTATTTCTATTGTTTATTTGTAAGTTTGTTCTGTTTTTAGTAGTGGTCACCAGTAATGTTTGTGAGCGTGTTATTTCCACCATCTCAGAGTATGCTCCCAGACTGACATTCACCTCACTTCGCTTCTCCTTCCAAGTTTCCACTTGAGGCTGCAGAATTATAATACTGAAAAACAAGTGTTTGCTGCCTTTCACTCCTTGGTTCTCCAAAATCCATGATTTTATGTACGATGCTGTTTATTTAGTTTTTTTTTTTTTTTTTTTTTAAGGAAAATACATCAATATCTTTTGCTATGTCAATTTCAGATGAAATGAGTTTTTGAAATGTAGGTTTAAAATATTGTTACTCTCAAAAACACTCTGTCCTGGTTCTGTCCCCTCGCAGGTTCCTGTGTAGCCCTAGCTCTTTCACTGGCAGGATAGTGTAAGAAGCTGATATTCTCATGGTTTCAGCTGGTACAGAATTGATTTACTCTGTAATGTCTGCTATGATGCTATGTACTGGCTTTAGGTGAAAAGCAGTGTTGATAAGACACCAATGTTGTAGTTGTTGCTGAGCAGTGCTGGGCAGATCCAAGGCTGTTTCAGCTTCTTGTGCTGTCTTGCTGGTAATGGGGCCGGGGGAGATGTGCACAAGGAGCAGGGAGGGGACAGAACCAGGGCAGATGCCCAAATTGATATTCCATACCATGTGATACCATGTGGGACTATGAAACAGAAGGTGGAGTTGGCTGAGGGGAGATGCCACCGCTTGGGGACTGGTTGGTCAGTGATCAGCAGGTGGTGAGCAGTCATGTTGTGTATCTCTTGTTTTGTAAATTTGTATATTATATATATAACTGTCATTGCTGTTGTTTTTCTTTTTTCTATTTTTGTCTTGGTAAATAGTTTTTAGTTCAACCCATGAGTTGATATTAAAAATAAATAATATGTTCTTCCTTCCCCCCCCCCCCCCTCCCCCCCCTAAATTCTCTCCCCCATCACACTGGGAGTGGGGAGTAAGCAAACTGCAGTGTGCTGGAGCTGTCTGCCCACATAAACAGCAGCACTGTGTCAAATTAAGAATTTGACTTTATTGTGCAGAACTTATAGTAAATTACATAGAAATTCACAACTTACTCAATACTGATCTACCTTTGCACTTCAGCGTTTACTTTAATAGCTGACCTCAAAAAATGAGCAAATAAACACATGCAAAGAGATACCCAAGTGTGATCATTCTTTGAAAGTCTTTTTAAAAGGCATGATAAACACTGCAAGTAGAAACATTACAAAAGTATTACATAAGATTTTGTCTTCAGCATAACTATTTGGGAAAATTCAGTGATATCCATGAGGAAACCTGCTTACCAGTATATTTTTTTTCCTTTTAAAGCTGCATCACTGGAGCAAGAATCTTACTTATTGACTGACTTTTTTATGGTAGGCTTGTAGGATGATATGTAGCTTAAAATGCCTTAAAAGCAGTAGAAAGTAGATGCTCTACTCTTTTTTTTGTCATCCTGATTCTTCTCGATGGTTTAAAGTTTGTGATCTGTATATATTTTGCCAGTACAGTTGTAGCTTATTTAACACAAAAAACTGTGAGTACAGTACAATGAATTAGAACAAATCCATGTACACAAATGCATTCTGAGAAACAATAATATATTTTTTTTGCTAAACTTTCTTAGCTTAATGGCTGTCATGCTACATTGTAATTAGTGTAATAATTATATGAGCAGTTATGATGTAATACATATAAGGATATGTATAAACATTGTATGTATTTAAGGAGAACAGCATTATGAATTTCCATAAAAATATGTACTGGGGGGAACATTCTTCAGCAAAATCCCCAGAGCTGTGATCATAACTTCCTTTTCCTGCCACTCAGAATGGATTTGAATAATATGACTCTTTGCATAATGTCATTGCTATTTTGAATTAGAAAAGCGCAGTAGTTGTGGAATTGTTTTTTAGTGAGCGTGTAAGGGAGCAATGAGCTATGTACATCAAAACAAAGCTAAGATAAATTCTGTAGTAAGTTCAACGGTCTGCTATGCTTCTATTTATTTAGCTGGGGCTAAGCCGTTTAAAATTTCTGTCCAGAACTGATATGATGAGAATCAATCAGGATTTATCAAGCTAACAGTTGTGTACAACTCCAAAGTGTCTGACCCTGAAAGGAGATGAGACAGTTTTGGACATGCCAGTGCACTTGACTGTGCTGTCGAAGTCCTCCCTCAAGTTCTTTTGTTCACCAATGTAAGCTTCTCTCACAATAAGGTGGTTACAGTGGTAACGGATTCCATCATGTATGCTGAAAAACGACATCCCTCCTGTCTGAGTCCAAATGCACACAGATAAATGTTTTCTGTAAATTTGAATGCTTCTCTCTGTAATATTTTAGCTGCAGTAGTTAGTTTTACTGAAAATACCAGTTTAACTTTGGCTAAACTATTACGAACATAAATATTTTCAGTCATTCTTGACAAGAAGATGTGTCAGAAATTATAATGAGAAGTCGATCATGTAAATAAATGCATTTGAGGTAAAGAAGAGAAAATATATATCCTTTTGCTTGACTAATTTCTTCCCCATTTCAATGGAGCTGCCATTTGTTCTCCAGTTTGTACATAATGTTCTGACTCATACCGAGCTCTGTCAGCACAGGGGTACCCATTGCACAGCCACAGCTGTGGGGGCCATGGCAGCTGAGGGGAGAGGCATGGGGCTGTCACCAGCCTGCCCGACCCGGGGCTCACCACATCACCTGCTGCCCAGAGCTGGATGGCAGCACTCTGAGCATTAAGGTTACAGTCCTAGGATGCATGGAGGTGGTCTGAGAGCAGAGCGACCTCTCAGGCAGCATTGCTTACATTCGCAGCTCTGTGTGAGAAGTGCCCTACCAGGCTCATTTCTGTGAGCCTGCCTCTGCAGTATGGAAGTAAAATTGAAAAGTGAGGCTTTGAAAAAGACTTGTTCTTCATCAGAGGGAGAAAGGGGAAATGTTCTTCATGTGGTGGATTCATGAGGACATGGCCAGTCCTGTGTGGAGCCAGGAGAGTCCGTGATGATAATCTGATCCTATGATCATTCTTTACTTATATTTAGGTCTGGGATTGAGAGAAGCCTTTGGAACTTTAGTCCTTGCCTAAATTCCCTCAGTACTGGTGAAGCTGTTATTTTTTTCCAGGTCCTAATAGAGAGTTCAGCTTGAAACAGACTCAAGTGTCCAATTCTTTCCTTTCACAAAATCCCCTCTATAGATCTGTTTTCCTTCAGGACAAAGTCATAGCTTGACTGTGGCTAAGCTCCTTTTTTATGATTTACTTTTCTTCATTGCTGCATTTAATCAGTTTTGTTTTAACCACTAGTGTACACAAAATGACATTGTAATGGAAAGTTCTGTGGCATTCTTGCCATGTATCTTACATCCAGTTCTTTGCCGATGAATTACTCTTGTGACTTCTCTGGAAGCAGATACACATTTTCTGCTTTTTTATCTTTATGTAACATGAGTTTGCAGGAATTTTTGGAGATTATGAAGTGAAAGGATCCAAGTATCCTTTCATATCCTGCAATATGCAGCAGAAGAAAAGCAGGGACAGAACACAACCAAAAAAGAATTGTTAGGCAGATTTGCTACAGAAAGTAAGACTGGGAAAGGTGAGAGCAGAAGCAGGCAGTCATTAATAAAATATATCCTTTTAATATAAAGAGTATGGTTTAAAGGAGGAAGAGCAAAGGAGATAGATAGTACTCAAAAGAGGTTAACGTATTAAATGTAGAACTGAAAAAAAAAAATTGAAAACATAAAATAGGCTTCCTAAAATTATAGCAAAAACAAAACAAAACAAATCGACCAGTCTACCTTACAGTGGGAATAATAACATTTTAAATAAATTTTAAGGATTTTTTTGCTTTTTTTTTTTTTTTTAATAAATTAGCTCCTGAAATGTAAAATTTTTAGACTGTTAGAGAGGTAGTATCTCTAAAAGACAGGAAGATTTAAAGCATCACATATATGAATATGGAGTGTTTTAGTCTAATGTGAACAAGGTAAATTGAAAAGCAAGCATTTTTGTATTTTCTACATATGGTTACTGCTAAGTGAAGCCTGTGATATGCAAAGTGTCATGAATTTCCACCTTAAAAAATTATTTCCTAAGAGTCCTACCAATAGCAATAATGTCTTTAAAATGCACTGCTATTATGTTATGGGTTTAAAATGTTTTTTTTTGTTTGTTTGGCAATCTTAGTACAGCCCTCTTTATTCTTATAAGTCTAAAATATCATTGATGTTCCTAGTTACATTTCCAGCTGGAGTTAATACCTAATTATTGTAATTAAAGAAGAAACAGATTTAGAATATATACTTCTAATATTATTATGGCATCACTTAAAATAATATCAGGAAAAGAAAAGAACACCCTGACCTTAAATATCTACAGATTCCATGTTTTCAGTAGTGTAGTTATACACAATTTAAATGATTTTTATGATACAGTGGTTTCACAAAAAATATTATTTATCACAGCAGGGAAGCAAGGCATAAACAAGCAAGCAAAAAAGCTCCCTGGGAATCTTATAATATCCTTTGGAATTTTACATATAATAGAAGCGACTTCTTTAAACACATAATACAAATGATGCTTGTATGCCATATGTATTCAATTGGTTCAATGAGAGTTTTCCATCATTCAAAAAAAGTATATCCTGTGGGATGTATTTTTAATTTCCAAAAGTGTTTTATTTGTCACCAAATTAATATAAAATACAACATTAACAGGGAATTCTGCTATTAAGTAGTTGGATTAAAAAATAAAGAAATCGCAGTGCTGAAGGAAAGAAGAAACAGTAACTTTTCAACACCATAAGCAAACACTTAGCTACGCTCCTGGCATTTTATTGCAAATGTGAATGGTACTGCTGAACCTTTGTATGCTACCCTGAACATCGGGTGTCTGTTCTCTTTCAGATTTCAGTTTTTAGTGCTCCCTACGTTGCTTTCTTGTACCATTTGTCTGATCTTTATGTTTTAGTTGTTTTACTTCTAAACGTACTATTGTCATTCCTTCTTTCAGAATATTATTTAAGGACAAAGACAGAAATTGGGATGAAATTGAAAACAAGTTACGAGCAGAAAGTGAAGTTCCTATTGTGAAAACATCAAGTATGGTAAGAATAGTTATCTTTTCTGGGGGGTAGAATGAACTTTTCTCTCATCTAATTTCTAAATAATAAGTAGATGAAAATGTTACTTTCATTGATGACACAAACCTGTAAAAGATTTTACTTCAACAGTGTCGACTTCCAAAAAGAACTTAATCTTTTTAAATGGTTACTAAGACTTACTATGTTAGGAGGAGCCACTACTAAGTAACTGTTTGGAGGAATTTCTCAGATAAAGAATAAGCTAACAGGATACAAACTATATACAGACTCCATTGGGCACTGTTAATTAAGAGAAGGTAATAACCATCAGTTTGATTGTTGGATTCTTTCGCATAAACTTGTTTTACAGTTTTAGTACTACTTTACCTACCATTTTCTCATATTTAAAGAAACATATTTTAATATATTGGAATGAAAAGAATCTGTGGACATACTGTAATAAAAGCATTCTTTTAATTTAACCATGTTAATATTGTTCTGAAGTAATAACTGTAGGTTACCAAATACAAGTCAAGCTCATGTAGTGTTCTGGCTGTGCCTGATTAGGGCTGCTTCATGACCAGACTGTGTGGCAGTGTGAGGGAATGGAGCACGTGTTGTTTCCCAGTACATTTTGGCATTTGAGGCTTTTCTGAGTGAAAAAAAGAATGACGACTTGTTGCATTTTGCTTTTTTTTTTTTTTTTTTTTTATCCCCAGTGCATTTAAGTATCTCACATTGTTTAAAATTGTTTGATCTACGTACTCATTTTCAAATTTCTGCTTAGTTTCCAGAGTAGTATATCATTCAAATCCATACTAAAGCAGTGTTTGGATGTTTTAACCACAAAATCCTATAAGGAGTTACCAAAGGGCAATTGCAGTTGATGTTTGCTTTGACCTTGGGACGTTTATTTCCAGCTCAGATGTGGAATCTGTTTTAAGACAATGGCTTTGTAAAATCCAGTATAATCCATTTCTTTGCCACCCACAAGAATTCTCTGCTTATGGAGACCCTGCTGATAGCTCTCCTCAGCAGTCAGATTAGCAGTATTCTCAGTGCAGGATCTTTCAGCTGTAGGATTTACATTCTTATTATCTGCAGCACATTTTAAATCACGCTGTAGCCTTTCTGACTGTGTTACTGTGGCTCTGTGTTAGCAAGCAGTGCTGCTCCGAGTGCTCTCCAAAGCTAATGAGTGCTGAGGACCCAGTGCTGGCACAATGCAGGCTCTTGCAATGGCTCAGTGATTGAAGATAAAATCTCAATGCAGTCATCTTACTAACTACTCTGACTTGCATCTGAACATATTTATGAATCAGTTTGTCTTCCCTATTAATACTGGGGTTATTCTGTAATGTTCCTTTGAATGTTTGCTTTCATTTTGCCTAATTTCTACACTGCTGTGATGTCTGTTGGTCAGTGCTTGAGAAGAAGTCTCATAGGCAAATAAGTAAGGGGTAAAATGAGCCCTTGTTGATTTGGGCAACTAAAAGCCAGAAAGAACTCTTAATTTCCAAGAGGGCCATCATAAGCACTGGGACCCATTGTGCAAACAGCCCAGTCCCACCCAACAAGGGTGTTTTCAGTGCAAGGAGGGATAACACAAATCCATATATCAATATCTGGGTAGGGATCTTATTTGCTACTGATACATAGTTTGAAAGTCTTTTTCCTTAAAGAAGTAAGTCCTTGAGCTTTGGACTATCTGTTTCTTCCTTAGGAAATATCATCAATCTTACAGGAACTGAAACGAGTTGAGAAACAGCTCCAAGGTAACAGATCCTTTTTAACTTTTCTCTGTCATCATTGTCTGCTTCCAATTTCTTTTACTTACATATATATATAGCAAGAAACAAGTAAAAATGACACATGTTGTTAAAATATGATCACAGTATTAATTATATTCATTAATACCAGAAAATTACTGGCACGTGTGGTTAAGAAACATTGCTGAATTAATTATATTAAAACAGAATAGTGATATATTTTTCTGTGGGTTAGAAAAGGCTTACCTTAAAATGAAATAGTCCAGAGAACACCAAAATCATTATTTGCGAAACTTCCTTAATAGACATGTTCTTGTGGGTAAATTTTGAAGAGTGGGTGATGGCAAATCCTTCTGCCTTATAAATACTTAAGCTTTATAAAATAGTCTTTATACATCTGTAATACCCTCATGTGTAGAACAGTTCAATATAAGGAATCCACTGGCACCATAGCCTATAGGAAACCCGTTTTAAAAATTTCATCTGACACCATAAAATGAAAATTTAGGATTAGTTCTTGACATCTTCCCTTTACATTACTGGATTCATTCTCTGTGATTGTGGAGTCCACAGACTATGAAATAGAACAGTTATCTCTTAGCTTTTCATTTTTCAGAGGCTTTTCCTCTGTGTAAAATGAAAAAAAAAATGCTATGTTGACAGAATCTGCTGTTTAGACATATATTTCATTTATCAAAATCAAATTAAAAATTGAGAAAATTTTAAAAAGGAGGCACTGATCTCTTCTCCCTGGAAACTGATGACTGGACACACAGGAGTGGCACAAAGCTGTGCCAGGGTAGGTTGAGACTGTGCAATAAAAAAAAATTTGTCTACTGTGAGAGGTGTCAAACACTGGAACAAGATTCCTGTCAAGGTGCTTGATTCCATATGCCTGTCAGTACTTGAGAGCCATTCAGCTAAAGCCCTCAGAAATATGGTTTAACTTTTGGTTAGCCCTGAAGTGAAGGTTTCCGATCTTAGAATCAGAGAATCTTAGAATGGTCTGGGTTGGAAGGGACCTTTTAAGATCATTTAGTTCTAATCTGGCTATAGGCAGGAACATCTGCCTCTAGACTAGACTGCTCAAAGTCCCATCCAGCCTGCCCTTGAATACTTCCAAGGAAGGGAGCATTTGCACTGCTACTGGGCAACCTGTTCCAGTGTCTCACCACCCTCACAGCAAAGAATTTTTTCTTGATATCTAGTCTAAATCTATCTTCTTCCATTTTAAAACCATTTCCCCTCATCCTTTTGCAACATGCCCTTATAAAATGTCCCTCACTAGCTTTCCTTAGGCCCTCCAGAACTGGATGCAGTATTCCAGGTAGGCTCTTACAAGAGAAGAGGAGCAAAATCACCTCCCTCAATCTGCTGGTCACTCTTCTCTTCATGCAATCCAGGATACAGTTGACCTTCTGGGCTGCAAGCGCACATTACCTACTCATGTTGACTCTTCCATCAATTGACACTCCCAGATTCTTCTCAGGGCTGCTCTCAAGCCATTCTCTGCCCAACCTGTATCTGTGCTTGAGGTTGCCCTGACCCAGGTTCAGGTCCTTGCACTTGGCCTTTTTGAACTTCATGGGGTTGACATGCACCCACCTCTCAATTCTGTCCAGGTCCCTCTGGATAGCATCCCTTCCCTCTAGCATGTCAAGTGCACTGCTCAGCTTGGTGTCGTCTGCAAACTTGCTGAGGGTGCACTCAATCCCACTGTCATGTCAAAAGATGTTAAATAACACTAGTTCCAACACCGATCCCTGAGGAGCGCCACTCCACTTATCACCAGTCTCCACTTGGACACTGAGCTGTTGACTGGAACTCTGAGTGCAACCATCCAGCCTATTCTTTATCCAGCAAGTGGTCCATCCATCAAATCCATTTTTCTCCAATTTGGCAACAAGGATATAATGTGAGACAGTGTCAAAAACTCTGCAGAAGTCCAGGTAGATTATGTCAGTTGCTCTTTCTTTATCCACTGATGCAGCTCCATCATAAAAGGCCATCAAGTTTGTCAGGCATGACTAGCCCTTGGTGAAGCCATGCTGGTTACCACCAATCACCTCGTCTTTATTTTCCACGTGCCTTAGTAATGCCTTCAGAAGGATCTGCTCCTTGATCTTGCCGGGCAAAGAGGTTAGACTGGCTTTAGTTCCTTGGATATTCCTTTTTTCCCTTGAAAATGGGGGTTATGTTTCCCCTTTTCCAGTCAGTGGGGGCTTCACCAGACTGCCCTGACTTTTCAAATATGATGGGTAGTGGCTTTGCAACTTCATCTACCCGTTCCTTGGAACCCAGAAATGAATCTTGTTGGGTCCCATGGACTTGTTCACCCTCAGGTTGTTTAGATGGTCTCAAACCTGATCTTCACTTACAGCAGGCAGATCTACCTTCGCCAAGTTCTTACCATTGCTTTCTACAGCTTGAGTGGTCTGGCTAGAGTCCTTGCTGGTGAAGGCTAAGGCAAAGAAGTCATTGAGCACCTCGGTTTTTTCTGTATCCCTCATAACCAGATCTCCATTTTCCTTCTGTAGAGGGCCCACATCCTCCCCAACCTTCTTTTTATCACTGATACACTTGTAGAATTGTTTCCCTTTATGTCTCTGGCTAGATTTAATTCCATCTGGGTTTTAGCTTTCCTAATGTGATCCCTAGCTGCTCAGACATCTTCTTTGTAGTCCTCCCAGGTAACCTATTCCTGCTTCCACTCACTATAGACTTTCGTTCTGGGCTTAAGTCCAGGTGCTCCTTGCTGATCCATGGAGGCCTCCTGTCATTCATGCCCAACATTCTTCTCCTTGGGATGCACTGTTTCTGATCTTGGAGGAAATGGTCCCTGAATATTGACCAGCTTTCTTGGGCCCCTCTTCTCTTCAGGACTTTCTCTCATGTCACCCTGCCAAGCAATTCCCTGAAGAATTTAAAGTGTGCTTTCCTGAAGTCCAGAGTAGCATGTTTGCTGCACACCATCTTTGACACCCAAAGGATTTTGAACTCCACCATTTTGTGGTCGCTACAGCCAGGGCTGCCCTTGAGCTTCACATTACCCACTCCCTCTGTTGATGAAGACAAGGTCCAGCATAGCACCTTTTCTCATGGGTTTCTGTACTGCTTAGAAGAGGAAGTTATCATCAGCACATTCCAGGAACCTCTTTGATTTCCGGGGTACTGCTGTGTTGCCTCTCCAACAGATATCAGCATGGCTGAAGTTCCAAGGACATATGAGGGCCATGTTTTGTGAATGTGAAGCTGCTCCTATATGTTTATAGAGGGCATTATCCACCTAGCCTTCCTGATAAGGCAGCCTGTAGCAGACTCCTACTACAATGTCTCCTTCCCCTGCCTTCCCTTTAACCCTAATCCATAAGCTCTCTGTCAGCTCCTCGTGGAGCTAGAGGGACTCCAGGTGGTTTCTCCCCTGCCTGTCTTTCCTAAAGAGTGTATACGCATCTATTCCTACATTCCAGTTATGAGAGTCATCCTACCACATTCCAGTGATGCCAGTGACATCATAGCCCTGTTGACATGTGCATGCCTGCAACTAATGTTTGTTCCCCATGCTCTTTGCATTGGTGTACAGGCACCTGAATTGGGCTCCTGTGGAGGTTGATTTACCAATTAGAGTTACCTTATCCTGTATCTTAGGTGCTGTGTTACTAGCCTGTGATCCTACTCCAAGCTCAGGGCATCCATTAACATTGATAGCCTCAGAGTTTGGTGATTTGGGGATCCCCACCCCTGGCAACTCATGTGTAAAGCTCTCCTGATTAAACAGGAAAGCTTTCTGTGTAAGGTGGTCTGATAGACGAACCGCATCCTCCCCCCAAAGGACCAGAATTCTTTAATTTTGTTCCATGACGTAAGTAACTGAAGCCCTGTTCACAACACCACTAGCTTAGCCACTTACTGATTTTCTTAATTCTGTCAGTCCTTTCCCTCCCCATTCCCCTAACCTGGAGGACTGATGAGAAGACTACCTGTGCTCTCATTCCTCACTGCTGCTCCCAGCTCCTTGTACTCCCTCTGGATATTCCTCAGGTTGCTGACAGCTGTGTCACTGGTGCCTACAGGAGGCAGAGGTCTGTGGGTTGTACAAGGTCTGGCAGCCTCTGGCAGTCATGTCCTTGATGCAGGCCCCTGGCATGCAGTAGACCACTCTAAATAAGCAGGACAGGGTGACGTAGGGGTACCTCTGTGCCATAGTGATATCGTTTGTAGCCTTTCACTCTAGACAGAGGTGCTAATATGCAAACAGAATAAACATTTTTATCAGTACAGAAAATAATATTATTAATGGTTTCTACGCCATCCCTTTCGTCTTCTCTTGATTGCTTAGCGATTAATGCTATGATTGACCCCGATGGCACCTTGGATGCTCTGAGCAACTTGGGATTTGCCGGCCCCATCGCTCCAGCTCAGCCGAAGCAGAAGTCCAGTCCTGTTTCCCAGAGCGCCCGTCCCCAGGTGCAGCCAAACTGCCAGCCCGAGGCGCGGGCTCCCCGCCCTGCTGCTGGCCCCGTTGCAGCTGAACTGGGGACTGCTGAATCTGAGGCAGATTTCAGCATACATTTCAATAGGTTTAACCCAGACGGCGAAGAGGAAGATGCCACTCTGCGTGAATGACATCTCACTGTTGCTACTAATACCCTTCATGTGGAATGTTTAGAAATATTGAAAAGATTATAATATCGGTTTTATAATTAAAAAAAAACAAAAGAAAGGCTTGGTCAAACAGCAGTTGTTTTATTAAACCAGTTTTCTTTAACTGTGATTCTTTGCTTGTCACACAAATCCTTTTCAAATCATAAAGACGTGCATAGATACAAGTGTAGAGAAGCAGATTGTGGCAGATTTGCCCTTTGTGGTTGTGCGCTTTGCAAAGAAGTTATTATATCAGCAGTTTTCCCTTAACAGATTTCTTTCTTTTGAAAAGCCATGCGAGCAGTCTCACATTTGATGTTACTGAAACCCCAACTCTCTTTGCCAAGCTGCTCTATTTAATGGATCTCCTCCTCTAAAGTTTGTACAGAACTGTTGAACAGTTACATTCGATTCTGGTTCAGCTAATTTATATAGGAAACATTATCTTTGGCTTCAGTGACACATTACTGCAAAAGGTAAGACGGATTTCAGAAAGCATTCATTCTTGTGTGCCGAGAATCTCAAACAGTTCTGTGTTTTGTGTAACCTTGTTGCTGCGTGAATTGTCTTGGGGTTTACAAACTTCACATATTATGTTTGCACTAAGATTTGCTGGGAGTGGTAGGTGAACATATCGGTATCATTAAACAGCAGACAGTGTTTTGGTGTACATAGAAGACTGGTAATACCGTACTTGTATTAACACTGCAGTGTTTTAATCCACTTTCTGAAAGAATTATTTGGCACTTTTTGATCTTCAAATGTCTTTTTGATGTTCATAAAAGTAGAAGTATCTCATATGTTCATTTCTGCCCAAATGTTTGTGTAAACTAGACAAAAAACTTAAACGTAGAGGCATGGGACGTTTTAAAGCATATTGAGGCAAATGGGCTCTCACCAATTCAAATGCAGCCTAAGCTTCTGAAAAGAAAATTACAGTTCCTTAGAATGATCACGAGATGTAAAATTTTCTTTAGGGACTCAGACGTAGAATTGTCATAATTTGCTTCATCAGTAGATGCACTCCCAAGCAAATGATTTTAATTTGCTTCTGTATATTTTCCTGTAGCCTTGCTAGTGAAACTGTCTCTGTCTTACATATTTAAAAGGATTCTGGAAGAAGACTGCTAACATAGACGTTTTGCTTGTTCCACTGAAAAGCAAGTCTATTTAAAGTTTCCTATATAAGCCTATTTTCCTTATAAGTTGTCCCAGTAACTTAACATTTGGAAATAATAATAAAAATGAAAGTGAATGACTTTGTATTTCCAGAACACTGTAATTTGGAGGAATGTTATTTCTGTTAAATGTAACTAATAGACTGGAATTTTCCTATGTTTGCATCGGTCTCTATATATTAAGGTTAAAGATACAGTTTTGCAGCTTTTATGAAATGGTCTTTAATATTTCAGCAATAATCCTATATGACGTTTGTTTAAAGAAACCTACTTTCTGTACACTTTTAAATTGTACAGGCTTTCAGAAGTCAGTAGAAGTTGGACCAGTTAATAAAAACGCAAAAACTTTTTTTGTAGAGATGTAAAAACAAAACCACTAATCTGTTGTATAATGGATTTCGTATTTTCTTTAAAAAAGAATTAAAAGCAAACAGCCTTCACGTATGACTCAATGTGCTCTACTCCAGCTAACTGTGGAAGCCTGAACTATGCTTAGTTTACAGAGGCTACAAGGAAAGGTTTAGAAGGTGCAGAAGGGCAAAAACAAATAGAAACTAGAGCTAAGTATTGAAACAGAGTGTACCAAACCATCACCATAATTCTTTTTTTATTTTTATTTTTTTGTTTAATGCTTGGGAACATAATTTTTTCCGCAGACTCAAGTGGAAAACAGGAGATGGTGAGGATGGCTTGGAGGTGCAGGCTCTTCATGTGAGATTCTGTTTGTGTTCTTTCAGGCGTTTCTACCTTTCTGTTCTGTAATAAGCATTTTGCATTACTATGTTCTTATTTTATATGAACATGTTCTCCTTATTTATTTTTGTTACATTTATTATGTATGTTATTTTGTTATATGCATTTACAGCTCCATTTTTAAATAAATAAAGTGTTTCTGGAACTTTAAAAATGTGTAAATATGTAATTGAGAGCTGGGAAGTTCACACGGTGTTCCTACATTCTGTTCTGCCTTTACTGAAATAGGAAATGGCATTTTTCAAAAGCATCTCTTCTGGAAAGGTTGCATTATTACCACCACTGCTTCGTTTGATCTGTGCTGACAGTGTTGGCTCACTTTACTGTGCTTGGGTTCATTTCCACGTTTGAACTGATGTTTGTGTGAAAAACTAGGAGTGAAAATAATCCCAAGTTTTAGTCACCAAGTAGCAATGGTTTCCCCTTTGTGGAATGAAAATAAGCGAGTTTTAATGTACCTGCCAGGTGTAACATTTGATGTTTTTCAGACTGCTTTCCTGTTCCTTCATATGTCAGAAAACTTTATTGAACATTCTGATTTGGCTCCAGACTGGTGCCTTTTTTTTTTTTTTTTTTTTTTTTTCTCTTGTTCCAGCTTGGATTTCACATGAACTTTTCTGCAGGTCACTGAATTTCCTCTTCTGTCATTAGCTTTTTGCAAGAACAAGACTCAATAACATTAAGTTCCCAGAACTGGTTGCCAGCTTGCACATTTCAGTTACTGAGCTTTGCTTTGACTTGGCAGTGGTGAGCTGTGCTCTTCTGTTTACCTCTTTCTACTTTTTCCCCTCGGTTTGATGGCACCAAGCCTGTCCTGGTGACACCCTTGATAGCACTCAGCTGCATGGGTGCCAAGAGCGTTTTACTGATGTTCATGAATGCCCAGTTCGTTAATGCGACTTGAAGAACTGAGAAGGGCTTTCCAGATGCTCATGATTTTTTCGTATTCCTCCACTTAATCTGCTATTCACATTTCCTCGCTTGTTGCCAGCCTCCCTTTATATTTGCAAAAGTTGGGGAAATGCACTTCTGGATTAATACACTCAAGCACAAATCCTCATTTGTTCAAGCATTAGTAGTTTGCTATTTCTTTTCCTTGTGGCATTTTCATCTATCTGCCATACTTTGGGCAAAGGTTATGCAGAGAAGCATCCAAAACTCCATGGACAAAGAGCTAGCTTGCACCAGTCCTCTGCTTCCTTTCATCATCAGCAAGGCTGGCTGATGTGTAGCACGCACAGAAAGGGGACACCACGCCGTTCTGCTCAGCATGGCAGTTTCCTCTCTTACATGCCTGCTCTGGTGCAGCCAATAAATACCTTTAAAGACTATCACATCTAATTGCAGCATACAGAAATAAAGCTGAGTGCAAGCTGTATGCCTGGCTTGGTAGCAGTAAGATGGTGTTTCACTAGAGCATATACTTCATACCAAAATTAACTGCTCCTTCGGTGTCTGGAGAGAATTCTGCTTCATACCAAAGGCTGAAATTCAGGTGGGTAATTCCTGCCTCAAGGCCTTTGCAGTTTTAACCAGAAAGAGTTCCAGCATAGAAAGGATGTGAAACTGCTGCTTTGAGGAGTCAAGAAAAAAAAAAGGGTGTACAGGACCACATGAAGCATTCTGTGACATGGAATGTAACCCTAATGGATGCCACTGCCTGGCAAGGAGAATTATTTTGTACTTGAAGAGAACAGCGAGGAAGAAACTTACCTTCTCACCGGTCAATTAAAAGGTAATTATTCCTGATGAATAATGAGATTTTAAGAAGCGCAAAGATGTTGTGTTCACTTAGACCACACCTGTTGATGCTGACAAGGTTATAGTGTATGTAGCTGTGCTTGTTGGTTACTAAATACATCAGACAGCTCTGACCTTGGCAGATACTGACCAAGTGCAGTTGCCTAACACTAAGGAACAATATTTCAAGCTGCACCAGCTCTTTTAGTTGGTAAGAATAATTTTTGTTCTCAGCTTGGTAAGCCTTACCCAGCCATGCTCTTGCAAGTGGTAACCAACAGTGGTTGGGAGCAAGGTATTTCCTTACCAGATTCTTTTTTATCTTTAGAGGAGAAGACATAGGAAGTAAGGAAGTGGAATTATGCATCCCTGAAAATACCTTATAGCAGGATAAGGAAACCATATGTATGTTCTTGATCTTTAGCTGTTCCAGCAAGGCCAGAGGGAACTGTGAATGAGGAGCCAGAAGAAAGCAACACACCCAGTGCCCACCTCCCATGGCCAACGGCTTACAGTTGCTGTTTTATGAGAAATGTTGACATTCTTACCAAGAAGGGCTCTTAAAATTTTTGACAGTATTGCAAAATGCCCTCTCTCAGGAGACTGTATTAAAGTTTGAGTTCTAGATTCTGAATATCCATGTGGGGCCAGAAGGTGATTTATCCAAATATTTCCTTTTAAAAATGATGTCACGTGTGAGAACACGCCTCAGAGCAGGATGCCTTTGTGAAGGGAATCAGGGGCCTTGGTCAGTTCAGTGGCGTTTTCATTGCTGTTTCTCTTATCCCTAGAGAACAAGTATATCCACAGAGGTCTTCGCTGAAATGAAAGCTGAACAATATGTGGCTTTAGAGGTTAAGTGGTGGGATGGATAGGTGTTCATTTCAGGGATTAAACCGTACACCCTCACTTCACAGTGATGTGTATCTTGCTAGGTTCTGGCAGTCTACTCCATCAGTTCCCTAGGGTTAGCATTTTTAGACAGGTTTTAAAAATTAATACAAATTTTTATGATTTATAGGCCTTTCTGTTCCTGCTGAGTAGCTATAAGCACTGTCAGGACTACAGAGCTCTTTTTTACTATGAAAAAATGACAGTTTAGTGGCAGCATGATGCCTTTCCGAAAAACTGGGCACAGCTCTCTTCACAGGCCGGCACTGCCTGCAGGCCTGCAGGGCACTGCTGGTGCCACAGAGCCATGCATCATCCCTATGGTGGGACTCCGGTCTGAGCTCTCCCGATCACTTCACAACCATTTGTTTTGTTGCTAAATCGCTGTGAGGAAGGAGCTTCATCCCAGTCTTACAGATGAGACCACAGACTAAGAAAAGTCTTGGTGCATTTGCTGTCTTGAGAGTGGTGAGGTGAGGCGTTGCCAGGGCTGACATCTCAGTGAGTGACACATGCAGTGAGTCAGACAGGGATCATTTGTCCATTCCTGCATGACCCGTGGCTCACGGTGGATGTGACAGTGCTGGTGTGTGTGTCTCCATACGGGTCAGTTTGCTCACAACCCTCTAACACCACTCCTCTCAGGCTCGCTGGGCTGCAAGACACCTCCAGGGCCTGCCTTGGCAGGATGCAGGCCGCACGCAGCGTGCTGAAGGCCGTGTGCTGCTGTGAGGGGAGAGACATTGGCCGCTGCCCAGAGCAGAACGGTGAGTTCCTGGGCACTAAGGTTATGGTTTTTGGATGCACATAGGTGATCTGAGAGCAGCGTGACCTCTCAGGCAGCACCATTTACCATCCCAGCTCTGTGTGAGAAGCACCCTTCAACTGACGGAAAACTGACAAAAAGGGAACGCAGCTTGTTTCCTAAGGCAAAAGGAAGATGAGAAAAAGGAGCCAGGGGATGAACACTCTTTCAAAGCTAATTCTGTGGGACTGCACCCAACTTCTGTGAGCCTGCCTCTGCAGTAAGGAAGTAAGATTAGAAAGTGAGGCTTTGGAAGGGGTTTGTTCTTCATCAGAGGGAGAGAGGGAAATGTTCTTCATGTGGTGAATTCATGAGGACACGGCTGGTGTTGTGTGGAGCCAGGAGATGGTGGCCTTGATGGTCTTTGCAGGTCCCCTCCAACTCCAGATAGCCTGTGATTCTGCAGTATGTATCAGTTTCATTTGAGTTGATATGTTCTGTACATGAGAGAAGTACTGCAATTCTCCATGCTAGTTGTGCATGTTTATGTCTATATATTAAAAGATGTATTTTTTTTAATTTCAAGATTTAATGGACTAGTAGAGATCATATCATAGAATTTTTCGGCCATTGATAACTGGGGCTTGAGGTTTGCTGCCAGCAAAGAACTGTCAGTGAGATCTGCAGAGGTGCAGCAGCACAAGGTACCCATTTGTTTCAGTTTTCTAATAGAAGGACTCGATTCCAAAATGAAGGAAGAAGCAGAGTGAAAGACATCCAAGCAAACATATTTTGTTCAATTGCTTACAGCAGTTTATGAAAGGTGACGTTTTGTACATCCACAGAGTGGGGCACAAGCCAGTCTTCCTGCAGGGCAGGATGCAGTGGGAGGGGTCTGTAGAAGGGCTGCAGTCCTAAACCTCAGTAACCGATCATGGCTGTATTGCTTCTGTATATTACGTAATCTACAGGAGCACAGGACCAAAAAACACACTGGCATTTGCAGTGTGTACTATTCAGAAAAATAGATAAATAAAATTGGAAGACAGTCACCTTTCTGTCAACTTTTCAATAAAAAGGAAAAATGCAGTGATGTACTGCATAATGATGAATTCTGGAACAAAAAATTATCTGACACATCTAAAATTTTGTAGTTTGACTGCTATTGATCAGGACGTTAACTGTTGAAGGTATCTCGAGAGAGGTCACATCCCCCATTAAGTCTGAGGAAAAAAATAACCAAGTTTCTTAATTTCTTCTGGATGGCTACCACCAAATTATATGAAGTTAGTGGCCAACCAGAAAGGATTGTGGCTGAGGTTTCCATTTAACTCAGCAGTCTGGAAGGACAAAGCTAAGTGGATGATCCCATATTCTGTATGATGTTAATTAGCATCTCTTCCAAAGGACAAATGAAAAGCAGAAGGACTGTTTCAAGATGGCCTTCCAGGCTCTGGCTATGCACACACTCTGGCTCTCTGCTTCTCTCCTGTGATGACAATGTCAGCAAAAAAAAGTAAAGTACTAGGTTTTTACCACTGATAGAAACCTCAGCACTGAGCTCTGAGGAGGATAAAGACAAAGCAGTGCTGCTACTTATAGCAGCAGAGCTTCTGAGGAACAAGGCTGTGATCTGCTGAACCAAGGTGGAACAAATAACATGTGGATTCAAATAAAAAAAGTGCATTACAGTCAGGGTCAGAAATTCCTCAAGTAAACCAAACAAAGGAAAAAAGAAAAAGAAAAAAGAAAGAGAAGAAACTTCACAGAAAGCAATTTTTAAAAGATTTCCATATCCTGGAAATATCTGAGGTAAATAAAATGTCTATTGGACCAATCTCTACCAAATGTTCGTATAAACGTGTGAAACCAGCTACAGCTTTCCCAGTCTGAACTTTATCATGAATCACGTTGCAAAGTGTTGGGATTTTCTGTGGAAGCCGATTGCCTGGGTGGAAAATCAGGCTGTGCTGCAGAGGCTCTCCTCCCCCAGGAGAAGGTAGGTGAGGGGGCATTTGGCACTATTCTCACACGTTAATTCTCAATCAGGAGCAATGAGGACCGTGGGTGCTGATGGGTGGCAGAGCTGTTCCCATGGCCCTGCAGACCTCATGGCCTTGGCAGAGGCAGCCTCACAGCTGTGGGTACTTCACTGTGGGGCAGGGACACTAGTCCGGGACACACAGAGGAGTGGAATGCCCAGAGGGCTCTGGAAATGAGGAGTCGTCTTCTATGCCTCATTTACAGGATAAAAACAGGTGCAGGGCTTCCTCATTGTATTTTGAACACTTTTGGAAGCTTCAGTAAACGATTACATCTGTTTCCTAGAACGAGTGAAATTCGGCAGTGCGGGAACGAGGGCAGATGTTCGGCTCAGTGATGGAGCTGTGAAGTGACGGTTCTTAAACAAGGTTGCTTGAAGCAACTAAAGAAAACGCCTCAGGGTCTTTGTGCAATCCCTGGAGCTCATTCCGAAACACCAAGGGGGAGGGAAGGGCCATTGTTGCACTGACAAGCCAGAAACAGTCCTGTGCTGTTGCTTGGTTTGGAGTAGTATATAATAAAGGCATTTGACAGCTGAATAGGATCAAGAAAGACAGGGGTTTGATTCAGAGACTGAAGTTTTTTGCCCAGACGTACAAATAATGCTGAAAGATGGAGAAACCAAGTTGCTATTGCTTGATGTCAAACAAGAGAAAAAGCTAGGAAATCAGGATAGTAAAAGTCAGGTAACTGCACTTTGGCTAAGACATTTTACAGAATGAGTTGGCAGAATGCTAAAACTGGGCAAGATTTATTTATGGGGAACGACTGGAGAAAAACTAATGGAAATAAATCTTAAAGGCTTAAAGGTTCACGTTATAGCTCTGTGCAGTATCTTTCCCATTCTCCTGATGCAACGTATGTAAACATCACACATGAAGTGTTTTGAAGCAGGTACCAACGCAGCAGCCCTGGGCTTTGGCCACTGGGCAGCGCTGCCTTTCAGACTCACCATTCAGAGGCATCATGCTTGGTTTTCCTGTGACAGCTTCCATAGTTGTGCTGCTTGGGAGGGCATCAGCAAAGGAACTGCTGAGGTGTGTAGAGAAAGCCAATGGGAGCACTGCATCAGCTGTGTTTCCAGAAGTGCTTCTGTGAGTGACAGCTGCTTGTCACCTCCTCACACATTTGCCCATTGTGGCCTGGGCAGCAAGGCACAACACGGTGGGAACAAGCAGACTTGATCTTTCCACCACAAAATGGGATTACAGGGTTTATTACTTTTAAGTGCTGGTGAGCAAGAGAGATTATTATATTTTCCAGTTTCTTTTCCATTCCTCTCTGGGCTGCTCCTGCATTTTTTCCCATTTTTAATAGAGAAAGTTTTGCTTGATGAAAAAAATCCTAATACTTTTTATGGAGAAAGTGTGTCCGAGTAAAACTGCTTATCAACTCCCTAATATTAATATCACGAATGAGTATATGTTTAAAACATTTTCAGGGCCAACACAAATCTGTTTCCAAAACACCATAGCACTAAGTTTTGATCTCTCCATTTCGAACCAGTGATCAGATGCTGGCCAAATAATGCTGCACATGCAGGCAGCAGAGAGGGACAGCACCATGCCTGGCAGGTGCAGTGCAGCTCTGTACACTGCTTCATGGCTTCTCTGTGGGGTAATGCTTTCATAGGAGATATTTAGTGAAAAGGGATAACCAAGCAGCTGCTCTCTAGTGCTGAAGCACAGTAACTGCAGGCCTACTGCTCGCTGGGCGCTGCATTGCATTGGAAGCCAGTAAAACTTCCTGTTCTTATCGCTCTGCAGCTAAAGGAGCTGGACCAGACTTTTACCAATAAGTGATTCTGTCTCTTTCTCAAAATATTCTTTCTTTCTCTTCTTGTACCTGGGTCTATGTTAATTAATAATTATTTCTTTTGTAATGCGAGGAGACTAGAAACAAAACCAGTCCTAAAAGACTCCTGAGCGCATTCTATCTGTATTATTTTACATCTTAATGCAATACCAATTATTCTTTTATTATTATTACTGCGGCTTTCTGGAAAGCAAAGCAGGATCATATATTTCCACTTCAGTTTTAAATAGCTCTCAATAAAAGCAGAATTCAAGAATAATCAATTCTCCACAGGAGAGAGTTGAATGTAACTTAATTCTGCAGCCCTTAAATCTTGGATGTCTCTGCCAAAAGCATGGTGTTCTCTGAAGCCATTCCACTGAGCCCGAGAAGAGGCTCTTCTTTTAATGGGTATTTAACATTTTGTGATCTGTGATATGCCAAGAATTTCTGTATCCTGCAAGTTCACTGACCTAAGCCAAACATTGAGAACTGGGACCGTGTTTCCAGGCTGACCTCTATACTTATAAATCGAATGAAAAACTCCTTATTTGTGCTCAGGCTGAATAATCAAGATGACAACATCTCAAGAAGATAAAGAACCTATTATTTTTCACTTGTTCCACATAAAAACAGTGAGAAAGAACCATGAAAGAACCTATCTCAGAGATGCAGGTAGCCTTTGGGACTTGACCTTTGTACTGAGGGTCAGAAAAAGCTGCTTGGGCAAGAAGAGCACCAGGTCCA
This sequence comes from Callipepla californica brunnescens, assembly GCA_023055505.1. NCBI lineage: Eukaryota > Metazoa > Chordata > Aves > Galliformes > Odontophoridae > Callipepla > Callipepla californica. Next base: position 34,771,237 of record JALIRH010000003.1, on the reverse strand, counting down.
TTGGACTTCCTCTCCTACATCTGCAATCACTCAATATGACCAAAAATCTTCACTTACTATTTTGTTAAGAATCTGAGGTAACTCATGAGAAACCAAGGCTTTCCCGACTTCACCATCCACTCTGTGAAGCAAACCTTATGGAACAGAATAAAACACAGGTGCGTAACTCGGAGCCTCTCTCACATGCCTCCTCTCTTTGCCATCTGTCTCCATTTGATGCATTTGGTGGCATCTCAGGTTCTCTCATTTCCTGGAATTTCCCATCCTGGTTTCCAGCTGCCTCTAGTCAGTTCCGTCTAAGAACTGCTCTCACAAGTTCAAATAATTTCCTCTGTCACTACGTGTATCACACAGCTACAGATGTTGTCTCACTGGTACAATACAGGTCAGATAAATTATATTTCAACTTTTACGCCTGTACTTATTCGCTGCTTCTCTGTAATCCTTTTCAGGGGAACTTCAATAGGATTGATATGTGTCAGCTCTGCTGAACAATGTAATTAAGTGCTCACTCTGAGGAGCTAACACCTTGATGCAGAATGCTAGTTGGCACTTCTCTTAGTTTCTAGATTAGTTATTCTCTCAGCCACATATGTGATTATTTATGTCAAATGGTGAATCAGTGACTTTTAACTGAGCTTTCAAAAGTTAATGTAAATGAAGAAGGTAAGCTATCACATTTGACTGTTTCCAGAGTGTGAGTCACCTGAACAGTGACAAACAGCAGCTATTAGATGGGGAGTGACCAAGCAGAATTAATTTAAATTAGCTTGAGCTAGCTTTAACAAACTTCTATAAATAAGCAATTTGTGCTGTGTGATCTCAGCACTGGAATGCTTGAAGAGATTGTGCATTAGGTACTTAAGTAGTGACATTATTATTGCTAGAGTTAGATGCTTACGGGGCTAAACAACAACTCTTCTTGATTTCAGGAAGCTGTGAGGAGCCAGGTCCTGTAAACCAGCCGTCATCAGCCACATCACGTAATGAAGTCCTAGCACTGCAAGCAGCTCTGCTTCAGTGCACCTGGGAGAGATGAATGGGAAACACTTGAAAGAAACCTGCTGCAAGTGAGGTTATTTGCCATACATGGAATGAAAAGGTAAAAGACATAAAGCAATTTCTTTAGCCTTGAGACTGAAAGAAGCACTAGCTTTTCTTCTGTTTTTATCTTGCTCTCCACCATTTCCTTTTAGCTCCCTGTTGAACCTTAAGTCCTGGTGTTTCTTTTGCATTTCATTATGCCTGGAACAGTCCTAGATATGTTGGGAGCTGCTTGTCTGGCAGTCTAGTTTGAGAATGAGAGGTGTTGTTTCATATGAGAAGATGAGAACACAGGGTCATTCTCCTGGTCTGATTTTCCTTCCTCCAGAAGGGCCTCCTTTGCTGTCAGAGAAGTACAGGGGACTGTAACTGGGGCAGTTACATCTATATCCTGTTTGATAGTAGAATCATAGAAGAGAATCATAGACTCCAACTCTAAGGAAGGGATCTTTAAAGGTCATTTAGTTCAACATCCCTGCAATGAATAGGGACACCACAGCTACATCAGGTGTCCCAGGGCCTGATCCAGCCTCACCTTGAAACTTTCCAGGGATGGTGCATCCACCACATCTCTGGCCAACCTGTTCATGTGCCTAACCACCATCATTGTTAAAGACGTTTTTCCTTATATCTAACGTGAATCTACCCTCTTTGGGCTGGAAACAACTTCCCCTTGTTCTGTCACCACAGATCCTACTAAAGAGTCTGTCCCTTTCTTTCCTTTAGCTCCCCTGTAATACTGAAAGAGCACTATCAGGTCACCTCAGAGCCTTTTCTTCTCCAGGCTGAACAGTCCCACCTCTTTCAGTCTGTTCTCACAGAAGAGGTGTTCCAAACCTTGTCCCAGTGGCCTTTGATTCCTGCTGCTCACATTTACATCCCAGAGCAATGTGACACAAGTAGGCACACCATCTGACTCTGGGTGTTGTGCTCTGATCACCGACAGGGAACTTTATTTTGTGTTTTGTAAGAAAGCTGCGGGGCTTTTTGGTAGTAACTCCATAGAAGTTCAGACAGACTAAAGCTGCAGTTGTAATTTCTACATTTTTCATGCGTATTTGAGAAAATGCAGGAAGGATAATGTGATAGTTCATCATTAGGGAATTAAGCTTGAGGCCATAAGAAACAGCCCGTAGGATTTCAGCATTAGTCATGAACTACAGTTAATGATATCAAATTAGAGTTCAAACTACAACATGGCTTTTCTCAAATGGCATTTAAACCACCTCCTGGCTCACACTGCAATATGTAGTGGCTCTTTCTAAATTTCAAGTGTCATGCCTCAACTGAACAACCAAATATAGCAATTCAGACAGATAATTAATGGTGAAGCTACATAAATGGCTGACATAAAAAAAAATAACTGGTGCTTGTGACTGCAAATGTTGGCTATGCTTTGCCTTTGGATGTGCAAGGTAAGTTGAAAAGTACATTAATCTGCTTTGTTTTACATTCAGTCCTGTTTCCCATACTAATTTTGAATTTCTGCCAGATTTGTGCAAATTAGGATCAATTTCTTGAGGACTGGAGAACATCTCTCTTCTTAAATCCAATTCATTTTTTTTGTGTGTTACTGAACTACTTGCCTCATTTCATGTAAGTTTTTTTTAATAATGGGGAGGATTTGTTTCTCGATGTAACGTTTTGCAAGCAAATCCCTGAAATTTTGCCAGTGAACTTTGGTGACTATTTGTGATGTAAGCTAGGATTGTAGACCTTTTTAGGATATATTTTCCTGATGCTAGAGAAGGAATCATGACTTCAGTTAGCTGTGAGAAGTAGTTGAGCACATCAAACTCATTTCGTGTGTGAGTGGCATCTGCTCATTGTACTTCGTACAAACTTATGATTTAAAGCTGTTTTTATTCTGTTGGCATCTAGAATATTGCATCTATTAACTATTCAATTAAGAGAAAATGTGAAATAATGTTTGAAATTGTAATTTCAACTATAATACAAAATCATTATTTTTGATTTCTTTTTTTTTTTTTTTTTTTCCTTTGGATTGAAAGAATTTGCAGCTTTTCATTTTCCTTTTATTTATTTATTTATTTATTTATTTGTCTCTTTAACTCCTGCTCATCTCTGGAGACTGTGGTGAAAAACAAAACCGAAGTACAGAGGGAGTGATCAGAAAGACTTGTCTTTTACCCCTTTGTCTTTTAGTACTTAACCCGAAGGTTCACACTGCCACCATTTCAGCTGTTTACTCTTCACTAACATTCACACCTTTACAGGGAATATGGGTAATAGGACAGCTTAATCATTTTGATTATTCTAGACCGTGAATACCTCTATGAACTCAAACCGTGCCATCCCCCACTCTCAGTGAGCTTTTTCTAAACATTTGCAAGGTTATTCTGGCTATTTGCCCGATACAGCCTTTGAGACAACTGCTGTCTTGAGCCCTGGAGCAGACACTTGGCTGTCTCATGCCTCTCGATCACTCCCAGCATGAAAAGATGGAAAGCCTTAGAAAAGAGCAGATGCTCAGGTTTTCTGTTCTTCTTGCCAACTGTTTCTGCTTTTTGGCAGCTATTACTTCTACAAACTTTTCTGTCTCAACTCTGTACACGTAACTCTTCTGCTTACCTTCTAGATATGACCAGATGGCGAAGTAAGGTCCTATTGCTTTGGGAAAGAAAGAACGGATCAGACCAGATTCTTTAATACATGTGCATTGGTGGAAGTGTTTCTACACTTCGATATTTTTGCAATGCAAAAATATCCAGAATTCAAATGTTAATTGCAACTAAAATGAAGGAGTCAGCAGACTGTGGTTGCAGCTGGCAAGTTTCCATTCCTTCTGTGATGTGTATCTCACCAGCAGTGCCTTTCATTTCTCCCCAGAGAGATCAAAAACCAACGCACATGTCTTACACTAAAACACTATGTGTGCCATGGGACGAGCACATGGAGGCTCCAAAATAGCATATGACTGAGGAAAATAGAAAGGAAAACAAACCATAAGAGACTGTGGAGACACTATGTGTCTGCACTGATACTTGTTCCATACTATGTCTCCCTGACTCTTTTAGGAAAGTCACACCCATCCACCTTCAAATCCTCCAGCGTGTGACATCCAGCTGTGTGGCAGATGGCTGAACTGTGCTTTGTCCTATATACATCCACAAGGAATTGTTTAGGAATATTAAACCCAGTACAGCCAGCGACTCAGTCTGGTTTTGTGCTAGGCTTTTAGAACTTTCAAATTGCCTTGTTTGACTCAAATGAAGAGCATAAATGTTAAATAAATAACTAAATAAATAAAAATAAATGTGTCCTGGGTTTAAAGCCATTGAAGCTGGTGTTTATGTAGCAATGTGCAGCAAAACTCAAGTTTCATGAGAACCTTGTAAAATGGTGCCCTACCAACAGCAGACCTGGGGAAAAGGGACAGAGACATCCTTTGAGCTTGTAGCTGATGCGTTATAGTAGGTATTGGACTGAAGGAGAAGCACTGCCATATACAACACAGAAAGCTCCTTGCACTGCTATTCCCCCTAAAAGTAGGAAGTATAGGAGGAGGTGAGTGAGCTAAACTAGAAGGGAAGAAAAAGAAGAAATGTGATGGTAAAGAGCTCAATCTACTTCTTCCCCACAGTAAACTTATAGAGCCTATCTCTGATTGCTCTGCTTGGCTTTGAGTTGTGTGGGCAGAAGAATGAGGAAGATAATTTTCCAGGTTTCTTGTGCCTACAGCCTCTGCCCTCTGGGTTGCTGCCAGTCAGAAAAGGCGAAGTGCCCCTCATGCATGCTCTAATTCTGTGTGATATGGGGATGCTTGGGGCCCAAGCAGTGTGACATCTTTACTCATTCTTACTGCTCTGAATCAATCTGTAGACTATTGCAATTATTACCTTTTCTGAGCTATCAGGAAGCTATCAGAAACATGAAAATGGCTCCAAACTCTCCTATTAAACTCAGCTGAACTCAGCAGGAGCTTTGCTCTTCTTTCTGTACAGCACTGATAATTCGATAGTTTTGGGTAGGTAAAGTCACGAGGGCAACCTGAGAGGGGTCTGACCAACCTCCTAGGCACACAGGGAGCCCTTGATGTCTCAAAGAGTTTTGCTCTTGGTTCTGGAAGAAGTGAATAGAAATTCACTTTACATGGCTGTAAAGTGGCATATCCTGTGACCAAAGCAGGCAGCTAATGAGAGACCGAATCAATATAATGCCTTTTTAGGGCTCCAGGTCATCCTTGCCAAAGGAATACTCTGTATCAACCACAGATATCTTACTGTATCTTCAATACTAAATGTCTTCTGTTTAGAAGGTTGAACTCAGAAGATAAAAATATTTCTGCTTTTTGGACATTCTACCTATGAAAGCCTGTGGGAGAGCAGATTTGCTTCTGGTCTACTGCTGATATAGCTACACACTTGGCATTGCATCAGCTGTCATTCCTAACAGCATCCCACACCTTTATCTTTGTAAAGTTTGATTGCACTGACTGTGAAACGGTGGCAAAAGGCAGCAGATGAACCAGGCTAGTCTGATCCATGAAGTTTGCAATAGAGACTCATTGATTTTTCAGGACAGTTTATATAAGCTAAATACACTGTTTTTTTTTTTAGAGTGACTTGGAGATTTGCAAAATGTCTTTCTGACTGTACTGGCTACATGGACAGAAGAACAATGCATTTACAGGGATGGGATGGTTTAGTATATGCGAGGCTGAGGCTAAATTTTGATTGTGGGGAAAGCTAGTGTACTGCATAGAGCTGACAAGTGCATTACCCTCTGGAATCAATACACTCAGTCTGACGACTGTTTAGGATTGGCCTAATTTCTGTACCTGAAATCAATAACCAAGGCTTAGTGGACACTGCATCTGTTTTTTTTTTTTTGTTTTGTTTTGTTTTTAAGTAAATAATAAAAAGAAGAGTACCTCTATAGTGCTATGGTTAAATTGTCAAAGACAACAAGGATAAAATTTGTTCCTGTTATGGCTAAATAGCTCGTGCTGTAAACTGGAGAAATGGAGCCTTTGAAAATATTTCATGTTGAATGCCAGACTCAGAAGTAACCAAACTGATTATTTACATTTAAAGACTGTGCCAATCAAAATAGTTAAAATAGTCGTTGCTGTCCATATCTCAGTCTAGAATATGGCCTTGACACCTGCCCAAATGAATAAATTTATTCTTTAGACAAAGAGACAACAACACAGCATCTAGAATGACAACTGCATGTAGTGACAGTGGCCACTTCTATCACTGGAATTGATCATATATTCTCCTCTCTTAACTGTTGACTGGCCTACTTCTCCTGAAGCTCCTCAAAACTTTCCAGTCTGACACTTCTGATCTTGTCCTACTTTTGTAGCTGAGTAATTTCAATGAAAAATCAAAAGTAGTTTGAATAATAATATTCTTCCGCGTATAAAATGGTTGAGAGCAGGTGATTCTTTTTCACGACTTTATCATGCCTAAGAGTATCTTCTGAGTGACCTGACTAAAAGTAGGCTTTCTGGTTATTAGCACCCTAGCCCTGAAACATCAGTTGTCTTGTATGCTGCACGTTTACTCCTTCTCTTGAGTTCACCATTAGAAATGTCTGTTCAAGACTTCTTACAAGTAATTCAACTCTTTTACTTAAAGCCTTCTGTTTCCTTCAGTTGTGGTTACAGTGCAGATGATATTCCCCTGCTGAATGATCACCACTTCCTAATATGTGTATTACGCAGATTTATTTCAGAACAACTTCTCCAGTAGTGCTTCATGAACACTTCAGAGGTTCTCAGATCGCTATAAGGAAGGATTTTCTAAGAATATGGATAGTAAACGTGGTCTGAAATGCTGGCAATGAGAATTCCTACAAAGCTCTCCATTGTGGCCTGAGCACTGGTTCAAAACAAAAGCACAGGTTCTTATGGAACCTCAAGATTCCAGAGTCCAGAGTGAGTTTTCCTGCACTACAAAACCAAACCTGAAAATACAAATCTCTTCCAAACTGAAGTAAGTTCATGTAGCAAGTCAGTGATTTCTATTTCAGATAAAACGGAAGAAAGAAGCAGTTTGGTTTCCAGGCTCATCTGCACTGTCACTAGGTGGCACATTGGTCTAAAGTTTTGGAACCATCACTGTGGTGTTGAATACAGTTACTGCAGTTACATGGACAAGTTAGAAGCTATATGTGGGGGACAGCCAGGACATCGCTATGTTTGTAACTGCCCTCGGTGTGTATGCGCATACAGTAGTATAATTGTGTAGAATTTTGTAAACTTGGTTGTTCTGTACATAGCAGTTATATTAAATAGAGACGGCTGGAGTTTAGTTACCAACATCCAAGATAGATGCAGGGAGAGAAAGGATGAAGATGTCTGTCTGACTGCCACCTTTACGGACTGGTCTGCTTTGTATTTGTAGTGGCTGAAAGTCGTTTCCAGCTGTAGAGGTTGGTGCCTCCTCAAAGCAGCTTTTGCTGTGCAGAAGCTTGTAATTAGCAGGAAGATCTCATGAATTCTATCCGTAAAATAAGTGGTCATGCGAGGGGCAAATAATAAGGATTTTGGTATTAGTCTGCAGAGAGAGGTGTAGGCTGCTTCCAGAATCTGAGCCAGGTTCTTTCAGATGGTATTTTAGATGCCTGTTCAGGAAATGTTGAAAAGGGCAAGACAGAAGCACAGTGCATTAAGCGTTGTCTTTATTTTGTGCCAGAAATAAGTGTGTTATATCCTTAACCACTGCCCTTTTCTCTCTGCTGTCCTTCCCACTTGTTCTTTATGAAGAGTCAGTTTTCCAACATCAAGAAGTTCATCGTGGCTTAGTGAAATGAGTAACCTGGTCATGATTTCCACAGTGCATTTACACATCTGTTTTCTCATTTGTGAGAAGCACTTTCAATAGTGCATTCACCTTTTTTATTTTTTTATTTTTTCCCCCAAAGAATTGTATGCCTTTTGGAGGAATATTAATGCAGAGATTCCTTTGCATGATTTTTGTTTTATTATTTAAAACTGTTCATCTGTTTTCCGCTGGAAATATATGGAGAGAAAAGTATGCTTTGGGGATTTGAGACTGCTGAGGGATTTCACTTTCAGAAATAATTTCAAGCTCCAGCTTCTCAAAAACAAAGAAGGCTAATGAATAATAAGACTGTGGGACTGAGGTCTATCCCTGGACAAGGTGTCATTGCTTTTATTTATTTCAGTAGCTTTCATTTCAGTCTGACTTTTACCCAACTTTTACCAGATCACAGGATAAAGCAATGTAGGTTTGAAAACTTACAAAAACACAATAATAAATTCCAGCTTTGGTGAAGCTTTCCTGTGAAGAAGCAGAAAATCCATGGGAGAAAAAGTGCATCAGGGGCATTTTGAGTTCTACTGCACAATGAAACCGATCCAGAATTTTAGATTGATAAAATGGCTTTCCATTCCCCTCCTCATATTACTCTTCATTTTTATTTTTCATGTTTTATTATGCATGAAATATTTTGTCTTCAGATTAGGTCTTAGGTCAGTTCAGACATTCATCAGATCCTTTCTCAGGAATCTGAGAAATAGCACACTTACTATTATTTTCCTCTGATTACTTGTAGCTAATAGATATTCCTAACACCAATCTGCATATAACTATAATCCACACCTTCACCAGCATAGAAAAGTCAGAAAAGACAAAGGGAATAGGTAAACAGAAAAAAAGCATAGTGAAGACACTCAGTTTGAGGGATCGGGGGTTTTGTGGATTCTGTAGATACTTAAAATATTGTAAATTTCAACACTGATACATAATCTTAGCTCACATCTTTTCCATAACTGTTATATGGGAAATAGATATTGAATGTATCAATAGTTTCACTCCACTATCCCTTCATTCCTGAGGAGTTAATGGAAAAAATATTGATTGGTAGCTCAAGCCAGACAAATTAACTTTGCTGAGTAGTAGCATGCAGTGTAACTGTTCATGAGGCAGTGTTGCGCTGGTATGGATGTTCCTGTTAGGGGTAGCCTAGCCACAGCAATATCTTTGACAAAATGTACCACACTACAATGTAGGCAAAGTTGGCAAGGTACATTATTTAATTTGTAAGCCATGGAATGGCTTATTACAGGCGTTCCCTGATGTTGGATTTTGTATAAATTTAGAGCTCTGGAAACAAACTCGTATTGCTTCCATTTTGAAAACGATTTTCTATACTCTTATCATCAGTCAGATCTTGCAGGTGGTTTCCTTTCTGTATCTATGAAAATGACCTTCGGTGTCTCATGACCACAAAAATGAACTCCAAAATGTTAGTTGAGGTTTACAGAAGTAAGAAATATAAATAGAGTCAAATTAAGAATTTCAGGCCTTGCGTGTTCCTTGGTTGCATCAGCTTCTTTCCACCAGGTTTTCTGGGGGTAAAGCTATAATGAAGTTATGCGAATTTCCTGCTGTTTTCTTGTGAAAAAATGCAGCAATATTCTGTACCAGAAAATGCATCCCATTTAAGCTGTCATATCTATAAAAAAAAAAAAAGGAAAAAAAAAAAAAAAAAGTACAAGAGGAATCTTCTGCACCCAAAGTTCTTTTTTGTCTTTCAGAAATGCCTGGTGTCTGAACTGCCTTGCACAGAAAAAAAAAGAAAAAGAACTATTTCAGCATTGGTTCACCAGGAGGCCAGCTGCTAGTCAGCATAAGAAAGAAGTCCTCCTAGGAGAAGCTTGAATCCAGTTTAACAATATAACATAGTTAGCAATTGTTTCTCTTTTGAGTAAAGCATCTGCTTCATAATATGATATGCATTAAGTGACATTTTAGGTGAGTAGATTTAGAGACACAACTGCTCAGCCAAATTTTATCTGCTGATGTTTGGCTAGAACATTAATTTTATCTTTGCTTTCAGCTGTTTACTTCCAGTCAGTCATTAATCACAGATAATGACTGATTTCCTGAGGGTTAAAGCTTGAATGCATTCTTCCAAAACTGAAAAATATGTCTGTTTTCATATATTGCACTGCCATGCAACATAGTGCAGTATTTGTTTGCTCCTGTTCTAAGGGTACTGCTGGTCTATGTCTAATTCACACTCCAGATGTCAGTGTTATTAAAGATCTGTCACTCATCTATATAACTGCTGAATACATTTTAATGGGTAAAACATCTGTTTTTTTTTGGATAGCGAGTGTTTTTAAAAACATAGCAGTTACATTTTCATCCCAGAGCATGATGAATGAGAGCAGAAGAATTGTACTGTGAGTAAGATTCATTCCACCAGGGAAAATTAGTAGTAGGTCATCTTTTTGCATTAGGAAATGCAATTCAACGCTACAGTGCCAGGCATCAACTCTCCTTCTTGTTACACCAAATCCTCCAAGCACTCATTTACTAACAAATACCACTATTCTCAAAGTATTAATGCTTCACAACAGCAATTGTTATTTCATCTTAAACAAAAAGTACAGTTAAAGCATCAGCTGAAGGCATACTTGCCCAGTGATGTATGTAAGCTTTAAGTCATGGTATATATACACAGTGCTATTGGTGACACCACAGCTACCTTTCAAGTGTTTAACAAGGTGGTTTGGACCAGGAGAGTGAGGTGGAGGGATTTTAATGCTGTTGCCATTCTGCCTTATAGATGGTCGTGTTGTAGCCCCCGTGCAGACTGTCATGGTTTTATGATAGAGCTGCATGCTCTATGATGCAGCTGTGCCTTCACCTTCTTTCTACTGACAGAAATTCAACCTCCAGAACTTCTAAGAGTTTAGCTGATTATCTTTCAGCTATGATAATCAAAAAGTACACTGAAAAACAGCTTTAAGACTTGCTCTCATTCCATAGACCTGAAAAACAGAACTGAATTAGCAGCATGTGTCAAAGCTTGTCACAAACTTACTCATCAAGCAGTAAACAGGGAACTTCAAAAATGAAGTAAACAGTTGCTGATTAAATATCTGGGTCATTAACAAAGGACGGTGCTTGAATTTGTCATCTCCTTTATGTCTGTGAGATGTTAAAACACTTGCAGTGCTGCACTAAATATGGAAGCAGAGCAGCTGAGGATCAGTTCTTATTTGAGATCCTATCAACAGCAGGAGTTACAAAGCAACCTGTACTCTTTCCGTTGTTCTGTTTCACAGGGTTGCGATTCTATTGAAGTTTTACTATGCTTTGGCTCTGAAACATCAAGTTGCCATCAGAAACACAAATAAGGGGTCTAGGCACACCAAAGTACCTTGACACATTAAAGCTTATTCCGTACATAGTTGACTACTGACAACAGGCTGGAGTGTGTGATGGAGAGATGGCCTTAGCTTATCTAAAATGAACTTGATCTAGCTCTACTTCACAGAACTGTTCCACCAAAACAAGGTGGAAAAGACCTGGGGGATGTTATAGTTACTTCTCTACAAAGTTCATATGTAAGGTTTAGTGAGGTTATTCTTTTCCTCCTCAAAGTCAATTCTTGCAGGAACAGCCTGGATTCCATCTAAAATATGCCAGTAGTGTAGTGATGATGTTGCAGGCTCAGTTCTGAGTTTTTTTCCTCAGATCTCTATTACATATAAGTTTCTTTCTTCTGTCCTCTTTACATGCCCAGATTGCAATAAGGATCATCATGAAGATACAAGCAGCAGCCCTGAGTACAGATGCGTTCTGCCCTAGCCCTCGTTATTCCTAAGCTCCTTGATCTGTGTCTTCTGACCAGATTCTCCTGGTCAGTAAGATCTACTTACTGGAAGATGGAAGTTATGTAGCCTTATTCAGTATTTAGCACCACTTCTTCCTCATGGTACCTAATGATTCCTAATGACAGTTTAACATCTGTTACATACAGGAAGTTAAGGATGTGTTCTTATGCAGGTAATTGCACAGAGATGGATACTTTTATTTTGCTGACTATATAGAGAGAATAGGTTAAGAACTGTAACATTGTCTTCAGTAATATAACTATTCATCTTCATAGTGCAGTCTCACTTAGCTGGGCATTGAAGGGTTTTGGTAGCAGTGCCAAGTGAGCTATCATGAAAGTAAGAACATTCGGGAGAGCCTTCTATTTGTGCAGTCTGAAGATGTGATTGACACTGCTTTCAGTAACTGTTACTGGGTGACAACTCCCAGCTGGACTCGGATCAATTAAGGTTATCACATTTAGTGTTTGGATTGTATTTTTTCCCAGTTACTTTCATCATGGAAAGTGTTACCTCAGGGTGGGTGATGCTAGATACCGAGGATGAGGAAAGAGATGCAGGATAATTAAACCAATTATGGCTCATATATCACAGATCATTCCTTAAAAGTGAACTCCTTGCTGATCTAACAGGAAATGTGCTCTTCCCACCAAGGATGACACGAAAATGGCCATAATTGCTGGAAGGATAAAGTTATATAACCTGAACTTTAGGGGAATGTTAGCATTTCAGATGTTTGAATGCAGCCATGGTGGCAAAATAAAAGGAAGAGAGGAAGAAGGTTAAGTGACCCTGAGGTCACACCATGCTAGGTAAAAGCAAGAAGGGACACAGGTTTATTCATTTGTGATTTGTAGGTTGAACCTCGCTGTTAATCAAAGTGCATTTACTTGTTTTTTTAGCATTGCTGTAAGCTTCTTTCCCTTGCCTTGTTACTATGCTCAAGTACTTATTCTCAGTGTTTTAATTGCAAGAAAAGGAAAGCAACTGATCTGCTTAAGGATTTTATTGAAATGTGGACAAACATACAAAAGCTCAGGCATTCATATGAACCAGTTAAGCAGCACCCCATGCCCTTTATGAGCAAGCACAGGGATACAATTAACTGATATTTTATTTGTTAAACGAATTGATCTTTATCCAATGCAATCTACAAAATTATTTTGGCACTCTGTAATCCTTTTGGATGGGCACTCCATTCACACCAGGAGTCTAAAAAAAAAAGCAAAACTTGCACTTCACTATCCTATAACCTGTTAAAACATGCCCCAAGGTATTTCACAATCCACAAAATTGTACCAGCATTTGCAATTGATTGCAAATTACAGCTACCATGGACGGCATAGACATTAACTTGCATGGCATCTTAATTTCCCTTAGTCTCATATTGCTTAGGAGAAGGAATTTTTCATTTGTGTGAAATGGTGAAAGAATCTTTCAATAAGAGAGAAATTTAGCTTCCAAAATGCTTCTAGTTCTGTTGATGTCCTGGTGTGAATTTTCTAGTCCCACCTAATGGTAGCATTTGCATCTATGTGCTTCTGAATCAAGTGCCACTTTTCCTTCAACTTCCTGAACAGATACGGCCACACCAATTTTGTAAATTGGTTTTCTAAGGAGGGTTTAGCCTTCATTGGAGAAAGAAAAGACAGAACCCCTCAAAATACAAGTTGTCAAAAGCATTCTCGTGACTGCTTCATCACTGGCAAAATCAAAGAATATCAATATCAGATATTGTAAGATTTCTGTGCTATGATTTGTAACAAATTTGCTTTGCAGGGAGGTTCATGCTGTTTCCCTAATCCATGATACAGTACCTTTCTTAATATGCCTCTTTGCTTTTGTATGAGGGCACTCTATGTGCTTCAGAGTTCTGGTGCTACAGTTGGAAATCTACTTTATAGGGAAACAATGTTTCTACATTCAACTGTCTACAGTCAACTACATTCCTCAAATCAAAGTTTCCAATTGGCAAAAGCACTGTAACTTCCCATCACCAGCAACAAAAGGAGTGCTTGCCAATATTAAGTTATGGTGCACCTGTAGCAGTCTTGGGAAGTTCTACCTTAGACATTAATGTAAAGAGGCATTCATAAGATTGTGGCCTTCTCGACTTGTGTGCAGTAGTGAAAAAAATGTCTTTGTCCAACCTTGGCAATGTCTCGGCTGCAAAACAGAACTGGGTTAAGACATGAGATTGCTCTATCACGCTGCTCAGTTCTTGATGCCTTTTTTGTCTGTGCCATCTAACACTCTGAGACAATGTCCAAGAACTGCACTAGGCTTATTTTCTTCTGCCCTTTACCATCCTTCAGCACCATCCTGCAAGTTTTGTACACTCAGATGCTCCTATATGCCCTCATTTCACTTTTAGAGGCAAGAAAAAAGACTTTTTTTTCCTCTCATCCTACAGGAACACTTCCCCGGTGTATGGCAGGCACAGCTTCTGAGAACAGAAAATCAAACTCCACACAGAGTTCAGAAGGAGACTGTGGGTCAAGTGCTATGCAATACGAAGGTAGCTCATGCCACTTGGTTGCAAGGTCAGTAAACCATTCACTGGTTTTGTTTCATTTAACAGTATAGAAGTTAACTTTCACATCTTCTTTCTTAGAAAAAGTATTGGAGATATTCTTAGCCAAGTCATGTCTGCAAATGAGCTCAATTCCATTTACATGGTAGTTCTTCATCAATACAGATAAAGTGATGGGACAAGAAGCATTACTTGTCATATTTCTTCAGTTCTGTTTTGAAGACTAGTTTAATGACCTCTGTGTCTATTTTCTTTCTATTCTGTAGTAGAAATGGGTCCTCTCTTATCTGTATGAATGACTACCTACAAAGTGAAACTTTAAGACTATGAATAAGAGGAGTATTACCAAAAGATACCTGATTCTAGCCAGGGAATACCTACAGTGCGCTAAACCAAACAAGATCTATGCAACTCCTAGTGGACTAAAATAATGCTATCCTGTGGAACTTTCCAGAAAGAGCATATATGCATGAAAGGTATTGCATGGGTTTTCCTGGAATAGAATGTCCTTCTTCACTGTAGCCCATATGGTGATGTGTTTTAGATAGCAGACCCAATCAGTGTTAACAACATGCTGGTATTTTAGGTATTGTTGTACAGTGCTTACAGTGCAGGGCCCTCTCTATTTCTCACTCTGCTGTCCCAATGAGTAGGCTGATGGTGGGCACAAGATTGGGAGAGGACCCATCTGGGACAGCTGACATAAACTGACCAGAAGGGTATTCTATACCATATAATATCATGCTAAACTAAAGGGAATTTTTCCCAAAGTAGCTGTTGCCCAAGCAACACTGGTCTACTGATAGCAAGTAATGGCTTTTGCAAGACTTTTTATTTTTCCCCTTTCACTTATCAACCTGTTTTGTCCCATGAACTCTTTTTTGCCCTTTTTTTTGCCCTTTGACTCTTCCCCCATCCCCCTGTGGGGAAGTGAGGAAGCAACTGAATGGGAGCTGATCTGCCAGCAGAGGTAAATCCAGTATGGGTATCCCACCTCTTTCTGTCTGTTTTTCTGTCTGTCTCTTAGAAATCTCCTATACTTAAGAATCCTGATGCTATTCAGGGAATGAACACAAAGACAGAATGGAAAAGTGTGAACTTGGCTTGGCTACATTAGAATCACAGAATTGTAGATGTTGGAGGAGATCTCCAGAAGTCACTGAGTCCAACACCGCTGCCAAAGCAGGCAAAAACATTAGGCAAAACAGTATGAATAAAGGAAGTGTAATCTGCCATTTTTGACTATGCAGACCACTCGTGAGTATCTACATACTCATGTTTGCATCATTTGTAAAATATGCATTTTGTGTCTGAGTTTGGGGATATCTACCTGGAAAAAGAAAATACTGTGACTATAATTGAGAAGAGCACAAGTGTTACAAGGTAATTCATTTGGGGCAATAGTAAACTATTGACTTAGACTCTAGGAGAACTGTGAACTCTACAGAGATCAGTCAACAAACTCTCTGGTCTTGTTGAGCATTTTAACTGCAACAGCGCTGGGGAATGGAATTTTTGTGAGATGCACTGTGGCTGTTTGCCAGGCTGAACAGACATTATGTTTTGAAAAATTACACATATCTCAGTGAAAAACACCCAGAGCTACATCTATACTTACCAATATTGGCCTGCGGAATTCAAAATGATGAATTGTTCAAATCTGGTTTCAGTCGTTCTTAACCATACTTAATAGTGCTTTTAATCAAAGAGATTTGTTATAAAAACTATGTAAATTCAAGGCAGAAAAGAAATGTTTAGAGAGCAGGATAATTATTTATTAAAGACAATACTGGGCATAGTGTCAAAAGCTGTTAACTAATCAATAGCATTCTGGGGTAAGTATCTGGGGATATAATTTTGCCATCCATAAAAATCTGGGGAAGGCTGCTATCCTGATGACATTAGAAAATGTGAAATTTTGTGAATATTGGAGCTCTCTAGGTCCCCTGTCTGAAGTCAATTAAGTTCCTCTGACTTAGATCTCAGCAGTGACAAAAGAATTTGACCTAATTTTATAGGAAGTATGTTCAGAGGAAATCTTTAATTTTCAAAGATAACAAATACCTCAGAACACAGAGTTAAATTGTCTTCCCCAGATTGAAAGACTCCTGTTCATTGTACAGCCAACTGAGATTTTAAAAGAACCTATTTTTCCATATGGGAAGTATTAAATCACCAAATCATAATGAGACATTAAAATGCAAAATATTCCACATTCATCTATTTCTTGATTGGCTTTTCAAAAATCTACAGCTTACCAAAATGAAAGAAATCATTTTAGAGCAGTGACTTATTTGAGAGTAGAATAATTCATCACTTTTTCCCCAGGTTTTCAGATCAATACTGAGTTTCCAAGTTGCTGACATCCCTAATGCCAGTAATACTTTCCAGTCACTGAATATGCCATGAATTATTTCTTTCACATGGTGCTCTGCAAACAGCTTCGAATGCAAAGAAAAAGTGAGAATAACAATGTGTAACAGTGTTGGTCTACAGAAGCACTGTTAGCATACTAAACTAAATCAAACCAGACTTTGATTCAGCTTTTACCTTCACCACAACTCAGATTTACCAGGAGGGCTTTGAAGGCAGGCAACCAGCTAGTTCTGTCCTTTGTCAGGGTAGTATGTGGGATGGCTTCATTGCCACTGAAGAAAATTTTGCAAGTCTACAAAACACTGAATTGCTGTAGAGTTTTAATGACTGCAAATGATCATATCATTAACAGATTCTAGTACCTCTTAGGTGCAGGCTGGTATTTTTTTCTGTTGTCTGTATGTGCAAAGACAATTTAGTTCCAGACATCATGGGTTTAAATCTAATGCAACAGAGAAGAACATTGAGATCAATGACTGTCATCCTATGGAAAGCGATAAACACATTTCTCTTCCAAGATGATGTGTCTAAACAATGTTTTTATATCTCTATGAAAAATAGATGTGGCTCGTGGCTAATCTGAAATGCAACCGACTCCTACACTAGGGACTGACTTGAATTTGGTGATGTTTACAAACTTAGAATTTGTTTCTGATATGCTGCAGTGCTAAGAAGAAACCAGATGCATTAACAGCTTGAGTCACATGCAAATGACATGTTCTTCTTTAAAATATGATAGTAAACAAACATATTATAAATAGGAATCCATACTAATTCATTCTCTAAAGAAAAGTGATTATACTAAAAAGGTCACATTTTCATTTATAAGCACGTCACCTTAATTATATCTATAGTAGAATCACAGAATCCTTGGAGCTGGAAGGGACCTCTGAAGGCCATGTTGTCTAACTCCCCTGCAATGAGCAGGGACATCCACAGCTAGATCAGGTTGCCCAAGGCCTGATCCAACCTCGCCTTGAAAGTCGTCAGGGACAGGGCATCAACCACATCACTGGGCAACCTGTTCATGTGCCTCACCACCTTCTCAGTAGATTTTTTCTTTATACCTAACTTAAATCTCCCCTCTTTAAGCTGCAAACCATTTCCCCTTGTTCTATCACAACAAATCCTGCTGAAGGATCTGTCTCCTTTCCTGTAGCTCCCCTTTAGATATTGAAAGGCTGCTATCAGGTCACCTTGAAACCTTCTCTTCTCCAGGCTGAAGAGCCCCAGCTCTCTCAGCTTGTCCTTGTAGGAGAGGTGTTTCATCCCTTGGATAATTTCTGTGGCCCTTCTCTGGATGCCCTCCAACAGGTCTATGTTTCATTTGGATTTGTTGAACCTCCTAAGATTCACCTGGGCCCACTGCTCAAGCCTGTCTAGGTCTCTCTGGTTGGCATCCCATCCCTCTGGTGTGTTGACCGCACCCCACACTTTGCTGTCATCAGCAAACTTACTGAGGATTCATTCAACCCCTCTGTTGATATAATTGATGATATTAGAGTATCAACTCCAGCACTCATCCCTGGGGACACCACTCGTCGCCGATCTCCATTCAGACATTGAACCATTGACCACCACTCTCTGGACTCGATCCTGCAAACAGTTTTTCAACCATTGAACAATCCATCCATAAAATCCATACCTTTCTAATTTGGAGAGAAGGATGTTGTGGGGCACCATGTCAAAGGCCTTACAGAAATCAAGATAGATGACATCAGTGGCTTTTCTCTTGTCCATTGGTGCAGATACATCACCATAGAAGGCTACTATGTTGATCAAGCAGGATTTGCCCTTGGTGAAGCCATGCTGGTTCTCCCACATAACCTCCTGGCCTTCCATGTGACTTAGCTTAGCTTCCAGGAGGATCTGTTCCATCGTCTTCCCTGGTGCAGAGGTGAGACTGAGAGGTCAGTGGTTCCTGGGGTCATCCTTTTAACCCTTTTTTAAAATGGGTGTGATGTTACCTTTTTCCAGTCACAAGGGACTTCACCACATTGCCACCACTTTACAGATATCATTGAGAGTGGATTGTTAATTACAACAACTAGTTCTTTCAGGACTCTGGGATGCATTTCATCAGGACCCATCGACTTGTGGATGTTCAGGTTCCTCAGGTGCTCACGAATCTGATCTTTGCTTACAGTGGGAGGGATATTGCTTCCCCAATCCCCTCCAGACAAACCAAACATTTAAGTCTTCACCTTGTCAGATGTTACCAGTAGGAAAGTTAAAAAGTGCTATTCCATGAGTACATTATTATCTACTTCACTTTGCATCAGGGTAGGTAAGTTTAGCTAACATTAGATTTTGGTGAATTGTTAGTGTATTTATCATAAGTCTGTCTATCAGAATCAGCCATGTAAGACCAATTCTGAAGGAAGCAAATGAGCTGACAAAAGGACAAAATGGAGGAACTGTCACCACAGTGTCTGGTTCTGTTAAAACATGTGAGTCAAGGGAAGATGAAGTTTGGAATTAAAGCTTTTTGTCAAGGGACTGTGGACTCAGACTCCTGGATTATGTCTTTTGTGGGGTTACAGTTTCAGGATTCCTGGATTTAAAAGATTTTTCTTGGCTTCACTGAATCAAGATAGTGTTTACATTGAGTTTTTGATTTACGCTGCTTTCCTTTTAACTTTCTGGCTTCACTCAGACATACAGTCAAAGGCTATATCAAGAGTACAATTTTTACTTATGCCCTTGATACTAGGTGGATTTAGTTGCAGCACTGTAGATCAAAGTGATAGTTGCTTCTCTTTTTTTTCTTTTTTCTATCACATGTAGATTTTGGCTAATCATTTAATCTTGGCAGCTGTTTCTTTTGTTAACTTCAAAAATAAATTGCTGTATGACAGTAGTACGGCTACTGAGGCTTTTCACAGCTTTCTGCATGAAATAACTCATTACTGTTTTCTCATGTCATTTACAGTTTGAATGCCTGATGCTTAAAGGAACATTATGAATGATAAAAACTAGAATAGTTCTCCTGCAATGTCATTCCTGATTATCTATACCTCCTTCCACATATATTACTAAAGACATTTGCTATGTAATCATCTTATTAGCATTCACAAAATCCTCATGGATATTTTTTTCTTTAAATCGTGCCCTGAGCACGGCTAGAATTGGAATAGAAACACAGAAAATAGAGATGAGCAGAAGTTTAATACAAATTCATGAAAGGTTGGTAAAGTTGAACATTATGAACAATTTAGAGAGGTGAAATGTCAAGATTTCAATTTTATAATTAGTAATATTTTCATTCTGAAGGGAAAAAAATAGAATTCAAAACACATCACTTCAAATATGTATATTGAATTAGTAAGATGAGGCAAAAGGGCTCACTGAGGTAACTGAAAAAGCTATTTGCAGATATTATATTTCTGCTGCACTAAGTTCTGCTGTGTGAATCACCAACCACTGGGAGGTCTAAAGAACATCTTTAACAGTTTTTTCTTGAAAGAGTGGGCTGGAGAATTAGAGAAACACAAATCTAATTAAACGTAGCTGATGTTATGCTCAAGATTGTTCCGACATTCAGCTATAAGACTTTACTAGACATTTTTGGATTGAAGATACTGTAATCTCTGAGATAGGAGGACTTTGTCACCACTATGTAATACAGAGTTTTAAAATAAGTTAATCTATTTTTTTTAAAACAGTCAAAAGGTTTCCTTCCAAGGAAGATTTTACACATCTTAGTTATCCTTGTGATTTATTTCCTCTAAATGTTATAATATTCATTTGCTTCCTTTCTTGATATTTAGGCACATGACTCCAGTGGGATTACCAAGAACATGAACAGTAGTAACGTTGTAACCTATACATCCATGATTTCCCTACTGCTTTTGGTTACAGTTTCCTCAAAAGCATGCTCCTAGTGTGCATAAAGCACAGTGCAGGACATCGTTTTATTGAGACATATACTTCTCAGCATGTAGTCACGCCCTATAGGCAGAATATCCCACATTCATTGCACATAGTGAATATGGGCCACTAGATTGACTACTATTCATTTTCCTCCTCTTGTGGATGGCTTACCCAGCAATCTCCTTTGACTTTTCTCAGTAGTCTTTTGTTTTAATTACATTCTAGCTCTCCAGGCTCATCCATAAATCTTATTAGTGATTTTATATTGTTTTGCCAGTTGTTCTCTCTCTGGGCACTACTGAAAAGAGCCTGTCTCCGTCCTCTTTCCACTCTGTCTTCGGGTATTTGTATGTATTGATGAGATCCCTTTGGGCCTTCTGTTCTCTAGATTGGATTGTCCCAGCCTTTTATGTCAGGTGTTTCAATTCATGTGTTAAAATGCTGATGAAGTTAGGTGATGTAATCAGTAGGAAAATGTTTGTTACACTTCCTGTTTAAAATACATACAAACATGCTGTTTTCTGGGACAGCTCTGTATTTGAAAAATTTATCCTTGAC
Organism: Callipepla californica brunnescens; assembly: GCA_023055505.1. Lineage (NCBI taxonomy): Eukaryota > Metazoa > Chordata > Aves > Galliformes > Odontophoridae > Callipepla > Callipepla californica. The sequence goes on along the minus strand of JALIRH010000003.1, from coordinate 34,750,229 downwards.
CTATGAGAGTCTCTGCAATCACCCAGAATCCTGAACACTGGTGACTAACTCTTCCTGGGAGTTTCTGGGGGTGAGGAGACTTTTCTTACCCTGAAGCAATGAGCTGGATTCAGTTAGTCTTGTATTTCTTGCACTGTCTGACACATAATGAGACACTAAAATGAGCAAGTATCCGTAAGTACTCAGGAAAATCCAGTTACTGCATTATTTCACTTCTGAACCATAGCTTACCACAAATACTTCAGATCTCTTGTCCCTTGCATAAACTCCCCCTCCAAGCATAAAAATGCACCCAAGGCCACATTCTTACCTCCAACATGCTTGATAACTAGTGACAAGAAAATCTGAGACAAATTAGCAATGAGGAAAAACAAGACGAAAAATTTTACTCCTTTGAACCAGTGAAGTTATCTTTAGGAAAGTTAAACCCTTAATTGTGTGATGTAGAAAGCTGTCTAATTTATTACAGTTCTCTTTAAAAGAAAAGGAAGGTAAGTTTAAGAGGAAGAGTAGCAGCTATTAACTGCTATAGCAGCTGTATCTCACATGGCCTCAGTTTTCATCTTTCACTAATATAACTCCTTTCAACTTCACTGGGAACTTTCACTCGTGTAAAAGGACAATTAGGTGCATTGTTATTCAAACCTCTTTCAAACCTTGTAACATATAATTAACAAAGGGATGATTGTGACTCTTCAGTTTAAGAGTACTTGCTACAACAGATTCAATTACATTTTGCAAGGCAGAAATTTGTCTTACAAAAATTCTGAACTTGCCCTCTAACTAAAAGCTTCATAGTGGTCTCAGTAGCAGTAATCAAAACTATGCTATGTGCTTCTATTCAGCACATAGCTCGGACGGTGTCAAATGCAAAAAGTCAATTCTCTGATTATACTGCTGTGTACAATTTCATTGGCTGGTTATCATTTTTTTTCTTTTTTTCTTTCTTTTTTTTCTGAACACGCTCATATTTATTTATCATACCCAGAGACTTTAATTAAAGTTCTGACTTAGTTGCACAGTGTGCTGTACAAACAAGCAGCAAAAGCCTTTGTCTCACAGGGACTGCAATCCAACTGTGTACAACTGGAAAAATGTTCATAAGGGAATAAAAAACGTGATGTAGGTTGCCCAAAGTCATACAGAAGATATGAGTGAGAGCTTTGAATTGAATTCAGATCTGCAGGGGTCTCGTTTTTTTTTTCTCAACCTCTTGGTGCACATGCCTCCCAACACGGATGTTTTCTTTACCTTGATCTCAGTGGATTTCACTTTGAATGAAAGGCATGAGTTCTGCAGAATTCTATTTGCACTGCTGACACAGAGTATCCATTATTCTTTCTTTTACCTTAATAATGGAAATGAACAGAAACCTTAAGTAGGATGGAGATATTTAAGTCTCCTATGCAAATTAACTTACAGAATCCTGTTTGCTTAGGATTTAATTGTTTTGTATTACTTGTAAATTGTTTTTAGTCCTTATGTGATTAGTTGCAACATTTTCATTATCACTTTGATGGAACCAGTTTTGACTAAGCACAACTTCTGGAAAGTATCTTCTAGATTCAAAAACAGTGTGATTTGTTAACTTTTCACAGTAAAGATATCTATTTTTTTTTAATGAAATACAATATCCTAAAGCTTGACAAATTCTTCATTCTTCCAGGTTTGAAGTAAGAGAAACCCAATTTAAGTCATTTATTCTTGTGAAAGACTAGTACAAACAGATCCAAGCAGTTTCATGTCTTTTGCAAGATGATAAGATATAGTGGATGAATTTTTACCTTCTGGTGCCGATAAACCATTTTATAGTCACCGTATAGAATCACTCACTGAAAGGAAAACCATGATCTTTTTTATTTCCTAATTTTGTTTCTTCTGATCTGCACTCAGTTAAAATATACCCTCACATTCCTTTGATTTAAAACTCTGTAAAGCATTACATCATTCTCTATCAAACAAGACAAAGTTATAAGCAAATGTTGATTCTTATTTAAGTAGATTAACTTCTGCTTGTTCCCATAGACCCGAATACAGGTCTCTGTACAATCAAAGTCTATGTGCTGATATTCTGGAATACTCTTACTGAGAGTAATGCATTTTTGTACTCAAAGCTTACAGTAGTTACTTTCAGCCTGACGTCAGGAGCCCAACATCTTTTGGTTTTGAATATTTGCATTAGCAACACGGAACTTGCCATAATTATTTCAGCTAATTAATTTCCTAAGACTGGAATGCCTGTTTTCCTAAGTTAAGTTCTAACCTGTTTTGCATGTTTTCCTTTTCTTCGCTGGAGAAGAAATGAAAGTATGAAAATAAATGGCCTTCTCTTATTCTGGTATTGTAATCGTTTGGTCTGTTACATGGTACAGGAACAATTCAAAATTCTATTTTCTTCAGCATGAGTAATGTGCATAAAACTAAGTCTGAATACAATGTTTATCATAGCTAGAACACAAATTTCAGAGCTACTACTGATGGATGAGAAATGGAGGCATGCAGGCAGTCACGATTTTTCTCTTCAGTTCTTACATTGTTCTGATGAATTTGGCTCCTTTAAAAAAAACAGAGAGATCATAAATCAGGAAAATACTTGCATATGGTACCTGCTTTTAGCTTGAGATTCAAAACTTTTGATTTCAGTTGCTCCATTAAAATGAAAAAGCATCGCCTAAAATAAGGCAGAGTCCTTGGTCTAATCTTGTTTACTTGCATAATGTCATGTTTCTTTAAACACAGTGGGCAACTGCTTTTCTTCAAAATTCATTTATCTTTGGTACCCTGACCTCTACAAGTCATTTCTAAGCTCTTGATTAATTATACTTGCAATTCCTGCCACTACCTTTCTCCTTCAAGCTGTATAGGCTGCAATCTGTGACCTAGAACCCCAATACTTACAATCACTGCACTCACAACCTTCTTTGATTATTTTCTGTGCCAATTATACAGCCCTTGAATTCTAGCTCCCTTTTGATGTTCTTATCACTAGAATTGCCCCAGCTAAGCCAGAATATGCTTGTGAAAGAACAGTAGTTTTCCATCAGTAGTAATTCTGTATCTAGATGAGGCAGGTGTGCTATGTGATTATGTCCAAGGCTAACACTTCAGGCTTAGAACAGTGAGCTGAAAAATTATGACTTAATACTGCAAGACATACATATACTGAAGCCAGCAAGCTGTTTATTTCCTGATAAATCCTGAGGAAAAGGTTAAGCTAGTTGTGAATTCTTGCAAGATACATATGGAAACAATGAGGACAGTTGCTTTTGCATGGACAGAAGTTTTCTGTTCTGAGTTAATGGTGTGTCTAAGACAGGCAGGGATAAAACAAGGGTTAGACTCCCCACTCAGGTAGAGAGAACCTACCTGATCTTCCAGGTCGAAATTATGCCTGTATGTGGCTGAGAAGCTAGTCAGCCGGTATTACTCAGACAGGCATGGAAATCCATGCTACCTGTACAGCCACACAACTGATACGAATTGTTTCATATTTCTTCAAGTTCCACTGAGCTAGAATGTCAGCTGTTGCCAGCTATGTACCAGCACCCTGTCATAGGTACATTTTGGTTAGAGGATGAATTTTTGTGTGAACTTTGTACTACATGGTGCATTTTCTGCCAAACCGAGGGTTAAAGAAAGGCTAAAATGGCTACACATGGGAGCAGTGGCAGAATGGGTAAATTCCTTACCAGTATCATAGTAAGATACAAACCGAATCTGAGCTCTATATTTAGAATTGGGTCTTGTGTTAAAGTTCAGCTGGGTATGGAGGAGTGAATGAAGTTTTAGGTTAGCTGGCAGGTCATGTAAAATCTACATCAACAGGATAACAATTAGTAAAACATAGCCAATGACTTCTATGTTTAGTTGCAGAGTGAATACATATTACCGTGCCAACATACAGACTTATTTGAGGAGCAGAATTTGAGTTTATATTGACAACAGCATGGACCAAAAGGATTGTTCTTCTGTTTCAAGTACTGCAATTGGATTGACTAGGCTGTAGAATAAGCTAATTTCCTCTCATTTCTCTCTCAATGGATCCATGACTATGAAAATTGAGACCGAAATGGAATCAGTCTTGATTTTAACGAGTCATGAGCAATATTATTACATTTTTGTAATCTACACTTGGCCCCACAGGTATTGAAAGGTACAACAATAGTTTTACTCTTCACTGCTTATTCAAATTCTAGCTGATAACCTGCCATCAGTTGTATATCTCCCATATCAACTTCAAGAATAACCAGCAAAAGCAGCCCAGGCAGGCAAGAGCCATCATCTTTCTTGTCTTCATTGACTTCAAATTGATACTGCCCATGTAGAAACTCGTGAGAACAAATACTATGACAGCTGAGAAAAAAATAAAATAAAAACAACAAATAACAACAACAACAAAAACCCTACAACCTAGTAAAATTGAATAAAAAAGGAGGTAGGTCTGGACCAAATATATTATGAATTTACAGCAAAGAACAAGGGCTGAAAGCTAAAATATGAAAATACATTATTTCATCCATGCAAGCTCCCTTAATCCTCAGTAAATCTACTCATTTCCAACAGAGGGAATAGTTTATTAAAAACAATATCAGATTTTGCTTAATACTGCAGATCTAAACAACAAAACATAGGATACAGATATCTCAGAATTCACATTTCTTTTGTGATTTGTGATTAATTTGTTTTCTGTTTCTATCACATCAAGCACTACACTATCCAATTGTTGGACTTTATGTTTTTCATACAGTCTCCAGCTCAACAAGTTTAGGGAATATAGTTCAACCAAAAATAATTATTTCATCTGCATTTAAATAAATTGAAAATATGTAAAACTTTTGCTTTTATTTCTATGCTCTACTGATAGCAGGTGCTGTTATGAAAAAATTCCACAGGCTCCAAGTGTAAGAATAGTATTTGCTGTTCCATGAGGGAATAGTCACATGTTTTACATGGAATGCATTTTCACTGTTACTGCCACAAATTGTTTTTATATTATAAATATTGTTTTATTTTATTTATATTAACTTAGGTATCTTGGTTTAATAACTATGCTGCTAGTAGGCAAGTCAGAGAAAATTCAGTGGAAACAAATGTAAATTGATTCACATAGAGAATGTTTCTATGTTCAGATAAAAAGTGACAAGCTCTGAGCTAAGCTTTACTTTTGAGGAGCAAGATGTAGAGGTTATGATAGAGAATTCCAAGACAATATCTTATCAGTGCTCTTCAAAGAATGAAGAAAATAGTAGGAATTTCTAGTACTGTGACTATGACACTGTATATACATCCGCGTTACACTTGTATCTTAAATATTGTAAGGTATTTTGCTCTTTCTCCCATGTTAGAGAATATATCTTTATAGAAGGCAGAAAGAAGATAGAAGTGCTATATATTAAAAATGACTAAACAAAATTTTAACATCAGAAGCAGTGTGGAAACATATAGGTATGTGTGGCAAGTACAAAAACTAAGGACACAAAGAAATATAGAGATCACTTTTCAAACAGAAATCAGGTGATTTTTGAGCAGTGAGAGTCTGAGCTGTGAAGTCAGTGCTAGAGGTTATTTTGGTGCTAAAAGTCTACGTGGATTTATAGGGAGATTGGTCAAGTTCATGGATGAGAAATCTGTCAACGATTACTGCAAACATAAATGTCACCCCTGAGTTGAAAAGTGCCTGGGTGAAAAAGCACTGTTCAGAAATACAGTATTGTTCTACTGCTGCTCCTCAGGCATCTGCTTTTGTCATCTGTTAGAATTTGTTTTTCTGTAATAATGCTATTCACAGGTCAGAAAATATCTACAAGTAGTACTCTTACCTAAGTGGAAAGTTAATTGCTTGCTCATCCTGAGGAAAATTCATGGAAACAGTGAGACTAATATGTAGAAAAATGCCTTAACTATCTGTCTTATTTAAACACATCAGCTCTGTCAGATTGGTAGTAGTGTGACTCATAATATGATTAATGAACTTAACTTGTCAACAACCTTCTGAGATGAGTACTACTGTGTGATATCTGTAGATCTTTGAGGCACAGCTTTACTCTGCCTTACCTCCACGTACAAAGATAGGTTGCCAAGTGAAAATATAGATTCACATTCACAGAGGAAAAGGCATAAACCATAATGCTTGTTTTGCAGATCTTGCTGGTGAGGTTGGCTTCCCTCAGTTGCATAGACCCGAGACTGGAAAAAAATTACCCCAGTTTTAAAGTGGTCTGTCACAGCAGTTCAGATGCTGCTCCTTTAGTCTTTGGAATTTGTTTAACTAACAGACTAGAAAGCATAAGTTTCAAGGCAGAGTGGTACAGTAAGACATGTTTGTATTAATTTACATTTTTTTGGTATTGTCCTGTTATTGACTTTTGTCCACCCTTGCTTTGGAGCTCTTTACCATGGGAATCTGATCATTTTTCATCCCCTTATACATACTCTGAATTAACCTGAGGTGATTATTGGACCTGCCTGGTAGGTAGGCCAGTCTGTAATGGCAAACCTCTAAGACATCTAAACACAACACTTCAAGATAAAAACAGAGGGGTTGGCCAGTGCTGGGGTGATACAGCTTCCTTCATCTCAGAGAAGGCATGTGGTGGCTGACAAAGTCATGATTCCACTGAAGGGGACTGCTGCTTACCCCACCTCCCCCATCCCCTGCAGTCAACAGCCAGTGAGTAATGGCCAATGGGTAACAGCCAGTGGCCCCTAACCTCTGTGCTTCAGTGTCCTGCAGCTTCTGCCTTTTGTGTTTGTCATTCACTTCCTGATCACTGCCTCAAGCATGCTCTTTATTCATTTGGGATTATTTTGGGGAAAGAAGGACAAAGTGAGGATGATGGAGGCAAATGATTCCACACAAATGTTTCCTTGGCATGAAGTAAATAGGCAGTATGAAGAGAGCTTAGTCTTCTACTGTTACAACACATGGAGGTCATTGCATGGAGCAGGCTAGGTGCAGCTGTGATCTGAATGCAGCAGTGTGAAGGAGAGCTGTTGTGGCCTGACCTCTGCTGATACTCCTGGACAGCAAAGTAGGCTGTCTTCTGGGGAGGATGCAGTTGCCTGCCAATTACATTATTTTTCACAGAAATATTTCTTAAAAAGTGAAAGAAAACCTAGAACTCATTATATAGAACTACCATCTCATATATCAAGGTCTCCATTCATAGAGTGCCCCCAGGATGTGGGGAGAGTAATAAAAATGTCCAAAAACTATTTACTTCTGAGTATTAAAATGTTTTGGTCTTATATATCCATATTGTGCACAAAGTACAAAATCAATGAATGAGAATTTAGAAGCAAAATATTTGCTAAGTTTTGACATTATTGATCTGAAAATACAGACTTTGACTTAAGTTTTAAAAATTTCTGTTTAGCAAGGTGAGAAAAAAAAAAAGAAGCATAGGAAGGTCAGCACAAATGTGTGCGGGAACTCCTTCACAGTGCAGTGATGGAGCACTGGCACAGGCTGCACAGAGAGGTGGTGGAGTCTCCTTCTCTGGAGAAGTCCAAGACCCACCTGGACGCCTACCTGTGCAACCTGGGCTAGGGAGCTGCTTTGGCAGGGGGTTGGACTCAGTGATCTCTAGAGGCCCCTTCCAACCCCTACAGTTCTGTGATTTTGTGAAAACAATATGTTTATACTGTGAATAAATTACAGTATGTACAGTTAAGAGTCACTGAGCATAGAAAGGCAATTTAAAATAAAATCATTATATTTGCTAGTGCAAGCAATGCATAAATCAGGACTGACCTGAAAACCAGAGAAGCATCCATTGAAGGTCTACTCTGTTTACTTAGAAATAAAAATGGAGAAAACCTTGTGCAAATTAGCATGTCAAATAACTGTTGTCCTATATAATATTTTAAAATATATTAGTAAATTAAACAGGCTACAATTTGAAGACAATGATCTTGATTCACCAGTCAAAGGTTTTTTTTCTAACATAAGTGCATGACCTTACTTGTTACAAAAAGAGGACCTGAATGTAGAAAACACTGCAGTAATTATATCCCAACAGCTACTTTAAAATTATTAATATTAAATTAAGTGAGACTGCTTTTATGTTAGTATTTCCTTCAGTATTATTTCTCCTTGATTAGCTAAAAATAACTTATTACCAGTGTTTGGTAGGGCCAGGTCAAGAATTGAATAGGAAGAGGTTTTTATTTACTTGACCCTTTCAGCTTGACACAATCAAAAAGTGAAACACATGCAGGGTGTCATAAAGGAATTTTCCTATTTCATTATCTCTACTCTTCTTTTATGCTTACATCCATTTTTATTATGTTTTTATAATTTTAATGAGGCACAGTCCATGGGCCTGGATGATTGGAACATCTGTTAAAGAAAGGTGTGGCTCCCTTTTTGGTTGCACATCCAGACTTTTTAGTGACAATAAAAATGCATAAGGGAAAGGGGAGGAAATTGAAAAGTGCATTTAATCTGATAAGGCATCTGTAGCTGTGAGACAGTACATATAGCTTTCAGCAGACTTCAGATATGTGATGCTCTGGTTCTGCAAATGGGGCACAATGCCATTAGAAGGATGCTATCAGAGTATCATATACTAGAAGAATGCACACTCCACAAAATGCAAATATATATACCTGTCACAATCCATTATTTTGATGTATAAAGTAATCCAACTGCTTTTATCTGCTTTTCTATTCTGTTCCTCATTTTTCTTTTGCTGCTTCACCTATTTCTGCCTTCTATTTTCTGTCATCATTTTCTCTGGAGGCCTGATGTCCCACATCACCTTGCACACAGTATGTGAGGAATAGGAATGACTTCTGTCCAGCAATCACACTCTTCCCTATTTTTAGCACTGCTATTGCTCATGTTTAATCTAGAGCACCTTACATTAACGCCATATTGGAAGAACTGCTCCCCTGCTACTGTACGTACCTTTTTATGAGGCACAAAGTCTGCAAGTACAGTGACTCAGTCAGAAATTGATACACGCCTAAGTCAACTATAATACAGGGAATAATAGGGAAGTTTTATTCTGCTGAGATGTAGAAAAAAGCTGCTTTATTCTCTTTTTTTTTTTCACTCACAAAGTCATTTTCTAATTAGTCTATTTACCTTCACTCAATTACCATTTTTTTCTGTAAATGTCAAAACTTAATTTCTGAAAACTTGAACCATCTAGTGAAAATATTGTCATTAGTTCACGGACTTAAATATTACCTTAGGGAGCAAAACCAATGCGTTCTATAAATCTCACATCATGAAGGAGCAGACTACAGCCAGACTCAGATCCTCATTTCAGAAAGAAAAAAGGTAGATTTATTTTCAAATACTGACATTGATAAATCAGTTTTGTAATACTCGTGTTTATAAAGATCCATAAAAATAAAACATTTGAAGTACCTCTGATTCCTAAGAGCTCTCTATTTGTAGGAGTATTTGTAAATGATATTACGTGGTGCAGAGTGAGGCTGCCTTCTGCTGCTAAAAGGACTTAGGAAATTTGAATCACTTTACATGTGTACCTTTCTTTCTTTGGCATGCATTAACAGTAAGGTTTAAAAGCGTACTATAAATGTATTGTCCAAAAAAATTAAGTGGTTTAATTTTGCAGTGATAGCTTGCTTCTAAAGAATCTATGTAACTGGGAAAAAAATCCACAATGAATAAATTAGATTTATTCTCATATATCTTATTTATTTATTTATTTATTTATTGTAGAGGGAACATACAATATTGATACGTCTGTTAATGCTTTCATGACATTAGGATACTTCTTTGCTTTACCACAAGAAGCTCCACAAAAATAATACATCATATTAACTTGGGCACAGTATCAGCAGTGTACCTGTCTGCTACCTCACAGTATTTAGAGGAATCAATCACAAAACCAATCTTGCTTAATGAGCAGCTCTAACATATATTGCTTGAGATGAAATGCTTGGTGTAACGCTGAACTAGTGTTTGTGGTAATTTTCTCTGCCTCTGATTCATGTCTGCATGGTTTGGAAGAATGAAAAAAAAAGAACTACGTGTTTTCTCACCTTTTGAAGAGGCTAGTAAGATATTAATGAAGAATAGTTTAAAGAATACTACAACATAATGCTGAAGAATTAAGAAATAAGTAATCTGCTCATCAGTAAATTTTTTCAAGTTAGTCATAAAGCCTCCAAATTTGTGCATTTTTTTTTTCCTGATAGATTATTTAAAAAGAGCTGTTCAGTAGGTAATGTGTCTCTTCAGTGTAGGGAATCCCCAGGCTCCTCAGTGTGTTTGAGCTTTCTTCCTCTTTTTATCTTGCTTTTATGCACAGTAAAAAAGGTATCTCACTGCTGAGACAGCCTTCAGGACATGGATCAGCATAATTTTTAGACTGCTCTGAGACTGTTTAAGTTATGTTGGGGACAAAAGCAGTACAAAACTATTTGGGAGGGAGGGAAGAGTTATGGAGATAATTCCATTTTGCTTTATCTGCACTTGTGTCTGGTGTTCATGGGGTGAAAGAGTTAAAGAAGCCTCTCATACAGCAGTGAAGCCTACTAATAGATCAAAGCATTTGTGCAGAGCGTTTCAATATTAATGCCATTTGCCTACAGATGAAAATGAAAGATGATAGGAAAATCAATCAGGACATTGATTCTGCACCATTAAAAAAACTCTGGAAAGCAGAAATATCGAATGAAATAATCATTTCAAGAATCATCTCTCAAGAGCACGCAGGTTATTTTTTTTAGCCCAGCTTGGGCCCTTCTTCCCTGGCTCCGTGCACGACGGAATTTGTTTCTTTTTCATTCTGGAGGGGATCTCTGCAGGCGAAACCCTTCAACGGTCTGAGAGAGGTCTTGTAATGACGTGGGCCAGCTCTCTAGGGATGAATCCCACGGAGCCCCATCTGTGCGGTGCAGCAAACCCCCGCAGGCTGGGAGCAGGCTGAGGCTCGCGCCGTTCCCGCGCCTCGCTGCCGCCCTGGCAGCGCTGCCGGGGCTCCGCCTGCCGCGGCCGCCAGCAATGCGCAACGCGCATGCGCCGCAGCCAGCGCCTCGCGGGTGACCGTTGGTGGCGGTTACGCGGAGTTCAAATTTGGCGCCGTTGCTCTCTCTCTGTGCAAAGCAGCGTAGAGATTACCGGTGGCAAACGGTGTAACTTGTGTGAAATAAACTAGGCACTGCACTGCTGTATCTCTAGGTTGGGAGGAAGAGCTTGGTTTGTGCAACGTGCCAATGCAGCACCAGCAATGGCTGGGAGCTTGAGACAGTGGCTGAACAGTGCAGGAGGAGGTGGAACTATTTAAGAGACCAAGAGCAAGGGATTGTGCTGCAGGTTATTGTGGGAGACAATGTATACTTACGGTAGACATGTACTTACAGAAGTGTGGCTGCCTAACCGGGGTCATTGGACTTGTTTTCAAGGTAAAATGATAGCCCTTGAAGGAGCTGTCTCCTACTCTAATGACTGCTGAGAGATCAGTATTGTGCTGTTGGCAGCTGCAGCTCTCTATGCCTGAGCTGATGCAGCCACTAAACAGTACTCGAAAATCCGCAGTATGCCAGAGATAGAGGAATATGTAATTTGCATTTAGAACCTGTCTGTTGTTCCTTGTACCACGTATAATCATGCTTCCTTAACTATTTGGAGGGGTGTACATGCTCTTTGCTTCTCTCTGCCTTCATTTCTTCCCTCCATTTTGAGTGACGCAATAGCATAAATGTGCAAGTTACAATTTAGCCTTTTTTATGTACCTCTCTGTGGTACTTGGGTCATGTGTAAACCACATCCCGCGAGTTGAACTGAGTTCTCTGAGACTCACACGCTAGTCCTTGAACAATTAGGCAGTTTCTGCAGGTTCAGTTCTGTCATCCTCTAAGCAAGAGGCATGAGTGTATTGTTACAGTAACTGTTTATTGACAAAGAGGGGTTGGAATATATCACAACCTTCTAAAGGTTGTGAACCTTCTATAGGTTCCTTCTAGAGGAAGTTCCTTAATTTTTATTTTAAACTACATAAAGTAAGGAAAATGGTTTTGGAAAGTATATTCCTTCCTGAAGGTTTCATTCTGTTTCACTCTTTTTTTCCTCTTTTTTTCTTTTTTTCCTTTTTCCTTTTTCCTTTTTCCTTTTTACTTTTTCCTTTTTCCTTTTTTCTTTTTTCTTTTTTCTTTTTTTTTTCTTTTTTTTTCTTATTTTTTTTTTCTTGCTGTTATAAGGAAAGAAACTCCTACTAAGATGGAAGGAGAAGATAAAGAAAATCTCTCTTCACCCTGTGAGCCTGAGTGTCAGCTGTAGGGAAACTAGCTCAATGGCTTGAAGAAAAAGGGTAAGTCTTCTTCACCCATACATACCAGTATCTCAACTATTAGAAGTAAGCATTCTATTGCTTGAGAGACAGAATGTAGTGTGTACACACCGTGTGTCATCTTTTGGTTTTACTTGGTTGACCACAGAGAATGTGATGAAGTGGGATGGAAAACCCACCTCAATCCTAGAGATACAGGTACGAGAATTGCAAAGGAAAATAATCACAGGAGACTGCTCCAGTTTCCATTGGGTGGTTCTACGGTATTACAGTAATGCTAGGGCTATCTAAGCACCTCATTTGTTCTGCAACAAAAAGTGTATCTAGGATTGCCAATCACAATCAGAATAAGTAGTGTGATGAAATGTACTGTCTTCTCTTTGGTTCTATTTTATTTTCAAAAGGACTTTAGCATAAGTAGAATTGACATGATAGCCGGAGCTTCACTGATTTAAGAAAAACACTTGGCTATCTCATTTAGAAAGATAGCGTATGTAAAATCAATTCAGTGATATTGAGAAGAAAGAAAGGTCTTCTGCTTAGGAATCCAAATGAATTTGCAGTCATGGAAGAAAGGTATTCTAAACACCAAAGAAAATTATACGTCCTAAGATAGATTTTTTCTCATCTCCTCAACTCAGGTCACCACCCATTTGCTTTTTTCACTTAGGTTTTGTGAAGCTGCTGAAGTTATAGTCTAGAGGTTTTTAAAAGGTGTTTAGGAAATGGAAATGGCAATACTTTAACAATAGCAAATAATAGTCAGTGATGATTTTAGGTGCTATGCAACAAAATAAGTATTTTTGATACTTTCTAAAGCAGCAAATATGATATATGTCTTCCTAAAATGATAAAGCCTGTATCCTCAAAAATCTCCTGGGATGTGTTCTGTCAGATGAGGGCTGAAAGAGCTGAAATCTATTTTTCTCTCTCTTAGTAGCACCTTACAATGGTATATTTAGGCATGGCAAAGGGGCAGCCACACAACTTCACTATTCAGGTTGCAACTAGTTCTGCTGGTCCTACCCCCATGCTATGTGAATATGCATCACTGTTTTCATACTGAATGTTTTCACTAAAAGCTTTCTCCTTCAGAGAATGAATGCCTACTCTATTTTAAAGTTGGTTTTTGTTTGTTTGTTTGTTTTTTCCCAATATAAAAGACTATTTTCTATTATCTTTAGTGAAAAATTATCCGCATACTTTTCAAAGCAGATTAACTGAGAAATGAGAAAAAAAATCTTTTATACCTACCTGCTGCAAGAGTACATTATCTCCTCTAAGCAAACTTGGAAACATGAAATTTGAGTTTCCTGCTATGTCTTCACGAGGAACTACTTCTGGGAAGTAGCAGGGAGAAGCAGTAGAGGGAAGCAGTTGATGCTGAGGACTTGATATTCACATTGTCTGTCAAGGTTTTGTTTCAGATTAAGTTTACTCTAGTCCTGTGAAATGAGTGCCCAATGGAATATCTCTCTCTTAATACTGAGAAGTCCTAGCCTCAGAAGTAATGTCAGGGAAGATCTATGTTTGACTTGATAAACTATACATTCCATGATTCATATAAAAAATGAAATTCGGGTATACTAGTATTATTTTGTAAACATATAGTCAAAATTATTCAAAATAATTTTGCACCACCACATTTAAGTGTTTCCTATTATAAGTACTACTTTTTTTATACTCCCAATCCAAAAGTACAAATACACAGTGTGTTAATGCAAGTTTTGATGATTAAACTTCAAAATAGACAAATGAGATACCCAAGTGTTTTCAAGGAAATTAGCACAGTAACTTTATAAATTTCAGAACACTCAGGCATGGACCAGTCTTTGTGAGTGATCAGATAGTGCAGGTAATGTCAGGCTACAGTAGGAAATGGTTGCTGTTGACTTTTGTAATTGTGATCTCTCACAGTTCCAGTGCTTCACCAACCACTAAAGAAGCTCACGACTGTATAAAAGATTAACTATTTATCTTCAGTGATGATAAAACATTTCAGGGAGCTTCTTGCAAGTTGCTGTCATTTTGGACAGATTTATGACATAAACACTTTATTTGCATGTGAGATAGTGAACAAAAGAAAGACAATTTGCAAATGTGATTAAACAAGATTGTCTTAGGATACCTGTTTATATCAGTGCTGTTCTGTTTAATATTTTGAAAAAGTCAGTCTTTGCTCCTAAGATAGTCCTATAGTTCCTCTGGCACTCCTATCTGTATGCACTTGCAGGTTCTTTGGTACTTAAAACGTGTCTTGCTTGACCTTGTGTTGAGTTGGTTCACGCATCTAAACCAGCAGACATTCATCCCTGAAAAAAGTAATTAGTTTTCTGACTGTTAATTTCATTGAACTAAGTTAATGTAGCTATAATTTAACTAAACTCTTCAAATTTGCTTCTAGCAAACTGGAAATGCTTCCATTACGTTAATTTTTTTCCCCACTCTTTTATATAACTAGCAGATTTTAACTATTCTGAAATACTGTTTGCTTCACCAGGCAGTTCAGCACAATATTACTTATCCATTGAGATTTTAATTGTTTGATCAGTTTTTCTTTTCTTCATCTTTTAAATCTCAAATTTCTGTTTAGAGCATTCCTTGTAATATTTTTGGCTCACTGTAAAAATTAATGCTTTGTTTTCACTCGTCACTTGACCTCTGCATTAGAAAGCTCCTGTAAGATCCTGAAGGTAGGATATTTAAAAAAAAAAAGAAAGAAAGAAAAAAAAAAACCTAGCTATTTATTGAAAGAAAACTGAAATATAATAATATCATACCAAAAAATCAGAAATTTATTTTCTATCTCATGGATGGCAACTGCTGAGTAACAGCCTGAACCTCTGAGTAAGCACCTGGAGAAAAGACCTGGTCAGCCCTAGGAGCACAGGTGAAGGCAATTCATCTGTGTGACTGGAAGGGGTGGAGCCAGGCTCCACCCTTCTTAGACACCCCCCATTCAAGGGCTGACTAGCAGTGGGGAATGATCTTTTGTTGGAGATCTTTCCCCTGTGGAGTTTTCCCGTGTGTGCTTTGATTCTTAGAGATGGGTGAGCGCTCCTTCCTTTTTTGTAACATCTACTTGATTGTGCTGGTCTTATTGCCATTATATTGTTGCACTCATAACATTAAACTTTGCATATTTCTGTGATTGTTTATCAGATTTTTCTTTATCGTATTGAGCCTTTAAAACATAATTCATCTTGAAAAATTTTCAGTTGATAGTTGCTTTATGTAAAAATTGCTATGACTTCTGTGCATGTTTCTCTTCTGTTTATCTCTACAGGTAATTTAAAATTTGTATTTTCCCTTCTTTCCTTTCAAATCTTTTCAAGTGTTTTTTCTTTTACTTAAAACTTGAAGCCAGACAAACTTGATGTACTTAAGAGATCTGGTCAGAATATATCTCCGGAGGTCTCATAATCACTAAAAGGTTAATAGTGTTGTTATCTGCTTCAGTCAGTGTGGCATTATGAACTTACACAAATACATTCCAGGCTAAGTCAGCAAGGAGCCTGCGCTTTGGTGTGTTAAATTCAGACTATTTGTTTGTGTAATAATTAATTGTCCAAAGGTAAGTTTAAATCCTGAATATGTTGTAAACCGAATGCTACTGAAAATGTTGACTCCTATAGCTGAACTCTCTTGAATATTACTTAGGTGTATGTTTTAAGAAGACAAAAGTAGAAATGTTTGTAACCTGTGGCTTTTTCTTTAGTCTACCTCTGCTAGGCTATTCTGGTATTTGGAAGTTTTTGGTGCAGTTTCCATATTATCATTTTGATGTCGTGTATAGCACATGTATTGCTATTTTTCTGGCTATTTCTCTGGAGTGAGCTATTATTAGAGCTTAAATGATGTCTGGAAACTGATGTTAAATTATTAGTTGTAGAGGACAAGTAAAATGCTAGTATGATGCTAGAGTGTTAGTTTACAGGGTGACATCAGATTCATAATTTTCCTGGTGAATGTTAAAACTTGCTTAATTTTCTACCAATTTTTCTATGTGTCCTTGAAATAGCCTTTCCTGTGGTGAGTCCAGGTGTTTCTGCAAACATTTTGTACTCCCTCCCACCTAGGCTGGCTTTGAGTCCTCAACTGTACTTCATTGTTTCCTACAGCATGGTGTGATGTCATTTATTAAATAGCAATGAAAATAAAAAAAAGGTGATTCCCAGAATAGTTGAGTTGAGCACAGAAGACCTCAGAAATAATAGGAAGCTGAGCAGTTTAATTATTTTTATGAAATTAAATTCACATTTCCATCAAAACCTTAGATGGCTCTTTTATTAAGCATTTTATTATTATTTGAGACTAACTTGAATATGCCTGAGTACTTAATATCACAAAGCAAAATCATCTTTGAGGCAAAGATAATTTCATAGACAAAAAAGTCTTCCTTATGTAGGTTGTTGCTGAATTCATCCCTTGCTGCAGGAGCACAGTTGATTCAGAAAGCAAATTTATAAGGAAATTATTTTAACTACACCATGGCAAATATGTGAAAGTAAATAAGTTATGAAGAGGTGATATAGTTGTAGTGAGAGACAGAGAAACAGAAGCATGGAAACATACTGTTCAATCCTCCTCTATGCTACTGAGAACCTGCTTAACACCAGTCCAAATCTAAATCGGTGAAGTATGCTCAGTGTATGGGGGGCTGTTGAATCACGTCCTGAACCACTGGTTGATCACCTGAGGTGAGTGCTGAGTCAGCCACAGGAGCACAGGTGGAGATGAATCATCTGCGTGACCAGAAGGGACGGAGTCTGACTCCACCTCTCCTAAACTCTATTTAAGGGCTGACCAGCACTGGGGAAGGATCTTTTGTTCAAGATCTCTTATTATTGATTGTCTCTTTGCCATGTTGATAATCTTTCTAAGTTACACCATTTATTGAATATCTTAACTGACAATACCATTGAGTATTATTCATTTTCTTTTCCACCCTACATTTAGGTTCCAGTGTATTTTAGCATGAGGGACAGTCTTCAAACGGTTTTAAGAATCTGCTGTTAATTTTAAAATATGTTCATGCAATTACTAAGTTGTATCTTCTGTGCAGGATGAGTTTGACAGTACTACACATAACTTCTATGTAATGAATAAAACTCATGAACAGAAGTAACATAACCTCACTGAAGCAGCTGCAAGCTGCTTCTAGTGGAGGACTGAGTATGTGCATTTAAATGTGTGTATTTCGTCACAGTTCTTTTTTTTTTTCTTCTTCTTGTGAATGCCCCTGGGTAAGCTTTCAAGGCCAGGCTGGATAGGACTTTGAGTAACCTGGTATAGTGGGAGGTGTCCATGCCTATAGCAGGGGATTGGAAGGGACCTTTAAAATCCATTCTATTATTCTGTTATTTTTTTTTATCTTGCTTTTAACTTTCAGGGAATTGTGGCAATTTTCAACTTCTTCAGATTGATTCTAAAAATCTGTGGGACTAGGTTGTTTTCATGATCTGTGATTGAACACTGAGCTATAATCTGAAAGGATTTGTGTGCATGATTATTTGATATTAAGCATTTTTGGTTTTTGAACCTCTTTTGCCTTTCTGTTAATGCAATCCAGAGGTAAGAGGATTGAAAGATAGACCCGAATTTAATTTTTGCTCTGAGTCACTGTGAGCACAACCTCTTAAAGTTTTTTCTAACCATTTACTAGATCAGTAGTGCTAGGCATCTAGTCTATATGGATTTCTTGATGACTCCGGATAATATCTGTACAGGACCATCACAGTATGCAAAAAGATTGGATCCCAAGTACATTTATTTTACTCACAGTTTCCTGGAAACTGTCAACTGTAGGGTGCCATGTGATAAGGAAGTATTATTTCCTGAAATGTTACGAAAGTATGATCTTGTTACAATACGCTCTCTTTTGGCTTCCCCTATTTAGTCCTGTTACCGGGAAATTTTACTATCATGGCCAATCTCATGCAAGTGCTGAGAGTTCTGGGATTTATAATTGAAAGCAAGTGCCACTGTAAATTATTTCATTATTGTTACTATTATGTTCTTCCACTTCAGTAATAAGATAAAATGAAGAAAAACTACAAATGATCTGTAGTCAAGTCAGTGTTTATGGAAGCCCAGGAAAATCCATCACTAGAGAAAGAAATCTTTTCTTTATGTACTTCAGTAACTTTTCTTTTGCTTGCTCTGTAATTTTGCAACTTGGAGTTGAAGCCTCATTTTACATGGAATTATGTTTATAAATGCTTTCACTGTACTTCGTAAGGGTCAGTCAGGGATGTGACGTTGGGCTTTCGGTGGAAATGAAGTGCGGCAGCTATATGGTCAGAAGATGAGACAGAATCCTCAGCACATCTTCCTCTAATAAATGAAACTGGAGCCTCATGAAAATGATTTTTACCTATTCCACTCGAATCCCTTCAATATCAGCGCACATTGCAGAACAGAGAATAGATGAGTGTTCTTGCATTTAGTCATCTGTTTAGATTCAAAACCAAAGGGGAACATCAACAGAATGAGTAAAGTGAGCAGCAGATTGTTTCTGCAGCTTTGTGGATGGAAGAATATAGAGGCTGAGGCTGCTGTACAACAAAAATGGGGCTGTTCTGGAACAAATGTGAACGTGCTGCAAAGAAGGGAAGTAGAAGCTAGGACTGTATCGATCAGACTTGAGGGCAGCTGCACTCTGAGGATCCTACTTCAAGCAGCTTCTATGGAGTCTCTGGCTGACCTGATTCTGATCTGAATGCGGGTATTTTGTTCTGTAAGATGTGTTTTAGCTAATTAAATATGTTTGTTTTTTTTTTTTTTTTTGGGGCGGGGGGGTGGAGTCTTGGTTTACAATTATTTAAACCTACAGATTTTAATGTCATTCAAAGCTGATGACAAGGAGTTATAGCTGTCTTTGCTCTTGCCAAAGCGAAAGAAAAATAAATACATACGTATACAATGTATAGATGTACAATACCAGTGATCAGGAGCTAGAACAGGCTACATTTTATGTTGTGCAATTTAAAATTAAAGTAATTATAAAGGTTGCCTTCCTTCTGGTGATAAACTTATCCACTATTTATACCATGATGTAATGATATATTTAAATTCAGAATTTGAATCTGCATCTGATCAATGAGAAATCAGTTTCAGGGCATGGATTACAGCTTTTGTAGTCAGGGATCCCATGTTAAATTTGGACTCTTCTGCCTTCCAAGAAAGAAAGAATAGCACTGTAGGTTTCAGATGCAGAAGTATGAGGTGGATCCTAGCAGTCTGCGCTGTGTACTTGATTCTTGTCGTGAGGGAGCCCTGTGGGGTTTCTCTGGAAGCTCACAGTAGTTCTGCAGGGCCTTGCAACAGCTCTTTGCTTTCCTTTGCTTAGGAGGCCCACAGTGGACTTTGCCAAGCTATCATTTGTGTTTCCAGTTTCTGTTGCACAAATATTCCCTGAACACTGTAGAAGTTTGAGACCCTGTTGACAGTCATGGTCTCTGAAAGCATGTTGGTAGTTGAGAATTCTGAAGGAATTGCATACAGAGTAGTTAGCCATCTACCTCTGCCCATTTCAGCTTTCCTGTAATTTAATTTGTCAGTGTTGAATAGATAGTTACAACTGCTTTGGATAGTGTTCATTTTTTCTCAGGAATCAGTGTTATTCCTATACAAAGAGGGGGTACAGAATGCGGAGGGGAAAACAAAAATTCTGAACAGAGCCTTAATTCTCAGGAGAATGTCATGTAGAATTTTACCAGCTGGTTTAATTTCTGACTGTGAATTGCAGACTGTTTGCTTCCAGCATGATGCCTCTAGTCACTGAACAGGAACTGCAACCTTCTCTTGGGATTTCATGTCCAAAACTGTTTCAGAGCATTTCTTCAGTACTGGCTTGAAGGCATGGATTTGCCTGGTATCTTCTGGGACGTGGAGGGGTAGGAGACTAGTTTCTTACTGAGTACATTTTCATGTCTTAATCCTCTGATTTATTTTTCAGAAAAATAGTTACATGCAGTCATTGTTATTGGGAATTCCCCTTTCAGTGCTGCCCTTCTCTTGGTCTTAGAAATTTACTGTTTAAAAAAAAAAAAAATTACATTGTGGAAATTGGGAGAGTCCTTTCAGAGCATATTCAGTGTGGGGCTTGTTTTAGGCTACTGAAAAACTAGTCTAATTCGGATAACATAAATTACTATAGTGAGTAGAAGCGAGCAGGGAGAAGAAATCAAAATGTGAAATCAGTTGTGTATGAGTATGTCACTCAGAGTAGAAAGAATGTTCCTATGAAGGAACAGTAAATGCACTGTAGCACTGCTGGTAGCACTGTAGCACTGGATAGTTTTCTAGAAGCAGAAATTGTACTGTCTTGCCCTGTGATGTTGGTAGATACTTGTTATGTGGCTTAGAAGGGAATTAAGTTTATGACATGTTAAATATGATATTGAGTGGATGCGACTGAAGGGAAGTCCCTACAGAATGTGTGAACAAAAAAGGAAAATAACCCATAGATTTAACAGCAGTAAAACTGAAAAGAGCACTTATCAACCATGAACTGTTCATCAGCTTAGTGAGTAGCAATTTAACATGTCAGTTAAACGCCATTATCTTGTAACTGGTCCAGTAACTCCCTGGTTCTCTTTCCTCCCCTAAACTTTCATTTGAAGAGTAAAACTGCTGTTCCCTGCTTCTGACTGATTGCTGAATTCGTGTAAAACTATATCCTTTGGCAGACACACTTTAAGAATCGCATGCAAATTGCATTGTCAGTTTGGGAACTGACATAAGACACTGCCATTAGCATCCTATGCAGTTATACAGGTCAGTCTTGCTTCACCATCCAATTCTTCCATCTGGTCACAAATTGGAGTATTCCTCTCTTCTGTCTCTTAGAGCTGTAAGAGTGCTCGGCTTCAGCTGATGTTCAGAAATATGACAAGAGACAGCTTCTTGATCACAAAAGAGATATTTCCATTTGTTGTTTGGTTTATTTCAGTGGAAAATGAATTTAAATTGCAGTTGGGAATGGTAAGTTACTAACTTCAAATACCATCTGTGCCTTTTAACAGTGGTTCAGGACAAGTACCTTTAACTATATGGCTCACTGGTGATTTCCCACCTCACCTGATTCCGTTTGGTATGGGTTAGTCTGTAAGAAGAAAAGATATTCAGAAGTACAAGAACTGTTACTTCAAGGAGTCTAGGAGTACTGTCTCATATTCCAGAAATATTCTTTATATCTATTTCTTGTCCCATACTACTAAATATCTTATAGATGTCCTAGTTTCAGGTTGTTTGTTTTTTTTTCACTGTGAAATGTAATGCTGAGTTTTGGATTTAGGAAAAAAGCAATGCTGTTAATACACTGATATTTTAGTTGTTGCTGAGCAGTGCTGTAAAGAGCCAAGTAAGTTTCAGTTTTTCAGCTTCTCATGCTGTCCTGCCAGCTTCAAGTTGTGGGGCACAATGAGCCCTGCAACCTAAACTGGCCAAAGGCATATTCTGTACCATATGATATCTGCAAAGAAGACCCCCATAAAACTGAGGTGAGTTGGCTGGGATGGGGCAGCCAACATTTATGTGTGCATGTGTGTATATATATTATGTAATATACACCTAATAGCAATATAATTATACATTAATACATATGTTAATATATGCTACAATTTTTTTCTGATTCTATCTGCTTTCTCACTGGGAGGAGAGGAAATAGTGAATGACTGTGTGGTGTTTAGCTGCCTGCTGGTTTAAGTCACAACAGAAAAATTGATTCAAATAGACGAAAAAAAATCTTGTCTCTAAAATTACTGTATTAACCCTCAGTAGCTTTGGCAAGCATTTAGTGTAAGCAGGGATGGATTGTATATTTATCAACTTTTGATAAACAGTGGCTGATTCAGAATTTTTTTTTTGCAGTGGAATATAAGTTATTGCCATGACAAATCCCCTTTCTGGTTTGCAATAGAGAGACTATTTATCCCTCCATTATAAATCTCAAACCCTGGGGAAGAGAAAACTTGCTTCTGTCCCAGTATTCAAATGTCTGTGTGACTGAGTGGACTACTCATATATCAAAATTACCTTCGTCTTGAATAAGTATCTTATTTTTTTTATTATTATTATTATTATTTTTAAAGATTTCCTTTGACTGAGAGTCTTGAAGGAGGCTGCCTGGTTATCATCACTGATGGTCACTGTGATGTGCAAATCTTGATTGTATGGTTTATCAACTGTTTGTTTTTTAATCATGCCTTATATACTGTATTCCCGCCAGGACTTAGAAAGTAGTTTTCAAAAAGATGTTTGAGTTCTTTAAAAATAAATAATAATAAAAAAAATCCAAATTAGTACTCATGAATATTCTAAAGGAAAAGAAATATTGAATCAAGTGTTTTGACTTAATGTGTACACTGGTGATTTCTCATGTCTTATATCTAACTTGAGGAAGTTTAGTGCTTCTAATACTCACTCTCTCTGAAGCCTACAAGAACAGAGGGAAAGGGAAAAGAGTTGTAGCATTTTTTATTTTTATTTTTTTTCAGTAGAAATGCTTACTTCCTATAGAATCTAAACTGAGGCAAACCTTACAGAGGTCACTGAACAGACAGAAGATGGTGCCACAGTGATAAATTACCTCCTTATCTCACTACTAATCCTCTCACTCATTCCAACGGAATGTATTTCCTGATGGTTTCTGCTAAAGCAGAAATCAGCTGGGAATAAAAGCAGCTACAGCACAGGTAAGGAAAGTCACATTAGACTGTTTCATGAGTACCTACAGGTAAAATGAAAGTTGTGGCAGAACCAATTTTAGGCAGGATTGCAAAAAGAACACCATGACTGGAAGTACTGAAGATGATAAAGGTATCTCTGATTTACTATCAGATAGTAATAGATCAGATAGTAATAGGAAGCTATGAATTTACTCTAAGTTACACTGATAATTCTTTTTCACGTGTTAGCTAAAATAAAAAAAGTAATGGAAATCTTCTGTAACAAGTTCCATCCATGTCTACCTTTCTGCTACACTGTGTAGCAGATAACTTACAGTAAACATTTCCATCCTGTGGAGCTATCCATGAGTTAGAAATGTTTTTGTGACAGACAGTTTTAGATAATTAACCTTCTGGAAGTGGTTTTACTGTCTCATGACTCTTTTGAATAATAGAATTTGAGAAATGGGATACCCAACATAATTGTTGTAATGATTTTTTATTTCAACAGATGTATTAAATAAGTGATAATTAAGGGAGCATTTTAAATAGATTATGGTTTTAAAATTAGTCTGTAGTTCTGGAGTGAAATTGTTATTAATCTTTCATTACATAAGTATGAAGGCAAAAATTCATCCCTTAATTTAATGAACAGAATGAAATTCACTAGAAAACTTTCCAAAGGACGATTAGATTGATTTGGCACTGTCTGTGCCTCGATAGGTGAAGGTGAGTAACAAGGGAGATGGAAAAAATGCAGCTGCTGTGATAGTGGGAGTCTACTTAGGGTTCAGTTTAATTCTGTTTATTTGAATACGAAGTCCCTTCTTTTAACCAAGCTAATCCTATTCTCCAAAACTGATTTGATTAAGACTGGAGAAGGTAGTCCTTGGGATCTCTTGAAGCTGTAAGAAAAATTTCAATTCCCGTATTTTGAATAGTAATTTTGTGAACCGTTAGCCTCTTTGAGTATAGAAATAATTAATGCATACATCTAATTTACTAAGCCATCCTGAGATTTCAAAATGGAAAACTTGGTGTCATATCAACATCCACTGGATTCCTTTTTGAAGCAGTTGTGTAATGCTTTTCACAAAGAGAAACACTTTTGTTACAGAGTGGCAGTAAAATGGCAGAAAAGGTCCCAGTGAAGCTGGGAATGTTACATAATGTGCTGTGTGGCTTTCCCCTCTTCCCCAACGTTTTCGGCAGGAGATGCTCATGTTGTGCACACGGTCTCTACATAAATACTCCAGAGTGTGTCTCAGTAGAACAGTTGTGTCTCCAGAGCTTAAAGTTGCTGTGAGCCAATGTTTCAATTAGAGTAATTGTATTAGCTCTATGACAATAGGCAAGCTATGAAGCTGGACCACTAATAGATGGGTAAACTAGAGACCCACGTATTAGTATGTTTATTACAAGATTACTAAGAAAATGGGGCTTTACTTATTAAAAAAATGTTTGAGTGCCTGGAATACACTCTAAAAATATTGTCTATCCTGCATTATTATTTCCTTTCTGAGAAACTGTACCAGCCACTTGCAAATAAGACTGGAAATGCGGAGCAAAGCATTTAACTGGTGTGGCTTTACTGCTGTTGTACTACGAGCCCACCTGGTAACGGTCGGATTCTTAGCAAGCTAAAAGCTCTTTCGGTAACTTGGAAACTATGTTATGTTTGCAGCTCTTCTTGCAAAAGCCACTTCCCTTATAAGTGCTACAGTATCTCCATAGAACCTTAGCTATTAGAGGGAGCCCACACATGGACTGAGAATAAGAAAGGAAATCTGGCAGGTTTGTTTTTGTTTCCCATTCAATACTATTTAGCAGCCCTTCAGTGTCTGTCAAAGACCGCTTGCTCTAATTCAATAGCCTTATGCAGTGAAGAGGAAAGTATGCCATTGGTACATCTACAGGATATATTGTTCAGGAAGAAATAAATGATAATGTTGCATATCCCTAAGGGGGTAGCAAAGACAGAGTGTATCTGCTGGGTTGCTTTGAAGCAAGTTTTTAAAGTTAATTTAATATTCCTGATATAATACTCACTGAACTCCTTCCTCTGGGAGACTTTACCTGTCTTGAGTATTATAAATCAGTTTCTGATATGAATACTTGAAAGTTCCTCATCTTTAATCCATTTACTCCTAAACACTTTTTTTTTTTTTTTTTACCACATTGAAAGTTTTTCATTACATGTTTATCATAATTTTAGGTATTTGTGCTTGATCTTAATTTAATGTAAACATTCCTAGTTGTATTAATAATGTCCTCATATCTAGATTTCAGATTATCACTCCTTTCTGTGAGGTGCTGAGTCTCTCCAATAGAAACTGACGTATTCTGGTCACAGCCTTCACTTTTTTTTCTGTGGTTTTAAAAGATCCACAATAATAAGGACCTTTTTATTGAGGCTGCAGTACAAAAACAGTCTTTTCTTTTTCTTTTTTTTTTTTTTTGCTTGCTTGTGTTTAATTTGCTGTCAACTTTTTCTGAACTCTTACTGCTTTAGATATTTAACTCCCACTATTTGTTTGCTTTTTTTTTTTTTTTTTTTTTTTTACTTCCCATTCCATATTAGGGTTTCAAAATTATTTTCTTTTACTTTTAAGCATCTCCCTACTGTATTGTATTTTAAGAGCCAATATGAAGTATTGATCTGTGGCTCAGGAAATGTGGGTTCTGCTTCTGGCTCTGCCACTGGCTTACTGTCGCAAGATCTGAAATCAGTCATCTTATTTTTCTCTGTAAAATGAGAGTGTGGACCACATTTAATCTCCAGTCATGGATAATGCACTCTTGGGAAGTTACTGTGCACAAAAATGAAAACTAATATCAAAAAACCAGCATTCTAATGGAAAATCCAGTAGGCAGAGCCAGACCTTCTCATTAAAGAACTGAAAAGGAAAAATATTTAAAATACAGAATTTCCTATTTGTTGTGTAGGTTACTTTTAAAGACTTGTTTTGTCCAACCCCTTATTCCTTGAAATAGTGGTGCATTGCTTTGAGCCACGGATGCACAAGCACTACTGGCACTAGAAATAATGTGACCTGTGAAAGTCTGAATGGTATAGTTTTCTTATATTGTCAACTAGTAGCTTTCTAGGTATCCTGCTCATATGTGATTTCCACTTTCTATAGGTGTGCACTGTGTAAACAGCTCTGACCTTTCTTCTGCAGCTAATCAGAAAATGTCATGGGGGCAGAAGTGTGGACTCTTCTGGAAAGCAGGAGAGTGTCATAGGTGTGGCAGTGCACCTGTGGACAGGCAGATGTAGCACTGAGGCACACAGTGGTATATTTACCGCATATTTTACTGCTGCTTACATACAGATTGCCAGAGGTAGCCAATGCTCTCTGATGTTAAGATTTTCGTTAAAGGTGGGAAGTGTTTTACACTACTGTGAGACCCTATTTAAACTGACTAGTAACTGATACATTGTTGATTTTTCTAAATTTTATGTTAGGTCATTTTTCTCATTACTTAGTTGGCTTTTAACGTATACTAGTAATGCAATTAGAGGTTACCTCTATTTTTGCCAAATAAAAAAAGTCATCTGGAAGAATATCTCAATTTTTAGTGTAAATTTAAAGAGCTGAACATCTTTTTTTCTGGCTCTGATGTGAAATTGAAAACTGGCAAGTTCTAGGGAAAAACAAACAAATGACAAAACAAAAAATCTGGGGCAATTATTTTTAGCAATCAGATTGAAGTGCTTCTAGGAAAGTCATGTCTGAGGTTTTGTTATCTTCAAGCCATAGGGTTGGCAGACTTTATTCCTTCTCAGTAGAGCAAAGCGCTGGGCACCTTCCGCTTCCCATGTTGGGCTGAAAGAGCCTACAATGACAGGATGCTTTCTGTGGTCATGTAATTTGATGGCAACCACGTTAGATCAGAAATGCAGTTCTATATGATTTGGAACACTTCTACCAGCTCCAACAATAATAGGAAATTGCATATTCTGCAATTAGTTGTGTAGGTGATTAAATACGTATAGAACTGTAATGGAAACAGTGTCTGAATATCTTTCAGTAACTAGCCCTCGTTCTTGTGGTCACTAGTCCTTGTTCTCAAGGGGTACTTCAACTTCTCAGATGTCTACAGGAAGTACAATACAGCAGAAAGGAAACAGTCTAAGAGATTCCAACAGTGTGTGAAGGATGAATTCCTGTCTGTTGTTTGTTCTGCTGTTTATGAATTGAGAAGGACTTGTGGGTGATAGGATGGCTGGAGACTGCTTTGGGTGCAGTGATCACAAATTGAGTTTTTGATTCTAAGTAAGGGCGTTGTATAACTGCTACCTCTAATTTCCACAGTCTAAACTTTGTCCTGTTCAGAGACCTGGAAGCCCTTGGTATGGTGGTTCTGAAAGGCAAGAGTGTCCAGGAAGGCTAGGTCTTCTGAAGAAATCTTAAAGGTGCAGGAGCAGGCTCTCCAACTGTGCTGAAAGTTGAGCTGACACAGGGGACAAGACCAGCCTAGCTAAACAGAGAGCATCTTCTGGAATTTAGAAAGAAAAATGGATACTAAGAATTCTGGAAAGTTTGGAATTCTAAAGTTTGGGAGGAAGCGTAGACAATAATACACAGCAAGAACAGAAAATGCAGTTTCTTTCTCTTTTGTCTTGAGTAATCTCAAGGACTGACTATCACATGCCTACTCTTGCTTCTTGGAGGCTGACAGAATACATCTGAGTAACACCCAGATGGAACAATATTACCCTAGCACACTCTCTACTTCAGATTGGTGGAAGAGTCTAGTGTGGATAGAGTCACAGCCACTTCGTGTCACTGAGAAATTTCCAACCAGAATCCTTCTCTTTCAATGATGATTTTCTGTTTCTCTTCCAAGGGGGTAATAAGAAGGAAGAAAACAAACAGATAGTGCTATTGCTTGATGCAGGCATGGCCACTGAAAGTAAAACTTACCATCTCTCTAGCTCTTGGAAAGTTATGAAGAATAATTGCATACTCTAGGTAAAGTGGTATAATGTGAAGCCTCACAAACTGTATAATAAGTCCTGATTTTTCACAAACCATATAGGAATAAGGTAAATTGGCTGAATTTCTCCCACTGTAGTGCATTTTCCTCAAGTGCCATTCATTATAACCTTCCAACCAATTCCTTATCCACTGAATAGACCACTTCTCAAATCCATGTCTCTGCAATTGAGAGATTAGTATGTGGTGGGGGACTGTGCCAAAGGCCTTGTACAAGTCCAGGTGGATGACATTGGGTATCCCCATCAGTGTAATCTTGGATTATGTTAGGTATTCATACTGAGTTTTTAGTTACTGCCTCAAGTGCAAGTAATTTTTGTCTTTCTTCACTTGCTTTCTCTTATGTGTTAACTTCTCAATACTATCAGGAATCCAGATCACTGTAAAAACATGTCTGTCATAACAAGAATCTGGACTTCATTCTCAGCTTTAGTAGAGCTAACCTTGTCCAACACCCCTGGCTCAGGTGCTCGTTGTCCCCTAAACAAAGGGGCTGTGACTTGCTTGACATTTAAAATGAAATTACAGGACTTTGTTCAGCGGTAGAGTATGCTTAGCGTTAACTTTGGAAGAGATGACTGAGGGAAAAGAAAACACGTGTATTTCAATGAAAATGGAGTATTGAGGGAACTTAGCTATGTGTACACACAAATTAGCAAAAATCACAAGATGCAAGTAAATACTCTTTTTGTCCAATTTCCCTTATTGGAAATATTTGTTAACGTTTGTCTTATTTCATCAGAAACTTGTGTCAGTGAGACAAAGTAAGCAGATTCTGTATCCCTGGCCATAAATCTGGTAAATCCTGTTTTCAGTTTTGGATTTTTTGTAGTGTAACTTCTGAACGCAAATCTTCTTGTCCAAGCCAGGGTCATTTTTGAAATAATAGTTCTACGGAATAAGATAGAAACAGACAATAGCATTTTGAATCATCAATGCTGTTGGCAATAAACCTGTAATATCATTTTCTTTTATAATAGAATTGATTTACTGGAAGAACTTGAAAATAAGGCAAATTTCTGCTTTATGATACTGTTTTATATCATGGGCAAAATGACTACATTGGGATGCTCATTTAGACTTCAAACTTGTAAGAACAGTTAGACAATAAAGTAAAAGCCCACGGGAACTGCTGAACTATCTTCATTCTAGAATACATATACATTCATTAAAAGTGAGTTAGGTTAAAAGAAATCTGTTCTGAGACTATAAAAATCAATGGTCTTTTCTTTCTCAGTAATTTTGTGCTAATGGCTTGCTGAGTCTCATGACATCTTACCCATGTGGCATTCATTCTCTCATACCTGCTGGAATTCATGGATAATGCTTATGATGTAAAGTGTTAAGATTACCTAATGTAAGTACCCTATCATGGATATTTAGCAGTGTTTTAAGTCTCTCATCAGGCTGTGTTTATGATCACAGATGACTCTGAATCTGTCCCTTTTCTCTGTTTTGTATTTTTGTATGGAGGAAATGATTTACTGTTCACCAACTGTTAAAGTGAGTATTTCTGGAGCGGGTAGAAATAATAAGAAAGCTGTAGTTTGATGTTCTTTGTTGTTAACACCATCTGAAATTGTGTTATTCTTTGCGTGGAGCAAGAGACGAGCTATGGAACCCTCTTTCATTAATATCTCGGTTGTATTCTCTCAATTTAAGTGGAAATATCCTTAACATTAGTAAAGTAGCACAAGAAAACAGTAACGACAGGATAACTGAAGACACAAAAAGCTTTTTGATGAAGATAAAGAGGAGAGGCAGTTATCCATATGTCTAAATATTTCTAATGTACTTTGCTTCTTGACATAAACTCCAACCTGGGGCTCTTTAACTAGATCTCACTGAAAGAAGCTTTGGTTTTGTATCTTTCTAAGCATGTAGATTAGGGCAACTATGACTCTGAAATCATGTTTGAATGCAGAAGGAGAGAGAAATCAATTCAGTGAGCTCTTCCATGCGTTCTAGTGCCAAAAAGACCCATCAGAACACTTTTGGAGACGATGTAAATGAGGGATGGGATCTTCTGTATGTAATTTTGGTGATGGAATAATTTATTGAGTTCCAAATTATTTCCAAATGTTACCATAGATTTTAAAAAAAGCTTGAAGTGAATACAGAGGTAAATCTGAAATCCTCTTAGAATGTTACAGAAAGTATTTCCCAAAGGGAAATCCAGTGCTTTGTCTACTTAAGTCATTAGAAGAAATATTTAAATTTGTCTGAGTTATGTGTGTAAGGACTTGAGTAGAGAGAAAATCCTAGATGCTGCGGAGCTGGTCCAAACACATATCAGAAGAAACAGCTGAACTTCAGAGAAAAACATGTTTAATTACATTCAAGCTAGATATCAAGATACGTTTCAGCTAAGGAGAGTGATTTTTAGCAGTAGAACTAACTAACATGGAATGTACTGGGTATTTATACTAACCTGATATGTTTAAGCCAAGACCATCTGTCTTTGTGGTAAAAACTGCCCCCAGAGCAATTAATAAACGAGGGAGAAAGAAACTTAGAAACTTACACTGAGTTTATAGTACGTTAAGTTATATTCATGCAGATTTTGATTTATGCTTAACAGCTTGGCCTTTTTTTTTTTTTTTTCCTTTTGTAAATCAAATAAGAGCTTGTCAAAATTCAGTGACTGAGTAGGAACTGTATAAGTCATGAGTAGATAGAGCCTTATTTCATTTCTTTTACAGCCAGTGTAGTCTAATCTGTTTCATCTCCTCTGCTACTAATTATCTTTTTGAATATTTAATTTAGCATTGAAATTGTTGCCTTAGGCTCCTTTCTGCTGGACTACTTTTTTCCATTCAGTTCAGAGAGGGCTGAGGTTATGAAATATTTTTGCAACATCTATCTCTAATAATTTTGAAAACCATCATAAAAAAGTTTATGGCATTACATTATCACGTGTCTACATGAAGAACATAACATTCAAATTATTATTTCATAACTACTGTTGTGTGAAATGCAGGAAATCACAAAGTGAATGATGGGCTTGCTGTTTGAACAGTAACTGTGAAGTGCACTTATTCAGTATCAAGCTGGAGAATGATCTCAACCCTTTGTCTTCGTTAGATGTTTCTGGTATGTTGAGTGTATGGTGTTTTTCTAAATCATAGAAGTGTACACACGTGATTTCAGATGTGGTATTTATTTTGGTACAGCGTATCTCAAAGGCATATTTAAAACTCTGTTAAAGAAAAAGAGGAGTGGTAGCTTACCTAATGAAACTGATCCAATGACAGTGGGGTTTTTCAATGGCCTATAACTGGTGCTTTAAAAAAAAAAAAAGTAGAACCAAACTAGACCACAGGGCACTATTCATTAGAGCTGTCAAAAGCAGGCTAACCCTGCTTATTTGAGATTTGATAAGAATGGTTGTATTATTTAAAAAAACAAAAAAAGGACTTCGGAGGGGCAGAGAAAATAGATGTGAGTTAACTATGGATCTTTTACTGAAATAGGAAGACTTCTGTGACTTTTTTTTCTTTGTGATTAGCTAGCAGAATGTCAGTGAGAAGAATAGCCACAAGAAACAGATTAATTCAAAATTAAAGAGGTTATACTGAGGGATATTCAAGGAAAACTATAAGAGCATGGATATAGATGGTTTAGTGGAAATGCTACATCATGGCTTGAACCAGTGATTGAGCACCTGTCAAGAAAGCAGGCTCAACCCAAAGGAGCTCGGGTGCATGCAATATACCTGAGTGACCAGAAGAGGTGGAGCCAGGATCCACCCCTTCCAAGACCTCATTTAAGTGTTGGCAGTGGAGTGTTGCCACGTTTAGGAGGCCAGTCTGCAGGGGCCAGCACAGCCAAAACCACACGACTGGACTCCAATATGATAATGCAGAAAATGGCCTTTTATTAAGGCACAACAATTCCTTATTTACTAATCTTACTTCGTCTACGCCCCTTTAAGCTAGCATCATACATCATTCACAGAGCTTGGGGAGGTCCTGTCTCGTTACACCTCGAGTCCCTGGACATGCCTACTACAACAGTGGGAGGTAAGGGCGACTCATTTAGATATCCTTATGTACCTGAGGACCTTAAATGCCTTCTGAGGGTCAGTAACTTCTTCCTCTGTTTTCTGTGACTACTGTTGTTGCACTGAGTGGAACCTCACTTGCTGTGGTCTGTGATCTTATTGCTCTGCTGTCTTGTTGTGCTTTCTGTTGCGTTACAGATGGAAACATTTGCTATTTTATGAAGCTTCTCATTTACTCCAGAGGATGTACTAATATTTTTGATGCTTGTAGTGATTCTGGTCTACAACTAAGACTGATCCCTTGTATTTAACATATTTTTCCTTCCTGTTACATTTCTCTTCTTCAAATTATCGATGGTACAACCTTTATAACTTTTCTTGTATAGATTTCTGGCTCCTTAGAAATAAAGCTCCTTAGAAATAAACAGCCTTTTAAATTAGTGTTACTGAGATGTGGTGGATGTAACAGATTTTGAGACAGTATTTTAAAATCTGCTAGCTTTTGTAAGAAAGAAAAACAAACTAAAAAGAGTGTGCTTTTTCGTGATATACAACTCAATCTTCTGCTGTCAGTGAAGTTCATCTTAGTTTTACTCTGGCGTGAAAAGATGGACACTTTTGTTTTCAGTTCTGTTTGAATCATGTCATTTGTAAAACTTAGCAAGAGAAGTGTATCAATACTTAGTTACCAAGTCTATTAAACATAGCTACTCAGTTAGCAACTGCTGAGACTTTTAAAATATTTCACCTTTGGATTTCATTAAACTGAGCTATAGTTATTTTCAGTAAGGAATTATCTCAGATTTCTGTATGTGATTGAGGTATGTTTTAAGTATGTTGTGTTTATCAATATACTGTGATAATGTGCCATCTACTTGTAAATGTGAATTACTGCTTTTGTAGAAGCTATGACAGCTGCTGTAGACTGAAGAGAAATTGCTGAAGAATACAGGCTTTGAAAAAAAAAAAAAAGCATTATGGATCTTTTCACAAAATATATTTATTTTGAAGTAGTTAATAGCTAGAAAATGGAGGTGACTTGTGCAAAAGCTTCACTGCCACCAGAAGGCAGTTAATATTGGTTCAACTCTGTGGTGAAGTATTCATAATCTCAAAATTGTCTATACACACAGAGATACTCTTCTGCACTGGTCAGCTCTGTGACATTCAGGTTCATGGATCTCCTTTCTCTCAGAGAATTTAACAAAAAAGATTGAAGTCTTTATTTGTTAAGTTTCATTATAGGAAAAACAGATGATACTGGTATGCCACTGGAAGATGAAGAGTGAGCTTTTTAGAGGTTGTAATGAGGATTTTTCATCTTATTTTGGGGATTTATATTATTTGAAAATTTTTGTTGCTGGTGTAGTAGGCATTACTATATTAGATGGGGAAAGACACAGCTATTGATATCGTTGCCAACAGTGAAATGTTCAGCTAATCCCCAAATATTTCTTTATTTGGAAAGCATGTGACAAATATCGTTCTCAATTCATGTGGTTAGACTGATCTGCATGACCTGTGATCCCTGAAAGGCACAGCAGGAGCTCCCTGACCTAGCTTATGCTATGATATCTTCAGTCTGATTGTTAGGAGCAAGAAACAGTTGTACTGCTTTAACTATCGCAACCCAGTCATGACATATATTGAATACTGTTTTCTTCTTGAATACACTCATATGTGAATGCGTGCTTTTTGCTTGTGTGTTTTTATTTTCTTATTTTCTTTGTGTTTGTACTACTTTCAATAAAGTAGCAATAGATAACTTACAGTGCTTTCTATCTGTCCAAAATTTTAGTTGTCATCTTAGAATTTGTTCAGTAGATTCAAAAGCTTTATCAAATAGAACAATGGTAGGCTCTATGAACAGGACTTAATTTTGTTATCATTTTATTAGAATATGAAGCTGACAGTGAAAGCCAGCAAGTCCATTCAGGGTAGAAAGAACTTTTGCATGAGGTTTATAACCTGGGTTTTATAAGAAATCCTCTTGATGGGGAGAGACTTCATGGATTTTCCCACTGTCAGGAAAATAGAAACTGGATCTCAAACCGTTTTAAGCAGCAGATAGTGCAACGGTGAGAGGCTGCTTCTCTTTCAGTCCTCTCAGACTTGATCTAGTATACTACTAGGCAGTCTAGCATATTACTTAATATGATACCATTAGCATTTATCTTTTCTCTGTGAAAATACCTCCTACAAGTATTCTGTCATCTCCAAAAAGCTGTAATAACTCATTCGTTATGAATGTTATGAATTATCAGAATTGCATCTCATTAGGGAATAATAATTTACAATATTGATTTCAAAGGCTGGGTTATTTTTCTGGGGCTTCTATTAAGAAGATTCAGAGAATGCTCAGGGGATCATTTTCTTACATGTGTAAAAGCTAGAATAAGATCAGAATGTTCTGTTTCTGTATAACAGTTAGTTAAAAGGTTACAGCTCGAAATGTGCAGAATTTGCTTGTTTATTCTATGAATCCAGTTTGAAATTTTGGCAGATAATTAATGACTACAGGACTTTACTGTTGGCAAATAGAATTCATTATTTGGTGCATAACAAACGTGACATTGTCTCATTTTGTTTTCTACTGTCTCGTTTTTATTATTGTTGAGATTTCCTTGTTTTATTTACCTGCCTTTTGACAAAATCTTAGTATAAATCTGGTGCTAATATAGTCACAGTTCACAAATTATTCCTTTTATCTCTGTTGTAATATTTACTCCTTATGATGATTTATTTGCTCTTGAGATCATCAGATACTGGCTCCATTGTGTAAAAAATGTCAAGTTTTCAACAGTTTTTGTTTTGCATTAGAATAAATATTCCACCTTGAGAGCAATGTATTTGAAAACAAGTCTGATGCATGTGCAGGTGGTAACATTTGTTTTGCCCTGAAATAAGTGATTATATAAAATAGCTAGTGTTTGTGTATGAGAGGGAGAAACAAGCTGAAGATTTACATCTTTATTCAAGACACGTTCTATCATATCACAGCTTTCTGAATCAGGCATTTGAGAGAGTGGAATGTACATTGTAGATATCCCATATGAATATTATGAATACTAAACTGAAAATGGGATTATGACCTTTGTCACATCTCTGTGACAATACTACTCTCTATTCCCTGGCATTCTTCAGACTGACCCTCTCTCTAGGTTCCATTCAGTAATATTTTGTTTGCTCATGAAATGGGTATGCCTACAAATGGCTTGTATACCCAGAGGAGAGCAGGAAGACGGGCCTCTTTTCTTTCAGCTGTGGAACTGTTCAACTTCATTGGATTTGTTATTCAAGTCTCATGGGGCACTTTTATAAAAACTGTCCACTGCTCAGAACAGTGGTGTATTTTCTGGTGCTGTTATCTGAGAAATTGCAGTCTGAAAAATACACTTTCGATCAGTACTGTAGGAAATATTGTCCTGAGTTGAAAGCAAATGACACAATGAAACCAGGAAAAGATTCAGGAAATTATGCCTGGGAGAGTGTAATCCATTGGAGGAAAGAACTGGAGAATCATTTGGATGAAGAATTCAATTTAACCATTGCCTTTTTTCTATCTTCATAATTTTTTTCCTTTTTTACACCAGGATATAGTTCCAACTATGTTGAGCTCTATAGTTGAACTCTGTGGAAGGGCAACTGAAAGCTTCTATGTGATGAGTTGAATATAAGAGTTCTCCACTCCAATTGGTTTGAATCAACCAATTTGGTATGAGTTTACATGAGAATGTCGTGCTCTCTGAGGAAAAATGAGACACTGTTAGTGGAAGTTTTCTTTTATGGGAATATCAGCAAGGTCCTGTCATAACGAAACAAGTGCTAGATCTTGTGTGATATATTTGTGATTCATATCATGAGCCTGGTGATTTTGTGGAGATTCCTTAGCTTCCTTTTCTATTAGGCTCCCCAGTGCTGGGGCTCCAACTTGCAGTGTAGTCACTGCTGCAGATCACAATGTGGTCCCATGCAGCTGAGGGAAATGGTACGCTGGCAGTTGGGTACTCAGTGTTTCAATCCTATCTTTAAAAAAAGAAACGTGGAATTGACAATGAGGTGCCCTCGTGCATGGCCTGACTCAGAATCTTACTTTGTTCTGACCTTTTTCTTTATTCTCCTTTGCTGACTGTATCTGTTCATCTTGCTGTCTTCCCTTGAACTGAATATATATCCTGCTGTCACCTCATCTTGCCAAGTGGTACATTATGAAGGTTCATTTTATTGTCCCATTAACATCGATATATTCACTGACTTGTTTGTGTACTATAGTTTTTGTATGCCTGTGCTTCATCTCTCTTTTTTTAATATTCAGGTGTAAATAGATTCTGCGCATATTTGTTGTGGGATATGAAGAGTGGGTTTGCTGGTAGTGATAAACACATAGCTCTAATAAACTTAGTCTCTTGTTGTGCTACTATGATTATTGTCATCTAAATATGGGATGGGATGATAGTTGGTGGGATCCAGGTTCTAGCACCTACCTTTTTTTTTTTTTTTGTTGTTGCAATTCATTCCCTATGCTTGCAGATTGCTTGCGCAGTCAGGTAAATCCTGCTCTATTGAGAATGGATTTCTGGTATAAAGAAATCTTAGAATTAGCAAACATATCCTTTGGGAGCATTTCATTTATTATTGAGAAAATGCTTCTGAAAGATTCATTAGAAATAGTGTCCTTTGTAGTAACACCCACTGACATATTCTAGTACAAACCCTAATCTTAAATAAGGCATTAATTTAAAAATGCAGATTTCTTTTGAAAATATACATCACCTTAAAACTTACTGCATTTCTTGACCTATTTTTTTGGATTATCTTCATACTGATGCTCAGGATTTCCTTTCAGTGACATATTTTTACAATCAAGAAGCAAAAGAGAATGGCTGAATACTTCACAATGTCTTTTTTTCTAATAATGAAATTGGGGAAAATTAAGATCAGTAAGGAAGTCACACACACCGTAGGTGTCCAAGTGGTTCTCCACAAGTCAGCTTGCATTTTGAATGGGACAAGAAAAAATGGTTTGCAGTGACCTGTCATGCAGGTCTAATTATACAACCTTAGATCAGCTTCTGATTTTCAAGTGTAAGCTTTTATGGTTCTTTCATGTAGTTAGCTGTTTTATTGATTGTTTGTTTGAAATCTAGATTTTGTAGGTTCTCAGTTATGGATTAGTCTTCCAACACTCTACTTTTTAACCAAGCTTTCACATTTTTATATGTGGTTCCTCTCTGTATCAATAGAATTTGAAGGTGCTTAGCAAAATTTGCATCTTGTTGTGAGGCAGAAAATGGAGCAAATCTTTATTTCCATTGTTTTTCTTCTGTTTGGTTTTAGCTGTTTTCAAATACAGATCCATGACTTGCAGTTGATTATTATAGGCATCTCCTTACTCATGTGGATAGTGTCACTAACCTGAGACATCTGAAAATGTTTCAGATACCTGTTTATAGGATTAGGAAAGCAAATGACAACTTAGGAATTTATTTGTAAAATCAATTGGTTGCTTTCCATGAGAGAGTATGAGTATAAATCTACAGCAAAGGAAGTCATATCTCACCTATTCTTTCTTTTTAATACTTTTTTATAACATCTACTAGACAGAGGAAGTATTCTGCAAAGCCCAAATCCCATTTCCACAGTGATGCTGACCTCATTTATTCCCCTTAGACAGGAGCAAGACGAAAAATTAGGTTGCTTCACCTTGAGGGGAAAGAAAGGTCAGATGCCTCTGACGTGAATATTCTAAGAATGGAGTGATAAGAACCAGTACTCTCCCAAAAGGAATAAAGGGGGAGAATGTGTCCAGAATATGCATCCTCAATATTTGTTTGACAGAGAACCTACCTCCTGCTCTGACAGTATCTTTCAATTAAACTATGAAGAACAGCCGAGGTTTTGTTTTTAACCTGAGCTGTTTCCCTATATTTAATTTGTTACAGAGCAGAATCTTTAAGTGAATTCTTGGAAGAATGGAGCTAGTTGGATATTTAGCTTGTTTACCGTAAGGGAAACAATCCTGGTACTTTCTTATTATTAATAAGAATGTTCTTGCAGTAAAACTGGCTCCCCTCTTGTTTTTCTTCATGAATACTGTCAGACAATATAATATTTGTCATTAAGGCTGTAATTGTGAATGCTGAAAAAATCTGCACTGCTCTAGGAACGTATGCTTTGTAGAGCATGAGTGAGAGATTTCTATCCTCATAAGCCCCCAGTTAATCTCTGCAAACATAAAGAGCAGGGGAATGAATGGCTGAAAGTAAAAATAAATAAGCTTCCTTTTGAATGTGGGGAGACTTGGTTCATGTCCAAAGGATGAAGTGGTCATGTATTTCAGTTGTTATAGTGGAATTTTTCTTGATATCAACTGAACTAGGACCCCAAAAATATTTTAAATATATGTCGATAGATGTGTTTAATAAATTGCAAGGTATTTATTTAAAAATATTTACTTATGGTTGAATTTGTCACATGCTTATGCTGAATAGGCAACACAGTCATAACATCCATTGCATGGAGAAACTGTCCAAGTAAATGCATTAGAATAAAAAGAACACTTTTTCAGCTACTGAAGAAGTTGGTAAGATTGTTGCTCAAAGCGGATTTTAGTGGCACTTGTCTGATGTTTCATCATTAAATAAACTTACTGAAGCCATAAAGCTACTCTGAGGAAGAAAAGTCATATATGACTATCATTAATCTAAGGCACAGCATTCTAAAATTATTCCAGCTATTTGCTTAGAACAATGACAGAAAACTATTAGTCTAGCACTTTAATGAGTCTTGTGCCTGAAGGAGTGCTATATTAGAAAGAAACTATATGGACATTAATATACCAATTTGCCTGTAAACAATTCTTCAACATTCTGTGAACCAAAACCAGGCTGGCAGGCTGAATAAACAAATGCAGACAGAATGCACACTGTTTTGCACTTCATTTGTTACATTAGACAGTTCAATTATAATTTGAAAGATTTATGGACTAGTTAGCACACTTCTTGTTTGTGGACTTCGTGGGTATTTGCGAAATGCCTCTAATGATAAACACGTGTGGCAGAATTTCAAATATAGTGAGAAGCATGACAGTTCAATCTAGGTTTACCAGCTCTGCTTGAGTGACACCATGCACATGTCTGGACTTCAGTTCTTTGTGTAGTCCTTCTTGAAGATCTCTTGGGTATAAAAGGAAATACAATTTCTTTAGAAAGGTTAATGTCTTTATACTGTGGAAATTGCTGGGTTTATTTTTTTAAGCCTATATGCAAATGATGAATGAGTTCCTTAATTGTGAGTGTCCTGTTCTTTTAGTAGTTCCAAATTATTTGAAATTCTCGTAGCGTACTCCTAAATAAATTTGTCTGTCCAGGAAAGAAGAGCTGAGTGAAGTAATAAACTCAGAAGTATTTATTTCACTTTCAAGGTCTCTCTTGACATCAATGTTGTGCCACGATTTTTATTTTCATTATTTATATATATATATCTGTGTATATGTCTGTGCATATATAGGCCAGAGAAAGTAGAAAAAGAAAATTTTATTGTCACTAGGTTTATTTTTGCAATGCTCTAATGGTTTGCGTAATGGTAACCCTGTTTCTGGTAAGATTTAAGATTTGTAGCATTTAGACTACTGAACCCTAAACAATACTTCTCTACACTTAAAAAATTAAGAGCACTCTATTAACAGATAACAAAATATATGTGACTAGAAAGGTTATTTAGCATAAGGATTCAGTTTGCAGAGTGAGTTCTCCTCATTAGAGTAAGAAATTGAGACTGAAGACGTTAGATAGCAATATGATATGGCTGTTTTATTATGGATAGGCTGCAATGATCTGTAAATGACTGATGTGGATTTTTAGAAATTAAATTCTACCTCCTCAATCAGGTTTTACTGAAGTCTCTCCTCAGTTTCACCAGTCCAAAACAACTGCAAGTAAAATAGCTTGCAATTTCTTACACTTGAGCTGTTCACATCAATGCCTTAGCAGTGTGCCTTTCATGCAAGGGTAAGAACCTCAATCATGCCACCATAATAACTTTTTCATAACTGAAGTTGTGCCCTAAGTACATAAAATTAAAAACAAACAAAAATCACCTAGGCTGACAGAGACCATAAGAGTTTTTATTAAAAAAATATAGCATACAAAGGCATCAGCCTTATTTCTTTCAAGAACAGGTAAGAAATTTGTCAAGAATGTCTTGAGGGGAAGAGGTTCTACAATATTCTCCCAAAAATCCATTTTATTGTGCTTTCTAATGCAAAAGACAATGAATTAACTCTGTGGAAAAATAATTCCCCAGTTTGCTTTTCACTCTCATGTGCTCTTGGAAGACCAACATGTATTAAAAGCAAGATGATAGTTCATGACTCTATGCCTACTTCAGGAGAGTGGAAACCAAGTCAAAGAATATTTTTTTTTTCCCCTATTTTCTGCTTTGTTTGCAAGAAAAGAATTTTAAATCTCTCCTCTATAGTGGTGTGTTCCAAGAACTCCTTGAAACAGTGGACTGAGGAAAAAAAAAATCCTGGGAATGAAAAACTTATTGAAGGAAACTCAA
Source organism: Callipepla californica brunnescens (assembly GCA_023055505.1). Taxonomy (NCBI): domain Eukaryota; kingdom Metazoa; phylum Chordata; class Aves; order Galliformes; family Odontophoridae; genus Callipepla; species Callipepla californica. Next base: position 34,709,719 of record JALIRH010000003.1, on the reverse strand, counting down.
TGTTTTCTTTCTGAAGGGAATCTTATTTACAAGAGCTTGTAGATGCACCAATCATTATGACCTGAGATATCACAGCTTTCACAGATGTGATTGAAGTGATTAACATCATGTCCTGTAGTTAAATTATTCTAAATCCTGTCCTGTAATTTGAAACAGACCTCTGTAACAGTAGGTAAGTTTTACTGTGCGAAGACTCTGAAAAGTATTGACAAATCTTTGTCACCTTATTTACCTTCTCTGGGAGCCAATTTCATGTTTTGAAACAAGTAGTTTACTGAAACATTTTTATGTGAATCTTATTACATTTGTCTGCAGAAAGAATTTAATAGAAATAACTTATACTGTGATTGTAATATTTCTGTACTTTTGCTGTGGTAATAACCTAGAGCCATGTTGTCACATTAAGAATGTAGAGGGCTTATTTTATTGTTTCATGTTTCCTCTGCCTCTCACGCCTTTTCACACATTGAAGTTGCTAATTTGTTATCTTTTTCGTATCTGCTAACTAGTCCAGGAAAGTGACACAATAAATAGAATTAAAGTGTCTATGGTGATAAGACTTTATTTTGTAAACTCTATTGCAAATTTGAGTATTTTTGCACTGTTTTTTTCTTTACTCTCCAAAGAGTTTAGTGATTACTAAATGCATTGGATTTGGTCTGTCAAATGTATTTAGAGATAATCTTGCCAGTATTTGTGAGCTAAGCAACATGGTGGTTATTTTACTATGCGTTTACTTTCAAAATCTAGAAAGTATCTTTCTACTATAGGAAGCTTTCTAGGATTTACTACTCCAAACCAAATAAAAAGACCAAACAAATCATAATGAAATATTCACTTAAACCTATTTTATGCTGGAGACTTGTAACTACATTATATGCATTGAACAACTTGATTGCTGGAATAGAGTGAATAGCATTCAGGTTGTGATTTCTTCTGTTTCTCATGTGTCTGTCTTACAGTTATGTTACTGTGCGGTTGTTCTTACAGAGGTTAAATTCCTGAAAAAGAGCAGACTGAGAGATCTGAGGTGCTAGCAGTACAACTGTATTTACTTAGCCATCCATTTCTGTGAAACTGGAGAAGTATTATCTTATTCCATGTGATGTATTGGCTATACTCAGTAAGAATTCTAAGGCAAGGAGGATTTTCCTATCCTTCAGTCAAGCATTTTTAGGACTGATGGCTTTATGATTCTTTAAAGTCCTCTGCTTTTACTTACCAGAAATGTATTATGGGTATTGCATTGAAAAATACTTACCTTCAACTGGTATAGATTTTTCAAATACAGAATTGTATCAGTGTCTATCTTTTTCTGTGTTAGTACATTGTTCATTTCTGCTTTAGGTATGGGGCTGAACTCTCAAACTTGGATAAGGAACTTGGATACAAGCCAGCTTGTGCAACTCAGTGACACTGATGAAAAATTTATTTCTTTAAATGCTCCATAGACAGATATCTACGCTCATAAATCCTGAGGACTAGCACATATTCAGCACTGACCATGAAATACCACTGTCACATTTGAGATAAATGGGGGCAATCTAAGACTGTAGTAATGTCCTCTGACTTATTCTGCAAAGGGAACTTTGTTGGAAAACAGTAATATGATATGAGACTTTTAACTTGCAATAGGAATCCTGGTTCCTCTAATCTTCTCCATGAACAGTTGTGTTCATTAGGTAGATTGTTCAAATGATCTGGACTGTAGTGCTGGAAATGCATGGATGATATTCATTTCTACTGCCTTCACCTTCTGAATGATTCAGTGATATGAAGGCACAGATTAGTCTTTTTTGTTTGAAGGCACATAACTCCAGATTAGTCTATGGTTAAAGTTGGCTTTGGATGTCTTACTCATATGGCAATTCTCACACAACTGTGAATTACACTCCTTGCATGCCACTCTTCATTGGTCAGTTGAGGCATGTGGCCCTTGAGCTGTCTTCTCCTGGTTTGACTAAGGGATTTAGTGCAAGCCTGTGACTTCTTTTGCTGCTGCTATCCAGAAATTTCGTACCAATGATTTGTTTTCTTGTTCTGATATCAGGCTCCTGTGAGTGAAATGCTTTCTTCTGAAGGCACACTGCAGCAGTAGTTTCTGTCATCTGTGGCTTCCAGTGGAATTTCAAATTAGACTGTCTTGCTCCTTGTTGTCAAGTTAGTATCTAGTTTGGGGATGGCAACCTCTACTGCCTTTTTTTGTTTGTTTTGTTCTATGTATCCTTGACTATCTTTGCAGTGAGGTTAGAGTTGTGTAGAAACTGCCTCTGGGAGATGGAATTTAATCAATATCTGTGACTATGGAATGAAATCCCTCCTGGGAACTGAGATTATCAAAAGTCTCATGAACGTCTGACTTAAGTGTATTACTTTGATGTTATTTTCTCTAATACAAAGAAACAGCAAGTGTGACCTCTGGAGGGAAACTACATTGGTTGCTTTGAAATTAATATCCCCTGTTTATTTCCCATGGAAAATAAAGTAAAGAGCACAATAATGCTATTTGATAGAGAGCATTCTCAGCTGTGAAACACTTTTTCAACACAGTCACCACCATTAATTATGCATTTTTGACAGCAATGAAATAGACCCTGCGTGAAAAAATCTGTACCAGGAGAAGTGACCTGCTCTTTCACAGCTGTTATTATAGTATTGTTGCTAGGAAAATGTTGCCCATGCAGTCCTTCTTTCATTGGCTTGAACAGGTGGATGTCAGAAGGCTCCAGATCCAGACTATTGTGGTAGGTGTGGTAAGACAGTCCAGCCAAGACTGGCAGTTTGCTCCATAGTCTTTAGGCTGATATGAGGCCTGGCATTAATATGTTGCAATCAGCTGATTGTCTTCTTCTCTGGAAGAGAAATTCTCTTGAAGTTTGACCTGTTAGTACAGTCAGCATCAGTGTAGCAGTCATCTGGTTCTTTGTCCACATTACTGAAAAATTAAAAAAGATCACGTTTTCTATCCCAAAAAACAGTGCACATCACTTTACCCACTGAGGTACGTGTCCAAACATTTCTTCTAAGGGGAATTCATATTGCTACTCTGTGGATCGCTGTTTTGACTTTAGCTCTTAGTAGCGATGTGTCATTGATAGTAATGGATCAATTCAGGTAACTGTCACCTTCAGCCTTGCATTTTTTTCAGTAAGTCCTGACTAACTTGCATATAATGTTCTTTCTGTTTCTTTGGTGGGCCCCCATCTGATGCAGGCTTTGTGATGTTCCAATGTTGCCACTGTCACTTTTAACACATTGAAGCCAATATTCAGCTCCATACAAAGTTCTCTGGCTATTATCTGATGATTCACACAGATGAGCTGATTGAGATGTTCTTCATTTTGCAGTGTGACAGTTGTGCACGACTGAAACATAGCTTGTCCCTCACATTAGCCATACTGAAATGCCCCACACAGCCCTGTACTGTGCAAACATTCACTGTTTGTTCTCCAGAAATATTCAGCAAGCATTCATTAATGTCAATATTTTATGCATAGAGGAGTTTAATTGCTCACGTTTACTTCCTCTATACTTCCACGTCAGACACAGTTTTGTCAGACTGCCCCTCTTCTGCCATCTGTTACGTGACAACAAAACAGAATAGGAAACTGGCAGGAAGGTTCAACCTCTACTGTCATACCACCGTGTTGGTATGGCATTATGTGGTGCTTGCCATTACCACCTGCTTCTGCTGTTATAGGACAAAGTAATAAAGCAAGAGGTGTTATTTTCAAGCATCCCTTGTAAATACAATCATAATTTCCCTGCCTATAGAAATTCCTTTCCTTACAATGCAGGACTATCACAGCATTTCAGCATACATATTTTCCTTTGAGAAGAGGTGCCTGTCATATTGAAGATAATGCAGAATTGGAACACACTTTAAAAATGTACATTAACAGAATTTTAATGGAGTAATATCTCTTTTTTTCCACCTCATCTTCTGAAATTCTCTTACTGTCATCAGATGAATTTGACGTGAAACTTAACATGGTGTTTCTTGTTCTTGCCAATCATAGACTCCTACAGAAATTTGTAGGAGTCCAGTTTATTTGAAGTCAAGGATGCTAATGGAACTTTTTGGCTTGATTCACCAAGACCATTGTTATAAATTATTAGCAATGCACTCATTTTGAAAACTTGGAATAAGCTTTATTCATTTTCTCAATAGGAATTGATACTTAATTTGAAATAAATAGGCAGTTAAATTTGAAATCAATATAAGTAGAGGATATAAATGTTTTGCTGTCCTCAAATCACAAATCTATGCTCTGTTTTATTGGTTTATAAGGATAATTCAGTATTCATAGTCATACAAACGTTTAAAATCTTTTTCATTGTAGTACAAGTTATATACTAGAATAAGCTGGTTTATTGTGGCGTTTCAAATGGGAGATAAACAGTTATATCTACAGAGTGAAGGAATTTCTGATCTCTTTAGCTATCAACAGAACTTCTACCTCTGCACTGAATGTTATGAATTTTGGCATTGTTAGCTTACATGATTTTGGAAGCAATGTTGTTTTAGGCTTCCACAATTTATGACTGACAAAGTCCAAGATTAGATAAGTCCAAGATTAGATGAGTCTTTAAGGTAGACTGAATTCAATCACTTTTAAATTGCAGCGGTTCATGGAAGCTGCAAATCAGTTTCAGTATCCATTAAACTAACTTGGGGTGCGTATTTAAATATTCCTTGTACAGAAGATCTTAAATTATAAACAAATTTTGCAGGTGAGAAGGGAGGGTATGGTATTACTCCATTCTAGTAGTAGGGAGACTGTGGTTAGGCCATGATCTAAACTGATTTTCTATAAGTTGCAGTCTATAGCAGAGCATAGACTGATGTTTCTGAGCTTTGGCTTAGTGCTTTTTCTGTATGATGCTATGATTTGCTGCCCTTAAGTTAAGGGGGGGAATATTTTTCCTTTCTCAAAAGCTTTCCTAGAGGATACGGAGCACAGAAACCTTTTGCCTTCTACTTCGGCAACCTTACCATAGTTTTGATGATTTTTGTAGGCCATAGAGATTAAAAAGGGGGAGATTAAAATGCCAAGTTCATGACATGGGATAATTGTTGACCAATTCTTACTTTTTTTTTTCATTTGAAATGCATTTGTTTTTGTTTGGTCTGTAAAATTATTAAAGGTGAGTTGATAGTAAGAAAAACTATTTTTAAAATCTACTTTAAATTTTGACCTTGTTCTTTTTCATTATTTTTAATGAAAATTCATGAGGTTTTTTGTAGTTGTAATAGCCCTTTGCCTGAGATCTGGTTAATTACTTAATGAATCTCTTTGGCTTAGGTTTAAATCATGCTTAGGGAGGAGTGATGAAGCAATTTGCTATTTAAACCACAGAAACATCATGGAATTTTAACACATGATTAGGTAGATTCATTTTCAAATATCATGTTTATGAGTGTATGCAAAACTACCTGTGTATTGCAAACCATTCATTTACAAAACTCGTTTTCAAAAGCAAGCAGTTGGTGAGGTTTCTTAGTTACAGGAATCCTTAAACAAGGAAAAATAACACTTTCTGATTGTATTGTCTGAAAATTGCTTGTCTGTCTCTGGAATGTAGGTGTGGCATTAAGGAATTTGGCATTTTTACTTAGCAATGCCAAAATATCACTTTCTATGACTTTGATGCCTTTGCTATTTTATATTTAATTTAATGTTCCTCTAGGAATCTTGGTCCTTTGGAGTGCTGGAAAAAAATGTTTTTTTTTCCTTTTTGATTACATGAGTAATTACATAGGTATACATCTATCTTGTATAGTGAGGGGAAAGACATAGTACAGACTGTTGTTGGATTTATCAGTTACCAAAGTCTGTGTAATAATTGTAATAGTGAAAGCTATTGGTTCCTATACTATAGGATAACGATATGGTTGTCTTTGGATAAGAAATATATTCCTTATGCCCACAGAGTTGAGGGACTTGATTAACTGCCAAACAGCGCCAACTGTAGGGACCATTGTGTTTTCTGTATTATAGGAAAACACTCCACAGATTACACTTCTGACTTATCTGAGGAGCTGTTTTAAGTAAGGTGTGAAAATATAAATCCAGTATCTGCCTGAAGACATACCTGACAACTTTAGTCAGATAGTTTAATTCTCTAGGAACCTATCCAAACACAGACTTCAACCATGAAACATATTAAAATTTTACTTGTATTCTGAGCACCTGTGAACATAAATGTCTTTAAATCTTTGTACATGCTAGGATCATTTTTTTTCCTTTTTAGAACAGAGTATTATCTATATCATACTTTTTTGAAACAAAATAAAAATGCCTTAGTTTGTAATACTTAGAACTGTTTTTTAATTTATGGAGAAAACCAAATTGGTCTGTAGAGCAACAGCAGTATTAATTGTGGCCCATAGAGTTGAAAAATTACACTTTTTAATATATTGATCTTGCATCTGAACATTTGAGGCATTATATCACAATCTCAGTAATGTTTGTGTCTTGTGGGTGATATTTTATTGCTGAAACAAGACATTACATATACACAGTAACGTAATTTATTGTTCAGTAGGCCATAGAAGTAAGGAATAGAAAATGACCTATTAGATCATCTGGTCTACCTCCCCACAAAGGAAAGAACATCTCTGCAAGAGCAGCTTGATGACAGCTAGATATATAATCGCAGTGACTGTGTCATTATTCTTAGAGGATGATGTGAAGTCTTATTGTTCCAAAACATGGAAATTTTTTGCAAGTTAGAATATAAAAAATTAATAATGTTGAATTTGATGTTTTTATTGTGCATAACTGTAGAATTCAACTTCATATTTAAATGCTAAGCAGCTGGAGAAAAAATTGTTAAAACCATCATCTAGAATTTGATTTTCTGGGGAAAATCTTGGCACAGATAAGCAGATTTTTTTTCTCTGAGTTCTGAACTAAGATCTGACTGCTTTCCCATACCAATGAAGTTTATTCTCAGCAATGAAAACTAAAAGTATTAAGCTATGAACTCGCTGTAAGATGCAACCAGCATGTAGTTGATGACAACTGTGCTTTTGTTAATTCTTCCTTGAACATCTATGCTGCAATAGGCAAAACTGAAATGTAAATGCAACTTCTGTTAGAACACAATAGATTTGTACTAGTGACATAAAGTGAGTCAGTCTTCAGGATAACCGAAGTTCTTTTCTACAGTTGCCAACTGAATGACAGCAAAAAAATAGTAAAATTAAAAAAAAAAAAGTTTTTTCAAATATGGGAATAGACACATCTATCCTTCAGAAAGATCTCTCCTTCCCTACCCCCAATTGTAGGCACAGCAAATCTGAGAAGGGCAATATTTATCCTACTTTTAAAGAGGAGTAGTCAAGATGAAAAGTAATTAAAGTATACTTGAAAGACTTTGTCATAAAGGGAAAAAAAAAAAATCAAAGAATTGCAAATGTGAAAACTTTCAAAGTGTTCCTGGAGTAATGGCATGCCACTTCAACTGGGTGAAAGAGTTCTATTGTTACAGTACTCCAAGAATTCATGAATTCCTGTCAGTAAGTAAATTCTGATATGAACAATAAGCTTTTTAGTCTGAACAGACAAATTTTATTAGTAAGGTGAAAAGTTTTTCATGGTTTCATTATTTGAGAATGAGTATAGATATATAGAATAGGTTTAGAATATTTATTAATATTCTATATTTATACAGAATATCTATATTTATTAACATAAAATTCTGTTTAGAATATGACTAAAAGAACTCACTGAGTAGTACGTTAAACTGTAAAATGATCAGCTGTTACTAGGTTGGTATACAGAGCAATGTATCACTCAAAAGATGTGAGATTGGCAAAGTCATGCCCTAATTTAATCATAACTGTTGCAGCACTCATTGTACTATTACTTTATTATTGAAAACTAATTAGAAATAGATACTAATAACAAAGTGATTTCAAAAATCAGGTTTTCAGATAATTACTTTTGAGAACAAATAGTTCTCTGAATTGTTCTCTTTAGTTCTGCCTAATATTACAAGAAAAATTCACGCACTGATTACTGTTACAGAGGATTGCAGAAACTATGTAACGGGAACTGTTTACAATACATTCTGTTTCAAAGTATATACTCTACTGGTTCTGAATGCAGTAAAATGTTTGTTGCCTGCTAAGTAGTCATGGAGGTGAGAATTCATTTTCTAAGACACCTGAATTTAGTTATTTCTATACGCTCACCCAAAACAGTGCTAAAAATTCAGCTCTTCTGTATAAAGTGTTTGGTGCCCAGGTCTTGTAAATTTTATAGAGACCTTCAGCAACTCTAAAGTGATCTCACCTGCTTTCTGGCCAGCAGAATTGATCTCCAATTCTATGGCGTGATCTCCCCTGACCAGAGTGGGGCTTAAACAGATCCATAAAGACACTTGAATATGTATGAATCCAATTCTGCGTCAGTCATGTTGGGATGAAGTAAAGTAACTTCTCATGAGGCATTTCATATGCTATGATAATCCTTTGAAAAATCACATTGAGAAAATTTGGTAATAAATTTTACACTGATTCCATGCCAGAACACATTTAAGGATGAAATCCTCACGTAAAATATTCAAGTAAAAATATACATTTTTGTCAAAGCCATTTTGTAGATAATTTTATATTACAAACTGTTACTTTTCAAAAATGTTAATTGAAACAGAGTAATCCACATCAGTATTATTCTGTTATTGCTAATATGGGAACATCTCATGGAGACATCATGGTGACACAAAGCGTAACTTAGACCATGTGGGCCCAGCTGAAGTGTGTGGCTTCAGCACCTCAAACTATAAATTATGGTGGTAAGAATGTGTGCACTTCATTCATGGTGAGCTTTGAAAAAAGTTAGTCACTCTGGAGTGGAGGATAAATCAGAGGAAAAAAATAAAACAGCATTATCCTGCTCCCCACGTTCAGAAACCTGCTGTATCAGTCTTTCTGCTTATCCATCTTTACTGTCCCATTCTACATCTGAAATTTTTTTCTTATTTTGATGTAAAATACGCCCAATATTAAAAGCTGCTGTTATTTAAAATACAAGCAAATCAAGCTTGTAGCTTCAGCTATGTGTTCTATTTGCTCATTTTTAAAGGAAGGTTCTCGCATAAGAGCAAGTGGAAATATAATTAGAGTTTTGTATGCATGATAACTGAAAGCTCACAGCTTAGCCCGATTTTCTTCCACTAAGCTCAGTAAATAGAATTTAAAAATCAGTTTCAAAAATCCCCTGATTCTCATTTATTCCCTTGAAAAATATTTGTCAACTCAGTCTGGGAGGTTGCCATCATACTTGTCTGTTTTACTTCTTGCTTTTCTTTCCTTCTTTCTCTCATATATATATATGAGAGAAATATATATATATATATATATATATATATATATATATATATATATATATATTTCATCCATATTTGAAATCTAAGGAGCAGTGTTAAATACTTGTTAAATTATTTATGCAAAGGATCTTGAATTTTTAGAAAAGCTGAACCATTTCTAATTTGATGTACTTTTTTTTTTTTTTTTTTTTTTTTGCTATGTAATGTAAAAAGGTCAAGTACAATTAGATTTCATTTAAGTTAGTAACAGCAGAAGCAATCTAATTCAATGCAATTATTCTCCAGCAGAACTTATAGCCTGTGTATGTCATGAAAAATGAATGTGATTTTTCCATTTTACTTTAGTAAAATGGACTACATCTCATTAGGGTTTATAGGATACTCATTCACGAAAATACCAGGCAGCAAGATGTGGAATGTAAGGGTACCCAGCAAACAGCAGCAGTTGATATGATAATCCTGAATTTGTGTAGGAGTGATTGTGGAATCTTGCATATATACATGAAATCGTTGGGGTGGACTTATTTGATACTGTCCAACCAAATTCAGTTTTCTCCATTTTGTCCAGGCACGTAAATCTTCACTGGAAACCTCTATTTTTTTTTTCTCACATGTGCCCAACAGGGCTGCAAATCATGTCTGGATTGCTCAGCAACAAGTTTCTTTGAAATTCTGGCATTATTCCCTCTGAGAATTTTCAATGTTAATTCTTTTGTTTTAGTGTCAGTATTCAGGCATCTGATTTTTAGGCCAAACAAATATGTAAAACATGTTAGATAACAAAATGATACTCGCTTATCAGCAGGGCAGGAACCTTGTCAGGATGATAGTTTCTCCTTTAGTTAATGAAGTATTAAGAGCAGCTGAGTTTTTTCTTTCAAGATCAGAAAGTTGTATGTGACATGCTTACCATAGTATTTCACAGGTCTTTGCAGATCAGAATCAGAAATCTTGATTTCACATTATTGTTGTACTGTGCTTGCTTTTTTCTACCATTTTATTAAGATTTTCACTTGTTTTTCCTGCTTCTTGTGTTCAAATTGGTTGTGCCAACTCTAATAAATTGAAAAATGATCTTTTTTTCTCTGGGGTGAATGTGTAAGACAGTAAACTTGGTCAAACTAAAAATACCGGATGTGGGCTTTTAAGCTTTAGATTACAAATCACAATGAAGGTAGCATCCACAGTTGGATAGGTAAGGTTTCCATTAGGTTTCCATTACATCACAAATGAAAATGTACTGCTTCTTCAGCTTAATAAACCAGTAGTGAAGAGATAATGATCTCTAAAAAAAAACAAAAATGAAAATTCTGCACTAAAATCACCCCAGCATATATACTAAGTATTATGTAAATCTGATTGCCTGATTGCGCCATTTTTTATGTGACTGAAAACTTGTACAAAGCTTGATTTAAATATGCACATCAATTTTTATTATGTTTGTAAGTGACAAAGGCTTATGCAAATCCATAGGAGGAGATAAATACACTACTGTATTACTTTTCCCAGTACATATACCCATATATCACCCAGGGATGTGACCACGGCTTGTCCTTTGCAATTTTACTGCTGTCTGCTGTCATAAATATTCCTGTTGTGTGCTAACAGTAGAGAAGGCTGTATAGGCTTCACTGCATCTTCACAGCCATGTAGGCATTTCCAAATTGCAGCAGATCCAATTAGCATCTTCAAACCTCTCTTGTATTTACTGCAGATACTGTAATCTCTTTGCAGCTTAGTTCTCCAGCTGTGTACTGTCAGCAGTGAACCTGTTGTCTGCAGGCTAAAATGCTGTGACCGCTTTCTGAAGGCATCTTTTGATCTACAGAGGATGAACAGTGGTCTGATATTGTTCAAAACACAGAGGAAAAAATATTTGTCATCTTGATCTGTTTGTTTTTTTTTTTTAATGGAGGAATCTTCTTGCAAAATATTGTCTGTTTAAACTGCATGTGTCGGAGTCAAATACTGGAAGTCTGAGTTCCTTGAACAGTCACTTTCTAAATTACCCACTGTAATGACGTGGCTGACTTGGGTTTTGTGACACTGTCACACAAATGAAAAGGAAGTGGATTTTATAAATCTATAAGAACACTGCACGTTGGAGTCAAAGATTTGGCTGAAACTACAAGTCTTGAGTTAGATTCACAGAACATCAAACTCAGAAGGTTGCAAATTCCAATAGTAGAGTCAGCATGCTGATATCATCAAGCCTTCAGTCACATTTAAAATGCCTACCTGATGCCAGCTTTTTCAATGTAACAACAGAAATCATGAACACGCCATACCTTCTAGTGTCACATAGGGAAAAAAAAACCAATAAAACAGTCAATGAAAATTGGCTATTGATATAAGGGGGAAATAGATGCTTTTTTAACCTATAGGAAGAGGCATCAAACCAGGAACAATAGGATGAAATATAGCACCTGATTACATTGGTATGCTCTGCATAATTAACTAATCCTAGTTATCTAGTTAAATCATCTGTAGTTCCTAGGCCATGTTTCTACAGGAACTGAAATTTTATATCAGGATCTTTGTTTCCCTATATTATTCAATTGAATTAAATCAGTCACGTAAATATGAACTATGAGCCTATGGATTTTGGTCAATAACAATATTAAGTTACTCTTTCAGCTTGATTGTCTGTCTCATGATGGTTGCCTTACTGGAAATTCTTCAACCACTGGATGGAATTACAGAAGTTGAACAGGATTTGCTTGGTTTTTAGTCCTTCGTGATCCTTAGAATTTTATATTAAGGAGAGAAACATTAACACTGAAACCCTACTTTCTACACATGAGAATTCAATGTAATCTGTGTTGGCAAATGAAGCAGAGGATGCACACTTCATATTTTAATGACTACATGATGTTTTTTTTATTTATTTTTTTATTTTTAAGTACTAAGTTAAGTACTAAGCATCTTCTTCATCAGCTCTTCGTGTTTTTTCCTTTGGTAACATTCCTTTTAGTTATGATGCTTAGTCAGCATCTCCATTAATCATTCTCTGGTTTTGTTATATTTTAAAGCATTTACTTGATTAGAGGTATTGTTATGTATTGTTCATGCTACCAGTGAACAGTTCAGTTGTAAAGTTTTCCATTTGCTCCAGTACTTAAATTTCAGTTTTCCAAAGTGTCATGTGAAGTTTCTTTCAAATTCAGAGCTGTTACAGATTACTAGGTGCAATGCTACTGAATTCAATTATAGAGGTGATTTTTCATCGTTCAGTAATGACACAGGTATCCTCTAATGATCACGTATCTTCTTACTTTCTTTTAGGTCACAGTTCTGGGGTAAATAAATGTTTGTGTACTCATCTCAAGGTACACTCACTGTAATTCTTCAGAGATGTTGAAATGCCTACTTCCAGTTAAACTTTGTGAGGTTTTGGTTATAAGTCTCAAACCAGATACTCCGAACTGCGGCACTGATATTTTTCCTTTTTTTTTTTTTTTTTTTTTTGAGAATTTGGATCCCAACTTTGTATTTTTGTTTCACAAGTTTGTTGCAAGGTGATAGGCAGACAGAGTACAAGCAATGCAAGGAATAAGGTCAGGCAACTTGAAACAAGTGAACAGTGAAATTATGTCAGCTCTTCTCAGGGGAAGAAATAACTGCTTTAATGCTAAACATGGTCATGCTCTGTGTCATAAATTAAACTGATCCACCATATGCAAAGGAAAAAAAGCTATTTGTTACTTTACTTGTATTTGGTTTTTAATTTTTTTTGTCTACAGCTGTACTTTCTTCAGAATGCTGGGACCCCCAAGTGGAGTTTATGAATTTAATCTATTACATTACTTTGTTCTGAAGATAGCAAAAGACCTTAAAAATAGCAGTTGACATTTGCTTAGTTAATTGCCCGACAGCGCCTCTTGAGAAAGTCTTTGTTTTAGCATTTTCAAAAAAACAAATGAGAGAATGAAAATGATGGTACCACAGCTTGAATGAAAGAAGAAATATCCAAGCAGTCCATTAATCTAGAGCTGTTAATAGGCAACTGTGGTTCTTCACCTATGATTGAAGTAAACAATTAGCTGTTGTAGTATTATTGTATTTCCAACACTTGAAACTGTTCTTAAGTGCTGAATGCTTATTCTGTATTTCATCAGGACAGGTTTCTGATCATTGGCTGCTGTTGTGACAGATTTATTCAATCTGAATATGAGAGCACCCATTGTTCTCTCTTCAGTGGTCAGCAGGATTGCCCAGGAAGTTCTGACAACTGTGTTTCTCTCAGTCTGAACAAAACTAATGACACTAAAATGGAAGGTATTTATTTTGAAGGGCAACGACTTTCAGTTTAGGATATAATGAATCTGCATCCTTAATATAAAAATGCATTTCAGTGCTCGTGTAAATAGGAAGATATTTTCATTACAGTCAAAATAAAGTCTTGGGAAGATGGAAAAAATACCTATAATGTTGAGAATGGACAGAAGCTGGCCACCTTCTATTCTGTAATTCATTCCTCGTGTTTTTCTGGTAATACAAATCATTGCAGTGTAATTATAATAATTGCAGTATAATAATATAATAATAAGGTATGTTTATTTTTATTTTTAAAGCCCTGTATATAAATAGGAGGAGAGTTGGGATTTTTTTTTTTTTATGAAGTTGCTGCAACTTCCATTAAGAAGAAACTTTGGGATGATAACAGTCTGGCTCGATCCTACCAAGCAACTGATTTTCAGTAAACGTTTCTTTTCCTGTAAGCCTGCCTTTACCTATTTAATTCAGCCTGGTTTCAGCGACAAATGCTAGACAGATTCTTATCAGATTTGACCTTCCAATGGTGCATTTGAAATTGGTATGCACTACCTCTAATTCTAAACTGAGTTACAGTAATTTAATAGGTCTATCTATCCTCGGCACAGTGCTGTAAGATTCTTTACATTTCATGAGGCATCACAGGCTGTTTTTCCTTGTAATCTGAATTGTTTTCTGTAATTTGCTGGGAAGCGACACATCGTATGGATTTAAATGTATTGGAGCAGGTGTTCAGGGGAGGTGGGAATCCTGGAAGACAAGATCACCCTCATCAAAGGCTTCAAGTCTCTGCAAGGGAACTGTGTGCTGGGGTACATGGGTAGTGAGAGCATAGTGGTATGAGGAAGCTACTGTTGCAAGGGTGAATATCATCTTACTTCAAACACTTGTTAGGCAAATTTAGAAGTGAATCTGTAAACTTGCCTACAGAGCATGGAAGACTTTGCTGAGTATCTGAATGTTGTGCATTTCTGGTGCCTTATCTCCACTTGATAGTTGAAAAAGATTGTGTATTTGATGATATGGCAGCTGAGTTGATGAAAGAAGATGCTAGGGTTTGCATTGCTTATAAACCACCAAGATAAATTCTGTTCTTCCTGAACTGTGAATGTGCTGTTTCTGTTCAGGCCACCTTTGACTGACCGCTGTGTAATTGAAAATGCAACATCATTCTCTGATTATGTAACTCAGTATATACAGTATACTCCATGCAAACTTGTTCTTAAGTTGATCTTAAGGCTTTTTGGAAACAACTGCTTTTACTATTTGAAGAGAATATAGAGATTATCCAATCATCTCTCTATTGGCACATGCAAAAATGAATTACGGTGACTCAAAAACCCCTAAAAATAACACTTGTTGAAAGCATCACTACAGTGTTTTCTCTTACACTTGTACAGTAATGTTCTAAGGAAGTCTATGAGGTCAGGTGCTCCAGACACTGAGTTCTGCCTGAAGTGAGTACAAACAACGTGGGTGTTCTGTTGGTTTGATGGTAGGGTAATTGCTGCACAAGAAAAATGTTGCAAGTTTTCTATTCTCAAACACAGAGGACTGATGCTGCAAAGACACTGGGTGGAGGTGACAGGGGGGTACATAGCAGTTCCTCTGCAGCTCCTCTGCTACAGATCCAGTCACATCAGATGGTCTGAAACTGCTGTACCAGATATGGTGAGAGGCTCAGGGTGACTTAGTGGATAACAGGAGTTCAGAAAGTTGATAGCTTGTAAACATACTCTAAATTTTTTAAGAGTTGTTTATAACTCTTCCAATAAATATTTACTGGGCATTGAAAAGTATCAGGCTGGCTGTTTGGTCAAGATCATCTGAGATTCGTTTATATGCATCTATGTCTCATTGCCCCCATTTTTCTCTTCTTGTGTACTTTTACAATTACAGTTCTGGATTCATAGTCTCTTTTTCTTAGAAAGATAACTGTCATTAATTTTAGCAGAACTTCTGTAGAGTCTAATGTATGAGGAAACATATTCTTCATATTGCAATTTTACTGATGTGATAAACTTAGTTTTTATAGAAGTGATATATGAGATTTTGGCATGAACTACCAGAATACAGCAACATTTACTTGAGTCACGTTAAAAAAGTTAGCAACTGTATACCTTTATTCTGAGGAATATTTGAGGAATGTTTGTCTTTTGGATGTTACTCATTAGAGAATTGTAAACTCTCTTTGTGACCAAATTACATAGACAATATAGTTGTATGACATTATGCAAGTCAGGTGCATGCCAAAGGATGTCTACGGTACTATATTTTTTTCTAAGTATCATATACATTATGGATGTCTCTTAACTCATACGCCTTATCTCCAACCAGACATTGTACAGCAGTTTAAATGTTATCCCAGTTATTTACATGTTAACCTCTTGAATCAAGTATGCACTTGATTCCAAGGTTGAATCAAATTATAACATAAAATCGTTTGGAATTTGAAAGCAAAGTGACAAAATTGTTTTATTCTAAGTTACTAATAATACTTTAAACATCACAATTTACAGTTAATACTATCATCGTATGTCAGGAGTGTACAGATAGGTAACATCTAAACCAAAGGCTCCCATTTCTGTTTTCAGAAAATAATTTCTTTCCTCTTGACATCTACTGAGGTTGAGGTGAGAGTTTTGCTTACGTTTAAGTTGAATGAAAGGCAATAAGAAGTCTTAGGTACCACTTAAGTTTTATACAGATCTTACTTGTGGAATGTGGGTCCAGGAATGCTTATAGTTAGAATTTCACACCTAACAAGTGAATTCCAGAAAAGGTGAAGAATTGTATAAGCAGGCATCCAATCAATTCAGAGAGTCTTGGTTAGGTAGCTGATAAGCCATCTCTGGAGTATGACTTCTGCTCAGAGTGAAGGACTGAAAAAAAGCTTCTAATTAATTACATACTGTCAGAAATAGGTGGTCTTGTCTTTGCCCTTGGCATACTGAGTCTTTTTTTGTATGTGCAATTTTAGTATTTTTTGTTTGTTTGTTTTGAAAATGACCTACAGTATGGAATATGATGTTTCAGTAAGAGTTAAGACAGCTCTGTATCACGATAGATCATCAAATTGTTAATTATGATACTCACAAACATATAAATGCTGATTTGCACTTACAGACCCATATTCTATCTGCACAGCCTATAGAGAGAAATGCCCTGCAGATGAGCATGGTAGTGTGGTTAATGTGAGTGAATGATATACTCTTCGGAAGCTAGACTAATATCTGCGACTTACAATCAGAGAAAAATAATTATCGTATTCTAACTCTAAACATTTTGTTAAGAAAACAGAAATTGCTACTTTACCATAATTTTGGAGGAATTATGATGGATTCTTTCAAATGTTATGGTTCCAGAGGAGAAAAATGTGATTTGCAAGTCATTCTGACTGAATATAAAATGGTCATGAGTACATTTCACTGGGGTAACGTAGCAGTGTGGGTTGTAAACAGCTTCCTGATAACAACTGGAATAGTGTTGGAAAACCCCATCTACTTTAAAGTCTTATGTCATTGCCTCACAAAATGCACTAGATGATGTAATGTCCTCTGAAAGCAGACTTTATGACCGCGGCAGTCCTCTCCAGTCCCCAAGCCATGTTTATGTAAGAAGAATACATTTTCAGTGAGTCGAAGGAAGATAGTCAAGATAGAGGGCTAACTGTAAGGAAAAGGCTTCTGCTCTTGATGACTTTTGTCCCATCTGACTGGGGAACAGCATTTTAATAGTAATTCCTGTAGTCATTACAGTTTCACAATCTGTTGAACAGGACTATTACTTTACTGAAGAAGGACGTTGGCCATTTATTTCAGCTGAAAATACCCTTTGGGTATCTTAGATTGAAATAAATCTAAAAATCTGTTTTCCTTGCATCATGCGGTTGCTGTTCTGACAGTCATATTCTCTTGCTTTGATCAGCAGTGGAAAATACATTACTTCTGTTTGACATGTCCTTCTTTGTTCTTACTAAAAATGCATCACTTCCACCCGTTGCCTCCATCTTTTTACACATCCTGAACTTCGTTTTTCTCTTGGGCATGTATATTTACATTCCACTGTTGGTAACATGCAATAGCAAGCAGACAGTCTCCTCTCTCCTCTCCTCTCCCGCTTCACCCCCTGCCCTCTCCTATTTTTTTTTTTCTCGCCTTTGCCTTCTTTTTTGCCTTCTTTCTTCTCTATAGATTCCATTGAAGTGTTTATGGCAAAATGATTTCTGCTGAACTTGCACCTTTTTTGTGCTTCATTTATATCAGCGTTTGAAGAATAGAGTTTTGCTAGGAGAAACATTCACAGGAAGTGAATGTTAATGCTATATGGAGGAATATTTGCAGAATGCTTCACTTTATAAAAGCTGGTATTTCAGCTGCTATAGACTTTCGTTCAGCTCAGAAACAGGAAATTACTGACATGTTACATTTGTGAAGTATATGACAATTTCTTAATATCTGTGATGAATAATCAAATAATTTTGGTGGGTAATCAAATACAGAATATAAATGAAAAAAAGTGCTCAGTTCTGAAGAATCTGGAAATAAGCAAATGTCAAGCAGTATCTGCAAACCAATCTCTCAAATCACAAAGTAGATGAAAAGAATCTCCCCTCCAATGTCCATTTTATTTTGTAAAACTCTGTGGATCACCAGAATTAAAAAAAAGAAAGGATTGGAGTTTTCTGGTGGAACAAAGGCTGAGTATGAACTGTTTAGCAAGGTGCTGCAGCACAGTCAGGCTCCTTGTTATTCTCTTCTTGTTTCAGTCCTCTGTTGCACTGCTCTCTTCAACACTGCAGAGCAAAATTGTTTGGCAGTTTGGCTAAGAATAAGAAAGAAACCACTTTGCATAATCTGTAGTTTCACTTAAACTACAGCTTACTCTAGAGGCGATTCCTTCTACAAAGCTGATTCTCCTTTCTTTTCACAATTCATACACATATTAAAGATGCTGCAGTATTCATGATGAAAACGTGCTACGTAATTACTGATGTTGATGACTATTTAAAAATGATGTGTTTTCTTTTCCATCATACAGAGCTCTGGAAAGCCTTTATGATCAGTTTACCTAGCACTATCTTATCTGCTTCTGTGACAAAAATAGTACTTCTTTGCTAGCCTTTTCAGTCTGGAAGGACGTTTATTACATTATTCCATTCTTGTGTATTGCAAAATAAACAAATAATTTAAAAAAAATTAAAAACACCAACCCAGCATAGAATAACAAAAAGATTTCTACCTGCTGAATTTTCAATCACAAATCTTTCAGTATTATGCCTATAATGAGATTTACAGTATGCTGGGAAATAATAAGGCTTTTTAATTAATATTTCAGTGTTTTGCACAGTATAATATGTAAGTTCTTATCTGGTGTCAGTGAAGTCAATGGTAAGAACCAAGACTTGTACGTATAGATTTTTAGGTGAATTTGGTAAAAACTGAATCATTTCTGAAATGCTTTTCAGAAACATAAATCCCTTTGTTTTGTGTGAAAGTTGCTACCCCATTACTAGAGTGACAGATGTCAGTAAGTCATTTGTGCTCCTTCTCAGTGTGAATGGCTGTGAGCACTCTTTTGCCTTCTCAATAAAACAAACTCGTCTCCCACTGTCTCGACAAAATAATCAGTTTCACTGTTTCACCTTTCTCCACTGAGTTCACAAATGAATAACAGTAGCCCCATCCTCTCCTACATGCGGCACTCATTAACCTGCTCTGTTGATCTTTGTTTCCTATTAAGCCCTGCAGCTAAGCATAAACAAGATTTTTTTCCACATTAACAAAGCAAAACAGAACAAAAACAGAATAATGGCAGATAAGTCACCCATCAGGCACCTATTCTATGTTAATTTTTTCATTTAGTTCTGTATACATCAAAACGTTATATAACGCTCATTTGCAACAGACTTCTAAGTTGAATGGATGATGTTGTTGATACTGCCTTTTCATCTTTTGGAGTGTTATAGTAGGGGACTACATTATATCAGTCATTCAGTGTTATGTACAATATATGGTGCTTTCTTTTACATGTTTGAAAGTTGGTGAAACTGAAGGTTTGTATTAATAACTCAGTGGATTGTGTTACGTGCAATGACTTATGGGAATAGCTGTTAACACTTCACAGTTTTAATTAACTATCACTTAATACCCTGAAAAAGCCTACCCTGGAAGATACTGATTTAGTCTGAATTACACAATTTCTGAAAGTTATATAAGTTTCTACAGCTGTACTGATTACAGTTTTCATTTGCATAACAAGGTCAGGTACTTCTTTGTAAAATATCGTTTTGTATTATGCAAGCAGTGAAAGGAAACATCTATTCCTCTGTAGGTTTTTATTATGATAGAGACTTTGAATGGATATCTGCATCCATCTTAGAGATAAATAATTATGTTCTATGCTGAAATGTATTAAAATCCACTAAAATTCTGCTACTCTCACAGTGCTATTTCAATCTGGCATACATTGGTCAAATCATAGGGTCTGTATATATATCACTAATGAATTTTGCTTCCTCTGTGAAGCAACTGGAGAGAAATAGTTGTCTTCATATATGGCCAATATCGTTTCTGGAAGACCTGCTGCCTGCTTTGCATAACTTACTGCACAGTTACTACCTCTGTATAAATGTGTAACCCATGAAAGAAGACAACATGATCTAGGAAATTAATTCTGTAAGCGAACGCTTCTTCTGATGCAGTTTAAGCAGTGACCCACATGGATCAGTGCTGACTCTGTGCATGATCATCAGGACCTTTGTGTGGTTCTCTTCCTGCAGTATAGAGGTGCTGAAATGACCCTGAACAGTTAGCTGTATCTCAGTGGGTTCATTTTTCTAGTTTCAACACCACTGTGACCACAACTAAGAGTAGAGAAAAAAGGAAGAATTGGG
Organism: Callipepla californica brunnescens; assembly: GCA_023055505.1. Classification (NCBI taxonomy): domain Eukaryota; kingdom Metazoa; phylum Chordata; class Aves; order Galliformes; family Odontophoridae; genus Callipepla; species Callipepla californica. The sequence continues at coordinate 34,689,210 of JALIRH010000003.1, read as the reverse complement.
ATCCATATATAGGCAAGGGGTGGGAAGAAGCATAATTGTGATAATTTTAACAGAAATACATAGAGTTGGGTAGATTCAGGACAAATCAGATATATGTCAGAGATGCGACTGGGACTATGCAGATCTAGATCCGCAGAATCAAGGGGCATAAGCTTGGCTTCCAAAAGAATGAGAGCTGCTGAGCCTGTATATCTAGAAATGTAAAAAGATAAATCATATACAGGCCCCTCTTGATTTCTCCAAATATAAAATGATGACAGAAAGTTTTACTGACCTTAACAGCATCTTGAAAATTGCATATAAAAATTTTATTTTTATTATTATTTTTATTATTTTTTGATTTTTTTCCAAACTATTCATAGTTTTCTCAGTGTCTTTCCTTTCGTAGTTGGAAACAGAACTGAGTAATGGAACATTCACAACTAGTTCAGACTTCAGATATACTAGAGTCTTGAAGAGACAACCTTGATATAAGTCGATATGCCACACCTGAGCTTTTGGGAGTCCTTTTCCTCCTTAATTACTGAAATCTTGAGATTTCCTTTACATAACTCAGTGACATGAGGATTATGGAGTACTGCTACTTAAGAGCAGAATTGTTTATAAATTGATTACTCTAAAATGCATATTACAGAATATTTCTGTGTGTGTGTGTGTGTGTGTGGGCCAGAACCTATACCCGAAAAAAATAAAATCTGTATTTGCACTGGAAACTGAAGAAATTGCTTTCAGACCAAGTTAGTTTAGTATTTATTTTGCCTCGCCATTGTCTATCTCTCGGATAAATTCAGGGATCTGAATGAGAGTTGCTCCCCAGTTCCTATGAATTCTTACATAGTTCTTATGAGGAGAGAGCCTGGAGAATGATAGCTACAGAAGGAGGAAAAACACAGTGTGAACATTGGCTCCATAGTTAACTCTGAGCTGTTCTGTGCATGGAGATGGAGGTTTGCATCTCCATAATATATGAAGAAATTCATGTATCACTGCTCAAACTTGCAGCAAACTTTGCCTCCTCTTTGAATAAATGATGAAGTTACAAGGAAGTAAGTACAATTAGGTTTACATTCATTTTTAAATAGATTCTTGAAGAAACTTGAGAGGTTTTACAAAGCTTTTTATCATCCTAATTGATTTCATTAGAAACACTCAGGCATGTTGAATTTCGTAAATAATTTAAACTCAGTGTGGAGTCACTGGCTGCACTGATGAAATCTGTTTTTTTTCCTTGTTGATGTCTTTTTTTTTCTTCCTGTTTTTCCTAACTGAAAATATGTTTAACAGTAAAAAAAAATAATCTTTTTCGCACTTTCATTTTTTCTATCTTGATATTTTTATTTGTTTAATTTCTTTGTCCTTTGCAGTATTTTTTCTTTCAGCTGAAGAACTGGTTAAAGCATGTTACTTGTGTAGTAATTCAACTAATGTGCTGAGAAATAAGTACAAAAATATCAAAACTTCTGAGTGCCCCTGCGAGTTGAGGGGTCATTAGGAATTACAATGCAAGAAATTGTTTGCACTGTGCACTGGTAGGCTAGCCCAATTATCACGTATTTAGAGCTCAATCCACTTGGTAAAAAATGTATATTTTTATGTAGGAGTTCATGCCGAAGGTTCTGAAGTGTTTGTATTGAGATGACATTTACTGTAGTAGTAGAGGTATTTGCACAGTGGAAATTAAAAAAGGCTGACATTACCAATATTAAAGGCAATAGAGCTAGATGAAATACAGCAGCTATTTCTGAGTGCCATTAGTGTTCTTCCAGAAAAGGCTACAAAAAAAGTGACCACAAAGTGAATTTAAGAAGGCAGGCAGTAAATGATGTAATTAAAGCAAGTTATAAGGCCACAAAAAAGGCCATCTGTAACTTAACTTGCAGTAGACTGACTAGGCATAGGGCATGTAATACAGTGATGAGACAGAATTAGGTTGTATTGAAAATATGAGATCATTTTGGTTCACCCTGATGTTGACTATGAAACTATTAGGCATGAAGTGCTGCTGTAGAATCTCAAGGTAAAAACTGCCCAAGAGAGTCCAATTCTGTCATAAGGATGGAGTCCTGAAAAGCTGCTGTCCTCAAGTGGATATTAGTACAGTAGGAGTACACCAAGCTAGCTTTTTGTTAGCATGAAGAAGACTGAGTCGGTCTTTTCTTAAACATGCTTTTAAGTAGATGAAGGCAGAAATTTTCATCTCCACATACAAAAATCCCGTTTTCTTAGAATCCTTTCATATGCCATGTGGCCCAACTGCCTAAAGGATTATTATAGTTTATGCCCCTTTTTTTTTTGAGAAAACTGGGGAAGAGATTGTTGCTTGTGTTTTATAGATTGACAAATACAAGCTGCAAGAGATTTTTTTGGTTTTCAATAGTTCTTAAATAAACCATTTGCTAATCAAATGAGCATGATCATAGACTAGCATTTCTAGCTTCTACATAAGTCTACTTGTCATTTCTGTAGGAAAACCTAAATTCTGTTCCTAGTATCTTGTTTAATTGTCTATTAAATTTATTATGACATGTATTGTCTTTATCCAAACTGGAATTCATTTTAAATCAAGCCACCTTGAGAACCAACTAGTTGAAAAATCTGATAGAATTTCTTTTCGTTGTGTTTACTTCCCACATCTATTGCAATGAAAAAGAAACTTCTAACAACTGAAGTCTCTGCCCCACAGCATAAACTGCAGTTGAGTTACATAGTCCAGACACATAATTTGTCCCCATGGCCCTCCCTTCTGCCCAAACTAAAAAATGGTGGCTGCATTTTTCTTTACTAGTGTTGAATTTCCTCTGGAAGTCAGTCATCTAGAAAAATACCGGCATCATATATGAAAACTTGCAAATCCATAAAAAAAACTGTATTATGAACTGCTTCTTTTTCACCAGTAGCAAGTGGCTTGGAAACCTCATTTGTGAAAAATGTGTCACTGTTGCCTAATTGTGTATGCAGGATTGAATTTGTGATAGAATTTCTCACTCTGTTATTTCAAAAGTTAGTGAAGCACAGATACATTAGCTCACAATTTAGATATGTCAGGATGAAGTGTTCATCTCTAATTATCAGTCTAGTGAATCACAGTGAAAGCTCGTTAGGCATTGCCTGTCACTCTTCCTCTTACAGGTAACCAAAGAAGACTCTGTTTATAGTGGTGGTGGTGGTGGTGGTGATTTTCTTGTTCCTTTCTGTTTGTTTTTCCTCTGTCTTTTGAAAGGGAAGTCTACTTAAGAAAAAAAAGTGAACAATAATTAGAAAAAGACAGCTGATGTTTATGGAGGCAAAGTAAAGATTAGGAGGAATTAAAAAAAAAGAACTGAAAAAAAATCCAACCAAACACCAGAACAGGAAAACAAACTTGTAGTCCATTTCTTTTCTAGCTGCATAAGGGGGAATCTTAATTTGGAGTTGTGTCTCACTCTCTGAAATCAGAGATCCTCTCTCCACATGTTATCATTTCTGAAAAGTAAATGACTTCAGTCTGCTACCATATAAGGAAATATCAAAATCTTCCTGAATGTATTTTTGACATAAGGTCATTTTCATAACCGTGTTTTTTCAGACAGCTCTTAAAAGAAAGAAGAAATTTTCACTTCCAAGATTAGTGGCTTTACAATAACCTCAGGGTTATTCAAGAACTTTAACAGAGGTTTCTTTTTTTCACATAGAAGAGAATAACAAAAAGTGTTCATTCTTAGAATTGATTTCTGTTTTAACGTGTCTAATTTACTTTGAAATTTTTGATTATTTGTTGTTGCAAAATGTACATATACTTCAAGCAGCATTTTTTACTTGAGATTTTTCCAGGGTTCTTGGGTGGTTATTACCATAAATAAAAAGTACAGGGAACAAAATAAAATTGTACATATGCACAATGCTCACTGATCTCTTCATCTAGGTTGTTTAATGTCTGGGGATGTTTGGTACAATTACACTCTCTTCTGATTTGTTCATGAAATAGATATGCACCTGCAGATTGTCTTCAATTACAGCAGTAATCTTTTTCTCTAAATAGCCTTTAAATATAATTCATAGATTATGTTTTCTAACATGAGAATGGTTTCTTAAGAAGTACCAGTGTTTGCTGGAGAGCACAGTGATCCTTGATGTCAACTCAGTATGTCAGATTGTTGCACCTTTGTTAGCTAAAGATCCAAGTACATGAAAGAAGATATATTTTAGAATAAAAAACTGTAGAAATTACAGAAAAAATAATCATTCTTTCTTTTACTTCTTGATGCTTAACTGAATGCACAAAATCCATGTTTGAGAGCTGAATTGCGTAGTCCAAATGTCAGAATTGTGATTCTACTTGTGAGTAAACATGATTACAAGTGGTTATTTCTCATCTTAATCGCATCAATTTGTAAATTTTATCTAAATCTTGCAGACAACTGTTCAACTAGTTCTGTATCTGACACTAGTTATTCTACAGCACTTCCGGTTAAATCATGAAGGTCAGCCAAAATATAGCTTGAGCACTATCTTTGAGTTACTCTCAGCAGTTTACTTTATTCTGTTTTGGCTTGTCTGTTTTATCAGTTTGGGTAATTCATAGCTTTACTGATTAAAGTAATAGAAATTGAAAGAAAAGGTGTGTTTATTTTGTCTTTAAGGACTCTGATAACACTCATTATATTGTTTAATGCACATACATATTTTACAACACATGAATAATCTATCTTCTATTGCATGCTCACTATTTGACTCATGAGGTTTCCAAATGTTTATTGAGAGTACATTAAAGAAGTAGAGTGACATGCGCTTTGATGTAGTGCCAGTTAGGTTGCACTTTTCGGGACTACCATCTCTGTTGACACAATTACTTATGTTGTTACTTCACCTTTGCTCAAATAGTCCTCACTGTCCTTGAAGACTGCTAGTACCAAAGCCTCTAGATTTGTAGTGGTAAATTAGCTCTTAAAAACAATGTGCTTGCCTGTGCTGAGTAATGCTTAGTTGATAAGAACAAAAGCAACTAGAGATCTGAAGAATCATAGTAACAGCTATCAGAAAGGCAATGTTTGCCAATAAATGAAACCACTTCAACTCATCTTCCAACTAATGTCTCTCTTCTGTTATTCAGAGTGGTAATTGATCCTAGTTGGTGATTTCTTGTTTCAAGAATCTCAAGCAGATGTGCTTACAGGAGAAATTTCTCCGGTATAAAAGATGTTCCTGTCTGAAATTATATGCGGTTTCTTTATTCTTTTTTACATATTTTACCTTGAGTAAGGTTTCTTTAAACATAAGTTGAGAACAATGTAAGCCCTATGATAACTTCCCCCTCACAACCATGAGTGGTTGTGAGGGGGAAGTTATCATCCACATGAAGACAAATTGAACACTGAATACTACTGAAATGTGATTATGATATTTTATACATTCTTCAGCTTTTAGATTTTCAAAGATTTCAGAGGCAATGTTGTAGTAGTACTTCATTATCAAAAACTTGCATCTTAATTCTAATTTGAAGCTGTCAGTTCTTTGCTTCCATGTCTCAACAGATTCTCTTACTACTGTACTGCAGGATCAAAGTGATAAATTTTGCAAGGTTTGCAAAGTTGGAGTACAAATCTGTGAGGATCATATTGTGGAAATTATATCAGGTTTACATAAAATTGGATGTCCTGATACAAATAAGTTTTTGCCCAATTTATGTCATGATATCAAAATGAAAATTAGTGTCTGCCAAGGATATTGGTGGGTGGATAAGGTCTATTAAAATTAGTATTTAGGAGACTGAAGTGTTTCATTCATAGTCTATATCATTTATATACCATAGCAGTCTGTTTATCTCCATATAAAGTATTTGATATTCCTGTTTTACCCACTTTGAAACAAAGCATCATGACAAAAATTATTATTTTGATCATTTTCTATGCTTATCTTCCTGCTTAAAATGTATTCACAGGTCATTTAATATCAGGAGACCATGTTGTGTCATTGGACTCTGGGCAGAAGTTCTGGTTAAAATCAATAGGGAGCATACTTGAATGTTGATGACGTAATATTGCTCAGTGAAACTAGCAGAATGTTAGACAAGCATGTCACATGTGAACATGAATAATTTTATGTTAATATTGCAGTTTTTAAAGGTGCTGTGGCATAAATATTAACAATGACACATTTAATTAAAATTTAATACTTTAATTTTGAAAAAATATGAAATGACTGTCTCATGTTATGATGGTAAAATTTATAAAGTGCACTAATCAGATAAAGTTAGGAAGTGAGACTAATTTTTTTCACAGTCATTGTATTCATGCATTGCTGGTTTGTGGTACTACTGGTTTGTTTGTACTACAATTAAAACGGCCTCTTAGAAAAAATGTGAATAAGTAATACATAGTCACATATATATATGTGTGCATGTATATTTGCTGGAAAAGTAACAGAATTTCATTTCACTGATCCTGACCAACCTAACATAACTCCTTTTCCAAAATGATGGTGTTTCTGAAACACGGAAATCTGTCAGACCTTGGGTCTCCTAACTATTAGAAGCAGTGTTCTTAAAATTATTCTGATTATTTCTTGCTGTAGTTTTAATTTATTATTTCCCTAAAACATATTCAGAACTTCCTGAATGTTTGTTCCCTTAATTTCTAAGATACTGTGTTTTACATATATAAAGTTATATTGACCAAGCACGATCACTTCTTTTACCTGTAGCTCTTATTGATCATTGGAGGACCTCAGATAATGCTTTCTGCTCTACACTCTTTGCAGTTATTCTGCGTCTTCTATGCACAACAATGTTCAGCAGTCAGCCTCATACTCTAGGTGGGGCTTTTCCAGCTTTGTGTGAATTGAAAGAATTAATTTGAATGCTATATACAAGGTAATAGATAAAACAAAAAACAAAACAAAAACAACAACAACAACAACAAAAACCCACAGGTAACCACTGTAGACAAGACTTCAATTTTTTCTTGGCATCATACTGCTGCTGACACAGTTTCTCTACTACATTATGCCCCAGGTTTTTTACAAGGACTTCTGCGTAGGTGGTTTTCCTTCCACTGAAATTATGGACTGACTGTTGAATGTTGTACTTGTTCTTAGTGAACTGCATCCTAAATTTTTCAAACTATCCCTTTAATCTTCCAGAATCCTTTGGTTTCCCATGTTGTCCTCCAGCACTCTTGCTGGCCAGCTTTATTCTGTCTACAAATTTCATAGAATAGTCTTTGCTATCTAAGCTGAAGGAGAAACAAATTGATTTGAGGATTCAGTACCTGTTTGTGTAAAATGCCTGTGGGTACCCAGCAAGTGCTAGAACTAGCTCTAGGCATGCTCTGTAATAACGATAGTAATATAACACGATTAAGCACAACCTATTGCTCTTAAGTATCCAAAGTGCTGCAAAACGTAAAAATTATATGCAGAAACTTTCGTTTTCACTTCTGGGGGAAACTGAAATAAATTCTTAAATATACATGACAAAATTTTGGGGGTCAGTAGTCAGTTCTTGGTTACATTTTGATGTGTTTTGGGAAGTCACAATTTAGCTGGAAAATATCATGGATGAGCTATTGATATAATCAACCGGAGAGGGAAGACATATCTTTGAAATCAATCCTGTTATATTATGCTAGAATGTAATTAGCTAAGGCAGTTATTTTATCTTCTGTTCTTACCCAACTCATGAATTCCCAGCTTAGTAACAAGTAAACATATTTTATCTAGAATTTAATAAGTAAAATAAATAACTCCTTGGGAAATAACACCGATAATATAAACACAGACCATCCAAAAATAGGTGCAAAATAAAGTTATCAGCTGCTAGGAATGTTAGAATACAGATTGCCTGGCTTTGGGCACATAAATTTCAATTTCCAAGCTCCGTTCCAGTGTGGTGGTTTTACAGTGATGGGCAGCTAAGCTCTACCACAACACTTTCTCAATCCTTCTCCTCAAAAGATACAGGGAGAGAAAATAGGATTCTAAAAAGGCTCAAATGTTGAGATAAAGACAGGGAGTTCTCTTGCCATTTGCCATCATGGGCAAAACAGACTCAGCATAAGGAGATTAATGTAATTTTTCACCTATTGCTAACAGACTAGAGCAGTGAGAAATTGAAAGAAAAATAAAAACATGTTCTTCCCCATCTATGTACTTCTACCTTCTTCCCCCAAGCAGCAGTGGGGAACAGGGAATGGGGGTTGCAGTCAGTCTGTAATGCTTTGTCATCTGCCACTCTTTCTTGGTCACTCTGCTCCCAGCCACAGGATGCTGTCCTTCCTGAGCCCTGCATGGGCTTCCAATAGGCTGCAATACTTTAAGCACTGCTCCAACATGGGTCTGCACAATGAGGCCCATCCTTCATTTGCAAATTGCACTGGTCCCCATAGGCTGCAGTTCCCCCAGGGCTTCTGCTCCATGGGCTCTAATTCCAGCCCGGGATCTAGTCCTGTGGGGGGTCTCTGTGGGCTATGGTCTCCTTCACGCCATATCCATCCAGTACCTTGGTCTCGCCCATGGTCTGCACATGGAGATCTGCTCTACCTTATGCACCATGGGCTGCAGTGGAACAGTCTGCTTTGCCATGGAACTCCGTGGGCTGCAGAGGACTTCTTCTCTATGCATGGAGCCCCTTCTGTCCTTCCACACTAGCCTTGGTGGCTCTCTTGCATTTCTCATTCCACTCTCCCAGCTGCTGTTCTCATAGAGGTGCAATCAGGATTGCTGATTGGCTTGGTTTGACCAGTGGTGAATCCCCTTTCGGAGACATCTGGAACTGATTCTTATCTAGTACAGGGCCACTTCTGGGTTCTTCCCACAGAGGTCAACCCTGCAGCCTTCTGCTACCAAAACCCTGCAACACAAGGCCAGTACATCCAGCAATTAATATCGTTGACACTTTCACATGTCTGACCTTGACCCTTGATCAACTTTGCTGGTAGTGACACAATGGATGTATCTTAATGTTCAGACTTAACTGGGAGTAGCACGTCATGTTAGTTTTAGACTTGCTTATTTTCTTCTTTACCACAGGATTTTATCAGTCAGCTTATACCACCTGAAAAGGAGCCAATAAGAGTACTGATAACATTGCATACAACTCTCTCCTGCAGTGACAACACCTGTTTACTTTTCCATCCCTGCTGGCACTGTATTTTCCACTTTTAGATGCTGCTAAGTGAGCACTCTGTACCAGACCATTTTGTGAGACTGAACTGACTCCTCTCACATATCTGGCAATCTTTCCTCATGTAGAGTTTAGTCCAAGAGAGCATTCTCCAATGGAGCAGACAGTAAGTTGGTAAATCTTTTTCTTTCCCTACTTAGTATGCTGCATATATATTCACAACAAAGTTATGAGATCTGTGTAATTAGAGTGTACTGGGTGAACATGATGTTGTAGGCCTGATGAGAAGATTTTAGTGAAAACAGAACTGGAATAAATTCACTAGGAATGGATAAGCAAAGGCAGAAGAAAAAACAATTGCCACAGCTTAAAAAACAAGTGTGTATCCTCTTTAAGATTAATATTGAAGATAGTCAATTATTATTTTTTTTTAACTCTTACTCTAATGCAGCCAACAGTTGCAAATGGTATGAAATGTTTCCACTGAATCTTTTTGGTTGCTGTTCCTCTGTTTATGTTCTCTTGTTAACCCACTGTGAAGTTGTTCATAATAGTGACTATACCGAATGTTTCAGTAAGTATGTCTGCAAAGGTATGGGTGCAGTCTATTTCCTTTTCTTTTTTTTCCTATGTCTCCAATATTAAATTTATTGTTAATATTTTCACCAAAGCACTGCATATATGAAGTACCCTCTGGTAGCAGTATCAAAAAGAAGTTAATATATAGAGAAACGTAATTTCCTTATTACTGAAACTCATGAAGCCGCAGCTACATCCATGGTAGGGAGTAAGCAGCTGTCACTTTCAAATTGAATCATTCCAGTCTGGACAGAACTTTTGTCTCTAGGAGTATTCATTTTGCTTGTACTCATAGGCCTATAATGTTCTATCTGCTTCATGCAGTTTCTGCTTTTAACTGTACAGGCAAAACCAAGCTCCTTGAATCCACCCTAGAATTATTGTTCTCTGGAATTAATATTATCAGAAATGCACTTTCATCATTTGAATAGTATCAAGACTGAAATGTCGAATTTAAAGTTCTGTAGAGCTACAAAAAATAAGATGATGCTCAGAATATGAATTTTGTACATCCATGCTTACTTTAGTAATATTATTTAACATTCTGTTTCACAATATTACTATAATTATCAACTCAGAAGCACATTGAGTGATATAGTTATTGCATAGCTATTTCATAAGTCTAGTCCTGGACTAGGACAAAGAAGTCTTTGAAACCATACAACTGAGCATACATAGGACAATTGATTTCTTAATGTATCTTCAATTCACAAAACTTCACTTCTAACTGGTATTTGTAGTAGAATTCAGATGTACGAAAAAGTAACTTTTCAGTTACTGTGTTCAAATATTTTCATTTCTTTTAATATGGGTTTGTTGATAAAACAGCATAAGTGTTTTGACACGATAAAAGAAGTTCAACTGAGATATGAATAAAATACAGAGCATTCGTGTTAGTGTTTTTGGCTCCACAGCAAATGCTTTTAGCAGTGACCCTTTCTCAAACACGTTTGAAATCCTGTCTGCTCTGAAGACATTAGGAATTTTTTTCTTAGATTTTGAATGGAACAGATTGCTATCTCTTCATAATTCTGATGAAGGATGAAAATTACAGGAAATTCATTACTAAATACTACATAAATGTTAGATTTTGGAATCTAATGATCATACCCTGTTACGTTGTGAATGTTTTTGTAGGAATATGGGAATCTTTTGAATATCCTTTGTCTGATTTAACTATCCATTAATTTCTTCTGTTAGCTACTTGAACTACCTAACAGTGTTTGCTCTCAACTGTGCAAAGGAAATTTCTGATTATCTTTAGATGTTGTATTTTTTTCTACAATTTTAATATATATTTCTGTGATATTGTTTGTATTAAGCTGCTGGTTTAAGTGGATGAACTGACTGGGATGATTTTGAGAGTATGTCTTTAAAACCTGCATCAAGTCAGTACATTATCTGTCTGCTTTCAGAAACAGGGTTGCAAATACTTGTGTTATTTATTGTGTTACCTTTTTCACTTTCCAAGTGGCTGCAAGCCTAAGAAATAATAGCAGAGGTCTGAACAGAGTTTTGACATCTTTTGTAGTTGGGAAAGGGCAGTAAAATTCTCTCAAGAAAACAGCTGACTGAAATGCTTACTCCTTGCACAAAATTTCCCCCATGGCACGTACTATCTCTTCTATAAATACCAATTAGAATGAAATATATTCTACAACTTGGTGAAAACACTGGAGTGGGAAAGACAATCAGCCAAAATCCGACTGATATGTTTACTGTGATAGATGAGCTGCTTGAAACAAGCATTAGGTTGTCCATTATCGTACTGACTCTCGTTCAATTTATTCAGAAAGCCAAAAGGTATCAAAAGGCTATTTAGTTTTTTAATTATGTGTATTAGTAACAATCTTATTGGTATCTAGGTGTGTAAATTCCTTTTTAGGAATCTTTCTGCATGGTGTATTTACTTTTGTCATCTCCAGATCTTCTCTATAGGCTGATTATGTGTTTTGCTTGAGTGCTTAGGTGTTGTCAAGGGGATACTCTTTTATTCTTGCAATACAAAAATATTGTTCTTTATAATTTAAAAATGTGTTTTACATAATAAAATATAAAATATTTTAGACTAGAAAGCTAATTATATGTTACCCAGCAGTTTAAAAGACAACTATCTATGATATACTTTGAGTTCCACATTACTATGTGCCTTAATATGAAATAATGCCTACTTACTAAGAAGCTCCCACCTAGTTACAGTTACTATTTTGAGTAAACTTTTCTTTTTAAAATACACATCTTTTGAAGTTGATCTAGTTTTTTCCAAAAGTAATTGATCAGCAATGTACGTGATGAAAGCTCTCCTGAGCATTTCTGTGATTACTCTTGATGAGTTGTTTTTTGTTGTTATACATTCTTGGGTTAGTAAAAGATGTTAAACTCCAGAAATGACAAATCTTGCATAAGAGTAACCTATTTTTCACTCTGCTCAATCTACACTTTTTTTCTACTTGGTCCCCAGAAAAAGTAATCTGTGAAAAAATTAGATCCTTGTTTTGCATCTAATGGATAGGGCTAGATAAAATATTTAATGCAGCTACAGTGAAGAACTCGTATTGGAAAGACACGGGGGCTGATATGAATCCTTCTTCAGAGTTTTCTATAGTATGGAGTGAAAGCTGAAGCTATTTGGCTACTCTATTAACCATTGCATTAAATCAAGAAATAAATAATTAATGTGATCTCTTTAGAATGGTGATTACAAAGGGAAGAGTAGTACTAAACTGCTAAAAGAAGATTGTGAGTTCTAATGAAGCTTATAGAAAATGTTTGTCAGGAATAGGAGGTATGGCATAGTTGCTACAAAGTACTTAGCAGAAAAACGTGAAATTCTCAGTTAAATGATCTTTAAAGGGATGCAGATAAAACTAGGACAGTACTAGTACTGTGCAGTTATGTGTTTCTGCTTCTAGAGTTCTTAAGTGAAATTTGTTTTAATCAGTGCATGATTGTTTATGGGCAATCTCAGAATTGCTGGAGTTGGAAGGGATCTCTGGAGACCTCATCCAACTCCTCTGATAAAACGGATTCCTTGCAGTAGGTTACAAATGAAAGCAACCAGGAAGATTTTGAACAGTAGGAGACTCTACAACCTCTATGTGCAGCTTGTTCCAGTGCTATGTGACCTCCACAGTAAAAAATGGTTTTCTTCGTGTTCTTAAGGATCTTCCTATGTTCCAGTCTGTGCCCATTGTCCCTAGTTCTGTTGCTGGGAACTATTGAAAAAAGCCTGTCCCCATCCACCTGACTCCGACCAGATGTTTATAAACACTGAAAAGATCACCCTTCAAACTTCACCAAGCTGAAGAGTCCCAGATCTCTTGGGAAGATGGTTCAGGCCCTTAATCAAGGCCTTTGTAGCCTTCCATTAGACTATGTCAAGAAGTTCTTTCTTGAACTGAGAAGTCCAGAACTGGAGTCAGCACACCAGATATGGCCTCACCAGGGCAGAGTAGATAAGGAGTAAAAAATTCCCTTAGCCTACTGGCCATGCTCTTTTTAGTGCATTGCAGTATACACTTCTTAACACACCCCATTGCCTTTCTTGACCACAGGGCCACGCTGCTGGCTTATGGAAGGACACAAATGATCCAGAGCAAATGAACCATAAGACTCAGCTAGTTTTTTATTTCAGAAACCAATAGGACCAGACTCTGTTTTCACAATAGTCAGTGGCTTTTCCTGGAAACAAGCATAGTGTAACAGATTAACACAGAATTTTGCTTAGTCACAAAATAGGTTGTTTTTAAAAAAAATCTGTGACAAAAGTTAGTTATGTGAATATGCTCATGTAACTTTATATGAAGCTGCATTATAGCAACTTTGTAAGACAAATATCTTATATGTCCTTAGGCCACATTTGTGTTTTATTTATTATTACATATATATATGTAATCTATCATGATTTTCTATACTGTTTCTTCAGTGAAAGAGTTTTTTTAGTAAATGCAATCATTAAACAGGAAAAAATTGCATTAAATTTATGTTCATTTATAGTGTTGCTCATGCATATTAATTTTATGAAGATCTTTATTGTTCAGATCATTAAGTGACTGATACTAGTAATTGATTTTTATTATTTTTGATATTTTAATTGCAGTTCCTCAGAGTAAACAGTGCTGAAACATTCTTAAATTAGTAAGGTCTGACTTAAATACACTGTAAATGGGAGTTTGTCTGTGGGAAAGAATGTTTTGAATGAAGTTTATTTTCAGAGTAAAATTATGTTTCTAATTTCCTCAGTATGCTGGCACTGGGGCTTTCAATACTGAATATTACTTGGAGCATACTTTTTCTCTCCTTTATGTTCATTATAAATGTTAGTGTATGTAAGTGTAATGTAAATGAACAGCGCTATTGAAAATAGATTTTAGTTTTATCAAATTGTACACACATTTGCAAATACAAAATAATGAGCATTTAGCTGATGAATCATTAAGAGGATAGGCTAATAAGTCTTCCTCTTTATCCTATTTTGACCTGACCCATTGTCTTCACAACTTTCAATCAAAGCATTTGAATTTGAGCACTACCAAAGTCATAGACTGAATCAATATTTTACTAGTGTTATGTCTTAGTATGTAACAGATAATCTCTTGATTTTATAGCCCATCAAGTTTTATTTATCATGGTATCTTCTCAAAAATGTTTTTCCCAAACTGATTGGGTTAACTAAATTTCTGATTTTGATGAGGTAGAAAATTGAACTGAGCCTGATTCATGAAGCAATTTATCTCTGACCTTGTTTTGAAAGTAAATTCAATTAACTTTTCAAGCTGAATTGGCATAATTTGATTGCGTAGTTCTAGAGTCTTATCAACTTTCTTTTCTATGATGCAGCTATTTCATTTCTAGTTGATATGACATTCAGCTACTGCGAAGTTAATCTAAATACTATTTAGAGATTTTCTTGGAATAGGCTTTCGCAGGAGTCCTGCTTAGAGCAGTGTAACTGTGCAATCAAAACAGCTCTGACCCTAGTGCATATGAATTTTAAATATTTCCAGGTACAGAGATTCCACAGCCTTTCTGGGCAAACAGCTCATGTTTGACCCAACTTCTTTAGAGGTCTGCTTTTCTTCTGTTTGGAATATCCCTTTCTGCAACTTGGGAACCTTACTTCTACTCTTACTGTGCACTTATGTGAAGATACTGGCTTTTTTTGCTAAATTTTATACCGTAGTCATTCACTAGATAGATAGATATCCTCTTCTTGTCTTCAGATTGAATATATGGAGCTCCTCCGTTACATTCTTTCAGTACAACGTTATGTCAATTGCTTCAGCTCCTCAGCTATCATGTTTGCAGTCCACTGGACTCATTCTAGTTAGTATCGTTTTGGGCTGTTGAGGAGCTCACAGCTAGACACGCTGCACTCATATGTTCACTTTCTGAGTAGTACATCTTTGAAAAACATAGACAAGATGGACAAGATTATCTTGTCTTATTATTACTACCTTCAGCAATTTAAACTACCCAGTCTAAACTGATGAAGAGAGTTTAGAGAAAACTTCCCCCAGCAAGTAATTAATCACATCTTCCTCAGTTATTTCAGAGGTTGAATTACTTGGAGAAGGTACTTTTCCTTCTTCATTCACTTTTGAAGAGGCTTAGATAGCTAGACTAGACTGGATATATTAATTAGAAACAGCTACATTTAAATCAGGCTAAACCTGATCTGTATGCTGCTAAGATCTGCAATAGCTACTACTGTTTTTTGTTTTCCAAGACAAAGATATTAAGAAATTGAGACTTGTCTCCTTAAAAGACAATGTGCATTCTTCTGTCATCCTGCAAAAGCTGTGGTAAACAGAACTATTATCTTCTTAGCCTAGGGCTATAGATACTAAGAAAATTGCATTTTTATTCCAGAGTCCTCAGCTTATAAAACCACTCAGCCCTTTTCTCATCCCACCTGAATCAGTATGGGTTTGTTAACTTGACAGCTTACTAGCCTGTCTATCTAACATTCCTTACTCTTCTATTTATGAGGGGAAGGCAGGGTGGTAAGTAAACAGACTACTGTTGTTTTGATGCGTGATTCCACAATACTAATAAGAGATGAGAACTGTGGTGAGGAAGAAAAATACTGTTAAGTCTGAATTTTACTGAGGCTCATTATCCCTCTTGGCAGAAGTGTCTAGGAAACTGTGATTTTGCATATGCATGTGCTAGACAAAGAAATACACAAAATTCTTAAAAAATAACAAGGAAATTCTGTAATTCTTATAATTTTAAGTTGTAGTAAATTACCTATTCCTTCTGTGTACATATTCCAATTGCTCCCAGTTTTATTGATACATTTGTTTATTGCAGGAGTACAAAACCTGTATTCAGCAAACACTGATCTTAAGCAGAAAGAGGAGAAATATTGACTTTAAGAAAAGAAATTCATATTGCCTTAGAAGATGGACATTTAGCATTTCAATCTAGTGCAAGAATGTTTTGTGAAGCCACACTTCAAAAAACATGAAAATTATATACCTGTTAACAACTTTGCTGGGTAGCTAGTACAGTTCCCATTGCGGAAGTATGTATATGCTAATATACTTAGTTTCCTGTTATTCCATTCAGTCTTTATGCCCAAACAGAATGGTAGCACACTAAGTTCTGCTTGTATTGTTTTTGGCTGAGATAACATTTTCATAGAAACTCATATGGTACTATATTTTGGATCTGTGATGAAGAAGTGTTGATAACACACCAATGTTTATTGCTGATGATGAACAGTACTTAGAGTCAAGGTCTTTTCTGCTTCTCACACTGCTCTATGAGCCAATAGGAAAGGGGTGTACAAGAGATTGGTAGGGAACACAGTGAGGACAGTTGAACCCAGATGGCCAAAAAGATATTCCACACCATATGATATAAAGTTCAGACATAAAGCTGAGGCCTGGGAAAAGAAGAGGGGGGAATCTTCACAGTCATCGTGTTTGTCTTCCCAAGTAACTATTATATGAGATGAACCTGTGCTTTCCTGGAAATGACTAAACATCTGCCTACTAATGGGAATTAGTGAAGGAATTGTTTATTTTACTCTGCCTTCAAGCACAGCTTTTGCTTTATGTATTAAACTGTCTTTATTTCAACCCACATATTTTCTCACCTTTAATTTTCTCATTCTCTTCTTCCACTAGAGGAGAGTAAATGAGCATTTGTGTGATGTTTAGCTGCCCACTGGGGCTAAACACTGGTAGAAAAATGTAAGCTCTCTGAGAAAAAGATCTTTCACAATTGCTCTGTAAAAATATTGGTAGGTCTTCTTTTATTCTGTTAGTTTCCGCCAGAAATACTCTTAGTTTCTGTAGGTCTATTGATTAGATTAGTATACTTTGTCATTGCTTTTACTTCTTGATTCCTTTTTTGGCATAATGACAGTGTCTTCCCTTCTAGTTCATTAGCGATAGTGAAAAGTCCCATTTTATCTGAAACCTAGGTTTGTGTTCTAAAGCAATGTCAAACCCTATTATGTGGTTGGTTAGTATTTCTTACTGATTTCTTACTGACTTACTGATATGCCCCTGCATTTGTACCTCGCTGAGTCAGACCTCTTAACAAATGAAGTTCTTTAACTGACACAGCGTATGTTATTACTGTACTAACTTCACTTTAAATTTGACTTTCCTCCATTATTTAAGCAGTCATCTGAAGCTCTTATTTTTTTCCTACTAGAAGCTGCTCTAGCAAAACAGCCTAATAAAGTGATTTAATTTCACCTTACCTTTCGCAAAATCATAGAACCACAGAATTGTAGGTGTTGGAAGGGTCCTCTAGAGATCATCTGGTCTAACCCCCTTGCTGAAGCAGTCTCTTTAGGCCAGGCTG
The DNA here is from genome assembly GCA_023055505.1 of Callipepla californica brunnescens. NCBI lineage: Eukaryota > Metazoa > Chordata > Aves > Galliformes > Odontophoridae > Callipepla > Callipepla californica. Next base: position 34,671,710 of record JALIRH010000003.1, on the reverse strand, counting down.
CACAGGTAGGGCCTTTGAGACCAATTCCACAGTTGAGAGTATAGAAAGAGGTGTATACCATGTAGGATATGAAATAAAAGGCAAGTATTCATCAGCAGATGTTGTAAGAAGAGACTATTTTAGCATTGAAATAAAAGGCAAGTATTCATCAGCAGATGTTGTAAGAAGAGACTATTTTAGCATTTTCTTCCCTGAGAGGTGTTCTTGTTATGAGAATATTTAATCAGCATAGTCACAAAGTCTGCAAGGATGGTGCTGGGTTGTATGAAATGGTCTTTGTCAGTTTCTAGAGAATAGGTTTCAAGAGGATAGGTTATCCTCTCACCTCTAGCATTAATGGGCAGATTTATTAGCAACTTCAGAAAAGGACCAAATAATGCTTAGGTACGGAGCTTGAAATGCCAACTTACTTCTGCATTGAGCTCTCAAGGGCAGGACCTGCAGAAGGAATTTATCTGGTTATTGGCTTTTCTCTCTTTAATGGATAAACTAATCTTCAGCTCCACCCAGTTAATTTTTGAGAACACTGAATTTGCTGAAAATTAAACAGTTAAGGATGCAGGATATTCTCAGCTGTTAGCTTCCTGCTGAGAAGACTGAGGCCTTTTGGAAAAAAAATACTTGTGGCAGTAGCTCAGGAAGTATCTGAAATCCTTACAATGAAGAAAGAGAACAAAAGGAAGCAAATATTGAAAAGAATATTCTCACAAAGTTATCTCCCAGTCTGCAGACCAGATATAATAAAAGCAAAATTTAGTTTATATATACATATTTCATGTTATTACTCATTTTATTACTCTTCTGTATTTCCGCAATTTAATAGCATATGTAAAAACAAAACAAAACAAAAAGATCAGATTATGGCTGGTCTGTGAACTATGTGGTTTACACATTTATTACTTCTTTTTCAGTTTGTGATATCTGACTGGTCGACCAGGATATTGTTTTTCATACCTACATAGTCTGTAGCTAATTAGTAATGTGAATAATTAACAATGGTAGCAATAGGTATTTTCCATAGATTTTTAAAGTTTTATAAATCTGGTGTATTGTTTTGTTTTCCATCTGATAAAACTCTGGAAATTCTGTTTTAGATTATAGCTTGGATTAAAATAAAAAAAATCACTTAGCTCTTATTCACATAAGGAACAAGGGAAATGATTGAAAAGAAGATATGATTTATATATAGATTACAGATATTTTGGTTTCCCAGGGACGGTATGAGTATCATCTGGAATGAAACACACACCTCTATTACACTTGCGTGACACTGTCCTGAGAATTCTTGAGAATCTTCCTCTCAACACTATAGCTAGTGAGAATGAATTCTATAGTCCCTAAACCTGACTTGTGTCACGGGAGAGAGGAGATTATATCATATTTCAGTATTAGAGGACAAAAAAATTCTAAAAATTCAGCTTTTATGAGTTTTCTTTACTGTGCATCTGATATCACTGAACATGTGTATTGAGTTCCTGTTTTCTTGTGCTACCCTTAGGTCTGTCCTGACAGACCATTTAAATATACTGTATGTTCTGTGGACAAAATGCCAGAGAGATGAACTACAACCTGCCCACTTGAAATAAAAGAAAAACTGCTTTGAACCTGCTACTTCTAGAAACTTAGAAACCATTTCTTCCTTATCATGTTAATCTGAAATGTGACAAAATTGATCTAAATATGGGTCTGGAAGCAGGTCTCAAATAAAAAAGAAACAAACAGGCAGCTATCAAAAATTCTGTTTGAAGACACCTGCTCAACTCTGTTTTACTTTGTGGGAGAAAATATTTTTATGCTCTTTTTCTTTGAATGCAGATATCAGGAATTATATTTATATCTCCTGCTGAATCAAATTAAGTATTAACAAAGAAAATGTTCTCTACTTCATCAAAACTCTTTATCTGAGTTTTCTTTTCAAAACCTATCACTATTATGTCCTCTGATAGTATATCTCACACTAGCAGTATTTTATCTGTTTTTCTCTATCTTTTAAAGAAAAACTGGAATCACTTTAAGGGGCATTGCCATCTTAAAAAATCAGTATTTTTTTTCAGTGTGTAAAATTACTCTTAATTCCATAAGGTGCCTAATATTGTTGAAGCATAGATGATCAAAGGAGAGAATGTGTCATTCATACTCAGTTTATTTAACTGTTCCGTGTTTGCCAGTTTCTCTATTACAGGCATTACTCAGTGGCCCACAAGAGTGAAGGAGTGATATACTTTAAAGATAGGGAAGTATTCCTTCTTAGAAAAGTAAGTTGAGAATATATGCCAGTATTTTCATAGTGAACTCAGAAAAAGAAGTGTACAAATGCTATGGCAATAAAATAAATTGAGATTCTTGCAGGAAATGGGAATGGGTTAAGGAACTTATTCTGGGAGAAAAGGATGAAGTTTAGAAAACAAAAAGAGTAATGAGTATGAGGCCAGGAAGCTGTACTGTCCTGGATCTGTGATGGGAACTGTGGGAGATAAATTTTATTCCCCTTAGATGCTTATGTTCTTACATATTTGATCCTCTTTGACTGCTGTGTGAAATATGGTATATGTGGACATACGGCCTTTTACATAGCTTGAGCTCTTTGCTTTCAAAGGTAATTAATGCAGTTTTACCATCATGACAATCAGAATGGACAGGTAAAAGAAGTACTTAGCTATCTCTTTCTCAAAACAAGACAATCTCTAATACCAAACTCTCATGTCAAACTACTACAATTTTTGACTGTTTCGTTTCTAGGTCTTAGAAGAGTAAGGGTCCCTGATACTGCTTTACTTTCTCAAAACTCTGTTTGGGTGATGATTCTTGTGTGAATAATCATGGTTATAAATTACTACTTTCTGTAAATATGGTACAACCTTCTGTTAGATTATATTCCAGAACTCAGCTAAAATATAAAACAAAAAGAATTGAGGAGACAAAGTATTTCCAATGCTGAAATCACTAGAATTTATTTTCCCTGCTACTTCTCTCCATTGTACATTACCATTTCAGTGGTCCCGTTTGCTGATAGAAGTTCAGGTGTTCTCAGCATTGAAGGACAAAAGTAATTAACTTAGACAACTAAAGACATTGAGAAGAAAAACCAGATAAATTGGCAACATAATAAAAGACAAATTTCATTGCTGATAAATCCATGATAATGTATGTTAGATACTATTTGTAGTCATTCATAGAATCGTAGAACCATAGAATGGCTTGGGTTGGAAGGGACCTTTATGACTATCCGGTTCCAACCCATAGGCAGAGCTACTACCTATTAGATTAGGCTGCCTAGGACTCCATCCAACCTGTCTTTTAATGTCTCCAGGGATGAGGCAACCACAACTTTTCTCAGCAACCTGCTCTATTCAAGGCCTTGCCACCCTCTGAGTAAAACATTCCCCCGACTTCTAGCCTGAATCTCCCCTCTTTTAGTTTAAACACATTCTTCCTTGTCCTATCACTGTAGGATTAATGTAAAATTTTCTCCCTCCTGCTTATAAGCTCTCTTCAAGTACTGGAAGGCAGTACTGAGGTCTCCCCAAAGACTCCTCTTTCCTGAGCTAAACAAGCCCATCTCCCTCAACTTTTCTTCATAAGAGAGGTGCTTCATCCCTCTGATTGTCCTCATGGCCTTCTTCAAGACCTGCACCAAAATCTCCGTATCTTTCTTGGGATACTCAGGTCTGGACTCAATATTCCAGATGGGATCTCACAGGGATAGAGTAGAGGGACTTAGGACTTCATCTGGTTGCAATTGATACTAAGATTCAGTTCAAACCTATTACCTCTTCAGAGCTTTTCAGGAGCACAACACTCCTCAGCTAATGAAGACTTAACTACCTTATGAAAGTAGTTTGTTTTCACTGTCGTTGTTTTTGAGAGGAACAAAATGGATAGCTCAGAACCAAGAAGTTTTGGCAATAGCTGTATATAGACATGACATATAACATTTTCTCCTAGATGTAAACCAAGACTCCATACAGGGCATCAGCTGTGAAACCACACTCCTCCATGCTGAGTGCTGATCCTGTGCTATAGAAAAAACTCCCCCTTCTTCCACATATTCACCACACTTTGCAAACATTAACTAATTAGTTAATCTGAGGTCCCACTTATAACCTAGATCCTTTTTTAGAATCTGATTTAGAGCTAATTAATTAAGATGAGTTTCTGGCTTATTAAGCTCTTCATAATAAGGACATTATTTTGATTAGTCTGATGCTACTCTCTCATTTTTTTTACTCTGATTTCAGCATCATTCTCAGTGAAAGAGTAAAAATTGCTTGTTGACAATCACAGACAATAAGAACAGCAGGGAACAGGTTGGCACTCATCAAACCAGTTCAGCAATTGGATTTCCCCAGACTCTGTGATATCCAGGGTACTTTTGCCTCATAGAATTAACAAAAGCTCATCTTCCTCCTCATTTAGATCCAAAATTACATCTAATTCAAGTGGGCATTCACCGTGTTACTACCTTCCTGCGCTGCATTTATGATAAGGTACTCCCTCTCTGAACTCAGAAAGAATGATTAAAAAAGCAAGTAAATAACTACTGATCACCAAAACATAAGTGAGCAATATAGAGTGCAAAATTTCAATGAAATCTTATAGATTATTAAGGAGGGAACAAACCTCTTCTGCAATACATTTCCATTAGTCTGTGTAAGCTGCATGCATACACATTCAAACAAATTTTCAGTTAACTTTGGTGAACTGTCCACTCTCAGTAGAATAATGATATTGCTAGCTCTTTTTCATTGGCTTCACATGACAGTGGAGTTAATTATCTAAGCTGTCTGCTACTACACACTCCTCTGATCTTTGGTTAGAAGTAGTAATTAATGAGTGCCCATAAGAATTTCTTTAAAGTGTAAAGTGTAGCTCTTCAAATTTGAATCTCCAAGCTGACCTTAACTGTAGCTTTAACGTTAGACAATACTTTAACTAACATCTGAGTAATAAACCCTGTAAGAGCTGATTGTCAGTGACTGACTGTGCCCAAAGGAGCAGTTTCTGCTATTTCACAGTTTATATGTAGATCGGGATTATTACTAAGCAAGATTAAAAGATCACTTGTAATATTTGAAAGAGCTGCAAAAAGACAAAGCAATAATGCATGTTACTTGGATTATATTTAACAAGAGGAGTCTTTCCTGGTTACTTCTTGGCTACTTCAATGTTAGCAGCCTACCCTCTCCTCAGGCTATTCAGACTTGAACTTGTTGAATGACCTTCACAGTCATGTATAGAACAGGAATTTGGCTATATCATCTTTTCCACAGTCTAACTTATCTTCTTCTGTCCTTTTGTTTCTTTGTTTCTTTGCTTCTGTCTTGTTGTTGCTCCTGTCTTTTGTTTTTGTTTGTTTTGCTTTGTTTTGTTTGTTCATTTGTTTTTCTTCTGTGATGTGAGTCAGCATGAGGTGCGGCTCTCTTCCGTTTGCCTTGTTCTCTGGGAACGGTCTGTTTCCCTTCTTAGTTTTCCTTAATATTTCTTTATTTTCTTAACAGAAAATAAAGTTCCATACAGTTGAGTTTATGTATCACATATCCTGCAGAAGACTCAGTGCACATAGTGTTTATTGCATTCATAACTTCCACTTAACTGCAAAGTTCAAATAAATTCCATGCAAAGCATATTGACACAACAATTAGGGAAGCTTAATTGCCAATAGTAAATTATTCACAAAATAACTGTTACGTATTTGACCTATAGAAATACTTTCGAAATATCATTAAAAGGCAAGGCTAAGAACGGAAGTTCATAATTTTTAGACACAAAAATTCATAGATTCAGATCATGGTTTTAGAATTTCTCTTGTGCCAAACATCACTCATTTCTCATTGCTCCACACGATGTAATAACCTCTTTTTCCCTGTTCTTATAGGTTCTATTGACCTTCTCCCTGCTTTGCCTACATGTCATACTGGCATACAACTTTAACTCTTACATCTTTATTTCTTCAGACTAATAAACATAACATAATTAAACTCTTGGCAATTTTTCACAAGCTATTTGAGGTTTACTGTTTATGTTTTCTGAGTTGAAAAGTGTAAAAACATTTGCAAAATTGCTTGTCTGTTTTTATCTTCTTTATCAGCTGTTCCAAAAAATATGGCTGTCTGCCATCCAAACTACAACTGACATATCCTCTGCTAATGCAGAAACCTTCAGGGATTTTGGAAAGAATGATATGACAGTTTTTTGCCCTAATCTTGTTATAGTCTTAGTAACTACAAATTGATCTACACAGTGAATAGACTACACAGTGAAATAAAAGGGAACAGGGAAGGATCTCTGTCTGTAAAGCCAAATTGGATGGGCTTATGTCCATATCACTTCTGTCTGGTTCCTTCTAAAACAGAGTAACTATATAGCACTTGGCCCTGGGTGTTCTGGATTTTTTTATTTGTGTCCCTAAAATATAATTACTTCTGTGTTTAAACAGTTCGAAATAATGTGAGGGATATTCTGTGTTCCACCTGAATGTTGTTTTAAGCTGGTACAGTTTTTGTTTATTTCATGCTTTGAAGTGCTCTGGTTACTGAAGATGCATCAGCGGATAACTATGTAGGGTGGAAACCCATACAGTCTTATGCTACTTTTCTTCAGTGTGGTCCCTGCTATGAATTATCCTCAAATCAAGTAAGAATGCTTTTGAGAAAACTAATCTGAACAGTCAAGACAGAGCTTAGGAAAGGAAGAGCAGCAAAGAATATACACAGTTGTGTTTCAGGCAGAGGTTTGATCTTTTTCATTTTAGCATTGCAGACATCCTTGAGGTTTCTTTGCTAAGCAATTTTACAGGCAAACTCTTCAAAAAACAAAAGGTCAGTAACACTGTTGGCGAAATCTATTACAGTAAGGCTCCTCAAAAGAGAACAGTCAAATTGCTGTCTTAGAAGGAAGAAAGAATGGTTGGAGCACAGCAAGAACTATTTTACTTCTTTCAAAAGAGAATGGATAGAAAGCAGGATGCAGAGAGCTGAAGAGAGAGACAAAGATAAATAGAGGACAAGGCCAAGCAGATTGTGTAACAGAGAAGCATGTGCTAATAAGAGTATCAGAGGAAGAAAATCAGACAAAATTAATCAGGCTGGGAGAAATGTGGAAAGAAGCTGTAAAAGGTCACAGCAAGACATGGTCATGAGCTTGAATGATGTTTTCAAATAAGGAAGTTGAGAACTGAGTTTGCAGTAGAGTGGAAAAGAATAAAGACCAGTGTTATAGGAGCAGTAAGATTAGAGAAGCTCTTATGTTAGTTTTTAATAAAAACAGTAAAATTGTCTTAGACTTGAAGTGATTTAAGTGAAAATGTTTCTTGTTAGCTGTAGCTAGCACTTGGACTCATTTGATCTCAGGACTTTGAAGTACCACATGTACTGAAGTACCACATGTACCCTGATGGCTTTCTTCCTGTCTTACTGGCTTTACTTCAAATTGAATTAAATTCTAGCAGTGTCTGATGTATATGCTCTACTTTCATGATAACAGTAGCATAAAACAAGAGTCACAAACAGTCTAATGACAAAGAGTCTAAAAGCTGGGAGCTGTGGTCAGTTATAAAGCAAGGGTAGAAATGTAGTCTTTAATCAGAAGCATCAAGTTGGAAACGACTCAGTCTGGAGCTCTCTGATTCAACTCCGAGATGTCCACCACTTGGTAGCTCTGCTGCTCCTAAGAATCAGTCTCTAGTCCCTCCAGTTAATGCTGCAGTGTTTGAACATCCTTGTTTTAAGATCTTTGAAGTCAATCAGAAACCCCAGCTGACATTTTCAGCAAATGAAAACAAAGATTCCAATAAAGAAAAACTCAAAATGAGAATGTAAAGACGATTCAGAGTAATCACACTGCTTTCAAAATTAATGCCAAAGTTCTTACCTTAGTATATTCTTAGGGGAATGCTGCCCAGCACAGGAAATTAGCAGCATCAAAAGATGTCTTGGATTATTTCTAGCTAGATATATGCCTTGATGACAATCTCTTCTGTCAGAATTAGGATCTCCTTTTTTCCAGGCTTTTAATTGTTTTTCGTGGTATTATATGTTTGTATTTTCATCCTTTGCAATTGTCTACACCAAGAAGTAGAACTTCTGAGATTTTAAGCTTACCAGATCATACTATGGTGTGAAATCTAATTTTTCTCCTCTTCCTTTTTCTCCTAAAGTTTCAACTTAAGAAAGAGTCAAGAAAAAAGTGACCAAGATACACTCGTGCATGATAACTTAAGAAATACAAACATTTAAGACATTTAAGACAATCACTTGTGGCTCCATCATTAGATTTCAGAATACTCAAAGTTGCATTAAATACAAACACATATCAGGTTAATTCCTGACATCAAGCGCTCTTTCTTCATTAAAAGTTTCTCTATGTATTTTAAGACGAGCTTCAGTTCTTGTTCAGTTGTAACTTGGAGAAGAGTTGTAGAAGGAAAAGGGCTTCTCCTGACGTTACTCTCAGGAAGTGACCTAGCTGTGAGGTGTGATCACACGCTACACCACACCATGTTCTATTCCTTGGCTTGCCTTACTTGTTTATCTTTGCTGGAAATTTCTATTAATTCACAGCAGCAGTCTGTGCCAAATGCCAGTTATTCTATTTGTATTCCTTTACTCAAAGAAAATAATTTTTAAATCCCTCGAAGTTCCTGAGGAATTTTCAGAAAATTGGAATGGAGATAAATGAATGTGGAACTGTTTGTAAAGCAAAACTCCTCAGTATAGACCTCAGACTGATGACAGAATGTCCTGATAACTGCTTTTCCTGTACAGGTGGTTATGAACTAGGAAGAAATCAGATTTTATGTGAAAGGGTCCAGTACAGAAGAGTGGCAGACAGCTGCTTCTTAAGTGATTAAAGACAGAAGGTGATGTCCCATATTTGGCAGGGCAGGGGCCTCACAACCACAGCCAGAAGTCCAAGGCACTAGCATCTGGATTTGGATGGTCACCTCATTCTCCTTAATACAACATGTCATCAACAGGCAGGAGAGATCCCTATCCTGCACCCCCTTTCCAAATTATTATTGGGAATGAGCATGGATACCGTTCTTTTGTAGGTTATACAGGTAATCACTCCAGAGTACTGAAGGTACGTTACTGTAGGACATCTTCCATTTCAGTTTCACTCAAAAAGTCTCTTGTCGCTGCCCTATGGTGTGAACCAAAGTATGATACATAAAGATGAACAGATTAACTTCAAAAGCACACTCTTGAGCAAAACTAAAATGCTGGTTAAGCTGAGAATAACTACACAAATGCCACTGAATTTACATGGTGAAAATGGGATGTAGGCAATTGAACACAGGATAGAGCATGCACTTTAATCCAGACAAGGAGGCTCAAGAGCCTCCAAAAGAGCAGCTGACTACTACATGAGAGAAATCTTTGTCAGTGGTGGTAGATATTCCTGAGTATTTCCTTTGTTGGTTCCTGCCAGACCCTGCTTGTACCCTTGGAGTTTCACTTCTCCCTCAGTTGCACTGAATGATGCTTTAATCATTTTGTGATTGCCTTCTTAAGCAAAGAAGGAAAAAAGGAGCATAAATGACTGTTTTCATTTATTGTTTTTTTAAATTATGTTTATTTACAAGGCAAAGTTAATGGATTGAGTAAAGGTTTATTGTGAGCAAACATTAAGTATAAATAAATCTTAACTTATAAATAGAGGAAGTTAGTATAATTCCTTTTTATATAGTGTATAGAATTGAAATCTGGCTGTAGAAAGCTGCTCTGTTTTGTCTGTTCAGTTTTAGCCCTTGAAACAAACAGCTTTTCTTAAAAGCATCTCTGCTGGCTGGTCTCTGTGCATTCTACTAATGCAGCAAAACTTTACCTCGATACACAAAGATTGAGCCTTGTTACAGCTTTCAGCTTCATAGATTCAGTGGGCAGTGAACTGGAGAAGTAATCTGAAGTATGCTGAGTGTGTTGAAGTATATGATTGTATAACTAAACCAACTGGCAAAACTAATTAAGAATGGTGTGTTGGAGGCCATAAAGTGCTGAGTTGGAGAGTTCTCTGCCTTAAGAGCTGGTCATGTCCAATTAGGTTTATCTGAATGAGTTGCTTTCTCTTCTTTTTTATATCAGAATAAAGACTGTAACTCAGATTTAAAGATAGGCTGAACACTGAGTTAAAGGCTTCATAAACAAAGTGAAATACAATGTGTATGACCACTGTTATCTTGTAGAGTTTCTTGCAGAATTATTTACAGGGCATGACCATTCAATTAGTGGGAAGGGACCTGTTAAGGCTCAAAAGTGATCTATGGAGAAGAGGGGGAACAGGGAGTGGAACTGCAAATGCAGTAAGTAATCCTGCTTTGTGTGCAAATTACATTTATACAAAAGGAAAGGAAGAGGACACGTCTTATAATTAGAGAACTCTGTTTTAAGTTTTGGAAGGGCAAGCATTCTTTGTTTTAGCTTAGTTTCATTCTCATTACAGATATATCTCACAGAATCCATGGTATATTTCTCAATGCTAATATCCTACAGGGCTTGTTAACTGAATCTACTAGGCCATCTAGTTCTCCCGTCAATTTTTTGGTTTTTTTTTCTTGTGCATGTTGTGGCTAAACATTATTTTTAAGACTGAAAGTGGATCTCAGTCTACCTGGGTTGCTCTGAAAGTAGGCCTCCTAATTATTTACGTGGAAACTACAACAGCTACAAATTGCACATGGCTTGTCTTTCATGTCACTTTCATCACTGCTGAAGCATATCACCCACTCCCTCACCATGCTCACATCCACTATTTGGACTCAGAAATGTTTAGTAAGCCTCGATTAATGCATTGGAATATTGGTGGGAAAATTCAGCTGCTGATATTTGCTGTACCACTAGCACCTGCTTCTGACACCAAAGGCCGACATAATCAAACAGGAGGTGTTACTTTCAGAGCAGCCCTTGCACAGCATACATTGAGCCACAGGCTAGAATAAAATCATTCATCCAGTTCTAGGATGAACTAGATGCACTCAGTTAGAGATGGAAGGATGCCAAGGAGTTCATGGTCTATATTCTATTTTCAGATCATTTTTGCTTGAACACAAATCCCTTGTGATTGGTGGAGTTTCTCCTAGCTTTCCTTTCTCGATGACACAGCAGGGCCAGTGTCTAAAATGTCTTTATGTTAATGTCAGGTTTTTTTTTACCTTCCATCTACGACTTTTTTTTTGTTTGTTTGGAGTTATTCTAAAATGACATCTGAATCTGTTAACAGTATAAAAAAATACCACACAGAATTAAACTTAAATTTTTAAATGTAGTTAGATGTGTTTCTGGCTCTTCTGATCAGTTTTTCAGAGTTTGTAATGCAGAGATTATAACCACAATTAAATTCTTCCCATGAACATATTTACACTATCATCACAGAACTCGAGGAAAGGCTATGCTAGATATACCAGAAGTGATTCTTGGAACTTAGAAAAAATGTTAGTGAAAATTCTGCTGATTCAAATTACAACCATAACCATTCATCGCATTGTTTAAATTTTGTTAATAAAAAAAATTCATTTAATTCCCTCTACCATTTCATTTAATGTGTGTCAAAATCCTGAATACACGGAATTCCTTATTTCTGCACTTAGCTGCTTATATCAGCTAAATTTAAAATCCCTTTCTGTATTATCTTTCTGAGATTCTAACTCATTAAGATTTTAATTACATGCACATGGCACCCCAATCGATCATTGTGAAAATACATAATCTTTACTTAAATTTTAAGCCCAGAAGAAACAGTTATGTCACTACGTTTTGATAAGGTTATTAGCACAGAAGGCATAGCTTAATCATTGCCTTTTCAAATACCAAAGCAAAATGTGGTGTGCTGCTGAGCAGTATCTACTGAGAACATTAGGAAACAACTTTATAGAGCTGTCATAGAAACTCTTTTATGAATCTTTAATATAATATTGCAATTTTAATTTAATTTTGCTTTGAAAAGCAAATATTTACGTAACTGTATTCCACCTAGAAGCTTCAAAGCCTACTTTTAGGTGAAGTATCACACGAGAGGCAAATAACTTTTCTTAGTAAATGTTTTGTTTGTTCATTTTTGTTTCACATATTCACTAGTGTAAGCTCAAAGTTCTTACTGACTTAATGTGCTTGTTTCTTTTTGATTATGAAAATCACAGTAACTGATATAAGTAAAGTTAAAATAAAATGCCATTTAGAAGACTTGAACACATTCCATTTTACTAGCATCAGTGATTTTTCGGATCTTTCCTGTTCAGGTTGCCTTGAGGAACTAAAAAAGTCTCTGTTTGCCACTTTGTGAAGAATGATAGCCCTCTGCATGTGATCAATATTATGTTAAGACTTTTGACAGTACTGAATTGAATTGCTGGAAAATCACAGTAGTTTGCTGTAACTTTTAAAGCTTTCTTTGTTTTGTAAGAATTTTCTAATACTAAAAGGCTCATTTTTCTTATTTTGTGCATGCACATATCTCCAAGAAGACAAAAGAAAATTACTGAGTAAGTTTAGAAGGATGTAGGTTTTCAGTAAGTCTTGAAAAGCCAGTGCTTCTAATTATTTATATTTTGTAAACAGAAAATGTAACTTCTTCTGTCAAGATGCCTAAATTTACAACTGAATAATTACAGTGTAGCAACAGGCAAACCCAGAATTCTCCTCTGCATTGTGTGAGGAATCTGAAGGGCAACTATGAAAATCTAGAACTTAACTACTTCCACCTGTAAAAAACAGAAGCAGGGAAAGCCTGTACAGTAGGGAGTGTATGTGTTTAATACGTTTTGTTTTTATTATTTATTTATTTATTCCTGCTTAGGGTTAGATATAATGTCATATACAATTTGGATAAGTGAAAACTTTGTCTGAATCTTCATGCCTTTAATAGCAACACAGATACTGCTTTTGTACAGCTACATACCACAGCATGTCAGACTCCTGTTGATGTTTAATTTGTTTTTCACAGTAACTTAAAATGTTCTCTTTCAAAAGGTAGGCTTGCCTGTATAAGCTTATTTCCTGAGATTATACCTGATGTTTTCTTCAGAGAAATATTATTCATCATATATAAAGCTCAGATTGAATTTTATAGTTCCTGAACTGCTGCTGGTTATCAGTTGAACATTCTGTCTGCTAGAAATAATATTAGCAATCTGATACTTCCGTTATACCCAAGACATTTCTCTCATCCAATCCAAAATCAGCTTTACCAAAGCATCTGTTTCAGGTGTTACAATAATCAATAAAGATAACTGATATGATCACTTAATCATTCATGTTTGTGGAAACTTATCTCCAAGTTAAAAGTCAGCAGTTCATTAGCCTTGGATTTAGAGCTATCTGGTCACTTTTTTCCCTTTATCTCTCTTGGTACTTGGCTCTGAGAATTATATTTAGCTTAGACATTCACTGTACATAGATGATAAAAAGGAACTTCTAGGTAGGTCATATTTTCCTTCATTCTTCCCCTTGCCATGGGTGTATATGGCCTATTACTATGGAGTAGCTCCTTCAGTTTTCCAGCAGGCAGTTTTGGATTCAAGCAAAGGACCATTTTATTTTACAAAACAAATTATAATTAGTATGGTTTGAGTCCAAGGGGTTGGTTAGACATAGAGATGCCATATGGTATTCTGCGAATGACTGCATCTATTGTATGTACAACTGGAGCACAATTAGACTTTAATAGCTGTTTGTATTCATCAACCATAGCAGCAGAAATTTAATAAAAACAAAAATAATTTCCTCCTGATTAAGAGAATCACACAACTAAATGATGACATACCCAAATGATCATTGATTTATTTTGTTCTTTATGTCAACAGTTCAGACAGGTGAAGATGATGTTTTTTATTGTTTTTAAAACCTGAAATCTCTTGGAATTCTCACATAAATCTACTTCCCAAATCCTGGCCAGAATTACCAAATACTACTTTTAACTTACAGTATGTACCTCAGAATTCTGATAGGTACAGACTTGCTTACGCTTTCCTAGAATGAAAAAACAATTTGATTAAGTAATACTTTTGTACTGAGGGAGGTACGATTGGAATTAATTCAAGACTATTTCTAGCAAATATATATATATGTCTGTCATGGGATAAAATTTCTGCTCTCAATTTTGTTCGTTGACGATGTTTCATCAATATGGATGAATAAAAGCCAACCGTAAAGCATCTGAGCTTGCCAGTTACTTCATATACTTGTAGACATATATCACCAACAGTGATCTTCATTTTGTATGTCCATACCTTTGCGAAGTTTAATAAAAAAATGTTAACTGTCCATGCTACTTATTTTAGCATATACTTCAGGATGCTGATTCCACCAATGATGTCTCTTTTCCTATATGTATCATTTCTTACTTTGTGTTTTTCATCATTACAAATGGATTATTCTGTAGTGAACTAAATTCCCCTCTTCACTATTGTTCACCTTCTCCAGAAATATGGGAAGACCCATTAAGACATCAAAGAACTGGGTAAATGTTAGTATGAAAGAGTCACATTAGTATGGGTCATTGGTGCCATGTGGAAGAGATTTTAAAAAGTGATAAATATGGGAATTTCATCTACTTTCACTGTAACAGATATCTACTTTTTAAAAATTGATAATTGTGATGTGAAATGGATTATCGCAATTTCAAACTATGCCAAGTATTTTCAAATTAAAATAACTTACTGACAGATTTGGTATATACAATTATAGAAAAAATAAACGAGCCTTGAAACAAACAAGTGATGTATTCAACAGATATCAGATTATATTATGTGTTCATAATTCATTATCTATATATTTATAGCTCTAACTGTGGAAAAAAAATTTAGCAAATTCTAGATAGGATATAATAAAATAGCATAATTGTTTTACTAAGTGACATTATAGCAAGGAAAATAAAAGATTATTTGATCAGATTAGACTGTCTGGTGGAGTTTGAATTATGTAGACATGTTGGTCTGGGTTACCTGAGGGTTTATTTCTGGCCAATAACAATGCTTTCATAGACATCTTTAAAAACTGGGCAGTAGAAGCAACATCCTTTGTACAGATGACCAAGTAAATGAACCTGATACCAGTTGTTTTGAAAAAATGTCCATTAAATACTCTTTTTGTGAGTGCTACTGAAAAATATAGAACGGTGGAAGTCTCAGTACCTTCTCTTATAATACAACTTAGAAAGTTGTGTTTATTATTAATAATTAATAATTGATTTCCACTAAAATAACACATCTTTGAGTTTATCATTTTCCAGATTTTTTCATCATCATCTTTTCCTTGTCTTTCATACAAAAAAAAAAAAAAAAAAAAGAGAGAGAGAGCTAAAGACAGACAGATAAAAATAAAAATGAAATCTAGTAAGTATTTCCTTAAATAAGGGTATTTTTTTCCTCCATATATTCTAAATTGTTTGGAAAACCTCGCAGGGTAAAGATTGTTCTGAGTTATCAAGGTGAACTAAATGAACAATCTGATAGGACTTGATGGTCTCTGAATGTCTATTCCATCTCCTCTCCCTCTCTTGTCTCTTAATACTCTTGATTTCTTTCTTTTCTTACTTCTGTTTCAGTGGCCCTACATACTACAAATTAATTCTAATAGTACATCTTGAATGTGACCTATGAAACATGATTTCTGAGTGAAAAAGTAAATGCTTTCTAAACCGCTCCAAGCATTATGTATGTTAACTATTGGAAATATGTCATTTTGTGTTTGATGTTGTCCAGCTTTATCTTTCAGCCTTTGAATATTTTTTTGCTTTCATCTCTCAGACTCATTATTTTGTTTACAGAATATTTTTCAGAATACTTATGCACTATGCAATCAAGTCATTTTTGAGCAAGCTGAAAAGATCAAATCCATAGAATCCCTCTGTAGGTCTTCATGTTTCTGGAAGGGTTTCTTGGCCTGTGAATCAGAGAAGTGAGATCTCATAACAACCTATCAATACTAATCATGACAACAAACCAAACTATGCTTGAGGATCTTTGTATCTAAGTTAATACATTTCAAAACCTATAACTGAGTTTCATAAATATACACAGTGTTAATACTCTATTGATGTATTAACTTTACTTTCAGTCAAATTGCATTACAAGTCTTGCTGATACTTCTATCTGCTAACGACTTGATCAATAAAAAAGACCTACTTAGTTGGACAGAAGTAATTTCTTCTAACCTATCTGATAAGAATGGCTTTGTTGTGCTAATCACCTAAGAAACATTTATTCTTTGCAGTGTTTGTAAGCAATGGGAATTTAAATTAGTGAATGAATGTCTTACTTTTTTGTGAGACCAGGAAATGTGGCTGCCACTTTTTTTCCTCCTGTTCTCCGATGTTCACCACCCTAAAACAGGTCTTTATTTGTGGAGTGAAAAAATTAAGTTTGCTAAATTCCTAATTAAAACACGCTCTCTGTGAAGAATCTTAAATAGGCAGCAGAGTTAAAGATTACACTGTTACATAGATCAGTTTTTCAGTGATGTTTAAGATGTTTTTATTCTCATGTTGCACAGTTTTTATCTACATGTAGCAATTCATCTATTATGCAATTGTTTGACAGATTTTAAAATAACAAGTCGGCATACTAAGAGTAAAAACACGTTTCCAAATCTTTGTAGAAATTTTTCAGATTTTACATGCCCAGAAACTACAAATTTACATGCACCAGTAATAAAAACATACATTTTTACAATATGTGGAGGGCATCTTTGCTGAGGAAAATGATTATCAGTGATACAAAATAAGCATCAAAGGAACTGAGATCACATATATGTGAACTCTGGAGAGCATCATCTGTCTGTTGTGACATTTTAATGAATTACTTAAGATAATTGATGCAATTACAACATCCTCGCCTGATCTTTTCTGTAAGGGTAATCTTCAGTTTAAAAATATCTAATGCAATTGTGTCATTTTTGATGAAGGACAAGTGTTAGATTATGCAAGTACTTTGAGCTTAAACAGAGATTGAGGTTTCCTCGAAAGATTTAAAAATAGAACTCTCAAGTTTTTAAAACAAAAAGATTCTAGGCATAATATTTTGCAGGTGTCACTAAGGAATCATAATTTAGATGATGCTACGTTTCTGTGTTTTGGCAGTTGAGTGTGGATAGGGTGCCTCTTATTCTTAAGTGAATTATAGGGCCTCACACTGAATCTTTTATTTTATCTTTTATTGAAATCAATTAAGCTCAAAGCCTGGTCTAATTCTTAGCTTTTGTGAAGATGCAAATGCAGTCTGATTCATATATTATACTGCATTCTGTAGAAGATGCTAGTATGACTGAGGGAGACAGACTTCACCGAAACTCTACAGTTGTGTGATTTTAGGCTTATTTAAATATACTTCTCGTGTTTTCATTGATGATGTCGAACAAGAGAAAAGGTCTCGTGCTGACTGAAATCTACAGTAAATTCTGACTGATGCCAGCAAAGATATTGCAGTTTAATGGATTAAATTGCTGGACCATATTTAGAAAGCACAGCATTAATATTCTGGTAAAGTTATCCCTTCCTCCAAAATTTCTATTAGTCTTTTTCCATCATGCAATTATGGATCAATTAATTCTTAACACTTTTTAATATATCAGTGCTTTGTAATGGTTTTAATTTAGCAAAGAGGAGGTACAGTCCATTACACATAATTAACATTGCTGCTATGAATACACCATGGCCAGTGCTGGGGAGGTCATTTAGATTACAGCAGCAGCCTCTAACCATTGCTTGGCACTCAGCTCTCCTGGGCATGTATGAGCTACAACTGCATTTTTAAACCCCTTAGTGTACTTCTCGACAGCCCTGCAAGCAGCACTGGATTAGATTTTGGAAAAAGTACTCTTGTTCTACAGACACTGCAGTTGTAGTTGTAATATTTGGCAATTTGTACTTCCTTAATATCAAGCAAGAAGATTTCTAGCTCTGAAGCAAAATTATAGGCTCTAAATCACTTCTAACACATTTTCTACAGAAGTTGTGAGCCAAATTCAGCTGTGTGCAGTCTAAACTTCACTAACTTAAAGAGAATTCAGACTGCTTAGACTAGGACTGAATGTCATACAACACTGCATTTTCCCTATCTCAACTAACATGTTAGTTTTTAAAAAGTAGGTGTGCCTGTTGCTTCAGAAAGTGTGTTCAAACTGTAGAAGCCCTACAGGAATTTAAGTAGTATGATATGATGAGTTGGCAGGATTCACAGTATAACGCATGTCCCAATTTCAGGAGTATGCAGAGTAGATATCATTATCACATCTGAAACCATAGAATTTGGAAAATATCTGTAAAGTTTTTTTCATCACCAAAAATCAAAGTAAAATCTTCAGGCGGACACTACAGAACTTTCTTATCAAAAGTATTATATCTAGGCAGCTCTAAAAGTTGCTAGTTGATAGAGCAAATTCTCAGTTATCAAGCACTATTTTTCAGTGTAGTCACAACCATTGGCTAAGTATTTTCACCAGCAATAATCAAGAGCCTGCATGCTGAGCTGTAAAAATCTGCCTGGCATCCAGGCTTGTCTTTCATGTTGCTTTCATCACTGATGAAATGCACTGCCCACTGTCTCACTGTACTCACATCCACTATTTGGTCTCCAGAAACATTTAGCAAGCCTTGATGAGTGTCAGTGGGGGCCATTGTTTTTCCACAGGGAAGATTTCAGTGACACTTCTTTCATATGCACTTCTATCAGACACCATTTTGTCACACTGCCCTCTGCTGCCATCTGTCACGCAGCAACAACATGCAGTGGAATATTGGTGGGAAAAGTCAGCCACCAGTATCTGACGTACCACCAGCATCTGCTTCTGATATCAAAGGCCAACATAATAAAACAGGAGGGATTACTTTTGGAGGAAAACTTCTACTTTGTTTTACCATATCTGTATTTAGAAATTTTGTTATCTTCATTATTTGTTTTAGCATACTGTGCCAATGTTTTAGTATGAAATGTACTCATAAATGCCACTTAAAATGAAAATGTCACGTGCTTACAGCCACCAAAAATCAAAGTCATTGATTTGAATGTCATCTCTTTACGTTCCTTCATTCTTTGATATTGCACTGCTCAGGAAAAGCAGCTGGTTAAAAAACAAAGTCTCAAATTATCAGCTATCACACTTCAATGTGTAGCATTTACCATTACTGCTTTATACAAGAGATGTTGAGGAGCCTGGCTGTTTCATTAGCTCTGAGTTGTGCAACACTCAAGTACAGAGTTAGCCTCATTTTCATAGGTACTTACAGCTTATAATGAAGCCTGTGTAATCTTGCATTTGCTATACTGTTCTGTGAATCATGCTAGCAGCTTTCAATAAGGTTAGTAATTAAAAGAAGGGTAGTGATATGATGATTAATTTTTATGATAAATGGACTGCAATGTAAGTAGAAAAATATTCCTGCTGTGCATGATTCTAACAGTTACTAACAAATTCAGTTGCAATATTCATAGAATCATATAATGGTATAGGTTGAAAAGGACATCAAAAAACACTTAGATTCAACCCCCCAGCTGTGGGTAGTTGCCAAACACTAGACCAGGCTGCCCAGAGCCACATCCAGGCTTGCCTTGAATGCCTCCAGGAATGGGGCATCCACAACCTTTATACTATTCAATAGCAACAACAACAAAAGAACAAAGAAACTCATCAATGTACATGCATATATACCCGCATGTATTTCCTCTAGCCCCAGTGCGCACTCTGTTTTTTAATCCACCATCACAACATACTATTCTCTACCTCTTAACCATTTTCCTTCAAGGTCAGTGTTTCTAGTCCAAAGTCATAAACATTTCCCCTAGCTCCACTGTGAATCCCTGCTCTTTTTCCAAACTGAGACCTGCAGTTCGACTCCTTAAGCCACTTGCAGAAATAATCCTTTTAGCTTCTTAAAGAAGCTGTTCTGGACCAACAACTTTGGTTGCCATTGTAGTCATAAACAGTTTGAAAACTTCTGGTCTTTATAACAACATTGTCCTGAAAGTATGTTTTGTAGGGAAGGAAAGAAGCTGACAGTTTGACTTAACCCACATCAATGAGGCTGCAGCCCTTCCTTCTTCTTCCATGGAGGTTTTGCTACTTTACTGACAGAAGGGGACTGTGATACACACCCATATGGTTCACCCCTTTCTCAGACAGCTCTAGTATGATGGCAGCTGAAGCAGCAGTAGTAGAGTTCATATTTTCATTTTTCCCTTTTGCAGGTACACAGTACGAGTGTTGATCTTGCTTCCAAATATGCTGCCAGCTGCTGGGGGAAGCATGTTTCCTTCAGACAGATGAAAAGCCTCTTAGAAATGGGCATTATTTAAATTGCGGGTCACGTGCTTATGTACAGCTCTAAACAAACAAGATGTGCATATTATTACTAGAAGCATTAACTACTGAAAGTCATATATATGTATTCTGGCTGCTGTCCTATTTTTTATTTTTATTTTTTTTTATAAGAGGTATTCAGTAAACAAGAAAAAATTATCATAATTTCTAAAACATTAAAAGAGTGAGAAATATTTTTTAAATTGATGAAAAAAAATTGTTGATGTATATTACCAAGTGGGAACCACCATAATTGTACTAAATCGGTAGTTATCCTTTTGATGATCTCTCATTTGTCAAAATTCCCTGAAAACATTAGAAATATATTATTATAAGAATATAAAATTTATGGTTTACATTTTTATTTTATTTTATTTTTTTCAGAATGCTGATATCCCAGCTGTACACTGAAATGTATTCAAGCCAAAATGTACGGATTCTGAGCAAAGACAGAACTCTACCAGAAAAAGATGACTCGGTCTCTCTTAATGTCCAGGTCAGACTCCTCTCTGCTTCTGTTTCTTTGGTGTCTGCCTTCTGTTTTACCACCACTACTGTCTCGATGATGGCTCAGTTTCATTGACTGCTATGAATTACTCTCTGGCAGCCATCTCAGCTGTGCCTCTGTGGATATTGTTTACAGGCAAGAAAATAGTTGGAGTACTTATCCAACTTTTACCCGTCTTTATTTTCTTGATGCATCTAAAAACTGTTCCAGTTTCCTATAAAACATTTTCCAGAAGGATCAATTTGTGCTTCTGAGGGCTGTGATTACAAGGACCTCACAAAAGTTGTTGACTCTGCCCACATGACATTGCAGGTGAACTACACAGCCATGAGATCATATTGGTGCATTTCAGAAAACTGAAGCATATGTGTAAAACTGCTGGATCCCTAGCCTTTCAGCCACATAGTAGTCCAGCTTCAGGCTGTAGCATCTCTACATCTAAAGTGCCCACTGTTTATTCTCAGTCTCTAATTGAGATTATGTCTTTGTTTGGTCTTTGTTTTCCTACCTGGTTTCTGTCTTCCTGTTAATTTCACCATGGAGCCCGGCTCATTGTCTCCCTTTAGGTCCCTGTCTAATTACTCCTAATATAACGCAGATGGCTCTCTCCTTGATCTCCATCATACTTGTCACTAATCCAATGGCCTAGAATGGTGCTCTTACAGCAGAAGGATATTCTGGTGGCTTGTAAACCTCATTTCCAAACTGTCAGATGTGATGAGATTAAGATGACTGGCTGTAACCTTTGAACAAGGAGTACACACCCATGTTGTCAGGTGGGCTAAGCATATTATGCAAGCATAAAACAGAAACTGCAGACTCTTTGACAGTTAAAGAACTTTAGCTACATGAATCTGTCTATGTAATGTGAAGGTGGAGCCAGAACTATAGGTCTGGAAGGAGTAGATGGGATGGGTTTTGAAGAGAAATGTATCTGCTAAATTGTTTTCACTGTCTGAAAACTAGATACAAAATGTGCTTTGAAGACTGGGAGATAACAAATAAAATAGTACACTTGTCAATAATTGATGGGAAAAAAAAAAGATGAACTGCTGAGTAACCTGGAGCTATGCATAAAGTTACTGGCTAAATTTAACCTTCTAAATTACGAGGTTAGTATGGAATTCATCTTACCCAACTTCAGACATTTACAACGTATGCTGTAGGCATATACAATTAAGCGAGACACTTGAGGCTTCTCTTTAAGGTCAATGGGATAAACAGAGTGATTCATTAGACCTGTTTTAGACAGTCAGTTTAGAAAGAGATTTACTCCCTCTTTCTCCCACTGATCTAAAAGAGGAGCCTCAAGAGACCAGCTCTTCGTATCTGTTTTTGCTCAGAGAAATCTCACTTTGACATTCTCTCTATAGTTACTATTCACTATGCAAAACAAAGGAAGCAGGTCCTGTGAAGTGTCCTCGTGCTCACTACCACAAAAGACTACATTAAGTTTTTCAGGTAGATATTTGCAAATTACACATAGTTAATTTCTCTGTCATCATTTTCATAATACATATTGGTGACAAACCAAGAAGCAGGAATGTATTTTATGCAAATTAAATTGGCCAAACATATAGATATTGCTTAGATTACTTACAACTAGATAAGAGTGGTTTAAAGTAAAACAAAGGAACTATATGAATTGGCAGTTTGGCAAGCAGAATTCAAGGAATAGAAACTTCGGCTACTTTAATGATTAACATATCAAATTGCATATTTTATCACAAGTGTTAATAACTTAGTGACTTAGATTTTTTTTTAATAGATATTATTATTTTTAATTAAGTAGTTAAAATTAATTCCAGTCCCAGGGTGAAGGAAATGAAATATGTTTCAATTCATGTCTTTAGATACTAATCATGCATTTTCTTAAAATGGAAAAACAGATCTCAGTGACGCTACTAATAAGACAATAAATACAATCTTTTATTTGAAAGTATACCCCACTGCAGTGCTGAATATTAGTAAATGAGAGTTCAGTTAAAGAGAAAAGATATAAGCAGAACATATAATCAATTGTAGCATTAGAATCTTAGAAAAGTGGAACTGAGAAAAATAAAGAAAGAAAGAAAAGCAACAACAGAGTAGAACAGGGGGAAAATGGCAGTGCATTTGTTGTTGTTAATAGGTGGTATAACATTTAATTGAATTTCAAGTAGTTAGAGTTAGTAGGCTTGAAATTAGGTGATATACACTTCTGGAACACAAGTTGCCTGGGAAGATAATGACCCAGTAAAAGAAGAAAGACTTTAAGTGAGAATAGGGTTTTAAGTTTGTGAAATAACAATGTATATTTAAAAATCAGATTTTCCAAATCTAAGGATTGCCCCACTCCAATAGTTTTACTCTGGTTATAGAGGGAGCTCCCTCTTCCATGAGAGCCAGAACCAGGGATGGATTTACTTATTTTCTTGTGTGTACTTGCTGCTTCAGATGCTCCTGGATGTAATACAAAGCAAGCATAGAAACCCTAGAAAGGACTCTGGAAGTGGCACTTGAAAGTCATTTTGATAGCTTCTAGAGCTGCTGAACATTCTAGATGAATTAGCATAAGTTGTAATGTTCTGCATTGACAGTCAGTGAATGCAGTACCTTCACTGTGAAGATAAGCCAGAAAACTGGCTAACATTCCATGCTGAAAAATAGAATGAATCTTGGTTTAGAGATTTGGACTGGTTGCAGTTTTCTCATTATTAAGTTATACTGCTCTCACACTGCTTATAATGTTTTATTTTTATGAAGAGGTAAAAATATTCATGGTTTGTTATTTTATTTATATTAAGAAAAATGCATGGATTATTTTAGTCATTGTCAGTCATGAAAAATAATATATATGTACTTAATTTTGTCTACATGTTCTTCTGGATAGCTATTCAAACATTTTAAAGAAAAGAACATTGTATGATATCAACAGTCCCAGGAGCTTAAAAAACAAACAAAAAAACCCCTTTATATTTAGGAGAAGGTTAAGATTGAAGACAGAACACTGTAGAGACTGTAACAAACTCCATATGTAGCTGGGCACATCTTTCTTACCCTTGAGGTCAGTCAATGTTTTACACAGTCTTTTAGCAGGAAAAGAAATGTTTTTATTTTTTATTTAAATGTAAGAATTACAATAGAAGGATATGAATATAAAATCATGTTTCTGTTTTAAAGAGATATAGGTTTCTAGTAGACAATTATTAAAATGAAAGAAGTAGTAAATCTTTTATCTCTCTTTGAGATCCTAGGTGAGAAATAGGTATTTTATTAAGGACTACCATGGAAAAGTGAAATCTAAGCTTATGGTGAATACAGCTTCTGCTGTCCATATATAAAAATATGCCCATTATCAAAATCACCAACCTTCCTGTTTTTGTGAATTTAGAAGTGCTCTGAGTAGGTCAAAGTTGTCATCCTGAACTTGAACTTGTCAGAGAAGATAAAAGCAGGCAAATCTGTAATGAGATTGAAACTTTGATTGATGTTCTTCAATGGGGCAAGAATCATGATTTTATAATGCTATAGAATAACCTTTTTTTGTAGTTAGTTATACAGAGGTGATGGAACTGGGATTTGTTTATATTTGGTATCTTCCTTTGATGCTTTGAATTGTCTTCTTATTCTACAGACTGTAAAGTCTTCTGGATTTAATGAGATGCAGAAATTAGAATATAAGGAAGGCTGGAGTTTTCTCCCTACAAAAAGTACTTTGAACTAAAACAGGCTAAATCTAGGTCAGTGCCTGAAAAGAATCTGTCAGCACTCCATGTAACATCTAACAGTTATCAGCAATAAGTGTAAAAGCTTGACCTACAAATCCACAGCTCAGCCTCCAGCTGTGACCATGGTGAAACCACTTAGAGGCTGTAACTACTTTTTGATGGATCCATTTTGATCACACCTTCCAGTTGGAGGGTAGAATCACATAAACAAGTGATTAAACAAGCTTAAGAAGCATTTTCAGTTTTGTCCTCTAAAGGAGGTTTATTGTTATTTATCATTTGTACACAATTTTTTAGCATATAGCTATTTTACAACAATAATTAAAATTACAGTTATCCAATAGAGCTATTCAATTTATTTTTTTCATTAAGGATAACTACAAAAAAGAAAATCAGTATCATTAGAGTAAAACTTTATTTCATCCTTTACTTTTTCATAATTATCCCATTTTATATATCCAATTCTTTTTTTCTAGATGTACTTATAAATAGCATTCATAGAAGTCAGATAAATATGTTAAATGTCTGCATAATCTTTGATAGAATTCATGAAAGTGATTACTCTACCTGATTTTAGACGATGCATTTGAGTGCATCTTTTAGAAGAATATAAATTCAAACTGCAGGTTCTATGATAGTCACTGTTATATATACTGTCTTTTCCAGTCTGAATTCTGCAAACTTCATATTTCAGCAGCTGATCTGAATTCTGACTGTCTCTAAAATACCCTTCATCCTCTTCATGTCTTTATGAGCTGGACATCTGTGTCAGTGTGTTCCCCTCTGCTTCCATTGTCCTGGCTGTTGTTCACAAGGCCTTGCTCAGTACTGATAACACTGGCCTGATAAATATTATGACTGCGAGTCAATCATCCTACCCTATAAATCGAGAGCAGCTCAAGATCCCCTTGAGCTCCAATCCTCGTAACAAAATTGCATGTGACCTCCCCAGTTCCTTCTAAATATTATGAAGTTTGAGTGACTATAGTTTCAGCACTGGTTATGAAGAATCATTATTGAAGGAGCATTTAGAGATGTCTGCCTCTTAAGAGAAAGTACAGTGCTGAAAAAACATCAGTGTGGAATGTGGTAAACATGCAAGGAGTCTGTTCCATGATATTTCCTTAAGCAATGGAAATCTTTAGATCTTAGATTGTTAGCAGCTCCAAAGGAGCGTGGTATGCTGACTCTGAGAGATACAGCATAGAGGGTGAGAGGGTGGAGGGGAGTGTCAACAATGTGGCCAGAGTCTGTGATAACATCGCAGGGATGAGAACCTGGTGGTAATCATCCTGAGTTAGTAGCTTTTCATTTTTCTGTTGCACCAATCACAACAAAGATATATACAATTAGAATCACCTACACTCCACCTTAAAGTAAGAAAATAGCATTAAAATGCGATAAAAGAGAAGCAATTTGGCAAAGATAGTATCACAGACAAGTTGGGAGGACAGTGCTGACTTCTGGGGCAAGTCAGTGGTCAGAGTCATTTTTTCCCTCCTAGTAGAGATGTCTACTGGGTAATATTTGCACATTCTGTTGTACCAAGAGCTTCCCTGGGAAATTTAGAAATCTCCAGAAAGTTATTTCATAGTTCGACTCTTTAAGGGTAGTCATACGAGTCCATTTGAATGTGGATAGACAAAGCTGTGTGCTATCAGTGAATCCATAATCATAAGAGTTCTTGTTGGATGCAGACAAACTCCTTATGGGTGGTTGTACAAATCCATTCAAACATGACCGGACTTGTCCTGCCAAACATAGGTTTCTGGCTGCTATTTTTCTGTATTTTTTCAACCCCATTTGAAATGGCTATAATCTCAAATAATTGATCATTTACCCTCCCCTTCCCAATATTAAGAACATAAAACTGTATTCCAACATTTTGAAGTATTTGAAGCTGACTTTATATTTTTTTTAGATAAGAAAGCAAAGGTAGCAATCGTGTTGGACACAGTGTCACAAGGGTCAGTTACACAATATGAAGGTTGTTTTCATTTGATAAAAGCCATATGATAGTAGCAACTTTCCATTACTGTATGAACACTGGCAAAAAGCTAATAGTTTGTTCATGAGCCCTTATTTAACCCAGTTCTTTTGGAATGAAGTGTGTCTTGTGACAACACACTGAATTTTGTGGTGCTTTCAGATGAGCTGGAGTTTAGGTAAATTGGGTACTCTCAACTCAGGGGAAACTAAATGGGTCTGAATGGCGTTTTCTTCAAGAAAAACTTAAGTACAGAATGGTGTTCCATATTTAGCAGGAGGAATAATGAAGGGTGTGATGAGAATTAAGATGTTTGCATGCCAACATACATATTTGGGTTCTGGGATTTTCAGGTAATCATGATAGATGGTTTCAAACTAGATGTCATGATAGGAGTGGGTCTTCTCCTGTCTATTGATTATGTATCCCAGAAGGCCAAAATCTGTGTGATTCTGATTCCTTGCATTGGAGAATAATGACATAATCATAGAACAGTAAGTCTACTTCAGTTTTTTATTTGTTTTGTATACATTATGCCTTTAAAACCATCTTCTTTAGGTAGTTGCTAGCTAAATATGTTTCGAATTCTTCTTTTCTGAATTTCTGGGAGACTTTCCATTTGCTATATCATCTCCTTTGGTAAAACTGCAATAAAACTTTCCCCTCCAATTACCATTTCAGATATAGGTATCTGTAATAGACAAGCACAAATAGAAGCTAATTTGCAATAATGCAAGTCTTTACACAGTTGAACACTACTTAGTGTAAGGTTCATTGCTTAGTTCTCTTATTTCCTCTTATCCTTGTTCTGTAACTGATGGTAGAGCCTTGATTAATTCAGGTGTTCATGTTAAGATACTTTAGGATGAAAGAACGTGGTCTCACAAAAAAATGTGAGAGAAAAACTTTGCAGCTCTCTATGCCCCTTGGAAACATGCACATATATACTTTAATACACGTAAATAAGCGCAGACTCCTTATGGTCTGCTTTTGTTGTTTTTTTTTTTTTTTAATGACTGACAGATTCAAAGAACTATTTATCAGTGAAAATGGCACACTGCTCTGTCATGTTCAGAACTCTCTTCATGCATGTTGTCTTGTGATGGTTTCCTGGTTTTCTCTTGATAACTTCGGTAGGATTGAAATTCCACAGTAATTCTACAAGATGAAAAGAGAGAAAGAAAAAAGATTGTAGAAGAAAATCTAAGAAATAGCATCATAAACCCTGGAGAAATGTGCTTACCAAACAGTATATCTGATATTATTTAGATGGTTTACCTGAGCAAGGTTGAAAATACATGATATGCATGTATCATGTATTATCATGAAAACATATGATATTTATTATGAAAATATATGATATGCACAACTTTTTGTTAGCAGGTCCTAACGTAGTAATGAGAGAACCTTAATTCTCTGTTTTCTCTCTGTTAAGTCTCTGTTTCTGAAAACTTCTCTCAACTATACCTTTGTTCCTGCAGCTTTCACAGTGCTCTTACACTTCACATTTCCTTGTTCGTGCAATGAGAGGAAAAGAATCAAGATGCTCTTCTTATTACTTGTTTTGGAAAAAGCTGCAGAAACATAGCTCTATTTTTTTTTTTTTTTTTGGTCCCTCCAGCCATGCTCAAATTTAGAAGTGCAGTATTGAGCATAACTCTTTTGAGGATTAAATGCTATAACCGAGGCACTTTCCCAGATTAAAGTGCCTGTTCTTTCTCTGGAAGCTTTGGTCCTTGAAATAAATGGTAACATATTGTTTTCCTTCATTCTAAACTTCATTTCTGATACTGTATCCCTGTCTTGGTAGCTGATAAGAAATGAAACATACTGATTGCAGATGCAGTGGGTTCCAAAAGATTTCTGATTGTTGGTTTTTGTAAACCTCATGTCTGCTTCTGCACAGTACTGCTGATGGTCATCTCAGATGGAAGTTCAAAGCAAATTCAGTGTGTTCTCACAATAATGGAAAGTAAAATATATTGAGAAAATCTTCCTTTATATCAAAGAGCAAGCCAATGAATATCTCAGAGATATTCATTGATTCTTACATGTGCTTAGAAGACACTGAGCAAAAAATCAAAATCTGTTAATTATGAAGTATTGTTAATAATTGTAGGGAATGTTTCTATATTAATCAGCTCAGGAAAGGAACAATATGTTGGAAATAGTCTGTAACATATTCCTTTGTGGCAGGAAATTTATACCTGCATCTTAAATCAAAATAATGGTACATATTTTTATTGTAGTCACTTTGAAGTAAATGGAATTATACTATGGATAAAAATGATGTATTGTATTTGTCCTTCATTTCAGATGGTGGTATTAAGTTTTGGTACTATCAGTCTGCAGGAACTCACCTGAATTGAACTGATTAAAATAAAATTCTTTCAAGCTATTTCTCCTGACTCCAGGAACACTCACTAGTTCAGTATAGTAATAGCACTGTTTTTAACATGGATTTACGTGTTGTTTTTCCTGAGTGTGTTATTATTTATTTTATTAATAATAGCAGCATTCCCAAAACCTCTACTGTGACAAATGCAATAAAAATTCATTTAGCTACAAAAGGGCAAAGAATGGAGCTTTTTCAAAGTGCCAAAGTGCCTCTCCCAGCTACGATGCCTTTTGCTTTTCCTGGCATTCTTTTATGAAATAGATTACAAAAGATGTTGGCAAAAGTATAAAGCTTAGACTTGAACTGTTACTGCCACCAGTAAACTGAGGGTAGCTGAATTCAGAGGAAACAATTACTAGACATGAGAGTTATTAGGCTGCTTACTTCTTTTGTATAGAGAAAAGATGTAGTAGTAATCTTGCATGACCGAAAAATCTAGCCTCCATTGTGGAATCTTATAAACCAGCACTGTGCAAAGGAATAACAAGAAGCTCTCCACTTAATCTGCAGACTGATTGCATTATGTATCTTCTTTCCCTGTATGTCATTATTAGATCGATGGGGCACTAATACAAAAAAATGGCTTGGGTTTTTATCTGAATTTACTCCAGTATGAATTTAGCCTGATTAAGATTTCATATCCCCTGTGGAGTTTTGAAAGATTACAAGGTTACAAAACAGAGGAGGAGTAAAACTGGCATAAAAAAACAGGAACTGTCTGCTAATACAGTCAGAAACTGTTTTTCTTTCTTTCTTTCTTTCTTTCTTTCTTTCTTTCTTTCTTTCTTTCTTTCTTTCTTTCTTTCTTTCTT
This sequence comes from Callipepla californica brunnescens, assembly GCA_023055505.1. Classification (NCBI taxonomy): domain Eukaryota; kingdom Metazoa; phylum Chordata; class Aves; order Galliformes; family Odontophoridae; genus Callipepla; species Callipepla californica. The sequence goes on along the minus strand of JALIRH010000003.1, from coordinate 34,642,010 downwards.
TCTTTCTTTCTTTCTTTCTTTCTTTCTTTCTTTCTTTTCTTTCTTTCTTTCTTTCTTTCTTTCTTCTTTCTTTCTTTCTTTCTTTCTTTCTTTCTTTCTCTCTCTCTCCTTTCTCTTTCTCTCTTTCTTTCTCTCTTTCTCTCTTTCTCCTCTTTCTCTCTTTCTCTCTTTCTCTCTTTCTCTCTCTTTCTTTCTCTCTCTTTCTCTCTTCCTTTCTTCCTTTCTTCCTTTCTTCCTTCCTTTATTTCTTTTTATTGCTTTATTTCTCTTTCTTTCTTTCTCTCTCTCTTTCTCTCTCTCTTCCTTCCCTTCCTTCCCTTCCCTTCCCTTCCCTTCCCTTCCCTTCCCTTCCCTTCCCTTCCTTCCCTTCCCTTCCCTTCCCTTCCCTTCCCTTCCCTTCCCTTCCCTTCCCTTCCCTTCCCTTCCCTTCCCTTCCTTCCCTTCCCTTCCCTTCCCTTCCCTTCCCTTCCCTTCCCTTCCCTTCCCTTCCCTTCCCTTCCCTTCCCTTCCCTTCCCTTCCCTTCCCTTCCCTTCCCTTCCCTTTCCCTTCCCTTCCCTTCCCTTCCCTTCCCTTCCCTTCCCTTCCCTTTCCTTCTTCTTTCTTCCTTTCCTCTTTCTTCCTTTCCTTTTTCTTCCTTCTTTCCTTTCCTTCCTTCCCTGCCATTTGCCTATAACTCTTTTGAGTTTACATTAGATGAAAATTAAGTCCTTGAATGATTTTACTGTAGATATTACTAATATCTGTCTACTTAATTTGAAAATGTACATATACAATGCCTTTGGCAATCAAATTGATTAATTATATTGATTTAACATTGTAGTTATGCAACACATTCTTTTGCCACGTTTCCTAAGAATTGTAGGAGAGATAAATTCAGGGACCAGAATACTGGTGTTCATTAACCTATCATGTTTCTCATTTAGATACAGGTTTGAAGGCCTTCCTTCCTAACCAAAGTCACCTCTAAGGTTGCCAGTATTATGGTTACTATTTGCCTCTAAGGAAAAAGCTCAGAAGTACAACACAATTATTATATGCTGTACTTTCTCTGGATAAAACACTTTTTAAAATGTTTTTTAAAATGTTCATGCTACTGATGAAACATAGAGGCCAGTCTGTTGCTGATGCACCCTGAATTTGCTTGTTTTTCCTGCCGAAAAATACAATTCTTCTGTTTCAAGTGGCCTCTGCCTTCCACTGTGTTTCTTTGCAGCCAGCAGCTCATAAAGTTGAACAGTATAAATACGCTCAAGTGAGAGTGTCTATTAGGGTACTTTTGAAGAACTGTCTTCTACAAGTACAGTTTTCACTAGGTAGTTTTTATGTCCTCAGAACTGATTTGCAATGTTAATGCTGTAAGACTTTGGAAAAAATGAAAGCAAAATTGCAGTGCATACTGAGATGTTTGATAACAAGAACATGGCTCAGAACAAAAGCACTGCTGTAGTTGTCTGCAGAGAACAGAAACAATGGCAAAACCAGTTTGTTGTAATGATGGTCTGTAGTTTTAGTTGTTTATTTGATTTCTGTGTATTTTTAAAGTTCCAAAAGAAAACCAGCAATATCAGAGAGAACCAAACCACAGCAATTTTTATTCATTTGTAAACAATTTGGTTTTTCCTTAGCTGAAATGAATAAGCACCCTCATAGATAATCACCGGAATGTAAAAGAGAACATGTTTCTCACTGACAGAAATACTCTTTATTTCACTGCTGGTTTCATTTTCAGAAAAACAGTTCAAGCACCATTTGAATGCTTCTTTTTGAGAGGAACAAGGGATTAATATAACTATGAAGGATTGATGTAAGTGCTAAATATGTCTAGGTTTGATTGGAGATCAGATAAAGGACTCTAAGAAACAGGATTATCACTAGATCCACATTTTAACAGTTCAATTCAGCATTCTGCATTAATACCATCCAAGAAAAAAATGTTATAGGGTAAAGTTCCCACTTTTTATGTGAATCCAAGAATGAATTTCAGTGCTCATGGCATTCCTGAGCACCATGGAAACCCCCAGACAGTGAATCTGAGAATCTGGTATTAGAAGCTTGTATAGTGTTTGCTTTTGAGTTTGTTAAAGTGTTTCTATGTTCTCAGGTCTGCAAAGGTGTGTGGTAAACTAGGATTATCATCACGAGTCAGGGAGAATTTAGGGAAAATACCTGAGAATTATCGGTTACCTTCCTAATGTAGATATCTGTTGTGTTTGGATTACCTGGTATAGCAGAAACCTTGGCTTTTCTGTTGACTGAAACTGAGACCAACCTGCTTTTTGAGTGTGTTCTGTAAAGGTTGCATAGTAATATTTAACAAGAAAGAGGAGTAAGTAGCATTTTGCTCCTGAGTTACTTGAAAAATGCTCAGTAACTGTGCATCATTTCCAGTGTATATGAATGTATAAGATAGCACAAAAGGGTCACAAAAATAGACCTAGTTTTAGTAACATGTACATATAGTTAATTGCTTCTCATAATAAGGATTCCAGGCCTTTTTTTCTTCTTTTTTTTTTTTTTTTTTTTGTTATCTTCTCAGAAGCCTCTACTTACATGTCAATAATGAAATCACGCTTCTTAAAAATTGTAAAGTGCATGCCATTAAGTTACTAAAGAATTTCATTACCATCAGCATCTTAACTAATATACCACCTTTGTGAAGAATTTAATTTGGCAGGAGAAGTGCATAAAAACCTATCAAGATATAGTATAATGCATGGAAAAATAATAACAATGCATTCATTAACATTTTAATTCAGTCATGTTTCTGATACTAATATTACTGAATGATGTATCTTGAATATAGGTTGACAATGTTTTAGCTAGTTAGAGCAGGTAGGAAGGATACAGCCTTCAGCCCTACTGAGTCCCATACAGAATAGTAAAAATAATTGTCTTTTAAAGAATTAATTTCCATTATCACTTCACCTGATCATTTTTCTCCGGGGAACTAAAACTGTTGCCTATGCAATAGCAGATATGGGTACAATATGCATGCTGTGAGGATAATAGAGGGAAAGATAAGGGGCTGCATAAATCTTTCAGAGCCATGTGACCAAAACCATACGTTTGGCAAAAATAGTGTGACAGTGGAGTTACCAGAAGTCCCTGCTTCCATCTCTGCATCAGTTTATCTTCTGTAGATGTGAGAAATGGCATTGCTTTTTCCAGTTTTTTCGTTTGGTTGGTGGCTGTTGTTGTTTTTATTGATCCAGAAATATCACAGTTGGAGCTATCTTTTGTCAGTTATCAGAAGTGATGTGGTAGTTGTAGTTTTCATGGTTGTCCCCAAACCACTATGCTTTCCCTATAGCTAGAAATGTCACAGTTTCCACTATTATAAAATAGGCTCTGCTGGATGTGAAAAAAATGCAGAAAGAAAGAGGGAGAAGATGTAATATTTGATTTTATCTGTTTATCTGTTGTGGGGGAGGCAGTTTTTGTTTTATATACGTTGTATGGAGTTGTAAGGGTTAAATTGCGATGTCCAGAAGTTCACAGAAAAAATAGACATATTCTTTCAGAAATTTAATACAAGTGCCTAGAAGAATATAAAATAGTTTGTAAAATGTTCGCGTTAAACTCCCTTCAATTTGAATAATAAATATTTCTGACAATTCTTTATTATGTGTCGCTTTCTGACAATAGAAGAAGTACATTGATATTCAAAAATCACATCTTTGAAAACTTTGAGACAGTAAAAAATAGAAAGGCAGTAAGTATCTGTTTATACAGATCTCCATAAGAATAGAATTGTGCTCAGTTCTTCAAGGGAGGTCCTCTGCTTGTGGACGAAGGAAGAATATTGTTAATCAAATATGAAAAAAAAAATCTAGAGGTTGATGCAGAGAAAGACTGCATCATTTTCTCCCTTTTTTTTTTCTACCCGAAGTATTGTGTAGTCCTTTGCAATCACAGGGAAAAATGGTTAAGAAGCCTTGGTTAAAATCTGAACTGTTCTGAGTTTCTCTTCTTAAAAGTATAATTTTAATTTGTGTACTGGGAACCAAGAGTAGACAAGAAACTTTTCACTCAAAAATAGAGATTGATTACATCTTATTTATTCCAACCTGCTTGTAATTCAGCATTTGTATTATAAAACCATATAGGGATTTCTCCAACTACAGCTGAAGGTGACAGCAATCACACTGCAGTGTGATTATCAGTCATTGATCATCAGTAGTAACTAGCAGACAACCTTTTAAAATATGATTTGTGTAGAATTTGTTAAACATGAAAAGAATAGCATTTCTAAGACACTGAAGAAAACAGCAAAGATACATGTGTATTTTTATTTCATTAAGATTTTGAAATACATTCTAATTGGTTAATTAAGAATTCCATATATTACAGTCTAAAAATGATCACTTATGTCATTACAAGTTCTCTCTGTTTAGGAAGTACACTGAAGCTCAACTTCTGCAGAAAGCTCTTTCCCCTTTCTGTCTGTAAAATAAATGGAGATGAATGAAGAGAGGAAGTGCAAAATACTGTTTGGCAAGACTGCCAGCAACCTGTCATTTCTTCAGAAAATTCTCACTTACTTTGAGCTTTTGCCCTCTTTTGTCCTGTGAAGCTATGTCCTACTTCCTCTTTTGCATCTTCAGGGAACAAAAAAACTCCAAAAACGAGATGAGAGCTTGGATGTACACAGTAAGACCTGTGTGTTAAAATTAATGGGATCCACAGAGAGGAAAGTGCCATAGGCAGCAAAAGTCCATTTGCTTTCCTTTTGCAGGAAGAAAAGCTCAGCAGCATAAAAAATGTGCTGCTGCTGCTGCTGCTGCTCTTCTCTTTTCTTCCTTTATTGGCCTCACTCCTCTGTGGTAGGCCAAAGGACAATAGGCAGAATGTTGGTCCAGTGTGCTGGAGAACACACCAGAAGTTCAAGAAGTCTAGTTCATTCATAGTTGTGAACCCATCAATAGTACTGTAAGGAATTGCAGCACTCAGATTTATATTTATTTATTTATTTTTACTGCTGAAGAAGAGTCTCTCCATTCATTCCTACAGAAATGTCTTTAATTATGCCACATCTGTTCTCTTTGGTCTGATAAAAATTTTAAAAAGGAGAAAAAATTAGCTTCGAACTTAGTAGGCAGAAGAGTATCCATTATATAATTAACCTTATGCAAAGCTAAAGAAACTGAAGCCCAGAAGAAACTGCCCCAGAACTTCTGAGCACCAAGCACCTGTAGTTACCTAAGGATCTTTCTGTCAAAGTACCAATTGAAAACCCCCATGCAAATTTTCAGAAGCCCAAGCACATACAGTTTTGCAAGACCCATTTGCATTGGTACACATAATAAGGCTATTCTGGTCCCTAAGCATTCTGAGGAATTTATTACTCCAGATATTTATTCCCAAGCTTTTTCTGTCTCTTCACAGCAACTACTGCTGTTCTTGGTGGAAAGAATACATCAGAGACATAAGTTCATCAGCTTTGGCTCTCGGCCCCAACTATAGCAAGCAACACAGATGAACCTGCTGAGGTAATTTATAACCAGTGAAAAACTAGCAATGATCATTTCCCTACCATTCCAGTGCTTTGTTTTCAATGCATGTATTATTCTGAATAATATTGTTAAAGACCTGTAGTTATTTTCTGATTATCAGATTTAAAAAAAAATAAAAAAATAGGGGAGATTTTCTATCCCTCATAATGAAACATAAGGCATTTCTAAAACCCCAGAATAAAAAGTCCCCAGATGTATCCCCTTGAATAGAAAATGTTGTGCTTTTTAAGCACAATTTCTTGTGAACCTGCTCAAGACTCAGGAATTTTCAGGGATGAGCCTCCCCTTTGGTGAGTGGGCTAGTGAGAAAAGAATTGTGCTGTTTCCTGAATTATAGTTAAATCTGTCAATGAGATCCAAGATTTTCATTTGTTCCATTCCTTGATCTGATTTATCTCAGTTAGAAGCTCTAGCCTTCCAACAGTAAATCCTTTGCCCTGAGAATGTGCTTCACTTTTTTTGTTTTCAGTGTTGTTGAGGTAGATGCATCTTCCTGAGATCCGAACACTATTATGTTTTGTGTTTTTTTTTTTTTTTTTTTTTTTTTTTTTGCCTTTTGTTGTTACAACTCACAAGCTGGGCCATATTTTTGGCTTTTTATCATCATTTTATTATGATTTTTTTGTTTGTTTGTTTGTTTTTCTGTTAGACTTTGGCACTGTTAGTTATTCCTTCCCATCTCTTTTTCTTCTTATAAATAGCACACATCCTGGATTGTTTTCCTGTAGTTTACTACTACTTCACTTTGTGTTGCTTTGTTTTCAGACTTCTTACAGAAATAGTATCAAGGCTGTAAAAATTGTTGAGTGTGTGAAGAAGTTAATTCAATGGTAATTAACATCATTTCAGTGGAGGACATACTAATTTGACAGTATACCTGTGGTATTTCCAGTATTTTCACTGCTATGATAGTAAAGCCCTAGCAGAGAAAGACAGTGATCACTTTTTCTACATAAGAAGTGGGTCCAAAATTTCACCTGCGATGTTTAATGATTAACACAAATGCATTGGTGGGGCTGCTGGCTAAATAGTGGAATGAGTGCCAAGAGACCGTATCTGAATCTTTAATTCTTCTTTAGGCTACCTGATAGACTTGGTATATCATGTGCATTCTTTGTAGCTCAAATTATAACTGCTAAATGGGAAAAACATTTCTTTTTTAAAATTTCTGTCTTGTTTGGATAGAGAACTTGAGAGACAGAGAACATCACTAGGAGTACATTTGTGTAATGCCTTGCACAGAGTCACAAGATATCTGTCACGGTAAATTTGAATATAACATCGTCTTTCAATTTATTTATATTGCACCTGAACTATAATGTATGCACATTACTGATGAACACTTACCTTCCATAAAGCTTATCCTGAAATGTTAATCATATATATAATCCCTATAAGCCATTCATACTTCATATGAGGTACACGTATGAGGTTCAACCCATAAGTTGAACCATTCTAAATCCAAGCTGCTGCACCCCTCCTTCACCTCTCCTGAGCAAGTATTGCCCTCCCATTTTCTTTTCAATACATACCTGATCTGAACAAAAGCCTATCACCCTAACTGCTGTTGGATTGGTTGGGTCTGAATGCAAAGATAAGCATGAAGTTAAAGAACTCATAGTGCCTATTATCTCATAGGTCTAATTTCACTTACTTTTAGATGCATTCATACCAGTAAACATCTTTCTGGTCACATAAGTAAGTCTGATATTTGATGTAACATAGCATACCTTTTGGGGGAAAACATCACTTCAGCTTTCATGACTTCACTTTCTGTTTGTTCTCAGTATATAATGAATCTTACTCCTGTATTACATTGGAAGCCAGCCTCCAGACTCTTAAAAACACTTCACTGCAAAATATTTTAAGACAACTGTATCTACAGTACCAGCACGAAAGAGATAAAGATGAATTACTTTGACTTCTAAGCTTTATTGCAATTATATAAAATTTTGTGTTAAAGCTTATGCTGCTGTAGCTTGCAGCCTCATGTTATTGACCAGGAAGCTTGGAGCTCATTTCCTAAAGGCAGTTAGAATTTAGGACATTTTTCTTTGGTTCAACAAATATAGAAATTTCTTCTAATAATTACTATGCTATGAAATTAGTATGAAATACTGAAGAATAATTTGTAGGGACAAAATATTCTGTTTTAAGAGATTTTTGATTATTTTGTAGTATATTCTTTGATACAGTAGAAACAAGATTTTCTAGAAAAAGAGGTCTTACACATAAGAGATCTCTTTGGACACTTACTGATCTAATGCTACTTTTACTGCAAGTTTTCCTTAGTAAGAAGAAATTTATACTATAGATGTACTATATATATACACGTACATCAAATATAAAAAATGAAAGAAAAAAAGTCTCCTGTCTTAATGCATTGTGAGAACATATCTGGGGAATATTGTTAAGCTTAGAGCCCCTTCTTTCTCTATATGACCCAATCGATCCAGGCACAAAAAGCACTGCCAAATCTTTCCTTCCCTTTGTTTTTCTTCCCCTCACTCGCTTTCTTTTTTTTCTTTTTTTTTTTTTAACATTCTTTGTTGTTTATGTAGTAACATTATGTAGTAACGTAAAAGGTTCAGTTTTTCTCTCCTCCCTCCAAGCACTTAATATAGTGCAGATATAGAGAATATATCACTTGTTATCAACCATAATTTATGTATGTGTTGGAAATAAAAACGAAAAGCATTCCATTGTCCCTGGAGATTGCTCCTTCTGCTTTGCATATCCCTCACCTGCTGTGCTTTCCGTTCCAGTTCGTTAGAAAAAAAGCATCCTGAAGTATTTTTCCTCTCCTGACTAACAAACCCTGGAACAATTCTGACTACTCATTTCAGAGTATGAGAACTTGAGAGCTTAGATCTTGTCAGCAGTCTGCATATTGCACTTAGCTGTACCAACAAGATAAACTCAGCATGAAGAACCAAGGCTGAGATATACATGACCCTCCCTACCTGGAAAGCAAAGAGAAAGCCAGTGTCCTTCACACAAACATAAAGGGTCTCATTCCTGGGGGAGACAGAAAGGCACCGCTAGCTGCAGATTTATTTTAAAGAAATGTAGGCCAAATTCTGTCCCCCAGATACACCTTCATTATACAATTATTTTTGTCTCTTGACTCTGGTGGGGACAGAGAGGTGTAAAGAAGGACAGAATTTGGCCCCATTATTATGTACCACTAATGAACGTTATTTTAAGATTCAGGATGAAACTTGTCTGGAAAAGATTATTGAGGCCTACATGTGGAAAAAAAGAGAGGGATGAAAGAGAGGAGAAAGAGTGGGTTTGTCTTTGAGAAGAAAAGTATACATTCTGTCATAATCCCTGCGAAAGTGAGGGCATCCCAGTCCACAGTGATATGCGTTCAGCACGTGATGAACCAAAGCAACTGGCTTCAATTGTGTGAAAAGTGAAAAGGATAGCATGTGAGATGAATTCTAGCCCTGGAGTTCTAGTTTGATTGGAACTTTTTGATGATATTTACATGATAATAATATATTTCAAATGGGAGATAACATAACAACATTTCCATGTTATGTCTCAGATAGGTGTCTGATGTGTTCATAACCTGAACAAATTTTTGCTGTGTATGGGAACTGCTGAGTCACAGCCTGAACCACTGATTGCACACCTGGAGAACAAACCCATTCAGCCTGGGGGACACAGGTGAAGGCAATTCATCTGTGTGCTTGAAAGGGGTAGAGCCAGGCTCTGCTGCTCTTAGACCTCGTTTAAGAGCTGACTGTTACTGAGCAAGGTTCTTTTGTTGGAGACATCTTCTCTGGGTGTTCATTGCCTCCAAACCTAGATCCTTAGGGGTGGGTGAACTTACCTTTCTTTTGTAATATCTCCTCATTTGTGCTGGTCCCTCTGCTGGTGCATGTTGTATACTTAGCTTGACCCTACTATTACATACTTGTGGCTTCAAAAGCTGAAGATATATTCTATCCAAAGTTTGCGTGTTATGTTTCACAGGACTTTGGAAAACAGCAATGTGGAAGTTACTTAAAACTCTCAGTGTAAAGTTCCAGCTGTTTTCTTAACATTTTTTCCTCTTTCTCATGTAGTGAGTTTCACTATTCTGATCTTGTAGATGGCAGTATAGGAGATCCCACTATGGGGAAAATCTTCCCTCCTACCATGGTTCATTTTTCTTATGCTGAACCCACATTTCAGTGATTGCCAGCCTACTTTCAGGTGGCTGAGAGAAATGTGTAACAAGGCTGTTAACACAAAACACACAGACTACTGCAGTGGATATTTTTGTTTATAGGCTACTAGGATTCAAGGAGCCAAGCAGGAACCGGCCTTTTTAAAATTATTTGGAAGGCTAGTAGCTCAAGCTGGATTGTGTCAGCATTACACAAAAAGTTACAAAGACTCTTCTCCTTCCCAAGCGGAGTCTTATTAGCAATCCCGAGGTGAAAAGGCAAGTTCAGCTGGGCCATTACCTTCCTGCCTGGCTGCCAGGAGCAGTGCAGCGACACAGTGCTTCACCTGGGAACCAGGTGGAGCCTCTAGGCAATCACTGCCTGCTTCTCTGGGCAGGTGTTAGAAATTAAAGTGGGCCAGGGCTTGTGCACTGTCCGGCTCTGCAGCATGAATGAAGTGAGTCTAGTGTTTTGTGAGGAAGTCTTGATGCTAGAACAGGTACGTTTTTTTTTTTTTTTTTTTGTTTTTTTGTTTTTTAATATGTCTAGGTATCAGATATTTGCTGATAATTGGTCTAATGCTGTTGTACATGTAGCGTATTGGTTGAGTCACTTCTATAAAAAGTGGTTAGAAAGTTATAGGGCAGGGAGTAACTCCTTAAAAACTTGTCTGGGTGTGACTTCTGGAGGAAAAAATTGTCAGGTCTTTGTGTGTGGATATACGTGTGGTAATTTTAACACTTAGTAATCCTATCTGGAAAGTTTCTGCCTACGTCTTGATTCTTCTTATTGACCTGGGTGAACTCTGACCCTACAACGTTCATTTTGTTGGTACAGAAGATGCAGAGCTCTGTAGGCATCCTTGAAGGTGTTTCTCTGAGACTTTATGCTAAGCGTGGTGGAGATCTGGAGAAAATGGCAGTGTGAGCCACAAGAAAGTAAAATAATGTTATGCTATGCTTGATTTGCTTCTGTTGATAATGATGTAAGTACAGTGTTTGTTTTCAGTCATCCTTGCTGCTATAGTCACCTGGCTTTAGAAGTAAAGAACTTTCATAGGAGCAGGTGTTTGGTAATTCTGAATATTGCATGAAAGAAAGACAGCAGCTTAATCTACCTCATACAGCCAATTGGAATGGCTGACCTACAACAGAGCTGATTGAATTTTAATGAGTTGAATTATCTCTGAGTTAAGCTGGATGCTATGCTTTTGGTCTAAATAACCTTGTTTATTGCATGGGTACAAAGTGGAAATAAACAGGAGGAGAAAATCTCAAAAACAGTTCAGATTGAATTAACTGCTGTGTACTAACTGAAATTCAGTTTGCCTGAGCAAAATGTTTATGAAAGCACAAAAATATAGCTGTTAGATTAAGTTTTCTTGCTCAAAATCTTTTTTGCTTAGGTTTAGGAAACAAAGGCACGGGAAGCATGCCTTGCTCGCATGGCATGAATGTTCTCGTTCTGGGTTTCTTTTTGTTTCTAATTTCTAATTAGAGTAGTACTGGGGTAATGCTAATGTCAGTAACAGTAGCAGAAAGGCACATGGATTAGAGCTGAGCGCTAACTAAGAAAAATATCAAGCAAGGTGAGCAGACCTACTTCACAGCCTAGGGATTACAACAACCTCAGCACTCCATTTTGTGACTGTTCTCGATAGGCAGAAGGAAGCTTATCTAGAAGTTGAGGATGTTGCTGATAGAACAGCTAGGAAAAATGAGATAAATTAACTCTACACAAAAAATGAAGCGTGCGTATTAAAGTACACGGAGACAATGTGTTGCCTTGAACTACAATGGCATATTGATTCTGATCTGCCACAAAGTGACCTATTAAAGGATGGGGAAGGAAAGCAGGTGGCAATTGCAGAGTGCTAATAACTTGTTTGCTAATAGTTGCAATTGCCGTGACCAAGGTAGCCAGAGGAATAAAGAAAATGTTGGAGCGCTTAGTACACTGATATAAAAAAATATTTCCAATGCAAATAACAGCATCAACAGGCTGCTCTTCACAGCATACTTTGAGAAGAACTTCATACAGATATTTGTAGAGCCTCAAAGTTGCCCGAATCCTTTTCTTTCTTGCTTTGTTTCTTTGTTTACTGAATGTTTGCATGAACTTCTGTCCTTTGGTAATAAGTGCATCTGTGCCCACATAAAATTCTTAAGCGGGCATCGTTAGATAAAGCTTGTTTCAGTATGCTTTTAATCAGAATACTCTTAGTTAAGATACTACTGCAGCTCTGATTTGCTGCACATTGAATTTTAGATCCTTCAGGTGCATCTGGCATTCAGTGCTCATATGGACTTGATTTTTGCTCCAGGTGGCATGGGAATTCATTGATGGGCTTTTGAAGACAAGCTCCTCTCTAGTTTTCTGCTGGAGCTGGAAAACCTGCAAGTCCTTTATACTGGTGAGTAAAATTTATTTGTCTATAGCATAAGGGACTGTTTATAACTATCTGGTTACACTTAATTCTTGTAGTGTCTATTTATGTCAACATCTGCCTGGTTTCTGAATACTTTCTCAAGGTAATACACTTGGAGCCCAATCCTAAGGACAATTTAAATGTCCTTTCCATTCATACAGAAATAGGCTTTTCTCCAGCTGAAGTGGTAAGTAGAGAGCTCTTCTACGGGGGTCTCAACAAACAATATGAATGAACAGCTTAACCATTCAAAGGTTACTTTCAGTTAACTGGATGCAAGTGTAGTCGTTTGATATCAGTATCAGTTTATCTGAAAGACTATCAGTTCTCAGGCAAGCTACAGGTTATCTACCAGCAAACAAGCTGAAATGCTGTGCTGAGTTCCAATAGTTATTTATTGGTGTTATATGTGAAAGTTTTCATGTCTGTGCCTAAGGTAGCTTTGCAGAGCACGTGGGTAACTACTGATGTGGCTTTTCATAGTGTGAAAGTTTTTGTTGTTGTTTTGTTTTGTTTTTTCCCTGCTGAAATAAGTTTGAGCTAAATAGCAACACATCCCAACTTCTACCAAACGAGATGGCACTGGGACTGTGAAAGCTACCACAAAGCATCTTCTGCTTGAGACAAATGCCAGCGTTAGGGATGCAGGTGTGCGGGCAGGCCGGCGCAGCCTGGCCGACGGCAACGAGCTAACGGGTGCTTCGAGTCGGCACCCAGGCACGGGGCTCCCGCTCGCGCCGTGCCAGCCTCAGCCTTCCCCGGTGTGAGGACCGCTAGCCGCGGCTCGGCCGGGTTCTGGGAAGCTCCGGGTGGTCCCTCCCAGGGCCGGAGCGGAGCACCCGCGGGGACCCGGCAGCCTAAGGGGTGCGGGCGGGTAAAGGCTCCCAGGCTTGCACAGAGGGAGCCCCTGCCCTCCGAGAGGATGGAGGCTGCGGCGGCCGCTCTCCCGGAGCCGCGCGGCTTTGTGCTCTCGCGGGCAGCCACCTTCGGGGTGGGAGGCGGGGAGGAGCTCAGCCCGGGCGGGCGGCGGCCCCTCCACTGCGCCAACCTGCAGGCGGCTGGAGGCTGCGGCCCCGCCCGGCCTCCGCCTGCACGGGGCCGCCCTCCTCGCGCCGCCGTCCCGAGTGGAGCCGCACGCAGCCGCTCCCCGCGGCAAAGGCGGCAGGCGGCGGCGGCAGGGAGCGCCTACATTCCCCTCAGTCTGCTGCCCTGTTGTACCTGCAGCCTCTCCTCCTCCTTCCGCCCCTCCTTCCTTCCTCGCTATTCTCTTTTTTCCCCTTCTCTCCCCGCTTTGTGCATTGTTCTTTTTATTGTTATTGTTTCTGCTTTCCTTTTCTTTTTCCCTCAATTTTTCTTTTTTCTTTTTTTTTTCTTTTTTCTTTTTTTTTTTTTTTTTTTGGACCCTCTTCCTCTAGTGCCTCTTAATTTCCAGTTTCTTCCAATTTTTTTTCTTTGGACTGTGCCTTGTCATGTCAAGATGGAAGTCAGGCATGACTGGCTTTCCTCATCCCCCCATGAGGGCTTCGAGCAGATGAGGCTGAAGAGCAGACCCAGGGAGCCATCGCCGAGCCTCACCAGAGTAGGTGCGAACTTCTACAGCACCGTCAAGCAGCAGGACTACAGTGCCAGCGTCTGGCTGAGGAGGAAAGACAAACTGGAGCATGTAAGCCAGCTTCTATTTCTCACCCTTCTTTTCTTTCCTTCTAGACGTCTGTCTAGGTGCTCTAGTAGGCTGTGTCTCGCTCAGCTAGGGCTCCGGAAGAGAGGTCTTGCGCGAACGGTTGGGCATGGTGCTTCCCAAGTGATAGAAGTAGCAGCTGCTCAGAGGTCCCAGGCTGGTCAGGTCCAAGGTAAATAGGATGTCAGTGCTGTTCCCAAACCACATGGAAGTTTTTCCCTCTCTGGAAACATTTTTGAATCTCCTTGGCTTTTTCTTCTGTTTCTCCAAATGTGGGAGGAGAAATGTTGGGATGGTACAGATGGAGTTTAGAGCATTTATCTTGCAGTGTTTATAGTGTAGATCATAATTCCCAAATGAAAATAGATTTTTTTCTTTTTTTAATTACTGTGTTTTTGTGTGGCTTTTCCTTCCTCCTCCTTTCTGCATAAGACTCTGAAAATGTTCAGTCCGTATGGGGTAGAGGTTTCCTTCAAGGAGTCTATTTTTGCAGCAGTGATACATGACTTAACTAAGTGTGTTTGGAATCACAGTTGAACTGATGCTGTGGGTAGCTGTAGTGAATATTTTATGACAATTTAAGGTGCTTCTAAGTATTCCTGCCTCATGTGATGTTTGAAAGCATTTTTCGTGTTACTTCTAGCAGGAAGGAAATGGGTTGAGATGGCATGCATGTTGTCTAAGAGTTTTGAGTAGCTTATTAGATGGATTCCATTGTTTCAGTGTACAGCACAGTCAGAACAGGAAAGTGGCTGCACATGTACAGAGATGCAAAAGAATCTGGATGGGTTTGCGTAATGCAACAGTGTCATCCTATATATTGGTGAATAATTTGTAATCAGTCACACTGACTTCAAGATGCACAGAAAAATATTTCCTGTGATGCAGCTACCTGGAGTCTCTTTAAGTAAAAATGATGTCATTACAAGGATAATTGTCTTTATTATATGAAAATTCAAAATGGCATAGTATAGTCCTTTAAGGGTGAAACCTGAAAAAACCTCTGTTGAGTGGTTGATGGAGTGTCACACTTCCCCCCCCCCCCCACCTCCTCCCCTCCCCCTATCTTCCCACCAACCTGCAGAATCTCTTATCCATGTTAGTGATATTTATGTTAGTAAATTTGAGTTGTTTGTGCTTCTGGGGAAATGAAGAGAACTGATGAACTGTTGGAAATACCACATTTCAAATTTTGACAAAGATATTGAATCCTATCTGCCTTCCCACACACATTTTTGTGATTCCTCATGCTAACAACAATGCTTCACAGTAGTAAGCTTGTAAGGAGAGCATTCTCCCGTTGTGAATCAAAGGCCAATGCTTTCATCTCAGCAGAGCTGTTGTCTAAAACACAGGACACACAGCAATTTGACCTCTGGCTTTTGTGTCACGATTTTGCTATGTGTGCCTACATGTTGATATGTGTCAGCAAATGAATGATTATTCATTTGAGGTGGTGGTGAATAATCTGTTTAGTAGCTAAATAGTGTTCTGGTAGCTGAATATTCGCATGTTCAAATATCTGCATTGAAATCAAATAGGCGTTAGCTTGCTTGAGGATGACCAAATGCTAAACCTTTATTTTGGGTGTGGGTCGTTTTTTTATTTTTTGTCATTGCGATCTTTTGATAGTTGGTATTTTGTCACAACAGTAATCTTGAGTAACCCTGCGGCATTGGTGAGAAAAGCTTTTTCTGCTATCATTTGGATTTGAAAGCATGTTCTTCTGGGGATTTCCCTCTCATCTGATCCAGTTATTTTTATTCCCAGACCTTACTTAAACAATGGAAAAAATATACCTGTAACATTAGTGTTTCTCTCTTTCAGTGAAGTATTTCACTGCCACTTATTGTGAATACCCTGCAGTATGTTAGATGTGCCAACTTTAAATATGTGAAAATACTGTTGTGATTTAAAGTAACTGCATTAGTCCTGAGCGTTGTAACAGACAGGGCATTTGATACATCCCCTTAATGAATGTGAATAAAACATAAATTAATTTCTCGATTGCATTTTTCTTATGCAGTTTTCTTGCAAGGTTATTTTCTATTTCAGATAAACCTTCAAGAGCTTCAGTGTTTTATTGCCAAAGAAATTACTTTCTCCACCTCACTCTTCCAGTCCAAAAGACAAACCTATTAATTAGAGATGCATTACTTTGAATGGTGTAGGCATTGATGGATGATAGCTTATGGCCAGTACTGGATGATGATGATGTACAAACTCCAAGGTAGATGGCAGGCATGAAAAACTTTTCATTGCAGCCCCTTATCCTCCTGTACTCTCCTTGAGTTAATTACATTATTTGATACCTACAAAAAATCCATATACAAGGAGTGAGCATTCACATAGGCACACTTTTTTTGTTGTTGTTTTTGAAAATACTTCATCATAAATTTGATGCTCTGTGGTGGTGGATATAGTCAAAAGAAGTTGCGTATAGTGAATACAAGTTAACATATGTGTGAACAGGTTTTGAAGATTTGTATGTATTCTTATGCCTTGTAGAAGGTATTTTTTTTTCCTCCATTGGAATTCTCTTAAAAATTCTCTTAAATTGACCTCATTGTGGTTGTAATGGGGATAAAATTATGCCAGTGTATTTTGAATGCTATTTCCAGTAAATTCTGGTAGACCACAGTAGATAAAATATATTGATTTTCGTTAAAGTGAGAGGCATGACTTATTCATGTGTGACATTTATTAATTCATACATTGTTTGAGGGACCGAAAAATATCTTCTAAAGTCAGTTTTCATATATGTGTATATAATATAAAAAAACCTCAAATGCACGGTTTGTGTCTGGATTGCAAAATGAAGAATGTTGGGGATCTTGGTGTTGCTTCTTTTAAATGGGTCTAAATTTGAAGAGTGCAGTAAAGAGGTTCAAAGTTCATCTGTTGTCAAAGCTTTTAAATGTTAAAAGCCAAGAAGAAATTGAGATGCATTAATATGATGCAGTTTCTTTAAATGGTTTTATGCTTAATTATTGACTGGCCATGGAAGTCAAAAGGTGGAATGTATTGCTGGCGTCTTGGTAACTGATTTTACACCAGATGACCTTCATACAGTGTTTCCTCACTGGTTGATTTTTTAATTTTTTTTTTTTTTTTTTTTTTTAACTTGGACTATCTTTACTGCGAGTAGTGCAATTCATACCACAAAGGATCTGAGCACAGCTTGACAGTTTTTTCCTATGAACTCAAGTGATATCTTTAAGATTTAATATGACTGCTTTAATATGTTTAAAGACAGGCGAGTGAGCAGGTTTTGCTGTGAGGCCTCTGTATACTCACCTCTGTTGTAGCTAAATTTATGTTTAGGGGGGAAATAGAGGTTTGAGGAACTTTACAGGTGTGACCACAGTGTTGTTTCAGATGTTTGACTGGCATTCCTGCAGAGCTCAGTTTGTTTCAGTTCAAAGTATCTGTCTCAGCTGGTTCCAAAGGCCTTTTTATGAAGTTATTTGTCTGCTACTGGAAATAACTGGAGTAGTAACTGTCACGTGAAAAACTGTCTCTTTTCGTATAGTATTTCTATTTTTTTTTTCCTCTGGTGTTGCCTTCTTAATCAGATGTGACTTGGGTAAGAGGAAAAGAACATGATAGGGGGAATGACTAACAGGCTTTTAGCTGGTGGGAGTTACCGAGATATAATTTAATATGCAGCTGTTCTCAATCATATCTGTGCATTTTTCAGTAATGACAGGTATTGGAGAGCTGCTTTTGTAGGAGCTCAGCAATGGGGGTGCTAGGTACCGTCTGTTGTAAGAGAGAACATAACAACATTAAAACAGAATAGACTTTCTATGCTTGAAGCATTATCTGTGGTAGATTTATACTTTTTTTTATTACAAATATAGATATAACTTCTCAAGTAGTACCAATCTTTCTTTAAACTTTTAAATTTACATGGTTACTCAATTGTGTTGTAAACATAAAAATGAAATCTTGCCTTTTCCGAATCAGATTCAAAATTGTTGGGAGACGTGGATTTACAGGAGTTGTACCTTCTTGGAGATCCTCACTCTGTTACCTTTATTATTGTCATTATGGGGGAAATTTATTTTTAGGTCTTGCGCCATCTCTTGTTTTTACTTAAGTTCTAATCAAGTGCGAAGGCAATGCTGGGATTTTCACGTTCTGAGTACTCTTAGATGGGATGTGAAGACAGGTGATAGAGGAGAGAGAGGAAATAAAAGCAAGAAGTCTTTGTAGAAAGAGAGGGAGAGTCACCACTCGCATTCCAATGCAGCTCATCAGGCAGATCTGCTGCTGCAATGGATTGTTGGCTTGTTGGAGATTACATTACTGGGTTGACTACAGCTTCTTCTATCTAATCTTAACGACAGTATGAACTTATTTACAAGTCCAAAGTGGCTGTGTCAGCTGTTTTTTTTTTTTTTTTTTTTTTTTTTTTTTGGAGTGACAGCTCCTGGCTTTTGGATCTCAGCAGGAATTTCTTTGTTCCCATCTTCCAGGCCTTGCCAGCAGATAAGAGGGAGCAGGGAGAAGACAAATTGTATCTTGGCTTCACAGCATACAATGGTATCATCCCCCAGTCTCCTGTACCAGTTATTTGGTCACAGGCCAGATCTTCCACCAATAAACACTCCTGAGCATCCCCTTTGAAGGCAAACAGCTCCAAAGAAATGCTTTCAAATGTCCACATAGTGATGACAGCTGCGTGACAGCCACCACTCACCTTCTAGATAAGTCAGAGTCTTATCACAAAACAGGTGCTCCATAATTTCATGTTGCAAAGACTGAAAATATGATACCTATTGATTCATTTTTCTAGTTGCTGTGAGTTGACCTTGGCTGATTGTTTGGTACCCACCAAGGTGCTTTCCAGTCTGCACCTCTCCCTCAGTGTGACTGGGAAAAAATAAGATTAGAAAGCACATAGGTTGAGGTTGAAATAAAGGTAGGGAGTTCACTTACCAGATATCATCATAGACCGAACAAACTTAGTGATAAGTAATTTGTTGCCAATTTAGAATAGAGAAGGATAGTGAGAAAGAAATCTCACCTTCTTATATCTCCCTCTTTCGCTGCTGTTGACTTCACTCCTTCATTCTTCCTTCACATGCTTCCTCAGCCGGTGGCAGTGGGAGTTGGGATCTGTGTCCAGTCCATAACATTTTCTTTGCTGTTTCTTTCTTCTCATGCTTTTTGCCTGATGTGGGCTTGCTCCCAGGGGATGCATTCCTATCATTAGAGGGTGTTCCTAGACTATGTGACTTGTATACCTGGGTTTCCAGAACGAGAAATAATGAATATGTACCTAGGTGCCACCTCATCTGGTGAGGATGCAGTTGAACCGTTTATTGAGAATTGAGGTCATCCCTTGTTCAGGTGTTACAGAAGAAGCAAGTTAGCCTGCTGTTCCCTCAAAGAGAGCTAAAGAGTGGGTTTATTGTGACTTTCACTACCTTATTGTAGTTTAGTAGGCAAGAGGGCCACTCAGGTGGAAGTGAAGAAACACGTGCAAGGAGTTAAAACTTCCTTTCAGAAGAAGAAAGAGGGAATTAATGCCACCCTGGTGCAACTGGATGGATTAATTTAATGTCATTTTTTATTAGGCTACAAATCTATTTTTGTTTTTTTGGATGCATAGCTATCAAAACTTGCTCTGTCTATTTTCTTGCTTAGTCCCCACAGTTCTTTCACCTTTTTTCAAGGAAACAGAATTAGAGGGTTTTTTTATGGTTTGGATTAATTTTTTTTATCGATGTGTTGAGTAATTTCATTGTTTAGGTAATATCTTGCCTTTGTCAGAGAAACATCAAAGGTGCTTTTAGCATTGCTTCATCGACTTGTTCTTTGAACACAACTGCTAATAAACCTATTCTGCCATTTCTCCAGATGCAGTGTTCGATGTTTATAGATGAATACAGTCGTACATCACCAATTCTTATTAAAACAAAGAATTTCAAATGGCATAGCTAGTACTGTTTCTGACTGCATAATGTCAATATCATCAGCTGCTTGTTTTACAAATTATTTGGCTGTTGCAGTTCAAATTATAGTCTTTCTGCTTTAATTTTTGTTGATACTTGTATTTCACTATTTACAGTTACAATAAAACATTTAATAGGATTAAAAAAGAGCTAACGTTTTTGAGAATTGCTGCTAATAAAGCAAAGAGTGATTCAGATAATTTCTACCATCCTGATAAATTAGGCTGGATTTCTCTGAGGCATTTTATACCATTTGGAACAGAACCAAATGTAGAGCAGTGCTGAGAAGGAGATTGATTGTAAGGCTATCAGTCACAAGTTTAACTTTTGTGATCCTGTTGATACCAAAGTAAAGGCATATTTACTTGCTAGCAGTTCTGTGAATGTTAGTATTTGGTGTAAAAAGCCTACCACAGTGAGAAATGTAAATCTTTTTTGACACGTGAAAGAGTTAGTAATGTCTCCAGCATGTGGAGACACAAGTGCTTTCAGGGCTACAGAAATTGTTCCACTGCTCATTAAGTTCTGTCTGATCCTTTTTAGGCAGTTTTTTTTTGTTCTGTTTTTTGAATAATGTATTGTATATGCTGAGCAGGCTTCAGGCATTACAGGACTTTGCTGTTACAGATTTCAGTTATATATCAACTCCTTGAGAGAAGACTATGGACCAGCTCAGCTATTATGAGTTTAGCACAAACCAAATGTAAGTGCCCATGTAGTATGTGAAGCAGATAAAGGAGAAGTCTGGCTTAAGCTAGTTGCTGGTTACTTCTGTAGAACAATTCCCTGTTAGTACAGGAAGAAGTCCTTTAAAGGCTATGAGAAGGGTGGGAGGTATGCTGATTGCAATGGATGGGATGTAAGTTTTATGAAAGTATGCAGAAAATAAGGTAAATGAGGACTGGGGCAAAGTCTACCTCAAGGTGTTTCAGAGTAGGGAATATGGAAAGAAATCAAACAAGTGTATTTGAACTTTGCTTGCAAAGGACAATGAATGAATGAGTAACTCAGAAAAACAAAGCTACTTGTGAAATGCTGTCTTTGCTCCCCATTAGACTGTGTGCTTCTGCTTCTAATTAGAAAATATGGGTGAAAGTGTCTATCAGGCTTTAAGAACTAGTAAAAAATCACTTCAGTGATAGCAGGGGTCATCTGTGTTTGTATGTATTTTGTTCTCCGTTATGTAGAAATACACAGCTGCTTCATGGATGATTAGGGAAGAACAAAAAACAAAACAAACCCTGTTTCCTTACAAACAACTGTGACAAATGAATGAGGTGAGCCAAGATAGTGTGAATGTGACTGGTGGCTGTAACAAAGACTTGTCAAGTTCTGCTAATTCTATTTGGTTGTTTATTTGGGGAGGGCCAATGATCACCTGCAAAGTTTTACTCCTGGAACACTGAGGAAAGAAATAACGTTATTCTATAGGAACTTGAGGTTAGCATCTTTCTTGTAGCTGCCAACAGAAGCTGGCCAATGGTTAGCTGTTTCATGGGCAGTGATGATACAGCACATGATATGCTGGGAAGGTAAGTGGGATGGGAATAAGCTTGGGCTGAAGCTCTGTCAGTTTGCTCTAAGATCTGAAATCTCTTAAGTGCCTGCGCAGAGTGGTGAGTGAGCATTTTCCGTCCCTATAAATGGAAGTTGATGTTAATTTGTAACCCTGTGCTGCTCGTTCACTGTTACCTTTTGGAATAAAGCACCTCAGAAGTTTAAAGTGAATGACTGGCAGAGGTAGCCATCCTGTTTTTTATCATTCTCCTAAATCAGAACATCAGATAACTTCATTCTGGTCATTAAATAATTTTTATTTCCTGTAATAATGTGTTTAGCATAACTTAATCATTAGAGTTTATAGGACTTTCTACTGACCATAGTGGTCTAAAGATGACTACAGAAAAAGCAGTTTCCCCAATTTTTCAACAGAGTACATAATATATATGTAAATACATATTCAGATAGGGAGGGAGCTTATCTTTCCCATCATTTAGCAATGGCTTCAGTCACAGTTTGAAGTATTTGCTAAACTGTCTTATTTATTCATGTATCTTTTCATGGAGAATCAGCATGTTTTATAAAGGATCAAGTTGTGCTATTTGCAAGATAAAAAGTCATTTCTGTTCGGGCATACAGTCCTGTAAGTGCTGCTTGAAACAATATGGGATGAAGTATGTTCTGTGCTTCTTCTATTGCATCCGCAATTTTTACATCCCTAAGAAGATGCATCTCTGGAGTAAGATGTGTTATGTAACTGAAAGCTTCATAGTTGCCCTGTGTTGGTGCAGATGATTGGGATGGTTTGAAGGAAACATAACTTTAAAATGGTTTAAAACAAGTGAACACACAAAAAAATCTATGAATGAAACCCCCAAAGTTTAAAGATTATTTTAAACTTCTTTTGTAGTGATAATTTTGTAGAATGTGACTTCTGCCAAGTCTGTGGTGCTGAAGGTTGGTGCTTATTTGGGATGCTGTGAGCAAAAACAGGTCATAAATATAACAAATGCTGTTTCAGGCCCCTATAGGGACTACGATTTATTGTCTGAACAGTAACAATTCCATTGGGTATAATGAGAAACAAAGTCATTTTAGCATTTTTGAAAATGTTACCCTTTTAAACAATGCACTTGTCTTTGTAAATGTGAGCTTTTGTCTCTGCAGGCTATTCTTTCAGTTCCCCATTGGGCATGTGGCAGGCAGATAGCACCTAGCCTTTGTGTTGCTTTATTCCATTTCATGTAATGTTCTTCTGTCTGAGTTTGGTTTTCATGGTTCAGGTGCTTCAAGCTCCAGCTGTGAGAAGCTGGAATATACCAGTCTGTATTCTCTAGACGCATTGCATATGTTCTTGATATGCATCAGCCTAAAACGGTTTATTTCTGCAACTATATGACAACTGAAAAATTAGACTTCTGGAAATCTCAGTTTTTAAATATATATTGTTTTAAGTTCGTGTACCTTATTCACGCGACCTGTCTTTGCTTGCTGAGGCTGTTCCAAGCAATCTGTTTGGCTTTGAGCAATTCTTGCTTCTTATCCAGTTTCTGATATCTGCTGTGCTGTACGTCTGTTTTCCTTTTTTACTTTTCCAGGGATGGCATTACTTAAACCAATTTACTTACCTAAATCAAAATTTATTTTAATATTTTCTGTCATTTTGTCCCATCACCTCTTCCATGAAGCTGATCATTACTTTTAATTCCCTAATCCATGATTCACATCCCCCACCTCCACCCATCCCTCTGACTTCTCTGCAAGTTCACAGCCCGATTTTAGGCATTGAGTGTCACCTCCTAGCTGGGCTTTTTGTGTAGAGCTCCTTGTGAAGTTATGGTGAGTGAAGGGTATGTAGAATTTAAAAATTATGTTCTCTAACAAGGGTTAGATATAACTTTTGTACTGTAGGATAACACTTTCTGAAGATCTTACGTAGCTTAAGCTCATAAAAATCCTGAGTATGTGCTTCTGAAGGCCCCGAAATTACAGAGAGAATGGAAGGTTCAGGTTGTGTGCAAACCTTGTTAAGGTTGTCTGTAGAGCTAATAATTTAAAGTGAAAGTAATGAAAAAATGAAAATGAAAATATTTCTTTTAAGTTTTTTTTTTTATTATTATTTTTTGGAGGTAGGTAACAGAGTGCTAGTTTGAAATTAGTTTGTGCAGGTAGTAAATAGTATTTCTTCTAATGTGAGGAGCAGTCAGAAGAAGATGAAATGCTTTATTGTTATTTGAGCAATACCAGAATGTTAATACTTCATGAAGCCATGGTGCACAAGAAGCACCTGAAGTATTTGAAATGTCCAAGCTTTCTTAGGCTACCCCTGGAGGTGATGATAGAAATATAAAAGCTCTTCTAGGTGCTTTGTTGTTGTTGTTTTTAAGACAACATTTCTTAAATATGGGGGAGGGATGCTTCTTAAAAAGGTACAGAGATTCCTTCATAGTAAGAACGATCAGAGGACTGTATTTGAGTTGTTGCTATGATTTTTTTAAAAAAGATTTTCCCCACCTGCTGGCTGAGGTTTTTAAAGTGATTTTTCAGTATTTGAAAGCTGAGCATTTTTCATAAGAACCTTTAGAAACAGTTGTTGCTTTGTTTTATTCCCTTTGACACTGTTTGATATTAAATTTTCTCAGTTTATTTCTGACATCGTGAATTTTTTGATAGCATATTTAGGTAATTTCTTCAGGCTCTGAGTGCAGAAATTCCAACTTGAGTGGAGTAGTTTGAGGGACTAGCTAGCATTTGATTACTGCTGCCATGGAACACCTTATAAAATTATAATTCCAGATAGCAGTTGTATGTGTAATTAGAGACTCCAACAAAAGCACTAGTGGTGGCAGAACTTGCCTGTGTTAGGGTGATGATGGAAATACAGAAACTGTTTTAGTGCCTCAGAGAGGAAAACATTAGATTTTCCAACTTAGACATTGAAAGCTATTGGATTGGGGAGCAAAATCTCAAGAGAACTGACTGTGAAAGATCTTAGGACTAAAATTTGTTTTTCAGATACCACATAACAGATTTGAGGTTTGGCTTTTGTATTAGCTCAGTATTTTTGTGTGACTAATTACAAATAGGGTTGTGGTCTTTTTTGTTGTTCTTGATACTTTTTTTCTCTTCTTCGGCATACTCACTTTAAAGCTGAACTGTAACTGAAGGCTTTGGCTGAAATTAAACTCAGTCATGAATGTTCCAGTACAAACTAGCTGAGAGTAGACTTCCCTTATCTGAAGGGGAGCTACAGGTCACCTTGAAGCCTTCTCTTGTCCAGGCTGAACAGACCCAGCTATCTCAGCCTGTCCTTGCAGGCAAGATGTTCCATCTCTAGGATTGTATCTGTGGCCCTCCTCGTTATGTGCTCCAGCAGTTCCACATCTTTCCTGTACTGAGGACTCTACATCTCCAGTACAGTACTCTGGGTGAGCTCTCAGCAATGCAGAGTAGAAGGGCAGGATCAACTCTCTTGGCCTGCTGGCCACACTTCTTTTGATGCAGCCCAGGATGCCATTGGTTTTCTGAGCTGTGAAGGCACACTGCTGGCTCATATCCAGCTTCCCATCCACCGGTTCCCCCGAATCTTTTTTGTTAGGGCTGTGTATTAACAAGATGTGTAAGAATGTTTACGTGACTTCGTTTTTTAGATGTAATAAAAGAATAGATATTTTAACCACTTATTCTGATTTCGTCCTGGAACATACGGGGCCTTTTTTTTTTTTTTTTTTTTTTTTAAATAGCTTCTGTTAGATTTAAATAAGGAAAATGGAAGCTACAGAGTCCACTTAAGAAAATGATATGAAGCATTTAAACCAAACGTGGAGGCAACTCTTGTCTCTCAAACATTGGAGGTATTGTAATTGAATTGTTTCAGAGTTCTAATTCAGTCCCGCTTCAGCTCATCAGTTCTTCGGTAGCTTTTATTGCTTTAATATCCTTATTTATTTACAAATCTGTGTATGACTGGATACAAAAAATGCATGTCTTCATCTTGTTTTAATTTTTAAAAAGATATGCATTGATTTTCAGGTGGATATGCTAACACCTTTGACATAATCCTTTGGAAATTCACTTGCACAAATTTTTCTGGAGTGAGCTTTTTTTCAAGTGGAAAAAGAAAGGCCCACTCTAAATGTATGTATGAATGTAACCTGAATACAGAGGTAAAATGGATTTTAAAAAATCAATTTTGATATGTAGCTGTCTCACCTGATTTCTTTAAACATACTGATTCTGAAATGTATGATTTTTTTTTTCTTTCTGCAGTCCTTATTCCGGGTAATTGCAATTGATTTTAGTAATTCTAGCAGTTTTTATACTCATCTGCAGTAGAAAACTGCACTGACAGTAGAGTACTGCCTTGAAGATTCTAAGACAAGACTATGGAAATAATTACTGCTTAACCAATGCGCTCCTTCCCAATTTCTTGAAGGATCATATGGGAGACAGTCACAAAGCATTGCTAATATTGAGATATAAAATATGTTCTGCTCTCCTCTTGTCCACAGGGTTAGTCATCTCATGCAGAAGGCAATCACTTTCACTGGACATACCCCCACATCCTTTAGTCAGGTTAGCTCATGTTAATCAGGTTTGCTGTAGAGAAAGTAACAGGATGTAAATTCCTCCCTCGCACCTGTCCTTTAATACATCTAGCTATTACCTTCTCAGGATGACTCCCAAATTAAACTGTTGCAATTTGTCTGCTTTGCTGATAGAGAGATTTGAGACTATATTTGAAATTAATCTTTTTTGCAGTAGAGATAGGATAACTAACAAGGTGATACTTTGGTACTGAAGATTTTGAATGTTTCCTTATCTGCAAGAGATTTCTTCTGTTGTAATGTTAGCTTAGCTTATTTACCTGGAAGGTCTCCTGGCTGCCTGGGCGTGGCTACTCTGTCAAAGAGTGATGGAGCTGAGCTTGGGAAATGGTGCTGAACTTTCATTTCATTTTGAATTTAGATGATCCAGTCCAGAAAACAAATATAAACTCAGCATAATGTAAATATGTGTTTCAGCCATAGACAAGAAATATCTCAAGATGTTGTTTGACTTGCTATTCCTATTAAAGTGTGTGGAAACAGTGATTGTGTTCTCTGTGTGACCTTGGGTAAGATATCTTACCCATTCTGCAACTGATTTCTCTGTGAGATGGGCTAAGACCATTATTTGACTTTTTATATGGGTTGTGGGTGTATGTCTAGTCAATATAATACAGTCTACCTATAGGCAAATTGTGGATCATATGAATGCTTTAGATAATGTATTTCATAACAGAATTCCAAAGTAAATTGCACAACAGTGACTCTAGATGCAATTGTGTGTTATCTGGTTTAGTAATGCTCAGCCTTCTGAGTTACATAGTCTGCCACCTTCCTTATTTGCTGACAGTGATCATTCTTGCTAGAAACAGAATTGACCAAGTTGTTGAATTTACAGTCAATTTAAATACCTTTTCTCCTTAATTAAACTGCTAACTTTCTTTCAGATAATTAATCTCATCCAGTAATCATGCTGCTGCAGATTGAGCCAAACTTATTGTAGAGTATGGAGTGGTTATGTGAGGAGAGAAGGGGAGAGCTCATCAGAAGCTTCTGTCTTTTGTTGGCTCTATACTTTTCGGTTGGTTGAATTTTGAAGCAAAATATTATCTTTAGGGAACCATTTGACTTCACCATGGCCTCTTGTAGAGTTTTCTTTCTAGAACTGCCTCTTTCAGAGTAGGAATCCAGTGTCTGAGCCCGAGGTTGCAGGCTGTTGTGATACACAACATGATGGTTTCAACTACCTGTTGTTTTTTTTAGTGTGAATATCAGCATAGTACAGTTATCTCTCAGTAAGTATAATTATGTTTACTCAAGATTTAAAGAATTAAAGGAAAAATACTTTCCAAAATAACAAGGAGTATGTTATTTCTGTAGATCAACCTTCTGGTTCCTAGGTAGGGCTTGATTATTTCTGGATTTAGAAAATGTCTCTTTGCTTTTGTGAAAAATGTGGGGGTCAAAAGCCCCCATGTGTTTTTTTGAAAGGCAGTATTAATATGAGCAATTGGTAAGAAAAGATTTTGGAGAGCATTTACATGACTTCAAGCAACTTCAGATAATTTGTCTTCAACCTTCTACTATTGTAATTTAGCTATTCTTTTCTGTACAGAAGGGCAAAACTTCAAGAGAAAAGTAACTGGATTTTTTCAATTTGACATGTACTGCTGGTACAAATTCTAATTCTACTGACCAGACACTCAGTTCCCCCCCGAGGAGTGCTTCTTATCTGACTCCCTTATGGAGTGCACTTCTTAAAACAGACACACATGATGCATACATTGCAATAATTATTTTATATAAACTTCAACCTTTTCCATATTCTCTGTAACCATAGCTTCTGAGACCAACTTAGGAAACTTACTGGATATTTGGAAAAGCAATACAGGATGTTGTAGAAAGTGGAATGAAACACAGTCAGGTGTGGATCTGTTGGCATAGTGAATGTTCAGGAAAATGTTTCCATGGTGTATGACCTGCATTAAATGGAAAAGATTATATAGAAATGAGAAATGGTGAGTAATTCCATCTTTTTTTTTTTTTAAGAAGTAGAATCGTTCAGAAACTGAAAAAACCTACGTGCATCCTAATTTTTTTCTTTCTTACGCTTGAGGGGGAAGAAAAAGTCTAACATGAAAACTATTTTCTATTTTCATACCATGCAGGGAAAATACTGGGCACAGTCAAAACCTTGAATATAGCTTCTCCTTTCAGAAGAAGCAGTATAAAATATATTTGGTTTTGCTAAGCATCTGTCATACAAATACCTGAACAAAATGATAAAGCATAACAGAAGCCTGGAATGCTGGGAATGGAGGAGGAAAGAACCTCAAGGAAGGTTTATGGGGAAAGAGTTCCTGCATGTGAACTCACTGCGGTGTTGTCACAGAAGCAACTGGTTTGGAAGGAATGCCTTATCTGACATCCCTGCTCATGCAGGGACACCTGGAGCAGGCTGTTCAGGACCATGTCTGAGCTGTTGAATGAGACTCCATCACATTCTTTGACTACTACCTGTACCAGTGCTCATTCACCCACTCAGTAAAGAAAACTTTTTCTTAAGCTTCAAACAGAGCTTCTTATATTTCACTTATACTTCAGTTAGTGCATAGTGCTCCACTACCTTAATCTTTGTGGCCCTATGTCCTTGTCACTCTTATACAGGAGTCCAGAACTGAATACCACACTTCAGATGTGACCTAAGAGAGCTCCGTGCAGGGGAAGAATCAGCTACTTTGACCTGCTGGCAATGCTTTGTTCAGTACAGCCTAAGATACTGTTAGCCTTCTGTGAGATGAGGGCGCGTTGTGATTCATACTCAACTTGATGTCCACCAGGACCCCCAGATCCTTTCCAGCAAAGCTGGTTTCTAGCTGGATACTTCACAACATGTACTGCTACCTGGGCCTGCTGATCCCCAGGTGATGTACCTTGTACTTCTCCGTGTTGAATTTCCTCAGATTTTTGTCAGCCTACCTCTCTGGCGGGTCTAAATTCTGGATGGCAGTGTCAGCCACTGAATCCAGTTTTACATATTTGCTGAGGCTGTACTTTGCCCTCTCATACAGCTCTTTAATGAATCTGCTGAACAGGACGCGACTCAGTTTTGAGTCCTAAGCCACTTATTGGCCTTCAACAATATATATATATATATATATATATATATATATATATATATATATTTTTTTTTTTTTTTTTTTTTTTTTAACCTTGATCACCACCCTCTGGGCCTTGCCCTTCGGTTGATTTTCATCTCGCCTTCTCTATTCATTCAGACCGTACTTTAATGGCTTCTTCATGAGAGTCTTTTTGAAGACAGTGTCTACAGCCTTATTTAGCTCTTTTATCAGGCTCCCACCTGCTCCCTGCTGCTGTCTTCTAGGAAGTCAGCTGCCTGGGGCATACCTACTTCATCTCATTGGATAGTCATCACATGTTTCGTGTACTGTTGCACTGAGATGAATATTTAACACTAATGTATTACAGATCTCTTTAGTGAGTTTGAGGCTGGTTTATGCAGAGTCTCACAGTTTTGTCCTATTTGGTTGTTTCCATCCTCTGAAAGCTTTCATATATAACTTAGATCTATGCTGAGGTGAGTGATATTTACCTCATCAGTGCATGGTGAATTCTGTCTGCCAGCTGTAGTAATTCCGCTCTGTGAGAGCAGGGGATGTACTGAAGTGGTCCAGCTCCATGTTGAGAGGCTGTCACAGTCAGTACCCACATAGGTTTTGTTTACCTCCTCATCTTGTTTGTAAAATGTGACTTGCAGCTCACGATACGCATTAAATTATATATTCAATGAAACTGGACGCATCGTGACCAGTGAAAGGTCAGTCACAAAATCATGTCAATGCTTGAATAAATCTATTTAAAAAAAAAAATCTCATTTCATTTTTCTTAGGTAAAAAAAACAACAACAACAAAAACAAAACAACAGGCAGCCTTTTGATAGGTAGTTATTAACTCCTTTGATTGCATTTCTATGCAACTTTATAAAATACAGTTTTTTAAATTAGATTATTGCCTATATAGGCAAACAGTGTGACAAACACCTGGTAACTAATATCTGTTGTGGTGAAAGATTGCTGAACTAAAATATATGTAGTAAGTGTATTTTATAAATCTCTTGGAGTTTAAAGGTTGCTTTGCTGGGAAATGTGAAAAACAGTGTAATAAGTTAGTGTATATGTACTTGCATATGCTCACGATCATTTCTTACAATGCAGTATGTTTCATAATTGGATTACTGGAAACTTTTCCACAAAATATGTAGTTCTCTTGAATCAATCGCAAAAAAGCAGAGCTGGGAGTTCATTGAAAGACACATATTCTATGCTTATACCCCTGGGCTGTTCTCTTTCCATCTTAGTGCAATATATAACTGTGGATGATATTATTTTTTAAGCATAAGGACAAACAAAAATAATATCTACCAGTTTGGAAATATTTAGAGCTTACTATACTGTCTTGCATTTTCCAGAATTATTGCTTTTAGCTAGTCTTTTTCACTACAGGTAATATTAAAGCGATTAAATAATATTTTTCATTACAAGTTTACCAGGTCTGTGGGAGTTATTAATACTTAAACAACAACACTGACTTTGTTTTACTATTCTGTCTTGAATAAGTTAAAGAATTTCAGTTCAAAGAAAGTGGTGTAGCCTGCAGTATAATTGCATTAGGATTTTGAAGCTAAGTGGGTATGAACGTTTTTCTCATAATATATAGTAAACTCTATCTCACTGCTAACATGTTTTTTTTTCCTGCTAATTTCTCTTATCTTTATCTTCTTGTGTCTGTTTATTTCTTTGGAACATAACCTAAAGCCATTGGAAGCTCTGTTGTTTTCGATGAAGTTGCAGTAAAGGGTTTAAAATTCTCAGGGTTAAGGTTTGAAGGAAGAGATGTTGATGGTTTATGCAGTACTTGTTACTGTGAAGCTGTTCTTTTGAGAATTTTAGGCTGTGCTTCATTTAAACAACTATATTCAGCCTATATATTGATTTGCTAGTTAATCTGACATTGTTTTAAATATTGAGACTATTTCTTTATAAGTGGATTGTAATATCATATTGCAATTAGTAAAGTGTTTGGGGTTTAGGGTTTTCTCTTTTTTTTTTCCCTTTCTATTTAGAAATGAATGGGTAACCATGTACACAATGTACCTTTCTTCTTGTAGTAAAACCAAGAACTCTATAGTAATAGGAAGTCATGCTTCACCAGATGTGATGTGATGGTTTTCCAGAAAATGTTATCTTCTATCAAAAATCTATTTTCCTGCAAGTAGAGATTGTAGTTTTAAGTACCTTAACGCTTCTGTAACTGTGCGTTCTGAAGGAAGCAAGTACTAGTTCCTGATTTATTTATTTTTAAATATTGAAGATTATCGGTTCTACCATCCCAACCTTACTTCCTACCACCTACCTTGAGCTTTTAAGATGTTTAGAACCTGTTCAGGTTCAGCACTGCTTGTCATCAGGGAACCCGATGTTTTCCATGCCTGCAGACTTAGTGCTGCAGAATAAGCAGTCATTGCACAGAAGGTGAGAGATAGTATAAATCAGACTTCACACTGTCCATCGTAATGGCTGCATTCCTATTCTTCAGCTAGCTAACTAGTTCCTGTTTTTCAGAAAATAGGAATCACTGGGTCATTGTTCTTCAGTAAAGTGTTCAAAAAGTATGTTTTTGTAACAAATGCATCTATCTCTATATATGCATATCTATATATGTATTGCTACCCATTCCTAATTGTATTAGTTTATGTTCCAGCTCATAATTTTTTTTAACTTTTTTTCCCTTAGGGTATAACTACTTGAGTAGTAGTAATACACAAGTATATACACAAGTTAAAACAAATTCTTTCTTTCTCAAACCATTCTTTCTCATCTAGTAATGCCTTCAGATTATTTCAGGTTACAATCTTTATCTTTCTTCTTATTATAAGGTTGTTCTAAGTTTTCATATATCCTTGGTGCTTGTACAGGCTTCATCTGCAACAGCAAATATTCTAGAGCAATAGAAGTAGACATGAAAAGCAAAATATATGGTGCTGAGGCTGAGTGTCTGTGCTCTACACTAGTTCCTATTAGCTGCTTTTGAGCATTAGTTGCAATCCTGAAATGCATCTGTAGGTTTAATCCAGCTAAAACCAGTTTGCCTATTCCTAGATAACTCTTTGAAACAAGCCTAAATTGGATTTGTAGTTGGTGGCCAGGAAGGCCTTTGTAGAAGAAGTTAGTGATCCACCTTATAACTAATCCAAGTGTATGGATCTTGTATAAAGCATGACTGCTAGTTACTTACTTGAGATGTGCATTTAATCAGTGTGCAAATATTATATGTACTTCTTCCCAGGAACCGTTAATTTATTAATGAAATAAGAATATTAGAAACCACCAGAGTCTTCTTCAGTGTCAAGTTCATACTGCATTCTTAATTATATGAGTAGTAGCTGACTCTGTGTAATAAGCAAGATCCTACAAAAATGAAAGCAGAATGAGTAAGCCTCAGTACAGATATGATCAGTGCAGGTGCAAATCAAAGCTTCATCCAAACCTATATTGTTTTGGATTTCCCAGCCCCAGAAGACACAAAGGATTTTACAATTTGATGTCAGTCTTGTTTTCTGTAGTATTAGTGAATAGAAAGTGTTTGTTTCCTTCGTTTTGGGATCCAAAAAAGAATAGTGCAAGACAGGGATGGTTAAGAGACCTGCACATTTATAAAAGTACACTCTTGCAGCAAGCTTGAATACAAATTTAGACATATACATCATACAGCCAAAAAAATACACTCTTCAGTAAAATAATATTAAAAAAAAAGTAGACCTTACATTTGCATAATCTTAAAAAATTATCTTCATTGGATTGAAGCTTTTGTCCTTTGAGTAGGGAAGGATCTGTTGTTTTCCTACAAAAATATGTTCAATTTTTTCTCAAATGAATGAGATGAATGTTCTCCATAGTTTAGAGGACTTGGTAAAACTCTGAAAACAGCCTACTAAAAAGCAAGCAATCAAAAAATACCCAGATACAACTCCATTCGAAATCTGACTTCCTTTTTGGTGGCTGCTTTTCATGAAGATATCAACTTCTCTGCTTTGAGACCAAGAGCAAATCCAATATGTAGGTGTTCTATTTCATTTTTTTAGACAGTATTGCATGCACTGTGGAATGTGGCCCTGGGAAGACAGATGAAAAATTGTACTTTTTGTAGTCGCAGCATGCTTTCAGTAAAGCATAACTTTACTGAAAAACAGAATTATGCATCCCTAGAGAAAGGGAATGTTGAAGAAGTTATTGATATCTACCTCCAGTTATTAATAGAGAGAATATAATTAAAATATAATTTATCTAATAATAAATGGGAAAATAAAGTGGTGCAAAACAATAAGACGAAAAAAAGAAATCAATTATTTAGATCCATGCTAAGAAATTTGGCAGTCAGCCTATAGGTTGATTCATGTTTTGAGTGGTTCCTGTAAACTATTCCAACTATGCTGACAGGTTATGGCCTTGCCTCCAGTTAGTGGGCAAATTATTTAAAGCAATTTCAGGCTGTTGTAGTCTTAAGGAAACTATTCTATATGTTCATTAAGTTTTATTCTATTAGCTAGAAAAATGTTGTGTAATCCTTGTAAATAATGGAAATAGTTAGACCTTATTTTCTCCTCCAGGAGAAGGATTATCAAGGTAGAAAATATTTTATCTAATATAGAAGGCATTTTAATTAAGCTATCAACCAAGTCTGAACAATGGGTCCCTCAGATTTTTCAGTCAAGAAGAAATGTCTGTCACAGGAGATGATTCTTTTGGGGACAAGTGTCTTTGAGCTCTAAATCAATGAGGAGTAGCAATGTGCTGCAATGTGGAAGTGGCTTCAACCATGTTGTTGTTTTTCTCACGTCCGGGTTGTAAATTCTAGGGTTCCTTGTGTGAGTTTCTGGAGTCTGTTCTTACTGAAGCTTATTCAGATGAAGCTGAAAATAAAATCACAGCATTCACAAACATAACATTGTGAGCACAGATGGATACCACTCTTGATGTTTTGTATACTCCTATATTTAGTAGTCATAATTTTTGTGTGTTGATAGGGCAGAATCTTCTAGTGCTTTATTTATTTTTTTTAGCTCCTGATGAATTTTCTATTTTAGGGTTACTTTGTTACTCCCCTTTTATAAGCAAGAGAAGTTGTTTTCCTATGTGCCTAGACTGACAGAAGTCTTAAATGACATGGCTTGTATACCTTTGGTATGTAATGTATTATAGATAATTAATTTGTCTTCAGATGATTTTTCTTTCTCTCTATTTTGAGCCCAAGTAATTTTTAACAGTAGAATTGAACTGCCTTTTCAGGAATGCATTAGATTTATGAGTCAATAGTAGGAAGTGGTAGTGCTGTGATTTAGTTAATTTCAGAATGATAGAGCTGGCCATTGTTCCTCAGAATTTTGTGCATCACCTGAGAAATCATGTTCTTAGCACTTTGCAGGTAAACAAGTGGCATCAGGTTGTCTTTTGGGTTAAAGTATTGTTCTTGTCACCTAAAGATCCATTAAGAGTCTGTTCTTAGATCCTTAGTTTTTCAAAACTGCCTGGCAGGTCAGACCGATACTCTTCAGTCTCAAGGCCGCGGTTTTCAGTTGTATAAACAAAGGAAGCAGATGAAGCTACTAGGTAAGGACTAGGTGCTGAACCAGCAAAGAATGTGGCTAAGAAGGATACCCAAACCTTAATTATGCTCAGGACTAGCTGGCGACAACTTAAAATCATTAGGTAATTAAGACATTAATGAACTTAATCTGTGCCTTCAGTTCAGCTTGACCAGTAATAAATTCATTATGTTTTTCATTACTTAGCATTAAATTTCTGAACAGCAGCTTTCAGCTACACTATAGAAATGTGGGGTATTAATCTAAATTACTGCAAATGTCTGTTATTCCTTTCTTCCTCTGTCAGTGCATTACAATGACTGTATGCACCAGGCACACGGTAAATTCTTGTTCTAACTCATCCTTCAACATGCATGTATAAGTTGACTATTCAATCACTGTTCTGTTGCCCAGTCACTTCTTGCTAGCCTGAAAAGCACAGGCTTAAAAGCAGACGATCATCTTTTAGATTAAAGATGTTTGTAGAACTGAAGCTGCTTTTTCTTTTCTTTGTTTTCCTGCACCCTAACAATCAGTTCTTTCCTATTCTTATTTTCTTATCGTAGCAATTGATGTCATTTTACCTGTTGACTACAGGCAAACATTAGAAACGTCAATGAGTAAAGCTGGGAATATTCATGTGTTAAGTTGTATCTGATTTTAGACCATCTGTTTCTCTTGTATCTTTTGAGTTAACATAACTCTGCAAGCGTTTCAGGGAGACGTGAGGAATGCTAGGAAAGTAATGCCTCCTGTTTTCTTATGTTGGCCCACAGCAACAGAAATGGATGATTGTGATATGGCAATAAGAGTTTGTACCTTCCCACCAATATTCTGTTACATTTTGCTACCAAATGACAGGTGGCGGCAGAAGAGTACTCTGATACAGTGGCATCTGATGTGAAAGTGTGTATGAAGCAATTGGGTGGAATTGAATTCCTACACGCAGAAAAAAAATGGTACCCATTGGCATTCACTGATGCTTGCTGAATGCTTCTGGAGCTCAAACAAACCAAACAGTGTGCGTGAGCACAGGGAGGTTGTGAGTGTTGATTCATCAGTGATTACAAAAGCATGAAAGACAAGCCACGTTCTAGAGAGCCTCGCACACCATGAAATGAAGAACATCTTGATCAGCTCATCCATGTCAATTGGTGGATTACAATCAGGAAGATGCGGATGGAGCCTAATATCAGCTTCAGTGCATGGAATGTGATAATGGCAATGTTGAAATACTGCAAAGCTTGCGCCAAGTGGGTCCCGTGAGTGCTCACACAGGAAGAGAAACAACACTGTATGCAAGTTTGTCAGGTGCTGTTGAACCAAAACAAGGCTGTTGCTGACAGTTTTCTGGACTGGATGATTTCCAGTGGTGAGATGGAGTTAAAACTGCAGTCCCTGGAGTGGCAACATGTGAATTCCCTGTAGAAGAAAAAGTTCAAGATGTAGCCGCAGTGGATAAAGTCAGGTGTGCTGCCCTTTGGGATATGAAAGAAATAATCCTTCTGAACTTCTTGGAACCTGGACTACAAACTGACCACTACTTTGTGCTGCTGACTAAGCTGAAGGCTCAAACTTCCAGAGCCAGGCCAGAAAAGAAGGCGGTCTTTCCCTTACAAAATGATAACACCAGGCTTCTTACCAGTTTGAAGAACATAGAGCTCATTGCCAGTCTTGTCTGGACTGTCCTGTCATACCCACTGTATAGTCCATATACGAAGCTTTCTAACTTTCATCAGTTTGGACTGATGAAAGATGGACTGCATGGGCAACATTTTCCTAACAGTGGTGTCATTACAGTGTCTGTGAAACAATGGCTCACCTGTGTTGGTGCTTTATGAGGCTCTCGTTCAGTGCTGGCAAAAATGCGTAGGTAATGGGGGTGACTGTGTTGAAAACAACATTCAGCATAGTGTTTCACCGTTGCACTCAGTGGTAGAAACTGGAGTTAAGAGGAACAAGGGGGTAGGGATTGAATTCTGCGGTAGTTGCTTGAACACTAGCTGGCAATCCATCTGTTTGTTAGAGGTGGTGAGTGGTTTCCTGCGTCCCTTGCTATCTTTTTCTTCCTTACCTACTACGACTACGTTGTCTCTATTCGATTCATGAGTTTGTTTGCTTTGTTCTTCCTATTCTTTCTCTTGTCATATTGATGGGGAGAAGAGAGCAAGCAGCTATATGGGTGTTTGTCTGCTGTCTGAGGTCATCACATCACAAAAGTTTATGAAAGTATAACTTGTATACTTTTTATTATACATCTTAAATATATAAAGCATATATATTTTTAACAAACATCTGTTTTGTGTGTCAAATTTAGCTGTATCGCAGCAGACTGTTGGTCTAATTTGAAGGTATATGTACTTGGAATCTTGGACTGGCAGTTTTGTGTATCAGTTCTATCCATCTTAGAGTGAGATAACCCAAATCTTTCTCAGCATTTTTGTTTTTGAATTCATCAGGTTGCACACTTTATTGTGAGATCTTAGACTTCATTTTTCCGAAGGTAGGAGCTGCAAAGTATTTGACAAAGAATACTCTACTTTGATATGCTCTGTTAATCTCACTGTATTTGCCAACAGTTGGTTTAGGCCAAAGCCTCAAGTGCATATTCTATCTGTCTAGAAAAGCAGCCCAACCCTTAAATCATTTTTCTTATTTTTTTCCAACATTGACTGGTAGGACTTGGACTGAAGAATTTAGTTCAGAAGCTCATGCAGTTGTTTTTCCAAAAGCCTTTGAAAGATCTTGTCACTGAAATCAACTCTTCATTGTTGTATTCTTCCTTGTTCTTTCACACTTAGCTGCATACAGAACACATTATCTGCTTCTATCACCAGTTTTTCAGGTGTGCTGTCACTTTCAGGGACTGTTTCTGTTAAGCTGCCTCACCACTTGCTGTGTCTCTTCCCAAGATACTATCAGGTCTTGCAGTCTGTTGTTTTAGTAAAAGTTTTGATAATCCTCTAATCGTTTTTTCAGAGTCATTTTCTCAAAATGTTGAGAAAGTCTTTGGAATATAAGAATATTTGTCCTTGCTGTTATTTCCTATTTTAAGTGTCATTGTTAATCTCAGCTCTAATACTGAAAATTCTTATTTATTTACTGAGGCAGATCTTCTTGAGTATTTCCTGCTTTCTTGAGTTTTTTTGCATATATTGTATACCTGCAGAATCATCTGTGGGTACTTGATAGCATCTGTGTGCTGTTTCTCTTTATTTTCACAGTGGATGGATAGAAACTCTTCTGTGATATCTTTGATACATCCCTAGTGCACTTGAGATTACTGCTTGTTAGGATTAATTTTAGGCCAAATTCCACTGTATTTGTGTAAGCCTATTGCTCCGTCCTCATTCTATCTTCATACTTTATCTTTCTTACAGAGCTCATGCTGGATACATTTGCAGTTGTCCAGGTATGCATGCACATTGAGATTATCCAGGCTGCTGCTCTTCTTGTTCCATGGCAAGGGGAGCTCTCACATGTCACTCAGATCTGTGCAGGTCCATTTCCTGCTCAGCCCATGCTGTAGATGCATATTGCTTACACCTACGCTTGTCAAGCTCTCACAGATCTGTAGCAGTCTTTTGCCTGCTGACAATCTCTATTCATTTAAAGGAGTTTGATAAGTACTGCCAACTTCAGATAGCATTGCAATGTCTGATACCTAAACAAACGCTGGTCCTGCTCAACTGCTATTCAGTTCTTTCTTAGGAACTGCCCACCTTGTGAGAGTAATATGATGATTTTTAAAGTAGGTTGTAGTTGTCATTGAGCTGGTTAGGCTGGATCAGTTTGGGTACTTTTCTGGCCCTGTTGCTTCAGATTGTGCCACCTGATCTGTCAGGTACTTTATCACCACTGGATGACTCTTGATCACCCGATGCTTTTCTGAGCCTTCTCTTGTCCATGTGATGTTGCAGCAGTACCTTGCTGTGCCTTTTTCCTCTGGGGCCTTTCAAGAGCCACCACTTTGTAGCATGAACGTGTGTAACAGGCACCTGCTTTCTGGAGGCAGCATTGCAAGGAAATTGTGACCGTGGATGTAGGTAATCCTCATCTCTTGTAGCAATAAGGTCACACCGAACCCAAAGATCTCCTAGGTGCAATTCTATTTCTCTCAAATTGTTTTCAGCTCAGTGGCACCAGTCTTCATATTTCCATTATTTTCCTCTTCTAACCCAGTTTGAGACTGGCATAAGCAGATTACTGCGGCACAATTAAACGTCTTCTGCAACCCAGGGAAATCATAGTATATGTAACTTCACATGGAAACAAAATGGAATTACATCAACACAAGTAATACTGTTAGCGTTGGAGACCGAGTATTAATGTACGTGTAATGATTACCTGCTTTAAAAAGTAGCTGTTTTTCGATGTATATATTATATAAGCTTCTTGTATCAAAAGGTTTCATTAAGCACTCACTAGCGTATACTGCGATCGTTCTTGCTAAGCTGAATTAAGTTAATTCAAGTGCTTAGTGTAAGGGAATGAGATCCTCGCGTGGTTACGGCGCGCGGTGCTGGCGGAGCGGGGGCCCGCAGTGCTGCACCTCCCTCTGGTGGTGGAAGGCGGCGGACAGCGGCTGCCCGGAGCTGCCCGGGAAACAAAGGCGGTGCTCGTTTGTGCCGGCGCTGGCTTCTCTTTCCTGCAGGGAATACGGGCAAGGATTTCTTTGGGAGCGGAAGTTAATGGAGGAAATACTGCTCCGTTAACTGTTTTTCTCAGGGCTGGAAATTGTTTTCGGGTGAGGTCCTACACTCCTAACGAATACAGTATTTAAAGGCTGTGTGTCATCTTCACTAACATATATGGGAAGGAAGATTATTTATTTTTTTCTTTTGGTTAAACAAATTAGGATCAGACTCTTTGT
Source organism: Callipepla californica brunnescens (assembly GCA_023055505.1). Lineage (NCBI taxonomy): Eukaryota > Metazoa > Chordata > Aves > Galliformes > Odontophoridae > Callipepla > Callipepla californica. The sequence goes on along the minus strand of JALIRH010000003.1, from coordinate 34,602,685 downwards.
ATCTAGTGTTTTTTTGTTTTGTTTTGTTTTGTTTTGTTTGTTTGTTTTTTGTTTTTAGAATCAGCTTTCGAATCAATTTGTGATGAAAAGATGCTTCAAACATAAAATCGTGGATTATCCTGAGCAGGAAGAGGACCTGCTGGGATCACTGAGTCTGACCCTGGTTCCATACAGCACCTCCTAAAATCCAAACCCAATATCTGAGAACAGTACCCCTACACTCCCTAAACTCTGCTCACTGCCCTCTAGTGCATAACCTGTCCCTAGCTCCCAACCTGACCCTCTCCTGACACAGCTCCATGCTGTTCCCCCAGGCCCTGTTGCTGTCCTGGAGAGCAGGGATTTGATGGTAATTACTCATCAAAACACTACAGTGATGTGCTAATTTCAGTAGCTGGGTCATGGTCTGGGAGCTGTTTGGCTGTGGCATGCATAGAAACAGTGTCTTCCCCTCTGCTGATGACAGGTGGAAGCTGCTCATCCTGTCTTTGTAGTTCCTGTGCCTCCCTCATAACTGTCTGTACAGGGAGATGTAGGGGCTTCTCTGCCATTGGGCTGCTCCAGGCATTGCAGGAGGCAGGAGTGGTGGGTGACTTAGGCTGTGCAGCAGCCTTGAGGACAGCAGGCCTTGTAACTACTTTCTGTTATGGGCTTGTGTGGGCAGCCATTCTTGTGGGCATGAGAAACTTAACTTTGTTCTGAAACTTATCTGGCATTGCTGTTAAGGCAATAGAGAGCCCTAGGTTTGTGCATAGCAGGAGCTGGGAAGGCTCTACATGCCCCACTCTGTGTGATGGCTGACAGAGACAGGGAGTCTAGCTGCTGTTCCTCTGAAGATTATTCCTTAGGCACTGAATCAGTGTTCCACAGAATGAAGAAAGCATCGTTTCCCGGCAGCTGGACTCTGGGAGGCAGCACTTATATGTTTTTGCAGCTGCATCTGATAGATGTGAAAACTTCATATTAAAAAGATATATATTTAATGTGATGGCAGTTCTTTTGCAGCTGCTCTTACCTTTAACTCATTATTTCAGAGCTTCCCAAAATAATGGGGAAATACTTCTTAGGAATTTGTAAACAAAATTCTGTAAACAAAGTTTGGTCTTGATAACAATGAAAACTCATTTTTATCTGTATTGATACTACCCTATTAAATAGTGGGCACTGGCTTTGGACAGGGTCATCCCCATTTTCTAAGTTGGCATATCAGCTCAGGGCTGGGTAGGAAAGAAGTCTTTGAGAGAGCTAAAATTTTAGGGCCATGTTTCACCCTTTGTTATTATTAACTAGGCTTTGCTATTCTGTAGAGGTTCCTACACTGTGTTTAATGCAGCTGAAAAGCTAGTTGGGATGATGACAGTCCAAGACTACAACAACCAACCAGATTGTTAGAGCTAATCTTGACATAATGGGCCTAGTAAAAAGGGCCAAGTGAACAGAGGTAGTAGTATCTATGTGAAATGCAGCCTTGGAATTCATTGCATGCAAACAATATCATGACAAAAGAAAGTAGGAATATGGTTATTTCTTCCACAGAGTGCTAGTTTTGTGGTTCTGGTTATCTGCTAGGTTTCTATGGAGAAACACAGAGCAATGAAGTTTACTGCTGTATCAATTTGGTAGTCTCAAGTATCCATTCCTCTACTGTCTTGGTAGTAGTTAAGAGTCTTTCTCTGTGCTCTAAGCCTTTAACAATTATACTTTCAAGACTAATCTGACCAAGACAGGCTAAAATGGGTTTGAATTTTAAGCCTGAAAAGAACACCTAAAGATTTTGTAAAGACTTGCTCTGCTCTATCTCAATTTACTGCTTCCCATTCCTGATTGAATATACATAAAATGAGAACGTGCATTTTGCTATTCTATATAGATCCAAATTATCCTGTTGTTTTATCCCTTTTCTTAGTGATATTTTGGAAAAGGAATAGGAAAAAAGTGCATATTTTCTGAAAGAATAATTTATTTAAAAATGTGAAGTCTTATTACATTTCTTCTCTTATGTAGGTGCTTTTGAAGTTTAGCACTTCATTTGTTTTGTGATGTTTAGACTTTGTGCAGGCAAACATAACCTAGTTTCACTTTGTACTATAAAGTGAAGTGATAGTGCCTACATTTGTCTTAATAGCTATTTGAACTATGATTTTTTTTTAGCCATTGGTACCAAGGTTACTATAGATCTTTTCATTTTTTAATTACAATCTATAGTAAGAGATGGTGCTATACAATGCTAGGGACAATTTGGTCAGGCTTACAGAGTGTGCCAAGGAAACTGTAACTGTGTGTCCTCTTTGGCTTTGCAACATCTCAAGCATATCCAAAATGACTCAACAGTTCTGTATTTATTTTTTTCTAGGACTTCTCCTTAATTGAAAAATTGAGACACTTTGTTTTTCCCATCCTGTCTTAATGCACTAATCAAATGCCAAAATAAAAGAAATTCTACCAGGGCAAGAACTCTTTGATCGGTTGCTTTGTTCGGTACCTCTTAATGCAACTGTTCGGTTGTTGCTGATTGAGGGCTCTAGTGTGAAGATTTAAGTGCTGCAAAGAACATGAAGGCACAAGTAGATCTGACAACACGGGTTATTTTCATCACAAAAATCAGATTACTTTTAGTCCAACTTTGAAACTCGCTGACAACCCATTCTGAGTTCTTTGATCACTTAGAGCATTCAAGGATACCCTTGTGTCATTGTTATTGCTTAAGGAGTGCTATATATTTTTACCACGTAGACTGCTAGCTGCATTTCTGAGGTGCTAGAAGAATGTGATCAGGTGCCTTTGAGTGCTTTATTCTGACTTTTGAAATGTCTTCTAAAGCATGGGACTCCTGATGATAGTCTGCTGGGGGGAATCAAGCCTGACAATATATGCCTGCCTTTGCAAGACAAGGCTGCAGGCAGTCAGCAAAGGGTTAACTTAATGTTTTTTTACTCAGACTTGGGAGGAATATGGTTTCTTCTTATAAAGAAGAGAAATTGTAGACCTGTCCAGAAAATCTGTGCTGCCCTTTTCTTGTGGATCCTTTGTCAATTTAAGACAAAAAAAAAAAAAAGAGACTTCATCTTTAAGGCTGGTCTAAATGTAAGATTTGAGGTTCAAGTTTAAACTATTGCTATTACACCAGTATATTATGTCTACCACTTGGTCTCTCGTTTTTCTCAGTATCTATTTTGGAAGGAGAAAGGAAAAGGTGATTTCTTGATGCAAAATGTCTACTTAATGTATTTTTTTTATTCCTTTACAGTTGCATTGGTAATACTTGTTCTGTATAGTAATGTCTTAGTTGAGTTTAGGAAATGATAATTACACTTGAATTTGGAAGGTGTGTGTTTTAATTGTGAGAATGCAGTGCTATAACTGACTCTGAAATCTGTGTATATTCAGTTAATTCTTAACTATTTAGTAATACAATGGAAGCTTCCTGGCTGCACTGACTGAGAGGCAGACTTGAGAACTGTGAGGTTTAGTTGTATGCATAAAGCCATATCGCCCTGCTTCGTATAGACTTATTGCAGAAACACACAGGGGCAGGTGTTGGCTAGATACCTTAATATTCCTCATTTGATCCCCATTCCATAAGCTATCTTTTGTTAATGTAAGGGTTTCAGAAGTTTCTCAGAAGGATTTGAGGAAATTTTTGTGCATTTTAGAATCATAGATTCATTTACACTGTAAAAGACCTTTAAGATCATCAAGTCCAACTATCCACCAAACAGTACAAGTTAACCAGAAAACCATGTCCCTAAGTGCCATATCTGTACAGCTCTTATATACCTCTGGTGATGGCGAGTCCACCACTTCCTTGGGCAGCTCCTTCCAATGCCTAACCACCCATTCTGAGAAGAAATTCTCCCTGATACCCAATTTCAGCCTCCCCTGGTGCAACTTCAGTTCACTGTCTTGCTCTCTATCAAGACTTGGAAGATAACTGAAAATATTCTGATGAAAATGTTTTTATTAAAAGTCCTCTGAATCCTGATCAATTGCAGTTGAACTTTTCACAGAATTGCCTGTTAGGTCTCAGTGCTATTACAGTAGAGTGCTATTATAGTAGAGTCCATTAGCAGTCTGACTAGTGTCTCCCTGTGAGTTGTTTGCTATTGCTGCATAATATCAGGGGTAGCACTGGGTGCTTCCCTGTGCATCTCCTGCACTTTGCATGCTACTGAAACTCCTCATGGTGAAATTTCTGTGGACGGCTTTCTGGTCAAATGACAAAAACAGTGCACTGTTCTGATTTCCTTTAACCTTCCATCTCTCTTAGACACTGTGGCCTGCATTCTTCCTGAGATTTTCTGTTTTCCCTAGTTTTTCTCACTTAGTCATTCTTTCAGTGCTTCTTTCTGTTACATCTTCTTACGTTTCTTAGGGGTTGAACTTTATTTTATTTATTTATACCAAATGTTCACATCTGTAAATGCAAATCAAATAAATCTTTTTTTAAATAAAGATTTGCAAATAAATATATTTCAGGTGTTCCTCCTTCAGCCAGAGCTGAAGAGAGATTCTTGTGTCTGTCAAGCTAGATATCTGGCTTAGTAGATTACTATATTGGTGCTTCCCTCTGGAGAGCACCCTCATCTTGCTGTGACATCCATAACATATGTATCCATTTTTATTAAGATCTTTCTCTGTGTACAAAAATAATTTTCAATGTTATTGATATCTAAATTTTATTTCTGTATGTAATTTTAAAATAAATTTATTGTTATTTCAACAAATAATTCAAAATCCTGACCTGCTCTCTTTCACCTTGCCTGCCAATTAGTGTCATCCTTTCTCTTGCTTTTCATGGGGTCAGTTTTGTGCTGTCATGCCCATCCAAGCGGATACTGTGAAAATCATTATTGTATCCTGTTGTGAAATGAAAAGTGTGAGCATATTTTCTGACTTCTTTTCTTCCTTATGCACGGCACGGTCTTAACTTTTCTGATCTTTATGAATTCTTATGGCAGAAGCACCAATCCACTCTCTTTCATTCATTCATCCAAATTTTACACGTTGATATATGCTTCCCTCCTGAGAGCATCACCGAGAGTAATCTCCATAGCCTCTTGAGGATTATTTCATTAAAACTTGTTTATTGTGGTACACAGACTTACACATGGTCAGGTTGTTGTACCATTTTTGTAAGTTCATCTCAACCTAGACATGATTTGATTAGGTTCCATCTCTCTGCCATTTCTTACTGTGTTCTTTGATGCTAGTAAACTCCATGGAATGGAGTGTTTGCTCTTTGTTCCCTTTTTTGTATCGCACATAGCACAGCATCCTTGGCAGTTGCTGGGTGCACTAAGGCATTTGCAAATATGAATTAAGTAACTAGTCGTAATTGCAGCATTGCAGAGAGATGTTTTGTGGTGTGTTTTTTGAGAGGGATGGGGTTAGAAGTATGTAGTAGAAGTTTCATCTGATCGTTTCATCTCTTTGGAACTCACCATCTTGGCTTCACTAGGAAAAAGTGTGTTATAAAAAAATCCAACAAATAGCAACCACATTGCAAATAATCTTTACTAATCCAAAGGGGCGTTTGGCTGCCTCACAAAAGCACTGTGTGTTTTGGCAAAGTTAGGAGCTTTGGCTTAGGAAGATCCATGTTTGGAATAACAGGGTGTGTTGCAAGTCAAGATTCAGGTATCTTGGCAGAGATGCATGCGTAATCTGGCACAGAGCCTTCCTGCACTGTGCCTAGCTGTAGCAAGTGCTGAAGTCCCTTGTGAACAATATATGAATCTCATTTTGAAGGAGAGGAAAAAAAAAAAAAAGAGGAGGAGGGAAGAGGGAGTCAGGATTTATTTTAACATTTAGTGGATATAAAAAAACAAGTGTCAAGAAGCAAAACATTTTCATGAAGCATTCGCTGTGAAAATCCTGCAACTTCTTATTGCAAACCTCTTTATTGCTTGGATTGGCTGATTTCCAGAGCATCAAGGCTAGGAATTGAGGGACTGAAATATAATCAGTGGTGATACATTTTAACCACATAAAACATTCTCTGCTTCCAAAGCCTCGGGTGTCTCCAGTAAGCAGTGCAACAGCTCCTTGCTGGGGAACTCCAGGGACGCAGAAAAATATTGGATCAGAATGGTAAGAATCTCTTTACTTTACACCAGTTTTAGGTTATTGCTTTGCAAAAAATGCTTGAAAGGTGATTAAATTAGTAGGGAAACTGTTTTTAAACCAAAATCAGTGTGTGTAAGCTACAGTGGCATTCTCAGTGTTTTGCTAAAAGAGATCAGCAGAGCAAGTTGGTGACAAATATCTCTGGCACTGAACATATTGTGCAGCTAATATAAGATCTTTAAAATTTGGGATGGACTGCTGACTAGAACTTGATGTAAAATGTGAGCCTGTCTATTTGTTCCGGTGCAGAATGACAGCTGCATGGGCTTTTAATATAATCTCACATCAATAAATGCTGACAGAGATTCTAAACATAAAAATATAAATAAACGGGTGCTGATTGCTTATGCAAATTGCATGTTTATATGTTTTCTTTTAGGTGCTTTTTTGATTGTTTGTTTGGCTTTGTTTTTCGAAGAGCAGAGATGCTCAGTATATACCTTTCTACTTTCAGGAGCTATGAAGTTTTTATTTTTTTGTGGTTTTAGTCTGTGAAGACCTATTGGTCACATTGCATATGTGAGGGGGATTAATGAAGGAAAACTTTGGGGTAGTTCTTTTATGCTTCGTAACAATTGGAATATTCAGACTTGAACATTAAAATAATAAAAGAAAATATAAAGCACGTAAATATAGAATATGAAATTACTGTCAGTGCCAAGTCTATTAATAGTTTAAACAATGCCTGAAGATGCGATAAAATATCTTTATTAGCTGGGATTTTTAGGTATTAAAGAAGTGGAGGGTGGAAATGCAAGTCTGGGGAGTGTTTGCTTCCAAGGCTCATCGTCAAGACTGGGTACTATGCATGTTTCAGTTTGAAAAAAACAAACAACAAACACCGATCTCCTATATGGGAGCTCAGCCATTCATTTTCAGTGTATACTGAAGTCCAGGAAGGATTGATTATGAAGTTGCTGTACATCAGGGTAAAAGGAAAACAGATTACTAAAGTCAGAAGAGTACTGAAATATGCTTTCTTGACAGCCCAGCTGATGTGTGTGAAATTATTCTCTTTGTGATTCAAATGGAAGAAAAGAATTTTAAAACAGCAGCTACCAGAGTTTGAAAAGTATGTAGCAGATGTGAGAAGGTCTGATTTACTATTGTTTGTCTTTCTTGTGTGTTTATTGTCACTCAGCAGTACGAGGACTAGAATTCCAGAAGTAAGACTATTCCCGAATGCTGTCTGATCTTTTCCTCTTCTAAGTGGTTTCACAGAGTAAGGAAGAAATAATCCTGAAGCCCTGATACTGAAGTACAGTAGATAGTAAAATGCTTCTTGACTTATATCTCCACGTAATGACTGTAAATGCACTTCAATATATTAAAGATTTACATTTTCCTTCTCAGCATACACCATAGATTAGGAAATCAGTAATTGAATGGAAACTAGGCTGTAAGCTTCTTGGAAAGAGATAAAGTATGAACTTCAGTATTGTGAAATGTTACTACTATATCCTTGGCAAAAATGCTTCATGAATATCTATTAAATACTGCTATTGATTACCTGTATTTCTGTAGTACCGAGAAGACTTTAATAATGTTTACTCTCAGGAAACCTTGTGCTCTTGGTTTATACTGCCCTGAATCTGAATTTTGGTATGAGAAAAAATTGGAGATGCAAAAACAAGCTGTTTTTTCTATGGTAAACTCAGAACTTGATGAATAACAAATGAGGTTATATGTATTTCCAGGTATGATTTCCCTTATAGTAAATCAAAGAAAATGCTCTCTTCTAGAAATAAACCATTCATATACTGCTATGTATTTGCTCTTGATAAAGATTAGTCCAAAGTAAAGTTGCTTTGTGTCCTGCTTGACATGGATTAGTTAAGTAATTAGTGCAGTTAGTTCACAAGAGATCTTTCAGTTTAGGATTGCCTGGGAAAAGTTCTTTCATGTTTGTTGCTCATGTGACAAGAGGGACTGGGGGGGGGGGGCAGATAAGGAGAAAACAAACAAACAAAGAAACCCCATTGCCCCCAAAGAAGAACTCTCAATCATAATCAGCTGCATAAGGAATTGCACATGTAGTCCAAATTGAAGTCTCTCAGAAGTTCGACGTGATAGGATTTATTTCAGAGTGTAAATTAGTGGTCCTATGTCGTTACTGTTGCAAACTATCTAATGGAGACCTAGGCTTCATTCAAAGACTTTATTTTTAATAATAACTGAAGCAATGACAACTTATGTACGAGCCTTACTTGAAAATTTGGGAGGCTGTAAACATAACTATTGGAGTAACTTCATTCTAATGAAGTATGATTTAAGATTAGTGCAAGAGGTGCTGGGTACGGTGAAGATTGTTTAAAAATAAACCAAGTAAAATAACTTCATCCAGTGTTCATCCAATTGAATTTAGGTTAAATACTTGTTTAAATACTAGTGACTAAGCAGAAGTCCTGCCTGAACATATATCCCTGTATTTTAAGGGCATTGCAACAAGCATTTGAACTACGTTTCACACACAGGAGAGTGAAGGGATAGAATTGCTTTCTGTCTGTTAAGAGCTTGACTTAACACTTAGTAATATCCTTAGATATTTCAGTGTTCATTTTTTGCTTTGTTCTCCTGCCACTTTCTTGGCAAAAAAAAAACAAACAAACAGTTTGTACATTCATCAGTGGTCATGCCAACTCTCTTAATACTACTGCTGAATGGATTTAGTAAAAACTCTTAATTCAGTAACCAGAGATTGCGTGTGTGCTTAGTAGTAGCTGATATGTCTCAATTAACTTGGCATGGTTTGGCTCAGGTGATATACTGTAGATGTCTAATAGGCTCTTTATCACACCAGCATGTCTTTGCACCATATGTATGATGAAGTTCATACTGTGCTCCATAAATACTGCTTGTGTAGAAGAGGAAGAAGAAAACAACTGTGATGTTTAATTGAAATGTAATGCCGAGATATCTGCAGGTAGATGTTTGAGTTTATTCATAAAGAAAAGAGCACCTGTTTTGAAATGTTAGCATCCATATTTATGGAGCCTGAATATTTTCAGTGAGCAAAAGATGACAGCAAGCAAGGTTTATGCAAGGATTCTTGAACTAGAATAATTGTTTGGTGGTGGTAGATTTTTTTAAGCAGTCTTACTAATATTTCAGTATCGGTATACTCTGCAATCAGGTTTAGCTCACTGAAACCTGTGTTTTAAATTGTGCCATTAGAGACACAGTACAACATAAAATGTTTTCAGGAAGTTATAAATTATTTGCTGTGGTTTACATAATGTATTAGCATGTCTGCCACTTCTGTGTTCTGGGCACGGTTTTATACTTTCATCTGTGTGGTATACAAAGAAATTATTAGCAAGGGCTGCTTTTAGCCTTAGGCTGTCCTGATGGCTTTTATCAAAAGCGAAGCCTGGAGAAAATAAAAGCAGGGGAAAAGGTCAGTGTGGTCTCCACGTGAAATAATTAATGGGAGCATCTTCCCAAGAAATAGAGCTACAGTGAGCCAGATAATTTGTATTTTCCTTCACCTGGTGATGTTCATATTAGAGAATTCACACTGTTATGAAATAACAAGAAAAAACTTTTGCTTGTGTACGTTAGGACTGTCATAGCAACATGATGTTTTACTGTACATAATTGCTTTTATATGTCATGGCCACATTGAGAATACTGCAAAAAATTGTGCTGAAGAGTTCTACGTAAATAAAAAGACTGGGAGTAGACAGAAATCTACTGACCACTCTATATCAACTGATAATGTGGAGATGTAAAATGAGTCAATCAGGGAGTTGTGCACTGAAGGGTGTGCTGCCAGTGCTTATAATAGGGAGTGTGATCGGGTCGGAACTGAAACTGGTTAGTGTGTGCTGGTGGGAGATGTGCTTGCACAGCTTGATCAGATTTCCAGGTTCAGTGATGGGAAGCTTGCTACTTAAGCTCTCCAGATCTTGTACTTTGTTTTCAGTCTACTGTATATTTCAGTAGTTAAGGACATTTTCTTTAAATATGTTTTCCAATGTAGCTGTGTCACCTGGGGATACAGCTATGTAGTCAGCTCTCTTTTATCATTTAATAATGAAGTGGAGAACTCTTGTGACAAGTGTCATTCATTCCCCTGCAACTGTGCCAAGAGCTCCACTTCCTCTCTGTACAACATGTTACACTGCAGGTATATGATTAAAGTTTTTGCATCTGTGAAGATTTTGAAATGAAGAAACCTCTGATGTAAATATTTATTCGGTTGAATTGGATGCGTAGCTAACTGTGTTGAAACCCTTAGCTATTCTACCTCGATATCTGTAGTAGGATAGCTTTCCTAGTCGAGAATTAAACTCAGAAGTGTTAACCTTTTGGGTAAGTCAGTGATGTTCTCAGATTGTACGTTTCAGTTCTTTCTCTCCATTATTCATTGGGATGTGGCTTTTTTCATGACTTTTATATAATTTCCTCCCTGTCATAGGATAGGAGAGAGTGCATGTGTTTAAGGCTACTAGGCTAGAGGTTGCTGATGTGTTTTTGCATATATTCACATATCCAGTAACAGAAAATATAATTGGCAATATAATGGGTATTTATTTGACCATGTGGTAACAGAGATTTATTTGGGAAAAATGTAAAGGAGAAAGATGCTGTAGGACTCCACCTCTCATTTGACTTCATTACTGTTAATACTTTTGGTAGTGTTTGTTTTGTTCCTTCGTGTTCAGAAAGAAGAATCTTTGTAATATCATATAGATTTTATCAGCATTAGTTTTGGAGAGAACACTTTGGAACTGTATAACTTCGATTTCACCAAAACATGCATGTCTACTTTGCAGACATCTGATTCATTCCACTGACTGAGGGCAGCCTTTAAAACCTAAGTCAGAAAAAAGAAATCCTTCCAAACCTCTTTTTATTTTTAATTTTTTCATTGAGGAAATAGAAGGGAGTAATTGTAGAAATGCTGAAAAGCTGCTATCTGATGAAATGCTCCTAAAAGTCAGTTAGCCTTTGTTAGGTTCTTTCCTTACTGTACAAAATCTGTTACATGCATTCCTGAAATTTTCTTGCTTTTCTCTTTCTATGATTGTCAAAAGTGATAGCTATGTTGAAAAGAAATCTTTTACTGTGCAACTCTTCATTCCACTGTTACAGAGGATCAATCACAGAAGCAGCAGTTGCATCTAATAATTATTCCAGTACAGCACAGGTGTAAAGAAAATTGGCTTCCTTATACATGCAAAGCATGAGAAAATGAGTTCTATGTGAGGGATGAATACAACGAACAAGGAATACTACAAACAGAATATACTGGGGTCTCTGCAATGATCTGTTTTAGATGATTTTGAAAATCCCTGTACTTAGCTGGCTCCTTTCTGCACACTTTAGCTGGTCATGGACTGCATTTCCTTTGCCCCTTAGTGTTGATGTGGTCCTGTAGCAAAAAAGTAATGGGCAGTTCCATCTTCTACATCCGGGAGAAGAGTATTATTATACCTGGGTATTTAGGTATTTCACTTTACACAGAGATTGGTGCTACAGCCTAGTAGAACATAAGCATAGTTAAGCCCTTGGGAAAAGTTAACAAATCTAGAGCATACCAGGATAAATGTGAGTTCTATTGTCTTATTCTCAGGACCCCCTAAAGTCATGATAAATGCAAATGCAAACAATCTCGCTGAAGGAGCCATTTATAATGCTGTAAAATAAAAGAGAGGACATGGCAATTTCTGTGTTGTAGAAGGAATGTTATTACATGATACTTTAACACTTATAAGCATATGACTTTGTTACAGTCATATTTGTAGTCTTTTTGATTGCTTTTTATGTCCTAAGTTACACAAATGCTATACCTCTCTTGTAGGTTTGCTGAAGTTGCCTTCACATTTGATTAAAGCCTCTTTTTAAGAAAGCAAAATGTAAGAATATTTGTAAGAAGAATCCAAAGAATGGCTAAATGTTCAAAACAAAACACCAAAAAAAGCCATAACTGCTAGTGAACGTTTGTTAGAATGACCTTAATAGTCTTAGTATTTTTAGCAGCTGTGTTAATTCCCTAGTGCAAGGTTACGGAAGTAATGCTTTTGCTGTGGATCATTTTAATGATCCAAAAACACTGAAATATTTGCTCAGATCTTTGTCAGTTCTTCTGGTGGAGAAGCACCTACATACTTCCAGTAGATGATGGAGAAGAGAGTAGGAGGGTTGTTTTCAGGAATAACATAATTAAATGTGCATATGTGGAAGATACCTGCCAGTTGTTGCCTGAGGTGGTACTTAATAGATATGGATAATTATAGGGGAAAAAAACACTTATCTGGAGTAATAGCATATGTTATTAATTTACCAGTAAAGGCTTTTCTGAATAGTTTGTTTCCTACTTGTAATATACTCTTCATTCTAATAATCTTTTTCTTCAGAAAGTAATTTTAGATCAAAATGTGTTAGTGATTTGTTATAGGGAAATATTAATTGAGAACTAATATAGGCCATTAATGTCATGTTTTGATTCATTGCTTGGAAATGTTTTGCTTATGCAGAAATATGGAAACTACGAAAGCTTTCTGAAGACATCAATTATTTTTTCCCCTTTTCTTTACTACATTTTAAATCGCATACATGGTTGCCACTACTATCAGATCACACCCATGCATCTTTTAAAAACCCTCCAGAGTAGATGTCAATAATAACTCACCTGCTGTGAAATACTGTGTTACTTAGAAAGTAATTCAGAGGTGTCTCAGACATTGGATATGAAAACAAAGTCAGTTCCTGGGGCTAAATCTTGCAAATGCTTACTACCACACGTGGCGTGTTGTGATTTTCCTGGAATTAACTGTGTCCTAAACGGAAAAAAAATATTCCAGTTCCCACTACTCTTCCATTTTCTGTGTGAAGAGAAAAAACTTTAGTGGATCTTGTTTGTTTAAGCTTTCTTCAAATAAAACTGTAGGCATAAGGTGTGTTGACATTTGTTTGTAAGACCAGACAGCTTGCCACACCTGGAAACTCTTGGGCAGAACCATAGGTAGTAGACTGCACTCTCAGTGTTGCCCAAAGAAACCTTCAGCCCAAAGTGGCCTTCTCTCTCCTGAGAGTGCTTTGAGTATACATGGTGAAAAGAAATTGACGCAGCAGTTAGTTTTGGGAAGGTTTCATTGCTGCTATTAAATGACTTTCTTCAACTCCTATTTAGAACATAAATAATAGTGCAACCCATACCATTGCATCTGAAATATGGGAGCTAACCCATTGTTCTCTGTTGTAAAAGACAGGCATTTTTCCACTTGCTTTGCTGTAAACTTTGCTACTGAGTAGGAGCTACCTGAGGATATTCCACCTGTCTTTGTGCTCCACTAAGACAATGTGTTACTGGAGCTGGATGAGCAGCTGGGTGTTCTTGTTAATTCAGGTTTGGTTTGGTATCAAGTGTTGCGCAGATTTTTGACCTACATAGCATTTTAGCAGCTGGGAAAAAGCGCGTGGATTCAGTTTGCATTTATTTCAGAGAAATCCCAACCACAACCATTAAGTTGTATTTCTGTCAGGTTTAAGAGCATTTGTAACATAAGCCTGTACAACTTCTTTTAAAGTAGGTGGTGCTGCTTTCAATGGTCGAAGGGAAATCTGTATCTGGATATGGCAAATGTGCTGCACATATATGTGGAGATCCTATCCTGACCCTATGTAGACCTCCTGTAGTTTCAACAGCGCCACAGAATAGATTGAGTTGGATAAAGTCTTTAAGACCATCCAGTTCCAATGCCTCTGCCTTGAGGAGGGTTGTCATACTCTGAGTTGGTAATGTCATTTATATTTTCAGTTGTGTGATCTCAGGCTATGTTGTGTAAATTTGTTTATATCTTTACAAATCAAAAGCATTATTTTTGAATGGACGGTGTTTTCTAGGGAAATAGATGCAAGATGTAGAATACCATACTTTGTTTTAAGTTTTTATTACCTTTAGTGCCTGACACTATGCTGCACTGAGAAGCATATCATTTTTTTGTGATATAAACACTCTACTGTCTTAAATTCTAAAATAGTTGCTTACTGGAGGAGGTTTGGAATATACACTGATGTACCTGACAGTTAATTAAAATTCAGTGTTGTTTGTTCTTGCTTAAATTAGTGAAGAAAAGCTTCTAGGAAACACCACAGAGAATAGTGTTCTGAAGATATCAAATTATTTTGAAAGATGAAAATTCCCATTTCTCGGTTCTTTAAAGAGTTGAAAAATAATTCAGACTTAGCCTGTCAGTTTTTTTGTGTGTACATATTTAGAGGGAGTATTCTCTTCCTCTCCCTCTCTCACTCATAAATAAAGAGGAGAATTGTAGAGAAGACTTCTTATTTTCTTATTTTTCCAGCAGATTATTTTCTGAATCCCAAATGGCGAATTACGCGCACATACAACTTCTAATATACCTGGACAAATTCCTTGCAGGAATATAGTCATTTCATTGAGTTACACCAGGGATTGGCTGGTATCTCATACAAACCAGAAAAAAACCACACATAATAGATTTTGTTTGTAAGCAGTATGTAAGCACTGATTAGCTAGTTAATGCTATTTTCCCTTGCATGCATACAGTGTCCTACATACCAAAGAATACAAAAAATATAAACAAAAAAAGAAAAAAAAAAAGTATTAAAATAAGTTTTAAGCTACAATTAGGTCTCCAGATGTCTGATTCCTTGGTTTAGAAAGCTGCAGAAGAGCTTATCTATTCCTGAAATAAAAATGATTTATAGTCCAAAACCTCTTTCACGATTGCCCATCTGCCAGGGTGCTCATTTCATTCTTCATGCAGTAAATAAAATTTCAAAGTAGTTCTTTAAATCATTGCTGAACAGCTCATTACAGAGATCTTGTGCTTGTTAATACTGGCAAACAGAAGGCAAAAAGGACTGGTAATGTTTGTGGAGTGCCCATACTAGGACTGTAAGGCAGGAAGTCCATCAGGATGAGATCATACACGTAGTTCAGTGGATATATGCAGGATACTGACCACTTGACCTGTGTCATTTCTCTTACTCCTTTCAAGAAGTGCAGATACGCACTGAGGGGAATGAGAGGGCATTTTTCCAAGATTTCTGTTTGAGTTTGTGCCATTAATTGGCACTTCTAAGTAAGAGACTGGGATTTTAATGTCTCCTTTCTTGTTATTCACTCTAATACTTGTGCCTGCTTTTAGGTAGGCAGACATAGCTAGTCTTAGTGCCTGTCTTACCTCGTTCACATTTTTTGAAAGGTCACTTCTGCTTACAGATTGTGGATGATGAAGCATTGGCATGTTGAGCCCTTTCTGTACTTCATACTGAAGTGACAGTTGTAAAAGAGGAATCTTACTGCTGTCATCTTCCCAAAACTGTAGCCTCAGGAGAGATCCTGTTAATCAAAACAGCAGCAACTCAAAATACCTGAAAGTTGGGCAAGTCTTAAGTGTCTAAATGTAAGAATCTGGTTTTACGCAGGTAGATTTGATCATTATGCCCTTGGTTGCCCAGGAAACCAGTTAATTGCTATGCATTTCCTTCAGCACTCCGCATGCAGCTTTTAAAATATTTTATTGTAATTTTTCTTTTATTTTGTCTTAAGCTAGTGTTTGTAGAAAGAGGTGGCTTGACAGCTCTGGCAAATGAAATAGTCTACCTTCCCACGGAATATGTGCTCCCTAGACAGTGGCAGTCCAAACTTCCTCATGCTGTTCTGTCAGTGTGCCACAACTTTTCTAGAAGCGGAGGGGAGGACTTGGAGGAGGAGGTAGGGTCCTTGGGCCATTGCATTTTTGCCCTCAAAACATGTAAATGTTATCAGAAAATGGCCTGTATCTTTCTTTCAGTGTACAAAACAGAGAGGCTAAAAATGGAATGAATTCAGACTCTGGAAAGCTATCTCCAATCTTCAAATCATTGTCAAGCTCACAACCGTTATTCTAATGCTGTATCGCAGTTAGCACTGACAGCAGGTGATCTCATAAACTAAGCAGATTTTTCCTTGCTCAGTACTGAGAGAAAAGGATTTCCAGGGAGCTCTGGCGCTGAAGACTTCAGCAAAAAACAGAAGTCCTGAGATGCTACTTGTAAATTAGAAGTGAAAATGAGAAATGTGGGGATTTATTCTGAATGTTTTATTCTAAATTGCAGTTTCAGTTTTCCTTGATGATGACTTTTGTTGAGGTAGGTGTAATATGAATTCTGGTAGCTACAAATCACCTATGACTCCTAGAAAATTATCTAGAAAGCTTTCTTTTCAAAAAAATAAAAAATAAAAAAAATTGCGCATTTGCTTCTCAAGTTGTATAAAGATCACCTGTTTCAGTTGTTAACCTGAAAATAATGGAAGAGCAGTGACAGAATCATTCTGCTTGTCTCTGATGACCACTGTGAATTTGCAACTGCTCAAAGAAACATTGCAAGGCAGTAAGATTAGAGTACATCCGTAATGTCTTCTAATTTCATAAATTTGTACTCCAGGATAGCTGAAAATTGAACTATAGAATGAATATTCAAATCTAGCTCCAAGCATCTGTCTTAAACAGCTACAGTGGCTCATAATCACTTTTGTTCAGTGAAGCTTCTGTAATTAAGGGAGAGGTTTTCCAGGAAGCTGTCAAGACCATCTTTATTCAAGCTCTGCTTCCAAGGCAGCTTAAATGACCTAGTCCAGGCTGCACACTCTTGTCCTGCCTCAGGCTCTGAAGCCCCATCCATTTCTTCTAGCCAGTCACTAATAGTGAATCAGATTAGGAAGTTGTTTTCTTAAAAATTAACCAGAAGTTTTAAACTTTATGGAGTGGAAGACATTGTCTTCTGCACAGTAGGGTTTTGCGTGCTTTGATTTGGAGACCAATCTTTGATTTGGCCTTTTTAATGGCAAGAGTATGCAAAGCGTAAATGAAAATGCAGTCTGTTAAGAAAGAAAACACTTGGATCTCTAGTTCTCTGAATGTTGTTTTCAATCACTGACTCATAATTTTTATTTTTATTTTTTAAGATTTGATTATAGTTCCGAGTTTATTGCTTAAGTTCAGAGTAAAAGCTATAAATCCTATTGTTCTTCCTCCTCTAGACTACGTAATTCAAAGATGCATATGTTATTGACGCTCAAAATTTATGAGCCTTTTCAGTATTTCAATTCAAGATTCATTGCTGCTTTTAGTGTTACTCTAAGAAATTCATAGTGCAGTAATGTAACTCTAATTAAGCTATCAGTATTGGTCTTGTACATGTTACATCTTCTTTAAATGAAGAGAAGCAGGAAGAGTGCATAGGAGAAAATGGCAAATGTCTCATTCATCTTCTGAATTGGAATATATTCCTCCTACCTGAAGAATCAATATATTGTAGAAGGCAAGCAGTGCTTTAGTTTGCTGTATTAATGTATATTAGGGCTTCTGAAGTTTAGTAATCCAGTAAAAAATTCCATAATGGATTTGCATTTGTAGGTGTAAGGAACGTGGGTCTGTTACAGAGATGTTAAAATGTATTTATAAATTAGGAATGAGATCCTGCTCTGTAAAATTGAAAACTTTCTGAGAATCCTAGTTAACTTTGTTTTACTGGTATGAACTGGATTTGTTATTTTTTAGTTAGTTTGTTTTAATCTATATTTTGCTCTCTATTTTATTAACTCTAGTTTTTACACAACTTGTTCTGTGATCCTTGGATCGTGGCCTGGTAAACTCTGATTTATTCACAGAATTGATGTAGACTCTGTATTTTCACTGATAGTTGGTTTGTCCACTGCAATACTCCTCAAGCCTGAACAGGAGAGAAAGGGACTTTTCTATAGAGCATAGGAGAGCTATTAAGTTACATAGGAGGAAGAACTCTGTTAAGATTGACCATAGATACATCCAGGAACTGCCCAGATGCAATATGTCTCCTTTGTGTTAGCTGTATGAGGCACATTTTGCCTAGGTCATTAAGCTGTGATATGGTGATGACAGTTATCTTCTCTGTGTGGTTTGTTAGTTGTTAATTCTGGTTAGGAGAAATTGTCATCAGTTACGGCCCTGTCAAGCTTCCAGTGGGGCTAGCAGAACATTTTCATTCATTGTATTGTTAACTGACATAGCAATTTTTATGCCAGTAGTTCCATTAAATTCAGTGGATGCTGCTTCATTGACTGATACTGAGTGTACAATGCCCTTATTTCCTGAGAGTCGTACCAAATCTCTGGTAATTACAGCAACTCTGAGAGCTTGAAAAACCTATCCTTTGTACTTATTTTGCAGTAATGATGAATATCTCTAACTATAATCACAGTCTATTCAAAACAGTAAAAAAAACTAACTCGTTGAAGTACCTGTTAAAGACAGAACAGAGATAATTCTGAGGACTAGACTTCTCAGGTGACTGTGAGGTGCTGCCAGAGTAAATTTGTCTTCCAGTACGATTTGTGAAAGAGCAGCAGGCTATCTATATAGCAAAAGTACGGAGTACTTCTGTGCAGTCATTGCAGTCATTAAGACTTGTTTACATTACAGCTTGCGTTTATACAAAATCACACAAATCAGTATTATATATATTGGGCTGATCTTAAGCTAGACAAGCATTTCTTTTTCTCAATAACCCTAATTATTAAAATAATGTGCAAATAGATTATCAAAATGCTGTCTTCATTAATCTAGTGTACTAGTTTTCTGGAAATTGTGCTTTGGTAGAGACTGTATCTCAATATTTAGGAGAAGGCAGCTCCAAGGTCTTGTACAATAACACAAAAAATGTATGTTTCTGGGCTGGAAACAATACATCTCTATCCGTGTTTAAATTTATAGGATTTTTTTTTATATAGGGGGAATCAGATAATGCTATATCCCTTTAAACACTGCTAATGGTAGCATTTATTTATTTCTTTATTTTTGCCACTGGAGCCAGTTCTCTGAATTTATGTAGATGTTCTTTATATGTAGCTGTTACTGTTGTTTTTGTTGGTGTCATTCATTTTAATAAACCCATTAATAAACCCTATTGACATAAATCCAGCTAGCAGTAGGCTCACGTTTTTTAAGTTTTCTGTGAAGGAGTGTCTTAGTCTTCATTCTCTTCCTATGCTATGGATAAAACTTTCTGAACTGTCCACAAGTTGATTTTGGTTTTCATTTTTCCCATATAATACAATTCCTTTGTAATGGTGACTAAAGAAAACTGGCAGGTTAATGTTAATTGCCACTTTACACTGATATACAAGAGAGAAACTTGAAAAAGTCCTTCAGAACAGATATTTCAGTGAAAGTCTCCAGGAAAAGTTGAGAGTTTAGGCTCAGAAAGCCTAACAACTTTTTACATGTGATCTCTGAAATTGGTAAATGCAAGGTAGTTCAAATAAATGTACAATTTACTGTGATTTTCAAGCATCTAAACAGCATGACTTTGGAAATGTTTTCAAGTTGTATAGATACAAAATCTGTTTGTAAGGTCATTCTTTACTATCTTGGGTGGACTAAGCTATAATAAGAGCAGTATAAGCTATTTGTTATAGCTGTGGCTGGGGCAAACTGAGATAACTGAAAGTTTCAGAACACTGAAATGAAGATAGTATAAACTGATAGCTCAAAATTGCTGCTTGTTCCTTCTGTTTTTGTCACCTTTTCCTATTCTTAGGGGACTTTGATGTTTTCTGGTACTTCTAACAGTGGTTAAAAGATGTTTGTAAAACATACTGAAATCTCTGACTTTTTGAGTGAAGGTGTGGCATGATACAAAGTTTAAATGCACTTTTGTTTGCCAGTGCAAAGACATCTTTTCAAAGATGAGGCAGGGAAACAAACTGAAACTCAGGGAGGATCAGTGAGTGGGTAGCAAGAAGGCAGCACAATCACAGAAGCTGCAGCAAAATATACTGCCATCTTTATATAAAAAGACCGGACTTTATTCACTGGGTATACCAGATGCTTCTAAAAGAGGAATAAAGAAAAAAGATTAAAGGAATTTGAGCATAACTTCATTATGGAAGAGATTTCTGCATATGAGATTTACCATGGAAGGATTCTCTTCATTCACTGTATGCTCCAGTATCAAGGACACTGAGCAGGCACAAGTGCTGTAGTTACAATGATAGTACAAAAGGTGAGTCTTTAGGCCTTTGTGAGATTTGCCTATGAGACAAAATATCATTTTCAGGGTAACTCTGTAAAATATCAGTAATATTTTTGTGGTATTTGTCTTTTCCAGTTTCTAAAATAGTTATTTAAATTCCTCTGTCTTGTTATTACATCACTTTTCTTGAGTGATCTCCAACAATTTTTTTCTTTCCTGTCCCCTTTAGCCCGATAGACTTGCCTCATTCTGGTCTGTAGCTCTGTCTTCTCTCAGAGTTGCTGAAAAGGGCAGTTCAGATCCTGTAACATTACATCAACAGAATCTCATCTTCCTAGCTGTATGTACTTTGGAAAAATAATAAAGATGTTTAGAAAAAAGTTTTTTAGTAGCGCTGGCTATTACAGACAGCACGCTATCTGCCAACACTGTTTTAATCACCTTGTACAGTATGTCAAGATTGTCGCTGAGAAAAGTGGTATAAAATTTCTGCAACTTCATCATCAGCCTTTGGATGCCTTGGAAATGTCATAATCTAGTGAGCATAAATTCAGTTTGATGGCATTGGCATTGCCCTGTAGCTGTTCCAGCTCGCAGTAATATTGGGGTATGGCTGTACCCTTCCCCTGTCTTCCCACAGGAGTGTAGCCTTCTTTACCTACACATTAGGTACATTCCTTGATTGATGTAGCTTTGCTGGCTGTGACAGGATAGAGAGGTTGGAGAGAGGGAGAGGTGGGGCATTGCTTTCTGAGAAGGATACTGTCCACACCATTCTCTAGATCAGATAATCTGTGTTGTGCTTATTTAAGACAAAATAAGTAGAAGAGGACAGCAACATTTTTCATGCTATGTTTTTTTTGTTTTGTTTTTGTGTGTATGTTGAGCTCACAGTCAGTCAATAACTTTACCTGGGTGCTTTCGTTCATCTGGCTATGGGAAGAATTGGGAGTGTCTAACAGGGCAGAGCATTGGAAATTTCTCACATTGAGCCAAAAATTTTGAGATGTTTTTTGTCAAAGTGCCCAAACAGTCATTTACAGTCTCTGAGTCTCTTCTTATGTACTAAAGAGGCAAACTTTCTGAGTTGCCATCTACAAAGTAATTTGCACAGCCACAAAACATCAGCAAGTGACAGTATTAATTTCTGCAAATACAGCAAATAGTTTCAGTGTCCTTGGAGCAATCTCTGGATAAGCACAAGTGTTATTTATTGAGTTTTTAAGTTGCTAGGTAATTTTCTTATGTTTGAACTGCAGTAGCTAGATGGAGACTGAAATTTTTTTCCCTTCATGTTTAAAAACGGACTTCCTATGCTTAATCTAATCTATGCTGAGACCTCAAACTGCTCTTCATTTTGCAGTTTGGAAAGGACTTTGAAGATTTTTGTGAGCATAAATCTGTGCTCAGAACTGTTTTCTTCAGTTTAGTATCCTATATGATGCCTTCATTGCTTTCTTTAATTTCTTCTTCTCTTAAATATTCCCAGTGAAGTTTGCCGCCAGAACAAAATTTGAGAAAAATATTGAATGGCTCAGTAGGATGAAAGGTGATAATGTTTAGTGACACTCTGTGGCATGCAGTTACTTTTACTGGAGCGTCCTCTGTTGCATCATTATTTGTATTGGTGTGGTTCAACACGCTTCTTCTCCTTTCAGGGTCATTGAAACATCAGTGAGGTGCGTGTATCTACTATGTCCAGTTGTTGTGTGGAAGGATTCATGATTTTTTGTATTCACTGTTCATCTTCGACTGAGTTTTTTTTGCCTTTATTGAGATTCTATGTAACAAAACTGAGAATAATACAGTATACAGCTTTTGTGAAGTTCTAGTTTATTTTGTTTGGAACTATTTGTAATAGGAAGGTGGAGGTGTTCAGTTGGTTTTAAAGCCAGATGCAATGAAAAGTGATGATGAGCTGAGGGGAAAGAGTGGTCCAATGGACAGAATTGCAGCACAAACATTTGAGTAGAGTCAGCACTGAAATGTTTTACATGATGAGCTCTGTTATATCTGAGTTTTCAGTGACTTTGATGTAAACAAGAAGGCCAAAATTGATAATATAAGAAGCTGAGCTAACATTGTTTTTAAGTATGTTCAGTCAGTTATGATGATTATCCTTATGGATAATGTAGAAATTTTGAGAGGGAAACTGTGTTAACAGTGAATTGTTTTGCTGTTTGCTGTAGCAAGGAAGGAGGAAAAGGTAAATATAGTTGAAAATACTGGACATCCAGAGGACATGCAGAAACAATTTGTTTTGGCCAGTTTACTTGACACTTTTTTTGTTTGTTTTGTTTTGTTTTTCCTCCACATTTAAGATGTGTTTCTCCTTCATTGGGTTAGGAAAAGTTCTCTTTCTCCAGTGAGCTGTATGGAGAACACTGTAATGGGTCTCATACAGAAAAAGGAAATAGAAGACTGAAGATCTGTACCTATTTGTTTCTTGACTTTTGTTCTTGTTTCCCTATGTCTATTATATATTCTAATGTGCTCAAGAGTTTATTATAAATATTCATCTGTTTTCTTTTGTTGTGATTCAGAGAGAGACTGTCTAATCAGTTATCAATTATTAATAATGGCTATCAACAGATATTGCAGTCATTGAAAATGTTGAGGAATTTTTTTTCTGTATCTAAATCTTACCTACCTGCTTTGCTAGAAAGTGCTTTCATTTAAAACTGACAAACCCAAATGAAGCAAAAGCCACGAGATAAAACCATTAGAACTGAAATATTCCTTTTACATGGAAAAATGTGATAAAAGCGGAGTCCTTTTTTGTACTCTATCAAGGAGATCCAAGATGCTCTTGTGAGACAGAAGCGGAAGCTGACACTTCCAGTCTGTCTTTCTTCATCTCAGAACTTTGCATGTAGAGTAGGGGATAGGGAATGGTGTTCTTGGTGACACCCCACTCTTCTGTCTCCTGTTCACTGTAAAAGCAGTCATGTGGAATCACTGGCAGGTGTCAGCGAATGGGAAAGGCAGGGGATACTAAGGAGAAAGATTTTTGCCTCTCATTCCTTTTCTACAGACATTCAAGGATCTTGACATACAGAATTCTGCAAGGGAAGTGGGCAGGCAAGGAAAGTTCTGGACCAAATATCTGTTTTATTTTTCCAAAAATAATAGTAGGAGTCAGTTTTTTGTGTGTAATTTTGAGTTCCTAGAAGCCAAATTCAAAACAATAGTCTGGTCTTTACCCATTGTTACATATTTTTCATCTAGTAAAGAAACTATCTATTGAATAGAATTATTTAAGATCCAAAAGATATAAATACTGTCATTTAATTAGAGTACAGAATTTTATAAGGTAAAAGCCATGGTAGCTAAATTACCTCTCAAGTTTGTCATAACAAAGGAAACATAGATCAGATACAATAATCTCTATGATTATCTAGTTTACCTTTATCCCTCTGATTAGCTCTGGATTGTAAGCCTCTTTTTATTTTCCTTTACATCTCTTTAAAGTAGAACATAAATCTTATTATGAATGTCACACTGGCTGTGTTTTCTGTGACAGTGGAATTAACTTGCTTGGCTGAGTAGCAAATGTATTATTTCTAGTGCTGCTAGAAATTCAGGATGAGCTAAAAATGAGTGCTTCCCCTGTGAGATGATTTCTTTTTTTAAAAAAATTTCTGTCAGTATATACAATATCAGTAATAAAACTTTTCCCTAAATTTTATCTCATCAGAATAGTAGTGATTTTTCTTCTTCTTTTGTTTATTTTTCTAATTTATTGTCTGCATAGCACATTCCCCTGGATCAGTCTAATACACGTTGCTCAGACAGCACAATTCCACCCCAAACTAGGGAGGACTGTAGCAACTATTGGACTGCTTTAGCTCACCAGGAAAGGCTCATAAAGGACCGAATTGTATTAGCTAAAAGGGTAACATCTTTGGAAGCTGAAAGATTACAGTGAATAATTTTTTTCCCACTTACTTTTTTCTCTCTTCCCTTCAATGTACTTCATGACCTTTCTTTCTTTGGTCATCCCAAAAAGTTAATTAAGTACAGTTGCCATCAGTTTTTGCTTTTGTGATTTTGTCATGTTTTTATTTTTGTTTGTTTTTCTTTTAACTGGTCTTTTTTTTTTTTTTTCCTGAAGATTCTTCTTAATTCACCATATAAAGAAGTGCACATCCAGAAAGACATTTATTATAGCTTTCTTTTACACAGCAATTTTTATTTGCAATATTCCTGATGTAGTAATGGTGTTGATGCTACTGTGGTAGGAGTTGTTACCTACAAGCTTCAGGTTTACAGATGTGTTAATTGATTTTAGGATGTAGAAATAATATGTATGGTGTTTTTTACTAATGAGATATTAGCAGTATTCTAAGCTGGTTGTTCAGGTCAGGCTGATTGTTGAATACACTTTTCAGAAGACCTGAATTTGGGTAGACTGTACTTAGGATGTACATTGGCCTTTTTCTGCCTTTCCCAAACTACAGAGCTGACTCGCATCATGCTGAAGATTGAGTCCGATGTCAGGACCCTGTTTCAGGAAAATGACATGTGAACGCTGGAATGCTCTGTCTCTTTTTGCCCCCTCTCTTATGCTGGTTCTGGTCAACAGATTGCATTAGAGGTTAACTGCTCATGTGCTGGAAACATTTTTTACTTAGAGCTCCTATTCTGAATGTCAGTAGCTTCCTGTAATATTGCACGTTGTGTGGTGGTTGTTCAGATAAGTCATATGTAAAGTCTTGGAATTCTTCCTAGGTAGTTTCTGGTTTTTCTTTTTATAGCAATGTGTCTGTCAATGTACTATATGCCTGACCTACTGAATCAAACATTTGTTCAGTAAGCAGTGGATTCACCACAGCTACTTTGCTGCATCCTGTGGGATGATTATTCTCATCCCTGTCTATGTGAGGTTGCATGGTGCCAAGGCATGTATGCACTCAAAGGAAACTTTCAACTATCCTTCTCTTAGTAGAGGCATTATTTTGGGTACTGGGTTTCATAAAACATCTGTGATAATTACATTTCTATAGATCTTTCTTTCAAATACAGATTGAAAAGATACTGGGCAGACAATATGACTCCATATACCTTGTTTGCTTGGAAAACACTGAAATTAAAGAATGTCCTTTGGAGAATTAAATTTCAATGGTGACTGTATGAATAAGAGGTTACTGATGATTTTCCTCTTAACTCTTTCAATGCGGTATTAAAAGGTGAACAAAATATGCATACTTGAAGTAGAGGGATTATTTTTGATTTGTATTCAGTACAAATATTATAACAGGACATAGAAATGCAAGCCAATACTACAGTGTGGCATGACTGATTCATCTTCATGTTGCACATTGCTATTACTAGCGTGTCTTTCTGTGGAAAAATTTAGTAATATAAGAGCACAGAAAATATATCCTAATGCTCCATCTGTTCGCATATCTACTCCTGTACTATGTGTTTAGTAGTGACAACACCATGTCACCCAGCTTCTGTATTAGAGAGTGCATCCTTGGCTTTTTCCTCTATTGTCTTCTCTGGACATGTTAACAAGGGCATTACCCAATCCCTTTCTAAACCTATTGCTCCTGTTTGCTTTCACAGACTGCAGTGATAATAAATTCCGGATGCTCAATTCCACTTGATCTGTCTGCAACTCTACTCCTCCTAATTTCAATAGGATTCCCCATTTCTACTGCTGTGACACTTGGTGAATAACAACTTTGACTTCACTGCACCCAATGTTCTTATTCATTTTCTCCTTGCCAAAGTCTCTATGTTCCTGCATCTGTGTAGTGGTTTCCTTGTACCTACTTGTTGCTCTTTGTCTTCCTAAATTGATTTTATAATATTTTTCAATGTATTTTTTAAATTATCAAGAATATTTTGAAATTTCCATCTAGCTTTCCAGCATGCTTTCAGTTTGCCCTGATTTTTTGATTGAAAGCTTAGCAAGCACATGTCCTTTCAATTTCATGATTTAGATTGCTGATAAAGATGTAAACAAAAAACAGGCATGCAGCGGATTCAGGTTAATCTCATCTAAAAGGTCCTCCCATTTTTTTTCAGTGAGCATGAAATTCTGTCCAGCATTACATGCCTCCTATAATAATCTGAACATAGTTCCTCAGGTTTGCAATAAGTTTTTCTTAAAGGACAAAGTATGTTATTCTCAGCTTCTTCGCAGGAAAACGAGGCTTAGAACTAGGAAATCTAAATAGATTGATGTGACTTTGTCATGACAAAATTATTATTCAGTCCAATTTTTTATTTTCTAGATGATTACATGTAATGTCTTCATTACTTGTTCAAGCATTTTCTGGAGATTGAAGCTGGAATAACTGATTTATTTCTGAACTTCCATTGTCCTGTTCATATTTTTGTCTTAAATTTAAAACTGTTTTTGCAGTCTTCTGGTACTTCCCTCATGTTCATGATTTGGCTGAGCAAAGTGCTTAAAATTCTCTCTTTACCTCATCCAGAACCCTAAATATACAAGGATGAAGCTCGCTGGGCCCAACCAATTTGAAAATACTTAACATATCCTACTACTCTCATATCAGTGCTTTCCTAGTTATGTTGAATAGAGACTTATGTCTGAAAGATATGAACCATACCACCTGTAATATTGAAGAATGCTTTGGAGATTTCTGCTGCGTATGGATTCCAGGTTAATGTGAAACAGTCTTTATATAACAATTTAATAGATGCACATAATGATCTTAAGAGCCAAGGAAGGTGATTGCTAATCTCTGAAGTCTATTTTCATTCTGCCTTTGGCAAATCACAGAATCACCGAGGTTGGAAAAGACCTCCAAGATCATCCAAATGTGGCACTGCATGCAATACAATCCTAGTTGTGCAGAATTTTATGAGCTGTTGGGCATGTTTCTGGTGCTGAAGTTGAGTGCTTCCCATGCTAGTCTTCAGACACACTGCAGGAGAGAACAGGCTACGAATATGACACAACATGTGAAAACCACTCTCAGAGCCTCTGTGATTCTGACAGGCAGACATGACCTCTGTATTAGTGTGCTGTGTAAATTCTGCCTCTGTTGTTCTCCGAATAGATATAAAAATAAAGCACTATTTCAAGGCCATGACATGTTTGGTCATTATGTACTCACTTCTCCCAGTAGGTAGAACATGGTGATTTCATGGATCTTATTTGGGGAGATGAGGGGTTGTCTTTTGTACTGTGTTGAGGGAAAAGGAAATTCATCTTTACATTTAGCATGTGAAGGAAGTGGAAGCTATATGGGCCTTTGAAGAGTTCTTAGCAGGCTTTGTGCAATGGGCATGCAGCAAAAGTGGATACCTTTTTCTTTTGCTCTTACTTGAAATTCTGCTTGGATGTCACTGGCTGTGATGCAACCTTAACAGACACAGACAATCATTTTTCTTAATATTAAATAAACAGATAATGTCCTTCTCAGATGAAAATATTCTCTGAATAGTGATGCAGTGCACACTCAGTTTGTGCAAGTTTTGTTCTTTTTCTCACTCTCTACCTAGGGGAAAAACAGCATGAAAAGTACCATGCTTTATTTTAGTAAATGCAGTGTTTTGATGGATTTCTTTTAAACATTGGTATTAAGTTGGATGAGGCAGGTGAAAGAAATACCTTTTGCTCCTGAAAGTGGAAAATAACACTGTTTTTGATGTCCCTATTTCTGCAGGAGTTTTTTCCCTATCTGTCATAAGATCTGAAGAAATCTGTCATGCAGGAGTTTTTGGGTTTATGCTTGAAAGATCTCCACACTTGCTGAGAGAGAAACTCTCAGTTATCCTTGTCCTCTGAAATGTGTAGTCAACCTAACAGATGCTCTGGGCTCAGACTTCATAGCACCCCACTGCAGGAAATAATGAAATACTCTCTTCTCTGTTTTCAATGTGTATGGGAAGTAAAAAGACCATGTTGCAGCAGGTTAGGCATCAGTAAGGTGCTAACATGTGAGTAGGTTACCTGAAGAGACCATGGAATCTCTTTCAACTGGAAATTCTTAGGGTTAGATAAATATCTCTTATAAGTAGTATTTATTAATATTGTTTGTGGAGCGATGAACTACATAAGCGTTAGAGGTCTCTCTCAACTCTGTATTCCTTAACTAAGTGTTGAAGTCTGAAAGACTAAAAGGGTTTTTGGTATTTACTGACTGAAGCAGAAGGATAGTGCTGACAAGTTCAGATCCCAGTTGTCAAGTGGAGGCAAAGCAACATCACATCAAGATGTTTTTCTGAGCACATGGACTCCAGAGCCCAAACAGCAAATCCAACAGATTCCTTTTAATGTCTCTATGCTGTGGGCTTTTCTATTTTGAATTAATTTCTTTCAACAAGCGTGATGTTACTCACACTTGCATGCACATGTGGATGGTACAATAGAATAGAGATGTGGACTATTCTGATCTACTTTAATTAGAAAAAGTCTATTACAAAATTGCCTGCAGTTTTGACGTTAGTGATGGAAATTAAGATTTACTATCACTGTCAAAAGAAAAGCTCAGGAGACGTACTTGGTGCCAGCAGCTATTTTTCATTCTTTGTTTTATAGTATTAGCATCAATTTGAAGATAAGCAGTATTTAAATATTCATTCCTAATCTAATATACATGTTTAAATGTTGTCAAAAATCAGCACTGAGCAAGAGTAATTTCAAGATGAACTGTAAAAGCATTCAAAATCCCCTTTACTGTCTGTACAATATTCTTATAAATGATCTTTACCCAGCCTTTCACATCTGGGATTAAAAGCTTGGAATTTGGAGAGCAATAACTTGGAATTTTTACTTTATAAACAAATTGAATGTTTTGTTTTATATTTATTGTTCAAATAAGTAAAAAAAAAAATGGTTTTGGAGTTTGATAAGCTTCTTTTTAGTGTGGGTAAATTGGTAAGTTTTAAAGGTCTTCTATACTACAAGTCAATACACGGTTGAGCTGGGACTTAATAAATAAATAAAGTGAAATAACTAATCGGTAATTATTTTTGACCAGAAATACCTCATATAGAAGATACATGTAAATAAGAGCAGTAAACTAGACTTCTGTAGTTCTTTATTTAGTTTTTTAGTGTGGTCTTATTCATCGTGTTAAATTGATGCTGTTCATACTGAGAAGCAGTAGAACTGTAAAGCTATAGAAGATGTACACGCTCAGAACTGAAATAATAGGGATTTAAGATTCATACAAATTTAAACTCCAACATTGAATTCTAGAAGTCTTGAGTATATTCCCTGAATTGATGTGAAATGGGATTTAAGCTCCATCAGGAGGATTATTTTACTCTCCCACTTTCTTTATACCTGGAACATCACCCCCTGGAAATTGCTACTATCAAATTTCCTGCTATTGAAGGGATGTTAGGCATCAGGCTCTCACCTCCTTTTCTTTTTTTTCATTATTAATATCTTTTTCTTATTACATCATTTCTAATATTCTGTAGTTTTTGTGTAGCTTTTGGCCTTTAAGCAAGATTTTTAGGGACATTTGATGACTCCTTTTGAGACAATATCTCTTGCTGCCTTGGTCTGGCTGGCCCAGTCTTGAAGGCTGATGTGCTCCCATCTGTTCCAGGCCCTGGGATGCTCGCTGGTTATCCTCATGTTTGTGCAGACACTCAGCAAGAAGGTGGGAGTCGGTTGCTGGAGCATTGTTATGCAGTAGCTAGAATGTCTGTTATGACAATTTTGTCAATTTTTGTCCAAAATACGGGCTCAGGACTGTACCTAGTGAGCAGGATGACTGCAGTTATCCTGTGATTAGGGTGAAAGGAGCATTAGTGCCACGAGCTATCCTGGCTCACTTCCCCTGCCCTGAGGGCTAGAGAGTAAGCCCTGGCTCTGCTTGGCTTTCTGCCATGGGAGTAGCTCTGCTGTCTTGCTGCCATGGTGATAAACCCAGCACTTGGAAGAGGCTGCATCAGTTTCTGCAATTACACTTGGAGCATTGTAACAAACTGCATGAGACAGAAGTCATTGTCGCAAGAGATTAGATGTTCTGATGAGGAAATGGCATAAAGCAGTGTCCCAGATCTGAATGTCTCTTTAGCACTTCTTAGTTTTCTCACCACTGTGGCGATGCAGTGTTTTAATATTGCTTTATTAAATCCTGCACATGACTGCAGCTTTAGTTTTGGGCACCCAAATGCAGTCACTTCTAATTCTTGTCTATATGTTGCCACAATTGTACCTCACAGCAAAATAAGTCCGTATTGCATTTATTTTAAAATTAGATTTTGTAAATGCTTGAAGAGGATTTTCTTACACTATGTTATAAGATTTTAGAAAATATATTGGCACAGATTTAAATATGTATTAGAAAGTTCATAAAATGTTTAACATGCATTATATTTAAAACACATGTATAACCTAAAATTATTCAGTGTTAGGTAAAGGGATATATTTTTCTGAATTATAATTTAAATATATCTGGGACTGTGCAAATTTCCTTTAGTAGATAAATGCACTCTGTGTATTTGACCAGTAGGTCTCAGAATAAAGTAATCTTTCTATTCATACAGCTGTATAAATTGCTTGTCAGGAAATTCTTTAGAAGGTTTTGTATTTGTCTAGGGCTGTACTCGTATCCCATTTAGTGCTGCAAGATTTCATATCGTAGAGTGAGGAGGTGCTGTGCTGTGTTTTTCTAGCAATCTCCAAATGTTTCGTTGACTCCCATCTAGCACCTGTGAATTTGTTTTGTTCGTATCCTAAGTGCTGTTGGACAAGGACTGGCCAAAGTTTCTCAGTTGCTGTGACAATTTTAATCTCAGTTGCTTTATGTAGCAATAAAAAAAAAACTTTGCTCTTCATTCTTCTTGCAATGACATGTTTTATTTCAACCAAACACAATGAAACTCTCAAGACTCTTGAGTGCCATCCTGAAGAGTGTGCTATTTGTGGTGTGCGATCAGAAAGTATATAGTTAATGTGAGAATCATTATTTCAATGCATAATGCCTGGTTTTTTTTTAATACTTCTCTTGTGGTGCCAACAGAAGACAGTTTAAATTATGAATGTTATTTGTGACATGAATTATTTAAAAATTCTGAAGAGGTATAAAATACATCTCAAAGTGATAACCTCAAGGATATTTTTTCATCCTGAGATATGTTTCATGTCTACAGCTATGGCAGTAATGTCTTCAAAGGTTTCTAGATTTTTATTTAGAAGTTTTTGAGTCTCAAGTCATTGACTGGAACGTGCTCACTCCATTAAAACTTTTTTAATCTTAATCTCTTTCAGTCCCAGCAAAGATGCATTGTGATCTTTGCACTGGTATGCTGCTTTGCAATTCTGGTTGCACTGATATTTTCGGCAGTGGATATTATGGGAGAAGATGAGGATGGACTGTCGGAAAAGAACTGTCAAAATAACTGTCGGTAAGAGGTAACAAACAAAACTTCTCTTTTGGGGTGGATAAGAACATATATGTACTATATAATGGTATGTAATAACTGCCATAGTTCGGTGGTGTAATTGGTAAGAGAACTTGATAACATACAGTGAAACGGTTTCTTGCTTTGAATTTCTTGTTTTGGAGGTATGTTTGACAAAATACAGCATGCTCTTCTTGAAGTTGTATGTTGTGGTATATTTGGAGCAAGATCCTTATGCCAGTTCAGTTATTTTGCATTCCTGGGTCATAGTCTATTGTGTTTCAATAAATAAGGCCTGAGGTAGCTCACACGGCTCTCAATTTTACTGTATCTTTCTTTCATCAAGAATTTTTCTTTTCTTTTTTTTTTCTTTTCTTTTTTCTTTTTTTTTTTTTTTCTTTCAGGGAAGGTCACTGATTGCTTTTGACCTGAGACTGCCCCTTTTATATAATCTATCCTTGCTCTTGCACTCCTCTAATGTATGCAGTGTCTATCCTAGGAACTGTGAGAAAAATGGAGACAGAAATACTAGAGTATTGTCTATATTGAGGCTAAAGGGAGACATTCGCTCTACAGCTCTGAAAGGAGGTTGTAGCAAGATAGGGGTTGGCCTCTTCTTTCAGGTAACAGTAATAAGATGAGAGGGAATGGCCTCAAGTTGTGCCAGGGGAGGTTCAGGTTGGATTTTAGGAAAAAATTATTCTCAGAAAGAGTGGTGAGGTAATGGAACCACTCGCAGGACACATGCAGAATCTGCCAGCTACCAATGGCTGGGCCTATAGGGAGTTGGAGATTGTTTGGATTTATTAGAATAATCTAATGAAATTTTGTTGTTTGTTGGAGTCTTTTCCTCATCATTTCCACATGCTGTTGATTTGGTGTGTGACCTCTTTGGGAGCAGAGACCTGCCCACACCGTGCTTACGTTTTTCTAGTATTGGCTTTTGTTGTAAAATGACATGGCCCTAACCTGTTCACATTATGGTATGCCCACAGTTCTGGACAAACTTCTAATACTTGTCTGAATTTTCTGGAGTTCAGTTAGCTTTCATTTCCTTGTCAGGGTCTGAGGTATTCTCTACTGTGACTTGTTGCCTTCCAAAATTTTTTGAAGACAACTGTATGTGTCACCTCTACACCCACTCCTCTATGTGGGAATCTTTGACAGAACTAGGTCAGGTGGGGGGAAAGTCTTTCTGCTCAGTTGCTTCAGTGCACTGCACGTGACCGGCTATAGACCATGTTTTCCTTTTTTCGTAACCTAATAGTTCTTAATCTTGTCCCTAAGCGTAGCTATGGAATAACTTGATCTTCTCTTTGTACTTTTCAAATGGGTAAAGAAAACAAACAAACAGACAAAAAAAAAAAAAAAAAAAAAAAAAAACAGTGGGAGCAAAATACAGTATGATGGTAAACTGGGATATATGTATATTTTTTCTGTGTTTAAGAGAAATGCTTTTTATGGGACATGGCAATCTCCCTTTCCAAAAATGCTCATCTTTGCTCAGGATTTTGTTGGGTGGCAGATGTCATTTTTATCTCTCTTGGTCTTTGTAAGAGTAGTCTGGGAGTAAAACTGGCACACTGATGTTAACCATTAGAGTTGATGAAACTGTTCTGCATTTACAGTGATAAAAGTGATCTCAGCTCTATTTTAAGATGCCTTTTGCAGTAAGATTCAAGTGCGTGATCTAGCTACTAATACTTGAACCATAACACTGTGTATAAACCATTTCTGATAACAGCTATTGCAGTATCCAAATGCTGGTAGCAGCTACCTACTAACATTGAATCCTCCTTTGCATGATGGAAATTGGGCTTCTTTGTGTTAAATACATTGCAGACTTAACTGAAGTGCTATGAGATCAATTGCTGCGTGGCATATATTTAGTACTTGGAGTAAGCACTTTTAATAAGTAAGACAAGAATTATTGAATTCTTATGTTTCTGCTGTGTGAGGACTTTGACTGAAATTCAGGAATAGATGCTCACGTTTGCAGGATGTGCTGAGACAGAATTGGCAATAGCATGTCATTTTTTAAGATGAAATTGTTGTCAAATAAAAGTATTATGCCCATGGTTCTAGATTTATTTTTATTTGTGAATAAACTTGATAGGAAAAATGCTACTGAATTGAAAAGAACTTCAATGATGCTTTGTTGAATGCTTTCTTCTTCGGAAAACCAACTTCATTTCAGTCTTTCGATTCTAAAGGAAACTATATTTAAAATAGAACTGTGGTCTAGAATAGTTATTTAGCTAGAAATTAAAAAAGAGAAAAGAAGGCTGAGAGAGACAGAAAGAAAGAAGGAAACCATTTTTAGAAAACCTTTTTTTGTTTTTCTAGGCTGAGAGAGAAATCGTTATGTTGCAAGCAGTATTTTCCAGTAAGCCCTCTATATCATCTTTCTATTGCTATGAATGTATTGTTGTTCATGAAACCCTCCTGATCAGATTACTGTAGTTCAGCAAGGGTCTTCTCTTTTGTTAATTCTTAAATTCCTAGTACATAATGAATACTTACTGGATTTGATGTCAGAAAAGACCTTCCTCTTTAACAATGTATTTATTTTTCTTGGGAACTTTATAAGAAAAACATGGTAGGGAAGTGGAAAAGCAGACTTTTTTCCATGGCTTCACTAATTGCTGAAGGATTTGATATTGTCTATTTAAGAGGACACATAGGAAATATTTTTGTTTCTTTAAGAACAATTATGCTTAACCTATTAATTATGATTTGTTATCTTTGAATGTCTTGCTAAAAAGCTCAGTCTTTAATCAAGAGTTCTACAAAGCATTTTGCCTCTCACAGTGTGAAGTCAGGTGCCTGGAGGCTACAAAACATTTTCCATTTTGTTTGTTACACAGGCAGGTAAACAACTCAATATAATCAAAAATATTGAGTAGAGTATTCAAGAAGAACTTGAATATTCAATATGTAACTAAGAAATGAATGAAATTCTTCCCCACCCGCCTTTTTTTTTCCTTTCATACAGAATTTTTTTTTTAAGCTTGCTTTCAAGAGTACAAAAATTGGTAACTTAGAAGAAATTACAATGCTGTCCTAGTAGTTGAGGGCAAATATTAGGTCAAATACATGTACCATAAAAATGACTAAGAACCACTGTAATTTTTGCAGCAGTTTTACAATCTTCTACTGACACACATATTGCTAATCAAAATTAGAGTTGAGTGGAGGTGGGCAGAGGTCTGTGAAATTTATTTGTCCGAAAAATTCTGGCTTCAGAATTGGAACTAGAATCTGAGATCTGCTATCTGGAAGTCTTCTATATAACATTCATACCATGAGTAGCATATGGAGAAACTGATTTACTGAAGATAGTTGTCATATCCTTTTTTTTTTATTTTTATTTTTACTGTTGGAGCAGGTCTGTTAAGAGCATCTTTTCAGTTCGGAGAATGCTGTGCACTCCTGCCTTGGTTCTGCTAAATTTGGTTTGACCCTTTTGTATTAAAAGCAATGTCAACTGATTGATATTTAAGGATTTAAAAAAAAACAAAAACAATAATGACTGTGGAAAGTGGAGTTTTTGCAATTTGTACTTGAAATGGGATGCAAACAATTCTCTTGAGATATCCACACTAATGTTGTTAGGCAGGCCCTGAAAGATGAGACTGGTGTTTAACCAGTATATGCTTAGTAGTCTGAGAACTTTGCCTGTCTTGTCCTGGGTCCATTAGGCACTGTGTCTATAAAATTATTGTAGTTTGAAAATGGTACCTTTTTATGGCTGATTTAATTTGAATAAATCTTGGTTAGTCACTGACATGAGTTGAGACTACTTGTTTTTCTTGAAACTGGCTGGTGATCTCTAAAAATCGAAGTGTGGAAAACAGAAGAAATTACATCTGATAAAATATGCTGTTTTCTGAGGTGTTAGAACCAAGGTCTTTTTGGTCTATAACCGGTAACTCAAGTATTCAGTAAACCTCCTCTTCTGCTTGTTGCTGCTGGCAGACATTCAAGGGGTCCAAAAGCACTTGCATGCTGTCTTAATTCTCTTGTTTTACTGTACTTTCCAGTGCCTGTGGAAGCACTTGTGGCAGACAGCATAGGTCTTTCTGCGGTATTGAGTTCTAGTCTTAGCTCCCAGGGGGGAGAAGGTGAAGCAAGGTGAAAAAAAGAGTAATGACGGATACTTTGTATGGATCCTAGCTACACATTAGGGTGTAGAAAGATTGTTTTCCTGATGATACCTTTTTTTTTTTCTTTCTCTTGTTTCCCCCTCTCCTCCTTTCTCTGGTGGTGTTTTGGGGATTTTGTTTGTTTTGTGTGTGTTCAAGGTAGACTCTGGCTTGGATTCTGCTTCAGTGACGCTGTTTTGATATTTTGATTGTTCGCCTTTTCCTCAGAGTATTAATGAAGATACTTGAACTCTTGTGTTTGGATTTGGATTGAAGGAACTTGCCTTTGAGTATGATGTAAATGAGAAAGCATAGGTTGTGTGTGTTTGTAGGAAGGCACTGTCCTACAGCAAGCAAATGATGAGCCTAAGGCTGTGTTTCCATTTGCTTTGGCAATTGTTTAGGTTGTTTTGGATAAGGATTTGTATCCTTCATAATTTCAGTATCCTGTAGGGGAGCTGAACCTTCCCTTTGAAATGCTAAGCTTTAGACCTCAACAGAGCTCAGGACTGAAATCAGGAGCTTAAATCTAGTAAACTTTTTGTATTGATCAGTTGTGTTGCAGGTGTTGCTTTCTGATGTGCCTTTATTCTTGGGTTGTGAGAGAGGACCTGTGATGATTTTACTTTTTACTGATTTATAAACCTTTCCTTCAACTCCTCTCCGCTACTTCACTCAGTAGGGTTTTGCAGCACTATTAAGTGAGCATACAGCAGTCACATGCTTACATACTTATACCTTGGAACTGCTTTGCCCCTGGCTGATTGTGGGGGAGATTTTTGCTGTGCTGCGTGGGTTCTGAATATAGCAAGGTTTATATTGACTGATTTCTATTTAATAAACAAACTATGACAGGCATAATAATGTAATGCCTCAACAGAACAAGATGCTCAGATTTTGAAAACAAGCCTTTTAAAGAGCAGCTGAAGATTTCTATTTACAAAACACTTATGGCACTTGGCATAAGAATGCCTTCTGTCAACATGATGACTGTTGTCCTCCTGTCTTGGTGTGATGGAGAGAGTGAGCTATAAAACCACTTATTTTTTTTAAATGATCCACATTTTGTTTTGCCTGAAAACACCCTTACTGTTGAAGTTTCTGTGTCTGGATGATACAGTGAACTTTCTTGTAAGGGCATTCAGTGAATTAGAACAGGGAGATAATTCAGTAATTAAAAAAAAATACCAGAGGAAACTCTATCTTTCCTTTTATTGATTTGTTTTTTATTGTATTCTATGGAAAAGATACTCTATTGACAGTTCCTCGCTTTCTGTACAGAATAAAATTTTCTTTCCTCATTCCTGTGCCAATTCCAAAAGAGAATCAATTTGCCTTGCATTACTTTCAGCTATGAAGAATGCTTTCACAAATTAAAAGATGAGTGCCAAAACTCATGAACATGTTCTGTTTAGATATTATTCTATTGCATTACTGCCAAAAGATGCTCCAGCATTAATTACATTGTGTGGATGAGTTTGGGCTTCAGTTCATTTTGTCCAAATTCACAAACCATTTTTCCACTCTTTTTCAGTTCAATCTAGTGGTTCCCTCCATGTTCTGTTAGGGTGCACTAGAGGCTCCTTAAACTAGCTTTCTCTATTAGGCTAAGCATTGTTTTGTATTCTTGGAATTTATACATTAAGTATTTTTTTCTTGTTTCATGACCCAGAGTTTGTGAACTTACTTTGGAGAAAATATTGCAACCTTTGCAGAAATCAAATTTCATTTCCCTCATGGATCCTGGATGGTGCAGATGGGATAAAGGGACAGTTCTTTTACCAGTTAGCCCCTTCTATCTGATCTGCTGGGGATGTTCTCTATAATCAAATCTTTCCTTCTCTAAACTTAATGTGTGTAGAAAACTCAGATGATTTCTTCCCAGCCAGACTCATAAAATTCACAAGGTCATTTTCTTTACCAGAATGTAAGCCTGCTTTGAAGAAAGTTATTAAATCTGAAATTATTGGTCATTTTCCTGATTTTTAAGACTGATTTGCCATACAACAGAGAGGTTTTTATTCTGTCTGCTGAGAATAGAAATCCAACTTAATAAAGCTCCCTGATAAATCTTTTTTCCTTTCCTTTGTGGAAAAAGTATTAAAATGGGCTAAATTTTCCATCAGTATCTTTCTGAATTCATGCTCTATTTCAGGGTGACTTGTGCATTCATCCAGGGCTAACTTTGCATCAGACCAGAGCAAGCACCTGATCCAGTGACACCATTTGTTTTTAAGTGCTACTCCATACTCAGTACAGTATTTTAAAAGGTACTTACTGTCCTATCAGATTACAGTAGATGTGTTGAGGTCTGTGTCTAATCCTACAATGCTTCTGTGAGTGTTCTTTCAGCAAGTGTGATCTGATACCCTTCAAGAGTTCAAGTGGGACATGCTAGACACTGTCTTTGGCACCCCACCCAGTGCATGGATGGGTGCTCTGCCCAGAGTGCCAGGGCAGCATCAATTATGAGAAAGCAATTGGGGTGCTGGTTGGAGCCCCATCAGCACCCTGGAGATATTGGCACTGCCTTGTTCAGTAAGCTGGAGCTGACAGTGTCTGATTCGGTGGCACACTTTGTTAGTTGTAGCTGAAGTCAGACAGCATGGATCTTGGTGTTTCATGCTTCAGTGGGAAGCATGGCATAGACTTAATAGTTCGCTAGAACTGTTGACTTCAGATACTGCATGTGTTTCAGTAAGATGTTAGGATGTATTAGATTGAAGCTTTCAGATACACTATGTAATTTTTAAGATTTCCTCCTTCATTTTTTTCCTTACATTAATGAATGAGTTCTGATAGGCACCAATCTCTGTATGTTTGTCTCTGTAGGCAGTTCACAGAATTGTTGTCTGAGTAAAGCCTTAGGCATAAACTGTTCGCGTGTTGGGCAGCTGAACCTTTCTGCTTGTCTTTTGTTTAACTTAGAAGAGCTTTCTTCCCTCATTCAGTTTACTCATATCCAATCCTCCTGACCAAGATAGGAAAAATGCGTTGAAGGTCTTGATCCATCTTACAACTGGTACCACTTTTTCATGTTATGTGTTACATTTTTTCTCCATAATTTTTTTTTCTTTCACTCTGACCAGAAAACAGAAAAATCAAGCACAAACACCAGACTTTATTTCTGTCAGATGCAGGTCACTGTACGTCCTTTATTCTCTATTCAGTCTTTCCACGTAAGGCTATTCGAAAATTATCATACCATTCAAAGTGGATTTTCAAGACTGACAGCACCATAATTTAGTAAGTTTAAATCTGGCTTCTTCACATACTAAACATTGAAGTGGTTCTTCTAAGAGCCATCAGTGATTTACATGCCTTCCAAAGTGAGGGGGATGATAGCCTCTGACTCTGATTTCTGATGGGTATTTAATGCGCATGAGAACTGTTTAGTTAGACTTCTTACTGTTCTTACTGATCTTCTCAGTACTCCCAGAATATCATATTTGTATTTATGAGCATGAACACAGATGATATTCTGATATCTTTTGTCAACTTGACGGGTATATTGCTAATTGATCTTCATTGATCTTGCAACATATTTCTTTACAAACAGTTGGGAAATAAAAGGACTATTCCTATGAGTCATTTATGCACTACATCTTCAAGCCAGACGGACTTTAATCAGTCTCTATAGTAATAAATCTTAGAGCTTAACTTCTACAGGCTGTGTATTAGAGAAAAATACTGTTTTATTAATAACTTAACAAAATACAAATATGCATAAACTCAATGAATATGCATAAGCTCTCAAAACCATATCAAATGTCACTAGGAAAGTAGATAAATTACAGTATTTCTTGGTCAAGTAAAGCATTATCTGATGCCAGAAGACTCAAATCAAACAAATGATGATTTTTGTAAAGACATCAGAGTAATATGTACTTACAGAACTTAAGAGAAGATGGTGTGTATCCCTCAGCACTAGCAAGGTGTTCCTGAAGG
Source organism: Callipepla californica brunnescens (assembly GCA_023055505.1). Lineage (NCBI taxonomy): Eukaryota > Metazoa > Chordata > Aves > Galliformes > Odontophoridae > Callipepla > Callipepla californica. The sequence continues at coordinate 34,563,131 of JALIRH010000003.1, read as the reverse complement.
AAATTATTGCAGGTCCCACAATGTATTGCATTGCAGCATGCGATGTCCAGCTCAAGGGATAGTAAAGGCAACTCAGGCTTCGCACCCTAGGGCACACCCAGCTGACATAGAATCGTTAGTGTTGGAAAAAGCCTCTGAGACCATCTAGACCCACCTACCACCATGTTCATCAGTGTCACATTGTCCTTGGATTGACTGCCATCTATTCATTTTCCCTTCCTACCAAGGAATGCACCACCTTCCTCAGGGGCACACCTGGAGCTCCTACATACACATGCAGGCACATTTCTGCAGCAGCAAGTTCCTATTCAGCAAAGCTCACTGAAACTGTTGAGTTTGAAGTGGAAACCTAGAGCTTTGATTTTTATTCAAACACTGTTAAAACTGCTAGTCCTTTTATCACACTTTCTTGGATCATTTGTATCAGCTTGGCTGTGTGTGTTTTGCAGTTCATTGCAGATGCCCGTGGAGAGTAGATGTTTAGTGTAATAAAAGTACTGTAGGACTCTGGAGGTGAAGTAGTTTGAGCAGTGAAGCCTGAAGTGCTGTACTAGTAGAATTATCTCATGCATGCAACTGGGGCTACTGGGCTCAGGAGCTGCCTCATCTGTTGAGTTTTATGGTCATATATCATATGTCACCCTAAAGATATCCTGAACACCTTCCAGTTTTTGACGAAAACAAGTTTCCACAGCCTGGAACCAGTCAGTCTCTATGGCGTCTTTGGGAAATATCTGGGAAAACATCAGGGATGTAACCTCTGTATGGCATCAAGCTGTTATTTTTGTTGTCTTGCACCTGGATTGTGGAAACATCCACTACCAATACATGCTGGAGGATAAAAGGATTGAGCATAGCTCCTCTGAAAAGGACTTAATGGTACTGATGAATGGGAAGCTGGACACTGAGTCAGTAAAGTGCCCTCCCAGCCCTGAAGCCCACTGTATCCTGGGCTGCATCAAAAGAAGTGTGACCAGCAGGTTGAGAGAGTTGATCCTGCCCCTCTGCTCTGTGCTGGTGTGGCCTCACCTGGAGTACTGCGTCCAGATGTGGAGTTCTCAGTAGAGGAGAGATGTGGACCTGTCAGAATGTGTCCAGAGGAGGGCTACAGAAATGATGCAAGGGACAAAATGCCTCTCCTTTGAGGATCAACTGAGAGAGCTGGGACTGTTCTGCCTGGAGAAGAAAAATCTCTGATGTGACCTAGGAGTGACCTTTGAGTATCTGAAGGGGATAGACTCTTTAGGAGAATAAGGGGAAATGGTTTCAAACTTAGAGTAGACTTAGGTTGAGTATAAGGAAAGTCTATTACAATGAGGGTGCTGAGACGCTGGAACAGGTTGCCCAAAGAGACAGTGGATGCCCAAGGTATTCAAGGTCAGGCTGGATGGGGTCTCTGAGTAACCTTGATCTAGTTGTGGATGTCCCTGTCCATTGCAGGGGAGCTGAACTAAATGTTCCCTTCCAACATTAAGGGTTCTGTGATAATTATTCAGACAAATTAATATTACTATTCACAGTTACAAAATGCTTGGAGATGATCAGGGTTATGTGGAAGGAAGTAAAAAATACAATACACATTTCACTATTAAAGAAAAAACATCCCTGTAATATTTATTTGCAATATTCAGGCATTGTAAAAGGATTATGTATGATCTTACATGGTCCCGGACAAGCATAAAATAAAATAAAAGCATCTCACTGAGTAATTCATATGTATGATAGTAGCTATTTATGCATTATTTGTTGATTTTTTGAGAGCCTCAGTAAAGGTGATATGTTAGGATCCATTTCCCTGTTTTTCAGATGGGTGAGCAGTGAACGAGCTTCTGCTCAAAGAAGCTGAATAGCTGTAACCCTGCTTGTGTAAACATACATAACAGCCATGCAGAACTTTGACTCAGTACCTTAGATGTTATATCTTAGTTAATTTGAAAATCAGGATAATGGTGTTTACCCAGGGAAAAATACAAACCAAGGAGAGAGACTGAGAATCTTTCCAGGCATAGAGTCTCTGCTTAATATGTTCTGTTGGGGAAGTATGGGCTACGGATTCCTCACTGATGGATATTCATACAGTATTCACACAATAAAATGTAAGAGGAAAAAATAATTAAAAATACAGCGTTAACACTAAGATCAGTAGCTGGATTTCATTATGTATGACAAGGGCAAGAGTAGTTTTGCAAGACCAGGCAGGATTGTTTGAGTGATGTGTGCCTTACAGTCCTTATGTCTGTTAGAAAGGAAACAGCTGCCTGACACAAGCTGAGACGCAGAGCTGCTACCACAAGAAGATATGTGGATTGCCCACAGAGACTTTCTGGATACACCTGCTTGATAGCAGGGAAACTGTTGTCTGCCAGTGTATTTGGGAATTTTTTTATGATAATTCTTAGATAGTGAAGCTTGAAAACATTAGGTGATAATGAAGAATATAAAAAGAAACTGTCAGAAAATAAGTTCAGTGTGAACTTCTTTTTAGCCTATAATTTGTGTAAAGAAAAACTGGCATAAAGCTGCAATGGAGGTATATGGAAAGAAATAAAAAGCTCGATCTTTGTATCTTTGTGGTAACTTTTAAGGGGCAAAAGATTGACAAAATGTTAGTAAATAAAAATGGAGTTGTCTGGTCTTTTCTCAAAAGTAGGTAGAAAGCGAGAGGGGAACAAATAGCATTTTTTTTTAACCCTGATTTTAGTTACAAAAAATGTTTCTCTTATGATGCCCTTGTCCTTTTCTGCTTAGAATTTAAGCATGAGCTTTGGAAATGCGTAGACAAGACAACTGTGTGAATTTTTCAATAAGCAAATCATATATATATATGAATATATATTCAATTACAGTGTGATAGTGAACATGAGAAAACTAAATGATACAGTTCTCTTGGTTAATGGTGTATTTTACATTCTAGGCGGCGGACTTCTTGTGTTGAGTTCAGTGGAACCAGTTTAATTGTTTCATTTTTTAGTTGGAGCATTGTGATCCATACATCATTGTACTACATTTTGCCTCAGAAGTTCCACAGGAATCTGTTTTTGTGTTTTGTTCTTCAAGGTAGCACCTTGCTGTCAGTAATGAAGTAACGTGAGCTCAGGTTCTGTTCTTTGTATGGGCAAGGCTTTATTCTTTTTACGGTGCTGGCTGATATTGTGCCTTGATGGTAGGACGAGGGCAGAGGCATGGTGGCTGTGGGCAAGACACCGGCAGGCAGCAAAGGGGAACCCCATTCCTCACAATAACTCCAAATCAGAGGAGTAAGTGATTTTGGAAAGTTCTGGTTTTAGTGTGAACATTTGCTGTAATAACTGGTGGTATGCTAAATTATTAATACTTCATCTGCAAGCTCTGATGTGAAGTAGTGAAATCCTTTGGTGTATTTTGAGGTGTTGCTGCTCTGTAAAATTAGTTTTCTTCTGGCTTACACTCTGATAAGATTTTACCATGTATTAAGTTTTCTCATTGTTTTCTTATTTTTACGGCTTTGTTTCCTTTCCTGACCCTTGATAGACTTCTGTAACCTTGCTTTCCTTCTCTTTCTTTCCCTTGCCATTTCAAATCAGCTTCTTGAGGTTCTGACAATATGCTTGCATCTCTATTAGGATTTTCTATACAGGCCTTTCTGTGGTCTTCCCCCATCCCTTAGTGGTTTAGCAAGTGGCATAAACTTAATTCCTTGGAACTTCTAAAAGATTCCTCCTACACACATACATATTCCCTTTCTCAAGTCTATATTCAGAGTGAGAGTGTCTTGAGGATAAATCTGTGTTGGCCACAGTGCTGCAAATATCAAACAAATCCACAGCTCTATATATGAATGTAACTAAGAGAAAAATGTGACTTATTAGTTAAGAAATGTTTAAAGATTGTTGATCTGGCTAATGTACTTGTGATCTCAATTTTATTAGGCTTGAAACAAAATCCTTACACACTAGAGTAATTCTTCTCCTGTGACAAGTTCATTTGTTTTTCTGACTGCAATTAGTAGACTTTAATAAAGTGTACTGAAACAGCAACAGCAGTCTCTTCTTGGTATGGCCAAGGGAAGTTTTTTGCACCGAGAAATGTCAGGCAGTGTTAAACTAAAAGAAGGTACTGATAAAGAGTGCTCTTCTACTCTTAGCTGAAAGAATGTGGATTTACTTTGCTACCTGGATTGCTGGACTTAATCCCTCCATGAAAAGTTAGTGTCCACACACTTAATGGTTCCCTTGCACTTATGGTGTTGCAGTCTCCTTGTGCCAGCTGCATCAGCATGAATCTCTCATCGAGACTGCATGTGCTGACAGCTCCTGGCACTACTCTGCCTCTCTCCCCTGGCAGGCTCATGCCCTTGCTTATGGGTTTAGGTAATGTCCTTATAAGAAGCATCTTGAAGTCAGACGCACTGCCATTCCTTCCTCCAAGTAGAACCTTGGGACACCATACTTCTCTGATTTTGCTTTTGCATGCAGTTATTAGACAATAAAGATCTTAAGGGCTGTAGACCAAGTGCAGTTTATGGGAATTGAAGCTGCAGTTAGATATGCTTTTGCTCTTTCATGAGTTCTTACAGAAACCTGCTGCTTTTGTTCAAATCAACTGAGAAATAAGTATTTTAATGTTCCTTGCCACAAAGAGACAATGGATCATCAGTGTCCTTGCTTTGGCATGCTTGTTGCAGGTGAAAGCTGCTGTTTGTGTTTTCTGTGGAGTATAAAGACTGATCAGGTTAGCTGCTTTCTCCTGCCTCAGCATCCTTGGGCACTTGTCTCCCAGCAGTATGCTGTAAGAATTCGCTGACCATCTCTCAATTCTCCTCACACAGCTGCAAAATCCATTAAAATATTTTAGTGCTGACAGGCTGAAACACTGTAAAAATGTAAATTTTCTTCTGCTGAAGGGCAAGATGCCAAGAAATGCTTTCTAAAATATTTCACTGCTGAGTAAGGATTTAGGGGAGTTTTGGTATAGCTGGAATACAGTTTCAAGCAGTGGGAGAGAAGCTTATGCCATCAGTAAGACCCACCAGTATTTTTCAGTCACTTCCTGAATTTTTTATTTTATTATTTTTTTAGTAGGAAATAACAAGCTGAGATGTGATCTGCTCTGTTGGTGCAAAATGAAGGACTGCTTTGTAAACTCCAAAATGGCACCATCTTTCCCTGCCTAGGTACTATACTTAGAAGCTTTGTAGAAAAGCAGGGTGGGAGGCCCAGCTGCCATTCAACAGAGATTTTAACTACGTGTAGGTACTGATGTCCTGTTGAGCAGTGGCCAAGGGAAACACACAGGGCTGTGCCCTTGACTCTCAGTTGAGTGCTGAGCTGGTGAGAATGTCTTTTTCCTTAGCCAAATACATTTAAAGAATATAAGAGTGTGTTCTGGTGAAAAAGAATGGTGAATACTCTATCTAGAATTTAGAACATGCTTTGACCTTTGATCTGAAAATTTGAAAGTTATTTATTTAATCTCTCAGCTGAAATTGTCAACTGTCCCACATATTATATTTTAAGACTGTTTCCAAGGATGATATTTTCTTCTCTTAATCAGGGGCTGAAAAAGAAAGGAGTAGTTGATAATATCTCTACCTTTTTTCCTACTATAATAATACACTTCCTATAACAACGTAATGATTCCATCCTGTTATCTCTCCCTTGCCTCATATGGGATCTGAAGTGTGGTCACCTATATTAAACTACCATATTTGTTCTGCTACATTTCATCTTAGCTTTCAGACTTACATTAGATGATTCATGAGTGTCATGGTTTCAGACAAGTAGGATTGGTCCTTTGCAGTTCAACTTTTTAACATCTCTGTGGGTTGTCACTAGTGCCTACAGAATGTTTTTCACAAGTATAAATAATAAGCCAAAATAATGTATCCTCTCTAGGGACTTTTTCATAACACTACTGAAGTGCATACAAGTACTTGATGAGCATTTCTTTATTCAGCAGTATCAAGGAACAGCAGCTCTTTCTGGTCATATTTCAGTAGTGAGCTCAACAGTGTAACTCGCCAGTGTGTAATTAATACACATCTCAATCTTGTCTAATTTTTGTGTGAGCACCCAGGAAAGTGTCAGGAAAATGTATTTGAAGATTCTCACAGCATATTCTGAGAAAAATATGAGTCACGCTCTGATATTCAATATAATATATGAGGAAAAAATCCAGCAAAGGTAGCAGCAATTGTACCTTCCCACAAAGGAAGGTATCCTAAAAATGCTGGAAGGACTTTTAATGCTGCTTGAGAAGCTCAGCAGCACTGGCACAAGTGTACTCAAAGTGTGCACAACTTACACAAGAATGTTTACATTTTGAGATCTCAGCAATCGAAGACTGGTTTGCCTTGGATTTTTGTTTATTTGTTTGTTTATGTTTTGTAGTCCTGTGTTAATAATCAATAATATATCAGCTAGATAACCTCTCACTGTACCAAAACCTAATGGTAACCCAAACTCGATCCTCAACCTGTATTTGAGAAGTCATGCTGCAAGGTGAGGTAATTATGAGTGGAGGTGTCTGAAAATTAGTAGATATGTGTATTATGGCATTAATATTGTATGCATTATCGTAGATATTGACCTGATGCATTTATAGAATATCTAAGTGTTATAACAAAATACATTTCTCTACTTTTTCCACCTGCCCCAATTATGTTAACAATGTATGCCATTAGCTACCCAGACCTTCTGTAGAAATTCTGGCAAAGAATTATCTGTAGGGTTTTTTTAATTGAAAACTTAGAATTTCTAGTGCTACTTGTTTCTCTTCTATCTGGAAATAAACTTTTATTTGCTAGAGTCTTAACTCATATGTTTTGACTTGGCTGTTTCTAGTTATAACCAAAGTGATTGTATTCGGAATATCAACTAAAGGCAGTAAAAAATTTGACTCAAGCCCAAACAATAAAGGTTTACTTTTATTTCTTTGGGAGGCACAGAGATGTGGTATTTAATCAGTAGCAAGGATCAAAAAGTAACTACTTTTTATCTAAATACTTTCTATTTAAAACTCAATTACTTTGTATTTGCAGTCAGGAGATGGTCTTGGTAAAAATCAGTTTCTTGTTGCATCTTCTCTCTCCTGTGATCTCCAGCAATCCATCATGATGATGGTATGGGATTTTTTTTCCTGCTAGGTTTTAGTTAATGCGAATTCACTGAACTCATACCTTACACAGCAATGAAAAATTGACGTTTTCTTTTGACATACCATTTAAAGCTTAATAGACTCTCTACTCCTCTCTCACCACCTTGGGGGGCAAGAATACTGATTGGCCTTTTATTAATAACAACTATGGTATGAGGCAGTCTTCCTAAACATGAGGAAGCTGGGAGTACAAGATAGCTAGATGTTTCATGAAAATCCTTAGATATTGCCCCTTTATCCCTAGGAAATAGTCTGTTTCTGTGCCACCATCTTTATTCAAGTTCAGAAATAGTTGTAGAACTTTGAGATCTGCTTTCTGTGTCTTTTTTTTTACTTTTGAGTGTATGTTGTAAATACTGTCCCATGGCTCAGTGCTAGCATTGTAGGCATCTAATGCATGCTGGAAGGTTGTCACATTGCAAGCATGGTGGCCAGCTGAGAAGAATACCTGATTTAATGAGATACAGCAGAAATGAGAATTATCCATCTCTACAGCAGAAAGAGAAGGATGTGAAGAAAGGTTCTTAGCTTTTTTGGGGAACAGAGTGTGTTTCCAGCTCTTTTGGTTCTGTTTGTTTCTTTTTAAATCTTCTGGTGCTTTAGCAGCTGCAAGCTGCAGCTGCAACTGCTTTAAAGGCAAAGCACTGCCTACCTCACCCTGGTTTGTGATGCTAGATACACACTAGTACTGAATTTAAATGGAAAGGATTGCAATCAGCAGGAGTGGAGGGTGGAGTTACCGAATTTTCTGTCACTTTGCTAAAAGACGTAATGATCATTGTTTATGTCAGCCTTCACACCCTTTAATTTTACTATCAAGCATTTTACTTATTTGTAAAACTGTTACCATCTTTTTTTAAAGTGCTTCTCAAATCTCCCCTCATCAGTTGACCCTATGCAGGACAGGAGCCTGACTGAAGCCAGGCTGGCAGTGATCTGTGTTTGCTGTTGGGACCAGAAAATAGTTAGGACGTGCTGTCTCCATCTGCACTCTTTGGGTGCTTATTTCTTGTTTCTCTCAGAGTAATTACCTCTTTGGAAGTTGAATTACCATTTCTAAGATTTAGTGCAGGAGCCTACTGAGTTGGAAGTTGAAAATACTGCTACAAAATTATGCTAGAGTTATTCCTGCTTGGTCATCTGGTGTCTGCTTGGTCTCTCACTTACAGGGAGACCAAGCAAATAATGTTACTTTTTTTTTTTTTCCCCCAAAACTTGCATCAGTTTAAATACACTTTTTTTTTTTCAGTTAATATAATGATAGCAAAAAGTGCATTCTTAGTAACGAGATTTATCTCATTAAAAACAAAGTTCAGTTTATTCTAAAACATATCTGTAGGCTACTTGAGGTCTGTATGTGGGCTGAATTATTATGATTGATTATGTTTCAGTGGCACTTTGCTGTGCTTTCAAACATCTCAATTCCAGTGTACAAAAACAAATTGATGTAATAGAACGTATTTAAATTAGTGAAATCTTAGGAATTTGAAGTCAACCTTGAAAAAAGTGATTTTCATTAGGAATGCTTTTTTTTTTTTTTTTGGGTCTGCTAACTAGAAGCAAAACATTTTGGCTGATTCGTGGTAACTTTTTTCTGAAAATATGCAGCATTTTATTTTCCTTAGTGAAGAGAGTTCATTCATGGTCTTTTCATTCCTTATAGCACAGTAGAAAGCCCAAATATCAACTGGTCAATAACTCATTATATAACCAAGCAAAGGCAGCCCAATGCAGCCTTTATAACTCAGGAGAGAATTTAACTATGTGAAAATTGGAAGAAAAAAAAGTAAAAATTCCTTAACTTGTTCAGCATGTTGTTTTGGACAGGATTAGATGGGATTTATTAAGCACAGACTATTTTGTCAACAAACCTTTGTGATGTGGTTAGTTATTTTAAAAATTTGATTTTTTTTCAATAGCAAGTGAGCTTATTGTCCTAATCTTTATTTTTTCTGTTTGCTATCTTTTAGTTACTTGACATATAATAGGAAGCTTGAAATCTTTAAAAGCATTTGGTTTTCATAAATGGCCCCACTGTCATCAGGCAGTGTGTTGAGAAGACAGTGGTGCACTTTTGCATCATCTGCTGTAAAGCAGAACTAATTTTTTAAATGAAACCATATTGTTATGGTTCACTGATGCATTCTACTGCTACAATTTTTGATTTCAGTAACTGAAATGCCAGAACATAATAATGGGTAATTTTTTATGTCCTCATTGTTTAACATAGATTTACCCTTAGAATGTGATTCTCATGTATTCCAGTTCCAGGAACTGGAACTAGGATGTGAGTCTTGGCTTGAATTTAAATTATAAGCAGTGAAATTTATGTTATTATTTTAAGTGACAAATGCATGACTTGTATCAAAGCTCTCAAAATGATGATGACAGTGCATTTCTTAAATACCAAATAACAGTTTAGCAAAAATGAAGAAGACAGGGAGGAAGTACTGGCTAGAAGAAGACACGGTTTGCATAAATGGAAAAGAGTGTTAAAAATTAGCAGTTGATACTGAAAGCAACTGATTTACATAGGGACGGGGGAGAGTACATTAAAATTTAAAAACAAAACAAACCCTTCAAAACCAAAGGCTTTTAATTTTTAATTTCAATTTGCCACAAAACTCACTTCCGTTGTTTGATTTCTTACTGTAGTTCAAGTGTCATTGTTTTAAAAAATAAATAAAACAAGATTGTAAATAATATCACAATCACAGAATTGTAGGGGTTGGAAGTGACCTCGAGATCACCTAGTCCAACCCCCTGCCAAAGCAGCTCCCTAGCCCAGGTTGCACAGGTGTATGGAATTCATTTGATTAAATGATGTAAAATCCTGATTTATCTTCATTCATGTGACCTATAGAAAATCTTGCCAAACACCTGACATTTCAGTTGCATCAAAGGATAAAATTATTGGGATGCCTTGTACTATTCATGCACTAACAATGAATTAACTTACATAGCAGAATTCATTTATAATTGTCTCCAAACTGCTTTAATTTCTTTATTCTGGGGTTATGTCGCTGTTTTTTTGTTTTTTGTTTTTTGTTTTTTGTTTTTTTTTTTGTGTGCTAAAGTCCAATGCTTGCTACAACATGGATATCCTGTTTCATTTTGGGGTACTGTGATAGTTTTACTTATTTACAGTTTTAAGAAGTTTAGAGATGTTTGGTGTCTGTGTCAGTTGTGTCTAGAAGAGGCAACTTTCATGTCACTTAAGACCAGCAATATTTTGTTTTTGTCTGGAGTCTATTTTGTGTTCAAAGCATGCTATTTATATTTCAAAGCAGTTTTCAGGCAGAATGTGCCCCACTGTACCAAGCTGTTCACAGTTCTGTTATCTCGAGTCTGCATCTTGTAATTCTCTTCTTTCAGCTTGTTTTCATTGACACTACACAGAAGGGAGTAACAGGAATAAGCCTAATCCATTTCTAAGTATCAGTACCTAAAAAGTGTGTCTTAAACTTCAAAGGCTGAAGTGTGTCATGGCATTTGGGAACATACCTTTGGCCTGTAAGAACTGCATAGGTACCTTCTGCCTGTTTGAACAGTTGTTACTTTCGTCTCTGACCTCTCCTTCTTGTGCTGCTTTTCTTTTTGATACCCTCTGTTAGAATGTATCATTCTGTAATTTAGTTTTCAATTACATCTTGAGGAGACATACAACTCAGGGAATCCCTTTGAATTTCCTAGTGCCTTTCAGTTTCTTCTTCCATGGATCAAATTAGTTTCCCAAATTATTTTCCAGTCATCTGATTTGAAGACTAATGTTTATTTTACTGTGCACGTAGAAAATGGGTAAAAAAAAAAAAAAAAACTTTGCTGCTATCAGCAGACTTGTCTTAAAAACTATTTTTTTTTTTTTTTTTATTGTCTACAACAAATGAAATGATGAGTCTGTTCACCCCACTGGTATTGGAAACTGAATGATAGGAGAGAGATATACAGAGCAAAATACAAGAATGAATAAAATTGTTTACTTCATGCTCTAAATAACTATAATGGCTGTGTTGTTATCTAAACTACATTTTCTTATCCAAGTTGGATTTCCATGTGCTAACTTAATATGGGAAAGAGTTCTTTTAGGAATGTGTTTGTAACATAAGCAAGTATTGATCGTATAAGTATTAGTCACAAAAATCAAGTCAGAAGACAGCTTAATAAAGATAGGGTCAGTAGAATGGAAATTATCTGGTCGAAGTAATAATCTTGAGTGCTTTATTTCTCATCAGTACAGTACTCATAAAAGCAGACAAAACACTATTTAGCAAAGACTTGATCTTAATTCCTTAAAAGAAGTTACTGGAATATTGTTATAATATTCCCCAGGCACAGGAGTGTGTTCTGACTTTAATATAGTTTAGCAAAATTAAAAGTCAGTCAGTCTTTCAGTCTTGATTTTTCTCTGTGGCTACTCTCCATGTCCAGGAAATTCTTCATTGTGTAATTATTCTAGAGCCATAATAGACCAGGCAATATGATTATGCTGTCATTACGAACATCTTGATGGTTGGCCTTTTTTTTTCTTTTTCTTTTTTTTTTCTTTTTTTTTTATTTTAACTATTTTGAGTACTCTAAATTGTGTTTGCTAGCTCTGTCCTCTCACCTTTCCTCACCAGAAAGTGGGAGCTGAAAGCCAAAAAATAATCCATAAAAATGAGTTCTTAAAAATGGTTTAAGGTGAAAATGAAAAATTGACATTTTAAAAGGTCTACCTGCAATACTCTGTATTTCCAAAGCTGCTACCATTTTAGCCATATTCCCCTTCAGCAAACATTAGTCTCTCAATCAGAATGATTCTTTGGCTCACCCTAGATCTGGCAGATACACTCAATCTGAGCCAAGCGATACTCAAAGCCATGAGGTTGCACTCATGTCAAGGTGGGGAGGTGGCTGTTCCTTTAAGGAGAGCAGAAGAAATGGTCAGTAAGCTTTCCTTTGTGTCTGCCTTTTCAGAAAGATACTTTAATCATCCATGAGGGACTGGCCAGGCTAAAGATGTGTTTTGTGCCATCTGACAACTGTGGGTAGGAAACAATGCAAGGTTCATAATGCCAACAGAATGAGTGGGAGTCCAAAGGGAGACTGTGTCTTAATTTTGTTGTTGTTATTTTTAAAATTTTATCATTGAAGGGTCAGGGGGGACTTGAGAACATGTTAAATGTTGAATGGCTTATTTCTACACTGCTTTTGACCCTCTATAACCCTTTAAGCTTATCTGTTAAAAATGTTCATTTGCAGTTCTTAGGTCTCAGAAGTTAAAGCATTTGTGATTCATCTACATACTGAGGGGTATTTTTTTTTTTTTTTTTTTTTGTTATATGCATAAACTCATGAGATACAAAAAACACTGGGCCAGAATGAACTCAAGTTGAGCATTAATGAGATCAAACAGACAGCTAATGGGTTTGAGAAGTGAACTACTGTAGAATCCCTTATGAACAGGCTTTTTGGAGGTTATTTAAAATGATTAAGCTACAGCTAAGTTCTGTTCCAACTGATCTGTTAGGAATTTTATTATTGACTTTAGGGAGGCTAGTGTTTAATTTGTTTTACTTCACCACAATCCACCATCTGCCTTCTCAGGCAAGGGACGCATGGGGATTCTTGGAAATGCAGTTTCCATAAAAAAAAAACAAAATTGGCTTGCAAAGGGTAAGAGCACCACCATCAATTTTGTGAGGTGTCTTTGTCTGCAGGTGGATGAATAGGAGAGGTGACCTTATCTTTTATTTCCTTTCCCAATCCCATTGCCATTAATATAAAACTCTTTGTAGCCTTGCCCCTATTTCAGGACCTGGCTTTGTTTTGAAGATGCTGTACATATCATGAATCAAATGTGTCTCTTGAAAACCAAGGGGCCAAGGACCAGAGGCACACTGGGAGGTTTTTGTCTGATCCCAGCATCTGTATTGACTGGCATAGTTTGCTTAAAGGGAAGTAGAGCATAGGAGCTCTGATTTCAGAAAAGTGTGGCTTTGAGTTTTAAGGGTTTTTTTTCTTTTCTTGTTTTGCCAGTGTTGGGGGGAAGATGGAGAGAAGGATGGCATTTTGAAACATGTATACATCCATTGTCAATTATAACTACACAGAAGTGGAGTCCTGTGTGCAAAGATTTCAGATCTCCTCTGTTCCCAACAGCACTGAAATCCTGAGGTTTCATCTCTGCTGGGAACAGGGGAGATCTGAAATCTTCATGTCTTTCTCCTTATGTAATGGTAGACAGGAAGAGAGGCTCTGAAAGACTAACTATTAGATTATGAAGTAAAAGAACTTTAATTTGTATTTAGTAAGAAAGTTAGCTGTAGTAACTCATTAAATCCATACAATACGTATCACAGGAGATATGCTGGAGTGAGTGGAAATGCTGACAGCTGGTAATTCATACCTCAAAGTATTGCTGAGTTTTTCATCAAATGTTTCTATCCTGCAGTTGGAAAGTGAAATTTTAGCCATGTGCACCTGTCAGAGAATCCTTGCTCTTTTAGTGAGCCTAGGTATTTTATTTACCATTTCATACTGTCACACATGGCTTATGGTAACTATTCTGAATCAGAATAAGGAAAGAATGAGTTGTAGTTCAGCTGGTGTGGGTATAGTAGGTAGCCTAGACAAACCTACCTGTGCTTGTGTTAACTGAAAAAATACATGGACAGAAAATACTGGGTATGGGAAAATGAAATCACTTGGAGTTTTTTCACAGGGAAAAACTACCTTTGCTCCTATTTTAAATCTAGATAAGATACCCAATCAGTTAGTATACACTAAGGTAATAGTGTTTCTGTGTAGTAAAACCTGTGTTTATGCAGAGCTGCATATTGTCAGTTCCTTTCATAAACACAGTGACTGAACTAAAATCTACTAGGAAATATGTTTGCTTTGCTAGTTGGTATTCCTACTGAATAGCAAGTTTTATGTATCACGTCTGTATGTCTTTTTTTTTTTTTTAATTTAATTTAATGCATGAATAAGTCAAGTAAAATCCTTTTCATCTGTTGTGATGAGAACCCAGACTCTTTGGGATAGGTTACTTGGAGGTTTATGCTTTGTCGAGTAGTGTTTGTAGGTCAATACATCCTATATTTAAAAAGAAAGTAAAGTCATTAGAGCCCATAATTTTGAATTCAACGTTGTATTATTCTTCAGCACACAGATGTTGGAAAGAGGGATAAAAATATCCCTTGGTTTTGTAAAAGATTTTCTCAGATTAAAATGCTGCCTATGATAACACACCTGATTACTTTAACAAGGAGATTCTAGTCTGTACCATTCTGAGCAAATCATTTTGTGGATGGGAAACCATAGCAAGCAAAGACAACGGTGGATACTCCTAAATAATGAACAGGAAGGACTCACAGGATCCACAGTATTTAATATTTTAACTAATGTGTTTTTCTCAAAAAAGAGTTAGAAAACCATTGTCAGTACTAGAAAAGAACCTGGTAATTCTGCAAAACAGTCAAGGAGTATTAGAGGGGGAAAAAAAAAGATGATCTTATGGTTTTGGAGTGCTAGAAAACTTGTAAAGATTCACATTCAAAGTGTAAAATCATTTATTTGCAGATAGAAAACAAGAGTGAGTGCTTTAAATGAAGAACTTCAGGAGCCTTGATAATAGATCAGGATGTTTTATTTTCTAATCGTCAGAGACTTTAATTTTCTCGTACTGTTGTTCATTTTAAATCAGTGAAAAATATCAGTAGCCTTTATCTCAGGTTCTTTACTTCTAAGTTAATTTCATTTTTTCATTTAAACAACTAGTTTTCTTATTGCTGTTAAAGAGTGTAATAGTGATTTAAGGAAATGGCTCTGCATTTTTTTGTCACTATTTATAGGTACTGTGTTCTATCTGCAAATCTTTTCATAGACTGTAGCTTGCAAATTCTACATTTATAAATGTCAAAATGATCTTGAGAAGTGGTTGGACCACATTCAAATAATCAGAAAATGCTTGTTTCACTTATGGAAAGACATGACACATTTTGTATTTGCGGTTTAGTAAGGAGCTGTTTCATCAGTTTTGTTCAGCTGATGCTCTGGTTAATGCCGTTGTCATTCGAGGAAGAGCAGAAACTGGATAGAAGATGATCTGTACTTTTACCTTCAGGGGGTTATGATCACCTGTACAAATTCAACTGGCAGTTCATTACTAGTGACCTCCTTCAGGGTTTATCACTACCAGGGCCAGAATGTTCATTATCATGATGTTTATTATGTCCTGTGTAGTAGGACAGAGTCATTCTCATCAAGTCCTTTAAGGGAGCCTGATGGACTGGAGAAGTGGGAAAATGCAGTGTTCTGAATTTAGTTTGGAATAACCCTGTAAAACTGACTTGAAGGCAATTTTACAGGAGGGATCTGAGGGTCTTGGTAAGACAGCAAGCTGAATGTCAGAGGAGGGCAGCTACAAAGCAGGTTTCACCAGCAAGAGTACAGCCAGCAGTGCAAGAGGAACAATTTTTCTCATCTGTTAAGCACTCGTAAGGTCTCACTTAGAGTACTGTGTCCAGTCTGGGGTTCAGAAAAGTGCTTAGGCACTGGAGGAAATCCAGCAGGTCACTAGAGTGGTTGGAGGAGTCAAGTGTGCTAGGCACAAGGAGAGGCTGAGAGAACGGTTTCTTCTGGAGAATGGCAGAAGAGATCTTTGTGCTTCCTATGACTGTCGCGTAGTTGATTATAAGGACAAGAGTGCTAGGCTCTTTATGAGGGTGCCCAGTAACAGAATGAGATGCAGTGGATACATGCAGCAGCATAGGAAACTCCAGTCAAGTACAGAGATTGTGTTTTTTCATAGTGGGACAGATCAAATATCAAAAGAGGTACCCAGAAAGGACTGTGGAATCTCCATCCTTGGAGATATTCAGTGCCTCACCAGACAGTGCTAAGCAAGCTGAGCTGGGTAGAACAGTGTTGAACAGGAGCTTAGACTACATGACCTCCAAGGGTCCCTTCAAGCCTGAGTTATTTGGTGATAGCATTTGCTGTTTTGTTTACTTCTGTCCAGATTGGAATTCCTTCTTTTCTGTGGTGTTCTTCCTCACACTTATGAGAGTTCTTTGTGCTTACTTGTTGTAGGAGTGTTTGCCTTCCGTAGAATTCAGTATGGCATAGCTGAATCTTCAGTTTGGCAATTGTTAACGTTTTTGTTAAGGGTGAATCTGGGACTTTTTTTTTTGTTTTTTCTTTTTCCTTTTTCCCCTGCAGATGCACATCGTGATACAGGTTTATAGTGATTGGGCTAACTCCTCAAAATTGCTCTTCACAGACTTCCTATACTTTCACCTTCTTTTTGTCCTCTCCGCTTCACATTTCTCATCTTTCATTTTTTCATGGAGCTTAGTGCTGCTCAGGTTCTGTGGTCGTCTTGGATGAACTGAAAGTAATGATAAATATCCTCAGAAGCAACATTCAGAGCAACACAGCTACCTTAGTTTTCTGCTATTCTGCTAGCAAGTGTTGTTTGCAGTTTCAGAAAAGAGTTAAAAACATTTTCTTGAGTTTGTTCCATGTTTCAGCATTCATCTGGCATTTAACTGGTCTGTTTATTCTTAGCTTCTTTTTTGCTTTGTTTCACTCATTAAACTTTACATAATCCAGCAGTCACAGTATCACAGAACTGTAGGGGTTGGAAGGGACCTCTAGAGATCGTCGAGTCCACCCCCCCTGCCAAAGCAGCTCCCTAGCCCAGGTTGCACAGGTAGGCGTCCAGGTGGGTCTTGAATGTCTCCAGAGAAGGAGACTCCACCACCTCTCTGTGCAGCCTGTGCCAGTGCTCCGTCACCCTCACTGCAAAGAAGCAGGGAAAGACAGAGCTATGTTTTAGTCAGTTTCCTAACTAGATATGTGAATTAAACACCAACTGGCTATAGAGCCTCCTAAAGGTACATTTCCCTGTAGACATCATTAGAATTGACTTTGAAGCAAAAGGTATATGATCTGGAAGCAGAAAATAAATATAGATAATACAGAAATACCCTTTTCTCTGACTTAAAATGGGAGAAGTCTTTCAAATTTGTGATATAAAATGGGTTTTAAATATATTTTGATTTCTCATGGGGATATACATGCCATTTTGATTAACGGTTTGATTGTAGCCACTTTTAGGCAGTCGTCCAACTGTATTTTCTCTAGAGTTTTGCACTGTTACAGTGTTTGATGTGAGCAATTCCAGAGGGAAACTGTAATAAAATAA
The DNA here is from genome assembly GCA_023055505.1 of Callipepla californica brunnescens. NCBI lineage: Eukaryota > Metazoa > Chordata > Aves > Galliformes > Odontophoridae > Callipepla > Callipepla californica. Next base: position 34,545,805 of record JALIRH010000003.1, on the reverse strand, counting down.
GATGGTATTACTTAGAATTTCTATCTAGAAGTGCAAAGGAATTATTAATGTCAGTTTGAAAGGCATGGGTAAGTTTTAACCTAGATTACTACATATAAATCTTGCCATCAGTGTTCAGTGAGGTTGAATTCATGCTGAGTAGTTGCAAGCAAAAAACAAGGAGGTACTATGAATTAAAAGACTGTTTAATAAAAAGGCACTAAAGGCTCTTGGCCGCAAAGCGTGAAAGCTAAGAAAGAAAATGATTGTCATTCATAAAAATATTATAGGGAACAGGAATTCCATGGTTGGAAGATGGGCTACTGAAGAAATAGGATAGAACAGTAAAGGATATAATGATAGACAATCTCTGCTTATGAGGGAAGCAAGATAATATACCAATTTGAAAAGTGGAGGTAAAACCCTACACTGTCCCATTATCTTTTTTTCATCTGAATAATTTAAGAATAAAAGTATATGAAAAATTGCCTGAAGTAGCATCGACGTGGATGCTTGATCTCCCAGGAAACCTTATCCACATCAGATAGAAACGTTTACTTAATCGCTACACATTGTCCGTGGCTTGCCGAATTGCCATGTAAGCTGTGTATACATATGGTAAACATGCTTCTAAAACAATTTATCTGTTTTTCTCTGTTTAACAGAACTAAACTGCACCAAACTTTCAAAGAATTGTAACTGGAAATAATAATTAGAAATCTTGGTTAATAGAGCAGTGCTTCTAGTTACCGGGAAACTGCCAAAATATTCGTAAACCCCCTCTTTAAAACAACAACAACAGCACAACAAACAAACAAACAAAAAGGACAAATTAGGATTGCTCTAATATAAAAGAGTGACGACAACTTAAGCATCAGGACATAGAAGTCAGTCCATAGACGTCACATCTTATAGACCCATGCTACTTTTTTCTCCTGCAGTGATTACTGTGATTTTTCTGCAGATGGGCCCCACTGTGTTGGACACTGATGCCAGAGTAACATGGAATTTTACTACTGAACAGCTTTTAGTCTGCACAGGGAAACTGGAGATAGTGGGGGAGCAGAACAGAACACAAACAGAAATGTCTTGCAGATTTCATAGCAGCACTGATTTCTGCCAGGGAACTCATTTGGAAGAGATGTAATGAGCAGAAGGCTACAAGGAGCAAAACAAAGAGCAATAAATAGGTCATTTAGCATGTAATACACAGGGAAAAAAAAAGAGTGAAGGCTAAAAGGAAAACTCAGAGGAATGAAAATGGAGAAGAACAAAAGATGGTGAAAGAAAATATGGCACATGGATGGAGCAAGCTGTTCTGTGTAAAGAATGCAGAGGGAGAAACATGGAGAATTCAGCCAGTTGGCTTTAGGAAGCCTAATGATCCCACAAAAGGACTGCTGACCCCACTCTCTGACTGCTTCCTAATGTTTTCTCAAGAGCGTAAGAAAATCTCCCAAGAGAGAATAGTTCATTCAAAATGAATCATTTTGAGTACTGTCCAGGAGAGTTTGTTTCATTGTGTAAAACATCATAAAAAAAAAAAAAAAAGGGATAACTGTGAGAGAAATCCTTTGTTCTCTGTCACAAAATGCTCCACAATGAGCTAGAATGAATGTTTGAGCATTTAGAAAAAGCTGAGGGAGAGAAATGATAAAAAATAAGGGGAAGAAAATACTAGGTTGTGGTTGTCTTTGAGAAAGTTTTATGCAAAAAAATTGTTACTCTCCTGCAGTTTTGTTGAGCGAATGTGAGCCTTTGAGTTGCTGTTGTGTCCCCGGATAAATGTCAGTCATTTTCAAACATTGATTTGGTGACCTCCTTCATCTGTGTATTTTTTATTTTATGTAAAATTACAACAAAAACTGTTCGTCCTGCATTGTCTTTAAAACACTGCTATGAAATCACATTCTAAATAAAGGTTGTTCTGATATGTGCTAAGGTGCTGAAAAGCTTTGCAGCATCATTTAGGCAAGAAGAGGACAGAGGTATGTCAGAGCCAAATTTTAGTACTTCTTGTCATAGTTAGCACATAGTGTCACAATAGCTTAATGAAAATGTTTTAAAGCCCTAATATGTATGAGGAACAGATGGCAATTTCTACTCTTAGTCTGTGTCCACTAGATGAATTTTACATGTATCCCCAAGGCTTATATCTGCTATGCTTGAAGAAAGCCATGAACAGCACATTTGACCTCTGAACTGATGTGCTTTTTCATATGTAAAATTCAGCTATGGTCTCTTCTGAAATTAATGATGATTAGTGTCTAGAGACAATATTGCTTTATTTGATAATTGTCACTGTTGCATTTGAGAACAAATTTTGAGTATTTCAAACAAGCAGTAGTTCAGTGAAGCAAAAGTCACTTGAGTGTTGAAAAACTGTCTTTTATTGGTAGGAATTATTCAATTGAAATAGGGTGCAAACCAGAATTATGACAACAAGCAAAGAATTACGTGACTGGATAATACAGATTATGATGCCCATCCTGCTGATTATTAATTTTGAAATGTCCCATCAGTACATGGAAGGAGTCACATGAATGCTCTACTGATTTGATTCAACTGCTATCTTTTTTATATCTTTACTGGCCTTATCAGTCAATGCAAGCATGCTTTTGTGTTATGTTGAATAGTAAATTTGTTTTCTGGGTTCTGAACCATGATGTTAGTGTTGAATTTGTAGAATATTTCAATTCTGATTATATCTGAGACAATACAGAGGGCCTTCAAGACCTCCTGACACAGGCTGGATTGAGATATTGATGATCTGGTGCTCATCAGTTCTTGCGGGATTCCCACTGAAGAGAAATGGTTGAATACGACACCTGAAATATCACCTAAAATACATTTAATTAGAAGTTGTTCACATTTTTGAACCTGAGATGATTTGTGTTCATGCATAACATGAACATTTTCATTTGAAAATAACATCTGTGATATACTAAGTTTTGTGTTGCTTGTCACCTAAGTGTCACCTAAGGAGTGCTGAAACTATGGCATTTCTTTTTTGTTGGGGGAGGGGGGGGGGGGGGGGGGGGCGTGTCCCTTCTTATGATAGTGATATGCGAGAAAGGCAATCATCTTTTCCTTGCATAATGATCTGCAGGACTGTTTAAAGAGAGGAGATATTCCTGAAGTGCTTATAGTTATTTTTTCTAGTCTTGAAGAATCAAGTCTAATCTCCAACTTTTGAAAATGTGTTGTTTCACGGAGGTAATCACTGACTAAGAATCTGGACCTTAAAGTGATGGATGCATTGTAGTTGCTATATTTGACATTGTACACATTGTGGTGAGTGGGCACAAAAGCAGCTGTGCGGGAGTAGCAGTAATGAAATGGTCTCCTAGTTGCTTATGAAAACTATAAAAAGACATGGTGGTGAGGTGTGGAAATACAGCTGGGATAAATGTTCCTTTGCTGCTTTAGTCTGTAGCTATGGCTTCACTTCCTTATATCCAGAACGTGGCAATCAGGTGGTCCCATTCAAATGCATGCTATCAACTGTTAAACCACTGCCTGTATATCACTCTCGATTGCAATTCATATATGCTGAGAAAAAGAAACTAGGAAATATGATTAGAACATCTAGTTAAATGTACTACGTCCTTGTTTTCCATCTTTTTACATTCATATCTCATGTATGGTTACTGTTATCTTCCAGGGTGATTTCCAGCCAGATTCTGAATATAAAGACAATAAGGAGATGAAGTATATTCCTGACTGGTGTTGTGTATTCCTGGAATTCTAACACAGTTTAATTCCTTAAAGAGAGGTGTTAATGTGTATGCTCATTGCAGTATTTTATCATTGATTGCATATAATAATTAAAGAAAATGTATTCACTAGGGGAGCACTTGTAGCAGCTTTTTAAATTAAGCATTGCACTAGTCTGCTCTACTAAATACTCAGAAAGGTTCAGGTAAAGCTCTGTGACTGGAGTTCTATGCTGTACGTTTGCAGAATCTTTAACACAAGAAATCTCAGCACATCTGTTTTTACTGCAGATCTAAATCAAAGAATCCTCTTAAGATGCCCTTCCAAGTCCTTACCACTAACTGTGTAATGGAACAGCCAGATGCATTAGTAAACTATGCCAATACCTCCTTCGGTTTTATTTATTTTTTAGGACTTTTTCTGAGTTTTTTTCTGTGTGATTTTGAAATAGTAATTATTTAGTAATTATACTATGTTTCTTATTCTTTCACGGAAATAAGAACTGCAGCTGTTGTTCTGTTGAGCCTAAGAGAATATTGTCTCGGGCAATGTTACAGCTGAGTTGATCTGAGGAAGAAGTGTGGTGGGATTGATACAATGTAGGAAGGAGTAGAAGGCTTGAAGGTGGCCTGGTGAAAACCTCATCTGAAAGGACTGGTGTCAGAAAGATATAGTTGGTTTTGATTGGGTATTCAGACTGTGGAGGTATAACCAAGGGGGACCTGGAATTCTGTGAGGAACTGTGGTTCTCCAGGGCAGGGTTCGCTGTTCCAGAGCTTCTGGATTGAGAATGCAGTAGGGGTTACAAGTGGAGATGTTTACCTAGGACCTTGGTTTAAGGGCATGACTCATGCTGCTTTTCTTCTTTCTGTTTATTTTATTCTTTTCTTGCTTCAATTATAACAGCCTTAGGACAACAACATACCTTATCTTTCCTTATTATCTCATATGAATGGTTGAGTGTTCTTAAACTTCTTCCCATCAATGTGTAAATTCAGATGTCACTCAGGTACATTAGACCTGGATGTTCTCTTGCATATGATTCTGGACAGAGACTAACAAGCTCATTTTAAGCAAAGCTATAAATATGTGTTAATATACTAAGGTTATTGAAGGGGCAAACATATAGCTTCTGCCTGTTTTCACTGTGCTAGCAATCTTTCTACTCTAATTAACCCAGATCCTAAACTGTGTCCTTTTGAGAGAAAAAAATAAAATATGAGATCAGAAATGAATCTTATTTTCTGACCTACAGATTGTCAGAGAAAAAGGGGAATCCTCAGCCTGGGACAGAATTCATTTTTAATTTCTAAATGTGAGTCATGTAGCTGAGCTCAGAAAAGTCTTGTTATAGAGGTCAAGTTCTATTCCTTTGTAGGCTTTAAATACTACTATTCTGCTTACCACGTTTCTGATCACTTAGAGGAGCTTGAGTCTCAGCTCTGACCCTTCTCTCCCTCTGTGACTTCACAGAAATCATACATTACTTTCAGGTTTCTCGCTCTGTGTGAGGTAGGTTAACTATGTCCTTGTTTTCCATTTTTTACATTCATATCTTATGTATGTAGCTATATTACTGAAGGGACTAGACTATGTTGGCATTAATCAGGTGAAATAAATAAAGGACAAGGAAATCAGAGAGAGGAAAGACATCTAATAGGTCTAAGGTTATCTGCTAATGACTTTTTAGCATAGGTAAAGTCTATTTTAATCGCCGTTTTATGTTTCTTCTGTTTTGCTTTGATAATATGCCACTTCAGCAGATGAAATTATGTCACTAAGTCTGATCTTCCTTGAGATCTGCAAATGACCTTCTCTCCTGGAAATTTTTGTTATACATTCAAAAAAGCATTTTGTGAGTCATAGTGGAATAAAACAGAACTAAGTTCAGTTCTTATTGGTGGAATTGGGGCCTGCAAACTTAAATTTTTCTGATGAAAGTTATTAAAAACTCTTCTTGATTAAGCACTGCAACTTTGCTGCTGTCCCCAGGAGGAAGGGAAGATTGCAAAAATCACTTTACAAACGGGATTGGTGGTTTGCTTATATTTTTGTTTCTGTTCAATTTTTATTAATATTATTTTTTTTCTTCTTTTGTTTTATTCTGAACTTGATGCTGAGTTTTTTGAGAGTGCAGGGGATGTATTGTGGTGGTTTGGGTTGTTTGATGATAGGTTAGATTGTTGGTTTTTGTGTTCTTTCTTTGTTTAGTTTTTGGTAGCGGTGGGTTTTCTCTTGAGAAATGAGAAGGAATTTCTTTGAGTAATTAAAGAAGAAGCTCTTTTTTTTCATATCTTTATGGTATCTGTACTCAAATGTGTCTGTAAAGCAGTGGCAAATATCTACAGCAATGTTTATATTATATTCTATGGAATTGCTACCAGCTACTTATCAAATATGGGTACAGAATGTATAGATATACATTATACTGCGGTGTTTTCCCCTACTTCACACCTAAATGAGGTGAAGTCAGTGTGACAGAAATGAGCATTTATGTGTTTATCTGGATCAAGGCCCCAATCTCAAAAATAATGTTAAGTTTCTTGATCTTGGAGATTCTTAATCTATTCAAAACATGACTGGATAACCTGCTGTAGTTGACCCATCTTTGAGGGATGTACTAGATGACCCACGGATTATCTCACATTTCTGTGATTCTGTAGCAGTGTTACCTTTCTGTCAAATTACAGCTTGACAAAGATGGGGAAAATCGAATGCTTTGCAATGAGACAGCAGTTTGGTACAGTCTGTAGGAAGCACCTCTGCAAGTCACTGGAAGTGACCTGGACATATTCAAATCCTATTAGACAGTCTGTGGGCTCTTGTCTATTTGTTTATGTAAACGACTGTGTATGTCAGGCAATACTGAGAAGTTTTCGTCAGATTTTTTTCTAGGAAATGATGTGCACTTTAAATTATTGCTAAATCAGAACAACATTTGATGGATTATTTTTGGAATGATCACGTGATAATGTAAAATGTCTTTGGAGAATATTTAAAGTAACTTTTTCTTGTATCCATGTGTGATTGGATGAGCAATGGAGGAGGCCTTGAAAGATATAGATTTGTTTATTGTCTTTGCAATAGATCGTTTTTTTTGGTTTTTCTTTTTTATGCCCTTGTGGATTTCTGCTTTACCTTCTGTGCCTTGTTTTCTCATTCATTAGATAGTGGATGGCTATCTTTGTTGTATTAAAATGGCTATGGAACTCTAGAAGCTTTTAATTGAACTGGGGCTCTTAGCAATGTTAACTATTCCAGAATAAGCGAACTAGACTTCTAGGGGATCTAAGTATGTTTTAATAAGTTCTGTGAGAATATTTAATGTAGCAGCAATGTGTGTGTAAACCTTGGGTGTCGGAATAAAATAGTTTATTTTTAAAATTAAAGAATAGCTAACAGAAAAAAAGGTATATTATTTTTAAAGCACTGGTTATTCTGAAAAGTTTATGAACAAGGTAGTTATGTTTTAGATGAAAGTATACTTGAAGATTTTAAAAAATGAGTTTCATTTTTAAGCTCTTATCATTACTTTGTTGGTGTTACAATTATGTTACTGTAACGCTGTTAAGTATACTGCTTATCAGTAAAGTAATATGTTCAATTATGCTGTGGAGAGTCTCGTCAGTAATTGTAGTTTTGTGGTATGTATGTTGTTTTAGAGAATAAGAGAGCACTTGAAGCTAATGAAAGTAAGAGCTGTGCCTGTTTTGTTTTTTTAGTTAGTGTGGTGTTGGTTTGTTTTTTGCCAGGCAGGAAGAATAAGCATGGGATAATTGCACCATTATCACAATAGGTCACCCCTCCTCCTCTCTAATATTAAGGAGTACTGAACTTAGCTTAGTCCTAGCTTCACAAACATTTCAGATTTTCTGAAAGAGTTGTAAAAATTTCCATTGTAGGAAGAATTTCAGAAATAGAAGATACAGAACTATATTGTTTTCAACAGTCACCCAATTCTCATTTATACCAGATGTCTATATTAATTAGTTACTAACAAAAAACCCAAAACTTGGAAAATTATATTTGTATTACTAAAGTTGGTAAATATGATAATAAGTAGTATAGAAACATTGTTGGAAATATTTGTTACAATTGATTGCAATGAATTGGAGCCCCTCCTACAGGTTTCCTAAATCTAGTTTGTTTGACTCACAGCAAAAGAGGCATGTGCAAACATGCAACTTGTATAAGTTGATAATTTCTTCTGTTTACCTAAAGGCACTCTTCTAACTTCTTATTATTTTTAATGTTCCTCTACTGAGTGAAGTGAGGAGCTTTACCTCATGTAATTTAAGGAAGTCAAGCATGCTGAATGAAACTAAATGTCCTTGAAATGGAGAGGCATATTTAAAACTGCCACTTCACTATGGTATTTGTTTAGCTTCTTGGATGCATGGGAATGTATGTAATTTGCAAACATTTTGAGTAATATTGACAGTAAGGAGCCTTTCAGAAAGAACAGGAAATTTAAAACAAAAAAGGAAAGAACAACAAAAAAAACAAATGAACAAAAAAAAAAAAAAAGCATTATTGTCCTGTTCTTAACCACAGTATTTCAGTCAAAGCCTTGTGCAGGTAAAAAAAAAAAAAAAAAAAAAAAAAAGAAAGAAAAGCACAACTAGGCAGCTTAGAGAAATTGGAAAGGGAAAATTCAAATATAGAGACTTCTTTGTAACAATGTCAGCTGTGCAGCAAATGTATGGGAATGTCAGGGAATATGCACATTGCTTAGAGAAAAGAGAGACATTGAATGCAAGGATGAAAAATTGCAAAGAATTAAGAGATTGTTTTGGGCTTCCCATCTTTTCCCTTATGGACTGTTCCTGTCTTGTTATAAGAATTAAACTTTTGCTCTGTTTAAGCTAATGTTTCACGGCTTCAAAAGCTTAATCTGCTTTGCTGCCTTAGCTTTAGGTCATCTCCACGTTTTGTTGTTCGGGAAGTGCAGAGTATGGCAGTTGGCAACTTCAGAATGAGTTGTGAGATAACTGCTGAGAGCTTCTGGAAGCAGATGTTGAACCACAGACCCAAACCTGTCCTTTTTTTTTTTTTTTTTTTACAATTGGAGACTTTTTTTTTTTTTTTTAATAAGGAATAGTGCTCATATTAAGTGGTTATTTTTTCCTTATCTATTCTAGGGTTGCTCTTGTGGAAAATATTCCTGAAGGGATCAACTATTCAGACAGTGCACCATCCCACTTGTCTCTTTTCCAAGGCTGGATGAATTTGCTTAATATGGCTGAAAAGTCTGTTGACATAGTATCTTCCCAGTGGGACCTCAATCACAGTCATCCATCAGCATGCCAGGTATGTTCTGCACTAACAAAAAGATGGGACTTTAACAATCTGTTTTTGTTGTTTGTGAATTTTTTAGAGCTGCAGCCCTTCTCTGTAGCAAGCCTATTTATTTGGGTAGTTTAAAAGAAACAACAACAACAGAACATTTTCTCATGAGAATCATCCTGCCAAGATACTAGTTTTCTGAGAATAATGGCACATTGGATTAGGGAACACATCCAACACATTCATATCACTTCCATCTTAAGAAAGGATGTCATTGTATATTCTTAAGAAACTTGCAAAATTGTAACTATTGAAACACATCCATAATTTGGGAATATCCATAAATCTATATACTTATTTTCTATTTGGTGCAACATGATAAGGTAAAAGGGTAAGTATGTGGATTAGTTCTGCAGCCTAATTGATGTGTAGAATAACACTTACAAATTATCTGATACCAAATTTATCAGATGATTCTTCCTATCTTTTCAAAATGAATCTGAACGGCAAGTTAGGGCTTGTGCAATAAAGTACAATATCATAAATCATACACAATACAAAAATCATAAATCAGCGAATGAGACAAACGTGCATTATGGTAGTGCTGTGCCAATAAACATATTATTCTTGCTATCAGTCACCTCAGAAATGGGGTAAGGGCAGATTTGTACTTCCCTGTCAAACTCAAATATCAAAGAACTGATAGGCTGAGAGTATCTTTTTTCCACCTAATGGATTATTTGCTGGAAAAAGCCACTCAGCTGAAATGGAATTCAGTTAAAACCACAGTAAGGGTAAACATGAGGAGTCTACAGTGATATACTATGTCACAAACTTTTCACTTTCCTCTCTAGTTTGGATGGTACTCTGCAGTAAAAAAAAATGCCTCATGCTAAATTATAGACAAAGCTGGTGTTCTGAGCAAGCTAAGATGGTGCTTCAAACATGTTTTTAGATGATGAACTGAATGGTACTTCTTTTGAGAGGCTGTTGCCTAGCTGAAGGGCATACATTCACTTCCTTCAGAATCTACTCCATGTCCATTTAAATGAGTGAAAACCTGAGCTGAGCATTCAAATGGAAAAATTAGCACAAACCCTTTCTTTTATAATGCTTATAAATATTGGAGTAGAGTTCGTGAATAAATTCATTGAGTATCAAAATATTGAGGCTTTTCACAATGTAATTATGTAGCTTAGCTTTATTTAAATTCATTGCCTAAGAAACTTCAGATCCATGTTCTGTCATTCAAGCAGATGAATTCACAGAGAGTGCCTTAGATGTTTTCAGGATGTGCATGAATTGGTATGTGCATGAATCTTTAAAAAAAAAAATTGTCTGAAAAAATTCAACATGTCATTTGCTTCAAAACCAGCAGAGCCTAACAAATCCCAAACAGAGAGTAAAAATAGCTAACTGAAAATTGGGATTTCAATAGTTGAGCATCAATTCCATTCACTGTTCCACATTTTCATGCAAAATAAAAACTGTAAGATGTTGCTGAGTGTCAGAACAGGCAAAGGAAGAAGAGACATGTAAGTGGATTTGCTCATTCATCCTTAAATGCATTGTTAAAGCCATAAAAAATGTAACATATTTTTAGTAATCTATTTTAGTTATCTATTTAGAATACATAGTAGTCTTACAAAAGTAATCACTTCTGTTTAAAAGGTGATTAATATTCCCGTCGTTCCCTCATTTGTACAGCAGTGTGGGCTGAACAGCTGATAGATTTTTCTGTCAAGCTGGTCTATTCATCCTAAAACACTGTGCTGCTATTGGCCAATCTAATTGCTAAAGAAATTGCCAAAGGGGCAGGGATTAGCAAATTGCTGCCCTAGAGAGTGTCTACAAAGCTTAGTGAGTAAAAAATAGGGAAGAAAACTTGTATCATTGCATTTGCTTTTTAAGGTCATAAAATGAAAGAGAAATGACAGAGGAGCTTCAGTAATCGTTATCTGTTAATTTTCAAAAGTCAAGTGTCCTCGAGTCTTTACAAATTCAGATTCAGGGAAATTTGTCCTCACATAACAGAATATTTTGCAGGGACTGCTGCAAAGCTTGTAGGTACTGTGGTGGTTATAGATGAGGAAGTTCAAGTCATTCCCTAAATGATACTGCTTTTGTCTGAAACTGAGAACATAACCATTTTCCCTAGGGACTCATGTCCTCCTGTATTACCAATAATTTTCATTTTGTGAATATTAAGATGTAGTACAAAGCAAGTTTCTTTACATGACCAGTTTGAAAGACATGGATTTTTGGAGGAGAATAGCTGAGTAGGCTAGACTGCTTTTTTTTAATTCCAGGATCTAGCTATGTTTATTGTGTTTGCGTATTTATGTGCACACGTGAATCTATGTGTGTATATATGTATACATCCAAAGTACGTCTTGAAGAAAAACAGAGCAGTGAATTCTGCAATCTTATGTTCACATGGGCATGCGTATAAACCTGTGGTCCTTATGTCTATCTGTGGTTGCGCATATATAAAATACATGCACACGTGTGTATGTAAAATTGCAGAATTTCCCACTCTTTTGTTTGTGTTACCTTTTCTCCTTAACAGTTGCCTCTCCATGTTCCATGGTTTGAAATTTCTGACTGATGTGCTCAGCATGAGTCTTGCTGGATTGGAGTCTTCAAATGTGAACACGTGATGCTAAAATGTTTAGAGGTCTTCCATAGCTTTGAAAATCAAGTAAACAAGTATTAGTTTTGCAAACTTTTGAGTCAACTTTTCATACCTACTTTTCTCATTCAGAAAAAAATCATGTGTTTTGGCAAACTTAAGCTGTCATCTGTGTGCATTTTCAAGACAGCAGGGTAGTTGTTAAACAGAAGACATAGAAATCTTTGCTGAATGTGAATGTATGAATCCTCCTGTGGCATTCTGATGTTTAGAGATATCAGAAGACATTGAAAACAAAAATGTTGAAGATAATTTGTAGTTCAGTTTCATTAAAAGGAGTGGCAAACAGAACAGTGCAGATAGAATGATTTTCACAGATTTCCTGTGGGTTTTGTAATGTTTAAAAGCATGAATTCATGGTGACCATACATAGTTTCTGTAAGTCTTTCCTCACAAATTTCATTTTAACCAGTAAGGATCAATGCTGTTTTGGTTTATTGATGTTACCGTAAGTATGGTGCACTGCCTGCTGGATAGAAGTTTGGAGTATTCAAAGGTGATCAGTGGATAGACCTATGTGTCTGACTTTTACAATGGACATACAAAACCCAGGTGGTTCTGACTCATCTCTATTTCCCTATCTGTTTTCAAGTTCTCAAGTGGCTTGATGGGAGAAGTCTCCCACTCCACCTGAATGTCTTACATAAGTCAGATGTCCAGTTTGGTAATGAAATCTCTAAACGTGAGCTGTGAGCTGTGCGTCATTTGCAGACAGATGTCATACAGTGGTCTTATGTGATTTGCTTGATAGAACAAATGTTAGTGCCGGAGGTCAGGTATTAATCCTTTACAATTATTAAAAAATGTAAATAAGTACAAAGAAGATGAGAACATCTGTAAACCTAGCAGCTGCCAGCAGAAATTGGCTACAGTGACCTACAGAGATTTCAGTGTATTTTTTCTGTAAGCTAGTACTTACAAAACCATTTCTCCCCGTCAGATGGTGGCATTTCACTGATACAGAATGAGACATAGAAAAGAAACTAAAAGGTGAAAGTTTTTATAGTGAGGGCTTTTTTTTTTTTTTTTGACTAGAAGTTGGCTTCAGTTTACAGTAGCTATTTTGCTAGAAAAACATGAGGAGAGCATTCTGAGTTTCTCTGTTCTGTACTAAATAGCAAAAGTTAAATTTAGGATTCTTTATCTGTTTACTGTATTGGATTCTGCCAACATGCTATACTTGTTACTGTGTTTTACAAATATGCCTAAACAATTGATGATGGGACAATTTTTTAAAGCTATAAGTAGAACTACGTAGAATAAATTCAGACAAAAATGCTGGAAGTTACTAGTTTTATTTCTGTTCAAATAAAAAGATAAACATCATCTAAATAGTAGATATCTAAGCTTTTGAAGGGAATAGTGATTCACTTTTAGAAAAGTTCAGTATTTTATGGTTTTTATCTCCCTTTTTTTTATTTTTAATGAGGAACGTGGGCTGACAAAGACAAGAGTAAGCAAAAGAAATCATCCAGGCTAGAATCAGTCTGCCTGGTGAGAGTTAAGCAATTTATTTGCGGGGAATTTCAGAGCTTTTTGGTAGTTGTAATTTTTTTTTTTTTTTTTAATTCACCAGCTTGCTGCAGCATGTACAGTTGGGACTGATGTTTTAGATGGATGGTAGTTTAAAGCTGTTTGTTCATTTGATATGTACTTTTTACAACTTATTATCATTTTTGACACAGCATTGTGGGAATGTAAGATAACATTTTATCAGGAGAAGTTGTTTTCTTAATGTTATTGTCTGCTAAAATGCAAATACAGTGAAAGGGTAGTGTGCTGCATTTTCATGGCACTTGGCTAGTTACTATTTCTCAGTCCTCACAATCTAACTGTATAGGAGTGATTCAGATCACTGTCATGTCGTCGTACAGCAGCGTGGTATTGTCTCACAGAGAAAGTGTGGTCTGAATGACAAGATGAGCATTTATATTTAACAGAAGCATTTCAGATGTGCTGACAGCAGTGACAAAACTCTTCAGACCTCCTGTGCTGTCTCTTTTCTTTTTCATAGAACAGAACAGTGAAATTGCAAGTAAACACGTCAGAAAGTATAGAAACTGAGTTCCAAATTAATATTAATGGGAAAAGAAGGCCAGGTACTTCAACAGTGAAGAAAGAAATTTTTATATTTTACATTACTATAGTACATACAGATTTTTTGAAAACAACATGTGTATTTCTCATAGTTGTATAGAATACCTTGACTAAACCTTGGTGTGAGTTCTAATATCTGCTGAGGAATTATGCAGCAAGAGATATGGCAGAAGGAATTATTTCCAGTTATAATGCTGGATTATATTTTTATGTTCATGTATAAACACAGATGTTTGTAAGGGGGCACGGTCCTAGCCTTAGCCAGCCACACTTCATGATTCTGTAACCATTGCTACTTAGAGATGTTTAAATGTTTTGATCAATTTGAGGTTTCACCATGTATGAACATAATTGGACAAAAGAGGACATGATAAATACATAGCTTCTGATGTTCCTGATGAGGAAATAGAAATCTTCTCTGAAAATGCATTTTAATAGGACCGCTCAAAGTGGTGTATTCACCCCTTTGGGTGGGCCATTCAGCTGTCAAAGTGGCCTGTAAGAGACAGCCAGGGTGCTGTACTGGATGCATTTGCACATGCTAAGATCAGGTAAAACAGGTCAAGTCACTGGCTGGGAACAGCAGTTTGTTGTGGACCCCCAAATTTGACTCGCAGAGCTAGTCTGCAGCAGTCATGGGAGAGACCTGTTGGGGGATTACCAAGGAATGCTGGTCCCTGCTGCTTCCCAAGGGTTGCTTTGGAACTGCTGCCTAATTCTGTATGCAGCAGCCATCCCCTGCACACTATTATCTCTTTAATTCTTAACTTTAGTAACATCTCCCTTCTTTAATAAATAAATCCTTCCAACTAATATCCTTCATTAATGAGTTCAACTGAAAAGATGAGAATTAATGATCTTTTTAGTTTCGTGACTAATGGGAATGACTGATTTGCATAGCATCTCAAAGGCTTTTGGGTATCTGAGATAAAAGGAGGGGTGGTATTTCTTCCATAGGGCAACACTAGTCATCTCAAAGGTGCAGAGTCTAATAGGTATTTGGATCTTCATGTAGAGCATGCTTTAATTTTTATGTTCTCTTGCTTTTGCTACTGCAGCATCTTGTTGATTGCTAAAATTCTTGAAGCTCTGGGATGCACAGGGAGCTATGCTACGGATTTGAGCCAGCAAACAGGCACTAACAGCAGATCTGTGCTTCCATTGCAGCCTCTGGCTGCCCTGTAGTTTTGAGAAAGCTAATTTTTAGAAGGCTGGGTATTCTTATTTTGCCATATACATTGGTACGTTTGGAAATGAATCTCAGGAAATGTCTGTACTGTAGACTTACTTTCTGTGGCTGCTGAAATCCCAGCAAAGGTCAATGGACATAAGGGGGCGAAGAGGCTTCCCACTCCTTATTGTTTCCTGGAGTGGTGTGGGAGGAGGGCTACTGTATGGGTATCAGTACAGCAGTGTGTGATGAAGTGTTTTCCATGCAGTTTTTATCCTGATATAACATAAAATAATTGGTTACAAGAAACCTTGTATGAAAATACATTAATGCTGCATCAAGAGCTAGACGCTTCACTCTCCTGTGCATCTCTGTCATCGTCAGTGATATTGCACAGCCTGGGAAAAGCAAAAGGCAAGTTTGGCCTTCAGTACTGTAACTTGCTAACCTTCAGAGTTGATTTAACCATATTTAGAAACTTATTTACACACCTGTTGTAATATATATATATATAACATGAATATTTAATTTGATGAGCTATTTAAACAGTTCAGTGCCTTACCAATTCTGCTTTCCATTACTGTTATTTCCAGGGTCAACGTCTTTTTGAAAAATTGCTTGAACTGGCATCCCGAAATATTGAGATAAAACTAGTGAGTGACATACTGCCCGTGGAATCAAAAGTATTAAACGACTTGAAATCAAAGGGTAAGACCAAAGTCTTTATGTTGTTATGCCTTTGATTCTATGTAATGTTCATTTTACTTTAAATGCAGACTCATATGACCTGTATAAAGTGCAAACTATTGTTGAGCAGCGTTGACCTGTAAGCCTTCAGCCTTCTTTGATTCATAGTTATTAAAAATCTGAAACTCTCACTGTAGCTGGAGAAGATGTTTGAGATTTGCACTGGTTAAAAAGGTGATACAGTGTTTATGTAGATGTTTAAACCCACTAATGATAGACAATATTACTTGAGTAATTGCTGTTACAACCTGTGGGACAAGACAGTTTCCTCTTTTAAGCAATAGCAAAATAATTTAATAAAACATGTCTATGCTACTGATGATTCTGAAGCACAGGAAAATACTTCTAGTCAGATTTAGCAAACTGACACAGGTTTCCATGTAAATTATCAGGTGCCTACTTTCCTAAGGGTTGTTTTGTATTCTTTTTGAAATTCAAAATCCCTATTCAAAGAGAAATTGCACACTGATGCTATGTGTCTAAACTTCCTTTATGCATAGCTGTGTAAAAAAATAGATGAGGAGAATTTAAGAAATGCTGAAAGAAATTAGGATCTCTTAGGAGTTTTGACAACCTCACATGCATTTCTCCTGAATGAAAATGCCATAATTATCTACATAATCTGATAAAAGTGTGATTTTAATGAGAGGATGAATTTTAAAAGGAAAAAAGAATGTATATATTCTGATGATCATCATTTTTGACACAGATTACTTTAACATGTGGATCAGAAAGGGAATTCTAAAAAATAAATCAAGCTAAATGTTTTCTGCTTGTGTCAGCACCCTAACATAACATGGCTTTATACGGTAAAGAATAAAGAACATTGTTTTCCAACAAAAAATAATCTTTGTTTAAATTCCTTATAATCTCCTGACTGAGAAAGTAAACAGCAGATCACTGTCGGAAGCCCTGTTTCTTTAAGTACCATGCCTTTTGACCAAGACTGCCATGTTTTTTGAAGACCAATGTGTTATTTCAATGTAATCATTGTGAAGACTTGTCACTTCATGACATTGCCTACTCCAGGACTTTTATTATTTCTGCTACGTGACTAAAAGTTATACTCATCCTTTGATAACCACTGAGGCTACTGAGCTTCGACAGACATCTGTGAAATAAGGAGTTATATTTTTCTAATATGTTGAGAAAAAATGTCTATTCTAATATCAAGACCAATGAAACTGCCTTTAAAAAAGTCATTTATTTCCCCTGTGCTTCTAGTGTCCCAAGCTGTACAGAGTCAAAAGCAATTGAACTTAGGACCTGTACATTTATGCTGGTGTACCTCACAATTGATATTTTAGTTATAATTTATTTCAAATCCCAATAATCCAAAATTATCCACTTTCCAAGAAAGATGAGCAAAAATTTCATCTAGGTAAGGAAACTGTTTTATAGTTAACGTTTATGTCAGTTTGTGGGAATCAGTTAGATCTGTTAACTTTCTGAGCAAGCAAATAAAACATAAGCTTTTACTATTCTGTTAGCTTCAGTTTCCCTTATGTCTGATTCAGATTCCTGATACAGGAAATTTTAGAGTATTCAAATGAAGGGATTGATACATTTGACTGCTCTGAGCTACTAAGAATCACTATGTAGTAATTCTTGTGAGTTTGTTGCAATCCTCTTTGATCCCTATTCTACTTTTGGCCTTTTTTGAAGATCAATATTGTAAATTCTTGCTTTTCTCACTATGAATGCTTTTCCTTATTCTGTGTTTTAGTTTATTTCTACAAATCCTTGCATTTTTGTTAAAGTGTGTCGATGATGTAATGATTGCCAGATCTGTTGCCCTATGGTTATGTTGGTTTGTTGTTCAAGGGTGGTGCAGTCAGGGCTTCCTAAACATCACCTGCATTTCCTTAGCCCAGGGATATCTCCTCTCCCTCGCTGTGCAACTTCAGTTAGTGTGCCTTTTCTGACTTTAGTAGCCCATGTGGTTGTTTGATGAGCTAATCTTGATCATCCATATTATCTCATGTGGTCCTTTTTTTTTTTTTTTTTTTTTTTTTGTTAATTAAAAACCATAATAAGCATTAGTATTGCTGCATCTAGGCACAGGTATTGAGACTGCAGCTAAAAGCCAGCTTATTCTATCAGGTATTTAATTTTTGTAGACAGATATATGTGGTGTCTTCTTTCCTCCTCACCCCATTTCTGATCTACTGCAGAAAGTAGCTCTGATAGAACTTTCCATCCTAGGGGTACATCTTAGTACCCCTACACATCTTTCCTGTTCCTGCTGTTTAACAGAGGAGGAAGTTGAATTCTGACTTCAGATTTGAGCTGATGGGGTAAGATAAAGCTCAATTTACAGGGGCAGAAGAGCAGAACAGAGGTGGTGTAGAGTAAAATGAAATTAATATTTTACAGAACAGTGAGCAATGTTTGTACAGATACTTGAGCTAGCAGTGATCCTTCAGGTTTTGTCACCACTTTTAATCTTTTCCTCGCCATGCCTCTGCTATTCTGACTTACTTGAGCTAACTATAAAAAAAGGGTAGCTTGATTACAGAAGCAATACAGCAAATGCACTGTGAGTCATGAATTGATTTACTCTACCAACACACCTAGAGCTGTGGCGATAGGAACCTCTGGGTCTTGCAGTAATATACATTTTCTAATAATTGTTGCACTGCAGGAGTGTTGTTTAGTCGCAAAGTTAGACATTCAGTAATGAGGAAATACTAGCCCCAGAACACATATGTATGATAGGCTTTAATTACGTTATCTGATGCTATATTTTACAAGAAAAATACCTAGCTAGTACTTGGTGTAATCTTACCACGTTAGTTAATAAGAAGACTTTTCCATTGTAGCAAATGAGAATACATCAAACATTTAATGCCTGAGGGAGCTGATGCTCATTCAGGGGATATTATCTCTGTTGATAATGGGTAGAATCTTTTTTTATCTTTGTATTTAATGTACGTCTCCAGGCTTCCTTTATTGCACATCTGCCAGATCCTACGCTGCATACAGAATGATTTATTTCCTCATAGGATTTTCCATAGTGCTTCTCACTGTGGTATCTGAGTGCTTTGCAAATACAGTATTAATGAATTTCTTCTTACAACACCACTGTTAGGCAGGGCAGTTGCTGTTTCTCTCTCTCAGGGACATCTGGTAATTATTAATTCCTGCAGTGGCTCCAAAAGCTAGGTACAAGCATTTCTTTTTTATAATCAGAATTTTAAATACATATATATTCATATTTTTAAAAAAGCAACAGTGAACACAAGTATGTTTTCCATACTAGTATTGTCACATTTATTACTAAACGTATAAATTATGATGCTGTTTTTATAGAACCTTTAATAATTGGCAGATCTAGTGTGAATTCTTGATTCTCTTTTGTTAAAGCTATAATTCACTTTCTTACATGTTTATACAAATACTATGCATCTAGTATATGAGTGTCTTGTGAAAGGTAAGTCTGCCTCTAGGCAGAATTTGGCTCACTGCATGAACAAACACTTTATCCTTCCTGTGCTGTGACAGTACCCTATTAATGCTGGTTTTCAAGGTTATTGCTTTAGCCTTTTCTCAGCTGTGGTTGGTTTACCAGATTGAAACATTTCTCGTAGCCCTCCCATTCCTTGCACATACTTATGTACCAATCTTTGTGCCTCAGTAAGATCTGAATGGTATTGTTTCCAATTAGCAGGTTGTTGTGTCATTTCTTACATGCGCAGAATCCGAGTTCCATGCTAATTACAATATTACTTTAGCTGACAGTATTAACGCCTTTTAAGGCATGTGCTTTATCTTCCATTTGTATATGTCATTCTTTTTATTTCCTTTTTCCCCAGTACTCCCTTTTCATAAATCATTTTTCATATATTTGCAAGTAATGCTTTTTGTCAGTGCTTGCTGTGGCAGATATGGAAAGAGGACTCTGTCCATTTCACAAGTAAGATTTTTTTAAAAAATCATCTAATTTAACTTGCAACTATTGAATTTTAGTGTTGGAACTGAAGAATCATATGAAGTCTCTGTGTTAAGTAGGGCAAGATCTAATCATCAGATGATATTCTAACCAAGCAGTTTGTGAAGATTTGCTTAGGGTTACTGTTTCTTAGATAGATGAAACCAAATTTGAAAAACAGACAAATTATATTATTGTAGGCGGGCAAAGAAATCAGTAGAAAGTGGAGCTCTGTAAGCTTTTTGAGCTTTTGTTTGTGCACTTTGGATTGGAAACACTAGTATTCACCATTCCATGACAAATTAAATGTCTGAGCAGCTGCATGATCCCAAGCTGCTCTTTACCCTCTTGCCCCTCCCTGCTTTCTTCCTTGCACCCGTGCTCATGTGGTAAAATGGTCCAGGGAGCTGGTTTGGCTACAGATGGATTTATTTATTTATTACTGGCATCATTCTAATTTGCATTTAATTTCTGCATTACTCAGTGTGTTATCTCACAGGTCATGTGCAACATAAGGATAGGAAACGTGTAGCTGAGGTTGACAATGGAGACAGAACCACCAGAGCATGGTTTAGATGGGCTTAATCTTGCGAGTTCATGTAATGCTTTGGAATGTTTTGTGTTTTAGAATGTTTTTTCCTTACTTCTGTTTTAATGAAATTGTTCTCCAATGGACAGCAGTAGTGAATAATTATGTTTATTTACTGTATATTTTAAATACATATGTATCATACATAAAAGTGCTTAAAGCCCTATTCAGTCTACTTTTATTGGCACACTTAAGGCCTAGAGTGGTTTTAGAGCTGTCAGCCTTGTGGAACATTAGTTTTTATCTTCGACCACAATCACATTCCTTTCCCTTATGTCAAGGTGTGAGTGAATGGGAGGAAGATTTCATAGTTTTAACACGTTATAGAAAGAAAAACTTATGTTTTGTTACATAAAGATGGAGAACATTTGAGAACCTTGGTCTATTTTCTCCTTAGGAAACACGTTGTCAGTTAGGCAGTATTTTTTAACCTAGAGCCTTTGCATAATGCAAGTGCAAGGAATATGGAATCTTCCATTTGGGAGAAAAATTCTTTCTTTGGAAAAGAAAAACCTATCAGAGTTAGCAAAGGTACCTCCTGATAAGTTTATATGGACATAAAATATGCTTGGGAGGAGAGGAGAGCAGAGGGAGTTTGCAGTTTTCTGTAGGCAGATGGTAGGGGAAAACATGATTAAATTTAAATTTTCAACCTACAGTGTTTGGTTTCAGTATTAGAAAGATGTTCCAAACAAATGGACAGTGGTCTTTGTGCAGATTATGAAAGAGAAACCATGGGAGATTTTAAGAAAGTAAGCAGGCCCCTATGAGTTGCAGTCTCACGTGTAATCTCTGGTCTAGACTGAAAAGGTCTAGGCTGGTTTAAAAGATAGTTTTAATAGTTGCATGATATAGAAGAATAGCTTAAACTTATGTCTTTAAGTAATGCTTAAATCTCTCTTCATATGAAGATAATGCTGGAAATCAATATAAAAAACATTGTGAAGACTAAATGAATTATACACTCCATTCTTTGGGAAGTTGGAGTGGATGCTAATGCATATATGCTGCATGGGAGTGTAAAGACTACTTCCAAGAGCTGAAGCTCAGCTGATGGCTTTATCTAAGGCACTGAATGGAGTTGTAGTTCCACTGCTTTCTTCTCAGTCAGTCTTTCCTAGGCTAGGTTCTATAAAACTGTGAAAGGAGGGGTGTTACAGACAAGTTCTGTCACTTTTAAAATTCAGAAGTACCAAAAATAGATTCATTTCGTTTTTATTTTTTCAGGAACAAATAAGTAGGGTCCTTTGAGAGGATCAAGGGTGAGTCCTCCTGACGGAAGAAATTTGGATCTGAATTTCACATAGTTTGGTTTCACATTGGACATTCAAATATCTATCCAGTATCTGGGCAACACTATTTTGCGGAAAGTCCTGTTTAGCTGTTCTGGGGGGGAAGCCAGCTAGAATATTTAGGCACCTAAATTGACTTATTTTATGTTGCTAAGTGTGCATACACCCACTGAAGTCTTGATAGCAAGGAAGTGTTCAGCATTGGTTTTATGCCTAAATCCCATGAGGACTCATAAGAAATGTTTCTCGTTTGTTTCAGCTGGGGAGCTAGACCTGCAATATAAGGTAAGCCAAGCCATGTCCAACCTTATTAATCATGACTGAAAATAGAGGGCGGGTAAAACTTTTGTTACATCTTGAAGATGCATATAGATGGACAAAATGTTTTTGACACAGAACATCTGCCTGAATTGTGGAAGAATAGGTTCAAAATCCTAATCCGTCTAAAAGTGTTAAAATTTTCAGCTTGAAAAGAGAGTTATCTACCTTACCAGGCACACGTTGGAAATCAGATTGTTTAAGCTAGTACTGAAGATCTTTAACTTCATAGGATAGGGGCTGTGACCAAAAAGGTTTGTAAAATGTAGAGAATATTCTGTAGAGGGTCTCCCTGGTCCTTGATAATTAAGCTGTAGTTTACAAAAATTCTTCTAATCTATGCCTTCATTTAAACATGATGCTTATTTGGGATAGAAGAAACTTGCTATCTAGTCCTTGCTCTGCTGCTGTTCCTCCTGCTACCCTCACATATTTTGAAAGAAATGTGGAAGAATTATTTTAAGTTTCTGGTTGTAGGACAGGATTTTGAAACTTGGTCAGAGAATGGATCCACCTGTGCAGTTCTGAATGAGTTGTTGAGGCAGAACATTGTCACTGCTTACTGTCTAATTTAGATGTTTTAGCTCAAAAACATCAGGTGCAGTAGTCTAGTTTTTGTTTAAGGTTCTGTAGGAAACAGTGCCTACTCTCTGATTAAACTTTCATCAGACACACGAATGTCCTCAAAATAGGCACCACGGTAGATTGCAATGTAAAACAGCTTATTTTCTCTTACGAATCTGAAACCCACCAATTTTAAGAAGGTTTAGGCATTGTCTGCCTTAATGAGTTCTCTAGCATTAGAAAATTAGTAGTGTGAGACTGTTACACCAATAAAAAGAAGAAAAACCTTAATTTAAATTCATGAGGCAATCAGAGTCTTGGGTTGTGCTGACTTGTTTTTGAAAGAGGGAGAGGGGAAAAAGGTTTATTTAAGCTAAAAACTCTTGGTGCCCACAGAAGCCAGAAATGCAGGTAGCAAAGTCTAATTTTATGTTCTACAGCATCTGTATCTGTAGATTTAGAAATGAATATCTTTGAAAGGAATGCATGTGTAATGTGTATTCTTGCATTGTGTAATATCACTCATTTGTTTACCAGTATCTGTACCAATTATTTAAAAGAACCATAGTTAATAGTAGTATACCTGACTTGATGTATTAAGACTATGTTACTCTAAGGCATTTCTAACATTCTATGCTTGGTAGGAACAATGAAACAGTGTCCTAATTCTTCTGCTTTAAAATTTTTAATTGAAAGACTTCTGTCTTTCACAGTTGATTGATCAGTATTTTTGAATATATTTGCAGTTTGCTAATTTATTTGCATTTGAATCTATTACTAATGCATGTGTATTCATGGATTTGGAAATGGATGTGCTTGTGTTTTGGAAGTTCCAGAACGGCTACAGGTGTTGGTAATCCAGTTTTTTTTTTTTTTTTTGAACAGTCGGATTGCTTTTGTTTAACAATAAGTAGTCAGGTCCAATATAGCAGGTTCACACCACAGAAGATATTTCCAAATCTTGCTTGATAATGTGCATGGATGGTTTTTGTATGACAATAGTGGTTTGAGTTGCTGACACTTTTTGGCGCAGAGAAACCAATAACAGATGGCATTAGACGAAATTAGTTATGACATTTCTACAACGTATAGATTGCATGCAAGTTCCTACCTACTGTTACTGGAAGAGCTGGTAAGAGCTGCCAGGACTGTATGAGCTTGGAAAGCATTTGTTAGGTAGCTGTGTTCCATTTGTGGAAGTGTTGGTACCCTGTGCTCTCAGTTGCAGAAGCACTAGTGCTATCTCATCCCGGGAGGGATAATAGCCAATGATGTTTTATGTAAGGGTCCAAAGAAAGCAGTATATTTTATCATTGATGAATTTTGCCTACTCGTCTAGATCCCAGGTATTTCGTTTCCACTTGAAACTTGACTGACTTCTTAGAACTGTGCTTTGATCTGTCACTGCAGACTTACTATAGAATCAGAATGTCTTGGATTGGAAAGGACCTTGAAGATCATCCAGTTCCAACTCTCCTGCTGTGGGTAGTGTTGTTACATGTAGGATCAGGCTGCCCAGGGCCCCATCCAACCTTTTCTGTTGATCTCATACATTAATTTTTAAAGTAACCTTAGGTTTCCACAATGCTAAGGCGTTTCATAAATTTTTATACAGCCTAGTGGTTGGAAATGAAATTACATGAAGCTTGGTCTGAAAGTGATCCATGTGGAAGTAAGGATCCTGAAATGATACCTCTACATTACTCTCCATCATTTTATCTCTTTTCCTACTCTTACAGAGTGATTATCTCCAATGGTGACACAAGAGATGAGAGTGCATGCAGCATATTTTCTGTCTTCAGGCAGAATGTTAACTATACACAGTGAGCAAATATTAACATTTAGTGCAGAAATTCATAGTCACTTACACATCTCAAAATGAAATAGATTTCTGCTTCTGATGATTTTAATCTAAGGAACCATGTGTAAATAAGAGGATGTGAAAAATACCAGCAAAGTTACAAGACTACATAATATCTATACTCAATTCAAAATTATGTCAACAGAGTTGACAGTGCCTTTCAAAAATAACACTTTTCATGCAAATGATCACTGAACAACCTTTTTCAGCCATGAGATAATAGAAACAAACTGAAGGTATATTGTCTGCCTTGCTAGTGTAGTCAGAACTACATGCTTATGCAGGGAGTGTAACAGAAACAAGTGGAGTAAAATATCCTCTTTACACTTTATATTCTTTCAGCAATTTGTAGATTTCAGGCTCCCTTGTGATGGAATTTAGATCTGTCATTTTCTTTGATCTTTCAACAAACACTTTTGAATCTGTTTGTCTTTTTGTCGTTCACAAAGCACTACCCAAGTAGCAACATTCTGCAGCTTCAGGATCCATTATTCCTTGAAATCTTTTTGACTTGTTGTATTTATTTCAATGATTACCTTATCTAAGTGTATTTCCTTTCTATATTCTTCTTTTTTTTTTTTAATTATTTTGATCTCTTAAATTCAAACGTGTTTACTGGAGGGTGCAATTTATAAACTAATATTCTTCTTTAGCCTGGTTTATAACTGTATTTTTGTCATCTCCTGGGAGAGATGGGTTTTGGTAATCATAAATGTTTATCCTGAGCCTCCATTAAAATGTTTTTGAGTATTGCCAGGAAGCCAGTACAGATTTTTATCTTTGGTCTTTGATCTCCTCTTAGTGTATATCCTTGTAGTATGAAGGCCTTCTTCCTGCAATTAAGTATTGCCAGAAGGGTCTTGTGAGATGGAAGCATTAGCATTGCAGATAGTGAGATTAAGTATAGTGTGGTCATCCTTACAGAAGCTTTTTGATAGTTGCAGATTGAATTGGTGCTATATATTCCTCAAAAAAAAAAAAAAAAAAAAAAATCAAGAGCTGATACTCCACTTGTGCATTCCCTAATAGGAGAAAAATTTATGCTATGTAAAATCCATGTTCTCTGTATCATGTCTTTATATGCCATTAAACTCTCGTAGCCATGATGTCAGATGAATATGACACTCTTCTTCCTACTGTACCCTATCAAATTTAATGTGCAGGGGGTACTTATGTTCATGTAAGCATGTGTACAATATTTTATTTTGCGATCATTTTCATTGTGTAGTCTCAACTTTTCCTTAATGAGCACTGATCAAGACTTAATTTGCAGACAAACTTTTTCTCTTTTTCTTTTCTGTGGTGTTAATCCTAAAATAAGCTTTGTTAATATTCAAGAATAAACTTTCATAGTTATCTCAGAGAAGGAATAGCTTAGTTCCCTTTTACATATGTAGAAATAATGCAGAGATAAATGCCAACACATCCACTTATTTTACTATCAGTTTGTGACACACCATCTGATGATTTTTTTTTATTATGATTATTTTTAAATGGTGTTCAAGAAATATTTAGATGTACTGAGAGATGTGGTTTAGTGGGAAGCATTGGTGGTAGGAGGGCGGTTGGATTGGGTGATCTTGGAAGTCTTTTCCAACGTTTGTGACTCTGATTTTAAGGAATGTTTATGATTGTGTAGCACTCAGTATGCATCAGTGTCACTGTGGATAAGATTAGACTGCAAGGGCTTAAATTAAGTCTTCAGAAAATGAGATTTGCAGCTGCCCTGTGTTGCCTTTCCTAACATAGAGCAGTTCTGTGGAACTTCAGCTGTGGGATCTGAAAATTCTGAGCACTTTCAAACAGCTTAAAGTATGAGACTATTCCTTTTTCTTTTTTTAATCTTGAAACGTAGTCTTATTTGCTCTATTTTGCTTTTCATAACACGTGAGAGTGGTCCTACAGCAGCAGACTGCTTTATTCCAAGGCATTGCAGAACTGTTTCCTGTTCTTTGTATGACCCTGTTAACTGCTGTCAGTTTGACCTTTCATTGAATCTAGTTGATTTTCCTTTCTGTCTTTTCAGTCTATCTACACTCTGATCCCTCAGGCTTCCCTTTCAGCTAGCCACTTCAGATGAGCCTCCAAAATAATGACAGCACTTTCTCCCGCAGTTTAGAGTGAGTGCTTTGAAGGGATTGGCATCAAGTCTATGATGTGATTGTTGGGACTAGAAGTGTGTGTGCTATCTTCTGACCTCACTTTCATAGGGATTCCAGTGTAAGGAAAACTTTACAGACCTGGTTGATGGAGGTGTCATGAGGGAATAATGTTGGATCTTTATTCCCATCCTTCACAGACAATTGCTGTTGTTTACAGTGATGAAATGAGATGATAGCTGTGGTCTAGTCTTTCAGTATGCTAAGCTTCTCTGTGATTTCAGTGTGCTGTCACTTAATTTTTGACTGTGCACTGCATGTGTCCTTCGCTCAATTAATAGCATAGAATCTGTGGAGTTGTGACTTCCTTTTATTTTACTTTCTACATTTCAAATGGGCTGCCTGGATGAAAGTCAAGTTGTGTTAAAAAGCTGCTAACTGACAAGCTATTGATTTGTGTCCTTTGTGTATTTCTTCAGAGACAAAGCATTTTTTCCTTACATACTTGTTTTTTCTCATTGCACTGTGTGGATTTTTCTACTTACAGCCAACAGCTAGGGAATTGTACAGCTGTCCCTTTTAAATTTCTTCATTTAATGTATGAAGCACCTCTGTAGCCTTCAAAAATGCATACAGACTGGTCAGAGGCAGTAATAAATCAAGACACTTGAGCCAGCTACAGCAGAGCTGCAGAGTCTATTCTGCATATTTCTATAAAAGAAGATAGTCTGAAAATGCTTTCCTCTTTTAAAAACCTTAGACCCAGCTTCAGATGGTTTTTAGATTAAGAAAGCATTTAAATGCTCCTGGAGTCCTAACCTTCAAATCTGCCAGTGATCTGACTACCTTTGAGTCGTGTATCATCAGTTAATACTTGCAGGACTTCTAGCAAATGCACAATAAGATTAGGACCAAACTGGGTACCCCAAAACTCTACTCTTAAAACTCTAAGAAAAATAATTCTTTCCTTTCCACAAGCTTTTCTGTTAAGGAGGGTAAAATACATCGTGCTACTTATGTAGTCAAAGAATAAGATATGTTCCTCAAGTAATTGGGAGAATGAAGAATTGAATGAATAAGTGGAGCAGTGGATGAGGGGGCAAGGAGAGAGTGAAATGATTAACTAAGGCTGAAGTGGGAGAATATGAAGAATGATGTTGAGAGGGGAGCAGTGGGGCAGATGAAATAAAAGGTAGGTCTATGGGACTCATTCTGTGATGAGGAGTTAACCTGGTGAAAGAGAAGAACAAGAATAAAAAACAGAGGAATTTTGAGAAAATATCAGAAAAGAATGCCAATATTAGGCCCGGCATGTTTGTAGTGGGCTTGTGACAGGGTAGATGAAAGCATAAGTAGAATTCTGATAGCAGTGATCTGGGAATAAAAATAGAAAAGTCAAAGGCTGACGTGGCAGGATAAAATAAGGGGATTAAAGGGAAGAGTTAGGGAAAGTGGGTAGTAAAAGGAAATGGCCGAGTCACTGGCAGATAGGGGTTAGTGCTGGCTGTGCCTCTGTTTTTCTCATGTGGCCATGGTTAGCTCATCAGTTAATGCACGTGCAGGGAAAAAATGAATTCTATCATGAAGATGTTGTTAAAAATGAAAAATAAAAACCAGCATCTTAGAACCAAATAACACTGCCCTTCGTGGAGGTATACTCCATCCTCACCTTTTTGTGTGTCCTCCAGTACACTTTCTCACCTGGATTTGAGATGTCTCCTTGACAGAAAGGAAACTCTGACATTAGTCAAAGCAGAACCACAGGTGTCTGAAGACCACGTTTTGGGTTATTACTAGTCAACGTTTAGAAGTGACCCATAATAATATTAAAAGATGTAGAATATATATATATCAGAATGTTGCCTTAAAAAAAAAAAAAAAGAGATAAATAGTTGCTGTGGTTTTTTTTTGTTTGTTTGTTTTTGGGGAATGTACCCTGAGATATTCATTCCTAGAGGGTGTGATTCTCATTCCTCGTGAAGATGGAAAAGATGTCCCTGAATTCTAGAATGTTACATCTAGGAAATATATGAAGGAATCTAGTTCTTCATAATGCTAATCCAAGTAAAGGATCTTTGACAGTGGAAAGTGCACGAGTTTACTAATCTCTGTTATATTTAAAATGGCTTTCTTTTATAGTAAAAACTCATGCATTTATAATTAGGCAAAGTAAAAAAGTCACAGTCTAGCTTTAGTAAATGCTATTATTGATAGATAATAGTCTTCCTTTAAGTGGTAATATGCTTTGTCGCCTGAATCAGCTAAGAAAATTATTTCTCCCAATCTGTAAAGCAATCACTTCTATAGCTTCATCTAGTAAATGAGCAGCCTTCTCTTCCAATAATGGAAGGCAAAAAAATTGTGGAAATTAAAATTATAGATATGTATTCTATCAGACTTTGTTGTACAATAGTTATCTTACAGACTCTGACTGCTTTCTTGTGGAAAATGTGGCATATAAGATTCAAAAATAACAGATGAAGTTCTTATGCAAAAAGTCAAGTACACACCACAGGATTTTAGAAGACAGTAGGAAGAAAGGAAAGAACCACTGCAGTGCAAATGATCCAAAAAAAAAAAAAAAAAGAAAAAACCCACATGAAAAAAAACTACCAACAAATGTATGGTATTACAAATTGTCTCTTAAAACTTTTCTTCACTGTCTTATTTGCCATGGTTTGCCCACTTTGTATTAAAGTTGATCTCTGGTGTTTTGTTCCGTGCATCAGAGGTTATGTTTAGTTGCTGTGAGTAGGTTTTAAAAGAAATGTATCAAACCTCTCTTTCATCCCTCCTGTGACATGGAAGTAAACATTCTGGGTTTTTGTCAGGTATTCCACTGAATAAATCAAAGGGCACAGCAGTCAGTGTAAAATGCATTCACATGGGTGAGAACTGTAACGCTGTGATGCTGAACTCTGTCTGGTACAATGTACTTAGCTGAGAAATTGGTATTTTGATTATGCGGACAAGCAACAAAGGCCGACATTTGAAATCTTGGAAACCACTGTTATGGTGTATTTGGATAAATGTTGCCTTGGGAACTAACTAGCTCCCAAGATGTCACTGCAGTTAAACAAGCAATTGAAATAAATTAATTCTGACCTTTCCTTTGTTCTCAAGAATCTGTTGTTCCGCATACCGTGAGCAAACTCTGCACACACATGCATCCCCTGGTGGGTCTTCTCTGGATCTTCTATATCAATCTGAACCATTGTGTAAGCATGTGGGAAATGTCACTGCAATCAAATACCAATATTGCCCTCATATCTACTTCGTTTGTGTGATGCAAGTGGATATGTGAGGTGAAAGACACTGGGAAGTGGCACCATGGCCATGGATTTGTGTGGTTTTGAGAGGAACTGAGACTCAGATCACATGGGCATGCGTTTAGATGGCAGCACTGGTGGAAAGCAGTTCCTGCATCTTGCCGCAGCCAACCACAGCCACTCATTCCCATCTTTGTGCTATGCCTCCAGTTGTGTCAGAAAAATTTTCATTATTATTATTATTATTGTATAATTATTTTTCAACCTGTTCTGTTTTCTGATCCAGTGCATTCTTTGGATGCCCAAAAATTGACTCAGGCACAGCTGAGGAAGCACTGGAGAGAAGGAGTCACTGAAAATGAGATCTGTTCTCTTCCTGTTAATTTAAAAAATCAAGGTAGAGCAGCCTCTGGGACTGCAATGGTTGGCATAAATTATTTTAGTGCACTAAAAAGGTACAAAACAAAGAAAAACCCACTGGTGAGAATGGATGTTTGCTGTCTCTGATCACACAAGCCTGAGCCTAGCAGTATGTTATGGTCTGTTAAGGGAAGCAGGCACAGAACTGGCTGAGTGCCTAGAGAAGGGGGCTGGAAAGGTAACTGGCAGTGACAGAGGCCTCTCTGCTCACACCCACCACTCCTCAAGGAGATCCCTGACTGCAGCCCATCTGCTTGGGGAAGAGCTCTCCCAGCAGCCTCTGAGCTACAGCCAGGTTTGGACACACTAACTGACTGGGGAGCGTGCCAGCAGAGATGAGTGTTTTCTATGTGTTCTCCTTTGAACCACTCACACTGCAGCCCTGAGCCTATGAGCCCATCCAGTTCAGCTCCACAGACTACTGCAGGCACCCACATCTCTCCTGTGGTGGACTGGAGGGGCCCATGGGGCTTCGGCTGCTGACTCTTTCTTTGTGCTGGTTTCCTCTAAGCTGTCTTTGTATCAGAAACTACTAGATGATGTAAAGTAAGGAAGCGAGCAATCCAGTAACTTTCCATGATGAGGTCTCAATCTGAAGCAGACCCATTTACTGCACTGATATTGTTTGGAGAAGCTGTGTGTGCATGTAGTTTATGACTGTACATTGTCAGAGAGTGGGAATTTCATACAAAAGGAAAACATTTTGCCTGGAAGGCAGTTCGCTACTGTTTCAGACAGGCACATAAGGTCAAGGTGGTGTGAACACTAGCTTCATTAGTAGTAAGTAGACTCTCTTGGTTTTGTTGGCCTTGTACTAGAATACAATTTCTTTGTGTAGAAATAATTTCATTTTTGTACGTATGTGGCAGTTGCATATGGAGCTGCTGAAGAAAAAGTTGTATTGTTTGAATTACTATGGGCTTGAACTGGTGAATAGCACATAAACCCAGAATGTCAGGATCAGCCCTGGTGGTTTGCAAAATGGAAGGCTATGTGTGAGAGGAACAGGGGAGTATAGAAGCAAAACAGCTGATTTGCACTGAAGGTATTGCCATCAAAGATTTCCGTAAAAGTCCATGAGTGTTCTCTCTGTAAAATAAGTCTGAATCATTAATCCTCTACAGCCAGGCAGACTTTTAAATTACATTTCAAATCCAATATTCCATAAAGAGCAAGAAATAGTAAATAGTCTGTTTTGCCTTTTAATCATTCAGAGGCAAAAACAACTTTGTGTTGTCAAGTTGTGCATTCCTCTGCTTTTGTACTTGTTCTCTGAGCACTGGCAGGTCATGCTAATGGAGTTTCTGGAACAACTCCAGAGGTTTTGCAATCGGTTGAGAAGAAAGCATAGAAGTTCCTGGGGGAGTTGATGCTCTGCTGGGGTCTCTTGTGTGGCAGCTACTCTGCCACTTGGCAAGGTATGGAAAATTCTGGATTTCTCTCTCAGTAGAAGGAAATTTATTTTTATTCATAGGTGTAATTTGTACTAAGGATTATAGCTGGAAGCAAGTGAGTAAAATGGAAGCACCTATTGCAGAAGAGAAGGGAGGAAGTGTTCAGTTTGAAAATATGTGCATCTACATAGATGTACGTACACACAATCATTTTTCCTAGTGAGCAAGTTGTATTTAAAAGAATAAGTTAGAAGTCCAGGGGGAGTAAAGAATCTTTTGATGACCCTCAAGTTAGCACACTGACAGCATCTCCACAGAGCACAGCGTGTACTGCTTCCTACCTGAATGTGGGTGCTTGAGCACCACAGTGCTCAAGTGTGTGCGTGCCTTGTGAGCTCCAGATTTCCTGGTATGGACTGGGTAAGCCTGCTCCTGGCTCTAGCCTGAGGCCACTGTCCAAAATATATGGATCAAAATGTATGTCTTCATGTGCCAAGTGACTGTCAGCAGCAATGTGAAGCAAATAGGCCATGGCTCAAACCCATAGATTCCTTTTGAAAGGTCATGTTACTTGGAATGTTTGCTTGGGAATACACAGAATTACAAGAGGAAAACAACAGTGCTGTGAGCAAAGGGAATGCAACACAGTGATGAGTGAAGGGACAGCAAGATAGGTGAGCTGAGGAAAGCGGCTGTTCCTCCTGTGGCCAGTGTGGTGACGTGGGGGAAGCACTGGCTGGAGGATTCATGGTGGATTGGATGTGGTGCAGGAAGATTTGCCAGCTTCAGACTGCAGATATTGCAGAGAGCCATAAGCAGCATTGCTTTTACTGGCCAAGTTCATATAGTATACTAGAACTTCCTTTGTATCCTGCTCTCCCTTCCCTGTTGGGAGCTCTCACCACTTCCCCCACATCCTCGGAATATCAACAGCTGGTGCAGCTGCCCCTTCCCACTGCCTGCATATCCTTGTGTTACAGGCCCTGTTCCCTCAGGATGGGGGAGAAGGGGCATTAAAAAGTCCTGATTTGTCTCCTTCACCTTTACAGCTCTCCTCTGGTGAGCAGTTGTGCCCAGCCTGTCTCCCAGCCTGTTGTCCTGGGGCTCTGCACAGCACACTGTACCAACATGCACTGTTGGGTTGCATATCTCAGTTTCTCCTGCCAGCCTTTCATTGCTGTGCAGTTTCCTTCTGTCAGGACTGATGAGGTCAGGGCTCTCGGGGCTTTCTCCGCCTGTCACGCCTCGCTGTAACTTCCTAAGTACCTCTGTCTGCTCTTCTCTCGATCCTTAGATCCTTCCCCTTTCCCATTTTCCTTTGGTTTAAAGAATATCACAGAGTAAGAAAGTTGTGAAGACAGAAGGCCAATTTTAGCCACAGTACAAGCAGCACAGCTTCTGTTCCTCGGGCGTTATGTTTGCTGACTCCAGGGCAAGCCTAGCCTGGTACTGGTGCTGCTGACAATTGTTGCAGGCAGAATTTGCATCTTTGTTTTCAAGGCAGCTGAGATAACAGCAGTCTAAACTGTTGCTCTTTCTGGTTATTTTATAAAAACAATTTACTGTGTTCACCAGAGAGGTGATCTGGCTCAGTGACGCTCCAGGCTGCGTACAGGCACGGGATCAAAGCCTCTGTTTGCCTCCTCCATTGTGTGACATGAGCCTGGCCGAGGGGCAGCCCTGTGCCTCACAGAAAGCACAGCTGCTCGCAGGCAGGGTCCCCTCTGTGCACCCCAAACTGCTTCAGTCACCGCCCTGTTCTGGGGTGCAGAGCCTTTAAACCTAGAAGGGAAAGTACTCAGAGAAATGCCTGCTGCTTAAAGCATGCTTTGATTCCTACAGTTTTCTTTCTTCATGCTGGAAAGGGGCACTGTGAACCAGCCTTTACAGTGCACGGTTTCATGGGAAATCCACTTGAGTTCTGAGTGACAGCACTGTTTTTTTTCTAAGCTCTCATCATGCAGTTTAATGTTTAGTGAACCAAAATTGTTGGATTTATTTTCTAAGAGTCTGGTATCTATAGTAGCAATCAAACCTACAAATTGTGCCTTCTGGTTGAACTCAGTATACCCAGCTTCGTGTAATTGAGGCTGCGGTATGATAAAGAGTTCTGTTATGGCTTCACGTATTGATCAGTCCAATTTAATTTCCTCGTGGGACCTGGGCTGGGATGATGGATCGTGTTGAAGGTCCGATAAGCCTATTTTAACAAAGCATCTCAAGGGCTTCTAGAACAGAGGCAATTATCAATACTGATGCATGTTTCCTTTCATCAAAAGTTAAGGGCTCATTAATAGGTGGTACAGAAGCTGCTGCTGCAGCACGTGACTTTTTTTTTAATTAACTTAGAGATACTGTTTCCCTAGCCTTGTAAGTTGGCTGTTTCCTGGAGGAAAATAAATCGCGTTCCAGGTTTTGTTTTTATTTGTATGTGTGCAGCAGTATCTCCTGTGCTGCTATACTCATTATTTTGGTAATTGCAGCCTGGTTTGTAGTTTAGAGTGCCGGTCTTGTCCCAGTGATCACACCAATACATAAACTGCTCTTAGGCCTTGTAGCCAGAATTTTGTGTTGGGTTACTGATAATGACTTCTGCTTTCAGTGTTCATCTTGTTGGTAGAATAGTTTACTGCAGTGACTTTGGCAGTCAGCTTTTTTGTTCAGTGTTGAATATTTCAAAAGGATTTTTATTTTAGGCTCTCAGTGATGAGAAGGAAAACCGTAACAGTGTTGCTTTTCCTATGTAAAAATGCTAACACTTAATTTATAATTGATTTGCCGGAGATGGGCAATGGGTGCAACTTAAAATTGAGAATCAAATATTTCTTAGAAGGTCACAAATAAGAGGTTAAATAAAAACAAATATTTTTTTCCCTACATATCCTGGAGTCCTTTTAAAGTTATAATTTATTTCTCAACGTTATGGAAACGCGTGGTACTGATGAGTACTTGAATGCTCTCTGGGAGGTGGCTGCTGCTGTTCCCACCTTCCAGCAGTTATTGTGACAGCTGAAATGAGACTGGGTCGCTGTAGTTACATTTGGCAGTAATTAATTCAGATTGATCACCTAATCTTATTAACAGAGATTGCTGAAAAAAAAATTTATCTCAATTGAAAAAATGTGCAATAACAATCCCTCAAACTTACCTAAGATTAAATACATTTTGGATTTATTGCTCCAAACAGACTGACAGGGCTGATCAGACATTTCCACTCGTGGTGGAGCCGACATGCTTTTACCTCCTCACATGGAGGTTCCTTGAGTGCAGTGGTCCAAGATCCTAAGAAAACCATGCAGTTCAGTCTGGCAGGCTCAGCATCACAGACAAGCAGCATTAAGCACAGTTTCAGTACTTCAGGCCTCTGTTTCCTTCCTCACCCCCTCACACTGCCTGTGCCTGTGCCTGTGCCTCGCAGCAGCCACTGCAGGCCACGTGCTCAAAGCACTGCGCAGAGCAACGGAGCCGGAGCCGGGTTTGCTTTTCAGGAAGGGATTTTTGATTTCACAAGTCACTGTGGTACATAGCAGGTTTGAGTAACAGAACAGATCTTCAAAACTAAACTGGTTTTAGGTACAGGAAAAAATAACACCAGTTACATGATTTTAAGTTAAAAACTTAAAATATATATATATATTTTATATATGTATATATAATATATATATATATAAATTAAATATATATTAGTCAAGCCTGAAGTTGTGGGACAGTAACACTTTACCACTGACTTTAAACCTTAATGATGTGTTTAACTATGTCCCTCAGTAGTTTTGATAGCTGAGACCATGGAAAGTAAAGTTTCTTCATTTCAGTGTTTGCAAATCCTATACTTTTGAACAATGTTATTTATTGTTGTGTCCCTTGATTTCTAGGTGCTGAAGTGCTGTATATGAACATGTCAGCATATAACGAAGGCCGCCTTCAGTCATCTTTCTGGATTGTTGATAAACAGCATGTGTACATTGGAAGTGCAAGCCTGGACTGGAGGTCACTGGGACAGGTAATTGAGCTGAAAAACTAACCCTACAGCCTTTGAGCTTATAATACTGTTTTGAGGCCAACAGGTGGAGATGCATGGCTTGCTTTTTCTGTCTTGCTGGCAGAGGGGCTGCCAGTTTTGAGACTATTCTGCATTAACAAAGGTGAACGACTATAGATAGCAATTCTTTGACTCAAAACATCCATCTTCAACAGTTATGCTTTGGGATTGGTTGTTGTTGGGCTTGTTTTGTTTTATGCTATTCCCTTTTGCTGATTTCTGTGAAGATGCTGTTGTTTGAAGGTTGTAATTCGTGGTTTACCAATTAAAAATACAGAGTAAGCTGCATCAACCACCAGGTCTGAGGTACTGCAGTCTGCTGCTGCAAAGGAGTAATGAATCATTAATGTCATTTATTTGTCTTTGTGTGGGTATCTGTAGCTTTTTCTTCCCCTCAGATGTCTGAGACTGTTACAGTCAGTGTTAAGGAGCATAAATGACCATGTGAGATTGCAATTGATTATGTTTAGGGAGTGGACCTGTACTTGTGTACTGCACAACAGACAGAAAAGGAAGTGTTTTAGGTTGGGACTTAATTTCTATTCAAAAAGCATTTTCTAAATGCGAGCAGAACATAAACTCGTACGTGATTTTGAACGCTGTAATGATTTTGTAAAGGGAGGAGTTGCGTTCCTTATGAAGCTCTTAAGATTTCCTTATAGGATTGGTCTTCTCACAGTGAAGTACATGTAAGTAAACCTCTGCTTATGCGGCATGCCTACCTTTAAGTGGATGCCATTTTAGTATTTTGAAATTTTATCATCTTTTTTTGCATACATTTGGAAATCCTGTCGCTCTTACCGCCATACATCAGTATATTTTTATATGCTGTTGTATTGTTTGAATTACTATGGGCTTGAACTTGTGAATAGCACAGAAACCCAGAATGTCAGGATCAGGATTAGCTTCACTAGACCCTGACAGCAAATCACAGGATGAAGTAGGTCTCTGCTACTCCAGAAACGTGTGGTACTTCGGCCAATCAGGCACAGCAGTCATCTCACTCAAACAAAATGTTCCATATGAGTCAGTCACAGTGTCACTAGCAGAGCTCTATTCAGCAGCACAGTTTGCTATTTGAGTGCGTTCAGACTCACACCCAATAATATCTGAAATGCAATGAAAAGCTTAAGGTTTTAGCTGTGCATAGACATCCTATCTTTTCTAAATGCACCAAATACAAGTAGGTGGCTGTTAGCTTTGCTTGCCTGACCTGTGCAAACACACATCCGATTCTATCAGGCACGAGGCTGGAGCAATGCTCTGCAACCAAGTGCAGATTCTGAGTTCATCTTGCTGTAATTAAACGTAAAGATGCAAGCTTCAGCAACTGGTTTGGAGTTTAGAAGGCGTTACTGGTAATTGGTTAGAGGCTATGTGTTGATAAATGAATATCAGCAGAATATAATTTTCTTTACGAAGTCTGAATTAGTGACAGGCTTCTTCTAAAAGAAGGCCTTTGTGGAAAAAGTAACAGGAGCACAATGCAAGTGTAAAATGGTGAGCTAGGCTGCTCACTGAGTTTATTCAAACCACACATTTAGATTTTTCTTCCAGCTGTACAAATCAAGTTCAATTACAGGTACAAAGCAAGAGAATAAAAGCACAGATTCCCATGTTTTCTTACATGCTTTATGCAAAAGAGCATATTTCCAGAATGGCATGGAGCACTAACAAGATGAAATGTGTCGAGCTAGCCCTTTTAACATGACATGATCTGCATGTGGCATTCGTCTTTCTCCAAGTAGAAGTCACTCTTTAAAAATGAAACCTTTTCCAATTATTTGTGTCTTTACCTGGGTACAGATTTTCTCACTGCTCTATCTTTCCCAACTCAAGCATCAGTAGTTTTGCCTTTAGCACGGAAGGAGGTGGTGTTTAATGTAGAATTGCATACACTGAACTGTAGCAAATGAACTGTTCTAGCTTGATTTTTTTTATAGCCATAGAGGAGTGTAACTCTTTGAAGACCTGAACATCTCAAACAGGAGCTGTGCATTAGCATTTCTGTTCCATCAGTATTGAAATGTACTGCACAAAATCTCCACCATCTCCTTCCTCTGGCAAATCTGCTTTTCCCTGGGAGGCACCATGTGCTCAGGCAGCTTGTGTGACTGCATCTGTATTCAGAGCAAGTTTACAAGCCGGGGGTTGCACAGGTAATCTGCAGCAGAGCTGGGAATGGAGCCTGCCTCTACTCCTTGATTTTAAAACCTCAGTTAAAAGAAATGCACTGAAATATCAACTGCACAGCTGCCCAGGCTTGAGCAAGTTTTGTACACTGAAATAGTCACGCTGGGCTGTCATCCCACAACCTGTCCCCTTCTTCTTCTTGCTTGCTAGAATGTAGCAACACTTGTTAAATACTCTGTTCTGTAATGTCACACATCTCAGCACAACAGCAGATTGAAGCAAGGTTACTGGAGTAGATATAACTTGACTGCATTGTTGTTTTCCCCCCATCTGTTACAGCATTATTCTTTTCTTGTGAATCTGAATTTAAAGCTGAAATAATTATTTAACTTCCATCAGCTCCTCTGAATCCAGCATCAGGACTGACATGTACAAAGGTGTCAGATTCCTTTTACAACAGTTGTGGAGAATTCTTCTCAGAATTTATAAGCTGGACACTAGAAATCGATGTCATGTGAAGCTGGCTACGTTTTGCTGCCATTTTCCTGACTTTCCATCGCTGACAAGCAGCAGTGCTAGTGTTTCCTTTAGAAGCAGTTTTTCTACTTCTGGGAGAGATTTTCATGTGTTGTGTTCATATTACCTATGGCATATAACGTCTTTGTAGTTGTGCATATCCTTGTGCTTCTGTCATTTCAGTTTTAATACTTGCCTGAATCTGAGCTTTGTCATTACGGACAGAACTGATAGCACAGGGCAGTACTGAGTTTGCTCAGCATTTTCCATGTAAAATTGTGTTTTGAGTAGGCGAGTTTTCCAAAACTGTGATCACTGTGGCTGAAATGAGCTGTGCCAGCAATCTGCTTTTGTCTGAAATCAAACCCCACAGGCAAGAGAAAAACAGTGTTTAGTCTTTCTGAAAAAAAAAAAAAAGAATTTAT
The DNA here is from genome assembly GCA_023055505.1 of Callipepla californica brunnescens. Taxonomy (NCBI): domain Eukaryota; kingdom Metazoa; phylum Chordata; class Aves; order Galliformes; family Odontophoridae; genus Callipepla; species Callipepla californica. Next base: position 34,507,266 of record JALIRH010000003.1, on the reverse strand, counting down.
AAAAATGAATGTCATCTGATTCAAAATGGAATGGTCTTTTCTTTGAACGGGTCTGGGTTTTGTCAGGGATGCATCTTCTACTGCTGTTGGCAACATGTGCCCAGTGCTCCTCGATCACATCATCCATTCAAAGTTTGCTGTTTGTTGATGTGTTAACGGTCATTCTTCAGGAAGTCCCTTCCTGTCTGTCACACTTCATTCCCTGAACTTTGGCGTGGTTATGTACCTCAGCCTGGGGACGCTACTAGACCCACACAGTTCTGGGGTACCACTGAACTGCAGAGGTTTAACAGGAATAGACTGCACCAAAAAGGAGAAGGTAAGTGGTTGGCTGGATTGGTCTGGAACTGATGGGATGTGGGTTTGGACTGGATGCTCGGAAGAGAGCAGCAGCAAGACAGAAAGCCAGCTCGGGGGATGAGGAACCTGCAGGAGGCTGTCACTGCAAGGTAATGAGAGTGGGAGGTGCAGGAAGGAAGGAAGGAAGATGCTGAATAACAATGATCCCAGGGAAAACTGAAATTAGCTATTGAGGAAGCCAGGCAGATGAAACTGCAGGACAGGTTTGCTGCAGTGAAATGATGGAGACTACATAGGTGTTGAGAGTAAGCTGTAAAATCAGTTAGGAGGCGAGAGATTGTATGATGATGTGCTAGGAAAATGCAAGCACAGCTGGAACAAGAGGCTGGGAGCTGAGCCTGAGAAATGAGTTTCTGCCAAGAGACAAAGTCTGGGGGAGCAGTGTGGAGGTTGCAATGGGAACTGGTGGGTGAGGACTGGGAGCCAAGGGCTAAGGAAGTCCCTTCCTCTTCCTGTTCAGGCTCTGGTGTGTACCATCATTATGTGCTTAACTAAAGCACTAAAAGCACTGCAAAGTCTGTGCTGTCAGAAGGCTCCTGTTGTTGTTTTTCTTATCGCAATACAGGAATTCTTAATTGCAGTATTCTGTTTGACTGGAAAGTATACCTTCTACAGCCCTTGGAGCTGTGAAAATGCATTTCAAACACTGAGCATGTCATTCTGTCCTGTCGCTTTTTCTGCATTTTGTTTTTTGCTGTTTTCTTGTAAATTTTGCTCCACTGCACCATTCTTTCTGAGCAGGAATATAAACCGTTACACTGCTGCTGATGGTTCCTTTAAAAGTTTTCCACTCTCCTTTTGGAACTGTAGCAGTAAAATAGTCTTTTCACTCATCTAGATTCTTTCTTGTAAATTTTTTAAACTGATAAAATGGTGCAAGAGCTATAAACGAGTCTTGCACCAGGCTGGCAAACCTGGGAGAACTATGTAAAGGCACTCACTCGTTCCTTGTGGTGCCGTCACACTTTGCAGTGTGATTTAGGAGGGACACCAGAAGAGGTAAATTCTAAAGAAAAAAAAATTTAAACCCCATTTGGAACTTTGTATCTCATATGAGAGATCTCTGTGGCCATCTGTACACCTTCCATCTTGTGCTTCACATAACGATGTGTTTAAGGCAGTGACAAATAGAAGTCTATTGCTAGTCAGCAAAACATGGTTAAGAAGGGCTAAAATGGCATAGATTTACTCCATCAGTTGCTGCCCATGATTTGCACTAGTAACAGTAAAAGTGGCGATGGTGCCACGTTCTACTTCATGGTGACTGGGCCAGGCACCTTACTGATGTACCCAAAGTACATCCTCCATGACAGCAATGTGGAGCACGAGCTAACAGAAAACGTTTCATTTGTTCCGTGCTTTCCTCAAATAATCCCAGCAAAACCTGAAAATGCTTTTTGCTCCTTAATTCTCTAAAGGAGTGTGTTTGTAATACAAACAGAAGTGTTAATCAGCTCAAAATACATTTCTGAAGCTCTTCACGCTAACGGCGTTTTTGGAAAAGTTTTATTATTCACACATGGATAACTGAATCCAGTGGGCAAACTGCAATGGGTTAGCTGTTCCATTTCAGAACAACATGGTTACGTGTGATAATTGGCTCTTGGAAAATCTATTATGGAAAATTATTGAAACAAGAATTAATTCTGTTGTCTCTCTGGAAGTGGAATCAAGCTAGTATTAACTACTCACGCTGTAGACCAACAGTAGCTCGAATTGCAGCTTCTAACAAGGGATGGGTAAGCCAAGTCATGTGTGCACTTATGTCTTCTGAGCTCTCTAAGAAGCCTGCTGCTTGTTCCTTCCCTGTACTGGTAGACTGGTTGTGAGCACCTGCACTAAACGTGCGTCTGGAGTGCTCCAGAGACTGAGCAGACTGAGGACAGGACCATCAGCTGGGAGGCTGCTCCTGTGCTGTACTTCAGCACACAAGCTGTATAGACTGAGGAAAGAAGTGAGTCTTTGCGTGCCAGAAAAAGTAGGGGTGCTGGGAAGGAACAATCTTGGGGAGAAAAAAGAAGTGGGCCTGAAAATAGGGTTAAGTTCTTGGCTGGAGAAAGGATCCTACAAGTGGGAGAATATCTGGGAGATCAGGGAACTGTGAGGAGATGAAGGCTGGTGATGAACCATGGAATTTGGATGGCAACAAGTGGGAGGCGTGACTGGGAGCAGCCACAAAGCAGGGATGGCCCTGACTTTCTGTTCCAGCATCCCAGGCCAGCAGCCACCTCTAGGAGTGGAAGGAAGGTGGCACAAGGTAGACAGCAAGGCAGTGTGCCCAGGAAACAGTCAGCAGGTAGAAAAACTGCCTTCTTATTGCTTCTTAGACAAACCCCAGTATTTTGTCGGCAGCCATTTGCTCTCTCTCAATGCTCTTTTTCTCCTTTGGGGGTTCTAAGTTAGAAATTGCTGATTATATCTGCGTAATCAAAGCTGATCAGAAAATAAGATGAACTCTCCCAGCACTATGAACACACAAACAGTGACTTATTCTATCTGAGGAGCTGGGTCGTTATTCAGTGCCTCTGAGGTATTAAATTGCACAAGAGGGCCAGAATATTTTCTAAAGGACAAAAGAGTTGTAGCGATTATGAATTATCAGTTACATTTAAATAATTACAAATAAGTCGCTTAATTTATTTGTTCTGTTAATAATTCATTCAAATCAACAGTCAAATTACCTGTGTGAAATGACAGAGAACTGACTTAATTATTCTGAAAAGGCTTATTAAGCATCTGTAGCTAGAGTACATAGTTATGTTTTTTACGGAAAACACAAATAGTTTAGTGCATACTTACAGTGAAAGTATACTGGATTCTGATTTTTTCTGAAATTAAGAACACTAATTTTTTTCTGTGTAAATTTTAAGCAAAAACTGCAAGCCCCTCGAGACATGGTCTGTGTTAGTATGAATCAGGCTTTGGACTCAGCTGTACTAAGGCTTGAGCAGAACAAGTTCAGGAGTACTTATTTTTGAGGTCTTCTCTGTAGCACAGAAAAAAGGAGACACAAGCAGTAAGTGCAGTGCTTCTCTGCCACCTTCTCCTCCTCTTGTTGTCTGTGAGAAATGAACTCTGATAAAGCCTAGCCTCTTTTTCTTCTGGTCTCTTTGAGATGACAAAAATTAGAAGAAGAATATGGTGACTCATGTATCAAGAACTGCATCTAAAGGCAGTTTGGGGCAATTTGGGCTTGTGGGAATATTGGTGGAGCAGTACTCTGATTTCTTGAGGAGTAAAATGAATAAGATGCAATCCATCCAGTCCTTTACTCAAAAGTCTCATCCTAGTTAGATGTGGAGGACTATTTCTGTTGCAGCTTGGTCTTGCTGAACTTCAGCCCATCAATCCAACTTGTTCTGGTCCCTCTGTAAGGTCCTCTCCCTCCAGGCAGATCTTGTTGTCATCTGCAAATTTAAAGAGAGTGCACCTTCATCTGAATCACCAGGAAAGATGATAAATGGGACAGACCCCAATACCGACCCCTGGGGAGCACCACTCATGACCGGACGCCAGCTGGATGTAGCTCCATCCGCCCCCACTCGCTGGGCCCAGCCCTCCAGCCACTTTCTTACCCAGCAAAGACTGGACCTGTTCAACCCTTGGCTGCCAGCTTCTCTGGGACAGTACTGTGGGAGACAGCACCAAAGGTTTGCTAAAGTCTAGACATACTATGTCAACAGCCTTTCCCTCATCCACCAAGCAGATCTCCTGGTCACAGGAGATGAGGTTGGTCAGAGTGGACCAGTGTTTCGTGAACCCCTGCTGGCTGGGCCTGATCCTTTATACAGATCTTAACCAAAATTCCCTAAAAATCAGGATGGTCTTTAATGCTCCTGGGAGCAAACACAGTCCATAGGGCCTTTAATTTTTCCTCTCAGGTAAGAGGAATAATTATTCCCTCAAACTGCATCCTTAGAAACTGTAGTTTCTATTTATCTGTGTCATCCCATAATAACAATGTAAGTATTGAACTTCTCTACGCTTCAAAGTACATCACGATGATCTCATTTGTTACTGCTTTCCAAAAATCTTGCTCTAGCACAAACTGATCACCGAGAGAGGATCTGCACATTTGCAATTTCTATTAATGACAGTTGCATCTTATCTTTACAGAACTGCACAGAGCAAGGAGCATGCAGTCATCGGTCAGTCCTATTATTTTTTTTTTTCACTTTTATCTGAATTAGCCTCTTGAAGTTATGTAACAGCGCATCTGGGCCTTTTGAGATAAGATACTGTGTCTGACATTTAATGGAATTGCATCTTTTCACTCAAGCAAATGTTACATTGTGTTTCCTCTGACAGAACACTGTTCTTGTACCAACTACACTTACATCTATAACATGCATTTCAGACCACTGCCAATCCCTGCTGTCGTCTTCTAATAATTTGCTTCATTTTCTTACTGTCCCAGGGGTATCATAGTGCTGTCAGTACATCGAGCACAGGCTGAAGCGTTGAACAGCTTAGAACAGTTTCTGCAGCTTCATTATCCAGCAAAGTTTGAGCAAGCTCAGACAGGTAAATGCTATGCTGAAAGGAGATGCAGCAGACCACCTGTATACTCCATCTAAACTCACATTTCACATTACCTCTCACATCTGGCAGAGAATATCTGCTTCTGCAACGTTTGTCTGTGTTTTCAGACGAGGTCCTTTTCTTTAACCAAATCTGTTTGATGAGTACTGTTGCTCCAAAATATCAACTCTTCTTTTTTCTTTTCTTCCTTTATTTTAATTTGGACAGTGTGTGGCAGGAGATCTGCTGCTCCTGGTAACACACAGAACACACAGCATGCCTTCATCACAGTGCAGAGTTTGTGTTTTTGGAAGTCTGGCATTTTATTTTGTTTTTTAACTGATACTGACCGCTTTTTTCTGTCACATTCAGTAGATGAGGAAAGTCAGCGTCTCCCCATCACGCTTACTCAGCTTGGAATTTCTTATCTGACCATTCAGTATTTACAAACAAATCTCAGTGAAGCAAATGGGCTGTTCTGTCTCTCCCTTGCACTGCTGCATGCTGTAAATAGACAGGAGACTCATTAAAGCTGGATAGGAATATGGATATTGTGACTGCTATATTTGTGCACTGTGCTTTCTGTTGCTGCCTGGCAGTGCTTTTGGTTCCTCCTTGCTGCTGTGATTTCTGTTTTTGTGATCAAGTGAATGAAAACAGCCTCAGGCTGTGTATTCTCCTTGCGCTTAAAGCCAAGAAGCCTTCCCATGGCATACCAGCTTTGCTAGTTTCTTAAGATGCAGAGCTGGTCCCCATCTGCAGCGTGTTAGGATGGTGCTCCTGTCAGCACAGTTCTCTTAACGCCGTGCTCCATTCTCACAGGCGCCATCTGCACGATGCACTGAGTGTAAGACAGGGCAAACTCCACCTCGCTGCACGCTTTTATTTGATTTCTGTTGACTCAAAGAATGTGCTCATCGTTCTCTCAGACCTTTGAAATCAGTTATCTATTTTCTTTTCATCATTTTTTTCATTTGTCGGGAAAGTTCTGTAGAAGAGGTTCACCTACCATTGGAGTAATCAATAATAAATTGGTTAAATCAATAAATAATAAGTCTACAGAACAAAACGATGGAACATCCCATTTGAACAGCCATTCCTTTCCAAGGCAGCACAGGATATTCATTAAGAGAATCAGCAGAGTCCAAAGAGAAATCAAAAGGAAATTAGAACGATTGTTTCTCATAATTGTTTGCTTACTTTTTAATACTTGCCATGTAATCACTGCATTTTAAAATAACTGAGAATTACAAAAAGTAAAAGTCAGTGGTGAGGGTGGTGTCCAAGCAAGCCTGTTCAGAGCTGCATTCAGTAAACAGCAGAAGATAATGTCCAAAACTGAGCTTGCCTCGAGTTTTTAGATCTTCCAACCAAATACATTTACAAAAGTGAATCATTTGTCCCGTGTTAATTAAGAAACCCTGAAACAGTAAGATGTGCTGAGATGGTGGTGTGCATTACTGCAGGTACCGCGCTAAAAGGCTGTGGGATTTCTGCACTGGAATGGTGGTAGAGTCTTCAGTAGGTATACTGAGGTGGATGGAAGAAAGGACTGTAAATACTATATCATTTATGTTAGGCTGAAAGAGAACTTGATCATTAAAACCCAACTGAGTCTCTGTGGAGGAGGTAATGCACCACAGCCTGTTCTGTCATCTCCCACAAGAACGCGCTGGCAACTAATCTTGGTCAGTAATGTTAATGAATGGAGGCAGATTCCTCTCAGAGGAATTCAGCTATTAGCATAACCCATCAGATCACTCTTGTTCAACTAAACAATTAAAATAACAGCATTAAAATAATCATGACAGTATATTCCCAGTATGTCAGTGGTTCCATCCACGCATACATACTTAGATATTGCACAGACAGTTCCCTTCTAGATAAATATCTTCATTCAGAACTGCCTCAGCTCCTAAAAGATCCCTGGTGCAGCAGCCCAGTCATCTCCCTCTTCAGCAATGGAGCCCTTTCAAGGAAAACAATTCAATATTGTTCTGTGAAAAAGATGCACGGTAAATCAGGCTGAAAGACAAGGCTATAAATCTCCATGAGTATGGCAAGGAAGGACAATCATTTCAGTCATTCTCTGAGAGGAATGAGTGTGCAGTTCAGTATAAAAACTCATCCTTCTATAGGCACAAACCATTGAACAGAACCAAACAGATTCTGCCAAAGCATTCCTTCCATATGAACGTGCAGAATTAACAGCTCCTTCAAACCATTTCAGATTTTGACGTTGTCTTCATATGCATTTTAATACATATGAAGACAATGCTTTAGCCTGGTTTGAAAGTCGTCTCATATTCACCTTTATTAACTTTGCCGAGTAAACAGAAGTCTCCAAAGCAGTGAAATCATCGATGCTTGCATGCAAGTGCTCAGTAGCAAACTTATTCACTGCTTGATGAAGACGTATGTGGAGGCAGCACACACCAACAGAAATGTGAGATGGATCCTGAGAAAATTTCAGGAGGAGGATTCCTTTGTTAGGCAGTCAAAGATCTGCGATCAGTGCAATGACTAATAGGCATTTCCTTTGAAGTTAATACATGGTAGATTTCTCTGACTGGGAGATCATTTTGTACGCAGCTCTGCCATGTGGGTATAGAAAGTATACACCGTGTATTTATGCACCGTGTACATGTAACAGTTTCCTGATGTTCATTAAGCTTATTAACATAGTGTACTGAAAATATCTTTTATCATCTTTGTTGCTGATACTTTTCTATGTGCCTTAACAAAGAACTCAGTTTAAGCAGAATTCATATGAGAAAAATATTATTTTCCTTTTTTCAGATTGAAAGAGAGTGTTAATGCTCCACTTGAATAACATATTTCCTAGTATGTTTTCAGATGTTTCTTTCCTTTTCCTATACAGTTAGTGATTACTACTCAATACCGCAGATAGAAATGGCACCAAATCTTAAGTTCTCAGAGGAATATGATATGCTAGTTTAATGCCAAGATTTCTTCATTGGAGAATACAGCAGGACCGCACCTTTACAGAAGTTATTGCTTCCATGTTGAAGAAGCCAGAAACCTACTACTCAAGAGAAGAGGAACTAAGAGTAAGCATGGGTTTCTGAAACACATTTTTGTATAGGCTATCCATTATCCTGAGGCTGCCTAAGTAATATTTTACTACATCGCTTTACCTATCTAAGTTGGTTGGATTTCTAGCTTACCTTAAGGCCCTGGGCACTTCATTTAATCAAGATTCAAAAATTAATCAGAGCCTTTGGCCCTCACTACCTGCAATGAGGCAGTAAGAAGTAATGAAGAGTTACAGCAGTAATTCATATGCAGTGTCACTGTCCCAGTTTCTGTCCACAGCATGCCCGCCACCAATCCATATTCAGTTTGTAAAATGAAAACCCACTGTGTGTGTCGGTAGCGTTATAAATAATGCATCCAATTAGTCAGCTATGCGCTGCTGCAATTCCCCAAAGCTCATGAATCTGAAAACCCCACAGAAACTGTACTTTGATAGAAAAGGTTTACACACAAATAGTGCCTTTATTCTGAGGTCAGTCCTTTGTGCTCTCCTCTGTGCGCTGTACAGCAGAAGATGTGGGGAGGCTGCCCCTTGCAGCATTACTGAGGGTGAGAACAAATGCTCAGAGCTCATGCTGTGATTTCCAGCTGCGTGAGGAGGATGCAAGATAAGGGCTGACATGGGGGTGATGCAGGCTGTGATGCATCTGAAAGAGGCAGCGGCATGTATGCGCATGTGTGTGGTAAAGGAGATTCCAGGGCTTTCCAGAAGCTAGCAGGGTCCTTCAGATCACCCTTTAATTTTGCTGCCATTCCAGTAAGGTAGTGAGCTGCTTGATTTTGTGAGTGACACACGTACTGAAACGTGATGCGTCTTGTCAGCAGTGAAACAATGGCCAGCACGATGTGCTCCTTTCCTTCCTCACCTTCACTTTTCTTTAATATAATGAACAAAAACTGTATTTGAAAAGATAAATGGAACCAAGTTAGAATTCACATTAATTAGATTTCCTACAGTAAAGAAATAAATCAAATGTGATTCTGGAGAAATGGTTTCTTGCCATTTCTAGTTTGCTTTTCCCCTGAAGAGACACTTGTGCTTGCTTTGAGGGGGTAATGAAACTGTAAACTGAAGTCATTTGAAAATGATAAATTAGGCTGTGATTATGCCAAGTGATATTAATTATGCTGATAGAGTTTACAGCAGGAAATTTTTAACTGATTCACTTCTGCCTTCTGGCTTGCTCTGACAGGCAGCCAGTCTCAGCCTGTTAGTGAAAAGCAGCAGCAGAGGTAATAAAGTCCAAACTTCCTCTCACAGTGCTGTGTTGGGTTCCATGGGAACATCACCACGGCCTGTGGTTTAAACAAACTGTATTTGTATTGTTTGAAAAAGTGCATTTATTTTTGATGAATTCCATACCATCGAGCAGACGGCTGAAACACAACAACTGTGACGGTGCTGTTCCCTAAAGTGCCAAGGACACGGGGGATTTCTTGCTTTCTACTTTGAAGGTACGTGGCTACCTCTTCACCACAAAGCTCTTTTCACACCATGCCATGAGATGTAAGTCCCTTCATTGGCTTTTCTAGCTTTCTCTGCAGCAATATCTTTCTGCAGAAATGAAATGCTGAATCAAATTATCAGCTCTGGAATTATCTGCCCTGTTGTGGCAGCCTTTAACCAATAGGAAATAGAAGTAAAAATAACAGATGAAGTTGTAACTTCCCTGGCACTTCTAATCTGTGAGAACCACAGACTGAAATCTATCAAATGTACTTTCTAGAGGTGAGAATTAAAGACCAGCAAACTGATAGAGGCTGCCAGTTCAGCTGTACTCGAGCAGAGTACAACTGGTCCACTTTATATCCCTTCCTGCTGCAGTGAGAGCGTGGCACGGCTTTGTCCCGACGTTCAGTGCAAACACGATGTGCCCTGTGCATCAACTGTGTGATCTCTCCTCGGTCACGTGTTCAGGCTTATTTTCAGCACGGTGGCTTGAATGACAGTTTTCCATTTTCAGTGATGGGATCTAGTTCCCAGCTTAGGTTGAGATCGTACTTTGATGTCAAATTGAAGGGACTTTTTTCTAGGTCAGTAGAAGTTCTGCCTGCCAATTATTTCTGAATTGCTTAAAACCAAGATGACTGGCTGTAACGTTGGATGATAACAGTGTTTACAGAGGGTTGAAAGCAGTGAAAAGAAACAACTGAGAAAACAATTTGAAGAGCTGAGTACCATACACAGAACCATGAAAGGAGTGCCAGCTGAGCCAGAGGGCCCAGTGCTTGTCACTGAAGTGAGCAACCAGGGAGGAGAAAATGCTGGGACTGACTAGGAGCAAAAAAATGGAGCTGGGATGAGCTATTGGTAGGTGCGTGGATGAAATCCTACGAACTTAGAAAGCCAATTCTGTAAGAAAAAAAAAAAAAAAGGATTTACTTATGTAGAATTCTTCTAATACAGTGTCAGTACATTAAACTAAACAATGTTGTCAAGGTGCAGAAACACCAGAACAGATGCCTCTGTAATGTTACCCCACTTTGTGCATAGGTACTACAATCATGCTTCCTGACATGACATTTGGTTTTTCCTAACATCTGTGGTTCTTCCAGCTGTGCAGTGGGTTATCCGTAGCAAATCAACAGCTATCCAGCATTTCTGTTTTTGTCTTCAGTGAGTGCTACTGAAGCTTTCTAGAGAAAGGTGGGTGCTTTAATGTCTTTAGGGCCCTACACTGTCCTCACCTATCTCAGCAGTATTTTCTTCTGTATTGTAACAGTCTCTGAAAAACCATGAGCCTGGGAGGACTCTTCACGTGCAGAGATTTTAAACATTCCCTTGTCAGTGCCACAGTGATACAGGTCAGCCCCAGTTTGCTCTTCCAGTAAAAGAGCACTAAATTTGAACAAATTCTCTGTTACCCAGGTTTTAGGGATTGAGCTATACTTCTTTGAATTAACCCTTGACTTTTATGTCTTAAATGATTTTCTTATTGTTCATAACTATTTTTAAGGTAAATTTGTATCCTGCAGAAACTCAAACATCCTGTTCTCAGTAATATTTAAATACCATACTTGTGCTCAAATCCTATAGGAGCCTGGGGCTCTGTGACTCAAGTGCTTTAACTTGTGTAGGTCTGTAAAAGTGTTAACCCTTCCAACAGTATTGTTCAGACTTTTGTTACAGAAACCACCTAGGAAAAATGAGTCCCAGAGGGCAAGGTGCTACAACTGAAAACTATCAGCCACACAGTGGTGGGATGTAGGCCAGGCACCAGGGGGGCTATGAACAAGTCTTGCAAGGTGATAAACTCTCAACCATTCTCCAGTGTAGTTCTATAAATTTCTGAATACCATCATTCAGTAAAACTGCCCACGGAAAACAGAAGCAATAAGTTCACTGTAATGGTTAATCACAGCACGTAATGCTTGAATTCCTAAATAGTCATCACATTTTCAAAGTAACAGGGAATTCAGCTGAGAAAGTTTATTTTGCCTGTGACAGTTTTTATCGTCCGAAGAAGCACTTACTGTCAGATGGCTTATCTGACACACAGTTTGACTAGCTTCCTCAGAATGCAGTGTTTCTTGTATTATTTGTATTAACCTTTTCTACTCAGTGTTTCCCAACAGTACTGGAGGTTCTCATGGAAGGGAAAGTGGAACTCTGAGCAGAAGCAGGGCTGTGCTGGATTTAGATTTCACTGAATTTTATTTCGTATTTCTAACCCAACCAAACTGTGAAGCCTTTAAGAGCCAAGCATGGAGGGAGTACTGTGGCTCTGGATGCACTGGGGTAGGCTGCAGCTTCTAGTGAAGTGTTAGCTGAGGTTTGTGCTTTGCTATTTTGGTGAGCTCTAATGCCCGCATTTGTTTTGCGAGACAAGCATGGAAATGCTGCAGCTGCGCAGCCTCTTCAGAGTCAGGTTGCGTTTTTGTTGTACATCAAAGTGACAGCTACCCGAGCAGGGTCTGTTACACCTAATGAATTTGTGATGAGTGCTACTCCTGTAATCCCGTTACAGCCAAGCCTGCTAGAACAGCCCTGTCAAACACCACGATACCAAGGAACACTTCTCCCTTTCTCATTCTCCCCCCTCCCTCCCCTGGGGATGGCTGTTCCTCACTAGGGCTGCAGGGCACCCAGCACATGTTCTTCCTGTCCCTCTTGGCGAGTCTGGTGAGGTGCAGAACAGCGGTACAAAAGCAGCTGTAGGGTGATGCTGGGTGAGGCTGGTGACTGGAGAGATTCACTGAGCACTGACTGCTGCCGGATGAAAACAGGACGGAGATGGGAGGGGTGGCAGATGAGGCTGACAACTGAGTGAAAAGGAACCCTGTGTATGGACTGCAGGCTGACCATGTGTCTATAGCACACGTTATGAGAAGACTGTGAATTTACCACTGAAAATATTTATGGCCCGTTCTGTGGTGGTAATTCGTACACTGTCTGTTATTTTTCTTTAGAAGCTACAAAAAAACTTAGGACCTTTTAAACCTCAGTAACTGATGGATCACACTTGTTGTTACTCCATTACCCTGGTGTCGTCATTCTGGTTTTGCTAGTCATACATTTGGAAATTGCTCATTAAAACCTCCCACAGTCCTGAAAGGATAATGAAATACATTTTCAAACATAGACAGAGGGCAGACAGGAGGCAAGCACATGCAGCCCTATGCGTAATGGTCTACTGAGTAAATTTAGAGTCCAAAACAGACTCCCTGTAGTCATTCCAGTGTTCCCCTAGCACAGGCAATGGACGGTGCCTGCAGATTGTGCGAGCTTTCAGGCAAATGGCAGCTAGCGCCTCAGGAGAGCTGCGCAGCATTTTCAGGGTCGGGTGATCAGAGTCCAGAGTGAGCACTCATTAAACTTGTTTTTATTTTTTAAGAAATTAAAAAGGAATTTTCTAAAGCCTCCTGCTACACTTGCACAGGTCTGATACTACAAGCTGTGAACCAGATTGTGCCGCTCTTATGTAGGTCAGATAGTACCTTTCCTACGCAGGGGGGTTGTTTCCTAGAGTGTATCCCAAGATAAATATAGAACACGCTGTCTGGTCTGCGCACTGTGGCTAAGGAGACAGTGTGCACCCTAACCCCATCATCCAAGTGTTTCTGAAAAACCTTACTAACACTGTTTCTCAGTTTATGGAACTTAGGCGTTACAGATCCACAACCATTTTGTTTCAGACTTCTTGTTTCCTCATTTTGTATGTGACACCTACAAATGTGCAGGAGCAAAGAACAAGCAAAGATTTTTGTTAGTAGATTGGACTGTAAGCAAGATTTCACTAAGTTAATTCTTCTTCTTGTCATAAAAATCAGTTTTTCTAATTAGGCCATTTTCTATTACTTTTTGCATCTTCTGTCTTCTACAGTTAGACCATCATCGTACGGGCACTGTCGTTTTTCCTTTAGTCTTTGTAGCCATTCACTTCCTGGCAAGAAAGGCAAATGTTGATTTGGTAGTCTTTAGTAGTTGCTCTGTACGTATGGAAATGGTCTAAGAAAGAACAAGGAAAGCCTGCTCCTGTGTTTTTCATTCTCTGAAAAGGGCACTTATGGTGGCTCTTAAATAAGGAAAGAGAGGACACAAAATTCCCTGTCCCCAGATGCCAATATATGCTTTGAAAATATCAACTAAAATATCACAAGCAACTTTAATCTGATTTTCCTATCTCAATATTTCAATTCCATTTGGAGGCATTTGCATTTGTGACTTTCATTTCAGATTTATCTTCCTTAGACTTGAGATTTTGAATTCTTGAGACCTTCTTCACTCTATTTTTTCACAAGTGTTTTCATTACTGGGTAAGCTGCCTTTAGAACTTGGGGTGAAGAAATACTTCCCTTTCTGTGTGAGCTCCAGACCTGGAGGATTTTAACACAGCACATTCTGGATAGTGCTTAGCTGCAGGTTACAGTCACTGCAAGTCAGGGAACGAGACTCAGATTTTGATTCTTTCAATATAAATGTTTTTTCTGCCTCTCCTCTGAGACTATTGAGGAAAAAGAAAAGTCTGCCTTAAACTGAAGGGAAAATCTTTTCCCTTATCTAGATGACATACAACTTCATACTAAATCTGTCACCAGCGCATCCTTGCAGCCCACTCTCTGAAGTGCCTCCAGGATGATAGGTTTTGTGATTAACTGGGAAAAAAACAGTGTCTCATCACCTCACTATGGGAGTAAAAATAGGCTCTGTGTGGAAGACGCTTCTGAAGCAGAAGCACAACCTTTTGGTCTCCAAATGTACTTAAGGCTGTTCCACAAGGAAGGAGGGGGCTGAGGTTTCTGTGCATTTTTTGCCGTTTTCTTTTCAAGGTGACCTGAACCAGACTGTAACAAGCCCACACACTGACATCTAACCTCATCTTCTAAGGAAAGGAGCTCTGAACATTAAGTGCGAGAGTTGCTGTTTGCCCTCTTCCAGTAACTTCCAAACTTCCAAGTTCAGGCAAATCTGAACTGAGCTCTGTCAAGCTTAATGAAAACAGGCAGCTGGGAAAAGAGAGTAACTCCTGTGCCAGAGGAAAAGGAGGAGTCCGGTCTGTATCATGAACCTGCATGGGGAGAGTTACTATGACTCTAGAAGAGGGGAAAGCTTTGATCATTATGTGCCTTCAGAGTAGACAACTGCACAGTGCAGTGCCACAGCACTGGGTTTGTTACAGCTGGGTTTGTTACTGCAGAGTGAATGCAGCTCCAGGCAAGGCATGGCTGGGAGTGTGGCCTGCTGCTGGGCACCGTGAGCACTGCGGAATGCATGCAAGGTAGGCCCTAAAAATAGGCAGTATCCACACTGCTTCCTCATCTCTATATGTAAAGAAGCACAGAGGCAGAGAAGCAATGCTTTAATTTGCAGGCAGGGAGAAGACACGCTTCTCTGAAGAGAGCTGCTCACACAGATGCAAGGCTGGCAGCCTCCAGTATGCTGTTCAGTCACTATTTTATCCCTGTGCTTAATGGAGGGGATAAAGTGGGATAGTAATAGCGGGACTCAAAAGTGAAAGGAAACCTGTAACCACATAATTATGTCAGAATCAACTAACAGCCATGAAAAGCCAATTAAGTTGTATTATGCAGATACATGTAACTGAATATTATTAGTAAGTCCTCTGTGCTGACGTGCCTGGCAATTAAGGGAGCAGCATTTGCAGTACTCAGTGAAAACAGAGATAATGTACAGTTAAAATGTTTGGAGACAAACAGAGCACAGAGGTCGCAGACAGCCTAAAACTGAATACAGGAACATCTTCAAAGATAGCGGCACCCAGGGGAAAAAAAACACAAGAGATGTTATTCCAAACAGACTGGCTTGGATGCTGGGCACAGCTTGGAATAATTTGTATTTATCATCCAAATGAATTTACTGGCTTATGAATAAGGGGCTGCAGTGCAATAAGCAGTCCGTGTTTTTTAGCTACCCACAAACTGCTGGTTGTGCAGGTTAATGGAGGGATATCGTATTTTTCTCCAAATTAAATGAAAAGTTAGCAGTAATATTGAAATTTAGGCAACAGCAATTTTGGGTAACATTCCAGCAGCTAAAGCTACCTGGTAAATACTTGGGAATGAGGTTGTTAAGAGCTGTATATTTTTATGTATGTGGCACTTCCAGCTCAGGGTCCTGAACACACTGCCAACCATCACGTTTCTTTCGCACTGGCATGCTGGGATTTGCTGTTTCCTCTTCCACCACCAGAAGGGTGCAGAGGTTCACCTCTATTTTTTCCAGTCCTCTGCCCTCTCTTGCAGAGCACTTCTTATCCACAGATAGAACTGCGTAGGAACAATCTCTGAGATAACCGTGTGTGTCTCAGAGTTCACACAGGCTCTACAAAAAGATATGCTCCTATCAGGGACTGCCCTGTGTGACTGCCCTGAGCTCATCTGAGGGAATAAAACCTGTGAGGAATTTGTTGTGTCACTGAAAGCATGAGCATGCTGGAGAACTCATATCCTTGTTTTCTTTATCGTGTCGGAAAGACTTCTGGGACATGCTACCAAGAGAGAGTGCTTGCAGAAAAACAGCATTGCTCCTTTAAATATTTATAATACGTGCTGTTTTTCATCAGGTACATGCAGATTGTCCTGGTTTTTGAAGATGGCTGAAGTAGTGTGAAATGCAGATAATGAGAGGTCAAGAGCACTTGCGCCCACAGCAGTGCTTTCCTGAGCCTAATGTGTAAAGCAATCAAAGGGAGAGAGAGTGCATTGTTACACTCTGATTTCAGAATCCAAGAAGTAACTTGTAGGTGGATATATAAGTGCAGCAGCAGAAGTACTGGGTATGTGTAATTAATGAGATCTCTGCCAAACCAAGACTTAGGGATAATCACAAGACATGCCTTCGCTTAAATGGACTATGAAGACTGTGAAGGCATTTAATTGTGTCATACTGCTTCTATTTGCTTGGGCTATTTCCCCTCATGCTTTACATGTGAGAACAGTGATGCTTCCAAAGCATTTAACTGTCTCTGTTTTTGCATGCGACAAAACTGGCATCCAGAAATCTGGAGTCCTGTAGGTGAGGTTCTATAGCAATGGCAGTGTTAAGAATTGGATGTGTTTGTGTCTTAATTAGGATCATACTGTGCATGGTACACCTAGCTACTGAGGGTATTAAGGATCTGGGGTTTTTTTGTGCTTTTATTAGGAGTTGAAGATTTGTATTCTTCAGCAGAGAGAGATAACTTGAGCCTTTTGCTTTCAGCTTTTCTAAGAGAAAGAGATGACAATTTATTTCTGATGTAAGAAGCTATCACCACTAGCACTGTGTGCTCCTGTCACTCAGCAGATAGGATGCTTTCCCTGTAAACAGGAAAAAAATAACAATAAAAACCATCCCAGCCAGGAGTCCTAAGTCTTGGGCAACAGCTTCAAGAAAAAAGGTGCCTGTGACAAATGGACATCAGCTCTCAAGTTGTGTCCATCTATCCAGGTATGTTGTACTCTGTCAGGACACATGGCTGTGACATGCCGTGCGTGCAAACCCTGTTACGGTTTCTGCCTGCTTCTGATTTTGAAAATTTAGCTCATGTATTTTCCTTTAACAGAGTATTGTTCCCGAACGTTCCTGTAGCTGACAGTAATGCTGCTGAGTCCACAGTGCATCTCTGGAAGTCACCTTTTAGAAAATATTTACATTCTTGCTGCTTATTTCCACAGATCCCTCGGCCAAAATACCACTAATAAAAAGAACTTCTAATTTCACAGATGAAAGAACTTGGCGTCATCGTGTACAACTGCAGCTGCCTCGTCCTGGATTTACAAAGGATATTTGCCCTGTACAGTTCATTAAAATACAAGAATAAAATACCTCCAAGTTGGTCTAAGAGGCTCTATGGAGTGTACGACACTCAAAACAAGCTGACACTGCAGCTGAATGAGACAAAATCTGAAGCTTTTGTGTCGGTAAGTTCTGAAATGAGTTGCAGAGAGGGAGGGAAGGGGAGAGGATTATTTAACACACATAAACTCTAACACCTCTTTGCTGAAACAGAGGTGTTCAACAGTTCCCCTGAAAGAAGTCCATCATGTGGCTGTGTTCTCCCTGACAGATATGAGCTGGTTTTATGCTCACACTTCAGTGCTTTTGCTTTTCTACTATTTTATTTTCTAATGTTTTGTGGCTTTTTGAAAGCACCTGCATCTGTCTTCAGGAAGGCACATAAAGCAATTAGAAATTAACAGGACTACTGATGGAAATTACCATTAATACGAACATAGTGGTATAAATTAAGCTTGTACTAAGCATTTCTTTCTACTGACCCTAAGAGAAGAATAGGCACGTTACTTCTATGTGCTTGCCTGGAAGCAGCTGTTAATGCCAAGACTTGTGCAGGTGACTGGAAACTTTAGATACAGAGGTAAGACCACTAGAGCTGTCATCTGTACATCACTCTGTTGTCTGAGAAAGTGGTTATTTCAGTAACTGAAAGGTTTTAAGAAAGTTTTTTCTCGTGTCGCAGGAAACTAATAGCAGTATATTTTTATATTTTGATTTCTCTGAAATTGTTCATATCTGCAATTTGCCACGACTGAATACTGCTGCAGAATATGTGTAATATTATTTTTCCTTCCTCTGTAATTTTTGCCACTTTTCCTCTTTCATCTAGAAAATGGGAGGGATGACCTTCAAATTAGCTAATTTATTTACAGTGGTGAATATGAGGTGAATATCTCGGAGTAAATGAACTCTTAATCAGGCATTCAAAATGATATATAATAAACTTAATGTCAGAACTTGAATTTTTAACCACGAGATTTATAAGGATCCTCACTCTGTTCCCCTGAGAGCATTCAAACTTCTGTAGAACATCATCTGCTTTTATTTTTAAGTGATATTTTCAAACTTCTAAAATGTAAATAGCATTCCCTGTAGATTCAATGCTTGTGGTTGTATTTTTATTGGGAAGAAATAGAACATTCATCCATTTCAGAAGCGATGTAGCAAAACTGGAAAAAAGTACACAGACTGACAGAGATGGTGAAGGATGGAGTATAGTTTCTTCTGGTCATTATTACATGAGTAAAATAAGTCAGCCTTCAAAATCAGGAATATATTAAAAATTATAAGAGTTATTTTCCATTCTTCATAGAACAAGGGGCTATATTATAGCCAGGTAAGTCTAAACCAACACAAAGTATGTAGCACTCATTTCTTTACAAGCTACTAGCACAAGCTGATGCAGATGAGTAGTTAAATGGGACAGGATTTACCTTCACCTGCTGGGAGCCACAGAAAGTTCAGGCATCCAAGATTTTCAGATTTTTTTAGTCACTGGACAGAGAGCTGTTCTGGAGTGAAATGAGTGAAAATCTCAAGTGCCTGAGGCAGCCAGAACTAAGTCTTCTGAGGAGACGTATACTTCTATTGATTCTGGAGAGTCTTAAGGACTGGCTTAAATTAAGAGAACTGACTTTAAGACACTTGGCTGAGGAGCTGCAAAATGACTTCTTCCTGAAGTAAGTAGTTGCTGTCATCACAATTATGTGAACTCCTACTCTGTTCTAAGCAACCTGTAAGGAACTGAGAAATCCTGCTGGAAGCCTTTCCTGTGGGGGCACAGAGTCATAAAAGGTGGGCAAAGGCCATCCTTAAGGGGACCAGTAATCCTAGACACAGACAAGTGGAGAGAGCTCTTACAAAAACTATTCTTCTGCAGAACAAGCAGCTCTTCCCTGTGATCTGTGTTCTCCTCTTCTATGGATGAAAAAAGCCCTCATCTTGAAATTCTACTTCAGAAAACAAACAGGAAGGAGTTAAAGTACTCAGCAGCTCAGATCTCTAAGTCCAACTCCAGAAGCTACCTGAATTTGTAGTCACAGCCCGTTTAGTTACTAGGTTATCTATCATAAGAAAAATAACTTTTCCTCTACATGAGCAGGCTGCAAAACAGATGTGAATGTAACCGAGCTACTTCCACATACATTGTTCCAATATGTTGTTCCGGTGCAACAAGAGTCTGCTCACAGTGAAGGGACTATGTCTGCTACGCAGCCTGTTACAATGTTCTAACCTGAACTAGCTCCCATGTACCTTACATGAGAACCTTCTGGGGCAAGGAGAGCAAAGCCAAGGACCTTCTTTATGATATTCACTGTGTGTCACCAAGGTCATCCTCTTTGAAATGGTCACAGGCCTTGCTGGTATGAAGGGAGATGATGCCCATCACACTGCACTTAGTAAACACTTCTTCATTAAACCCTTGTTTCAGCGTAGTGCCTGTCTCTGTGCTTCCTTTCTCCCCAGTTAAGAAGATATAGGTGAGGGTAAGAGTGATACTGTTGTTTTTGTTTTAATCTACAAAGTTTGCTTTGGTATGGTAAGGAAATTCTACCAATAGATTCAGTTCTTTCTTCCAGAAACCAGGCTTTTCAATACATTTCTCACCTACTAACAAAGTCTCAAAAATTCAGCAGCTGGTTACCAGCCCATCTGAAAGGCTCCTGGGACTGTGTGGGTTTGGTGGAACCAAGTGTTACTACTACCTTGGCTATTCCTAAACTGCCAACGAGAACAGCCTGTACGAGGGTGGGAGCTCATTTCCTCATCGCTGCCCTCCCCATGGGGCCTGCTTGTGCTCGCTGCAGGGATGTGTCACGTGGTACCCCATCAAGACAGCAAGCACTATCCAACACTGAGGAAAGCACTCAAATATCCGCAATGGCCAGAGCAGGTCAGCCATACCTGCAGGTACCAAGTGGAAGGCTAACAAAAAGGACAGGTAGAACAAGTGTTACAGGGAGAACAGAAGCGTTTCTTCTAAGAATCCTTGACTTCCTGGTCTTTGTAAAAAATTGTCATCTGAAAATTGACAATCCATAACAATTCCTTAGTTGTTCTGTGCAACTTAGAACTTCTATTCGAGAAATACTGAATGTAAGCACAGTGCAACAGCCTCTTTAAATTTCAGATTACATAAACCATGCTTAATGAATTCATTTTACACCTTTCTTGAGTCTAGACTTATTCCTTGAAAATATATTTCACTTTCAACCTTTATGCTATATAAAACAACTAGCATAACACTAAGTCACTGAACTTTCCTTCTTATAGTCAGGAGTCATGGCTCTAGTGTTGCTTAGCAACAAGATCATCTGCCAGACTGGCTGAAAAAACCCAGGTTCTGTTTGGTTTCCTTAGTATTCAAGAATGCTGGTCTTAGAACTTTGCTACTGTTCATTTTCTAACATTTCCTTAACTTCTTTATTCGTAGCAAGTCTTTTCACACCAATCGGTGACAAAGGCACTACCATCAGTGTACAGAAAGGGAGGGGAGGAAAAAAAATAGCCTGGATGCAAGTTGAGCAGAAAACAAAGGAGAGATCGCACAGCAGCATGAAGGAACTGCACTGTCAGAGCCAGCTGTGCGGTAACTGGCACCAGCTCTAACTCTACAAATGCCTTTAGCAATCCCTGCTCTCAGGTGCCTTGAACGCTGTGGCAGGTAGTGCCACCTCTTCTCTGCTAGGCAGAAGAGCAGAAGGCCCTGCTCTGTGCTGCAGGTGGGTGACTCCAGCAGGCCGTCACCTTCTGCACCCTCAAGCACAGAGCAGAAAAGCTGAAATCCTGACTTGCTACTTACCGGCTCAGTACCAGGTAAAACCTGATGCTAGGTTTTAAAGATAAGCTTCTTGCAAAACTGCAGCATCTCCCTGCAGCAGTGATTGAGTAAATGGTGACTGCACGGTAATGTAAACATGAGTAATGGAACAGATTAATCTCTGGTAGCAAGTGATAGATCAGTTTCACAGATTTTATTCCATTACTTTGTATATTTGAGTACTGCAGCAGGACGGGTAAAGTTAACAGTCTCTACTGAAATTCAGAATACTGCTTACTACCTTAAGACATGAAGGGAGAATAGCATCTGTCCTTCTATTTTAAATGCAATATTTGAATTTTGCCTTCACAGAATTCACCCAAACTCTTCTGCCCAAAGGACAGAGTCCTGGATATTGAAGCTATATACAATGTTATCGATGATGCCAAACAGTTTGTGTACATAGCTGTCATGGACTACTTGCCGATCGTCATTGACACAAATGCTAAACGGTGAGTGTCCACGTGCAGGGCTGCCACGATGCTGTATGGTCTGCTGCAGAAAAGGAACCCACAGGAGATTAGATGCTATGTGGACCAATTTCTTGGGGCCCAATTCTGCTCTTATTGAAATCAGTGAGAGTTCTGCCATTGACTTAAATAGGAGCAGAATTGGGACCTAAGAAGACGTTTCCAGTTCAGGGTCCTAAGCTTTGGATCTGCCTATCAAAGGAGCTCAGAACTTGTCTGGTCTGACTATCTCCAAGTGACTGAACCTACATATACATATCCATGAATCCTGATCCTTACACTGTTGTATCCACTGCTTTGATACCACAATTACACTGCTATTCCACAGGAGAGTATATGTGCATGCAGAAGAGAGAGAACGTGCTGTGAGTTCTCATATGAAGCATGGGAGATGTCACAGTTTCACTGAAATATGCAGATAAATGAAAGTTCTTTCCAAATTCAGCACAGATCACATTTTAAGTTGTATCGTAATTGACCGGTTAACTAAGAAATGCTAAAAACAAAGCCAAATCATTTTTAAACACTGTTTGTATAAACCATTAAAAAGCACCCATCACCCAAAACTGGAGCCACAATTTTACGAAACCATTCAACTCAGAAAACAAGTATGCAGTGGCCCCTCAGGAACACTTCCTATGAATGCAGCATCTCATTAAGCTTGCTGTTCTACCCACATGCTCTGACTGATGGCCATTAGGCCCAACTATATGGCTATGTGCTTTTTTCCAGTTTTGCATGAAGGTATGTTTTGAACAAAAATTTTCAACAACAAAATAGTTTGTCTACTATGCAGTGTAAACCATTTCAAATCCAGAAGAGGGTTTTTGAGATGAACTCATTACATACAGCCTCTGTCACACTGACAGAATCCTGAGTAGTGAGCTGCAGGAACCTCAGTCTCACATCATCCATCCCTCTGATCACTCCTTACATTGGAAAAGGACTAAGTATGTAGAACTGCTGCAGTGTTATTGCCTTCCATATTCCTCCTTTCTTTGTTTTAATGCCTCAACAATTCAGAAATCAGGGAGATTCAGGGATATCCACGAAAGCCACCTGTGTGAATTTTCCAACATTTTACTTAGCACTGTGGCTTTGTATTCACGGCACTGCTGCAGCTTCCCTACCTGGTCAGCCTCCAGTTTTCACTTTTATTTTCTAGCATTATATAGCTCAGACTTCATTAGGTTGAATGTCTTGATGCTGATAGAACAAAAGTGTTTTCTCTTTGTCTAATTCTTCCTGTCCTGACTTGCTTTCACCAAAGCTCAGGAATGCAAAGCTTGAACAAATGACAACAGGCATCTCACCAGCAGTGAGAATAGCACCAGGGAGGCCAGTATCTCGTTCATGGCAGAATTTCTGAGGAAAAGGTAGCATCCTCCTTAAGCAATCCATCTCCTTCTGCTATTAAAGGATGTAGGCACCGTGCACAGCAGCAGCTTTCTTTTCAAAGTGTGAACTTAACAGAGGGCCTCTATTCCTCACCCTGAATGGACAAAGGGCAAGAATGAGGATAGCAGAGGATCCATTGTCCCTGTTCCCTTACGCCTGCAACCAGCAGAAAGTCCTTCCTTTCTCTCTGCCTGGGCTAGGTGAGCAGCACCCTCTAGCTGCAGCTCCTTCTACTGGTTCTCCCTCTACAACTCTCACTACAGGCAGTGATGCAGGAGCAACTCTGGCCAGGATCCTGTTCCATGGCACTCGGCCCTGCCCCGGATAGTTGAGCTGTGTTTCCCATAGCTTTGAATCTTCTCAGTGAGAACTCCTGCAAATGAGAGCAGCACTCCTCAAACAGGAAATTAAATTCACACGTGCTCAGCTCTCCCTTGTGATGTCTCCTATGGTTGACTGCCTAAAAATCTTTTAAGTTATGTGAATATTCTGTATTCTGTCTCCACAGATACTGGCCATTTCTAGATGGGAAGATAAGAGAAGCATTAGTTTTACGAAGTATCAAAGTACGACTTCTCATAAGTTTCTCAAGAGACACGGATCCCCTTACTTTTAACTTTGTTTCATCTCTCAAAGCTATCTGCACTGAAGTTCCAAGCTGTAGTTTGAAAGTTGTAAGTATAAACCATATTCCTTTGAAATTTTATATATTCTCCCTGCTCTGTCCTGAAACAATCAAGAAAACTTCACAACTGAGAAGTGTTCTCCGTTAGTATCAGAGCCTTTAAATTCCATTAAAGAACAAAGGAAATAATGAATGAGGGCTGCTTTGAAAGTTATGCCTGTCACGTCACTATGTTGTCCTACAATGTCAGAGGCAGATTTTGGTGGTATGGCAGTAGAAGCTGAACCTTCCCAACAATATTCCACGTTGTTGCCATGTGACAGGTGGCAGCAGAGGGGCACTCTGACACAGTGGCATCTGGCACAGAAGAGTGTAGGTAGCAAGGGTGTGGGATTCAGTTCCTCCATGCTGAAAAAATGGCACCCACTGACATTCACCAATGCTTGCTGAATGTTGCTGGAGAGCAAACAATGGAAGTGAGCACAGTGAGGTGGTGCTTTCCATCAAAGCCACTGTCATAGCAGCTGTGAAACAGCAGAATACCTCCACCAGGGCAGAGTTTTACAAGTGTAGCATGCAGGCTCTTGTTCATCACTGGCCAAAAGTGCACAGCTAAGCTAATGGTGGTGACTGTGTTGAAAAACAGTGCTTTGTAGCTGACAGTATGCTTTATCAAATGGTGTTATTGTGCTCTTTGTGCCTCTTGTAGTTTCCGTGGAAATAAATAATAGACATAACTTTTTGAGCAGCCTACAAAATATAGTAAAATAAATTTATTCCTAGCAGTAACAGACACTGAAATTAAGAGAGAAAAACAGAATGATGCCAAAAGGCAGTCTGTGTGGGGGACATCTTGCATAAAACACTGCATCTGGTCTTTCACTGTGAGGATAACCAAGGGAACTGCTTCCTTATGGCTGGTAAGACTAAATGTGACAGCACAAATGTGTTTCAGTCTGGATTTGTGCAACCTTACTGTTCAAAAGCTTAAGGCATCTGCTTTAGTTTATTGAAGTACAAGAAAAAATAATGACTGCCCGGAGAAGCAGTGTGTGCCCCATCCCTGGAGGCGCTCAAGGCTGGGCTGGACAGGGCCCTGGGCAGCCTGAGCTGCTGGGGGGCAGCCCTGCCCACAGCAGAGGGCTGGGTCTGGGTGGGCTTTAAATTCCCATCCAGCCCAAATGATTCTATGAATTGGTTCTGTTTGTGTTTCACATGCTATGCAGTATCAGTTATAAATATATCTAAAAATAGGGATTTTTGCTATAAAAGGCACTGTTATTTCTTAAGTGAGAAGCAGAATGAAGAGTATTTTGAAAACCAACAAAACATATACGACTGACACTGCTACCACTATCTGCCACCTCTATTTAGGTTAACTTTTAACTTGCTCCATCTTTAGCATCAAAATTCTACACGTTTTAAGATTATTTTTTACTGAAGTGGCACCAAATGCATATTTGTATTTCTTTCCATCTACTCAGAACAGGTAAAATCTTTAGCAAAGAATTTATTTTCTAAAGAACTGAATGATAGGAAAAAGAATTTCTAGACATCTTGTCATGGTTTTATGTCTTCTAGTTAGATATCCTAGCCAGAGTAGATGTAGTTAAAATAGAAATATAACAATTTCCAATTAAAAAGCCTCCAGGCACGACAGAGCTTAGTTACCTCTGCGCTGTGCACCAGATGTGCTGTACTCTGTTAAGTCTCTGCCTTAGACAAGAACAAAAGAAAAATTACTTTGGTGTGAGTAATAACCCAGGGCTCAGAGTTTGCTCACAACCATTCAGTTTTGGCTGAACTGTACCTCAGGCTTCATATTTGATTTCAGCAGATATCTGATTCACAAAACATGACAGATGAGCACTGCTCTTCTTAAAATGTATTTCCTTTGCATTATCTGTTCTAGCCAGGATCAAAGTGTAATAACGCATGTGCATGAGGGAGGGGAACACAAAACTATAGAAACCAGTGCCATGTGCAGGCATGTACAACAGAGGCTTATAGAGAAAAATGCTGCAATTGTAAGAGAAACTTAAATTACAAATTGATTGAAAATGTACTTAAGCTGCTAACCACTCCTAATGCCTTATCAGTACGCTGACCAAAACCCAAAACCATACCCTCTCATCTTCTGTTCTCATGGGAATAACATAGCTGAAATCCTATGAAGTGTACTTAGCAACTCTTTTTTTTTTTCCTGTTAGCTTTTGTTCTCTGTGGTATACCGTGACTTGTTTTTAAATTCTTTTGGAAAGACCAGCAAAGCCTGGGGGTTTTCACTGGGGTGGATTGGTTTCTACAGCTGCAGAGCACAGTACAGCTTTCTGGCAAAGGCAGCAGCCCGAGGTACACAGTCATCTAGGAGCATGCAGCACAGACATAATTACTCTGTTAGAGAGGAATCTCCTGGCTTCCTGTGGCTACTGACCAGATTAGCACAAGTTTTGGTACAAATATGCAGTTAAAAACCGGGGCTCTGCAAATCTGCTGTGCCTAGCAGTGCCCTGACCAGGAACAGCAGCAGTCATTTTGCAGTCTGATGGTGAGGTCAGGAAGGCAGGGGACTGCAAGACAATTTCCCTGCTGCAAATGCTGAATTATAACAGCATTCTCTGTCTAGAAACAATTTTTTCTCTTTTGCCACAAAAATGATGCTGCTTTGAGTGTGCAAACTCAGTGTATGTGCTGTGAGGAAAAAAAAAGACTGTGGAGAATTCATGAGGAAAAAGCTTTGCTCAGAGAAAAAAAAAGAGAACACAGCCAAAGACCTGCATATCAAACTGCTGCTCCTTCAGGCACATCTGTCCTGCCCCCCTACACTGAACCAAATATGGTTGTGAAGTCCAGGTGAAGAGTTCACTGGCATGCCTCTCTGACCTGTCATTCTAGTACTTACGTTTTGCATGCTTGACATTTAAGCACATCCTACAGTGCAAGAATCACAGGCAGGTGCACGATTCTGAAGGGCTAGAGTAACTACAGCAAAGTGATACTAGAGAACTGGAGCTCAGGAAGGAGCGCTGCGGGGCAGCGTACAGATCTATAGCACCAAGTGCCTGCTGAGGTAGGAGGCAGGAAAAAACAGAACCTTTCCCTGATTTTCCAGGGACCAGAAATACCAAAACATAAGTTTTGGCATGAGTTAAAAAAATGTTGTGCATTGACTATGAAACCTTTACTTCCAAGCACCATTTTTAAAGTTACTAACTCCTAAAATAAGGATGGAAACAATGAATGAAATCCTAGCAAAAGGCGTTGTTATGAGCACAGTACTTCTGCTGAAGTTAGGTTAGAGATTTTTAGTCTGGGCTACTTACTGCTGGTGATGGTGTGCTTGCTCAGCTAAGGCAGATTTCTGTATTCTGTTTGAGTGCAGATGCAGCTCCCTACAGGTAACTGTACTGACATGGAATGTCTTTTCTGCTGTAGCCAGAGAACACATCACATATTCAATCATCCTATCTGCTCCTGCCTGAAGCTGAAATTTTCTCTTCTACAAGCATATACAAACAGGAAACTAGCATATGATTTCTCAGTTTGGCAGATATCTGTTGAACCTATCTCAGTTTGACAATTCTAAGCTTATATGATGATTGTGCTTGGCTATTTTTGTGGCAAGATATATATTTTTTTGTTAAGTACTATAACCTTAGGAAGAAAGCTTGTCATGTTTTGCTTTCTGGCATCAAATACTTTATCTATGTGCAATTTTTAGAATAGTTCCTACAACAGTAGCTGCAAGGAGTTGCTTTATCTTCCACATCACTGGGAAGAGATAATGTAAGTACCTTAGAAGGGCACTTTATGGCTGCTAACTATCTCTGATCCTGTTCTGTTGTGCAGAGAAAGGCCTATTCTTCTGGCTTTATCCAGAAAATTTGAGGTATTTCAGAGCGATGCAGATCCATCTCCAGCTTGCTAAGTACACGCTTTCTGTCGTGGGTGCATGCTTGTATAGGGATTCCTCAGGCAACCAAAGGAGAGGCAATGTACAGCCAGTTACTTTCA
The DNA here is from genome assembly GCA_023055505.1 of Callipepla californica brunnescens. Classification (NCBI taxonomy): domain Eukaryota; kingdom Metazoa; phylum Chordata; class Aves; order Galliformes; family Odontophoridae; genus Callipepla; species Callipepla californica. The sequence goes on along the minus strand of JALIRH010000003.1, from coordinate 34,479,763 downwards.
TCAATAATATATTGTGATTTACATTTCTTCTGAGGCTCTACACCATCACCTCAGAGTTTCCAAGTCATGCAGTAAATATTTAATTTCTACTTCACTGTGTTATTCTCCATTTCTGTTTTTGGAATCTGTGTCTAGCTATTGGCTTCCTTCACAAAACAAACAATACTTGGTACTGTAGAGGAAAGCTCATTTTTGTGTGGTGCTAAGCCAAGTAAGGAAAGCATATAGCTCCTCAAAACAAATGAGACAATCACTCTTTGGGTAAAACAGATGCATTTTCCTCTTGTCTGGTAAAACTGTATCTTTGCCTATCATTTTTCTTGACGTGTTTCTGAGATGGACAAGTTTCATTCTGGAACCTATCAATGTCTAAGGTAAAGATGTGAATTCAACTTGTTGGTATACCTGGAAATGTGCATTCTGAAGCAACCTCCAAATGCCAGGATTCTTTAATTGAAAAGGGAAACGTGCTCAAGTTTCTGGTTCTCAATATGCAGAGGACAACTTTTTTATTTATTTAATTTTTTGCTGTTTGTCTCACAGACATTATTAACAGCATTTTATCACTTCTAATACGCAGTAGCCATGTACTTCGTGTGCTTTACAATGCCAGGGAATACGGAATTAACACGGTGAGAATTCAGTATGTAATACAGGGTACAGTGTTCTACTAAAACAAATACTTGCCTATGAACTTGAGATGCTCTATAGCATAGGCTTGTTTTCAGTAAAGAGTAGAAGAGCAGATTGTTTTTTTTTGTTGTTGTTTGCTTGTTTTTGTCCATGACAGAATGGTTCCTATTAACCTAAATTTCACTTTTTATTTTTTTTTATTTTTTTATGGTAGAAATTCTTTGACCTTGAGGAAGAGAGCGCATGCTTTCTCAAAGATCAGAAGAACACCTCCCTTCCAAAACTAAACCGTAACAAATACATGGTGACTGACGGAGCTGCCTACATTGGTAAGTAACCATAACTCCAGCACTTTTAAATTTTTCAGTCCTGATTTAACACCCACTTATAAATGAGGAATCTACAGCTGATTTACTTATTAATTATATTACTAGTTTAATTTCCTTGGGAACCTGACTGAAGATAGCTTTGGGCTTCTTATTTAAAATCTCTTAAATTTCTTTTTTTCTATGAATCAATTTCTCAAAAGCAGTAAATGTTTTCAGAGTTTAAAAATCAGACAAAAATATGAATCCAACATACTTCATGAAATAGGGATAAATATGACTAACGTACTCTGTTGGATGGATGGCTCTCCATTTCCCATGTTATAGAGTGGTTTGGGTTGGAAGGGACCTTTAACACCATCTAGTTCCAGTGCCCTGCTACAGGCAGGGACGCCTCCCACTAGATGAGGTTATTCATAGCCCCAGCCAGCCTGGTCTTAAACACCTTCAGGATGACAGCACTCACAATCTCTCTAGACAACCCGTTCCAGTGTCTCACATACTCTAAAAGTGAGAGTAAAGCATTTCTTCCTAATATCTAGTCTTCTCTCTTTTGGCTTAAAACCATATCCTCTTGTCCTGTTGCAACCTGCCCTTATAAGAAATTACTCTCCAGCTTTCCTGTAGGCCCCTTCAGATACTGGAAGGCTGCTATAATACATCATATCTAAACTTACAGTCAATTCTACTAAATACTCTACAAGTAGCTGTCGTCCTCCCCTTCTGCTATCATCTTATCTCATTTAACTATACTGACATTTCAGACATTCGTTTCATCATTAGATATATGTCTAATTGGTATTTCAGGTTGAAGTTATGCTTATATTAAGTAAGTATCTGCATGGCACTGAGAAAATTTCACTATCAATCAAATGTTCACTAAAATGCATGATAATATCTATCTTAAAAAAATAATGAAACTGACAGAGGTGTGCTTGAGCTGCAGGATCAAAAACAGCTACTGGATTAGTAAGTTACAAGATTTCTAAAAAGTTTGCAGATGCATTCTTAATATGCACATGTCCCTCTCAACCTATCCGAATCTTACTTTTCGTATTAAGTAGCTGAGCTCACCCTCTTCTCTCCACCAAAACCACAGAGTCACAGAATTGTAGGTGTTGGAAGGGACCTCTAGAGACCATGGAGTCCAACCCCCTGCCAGAGCAGCTCCCTAGCCCAGGTTGCACAGGTAGGTGTCCAGGTGGGTTTTGGACGTCTCCAGAGAAGGAGACTCCACCACCTCTCTGTGCAGCCTGTGACAGTGTTCTGTCACTGCACTGTGAAGAAGTTTCCATGCATATTTGTGCAGAACTTCCTATGCTTCAGTTTGTGGCCATTTCCCCTTGTCCTGTCACCACACACTGCTGAGAAGAGTCCAGCCTCGTCCCTTTGCCTTCTGCTCCTTAGATATTTATAGATGTGGATCAGATCCCCTCTGAGTTGTCTTTTTTCAAGGCTGATCAGACCCAGGACTCTCAGCCTTTCCTTCCATGTCCTTTATCATCTTTGTGCCCTCAGCTGAACTCTTTCCAGGAAATCCCTTTTTTATACTGGAGAGCCCAGAACTGGACACAGTACTCCAGGTGAGGCCTCACTAGGGCAGTGTAGAGGGGGAGGATCACATCCCGTGGCCTGCTGGCTTGCACGAGCTTCCTATTCATCTTTTTACTCCATTTTTAATTCTTTCCACTACCCCAATAAAATCTGAGTGCCTTGTAAGGTGTCTACACATCATAGGTTCTAAGCTCTTTTTTTGGGATTTTGTTTTGTTTTAGTTTTTCCCATATCTGTATTTTCATTGCTACAGATAGACAGACATATATACACATGGATTTGAAGACAAATATACAACTAAATCTGCGCCGAAGTAATGTTAATGACCTGATATATCTTTTCCTTGGAAGCACAGGAAGAATGGTTCCTCATAATGAGTGTTGAATTTTTCATTCTTGACCATTTCAGAATTCTTAATATTTCCTATTGAAGCAGCTAAAATGACTCCCAAAGAAAGGACATAAGTTTCTCAGATACCTTGGAATTTTACATGTGTACGTTCAGACATTCTTTTGGTCTCCAATAATAGCATTTCTCTCCAAAATATTCCATGTGCTCTAAATGTAGATCTTAAGGAGTTAGGGGTTCTAGTGAAAGAGAAATAACTGAAACTCTTGGATTACCTTTTTTTCCATTAATGCAGCTACCCTCTCTGACTTGCTTTCACCAAGTTCTGAAATGCTCACGTGTTACCTTAGACTTTGACAAAGGCGGTAAGAACTGGACATAAAATCTTGTTTTAGTTTCCTGAAGTAGCTGTCAATGGGTAACCTAAAAGTGCTTTGGTTCAGCATAACGTGATAGATAGTGGTTGCTCTATAAACATATTTTCATTCTTGGTACTGAAAAGGTTGATGACAAATATTACACACACGCACATAAAATATACATGCATACATAATATATAAAAAGCGAGCAAATTAATTTTGAATACATAACTTGTTCTCACTTATTGTGTATTCCTGCCTTTACTTGTAGGTAATTTTGATTGGGTAGGAAATGCTTTTACGCAGAACGCTGGAGCAGGCCTCGTTATCAACCAAGCAGACGCGGGGAACAGCACAAGCATCATAAAGCAACTCAAGGCTGTTTTTGAAAGAGACTGGTATTCACATTATGCCAAAAGTTTACAACCAACAAAAATGCCAAACTGCTTTAATCACAAACTCAGTAAAACAACATCAAATAAGACTGCCATGAGCAATGTGAACTAGAAAGACTACTCTACTGTTTAGTATGGCGATGAAGAATTACAATGGGGTGTAGCCCTCTTTCATATTTACAGACAAAAGACTTCAGCAAAAAAAAAAAAAAAAAAAAAAAGTTTGGTGGGGGGGGAATTGTTTTTAGGAAAAAGCACACTTACTTATATAAAAACTGTCTAAAATATATTCTGTTGATTTGAGACTCTCAAGTTTGTTACTTCTGACACTGAATGTCATCTCTGCTTCCATGTTAATTTTTATGTTCCTCATTTGAACTTAACTGAAACAGAACTGACTCATGCTGTTTTAAGAACTTCCCAAATTGCCATCCTGGCTAAAACAAACCTCAGCAGATCCGAGATCCTGGCTACGAAATGGCATTCTAAGATCAGTTACTGCTGATGTACAAGTAGATGGTAGGTTTACTCTATTGGAAAAGATAACAGAAAAAGGATATATTCACCTATCCGAATAATCCTCTCTAAATAAGCATCCAGTCATGCAAGTTTTTCTAGTTTTCAGCATTCAGTTTGAGCATCACTCTTACAGGTTTTCTAAATAGCCTTAAATTACATTTGAGTTCTGTGACTGGTAATTTATTAATTTCTGAAGAGGACAAAGGTTTTGAGGGATTGAAGTTGACCCAGTCAAATTCATCAGAATCCCCAAAACTTCTAAGTTAAATAAGTTTTCATTAACATAATGTTGATTCCTTTCAACATAACAGCTATTTATAATTACAACAGCATATAACAATGTAGACCTCTTCATTAAAAGCAAAGATTGAGGACTGATTTTTTCTTGCAATCTCAAGAAAAAATGTCACTGAAGTTAAATATAAAGTGCAGGTCAGCAGTTGCTTGCTGACTCATTTTTAGATAAATGAATACATACAAAAAAATGTAAATAATGTTTAGGATAGTCAAGGGTTCTGCCAAAAAAGCAAAAATTGTTACGTTTCATACTTTTTTTTTTCCCCTTCACATCAATAAAAAAACTGCAAAATGGCATTTTTTATAAATGTCATCCCTATAGATGAATATATCAGCACAACAGAAATGTGATACTATCACATAGGCCACATTTTCAGTTGGCATTAATGGTGTCCCTCTACAACCATGACTCAGTTGCACTAAGATGCAACTGTTCTATAAAAGTGTGAATTTGCTCTTTAAAAAAAGGTACTAATGTGTGGTAATAGGATTTTCTCCATCCCCATATTAGCTTAAGTTCTTAATGAAAATTACCATCCTTCTGCTGAAGGAATCCAGGCACAAAAGCAAACTGCATTCTTCATTTTGCTGAAAATGTACTGTACCCAAAATGCAGACTGTCCTCACCATGCTGAATGTTACAGAAGAAACACTTCAAAAGCAGTAGGTTAATAGAAAAGAAATGTCTCAAAGGATTATTTATTTATTTTCACCTTAAGAACAAGTTAATTAAAAAGACACCCTGACTCAGAATGCAGGTTTCATTTACAAACTTAAAAAAAAGTAAACACTAAAAAAAATAATAATTATTTTAAAGAAAGCACAGGTTTAGAAAGTGTTCCTTTTTAGAATTTCCTAATGTCACTTTCTGTCAGTTGCCAGCTGGAGTGAGGGACACACACACCATGAAACTAGTAGTGACTGAAAACACACTTCTAACAAACGCTGTTTCTTTAGCAATTTTGCACTTGTACATCACCTTACTGAAAAGAATTTTATTAGTTGTCTACAGAAGAGAAGTGCAGAGCTCTAATGCTCAAGAACACTCTGTAATGTTCAGATGAACCCATGCAATTTATTAGCCTTCACATATACAGAGAAGAGCATATACTCTGACATTCATTTAAGAAACAAAAAAGTAATCTGAAAAAAGTTACCTGAGTTGTTCTGAAGGAAAGGTCTTTGCAAAGAAAAACTTTTGTATTTTCCTTTTTCTGTATATAACTTTAGTATATGTATAGCAGATATGGTAGAGATCCCCAGCATTTAACTTTTTTCTATTATTAAAGTTTAGTCCAGGTTCATCTCTGGTGAAACTCTTACAAATTCAGCTGAGTTAAGTCACCAATGAATTTTGTCTTCTGAGTCAACGGGGAAAAAGAAATTAAAATACAAGATTTTTAAAAACAGGTTGGGGTATTTGTAAACTTTGAGAGACTGAGAATAAGTCCCAACAGGGTGATCTTAAAGCTCAAGATAAATTTAACACTAAGTCCTTAGAAAAAATTGAAAAAATAAAAAAAAAAAAAAAAAACCCAAAACCTACACAGAACCTTCTCCCCACTGTCCAGAGCTGGAAGGGTAGCTGTAGCACCTGATGGCAATAATATCCAAGAAGAATTCATGTAGTATTTCCCCCTTGCATTATGGATACTAACAATGTCTTAAGTTTTTGAAATGGTGTTTTGTACATGTAATGAAGAATTTCAGTGAAAGAGACATTTGTCAAATGATAAAGCTAATCTGTCTCTTCAGATTTAGTATTTAGTGATGAGATAATGGAGTTACCACTGACCTATTTATTATACCAAATGAATGATTCATATGTAATAGTTTCATTGGACAGATCCTAGGGAAATACAGTTCTGAGCATTAACTGCATTCAATTGTTTACAAGTACATTCTTATTGACTGGATGAACAAATTCTGATGTTTCAATGACTCCCTCCTCCCCATAGTAGTAGCATATTCTGTTTTTATGATGGAAGGGGTCTGGTTTTCTCTGAGCAACTGTAATGCAAAATAGCATCAGCCATTCCACAGCTGGATTGGCAGGCTCAAATTTCATTTGGTATAAAGCACAGGTTGGTGTTTTAATAGCTGTTCGGAATGGCAGCAGCTCCCAAAGCAGCACAGAAGGCTTTGGTCGGTTACATTAGCTAAAAGACAAAGTGCATCCTTGGACTTCAACAGGTAGGAAATTAAGGAAAAAAACAAACAATCACATGACCATTATTTTTTAAAGCTCTTGCAGCCATTATTTGTTTCTGGCTAGCATCGTTCCTGCTTAACTAGATTTGCCACAGCAGCCTCTACTGTGGTTTCAGCTCCTTCTGCCAATGTAAATAAATCTGTAACAAATCTATTCCACATTGATTTAGCAGAGATCGTCTAGACCAGTTTCCTCTTGCTTCAGCTCTTCTGAATATCACCACTGCACAATTTCCAAACCTAAAAGGAATTTGCATTCAGTCGTGTCTCACAGACATCAGAGACATAATCCAAAAGATGCACTTTCTCTAATCCCCTTCTAACAGGCATTGGTAACTCTGTCATACTACAAGCAATTTCCTAAACAGAACAGCTTTATTCTTAAAGAGTACAGACTGTAGTTGTTGTTTGCTGCATTTACTAGTGCCTTACTCATAGTTTTTTGTTTAACTGTTCCTCAAGCAAAGTCCTGCTAAGATCTTGCACCTGGTTCTGAGGCATACAGCAAGCCTCCTAAGTAAGAAGACTACACATTGTGATGTTTACAGGTTAGTACCTAACACTAAAGTCACAAAAAGTCAAAAACTGTATGTACAGTGTTGTTCCAAATGTCAAGAATGTAATTCTGAGAATTTTTATCACAGACCAGTTTTAAAACTGAACTTCACAAACTACTCCTGCATTTATTATTATCTAGTATACAATGTGAATAAAGCAGTCTATGCTACTGAAGTATAAAAACAAGTGAAATCAGAATTCTCCCAACACCTGGCTGCCAGCAAAACATCACCTCAGGAATTCATTGAAGCACAGGGCAAAGCCCAATACAATGGTTACTTTACAGTTCTCACATGACACAGCTCAAGTAGTTCTGGGCAGGCCACCCCTCTTTTCTGCCTCTAGCTCCTATTTATCACGCTACAAACCAGGCAGCAAATAGTTACCAGGTCCTTGGTTGCTGGCAGTCTGTGTGCAGGGAAGAAGGATGTTCTGTTTTTAATAACTATTGCCCTGAACAAGTATCTAGAGCTGCTCTCCATTTCCCTCCAAAGACCAGCGAAGCGTGCATTACGTACCATCACACAATGGCCATAGTTGTACCACAACAAGAAAAGTTTTAAGTTTTTGTCTGATTTACTTTTTTTTGTAAGAAATCAATCTTTGAACTGAACTGGCTGGCTTTGCTGTGACATGTTTTGCACAATTCAGAGCCCAGTATTCCTTCTAATAAATCCAGACTGTCAACACATCTTAGGGGAAAGCTTGAGGAAGGACTAAAAAAATGCCCAGAATTCTCCTTTTAAGAGATACCCATTCTTTGCATTCTACTAACCATCTAAATGCTTTCCACTACTTCATTGAGTATTGCATGCATAAAAACTGAACTACGATCCACAGGAATATTACCCAGCATTTCCTATCTAAGGAGAAACCCACACAGAGAATTTTTATGGTTGGCTTTTTTGTGACTTTAGTGTGTACTTACCAAAACTAGCATACTTTTCCAATTAGATGGTAAGACATCAGCTGGCTATTTCAGATTTTCAAACTGAAGTCCTTTACAAATATCTTCCTCTTGAACACAACGTACTTGACTCCTGTGAGTGGTCTTATAGAGAGTTGTAAGTTACCTCTTTGACTTCAAAATTAACCATTCATTTTAATGCAAAAGAATCGACTACACCTATTGATGTTTAGAGACAGAAACTTCTGGCACTGATTTACTTCCACTCCTATCCTTTCTACACATATATACTCATGTTTTTTCACTTTGTCCAATTCAATCTATTGTAAAAAGAAGAATGAATCCTTGGTGTATTTTAAGTTCACAGTGTTACTTCCGGAGTTGAATACACCATTGAACACAATCCACTTTTAACACCACACACTACAGTAGCTCAGCTGTTACTTCAGACAGTATGCTTTTCTCACCTATGATTTTTCCACTATAAGTACTGCTGAATATTACTTATGGATTTCTCAGTGTTGAACCAGGTTGCTCTTGCATCATTACTTCACACAAATGCCTTAGAAGCTTGCCAAACTAGCACGTAGAAGAGACCTCATACTAAAAGTCTGGACAGTGAAAGAACTCACGTGCTTTACAACATGTGGATGCTGAAGTCAGCAGATGAACTCTAGTCCTGTAACAGCCAGGGAGCTGCATGTTTGAACGTGTCAAGCTTCTCTTTAAGAAGAAAAATACAGCTGATAGCTGATTGAAGTTACAGAATAAAAGACAATATAGCCAAACAGTTCACAATTGTAGCACTCTAGAGGATTACTTTGTGCCCCTACTGAAAAGTTTTATGTTACATGGCTGCAAATCTGAATAATGAAGTATCAACATCATTAATACAACTGGGCATTGCATTCTGTAAAATAATCAACAGTCGTGCCCTCAACAGTTTAACATGCAATTTGGGTAGAGAGAAAGGAAGGAAAAATAGCCACAGAGCTACAGATTCACAACCTGAATCAGACTGGGTAATAGCTCCCAGCTAAGTTCTTGTTCTGCTCCTTTCCCTGCAAGATCTTGCATTTCTTAGGCACCCGCCCTTCCCTTCTTCAGGAAAGAACTCACGTGATTATTTCCAGAACGAGGAGGAAAATTTCAACATTTACAAAATTTATTTTCCTTAACAGAAAGCAGAGAAATCAGCATGAGTAAGAGACCGCTGAATTCTATCTAGCAGGTACTGAGAAATAAAGCAACATCAGAAACTGAGCTGCTTCTTATACATTATACTTCTTTAGTACTATATAAACAAAGAATTTACACACAGCAAATACCTGCAGATATTGTATCGTATGTCATATTTGGGTATGTTTTCTCAATACACAAATACAGTCAAGTGGGACAGATACCATTCTGAACTGGTGAAAACTAAGCACAAGCATCAGCTCATCAAATCCGATACATAAATCACACTCAAGCATATATGTATTTTCTAAACTGAAATGCTACCTAGAAAAAGTTTACAAATGAGTCAGAAGTAACCTTGAAGATTCCTGGGATCTTCATGGGGCAAGAACTTCATTTTGAAGCCTAAAGGCACAGAACATTGTATGAAGCATTGTCTAAACAAGTCAGTAGGTAGCACATACAATGAATGGGAAACTCTTGAAATGGAAGCTGTGGGGCCACACTTTAATGACGGACTTTCTAACAAAATTCTAGAAGATCTGCTCAGTATTCTGTCAGTATTCTGCTCCACTTTATTTCTCATTTGTACCTCCTCAAATGATACTGTACCTGTATTTTTGTTTTTCTTGAAACTTGAAAATCCTAGAAGAAAAGCAGGATGCTTCTGGAAGCAACAGCTGTTTCTTTCTAAAGGCTGAGGAGCCAATCTCACTTGCCCTCTCATTGTTTCCTGCTCCTTCAGCACTCATCCCAGGTTTTCCACTTGTCATTGCCCAAGAAGGAAAGGAAAATACTTCTTCTACTTACCTGCTTCTTACAAAAATCATAAGCTGCTCAGCAAGCTTTTGCCCTTTCAGAGAGCCCTTACCTAATTCAGTACTAGGGAAAGCAGAATAAAGGAGCTGAAAAACATGAGGAAAGTGTGTTCACCTGGAGAAACATACACATACAAAAGGATGGGAGAAGGAATAAAGAGTGGAAGAAAAAAAATCTGGCAAGTTTTACATGATGCAGAGGTTCTGGTGACAGCCTCCTCGTGGCCTTACTTTGTTCTAAATTTTTTTTTTTTGACCATGCAGCCATATTTGTAACAACTGAAATCTGCAATTAACTTTAGTACAGTAAGGTGAGAGGACTTGAATTCACTTCCTCACTTTAAGAGATAGGTGAAAGAGGCAGGTAAAAGTGCAGAATATACTCTCTCTTCTTTCTAACGAATAGTTCCTTATTAGCAAAGCTAACAAAGTTTCTAGAAAACACAAAGCTCCTACCCATCCAAATTGTATTTGTACTCAAAAGGTGGTATATACCTGTGGAAAACTGGGGCTCAGAACAAAGTACAATCTGTCCCACTTCCCAGGGGAGGACCATAATAAAAGCAGCTGCGACACCTGCTTTCAGCAACCTGCAGATGTTTTAAATAAATTCCCAGGCAAGACTGAAGGAATTTTCCCCGTGGAAGGAAAAAAGAAAGGCAAATTCAGTGAGAAACCAAAAGAACTTAACGCAAATGTTAAAATGCCTATGAAGTCAGGATCAAAATGAAGCACATTCTCACTTTTGCCAACATTTACAAAATAATTTAAGGAATGGAAGAGTGGGAGGCCAGTGCAGGACCCCAAATTAGTAAAGTTGATGTTTCTAAATAAACAATCCATTACGTTTGTGACAGTCCCCACATGTAAACCGCTGCTCTGAATATGGGAGCGCAGTGTCTGTGAATCACTAGCACTGATGTGCTGCACAAAGTTTTGACATTAAAGGTCTTACAGTCCACCTGCGAAAGCTTCTAAGTCAGGCAAAAAAGAAGGTTTCTATATATATTTATACAAACCCTACTGCCAAGTAGTCACTAAAAAAAAAGAAATAATAATAATTTCTGACAGTCCTCAGACTAGATTTTCAAGACTGCAGAAAAACAGAAAAACAATATTTACAGCAGCAAAACAACTAGAACACACTGCAAACCCATCTTCCAACTGTCAGGTAACCGATACGGTAGAGTTCAGGATGCCCCCATATCCATCTCAGATTCCAAAAGTCCTCATTCCAGATACCATCTGAGAAGCTGAGATTCCACATACTAAAATGTTCAGAGCCAAATCCTCAGAGGAGAAATGGGTACACCAGAAGAGCTAGAAACATCTCTAGCACAGCGACTGTTCCACTGTAATCCTACTGTGAGGCTGACAGGAAACAGCATACCTCTGACTGGGAAGGGCTGTGTGTCCTTTACTAGGAAATGGGAATAGAATATGCACACACAGACTCAAGATAACAAACTACCAAAGTGAACTGGCTACAGCATAGGAACACACTAACGTAACAGATTCTGATAGCACAAACCAAAGACGTCTACTCATTTTTTCATTCCCAGATATATGAGTAACAAAGCTTACTTCAAACAAACAGAAAAACAACAAAGGGCAATGCTTTTTGAACTAAACACTCCCGGGAGGATTTCACTTTCCTTCCCCTCCCTCCCCCAGCTACTACTGCCCCCCAGTTCTTCCTGTTCTCTTTCTACACCTTTTTTTTTCCATCAGCCAGTATTTCTGCTACCTCCCCCTCTTACCTGGCTTTTTTCCATTTTTGAACCATTATTTCTTACACTCTGTTTTTGTAGGACTCCTTTGCTGTTTTGCACAAAGCAGTGAATCCCTGCAGCCTGCTTCTGGGGTGCTGTGACATCCTCCATCATTACCTCTGATAGCTTTACCTGAAGTGCCAAGAGAAAGGAGATAAATGTGCATGCTGTTTAAACACCAACATTTTTATTTTATTTTTACTACATACAAAGACAAGGAAAGCGGAATTCAGGCACTACTGAAAAGATACCTGAAAGGGAAAAGGGTTTTAAGTCATAACCTTCACTCCCAGTTTTACCTTGGCATGGCCAAGGCTCGTTACCAGAATCAAAGCTCACACAACTAACACAAAGCTTTGCCTCCAAACTTGTTGCTCCCTGCTGTCCTGAGTCCCACACCAGGTGACACTGCCAAGCTGTGCAGAATGAGCAAGGCAGAACCATGCACAGCAGCAAGCTCCACAGCCCCTACTTTCTCCTCCAAGTTCCCTGCAGAGAGGTCTAACCTAGGTACTGTCACCTTGCAACAGATGAACAGTCCAAGCTCACCATCATATATGTGACCACTGCCTTCAAGAAAGTAACTGAAGAAAAGAAAGCCTCCCTGTGGGTGTGATTTTGGCACTGCATTGTATTATATTTCCCTACACAAGCTGAGAGTAACAGGAGTATTTCATCAAGTTTGCAGGGCAGAGAGGACATGTACTATACGAGTTTACTACTATGCCTCCTCTATCAAATAGAAAAAATCTGTCTAAACTTATTTTGAAAACTGCATGGCCAGCTTATGCAGTAGTTAGATATGTGTCAAGGTTGCAGTATTACTCTCTAAGGAGAATACAGTAAATATGCTTATATATTTTGTTAATTCGAGCATTGTGTAGTCTCCAAGCTCTTCTATGAGAAGTAGGGATAACTTCTCATCGTCTTTCCTATTTCAGAACACAGTATTTATCACAGATGTGTACAATACAGTGGCATAGCTTAGGCCTGTTATATAGGTCAGTACCTGCAATGCACATGAGAACATAGTCTGCCTCCACAAAGGAGAGTGGCTGCAAAATCTATTTTGGATAACCCAATTTGTATTTAAGGAAATCAATGTGTGGTCATTTCTAGAACTGTGAATAAGGCAACTGCTGCATGCTTATATATTTGATAAGTTTTATTATACTATATCCTTATATGAATGCCTATGCAGTGTAAATGCTTTAATATAAGATACTGAATTTTTTTTTACACCTTATTTTCTAAACGACGCTACATTTTACCACATCTTTCTCCATTTTCTATGTTGATACAAAGCGCAAGCAGGAAGAAACACGATTTTAATAACTCACACAGCAGCTCTTCATAAACATTATAAAAACACATTCTTATATAAAGACTTTTAACTTGGCAAGAAACGTGCTTCCTTTCTACACTGGGCTTGGTTCATAGCAATACCTGGGTAACGGACATTTACTTAGCAGAAAACAGAAAATCAGAGTCTGTACATGGGGCTGTTAACTCTGATGCAAACCAGTACGTCGGTACGTTTTGATACCTTTGGAAACATAACTCATCTGCATTTATTAGGAAAACAGCTGACCTGTCCTGATTCAATCTGAAAGTAAACACCCTCTTTTAAAAACCCCAAACCAAGCGGTTGCTGTTTTTCATGCTGCAGGATGACAAGCAACGCAGAAATTTTATTTTCTTCTTTTTAAACAACCTCAGCACAATGAGTTCATGTTATCTGTCTGTGAACTGGGCCCATTGTTTACAGCATTACTCTACTTAACTCTACTTAATTCAGTGTACTTAGTTGAATGAGCAGATTGATTCTTTGAAACTAAAAACAGCTGGCTTTGGTTTGGCCAGAGGCCGGGGAAGCTGTGGCCTGGAACAGGACAGGTGCTGCTGCACCGGGGCATTTTGCACGTAAGGGAATCACTGACTGAAAGACCGATGGCTGAGAGAGCACTGTCAGCACTTGGAAGTGGGTAATACTGCACTGCTGCAAACTAAGTTACCAATGACAGAACACTATTTCAAGGAAAAAACACACTAAAGATATGTAAATATTTATTTTAATGCTGCAGCACCATAGCTATCATTTTTCACTGCTTTGATATCCAAGGATTCTTAGTACTACACCGATGAAATTCATCTGCTTTGATTTTTAGTTTCACTATTTTCATTCAAAGCAAAGTAACTCCTATTTCTTTGTACTGCACTGAAATAAAAGAAATCTTGTTTCAGTATGTGATGCTTTTCCTATTTTCTTTTGGTTGTGCTTCGGTCAGCAGTTGTGCCTCTGAGTGCAGCCTAGCCCAGCTCCCAGCCCCAGCCCCGGGACACAGATGGAGGACGTCCATCAGGCTGCGTGCTGCTCACCCCTGTTCTAAGCTTCAGGCACTTAAGGCCACGCCCAAATCACATTTCTAGGCACATCAGGCCCTCTGTCACCTATGTCCACACTGAACAGTCTGTAAGGCAGCCCTGCCAACTATGTCAACACCAATAAGAGAAGCAGCAGCACGGTACAAGCCTGAGCAGCACCTAGTATCATCTCAGCTCTCCATTAGCATCCTGCCTCCCTGCCAGCCCTCACCTTACTCTCTCACTGACCGTGCTCCAGCCAAGCACAGCTGGTACAGCTCCCTCTGGGGAAGAAGAGAACACAAATTGGGCCACCAGTACCAATCTGTGCAACCTCGCCATACAGCCAAGGAGCTGCTCTCAGCATCTCTCATGTTCAGATACCACTATTGATACCCTTAACGCTACACCATCCAAATCTAAACCCAAACAGCAAATCTTGCTAGCAGGCAAAAGTGCAGCCTCCTCCAGGACGTCTTTTACCTACGAGTACTCCAACCCAGCAGGGAATTCTGTCTGCATTTCCAGTTCTTCCCCAGCTAAGCAGGACCAGGTGCTACTGAAACCATAACCTGCCCCATTATACCATCCACGAAGAACAGCATTTGTCAGAAGAGATACTATAACAACAGGAAAAAATAAAACCTGCTAAGCTCTTCTGGTTGTTGGTTTCTTTTTTTTTTTGTTTGTTTTGTTTTGTTTTAAAGTTCTCTAAGAAAAAAGTAAAACTGTCTAATCTCAGCTCAGCCAAAGATCAAGGCTATAGAGCCTCACTCTGCACTTCAAGCCCCAACCTTTTCTTGGTGTTATTGCTGCTTAGACCAGCAGGAGGCTAATTACAAAGGAGGAAGAAAGATACATTTTATATAGGGTAATGAAATGGAAGCACCTGAAGATACTGCAGTAAATTACTGGAATAGCTGAGCTTATCAGATGGCACCAATAAAGGAGACAGTCACAAGCTCAGATTCTTTCTTGTACGCTTCACACCTGAAAGCAGCTGCTCCAGTAACAGCACAGTGGGTACAACTTCTATGTTAACTCGTAATTATTCCTGCACAGAACAACAGCCTAAAAAAGCACTGACATCTGATACAGGCAAGTAACATTAACTGTTAAAACATAGAGCAGATTTTCATGCTTGGACATTTGCACAAGAAGATGTAAAAGGACTCTCCTGTTTCTTACTTTCCCTGGTTATTACAGAACAGGGTTGGCCTGCTGCCTGTCAGCCTCCCTCCCTCGCTCTCTCCCTCTGATACTTTCAGTTCTAATACCTCTGGCTGTTTTCCTCAACCCCACAACAGTCTGTTCTAGGAGACAGCCAGAAATGACAGCACAGCCTGAATCAATGGCCCAGAATTTTATTTGCAGCTCTAATTTGATATACAGTAGGGCTATCGACCTCCCATTAGATCTGAAAGAGCGAGATAGCATTTGAAAAATTAATGCAAAAAGGAAAACAATCCGTACTATGTGATAGCCCAGGTCACCTCACAAACTAAGAACTGGACTATGAAAATAAGAACAACCCAAACAGGAATTCTCTACCTAAAGATCCTGTTTCCCTGCTTGGGAGGGGAGAGCCTTTCCACAAAGGGGTGCAGCTGTGGGCCAAGCAGTCCACCACAAGGAACAGAAGGGATACATAACCTAATAAAGTAGGGCACTGATGCTCAAAGATGTTGACATTTCAAACCCAGAATTTTGTCGTTCCTCTCAAATGAAGAGTCCTCTGCTAATCTCTGATTGAGTCTTAATAGGCACTTCTCACTGAGTGCCACATACGTATTTAAGTAACACTGCAGTGGAAGAAGCCAGCAAGAGATGGCACACACAGCAGAGGAAAAGCAACAGCAAATTAGCTATGGTGTGCTTCTGGACCGTGCCGATACTCTTGGCAGTATATAACATAATCCCCTCCACATCTCCCTCCCCCTAAAAGCCTTTTTCTTTCACACTCTTGTTTTTAAATGGTATGCTCCATAAAGGAGCTGACAGTCATAACACACTAACACTGTGCTGTGACTGACTCCTGAACTGTGCATGCCTCGTGCTGTTGCCCCAACACCAAACTGGTGCACCTACAGAGAATTCTGCTGAACACAGCCCAGGTTTTAAGCTATTTCTGAAGCGTGTAGTAATCCAGATCAATGGAAATGCATTACAGACTTCAACAGGAGAGCTAGAAAGACAACCATCAGGATGTTGGGCTCATTGCAATCAGACTTCTGAAGCACATCACTCCTGCAGCCAATGGCTGATGATACACCCCAATCGGGCTCAGTACCAGGTCATGTTGTGGCCACTACTCTCCATCCTTACAATGATTGTAACCAGAACCAAACCAGCATGGCACTAAGTTATCAAATAGGTTTGTACTGCTGATGTAATGCAATACTCGCACAGACAACGTTCAGCCAACAAAACATTCATGCTGCCAGAAAGGTCACGCCTTGTGCAGCAAAATGAGTTTAAGCAAGCTCACTTTGAAGGTTTATAAATGCTTAAAGCGTCTCAGCACACACAGAACTGTCATACTAGTTCTGCCCTGCTTACAGTACAAAACTGCTCAGATAAACCATTTCTAAGCAAAAGCACCAGTTAAACCAATGAGATAACTGCAGGGAGAAAATGATTGACAAATTCATTCCAGTTCATCCTGGTACAGCATTTAGAGTTGAAATCACAACTTCCATGGATGGCCCTTTCAAAAAGGACAGCAGCTCTATTAGCAGTGCAGGCAGTACCAGGAGACAAGTAAAGCAATAAAACTTATGCCTGGGCATTTTCCAGCCCAAGAGTATAACCCTGAACCCTTCTGGTGTCACAAAAAGGTCTTCGGATTACACGCAGAAAAAAGTGAGATGGGGAAGGCTGGGGGTACTGGCTAAAGAGAACAGCCATAGGCAATCACAACAGCATTCCATTCCGAGCCTACAATAACAACTTGTAAATTCTGCACCCCAGGTTTGTTTCCAAATATCAAACTGACAGCACAATCACCTTTGAAGCCATTAATGTTTTCTTGATCACCTGACTCAGAGAAAAACATTCCAAGTTATTGCAGTATCACACACCCGAACATTTTATAAAGGATGAAACATCTAAATGGTCACATGAAAACATGGCAGAAGCCGCGAGAAAGCATGCTTCACAGGAAAATCTTTTAAAAAGGACTGCTGTTAACGTGAACCAAATATAAAAAGATACATTGGAATAATATAAAAATAAAACGGCAAAATTGTGATCCTCAGCATAAAGTTCATTCTGTCAGGACTGCACATTGCTGCCTTTGGCATACCATGGCCAAACAAATCACACTGATAATACATGCTAGGATGAGCAAATAAGATGGAACTTCTTCCAGTGTGTTTTTGTAAAGAAGAAAGAGAAAAGCCAGCTCTTGCTATGTATGCATACTCTATTATACTTCTTTTTTGCAATTTCACCAACCATTCTATATTTGGTTAGATGAGTAATGAGCGAGACAGGTTTACTACCTTTATAGCTTCTGGAACACACATAGGAATTGAGCTGGAGTGATATTAATAGCTAAGAAATTAATGAGACAATCAGGAGTTCCCATCTGGAAGAAGCCTTAATCTAAACACACTGATTCCTCTGGGTTTTTGCCCCACCTGATACTGCACACCTGTTATACACAGCAGTATCTCCTTAAGAACAAAGGCAGATTTCTCTAACAAACACAGGATTTGAAGAGGGAAGTGCTCAGAGCAGGCCCCAGTACCAGTTTGTGATGCTTCCACAGAACCCGCAAATGTTTACATGCAATAAAGGAATTTCTCTGCAAGGACCAGAAAGGCTTCACCTCCCAGAGCGAGGCATACACCACAGCCCTGGATGGATGCTTAAGAGTAACCAGATGTTGTGGAAATGGGCTCCATGAGATAGAGGCTGTAGTCTGACACATGGCCAAAAGATTGTTTTGCAGCATGAAGTGGCTGGAGCCCCACTAGACAAATCTGCAGTGGCCTGAAGAGAAGTGCAGGACAGTACCAGCCCACTCCAGAGGCACACCACTTTGCAGTAAGAGTGCCCAGGATTGTGGTCTGAATGAAGCGACATGCTCCTTGTGTGCTCAGTATCACTCCATCTCAGTTACCGACCTTATTTCTTCAGAACCAAATACAGCCTGACCTCATTCCTACCACATCTGTAAGTAGGCCAGTATGGTCCTGTGACTAGTGATTTATTAACACAAATTAACATTTTAACTTTTGGCTCAGGTGAGGTAAAACCAAAGATTTTGGAGGATTTGTGAATCAAAAACAAGTCCATCCCCAACTGACCCAGACTGTACAGTAACTCAAATCCCCATTGAGACTGTCTAATGTTCAGCTACATTAGGAACTGTTGGCCCTGAAGTGTAACACTTTAGAGACTGCCAAGTATCAGAACTGTCACAGCTCAAAGGAGCAATAGCACACACATCAGGAGTACTTGACAAGAGTCTGAGAAAATTAACAGTATAACTGTAAATTAAATATCTGTTCCAATTCTGAGCTATAGTAGGTCATAAAAGGCATAGGATTAGAGACCAAACAAAAATGGTGGAATCTTATGGTACCAGCCAGCAGAGATTTGGCTGTAACTAAACAGATGGATGCAGGGAGTACACTTGCTTCAGCTCCCTCAAGAACACCTCCAGAAAATAAAAAAGAAATGCATGTACACTGTGAAAAAGCAACTGCAAATGGTACAATGAAAGAAAGAATAAAAACCAAAAAAAACAACAATACAGCAGCTTTGCTGTACTGGTAGAACATATGAACAAGAATAACAAGGCCTCTGCACTGGTGCAGCCTCACCTCCAGCACCGGGTGCAGGTTTGGCTGTCACAATATAAAGATATGGAAAAAAAAGGGCTACAAAGATGGTGAAGGATCCGTAAGGCAAGGTGTAAGAGGAGCTGGTGTGGTCCCTGGGTGTGCCCAGCACAGAGCAGAGAAGCTGAGGCCTGATGGCGGCTGCAGCTCTCCCAGGGAGCAGAGAGGCAGCACCCAGCTCTGCGGGACAGTGACAGTGCCCGAGGGAACGGCATGGAGCTGTGTCAGGGGAGGGGCTTCTTGTGTACTGTCAACATACTCTTTCACAGAGGGGAACAGAAAGACATGGCACCAAGTCCACCATGGTTCATGGACCCTTTTAAAGGTCACCTAGTCCAACTCCCCTGCAACAAACGAGGACACCTACAGCTACATCAGGGTGCTCAGTCACATCCAGCCAGACTCTGAATGTCTCCAAGGACGGGGCATCCACCACCTCTGGGCAACCAGTTTCAGTGTCTCACCACTGTAAAAAACAAACAAACAAACAAAAAACTTATCTATTCTAAATCTCCCCTCCTTTAGTTTGAAACCAGTTCCCACACACTTGCTGAGCGTGCACTCAATCCCTCTGCTGATGGCACTGATGAAGATAGGAAAGAGTGTCACAGATCCCCTGAGGGACACCACTTGTCACCCATCTCCATCCAAACATTAAGCCACAGACCACCACTCTGCGTACAGTCCTACCATTCTGTGACTTCTTGTCCAGTACTCACAGAGCAGCCCAGTATGCTGAAGTACTTAAGTACTTTCAGTTACCATAAAAATATTCTTCCATACTTTACATCACCACAAATTCTAATCAAGGGATTAGTATCATTTCCACTTCCTCTGCGCTTTTAATGGCGATAAGTGTCAATTTTCTGCCAACTGACTGCCTAGACTCAAGTAACCTTGACATACTGTTTGGTCTTCTACTTTGTTCCAAGGGAGAGAATGACTATCTTCCTCCTCTTCAGAGCACCAATGCCAATCCCACAAGACCTGCTAAGACACTTTTAATTACCTTTTTTGTTGCCTTTTTTTTTTTTTTTTTTTGGCTGTCTTCTTGCTTGGAATAACAGTGTAAAACAATGAAGAGCTGGACATAAAGAAACCTGTCACCTTGGAACAGCTGACATTATGACCAAGCCTGACAACACCTATACTCATATCACTTCATCTTTGGTAACAGCTGAGCTTTAGTGATGAGAAATCTACTCAGCAGCTCCTACACTGAGCAGCTCAACCACCAACAGCACACATCTGCAGGCTCATTGTTAGGGCTAGGGCTGCTAACAATAAGGCAATGAAGACCTGTTTCAAACTGAGACATTTTCAGACCATATTTACTATGCTACAGAGGACTACCAGGATGAATACGCCTGCATACATGTGTGTGTATACCCACGTGTGTGCGCATATATCTGTATACACATACATACATATACACACACAACAAAAGAAAATAAGGCTGAAAAGTAGTCCATGTGGCATTGGCCCCCACTCCCTTGCATGTTTCCATAAAACAACTTTATCATCTCAACTGACCCCCAAACCCACAAAAACAACCAAACCAAAACAAAACAAAAAAACCCAACAGTCTCACAAAATGACTATTTGAAATAATACACAGCTAACTCTCCCGTGACAACCGAAGGGCTAAATGCCAGGTTATACTGCTTGTGGTCAATGACAAAATACTGAATCACCTGCATTACTACGAAGCAAAGACCAAAACCTGCATGCAGTTTAGCTACCAATCAGATCACTACCACTGTATCTCAGTAGCACCTCGGAAGAGAGCAGCACAAGTTCCTACCCCTGGAAATTACCAGTCCACAACCACTGTGAAGTGAGAAAATCATCACAAGCACTACTCTGAAGCTTGGCAACAGCAATCTAACCTTGTTCTTGTGCAGAGATCAATCACTGGCTCTAGTGCAAAGACTGATACAGCTTCTTGCTCCTAAAACTGAAGCGTTATGTTGGTTCAATGTTTGCAAAACTACTGCATTGGTAAAATGAAGGTAACAAAACTAGTGACACCAAATATAATATATAAATTTTTAAATATATATTTGCAACCCCATTTTCAGTCAACATTAATTATCTGCAATTTTTCAAACAGAATGTGAAGAGTTGCCATCAGATGTTCAACTCAAAAGCATGACAGTGTCTCTTCAACAGCCTTTCATAAGCCATTTCTTACCAAAGAAACATATCCCTTATTTCACCCTCACGCCTTATTCCTGTCATCACTGTCAGGCAGTACATACATTTGTCAACAACTCTTTTCAACGATGAAGCACAGGAACAGTAAAATTTCATCAAAAATCTGATGAACGCCTTCAGAGCTCAGTAAGAACTGCAGCCACTGCCAGTGAACCAGATACTGATGTGTTAGATTCACACAAACATGGTCACATATCCCACCTGTGCTATGGTGTTGTTGCTCTCTTTTGTTTTAATAAAAAATGTTAAGAAATAAAACAAGTTTTATTACTCATATGCAATATTTATATGATATACTTTATATGTGGCCCAGGACAACTCCTCTTCAGACAACTGGTCCAGGCAGCCAAAGGTTGGACGGTCACACTCCAATTTCAGGGGTCCAGTAACTTCAGTTAAAATAACATTCATTTCCATTCCATTTAGTCCCACAGAAATCTGCAATACTCTTGAAACTATTTTGCGTCCTAAATGACGACCTCACTATACCACCAGCACACTTAATTACAGCACTAAATGAGCAGCTCACTCCCAAGGTTTCGCCTGTTTATCACTTGCTGCACCAAATGAGCACAAGTTATCGAGGCCCTGAGTGAAACAGAAGCCCCTTGAGGCATCTGCTGCCTCTGCCCCACAGCATGGACAAAAAAAAAAGAACAAAACGAAAGCCTACAAACAGAAACCAGGCCCCATCTAGCGCCGCACCATGGATGGAAAGCAACACACTTACTCGTCCAACCCAGCCCGCCGAGCTTCCGTGGCCGCAACAGCACATGGCCGGCCGCCATGTTGTGCAGCCGGCCCGGCGCTGCCCGGCCCGTGGGTGCTGAAATGGCGGCCGACGCGCGTGGCTGCGCCCTGGTCACACGTGCGTGTTTTACAGTGGCCGATATAGAGCTCTGGGAAGGAGTGGTTTGCTTTGCTTTTTGTTTTCTTCTCCTGTCTAAAGATGCAGCTTCTCAGTGTAGTGCAGCTTAAGCTGGAGTAAAATATAGGATGATCTCACGTTTTGCTGGCCACTGCTTCCCCTGCCAAGCGACTGAAAAATGTTTTTTTCTAGCAGAAATGTACAGTAGAAACAGAATTGCTCATCCTGCAGCAGGGTTATTGCCATGCAGAGGGCAGCATGTGCAGTCTGCCAGGCAGGTATGCGCATCTCTGTAGTATGTCCATTCAATGAAAGACCCTAGGATTTGAAGTACAATTGTAAAAAAACATTCTGGTTGATTGCACAAGGAAAATGGCAGTGGTCACTTGGAGTCATAAAATCATTCCAGTTAAAGAGGACCCTTACTGGTCATCTGGTCCAACTCCTCTGCAACAAACAGGGACACCAACAACTGCACCAAGCTGCTCAGAGTCCCATCCAGCCTACCTTGTGTGTCTCCAAGGATGGAGCATCCACATCTGGGCAGCCAGTCTCAGTGCACCACCATACTCACTGTAAGAGACTTCTCCCTTCTATCCAGGCTAGATCTCCCCTTCCTTAGCTTGAAACCATTCCCTCTTGCCCCATTACCACAAACCCTACTGAAGAGTCTGTCCTCTTCCTTCCTATAGCCCCCTTTAGATACTGAAAGGCAGCTCTCAGGTCTCCCCAGAACCCCAGCTCTCTCAGTTGGACCTCACAGGAGAGGTGTTCCATCCCTTGGATCATGTTTGTGTCCTTCCTCTGGACACTTTCCAACAGGTCCATTTCTCTCCTCTACTGAGGACTCCACATCTTGACACAGTACTCCAGGTGAGGTCTTATCAGCGGAGAGCAGAGGGGCAGGATCACCTCCCTTGAGCTGCTGTTCACACAAGATACAGCCCAGGATTCAATTGGCTTTCTGAGCTGTGAGGGTACATTGCTGGTTCATGTCCAAACTGCCATTTACCAGTATCCCCAAATCCTTTTTACAGGGCTGTGCTCTATCCTTACGACCCTCAGCTTGTATTGACAGTCAGCATTGCCACAACCCAGGTGCAAGACCTTGCACTTGGATTTGTTGAACCTCCTGAGGTTCGTTCAGGCCCACTGCACAGACTGTCTTGGTCTCTCTGACTGACATATCATCTTTTGAGCATGTCAACCACACCACGCAGCTTGACTCTCACACTCCCATTGAATTTAACTGGGAAGTACAAAGCCAGGTACAGTCCTTTGCCTTTTGCACCAAGGTCTCATGCAGTACAAAGCAGCATTTGTCTCCTCTGCTGTCCCCTTCTCGAGGAATAGCAGCATCAGTTTCTCTGTAATTCCTTTGTTTCTGGAAGGATATATACATTTTTAAGTTATTTGGAAAAGAACAAATGCAGCTTCTCTGCAGGGATTTAATTTTAGAACTCATTTCAGACCCCAGATGTGTTCAGGTTATAGCTCTGGGCAACAGATTAATTCATGGGAAAGAAAGTGAAATGAAAAGCTGGTGTTGGTGAGAGCTGTTGCAACAAGCAGAAGGCTCTAGAGGAACACAGTGCAAGGTGAACAAAACATGGGAAAAATACTTACAGAAAAGTCCTTTGTTGGCTAAGATAACATCATATATCATTTACACCTAAACATCTGTGCCATGCATTCAGTCCCAGTGATATGGGGGATAAAATTAGAAGTCTGGAAGAGCTCCTAACAGGTTATCTAAAGCATGATACTCTTACAATACAATCAAAAATACAATCAAAAGCAAGTGCCTGTAATTCATATGTGCAGGGTCAGAATTCAGGACTCCTTCCTTTACCTTAACAGCTACAATAGATACTAAAGTGTATTTGCTTTATTAAGTAGAATGTTCAGCCTGAGTTTTTAGTTACTATAGTGACTCTAGTCACCTCCTTGTTACTGCCTCTGTTGACTTGGGGTCATGGCTCTGCTTAAATTCAGTGTGTCTAACTTCTAAGTAATGGTTAGTCTGGTTAAAGTCTGCACAGAGCAGCAGACACATATTTCATCCTCCTCAAGCATGTGAAATGCCTTTTGGTTTGGGATTTACATATGCATGTCCTACAGAGGGCAAAATGAGGTTTTCTTCCATTGTGCAATTTCAAATGGAACATAGCACATTTAAAAGTACAGATCTGCTCAAAAGAGTTAGGAGGTTTTATATGGCAGTAGACCTTTTCATTTAACCTTTTAGGTTTTATACAGTATTTCTGTACACACAGATGCAGGGAGATCCGCAGATGGTCACAGTGCTTCTGTGATACAAGCCACCGCCAACAGAAAAATGAGTTGTCAGAGGGGGTTCACAGCAAATGGATGCTGTGTTATATGTAACACTCTGCAAATGATCCTAATAGTCATGGAAATGAATTCTGCTTGGCATAAATCACAAGAACTGCTAACTGAAGGCCTCTAAAATGGGCCTATTAGGAAAGGCAGAAATAATGAGATGCTGTGCTATTTTTTTTTTTTAAAGCTCATTAAAATGGGACAGCTGTTGTTTAACAGCTAACTGCAAGAAATGAATGCCAAAAGTAACAGATACTGCAGTTAAGGCTGACTACCTGCCCTTTATCCAAGTGATTTGCATATCATACAGTCAAAGATTGGTATTTTTGCGTGGCTGCCTCCTAAAGACGAGTATAGATGCTACCAAGAAGATAACAAATGCATCATGCTAAGGGTCTCAAAAGATTGCCTCCTTTCCCATCTTGGTGAAGAATGAACACAAACCTGATCTGTCTTCATAATGCACAGACTTGGGAGTCCAGCCATAGCTGGAAGGCAAAAGATGTAATTTGAGATTTCACAAGCAAGGACCTAGGTCTCCTCTCTTGCTAATGCTCTGGAAAACAGGTTCTTAATTACAGTGCTGAGGGAAGAGGCAATGTAACCTTCCAGCCCATCATTAAGGAGCAGTTAGAGCTGTGTTCTGCAGGGAGCCATGCATACTTGGTGCAATGGGAGCACCCTTTCTAGATCAGTCTTCTAAGAGCACCTAGTTTGAGATGATAGCGAGTGTGCAGCAATGACTAAACTGTTCCTCCCTAATGAAACCTAAGAGCTGGAGGGACACACACACACAACAAAAGAAAACCAAACCAAACCAAGAGGACTTCCTAGGTGTTTTCAAAGTGGTGTGCTAGGGATTCTGAGGATCTTGCAGCAAACTGCTTCTATAACAAAAAAATTATACGGGGTGTAAAACCTTCGTGTCTTCAGCCCTCAACAGTGCCCTTGCGGTTATGTCAGAACTGTTTCAGGGCATGTAAAACAGCTTAGCTTAAACCCTAATTTAGCTGAGCTCAGAGATATGACTAGATTTCTAAGGTTCTAGAGTTACTTCTGACAACAAGTAACAGCACACAAATAAAATTTTTTCCTACCCTTACACTTCAATACATTTTACCCTACTGTTTGCCAGAACTGCCTAAATGAAGTAGGGAAGTGTGCTAAAGACGTGAGGAAAACAGTAAACATTCCCAAATACCAGAAAAATATGTTTACTAGCTTAGAGGGAGACACCCGAATAGTAGGCCCTGCTCCTCGCAGCCACCCACCATACTTGACAGTAGCCAACATAATTAAAGGAAAAATATGCAAAGTTCTTACCTAGGACTTGGAAACCTTAACCAGAGGTCATAAAATTGAAGAAAAATAACACTTATAAATG
Source organism: Callipepla californica brunnescens (assembly GCA_023055505.1). Classification (NCBI taxonomy): domain Eukaryota; kingdom Metazoa; phylum Chordata; class Aves; order Galliformes; family Odontophoridae; genus Callipepla; species Callipepla californica. The sequence goes on along the minus strand of JALIRH010000003.1, from coordinate 34,453,861 downwards.
CAGTTTCACACACTGACAAATGTTAACATTGACTGTTTGCTAAAGAGAGGACAAGGAAATTTCTTTTATTAATTGCTTTGTCTCTGCATGGTCACAAACCAAAAGTGAACAAGGTACACTTTCATCATGCACTGCGATCAAAAAAAACGAGGAGCATTCCAAGCAAGTAAACCCAACTGCCAGTGTATTAGCATACTCAAAATATCTTTACTTGGGCAGGAGCTAGGTGTTTGGTAGATGCTAGAATGAATAATCATTATAGAGCAAAAAAAAAAAAAAAAAGCCTCAGTTTTATTCCTATACATAGATTCTTTCTTCACGAGCCAGATGTAGTCATGCCTTCAATAATCTTACACTGAATACTGTCACGGGTTAAAGAGTATTTTGGATCTGTTCAACATCAGATCTCTGGAAGTAATTTCAGCAAGTCTCTTAACATTTGTGAGGATAGAAGGATTCAAAAGTACCTATAGGGACAACGTATCCATGTCACAGAAACATAGACAGTCCAGATAAGATGCTGAGGAAGTATTTTCTTTCTTGACCATTTCAACCTCAATAAGGTTGTCATCACACTACCTATTAGCCCTCCTGAAACAATAAATCTAATCAACCTGAAGCATTCAGCATGACAAGTCACTAAAGTACATGTTTCCCATGGGATTTTCAAGGTAAAAAGAATTTTCAGGCCAAGAAAGTAGCACAGTCAGCACAAGTTTCATTTTAAGATCTATCACCTTCACAGCCAAAGTTAACACATCCATTACAGAACTGAAACAATCTTTTCCAGAACATACTTCATATAAATCTTATGTACGTTAGGCTTCATGTGTCAAGAATAGGATTCAAAGCCCAGTCTGTGAGCCTGAAGCTTCTGAGGGACACTTCAGACTATTCACACACCTTTTTGTAGTTAAGCTAATGCCTCTTGAGCATTCTGTGGCACTCAGATCCCACTAATGTGATTCTCAAGGGACACACAGATGTAAAAGAATATTCAAAAATAGGAAAAAGAAGGTATTACAGAGGTGTTCAAAGCAAGATAATTCCTTCCCCAAGGACCATTGTCAAAAAACATTTATCTCAGCATATCCCCTACAGTTTCAAGCCATATTTGTACATCTCACTGTAGCAGGTACTGGAAATACAGGAGGACTTGAATGCATGATTTCAAAGATGCTTGCTACCAAAACACATGAAACAAAACTTTGAATGTTTTTCCAGCCAACACATGTTCATTTAAAAGCAGTAAAGATGCTAGTCAAGCCATTAAAGGTTGCCTTCCCAAGCTGCTGTTCTCAGACAAGATCCAGCATGATGTGCCCAACTGAAGAGGAACTTCCAGTCTATTTATCACTGTGTAAGTAGCACATGCAAGAAATGGGGCACAAACCGGGTCTCAAAGCTAATTTGCAGCAGCACAAATCAGTCAGCAACCTCCAACAGTTGGGCACTGAATAAACAAAACAAGGCAAAACAAAAAAGGCCAGAACCCTAAACATCCAGGTTGCCTAAAATCACACATCCCCAACAATGAAAATAACTAAAATTAGAAAAATACAATCCTGTATTTAGGGTCTCTCCTCCCAGTTTGTTATCATGAAACACAGTTTGTAGAATAGAGTCACAGAATATCTGGAGTTGGAAGGGGTTATCAAGTCCCTCCTGGCTGCATACATGACCACCCAACATCCCAAGCCAATGTCTATAAGCATGGTGCAAACACTCCTTGAACTACATCAGCTTAGTGCCATGACCACTGCCCTGGGCAGCCTGTTCACAGTGCCTGACACCCTCTGGTGCAGAACCTGTCCCTAACCCCTACCTGATCCTCCCTGGACACAGCTCCATTCATTCTCTTGGGCCCTGTCACCATCACCAGAGCAGAGCTCCGCACTACCCGTCCACTTCCTGTGCAGAGTTGCAACTGCCTCGAGGCCTCCTCTCAGCTCCTGTGCTCTGCGCTGAGCAAACCCAGGGACTTCAGCTGCTCTTCACACACCTTGCCCTACAGACCCTTCACTATGTGCTCTCTGTACATAGCTAGAAGTATGGAAAAATCACTACAGTATGTCCACTGCCTTGTTCTGGGAAGGCATCAACAATGACAAAGCCATGCACCCGTCCATTTTCTTGTGTGGCAGGCAGTTTTTGCACTCAAGAAGCAATCTTGAATGCAGGTGCTGAGGTCTCTTTCTATTTTTGACTCTGTTAGTCCTTGGGGAAGCAGGTTGTTAGGCAACCTGCTGCACTTGATGCAGGATAGCCATGCAAGCTTCATTTACCCTGTCACGACACAACAGCTTCAGTTTTTCACTCCAGAGAGAGAAGCTTACAGCAGTAACAGCCAGCATGAGCAAGTGTAGGATGTAATACTCAGTGGAAAATATTAGGCAGTAAAAAGTCAAAAATGTCTAAAAATTGCTTCTATTTCATGCAAACATTGCTGCTAGCTGACAGCATGATTGTATTCTGTCTGTGCTAACCTGTCTGTGAGGCAGCATGCCTTCTAGCCCTGTGGACTCATTTATCCCAAGTTCATTTGAACTACCTCATCTGTTAATAGCAAGTCCCAGCAGATGGCATTATGTTACAAGGAAACATTACTCAGGGCATGTTGCTTTCCCTTCAGCTCCGCAAGTCCAGACTTGAACTGTTCTGTGCTTGGGCATAACATTTCCCTCTTGCACCTGTGATTTTTCCAATTCAATCACCCAGCCATTGTATTTCAGCTGGGTGGAAGTAGGAAGGTACAAAGCCAGCTTTACGTGCCTTTTATCTTTGTACTTGTCCCTTCACTTTGAAATCCCTTACCTCCCTGTGCTCCCTGAGGCCAGAATAATCTTGATGTCAGCACTGGCACTGGAGATGACAGGCTGATAATAACTGTTCATCTCTCCTGTTACGCTATAGTCTGTCTTTTCTAGGAGCCAGATGCTCAGGCAATAATAGCTTCAGTGGTGAATTCGGTTGGAGGTGAAGCATTAAAGGTTTAAGCACTGTTACGTGAACACAGTTGTCTGTAGCTGCCTGAGAAATAACCTAGAACAAAGCCAGACCATGGGGGCTCCCATACACAATAAACAATTACAGTGAGGGTTGCAGGTACAGCAGCCCCACTCAACTGTAGCAACTGCTAGCAGCAGTCCATATTCAGCTGCCCTGCTCTCCCTTTTCCCAGTTTTCTCCTTTTCTAGCTTTTATTTGTCTTGAGGACTTCTCTACTGCTGTTCCTGAGGTTAGAGATCGTACTGGAGATCATTGCCTGCAGATGGAACAAAGCCCTGCTGTGTGCCAGGCTACAGAGAAGCTTACAATAATTCTTAGCTCAGTCCATGCTCTTGTGTGGTACCAAATCCTGCTGTACTGTTGTGCCCAAGCATAATAAGCTACGCTTACTACTAAAAGAAGTAGGAAACACTGTCTGTTCAGGGCTATATGCAGACCTGAACATCTGCCAGCACCAGTGGTAATTCCTTCATCTTTATAGGGTCAGCAGCTCTGACTCTAAAATACTTAGCTCCTTAAAGCGCCTGTAGTCAGATAAAATCAGTTAGGAACAGGCATCAGTGAAGAACCAAAATAATCAAAGCCACTATTTGAGTGAAATCATCCTACTGTGGAAGAGGTATGAAATCAAGTTAATTCTGCTTCATGAGGCAAAATTAGAGTCTCTGCTTTGCTTGGGACCCTGTTATGTTGTATGCAGAGCTGTGTTAATGCATTTTTACATTTAAGAGCCCTGATTTGATGTGTCACTGTTTCCCGTTTAATTCCCAGAAAGGGGCTTTTTCCTATCACCTAGATATCATGACCCATATTTAGTCTTTTTTGGTGTGCACAAAGTAGCATTACTACAATGACTGCTACACTACTACACTAGCATTACTACATAGGAAAGCTAGAATACCTTTTTTTGTTTGTTTTTGAGCGTGGAGGACAAGCTCGGCAATGCTATTCAACAGATACTGGCCGGACATTTTGCTACAGTCCGTTTCATGCTCTCCCGCGGGCAGACCGTTAAGTATCTTGTGCCACCTGCCGGCAGCACTGCAAATTACGCTTCCCAAGAAAAGAAAGAAACTCGTCTTACCTGGAGCGTAGAGCTCAGATGCCCAAGGTAATAAAAAAATCCTTATAGCACAGATAAGAAGGATGCGCTGAGATGGATGAGCTGTTCAGGGCAGCTTGCTTCCGGCAGATCTTTTGTCCAACAGAGCTCATTCACCTCGGTGTCTGCACTGTGTTCTGCAGCACTCAGCCAGGCCTTAGCTGAAGAAGCAATAAAACCACAGCTTAAGAGGGCCTGTGCAGATTTTGACAAATTCCTGGCAAGCTCACGATCACGTCTATGATGTGTTCTCCAGCACTTCTCATTCTAAGGCGTAAGGGTATGAAGTCTGTGGAGCTGTGCTTGCCTGGTAGCAACTGTACAGAACAATGTGGTACGTTAGCTAATGAGCTCTTCTTGGCTATGTCAGCTGTAACCTATCAGATGAATAGTGTGTTGACTGCAGGTGTGCCTACATTGGGAGCTGATTATATCCTGCCTTAAGAGACAGGCTTAAAGCAAAATGCTTCTCTTAAGGTGCCAGATCTAGAGTTGGAGAAGTATTGTGGTGTAGCAAGAAAACTTTTCTACTGAATTGAGGAGGAGTCTGAGACAGACCCTTCCTCTGGCAGGATTCATACATCCTCAATAACCGCTGCTTTCAACCTCTCCTTCATTTTATTTATATGTATATACTAGTTAGGGGGTTGCTTTCAGTCAGGATTAATCTCAAGCCACTTCTTCTCAAAACCAGTGCAGTATATCATCTATATATGACAGATCAACATTTGAAAAGGATAAATAAACATGGGTGTATTATTAGCAAGTGCTTGATATGCTAGGACTTGCTCCAGAACCCACTGAAATTGTAATCTTTCCCTAGGCATTTAAAGAAAACAGTTGTATAGGCTTTAAAAAAAGACCAAAAAAAAAATTAAGATTAAGCAAAACATCTACTCAATGTCTGTGACATGTTCTATCACTGGACTATTCCCTCACTAATTAGCAATGTGAAAAAGGCAGGTAGAGAGTTGCTAATGAAACTTCTTTCCTTCTTTCCGAGCTGTGAGCTGCTAAGAAATACAGCCTGCTGGTGTATAGTCCTCTTACCAGAAGAGAAAATTCAGATGTTTCCTTCCTTCTTCTTACAGTCACTTTTTGGCAAAAGCATGAGGTCAAGAGAAACTAGAAGTCAATAGGTACCAACAGCTGTGGCCAAGAAACATGGATGCATGAGGCAAGATTAACACAAAGGAGCCATTTCCAAGTGCTAGAAGCAACTTCCTAACCAACCTGATGCCATGTCTCCCTTTGTGATGTGGGGCTGACTAGAATGAGCTTTACATAGTGCCGGAAAACAGAATTTACAGGATGTAAGAAAAAGCAATGCCAGAGGAAGGGCCCTGAGTTCTTGCTAACACAAACAAAATGTATGTTCACCAACTAAGAGATAGGGGAAGTTCTGAAACAGTAAGAGTCAAGCAACTCTTTTTTTTAAATGGTAGTTTGTACAGAAAATTTTGCCTCACATTACTTTCCTCCCTTCCCTTCTCCCGCACCCCTATTCGCACACATGTACATAGTCTGAACACCCTCTGTCCTTGTCAAGCCCAGTTAGATGTTACTAACTGGGGTTAACATCTTTGTATGTTTCTCTGTGTCAGGCTGCACCACAGCTCCTGTCTTCCCTAAAATACTTCTTATGCTTTGAAAGCTGTAGGTGGGCACATCACAGTCAGCCAGAGTGCTTTTCCTTCTTTACTTACGTTGTCTTAAAGCTCACACAAAGAAGCTGGTAGAAAGAAGAGAGGGAAGAGCAAAATTCTCAGTGATTGATATTGCTCTTTACCTTGTCCTTCAACTCATCTCTTGCCTTCCAGTACATCTTGTGTTTCTCACCACATCTGCTGATAATGGTGAGATGTGGCACATAAGAGGCTAATGTTGAATGTCTTGTCAACACTCAGAGACAATACTGAAGGTTAGGGTCATTTCTGGGTTTGCCCACAATAAAGCAGTTGTCTCTGCTAGAACCACATGTCTCTTCATGCTTCTTGCATTTGCTTGTATCCCCAACAGGGTATCACTTTAGCAAAATTCTGTGGGTCAGCAGAAAGAGTGAAAAAAAATCCTTATTCTCTCTCTGAAGTTTCTGCTTGATAAGGTCTCTGGAGCAAGGACTATCTTTTTTATTGCCTGACTGGAAGTGGCCTTGATTTCTGAGGCATCCATAGACACTAACAGAGAACAAATAGTGAACGTCAGCAGCCTTACAGCTGTGGGAAGCAAGAGGCAGCTGGTGTTCATCTCGCACAACAGTTCTGAAACTTGTCCTCTGACTAAATATAAAAATTGCTGGCAGATGGTGGTTGACAGAGAACAATCCCAGGAAATTCATATATCAGGTTGAATTTAACCTAATGACTGCTGGAGAAATTCAGTGAAGGTGACCAGACTTTCAAACTCAGAGTACCAGGTAGTTATCTTCATGATGCATCTACCCAGCTGCTTTATGTCTGTTTTGTGTCCCTCTAGCTTTATTTCACTGATTAAAGCAAAATAAAGTGTCTGACTCTGCTTGTCCTAGTTTTGGCTGGGCTAGACTTGTTTTGTTGTTTTTTTTCCTAGTGGCTGGTATGATGCTGTTTTGGATTTAAGAGAAAAACAACACTGATAACACACTGATGTTTTAGTTGTTGCCAAGCCGTGCTTATACAGAATCAAGGTCTTTTCTGTTTCTCACACGGTCCTCCTAGCAGGGGGTTGTTGGGGCACAGGGAACTGGGTGGGGACACTACCAGGACAGCTGACATGAACTGGCCGAAGAGACATTCCTTACCATATGCTGAACAATAAAACTGGGAGAGTTGGCTGTGGGGGACTAGCTGAGCATTGGTTATTGAGTGGTCAGCAACTGCTTTGTGCATTACTTCTTTGGTAAATACATATGCATACTGTATATACCGATATATATATATAGTAGTTATCATTACTGTTATGTTTCCTTTTCTTAGTAAATAATTTTTATGTCAACTCATGAGTTCTATATTTTTATTTCAGTTCTCTCCCACATTTCACTGTTGGAGGGAGTGAGCAAAGGGCTGCATGGCACTGAGCTGCCTTCCAGGTTAAACCATAACACTGCCCTGAAGAGAATTTCTAAGAGGAGCTGCTAACTGGACAAGAACAATAAAATAGCTTACTCATTTCCAGCACCTTCTGAAACTGTAGGCTGTTTCAGAGCACATCATGCTGTGAGTCAAATAGAATTAACAACTGTCTTTTTAAGTCTTGTGTGGTGGCAGCCTCCCTTACAGAAATGACCAGCACCTGAACCAGCCCTTTTTCCTCAAAGCGCGTTGTTCTGAGCCACCAACCAGTGGCATCTGAGTCACAGGCAGCTTATGGGCAATCAGCTTCAGTTCCTGTTAATGGCCAGCACCACAGGATCACCAGGGCTTAAGTAAACTTGCTGCCTTTGAAGAAAGTGGAATGACATAGCTGTGGGCATTGTTAAGCCAAACAGAAATGTGTCTCTCCTCCAGATTTGTGCTGCAGTGTGCACTCTCAGGTGGTGTGCTCTCTCTCTCTCACCTGCATACTGTTGCCTTCCCAGTAAGGCTTAGCAGCTGCAGGGGGCTGGGCCAGGCTGGAGATGGCTTGAACACCTTCAGGGTTACAATGCATTTGTTACCACAAGGTTAGTATGGGAACCCCAAGGCCAAATTGTGTCTGTGGCTCAGGCAGACATTGGAGAACTAACAGGAGGAAGGCAAAACAGGGCAGGTACAGCCACACACGATGCAGAACAAGGGCTGGGTGGGGTGGTTGTTGAGGATCTCTGCCTCATGCCCTGAGTGATTGTAGGCAGTGGCAACAGTGCTGGTTGGGTCCAAGAGGTCCAAGAGCCCCTGGTATTGAGAAGGCTGTTGAAACTAGCAGCTGTTAGGCTCCAGCAGTAGTGCTCACAGGCCCTTGGCTCTGGAAGGTTCTGTGCAGGTGGCAGTTTCCACAGAGGCCTAGTCTTTCTCCTCAAGTGCTGTGCTCCCGTAAAGGTAACCAAACTGTACACCTCATGCTGTCTCTGGCCTGGCCCAGCCCGCTGCAGCTACTAGGCCTTACTGGAAAGGCTAGTCTTCGTCCAGTGAATTCAAAGGTTGTCTCTAAAACTGTGGACTTGAGGGGGTTTCAAAGCTGTGTCTGACCCAGCCAGGCACAAATGAAGGTCAGAAACTGCGGTGGATGTGGGCAGCGTTGCACAGCAGGGTGTCATGCTAGCAGGAAATTCACAGAGAAATCGTCCCTGGCTCAGAAAGGCCCTGTGCCTGCAGCCATGGTGTGGTGGGATTATTCAAGTGGGGATAGCCAGGTGCATGCTCTGCTCTTTAATTCTTGTGGACCATCCACCTCCGGCTACTGTCAAGGACCCTTGATCCCCCTGTGTGTATTTACTGTATTTAACCCCCTATGCCAGGCCTAGTGAAAGGCAGCAAACCACAGCAGGATGATGCATTTTATGAGGTGATTATTTAGCTCTTTTAAACATTCACAAGTGCTACTTAGCTGTAAATAAACCATATTTGATGTCCTTATACTATATATGTGCAGCAGAATCACCAGCCTACAGCCTGAAGCAGTGGTTCAGCACCAGGTGAGGAGGTATGGCTAACACAGGGAGTTCAGGAGCAAGCCATGTACCTGAGACACGGAAGCAGGTGGAGCCTGGATCCAACCCTTCTCATTCTCTTTTCAGGGTTAGTAGCAGAGGGAGACATATCCCTCTGGGTAGAGACTGTACTACTCTCAAGCTGTCAGTGGCTGTCAGAAGAGGTGAGCTAATTTTTATTCTTAAAATACCTTTGCTATGAAGGTTAATACAAGTTTCTATGCCAGAATTTAGGCCTCATTTAAAGAGGCAGAGAGGATAACCTTGACTGCAAGAGGGTAAATGTCTGGGCATCAGGGTTGTGGGTAATACATAAATGATGAAAGAGCTTTCACAGTCTTCTGAGGTAGGACAGAAGGCCAGCTTGGGCTTTGACTCACTGAGTGTTTTCCATTGCAATTTACATATACTATTAATATTCAGTTCCTGGCAGAGGGATTGCTAGCAGCAAAACATGCTCACTTTATAGGCTGCTAACCTGAAAAGCTAATGCTTGCTTCTCAGAAAAAAGTACATCAACTAAACAATTTGCCCAAAATGTGAGAAACAGGATTACCTTGAAATCGTCCTTGAACTTTTGCTAAGAATAAGATAAGTAACATTCATAGCAGACCTTCTAAGTAAACTAAGATGCCAAGCTAAAGCTTTGCAAATGAAAATCTAATTAGAATTAAAACATTAGAATTAATTAGAACATAAACATTTCCATAAGTTCACAGTTGGAATATTCATATGAACATATGAAAAAATAAGTATTTTTAGTATTTTTCTAAGTTATGTACTTGTAAAACTTTTGCTGTCTCCATGTCAGATTAAAGCAGAGCATTGGTGAGTCATTTATATTACAATATCATTTCAGTTGGAAAAGATTTGTATATATAAGCTAGAAGTAATAATGGAATGCGTTCTGCTTATTTCCTAAGTCCGAGGCTCTATTTGCAGTTAGTTGGTTTTAAAGTGGAGGAAAAAAAAATGCAAGTTTTTCCTATGTGTAAACAAGGACATTTTAAGGTACATGAATATCACTGTTCTTTTTTTTAAAAGGCATTGGGGACTTTGGGATTCATGATGCAAATAGTAATCTCTTGTACTTAAGGACTAACAAAATTACACAACTGTAATCATTGCTGTACAACGGGATGTACACTGCCAAACTGGGGGTAGCAAGGCCCTATGTAAGCTGGATTGCTGGGCTGAAGCCAATGGGATGAGGTTCAACAAGACCAAATTCCAGATCCTGCACTTTGGCCACAACAACCCCAGGCAGTGCTACAGGAGTGGGGCAGTGGCTGGAAGACTGCATAAAGGAAACAGACCTGGGAGTATTGGTCATTGCTTGGTTGAACATGAGCCAGCAGTGTGCCCAGGTGGCCTAAAAGGCCAATGGCATTCTGGCTTATGGCAGAAATAGCATTGCCAGCGGAACAGGGAAGTAATTGTCCCCCTGTACTCAGCACTGGTGAGGCTGCACCTCGAGCACTGTGTTCAGTTTTGGGCCCCTCACTGCAAGAAAGACGTCAAAGCCCTGGAGTGTGTTCAGAGAAGGGCAAGGAAGCTGGTGAGGGGTCTGGAGCACAGGTCTTATGAGGAACAGCTGAGGGAGCTGGGATTGTTCAGTCTGGAGATGAGGAGGCTCAGGGGAGGCCTTATTGCTCTCTATAACTAGCTGAAGGGTGGTTGTAGAGATAGAGAGGTGGGGGTCAGCCACTTCACTCTTGTACTTAGTGAAAGGATGAGAGGGGATGGCTTCATTTGCAGCAGGGGAATTTCAGACTGGATGCTAGGAAATACTTCTCCAAAAGAGCAGTCAGGCTCTGGAATAGGCTGCCCAGGGAAGTGGTGGAGTCACCAACCCTGGAAGTATTTAAAGAATGTTTAGACACTGCATTGAAGGGATGTGGCTTAGAGAGAACTACTGGTGAAGTGTTGGACTGGATGACCTTGTAGGTCTTTTCCAACCTTGATGATTCTATGAAAACTCTACGGTAGAATACATTTTTCATCAGTGTGATTTACTGTTATTTAAAATCTGATACTGACTCAGCTGGAGTTGCAACTCTGGTTTGTTCAGTACTGATGGATGAGCAGAATCTACAGGCTGCTGTATATGGCAAGGAGTTGGGACTGAAGACATTTATGTAATACTTACATTACCACAGTCTTCAGTCACGTGTGTTAGAGTGGTCTTGTTTCAGGTTTGCCATAGTCAAGGACCCTAAACTTTTGCTTTTTTATATTCTGAGGGCAGCATATAGAAATGATGCCCAAATTTTCTGTCCAAATAAAATATACAATGTCTTCCAAAGGCAAAGGAGATTAACATTCTCAAGATGACTGAAAAATTGGTACCTACAGACACAGCCTAGGACAGATATTCCTGTGAGTATCAGGCTTCCTACAACTATCACATTCAGTGCATACTGCACATGTGTGCACGCATCATGGAGTGCTGCTGAATTTCCTCAGGAAGACAGTGGCTGGGAGTGTGCTGGTGTTAATAAACATTTTTTCTTGATGTGCCTCTAGCTCCTTCATGACTCACAAGAATGAAGGTACCAGGAGATGGTTATAGGCCAAAATAATTGTTCTGGTGAGTCATACTTTGCCCACAGGCCATGAGTTAAACCTCCAGCACACCGGAGATTTGTCAGAGATATGGGCTGCATTCCCTGCTCCTGTTGCAGCCTGTAAAGTGCTCCTGACGCCTCTGTGCTGAACACAGCAGAATTATGTATCTCCTGCACTATTCACTAGCAGTGGCACAAAGTGCACTAGTCTGTGTTTGCAGGCAGAAGAAATTAAACCAATTTAACAGTGCAGATTCAAAGCTTTTGGTCACCTGCAAGAATAACAGGGAATTTCATGCTTCCCTGAGCCTCCTGGACAGTCAGTGAGCTCAGAGAGCTTTCATACAACACGCCACAGATTGAGAAAGCAAATTTTGTTTGTGGTGGGATTTGTTTGGCCATGACAGTTGCTAGAAGGTCTTTAAACATAAGACTCTAGAGAGCAAAATCAAATATGGCTTGTTGTCACCATATCACAACATCAGACAGTAGTTTCTTTTTACTCAGAAATCGCTCAAGTGGTGGCTGTACAGCAGAAGGTGAATATCTAACAGGAACAATACTAACAGACAAGAAAAAGAGTGCTAAAGGAAGTGCAGAGGGCAGTAACAGCCTTCCTAGTGCAGCTGACCTGGCACAGCTTAATTACATTGTAATTCTGTATTCAAAATCTCTGAACCCCACTCTCAGGAGGAAGAAAAAAAAAAAAAAAAAAAAAAAAAACTATTTCTGGCTTTTACTGAGAGCCTCACTCATCTTTAAGTATTAAATGAAACTTATCTAACCAGTATAATTTTTCTGCAGAAAAATCTGCACGAAGCTCTGTCACCAGAAATGGAAACGCGCACCCACAATACGCTGCTCTAGGAAGGCCGTAGCTTGTCTCATTCCCCGCAGTGCTATCCTCACACATGAGCAATCAATTATTCACATAATTTGTTGACAATTAATATAACTGTCTCTAATCAAGAGCGGTTAGAATTCGGAATTATGTGATTACAGCAAGATCCATGCATCATAAATTCAAGAGGCACAACCTACAAGATGAAGAAACATTTTTCAATTTATTCCATTTTACTAGTTAAAAGAACACAGGAAGGTTAATTTATGCATATCTCTAAGCAGGGGCTCAGAACTTGTGAGAGTGAAATTAGTGTCTTTATTATATTTGTTGTCAGTTAAGCAGTAGAACCTCTGTGGTTATGGTAGGGAGAATTCAACTTTTTGTTATATAATCAGGAAGGATAAGAAACACTTGGATTGTGTGATTGATATGCAGAAAACTGTGAATATTTATGTTTACTTGCTACAAAAACGTGTCTGGAGCGCTAAGTAGGTTATTTCTGAGAGAACATAAGCACTATGTAAGTAATACAGTCAAAACTCAAAATTAATTTGGTTTTAATCCTTCTCAGAGTGTTTGCCTTTCTCACTATACAGGTTTATATTTCATCTTTCTGTCTGTCATAAGCTCAACTAAGTACTTGATTTCTTGTCTTTATTGAAAACCACTGCAGAACTACTGGGTCTTACTCCACCATAGCATAGACTGTTGGAGGCTGGAGCTAACTGCTGACGCCAATTAATTATGCCCAGCAAGCTTACAACAACTAAAGAAGGTCTGAAGGGTCTTTGATCAAGCCCAGTTTTGTTAGAAATGTGTTTTAATGGCATTGTACATAAGACTGCTATGTTCCTATGTGAAGGAGTGTTTCATCTAAACAAAACCTGTCCTGTCAACCACCACTTCACAGTATTGGGTAACAATCTAACTCTTACTGAAACCAGCAGAAAGTCACTGCTGATTCCATTCATGATTGGAATTATCTCAGAAGAATGATCATAGTAGAATCATAGATTGCATGGGTTGTAAAGGACCTCAAAGACCATGTAGTTTCAGAAAAATTGTCCTGTCTCTATAAGCCATTAATACTTAAATGATATATTTCCATTTTCTAAAATAAAATTTTGATATATCATATGGCAGCCAAGTAGGAAAAAAAATAATCACTGTTTCTGTGCATTTACAAATATATAATCACATTTTAATTCTTTTTGTTAGACTGACATGAAGTCCGTAAGGAAATCCCTGAAGGTGGATAAGACCTACTGAAACTTCTTCCACATGCTCTCCTCTCTGGAAATCTTGCCAGTGTATATCGCTGCCGGACCATGCTAAACTCATCTGTCTGCATTGAATGCATTTTCAAAAACAATGCTTTTCTGATGCCAGGAACTAGTAACAGATCTGCTCTGATGCTAGAGTATCAGCAAGTGAAGAGTGAAGAAAACTTACCTACTACATTTTGATGTACTAGAAGACGTTGGCATGATCTCTGCTCACAGAAAAAAAGTTCTCAGTTTTTAATATGCAGAGCAATGAGACTTTGGCTAAAAAATTACATATGCACAAGTGCCTCTCAGTTGCTCATGTTGACACAGCATCAGTTTCAGGAGTTTCTGAACATCCTAAGGTTACCAAAGAACCTGAAGCACAGATTTTAAAATACAATCTAGAGGTACCACCTCAAGCTGAAGTCATATCAGTACCACTTTCTTGTTTGCCACCTATAATGCAGCAACTCATATCTACAAGAATTAAACACGTCTCTGGATTAAGGGAGGCTACAGAAATACCAACTGTTACTTATATTTGGCCAGTATTAAGGATAGAAGAAGCTTGCAAACCCTTCTGGGACAGACTTTCAAATTCCTTAGTACCAAGCAGCCCAAACTTAGCAAGACACTGCTCTAGTCCTGAAGTAACTGAAGATGTAGCATGTTCCCAAGTAACCCCAGTGAAACAGCTTGCACAAGAGCAAGGCAGCAAGACAACAAAATCATATCCTCTTATTTTAAAGTCTTCCAACACTGCTGTTTCCAGAATTCTAAAATCATTGGCTAATACCAAGAGTAAGGATTATGAAAATATTTTGCCACTTTCATCTACTAGCCCTACTGGAAAGAAAGTGAAAATTCCATTTAAGGAAAATGCTATGATAATATATAACAGAGAAGTCTACATCCCTTGTGCAATGAGGCATGAAACTCTGTCACCAGACACGGAAATAAACAACCAAGATATGTTGCGCAGGAAGATCACAGTTACTTTCATTACTGGCAGAATTATCCGTGAAATAACGACCAGAGGTCCACATCCACTGCTGTCAAGCCAGTGCGTTGCAAGACAGAACATAACATCTCTTAAAACCCTTGCTACCCAAGATGAAACTTCAAGTACAACCCATTTCTCTTCACCCAGAGTGGCTCCCACATTTCAGTGCGAGCAGTGTTCTCCTCTAACTGGAGAAGGACAGCAGGCAGTAAGTAATCTGTGATAATCACTTAAATGTATATATGATGGCAGTAAATTACTTCCCTCCTAGATACAGATAAATGCAATCAAACCCCATTTAGCAGATTTATAATGGGTAAGTGCTGTAAAAGCTGAGTGACCTGATTTTGATTCTGCTTTTGTGGAGAAGTCAAACACAATTCTAGTGGACACAGATCACTGTAGAGTAAATAACAAGGTTTTCAGGTCTCTGAGTCTGCATGGTTTAAAATTAAATAAAAGTAGATAAAGCTGAGAAGGTATCTATCAATATATTTTAGTATCTGAGTAGGATTTAATGCACAAAGTGCAAAGTGCTATTTGGCACTTTGGTAAATCCAGATTTACAACTACAAACTTACCAATGTATGTCCAAATTTAGATAATCGTACAATCACCATGGTTGGAAAAGATCTCCAAGATCTTCCAGTCCAGCTGTCCACCTATCACCAGTATTTCGCCACTCCCAAGGGAGAAGTAGTTTCTAGAAAGAGGCACTGAGTGTCATCATGATCATATTTTAAAATAACAGTGAAATTAAAGAGAGAAAGTCCTAGCTGGCAAGAGATGAATTGAATTGACTGAACCCTGAATTAAGTTGATACCTCCTTATAGCACTGAGGTGGAAAAGAATCTAGAAACAAGCTGTGAAAGAAACTGAGTCAGGAGGAAAACTGCTATCCAACATTCACTTTCAGGGAGTAAAGTTCTATGTTTTCTTGTTTCAGTTCCTCAAGAAGGCTGCTTTCCCATCCAAAGAACCGCAAAACAGAGATGAGAGAGAAGCACAACAGAAAGAAGACGAAGAACTAAGAAAGAAATTTGGTATTGTTAAAGATATAAGAGTCCATGTCACACGGACAAATCCCAGTGAACTTAAAGAGGATTTTGGTGAAGATTCTACATTTAAATGGAAGGTAACCACCAGGACTGAGAAATGGAAAGTGTCTCATAGGACACTTTTGTCCGTATACAACAAAGGACATTTAATTCTCAACATAAAAATATAAAGTGTTCATCACCTTGAAGTGATCATTACACATTGTTAGCGCTCCCTTCAACACTTTTGGGCTTTTTGATCCCTTGTCATAAAATGTTTTCTATTTGAGAACTTAATGTTTATATAAAGATTTACAGCACCAATACACAAGAATGCATATATATCTGGTACTGAAAGTCAGGAAACCCTGTCTTTGCAGATTACCTTCTCTTGTTACACTCTGTCATTTCTGCAAACATTGAGTGAATTTTCTGTGAAGAATAACACATCATGCTTAAGATAGCCTTATCCAGATAATTTCCCCAAAATTAGAATTTTACATATTGACCACTCCTTCTCTCAGAATCTCTTCTGTTGAGTGAGTTCATTGTTACAGCCTGAGCATCACGACTCCTCCACTAGTGAAAAAGAGATGGAGACAGCAGGCTCCCACAGCTGTGGGAGGAGCACCGCATGATACATACAGAAAAACACTCCTCCACTGCTCACTGCTGTTGTCATTACACAGATTGCTTTGCATTACCTGCTGAATTAAATGCCCCTGTCATTTGCCATGTGAAATACTGCTATTTCAGAAGTTCACCTTTTAAACTGCAGTCACTTTGACACAGTTAAACCTTCTTACTTTTTAACTGCAGCTAGTAAAATATAACGAAGAACTGAGCCTAGCAGTTTATTGTTCACCAGAGGTTGTTTCTCTTGACGTCACTGGAAAAAAATGCAGCAAGGCCCTATGAGGTATTCATAGGAACTGGATGGATCTTTTTGCACAGTAATCCAGCATTACTCAAATGACTGATGGCTCAGTCCTTAATTTTACTTTTAACAGCCTAATGCTGTAGATGTCAATATAAACTGCTGGCAAACTACCTAGGCATAAAATAGAGTTCCTAGTGTTCATACCTTAACCTGGTACATTGTTTGTACTGTTGTCTCATGAAACTAGAGTACAAAAATAGGACATGCATTGCATTCTGAATGTGTATACTGGAAGCCAAGCACTACATGTTGCTAGCTGTGTGCAGATGCAAATACATCCCAGTAGCATTCTCTCATTTTGTGAGAGCAAAGTTAATAGAAACGCTGGAAGTAGCATGAGTTCAACTGAGTAGAGCGCTATCCATCAAGTATAAATTGAGCCATTGTTTTTTTGGCTGTTATTTTTTTCTATTTATGATCACTTTAACATAGCATGATAAACTTAACACACTATCTTGTTTTTATTAGTAAATTTACCAGCATATTTTAGAAAAAGTCTTCAGGGTTTTGAGTTCCTAGGTTTTATTAAAAAAATATATATATTTTATTAGAAGGACAGAAAATCCTTACAGATTCCTCTACCCATCAATGAATTTGTATCTTTACTGACAGCAAGCTTCCTGCTCTTTAAAGGCAAAGGGACCAGCACAAACAAGCAGATGCTACAAAAAGAAGGAAAAATGAATGCTTACCTGTCTCCAAAAATCCAGGCTGGCAGGGAAAGAACTCCAAAGGAGACATCTCCAACAAGAAATCCTTCCTCAGGGCCAGTCAGCCCTTAAATGAGGTCTAAGAGCAGTGCAGCCTGGCTCCACCCGTTTTGATCACACAGATGAATTGTTTTCACCTGTGCTCCCAGGGCTGAACGGGTCTTTCCTTCAGGTGCTCAATCAGTGGTTCAGGCCGTGACTCAGCAGTCCCCATACACTGCTCAGATATAAAACAATTGCCTTCTTGATGTACAGTGCAAACTAAAGAAACGTGTAAAGCGTGAGCCCTATCCCACTAACCCTCCCAATGGAGTACATTGCTTTCTACCCTGGTTTGCCCTCATTGCAACCTTCCTCCAGGCAACCGTCTGCATGGACATGCTATGTAGCCCCAGTTTATCTTTGCAAAACTGAGTTCCCATCTGTAATTTTCCCCACAAACTCCACATCTGGCAAATAACATGTAAGCTATATAGAATTCATTCCTAGAGATAGGAATGAATAGTTCCTCAAGCATCAGGGGTCCGGCACTGTGCCAAAAGCAACACAACATAAATGTTACCTTCTAAGAAGTTAAGACTGTTTCCATTCTTTATTCTACTGAGCAACTTTGTAAAAATAATTTTGCTTGGACATTAGATCAAATCCATCTAAACGAACAAGGCAGTGACGAATAAAAATGATCTATCTGGAATGAACGGCATGGTTTAAATACTTGACATTTTTTCAGTTTGATGATTCCTGCTTCGCTTTATTGTTGTTATTTTTCCCCATTTTATTGCAATAGTACAACCACTTTCTCCAATCTATTTTTGAGGTAGGAATCCTGATCTTTAGTTTTCCTGTCTTGAAGAGACAGCTATAATTGAATTATGCTTCAGTGTGCTTATATCAGGCGATTCCTGAAGTCACGTTCTTTGCAGTCAGAATTATTCAAGAAATAAGGCAATAAATTTCTACTTTTTTTTTGTTTGTTTCAGTTCCCCAAGAAGGATGCCTTACCATCTGAAAAACTGGAAAGAAGATCTGAAAGAGTAGCACAACAGAAAGAAGACAATGAACTAAGACGGAAATTTGGTATTGTTAAAGATGTAAGAACCCATCTCAAGAGGTTAAAATTCTAATGCAATTCCACTGTTCGAGTTGTTCATCTGCAGCTAAGGTAGAGATCAGTAACGAATTACTGTTTCTGTTAGATCCATTATCTCTTGTTCAGACTGTAGCAGTCAACTCACATTTTGTCAGCTGAACCTTAAACCGACATGTACGGCTCTTTCCAGGATCTTAGAGAAAGACTCACCTGTATTGTTCCTGAATGGAACAGCATTGCTATACACTCAGCACTCATGAAAAACCTGCTATAACTGCTTTGTGAAAGATTTCAAGGCCAGATAAAGCAAAACTTCCCAGAGTATGTTAAAAGAGCACAAACATTAATTAGTTTTGGTGTTTTTTTTCTTCCAGTACCAAAATAAAGCGTCTGGCATAAAACAAACAAACAAAAAAAACCAAAAATAATAATTGTGCTGGCTCTCATTTCTCTTAATTTTTTCCCCAGTAAATATGCCAAGGCAGGTTCTTTGACAGTGTTTCTCTATCCACGTTTTCATTTCCAACACATGCTCCAAAAATCAATGAAACACTTCATGTTTATTCTAGAGCTGTTTTACGTAGTGGCTTCCAGTTGGCTGTCTGAGATTGAGAACTTTTCAGATAGCAACAGTGTTACGAGGAGCTCCCATTAACCTCAGTTGTTACTGTTACCACCTCTTCCCTATTTTCTTCTGTCATACAGCTTCTCTCTTTGCAGAGTATATTCAGTTTGCTGCATTTTGTCATTTCTGCAGACTTGCTTCGTTGTAGTTAGAATTATTCAAGTAATAAAAAAAAAAAAGTTTACCTCCTCTAAATTATTGACCCTTATCTTTTTCTGGTTTGTGATTATTTCTTGAAAATTAGATTTGTGTGTTGGTTACGGTACCGGGATTAACCCGTGATTGTTGAGTCTTTCTGAAGTACATTTCACATACAGGTTCGCCTTTCTGAAGAGAATCCTCACACATACCACAGCATGTGCACCTGCCTTCATATACTGAGCTATGTTTATGAACCCAGCCACGTGTAATCCCTAAAAGCATGAGAATCACTTTCAAGACCTCCACATGGAGGGAGTTAACGATGGTTGAAAAAAGGATGTGAAGAAAGTTCTTGCATGTAGACAACTACCTATAATTAGCCACCCAGTTACTGATGCTTATATTAACCACTGCATGGAGCCAAGAGCTGACGTTTTGTTTTCGAGCAGCGCGTTCACCTGAGCTGGGGACCAGGAGTTGTGGCACAGGGAGCTATTGGTACTGGGTCCAGGCAGAAGGATGTAACTGTTTCTGCACTGTACAGGGTGGGTACTGTGGAACAGCTTTCCTCTAGCTTTTCTTATGTGGTGCTCCTAGGTACAGAAGTTCAAATTGCAGATGAGTGGCTTCCAGGCAGTTAAACGCTGCACGACCAATATAGATACCAGTATAACATTTTTTCCCCTAAATCTGCATATGCTAAATATCAGCGGAGAACCATGCTAAAAACACCACCTCACTGTTCATTTAAGGAGCCCAACAGAACAGAGTTGTAAGCTACAGTTAGAAGTCTGAAGTTCAGAGGTGGAAAGGAAAGCTCTTTAACTCTCTCATTAGCAGTAATTGGAAGAACGAATCAGCTTTCCCTGAAAATCGTGATAATATTGTATTGCATTCTCTACAGTAATGACATTTTGAAACTTGCACAGTGTATAATAAACAAGATCTAAATGGTTTGAAGGAGAAGATAGACTTAGGAACTACCCAATAATAATATAGAATCTGCTGTCATGTAAGAAGAGACTTAAGACAGGAAGAAGACAGGTGAAATCTATGGCTGGAGTCTCACCTGATGTCAGATTAGAGGCTCTAACCTTTCCTTCTGGCCTGAACACTGTGCAAGTCTGTGAAACTGCCACACAGATTTTGCCAACTTCAAACCTATTTGGGCTTTAACAGTGTAAATTCCCTTCCAGCCCTAGTATAGTCAGATTATTTGTCTCTGGTACTGTATAACACATCCATTAAATTTCCATCTATATTTCCACACTGGGGAAGTCAGACTAATGTTGTTTCCGCAGAAGAACAAGAAGTTAGTTCATGGCCTCTGTAGCCATCTAGCATCACAGAGATTAGAAATAAAGTGTTTCCCAATCATACATTTATTGCTGATCAACACAAGGCAAACCTTTCCTGAGATAATTCGAAGTATTAAAAACAAAGTATTTTGTGGTAATGACTGCTGCGTGGTGCCAGAACTCTAGAGGCAGCTCACAGACAGCGGGCTGGGACTCGGCTCCACTGGCTAGCTGTCATTTCAGTTCTGGGAAACAAAAGGAGAGCCACGCAAAAGTGGGAAAAAGCCCAGTTCCACGGGGGCTAGTGGGGAGAAAATTCAGCAAAATTCAGCAGGAGTTATGGAACTGCACTGCATGGGAGGCTCTGTCGGGCATGAAAGAGGAGAGGAGCCTTACCCTGATGATGGGATGGGACAATGAGACTCAGGTCACTGAAGATAATGCAGGAAGAAAGACTTCTGCTTTCATTCCTTTGGTCAGAGGTTTGCTGCAGCACCTTCCCATAACAATGGTCCCACCACTGCTCTGAGTACCTGCCTCTAGCTTCCTACCCACCCCACCTTTTTAAATTTCTCAACACATCTCTTCTCACTCAAGCCTCCGACAAGTTTTGATTCTTTTCCTATTCAGGAAAGCAATCCCAAAACCTGCTCTGCTTGATCAAGACCTTCTCTGAAAAGGGACTGTAAGGCTTTATTGAAGAGGAGGATCCAGACCAGGCAGTTGGCTCCATAGTTCTTCAGGGAGTTCAGAACAAGTCATTTTTGATTAGTGACTCTCTCACCCCGTTTCCTTCCCTGTGTGACATTAACACGATGCTAGACACTAAGTCACTACTCTGGAAACAGATGTTAGAGAGGCAGAATATCTAGTCATTTTTAGGCAGCTTGCCAGCATCCATCACCAAACCCATTTCAGAGACAACTGCTGAGAGCTGGATCAGAAAACAGATTTCAGACCACATTACACATAAGAAACAAATACTATCCAGGAAACCGCTTTACAGGTCTAAATTATAAATCACTCCTTGGAAGAATTTGTATTTTGGAGAAGCACTTGGTGAAATGCTGCTGGGCTGGGCTGTTTAATCATTAGGCATCACGTACATCCATAGCAACTTACTGAATCCACAGTGCATATCTCACTATGAGCCTTCAGAGAAAAATAAATGACATTTGTGTCTCCATGTGTAAAGATATATACACTAACATATTTTTGTATGTACACATACATACACTGCCTGATGTGACACTGCATCTTGCTTTTCATTAAAGAAATCAACAAGAACAGAATTGTTTGTCTCAATACACGGAGAACACTGAAATTTCAAAGGCAAGAGATTTATGTTAATGAACATCTCTTTTCAGCTGTTGCAGTTAGCAGTTACATGGAGCTAATGCTACTTAAGGAACAAGTCTTACTAATTTGATTGTCCACACTAAGAGGACCATACAAATGTATGCCACAGCTGTTCCGAAACTAGCTTGGTTTCCCAATAAGCTCTTAATGACATATGCAAATAAACCTCTATATATATTTCAGTAATAAAATTTTCAATATATCATGATATTGCCCACACAAATAAATATAAACGTAAAGCTATTTGCAGGAGGAACATCTGATGAAACATATAAAGATATACTGAGCTAGAATATGAGTAAGGAGAAAAACTCTGTATTTTTTCTTTATAAACATTCTCTATCTCATACTAGTGTCTGATCACTGCTCTCTTGGAGCTGTTTGGTTTGAAGGAAAACTCCCAGGCTGCAATAGATCCAGTTTTAAAGGTGAACACCTCAGGCTAATGAACCTCAGAGACTATGAGTCCTCTAGGAAGCAGCGGAGAACATCCAGGCTGCCCAGAGCCACATCCAGCCTTGCCTTGAATGCCTTCAGGGATGGGGCATCCACAACCTCTCTGGGCAACCTGTTCCAGTGCCTCACCGCTCTCTGAGCGAAAACTTCCTCCTCATATCTAATCTGAATCTGCCCTGTCTTAGTTTAAAACCATTCCCCCTTGTCCTATCACTATCAACCCATGTGAACAGTTATTCCCCCTCTGTTTATACTCTCCCTTCAAGTACTGAAAAGTCACAATGAGGTCTCCCTGGAGCCTTCTCCAAGCTAAACAAGCCCTGTTCCCCCCAACCTTTCCTCATAGGAGAGATGCTCCAGCCCTCTGATCATTTTAGTGACCCTCCTCTGGACCCATTCCAAGCACTCTGTGTCGTGCTGGAGCCCCCAGGCCTGGACGCAGTACTCCAGATGGGGCCTCACAAGAGCTGAGTAGAGAGGAACAATCACCTCCCTCACCTCTTTTTTAATGCAGCCCAGGATATAGCTGGCCCTCTGGGCTGCAAGTGCACACTGCGTGTCCAGCTTCTCATCCACCAGGACCCCCCAGGTCCTTCTCTGTAGGGCTGCTCTCCAGGAGTTCTTCTCCCAGTCTGTATAAATACTTGGGATTGCCCCAACCCAAGCGCAGCACCTTGTACTTGTCCTTGTTGAACCTCATTAGGTTTAATCTTTAAGACAAAGTGACAGAGTTCAATTTGTAAAGCAGGGACTCAATCTTTCCTTTACACTTAGAGGTGTTGTCATATATATATTTTTTTCCTGTAGTTTTGCAGTTTGGACATAAACTTTAGATGTTTCTGCCGAAAACAATTTAAAGAGACTACAAATCCTGAGAGCCATCATTGGTGAGAGCAGTTCAGATTTCACGAGGTGCAGAGTGATTCTATGGGGTCCTAGGGATCCAGCCTCTAACACACACCTGAAGGGAAGGAACCCAAACATAGTGGCCCCTCCTGGAGAGGCTGCACGTCACTCTCCTGATGAGCCACACTTCCCCAAAAGACAGCAAGGCTCTCCTGACTCTTCTGTCAGGCATTCCAGCAGGCTGATGACAAAGCTGCCAGCTTCACAGGGACATGCTAAGGATATTTTTAAAATCCTCTGCTCTCTGTCAGTTATAACACCCTTTATGAAGACTGAGATAGAAGCCAGTTTCCACATCTATACCCCAAACCCCAATAGCGACTTTGGTACCATACGACACATTCTTGGCAGGCTCCGCAGGGAGGCCAGGAACAGGCTGGATGCAAAGCCACTGAGGCCCCTCTAGAAACAGCTGAGCCATGCATTAGGGAAAGCTTTAATACACAGTATGCAAGGGACAAACGTCTTCAATTAATTTTGTCCATCTTACATGGACAAAGCATAATTCTTAAAGCCATTTTTACAGAACACAAGGAGCATTATGTGGCACTGAGGGACATGGTTAGTGGCGTGGTGGAGGTGGGCTGGTGGTAGGGCTACACGACCTCAGTGGTCTTTTCCAACCCTAATGATTCTATGATTTTATGGCATGCCGTTTTCTCTCACCAAAGCATAAACGCACAATAACATTACTAAAACCAGCAAGATGGAATGCAAACATGCTCCCAAGTGGAACAGAAGACATTACCAGAAGAGGGAAATCACGAGCTGGAATTACGGGATCGTAACAGAAATCCAAAAAGTCAGATTTATTCAAACAGATGCTCAGTAAATTCTAATCAGAGCAAAATTTTGAGCATTTTCTCCTTTGTTATGCTTTCACATCAGCTGCTGCTGTTATGCATGTGAAGTACCAGCAGTAATTTGTAATGGGCAAAGAGGCACAAGCTCCCAAAAAATCCAATGATCCAGCAGCAGCACTCATTAACCAGCCCTGGTCCACAGGAGACTCTTGTTCTTAGGAGCCCCTGAGCAGCATCATTCATTGTGCTCCTTTGCTGCTAGCCATACAGCAGCAGCAGCTACAGGTTATGAAATTTTACAAAGGGAAATCCATTAACTGAAGCTTTTCTTTGGAGTATAAGAACTGAGAATACCTCACTGCAACTCCACCTGCTCCGCTCTCTCAATACGGTTGAAAACTTAATAAGTTAATTAATAAAAAGTAAGTTGAGAAAGGTCTCAAAATTTTTAAATGTACAACAGTCAGGAAATGCATGCCTAATGGTACCATCAAAATCAAAAACTTAGATAAAGAAACTACTCCATCGCAGCAAAATCCTGCTTGGATTTTGCCTTCTGCGGGGTACTGCGCGTACATTATAGGCAGCACAGACAACAGCACTTCAGCCTTTTGGTGGCAGCAACCCAGAACTGAAATGAGCTGCCCACGGGCACAGAACACGTTAAGACAGAGAGAAGGGGAATGATTCTGGCTGAAGCTTCTTTTGTAGTACAGACATTCTGAGCTCACAGTCCAGAGCTCTGATGCAGAACAGCTGCAGGGTCTCTCATTTAAAAGTAACAGAACTCATTTCCAACTCTTATGGCTAAGCTAAAAAGGCAGAGAGTTGACCTAGGTTCAATATAAGGGCGAAGAACATTAGGAGACAAAGAGCCAAATGTATATCTAACCCCAGACAACCAACACAAGAAATACCACAGTGACTTTTAAACATATCTCAGGGCTTTGAGAAGGGCTCAGTTTATGGCCTGAGACTTATTGACAGGTGAGTTTGGACCATCAATCTGAGAAACAGGACTGAGCATTCTCTGAAACATGAGAGCACTCCAACAAGTTTTCATCAGAAAGACTCATGAATTTGGAGAGAAAGTTATTTGCTGACACATAATAAGTTCAGGCTCATGAGAAACAAGTAGGCTTTGTTTCTGTGACACAGGAGGAGAAGTGGGCAAGTGAGGAGCTGCAGAAGGGAAGGAGGCAGAAGCTGCCCTGCCTGTAGCTAGCTGTGTTGAGGACAGCCATTACATTGGCTGGCTGCACCCGGCCACTTCAGGGCTTTCCAAACCCTTCTTGACTCAAATATTCCATTTTCACATATAGGCAACCTCCATGAAAGCATTTATTTAAGATAACTACGCATAAACCTTCACAGACTTCCACAATGTGACAAATAAGCCTTCATTTTGCCAGCTCGCATTTTTTCCCTCGAACATCATGCTACAGTTTTTCTTCCTGTTCAGCTAGGCTGCTTGCATAAATAAATCCCTGTCCTTCTAGTGCTGCATCATTCACACTTAAGTTGTTAGCCTATATGACCATTCTGAGTCTCTGCATGTAACTCCTCAACCTCTTGCTTACATATCAACTTGTGTTCAGGATTATTAATGCTGGATGGAATTTATAACCAGGGCAATGCTTTGTTTGTCATCCATGTTGTGCTGCACTGGAATTAACTCAACACTTGTGCACTGACTGATGAAGAAATGCCAGTCTCACTTTATGGGGCACCAGGATTCCTTCTGCCATGTAACACGGATTGAATCATTTCCAGTGGAGTACAAATCCCTTCTAAACCAGTCCACGGATTTCCATTTATTGAGTTTTTCTCTTAACTGACTTTGAACCCTGGGCACAGAGAGCACTGCAGAGGCTTCCAAAGCAGGAGTGCCATGTTGTTACAGTCAGGGACTTGAGCTGAATGCTCTCTGCAGCTGGCAAAATCCTGGCCAGAGCCTCTCGGCATTTGCACATGCTGCTCAGGCTGTCAGCAGAGCTCCCCAGTCCTCTGGTCAGCACAGGCAGCTCTTGGTATTCAGCTCCACAGCAGCTCCTGTACATGCCTAAAAGCAACAGTGCAGTTCCTGCAGATTCCTGCCTCTGAGCTTGTTTTGTGCCCTACAGCACATCTGAGGGCCCAAAAGATCTTGCAGAAGGAAGGAGGATTCCAATAAAGTGATGCAGAAGCCTCAGCATCTTTTACACTTTTTTGTGTTATTGTTACAGAGCTTAGAATAACCAACCCACAGCCATAGTGGATCACAGCTAATGCTACAGAAATGTAATTTGGAACTTCTGCTTCACAGCAGGAAAGAACAGAGGAGCATTTGCAAATCTCAAAGAGAATTTCCCAACAGAAGAAAGATTTGGCACTTCCCACCAGGGGAAGACTAAGTTATAGATCCACAGGATTGCAACCATACACACATGCACAGCCACACTTGACAGATTAACACATGGTGTAATCCTGCCTTTGTGACGTGCCAGGGCCATGCCCTGTGTGAAGCAGCTCATACCTGCTCAAGCAGTCTGCACTTTATATTTCTTTATTCTTCTAGCAGGAACTCTTGCAAAGCTTAGGATGTGTGATTTTTAATATGCAGGATTCAGTTGCCTGAGGGCAGCTGGTCAGGGATTTTAGAGCTTTGTAGAGCTTTCACTGCAGTCACACGCAAAATCTCAATGCTTGTCTGCTTCATTTACTTTTTTCCTTCTTCTTAACTGTTGAATTTACAAAGAAGCAGATTGGTGCAGTCCTGTGATCACTTTAATCTCTTAGTGCTCCAAGACTGTAGAGGCAGTTTCTGCTGTACTGTAATCTTCCCCTTGACACTGTGTTGAAACTATTGCATGCATTCTTTGCATCTCAGATCTTTATAGCTGCTGAAATTCTTTCTGCCTCATTTTATTTTGTCTAGGAAATTCAGATTTCAGGTTCCTCAGAGCAGGCTTCTCTTTTTCTGAGCTGCTTTCTGAGTTGCCCAGAGAGGCCAGGCTGGATAGGGGTCTGAGCACTCTGATATAGCTGTAGGTGTCCCCGTTCATTGCAGGGGAACTGGACTAGATGGCTTTTAAGGGTCCCTTCCAACTCAATCAATTCTATGACTAAGAACAATTTGGGGAAATGTACTTTTTCTAATTTTTAGGCTTTCCTGTAACACAGATAAAGACTTTTGTCAGAGCAACACCAGCATGAATAGAATAGCACAGCCTCAGAAGAAGGCCTTACATTAGAGCCCATTCATCGCTCATTCTGCTTCTCTGAAAAACAGCAACAACGAAGTACACCAAAACACCAGGATCAGGAAGTTCAAGAATCAAGGTAAGCAATGAAATTTCCTGAAAGTGTAACATGAACTGTCAAGAAAAGCAGTTACATTTTAGAACAGGTAACTCAGAGGCTGGAAAGTCCATGGCAAAATCCCCCCTCACTTGGTCAGGAGGAAAGCCTGCAGGCATTTGCTAGTCACTGGCTGTCTCACTGCTCCCCTCCAGCAGTATTACTTCAGAGTTCAGCAACACTTCTGGGGCAGACCAAATTTTGTTCTTTCCTGGAAAGCTCCTACCAGCTTACCTCAGGCTACTGCAATTCTGTCTAGCACAGGAGCTCCCCGGTGCCCACTGAAACCAAAAGTCTGCACAACTCTGACATTTCTGACACCCAGCACCCTCATACACGGGGAAAACAATACCCTGCCTGAAGCACCTTGATGCTTTTTAGTGTCTTCAGGTGGAATGGAACAAAGCAAATAATATGCTCCTTTGCATCATTTAAGCTAACTTTTTCTGGGCCAGACTCCATAAATGAGTAGGTCTGTGAGGCTGGGTTCACTTTATAGAGACAACGGATAGATCAACATTCAGTTATATAGCTGCAAACCTGGAAAAGGCTGTAAATGTGACAGTGACATGGGATTAGATAAGAGAGGCCAAACTTTTGCTTTAAAGTTCATGGACTTACAGAACTCCTATCAGTACAATCTTCAGGCATTTGAGTAGGTAAAAAAAAAATTAAGTTACCTTTCATCCTTCTGCTTCCGTATGGCACTCTGAGAACTCCATTCATTGCACAGAATTGCTCCACCAGTTCAATAGTCATGTTCAAGTGAGAAAAACTTCCAGGGGAAAGGAGAGAAGGAAACAAGCTCCACATTCAAGTCTGAATCTAGATAATTTGGTGTTAGTATGAGCACAGGTGCTATGCAGACACACAGATGACCTTCTGTGCTCTCTGCCTCCAGGTGATGTAACTCAGGGCACCTGATAACCGTGCTGCAGAAGAAATTAGAGCCATAACTGAGGATCTCACTGGAAATTCTCTTCTTCAGCTCCCTCTCTTGTCAGGAGATCACTCTTCTGACAAGCAGCTGCTGTGGAGGGAATCACTGCTCTGCAAACAAGGCGTTTGGTGGCTGTGTGGAACCATGCCCAAGTGCTCCACGTGCAGCTCTGACAGGAGCTCTCCCCTCCCAAGCCCCAGACTCAGCAGCTTGTCAGAGCAGCACACCCTGCCCCCTTTGCGTGCTTCAGTTCGTGATGCCACGTGAGGAGCTATGCTGTGATGGACACCTGCTCTTCCAGGTGAGGAGTGGACAGCTCAGCAGTGCTCCTGACCACAGACCTGGGTAGGGCACTCCGAAAGGCAGCTGGAAATCAGGACAACTGCATACACATGAAGGTGCTCCTTCTCAAAGTGGCCTGCTGGTTGCTGGATCATGAGGGCATATTCAGTGTTACACAACACTTGTAACAGAGACTATGAAGCTACAAACCTAATTTTATTTTTAAATGAGAGCTGAGATTCTCCTTTGATTGGAAAACTGAAGGAACAGAGAATTGAGACTTGCAGAACACATTGCAAGACTGACAGTAGGAGCATGCAAAGTGACAGACATTGGTTTTGTCCTGGAAAAGCAGCCAACACCACCACTCGCCTACCTTCACTCAAATTTCAGCAGCTCCCAATTGCCTTTGGCAGATGGAACAGATCAGACATGTCCAACCTGCAGCCCATGGGTCACATGCCCAACCCAGACCATACTGCGTCTGCCCCGCACCATCATGGTGGCAGCTCTTCCCCACTGAGCAGCCCAGTCCGGCCCTGGGTGCACACCCATCACTCAGCAACAAGCAAACATCGATGTAAAATTAGCATTGTCTGGGCTGAAACCAGGGCACGGAGAGGGTGCCGTGCAGCAATAACTCAAATTATGCACATTTCACGCATTTTGATACCCTGACTAAACACAGTCCAGTGAACCGTAAAAAATTAAAAATAATAATAAAGATGCAGCCATGTTTTCTATATTGTTAAAGGAATTTGAGAATGCTTTTAAAATGCAAAAAAAAATATATATATATATATATATATATGTCGATTTTTTGGTATATTTTCATTTTAATCCATATTAATACCTTATCTGTATATTTTAAAATGGAATGTATAGAGTTGTCATCAGACATTCAACTCAAAAACATGACTGTATCTCTTCACCAGATTTTATAAGCCCGCTCCTATCTGAGATAAAAATCCCTTGGTTCACAGTCACGCCTTGTGCCATTTCATCATTTGTCAAGGATGAAGCACAGGAAGAGTAAATTTCATCACAAACCTGATGAATGCCTTTGGAGCTCAGTAAGAACTGCAGCCACCACCAGTGAACCAGATACTGATGTGTTAGTTTCACACAAACAGGGTCACATATCCCACCCGTGTTATGGTGGTTTTGCTCTCTTTTTTTTTCTTTTTTTTTTTTTTTTTCCAGATTAAAATGAACCATATTGTATATTTTATGAGGTCTGCCCTGAAAGTAATGTCTCCTATTTTATGATGCTGTCCAACAGTGTCAGAAGCAGAGGTAGGTGGTGTGGCAATGAAGGCTGAACCCTTCCTGTGGATATTCCGTTTCATGTTGTTGCTGTGACAGATGGCAGCAGAGGGGCACGCTGACAACATGGCGTCTGGCATGGAAGCGTGTGCGAAGCAAAGAAGTGGAACTGAACTCTTCCAATGCAGGAAGAGTGGCACCCATTGACATTCATTGACGCTTGCTGAATGATGATGGTGATTAAAGAGTGGATGTGAGCGCAGTGAGGCGGCGGCGGTGCACGGCACGCAGGCTCTTGTTTTCACCACTGGTTTAGACACACGGCTAACAGTGTGACTACGATGAAAAACAGCGTTTCACAGCTGAGGATGCTCTAGAAATGGTGTTGTTGTGCTCTTTGAACATGTTGCAGTTTCGTGGAAATAAACAGGAGCACTTTTTTGGCGCCAATTGTGTATAGGTAGCCCAAGACAGTTCCGGGCAATGGGGAAGGCTGGGCCCCGCCGGGATAGATACGAAATGGACAGTTTGATGGCAGCTGCCGGGCGCGAAGCGCGCAGCCCGGCCGCCACACGCCGCCCCTCAGAGCGGGGCCGCGCGCCGCGAGGGGCGGGCTGCGCCGGGGTGGCCGGGGCCGGCAGCGGCCGCACCTCCGTTCCGCGGGGCGGCGCCGGGGCGGCCCATAAGAGGCGCGGGGCCGCGGCCGCCGCAGGCGGCGGGATGCAGGCGGGTCCTGGGGCGCAGGCGGCGCGGCCCTTCAAGCTGCGCAAGAGTCTGGGTAGGCGCGGCGCGGAGCGGAGCGGCGGAGCAGGGGAGGAGGGCGTCGCGCGCGTAACGCTTGTGCTCTCTCCCGCGCAGCCACACGGCGGGAGGAGGTGGCCGGCATCCGGGCCAAGTTCCCCACAAAGATCCCGGTAATTGGCTGCTCTGCGAGCGGGGGCTCCCGGCCTCTGCCTCGAATGATTTGGAAGGGGGGAACCGAACGTCCCTGAGGCTTCTAAGCGACTCTAATTAAAACAGGTAATCGTTGAAAGATACCAGAAGGAGAAATACCTTCCCCTGCTGGACAAGACCAAGTTTCTCGTCCCCGAGGAGCTGACCATGACGCAGTTCATCACCATCATCAGGTAGGGGCCGTCCCTCGTGCCGCTCTCTGGTGGATAAGGGCGGTGCGAGGCTCCTGCTGTGCTCCCCCTGTGCCCGAAGGTGCTCCTCGGCTAGGCTTTGTTCTGGCTGCTGCCGCCCTGTCCTGTTGCACCTTGCTGTGTTCTTGCTTGCTCTTGGGAACACGCAACTCCAAGCTCGGGCTCAGTAGCAGCTATAGTCCTGCAGTTTAAGCCTTTTCCCAGAGCAAGCCTCCTGTTTCCAAGTACAGTTAACTTGCTGATGGAGATGTTAAAGCACGCAATGACTTCATGCACAAACTATGTACAAGAAATGCTGCAGCTATTCTGATTAATCTATTTTATAGGATGAGGTTGAAACCTTAAATTTGCTAATGCTTGGTCTTCTATTTCCTTTTTCCCTCTCCAACTAGAAGCAGGATGGCTCTGACTGCTACACAGGCTTTCTACCTGCTGGTGAACAACAAAAGCCTAGCCAGTATGTCTTTGACCATGGCAGAGGTGTACAGGGACTACAAAGATGAAGATGGCTTTGTGTACATGACATATGCTTCCCAGGAGATGTTTGGATGCTGCTCACTCACCCTAGGGGAAACTATGGAGTGCCACCATAAAACCTAATGCTGGGGTCCGTGTGCTATGACTCATGCCTGTGACATGAAACTCGGAGATGCTCCTTCCAATATGAGCTCTTGAGCTCTGTACTGGGGAGTTATGACCCACAAGCTGGCAGGACCGGCTCAAGGCAGAGATGGTGGTACACTTTTCCATGGATAATAATTTAGATGTATATTTTTATACTTGGAAGACACTATGGGGTTTTTTGGAACTGCACCTCCACTTCTTTTTGCAATACCAATCTTGTGATGTAACTGCTTTTTAAGGTGTTGCTTAAGAATAAAATAAAGAAGCTTTTAAGTACTAGGTTGAATGTCAGTTTTAATCTGGGGGAAGACTTTCTGGGAAAAGGTCCTAGAATAATTCTGAGAATCTGGGCTCAAGGCCTCTGAAGTGAAGTGTTGCTTGCACATCCACTCATTCAGTTTCATGATGGGATAACAAAACTTAAGTCTGCTCACACAGGAGCAGACCCATACCTACAAAAAGTTTAAGTGAGGTATTTGAAAGGCAGGACTGCATCAGTGCTAGAACAGGGGTCAGTGTTCAGGAGTTTGTTCTTTACTGAATTCTGCTAGTCTGGTCTCTGTAGGCAAGATGCTCGGATCCTTACCTACAGGCACCTGCACAGCTCTTCTGCTTCAGTGAGCCTTGCCTCGTGGGGTGTTTGTGCTGTACTGTACACAGAGCTATGTCAGCATCCCTGTACAACGTCAAAACTGTCATGCAGTGACATGCTGATTCATTTAAGGTACAAACTTCCTGAAAATGAGTTAGAGAAACTTTTGATGGGAGGCTGAGTATGAAGTACAGATCAAGCTGGCTTTCTTGTATGTTGAGGAATGTATCAGAAAATTGTAAGTGTTCTGGTTATGTGTAATCAAAATACCAAGGTATCTAAAAATCTATTGCAGTGTGCAGTTAACTTCAGGAGCCTCAGCTTAGGATGGTCAAATTGTTATTTCTTACACATAAACTATTGCATCATAATAGTTCAATACCAAATTGATTTGCAGGATAATTAACGTAGAAGTTGTTGGACTGAAGGAAGAAGTGTTGACAGTTTTTCAACTGTGCATGTGCACGCAGATCCCTTCCTCGTGCATAGGGCTCTTTGTAGCGGCTCTTCAACTCACTAGAAGAGAGCAGGCAATGTCAAGAGGATAGGTTGTGAGAACACACAGGCTTTGGGATCCCAGAATCTGCTACTTGGGTAGAGTTCCATTAAACTCATAATGGAAACAGTTTCCATTTCAGAGACTGAATGCAAATAGTCATTCCCTAGAAGCCCTCAGGGAGGCACGGACACCTGTTTGGCAGAAGTGCGATGTTGAGCAGCTGTGGGAACCTCGCGGTGGGGAAGCGAGGGGAAGTCTTACCCTGCTCAGACTCTCCTGCCAGCCTAAGAGCTTAGCTAATATTTTGCTTCATTGGTTCCTCTGTGTTTGTCTTCCTGTCTTGTGTGATGCTTGGTACGTGAAGAGAGAGGCGCTGCAGATGCTTGGCTGGGGCAAATTCGTATGACAGCTGACTTCAGTTTGTAATGTAGTGGCTAAGGATTAAGTGTTGGTCCTTCCAGCTTTCACTGACATTCGTCTGCGTGCTGGCTAATGGGCTGATTCAGAGATCTAGCAAAAAAAAAAAAGGGATGAGGGAAGAAGGTCAGTTGCAGGTGAAGAACATCACTATAAACCTGTTTAAACTGGCCTGCCAAACCCAGGGCCAAATCTCGCGAGCCTGGTAAAACTCCATCGTTGGGTAACAGTACCAAGGCATGCCCTCCTATCAGGTGTCAAAGCAAGTAGGATTAATCATCAAAGACAATTTTCAAAGCATTTTAAAAGTAATAGCTGGGAATTAGATGCCCAAATAAATTGGTTAACCTGCTGGTGGAGTTGTCTCGGTGCGATAAGGAGCTCTGAATGGAACCTGTTATCCTTTGAACTGCAGGGAACAGCAATTAAAAAAGAAGCAAACAGAAAAACTTTGCTCTGATGACTGACATAAGCAATTGAGATAAGCACAGCTGATTCCAATGAGCTGCTGTTTGAAGAGCTAATATTTGTTTGAGCTATTACGCATTGATCAGAGACAGGTCCACAACTTTTTGCAATGCAGGGTACTGCTGTAAGCTTGCAGTAAATAAATTCTGTAGTACTCTACTATGTAACACCACTGTAAAAAGGGAAGGCAGAGATAGTGTTTAAGTTTGTAAAAGTGTATTCGTTTATCAATTTTTCTATCAATTCTGGCTCTTTACGACCCAAAATCTGCATGAGAGGAAAGAAAGCAAGTTGAAGATACTTTGTTTTTGCCATAGACTACCAGACAAATCCTGGAGAGAGCTTGGTTCTCTGACTCCAAAGCTACGTGCTCTGTGGAAGTAACTGGTCAGGTTGGGTCCGCAGCCCGTGGCTCCTTGCAAGGTCAGGCATTATATCTCATCTTCAAATTCTTCAAATGTGAAACCAATTTAATTGAAAGGACATTGAACTTCAGTGTGGAACAAGGTCTGAAACTGCCCTTGCTTTTCAGTCCTTTAAGTCTTTATTTATTTTTCTTCGTGAGTACTGTGTAAAAGAGAGTACTGGGGGAGCAGTGATTCAGCACAACCGCCCAAGTGGAACTGTACAGAAATAACACTGAGGAGAGTAAAAATTAAGGTCTGTTTTCCCTAACTTCACCAAGACTCTTGGAAAGCCCTGGTGTTAATAACCACAGATATTACTAGAGACATTGAAAGGGAAATACAAAAATAGCTAAAGTCAGGAGTTTTGCTGCACAAAATGATATTTTAATGAAACATTTCACTTGCCTCTGTAATATGTCTGCATAGACACTGCTCTGGGAACAGGGCAGTTTTCTTCTCAAACAGCCCGGGCAGAGGTTGTGCACAATGCTGTGCATGCTGTGGGGGCTGCAAGTACTCTGAATTCTCGTCAGGGCTGCTGGAGGACACCGTGATAGCAATTCAGAGAACAACCACCTCTGGAGTTTGGTGACAACAAAAAGAAAGGAAAAATGTCACACCAATGCACTCGCATTCCAAGTGGCTAGAAATCATTATTTTTCTGCGCCTGTTAAGACTAGAGGTTCAGCTATCAGTACTTACACAGACAGCTACAACATGCATGCAGTGCTTTATAGAGTGCAAATTGTCATCTGCTGCTGCGAAGCAGAGGTAACCTCAGCTTGGGCCTCAGTGCAATGAGGATCAGCAGGAGCTTTCCAAACTGTTTGCATTTTAAAATCACTCAAGTTTGTGTGGATAGAACTAATGAGCAAAAGGTGATTATTAATCTTCTCTCTCAAGTATTGCAGGCAGCCAGTCTTGTGAATTTAGGTGGGCTTATTGCTTTTCCCTGCTAACTGTTTACAGATGGTGGCAGCTTTGTGATAAAATAGGAAAAAAAAACCCCACACTAAGTGACAGACTCTATCCTCCTCCTCTTCAACATCTATTTATTTATTTATTTATTTACTTACTTACTTACTTACTTGGGGTGGGGGGGAGTTATGTATGGTACAATAAATTTGGAAAGTCAAGTGAAATAATAGGACAGAATGTAACCTTCAGCATCAAGCTGCACCGTTGTTTTTCCCTGTTAAGAAAGCCCCTATAGAAACTATGGGGATAAAACCAAAAGGCTTCACCAGGAGATAAACTATCTTTAGAACGGTGTTTTGTAATGTATGTGCTGTGGGGTGGAGAAGGAAGAGAAGGACGGTTCCTTTGGAAAACTCCCAAGGGGTCTCTGAAGCGTGACTGAGAAATAGGTTGCACTGTAAAATAAATCTAGGTGCACAGAACATCTAATGCCATACACACATCTTCCAATCACCACTGTACCAGAAACACACCTAGACACTTCTCCTACACATAAAAATATTTCATTCGTTTCGTATAGTTCTGAATCACAGAATGTCCTGAGTTGGAAGGCACCCAGAAGGACCATCAAGTCCAAATTTTATGATTTTAGATTAGCAAAAAATATTCGAGTTCTGCCTATGGAAATGTTCTTAGTTGCTCTGGCTTTTTTTCTAAGATGCTTCTCAGTGGTTGCTGTGCACAGCTCTTTTCACTGATGTCTTTTTGTTGCTCTTAAGGGCACAAGTTTCATAGCAGTTAGCTACTTGTTCATATATGGTCCGTAACACACAAAGGCAGGTGGCTTCTATAATAATTAACAATCTGGCCCTAGTTTAGAGAAACACAAATATAATTTTAATGGAGGTGGCCCTTGCCCTTAAGGCACCTCTCTACAGATATATTTGTGTCTGCCCCTGCCTCCTGTTTTCCACACCTTGCCTGTTTTGCATTTGGCTGTAGCATTCCTATGACATACAACTGTTCAGCAGCACTGTACACTGGGCAGGTCTAAAGAAAGCAAGTACAGATGCTGGAGCCTGAAGGAGGGAGGGAGGCGGGCAGTGTGCCCTGCGGGTGTGCACACTTTCCAGAGGAGGCAGGAGGGGAGCTGGCTGGGGTTGCACAGGCCACTCAACACTTACATCATGTCCAGCAGGGGCTGCAAAGGACCTTTATGAGGTTGCTCATGATTTGTTGAAGGGTGGGCTTGGCCAGCAGTGCTTATTTCTGCAAATGCTACGAGATCTTGACTTCATTTTCTGTGTTTAACAGCATAGTAAGGTTCTTAATTGGGCCTTCTGCCCCACTCCATTTATGTCAGGGAGGTGAGAAAGCTGTCGATTCCACGGTAAGAGCCAGGTTCATACTCACTGATCAAGCTCCTTGGTAGACCTGAAGCTCACTTCCTGTTCTCAAGAACAGAGCCAAGACTTCACAGCCTGCCAGATGGATTTGCAGGGAAATCTTTAGGTCAGCCAACCAGTGGGTGAGGAGAGGGGATGGAGTGGGGAGAAGGGTTGAGGAGATGTATCAGTGCTTCCACCCAATGCAGCTGCAGCCTTGTGTTCTTCACAAGCCTGCCAGTGACTGAACGGAAAGGCTGAGCCTCAGTGTGACATCACTCAGGCAACCATTACACCCGCTAGCTCAAAAAGAGACGTTATGAGAAAAAGCATGCATACACATGCCTATGGATATAGCCTTTTCCTGGACAAAATGAACTCTGTCAATGGAAAAAAATGCACAGGAGAGTGCTGAAAGGAAGACGTGATGAGTACAGAAATTCTATTCTTAGTGCTGGCACTGCATCACAAGGAGACTTGGCCTTTGCTCTGAGAAACCAAAAACCTAATATCCAGTGATGGATATGGTCTCTGAACTTCCTTCCCCTAAAAAGCTGCATCTGTGATTGCAAATTAAAAGTCAAATAGTGATATGAATGGCATATTTGAATGCTGAGCGTCTGAGGAAGAGTATTTTCCAGCAGCTTTATGCATTACTCATCAACAAAATAAAATGGTCATCCATAGGAAAAACAGCTGCTGCACTACAGGTGAGGGGAGGATTGCTCACTCAGTGCAGACACATCTGTGCTGTCTAGACGGGCTGGGTAAGCCAATCACTGCAGGGGTTAGGAAGATAATTTTGCTATCCCAAACTGTACTGGCTCGGTTATAAACCTGTCTAAACTGTCAAGGCAGGCCTCAGGAGAAATGCTGCATTTCCTAGTAGGCAGCTGTATTTGGTTTAACCCCCAGCTCTTCTCAGCCATCCTCATGTTCATTGACTTCTGTTCCCATTCTTTTTGTTTTTTTCTTTTGGAAAGGAACCAAACCTTCTGTACAGAACCTGGGTATGGATTCCAAGATTGCTGAAAACTATAAATAATATACCCTCAGTTGCCATGTAACAAACCTGTATGAGAACACACGGTTGTTCTGTTACTGTAATTCAGCTGATGTTAGAGCCATGAAACTTGGCTATGTCTCAGTGTCTCTGGCAGATCTGGGACAGGAATTCAGATTGGGTAACTTAGGTCATTGCAGCCATTTTACTGCTCTCTCCCTTCTAGTGGATTTGGTTGAGACAGAAGAAGTATCTGATCCCTTCTTGAATAAGCTGAAGAACAGCTGTATGTTTTAGCATTGCTCATCTGTGGGAACTGTTTTAGCTTCATGGTTAACGTAGCAGTTTTATTTTGTGCCTCAGCTCACTCAGCTGATTTTTCCACAGAAGGAGGATGCCTCACATGAGCTATTCCAAAGCTGGGAGCTGGCAGTCTCCAGGAAGGGACTGACTGCTCCAGAGGGAACATGTCCCAAGAAACTGGGGTGGCACAAGGAACTGCTGCTGTTGCCATAGTTAGCTCTAGAATATGATGCTAGGGCCCTAAAGGAAGGTATCCTTTGTCTCTGTCGTCCAAGACAGCTGATCCATTAAGCTACTGATTGAGCATGGTTATGTGTCACGTGCTCCACAGAGCATCCTGTATAACTCAACAGATAAAGCACTTATCTGGAGTTGGGGAGACCTTGCTGGGATTCCCCTTACGCTTGATGAGCCTGAGCCACACGTTCCACACTGCACACCCTGGTTAGCACCTGGACCCCCAGCAAAGAAAATCAGTGTGGGACCACTAGAAGCTAGACTGCTTGTATACAAGGCCCAGGGAGACTGTGGAAGTGTGTGGCTTAAACCCAGCTCCTATACCAGACATGCAGCTTATTTTTTCTTTCTGGAAATTATCCAACTGTAACATGTGAGTGGCTTCAATTTTACTAGGGGAAAACTTAGGCTATTTTGAAGGGCCTGATTCAAATCTCTATAAAAGTAAATGAAGCAATTCCAGTAGAAGCTAGAGCATGTGCTGAGCGCTGCCTGGAGCCACACAGGCTGCAGAGCTAGAGCTACCACATTACAGGGCATGGGAGGAAGCACTTAAGCATGGGAGGTAGAGAGCAGAAGGTCAAACACTGCAGCATAGATGAAAGGTTTTACAGTTAATTAGCTGGAAAGTTTTTTTTAATATGCCTCTGCCAGGTATTGTTTCCCTATTTAGGCTGCTGTAGTTGTCCCCCATTGGGTTGATCTTGTCTCTGCTGGTTTGCTAGCAGGGAAAATCTAAATCTCTACTGATTTTAATAGAAAGGAAAAAGACAAATGAAA
This sequence comes from Callipepla californica brunnescens, assembly GCA_023055505.1. NCBI lineage: Eukaryota > Metazoa > Chordata > Aves > Galliformes > Odontophoridae > Callipepla > Callipepla californica. Next base: position 34,415,491 of record JALIRH010000003.1, on the reverse strand, counting down.
GAAAATGCTTGTTGACTACATGGTTATACACGACTTGCAAAAGAAAACTTTGGTATTTATGGGAACAGGCATTCAGGTAACACTGAAAAGCAAATACAAGCTATTCTATTCTAGCTGTCTCCTTTAAAAGTTAAATGGGTTTTTCCGGTTATTCTCAGCATAGTAGTTTTTGGGGGGGAGCGTTGTTTGGCTTTGCATGCGTTTTATATTTTATATATATATATATATATATATATTATCTACACACATACACACATATAAATATATATATATATATCTACACATAAATATATATATATATACATACATATATAAGCAGCCACACACTTTTGTTCACACTCTGTTTCACGACCATTTTCTAGTGGGTGATTTAATTGCGGTCCTACATAAAAGAAAGCTACAGTGGAGTACCTACGTCATGCTATGAAAAGCAGAGCAATGAGCTGCAGCAGGGAGCAGTTTGCCAGCAAATAAATCTGTAAGAAAGATTACTATTTTGCATGCATAAGATCCAGAGCTGGCCGAGTGTGGACGCTCTTCCATATATATTTTTGTCAAGAATAAGAAATGAGAAACTGAAGAAGGTAAGCAGTTGGAAAAGATGTGAATTATCAAAACATCTCTCCAGAAGTGCCTTAAACAAGTCACTAGAGTTCCTGTAGGCTGAGACAGATTTCTCTACACAGACATGAGATCTATGAGGTATACTTTGAAACAGTAGTGGCTGTAGGACAATGGCTTAGTACTCAGAAAGAGCTGAAAAGATACTTTTGGGTTCTCATTTGGAGGATTAAGCACTTAAAGTTAGCCTTGACTTCCTGCCTTCCCTGGCTAAATTGTCTGTTGAGGGATTAGATTCTTACCTCATTTGATTATTCAAGAAAAACACTGGAAAGAGATCCTAGCAGTAAGCTGCACTGCTTCCATGCCAGGCTCTATCAACACCTATTTCCAAAGCACTTCCTCTATGAAACATAAAGCCTACATTCATACACACTGTATATTGCTGAAATAAATCTTCAGTTGGGTTGGGGGAGTAAAGTACCCTAAAGTACTAAAAACCAGTACTAAAGTACCTGGTTTTAAACACAAGAGGAGAAGGAGGAAAGAGTTATATATGGTAGTTTAATGAGGCTCTCGTTGTTGAAAGTGCCGTGAGATTGCATTTCAAGGCTTCAAAAGCTTCAAAGCCTATTATGAGGTGGGACTGCAGAGAATGAGGCTGAATAGGTGAAACTGTAAAAGTAGGTGCTTCAGAATTATTCCATTAAAGGAAATAAATTAATACAAACATCTACAGCAGCCCAGTGCCCAAAATGCATCTTTCCAATCAACAAATATGACTGTTTCTGTTTTACTAATTTAAACAAAACCTAGTTGAATATTGATTCCAAAAATCTAGCAGCTTTACAAGTGATGTTTAAACAAATCCTTGTACTTTTGGGAGGCTTGAAGCAAACATGCTAAATCTAATCAATCTAGCATCTTACATCATAGTTGCTGCTGCAGCTGAATACTTCTTGGATCTAGCAGAAAAGAATCAGTTATAAAAAGCAGTACTCAGAATCAGACTCGATACTTTTATTTATACATATATTAGAATATTTGTATATATTATTATTTCTATGATACTCTTAGGAGTGTTCAGCACCACTTTCGGTTCCAAAATAAGCTGGTGAGGATCTGTTTAGTTACTTTTGGTTATTAAATATGAGCTAAGAACTTTTAATAAAGTACTAGAAAAAGACATTTTCTTCGTAACTGTCTCCTTGTACCAGAAGTTATGACTACATTACAAGAGAACACTGAGAAAATCATATACACGCTAGAAATATTCTTTCCTGACTAAAATTTTAATCATCTACTTGACGTCACAGAACTTTACCAAGGTTTAATCAATGTCACCTTCTGCCTTTTTCTTCCTAACACTGTTTGCTTCACATTTGGGTTTAATCTTTAGTTAAACAAGTCAGAATTTGTAGAGTTTACCACACAAATTGAGGAGATTCTTCTATCTTCTCTTGTCTGCATACTGATTATTTGCTAATTGAGTTGGTACTCGTTGAACACCCTACTCCCTGTGCCTTATTAAAAAAAAAAAAAAAAAGACTAATCTGAAGAATAGCTAGTCCTTGACTGTGCTGTGGGTTTTGTGATAAGGAACAGAAAAAGCATTGGCAAAGATTTTAGAGGAAGGTGAAGACTGCTCCCATTCCCACCTGAGCACTGTTCAAGAGAGATAAATACAAAATACTTCATTTGGACAGTAAAAATCAGCTGCACAAACACAGGATGGAAAAAAAAACTGGCTAGTGACATTTCTTCTTAGAAGTGTCCCTGGGATAGACTGAATCACAAGCTAAGCATGAGTCAACACTATCACACTATTGTGAAAAAAACAAACACCACATTATGATTTCTAAACAGGAGTAGAGCCTGCAAGATGTTACATAAGCCTTCTGCTGTACCCAGCAATGGCAGGGTTTCAACTGGAATATTCTGCCTTATTCTTCTTTGACAGTGATGCCTAGATATTAACTAGCTGAGAATCCAGACAGAAATGATGATGAGCAGAGATTTACACCGTGCTTATGCTAAAAGATGGAAGAAATGAGATGGTTTAGCTTCAAGAAGAAAAGGCTGGAAAAGGGACATGCTATTTCTCACAAACTCAATGGTATCAAAAAAGCAAAGGGAAGATTTTTTTGTTGTTGTTTACACTGCCTACTATGACAAGTGTTGGGGCTTAAAGTACAGCAAGAAGCTGCAAAAGCTTTCTACCTAAAAAGGTGAAAAGCTGGAACCCTTGGCCTGGAATGTTGTGAAACGTCCAACACTGAAGGATGATGCAGTGGGAAGATTCCCAGAGGTCCTGACCTCCTTTGATTCTATGTCTTTTGTTAACGAATCTTAGACACAAGAATTTTATTTTAATTTGTAGTGAAGGCAAGATTATACTGCTGAGCCACACACTCATGTAATCACATTAAAGGGGATGCAGAACTCCTCATTCTAGCACAAGGAAAAATTTGTTCCAAAAGAGCTTATTGAATACTCTGTCAATGCACACTAAACCGGGACTGCAATGCCAGGGACAGAGTGGCTCAGCTGGTCAAGCCCCACTGCTTCCCCTTTCCTCTCTCTATGTTACCCTCTTTATTTCTCTGCCACAACCACATGCAGCTACACTATAGTTTTCACCTGTGACAGTACCCCAGTCAAGTAGAAGTATTTGAGTGGCAAACGTGTATGAACGGAGCAAAAAGTTGAGGGGAGTATTCAAAAAAAGATGCGCAGCACCATGGTCTAAAGTCTTGGTATGATGTCCAGCCACTAGATGCCAACTCGAGAGCTGTAAAATAGAATGCCAGTGCACCAGAGATCACTTGCACATTAATTTCTTCCCAGCTCTCTTGTGCTTCATCTGAAACATGAAACATTTTAGCTAATTTCTAAAGAAATACAACTGCAATCAGAATAACAAAGACTGAGATGCACCAGACAAGAACTTACAGGACAACAGTAAGCCGTGAATTCATGAACACTGGAAATCGTCAACAGTTTCATTACTTCCATTACAAAATTCAGCTTCCTCAGTTCCTCCCCTCCATCAGAAACCAATAACTCTCTGCCCAGTATCTGGTTTGGTATCAATCTAGTACTCTGACTGCATTATATCATTTGTCTTTTTCTTGTTCTATTTCAAAGTGGATTTTCTTCTGCTGTTACTTGCTATAAATTAGACCGGATGGGTCAAAGTTTTACTGCCAAATGTTTGTGCATTTCTGTGTATTTATGTCTAAAATCTCTTTACAATCACTTAGACTTAAACATGCAGGTTAATCCAAACTTTCTTTTTTTTATGTATCACCTATTTGACGTACACAAAAGATGTACATTCTATATGAATTTCATGACATTACTTTTAAATGTTTGCTTTCAAAAAATTCATCCTGATGGAAGCGTATAGGTGTGGTGCCCAAAGAGCATGAAGTTTCTGAAAGTGTTGATCATTGAAACCAACGTCACAAACCCCATCTCCACGATCCATCTGGTCCCAGAGGTCAGCAGAGCCCTTAAAACTAGGGAAAGGTCTCAGATGACTTGCCACTCCTGCGAGTGGATCCTATGATTAGGCAAGTATTCTATTCATCTTCTCTAATATGGATATAGGTATGTTTTGAGTTTCCAATCATCAAATAGCAATTATCAATGCTGAACCATGTAAGAGTCATTGTTGATATCATTTAAGGCACTTGAAAATGCAGGGGATTAACTGAAAGCTAATATTGTGATAGTAATTTGAAAGAGTAAATGAATTAGTGAAGATAAACTAACATTCAAGCCTGATAGTGACACTTGTAGGGTGTATCAAGGACTCGAGATTAACTACTGAGAGTTTAAAAGGAGATCGATATCACTGTTAATATGCGCATACTGAAAATATAACTTGTCCAGCAAAGTCTTCAATGAGATTACTGTTTATGATTATAGAGGCATTCATATTAATGTGTCAAGTTTTTCACCTTTTTTTTTTTTTCCCTTGGTATTAAATAATATTTTGACTAAAGGATCTAGAAGATGACAATAGCCAATAAAATATAACCAAAAATACTTCAAAATAGAAAAATCATTACCAAGTAATTGTATTTCTAATTCAGTTCTGTAAAAGTCATGTTTCTGGACAGTGCTATTTTTAATGCACCATTTTAATCATTTATCTAGGAAAAAAAAAATCAGTTTTTCCCAATCATACATTTATTGCTGATAAAACCTGCATAAGTATAAAAAAAAATAAACAGGGATAATGAATGAAGGGCAGGCCATTACTACTGGATGATGTGGAAATAAGCACATACTATGGCAACAAAAGGGCTACATATAAGTCAAAGTAGAAGCTGCAATCACAGGAGATGACACAGAGGCTCATCTTGCAGGAAAAAAGTGTAACAACAACCATATTAAGGTAAGCTATCGTGTGTCACCAATCATCCAGAAAAGGCTAATACATGGGCATGTGCACAGGCAAGAGAATTTCAGTCCTACTTCTACACCTGGCACTAGAACACTACTACATCCAAGTTGATGTGTACAATTCAAAATTCAAAAACATTTTCAGTGTTAATGAAAATTTAGAGCCACTGCATAACACAAATGACTGAAGACCATTATTATGTTCACATCTACATGAAAACTAGCAAAAAAAAAAAAAAAAAAAAAAAAAAAAAAAAAAAAACGGTAATAAGAAAACTGAAAAAAAAAAATGAAAATATGTGTTTCATTAAATTAACTTATATTGTTCAACAGCTTGTCTTGATAAAGGACTTTGTCCTCTGCAATTTTAATTGTTTCATTCTCTGACTCAAATGAACACGGAACATTATCATACCATATCAAAGAGCAAAGTGAATTCAAGCACAGAGCTAGATACATGTGATGGTTTCACCCCTTGTCCACTTCCAGTATAATCTGAGATACAGCGCAGCATTCTCTTCTAATCAAGGCCCCAGAAAGAGAATATCTTCCTCCTGCTGCCCGGATACACCTATATTTGAAAACTAAGAGAGGAGACAAAGAACAATTTCCTTTCGTGTTTTGGGGTCATCCAGAACTGGGGCATATGTGATTTGACATCTCTCTTTTCCCATGCCACCTCCAGAGATGAGGACAGACTTGACATAGAAAAATATGTACAAGTGCCACAAATTCAGTTTGCCACTTGAATAAACAATAGACTTCTACTAACAGGGATGGACAGATGGATTGAAAGAAGTTCTATGTTTGCCTTACTTACTCCACAGATTCCTCCAAATGGAGAAAATGCATAAAAACTCAGATTTGCTATAGTGGAACCAACACCAGTCTCATCTGCTCTAGATTCCAACCTAAACCTGAGAAATAAATCTGTAAGTAGCCACTCCATCCTTCTGAATCCTGAAACTGTTTTATTACACACCTCAGCTCCTCCCTGCTAGCCTTCCTCTTCTCTGAATCTTCCGGAAGATAACTCCCAGCTGTCTGCCTGCCTACATACTGAAACTTCATCCTACCTATAAAATAAATAATTTAATGGAGCCACAGTAAAAAAGGCATGTCAATTTTAACCTAAAAGTAGTAAATGCTTCGTAGCCCTGTATTATTATTTTTTTTAACTAGAGTCTGTAAGCTCAAGGATTCTTAATGTTCGCTTTGGTTTGCCCTCTATCAAATCTCACTATACCCTGTTAGCAACAGCTGCTATTCCTGGCTTTATTCCACTCTCAGAATGTTTTTCATCTTGAACTATATGTTTCACACACAGTTATTTAAAGAGTTTCACCAGATAAGGTTGTTGAGATTAATCATCCCTCCCGCAAAGGTGCCATGGAATATGCAGCAGCGTAATAAGAACATTAACTTGGTTACATGAAATAAATAAAATGATACACATAGTGCACACGTAGAGAAATGCTTTGATAGAAAAAGTGACTGAAGAAATTATAACTGATACAAAATGAGCTACCTCAAGCTAGGTTACAAAAGAAGCAGTATAATACAAATTGTGATAGAGAGAACTGAGATGGTTTTGTTCATAACAATAACAAGGCAGTGTTGAAAACATGTCCCGATTTAACTGCTGAGCTCTTTTTTGACTTTTTTTTTTTTTTCTTCTCCCAGCTTGCATAACAAGTTAACTCCCTTGCTACACCAGTAATCGTAAAAACTTTATCTTGAACCTTCACTGAGGACGGCTGTTTGGTTTTCCTTAAGACATCCTTCTAAGTTTAAATGCTGTCTACACAGAATTTTAAAATATCTCACAGGTTCTACTAAGGAAGCATGTATACATACTTGGCCTTCAGTAATATGGGATTAAAAATATATATCTATTTTCTTCACATCTACTGTTCATTTTTGTTCCCACTACATGTTATTTACTATAAAACATGCAATCTTTATATTCTCTCTTCCCAGGTAAGCACTCAAGCAATCTGAAGATCACATTGTGCTCCTCCTTGCACCCAGCTCTCTGTCCCAGGCCATCTGGAATGCCTTCCTTCACAGTGTTATTTCAGATTCAGCCACAGTGGAAATACATTCCTACATCGGTTCCAGTATGGTGTATGGACTGATGGCAAAAGTACTAGCAGCAAAGGTGGCAGAACTGTATCCTGATCTATATTATTGATGAGGGCTCCAATTACTGAGGTACCATATGTGACAGTTAAAGGTGCAGAGAGAGATTTACAAAATTCTGAAGATGTTAAACAATCTTCCTACAGAGCTTGAGATTTATGATAGCTCCTCCTATTTCCTGATTAGCTTGCCTCTCTTCAGCTCTAGCTGCTATTTTCTGTGAATCTCTGAAACTGTGGTTATGTTATAGGATCTCTTTAATCCTGTAAAAATCTACAGGAGCAGTCCTACTGATATTTCTACACTTGGACAATCATTCCTGCTGCCTTTTAAGAGCACTGACTTTGTTGTTGTTTCTTTCATATTAGTTTCCAGACAGATTATGATCTCTTCTGGTGATTCAAAACATTGCTGTGTGGACACTAGGAATAGGACACAAAGCAACAGGAAAAGGGATCGTTAAAGAAGAGAAAGGGTGAGAAGTTGTGACAGTTCAGTGAAGTTTTCTGTGACTGGAAAAGCTGAAACAGAACCCTCATTTTTACAAAGAGAAAAAAGGAAGACCCAGGGACTGACAGGCCAGACAGGCTCACTAGTGTGCCCACCAAGATCATGGAGGAGATCCTCCAGGAAATCACATAAAGGTATATGGAATATAAGGAGTGATTTTTGACAGCCAGTGTGGCTTCAAAAAGGGCAAATCATGCTTGGCTAATTTCTTGGCCTTCTATGACAGGGTTACAGCATTGGTAGACAAGCAAAGAGCAAATGACATCTACCTGGAACTGCACAAACTGTTTGATAGCATCCCACACAGCATCTTTATCTCAAAGTTGGAGAGACATGGATTTAATGGCCGGACCACTCTGTGGATAAGGAACTGACTGGATGGTCACAACTATCTGCACTCAATAGCTTCACGTCCAGGTGGAGACCAGTGACGAGTGGCATCCTTGGGGACAGACATTTACCTGCCTCACTGCCCAACAGTTGCCACTTTCCCTAAAACTTTATGAAATGTCCAGCTTTAATACTGTTAGTTCGAAATAAATAATTCTTGTGAGTTTCAAGCATGAAAGAATAAAGTTTAGTCTGAAAGAATATAACTACTAAGATAGGTAGGTTATGATAGGTTTCTGACCGAAAACAAACACGCCAAATATAAATGTTTTTCAGTAAAATACGTCCACTTTCCATACACTATTTGCACACAAATAGAAAAAAGACTAGCCATGAATCTATCATTCCCCTTAGCAGATCTGTCACAATAGGATAAGAAATGATTTCAAACTAGAAGAGCAGAGATTTAGATTGGATATAAGATATGAACGTTATTTATAATGGGGACAGTGAAGTAATGGAACAGGTTACCCAGAGAGGCAGTGGATGCATTGTCCCTGGAAGACAGAGCTGCATGCCCTGCCTTTGGAGGACAGAGCCAGGGCCAGGCTGGACCAGGCTTTGAGAAACCAGATATAGCCATAGATGTCCCTGTCCATTGCAGGAGGGTTGGACGAGATGGCGTTTAACGGTCTCTTCCAACCCAAAGAATTCTATGATTCTTTCCAGTTGTGAGAGACTTGAGCCAGAATCTTAGGCCCAGCCAAACCAGGATCAAGGCAAGGCTGACAGGGAAAGCAGGAGATTTAACATTTTTGCTGTCCTTCTCCTGCAGGTACAGCAAAGGAATATTCAGACAGTTTCACAACGGCCATTTCAGGATAGCATTAGCCATGCATCTCAAGTGCAAAAGCAGTTTTCTAAGTTATAACTCCAGATGACGCAGCCTTAGACATATAACTCAAAGGACTGATGCATTCTTGTGCATCATCCATTCATTTTGTACTGGACAGAATATAAATCTTTGTTCTGTTGCTGAAATACAACTCTTTCTCAAGAACACTGTTTTATCATCCAAAGTTATAGTCTGGCAAAAGTATTAAGAACAGGAGAGAGGGGTTACCAGATGAATGTTTGTTATTTCAGTTAAAAAAAAAAACAAAAAACTCGCCATAAACCCAATCTTAATTTGTTGGACATCCTCCCTGCTTCCTTTTTGTACGTGTTATTTGATATCCCCTCACTTTAGCTTTTCTGGTGTAGAACCTAAAAATACATTGAGATACGAGAGTTTTCCTAGATCTTCCAAAAGGTGAATGGATAATGGTAAGTCACAAAGCTCTGGCAGAGGGTTGGACTCGATCTCTAAAGGTTCCTTCCAACCCATACAATTCTGCAATTCTGTGGTAGCTCTAGGGCCTTTTATGTTTATACCATTCCTTTCTGACTACTACTGTGACCCACTGTTGAGAGGTTGCACAACTGCTTTAGCCAGGTCTCGCTGCTGATGGTTGTCAAAGTGCCTTCAGGAGTGTTGCCTGCTAATTGCAATGTGAGATTGGGATCTCAGGCATGAATACTTTTTTTTTTTTTTTTTTTTTTGACTCTGTTACAGGTCAGCAGAAGAGTGGGTAATTCTTCCACCTCCAATCCACTATTCTTCTCAAATTTTTAAAAACCAGGAAAATCCTGCTGATAGTTTTGCTTGGACACCTGCTCACTGAAAGCTCTCACTGTAAAAAGACAGCTTCCAGCAATGCAGAAGTTTCTCTCTACAACTGTTTGTGATGCAGCTAATACATTCTGTCAAGATAGTAAATACTCCAAAAGACTTGCATCCTCAAGAGAAGAATGTATAGTAAAATATAATTGTGTTCTACCTAATGCATTATGATGGAGGGAAACACCATTTACCTGACAATTCTGGTGACATCTAGGAGCAGTCTGAACAGGAAAGTCCAGCTTCATCTTCTCTGACTAGGATCACAGATAAACTATCTTCCTAGAGATCAGGTCTCTAAAAACAAAGAAAGTAAATGTGGGTAGTACACATATTATTAACCTCTTTCCACATAGGAAGTAAGAAGTTCCAGCGGTTCAGTTTAGGAGTTCAAAATGTCCTTTACACTCTTATTTCCTGGTATTTATAGTTCATAAGATTATGCTTAATGATATGCACATCTATGTATCTCTCCTGGATTGCTGTAGCTGTACGGAAGACATAAGCAGATTTTCTCAATGAATTTATTATATTAATCCATAGAAACGAGCAGGAATGGAGTAAGAAGATAGGACTGAAAACTCAACTCCAAAACGTTCTAAATTACCTAAGATAAATATAACAAGGAAAAAAAGTTTCCTGCTTAAGGAAAGAAAGATTTGGTAGAACTGAAAAGCTATGAGTTTTAGCTTTTCAAACATGTCCTAGATCTGGAAATAAGATAGTGGCCCAGGCTGTACATAGCACGAGCAAAACTCATGCTTCTATTCAGCAGTCTATACAAAGACAAATCTCAATGAGAAGATGAGATTGAACTGTTATCATCTGACAAGATTTTCCTGTTGGTGTGAAAAATTAAATGAAAACTTGCATACAAATAGAATGTTCCTACTTATAGTGGAATAGATTAGGTTCAGTTTCAGTTCAGAAATTAGAATCCCATCATAGGCACGATCTGCTGCAGAGATCTATTTAATATAAAAATCATCAAGAGATCCCAGTAACAAAGTTTTTAGAATGGACTTTGAAGTTAATGTACAGAGCTAACTGGCACTACATAATACTGGCAGGTATTTACATTTAACATTTAAACTGAAAACCAAAAGCAGCCAGAAAATTTTAGTGAAACTTTAACATATCTGCAGTTCTCCTTATTGCTTTTCCAAACTATATTTTATGTTCTCTGCTCTGCAGTAACAGTTCTACTGGCTGTCATTTCATCTTTCTTTAGTCTTCTCTCTAGACTAAACAATGCCAATTCCTCCACACTCCCACCCGCTCCCTCCAGACTGTTGCACATTCTTCTTACTCACTCCTGGCCCTCCTCCAGTGGGTCTGCATTTCTCTTGAATTATGGTGCCCAAAACAGTCCTCTGAGCTATACCAATATGTCAAAAACAGTAAAAGAATTATTTTACTCATCTCGTGTAGAACATCTGCACCCCAGAATCACTTCACTTTGCTTAACACAGTAACGTTCGGTAAGATCAGTTTAATAAGTAAAGCTCACTGAAAATTAGTATTTGGAGATGCTCTTCCCTCATGAAAACTGGGTTCAGACACAGATACATGATCAGGGTCTTAAGGCCATAAAGTTCTAAATTGTTTCACTTTCTTACATGGTATGTACATAGCATGCTAGTAAATCAGAAATTACCTCTGACTGATAAACTAGAATCTCCCATATTTACAGATCCTCTAGAAGTCATGCTTTCCAGGAATGGATGGTGTTTTATTAAGATAAAAATAAATATTACCTGATCAGGTTTTCTAGGCAGGTAGATATCTCAGAAGAGCTTCTCCAGCAAGGAACAGAGATGAATGTAGTTACAAACTGTAAGGAGTTACGTTTATCTTCATTGCACTGTTAGTTGAAACAAACTCAGGTTTTAGTTGAAACACATTACATTATTGTTAACTTGGACTTCTAGGTTCTTTTTTATGCCTTGTTGTTTGTTGTTAAGATTAATTCCTGTTCAGAAATAAAGACAGAGACACATGTTAACTTGATGTTGACTTTGAGACATTAGCTTCAGAGATGCAATCATGTGATCTCACTATGTTTTTATCAGTTACCCTGCTTTATCTGTTACTGTTGTGAATTTATGCAAGTGTTACTTGGTTGCAGTGTACTCAGATATAAGTGTACTTAACTGAAATCCAAAAATCCATGAGCACAGAATATTCACTGACTGCTGCTTCTCCAAAGAAGGCTGAAAATGCCCTCTGCCCTTTATATTCCAGTTTAAAACAAATAATTTTGTTCTAGAAGCTGAAGTTGCAGTCATTCCACCAGGACCAAGCTCTGCTCTAAGATTTGAGATATCTGTCAGAAAATGGTAACAAAACAGAATTCAGTTTCATGTGAGCACAGATCCTCCAGTGGCAAGTTAAGGGAGATATCAGAACACTACATTGGGCAAAGTCTGTATGCCAGACACAGGAAACCAAGAGAAAAAATAAGACCAACCACAGAAACCACCAAAATTGTATCATTTTTATAGGTCAGTGAGAAGATGGATGCTCTCAGTGTGACTGACCTTCAAGAACTAAATTTAAAATCAATACAAATACTATTTTTTTTTATTATTATTTTTTATCATTTTTAAATCTGTCCTATAACAAACAGATGAACGTTCAATCATCCAGCTTGGTTTTTTGATTAGTTTTTCAGGCCATTAACCAATCTCTTTGCTCAGTGAGTCCAGATTAGGAGAACAGCTCTTTCCATTTTAAAATACTTGTTGTCTTTTTCTTTTTTAAAAAAAAACAAAACACCAAGAAAAACCACAAACCATCAAACAAATGAAACCAAACACAAAGTTGAGAATGGAACTAATCAAGATTGCATCTTCTCATTCCAGCCAATGGCAATGATACTGCAGTATTCTCAGTTATTGCAATGAATTCCAGTCTAAGATTAGCCAAACCTCTTATTTGTTAAAAACCCAGGTTTGTGATGCAAACTTAGGTGCTAATTGACCTCATCTCCGCATTCATATGCATCCACTGAATGCCTTAAGTGAAAATTATCAGCTGAGAGCATATCTGCTAAGTTTTACTAAGTATTCTGCTTACTTATATTCCTGTTTGTGTCCCACGAATGTTTCTGTGACAGATGTTATGCTTAATTAGGTCAAAAATTGTGAGAGTAATGAACAGGACAGCTATAGTCAGGATTTTCACCAACATTACCTTTTGTCCTAAAATTCAGTAGTATTTTTAGCTGATTTTTCCATCCCATATATAGGAATAACTTTTTTCAGTATTTCTATGCATAATAACAGTGCCAGTTATCTGGATTCATTTCTTAGTGCATTCTTGGTTTCTAAAATCTTCCTAAATCAATGACTCAACCCAGAACCTGAGTAAGTACATTTGCTGTTTCTTTGATGCATAGCAAGAGAATTTCTATAATAAAGAAGAAAAAAAATGCTATACTCACATAATAATCATTTAATTAATAAAGATACAATGAATTAATTGCATTCTATCTATATTTAGATGTTGAGCTTCCCCATGATGATTTTGCTTGTTTTCTTTGAGTAGAACTATCCCAAATTCCTGATATTTGAGCACTTGCATGCTGAAGCAAGATCAGGGGAATTAAACATGCCAATTCAAACACAATAGAGCAGATTCTCCTTTATCTGTGACTTTGAATTCACTGTCTATCTCAGAGGTACGTAATAACACAAGAAAGCCACAGGAAAGCAACAAGTACACACATTTTGTATTGTTAAAACTAAAGCCTAGCTTACTGCAGCCAGATTCAGGTCTGTCACCAACATGAAGTGACCTCTACTGTTCAGAAAAGGATTTAGCTCCTCTTCTTCCCTCCTAGGTCAATTTTATTATTCTCATTACAAAGCATTGTTGGAACAGTTATCAAACAAACATGAAAGGACAAGGAACTCAAGAGACCAAATCAAGCATGTAAGTATACAAATAACTAAGTCCTGTAATGAAAAAAAGGACTGGTAGTTATATTTTTAGTAAGAGCGAAATGTCTTATGGCTTCAGTGTAACTTTGTTACAAGATAATTTAGCAGACAGGAGAACAGGAACACTTTATACAGAACAGGAACTGTCATCATGTAACAGAAAACAACGTAACATTGCAAATCCCATTAAACACTATAACAACTGTTTGTTTGGTGTTCTTTTTTTTATACAAGGATTGCAAAGCCCATGTCTTCAAATACTCTTCCATCTGGTAAACATGATTCTACAACATCCGTTTATGAAAGAAAGAATACATATGGATAATATGAACTGCTGCAATTAGAACAAAGATTTAAGCAGACTCAGCTGAATTCAGTAAAGTCACTCAGCTACACTTGCAAAAACTTTACTTGATTAGGATGCTCAGTGCCATGAGCATTCACTGTGACACTGAATATTTGTAGCTTAGATTACCTTTTGGCTGCAGGAATAGCTTGTCAGCACTTTCAGAAGTGAAGCTTGATTAGGCCACCATCAGTTATTCACAGAGCAGATTCACTCTTTTCACAGGACATAGCGATGCCATCCATTCCGTGAGAATATTTTGAACTCCTGCTAATAAGAGAATATTATTAATGGAGAATTAAGTAAAAACAGAGTAAAAAATTAAAGCAAACTGATAAAATCCCATTAGCACACACATCTCTGCTCTCACTTACCTCTATTCTTTTTCCCATCTTCATACCCTCCACCTTTTCAACATCTACTTTTTAAACCAAACTCTCCCTCCCTCTCCCCAAGCTTTCCTTCTTTTGTCTTTTCATTAGGACACATTTTATCTCCCTCCTCCTGTCCCATTGTCATCTATAAATTCAATTTCAGAGGGGCAAAAATAGTTTATTACCATGGAATATTCCCTTAATTATAGCCTATAGTTCACATATGTTATTGTGTATCCCTCATAATAGAAAAAAAAAACCTCAGCCCAAGAAGTCCATGCTTAACCATAATCTTTACATGTTATTATCTGCTTACATGTAAAGTAGAAGCCTCTATTATATTACAGTGCTTCTTTCTGAAGAAGACTCCCCTATAACATATCAAAACCCGAGACCTCCAGAGCACAAAATAGAAATAGACTTCTTAACATTGCCTTTGTTTAAGAACATAAAACACAAAAGTACTCTTGCATAAATGATTCCCACCATACCTACCACTGAAACAACATTCTAGCAAGTTGTTACATACCCTGCGTCTTCCAAGGTACTATACATTTATCCTTTTCAGAAAAGGATACATAAGAAAAAAAAAAAAAAAAAAAGATGGACACACACTTGTGACAAAGTTGTGTCAAAACACGTTATGTATTACACTTCCTCTGACTCTAAAGAAGCTAGAGAAGAACAAGTGGTGGCATTTTCAATAGCTAAATCATAAAATTAGGCAAGGCTGTGTTTGCGGGTAACAAAATCAAGAGCAGTAGTACTGTTCATACATGTTGCTTTCATGTCAGAGGTCCTATACACCTCTTGAAAGTACCTGTCCTTGACAACGGTAGTTTGTCTCTTCCGATGTTCCACTAACGCAGGACTATGTGGCTCAGAGAAAGACAGAGGCAATGGGCAGCTGCGCAGTGCAACCTTACTCTTCTCACACTGATAAATAAGAGATAAGAACAATTATTTTTGTTTTCCCTTCAAAATTTCATTTTTTACCATTTTTGACATACTTGCAGCAGCACAGGAATTCATTCTAGCCAATAGTTCTGCGGCTGAACACAAACATTCAGCCCTGTACTTGTAATATTCCCTTCTGCAAGTTATTCCCACTAATGTGACTGCATCATATGGTAAGTACAGAAAGCTAACCATCAAGAGAAAAGATCTTACCGTATAGTGAAAGAAACATCACTGCCTGAGTAGAGTGATGACTGAATACCGAAGAGTAGTTTTATTCCCATCCTGGAGACCTATCAGGTTCAACTGGGAAGAAGCAAGAAAACTTTAAAATGGTCTTAACACACAAGCATGATGTGCTGCTTTCTGCAAAAGTGAAGCCACAGCTGCTGTACCAAGTTCTATTGTGTCTATGCAACCTACAAAAAATGCTCAGGATCAGCTGAGTCGGATGGACAAAACTGTATTAAACTTTGAACAAGAGAACAGAGATCTAAAGGTTTTATTTCAGTCAGTATAAAACTGTACCTTTCAACTCACTTTTATAAAACAAGATGAGAAATCAGTAATCAAACTAAAACATACAACTAATTTTCAAAGTATCTTTTCTATATTGATGAAGTCCCAAAGAAATTCTGATAGTGATAAAAATGCACTCTATTGTGCACAGCATGCAGTTCATTGAAATATAGATCTCTGAACATGGGTATGTTCAAGGTGATTGAAGATTTCTTCTTCTGTTTCTGGAGTGAGCTGAATGTTGTCTTTGATTGGAGACAGAGGGTCTGATTTTTTACAAGAAGGGAGCTTTTCATAGTCTCTGCCAAAAAACAGACAAAAATAAAAGTCATGACACTATGCAAGCCCAGTATAAAACCAGCAATGCACATTTCCTGTCCAATTTTACTACTGCTGAACAATTTCAATCATTTCAGTTATCCTGTGAATTCAACAAATCTACTGTCCTCATCTGAAGTGTAGTATGCACCACATTCTACTCGGGGTTGTATGTGCTTCCTTAAGATCCAGGTCTTCTGGAAGACTGTAGTATCACATTTATCTTGTGAATGGTAAGGACAGAACAGATCAGAGTCTCATGTGATCTGCTTGCCCTCAGACAATATAATTGCTTACAGTCAACTTCAGAAGAACACTTAAATCTGCAGAAACAGCAAGCAGAGCACTCAGACCTAAGGCAGTCCTCTCAGTGGGGAAAACATTTGAGAAATAATTTATGAACAACATTCCTTGAAGTAAGGAATGGTTATTTTGATTGCATAAAAATAAGCAATATAGTCAAAATATGCATTTATGGTATTCCCCCAGAAATTGTTGATAAGCAAAAATTGTGGATAAAAGTGTGCATGTTGGGGGCTAAGTCTTAAAACCACCAGCAGAGTAAAGGAGCACAGTGCCAGTGCTATTAGGCTCGCTGCCTTGTGCGTGCATTCCCGTCAATGAAAACACATGATTCTCTAATAATCCTGGTCAGACATTCCCAATTGGAAGCTAAGCACTGCATAGACAAACACTGTCACTACCACTTTGAAACTTGTTCTTAATCCACATCAAGAGGATAAGAGAATAAGATTTCTAAAGACGTTAGTACCAGAAGGAAGTACTATATTTTTGAACAACCAGCTGTAGAATTACAATAACCTAAACCCAACCTTATTTAAAACGATTCAGACTTAACACAGCCTCAGTCTCTTTTCCACACTAATTCAATTTCAACTTTTAATCTTCATAAATAAAAGATATCTCCTACATGATAAGGGACCATCAATTTTAACATCAGTTGAAAACAGTGCACCACTTCAGTACTGTTTTCTAGGTTTCTATCTAAATAATTTATCAGATTTTATTTCAGAGTTTAAATAACCATCTTCTCAGGGAGAAGTGTGAAGTCCCTTCACAATTTGCTTCATGTTAATGAGAATGAAAAAATTCATTGAAAAACTGTCCATCCAAAGTTGAGAGAGGTAGTTGAAGCATAGAAAGCTTTGCCACCAGGATTTTTTACTTGATCCCAAATGGAAACAGTGCAAGTTAAAACACCCACATTTAATATTATTATTCATGTTATTATAAGTAAATAAATCAATCACACAAGGGAAAAAAGACATTTTCTAGCGTCCAAAGAGGCAAAAAGGTCTCTTAAGCAGAGACTTTATTTAGCACTGCTTCATCATTTCACCAACATTTTGAAAGGAAAACAGCTCTAATAAACATCCAGCCTGAAGAGTGAGAGGCAAAGTGAAATAAAACCAACTTGCTTTCAATCAAGTTTGGCAACTTAGGCCATTTTTGTATCTAAGCTGAGAAACACCTTGTAGTGTTTTTCATTAAAAACTTAGTGGCAATAACTTTCATATGAATTATGTTACATTTAGTTGCACTACTTCAAATAAATGGATTTTAGCTGAGTGTTCTTTCTGGTTAGTAAGAAAAAAGTAATTAGAATTAGAAAGTGTATTTATTTCAAATTATAACTCATGGCTATATTGAACAAAAAAAGTAAACTCTCCTAGGAAATGAAGAACTGTGTGTAGAAATATTATCTGAAGCTGTCCTCCTTACTGTTTCCTCCAAACAATTCAACACCTTTTTCCCTGAAGATGATTTTTCAAGGACTTGAAACTGTAAAAGGTTCTAAGTAAAGGATTAAAGCATCTCACCTTTTAAACTGGAAGTTCCTCCAGAGTTCACCAATGGTAGCTTGTAGTCCCAACTTATTTTCAGCATCACAGTGATTTCTCTTTTGCACAGGTGACAGCTTTTTACTTAATCCACTTACTTTAGCTGGTACCAATGGCTTGAGTTTTGTCACAATACGTGACCCCAAAGAATTGGATTTGTGTAAACCAGGAACCTGCAACATTTTCAATACCAGAGTATTAATGATTTAAATAAAAATCTGTATGCAGCATAATATGTTGCAAAGCATTTAAAAAGTGTTTGACATTGTGTTAAAATAATGCAATATGATTTCACCAACAACACATATTTAGATAGCTTTTCTAATTCAAATCTTCATCTGACACAGATATGTATACAGAAGCTGGTTTCTTACAGCTGCATTCTTTGCTTTCTTAATGGCTCCAAAAGTATATTTCTTTGTAATGCAATCGTAGAAGTTTATTGAATTGTTGTTTTCTCATCTATTCACGTGGGAACACAAGAAAAACTTTTCAAGACAACTTCCACAATTAAGAGAAAGTGCCATCTGGTATCGCCCTCCAGGATACCTGTGATTCATTTCTTTCATGAAATATAAGTAGAGCAAAGATATCAGCACAATTAACCCCAGGATGATACCTCTAGTTGGACCTACGTGGAACACAGAGCAGTTGTGCTTGGCCAGAACACATCTCAAAGGCAACCAGTCTTATGTTTGAAGACACCAAGTAATTCCTATCTGATGAAGCAATGCGTATATCTAGTATCTAGATTAAACTATTATTGATAACACATACCCAGTTTCCAATTCCCTCATCAACTTCTAAAGACTGATTCTGTTTCTTGACATTTAAAACGTTTGAAAGTGGTTTTCACATAACACAATTACCTGCAAACGTCGGTGAGATTATTATATTTCATCTCATCCCCAAACATAATCTCTTCTAATTGTGCCAGTTTTCTAGGGTCAGTGTCAGGCTAACTAGTCTACAGCTGCTCAGAGCGTTGCTCCCATTCTTTCCAGTACTGACACAAGACGATCGAGATGATTTACTTTTTGCCCCCCCCCCTTACAGAACATCACACACAGAGTGCTAAAAGTTGACTTTCACAATAAAATACACTTCATATAGCCAGCTTGACTTGTTTTTCTTGCCTGCCTGTAGACTACCACTTTTCATAAAATAAAAACTATTGGTATAGGTTGAATCTCTTCTCTTTTGTGCTATACATGTATAATCACAGTACAATAATTTAATGCATTAGCAAAGTTAAAACTTCCTTGGCCAAACAAGTTAATAAATGCCTGTAAGTATTCTAATTTCTTACATGTGCCTAGTTTTCCCCAGTTTTGGGGAAACAGAATAGGCAAAGATGCATGTCCAAAACACACTAAGAAATTGAAAATGAGAACTGATTTTGCAAACATTAGCTTCTTTATTGAGCTCATACTAACTCATGAGGAAATAATGATCAGTGAAAACCACATGCAGCAGGGATAACCTCACAGGAACAACAAGGCCCTCGATGGAACTCACTTTATGGGCATTGATTAGACTAAAGCTTCTATAAGCTTCGATATTAGAATTGACTAGCTATGCATTTAACATTCCAGACTGGAACCATGACAAAAGCTGAAAGGTTCCCCAGACTGCCTCCCTAAATTAAGAGGCTTCTCTACAGATCAGATATATTATTCAACTAAAAAAAAAAAAAAAAAATTCTGATTAAATGTTTCTTCGCTACATCCAGAACATACTCACTGTAGAATGTAATGAAATAAATAGCAAAGATTTTCTTTATTTTACGCTTCCAGTAGGCAAACCTAAAAGGAAACCGAGGCAGTAGAAGCATTCTTCATTTCTACCCCCAGCTTCACTAGCAGTGATTTGCTCCAGTTGACTCAGCAGAGGTATAACTCACAGGTTGTGAGTGTGCCAAACTAACCACTCCAATATGACCTCTTGGGTTTTATCGATGAGTGACTGTTTAGTCAGATGAGCTTTCTAGTCTCACTGATTTTTATTGTTTCCAGCTCATAAATGTAGCAAAGCAAACGCATGGCTAAGGAACTAAGGGAAGCAAAGTCTCTCTCTCAGCAGCCTGCTTTTAAATAACCTTACTTTCATTGTGGATTTTCAGCAGAACTGTATCGCCCAAAGAGCCATCCTGAAGGTATGCTCCAATGACATTCACACTACCTCAGTACCCCCACATGCCAAGAATTCCCTAATACTTAGAATATCCATTCTCCAAATATGTTATTGCATTAAAGTTATTTAAGCAAACCATATTAAGCACATTATTAAAAATAGCCATACAACTCTGATCTCAAGATGATTTCAGTTCTTCCTTAGTTTTGTTGAAGAGAAGCAGGCAAAGTATTATTCTAACAAATAAACACTATTTTTCATAAACAGGTCTTCCAGAATGAAGCTGGAATTTAAATCTTTAATATAGAAACTAGGAGAACAACCACAAGGTGTCACCATTGTATAACATGTACACTACTCCTGCTTTGTAAAGAAGCTTCTGATTTCTATTCTCATTGTCTATGGGAAAGAAACTAGCAGGGGTGTACATGAAAGAACAAAAACATCTTACCTTCACTTCTGAATCTTTTTGTCAATTCTAATGACAACACCTAAGGAAAGTAAAACCTAAACATCTGAGAGGACTTTAGAAACTTCATAAAGTAGACAGGTACAGCTCTCAAAAGTGCCATGGAGACAGGGAATGTAAGTTCATTCTTAGACATAAGAAGCCATGTAGAAGACAAGTTATGGGCACTCAACAGAAAAAGCAACTGAAATGTGGGCAGTGAAGGAAAACTGACTATTCTTAACTGATCTAATGTCAAAAAATACCTCTAACTGAAACAACTATGGGAAGAAGCTGGGTTAAATGTTTCTCAGGTTTCTGAATTAAAATACTTTCTAGTTGAAGAGCAGAAGGCTGCTGAACTAGTGGACTCATCTGTACAAGGAGTGAAATAAGGCTGTATCATGTGACTTTATTTGAAATGACTGCAATTTGCATCATAAAACTTACATTTTTAGAATCCCAGAGGAAAATAAAGAAGTGGGTTTTTTGAGTTTGCTTGGCTTCTTACTAAGCAAGCTGCGATCGCACTAGTCGTAGGGAGCCTGGATATATTTCATCTCAGCTCTGATAAAATGCGTAAAAAGCAATTCTCTCTTGCTAAAAGGCACACTGATACATTGAAAGTTCTAGAACAAACCATTAGACTGAGGAAACTCATTTTAACTTTACTATTGGTTCTACTGAATGCTGAAAGGTGTCCTTACCTTGATCTTTGCTACCATATTCTGTCTGTCAGCGTGAACAGAAGAAAATACTGGAGACCTCCGAGTACATTGGTTATCAAAAACTTTTGAGTTGGAGTCAGATTCCTTGAAAAAAAAAAAAAAAAAAAAAAAGTAATTTTCCTTTAAAAACATTTTTTTTAGGTTGCGTATATTTTCTACATCAAAATACCTTTACTTAAAGTAAATTCTCAGCAACTCTAAGAACCTACATAAAATCCTTAGTATATTTTCAGCAAGAAACACTAGCCTGAGAAACAAGTTCTTTCAGAGGATATCTTCATGGGCTTAAAAAGCAGAGAACAAAAGTAGTCTACAACTGCAGTGTCACAACTCATTGTGGTAACAGCAAACAGAAGACAAAAAAAAAAAAAAATAAAGATTTGGTTTAAGCCAAAAAGTCAATCTATATTACACAACTACAGCAAACACCAACAAGTTTTGTAAGTAGAAGCTATATAATCAGTAGGGTATAAATCACAGGAAGAGAACCTCACAACCTGTTTTCTATCTTAATAAAACAAACGTAAGCAAAGGTTGAAACACCATGTTTTCTTACTTTTGCATTTGAATTGTTGTTAGATACCTGTAATATTTTTGAAGGCCCTAAACTGCTTTCTGGTGGCTCAAAAGACTTCTGAGACTGGGAGAAACATTGCGGTTCTATTAAGGGAGAGGATTCTTCATCTGATTCACCACACACAGCTCCGCTCTCAGCCTGCACCCCATTAATGTCATCTGCCTGGGATGCCATGCATTTGCTTCTCTGTTCATGAAACTGCTGTGAAAATACAGTCTGAGATGAACCAGGATTTCCTGAATGATGTCCAAGGATGCTAAGCCACTGGAAGCAACTTCTCTGTCTTTCCCCAGGAAGTGATGAGACAGTCTTTGTTTTTTCAGTTTCTAAAAGAGGAGAATCATCTTCAGCTACATGTTTTACTTCCGACTGTTTGCATTCCTCCTCAACATCTTCAGTTATATCACTATCATCCTTTACTTTAAAATCAAGTGTATCTGCATCACTGCAGAAAAACCTAAAAAACAAAAATCACTAAGTTTAGTAAAGATGAAAGCAACAGAGAAGAAAGTAACAGCAAGAGAGCATTTCATCTTTCAAGTCCTACCCACCAATTCGATTTTTGAATTGCATTTGAAAACAGATTGTCTTGATCACAGGCAAATCACCACCATTTTAATTCTCAAGTCTATCATGAAGGCATTTAAAAGACACAGTAAAATTATTTTGCTTCAATAGGAAAAAAGCACCTGTAAACACGTCCCTCATCACCAAACATAATAACAGGCCCTCCTTCTGAGAGAGAAACCACAAAACTGACACTACAAAAATCCATATAGTACAAATTTCATAAAAATTTAAGAAAATTATAATAGCTATATGATAATGAAACTCTTCCATGCTTATTGAGAAATCTAGAACTTATCCAGCTCTTTCCATGCTATTGCAGCAGCTCTTAAAAGTGAGTACTAGTTGAATTGTTTCCCTCTCACTGGGTATTTATTCAGAGGAAAGCCTGCTACCTGACAACTCATAGCTTCAGATGAAACCAAACCTCTGTATTAAGGAAGGTATGAGTTAAAGAACATCAATACTAAGATTGTTTTATAAAATTATACTTCTCACACATGCTACTCATCAGATTATTCAATGTAAACAAACAAAAAACATCAGATCCATGACACTCATTGCCTTGGTCAAATGAAACCAGCAGAAAAATAATTAAAAACCTGAGAAACCCAAAGTCCCTCTTCTCAAACTGTTGGTGGAGATGGAAGGAACATTATCTGAATAGAACTGGCTAAGAAGTGGCATGCCATACGGACAACCAGGTACAGCTTTATTGAAACCAATCTTTACTGAGTTCTTGCCTATAAGTCAATATACAAGTAATTGCTTATTTATTTGGCAAGGGTAGCTATATTCTATTTTCCATGTTAATAAATATTTTTAAATGAGTTGTCATGAAAATGAAGTATGATCAAAACCTGGACAATCCATATGCAGAGACTAGACTGTATTGGGATGTCTCCAAGCCTTCATTTCTGGGGTTAAAAAAATTTTATTTTACCTACGTATGTATCTCATATTGCGTGTTCAGCACAAGAAGTTGTCCATCTCCACTAAAACTCCAAGTGCATTGATACAGTTGCATAAGAAAGCCTAGAGCATCATTTTTTATTTTCTTTTTCAGTATTGACATTATTTCAGCAACCACGATACCAGACAGTATCTTGCTTCTCACTGAAACACAACATGACACAAGTGTACCTGCTTCTTGTTCCTGGAACAATCACAGCGTCCGTCTGTTTGTTTTTCCTTTGCAGAAAGGAAGCAAATTTATTTCTAGCTCTGGGCAAAGAGTTAGAGCTTTCTTTAATAGCAGAATTCCCTGAAGAATCAATGCTTTGTATTGCAGAAATGCTCTTCTGTGATTGATCATCTTTGCCACTCTCCTTGAATTTTTTTGCTTTCGAAAATGAATATTGATTCAACAGATCTCCATCCGAGAGTTCTTCTAAATCTAAAGACAATTTAAGAGTGACTGTAGAAGCTTGTTCTAGAATTAACCAGTTACCAGAGAAATGAACATTACGTTTTTTATCCTTGCTGCCTTAAAAAGTGTTCCTGACATTATGGTTCAGAAGTTGTTTTTACTGTTACTTTGTATTACAAAAGCTTAAAGTAACTTGCTTTGGAAAGGTAGATGAAGCCAGGGCTGAACAACTGAGATTAGAGCACACATGTTGAAATCAAATTAAGTTAAAAGGCAAGTGTCTAGTAAACTAATTAAAAATATCAATGAACTAAAGGGTTAACAGACTGTCAAGAGTAACAAAGGTGAAAATGAAATCCTAGTAGCATAAACAGAAAGGAAGATACAAAAGAAGAATATAGAGAAAAAACATACCAGGTGAATCACAGTGGGAACAGAGAGCTCCCTCTGTTGAAAGGCCACGGACTATTTCAGCCCAGATAGCTACAGTGACATATACGACATACAGCATAGATCTAAAGCAGGGAGAAAACAGGAGTAACACGTACCAAGGCAAGAGAACTGGGCAGCACAGTGATAGCAGGATACAGAAAACTTGTAAGTTTCTACACAGCCAAGTCTCAGCTCTCTAACAGACTATTTTCATTTCTTCACATGCTACAACCATGATAAAAGTTAAAACAAAATATCCAGTGCAGTTTTCTCCATTTTAAAAGATTATGTCTCAAAACTGAAAAGGACAACATTTTATAATTAGGTAAAATCCTTACTTTCATACAATCTTTTTCTGATACTTAACTAAAAACATACCACTTATTCGCCTTTTTGATAAGAGCTCTTTGCCTGGAAGTTTTAACCCTTTGATACTGATTATCTTCTCAATGCCCTTGGTTGTGGATTTCTCTGGTAAGTGAGTTGTATGAGGAACATCATCATCTGTACTCGGGCCAAGCTTGTAGTCTTTGCTCCAAATGCTATTTACAGGAGTAGCATGTTTGTCATTCCAGCCACGGCTTCTTTGCTGCAGAGGCTATAAAAAAAAAAATTAAAATGAGAAACAGGCTCATAAATTTACCTTCTAAATAAGATATCCTCATTTAGTAAAAGAGTGTTTTGACATACACCCCTTGTTGACATGGCTACTCTACAGAAACACTTCCTTTTTTGTTCCCATATTTATGTTTTCCTGACAATTTCTTCTTTTTCTGTGCTGCCATACCTTCTTTACTCCAATATGGGATAAGTGGCTAATTGCTCTTCCCAAAATTAGAGGCTTAATTATTACTTCTATTAAATAGAATAATTAAATAGAATAATTTTGGAAAATATTTTCTTCACAGTTGTATTTACTTGGAAGAAATATAGTCTCCAAATCACTTTAAGAAAAAAAAATCTTAATTAGCTATTTCAGTAAATAACATTAAGGTCTCACCAAAAAAGTCTGTCATTTGGCTGTTTTATGTCCAGTCAACAAACAATGACAGTCAAATGCTCTAAAGAATGAAGTTTTACTTGTACAGAGAATGAGAACTAAGGATTTGTATTCTGCAGCTCACCTGATTTAGGGTCATCTTCTCTGGGTGCCCTGATGCCAACACTTAGCTAACATAACTTAGTTCAAGTCCCTACTGTAAACTGAAAGAATATAGTCAGGAAAGGAAAGAAAATCCCCCAAGCCTCACATATCACATCAGGATCTCCATTAAAAACTTCCAAATCAGTAGAAAATAATTTATTCCTACGTCTATCCATACTTATGTTTACTAGCATGCCCATTACAGAAATAAGGAAAAAAACTCAAAACAAAACTGGGAGCACACCGAACCCCCAGTAAACACAGAAGATTTAAATCTGCAAACATTCAGGCTTGGCTGCACAACTATTTACTTACATAAGTTATTTCATAATTTTATACCAGAAGCAAGTAGCCATGATGGAAGAATCCAGTCAGGATTATTCCAAGCGTAACTAAATCATTCATTCCCTTCCACCACTTTAGCTGATGTTTAATGTGTTCAAGGGCCATCTAGGTCACAAACATTTTTCTGCTTACTTTTCTCAGAAAACACAGAGAATTTGAGGCAAAGCGAAGAGCCACACAACACTGGGATAAAGAAGGTGACCACAGACCGCTTTGCCACCGTCAAAATAATCACAGCAACTCAAAAGACTAACGGCTAGAACAAAGGACTACGGTCAGATAAGCAATTAGAAGGCATAGATCATCAGAACTAGTCAGTCAGAAAGCAATAGCTCTTAAAACTATGCCTTTGTATTTACATTCTCCAGCATCTTTTAGATGACATACTCTAGAAGACTTTACTGGTTCTAACTGTTAACCCCAGTATCAGGTCTCAAGTGCCATAAACAGTTTATTTTGTGTAAAACTCTTTTCCTGCATTAGAGTTTATAAAACTGCCTGAATGCATCAGCATCTGGCATTACCTAATGGTCTCTTTAAAGACTAGATGAGTCGTAAAGCCACAACAGTAACTACTGCTTTAATTGTTGTCAGTAACCACTATTGTGAAGTTGTCAAAGACTTTGCAATAGTTTGTAGACTAGATGTCACTTCCACCTCAAAGAAAAATTAATACTCTCCTCATGGAGAGAATCTACAGTGAGAGTTTTCAATTGGACTGCTCTTTGTACCATGCTTCACATGCTTCCAGAACAATTTTTGTTCTAGCAGAATAGCTTGCACCATCAAGTCGATTACAGTTAAGAATCGGTTGTATTTTTCCATCAGCGTCCAAACCCGTGTTATTCTCTCAGGAGGTAATTTTAGAACAAAGGTGTTACCTGCACAGTATCGGGGTTATAGTCATCAATTTGTTCCATCGTATCAATATCAATGTTCCCAAGGGCAATCTGAAAAGCAGTACTATCTCCAAAGTGTCTGCACCCATCGCGTTAAAGGAAAAATATATCCAAACAGTGCAACAAATGAACTGCAGCATTAAAGTTAATTTGTGATATAGCATTAACCATATATATATTGATACTAATAGATATGGCTTAATAGGATGTGAAAAGTCATTACAACTGCAGTGCTTGGCACA
Organism: Callipepla californica brunnescens; assembly: GCA_023055505.1. NCBI lineage: Eukaryota > Metazoa > Chordata > Aves > Galliformes > Odontophoridae > Callipepla > Callipepla californica. Next base: position 34,388,611 of record JALIRH010000003.1, on the reverse strand, counting down.
CTAAGCAAGCCTAAAGATAAGCATTTAATCATTGAAGTCACTGTAAAACAAATCACCGTCTTTCTCCTTCCTGGCATCTGGAAATGACAGATATTAGCTAGCCTGGAGAACACACAAAGCTAGCAACTACACAGGCCTCTCCCTTTTTTCCTCTTTGTTTTCCATGCTGAAATTTATGACAAGTATCAAAATAATACTTGTTTTGAAGGGAGACATATCTGGTAAAACAGGGACTTAAAGCGACAGATGACAATACATAACACAGGCACAAACTAACAAGCCATGGAACAACTCAGTCAAAGAATAACCTGTACTTAGGAGTTATTTTATTTTATAAATTAATTATTAAGTTATTTTATGTATAAAATAAAAAAATATATAAACAACTATATAAAATGAAAGGTCATTTTTCATTACTCAGTTATCCACTGACTTAAAAAAAAAAACAACAACAAACCCTTATATACCCCTATGATCTGTAATACTGAAGAAAGAGAAGGATTCAGCCAATAGTAGAGGTGCAGTAAAAGACAGTGTAAGACACCACAACTGTTTAATTTTCCCTCCCAGTTTCAATACCAGAAGGATACCGTCCTGCATAAATTAGTGTTTCTGGATCAATATCGTCAGCATAATCATTCAGAGGAACTAACTTTCTCTTGATGGGATCAAAAACCAATTGATAAAGGAATGTATTATTGGCTCGTGTGAAACCCTGAATGTATTCTTCTGAGACAGTTATATTCATCTTCAAGTAGTGTCCCATTTTCTTAATAACCTGTCAAAAAAAAAAAAAAAACCAACACAAAGCTGCATTTGAGCAAATACTGGAATTCCCTGTTTGCCTTCACAAGTATTATTTCAAGCCCTACAATTTTTAATCAGAATTTCTATTTCTGCACATAACAGAAACACTATGTGAAGAGAACAGTTTCTTCAAAATAAAACTCAAGTAATTAAAGTTAATTACATTTCAATTACTAGGTATTTTTGTTAATCAATAAATGTAGAATGCATTCTGTCATGATCATCAAACAGGAGAGATGAGGCAGGAGAAACAGCCTTGTGCATTGCTTTCTCAATTCCAGCTGTTTGTAGTCCTAACTATCACAACCAGCACCTCAAGAAGTCTTCTCACCCAACAAATAAATATCACCAGCACAGGTCAAAATACTTCAGAACATTCTTCTTAAAACAGAGAGCTAAGAACCACTCACATGTTCAATTCAGTGCCTTATATACAGAGACGTAAGCTCCCAACTAGCCAACACAAAGCTAAGTCAAGATTACCTTTATAATATCTGGATTGTTAGCTAATTTTAGTAACTTGCACGCTTTAGCCAACCCAATTCCATGAATGGATGCCAGGTAGTCACAACCAGACAGAATACACATGTAACGGAACTTCTCTTCAGTGAAGACATTTCCGAGCTGCTTACAGTTCCCGAGCCGACTTTGATCTATCTCCAGTCCATTTCCAAATCTGTCAATTTTCAAGAACACCTGGAAGTTAAAGTAAGAGAAAAAAATAATTGTCACCAACATAGGCTCAATGTTCCATTCGTACATATGGCAGCTTTTTGCACTGGGTAGAAATAACAGAGGTGAGTGCTATTCTTATCCCTTCAAATTTGCCCAATTTATTGTAGTGTGTAAGCCAAACACATCCAGCAACTTCCAACTCTGCTTTCCGGATATCACTGAAAATTAAGGGCTATTAGTATTTTCTTCCATACCTTTTTACATCCAAAAGCTAAAAGATCAGAATCTTCTGTAATTATGGCCTGAACCATGCCAGTCTTATTAAGATAAGCCAACTGAGCATCAGCTTCATAGGGAGCAACAATGCAGTCAACTCCTCGGGCTCGTGCAGCCTGTACACAAATAGGAAACATATAAGCATTTGGAAACCATTTTATTTACTTATTTATATCCCCCACCTCTTTCCCCATCTCCCCTCCCTCTCTTAAGGTCCTATCTTTCACATTTAAAACCCATGTTCCGAGGAACTTAAGGTTGGTTTACAAAACAGCCTCTCCAGTGCTGGCATATAACATTATACACACTGATCAGGGTTGTGTGCTTCACGCTTCTGCACAGTACACTCTGGACAAAGAGAACAGCAGTAGGACAAATGTAAAACTATTCTTTTTAAAGAAAGATGCCATGATTGCAGCGGAAGGATGGCAAAGGAAGCCAGAACTTTTTTCAGGATCTTAGCTGAGGTGGGTATCTAAAACATTCTGACAATTCAAGGTGCTACTTAAGTCAGTTTATGGATTTTGAAATAGCTGTATTTAAATTGACAAATCACTACTATTTATACAGCTGGGCATAATAAATCTGAAGTAAAGTTAACCACTTCTAACATAATCCAGTGTACACTGTAGACTAAGAAGAGGTATAGGGAACATTTCTTTCCTACATAGCTGAAGCAGCGCAGTAGTTATACAAAAGCATAGTAAGACATGCTACTTCATGCACTGATTTTTTGTTTGATATTGTTCATCTCAGCAGCTGTCATGGTTTTATGATTTTAGCTATGGGTATTCCACGTCATACCAGCATGTAAGGCAGTGGGAGTGCCAAATTTCCAGGTATCTGGCTCTCAGAAGAGAACAACTACATAGCCCTAGAGGTCTTTGCATCCCCATTTTCCACACAGAGGGAAAGATACAGCTGCACACAGGTCCCAAGGCTGCCCCTTTTTTGCTGCAGGTCTGCAGTGTGCACTTTGTAGCTGCCTCACCTTCAGCTTTAGAGTAAGACCTTTGGATTCAGACATACTCTCCCTCACTTCATTACTTATTAGCTTCAATTCCAATTGTATTGTATTATATTATTTTGCATTCCAATATCTTGTTTAGTCAATTAGTTCTCCTCCTTAGATTGTTGCTGCTGTTTTGTTTTTAGGCCCATCTCCCTCCCCTTTCTCTTTTTCCCCCCCTTCCCCTTCCCTGGGTGTGGGTCTGTGGGTCCCCCTGCCCCATAGATCACAGAACTGGGCCAAAGCAGCCCATAAACCATCGGCAGCAGCACTGCCAACTTACTTTGATTACTTCATGAGCCATAGCATGTGTAACATTTACACTGCGAGCAAAACAATCCCTTGCTTCTGAAAATTTCCCTTCCCGGAACAACTGCTTTCCTTTCAGAAGATTGGCTTGACGCTTCCTAAAAGAAAAATATCCATCAACCTCTGACTATATTTTGTATTTAAAAGAACAGGTATTAGAAAGTATCAGAAGACAGGGATAGGAAAGGCAGGAAAATTGTTTTGCAGTTGAATGTACCCCATTTCCATTCTACCATGTGAAGCTCTAAGTATCAGAATAACTGCAAGCCACAAGAGACTCTGAAATTGGCACAGTGAAATACACAGTGAGAAAACAGCAACTACTCCAACTGAAATCAGCAGTGGAAAAAGTCACACTCAATCAGGATGCAGTAAAATAAGCGTAATGGATTTTGGGAGCACCTGATGTCAAATGCTCACTGCTTTAGAGAAGGGAAGGAAGGCATCATTTACTTCACTTCAAACACTGGAAATTGTTTGCACCACTCTCAAGGAAACAGATGTTCATAGTAACTGATGAACAGCGATGTTTTAAAGATAAACTTCCAGAGCTTCAGTAAAATGTACAGTTACATAGGAGTAGAATCCAAGGCTGAAATAGTTTTATCTGGCTATTCACAGAGAATGATAAGGAAGGTGGCATTAATTTTAAATGAAGTTATATTGTGTAAGAATACGTTTTCCAGAGAGATCAATCAACTGAATCAATGAGCTGAAAGGCTTTAGCACATTACAGGAAACAGCACTCAGTAGTTTACTTCCTTCCTCTCTAAAAAGGCTTTCATTTATGAAATGCATTTCTATTTTTGGAATTAAATCTCTAAGAAGATGTCTGTACAATTTTAAATGTAAACTTAGCGAAGTTAAACAACATTGCAGGAAAGATCACCAGAGATCACTGCCTAATAAGTTTGAAGTCTTTCCAGATTTGAAAATGGACAGTGGTGTTAACTGCTGTGCTGGCTAATCAATACTTACTCTCTTCGGGCCTTCTCCACTTCTTTTTTAGAAGGTAAGGTGCATCCATCAAATACCAAAATTGGTTTAATTCCAAACGAGAGAAGCATCTCAACAAGCTTCATGCAGAAAGCTACATAACTGTGTCAACAAGAGGGAAAAAAAAACCAAACACTTCACTGATTGAGGATCTTAACAGGCTTTACATTTTTCCTGTATCACAGAAAGATTAAGAACAGACAAATGCCCTTTTCAATAAATAAAAGCATAATCTCCCACCTTAGCTCGGAGCAGGCCACTCTCTATTTTCACACAAAATGCAGTAAGAATTCAAGCAGCATTCAGCTGACTCCACTACAATAGATTGCGAGCGCTCTACATAATCTTTCCCTGAAGCCTTTCAAACGTCGCATTGAGTGTACATTTGTAGAGCAATGGGGAATACAGCCTCCAACCATGGAACTGGTTTAACTTCTCAGATGGTGGGTATGTGCTACAGACAGACATGTAAATCTATCCTCCTTCCCTAAAAATACAGGCATGCTAATGAAAGCATTCAGAGATGGGACAGTTTCCCAGACTGGGCTAAAAGTAGAGCACAGACCAGGAGGCAATCCTCCACTGCCTGCAGAGACGACCCCAGTAAAAATATCTGCAGGTGATCCTAGACTTCATACTTCCTCAGACCTCTTGCCTTCCTCAACTGTTAGCGCTGTAACAGGATCGTTTCATCAGCAGCACACAACTGAAACCCCAACACCTATAAAATAATCCAGATGCATTTTAAAGCACGGAGGGGATCTCTACACTATCGTTAAAGTGCTTATCTAAGATTAAAGACAACGTATCCATGAGGACACATTTTTCTCCCCCTCAATAAATAGATAAAGTCAAGAAGTCCAACCACCCTACAGCTCTCCCTGACAGTTCATGTCTTCCTGCCTGTCAGTTTCTTTTTAACTGAAGTATATATTTTTTCAGAATTCCAAAGGATTTCCACTGTTTTCAAAGATAAGGAGCAGAGCTGAATAAAGCTCAGCAGTGTTTCTTACCAATAGGAGGAGGAATTAAAGGTTTGAATCAGTTTGTAATCAATGTTTTCTTGTCTCCAGGCAAATGCTTAATCAAAAATCTCATGAATGAAGTTTAGTCCAGACTAAGCTAGCATTTTTATTTCTAAAGAGAAGAGAGAAAAAATGTTTTAGAAGAAAAATCTAAAACAAGAGGCCAACTTGTTTTAGTTTGTTTTCTAGAGGGAGGACAAGAAGTCACAGCAGCCTGACCTATGCTTCAAAGCTGGACTCGAAGCATGGCCACAGATTTTGTTTGTGCTTAGAAATGGGGCTATGCACTGGAGGAACCCACGTTGCAGACAAAGAGCTACTGTTACCAAAAATGTAACGTGCCAAGCAAAAAAATATATAAGATAACCGGTGCAAGATACCTTGCTCCAAGCACGAGGCACATGCCTGACAACTGAACTGAGCTGCTTTAGAGCTCGAGAGCTGCCGGGTCGCCGAGACTTACTGTTCCGTGGGCTCCCCCCTGGCCAGCTTCTCGGCGCACGCGTAGGATCCTTTGTGCAGCCAGCAGTACGCGTCCACGGCCACCGCCTGCCCGCGGTACTTCTTGACGTGGGCGGGCTCCGCGGCCTCCTTGATGAACTGCAGCAGCCCCTGAATCCCCATGCTGCGGCTACGGGAGGCAAAACGCCCGGCGTCAGCGCACCGTCAGCTCAGCGCAGCTCCGCCATCGCGCCAGGCCGAACCCCCACAGCCCGCCCAGCTCGACGGGGAGCCCTCAAACTCCCGCCTAAGGACGATGAGGCCCGAGGCGGCGCCCAGCCGCAGGCGCTCCCGCCGCCGCCGCCCCTACCTCAGCCCGCTGCCGCCTGAGAGAGGGACAACGGTCCCAACTGCCACGAGCCGCCCCGCGCGCCGCTACAGCGCTGGGGGGAGGGGGGGAGGAGAGGCCGAGCGCTGCTCCGCTCCGCTCCGCTCCGCTCCGCTCCGCTCCGGCGCCCCACGCGGCGCACGGCCGTGCCGCTCTACCGCCGCCTCAGGGTTTCAAGCAGCGCGCGCTCTGCGCTGAGGCCCCGCCCCCATGGCGGACTACATATCCCAGCGTGCTCTCCTAAAGAGCCCGGCCTGAGCTAGTCACTGCACGCCTTCACGTTTCCCGATGTTTTTGTTGCGATATAACATAAACCGTCGTGCAGTGTTAGTGCTGCGGTTCTGCTGCAGCGATTTCACGGGAGAAATGAGAAGTAGGAGGTCTGAAATAAAGCTGTCCATAATGTACTTTGTCCATAATGACAGCATAAGATCTTTTAAAGCTGAACATACCAATCAAGTTCCTCTTTACTGATTATTCTTTTATTTTCACCCCACGATTCTGCCTGTACTTGGCGTGCTCCGGTAGTTTTCAGTTTAATTGAAATTTGGATTATGGTCATTTATCTTAAGAGCATGTTCTTACATCAGTTCTGATGTTTCTGTTTTCCTTAAGCTCTTCTGCTCGTGGGATGAAGGATAACCAGGCAGACAATATAATGTGTGCATACAAATTAAAATGCCAAGAGTAATTCAATTAAACCTACTTCTGACTATTTTCTGACCTCAGAGTCAGAAACACTGGAGCCAAGGAGTGTTTGTTGAAGAAAACCACAACCGCAGAATTCTTGACTGAAAATTTCCTCTTTGCTTCCTTAATCTGAAAGGGTGGATACCTTGAAGCTGAAGAGTTAGCATTATTACATCAAATCTCTGAAAGCCGCAAACAGATTTAAAGATTCAGAAGGCATAAGGGGTCAGCGTCATCACCCAAAGCAACCTGTTTGTGTTAGTTCCTCTAGAAATGAATCCTGAAAGGACTGTAGGAATATGTGGGCCATATGCATTAGCATTTGATTTGTTAAAACTATCTTCAATCAGATTATATCAAGAGCATGGGCCATATTTATCATCTACCGACTAACTTAAATTTCTAATGCCACGTTCAGACCTCAGCCACTGAGCAGGTACAGAGGAGAACAGAAAAGAAACCATATCAATTTCCTGCATCAGAGTCACCTTTACATCATTTTCAGAGGTTTGGCACCTGGGCTGGTCATGATTTGCTCACTGCTGGGTGCACGCAGCTTGTGCAATCATTTCTCATTGGAAAGATGAGTGAGTGTGATTCTGACATTCTATTCCCTGTGCAAATCTTACTGTTATCTGTTGAAAGTCTGCCGAGGTAAGACCCATGCCCATCAACTTCATAAGAATATGGTTGTGGAGTAAACACTGTTCTGCTAAGTAATACCTCACGAAGCTCACTGATCTCAAAAAAGAAAACAGCTCCAGCTTAGAAGCATTTGAAATGGATGTTTTTCAGTGCCAAGAACATCTGACCTTCTCTCTGTGTCCTGTATTTTTCTAGCCAAGACAAAAGAACATGAACCTGTATGTTGCCAGTGAGTAGCAGAAGCAAGCTGCTCATGAGTAATCCCATGGAAATGAGCAGTGACCTATAATTTGTGTGATCCCTGCTGCCAGTGGGAACCTGCTGCCAGCCATCCTGATGCGTTGCCAACATTTTGATTTGGTCATCTGCCTCACTGCTGTGAGTTCTGCAGGTTCACTTCGAATACTTAAGCAGTAATTCTTGGCTGTGAGGATCTCTCCCTCTGGATACCCAGATGCAGAGTTGTTTTTTGTTTTGTTTTTGTGTTGTTGTTTTTTAAGGTGGAATCATTGGCACAAACAAATTCCAAGTGAAATAATAGTATTGTGGCTAATTATGCTTTATCTTATGATTTTTTCTAGGAGGAAATAAAGGTATAAGTGGTGGCAAAAAGAGGTTGTGTAATAACCACTAACTTTTATCTTTACAGATTCTATCAGCTATTCCAAGTTCTGGTGTGGCTGTGGTGCTGGTGATGAGTTGGTTTTCATCTCCAAAAATAGATGTCAGTATAGAGAACAAAAGTATGCTAAGCTCGTAGTATACCAGCATATATATCTATAATTTTCCCTTTAGTGATCTCTGTGTTGTGAAATAATGCATGGGGGAGCAGGTGATGTCAGTGCCTGTGGCACTGTTGCAGGACTCGGCCTGCCCTCTAGTGACCTGCTGGTTCAGAGTCCAGAGTGAAACTCAGCGCAGTGGTCAGTTCAGTTTTGCTTTTGAAGGCACCAAATCAGTACCGGCTCACTCTCCCTTTCTTTGTAGGTAAATCTTCAAACTATTCCTGCAGCAATTAAAATTTAAATTAAAATTTAAAATACCGGTTTAAAATATTGAGGATTTTTTAAACCTCACAGCAGTATATGTTTACCTACAGTAAACAGAAAACGTGGAGCCTGTCACAGAGCTCATTTATTTCTTCTTCACATGGACGTCCTTGTAGAGAAGACAACAAACAGGTAAATTTTCCAGCATATTCCTCCCTACTTGAAGGTGTTCCTCTGTTGGAGGGTAAGAGCAGATGTTCAAATCCCTTGGGAAGATGTGTGTTTTGCTATGAGGCCCAAAATACCCTTCTAGTCTGTATTACTAACATTTTCCTGCTGCAGTACCTACGCCTTATCCAGAAAACCACAAACCAGTCTGAGGTCACTGGTTTCCTCTGCTCAGTCTGAGCCTGCTGATGGCCTGAGCTGTACCTGGGATATTTTCTCCCAGTTAGGGAATCTTACAGAGATATGTATCTAGATTTTTTAAAAGAGGTTCTAATAGCATTAACAATATGATTCAATCACTAACAGGAAATTGCAGAGATGCAAACAAACTGGCTTGGCAAGTGATGGGAAAGGAGCAGCTGTGTCATCACACTTGAGCTGAAATTCTGTGGCGAAGGAAGCCTGACTCAACCCTTAAAGCAGCTGAGCAGTACTTATGAGGTGTTGCTGTTAATTTCATTTAACTTGGTGTTGATCCCCACTGTACCTGAGGTAAGCTATACCTAGACTTGCATGGGTAGCTTGTGATGCTTTTCACAGGTGGCCTGTTTCCCTGATAAAGAGGGACTCTGAATAATACTTAAAAATACTTTTTTCCACAGTTCTGGTAATGCAGATGGTGAACTAATAGACGAAGTCCTGGGGAAACCTAGGGAAGCACAAATAATGTGCTGATGTGGATAAAAATGTATTTTAAGCTGGAAACTCTAGTATAACAACTGGAGATCCTGTAAGACAAGCAAACAAACTTACGGCAGCACATCAAATGTAGAGTGCAGAATATCTTCTTTGCTGATTACTGCTCATTCAGATTTGAGGACAAACATTGCACAGTAGTGTGAGGAAGCCTTATACAGGTAAGTGGGTGCACACTGCTTGTTATGGGTTCTTCAGTACTTTCCAGTATTACTAGCTGCAGTACTCTCAGGCCAAGCCTGATAGACAGATTCTTGAAGTTCTTCAGGATTTTTATTCTCCTGTTTGGCTGTCCCTCTTATCCTCTGTGTTTCTGCAAGCGATGTGGTGATAATGACAGGACAGACAACAGCACAGACTGTTAATGTACCCACTTACAAGCCCTTCAACTGGCCTTGTGAAGCTTTTTTTAATTCATGAAAGCATCCTTTTCTTGTTCTTCTCACTGACTATTAATTCATTTTACATGGTTTACATGGTATCTTGCTGAATTACAGCTTTCTGAAAAAATATTTACTAATGGCTTAAAAGTATCTTAGCTCTCTTAAAGAAAAAGGAAACCTGAAAACTAAAGAGAGTTGCTCCATAATGAACTCGTATCTATTTGTGATGATTTCACAGTAGCTTAGCCTGGAGAACAGCTAGAGGTAGAACTTACTAGCACTCAATTTTCATCTCATATATTTTCATCTGTAAATAATCTAAAATCTGTCTTTTGCTTTTATGCAGGTACTGCCATATTCCTTTTTGTTGAATCTTCCAAAGGGAAATGAAAGCTATGTATCTCTTCCTCCTTTCCATTCTGTATTTGCTTCTGAAGCCCACTAGCAGCAGAGAAGTTATATATGGCTATAATCATTTTACTGAATATCAAGTGGGCAACATGAACCTGATCCTCTCCGTCCCACACGGTGGGTCATTGGAACCTGACGACATCCCTGACCGAGAGGCTGGCTGTTGGGATGCTGAGACATCTTCTTGTATTTTCTCTCATGAGTGTCCTACTGGAAGCGTTCAAAATTATGAGAAGTGTAAAGTATCTACCAAACAAGACAGATACACCATAGAAGTGGCTCAGGCTCTTGCTGAGGAAATCAACAAAATTACTGCTGGTTTCTTCCCACATATTGTTATAAACCACCTACAGAGGTTCAAGATGGATGCCAACAGGAAAAAGGAAGAAGCTGCCTTTGGAGTTCCCCAAGCAGAACAGGCCTGGGAAGATTACATGGAATTTTTGACCACTGCAAAATCACAGATGACAGGGGGACTGATTCTGGATATCCATGGACAAGCACATCCTGAACAGTGGATAGAATTAGGTTATACACTTTCAAAAACTTCTCTTAACTCAGGTGTCCTTTCTGCATCAAATTCCTCCATCAGATATCTGGCCAGTCAGCTAGTTGGTGTGCCTTTTGAGACTCTGCTTGTGGGGAACAGAAGTTTGGGTAATTATATTGAAGAACAAAATAACAATTATGTTTGTGTGCCTTCTGTATCCAATCCTAGTCCAAATAATGGGAACTATTATACTGGTGGATACATAACAATGAGGTTTGGCTCCCGACGTTCTGGTGTTGTTGATGCCATTCAGATTGAACTACCACAGTGGGTGAGGGCACCTGAAGAACGTCCTAAATTCTGTAAAGCACTAGCAAAGGCTGTAATGAAATTCTGGCAAACTAACTACTGCAGCCAGTTCAAGCACAAGTTTCTGCCATGCTAAAAAAAAAAAGTTACATTAATTAAGATCCTTTTTCATAATATAGTAACGACCGAACAACTGATAACACCTAAAATGCTTAAGCCTGAAATATAAATGTGAATGCTAGAGGAAAGATAGCCTCCAAAGGAATACAGAGACAACAACAGAGTAAATTCACAGCAAATACTCATCAAGCCTATTAACAAACAGTGCTAGATCCAGCATTGAAAAGACCGTCTGAAAGATATATTTGGAACTATCAAGCTCTTGATAAGCTTTTCTGTTCTTAATTTCTTTCCTCTAGCATCCTCTGTTCTCTAGGATACAATAAGTGTCTATTCCTCTAATTAATTCTGCAGTGCTATAGTAGATTGTCTATTCAGTGAAACTGAGTGTCTCTGCTTTTCTTCTGACACTTAAAAAAGCAAAAGAATAAATTCATTCACTACTTCCCAGAAGCAAGCAGATATTTACCCGCAACCTAGGAAGCAGGGCCACAGCACGCATAGTGATTACTGAAAACAACATAATCATCTCACCTTTTTCCTCCTTTTCACAATCTTTTATTGCTGAGCAGGATGTTGTATGGTGTGGGATCTCTCTGGTCAGTTCTTGTCAGCCATACCAGATGTGGTCTTTCCCATCTTCTTGTGCACCTCCATCCTACACATCGGGAGTGGGGAAAAAAACACCTTGATGATGCAGACAACTCTCAGCAATAACCACAACACTGTTCTGTTATCACACTTTTTTTTAATCACAAATCAAAACAGTAGCATATGGAGTGCTATGAAGAAAACTATCTTAATCCTAGCCAGAGTTAGTACATTTCTTACTCTCCAGAGACATCTGCATGGCAGCAATAACAGTATATTTTCAGATCTGTGGCCCTGAGTCTTTAAAGCACAGTAAGGTGCTTTTCATTCTTAACCACCAAGAAGTGAAGTGAGATAATCATATAATAATTACAGTCATGCTTGGATTTTTTTCTCTGCTTGAAGAACTGGGATAGATGCTAAGATTATATTTCTATATGCTCAAGGAACCTGGTAAACCACTTGCCTTAAGGTGAACATAATATTTATTTGTCTTGATTCTGTTCTCCACTGAGCTCTGTCTCCATTGGGAATCCAGATGGAGTGGATATCTCAGGTGTATTCCACTGAGGATCTGTAGAAATATGTAGAAATAAATATCAAAATTTGACGATCTAATAAATATGTACATACAATCAGACCTCTTCATAGTGTTTTGTAACGGCACAGACCAAAAAAGTTGTCATGCATGTAGCTTACAAAAGTATCTGGTCACATTTTACGTAAATACGTCGTGGTGCCATTGGCTTCAATTTATTTGCTCCTAACTTGTCAACAAATAAAACATAGATTTGCAAGACACATTAATGGTCAGAAAAAAAGCATGTGTGCCATCTATTTGAACAGTATGTACCAGCTCCTGTGTTCATTAGGTATGGATGAGATACCCATCTGTAATGCTGCTTTTAAAAACCATAAGTCATGTATATTTGAATGCTCTATTCATCCCACCTAACGAGCCATCTAAATGTTTGGTGTCTTGTCCAGACGAGTTCACTAGGCTCTCTCTATAGAGGGAAATCAGTACTACTTCAAGGTGTCATTCTTTCCATCCTGTAATAGGTGTGATTGATAAGGCTGTGGAAGTTCTGGTCTTGCTCCAAAGAAGAAACAACCTAGGAAGCCTAGGTTAAGCTCATAATAAATCAATAGTACCCACAGAATGGTGTTAACTTGCAGCCAAAGGTTTGTGCAGAATTTTGAGTCTTTGTGCTGGCTAAAAGAAAAGACTCTGAAACAATAACTTAATTACATGAGGCTGAACAAGAGAAATAAATGGTTGGACTACTCACTTTGAAGGATGCTCTCTTCAGCTGGCATCTCAAGCTTCCACCAAATGGAGAACAGAGTTGAGTTGGTAGTAAAGCAGACCATGTGAGGAAATTAAAATGAGAAACGGTTAACAACAGAGTGAGCAAGTACGTGATGTCAATCATTCACTAGTGCTAAGGACTTTTGCTTGAACACCGCAGCAAAAGGTGGGAAGCACTTGTGCTTACCTCATATATAGGAAGATGCCCAAATACTGCACCCATCACTCTGCTTCTTGACTCAGCTCTTTCCAGAGGTTTTCTAGGAAGCTGATCAAGGGGGAACCAAAGTGAGTGCATTACTAGCTCAAGACAAAAGCTTATGAAGAAATCCTATTACTTTTATTGAATAGCGTGGGTGGAATTTATTATATCTGAAGAAGTTAATATCTTTGCTGCGTGCTGAATTTGTAGTTTATGCACAGGTTTTGAACATTTTTAGATTAGAAGGGGATTCTTCTGCTATAGAAAAGAGATAGCAGATGAGATTCCAGCCTCCCGAGGAACAAAATTTCAGCACAGTTATTAGCAACTTTTTTTAAATCGCCTAAATTAAATCAAGTTTTAAATACTTAGCTATACTATTAACATTTTGTTAAGTTCTATAGAGGAATTATTTTCAAGTTATTTGTCACGTTTGGTGGATGCATGCTATTGGAGGACAGTGGAAAGCTAGCCGAAGGTTAATGGAGTAAGAACTCCTTCCCACATGATAGTTTCATGTTAGGACTGTTGGTCTGGCTCACTATTTTGGGCTATGCAAATCACAAACTTCTGCAACCAGTTTGGAATGTGAACATAAGGACATTGCTGTTGTAAACTGTAGGAAACTTCGAATTACTGAAAATACCTCAAGTACCTCAGTAGTTATCTGCATTCACATGATTCCTTCGACTTACCTACGTATTATACACACAGACAGGGCAGGATACATAACAGTTCTTACACAATATAACAATCATTTCACCCTAGGACAGCAATTAATGGTCCTCAAACATGGAAAAATAATGTACTTAAAACTTGAAGTAGTGCAAATAACTCATATCCACCGAATCTGAAAGTGAATTTAGTTTGAAATGGTTTAATGCACATTTTTTTCACACCACTGAGTGTGCTGCAGTAATAACAGTTGAAGATATCACACAGCAATGAGAAAGATTCCTCAAGGAATCCATTCCAGACAGATATTACTTATGTACATTAATTAACATGCATTACTTTTTTCAGAATGATTGGACATCTAGATTACAGTAAATTTATTTGCACAGTCACTGAACAGCAGACCTCTAGTCTGAAGTGCAAACTGCAGTCCTCAGAATATTTTTCTCTAAGGCTAATGAAAAGAAATAAAACCTTTTTCTTAACAAAAGTCCAATCACAAGGAGACTCCAATGCTAGCTTGTGTGAACAGGCAAGTATTTTCCACTGTGAGTCCTCTTCTCGAATGACTAAGTAAAAACCAAAGAGGCACTTGCCTTTACTGGCTTGCCCCACAGTGTACTCAGCAGAATCTCTGACTGGTACGACTCTTACATAAGGGAGCTTGTCATCTTGTTACCGCCTTGGGGTGAAATGACAGAATGCCTTGAAAGTGCATGCTTGGCAGCAAGAAATCCACTAACTCCAACTAGATGAATATTCAGAGGAGATGGGAACTGATCCTTAGTATCGCAGAATTAGGAAGAGGAAAGAACTGTCTGGGCAAGATGGGGCAATAAATAGCAGAGAAGTATGTTCCTTACTCCTTGTCATTTCAGCTAAGGTACAAAGAGTAATAACTTCTACTGAGTACTGTTTGGATCTTAGTTGGTCACATTAGTGTTAGGATAATGGATTGTGGTACATAGGAGATCCACTGTACCACAAATTTTAGGAAAGGATGTCAAGAGTTCATAGCCCTTGCAAAATGTGGGGGGAAGAATAGTCAGAAGGGTGTTAATGGAAGCTTTTCTTTTTTTGACAAGTGCCCACAGAGTTTGTACTGTTTTTCTTTTCTACTCCAGTTCCAAAAGGAGAAGCTTCATTTGTTCCCATGACTTTTGGAGGCTATGCCATGTAAAGATGGAGGAGTTGCACCGTTATTCAGTTAGAGCAATAGAAAGAACTATTACATACAAGCAGGTGCTCACCATTGTTCTAATATTTTCACACATCCTTTGAGTAAACCTTGGATACTACTTTGACTTTTATCGGACCACATGAGAATGCTGTGATTTAAGTTTTTTTAATGCTATCAAGCCAAACAAGTGAATCAAAATGTTCTTTCTTCCACATTGGAATGTAGAAGTGTAAAAAACAAAAACAAAACAAACAAAAAAAAACACAGAATTTCCATTGATCTCTCTGTTAATACATTTTCTAGCTTGTCTACTGAATTAAAATATAAGTTATTTATGGTTGTTTTCTAAATGAGAAATTCAGTTGTATTTTCTACTATGTTGCACAGATCTGAAACAAATCAGTAAATACATGAGATACCTTTGGAGAAGCCAGAGCTTTGAAAAACTTCAAGTCCTGAATTATGCCCACATGTTTATCCTTTTTTAAAATTGAAGGTGATTTGGTCAGTGATTTCCACCTGTGCACATAAAAAAGAAAAGGACAAAGAATTAGAAGCTTCTATCTGAACAGCAAATTTAAATTCAACACTCTTAATTGCTAATAAAATCATTTTGAAGTATAAATTACTGCATACGTCTTCAAAATATAATTTATATTGGAAGCTTCAAATATGTTATGAAGTGTTTCACCAGCACTTCTTCAACCCAGATACTGACTTGACATCTTTAGGAGGCTGGATAAGTTAATACGTAAAACAGTCTTTACTTCAACTCAGTGCAAATTCAGTGTATGATAATGTTTTTGTTTGTTTCTTTTTCAGTTCTGACTATACTTCTTCTATGCCTCTGTAATAACAAAGAAGGTTCCACCTGGTCCACCTCGTGAGGCTGTACATGTACAAGTCTATGGGACCAGATGATATGCATCCCAGGGTTTTGATGGAACTGGCTGATGTGGTTGCCAGTCCACTCTCTGTCCTGTTTGAAAAATTGTGACTGTCAGTTGAAAGCAGGTCCAGAGGAGGGTCACAAAGAAGATCAAAGGAACGGTGCACTTCTCCTTTGAAGAAGTATATATATATACTTACTCTGTAAGTATATATATATTATGTGATTATACTCTGTAAGTATAACATATCAAAATTATTCCCCTATTCACACACGTATTTAAGTATTTGAGATCTTACTTGTCTGTCTCTGGCATGCTTTTCTTTTCCATATGCTTGCTTTCCTCTTTAATTATCATAGGAACATCTTTAACATCACAAGGGAAAATCGTTCGACTGATATCTGATAATTCCAATTTCCTGGGTTGTCCAAAGTACCCAAGATAGCATCCATTCATGGCATGCCAGAGTCTACAGATATAGTAAAAGCAGTGCCAAAGGACAGAAAGGAAAATTAATGCCTTTAGAAGAACAGGAGTCAAAATACGTTATCAGGATATTCAGCATTGCTCTAAAGTGCAGTATGAGAGTTAAAAAAATAAAAATCAGCGAGAATGAAGTTCAGTGTTTACTGTGCAAGTAACTTGGGAGCAGAAAAAAAATCTCAGAAGGATCTTGTAAACATCAGAAAACAATTAAGTAGGTAATCATTATAATTAAACTGAGGAACAAAGGCACCAATATCCTGAACTGCTCCAACAGTAAGGTGCTGCCACCACAGCAAGGTCTGTACAAAACTTTCTCACTGACTCCTTAAAAAAAAAAAAGAAATCCCTTCAAATGTACATGAAATGTACGTCCTAGCCAAGAAGGAATCACAAAGTTTTCTGTAGTGTAGCTTGAGATTACAATGATTTCATTTGCAACACTCATTGTTGAGGATTTGATGTTAACTTAGCATGTACTGAAAGCTAAAATGGAATTAGAACAGGAGAGCATTTCTAAAACTACGGAACTGTTTCCTATGCAGTCAAGGTCACCTTGTTGAAAGAAAATTACAGTCTTGTAAAAGGACTGACTTAATGGGAAAAGTAGAAGTGTTTGCATCAAAAACTTAGTTCTTACGGGTGCAGAACAGAAAATGCGCCCAATGCTGTACTTTATTTAAGTCCTAGCCTATATGGGAGTCCATCAAGAAGAGGATCTTTGTAGGCAGTTCAACTATGGCCATAGAAGTAAGAAGTATAAGTCATTTTGTACCTGACTGAACCATCAAGAGATGCTGTTACTACCACATTTTTCTGCTCTGCATGAAATAAGTCAATGACTTCAGCAGAGTGTGCCGTCCAACAGAGCTTCTCCTTTATTTGCTGAGGGAAAAAGCAACGTAAACACATTTTAGGTGGTTCTGTATGTCACCGTGGTTACCGGCTTAGTGGTTTTACCAGCAAGGCTTTATGAAAATTAACTGGTGATTTATCATTCTCTTCACCAAACAGGCTGCAAATAGTATGTGGTAGAAATTCTGCTTGGGAGACAAGGATGAATTCATTCTAGTGTGACCTCTTTTAACACAATGGAATAATGCTACCAGCATTTTACTTATGGTTTTTTTTCCTGTTTGTTTTTCACGGCATCAAAATATTATTTGATGACTTTTATGTGCAGGAAACCATTTTAGTCCCTGTAGAACTCTGAGTCCTTTTTTTTTTTTTTTTTTTTTTTTCTCCACAGTTTGCTTTACCCTAGTACATTGTTTGGGTTAAGAAAATCTGAGATTTTTCCCTTACATTCTTACTGTTTTGTGGATCTTCTAGGAATGAAGCAATGCTCCAGCACATAACATGTCCTTCTGTTTAAAAATGGAAAAAGCAAAATGTCAATAGATTCCATTATTGCTACACAGTTCTTGTTGGTAAACACTCCTGGTAAACACAAGGAAGAATGACAAAAGATCACAGTTCAGTGGAAATTATTTTAGAGGAAAAGTCACTATCTCCCTGTCAGGCACACAGAGTATAAAATAATATGCCATTTACTAACATGCAAAGAAGTACACATACCATTTTGAATAATGTTTCTTTGAATAGATTTGAAACAGAAAGAATGCAGTTTTTCCTTGAGTGACATAAGATAATAGCAAGAGTAAGTTTTTCTAGACTATTATCTATTACACAAGCTAGATATGAGTTTCCAAGAGATGAAAAACTATTTATCAATCTTGGTAAAATGGACAAAGATTATGATTAACTGCATACATAATGAAGGCTTAATGTGTTACAACCTTCTAGAGCACTCCGGTGAAGCTAGAATCAAAGAACCATTTTTCTTATGACCTGCGACTACTCCATTTCCCAAATAGCCTCCCTCTTCCCTGCTGGTGTTGCCTCTTACATCCCTGATTTCTACAACCAGGCAGAGGAATCTTCTGTGTTATTCCAGCCTTCTTACTGGGCACATCTGATGTTTAAGACTGTGCATTATCAAGCAAGCAGAGAGGATGACAGAGTGTTTGATCTCCTAATAAGAAAAATCAGTGAAGGGGAACAAGACTTTGACATAAACTCTGCAGATAGAAGTGTGCAGAAGACACGAGAAGCACATGTACTCAGTGGGACAAACACAAAAGGACAAAGGGAGAGTGTTAGATGAATAGGTAATAGTGTGGATGCTTTTCCACAGATTGTTAAAATCATATTGAGTGCATGCTGCCTTATTGATTTGAATCAACTAAGAGTGGAAACTCCTTTTAATTTTCATCACTTCAATCTCTTGTTCAGTTTTGAACCAGATGAAATGAAAAAGAATAATAAACACACGAACAACAACGACAACAAAAACACCTCAGTCCATCCCAGTGTTGATACCATAACCAGTAGGAAACAGTTCTGAACAATATTTTAGAAGAAAAGGGGCACATTACAGGACAAAAATCTCATATGACAGGTGCAGAAGAGGAAGATTTCCAGGGTAAGTAGAGAGGTATGAAGGAAATTCAGGCAGCAGATAAGCTCTTAGACTTTCTCCCAGCTTAAAGCTAGATTTGATGTGAAATTAAATCTAACAATGAGCTGCTAGCACAGACCGTAACTGCTTTTTTTCCTTATGCAGCCGTGTACCAATGAGACCATTACTACATGCATTGTATCAGTGTCTGAATCACAGCTCTTGGTACAGCCAAAGCATCAGGTTTTCATTTAGTTATGTTACCACAGGTGTGACTTTTTTTTTGTTGTTGTTGTTCTTAGTAGCTTTTGGTATTAATACAGTAATGCAGATGGAAGAAGTGAACAGATTTTGTAAATAAAGAAAATTGTAATGCCTTTTTGAAAGACTATTGATAATGCTACCAATTCTAAGCTTTAATCTACCATCCTTTTATACCAGGAAATACCATTTTCCGCTGTTTAATTATAGCTCTGATGGAGAAAGCCTAGCAGCATTTGCATCTTCATTTTCAGATTTCTGGCACATGAACAGCATGATGTTCTGTAGTTCTGCAAACTGTCCTAGCAGCACATTCACTTACCCTTACTGCCTGCCAGAAGCATTTCTGTGGAGATGTCTGTACATAAAGCTGTCAGGGGAACTGGGCGATATTTTGAAAATGGCAAAATTTCTTTCAGTAATTTCCCCTAAAATAGAATAATTAAAAGCACATTTATCTTTATAACACCTACATGAACATAAATTAATTAAATAAGTGCATCAGAAGTTAAGTGCTATTTATTTGATGTGTTCAGCTTCACCAGCCTGTACCCAGTGGGAAAGCTACAGAAAAAGTACTCTCCTAATCTAAAGAATGACCGATATGGCTGAGGTGTATTCTTCTGGTTTGTCATCTCTTTTGCATCAAAAGCACAACATATTTCACTCTTCAGGCAATTCACAACTCAACTGTACTTATCCCTACCTCAACACATACCTCTCATTTGCTGTGAAATATCACTATGCATTTCATTTTCTACTGGCCTGTCATTTCTTGCTGCAAATAGGCACACGATGTCTCCATCACCAACCTGTTTTGTTTTCAACCAAATACCAATAGCCTTTCTCCCCAGAGTCCCTTCAGATCTGGGAGGTGAGGGAAACAGTCACGCAGATAAGGAGAACCTTGGCAGTGTAATGATGATGATGATCATGTCAGTGATGACATCATCATGTGAACTTGGAAATTCCTACAGGAATCTAAGCACACAAAGTCTGTATCTGCTATATTTGTGAACATTTAACACTGTATTATATACATATATACATAGCATGCCTTCTGGAATAGGGTCTTATTGATTGTATGTGATTCAACAACTAAGCCACTGGCATTCTGTTGCATGACTGGCTTTACACGACTGTAGCTACAGATCAGACTTGCTCAGATACTATTCTCTCCTAATTTGTAACCCCGCTAGTGCTAACTGGCTTCTGAAATGCTCTGGTCATATTTGTCCTAATCTGAGCCCAGGATACTCCGCTTTATGTATTATACTTTCTTAGATGGTACACAAAGCGGGTGAAAAATCATCTTCTACACTTTCACATAAATTTACAGCCAATTTTCATTATAAATAATGTTCCTTCATTTTCCTGGACATTACTCCCTGCTATCGTTATTAAAGCAGAACTAATTTTTGTCTGTGGAAGAAGCTATTAACCAAAATAAAACAATGAAATATCTACTGCTGCAAATGCTACTTAAAAAGCATATTTCCAAAGATTAGTAGAATTGACTTTTTAGCATCCCATCCCAAAGGCACCCAGAAAGCTACCTGAATACTCCATATGTAGATACAGCCATTTTCATGAGCAGAAGCCAGTACTGGTGAGTATCTTCCTACATCCCTGGGTAATTGTATACTCGTCTTTGAGTGCTGGATACATTTATACTTAAGTGTGTCTTCTGCTTTGGAACATAAATGATTACACATTTTCTAAACAGTTTTTAGTACTGCTTTTAAATGTACAGAAGTTACATAACAATAGAAAAAGCTTAATTTGAAAATAAACTCCATCATCAACATAGAATTACCATAAAAAGGCTACAGATATGGATAAAAGACAGTTGACAAGAAATGAAAACAGTCTTAACGGCCTCATCTAAACTGGGCAGCATTATTCTTCCATGATCTTGTGGAACCTTATTCAGAGAAATAGCAACAGATTTTACAGAAACTGCACATGCTTTCAAGAGTGAAGGATATCATCGGGACAGCTGAGGAGCAGTTCTGAAGTTTCTGCATGAGGGTTAATATAGAGACTAATATAAATTTAGCTATTAAATTAAGTTTAATAACTAAATGACACTTAAAGACTCTGAAATCATAGATTTTTATGCTCATTTATCAAATTCAAAGCTTTTGATAAATTCAATGTAAAGGTCACAGCCTTTTCTGAGTTCCTGCTGTGACTTGACTTCCCCAAAGCTAGAGATGCTTAGCATCCCTTGCAGATCCTCAGCAAAATGTACATTCACTAGGGGAAAGACATACCATGAGCATCCATTTCACTGAGCAGCTACAAGGCTTAGGGATATGCTGTTTTCAGGGCATACTTTCTTTGCTGAAAATATTTAGCCTAAATCCAGATTTCAAGTGATCACATTTCTTGTTACTGGGGAAAATCTATCTTCCAGCAGAGGATGTTTAAGGGTCTCAGTAGAATCTAAGGGATCTACATTTTGCAAATAGATCAACTCCCTTTGCACAGATTTAACTCTTAAGCACTTGTCTGCCTACTTTTTTTTTTTTTTAATTAAGGATGCATAGCCTATTTTTTTTTTTTTTTTTTAATTAAGGATGCATAGAAGGGCTGCTCCAAAAATAATTGCTCCTGTTTTATTATGCTGGCATATGACATCAGAGGCAGATGTTGTTGGTATGGCAGTAGAGGTTGAACCATCCCACCAGTATTCCATTTCATGTTGTTGCCATGTGACAGATGGCAGCAGAGGGCAGTCTGACATGGAAGTGAGTATGAAGTAAATATGTGTCATTGAATTCCTCCATGAGTTAAAACTGGCAGCCATTGACATTTATCAACACAGTAACATGGTGGGTGGTGCATTTCAACTATGGAAATGAGCCATGCTCCAGGGAGCCATGAAGATTTTCGTTAGTGTAGGCTATTGTTCACCACTAGAAAAAATGAATAGCTAATGATGGTGGATACATTGAAAATCAGTGCTTTGTAGCTGAGAATTTTTGCTACCAAATAGTATTATCCTGCTCATTGAATATATTGTAATTTCCATGGAAATAAGTACAAGGCATTATTTTGGAGCAACCAATATAGTATGAAAAAGACTTTTCCCACTAAAATTCTACTTAATTGTGAAGATTTTCCCTATTAGGCCATTTATTCATACTTGAATCAACTTGGCTCTTGCTATAACATTTAAAAATTCATTGCTTGAAAATTTATATGGGAAATTAATTTTTATAACCAACAATCCCAAATTCTGCAAAGTTATCAAATCATGTCTATTTAGAAAAAACAGCAATTGAACCTTTCAGAACCTGGCCTAGCTTTCAGGAAATAACTGCAAAGCAGGGGTGAGCAAAACTGAAGTGTATCTCATTTACAAAACCAGAGATATCTCAATTATTCTATACTCAGTTTGCCAGGTGAACTGACATAGTCACTATGGTGGACAGAATTCAGGGATCAACAACAAAGATAATGAAAACCAACAGTTCTCCATACCTGCTGTTATCTGAGTGTCATTTTCATCACTTCTTACATTTTCCTAGAAGCAAGGAATAAAATGTAACAGAATTATAAAATGGAACTTCAGATGGAACAATTCTCTAGTAGAAATTATTTTAATAGTTTATATTTTAAATGGAGGATTCAAAATTTTCCTCAATTTTTATTCATCCCGTAGCATCTCATGTGAAGGAAATCAAAATCAGAAATAAAAAAATCAGAAATGAGTTTAAATTGAATAGGATTAAAGCACACTAAAGGTATATTTGGCTGAAGAGTACTTATTTCTTAGGAAAAACAAAATCCATAATTTTTAGTCATATGAATGTGCCCTAGACCTCTTGGTGAATCTAATTCAAAATATTCTTATTGTCATCTTGAGAAAAATGAAAAAAAAAAAAAAAAAAAGCATGAATTGCCACTATATTTACTCATGGCTAGATCTTCAGTGTAAAAATTATTGCATTTGTCTCCCATTATATTGGCTTCTGAGGAGCCCTAAGACTGACAGTAACCAACACTGGCTTCAAGAATTGCTAAGCCAAATAAATAGTCTCCAACTGTTTGAGGTTTCTTAGAATGCCTTTTCAACCATATCCTAGGAATATGCAAGAGTTGATATTCTGGGCTTCTGGGGATCTTTTCAAGAGCTGCAAATGACTGCCTGTTTTGTCATTTAAATAACTACACAGCACAGACTATTGCATATTTTAATTAAGCTTGTATCTAGTTAGGAATCTATGAAAATGCACCACTGAAACAAAACACTGGAAAAAAATTGAGATTTTTTTCCTTTCACATGTTTAAAGAGCAATGAGTAGCAACTGTGTCATATTCTTCAGGCATAAAAGTACCAAAACTATCAGAAAACTCATAATGAAGAAATGCTTTGATTGAGATACAAGCATATTGATCGTAAATTTAGAAACATTATCCTCTCAGTAATTTGAAAATGCCCTTGAAATTGCGTCCAAGCAGATGTTGTTGCAATATGGATACAATCCTTTCTTTATTCAAGTACTTGGTCTGTTTTACCTTCCCATACTAGTTCTTCATAATCCTGTTTGAAATTCAGAACTGCTAGTGACTAGCACCTGAGAAACACTTTGATAGTCAGATATTCCATGTAGCAGAGAGCTAGCTGCCTAATAAAATTTATTCTTAATTCCTCACCTCATTCCCACTGCAAGTTTAGATTAAGAAAATTTATTTTTTTCTGTAATTCTTGATCTTAAGTTTTGTGTGTGACTTTATGGGGAGACTTCAGTAAGCTACATGATTTTGAAATCAAAATAGAAATTTGTTTTCGATGACACTGAATCCCTGAAACTGCTATGCCTACCTTATTTTGGTTCAAATTGCTATTCTTGTACTCTGGGAGATCACTGATATCATTATCAATATCACTATTCACAACAGCAGTAGAGGATAGAGAGCTTATTGTCCTGTATGAAAAAAGAATAACTGGATCAAGATGGCTGAAAATGTGGAGATTACTGACAGTCTTGAAGATACTGTTTTTTATCTGGAAATCAGCATAATCTAGTACAATAAAGCACAATAAAATATTTCCTGAAATGATTGGATTAGACTAAGAATCGTTGGTTTTTTAAAAGTGTGTGCAAGTAACTTGTTCTTTTTCATATTATTACACAGCCAAATTCTCCTGTCAAGACTTTCAAACAAGTGAAATGTGTAATAAGTCAAAATTAACAATGATATTTGTCCTCCAAAAGTAAAGAGAGAATTCCAAATGATTATACTTGTTGTGATAGAAGTCACAGTTACCTGGAAGAGGAAGCATTATGTAGAAGGAATAACACAGCATTGACTCCACATGCTTGAGGAACTGAAGCCTGGCTGTTCTCGTTAATTTTATACCTGAAAGATAAAGATGTTTGTACTGAATATATCAGCCATTGTGTATTGTTTTCAGAAAAAAAAAAAAAAAAAAAAGTTGTAGAGTTCATTCCCAATCTAAAAGTTTAAACTTTTCATTTCCTAAAATCTATGTCATTTAAGGTTTCAGACAGCTTTTCATAAGTAGTCAAACTGTGATGGATTTATGACAGCAAAAAGTAATTAAAAAATGCACCTATGCAAAAAAAAAAAAAAAAAGCAGGAGCCAAATGGAATGAGTAATTTCATTCAGCCAAGTATTTTCTTGAGATAATTTTACAGAAAATTGAAATAACATGTCAAAATTAACAAATTACATTAATGTTAAAAAAAAAAAAAAAACCTTGTTCCTGGTATTCAAGCCATTCATACGTATGAATTCTGAGTAAAATACTTTACAAAGCGGTGACTTCCCCCTCATATATGAGGAGGCAAAAACGAATAGACAAAGCTGGAACTGCAGTTTTTATTATTTTCTGTGGAGCAAGAAAAACTCAGCTCACTTTTTCACAAATGTGCCAATTCTACACATAACAGATGATGTTAAACTACTGGGGTGGATAGCTAAGTCTTGAGTTTGTGTGGTCTTAAAAGTCATAGATTCTATCTCCAGCACAGAAACATGGACATGCCACCCCACTCAGTTTAACCAGACATGTTTCACTGTTCACCTTTCTGATGTAGCAACTCATCCTACGCAACAATTCTTGGAATTACCCTGCCCCACCATTCTGTTACTTTCAGTGAAAGAGTTTTATTCCTGAACATCCAAAATAACTTCAAATTTATCCTTGTTAAATTTGACTTCTAGTTTTCTAGGTTTGGAGGATTTTGACCTCAAAGTAACCACTGAAAAACTGCCAGTAATGACATTGCATCTTCCGCCTCCCGAAGAGGTACCCAATTAGTATACAACCTGATAAAGTAAAGATAGGTTTTCTACCTCTCCTGTTCCTACTGTGAATGAATAACTGAGTAGACATGGATCATTCTTGCCTTGCAAACTGGACTTGCTCCAAAATAAAATAAAATAAAAATGATTTCCTTTGCCTTATGTGCTGCAAAATATCTTGTCGCACAATAAAGAACTCTTGTGAGAGCTGTGGGTTCAAAACCATCGAGATAGAAATGGGAACTGAGACAATATTTCCATAGTACTAAGGAGTACCTTAGCCAGGAGCTTATTGAGTGTGAAACAAGTTTTGTATTTTCTCTTTTCCACAAATATCTGACCTAGACATTTCAAGTTGCAGTGAGCACTTTTCCCTGATCAATTTTTGTACTCTTTGAGTTGAAGAAAACGAAACAAGTTTTCATCTCATGCCAATTCAAAACACACCTCCCTCTCAGTTAGACTGCCAAATACTTGCACTAATTAACCAAGAATTTTTAAATTAATGCTACTGGACTATAAAACTGTGGAAAATTGATTAGTGATACTCAAAACTACTTGATATGGCATCTTATCTGGGCACCCAGCCAGCTGGAATCACAACGATCTTCCCATAAAATGCTGCTACTCTCTAGTGATTTGGCAAAGAAAAAAAACTTTCTATAAAAATTTAAAAGAGTAGATATTTCAAAATGAGATTAAGGAGAGTATTTTGATCAGACTTAAAAGTAAGACTAAGAAGATACCTGGAACCAGAAAGAACAATACCAGTAATATAGATCAAGGGAAAAAATGGTGAATTAGAAATAGGTAGTTATTAGAGTTGTGAAAAGGTTAAAAAAAGGCCAGAGGATAATACACAAAACTGAAATAATAAAAATTATAGGTGGAGCCAAAACAGTTCTTCAACAATCCTGTCCAAATGAATTTATTGCACTTAAAAATAATTATGTAGCTTTCACTGGTTGTGTCTCTCTTCTTGCTATTTATTGAATGACTCAGTTTTCTCTGTTGACACTTGCCTTTTCAAGGAAGCAGAAAATATCTGTCCATCATCTTTAGCTTTTTGAATGGAATACCTTTCCACTGTTCTATCTTTCTCATTTTCAAGATCATCAAGATCACTGCTTAATCCCTCAATCTCAGCTCAATGGATTGTGATGGACTTGTTTCTGTCTGCTTCATTTTTTATGATTAGTTTGGTAATGCCAAGTCATCCTCAAAAAACAAACCTGAAGAGTCTTTTTACTGAAGGACAGACGCATTTCCCTTTTGAAAGTACATCATAATAAAATTAAATCCTAAGCTGAAGTACAGAAACATGGTCTACTGGACATTTCTATTTCCCTTTTCAATGAATGGCTGGGACTCGGGTACACATCTGTGAATGTCACCTCCTTGCTAATGAGAAAAATATTTTGACTAATCACCTGTTCAACCAAACAAGAACAGTGGAATGATTCAGCAGCCTATCTACTTCAACATTTGTACTCCAGAAACACCATAAGATAAAAAGAAACTCTGCAAAGTCTTTTGAAAGGGACGTATAAGAGCCTTCCCCAAGGCTACTTGCGCATTCCTACCTTGTATGAGAGGTTTTCATATGAAAGTGAAAATGCATCTCAAAAATTGTTTATGTCAAAGCAAGATAATGATTTTCTTTTGAGGTACATTTCTTCCCAAAATAAATATGAAGAAATAAGTTAAAATAAAGAGTAGAACTACTATCACATTAGTCAGAGAGAACGTAACATAGTTGTTATTAGTAACTGAAATCCTCCCAAACATAAAACTTCAAAAATAAATTCTACAGCTCACTGACAGCCACTAAGCAATAACAGTGACTTGTTTAGTAAGCTTTCTTCAGTGGCAGTGCTGACATTTGAAAACACTATTCTTGATTAAATCATTCCTTCCACAAGTGACTCCTTTAATTACTTCTGCTAACTGCAACATGGGAACTAGATAGCAAAGTACTTTGAAGTGAGAGGGAGAGGAGCTCAGAGAGACTTCTGCTTTAACAACTGCTTGATGATCATCCTTTATAGTTGAGTATCTTAGAAATTCCAGAATATTGTTTGGAAGACTTTTGTGAAATACTGGTGAAGAAAATTCCTCCATACAAGCAAGACTTACATGTATCTGACAGATGCAGATTCAAAATCCCACAAAATAATTGCACCGTTTTCACTTCCTGTGGTTATCAAGCTATGTCCTTCTCCTTTTAAAACATCAAAGCACTTCATTTTCACAGAAGGTACAAAGATCTGCAAAGAACATTAAAAAAAATTTTAGTAGGAACAGTATGGACACTAAAAAATGACCTTTTAACAACTAACTTAAGATGTGTAAATCAACAGTGAATACAACAACTGCATAATCAATATTATTCTAATGCTACTGTATTTGAATTAGACAGAAGCACCAGAAGGAAGCAGACAGCAATAGTAATGGAAAACTCCCTGCTGCAGAGGATGAGGGCCTTCATTCACCAACCTGGTCTGCTATCCAGGGAGGTTTTCTGCTTGATGGAATCTCAGATTTGGAATATTATGAGGAGGCTGCTGGGGCTTGTCTGACTTTCAGACTACTTAGTATGCCCTGCTGCTCCCCTGGTACCAGTGATCCTGTCAGGAGGCATGTGGGTTGTGTCAAAATTGACTGCATAGCTCTGGGTGTGATAGTCAAGGGCATAGCAGTTCAGATGGTTTTCTTCTTTATCTTGCTTATGGGGAAGGAATTGAGGTGCAGTGGACAGATACTGTGGGTCAAAAACTGGATGTGCAGCTTATATCAACAAATATTTGTTTTTATTACTAGGGGATTGTCTTTGAGCTTCGAAGAAAAAATGGGATACACCTGACAAACTGAAGCAAAAACATCTTTGCCAATATGTCGGTAAATTTAGTGAAGTTTAAATTAGGATCAGCAAGGGAGGGAAAGGATGATCAAAAATCAAGTGAGAAGATGGTGTACCAGGCTGGCAAACAAGATATGTGGTGATAAAGATGTGCAAGACCTCATATCAACTAAATGGAACCAAAGGAATGAATGAGCTCACTCTAAGTACATGAATGTAAATAAAGACCTGTCCACAGGACAACATTGTAGAGAAAGCTCTCACACCTTACCAGGGAAATCACCACAACAAGATGCCTCTCTGAAGTGCCTGTACACCAGTGCATGCAGCAAGGGGAACAAATAGGAGGAATCAGATGTGTTTACAGTTGCAGGGCTTGTTAAACACGGGGATAGATATCACTTTAACACTCAGCTTGGCTTTCATGTGCCACTATTGCTGAAAGTCAGGCCATCTATAGCATTGAAGGAAATTTCATTCTAGAAGATTCCTAATGCAAGGACTTCAACTTCTGTATGTGAAGTGTATATTCAGAGCTCTTTAACTATGGCAATGACTATGCAATGTTATTAAGCAGATCTATCTCATAGAAAAAATAGCCCTCTTACATGATTTATTTAGACCTTCAGTGTACTGGAAAGTTTCAAATACTTGGTTCTTATCCTGTTGAACCTTGAGATCCTCAAGGGCACAGTAAACCTTTTACTTTCTAATCTTCTGTAAATGATGTGGAACCTTAAAGTGTTTCTCACCTCTGCATTATTGCTTAGAGAACTGGTGTCAGATGGTAGCTGGATATCTGGAAAAAAATCATGTTTTTGTAAAGTGCCTGGCTTCAGGGACAGAAATTGAACTGGATTTCTTTGTAGAAACAACACTGCCTCAGGAAGCACCCAAGTAACCTTTAGATATCTTTGATTTTCATCACCCTGTTAAAATAATTAGCTTAGTAAAAGAAGGGGAAAAATATTTTGTTACTCATAAGAAAATGATCAGCAAGTGCACATCGAAAGCTTGTTTTCTGTGCCTAATTAGAAAAACCATTACAAACTTTATCTGACATGTGCATTTTAATTTCTCATTTAAACTAAGAAACTTGAGTTACAGCTGCTTATTTTATTAACATTGATAGTCTCCAGCTCACTTGGATATTAGCAAAGCTGATAGTTATCTCAACTGTGTGAGAAGAACAAACCATATTTAAGCCATTGCTTTGAGTTATCAGTCCCTCCCCATTTTGCCTAGAGTTCCTGAAAGTTACCTTGACAGTTTTTCCAACCATTTCAAATTCTCATCAGCATCCAGTTTCTGTTTTAACCTTAATAATTCTGTTTTGGGAACTGGTATTAAAATCAGCTTCTTATGGTTTCTTGTGTTCTCACAGTTGTCTCAAGCTCCAAGATAGAGCAATGATTAAGATTTTACTAAATTTTACAATATTAATTGTATTGAACAAGAAAAGACAAGAAAAAATTGGAGAAGGACTGAAAACTGTGAGAAAGTATGGTAGACTCTTCTGAAAATAAGCAGTTTCTGGAGTGCTACTCAAGTTTAACTTGCTATCATGTTTAGAGCCTCTTTAAACTCACATAACAACAACTTCTTATCATAATAAATACTTCTCATTACTACTAAAACACCCATAATAGAAAAAAGTACTTCTGCAGCTACATACAATAGTATTAATTAATTAGAATCATAAAGACCTGCAAGAGATCAACTCCAACCTGTTAGTCAAGGGGCATGTTTACACTGCATGAGTGATTCAGCAATTCAAGTACTAACACTGGAGAGTAATTGGTGCACAATAGAATTTCTGATATAACTTAGTATCAAAGGCTAACTCTGAATAAAACAGCTTTTTAGTAACAGGAAGATCCAAAGTAATATATCACTTGCCAGCATAGGAGTTTGCATATTTTTTGCTCTAATATATGATCTCTATAATAAAACTGAATACTTCTCTCTACAAACCTTTGTTCCCTTGCACATTCTGGATTTAAAGTTTTGTGATATAAATATGTAGAGGACTGAGGCTTTTGAGGCTTCTGAAACTGAATCCTGAGTCATGGAAATTTCTTATTAGTAAATACTCAGTGGTGTCCTTACGGCTGGAGGGGGATGGCAGTGTCTGAGTCTCAGGGCTCAGCTGCTGAAATGGGACAATAATTTCTACATAAGACCCAAGGTATTGATGCTGCAGTATTCCACTGTTTAGGGACCACAGCAAGACAGAAAAACAATTGTGATGGAGCAAAAACGTATAGCTGCCTCATGAGAACACGTCACGAGACTCCAGGTAGTGTTAAAGAATGAAAGAATGGGGCTCTGAGAAATGCTGTGGGGCTAAATTCATAAGCAGGATTTACAGAAACAGTTCTAACCAGTGTCAGCTGCTAGTGAACTAGGTACTGTTTAAGTAGGGTTAACACCACCTATGATAACAATAGTAACTCTTCAGAGCTCTTAACATACAGCATCTGTAAGTACAGAAAGTTTTAGAAATACCTTTCTTGTGACTAACACAGGGTTGGCTAAACATATGCTTCCCTTGGCATAGTGAGCCTAGCAACTTTCTGAAAGAGTGAACTGAATGACTGAACTTGGAAGGGATCTGAAGCTCTGTTTTAGCAGATGGAGAGCACTGGCTGCTCTTGATTGTTGTCCTAGGAATAATGCCTAGATTAGTCTGAGAATAGCATTGCCATATAGATGCTTCTCTTTGAAAAGATATATTGCCCAGATGAGAATTAGTTCATTTTAGCATCTTCCTCTCTCACTTGTGTACATTCTGTGATCTTCCCTTGCAGCTGAACTAACTTACAAATGCATACTAGTTCTTTCTGAAAGATATTACTGTGTATGTTAATGCGTATGCATATATCATCCTCATGTGCCTCCTTTGGAGTTGATTCAGAGGAGGGCCACAAGGACGATCAGAGTGTTGAAGTACCTCTCCTATGATGAAAGGCTGAGGTAGCTGAGCTTGTTTAGCTTGGAGAAGAGAAGGCCCTGAGGAGACCTCACTGAGGCCCCCCAGCACTTGAAGGGAGCTTATGAACAGGAGGGAGACTGTGTACATCCTGTAGTAAATAAAGCACAAAGGGTATCATTATAACAGCTAGATCTGGAGCTTTGCAAGTGAGCACTGATCGTGAACATTCCAGAGCAACCAGTGTGAACTTACACAACCTTCTAACTGCATCAACACTAAGGAATGCAATCAGGGCAGTAGGCAGCTTCTTCCCAACACAAACGTTATCTTCAGGAGTAAAGTGGTGCTTCCTGTCCCTTTGTGAACTGCCAGCTCATACATATCAGATGCACCAGGAGAAGAGCATTTATCTATACAAGCCATGAAGAATAACTGGCTCCAAGCACATAGTCAATGACTCAATCTGTTCCAGTTTTACTCACTGTGAGGCTCCTAGTTTCCACCCACACATATAAGCCTCAACTTTTTGTTGCTTCATATACTCTAGCTAAACTATATGCAAATGCTCAAGGCTGCAAAACATTCATTCTAGATTCTCCTTTTTAAAAACTAATGGTTAATAAAACTGAGAGTTATAGAATTTCAGCACATGATAGAGCCTCAGTATTGCTCTGCAAACTTTGTCAGTGTTTCATGTCATTGTAGTCCCTTTGCATCAGTGACTCAGAGGGCAACATCTCAGTCTCAAATGTTAACTTATGAAGATGAAGAACAGAAATGAAACACTTTTCAGTTGCAGAACCAGATTCAACAACTATGAATAACTTCACTTATTTGAGTATTCACATTTATATTAATGAGTAATATTGTCTGTACACACAAATAAAAAAAGATCTGATTCTTCTCCAGCAAACACAGATTAGTTTGATAACTGTGACAATCTATTAGGAAATCAAATCAGAAGGTCTCAACAACAAAGAAAATATTCATTTTCCATTATAGTTAGTACAAGAAAAGAAATAGTTTGAATGCTGAAAACAGCAATGGACTAATAAACTGAAAAAGAAAGCTAGCTTGATGACTTACAGAAAGAGGAATGATTCTTGGTAATTTCTATAAGTTTATCTACTGATTAATGAGAAAGTCTTATTTTACCTTGAAAATTTGTAGCTAATGAAAAAATAATAATTAGAAAGTATTCATAAGTATATTCACACACACACACACACACACATATAAGTATGTTAAAAAACCTGAATGATTTTCATCTTCCCACTCTGTTCCAAAACAAGAAGCACATGCTGACTCTCATTAGCCTTCAGATAGACTAACTTCAGCAGGCAATGCTCATCTTTGCTGTGCTGGGTCAAAGGCAAGGCTTTCACCTCCTTCCCACTTTCAAAATCCCAAATTTTCACTGTTCCTAGACATGAATGAGAAACATACACAGAAGGGAATGAACTTTCAACGACAGCTTGTGATTCAAACTCAGGAACTTGGATTAGGACGCGGAAAGGAGAAGAAAGGAGAAAATCCAATTCATGGTGCAGAGCTAAGTCAACTGTCTCTAAAAATCTGTTACTATGTACATGTTTATTGAGAAAACAAGCTTGGGGAGAAAAAAATATACCAATGAACACTTTCACCAGTAACCCCACTATTGTTTCTTCAGTTTCTGTGCCCATTTCAGGCTGCAGCCCAGGATGAAAGACCACTGTCTTGTTCACTTCTATTTCTGGATTAGTGTCATTGGAGTGCAAGCAGAGTGGCGCAGTCAGGAAGATAACTTTAGGTTCTGATATACATATACAGTAAGGTGCAGAGCAACACTGTTGCTGGACTTGTTCCATAGGGCTAGCAGGGAAAAGAGGCTAGAGCATTATTTTAAAGTGAAGGAATGATGTGGTTTCATGGCTTTTCATTGGTATTCCACATCATAACATCATGACTTGTCATGGAAACCAGGCCAAACTAGGACAATCAGCTATTACTCACGACTTCAGTTTTGTAGGACTTGATAACATTCACCTACTGTCATGCTTATAAGATCCATAAAGCATTCAATCTCTGTTGCAGAGTTTAAAATTCTAAACACTATTCAGTATTCTATGTGGAAAAAAAGGCATTTTCTTTTAATGTGAGGCAGCTTTCACATATTTTAATAATTCAGGTGTATACTTGAATATGAGAAGAATTATTCTTCACTGTTTATAGATTAAAAAATTATTAAAGTCGCTGCAGAAGTTGGTGTAGCATCAAAGATGTGAATATACTGGAGTGATCCTGTCACATTCTGTTTAAATGATACACCCTAAAAAACACAGGAAAAAGACAGGAAACATCTAAGAGATCTATATGCTGGTGTTCACTACAAAATTGAGTTGAGATATCATACAATCAGAAAAAAAAAACAACTACTATTCTCCATATGGAGCCATTTACTCCAGTGCCACAGAGATCTAGGTCCTGAGATGAGGAAAGGAGACATCTTTTCAGACCAAGAGCGTTGCAAGCAGTCTTCCACAAAGTAATAGGCAAGCAAAGTAACAGAGCCTCAGCAGTAAAAAAAAAAAAATCACCTTTCTATGAATCACATGCCAAATAAAACCTAACCAGGAAAAAAATAGCCCTGTACTTCTTGTGAGCATACTTCCTCCTACCTCGGATGAAAGCCGAAATTCATTCTGACACTGAGACAGAGTGGTTCAAGGCAAAGAGTTCTGACTGCTTATATGTCATTTCACATAAACATAATAAAAAGATGGTAATCATTTAGTTGGTTTACCATCACAAGCCCCAGTAGCAAGATAAAAACCGTTTGTTTCAATTGCTGCACAGGTCACTTCAATATTCAGCCCATGTGCATCTTCAATCTGGTATATTTGATATCCTGTTTCTAGGTCCCAGACCTAAAACAAACAAACAAACAAAACAACAACAACAACAACAAAAAACCTGTTAATCATTTGTTGTACATCCTCTAAAATTCCCCATTTTTTTTTTCTAGTGTAATTGGTTAAAGATGTTTCCAAGAGCCTATTTTCACTTCCCATGAAACATGTTCTCTGTTATTTCAGCAGACTCGGTAGCACACTACTACGTTCTTTTACTGAGATCCTACTGTTATTTCTCCACATTTAACAGGATCTGTGAATTGGCCCTCATGTCTTAAGCACTGTGTGGATCTGATGTTCTTCAGCAACAGATGCCGAAAACTATCTTGTAATTGTAATGTGTTTGTAGCCATCATGATCTAAAGAAGTTGGAGGCTTACAATGAGAAATAACATCTTATTTAGAGTACAATATAGACAATTTACAAAAAAGAAGCCTTCTTTCAAAGAAATGGTATGCATCACCAACTGGCTCAATAAGAAAAGCTTGCCACTTAACACCACTAGTAATTAACGAAAACCGTAAGTCCTTAGTACTTCTAGCAATCAGGATCACACTGTTAATTACATCTGTAATGATTCATTATATTTGTCTATGAGTTTTCTGATATTTGCCTAGTGACTACTTTTAGTGGTTCGAATGCTAATGGTAACATGAATACACATTTAATATTTAAAATTGTGTTTCAACACAAAGCGTTGATAAAAGCTAACAGTTGAGAGACATCTCCATCACTTTATTTTTTCTTGTTAACTGGCTGTTCTGTTCAACACTTCTCTCTCACCGAATGACTGAAATCCTAAAGGCTCAGAACAACACATTCTAAGAAACTGAAAGATAAAAGGACCTGCAGAAGGTCAGCAAATTGGCTCCAGATCTGCTAGTCAAACAAACAGATTCCAATAAATAAATAAATAAACAAATAACAACAGGAGGAAAAAAAAAGCAGGTTCTGTGGTTTGGTCACACAGAATGTACCATAAAAACTTTCACTTAAAGAATCTCTTATCTCAGAGCAGCATCTTTTACAGAGTCCTGTTTTGTTTTTTTTTTTTTACAAAGTGCTGTTCTTCATGTTTTATGCCAATCCATAGAGCATTGGAAGTATGTTTTTATATCCCACTATGCTGTCTGAGACTCAAGCATTTACTATACTTAAAGAGATGTTCATGAGATATGCCTTCTGAATCAAAGAATAGAGTGCAATCAGGCTTACATAAATTTTTTGGATGCATATTTGACATAATAGCATTTAAAATTTTCCTTTGCAGCTCCTAAATAGTCAATGGACATTCACTACTATTGCTGTGCTTTCCATTCCTGAATGGGTGAAATGTACCAAAATATGACCAAAGGAAATAAAAGCACAACAAAACCCGGTGCTTCTGAAGCCCTGCTTAATTTGCCTGTTGCTTGCAGTACAAGTCAGGGAAGTAGTTTTCAGATAAAATTAATGCTGTTGAATCCAATATAGCCAATGTATCATGGCTACCACTGCCCTAAAGAATTTGTGCAAAAAATAGCTGCAAAGCAAACACTTTAAATAATGAAGACTAATTGCTTAACTAACTGCCCAATAACTTATTTGTAATTGAAAAAAAAAAAAAAAAACCCACAAACAAAACAACTGCGACTTCTTCAGCTTAAAGCATGACAACTTACACTCACCTTCAGTACTGACTCAGAGCAGACAGTGAGGATTTGCTGAAAAGCCCTGTTATAAGCCAGAACATTTATGCTTTCCTCATGGGTCTTTGGTACCTGTTTTGTATCTTGTATCATGTGAGTTAGGGGATAAATATCAATGACAGTTGAACCTGCACA
The DNA here is from genome assembly GCA_023055505.1 of Callipepla californica brunnescens. Classification (NCBI taxonomy): domain Eukaryota; kingdom Metazoa; phylum Chordata; class Aves; order Galliformes; family Odontophoridae; genus Callipepla; species Callipepla californica. Next base: position 34,352,873 of record JALIRH010000003.1, on the reverse strand, counting down.
TAGTGAGACAAGGGAGAGCATATTTTACAGAAAGTTTTAAATAATATATAGTGTTCATTTGAGTTAGTCTGAAAAGCATAAGTCTGAAAAAGGGACAAGATTCCTATCTGTAATCAGAAAGAGAAAACTCAGTTAAGTGGCTCAGTATTTCCCTGCCTCAATCTAATTCCTTACACATAAGACAATTAAATCTACAGGCAGCAAGATCTCTCCTGTACCTTCCTTTGTATAGCACAGAAGGTTTGAATAGAGTTTGACCTTCCAGTTCTCTCTCAACAGCAGGATTGCAAAGACAGAAAGGCAGATGGGGAAGACAAGACAAAGGAAAGGAGAAGGCTTTTACAAGGCAGGCTTGCAATCCAGACTCCTATTTCAGTTCCAGTAGAGCTACATTCTAACAGCAGAGGAAGGGCAGTGAGCAGTGAATATGCAGCAAAGGACAGAACCACATAATTCCTGGCATGAGCCCAGGCACACGGGACAGCAGTTTGGAAAAAGATACCCAAGGAAACTGTGGCAGTATTCAAATGAAGCGTGAAGGTGAGTCATAACTTAAGGATGTTAGTGAACTAAGAACTGAAAATCTCCTCTGTAAAATGAGGTACATAGCTATAAGAATTAAAGTACCCACATACAGCCTCAAGTCTTTTGTCCAGTTCAGGAGCATGGGTCATTTGCTTAACCTTTTAATGGCACCATTAACAGAGTCCAGGACTAGATTTTTACAGATATTTAAGTCCTACACCAACCACTGTTTATAAGGACAAAGCTATCACATTTTCACGAGGACTTAGCTATGTAAATCCCCTATGTTACCATGCCTTGAAAATCTCACTAAAATCTCACTAAGTGAAATTTCAACATAAGATTCTTTCCATATCTTTCAGTGACAAAACATATAAAAACTAGTCTGAAGTATTCTGATCTGTGGACTGTGTGTATATATTCAAGCTTCCAAAACAAACCTATTAGCATAGATACTCAGCAGAAGATGACAGGTCATTGAAAACAAAAGATTTCATGTTAATCTTCTCAGATTTGACAGGATTTTTTTTGTCTTTTTCAGTATTTGCACCAAGAATAAGACATCTCCAGATACAAAACAATGACCTTATTTCTCTAATAAGCCTTGGGCCTCTATAACCTGAGGTTCAAAGCTAAGGGATCCAGGATTTCAGTGACCAGATATTTCGGCCAGACAAAGCCTGCTGGTTTACAGATTATATTCCTTAGATACAGAGGGCTAAAACACTCAATGATACTTGTGAATCTCTAGGCCCTCAAAGATTCCATACTCCTTGCTATGAAGTTAAGAAGCAGAGCCAAGAAACACTGTGATGAGTTCCCACAATTTTAAATTACTGATCAACTGGACAGTGGAGCCCCACAGAAGGAGTTTGAAATATAGTTGCAAGGGCTCCGAAGAAACTATACTTTGCTGCTTTGATTTCCAAATGGAAAGAGGCTGCCAGAGAAAGGGGAAGTCCAGGAATATCAGCAGCTGAGTAGTTTCAACCAAGAACAAGGCTAAAGAGTAGAACATGCAGCTTATTTTTTCTCAGAAAGGTTTGCTTTGCCTTCACAAAAGCCTTGATCATTTACTGTTTCCTGCTGTTAATACTCATTCCACATATTTTCATATGTTTCCATATTGGAAATTAGCAAAATATCTAACAGGACTCACTTATAAAGTGGTCTTAATGTGAAAATACCTTCTCTTCTCATATTCTTTACATCTCATACACATTATTCCTGCATTCAACATTTGTGGAGATTAAACAGTAGACGTGAGCACACTGAGGCTGTGGGTAGTGAGTTTCAGTGATGTGAAAGACAAGCCAGGCTCCAGATGGACACGCACAGCTGTCACACCACAAAATGAAGAGTGCCTCAATCAGCTCATCTGAGCAAATTGTTGGATTACAATCAGGGAACCTGGTATGGAGATGAACATCAGCTTCAGTGCATTGGAAACGATGGCAGCAATGCTAGAATATCGCAGAGTTTGCACCATGTGAGTATCAAAAATGCTCACATAGGAACAGAAAAGAACAGAAAAAACACTGTATGCAAATTTATCAGGACCTATTGAACCAATATGAGATTGAAGGTGACAGTTTCCTGGGTTGCATCATTACTAGTGCTGAGGTGCAGTGTCACACAACAAGCCAAAAGTCAAAACAGCAGTCTGTGGAGTGGTGATGTGACTTCTCCATCAAAGAAAAAGTTCAAGATGCAGCCACCAGTGGGCAAAGTGATGTGTACTGTCTTTTTGGATGGGAAAGGATTTTCTAGATTTCCTCAAATCTAGAAAAACCATCAGCTCAGATTGCTATACTGTGGCAGTTATTAAGTTGGAGGCTCAAATTTCTAGAGTGAGGCTGGAGAAGAAAACAACTCTTCTCTTGCAACGTAGTAACACCAGGCTGTACCAGTTTGAGGATCAGAGAACACATTTTCAATATTGGCTGGACTGTCCTACCATACCCACTGTATAGTTCAGATTTGTCATCTTCTGATTTCATCTGTTTGGTTTGATGAAAGATGGACTGCATAAGCAACATTTTCCTAGTAATGATGCTGTCTTAGCAGCTGTGAAACTCTGGGTCACCTGTGCTGCTGCAGAGTTTTTTGAAAGTGGCACACTGGCAAAAATGAACAGCTAATGATGGTCACTATGTTGAAAAATTTGTGGCTGAGAATTTGCTCTATCAAATAGTTTCATTTAGCAGTTTGTAGCTGTTGTGGCTTCCATGGAAGTGAATAGGAGACATTACTTTTGAAGCAATCTATACAGACAGGGGAAAATCTCACACATTACTCACAGTAACGTACCTGTAATAAGTGTACCACAAGCATTGTCAAATACCATGGCAAGGGTCTCAATCCCTTTAGGACTCCCTTGATCCTGGAAGACCTGCAGCATTGAAAGGGTCTGTAGATCCCACACTATAAAAATCTAGAGAGAGTGGTGGGGCAAGAAAATTTAATACAGTATTATTACTGGATTTTCAAATACTTTTCATCTGTATGAGAAAAATAATACACCATCCAAAGAAAGTCACATTGTTCTTATCTAAAATCAACATAGAAATCTTCACAGGAAGAACTCTGAGAAAGAAATACAAACACAACATCTGTCAACCTCATAACAAAAACAGTTACAGACAAATTCATTTCCAACAATTTAGAAAACTCAGTTCTCTGATTTTAATCCCTCTCTATTAGAAGTATCTTTGAAAGCAAAATTTCACTCTGAGAAATACTTTCCTTGCAAATTTGGGACTATACAAATATTAGGGATTTCTGCAGAGTCTTACATCTGTCTGTTTGCTCATGTACAAGCTTAAACACATCTGTTCAGAAACAAACAAAAAAATCACCTTACGCTTATAAACAGAGGAAGCAAATGCTTTCCCCCAAAGACACCCAGAAAGTTGCAGTCTGAAACAACAAAAGTTTTGACTTTTTCACTTTTCCTCATTATATCCTATTCCTTTCTTCATTTGGAATTCTACTTATTTTTGTGCTGAACTTAGTTTGTGCCAATTATAATCCACAAGCAGTATGCTCAGTCCTTAAACATGTTTTTGATAATTAAGAAAACTTCACTTATGCATTTGTTAATGTTTGAAAAGTTCAGTGCAATTACACCAGGAATGATTTAATGACTTCTTCAGAAGACATACGTGATATAACTAAGAATTTATATTTCTTACTCTGTGTGTAATAAAGTGCTGAAGTATAAATCGTTTCACTTAAAATATGATCTCAGCATAGAAAAAGTATTCTTAAAGAAATAAAATAATTCACTGTGCGCAAAATAAAAACAAGAGAGTATAAAATACTAAAAGCAAGAGTAATGGATGAATATTATTCAGGGTTATGCAGTACCAAGAAGGAAGGTAGATACGCAGATTTAGAGATTATTGGAATTTCCATCCATAATCTGATTTTAAAGGAATTTACATTGATGAAAGTTGAGAAAGTTAAGGCTATGTTGAAGGTAAATCCCCAAGCTTATTTCTGGCACAGTCACAATTAGAAAGCATAAAAACAGCTTTAAAAACAGAAGATTAATCAGAAGTATCAGTGGAGATACTACAGGTGAAAAGAATAAGAAGAGACCTTTTTGGAAACATCATCCAGATCTACTAAAATTAGAATAAAACTGAAGGCACATATTTTTAATGGCATGATTTTTTCAAGCAAAATTAATCAACGATCAAGACATGCATTCAATATTTTATCACAGCAATAAATCACAGAGAAAATGATTTTGCAGCACAAGTGAATATAAGTAAGAACCTCTTTAACTGTTTCTTGTTCATTTTCAGCCACTTAAGCCAATACTACATTAAGAATATGTAGCCACTTAAAGTGACAGCAAAAACCTGGTCATTAATAAATCTCTTCCTCTTGCTCAACCTTTCTTCTTTTTCCAGCCTGGGGGCATGAGATGGGGAGATTACATAAACCACTGTTTCATTTGTGTGACTTTAACACAAGGCATCACCAGCACGGCTGTGTGATATAACATCACTGCAGCTCATCTGCACCAGCACATATGACTGTGCATGAATTCACAAGGAAAGAGTAGAAGCAAAAGATAAGCTTAATTTGAAACTAAGAGGTGACTGGGGGATGTGCCTGAGGAACATTTTGTTAAAACTGTTCTCTATTTAGTTATTAAAGAACTTCCTGTTCCTGTTAAGTGCTGGGAATCACTGAAGCCCTGTGAAAACATACTCCTTATGGTAAAATGCTTTTTGACTGTGTCTTGTGAAATCACACACAGACTTATTTTTGAGAAAACAAAAACAGAGTGGAGGCAAAGTGCAAAATGAAGAATTTTCAATTATTTTTGAAAATTACTTTTTTCCTTCCCACTGTTCCCACCTGACAGGAAAACCTAAGCTATGATTACAGTGACACTGTCTGTAGTGCTAACTTACATCAAGGAAAAATACTTGGCTCAGTTATAGCAGTAACAGAATCAGCATTGACCCATAGACATTGCTTTTGCATATGGATGTTGTTATATAGTGCTGCAGATATTCTTGCCATGGCCAGCCTCCTTTGCACAGTAGGTATCAGTCACACAGGCACACTCCAGGAATGTATGCTGCCCTTCTGTCTTCACTGCAACAGCTTTAGCTAACAAGTTTGTTAGCACTTCCAACACTGAAGCCTGGATCACTCCCCTCTGTGCTAGGCTGCTCTTCTTGTATATTTCATTTTTCAACCTAATGGCAAAACTACACACAGATGGATTTTCCACAGACACTGACCAACTTTGGGAACAAACTCTCTCAATTGGAGGTCCTGCCAAAGCTTTCTGAGATCCGTTTAAAAAAAATAAATAAATAAAACAAATGTATATTTGCACATAGATATTCTTATCTAAATTACCACTTCCTCCAGTCCCTAAATCTCAGAACGCACTAAAAGTCCTAAACTATTTTTGACTTAGGGAGGACGGAATCCTCTTCTGCCCCTCTTTCTCCGTACTCAACTGAAATAGAAAATGATAAAACAAATCTAAAATTTGCTGACAATTAAATCATTTCACCCTAAAATCAGATTTATCTGCCCCTATTTGCGACACAGCTTACCAACTTCAGTGTGTCATTGAAGGTTCCACGTGAAGTGAAAAAGTTACAAATTCATACAGAAAGTCTGAGCCTTCAAAGACAAAAATCACCAGGCATGAAGCAGAAGTTGAACTGCAGTTCTGCTTGCCATGTTATTTAATAGAGTAAGTTACCTGCAGAGTATGGTTTTGCAACCTGTGATCTCTGAAGGTGATCCTGCCAAGTATTACAACTCCCTGTAGTTATTACAAGACTTAAGAACAAATTGATGTCAATGGGATTACTTTAGAGGCTAAGGCAAGGAGGATTTATCTCTAAGCATATTATTGCAATGTGATGCAGCAGCTAGTACTATTCTTATTGCCTTACTGAGACAGTAATTTGGTGAAGTTTCAAATTATATATATTTTAAATCACTTCCTTAAATAGTACAACTAATCCAGAAATATATAAGGCTACCTTCTTTTTGCCAGTCATGGAGAAATACAGAAAAAATTTTAATTGGATAACAAGCAACAGAGAGCCTGGTTCTAAATTAATGATTCTGCAGGCTATTTGCTGGGTGCTATATAATGATAGAGATTTTGTGAAGGTCCTGTATATCTGTCGGTACTGTCTGCCAAATATGCTGGCAATAGTACTACCTGACCCCTAATGCAAGGATAAAATGTCCCTCAACTCTAGTTCTAGACAACAGTTCAAATGGACATTTAGATCGTGTGTGGGTCGGAAGTGAGAAGTCTGAGGTTTAAGATAGAGATACTTGGCCATGGACACCTGGGTTGGATGAGCTCAAAAGAACAACTGTGTTCTTCCTGCCTGTGTTCAGCTAATCTTAGAATAATGACACTGCTCTCACCTTAGGTGTAGCATTGAAGTAATCTTTAGGTAAACACTTCATTTACATTCTAAGATCCAATATTTCTTTCTTGACCCATAATAAAAAAAGGAACTAGAAAACAAGTCTGCAAATTTATCTTTAATGTAGCTTGATCTTTAGATCTCAGCTTCTGGTTAGAAAATCTATAGAAACTAACACAGGCTGAATATGGATCTTGCTCTTATTTCTTCTGCAGCAAATACAGATTTAATGCTTTAATGATCACAGATTTGCCCAGAAAGAGAAAATCTACTGGATCATTTCCTTCATGTACTCTTAGAATATATGAAGGCAATTCAACTATGAAGGCATGCTCACATTAACAGAAATAACATTTTGGAAAGATACCACCATAACTAGAACAGAGATTTTCCTCAAACAGACCAACTGCATGCTGCTTGTATGTTATATGTCATATAAATTTAGGTGCTAATGAAGGAAAATGTAGGATTAAGCCCCAAAAGTGCATTTAAAATTAGTTCCAAATCCTTTAACAGAATCACAGCATTGCTCAGGTTGGCAGGGACCTCTGAATCCATCTACTCAAACAAGCTCAAGCAGGGTCACCCAGATCAGGTTGCACTAGACCATGTCTAGGTGGCAAGAGTATACAACCTCTCTGGGGAAATGTGTGTCAGTGCTCAGCCTCCCCCAGAGTAAAGAAGTGCTTCCTGATGTGCAGATCATTTTTCATCTGTTTCAGTTTGTGCCCACTGCTTCTTATCCTGTCTCTAGGCACCAACAAAAAGAGCCTTGCCCTTCTTTGATGAGAAGCTCCCTGAGCCCACTCTTTTTTAAGCTAATTACTTGCAGACTATGCAAGAGAAAAAGTAATTTGCACTGAAAATACCAGAAAGTTGAGTAAGTTGCATGAAAAGTTAAATAACATTAAATCTTGGTTTGTGCAATATGAGGAGAATATGATATCTGGGAGGAGTAAATAAACAAAAGGTAAATTACTATTATAAAAGCACAGCAGGAAGTACAGAATTAACTTTGACTTTCAAAACAGTATATAAAGAACTGTATCTGATATAGATATAGCCAAACAATTTCTGTGCAGATTGTCTGGAACAGATTTCCCAAATGCCTTTTTTCTAATTTTATAGATTAAATTTAATATTGTTGATATACAGTACATTTTAGAAATGGTCCTGATTAGCAATGGTTTGACATAAATTAAACAGTGCACTTCCAGCTCAGCTCTTGTAATTTTTCAGGAAGACAAATGATTGTATTATAAATAATCCTTTAAGCAACGTCAAGTGATTTCAAAATAGGTTAGAGGAACCTGGATGGTAAACTACACAGGCATTGATATAATGACATTCTTGGTTCCATACAGGCAAAAGACATTTATGACTCCCCACTGGAATATTACACAACAAGTTTGCCATTCAGAAGACCTGGAGAGGCAAGGCTGAAAACTAATAACATTAAGATTCCAGTAAATTTGTCAAGTCACAAAATATACAGATCAATGACATCTCACTCTTTTTATCCTCCTTCTTAATTTCAGCTGAGATGGAATTATTTTCTTTAGAGTGTCTAGTATGATGCTATATTTTGGTTCTAGGAGAAAAAAAACGATGTTGATAACACACCAGTCCTTATTGTGGCAGCTAAGCAGTGTCAAGCAATTTTGTACAGTCATTTACTTCATAAGTTAAAATCCCACAAAGTAGAACTTATGGGTTGAAATAAAACTATTTACTAATACAGAGAAAAGGAAAAGGATAATAATTAGGACAAATATACACATGTAACAAGTGCTGCACAAGAAATTGCCCACCATTCCCTGACTGATGCCCAGCTAGCCCCCAAGTATTGGAAGAGGTAACTCACACCCCCTTCAAAACTCTTTCTGCATGATGCCATATGGTGTGGAATACCTCTCTGGCCCATTTAAGTTAACTGTCCTATTTCTGTTTCCTCAAAGCAACTTGGGCCCTCTGCTGAGAATGGCCTTGGCTCAGCACAAAACTCCTGAGTGGCAGCTATAAACATCACTATGTTATCAACATTGTTTTTTTCCTCCTAGAACCAAAACAGCATCATAGCAGACACCGTGAAGAAAACAAGCTGAAACTTCTCTGGATTCTGCCGGAATAAAAACACATTTATAATGGAGTCAATTTATACAGGCAAATTTCAGCAAGGAATTGTTTATGTGCTTGCATCAGGACAGCCCCATTTGATTTGGAAGAAGTCATGAATGAAATTTCACCATGCCGAGAATGGAAACTCAAGAAATGAACCTGCTTATTGCAATTGGAATGCTTTTCTACTGTGTGTAACTATATACATCACTCTAAGTATTAGCTGCCAAAAAATTAAACTACTTTTAAAGAGAAAAAGGAAAAAGAAAATTCCTTCTACTGATTTGAACACAAAAATTTTTTGTTTACATGGGATAGTGTAGAGTGTTATAAAGCCTGGGAATGTACTCCTTAGCCTAGTCCCATTGATCAACAAAGTGAGACTGTTCTTATGCATCCATGCTTGTAGTGTCAAATCTTGCTCACCTGATTCATTTAAGCAGTCTAATTCAACCAGACCCACCAAAGGAGTAGTTCTAGTAAAATTAGTGGAACAGTTCTATCTTGCTGACTTCCATCAATAATTCAGCAGGCAAGACAAGATACTTTAGCCTCTACCATTCTAGTTCTCAATTCCCACTCCACACAAAATGAGACAGGGGTTTTCACTGCTACACAGTTTCAGTGAAAGCTCTGTACCACTGTCCTTAATCTTGTTTTCTTTGATCATCATGAGGGAAAGATCACAACAACCTGCTTCCTACCACATCTTCCAGTTTAATAACCCCTACACCCATGACTGTCCTTTTCCCCTCAGTGGTTTCTGCAAGTATTTAAAGGGCTCTGTAGCACAAAAAAATAAAATAACTTCCAGCTGCAGAAAGAATAACTAGAGAGAGAAAGAGACAGGGATGAGTGATTTATCTCACTCTACCAGTGAGAATTCATAGTTTCTGGCTGCTCTTAGAAAGATGAGAGGATCGAGTTGTAGGAGCCAGTGAATATACAGCATTGCCATCTAAGTTAATGTAATTATTTGCTGCTAGACATACCAATGGTACACTAATAGGAGACTCTTAGGTGCTTGTAAACATCTGAACAATTTCTGTTCATGAGCGATATCTGTGATTACTAAGTTTCATAAATAACACCATTCGGAAAGAGGCTGAGAGTTCATCGTGGTGTAAAGAGCAGACAGTGTATGAAAAAATCCACATACAGATTTAGTAGGTTGACAAGCAGAGAGAAGGGAAATGAAGCAGCAGAAAGTTGCTGTAGATGATTACTACTGTTCAGCATTCAGATACCGGTTATGCAATAATGTTGGCACCTGACAAAGTAACACAAAACCTGTAAGAATGTTAATAACCAGTGTTGTGTTTGGTTTTTTTTTTTGCACATACAGGAAGAAAAACTGTCAAATATATCAATTCTAGTCTTGCTTCTCAATACAAAATAACATGGAAATGTTAAGCTAAAACCCTACTTTTTAACTAAGCTAACAGATAATCAATAATATCAGAACTAGATGCAGACAGTAGTAATTGCCCAAAAAGACATTACTATTTGGATTTTAAGTACTGATTTCCGAAGTTAAGAAAAATGTTTTACCTTCGCAAAAGAAAGGCTAATGACATGCTGATCTTTTTCATTTGTCACAATTTCCACAATACTGTGTAGATGTCCTGACAGCTTTCCAGTAGGCCTGGTATTAACATTGGGATTCCACAAACGAAGGAGTTTGTCATGACCTGACAGAAAAAACATTCATATTCAAAGAGACTGAATAGTCACTAGTACAATAAGTAAGCCTCTTGATGGAGGTATTGGTGTTCATAAGTTTCAGCTGTCAACACGTAGTCAACTCACATGAGAATGCTAACTTCTCATTCTAAAGGCTAGATTCCAACTTACATTTTAACATGTTTTCATTACTTGTTCCCATACTCACATTAAAACCACATAACTGATTTGCATTTCAAAGCCTATTAATTTTTTTTAGAGAAATATCAGAGGCACTGGCTATGATTACATGAGAAGTCATGTACATTTTTTTCCTTCAAAGATCTTACTTAGAAAATGATCAAAATAATAATTATGTTCACTTAATGAAGGGGTGACCACTGCTGTGGAAGAGGGTGATAATACATAATGGGAAGGGGAGCAGACATGAAAATTGAAGGCAGGTGAAAAATACTAACTACTGAGGGGTGATTTTGCATCTTAATGCAAATGAGAATTAGGTCTATTCCTTTTATTTAGCATGTTCAAACACTGAAATTACTTTCAACAGCAGAATAACCAATACTTGTTATTTACTTGAGACATAAAAAGAAAGAATAAGTCTTATGAAGAAAGAAAAACCTCCCCTACATAAAAAAAAAAAAAAAAAAAAAAAAGTGCTTTCTACATGAAATAGTAGATCAGCTTTAGTTTGTTTTACTAATGCTGAGATCAGGGTGGAATGGCTGTAGTAGATGCATTCTCTTCCTTCTTTCTGGATTAATGCCAGACTGGCCTTGTTACTGTAAAGCTGTGAGCTCATCCTGCCCTAAAAACTGTTAAGGCAAACATGCACTGCTTCACTGGAACATTTGCTGGAATGCTCATTCTCCCTCTGATCCAAATGTGCCCTCAGGATTCAGAATCCTCATGCGTTCGGCATAGATACAAAGCACATTTAAGAAAACTTGAATAGGATAAATTATGTCTAAGTATTTTTATTTAGAGCAAAAAATTGTAAGATTATTTGAAATGATGATTTTAATCACAGTAGAATCAGTTGAGTGTTCTCACTTCTATGATAGACAAGTGACAAAAAAAAGTGTGTCGTGGCTTTTTTAGTCAGATCACCTAGATGTTACAAACTAACAAATAGCATTGCCAGAAGGAACAGGAAAGTGATCATTCCCCTGTACTCAGCTTCAGTTAGGCTGCACTAAACTTTTCTTCCTAAAAAAGGCATACCAGCCCTCTGATAATTTCTGTGGCCCTCCTCTGGATCCACTCCCAACAGCTTCATGTCTTTCTTGTGTGAGGGCCCCCAGACAGGGGCACAATACTCCAGATGAGGGCTCATGAGGGCAGAGCAGAAGGGGACAATCACCTCCTTGCTGGATACCCTCCTTTTGATCCAGCCCAGGATACAGTTGGCCTTCTGCATTACAAGTACACTGTGTTGACTCATGTCAAGCATTTCATCCACTAGGACACCCAAGTCCTCCTCTATAAGACTACTCTGAGTGAGTTCTTCCTCCAGTGTGTACACATCTGAGACTGCTCCAAACTAATTGGAACACCTTGCACTTATCCTTGCTAAACCTCTTTAGGTTCTTGTGAACAAACTTGATAAGTGGCCCACGTGCCTTTTGATGGTATCCCTTTCTTCTATCAACTGCACCACTCAGCTTGGTGTCAGCAGCAACATTTCTTGAGGGTGCACTGTATTCCACTGCTCTCTAGGTTAATGATAAAGAGGTAGAACACCAGACCCAAGAAAAACCCCTGTGAGACATTACTCATCACCAGCCTCCACCTAAACACAGAGCTGTTGATCACAATTCTCTAGACCATTCACTGAATAAGGAATTGATTGAACAGTCACAGCCAAGCTTCAGACCTGTTTCTTTCCAATTAAAAGATAAGGATGTGATGTAGGACCATATCTGGAGTTCTACAAGAGCTCTGATAAATGACATCAGTTGCCCTTCTTTTGTCTACTCATGGCATTACTTCATCACAGAAGGCCACCAGTAGTTATCACCAGTTGCTTCATTTGTGCCAGGAATGCAAAAAGACTACTGAGCAAGCACAGAAGACTATTTTTATCAGACTTAAGCTGCGACTTTTAGACTAGGAAAACACTAATAAACTGGATTTTACTTTATGACTCACAGGAGGACAATAACTTGATAAAAATTAGTGGAGTTAGAAGATGACAATTTAAAAATGATAATGTCCAGTTTTTATATACATACATAATTTGATTTTTAACTGTAACTGTTCTCTGATGCAGAAATAAATACTGAGTAATATATATATATATAATACTCTGAAATAAATACAGAGTAAGAAGAAAACTATATAACTTTAACATTAAGCATACATAATCATGCAAAATGTTACACAAAAAAGTTAACTACCATGGATTCCATCTTTTAGGCAGCTAATGGGATTATAAAATTTTGATTAAAGAAATACAGCTTTTAGCATGAAAAATGAACTCCGTCGGTTTTGCTTTCATCCTATTCACTACCATAAATGAGAAATATTTGGAAAAAAAAAATTAGGTTGTCTCACGGTACTGGTAAAACTGATTGGAGCATTCAAATACAACTAAATAGGTGATTGAAGAGTAGAGGTGTTGAAATGCTTAAAATATTCTCTTCCCAATGTAAAATGCGCTGTAGGATTCAGTACTTTGCATGCTATTTGTGCTATAAATATATCACTAAAGAATAGATTGAGGCTCAGCCAAGTTATTAGGAAATTAACCTCCTTTGATTGCACAAGAAACTATTCTGCAATCAAAGGCTGGATTTTCTCTTCAATTGCTGAACATTACATATAAAAAAATTTTACAAATGCTTGAACAGGCCTAAGAAACCCTTATATAAGATTTCTAGATTTAGTTGCTGTGGCCATGGATTTTTAGGATATATTACAGACAAAACTGCAGGCTTGCTAGTCAGCACGACTTTACTAACTTAGGTGCTTAAAATTCTCCAGTTCTACCTGCAGGAAACACTAATCATTCTGCATTATAGAGCTTCCCTACTTTATATGACCATTACATTTCTGCAGACTTTTTTTTTTTTTTTTGTGACAAATAATCACAGTGTAAATAAGATCTCCTCAAAGGCTGTACTACAGGATTTTCCACTAATAGCCCTATTGCTTTCCCTTTTAATTTGGTGTCTAAAAAAATTAAATAGAATTTAAGAAAAATAAGGCAAGACATATTTTAATCTCAGTTTTCCCTATAGAATTCTTCACTGCAACCTGAACTGCATTATTTTCTTGTCTAGGTGTTGTGTTTTTCTTTTCCTTCCTTCTAATTTATTTTACAGCCTCTTCAATTATAAAGGCTGGGCAGCAGAGCCTTAGCCATTTTTCTCTTATTGTATAGAAACAAGAATTGCAATGTGATGTGTACATTTGAAATGATTTTTAACAAAGTTCTAGGCAGAATTGCAGTACTGAAGACTCAGCAATAGACAGTATCACCATAGTCACTCCAAAGCACTACTGTATCAAAGAGAATATAGTAATGAGACTGCTGTGATACTCCAGACATTTCCACAGAATGAAATATGACCACTGCAATAGAAAAGCTTTTAAGATATTAGATAATGAGAAAAAATAGAGTACTATTTTTGCAGTCACCAATGGGTGAAAAAATGAACAGTAAAAATAGTTAAGCTTTGGAGAAACATGATCAAAGAGAAAAAACAACAAAGTAATAAGGTGGGCCAGTGAGACTGTTCATGACAAGAAAGAAAGGCCAAAGAATAATAGGAAGGGAGCAAGGAGAATCCTCTAAAACCTGATTAAGACAGTCACCACCATAGCCATGGAAAAGTATCTTATGGTAAGTTCAATCCACTGCTTTTTTCCTATTTCTACAAATAACACACTCCCTGAATCAAACAACAGACTGAGTCCTTAGTAGATTCCTATCAGGAACTGTATCTCTTCAGAGTCAGGCTCCCAGCAACTATAAGCAAGACCTGTTTCCTATCATTTAAGGAAGAAGCCACTACTTAAACTCTTGATATACTAACTCAACTTTTATTTGATTTTCTTCAACTAAAAGTAAGTCACAACAGAACAATCTCTTGGAAAAACTGACTCTCTTCTGATATTATGAAGGCCTCATACTTACCTCCAGTGACAATGACTTCTGCTTTTCTACAATATGTGAAGGCATTGACCCCTCTTGGAACAGAAAATTCCTTTACAGGTCTGTGATCATCAATAAAATAGTAAGAAGTGTTAGGAAAATACAGTCAAGAGTAATCCCACTCACTCTCCTATAGTATATAGAATCGCTATTCGCAAAATATGTAATTATTTTTTAACAAGATACTGTATAAGTCACTTAGAAATTAGCATCAATGAAACTGGAGCAGGGTGCACTTTCCACTAAAATAGTGTCTGCAATTTGAACATCTGAATCCTTTGCCAGTCATACTCCAAACAGAATCCTGAAGTGGTAATTGTTGCCAAAGGAAGCCTTTCCACAATAAGTGATATAATGGAACCACATTTATTTGTGTGAAGGGCATTCCAAAGTTATTGGATGTGTAGCCATTTTAACAGTGTGATTATTCAGTTGGCTAAATACAATTTCATTCAGCTATTGTATGAAAATGCTTAAATATATATTTTACAGTGTTTGAAAGCGCAGTTAGCCAGTGTTAACTAAAAAGACCTACCAAGACATTTCCATTTAATGTTATTATAGAAGAAAAATGATTGGTGGTAGCACATACACTTTTGAACACTCTTCTGATTTTCCAGCCTTTTTCTTACCAAATTAATTCTAGCTTCCCAAAGCTTACAGAAAGCCTCTGAATAAACTATTCTCCTGATTTAAGCTAGTGAAACCAAATCTTGTGAAATTGAATCTGTAACTAAAACTCACTTGAATATATTTTTGTGGATATAAAGTTTAAATAAGTGGATACATGATATACATAGAAAAAAGATTGCTTTGTTACAACTGAAATCATCCAACTGAAAAGTTAAAGCAGAAAACACTGCCAATGTAATGTATTTTTAGAGGTGGTAAGCAATAAACATAAACATCAGTTCTCTCCTGCATTAAACACTAGGAAACAAAAACGTCCAAATATTTAAGCAGTGGTATTTTCATCAGTGTTAGTGCTTTAGAAATGACAGCTTCAATACAACAAGATGGCACCTTGCAAGGCACTGATCTCATGTTATAAAGCAAGAAGTCAATTTTTTGAAGTTTATCATATACTTACAAGTTGTCCTCTAGTCGCTTTATGTCATCCAAAACGAATGAATGAACGCTGTCTGAGGAGCAGGATCCAAAACAATTTAGGTCAGAAATGTACTTTACTTTCATAACCCAGTCATCGTGTAGCTTGCGTTTAACACTATGAATATAAATTGAGATGTCATTATTAGGATTCAGTAGCATCTACTGCAACGTGTCCATATCTGGGCAGGGATTTTGTCAGTAAATTTATATACAAATGCTAACATTTAATATCCAGGCCAGACCCAGAACGTCTCTTTCAGCTCAAAAGCAAACAAATCTTAGAGAGCTAGTGTTAGAGTTGAATCACACTCTTCTCTAGTAATAATGATGCTTCTGTTTAATATGACACAATAAAGCTTCCCTGTGTCTGAATAAAAGCAATGTGAATTTTTCCCTGGAATTTTGCTCTCCAGCCATACTGCTGAAAGGTCTGCTGGAAATTATAATCAGTTCCTTCACATAACAACAAACAAATTATATTACCTGCAGTTTTCAAAAATTATTTTCTTTATTAGGTGAGTTTAATTCACACAGAAGCTGATACTCAGTCCAGGGCACCCCAAATTAATATTGCCCAACTTATAATACTTTATCACAAATATCTTACATATTGAAATCTCTGGAATCCAAGATCTGAAGTTGTGATTCCTTTTTACCCTTACATTGCTCCAATTCAAAGTGGTCACTGGTCACCTTAAGTAGGTTAACATAACCTTTGTCATCTCCCATTAGGATATTATCCTCAGCCAGTTGATCAGATGTAGTTGCCGAGCAAACACAGAGCAGATTGTTTTCCATTGGTTTGATGATAAAGTAATTCTGTGAAATTTAGTGAACACTTTATGTGAACTGCTGAAAAAGATGTTGTCTAGAAGAAAATATGAAACAGCTGATTTACATAATTATTCAAATCATATAATAAGCAGTAAAAGAGCTTGGAAGTTATTAACACAGACTAGGAGCACCAAATGTGCTTAAATGGGCAGGTGCTTGAATTTTTAGGAATTGAGACGGGGCAATGAATACAGTTGCAAACTGTTGTGGTATTTTTCTACACTGAGACAGCCTGGGAATAGTATTTGAGGTCAATTGCCTTATACCACCTATTGGTTCTACTGTCTTGACTCCTCCTTCTGTTTGATTAAAACACTCTTGACAACCTAAACTCTCCACTGTTCATATAACATAGGAATCAACTTCACAGTTCTCTTTTACTCAGAAACACTGAAGAGACATACCATAACATGTCTGTATGCTATTCCCTTAATCTAGAAAGGGAATTATTTCTTATTCTGCCACAAGATAGTTACAGCTATCACTGATATAATGACTGGAGGAAGCCTGTATGAAACACATTCAATCCTTCTTTCTCAGAATTCCAACTGAATTGAAAGAAAGACTTCCACTGATTTACCTGAGCACAGGAACAAGACTTTTAACACTAAGAAAACAAATGAAAAATTCTAGAGTTTTATCTTATCCTTAAAATATTTACTTTTCTTCTTCTACTCATATCTCCTCAGAACTGCTAAGAAAACCACAGAAACTGGACAAAAAAAGCTAAGGCATGGATGAGAAATTCTTGTAAAAAATAAATTCTGTAATAAAACAAACTTGCATAAACATAAAATTGCTTGAATGTGTATCATCAAAATCATGATGCTTTTACACTTGAAAAGTCCAAATAAAAATATAATATGGAAAGAAAGATCTTTGAATCAGGAAGTTACCTCAAAAGAGTCTATGTTGAATTCCTTTGGAAGACCTGTCCCTTGTTTTTCACTAACCTGTGATATCTGCACACATGCATCAGATATATGTGTACATGCGTGCGTTAGATATATGCAGAAAAACAAACTGCCTTATCAGTTCGTTTGCAACATAGGACCAGATTTTCCATTTTCTTTCAAGTTCTAAGACAGTCTAAAAATCACATTCAGTGAGTAAAATGCTCTTTCTTTGGTACGCATTACACCGTTTCACTGAGTTCCTTCATACAAAGACAAAAATTAATGCATTCATCCTGTTGGGCAAAAGGGATATGAATGTACATTGAAAAAATAGATAAACCTTCAAATCTCCCTTTCACCTTTGCTTGATCCAACACACTACCTTTTCTCCTATTGAGTTATAGTCCCAGACGATGATTGTCCTTTCAGTTACAGCCACAACACATTTCAGCTGAGTTAGGAAATCACACCCATTGATCCAAGCAGTATCCTGATGAAGATAAAAAGGGTAACTAAACAAGGATTTCCGCTGAAAACTTATAACCTTGTCTGTTGGTTTAAAATGCTTTCTAAATCATCTCCACATAAATTCCACATACTCAGCACTAACTGTTGCTAGACCCAGACCAAACTAACAAGACAGTTCTAACCTCAGGAGTCACTCACAGATGCAGTGGCTAGGTTCAGCTTTTACCAGTAATTCACATCAGATGCAAAGACCGCACATAAGAAGACAAACACAAATATACTGTTGGTTGAACTGTGATGACTGTCTGAAAAAAGTATACTGAGGATAGCAATTTGAAGTTAAAAGGTAACATCTGTGCTAAAGCAGATTGTTTTCCTCAGATACAGTTTAATTAAAAATAAAATGAAGTTAAAGGCAGACAAATTCCCAGCTGTAGCCAAATCCCTACCTCAAAAATAAACCCCACAAAAAATCAATGTCTACAAAAATAAGTATCTCTATTAAATAATTTAAATGCATACTTCCAATAGGTAAGTTCTGCATTGAAATATATGCAGTACATATGCCTGCAGTAACCCATCTTTTGAGTATACCTGCAATTATATAAATCAATGTAAAATAATTAATCTTGCAAAGTGTAGACTATTACCTTACAAGGTATGACTATTTGATGTACAAATACAGTTGTGGTAGCTACAATTTCTTATAAGATTATTAGAATCTGTTGACTTTTTTCAATAACATGCCACCATCAAGGTCTATAATGTCTGTGGCAAAAGATAGGAAGTGCCCACTGGTAACAAGATTACGTATGAACTGGCAGATCTATAGATCTGTACTTCATGTTCTTTCCCACAGAAAAAGATTTTCAGAAAGGAAAACTGAACGCTTTATTAAAAAAATTCATTAACTGGGACCCAGTCTACAGAGACTGACGTTATCAGAGTATTTCTACAAACGTGCTTGTTTCCAGAAATCGGCTACTAGGATATTCAGAAGATCTGCATCATTTATTGAGAAGAATGAGAGGGCCAGGCTGGAAAATTCAGATTAGTGTTGAGTATAATGGGATGACATATTTAATTGCATAGCAAATATTTTATTAGCTGCAGAGATACCACACTGGTTCTAGTTATCAGAAGATATTACAGTTGCTTTGCTACAAAACATCATCTTATCTCTTCACATTTATTATCTTCTAAGGATTTAGCTTTCACTGAGTTCAGAAAACATTAAGTCAATTGAGGTCAGAAAAGATGCATCTTGTAAGATCAGCAGGTGGCCCAGTGAGTGAAAAATGCTCTTCAGTCAAAGGTGTACAAAACATGGCAAAGCAGTGCTCAGAAAAGTGAGAGATAGACCTTCCTTGCCATTACAATGGGAAGTAAATTACCTCTAGCACTATTCTATAAGTGGAAAAACAAAACAAAACAAAAACAAGTGGATCAGAAAAAGAATAGGCTAGATTATACAGGAGTTGCCAAAAACTTGTCACAAACTTGAAATTTAAGCCAAGAATAAAAAGACATTGTGTTTTAGTCCAAAGATTATTTTTCTTGGATGCCTATTTATAGATTTCTCTGCCTTGCAAGAGTCAGTTCTCTAGCTGACATTTTAACACCAACACCAAATGTAGCAGCAGAAGTGTTAAGTTCTGTGTTTCAGTCTACAGATGATGGAATGTAGTTTGATGTAGAGTTTACAAAAACTCAGAGATGGGAAACAATATTCATCCAGCTACAGCAGTATTTTTCTTCCTTCTTCAGCAGAATTTTTTTCACATATATAGATGAAAGATTCACATCTTAAAAGTTGTACAAAATTTGTCTTGAATAATTCAAGATAAATTGCTTAAATTACACCAAAGACCCATAAAGGTCTGCAGAGGCCACTGGATTTGCCTTACTTTATAGCATGCTCCAGAGAACATCCAGTGAGAAATTTAGAACTTAACAGAAATGCAGAGATTGTTCAACATGGGCAACACTTCCTTCCAGGCTAGTTCTGTGTTCAAGGATGTTAGTCTATGGAATAAACAAGCTGTGTAAATAGTAGAGCACAGTGATGTATTCTATAGATCCATAAGGAAAGTTCTTGCCACAAGAGACTCCCTAGTGGGACTTGAGACTTATCAGAAACAAATAGAATGAAGTCCCAAAGAAAGCAAAATGAAGATTAACAGATTGATTTGACTCACTGAGAAGCTGCTGATACAAGAGTCTGACAAAGACTATAAGCAAAACATGCAGCCTAAATACAGCTTAAGAGTGAAAGATTTATGCACTTCTCCTCTTAACACCGCAGTACTTGTCAGACAACCCAGACAAGTCACACCAGTATTCACTATTTCTTCCCTCCTGTCACTCCAGGGATGTCTTCACTCCTTCATGTCCAAAACAATTTTTGATTTCATTTTGTCTGAGTCTAGCTTCCATCCACTGGGTCTGCCTATGCTATTCCACATTATCTGTCTCTTAAGACATTTCACATCCATCCTTCAAAAGAAACAGCTTATTCACTACCAGTACTGCCACTCAACAATGTTTCCATGCTGACTACTATTTTTGGTGCCCGTCAATTGGACTGTCCATAATCCATTTAATGTGCACTTTAGTATTTTTTTTCTTGCAGTGATCATATTTTAAAACAGAAAGCATGTGGTATTAAGTCAAACACAGCACAGTTTTAGGTTTTATATTTATGCCTCTGTTCTTTCCACTCAGCTACTTAATCTCATCAAGGAATGAAATCAGGTTTGATTGAAGTGATCTGTTCCCCATGAAATATCTGGAACAAAATCGTAACTGATTGATGTGGTGTAGTCATAGTTAAATTTCTATTTATACTGTTATAATACTGCAAAAGTTCCGATGGCTGCAAATGACTTGATTTTGTTCCTAGAACTACTGTATTTCACAGCCTTTCTACTTCACAGTATCTTCAGGGCCAAGACCTCTGTCACTCTAAGTCTGTTTTGTAACATTTTAAGAGAACACAGAATGAAAGAAGGCAGAGGAACCTAAAAATTATTCTGAAACCCATTAACCACTTCCTACACGCATCACTGTTAAACAATAAATGAAAACTTTGGATTCTAGTAATTTATAGATAAATTCAGTGCTTCAATTAATTTGTACAAGGATGCATAGAAACATTCATTCTAATCAAATAGCTAATGCAATTTCTGAGTCTCATACTGTAACAAATGTAAATAGCATAACAATTGCAGTGAGAAAATAGAATTCTTTTTCTGCAGATGCAGGAGAAATGCAAAGTTTGCAAAGCAAAAGCAGATTTCTCTCTAGCTAATTAGAAATTGAGGTATTACAGTTATACATTATGAGACCACCATAGGTCTTCAAAAAGGATAATTCACCTTTTTTTTTTTTTTTTTAGCAAGTCCACAGTTAGCAATAACTTATGCTCATGTAAGATATGGGTGTTTATTTTTAATAACTATTTAGGTAAAAGCTATGGAAATGAGAACCTTCAGCTTTAAAAAGCTTGTTTCAAAGTAATTAAAGAAAACAGCAAACTCAATCCAGTTCTAGAGATATACCTCTCAAATAAAAAGAAGATGACCCAGTTAATAGCACCATACTGTAATGCTGTAAGACAATGGAAAGCACAGCAACAGCAGCACAATAGCAAAGCCCCAGGCTGCAGCAAGGGAGAATATGCTGAAACCACAGATACACAGAATTGTAGGGGTTGGAAGGGACCTCTAGAGATCATCTAGTTAACTGCCCTGACAAAGCAGCTTCCTAGCCCAGGTTGCACAGGAAGGCATAAATATCTCCAGAGAAGGACACTCCATAACTTCTCAGGGCAGCCTATTCCAGTGCTCCATCACCCTTACTGTGAAGTACATAACACATGGGGCAGCTACAGACACAAAAATAAGGAATCTACTTACCTTCAGAAGGCCTCAAATACACAGAACTCCGTGAAGACATTTTGCCTCCACTGCCAACCCTTAAATGATGTCTGGAAAAGGGTGGATCCTGGCTCCACCCCTTCTGGTCACTCAGGTATACTGCATGCACCTGAGCTCCCCTGGGTTGGCCATGCTTTCCTACCAGGTGCTTAATCACTGGTTCAAGCTGTGACTGCATTTCCACTAAACATACATTTCTACTGCATGGGAAGTGGAATTTACTCTCTCAACACGTTTTATTTCACAGCAACTGGAGACAAGGATATAGCATCTCAGTTTGAAAAATAATAGCTTAAAACATTATGTTCTGCAAAGATCTAAGTCCTTTAAAAACCATCAAAAAGTCAGAGCCAAAAATAGCCAGTTTAATTCTGTTTTCGCTGCAGTAATTAAAGGAAGGATAAGAGGAAGCTGTATGAGCTAAGGAGAAGAATTTTCAGTACAAGCATTTAAATAGGAATTTAAAATTAAGGTTGCTCATTTCCTAAAACAAGGCAGAGCAGAAAGCAGAAGAGGGCCATTTTTAACAAACTTTGTGAAAATTTCACAATTCTAATACCAGAAAAAGGAATGCAACAACGATCTCTGGTGATTCAGTGATACCCAGCAGCAGTGATAGTCCATCCCAAAGGGAAGGAATCTAAACTATTTCTATCTTCCTTCCTTCTTTCCCTAGGGAAGTATACAAAAGTGGATGCATCTCAGCTGGAAAAGCATTGAAAAGTCACACATAACAAAAGAGGCAGCAGATGTTGCAGAGCTGAATGGCTGTCCACACTCACAGATAACGTAAAATGTACCAGTTTTGGTACTCCATTCATTTGAAATCACAGTTCTGACAACTATTATACTACAATGTTGAGATGTATTATCATACTAAATCCTCCTCCTTTCTCACTTCTCATGGCAGAGGCCTCCTTGAACAATGCCGAATTCTGCCACAGCTGCCAAATATGTTCCTGCTGCCACAGTAAAACACCATCCTCATCTACTGATGATTAATTATAAAATTAGTGTCTATTGTCCAGATGAAAAAGATGACCATACAGCCACATACTGCTCACTGCAACATCAAGCTGGCATCCCAGCTTCTTCCCCTCAGTGTCTCTGGAGACAAGCACTGAACATTTTTCTGATCTAATTCTACTTTGCAAATCTGGACTAGAAAAATTGTTCTTAGGAAAAAATGCAGGAGCGAATTATTAAAATTCACTCCTGAAACAGAATGGTAAGAGAAGCTCTAAGTTGATCCCACTCTGTTTCCAAAAGTCAACATGTCTCAATGTTCCTTACAGTTTCCTCTCCGCACTTTGATTCTGCAGATCAGATTAGCCTTGAAACAAATAAAATGCAATCCAGGACAAGATTTGCTGAGTTTTAATAGTAGGGCCTCTGACCTGAAGGATTTCCATTTCATTTTAGAACATTCAGGATACCTAAAAGAATCAACAAAGCGTGCTGTCCCCTGGCATAAGACACCTGAAGAGACTTTAAGGTCAAGGGATCACACTGCTTTGTTAGGTCTGATGGCAGTGCTCTTATCTGCAGGTTAACTAAAGGAAACTACCTAAAATGTGCCTACCAATCCAACCAGCAAGATGTAGAACTGTTTCTCCCTATTCAACTTACATTTTTTTCATTTAAATTTTACACAAACAGAGGAAATGTTTGGGCTTAGAAGAAAACATCTTGGAAAGGTAACTAGTAGAAAGTCTACCGATAGACAATTTGTGAGAAAAAAAAATTCTCATGTCTTTTTATCAGAAAAAAAAGAATCAGATTTCCTAAACTTATGTATAACTGAAAGGAAAAAACTGAGTGTTTTCATCCAATGCCATCCCATGTCAGATTATGCAGAAGTCTTAGAGTCAGAAGACATGTTAGAAAAACACTCAGTTTCTAATTATTTCTCCATAATACTTACTGAGTTTTAATTCAGATGATTTATAAGAAGGGGAAAAATGAACTTACTTTAATGTTGGTGGTTGCCAGAACTTTCATCTGAAAAATAAAATAACACATTAGCAATTAAAGTCCAAAAACAGTTTTTATGTATTGTGGGCAGAACAGAGCAATAGTAACCAACAAAAAGAGTTTGCAGTTAACATATGAGAAAGATATTTAATCCTACTGGCTGATCCTCTATACTTAAAGTGAGGAACTTAAATCCTCTTTTTCATTCATAGCTGCTTAACTTTGCTTTTAATGTTTATGATGTTTGATAGAAGAAAATAAGCAATAAAAAAACAAACTTCTATAGAAAAACTACATCTACTGTTCTTCTAACAAAATTGTACTTTTAATTGTCTTTCATAGCTAGAACAGAAACACAAGCTGATTCTGGCCCAGATTATGTGAACTAGTGCCACCAGGTAGAGACAGCACTTCACATTGCAAATAGGAATAACCATATTGGTACACCTTTCAGCAAAGGTAATTATTGGCAGATAGCACAGTATACATCTTGAAAACTAACATGTTGAAAATCACACGAAGGTATGCACGTCTGGAACCATTATACAGCAGAGACAGGGTCACATCTGTCCTCAAGCCAAAATTCAGTTCAGTATTCAAAAGTAATTTCTTCCCTCCTGAAACACCTGTAGATGCTCTTTCACTCCCTCTTGCCCATGCTCATCATCCATAATAAACCTGTTGCACCTCATTTCCATCCCCACAATTCCACATTTCACAAGTAACAGTGATCATGGTATTTCTTCTCATAAAGATAATATGTACAGTGTTATCAAGGATGGTCTTTGAGTAGAGCTTAACAGTAATGTGAAGTTTCACACTGAAATTTACTACATACACAAGCTGTGTGGTGGTTTAAACTCTCTTTATTTTTCTTTTTCTTATTTTTAAATCAGTTATTTTGCATTTTTAAGCTATTCCCAGGTTTCAAACTATATCAAACACTAGTTATATGTGCTTTTCAAAGAGCAGATAGAAAAATATAAAATTGATCTTGTAGAAAACTTATTTGCACTGGACATCAGTTTGCCTCATTGTGAATGAGTAGAACATGGCCCTATCCATTTATGTGTTTCTTAACAATCAAATGTCTCATACAGCAAAGTTTTGTGTCAGATTTCCTGATTATATCAGACAAAATGTTATTCATCATTCACATACATGGAACTCACTGACTTACATGGGATGTGTGCATCCAAAAAGACCATATGTTTAATGTCTTCACTTTAAAAGTGCAAGAAATATACAAAAATAAATTTCACTGTCTGATTGTGAATACATTGCTCATGAGCTCATATTGTAAGCAGAAGTCTTACTGAGCAGCAGCTCCAGTGCAAGTATATTCATAGCCCTTTATCATCATGCTAAAAAGACAGATTAGACAAATCAACTCACTAGCTGAGACTTAAGGACAGAACACTTTATAGTCCTTGGCCTTTGACTGAAGAAAATGATGTAAAAGGTGTTAACTCTTTATTTGGCTTTATAGTATGAAGTCAAATTCTAGTAACAAGATTCAGGTGACTGCAATGCTAGAGAGCTAGACTTTTCTCTAGCTCGCATCAGGATGTATCAGAGCAATTTTAATTAAGTCAAAGGTCATTTGATCAGATCAAATGATAGAGATTATATCATGAGTTAATGACTGTTGTCAGAATGCCTTAATCATTTTCAGAATGCACAGTTTTGTAAATGGGATTTGAGGTCTTTTCTAATTCACTGTGTTAGGCAGCTGGGTATAATATCAGTTACACTGCAGTCACTGATGTCAGAGTGACATCAGTCCAGACTGTGAGAAAACAGCAGTTCAGAACTTGAAAGCAGTCAGAGGGCTGGAGGTGGTGGGAAAAGGGTAACTATTTTTAACAATACATTTTGTGAAATTACTTCTCATAGATATCTAAGAGATAGAACGCTCTGAAGGACAAAGAACTAGGCTTTCAAATAAATTACGTCAGTATTTATCAAAACTGCAGTTACTGCTTTATTGTTTAATCATGCACAGAAAAACATTGTTGCTTTGCAAGCCACTGGTAGAAGCATTACACTCTAATTAGCAGGCCCCCTAGAAAATATTATCACAGCTTTAAAGTGTTACTGCATTAATATTTTAATAAACTACGTGTATTAAAATTGTACAAACGTAAAGTGCCAATGAACATGAGTGTGAAGTACCTTACAGCATCTAGAATTGCATGTTTGAAGTAGCACCATCATCCAAGAGACTTGGATTCAAAAACTGCTTTAAAAAAACAATGAACTTCTGCATAAAATGATACAGATCTCAGATCTCCCTACAGTATGCTGACAAGGGGAGTGCCTGTAAAGCAGATTCATGAAGACTGCCAGAAAATTCGAGACTTTAAGAGCTTGCTGTATTGAGTAACTCTTCCTTGCAAACAACCAAAAAAATCTTTGTCCATTCTAAATATTCCCAGTAGCTGTAGAAAACAGTTAATTCTCTGACTTCACAATTAATCACAATTCACTCAGTGTATATACTACCTCTGGAATAATGAGAAGTTTGAGTCAGAATTACCTTGTTGTTAAAAATAGTTAGCACTCCTTTCTGAGAAGATGTTATTGTGAAATCCAGATGGGGCACCTTCACTACACTTGTAATCATATCACGTTCCTTGACAACTGTGAAAGACACTATGTTACTTGTCCACACAGACAGAGAAGTCCATGAATAAAAATATAATACTAAACAAATATAACAATATACCAAGAACATTTTATCTTCCTGAAATACATATTAGTACTAACTCTAATGCAGTAAAACACTGTCACATATCTTCTCCTTGACTTAAAAAAAATCTTAAAATCTTGTTGCATTTTAAAATAACATTAACACATTATCCACGTGCTAGCTCTTTCTAAAATATATATTAAATACAAAAAGGCAAATAAATACACTGAGTCAGACAACTTAGTTACTTCAAAACAATTCAGGCAGCCATGGCATTTTTATCACTACAACTTCAATAAGACATGCAACAGAGAACATTAAACAGACACATTTTGTGAGTTTTCATTTTAAACACAAGATGAAATATTTCACCTGGGTAAGTAATCTGCTGTTTTTCAGATGTAAGGAACACTTTGTTTTCTTCTCGCAAATGGGAAGACATGGCACCATTTCCTCCTATGAAATAGCCAAAAATCTAAACAAAAAAAATAGAACAAAAATAGCAGTTTAAAACAATACTACATCTGTAACATATTTATATGCATAAAGTCAATTGTTTAGCTGTCATTTTCCTATCATTTTCCTGAATAAGGAATTTCCCCTCAATTATTTCTCTCAACCATCAGCTGTCAATATGACTATAGATTGCAGGAATCTGCTAGCCAGGCACAACTTATCAATGCTTGGCTAGAAGCCAGAATAAATGGAGTTCTGGGAATAAAAACAGTCTAATTGATAAAGCTATAAGTACCAATTTGGTCTGTCTGTAAACAATCATTTTCTATTTCCTTTTCCCATTTTTACCTACTTGTGCTTCCTGAGCTAGACTTCAGATAGAACAGAAGTCTGTAAGAGGCAGATGCAACAAACATCACTGTATTTGTAAACTTATTCAAAGTAGCATAGTGGTTAGTCTACATAGTGGAGCTTGTCCATAAAGATACTAGATTCCTGTTTGCCTGGGGAGGTGGCAAAATATTTCAGCTGAAATGCTCTCAGTTCCTCAGTCCCTGCACCCAAGTATAGGTTAGTCACCTCCTCAGGAAATGAGGTCAGCCCCTTATAGCTGTACAGCTAGATACTTTTTTTTATCTCTTTCATCATATTATGGACATCATATAGTCACTTCCTTAAACGTGTTCTGAAAGCAAAGCCCACTTGTATGCAAGATAAAACTTGACACCTCTTTATTATTCAATATTTTTAATACACCAGAACTTCCTATTTTGTTCTGAGCAATTCACATGCTCATCTTTCAATAAAAAGAATTCTGCATATTCTTACAGAACAATACTAGTCTCTATCTTTCATTTCATAGCACCCTCCCTATCACGTACACAATTACTACCTATCAGAAAATACCAGTCAATACATCCTCCATTATAACCCCTTACATTCTTCTGTTTAATTTCTTGTAACATCCATCCTATTTCCAAACGTGTATCTGAACTACAGATTCATGTCTGACTGCAGCTCTGCAAACAAGTGCACACCTGGAATTCCTATCATCCAGGATAGGAATTAAGATATTAAATAGCATAGGCCCCAGTATTTTCCCCATCATATACATCAATACTGACTTGCCTTCAACTGGATTTTGTGCTGAGAAATTCAGCTAGTATCTTTTTCTGTCTTACTGCCCACTAACCCATACTTGGTCAGCTTGTCTAAGAGTATGTATTCAGACACAATGTTAAAAGCCTTACTAAAGTCAAGATAAATATCATCTCATCCCATCCTCTTGTCTTCCTCAAAAATAAGAGTAATGTTTTGTACCTTTAGTGAATGTCCCCACTTTCATTGTTTTCCAGACAAAGGAGTCTAGGCTCTTTACCTTTCTCAGGACTAAGGTTTTAGTAGGAAAGGGTTTTTTTTTCTAAATAGTAAACGGGTCAGATATGAGGTCACTCCTGAGTCTTGATGGTATGGATAGGCTAGCATAGTAGCTGACTTAAGGTCAGCAGAAGCAGAAGCTCTTTAAGTGAGTGTTTAAGTGAGACGCCCAGGTGTGCCCTGTCATACCTTCTACAGATATGAGACAGTAACACAGCTGATCTTTCATTTATGCTCAGCAGGCAGAGTGCTGCCCAAAGAGGGCACGTCTCCTTAGCAGGGTCTGTGGTGAAAGAACAAGGGGAAATAGCTACAAGCATAAAGAGGGTAGATTTAGATTGGATATAAAGAAAAAGCAGAAACTGACAAAGAGCATACAACACGAGGCAGAAGCCATCTTACACTTTGTAAGGTGCAAGGTTAACAGAATTAATAATACAAAACTGTATTAAAGTTAAGATACTTCACAAATAGTATAGTTAGACAGATGATTGCAATAGAAAAAGAGACAAACAAAACAAAAGTGAAAAACACTCACCAGAAACCTAGACTCACAACAGGAAACTACAAAGGAGCAACCTCCAAAAAGAAAACCTTCCCCGGGCCTGGTCAGCCCTTAAATGGGGTCATATGAGAGTTGGAGTCAGACTCCACCCCTTCTGGTCACACAGGTGAATTGTCTTGACCTGTGCTCCCACAGCTGACTCAGTGCTCACCTCAGGTGATCAATCAGTGGTTCAGGCCATGATTCAACAGTTCCCATACACATGTCATTCATGTTTGCCACTAAAAATAGAGCTTTCAAAGAGTCAACCACCTTCAGCAATGAAATGCAGAGGATTCTCAAGTTCTTGATAGATGATAGCTGTTAGACTAGGATAGATCTTCTATATTTTCGGGCCACTGAATGATTAAGAGTAGACTCTAGTAAGACTAAACAGAAGATTTAAATATATATATTGCATGGGAACCACAGCATGAACCACTGATTAATCACCTGAGGCAAGCACTGAGTCAGCCACAGGAGAGCAGGTGAAGGCAATTCATCTCTGTGACCAGAAGGGGTGGAGTCTGACTCCAGCTCTCATATGACCCCATTTAAGGGCTGACCAGCACTAGGGAAGTTTTTCTTGTTGGGGATCCCTCTCCTGTAGAGTCCTGGGTGAGCCTTGACCATTAGTGATAGGTGAGCCTTTCCTTATTTACTGGTTGTCTTTATACCATTTGGGTAAGCTATCCTAAATATGCTATCTATTTCTGTTTTTTTTTTTGTGTGTGTGTGGGTACTAGTGATTTTGGGTATTCACCC
Source organism: Callipepla californica brunnescens (assembly GCA_023055505.1). NCBI lineage: Eukaryota > Metazoa > Chordata > Aves > Galliformes > Odontophoridae > Callipepla > Callipepla californica. The sequence goes on along the minus strand of JALIRH010000003.1, from coordinate 34,323,404 downwards.
TACTTATATTCATTTATATTTTCCTTTTCACAGAGAAGGACAATTTGAGAATATGGGTATTTTGTTGTGGAGAGCACTAGAAACTTAGGAAACTCTTGAAAATGGAGGTTCTTGAAAAAGAGAAACATCAAGAAGAAAAAGGAATGAGAAAGTTCATATAAGGCTATGATCTTTTGGGTTATGGAAATAAACCCTGCAGATTTTGTCAAGCTAAAACTGTGCCAGTTACAGAGAGATATATTGAAAGATTTGTCTGTGAGGGCAAGCGGAGAGGAAAATGGTCAGAGTTGAGAGTTCTAGGAAGGGAGAGAGATAGAGATGATGAAAGAGGAACGTCAAAGGAACAAAGTGATGTGTATGCTTCCTCCTTAGCTTTCATGATAAATGAAATGCTCAGAAGTGTCAAAAAATGGCAGGGGAATTCAGGAGAACAGGGCTAGAATAAAGACCTTGTAAAATTAAAATTTGAAAACTAGAGCATAGGTGGTAGAAGATGTGATGGATATTCAGTATGTTGCAGAAAGTAATTATTGTTGATGATACATTTGAAAAAATAATTAATGAAAAGGAAGCTAAGGCAAGATCGAGGCTGCTTCCATTTTTCACAGCGGATAATTAAAGTTATGTTCAAGCTGCAGGTTAGAAATGCAACTTGTTCAATTTAATTAGTAGTATGTTCATCATTATATGAATGAATGCATCAATTAGAGGAGACATATTTACTTCTTTCATCATCTCTCTCAAACAACTGGTTTCAAGCAGAATACCCAGAATAGTTTCCAGTCTCTTAAGGGGGCAGTTATCTTTCTGATAGAGTTTGCAATTGGGCGAGACAGAAAATCTGTTCCTTTAAACAGAATTTTCACTTAAAAGCAATGAAAAGCCTAAGGAGGATGAGAAAAACATGAGACAAACTTGTCAAGTGTTAAATAAAGTTGATTTCAAAAAAGTACAATAGAAGAAAGGAGGGGCTAAAAATAAGCATATTAAAAAAGTAAATCTGTCATTCTTACCAGTGCATAAATGCACGCATAGTTACACGTCATGAATTGAAGAAGAGGTAGGGAGACATTAGAGCTGCAGGGCAGCTACAGTCATAAGCCCTCAGCATAGTTAGAAAAAAAAAAATCAACCTTACACTTTCTGATATTTTTGACTCTTTGAGATTATATGGACTGATCTGTAACCATAGATTGCCAGAGAAAAAAAGAATAGAAAAGAAGACCCAGCACCTGACATACCAGTGCCATTTTTATTTAATTAAAACCCATTCAAATATGTCTGGAAATATCCATCTTGGTCCATTCATGTCAGAAAGGATGTTACCACAATTACAGTAGATCAGAAGCCAACCTTCAGATTATAATTGATGTAAATTAGGCCTAATTGGCAATTAGATGTTCAATGCAATGATCGTACAGTTTTAGGTGTAGGCTAAATCTACAGAATTCCAGAAGCAGTTTTCTTAATTCAATTTTCTGTTTCTGTATCCACACTACCTGTAAGCAAGTCTTACCCTTTTGTCATGAACAGAGCTTAGATTTATAACATGTTCCATAATGCATATATAGCTGGTGATGCATATCACCAACAAATTTGCTACTAAACAGGAATAAAAGAAAAACAACAAAATTCCCTGCAGGTTTTCAGTGCAGTAGTATTGTATTTCAAACCTTCCTGGATAAGGCTGCAATAGGTTAAAGAGTCAGACTTAGAATGATGCAAACAGTCAGATCTTTGTGCACTTAATAGAACTGCAACTTCCCTTACAGATAAACCTTCAGCAACTTTGTGTTAAATATTTCTCCTCTAAAAATAAAATAAAAAAAAAAACAGGTAAACAAAATGCAGGAAAAATAGACCACCATGTTTAAAAGAAACAAAGCCAAGTACTTTGTCACAAAATAAAAAAAAAAAAAGTGGATAATATATTAGTAATTTATAAACTGATAAGTCAGTTGAAAGATACTAAGCACAGACTGCAGCTGCAACTCTGGCACAGAAAATCCTTAAGCGTTATACTCTCAGAAGGTGGGAAGGGGTAAAGCAGATTCTCTTTCATACTTGCTTCATTATTACTTTCTTCTTCTTCTTTTTTTTTTTTTTTTTTGGACAAAATTTGCTATTTTCTATTACAGACAGAATTCAATGAGGAAAAATGTTCCTGTTACAAAACTCTACTAAAATGGTAGTTTAGATCTTAATGTTTCCCATTTAAAGTAAGGTGCAGATTTATCTCTGGGAAAAGAGGAATGAGAAGAGGGAGAGAAAAGAGAGGAAGAATTTATGAAGGTCTAGCTAAAATTAGACGTATCCCTAGGGCACAAATTGCATACTGTAGTGATAATATTCCTTGCATTTTATCACAGTGCCTGAGGCATGTATCAGTAAAGTAGTTCATGAGTGGGCATACTGATTTCTAGCCTCAGGTCCATGCTCCAGATCCAGCTGCCTTGTGAGGAATCTAGAATATCAAACATTGCTTGAGGATAAGCAGCTCTGGTTAACAGCTCAGTGCTCTTTCACAAAACAAGCAGGAAAAATGTTTTTATTCAGTTAGATTATTCTTCAACATGCGTTTGTGTGCATCAACTTAACAGGTTCAATGATCTTAGAACAGAGGACAACCTCCTTAAACTCACATAAACAGTGTAGCATACTTAATGTTTAAGAATTCTGATTTGTAAGCTCAGCTGATATGAGGATTGCTCAATAAGTAATGCCTCCTATTTTATTATGTTGGCTGACAATGTCAGAGGCGAATTTTGATGGTATGGCAGTAGAAGTTGCTTATATTAAACAAAATATTAAAAATCTGTACCTCACACCATTCTGTCCTTGCATCAGGATTGCTGCTTATCTTCTTGAAAAAGGTCTTCACATTATGCTCCTTGACTTCTGGATCAAAAAGTGTCTGTGTGGTTCTGTAGAACTTATCATAATCTATCTCATCTGTATTGGAGGAACAACATCTAGAGTTAAAAAGTGACAAGCAACATCTTCTGACCTTATTTTCCATAGCTCCTGTTTTATTTCTCTTTCAATGTCAGTAACATTCAAGTTTCAGCTCCTCACACTGTATCCATTAAAGCATTTTGACAAAAAGATGTTCAGCCTTACTCTTCAAAACCACCTGCTTTACTAAACATGAAAGGAAACAAATAGATAAAAGAATATCTCAAAAATTCTTAGTTGTACTTCTCTTCCCTTAACTCTCTAATACGATCCTGTTATGTTAAAATTAACCTGAAAAGTGATTTAGGATAAAGTTTATCCTTTCAGGCAATACATTGTCACTTGCATTGAAAAAAGCAAAACTTTGTCCTAAATGTTTACAATCAAGACATTGGATTTACATAATACAACGTGTATGTACTTGTACAGATCAGTGGAAGTACCACAGAAGTGCTGATTTGTGTACGTGGCAACTCTGTCTATTATATTTCATGAGCAATTACTATGGCATTATAATTTACCACAAGCCATAAAAGGATATGAAAAAGGACAGGGCAAGTAAAAAAAGCCACAGTTTGAATTCAGTTTGATATTTTTCCTACAGTCTTATTTCTGTGACGCTTAATGTGAAAGTTATTACATTTTCAATGAGAAAGCATATATGGCTTACCATCATCTTTAACATACAAGCCTAATCTTTCCTTTTTCTTCTGGGTTACAGTCTTTTCAACTAGTTCCTGGAACTGCTTCAAAGAAGTCTTGAAATCTGGCTCTTCAAGAGCAGAGCAACTCTCATTATCACAGTCCTCTGGTTCAGACATCCTTTAATAAGAGAGGACAAAAAGGTAGGAGGGAGAGCTCTTCCTACAGTGTGGTTCAAGCCTTGTTTTGCTCCTTAAATCTTAGACTCCCACAAGAGTTCATATGAGATGCAGTTGTATGACAGGTATACCAAATAGTACACAATAAGGTGACCCTACTTCAGCATCTCAAGTTGGCAAACTTGCTAGTGAATAGCTGATGTCACAACCCCGTCATACATCACAGAATTCTACATACTGAGGAGCCCTAGGTCACTGACCAGTACCATGGAATCATAGCATGGCTTGTGTTCAAGGGATCTCAGAGATTATCTAGTTCCAACCTTGCTGGCATGGGCAGGGTTGCCACCCACTAGATCACTAATAATCTGGGAAGTAAGATTAGTTCTTGGAATCTGGTGAAGTTGCTGGCTGAACTTGCATGAGCTTTCTCCCTTCAGATTCAGACACAGGCTTTATCAGGTTTCAATTCTGCTACAGCTGGCACTGCTTTAGTGATACAAGATAGCATTCTCTGGTAAGAGCATGCCTGTTACAAGTTTGCCCTATCTTTTTGACCTCTTTACTGAAGGAGGAGGAAGAAAGATTACACCAGTTATCTCTAAGGTTCATATTGTTTTCTTACACTTTGGATTCTCTTCAAGTTTTCTGCCAAGAGCTGCCTACCAACTAATGCAGTTAGGAACAAATTGTGGAGTCCCTTGAATCCACATAGTATTTGGTGAAGAACAATAGAGCCAGTTCTCCTTTTACATTTGCTGGTGATAGAACAGTCTGATGATATTCTGGCTTTTGCTACTATTGTAAGGCCAGTCAGAGATCGCAGTTAGGTGAGGATGCCTGCTTTTACAGTAAGAAGAGCAGAACAAGCCAAAGGTGAGCAAAAGTGCTCATGGCATTTGCCAAGCTTAAGCAAATTTCACATTTATTCATTGATCTTCCTGTTAGTGAAGTCGTTCATTCATTAATGCGAATGTGTATTTCTGTGATCATTAAATTCCAAAGTAGTTCAGAAAAGTACATTAGAGATAATGAATAGAGGCTGGTATTTTCTGTCATCCAAGAAATAATAACTGAATAATACATCTTACAATGATGTGGTGAGAAAAGTTGTCCTTCTCATTCTATTCATCCAGGTAACTTACACAACATGAGATTTCTTTATTTTAAAATCCAGTGCAGTCACTGACATTTCATTAAGCAGATGATTAAGTTTTGGATATGAAAATCTGAGTAAAACAGGCAGGTTGAAATATCCTGTCACCCTAACTAGAATTCCTGCTCCACTGTTTTAGGGAAGCACCATGGATTCATATCATTTAAATACAAAAAAGCCATTAGACTTCCACATCCTCTGAATCTCAGATATTTAAGTATCAGCAATTTATCATTCTCAACAGTGTTCTTCTAGAGCATAACTTCCAGAAATGTATCCAGTTTTCACATGCAGAAGCCAAGAGATGGAGAATCCATCGTGTTTGTTCCAGAAATTAATAGTTCATGTAGTTTAAGGTTAAACCTCTCATCCTGTGTGGAGTCCCAGGTGAGTCTCAACAGGTGAGCCCTTCCGAATTTATTGGGTGCCTTTATACCATCTGAATAATCTGTCCAAAAATACTGTTCAGCTTTGTTATATTGTGTGGGTACTGTTCATTCAGGGTATTCACACTACACAACTCTTCAGAAATGCAAAAATTAAAATTCTTAAAAATTAAAATCTTCCATAAAATGGTGATGAACATGTGCTATAAAGTTCACATTTACATTATTTTTTTCTACTGACTCCATTTTTCACCATGCCTTAGTCATACAGAAGCATTACCGTGCTCCTTGCTATGAAATACATTTGCTCTCCTGTGTCGCAAACAACAGCTTAAAAAGACAGTTTAAAAAGACATACTTCCTGTGTGATTTTAGTAACTTCTATGTTGGACTCTGATAAATAATAAGAGGCCAGAAAGTTTGCAATCACTTTCACTTCCTGTTTGTCATACTGATGAGAAGCCACAGAATAGCAATAAACTCCTGTGGAGGACAGCTCATTTAAAATAAATGGTTTCTATCACTAGTGAATTTCATAGGCTTTCTGTTACAAAAGCTGGTGCTAGAGGTCTGACATATATTTACACTTTTGTTTAAGGTTCAAGCTTCCCTAGGAGCAGTATTTACACATCCAGGGCAAAAGTAGATTGTCAGCAGGTGCAAGCATGTATCATTGCTTATTTTAATCTATTTAGTAACTAACAGAGGCATCAACATGCACCTGCCAACTATGTGTACTGCAGATCCACATGGATTTCTGTAGTCAAGATGAAATTCATGTCATCTCACTTGGGCACCTGAAAGTTATTTACCAAGCCAGGTGATAAGCCAGTCAACAGTGGGGGAGTGGGGGGGGGGGGGGAAAGCACTTTAACTGTGATTTATTTTGTGGGTTTTAAGTGTTTATCTTTTAAATGCCTCATTTAGGAGACATGAATTGCACCTGCAGCTAGTACAGTTATTTGTACACATGCCATGTGTATTAGAGCTCAGGCATCACTACATGTTGCAGTCAACTTGCACACATGGCACAGATGTTTCATCCACCTCCCAGGGTTACCTATTTGGGTTACCTCCATGCTGCAAGCACCTGTGCTTGCCTCAGGGAGCTGTGTTTGAGACAGCTGTTTCTCTCAATTCAGATTCTTGCAGATTTGTCTGCCCTGCTCTATGATTTAAAGTTCACATCTCAATGCAGACTATGTTGTATAGCTGGGATTACAAATTTTGTAAGATCAAGCCTTATAATTTTGAACTCTTGCCATTATGTTTGGACATTTTTCTTATATATTGCATTATCAGCAGATGTCTGTCTACATTAAAAGCCCCTTTCTAATGTCAAGTGCTTTTTAATGCCAAGATAAAAGGATTCTTCTTTCTACAAAATCTTCCTTGTGCTATAGATAGGTCCTGCAGCTATATATAGATACTGTGAATAATCACTGGCCTTTCCTCTGCCTTTAAGGCTAAAGAATGTCAAAGAGAACATGAATGAAAACAAATGCTAGGAGAGGACTGTAGAAATCCTAATTAAGAAGCTGAAGACTGGTAACCATTTCTGTTTTTGTTGTTGTTCTTTTTACATTTTTCTTCTTTCAGAGGTTGCAGTCTGGCTTTCTACTATCCCTATGAAACAATATGTTTTAGGGAGTTCAAAACAAGCAACAAAAACCCACCACCATCTGATATGTGGAAAAAAGTACTGAATATTGAGGGATTTTCAAGGACTGTTTTTATGGTACAACACTGGAGACATTGTATTCCAGCCTCTTGCTGCACTGTTTTAATCCTATAAGCTCAGCTTCATGTATATTTAGTCCTTAGAGAAACACCTCCAGCTATTAAAATAATGGATTGTAAAATAGTGAAAAAACTCAAAGTAGATGTCTCAGTTTAACTGTTTCAGCTTTTTAAAAACAGGAACATTTAGAAAGTGATTGGCTAATGAATTATTTAGATGAACAAACACACAGCTATGTTGGCTGTGTCAGCCTACACTGTTAGGCAGGACAAGTGCTGGGCTAGAACTAGAAGCCAGGATTCTGTTTCCAGTTTTGTCTTTGATCTGGTATATCGCAGTTATATAGAATTTTTGTTGGCCCTTATATGAATTATGATAATGCATTTGCCTGGAAGACAAATGGAACTCTGCTCAAAAGTATTCAAGGTCACTCAAATATTGTTTGCAATTTGACTGTATTAATAATGTGACCACCATAAAATCAAGCATTGGAGAGACTGCATATATGGATCCATTTCTTTTTACAATGAAAAAGAATCTCTAACCAGGAATTTTGATATGATCTTTGTAGAGTTTAATGTATTCTTTCTCCTATTTTTGAGAAATCCAGAAGATTTTTTTCAGTCTAAACTGAGTTTTATCATAGAAACTTACAATGGCTTGGTTTGGAGGGGGCTTTAGAGATTGTTTAGTTATGACCCCCTGCTGTGGGCAGGGCCTGCAATCCACCAGCTCAGGCTGCCTGGGACTCCATTTAACCTGGCCTTGAATGCCCCATAACTTCTCTCAGAAGCAATGCCAGGACCTCACCAACCTCTGAATAAAAATTTATTCCTAACACCTAACCTAAATTTCCCTTCTTTCAGTGTAAAGATGTTCCCTCTTATCCTACCACTACCAGTCTGTGCAAAGAGTCTGCTGCTCTCCTGCTTGTAAGCTCCCTTTGAGTACTGGAAGGCCACAATGAGGTCACCCCAGAGCATTTTTGTCTCCAAGATAAAACAAGCCCATTCCCACCACCGTTCTTCATAAGACAGGCACTCCAGCCCTCTCATCACCTCTGTGGCCCTCTAGACCCATTCAAACAGCTCCTCATCTTTCTTGTGCTGAGTGCCCCAGACCTGGCTGCAGTACTCCAGATGGGGCTTACAAGGGCAGAATAAGGAGAAGCAGTCCTCTCCCTCACACCTGTGAATGCTAATCCACACTAGCACATACAGTGAATGTTCCAATCACAATGCATGTAGGTCAGCTAGTAAAGAAAACAAACCAGAGTCTTCCTGTGGGTAAGACTGACGTTTGCTCTGGCACAATCTGTTAGGCCTGAAGCTGTGTGGAGCAAAAATTGCAGCGATATATATATTTGAGAAGCAAAGTTTGGAGGCGGTACAGCTAACCTAGCACAGGTGGGAGTTGGTACCACATCCAGGCTACTACCAATTAGACTTATACACAGGCAGATTTCTTTCCTTTTTTTCACAACACACACTGAAAAAAAAAAAGAAAAGATATAAAAACTTGATGACTTCCCAGTGCAAGCATTGGTACCTGTCATGACTTATTTGCCTTGTGTCTGACAAAAAGATTTCCACCACAAGGTTACCCCACACAGGACACTGCCAGCTACTTTGTGAAGAAGCACTGTCACAGCCACCTCAGAGTGCCAGAGAAGCACCTTGCTCCTCTGCCACCAGTCCCACACAGGTTGAAGTGAAGACTGCTAACCCCACCTCACTAGAGATACACACACAAAAAGAAGCCAGTCGTAATGTAAACTACGGAGGGGCTTTCACTGGTGAAATATCTGGATATTTGCTTAGCAGTAACTACGTCTTCCTGAAGCACGGCTGAAAGGCCTGCCCTGCACGGGCACGCGCTGCTGAAAGCGACCGCACCGAGCCCAAACACTCGAAGCACCTCAAGACCAGGGCACGGCCCCAAGCGGCTGTCCGGGCTGCTCACTGCAGCAAGCGGCACAGCAAAGCCGGGGAGGTGCCCTGCCGGGGCCGAAGGGTGTGCCCTCCGTGGGCGGGAAGGCGGGGAGGGCTCCTCCTCCTCCTCCTCCCCCTGCCGCCCTGGGTAGCGGCCCCGCTGCGGCCGTTTGGCGGCAGGCGATGAGCCATGCACTCGGGGAACGGCACGGGCCGCCCGCAGCCCGCGGCGGCGGGGCACGAGGTGCCGGGCGAGCGACCGCTCTTCAGCGCCGGTACGTACGAGCTGCTGGCGCTGCTCGTAGCCACCATCGGCACGCTGGGCGTGTGCAACAACTTGCTGGTGCTGGTGCTCTACTACAAGTTCAAGCGGCTCCGCACGCCCACCAACCTCTTCCTCGTCAACATCAGCCTCAGCGACCTGCTGGTGTCCGTCTGCGGCGTCAGCCTCACCTTCATGTCCTGCCTGCGGAGCCGCTGGGTGTGGGACGCCGCCGGCTGCGTCTGGGACGGCTTCAGCAACAGCCTCTTCGGTGGGTGCCTTGTTACCGCGTGAGGGGTGTAGGCTCCCCAGCATTCACATTTCCCTACCTGTAAAACTATCCAAAACGTGGCAGCACCTTGAGGTTTTTTCTTTTGATGAGAGACTCGCTGTTATTTTTCTGCCACAGCAGCTTCGCGGGAGTCTTTGGGCAATCGCTGGTTGCTGTGAAATAGGACGTTAGTGCTACAGAGGCACTTCCATCTAGAAAGCAAATAAACAAACAAAAAACAGCCAACAACAGCAACCCATACGTCAGGTCTCAATTTTCTTTCCTGAAGTTGCCCTTTACAGAAGTCTGCAGGGGATGCAGTCCAGCTGTGTGTTTAACAGACATGCAATCCATTAAAAGGAATAGAGAGCTATTTTTATTTTATTTTATTTTATTTATTTTATTTTACTGACAAAGGATGTTGAAAAAACACGTCTGTGTTTCTAATGGTGAAGGTAGCATCTAGTCAGTAACACAGTGTTAGTTACTTTCTTTTCTTTTCTTGCAGAGGCATGTAGATGAGAGGTGGGTCACTGTATGTGCACTTGATATGAGCTCACAGAAAGTTGGTGTTCTTGAGGTAAATTAATTAATTGAAATAAATTCTTCTGCAAGAATTGCAGCTTTCCTGCCTAACTTTTGCTTCACGTAATGCTATAGTTTGCTTTTGGTGGGCTGCTTGGAGGAAGGTATGTACTTCCCCTTGATTGATTTGGCTGCTGCTGGATAGTGCAGCTAGAATGCTGGATCTTGAAAAGCAAGGTGTGTTCAGGAGGCAGTGAGACCTTTGTACAAGGTTTGGCATTTCATAATTTTAGACTTTTGTTTTCTTGTGTTAGGAGGGAAAGTATCAGAGAACCCAGATAGTATCAGGCTGTCTACATCAGTCAGCCCACTCAAATACCTCCAGCTGATTCTACAGGACAGCTGAATGTTAAGCTCATGCAAGAGAAGTTATGTATTGTTCTGTTCCTATCTTTATCCTGTATGTTTCACTTAGGATTTTTGTTGGAGGCATTTCATATAGAGTCAAAAAATAAGATGCGTGCTAAGGTCAATGGGAAAAAAATGTACTATAGTAGTCATCTCTTTTCTTCCAAAGGTGGAGTTAATGGAAATAATGAGATACAAAATGCTTTATCATACATGACCTTTCAATTACGTTTTTAGCAATATGTTATGTCACTGTGTATTCAGTGTTAATGCTTTCTTGCATCACTTTTATATCAAACTTATTTCCAAAGAAAGGTGGTCAAATCTGTGGGTCTTGCTTACAGAATGATCCAGATGGAATTATGCAATTTTTGTTTGCAAAATTACATCTTCTTGTGCTTGGTCACATTATTTTCCTCCTAGATGGTGTGTGTCAGTGCACAGAATTTTTTTTATGATATATTAAAGTACATGTTTTTGTGTGTTGCCTTTCATATGGAAGTGGAGAGCAAGTTCACCGCTTAATTCAGGCATTCAGTATTCTTGAACACTGCTTTATTCAGCTGCCATGTGAAGTAACAGATAAGTTTTCACTTGACTATTCTAATTTGTCTAGCCTAATAATACCAGTGGAAAGGTTCCTTCTCATACATATTTTTTACTTCCAAATTTTCTACTGGAAATACAGAGATTATTCTCCTCTGCCACTGAAGATTAATAGTTCTCCACCTAACTGAGTAGGACAGCAGGAGCATGTAAATACTGGGGGAAAAAAATGCCCTGCAGGTAGCATCTCTCTTTGCTGTTTATCATCTGGACTACTGCTACCACAGCTTCTATTTTCAATTTTAATATGTCTATGAAGTGAGCAATGACTTGAGGATATTTTTCTATTTTAGTGGTATCTAAGAGACTGATTGGAGATTTAATTCATTGTAACCAGGTATTATATTTGCAAATACGGTTCTTTTTGTATATAAAAGCCCCATATATCAGCTATTTTCTTGAGATGAGTGTTTGCTGGGTGAAAATAAGATAATGAAATCTTATATACATAATAACTAGTAGTTACTATTACAGTGTACCAGTCTTCTTCTGAGAACTTCTAGGAATTGTATGTTCTTTGATCAGATGAAATTGACATCTGAAATTGACACTTAAAATTAGAGGCCTCAGTAACTAAGCAAAATATTTGCAGCTTTCAATTTCAGTAAACCAGAGTGATCTAGTAATGACTATTCTAGAATAAAGGGGAGGTAGGTATCTCTGATTCTATGGCTGTGGAGTTCATTCATTCATAATAACAAATAGTGTGACGTTACTTTACTGCTGTGGATATTTGTCTGCTGGGTTTGGACACATTCCATCTCATTTCACACCATATGACCAGAACCTTATTTATAGTGATGTGATTATATTCTTGAGCTTTAAACTTGATATTTGATATATATTTGATATACAATCTATTTTGCATCCTTCTGGTCCAAAGGCTGTTTGATTTTGAGCTTTTTTTTTTTTTTCTTAGAGGAGCACCCATGAAATCAGTCTAAGCTGTCCTCTGCAGTTAGAATAGTTCGGATGGAAGAGTCTTAAAAGGATTGAGTCCTATGGCCTGACAGCTTGGCTAACCAAAAGTTAAAGGGCATTATCCAAATTCCTTGTGAATGTTGACAGGTATGGGTCATCAACCATCTTGCTATGAAGTATGTTCCTGTGTTCACACTTGCAGTAAGAAAGTTTTCTGAAACTCCCCTGATGCAACTCTTTGACATTCCCATTTGTCCTGTGATTGGTTTCCAGGGAGAAGAGATTATCCCCTTTGTCTTCACTTCCTTTCTTCAGGAAGTTGACAGTAATAAAATCACTTCTTGGCCTTCTTTTCAGCAAAATAGACAACCCACGCCTCTCCTCATAAGGACATGGCTTCCAAAAATAGTTATATAGTCTGTAGCTGGTGTATAGATGAGAACTGGGAGGAAAGATTTTGGATTTGAGATATGAGGCTGAAAAGCACTACCCCTTCTGTGCTTATTAATGCAGCTCATTCTAATAACTTCTGAAACTGCCTCTGTGAGGAAGATGAATGGGAACAATTTCAAATACTGGGATTGTATTTCACTATTGACTTTATAGCACTTCAGTCTTGAGCAAGTAAGGTTTTCCACAACTTAAACTACAGTTTTCCCTGACTGTGAAAACATTTAGGATATGTGATTAAAGCTACTTTATAACAGTTGTGACTTTAATTTTAAACTGAGAGTTTTTTTCTCAACAGGTTTTGAAAATCAGATTCTTTCCAATTACTGTAGCTAATAATCCAAAATTAGGATTCATTTTGAAAGTCATGATCATGCAGCTGAAGTTTTAATTGTCACCTATGTTGTTATAGGTAGTGTGTGCTTAATGCAAATGCAGTTCATTGTTTTAAGAGTCTTAGTTAAGTCATGATGAAATCTGTTTGCTTGTTTTGAGAGTCCTCTCTACATTTTTCATAGAAACTTTAGATCAGAGAATCTAAATATTTCCTTTGCAAAAGTGCTTGTGATTGTACCAAACAGTCAGACTGAAAGCACCTGAGAACTTTAGGTGCTATAAGCAAACTTACATATTCTGAAACTTTTCAGATGAGAAGAAAGTAACAGAGCTACTGATTGATTGTCTTTATGGGCGTCTGTTGGCTCTTCACAAATAAGATTTTAAAATGATAGTGACTGTTGTAGAACATGATGTGTGCAACAGAAGTGTGCATTTACAGGTTATCTATTTTATTTCTACATGCTATGAAAGAATGCTACCCTGTACCACCATCTTGCATTGCCAGTGTATGTTATATGCACTGGTTTAATATCAGTAAAAGCATTTTCTGTTACTTGGCAGGCAGCTTTAGGATCTTGTGTTACAGACAGCCGGAGACTTGATCAGCATGCTTTCAGCATTAGCGATTTGTTCGAAGTGAATTAATCGCTCGCAGGATTGAACGTGGAGGAGGTGATTAATTCCACTGTATTTTTGTAGTTCAGATGAATATAAAATATACTTGCAAGTCTGTTCTGTCCAGAAGTGATTTTTGGCTGCCTAGATTAGCCTGAAGTTAAAATTTGTTGCAAGAATAGCAATGGAAATGTGCTCTTTGACAGAAGGCTTGGACTGTCTTAGAAGAGAATCTCATTGCATTAAGGTTGTAGTTAGCTTGTAGAGCTGTTCAGTCCACCTGAAAGGTGTCACAATATTTTTTCTAATTAAGGTTTAGAAAGTCAGAGTATACATACATTGTATGGAATGATACACTGCAGCTCAGATGGACCATAGAAACAACTGTAGAATCACCAAGGTTGGAAAAGACTTCCAAGATCATTCAGTCCAACTGTCCATCTACCACCAGTATTTCCCTACTAAACCATGTTCCTTAGTACAACATCTAAACGCTTCTTGAACACCTCCAGAGACAGTGACTCTACCACCTCCCTGGGCAGCCTGTTCCAGTGCCTGACCACTCCTTTGGAGGACAATTTTTTCCTCATAGCCAACCTGAACCTATCTGCTGCAACTAGAGGCCATTCCCTCTAGTTCTAACTCCAGTTATGTAAGAGGAGAAGCCAAGCCTCACCACAAACTCCTTTCAGGGGATTGTTGAGAATAAGGCTTTCCCTGAGCCTCCTCTTCTCCATACTGAAAATCCCAGTTCCCTCACCTGTTCTTCATAAGGACTGTGCTTCAGACCCCTCACCAGCTTCATTGCCCTTTCCTGGACACACTCCAGGGCCTTGATGCCTTTCTTGTAGAGAGGGGCCCAAAACTGAACGCAGTACTTGGAGTGCAGCCTCACTCTGTGGCACTCTGTTGCATTCTTCTCCATGATGTCTTACACTGTGTAGCTTGAGGTATTTCATGATTTATTAAGAGTAATGTGACTTCTGGAAAAACCCAGAGTACAGAAAAAATAGAATGCCGTATATGAGGTGTGAAGAAACCCATACCAAATGGAGTATTTCAGTAGGAAAGTTGTAGGTTGTTTTGTTTGTTTTTTAACTGGTAAGGAGTTATGAGGTGTTTCTTATTCTCAGCTCACTACTGGAAAAGAGTACAATCTGCAACATAGAAATTGCATGTTAATAGCCTAAACAAGATGACACTTTTGTTCTGCTATGTTTGACATATACAGTGTAATTGGGAATGACTCCTCTCATACCAATGTAAAAGTATTGAATTTTCATATTTCCCTGCTTTGCTTGAAAAAGAAAAAAGTGCAAGTTCTCATACCAGAGGCTAATACCCAAATAATATCCATAATGGCTCCCTGTAACATGGGTGTTTTTTTTGTTTGTTTGTTTTTGTTTTTTTTTGTAATTTAATCTGCATATACTTTATTATATTAAAATGTAAAACTCATTCAGGACATCGTTTATAGCAAAGCTGCTTAGAGAGGAAAAAAAAGTAAAACTCAGAACTCAGTGTTTTCCTCTGTGCTGAGCCACAAAACCTGATTCATATGTGGCAGATAACTGGAACTATGTGCATATGTAAATAAAGTGCAAGGTGACTGGAAGCAGTGCAAGAGTACAGCTGATGTACATAGCTGCTGGGCTAAAAAGATTTTTTTAGGTGAGAATTGCCACTATTGATACTGATCAAAGGATAGCATTATGTAAAGCACTTTTCTGTGGAGGCAGCACAAGAAGCCCTGCATCTGTGCTCATTAGAGCTGCACCAGGATTTTGCTTGATCTAAGTAACAACTTTACATTCAATGGTTACGATAGGCGTTGGAACCTGCTGTTTGCCAAACAAAGTTGATACAAAGTTGATTGATAGTCCATGTTTTCTGATTGATTGACTGATTTTATTTATTTTTGTGAGGGAGAAAGGAAGATGGAATCTTCTTTGACAAAATCACTCAGAACCAAAGATTCATGGCTGCGTCATAGTGTTTACATAAATTAGCTGATGGAGATGTTCTTTGTTTTGCGTTGTGACAGCTCTGTATGGCCATCCAGAACATGGCTTGTCTTTTGCGTCACTATTGCCTCTGCTGAAATGCAACAGCCATTGCCTCACTGCGCTCACATCCACTGTTTGGTCTCCACAGACATTCAGCATGTGTCAGTGAATGTTAATAGGTGCAGTTTTGTCTGCATGGAGGAATTAAATGAGACTTCTTTGCTTCATACGCTCTTCCACGTCAGATGCCTTTCTGTCAGAGTGCCTCTCTGCCGCCATCTGACACATGGCAACAACACGGAATGGAATATTGTCAGGAAGGTTCAACCTCTACTGCTATACACCACCATTAGAGATTCAGCATCAAAGAGAGGAATATAACATGATATGCTCTGACTAGCATTGCATGCCTTATGTCATCAGACACTTTCCAAATACACAGAAAACCAGCACTTGCACTTCAATACACGTTGGCTGACAAGGTTCCTTTTCCTGGTAGAAAACTCAAGTTTCTTTTTAAGGAGCACTGGTTTCAGACTTGAGCTAAAATATTTGAGGAATTATGTGCAAGTACCACTTCTTAGAGACACTGAACTTCCAGCGGCTTTCTTTGAAAATGTCAAGGTCTTAGTAAATTATTGATGCTGAACTGAACACCTGTGCTTTCAAATTGTTCAGCCAAGCAAGCGTGATTTTGATTCTATCGTGCCCAAAATTCAGTGCTTGCATATACGTGGGGACGCTATTTGTTAAATGACATCACTTATCATCTTAGTTTCTTTGAGCTTCTAGTGGAACAGAAAGAAGTGATACAGACCAAGGGATTAAATTAGAATTAGACTTCTCCTCCATAACCATGTCTGTGGATGATTTTGTTATCCATCAGGTAAAAGTTTATAATTCCTAGGTTTTATAAAGATCTAATGGAGATCTTAAAGCACATCCTACGGGATACTCAATCAGCAAAACCGGCACACTATTGACACAGAGGTTAATGTTTCCCTAGACTTTTTTATTCTTACTTGTACTCCTAAAATTCACATTGCTGGTGCTTAAACACACTATTGTAAATTTGCATTGCTTAATGCTTATGTTTTTTCAAAGTGAGATGAGAAATTTATGGTATCCTTTGAAGGTTTCTGATAGATAAAATGATTATTCTTTTTTTAGCAGATCTGCATATTTAACCTTCTCACAGCTGTATAAATACATATTACGACTGATATGAATGCAGTTGTAGAATTGAAACATCATGTGTATGTGTGATAAATACTCATGCTTTTTTAAGATAAAATGTACACACAATTTCTGTCATGACACATAAAGTGTGTAGTGTATTAGAGGCGGACAGAAAAGGATGAGAATGCAGAAATAATTGAAATGAAGACTATGGTATTTTTATGGTAGCAGCAAGATAGAAAAGGACGCTCAAAATAACTAGATCTCTTTCAGACAGAAGCCTTTCAGCAGAAAAGTACTAGCTTAGCCTTTTTGCTTGTTCTACTTTCTTTTCTGCTCTCCATACATAAGAGGTCATATTGCAGTACCCTGTCTGGAGTAGTTCTGAAGAGGAGCTATTTTGATTTAGCAGATAAGGATTACTGAGTTGTCACCTAAAAAGCTTATTCCTGTTAGATTATGAGCTTACTGATTTTGAGTGAAATGTTTAATTTGCTATGAGATTATCAGGAGGACTTCAGTCCAATTTACAGTGTTTGTGAATGATTAAATTAATTCTCCTTTTCTTACAGGAATTGTTTCAATTATGACTCTCACTGTTCTTGCCTATGAACGCTACATTCGAGTAGTCCATGCAAAAGTGATTGACTTCTCTTGGTCTTGGCGGGCTATCACATACATTTGGCTTTATTCATTAGCCTGGACTGGAGCACCTCTTTTGGGCTGGAACAGATACACGCTGGAAATTCATGGATTAGGCTGCTCAATGGACTGGAAGTCAAAGGATCCCAATGATACCTCTTTTGTGCTACTCTTTTTCCTTGGCTGTCTGGTAGCACCTGTTGTGATCATGGCCTATTGCTATGGCCATATTCTATATGCAGTAAGAATGGTAAGTTGATGGAAATAAGACTGCTCTGAATGGAATATTTTCAGTGAAATGCTGATAGGCTCTGATCCAAATTTAATATATACTAAATTTGCACTCTCACTTCCTGTTCACACTTCAGGACCTTAGTGTTTAGCTGTGGCAGGGACCATAAGAGAGGATGTAGAGTTGAAGGAGAGCCCACCTAGAACTGAGAAAGTATATTTGTTGAGTAGTTTTACTAGGCAGCAAGTTACAGATAAAAGGCAGGTTAGGGAACTGTTCATGCTTGCTGATCAATGGCAAATCCATCTTTAAAAAGAGGGAAAAGAGAACTTTACTTGCAGTTCTTATCGTTAAATAACTCTTTTTCTCTCCTCCTTATTGCTCCTGAGGGGATAATCCTGTAAAATTATTCCAAGTGGAGAATCAGCCCTGTTAAACAAGTTTTTCATATTCAGGTAACCTATTTTAATTCAGGCCAGATCTTCAGTTATTACAAAGTATTAGTGTTTCGTATTCTTTGGATAATAAGTCAGATGACACTGTTCGAGTTTGTGATCAACAGTAACTGCAAAACTGACAGCTGTTGCAAAGGACATTCACATACATGTTCCATTTTTTTTCTGCATTTTATCACATGAACTCAGATAACATGGGGGAGCTGCTGCCTAGTATTCTGCTTTAGAGATTTTATAATTTCAGAGTGACAAAGTGGCAGAGAAGTATAGAGAAATCTATTTATCAAATTGTCATCAGCAGTGTTTAGAGGGAAGAAAAAAAAATGCAGTCCTAAGTCACCTAAGTTTTCAAAGGATCGGTAAATACAAACTGAACCTCCTGGGTTAAAGAAAGTTAGTTCTCCAAAGCTTTTATATTACTTAATATACACAATAAAAATCCGGGAAGCATGATGCATGCTTTCAGAAGAGGTCCAGTTCATAAAATGAACATAGAAGCATCTATGCCTAAAACTGTTAGATTTTTACAAGTAAAAATAGAACTATTCAGTGCTTTAACGTTTTCCTTTGCCTTTTACAGCTTCGATGTGTGGAAGATTTTCAGACTTCTCAAGTGATTAAACTACTAAAATATGAAAAGAAAGTGGCTAAAATGTGTTTCTTAATGATCTCTACCTTCCTTATTTGTTGGATGCCTTATGCAGTTGTCTCCCTCCTAGTAACATACGGCTACAGCAACCTTGTAACTCCCACAGTAGCTATAATCCCATCTTTCTTTGCCAAGTCAAGCACTGCTTATAATCCAGTCATCTACATCTTCATGAGTAGGAAGGTAGGTACAGGAAAGAATTTCTTATTTGACTAGTTAGTAGCATGTTCCGCAGTTAAGGAGCTTAGATCTAATTTACTTTTATTTGGAATGCCCAGATTTTTTTGTTTTTATTCAAATAATGAGGATTGCTAGAAAAGGATTTTAGAGAAACACCAAATAATTACAAGAAGGATTTCCCTAGATTTTGGTTATCTTTTACCTCATTATAGAAATAGAATGTTCTGTGACTTGGGGGCCAATCAGCGGTGCAGAGACAAAACAGCCAAACTCACGTGTCTGATCAGCCCACTGCATGACCAGGCAAAGGCATTGCTGCAGAACAGCCCAGGCCAGGGCAAAAAGCAAAGCTGAGCTTTAGTACTGCTCATGAGTGGAGGTAGGAGGCTCCCAGCCTGCCATCTAGCAGCTCGTCACACACTGATCTTTTCATGGCAGATAAATGCGGTGTTACACTGCTGGAGGATGTGAGAGCTGGCCCTGGATAGAGGTTGCTAAACCCCAGGGGTGGAGAGGGTGGGGAAGGAGTTATAGAACGATTGAACTTCATTTAGAACCTTGACAACAATCACACACCAAAGGAATATTATCGATTGTGTGATTTTAATATGGTGGCTCTGACAGTATACATTAGATGTTAGACTGATTTGTTTAATCTGATAAAGTTTTTCTAGGTTCTGATACCCAGAAGCAAATCAAATCAGTACCAGGTACAAATGCCAGTAAAGTCATAGCCTGGAAAACAATGATTCAGCTAAATGTTTGCATTGGAGTTGCATCGTGAAGTACTTTTCACTTACCTCTAATTTCAGATTAATACCTAAGTGATAAGCTTTTTGCTCAACTTCTGGGTTAATTTGGGAATGAAAAAAAACTTATGTTACATCCTTCTTAGGTCTGACCTGTTCTTCCATGCTACTCAGAAGTACCATGTTAACTCTGAAATATTCAGGGTCTCTGCATGACCACTCTGTGGTGTATTTGCATAGTATCAGATCACCTTTCATTGTCATTTTAGGTTCCTTTCCCAACAAGATCTACTGCAACCCCTGTATCAGAGTAGGATTAATTTTCTGTTACATAACTTTGTTCCAGATTGACATACCAGAGATTTTCTTGTATGTCACTAGACAAAGTCATTTTGTGTGTGTGTGTGTTTTGTTTATTTGTGTTGTTTGTTTGCATTTGAAATACTCTCCAAGAGCACTCCAGGCATGCCTTGTTATGAATTAAAAGGAAGGTGCTGACATATTTCTTGTAAAAGCAGAGAATTTTCCCAGATGGTCATAATTGAGCTTTAAATGTGCACAGAAATGGAACTGCCGAATGGGTGCATCTTCCAGCCCTCATACTTGAATACTTTGCTTTGTGAAGGTGAGACCATAACTGGAGCATTTAGAACGATGCTCCTTCTGGAACTGATGAGAGCTTTCATTGAATATCTCGCATTGTTTAGTCTCGAAGTAGAACAGACTATATGTATCCTAAGTGGCTTCTACTTTGCTGAAAGACTTCCTTCCCTGTTCAAAGGGAACATTTTAATTTTGTATTACTGACTTCTGAAACTTTATTTTACATTCTTATTCAATTATTTTGTTCAAATTCCAACCTCTGGGGTTATGTAAATGGGAAACTTCACTTTCATTTAATTTCCCTTTGCCCTTTGTTCCTTCTCTATATCTCCTCCGCTGAAGTGCTTCTGAGAATATTCTTCCCCTGCACAATGAATCTGTGCTTTTCTAAATACTCAAATGGAACAATACCTACAGCGTGTTCTGAGGCTGAGTCCTCTTGTTCTTTATTGATTGCAGAGATTGCTGCCGGTAAAATATTAAACTGCATTTTAGTACCCTCTACTAGCCATGTCATCCTAATTCCTCTTTGGTGTGTGGGGGAAAAGTGCTTGCTAAAAAGCCACTGTGTTCATTACAGCACTGAAACCAACTGAGGAAAGTGTTGGGGGGGGAGGAGGGAGGAGAGTTAGCAGAAGTTGGTTACGTTGCGTAATTTACTGTATTACTGTGTCTGACTATATTCACTGGATCAATCTTGATAGTGAACACTTAGGAAGTTGTAATTTTGTGCTTTTTTTTTTTTTTTTTTTCTCTTACAGTTTCGACAATGTCTTTTGCAACTCCTGTGCTTTCGCCTGATGAGATTCCAGAGGACCATGAAAGAGCCCGCAGGAGCAGGAAATGTCAAACCAATACGACCGATAGTAATGTCTCAGAAAGTAGGGGACAGGCCAAAGAAGAAAGTGACATTCAGCTCTTCCTCCATCATTTTTATTATCTCCAGTGATGACACTCAGCAAATAGATGATAACAGCAAACACAATGGGACAAAAGTAAATGTCATCCAAGTAAAGCCACTATAGGGATGAGCTTAAGAGACATTAAGAATCTGATGAACTCCAGTCAGGGACTGTTTGGTCTGAAGATTGGTTTCACTGATAGTGCCAGTGGTCTGCCTAAGGAAGGCATATTAAACTGTGAAGTACTGAAGTAATTCTGCATCAGAAGCTCTGTAGGCAGTTCAGTTTTGGTCACAACGTAGAAATCTTGACATCTGTGCCAAACTTGATGGATGTTTTTACTCTGAATTTTCTTAAGCATATCACAGTGTTTATTGGATTGTTCTCTACCTGGAGGCCAGTAAAGAGAGGAGTCCTGCAGGGGTCAGTGCTGATACCTGTCCATCTTTATCAATGACCTGGAGAGGTAACAAGTCCACTTGTCACTTTTGAAAATGACACTAAATGAACATGAGCAATCTTAGTCTCAATATGGGACTGTTATTCTGGAGTGTGCAGTCAGGCTGAATGAGCTGACAGAAATGTTACTGAATTCAATGAGAACAAGTGCAGAGCCTTGTGCTTCAGGAAGAAGCATGTAGCTCAGTGGAAAAGGACATGAGCTCCTGCTGAGCAACAAGCAGGGCATGAGTCTGCAGCGTGTCCTGGGAACATGGAATAGCACTGGCATTCTGGGCTGTACTGACAACAGCAGAGTCTGATAGGTTGAGTGAAGTGATTACACCCCTTGACTCAGCACTCATTAGATCATATCTACACTGCATCCAATTTTGGAACCCCTGAGACAAGAAAGGCACCTGTGAACTGGGGCAAATTCATTGGGTCCGCCAAAATTGTCAAGATTTCGAGCACTTGTCTTGATGGAGAGGCTGCAGCAGTTGCATTTGAGAAGCCTGAGGAAAATAAGTCTTTATGGGATTGTAGTAGCAACCTTCCAGTAGTGATGAAGAGGTTTTCAAGATGGAACTGGACTATTCAGGATGATGTGTGCCGAAGGGATGGGAGATGAGCATGAACTGAAAGGATGAGATTCAGATAGGATATAAAGAAAAGCATTTAACCCTGAGGACAGCCAAGCAATGGGACAAGTTAGACTAGAGAAATCCTAAGGTGCCTTCAGTCTGAGTTATCCTATAATTCCCTAATCTGGCAGCCCTTCCAGTGCACAGAGTTTTTAGGAAAGCGGGAGGAATATCTGGAATCGGATGGGGTTTAGTTTGTCTTACTTGATGCTTTGCAGGGAAGAAAAGTGATATCTGCAATGACTGGGGCAGTAGTTAAACCAAAAGCCACCTAAAGGCTGCCCATCTGTACTCAGTAAGCCATTCTCTTCTTGCACCCTGGTGGAACTCCCGAGCTGTGTTGTGTCATACAAATCAAAGCTCCAGTGAAACACAGTGAGAAAAGATAATCAGTTTTGTTTCGTTTCTGCTTGTTTATTTAAATGTGTACTTTAATATATTTAACAGGAGCCTCATGCTATATGAATGCCAACTGGCTCTGGCACTATGGCTAAAGGAGAGCAGGGGGACTTTTGCCTACATTGTAGTGTGAGTAATGATTGTCCTATTTATTTTCAGTAAATGAAACAGAAACAGATTTTTCTCACCTTTGTAAATGTTGGTCATACCAAATGACAATAGGATTCTGCTCTAGACAGGACTGCCTGTCATACTGGATGAATAAGTTTGAGAACTGATTTTGAGTTATGGGAGCTGATTGCATCCATTACGCTTATGTGATTTATTAGCTTCAGTCTAATAAATGGGCAGTGTGGATCTGCAACATGCAGCTTTTCCATCTTGGTGAAAGCTGTGACAGAAGCTATTAAGAAACTACTTGCTTCCTCAAGGGGTAAATCTTTGAGAGGGCAATGTGAAGAATAATTTCCAGGACCAACAGCCATTGATCTCATGGTTAATAATAAAACTTCAGATGATGGAAAATCATATCCCAAATAGAGATCCTTTTTGCCCCAGTAACTGAGGATATCGCAGTGCTCCTGGGAGTAGGGATTGATGACCTCAACTCAAATGACATGTTTTTTGCATGTACTTTTGAAGAGGCAGATTGCTTATACATGCACCCTCAAGAGCATCAGTACTGGCAATCTGGCTCTGCATCATGTTTAAAAGTACATCTAGAATCCACTGTGTTTTCTAGATTAAATCACAAGCTAATAGAAAACATGATGTATCCTCATTTATTTCATGTTATTTTTGTTTTGCTATAAATGCACAGATAAGTTGTCTTAGGATGTCAAGGGTTCACCCTTACAAAAAGCATGTTCATTTCAATGTCAACGACTTTGTTTTCAGCCAGTGATCACTATATCTATGCACTTTTATATTTACAAAAAGAGAAAGATGTGCCCTACCATTTCATAAAGTGATTCCATCCTTCTAACAGAATGTTTGATATTTTGGTGTTTTATGTATATTGAGCCTTCAATAAGTGATTAAATTTATCTTATTTATGTTAATATGTTCTCAGTGAAATATTTTTTCCCACAGAGAGGAAGATAGTTTGATATCACCACCTGTTGGAGGTGGCTTGAAGGGTATCGTTAGGCACTGAAAAATCAATAGGTATTTTGTAGAACAAATATGAATTTGCTGCAGAGAGAAACTGTCCAGATTTCTGAAGTCAAAATTTAAATAATTCAGAGCACTTTATTTGGAATTTTTATACATTGCATTGGAATTTTTTATTACACATAAGGCACAGTATTTACTGTGACAATAACCCGAACAATTAAAGTTATATTACAATATAAGAAAGCTTATCAATAAAAACTACTGTAAATTCATTATTTTGGCTACTTTATGTAAATTGGTGACCTAAAATGATAGAATCTGTAAGCTGTCTAAACTAACTTGTTCTTTCAGCCCTGTAAAATGTCACTAGCTTTACAAGTCCTGCTATGTGCAGTGAGTATGCTGCAGTCCCATTTACTCATATTTTAAGTGCAACTGTTTTCTGTATCTGCAGCACTGAAACAAAATTCACACCCTCCTAGAGAATTTAACTATTGTAATATTTGATCTTTAGAGCATCACCAGACTATTAGTATCATTATTATTTTACAGATTTTTTATCACTTTTTAATATCAAATCTTTCTTTGATCTGGTCTGAGGATGAGTCATAAATGGTTAGTTAATTCCAGCAGAGATGCAGAGACCTTTCCCTCCCATCTGGGGAATGGAAGAGGAAGACACAGCACTGGAATTCAGAAATTTAGCTGTTCCTAAAGTAACAGAAATGCAAAGAAAGAGGTAAAAGAGGAGAAAGTATGAAGGACCAAAAAAAAAAAAAAAAAATAAAAGGGAAGAGAAGAGAAGGATACACAAATTCTGGAGGTATTAAATAAACTAGTTAATAAGAATTTTCACAATCCCATAAAGAATCATGGAACTGTAGGGATTGGAAGGGACCTCTAGAGACCATGGAGTCCAACCCCCTGCCAAAGCAGCTCCCTAGCCCAGGTTGCACAGGTAGGAATCCAGGTGGGTCTTGAACGTCTCCAGAGAAGGAGACTCCACCAGCTCTGTGTGCAGCCTGTGCCAGTGCTCCATCACTGCACTGTGAATAAGTTCCCACACACATTTGTGCAGAACTTCCTATGCTTCAGTTTGTGGCCATTTCCCCTTGTATTCTTTTTTTAAGGCTGAACAGACCCAGGCCTCTCAGACTCTCCTCATAAAGGAGGTGTTCCACACCCTTTATCATCTTTGTGGCCCTCTGCTGGACTCTTTCAAGGAGATCCCTGTATTTTTGGACCAGAGAGCCCAGAACTGAACACAGTACTCCAGGTGAGGCCTCACCAGGACAGAGCAGAGGGGGAAGATCACCTCCCTCGACCTGCTGGCTAAGCAATTTTTAATGCACCCCAGGATCCCATTGGCCTTCTTGGCCACCAGAACACTGCTGGCTCATGGCCAACCTGTTTGTCCACCAGGACACCCAGATCCCTCTCCTCAGAGCTCTTCTCCAGCAGGTCATCCCCCAGCCTGTACCAGTGCATGAAAAGAGAAAGCAACTGTACCATGACAGTTCTAAAGCCAATTGTAATCATGAAGGCTGGAAAAGATCTCTAAGATGAATTTCCTTTAACAAGGTTTCATTGATTTTTGTGCTTTAGTAGAAAAGTATGTATGATGATTTAGCTAGAATGTTGTTTGTAACCTTTGAAATGCAGGAGCCTGAAACAGTGAAATTGCCTTTCAACAGCCAGTGCATCAGCACTCTGTTGAGATACATTTTATATCTTCATGTGCTGTGTTTTGAGGCAGCCATGAATCTAAGGCTGTGTCCAACACAAGGCCTCTGCTGCTGCCCTAGATTACATGGAGACTGGAAACTATGGGATATGCAATACTGATCTGCAGCAGCTTTATGATGACCTCCTCCTTTTTCAACTCCTAGAATATGCTAGGTTCATGCTGAACGTAAATGTCTTCATGCAGAAAAGTTGGGTTTATAGTACTGAGATATTCTCTTTTACCACAGTGATTAAATCTGTCAGGGAATCAGTATTCACAAATGTTATCCTTTGTGCATTTGTCCTTTCCATAACAGCAGTAGCAGAGGATACCGTTTCCTGCCAAAATACTGCAACAGCTAAGTGAAATGGATATTCAAGTGTTGTGTATTGTTCTTTCTGAATGGTTTAGCACAGCTTTTAAGAATATATTTATTCTGAGTTTATACCGACAGCCTTCATCTCAATAGTGGAAATTGACTGTACAATATTAATAGGTAAAAGACAGAAGAAAAATATAATAATGATGGCAAAAGATTTCACCAGTTTCCATTTGACCCACGTATAAGCAGCAAATATCTGCAATCAGATATTTAAGAGTCTCTTTCAAGGAGTACAAGCCACTTGCAAAACCTCAGGCAGTGGTAGTGCCTGCAATTCTCCCTGTATGCAACAGCAATATCAAAGCAACATGAAACAAAAACATGCTGTGAAGTTTTGAGATTCAAAGAAATGGGAGGATGGAGCAGAAAAGGAATGGGAACATAGAACTGTGTTTGTAGTTGGGGATTCTTTTTCTCAGGGCTGGAAAGCGATGATGCCTTTGTCTTTGATGATACAAGCATCCCCTAATTTCATCAAGAACAGTCTCCATCAGTGCTGATGTGCTTTGGAAAGCCTCTTCTATAAAATATAAAGAGAATTCATCTATTTATTGGAAGAAAATGATTTGAAAAATAATGGGTCAAAAATCTGTGAAATATTTTGGAAGATACCACGAACTGGAAGCCTGAGAAAACAATTAGCTACTATTTTCAGAATAGAATAGAAGTGGCAATGGAAAAAGAAGCAATAGGGAGTATAGAATTTTCTTTACATTGTTTTGCAGAAAACTTTGAAAAAAAAATGTTTACACTAGAAGTGTATAAATATCTTAGTGGGAAATGTTCAGGAAAAAAAAACATAGAACAGTAATAGATTTGTAGGCCAGGATGATGTGAACAAAAGAGCAGTGAAGGACATGGACTTTACTTTTCTGTGCAGCAAAGATGTATTTAGTAGCTTGAAACAAGAAGAGGGAGGGCTGGGGCATGGCAGTTGGTGTTAACGGTATTATGTGGCACTATGCTGAGAATTAATGCCTGTTTCATCACAGTTAAGGAGCCCTATTTCTGAATCCTCGAAAGGAAAAGAAGAGGGGTGAGGTTGGAACAGTTCTTTCTCTTTCCCTCTTTAACAGATTAATATTGAAAATTTACTTGTAACAAATTAAATCTGAAGAGGAAATTAAATTGATTTTTCACTACAAATTAGAACTCATGCTATTAGCTGAGTCTCCGTATCAGGCGCTGCCTGGATCTGGCTCTTGAACCGGGTGTTTCATAGAACTTTTAACAGTGCTTTTACCCCCTCTTGTGGTTAGCTCTACACCTACAAGAGAAAAACCTGTGCATAAAACGTATACATCATTCATTTTCCCTCTGTATGAGAAGATTCACTAGGTCTGTTTAAGGTCGACTGTATTTTGGTTCTGTTGCATGTGGCTCTGTATTGGAAAAATAGTGGGAATAACATGTCTGTAAATGACAGGAAATCTGGTCTTTCACTGTGCTAAATGGAAGAGGTAATGTCTTTGCGTACGCTGGTAGAAGGCTGCTTTTTATAGATTGTGTAGGTGTGGTGCTGGAGCAGTGTGTTAAAGTGTGTCTAACTCTATTTTTTGCTTTGCTGAAACTTTCTCCAGACAAAGGTGGAATTGAGGTTTACATGAGGAAGGACAGTTAGCCACGTTGGTTTTTCACCTGTCTTATTTATAGATAGGTGATTGAGACTGAGGCCAGGATATGATGTAGTCTTAATAAATCTTATTTAATAGGCCTGGTATGTAACAGAAAAGATGATTGCTGCCACCCTCTTCTTTATATTGACTGACTTTCTATTACATTAGTGAGTTTCTGGATGTAACTGGAATGGAATTTTGTTTCAATTATGAGTTGATCTGAGACAAAAAAAAAATACTCTTTGTTTTTACATATGTTTTTGTCTTTGTGGTTTATGTAATTGACTAGTATCAATAGACAGACACTCAATACTCTGTGCTTTCTCTTGGTTTGCTGTGCTGGTATGAGTGGTGTACTGAGTGCGTGGTCTAGGCTATAACCGGTGTCTTCAGTTGTGTCTGTTCAAATTCCATCTGAAGTTGCATTTTAGTAAGGAATGCTGAAGCATTCAGAAAGAGACAGGAAGTCAGGCAATATGCCAAATTCCTTATGTCAAATGTGCAAGAAATGCATTGCCTAGATAATGATTTTTTTTTTTTTATTACAGCTTCACTAACACTTGTCTGAGGAAAGGTCTGAGGAAGCTTGAAGTATGATTTATGCACTATTAAATGTGGATTTTAATTGTCCTTTTTGAGTTAAAATGTAAGAGACTTTTGTCCACTTCTGAACCCTCTTTCATCACTGAGCTTATTTAACCATCTGAGTGGATAGTAATTTACCTGCATGACACGTAACATCAGTCTAAACTTCCATTTCATATGCCACTCATTGCTATTAATCATGACTCACTCATAGAGATAGCCGAAAATGTTTTCTCTCAGAAAACAATGAAACAAATCATGGAAATATGTATGCTCAGTTCCCTGATTTTTTTTTAAATGAGATGACAGTAGATCAGAAGAAGGCAAAGATGTAGGTGTAGAAAGACATTTCTTTTCATAAACACTAAAACAATGCCTGATCTAAGGATGCTAAATAAAAAAGTTGTTTGATTAATGTAGCTGTTTATGGTTACACAAAATTGTTCACCTCATGAATACTAGAGTATCTAATTTTTTTAATAAAAGCTTAGATATAGCCATCTTTTCCTTCCCTGAAGATACTTCCATTGAAGTTAATAGCATGTCTGGTTTCCAGAGAATTGCTATGAAATGACCTGACAGTGGGGAACGTTTGTTTCAGTAACTGTATTGAAACAGTTTATTGGTTTCTATTGTTAGAATAATGTGTGATAGAATAATAATCATATTTACTTTGTGTTTCCTCTAACTACATTTTGTGCATCCAGACCAGAGTACTGTTGTAGAAGACACTCAGCTTTTAAATTCAGGAGAACATAAGCTGCCAATTTTCAAGGTGAAATGAGAAATCAGTGATTAGGAATAGACGCATTTCTGCCTGAAGCAGACAGAACGTTTCCCCAGAACAGTATGTCCCAAGCCTTACCTTTCAAACATTATCTCCTAATAACTGGCCCTTGAGACATTAAAAAAAAAGACATATAAGTGATGATGTCTTTCTCGGAAAGATAATGAAACACAAAAGAAATTATGTTCTAAATTGTCAAATATAGAAAAAGTTGGTAACAGTGTCTCCCCTTCTTTTTTGTACTCATTTATTCCTTGAAATTTAATTTTTAGACTAACAAGACATTGCTTTTTCTTAATGGATGCCTCTATATTTTTCTATTTTTCAATTGTTCAACTAGTCAAAGCACTCTTTCATTAAGATTTCATTCTTTTGTAATGGAAAGCCATAGATACATGGATTTTGTCGAGTAAAAAAGGGAAATACAACATACTTCCTGAGAACTCTACCTTATAACAGGGAGGAATGTGAAGACAGTATCAACTTGGCCATGGGGAAATGGTACTAAACTGAGATCAACAGAAATTTTTAAGAGGATGAGGTAAAGTGAGATTGACAAGCACTTTAATGTATCCTTACACTTACTTTGCAATTAGTACATAGTTATATCTGAATATAAAGAATTAATTATTCCTAAGGATATTGCAATTTTCTTTGGAAACAGCATGAGTTGTGAACTGATTACATAGCAAGACTGTATTTATCTGAATAAGGCATCACCCTGCAGAGGGAGCCATTGGGATATCAAGCCAAGCAAAACTATGACATTTTTATTTATGGAGTTGACTTGTTTTAATCATCTTCTTGGTAGTTTGTCTGTCTGTCTGTCTATCTATCTATCTATCTATCTATCTATCTATCTATGTAATGTTAGTATTTGCATGATTACTTATGGAGTGTGTTTCTTCAGGTTTTGCAAAGTTCATCTCCTTAAACTGTTCTTCCTAGAGAGGTGAATATAACCTGCTTAATGGTTTCTCTACAAATCATCCACAATGATGTCAGCAGAACATTCTCCTGATTCCACAATTGCAAAGATAATCTCTGTCATTTAAGATGACCAGAGACTAGAGAGCCAGAAAAAGCTATCCTGCCATTTTTGGTAAAAGGTTTTCTAGTTTTCTTTGAAGCAGCTGAAAGATAAGCTCATGGCTTTTGCCAGTTAAAACAGTTGCCTTTTCCACAGGATAGGCACTGGCTATCATAGGGGGGTGCAGATCTCCTGTTGGTCCTGTTGTCAAATTTATCAGCCATCCTTAGATGTGTTGAATACCCAGGTGCCAGGAAGCACCTATATAGCTGCATAAGTATGGAGAAATATCTCCACTGGCTACAGCGCAGTTAAGTGGGGAAATACTGCTGGTAGGTAGACAGTTGGAATGAGGTGACCTTGGAAGTCTCTTCCAGTCTTGGTGATTCTATGATTCTGTACACTTAGTTCATAACAAAGTAAATAAATTTTATGCACACAAATACAGATGTCTGAATTTGGGCTTGAATCTCCCACTGCTCAGATCTTCATCAGAGTGATTCTCTCACTTAAACCTGAGGGCTCCTATTTCCTTCCCCTCTCTGTCTCTTGTCTCTTTCCTTTTTTTCTTAAGTAGAATATTATAAACTTTACCTGAACAGCTTAATTCCGTAGCAACTAATCACCTAATGTCTATGCTGTCAGATGTAAAGTCAGTTTATCCGCATGCATGATCTGTCCCAGTACTGCAGCTGCCAGTCTGACTTTGCACATTATGATCATTGCTAATTTTTTATGACTTTGACACTGAAAAACACAGTTCCACTAAACAGTATAATTTTCTTGGAATCATGTTAGAAAACTGATAAGTATTCAACTGAAATATTTTTATTAGTACTACTTAAGGAGAATCAGACAAACTAAGGTCTTTCAGTCCTTTTTATAAAGTTTTTCATCCCAATCTGTAGGGGTTTTATTCAATTCAAACTGAGCAGCTGCTGAAGTATCATGGGCTTGAACCAGAGACAGTGCTATGAGGGCTGCTCCGAAAGTAATGCCTCCTGTTTTGGTATCTTGGTGATATGTCTGGAGAGGTTGGACCTCCAAGCCAGTATTACATTATATAGTGTTGCTATGTGATAGATGGCAGCAGAGAGGCAGTCTGACTGGGTGGTATCTGACATGGAAGGGTATATGAAGCAAAGGTGTGGAATTGAATTCCTCCACACAGAAAAAAAAGTGCATCCATTGACATTCATCAATGCTTACTGAACATTTATGGAGACCAGACAAGGAATGTGAGCACAGTTAGGTGGTGGGTGATGTGTTTCAGTAGTGATGACAGCGACATGCATGACAAACCATGTTCTAGACTGCCATGCACAGAGGTTACACCATGAAATGAAGAGTGCCTTGATCAGCTAATTCATGCAAATCATTGGATTATGACTGGGAAACAATGAAAGGAGCAGAATATTGGCTTCAATGCACTGGAAACAAGGGTAGCAATGTTAGAATATCAAAAAGTGTGTCCCACGAATGCTTGCACAGGAACAGAAAGAACTCCATATGCATTTTTGTCAGGGCTCATTGAACCAATACAGGTCCGAAGGTAACGGTTTCCTGGATTTACTCATTAGTGATGAGATGTGTTGTCGCCGCTCTCATCTGGAGTCAAAATGGCAGTCCATGGAGAAGCAGCATGTGAATTTCCCATCAGAATTTAAGATGCAGCTCTCAGAGAGTAAAGGGATGTGCACTGTCTTTTGGGTTAGGAGAGAAGGAGTCCTTGTAGATTTCCTGGAATCCAGAAAAAAAACCAAAAACAACTTTGACCACTATGCTGCAATACTGACTAAGCTGAAGGCTCAAACTTCCAGAGTCAGGCCAGAGAAGGAGATAACGTCTCTCTTACAACATGAGAATACCAGGCCCCATACCACTTTGAAGACTGTGGAGTGCATTGCCAGTCTTTTCTGGATTGTCCTACACTGACTGTATAGTCCAGGTTTGCCACCTTCTGACTTAAATCTGTTTGGGCTGATGAAAGATAGACTATGTGGGCAGCAGTTTCCTAGTAATGATGCTGCCATAGCAGCTATGGAATTGTGGATTGCCTCTGGTGGTGCAGATTATTACAAGTGCTGCATGCAGGCTCTTGTTCATCACTGGTGAAAATGCATAGCTAATGGTGGTGACAGCATTGAAAAAATAGTGTTCTGTAGCTGAGAATTTGCTCTATCAAATTGTATTATTGTACTCTTTGCATTTGTTGTTGTTTCCATGGAAACAAATAGGAGGCATTACTTTCAGGGCTACCTACATACTGTAGACATAGTAAAGAGAGGAAAAACATGTTCTAATCTAAACAACTTTCCTTAGGAACAGAACATTAACTTGAAAAACATAATTTTTACCTCTCCATAAAGAGTGAAGCACTGTCAATTGACGTTTACTTTTCCTGAGAATCTTTCAAGTCTGATGTTTTTTATTCCTTTAAACTTGTGATCTGAATTCTAAAATAGTTTTCAACTTATTTTTATCATTTCATTGCTGGCCGGTGGAGAGGAGTTGCAAAATGCTGCCAAACTAAGATGGCAGGGATTTCTGTACGTTTTGTATACTGTATTACCTAAGCACACCGAATTAATTCTCACATTCCTCTACAGTGGTACAGTTCTGGATCTTATCCAAGTATCCAAGCTACTGAAAGGCTACACAGGAAAGTGTGGTAGCAAGAGGAATGCTTTCCTGTAGTTTGGTGCTCTTTGGACTGTCCTACTCCTCAATAGACAACACCTCCAACAGAAATTTGAACCACTTTTCTTGCTGGGAAAGAGGATCTATTTAATGCTGTAAACAAGGAAAGAGAAGAAAGCAGGTCCTGCACAGAAAACCGCAGGGGTGATTTTTATGATGGTGAAAGTAATCGTCTTTCATTAAATAACTTACAACCTCAGTTTTCAACACTGCATTCCTTAGCAGCTATTTTGGGATTCAAGAACATTTGAAAGTTATATTTAATTCCAATGTCTAATTATTTTTTTAATCTTCATTTTAAAAAGCTGTTGAAATAAAGGTCACAAAATGCTAACTATACATTTCCCAGGTCATTGCTTTCCAATGACTGTTGCTAGAATGAACGAAAATGTTATGACTATAATGCAAATTAAATATCTTAAAGTACGTGTCCGCTCTGGAGATGCTAGCAAACATGAACATCACAAGGTGTAATGATTTAGAAGAAGTTTTTCCAAAGCTCGGTATGACCACTGAGATTATATATAAGAATCTCTTTTAAATACTGTTGTTAGCATTAATAGCAATTTTTGAAATATCTTTCCATCAGCTAATGACTTAATTATGGGGAACGCTGTTAGACATGGTGGCTTTTTTTCCATAATGTACCACAAAGTAAGTTATTGTAAGATTAAACCTTCAAAACACTGAACAGATAAAAGCTAGCTTTGTTTGTTCTGCAGACAGATTTTCCCTTAATTTTGTGAAAACAGAGCATAGTGGTTGAGTGCCTTCCCATCCTGGAGTCTTAGTCCAGCTTCATCATCTGTCAGATTTCCCTACAGTCACTCTTACATTTGGCTCTCGGTATTATACTGCACCCATAACAGTAGTAAATTTTAGAAAATTATTAGCAGCTTCACAAATTAATCTGTTTGGGTCTGAACACTTTGCTCTGCTTACATATTGTGCCTGCTCTAGTCAATATTAATCTGAGGCATTTGACAGCTTACATTACAAACCATGGTGTCTCATATACAAAAAAAAAACAAAAAACCAAAAACCAAGCAAACAGAGTTAACATGCTTATTGTCTACTCTGCAAGAAATCTAGCTGGAGGAAATTTTAGCACATGGAGTAATAGCTCCTACAGGCAAGAGAGATTACTGTAGAGACTGTTCAGATAGCCAAGGATTGACCTTGACTACTAAAGTATCATTTTGTGTTAATGGATGAATTTCACCATGGAATGCCTTGCTGGCAATGCCCAAAGCTGTGCCTGGACCCATGCAGGGTGGACAAGCAAGCAGTTAACTGGGAAAATGAATGTCTCTTGAAGCAATGTGTTGCAAGCACTTGGATGAAGCAACACTCAGAGAAGAAGATAAGAGAGCAAAATCTATTTGGAGCTGTACAAAGAGTTCTGGCTTGGGCAAAGCCACTGTTCGACATTGAATTATGAAGCATTGGACCCATAGCTAGGGCATGGCAAAAGGGACAGAGCAACACAGGTGCTACCCTGCACATGGGGAGGCAGATTTGTGACAGAGATCTGGACAGGAGATGAGAGCAGAGGAAGTCTGGAGAAGCTGTCAGGAATCTGATGGTCCCAGAAGTAGCTGTCTTGTCCCCCAGACAGTCCTTCTGAAAACAGGATAGCTGCTTATAAGTGTAGCTCTTCTGCTGGTGATATACAGAAGCTGTATTATAACAGCTGATTTTCCAGAGACATCACCAAAAACCTCTGAAATGCATACCAAAATAAAGAAGAATCTTCATTTCATGTGGGCTGAATGACAAACTGCCATTACAGCTGAGTTTGCTGAGTTAGAGGAGAATATATCTCAGGAGGTCAGTTAGTTGATATAAGCTGTGCTTTCTCACCACGGAAGAGGTTAAATTCAGTAGGAGACTGATGTAGGCACTGCTCTTCAGAGTTAAACACAATCATTTAACAGATGAAATTGCCTTCATTATCTGAGGCTTTTTTTTTAAGTGAGGCTATACCATTTATCCTCTCTCTCTTTGCATTGGTGTTGACAGCTGCTATTGTTTACAGGAAGCATTAGTGGAGAAGCTAAGCTGCAGACCCAGCAGCGCTCCTCAAGGTCAGCTCTTACGTAGTAGTTGTCTATAAACAGCATTGTGTGTACGCCGTCAAGGTCCACAGGCTTTTCATTCCTGGCAACTGCCATTTTCTGTTAGTGGTAATTGGAAAGTAAATCAGGGCCTTATTATATATCAAGCCATTGATTCAGAGCTTCATTTCTCCTACTCCTTTTGGTTTGCATGAGTACTGAGAAGCTATTAGTATGAATTTCATGTTAGTACATAACAATACTTGGATATCACAAAGGAGCACTGGAATTCAAGGGCAGAAAAAATACAGCATTAAGAAACACTCACATTTTAGGGCTTTAGATGCGACAGTGAGATCCAGTAAGAGACAACTACGTGAAATGCATAGGGCTGTACAAATTAAACAATTGCACAAAAATTAAATTCCTTAAAGCCATATATAACAGTAAACTTAGACCCATGTTGGTAGTATTTTGCATTAACATTAAGCTGCCCCAGCTGCACTTTCCTATTCCCTGTTTGTGACCACTGGTGAGCTGTTCATAGCTGTAGGGTTTCCTGAGCTGTTCTCTGGCCTGCCTCTTCTCATTCCATGCCTGCACTCCTCTGCACTGCAGCTGCTATGGCCCCTGTACAAGGCCCCTCCTGTCAGAGTAGATCCGCATTTCTTTATGCAACATCATTATGTTAGCTGTAAATATCTCATTCTACATAAAACATTATTTTTTACTTGTTACTATTGCCTATGTAAAAACTTCATTTATTACCAAAAGAAAAGTTATTACAAAGAAAAGCAACAGTAAAGCAAATTAGTCACAGTGTGGTGATTGGAAAAATCTGTTACAGCCAAACAAAATAAAAGCAATGCTTCAATCCACAAGTCCACAGATGGCAAGCTGACAGTCCTTGGTCATCAGGCCTTGCAAATTCACTACAAAGCCTGTGACTTGTGATTGCAATGGCAACGCTTTCCTGACATTTGCTGTTTGTAACACTTAAGAAAGAAGCATGTTGTTTTCTGTGTGCAATGGTGTTATGGCATCCCACCAGCTCATTCCAGTGCCTCCATTCCTGTCTGTATTTTTATTTATGTCATCACTTTCCCTTTTGAAGTAGAAGCAGTGTATTTCTTTCTCCAGCTGCAAAATGTCAGGGAAGACTTTATTCTGAAGCTGTAGACACCTTGGGCAGAGACGAAGTGTGGAAGGTTGAAGCTGAAAAGGAGGATATAATGAGTAAGGAGTACTTTCAGTTAGGAAACTTAAATGACATTCTGCAATCTTGCTACCTGCAAAATCTGTAATGAAACATCTTCAAAGCCAGATTTGCCTTCTGAACTCATGCTGGGAGTTGAGCCTATTATATATGAGAATATATTCTTCCAAGTGGAGTACAGGGGCTGACTTTGCAGGGTTAAAAATTGGGGCAGGCTTATACCTGATGTCATTCTTTTAAAGTCACATCATTGCTGAACCCTGTGTTTAAAAATGCCTGCTCTGAGATCAGTCAATAAGTCTGATTCTTCAAGTATGAGGGAATGATGTGTTCTTTGCAAAGTCAGTGTGGAGTTACTATACACTACTCTCTTAGAGTTATCTTAGGCTACAAAAGACTAATGAGGATGCCAATACTTTGTTGCAGGAGATGCACCCTTCAGTTTCAGTGACAAAACAGCTGGAAGCTGTACTGTTTTCTTCACTCTCAACTGTGAAAGTGTCCTGGAGGCAGAAAGTACTGATTAACTTAGTGCTACAGAACTAGGAAACTGTTTTTTTTTCAATTTTTAATGTCTGAAATCTGAGGCAGAATGGTATTCCCTCAAATCTTTTCCAGCAAAAAGCTGCGGCAGCTAAACCAAGACCAACAGGTTGTCATCTGTTAGTGGAGAGCTGTTATAAAGCCTTCAGAGGAAGCATTTTGCTGTCAGCTGCATCACAGGTGTCACAAATTGAAGTATCCTGTGGAGTGAATTTTCCTTACTGAGCTAACTCAGTGCTGCTTAGCAGCATGGATAAAACCAAATTTTCACATCCTTAGCGTGAAGAACTGCAAGCAGAGGTTTTTTACTCGTGTCATGAGAAGTTGGTGGAAAGGACTGAGGTAGGATACAGAGCCAGAGGGAGGATGTGGGGAACCACTTTTCCTCTCCTGCCACTGCTGGGTGATCAGGAGGTGGGTTAGTAGTACTTGGTGAATCTTGGGTTCCCTTTCTTTCTCCTCCACTTTCTTCTTTTCCCATTCTTCTCCTTGTTTTCCCTCTGTTCCTTCAATATACCCCATCCTATGTTCCACATTGGCAGCAAGTGGTGTGTGCCTTCCCTGCCTCTCCAGGCACCAAGACCACAAATGTTTTGGTACCCTCAGCCACTTCTGCCACTGCTCAGTCCGGTGACAGAACTGTGGGAGAAGACTGGCAAGCTGGGGAGCACTAGGGAGCCAGAGGAGATAACTGGTGGAGTTGTGCTTTGCCATCCTAGAGACAGATGCATCAGCTTGCCACAGCACAAGGAACAATGGATTTCAGCAAACTTTCTCACAGTATCCTTCTGGAAAAAAATGTCCAGCATACAGCTAGACAGAAAAATAATGTGATGGGTGATGGGGTGGGCTCAAACGGTTTTAGTAAATAGGGTTACATCAGGCTGGCAGTCAGTAGTAAGGTTCTGCAAGGCTTCATTTTAGGGCAAGTTCTCTTCAATGTTTTTGTCAGTTTCTTGGATTCAGGACTTGAAGGTATACTAAATAGGTTTGTAGATGACACTAAATTGGGAAGAGCTGTTGATTCCCCTGAGGGTAGAGAAGCCTCACAGAGAGATCTTGACATATGGAGAGCTGGGCTACCACCAACTGCATGAATTTTGCACTTGTGAAGGGGTAACTCAGAATATCTGTACAGACTGAGGAAATTATCAGGAAATAAGTGTTGGTAAAAAGATTAAAAAAAAAAAAAAAAAAAGAGGTTTTGAACTTACACGTTTGTCCTCTATAATTAAGTGTGCCAGGAGGCACATAGCTGTCAAGGACACAAGAGGTAGAGTTCAGTGACAGATTCTAAAAGATTTCTCTTAGCGTAAAAACTTCCTGTTTAATTATCTGAAGAGCTCCTCCTCTTAGAAATACTAAATGATGGTCAATGCAAGCTTACAAGTGCAGTCGAAAAGGAGAACAGGAAATGTCGCTTGAAGGCTTCATTAATGTGTTGAGCTCTTTAATAAATCAGCTCTTGAATCTATTTATCAACCTGACGGCTGTTTCCCTCATCAGTCTCACATGTGACATCACGTTTACTTCTTCATTTCTGAGAATTTAATGTTAATGCAGCGAAACTGGTGTAAAAAGTGACTGGTGTGGGGAATAATGGCGCTAGTGGAAATGAAATCTTTCATTGATTTTTCTTGAAAGGAAAGGTGACCGTACTCTGTGAGAAGCTGTAACCATGGTAGCAGATCTAGTCACTGGGAGAAAAATGATGATGCTTTTACAGTAGGAGGTGGAAATGGACACTCTGAGCTGAACGGTTTCAAGCCCATGATTGGTTGCTTGAGACATTTTCATTGAATAAGCTTTGACTCTGAAGATGGATTGTGCTACTGTATTCTTTACAGAAAAGAAATCTGTGGGAAGAGAACATTTTTGGTAATTGGGCCACACCAGCATTGAGAAGCTGAGGAACACCTGTGCTGGAAGAAAGCCCTGATGATAACAGTGATCAAGGAGCAGGAACAGGTGTCACAGATACAACAGGGTGTCCTAGATATGTAGGGACCAACTGTAACTTAGATAAAGGACCTTTACATTACTGGCTGCATAAAGGGGCCTTGAAGCATTAAAAATGGGTCTGGATCTAACCAGTGATTCAGGCCATTGGCAGCATGGGGCACTTTAAGTCTCTCAAGTGCTTTAGAAGAACTAATTCTCATTATTGTCTGGGAAAGAAGATGGAACAGGAAGGTCAGCTCGATTGCCTAAACTCATACAAAATCTGTGTCAAAATTGGTGCTGAAAAGCATGGTTTAAAATCCTGATCCTACCCAATTGCCCCTACAGCTCCCACAGCACCCTCCTGAGCCATACAGACATGATCACTGTAATTGCTGCTGCATGTTGTCCTAAAACATGTGCGGCTTCTTTCTGGTTTTTGTAGAGATACCTACTGTACCCTACCTATTGGAGACTGATTGTTCCCAATCCAGTGGCTGGGTGCTTGCTCTAGCTTGTACACAGCTGAGCACAGCATAACTGGGCACTTTTGGGCATACTTTCTCTTTTGTAGCTGTAGCAGGAGCTGGTTGAGGACTGACACCCATGAAAAATTTAGCTCCTATGTGTCTCCCCAGACTTGCTACAGGCAGTGTTCAAAGCATTGCTGAGGACTAGTACTTAAACAAGGAGGGCCTGCATGCTCATTCTTCATCTTAAAGAAGAATAATGTTTGCATTACAGCAGTATTTGTGAGATACAACTGCTTGCAGTCTGCATATTGTAACTGATTCCTTCTTAGTTTTAATGTCAGTGATATCTAAAGCCCAATGTGTGCTACTTTGGGACAGTTACTAGGAAAAAAAAAGACGGAGCTGAACTATTATCTGGTATATTTTTGATTAGGATTAACATACTCCTTATTATACACTATGACTATACACAAACCAGTGTATAGTCCTGCAACCCAAGAGAAATGTACACTGTTATATTAAAATGGTATACCTACTAGGCAGTGTGTAATCTGAGCAAGAAGCGTTGACAAGAATCAGAAACAGAATACTTGTTTTGTAGCGGCACTTTGATTCAAAAGCATTTATAATCCCTGCTGTGCTAGATAGCCACTGTAAAATTAAAAACACTTGTCCTTGTAATGCTAGGTAAGAGACTCAGTGGCATATTCACAAGCTGATGCTTCTGCTTGTTTTTGTTGGAAGTTGCCCTGTAGAAGTAATCCCTGCAATAATTCACGTCCAGCCAAAGTATACAGGAAATAAGAGAAAACAATGTGCGACTTCAGATGTAACCTTCAAATGCAGCAATAGCAGGAATGCTGCTGACTGTGACAGATGGGCATACTGCGTGCTTTTCCCAGTGGGTTATATGCTTTTTGTGCCTAATATCAAATGTTCAGTTTTTTAAATCCAGGCATTTAATCTCAGGCTTTCTTACTAGTTTTACAAAAGGCTGTCACCTTGTTTGTACATTCCAGAGACAGGATTGGCATAAGACTCGCTGCAGACAGGCCAGCCACATTTCCCATGTGGCCATTAAGAAATCTTTCAATCAGCAGGCTGAGTAACTGGTTGCTAACCTGTCCATACTGAAATGAAGACACCCTTAAGGTTTTGTATCTACAAACCCTGTCATGTGGCGTAGCGCAAGCTACTGACTGCAGTGATGGAATGGTTCCCTCACACGATTCATCCTGAGCTAGTTTTGGAAGTCATACTCATACTGCTTGTGGGCTTTTGTGATCCTTCCCAAGCCACCTTTGGAGGGGAGCCACATCTACTGTGGTAAACACCTGCTGTATGAAGCCCTTAGAGGAGCTTAAGTAGCACTGTCTGAATCTCCTTAGCTGCGCAGGGAAGTAACTTTCAGTAGGCACTGAGGAGTAAAGGAGTTCAAAAAGATTGATTTGAAGATAATGATAAAAGGACAAAAGCAGAGGTCAGTGAAAAGGGCAAGCGTGAAAGCTAGAGAATCAGAAGATGAGAGGAAAGGAAATGAAAAAAATATAGCAAGCACTTTAATGATCTCAGATATGAATTTCAAAGGAGGAGAAGGATCAGACTTCCTTCAGTTTTGGATCATTGCTGGAATACTTCACTCAGATCCTCAAAAGATGAATTTTCCATCTTGACATGTAACAAGTAATTGTGCAGGCTGTCTGGCAAATGTTTTTTTTTCAGTAGACTCATCTGCTGTTGGTGTTTTTCTGGCACCATTTTTTTGAGTAGAAATTGGAATAGAAATGGAAAGACTCAATAAAGCAGACCTCTGCTTTTCTCTCTTCCCTTTCCTATGAAACCCTGTTCTTCCCACCTAAAAAGTAATTTTGGTTCTGTGTGGGGAATATGTATATTCATGTTAGTAAATAATAAATAGGATTGGGGAGAGGGAAAAACAGTCACATAAAGACAGGAAAAGGGAAATGATAAGAAGTCAACATGCTCTATGGAGGAGAGTATCCTGACAGTAGAGGACATCAGGAAAGAAAAATAATGAAGTAATATAGTTTGTTTTTGCATGACTTAAGCAGAACTAACAAGGCATGTTTCTAAATGACTGAAGATGCTTGTTAGCAGCCTTTGGCAAGACTAACTCTTTGTGAGTCAGATTGGTGTATTGAAAAGGCATAATAATATTCCCAAAAGGAGATTAAGATTTCCAGTTTTGCAGAAATTTGTGGTTTTTTTTTTCAGTGTTGTGATCAGCTGCAAATTGTTGCCGCATTGCGGTAGAAGTTTATTAATTGTGAAGCCTCATAATGTATAAACGCTTCTAGTAGTATATGTAGCTCAAATGTAACTTGTAAAATCTTCATTTTTCTTAGGAAAAGTAGTGCTAATGACATGCTCATGAAATGTTTTCATGCAGATTGCTCAGAATAGTCCACAAAATGCTCTAATACGCATTGATCTGGATAACCCATACTATTAAAAAGTTCTTTAGGCTTAGATCACAGAATCACAGAATGTCAGGGATTGGAAGGGACCTTGAAAGACTATCAAGTCCAATCCTCCTGCTAGAGCAGGAACACCTAGATTAGGTACAGCTCAATTTCAAAGTGGATGGTAAACATCAGTGAGTATATGCACATGGATGTGTGTATGTGTACAGACAAAGGAAAAACAAAGGTACGCACACAGAGGGCAAAAGAAAATGCTATAGAACATGGGCCTTAATCATGGAGTTATATCTGTTGAGTTATTGGACCATATTAGATATTTCATACAAAAAATCATATTCCAAAAATGCTAAGCACCATTTCTAATAAATAAATGTTCTTCAGATCAAAAATACTTTAAACTTCTAAAGTCTCTTAGGAGATGCCCACATCTCCCTCACTGGCAGCTGTTTGGACAGTCTAAGTCAATGGGGGATCAACAAACTAATGAGAAAGTCTTTTGATGGATGTCATGGTTTTGTGATTTTTGGTACACATCATAACATCATGTAGTTCATTAAGAGTTAAAGAGTTAATGCTCCAGCTCTGTAGATCATCGATAGTTCCAGGTATACCTGTCTCAGAAGAGAAGAGCTACATTCCCCAGAGGACTGTGTATTGCTTTGCATTT
Source organism: Callipepla californica brunnescens (assembly GCA_023055505.1). NCBI lineage: Eukaryota > Metazoa > Chordata > Aves > Galliformes > Odontophoridae > Callipepla > Callipepla californica. The sequence goes on along the minus strand of JALIRH010000003.1, from coordinate 34,281,656 downwards.
TTACGTATTTCCACTCAGAGGGAAAGACAAAAAATGTTTGCGTGTCACGAGACACCCTCTTTCCTTTGTGCTCAACCCAGCTGCCAGTGCTCGCTGCCATCTCACCTTCAGCATTTAGCATAAGGCCTTTGGTTTATCAAACACTCTCTCTTGCTCATTTTCTTTGATTTATTAGCTTCAATTCCAATTATATTGTATTATACTGTATTATTTTGCTTTCCGATATCTTATTTAGTAAGTTAGCTTTTCTCCTTAGATCACTGCTGCTGTTTTGTTTCTAGGCCCAACTCCCTTTTCCCTTTCCTCCTTCCCCTTTCCTGGGGTGTGGGTCACCCACACCAGTCATCATAGAACCGGGCTGAACCAGCCCATAAACCGTTGACATGGAAGTGACCGAGCTGAACATCCATGTCAGCAAAAGCCTGAAGCAGGTGCTTGCCTGAGCACACAGAATGCCTCTACTTCAAAGACAAAGCATCAGGTGAGCAAGCTACCATAAATTACTTCAAAACTGGCCTTTGTTACCAACAATTTTCTTTGACTCCTTTCTCCTTCTCTCCTCCTTTTCACTGTGTGTTGTATTTATTTAGATGGAGGGTTCACATCAGTGAATAGTTTCACAGAATTTAAAAAGAAGTTGTATCATAAGGGGAATGACAACTTTTTTTGATTATCTATTTTAACAGGCTAACATCTTCCCTACTTGTGATTCATGCTGAAGATCTCAAATGCTAAATTACAGGAAAAAGGAATAATCCTACTATACAGAAATTAGAGGGTGAAGAATGCTGTCCGTAAGGATAGGAGCTTGAAGAGAGCTAGGAATCCAAACTTTTGGGGTGTGAGTCATGTGTTCAATGGTTATGCTACGGGATTACAGGGGAATGCTAAACTACAGCTGTAGGATAATGAGTAACATTGCATATCAAAATCATGTAGGTCATTGTTTTGCATTTTTTATTAGGTATCTGCTTGTTCTTCCATACAACTCAGCAAGGGTGCTCTTTGCCAAGGCTGTATTGCATCAAACGCTCTGTTGTGCTCATCATTTTTCCTCGTGAACAATATTTCCTTGGGGAAACCTTTTTTTCAGTTACCTCCTTTCTTGTATGAACATGTGGCTTGAATGCTGAACATCCTTTCTTGTCCAGTTACCTTTATTCCTGTTTTGATTAGAAATGCAGGCAAACGTCTAAGACATTAAATTGTTTTCAGATAAGAAGCTAAATACTGAGCATAGTTCAAGGTTTGCTGGTTTTCTTCAGCAACGTCCTTTACCTGGCAGTGAAGTGAGCGGTGAGGCTGTGCTGAGAGCTATCGCACAGAGGAAGAGGAGGACTTCACTTCATGATGAAGTGGTGGGGCTGAAGGTACCCATTTGTCATACTGCAACATGTTTAAAGTGCTGAGGAGGTCCAGATAGTGTTTTCTTGCACTCTGTAATTCCTGCTTTCAGACTGCTCCACTATTTGGAATATAAATACCACTGTATCACTAGGAAACATCAAACACTGCACTGGGGCTATGCCTGACAGTAATGATGCCCTTTATTTCATATAATCTTGGAAAGTGAATTGTGTAGTACTTCAGTATTCCTCTTTTGAGATCATGGCTTCATTTTTTTTGCTTTCAGGCTACAGAACCAATTGCACTTTATAGTTTCACAGGGACAAAAGACGGAGTAATTGAATAGGTAAGTCAGAATAAGATTTGTGCCCAAGGTATGTATTACATGTAGAATTACATGGATATAGTAAGTCTGTACCTGCGCAGGGGACTTCACCAGTACGCATCCTGCCTGCCCTTCTGTCCAGCTGCCAACATCTGACTGTAGCTGGCTGGCCAGAGGAGCACATCAGAAAAAGGGAAAGAGAAAAGCTCAAGAACAGTCCAGGACAAGGCTGTCACTGATTTTCCATTCTTGTGTCTCCTTCAGCAGCTCCTCCAATCTATGTTTACATGAGTTTACTTCAAATTCCAGTCCCGGAGGAAGGAAATTTAGTAATAGCATTCATGAAGAGCTTCACTGTGTTGAACATTTTTTTATTTCTCTCTAAATGTAGCTCTCTTGAACCCTGTGAACCAGCAGGCATGAAAGCCACCCAGCAGCAGGGTCAGGGTGTTACTGTTCTCTTTGAGAATATCAATGCATCTGTCTTCTCCTCCTTTAATTCAGCCTCCCCTTTTCTTTCATGATTCAGTGTCAGGGAATCAGCAGAATATTCAATAGCTAATTGGTAGAAAGATCAGCAAAATAAAATAACTAGCATCAGTCAGAGCCAGCTAACCATATTCTGTGAGGAAATACGTGAATGGATGTATTAGTAGACAAAACAATGTTTGGTTTTGGATTATGTGTACTGCCCTGAACTCACTGCAATCATTTAGGTGGAAAACAGCATAGGTTTTTCAAAACAGGCAAGTGACAGGAGGAAGATTTTGTTTTCCCCAGGGCAAACCTGAAACTTTGCATGTGCCTGCGTACATATAATTCCCTTTCTGTGACTGGGAAAGTGGCCAAATGAAAATGTTTTCATGTCAAGGGTAATTAAAAAAAAATTGCTTACTACCTGAGCAAGTCCCACCAGATGTCAGTGAGTACCAATGAATATCAGTCAAGAAAATACTTGCTCAAATAAAATCATAAATTAGGTAATTCTATTGGATACATGTCATCCTTGATCAAAATAATACACCCCTCAAAATGTCTTGGCAGAAGAGTGAGAGTCGGACATACTGAAAACATGACTGCTCTATGTAACCTTCGGATCCATTCTAGGAAACAAATAAAAAGTCAATGATCTCGTGAATCTCTTGTTGAAGGGGTGGGAGGGGAATACAGAACATCACGTGGGTTGGATCTCCTTTGGCCACTTTCTTATGAAGTCATTTGGAGAAATCAGACGGATCTTGAAGATGATTTTCCCTTATAAAACTGTTAGCTTTTCAAAATATTTGTTGACTTTACAGAGGGGTGCTGCTAGGAAGATAGTATACTATAAGAGGATATGAAAAATTGGACTTTGAGGAAGCAAATGTGGGATCCATCCAGTTCAAACTAGAACAGGTAAAACAGAAAGTGGACAGTGGTTTGCTGTCTTTGAGCTGGAGACTACATAAATGCTACCCAGGGCAGACATGACAGAGAAGCCATTGTAAACTCTTCAGCACACAAGCAAACCTGCCTGGAAATTCCATAGGGGCAGCAGCACCCTGCTGCTGACAATCCAGCAAGGGGGATGATGCTGAGGATACACTGCTGGGGCGATAGTTTTATTCCTAAGCAAGAGGAAGAGGCAGCTTGTGCTAGGCCACTATTCTGGCTCACCAACAAAAAGTGAGGTTCTCTTGCTGGGAATGGAGAGTGAGTCCTGAGTTCATGTGGCCAAGGCTACTCTGGTCAGGAATTACGTGCCTTCTGAGCTGCCTGATATGTCAGAGAAGTCTGACTTATCTTTCCATCCTAGAAGTGAAGCGTTTTCATTATGAGAAGAATTTGTGCCTGCAGCAAAGATTCTTGCCATGGCATTGACCTCACATTAATAAAATAATAGTCTGAAGGACACGAAGAGAGGTAGCATGAAGTAATATCAGCAAGAAACTTCCTTGAGTCACACTAAGGACATCTTTCTGTAAGTGATTAAGCATTAAAGAAGCATACGCCTCTCATCACTCTGGATCTAGAAAACAGGAATCAATGAAAGGAATTTTCTCCTTCCATGACTGCCATTTATATGCTAACAGTTTGAAAACCATCACACCTGATTCTAGTTTACATGTGAGAACTTTTACACAGCATGAAGGTGGCCTTGAAGTGTGATTCACATTCACACACTCTTCAAGGGCCTTTTTTATATTGCCAGGGTACCACACGGAGCAGTGATATACATCCTCCATGTAAGTGGAGACTGGGTACAGTCACTCTAAAATGGACATCATTTGGCATATCTGGATCCAATTGGTGCTGGAGGAGGGAACAAGGCCTGGACAGAAGGATTTGACAAGAACAAGTGCTTTATAAAACCACGTCTTTGAGGCTATGTCCTTTGCACATAATCTTTTCTTTGCTTCCTCTTTCCTCCTCTGTTCATGCTTCTATTGCAGCAAAGATCTCTGCTCTAAGTAACAGAAAAAGAAAGAGGAAAATGGTTTCATCATGATTTCATGTTATGTCCCTGGGTAGGTAAAAATAAAGTTGTTAAACAGGTGACTGTGCATGAATGTCACAGAAGTGACAGCACCAGCTCCTCTGTGCTTTTCCTATATATGCAGAGCTAAAAATAGCTGGTATGATGTTGGCCTAAAATTTTATCTGTCTGTATCAGTGTTCTCTCAATGACACTGAAACAACCCAGCAACACCTATGCAAATACCAGATCAGGATCTGGCATGGAGGACATTATATCAAGAACAGCTAAAGATAATAGGGAGAAGATAATGAGAAGATTTCACTGGGGAGGAGACTGATTGGATATGGCTCAGAGGGCTCAGGATGAGAATGGGTACTAGGAGGAGACAGAGTGTGATAGATGTCCCATTTAGAGAACATGCACATCCCTTTCTTTCCTTCTATACATAAGAGCTAAGTTATCTTTTTTCTGTTGTTTTTTTTTCTTTCTTTCTTTCTTGTTTTGAGGTCACTGGATTCCCTGAGATAGCACTAATGCTCACTGTCACTGTCTCATCTACATTTCTTCTTTGGCTCCTAGTAATGCAAATATATGTCCAGTCATATATTTTCTTCTGTTTTCCCTACAGGACCAAAAACTCTGTGTTTTTCATGTAGCTAAACTTACACACTGTGGCCAATATTTGAGAGGAAAAAAAAATAAATGGGATGATTGGGAGTAACTGTGTAAAATTATTTTTCAAAGTACTTCAGTAATGTAACGGCTATACTTCAGTAGTATAAGGGCTAAGGGAGGCAAAAAAAACCAGCTCATAGGTTTTGTTTTGGTTGTAGTTAAGAAAGAAAGACCTCCTCTCTGATCAGAATTCTGTCTCCATTACCTTTTTGTCCTCAGAAGAATTTCCCAAGAGTGGCTGGGAGAAGACCTGGCCTAAGTAAGCTTTCAAACAGAAGTTAACAGAAGTGTCTAATAAATGGATCATGTAAAAGCATTTTGTGATTACTGCTGCTTTACAAGCCCACAGTCATGAGTAATCCCTCATTTCCTTCCTTCTTTCTTCCACAGGATATTACAAGGCGGACCAGATTGCCAAGAGAGCAAACGAAGGGATGGCACCAAAAGCAGCTGCTGAGTTTGGATTCCTTAGATAGGAACAGTCTGATCAGCAGCAAAGCCCAAAGAAATATTTGGCTTTGAGTCATTTTCTTTAGCACCATGAGGAACAGAGGGAGTGTAGTGACAAAGAGCTGCAGATGATTCTGCTGCCTGTTAAATTTTTTTAATACAGAGCAATGTAATTGTGGAGTTTTTTCATGTACATTACCTATGATAAGAAAAGATCTGGTATTTCCTAAAAGACCAAAGGATGTTGGTCACATTAAGAATACCATTACCTCAAAGACAAGAGCATATTTTACAATTTAAATTTACAGATATCTGAAAAGGAGAATTATTTGTATGCTAGATGGAAGCAGGGCCACAGAAAGACTCGATCAGCCTATTTGTTACAGAAACGTGAGTGCATAGTGCAAGACTAGGCTTCCTAATTTATATGGGCAACCTTCAACTTTATGATTTATTCAGTCTTTTCAGTTTTTATCTTTGATGTCTGGTTTGCATTTTCTAAAGAGAGTCGGGAGGTTGGTGGAGTCTCACTGTTTAAGGTCTGAATGGCCTTGTAAAGAGTTAAAAACAGACAGGAGAGATGCTTTCAGTGATCTTTTTAACAGCCATATCAGTTTTTTCAATGCTTGTATGACACTAAGTGTGTGGAGTGGCAACATTCCAGTTTTTGCAAGAGCTGGCAGATAGAAAAGCTCCTTAATAAAACAACAACATATTTTTCTTTCAGATTTGAAGTTTCTAAATGTCACTCCTTTCTTGCTGATTTTATAAAGATCTTTTCTTACCAAACCAAACCAGAGCAATACATACACATGAAACAGATACTCTATCCTTCAAAGTAAAGCATTTTTCCCTTGATAGAATCAAAAAATATGCTAAAACACTGAAAATTATGTCTTCTTTACACCATTTATTAAATAAATCAAATGGTTGCATCTTTCTGAAAAAAAAAATCTTCTAATTCTATGCATAAAGTGGCACAGTACACCGAACAGAAAGGATGCTAATTTACAGACACTTTTGGCCATGTATTTAATGCCTGTAAAAGGTTGTCTTCTAATTGTGTAATTCAATGAATTTTAGTAAATAATGCAGCTGTGCTATTTACTGAAAGGTACACTTCAGAATTACTTCCTGACATGTAACTTGAACAGTATAATGCCTCAAGAAATTGCATGAAGTGAAGAAAAAAATCTAGTAATAATCATACTGTAAATAAGATTTTAATTGAACAGAGCCAGGAAAGACAATCAAACAGCAGACACACCCCTGCTGTTTCTCCTGAAGACAGAGACAGTATTCAGTGTCCCCCCTTGATGAAGTCAGTATTTGAAGGACAAAGGTGAACATTTAGAGAAACACAACATATTCTCTCTATTCAGAACAGAAACAGACCCTCAATTTTGTACAAACTTCAGGGAGTTCTGGAGTTATCCCATGCTCCTGGGTTGCAGGTGAGTCACCGTGGTCAGTCATGTAATTTACACTGAACTCTGTTATAAATAACTCCTACTGGCAGCTAAAATAGCCACCAGTGATGCTCGGCAGATTTGCAGGTTGCATGATTTTTAAGGTCCTAACTGAGCCAACAGTTTTGCCTGTGCCTCAGTAGACATCAACACTGTCTATTTTTCCAGGAGGAAGAATGCTTTGCATCACCTGTCTGTTGCCTTGCTTGCTTTGCAGTTTGTGCCTTCCAGTGACCGGGAAGTTTGGTTCGTGGCAGTTAGTTTTCTACTGCCTTCTGTTTTCCCATTTGTGGAAAACAAAGCAAAACAATAAAAGAATGCCCTTTGCTGCAGGTGTAAAAATAAAGCCATGAGAATTGCAGCAGCATCTGAACTTCACTTCCTTGATGGATGTGTACCTAAAAATGCTGCCTGAGCAGCAGGCTTTCTTCAAGTAAATTTACCTGCAGAAAGGGACATTATGCATGGCTGCCTGGACAATAGGGACATTGGTGAAACATATAGTACGGCAGCCTTTGATATGTGCTCCAAAACCTTTGAAATCAGTGGAACCGGACACAGCACAGAGCACAGAAAAGCTTTTTTTAAATGAAATTTAAATACAGTATACCGAATGGCTCTGCAAGGCCAAATATGTATTTTTTACAAGTATGATACATTTTAGACAGTTCACAGGACCGAATTCTGTAGGTGGTACTGAAGTTTCTCAATAATCTGAATTAAAGGAAGGAGAATGACTGCAAAGAGGGCCAAAGGTGGTTAATTTAGATGCAGAACTTGGCCACAGTACAAGGTTGAATTTAAAGATGTAAACAGAGTAATTGCCAGTGCAAAATAAAACCATAAATAATAGTTGGATATGATAATTTAAGATGTAATTTTGGATAATAAGGGTGTTTTCAGAGAGCAGAATAGCAGCGAATGCCTTTCCACCCTGGTGCACCACAATGCTATTATCATTTCCTGCAGTTTTTTTAATGAAGTTGAACTGCATTATCTACAATAACTATTTCTGTGTCTTTGATTAAATTCATAAACAGACGATAAGAAAATAAAATTACAGGAAATAATGGGGAACACAGCAAAAATGAAAATATGGAGGATTTTTTTACTACAACTGAGAATACCTCACAGTGGGTGCAAAGAATAAAGTGAAAATAAGGAGTTTGCAAAATGCTTCTTCAGGGGCACTTGCTGAACAATTCATTTCCTAAATGGCTGAAGAAGAGGTGTGGACAGTGGGTCTGTCATGTCATGGCATAGTTGTTTCATCTCTGTATTCTGGTTATCTGCAGTTATGATGCTGTAGTCACACTTATCACGGAAGTAACTGCACTAAATATACCTTTTCACATAGGAGCTTCTGCTGGTGGTGTGGCTTACTGGTAGGGTGAGTACAGATGTGACTACCATACCCTGGCAATTGCAGATGTGAGCTAATAGCTAGTAAAAATCTGCTCAGCTCCCAGTCTCTGCACGAGAGTCTTTATTGCCTGTGTGGGTTTAATTGGGGCACCCAAATAGGGAGCTCTGAATCTTCTCCAAGATGTGAATAAGACGCAGGTCTGTGAAGAACTGAAAACTTCTTATTCAATGAAAGGAAAGGAAATTTAGCTGCAAAGGTTATCAGAAGCAGACGGGATCAAGCGCTTTTGTTTTACTTCAGAAAACGAAGAGTAAGAAGATTGTTCCTACATTTGATGCTTTTCTTGCATACTTTTTATTTCCTCGCATCAAATGGCCAAAGAAGGAGGGATGGTCTTCCAAACTGGAAAAGAAACCTCAGAAAATGTTTTGTTTCAAGAAGGAGAAAAGGACTGAGATTTCAGTCTGATGATTTTCAGAATTAATCCATCTATTAATGATTTTATTATTTATTTTTAAAAGAATAGAATCTACATACACTGCCTTTATTCTGCTTCATTCTTGCAGTGATAGCCTTTCATCTGGAAGGAGTATTGCTTTTCGTCTAGACTTGAATTGTTTTGCTCCTAGATGTTGGGAGAGAGGAAGTTCCCCTTCACACTGAGGAACAGCAAAAACATCCTGAAAAACTCCAATGTAATTGCCAAATTCTGCCCTTAATTACCCTTCCGTACTTGCACTGATTTCCACAGGGATCAGAAAGTCTGCGTTTTCAGTGCTGAAATGTCCACATAGGTTTTCCTTCAATTAAGCGGAATGTATACCCACATATTTTTTGAAGATTAGAATGTTTTCAGTCACTTCAGCACCGTTAGCAAATAGTGCAGAGTAACATGAATGGAGCAGCTGGGGCTGAGGACCTGAGAACACGTGGGGGGTTGCTGCACAACAGCTTTGGCCTTGCCCCGCTATGGCATTACTGTGGTCTTTATAGACAAGGAAACTGCCAGCCCCAATGGGACTGATGGGGACTAGAAAAGGAGGGACAGTGAAAGAGGAAAGAGAGACAGATTCAAGCCCTTTGGGATAGTTCATCCACTCAGGGATGGCAACAGAGCAGAAAGAAAGGAAAAGATAGTGGTGAGAGGATGTCACTGAAAGAAACAAGAACCATTCTCATGGAGGACTGGCAGTGAATACAGAGGTGCAGGTGCCTTTGCACCGTGCAGGGGGGATGCTTATACCACATGTCAGTTGTAGTGGAAATGCTAAGTCATGCCTTGAACCAGTGATTGATCACATGGTAAGAAGGCAGGGCCCACCCAAGGGAGCTCAGGTGCACACAATGTACCTGAATGACCAGAATGGGTGGTGCCAGGATCCACTCCTTCCCAGACATCATTTAAGGGCTGGCAGTGGAGGTGAGGGTATCTCCTTAGAGTTCCCTGTGTACCTGAGGCCTTCTAAAGGTGAGCAGATTCTTTTCTTTGTTTCTGTGCTTACAGCTGTTGCATCTGAGCAAATCTTTGTTTTCTGTAGCCTGGGACTTTGTTACTCTGCTGTCACTGATGCACTTTCTGTTGTGTTACACTTGTGCATTCCTTTACTGGTTTGGAGTATTTGATTGCACAAGGGAGTAGTATTTAGTCTAGCAATGTAAGTAGTATTTAAGTGTCTATAATGTTTCTGGAAGGTATTTGGTCAGTAATGTTAGAGACCAGTTTTCTTTCCTACCTTTTAGGAAAGCCTACAAAATATATGTTACTGATGAGTCAGCGAACACCTGAGGATAACTTCTTGTGAAAGGGATGGTGCATTTAGCTGCTGCATCTCATTTTAACTTGTGTCAGTATGTGCACAAGAGCAGATAATAATTTATTGCAGTGATCTTATCATAGTTACTTACCACATGTACCTATTTGGAAAATAAATACACACATTGTCTCAATTAAATATTGAAAAGCTATCAGATCAAAGTTACTTTCACTTATGTGACTTACTGTTAATGTTCACCTAGATGGGACAGCTGCTAGATACCAATTTCTGTGTCATCTGGTCTCAAAGATGACGACAAAAATCCTGTGCTTCCTATGAAAGCAGCTTTACTATGTGGTGCCATAGGACCTATTTATGCAAGTGTTTTTAAAGCTGTTTTGCTGAATTCTGCCATTGGGTTAGCATCCACGTTGCCCTTATAAGTGTGAACCACAGGTTTCTCTTGCAGCATTCTGATCACTTTTTTTTTTTTTTTTTTACAGATATAGTCTTCATATTCATTTGCTGAACATAAAATTACATGTTCTCATGAATTTACTTGACCTTTAAGAAGCTGAACAACATAGGTGTTTAGTGATTAACGTGGTATAATTCCTTTGTAAACAGAGTTTTCACTCACTTGGCCTGCAGTCAAAGCACCTGAATTAATTCTAATACCTTGTCTTGACTGGAAGAAGTAATTATATTAGTTTCTCAGTTTTTGCAAGTACACTTTTATTTAGATTCAATGCTCAAATTCCAAGCAGCTCGGTGCCCACGTAAGACATTCTTTGTCATCTTGAGGACTAATTTTAGACAGAATGTCAGCTACTAATCAACACTAAGCATCAGTCTAGATGTAGGTTTTCCAAACTACTGGATTAATATAGTGTTAGCAATGAAAATGTGTTTTATATGGTATCATAATTGCATGTAATGCCTCTGTAACGAGAGTTCACTTCTTTCTTCAGAGGAGTAATCAATGCTAAAACTCAGGAGAAAAGCATCTAAGTATGAAGAGACCAGCTAAGCTCTAATAGCTTTTGCCTTGTTTGAATTGGCAGGGGACCCTTCTAAAATTAGCATTAATGAATGACAGAAATAAAGGAACAACTCTGTTACACTGGATTGACATTCTCAAAGACCTTGAGACCAGGACTATGCAGCGCCATCAGATCAAAGATCTGTGTGCCTAACAGCATAGCACTGAGACAAGAATTGTAACTTAGTGACCACATCCACACCTTAGGCCTGTAAGATGTGAGCAGTTTGCAGCTATGCTATGCATGGTGAGTTTTCTTTATGCCCTTGCATTTTAAAAACTGAACAAGCAAATTTATTCAATTTGTCCAACACCTCAATGGCAACCTCCTCTTTTATGGTGACTGAGCAGTTCTGATGAAATTTGCCTGCTGTTTTTCCCCCAGGGTGCACAGGTGATGTGTCAGGAACAGGCAAAGGATAGGAGCACTTGGGAAATGTCAGTGAGGAGCTGGGCACAGCAAGGAGAGCTACAGGTGTAATGTGACCTCCAGTGCTCCACTGTGCATCCGCTGCTTTCAGTCTGGCAGCAATTTACAATTTCTAAATGAATCACTTTATGTAACAGACTATACCTGAAATGTTGCTGACTTCCGTAAGTTAATATTTTGGACACTAACTGTAGAACATGCTTTAACCCTGTAACCCATCAATATAGCAGCATGTTGAAAGGATTTTCCTTCTGATAAGGGATGACACATTTCCTTCAGTCATCACTGTTCTTGCCTATACATGAAGTTAATCATTATAAAAGGCAGTATGTATCATTCTTTAGCTAGAAGCAAACTACTGTAAATTATTAAGATGGAAGGATATACTAAGGATAGGTTTGGCCAAGGTCCAGATCTGTGTTGGGAGTTATTGACATGCATCACTTTGACACAGATGATCAGAGCTGTGCCAACGTGCTTGTTTTTTTTCCCCTATCTCATGACTTAACAGTCCTGTAAGTGGAATGTGTGTTACCTTCAGGAGAGAAGGCAGCCAAGCTCCTGGTGCTCCATATGCTTGAATTAAACTGGCCTAATAATTTGCCTGAGTCTACCTAGCTTTTAATTGCCTAGACAGCCAGAATCACTCTTTGATCAAACAGATCTGTTGTGTCACAGAATCACAGCTTTGATTTCTTTCTGGTCTTCTCACCTATCAATCTGTCATCAACTGCTAACTGCTTCTGTTCTGTGCCAATGAAATAAATTGTGGCTGTGCTTTTCTGGCCCAGTCTGGTAGCATCCTTTCTGGAAAAAGAACAGAAATACAGGCCCAGAACAGAGACAGTGACTGACACATGGTACTGTACAGGGAAAGGCACAACCGTGAATGAGAAGCTATGGGGCACCGCTGGGGATACTCCTGTATATAGGATCCTGGAAACAATCACAATGGGACCAAATGCTCTCTGAAACCAGCATCCTTCTCCAAATCTGGTTGGTAAAAGATGTAGGGGGAAAATGAGGGAGGCACAGAAAATATTGGTCTAGAAATACAGCAACAGTTTGCTACATCTTGTAGCTCAGAGAATTCCTGAAGCCTCTGGAGTTGTTTTTGTGTTTAGGAGTCCACGGTAATCTTCTCTTTGTTTGTCCATCTGTTTTCATTAGCCCTTTAACTTAGTGTCTTTGGCATCCAAAATTAGGAGTCCATTTATTCACCATTTCCAAAGTCAACAGATCTGAAAAGGCCCTGTTCTTTTTTGGTGTCAGCCAAGTACTTTTCCCCTCCAAGCCTTCTGATGATGTAAAAGTGGTTGAGTGTAATGAACTTCAGAAATCCTTTGTGGTATCAGAGACAAAGCTTGCCCATAATAATGGGAACAGTCCAGTGTCAAAGTTACTTCTCACTGCAGAATCGCTTATCTTTGCATCAGTTTCTTCTACTAACATCTAGTTCTAGGCTTTCTAATTTTTCCAGGCCTGAATTAGAAATATAGTGAAAGTGATTTATTGCTCTGAGCCACATTTATTTTCCTGCTTCTCATTTGACATAAGCATTCATGCCAGCCTTTAGGAACTAAAATGCATTTAAAATTCCTTACAAGGAGAGCAGTGGCAGTCATCTGTTTTACCTAGTGGCAAAGCTAGCTCTATTGTGTGGGGCCTGGGGCAGGGCCACAGAGATGGTGAAGGGCCTGCAGGATCTCCCCTATGAAGAAATGCTAAGTGAACTGAGTCTCTTTAGCCTTGAGAAAAGAAGACCGTAAGGGGACCTGATCCAGGTTTATAAATATCTCAGGTGTAGGGGGTGAAGCCAGACTCTTTTGAGCAGTGTGTGGAGACAGGACCAGGGGGAACGGACAGAAACTGCAGCACAGGAGGTTTTGCACAAATGTGCGCAATAACTTCTTTACGGTGAGGCTGACGGAGCACTGGCACAGGCTGCCCAGGGGGATTGTGGAATCTCCTTCTCTGGAGATATTCAAGACCTGCCTGGGCATCTACCTGTGTGACCTGGTGTAGGGAACCTGCTTTGGCAGGGAGGTTGGACTTGATGATCTCTAGAAGTCCCTTTCAATCCCTATGGTTCTGTGATTCTGTGTAAGGCAGAGGATATAGCTGCCACTGACAAGTTTTCAGATCAGCCAAGAAGGGTACTAGTCCCAATTTGGTAACAAAGAAGGAATAGCTTAACCCTTTCTGAGGATGAAAGCTTATTGGAAAGTTCCTAGAGGAGGAAATCTCCAAGTAAATATGCTTCCTCTTTGGCTGCTAGCCCTTAAATGAGGTTAGGGAGGGATGCACTCTGTATCTACTTCTTCTGGTCCTGCATGTGAGTTACTGACACTTGTACTCCCAGTGCTGGCTGTGGTCCCTTGATGGGTGCTCAGTCACTGGTTCAGGCTGTGACCTAATGGTTCCTGTACAGGAGCCCTAAGGAAGTGCCCTGCTAAAGGGCCTGAAGTGTCCCTGTAACACAAGGGGGAGACCTTCTTACATCCTTAACAAATGCTCATTCAGTTGGGCTGAATTCAGTCCCTGAATATGCTGCTATAATGCTATAGGTGAGGAGATATATATTAAGATACACACATGATGATAGATGTAACTATTACAGCCTATCTTAAGGCAACATCTGGTTCCCTTGAGAATCCTGGTAGGGTTTATTTTGGATATGCCATGGGAAGTTTGTATCTGTGCACTTACGCTACCTCCAGTTTCCAGCACTGAGCATATGCTTGTTGTGGGAGCCTAGGAAGCTGAAGCACATTTAGAGTTCCCTGTAACTGTTCCTTGTACAGTACATCAGCCTGTATTTCATTTCAGTAGTCTGCATTTTTTATTTTTTTATTTTTAGTGAAACCTTTAGGAAAAGACCAAATTAAAAAAAAAAAAAAAACGGAGTTTTACCTCTGTCTGAACGCAGGATGAACGTTCTTCTTCAGAGTGAAGAACAGCAACTAACTTTTGTTTGGATAACAGCATAGTGTATATGGCATTTTTATGAATACACATCTCACACCTGAGGCAATAGCAGCTATTTACACCAGCTGCAGAGCTGTCTGTGGTTTCACTTCTCTAATACATTTTCAATAACTACTTCCAATGCAATCTAAGCAGGCTGCTAATAATATTTTACTTACCTGCAGTATCAATTACCCAGTAATTTTTAAAAATGATTTTTAAAAATGAGTTTTTTCTTTATTGTCTAGCTTTTCACTGTGAGTGCTGTTAACCTTGTAGATCTTCATTTAACTTTAGCACTGCTCTACTCTTTCATACAAATACAATGCTGGAATGCATTTGGGAACCTAAGACATCTCACGTAAGATTTATATGTATGCAGAAAAAAAGGTGACCATTTTCTTAAAACACAATGTCTCTAGGCATTTGATTTACTAACAGTCAGGTTTACAACTGTTGCAAACAAGACTGCAATCACTTCCTGGCAGTGTTTTACAGGAATGGATCAGGAGATGCATTATGGCTAGAATAGAAGGGATCAAGCAATCAAGAGCAGCAGAGGAAAGCAGCATAGGAAGCTGAAGTCATTTGTTAATGATTAGTGGAAGAAGCCAGATCATAGTCGAGGTCTTGGAAGCCTCACTGTTGTCCTTGTTTTTTGATCACTTTGCTCCATCTTGCATGTGTGAATTTTGGCCCTAGTCATGTAGTATTTCTTTCCAGAGAACAAATAACATTTGGTTCACTTCCAGCAACAAACTTTCTTATACTTAATCAAACAGTTTATTAGAGCATGAAGGAAAATTGGTCATGACTTCAGTTCCTGTACTGCCTGAATTAACAAGCTGGCTTTTGCCAACACTAAACTAGGAAGTGCTAATGGTAATTAAAATCTATTTTCACACAGACCTCACAGTTTTAAGGCAGAGAAGTACTTGATACTCATGTGAATTTCCAGACTGTGTATTAAAAGTAAAAGGTGCTACTTTCCACAGGATGATATTATCTGTGGGAAAGAAATAATTAATAATTCTTGAATTATTAATGCAGGGTGTGATGTGGTATTATTCTCCTTTAATGTGTTTATGACTATGTACATTCTCTAAAATCTTTTGTTATGAGAAGTAAAGTGTAGTTTCAAGCAAGTATTGCTATTTTTTTGTTAACAAAAATATAATGATTAAAATTTTATAATAGCAAAATACAGAAGAGATAGTCTGTCCATTTCAATATTAGCACTATCAGCAGCTTCACTGTCATTTGGCAAAAGTCCATGTGGACTTGTTCAGTCAAGTTTCTCTCAGGTGTGTTTAGGTAAAGCACTTTATATTAACAAAGTACTCTTAACCCAAGCTGAAGTGGTACTGGGTTCCAAAACGTAATAATATTAATTATTCAACATATTCACACTATCAGTGAGGAAAATAAGGATAATCATACTTTGCTTTCCGCTTCATTTTCTAAGCCTGCTTCCTGGCTAATTCAATCTACTGGATCAGAGGGAGGGACGGACAGACAAGAGAGAGACTGAAAATGTCGACTGTCAGATCAGCAGGGGATTTGAATTAATGTTCTTTTGCACAAAATGGAAACATATGGGCTGCAGGGTGCAGCTCTCCTTGGAAAATTACTGCCAAAACTGTGCCATCTCTATTAACACAGCTGCTGGCTTGTGAAGCAGAAATCAGTTCTTTCTTATGTTAACCTTCAAAAAGCACTTTCAGAGTTACTGCACGCTAATACCCGTCTCTTTCTGCGCTACAACATTGCCTATAAAAACTCTATTCCAAGTCACATCTGTACAGCTCTGTAAGTGTTTCTGTAGGATGAATCATCCTACGGACTACTCTTATGGTAGCATGGAAGAATCAGAGATATGTTCATTCAGCCTCATAACTGTTACTAAGACCCCATTTTCCTCATGTGAAAAAGTAAAGCACACTTTAATACAAGATATTTAATAAATACTGTTCATTTCCTGGTATGGCATATTGCTCAATTTGTCTGCATGTCAGCTGATTTTCAAGGAAGAAGTTCTGTTCTCCTACATAATCAGATATAGATACTTCCTTTAGGTACTTCTTCCACAGGTGTTCTAGTTTGCTTTCCCACTGTTTTCCACAGGAAGTAGTGAGGATCTCTCATTTCTTTACTTGCAAACTCTGGGATTAACAGTCTCTTCAGATAAAACGTTTAAGATTTAAACTTAAGCTCCAAGAATAAAATGCTGAAGTGACAGTGTAATCTAATCTGAATAATCTGAAGTTACAGTAATCTATACAGGACTGCCTCCAGTGTGGAAGCCCTTGTTTCTGTGGAAGCCCACACCTCGGTCAGCACATGGGAGGAAGGAGGGTTATTATTAAGGCTTTGTATAGGAATGAAAGATCTGGTGTTTTCTGTATTACCATATACTGTACTCCTGTATTACCATATGCTGTATTATTTTACATAACTTCTCTTAATTTTTTCTGTGCTTCATCTCTCAGTGTAAAGTAACACACACTACTGTGTGAATTCACTATGGGACTATGTAGACTACAGGCTACAATGTAAAAGGCAAGGCAAAAATGTTAACTGTCTTGCCACTTTTTTTTTCCCCTTTTTCTCACATCATGTCTTCAGCATTTCAAGTCTGATTTCAGTGCAATCTATAAAATTTGTGCAAATAAAATGTACAGATCTGCTGGGCAAGTCTACCTTTTCCTAATTAAAACAGCACTACAATTCTTCAACCCACAGAAGGGAATGAAAGCTAGTATTAGCATTCAGACACTTCAGTTCCCAGTTACTAGAAGGAAAATAAACACACAACCACAAAATGGGAAAAAATCTGAACCCTAGCAAAATCAGTAACATTTCATAAGGAATGAATTTGATAAATTTTATGGATGTTATATTTAATGACCGTGACTCATTCATGATTTACAACTTGTTCTGCATTTGGCTAGTCATTTCAATTTAATTTTTATCACTGACTGAAGTTATTCAATTCCACCATCTATCAAAAGTAATTTGAATGATATATAAGTCCTCAAAAAACTCTTAAGTTAGTATCTTTTCAGTTCATTTCTCCCAACTAATTTCGTAGAAGATGTAGGCAAGCTTGTGTCAGAAGTTTTTCTTCCTATCTTTTAGGCAAAGCAAGTAGAAAAAAATCCAGTGCTGTATCACAGAATTGTAAGGATGAAAGGGACCTCTAAATATCTAGTCCAACCCCCTGCCAAAGCAGACTCCCTAGACCAGGTTGCACATCTGTGAGATCTGCCTGAAAAATCAAGAGTTTGTCAGAAGAATGTGTTTGCCTCATCAGGTTTCTGGATTTATGGGGGGGAGGGGGGGAGTTAGCACTATTTGTATGATGTGGAAGTGAGTGTGAATGGGACCAGCACGGATAATCAGCATGTCTTTGCAGCTTAGTAGCAGAATTAACCCCTTCCCATTTTGAGTGGGGAAATCTTTACCACTAATATAATGTCAAAATGGCAGGTCTCTCAGCCTTTTCTCAATAAGGGTGGTGTTCCACGTCCTTTATCATCTTTGTGGCCCTGAGCTGGACTTTTTTTCCAAAGAGATCCCTGTCTTTTTTGTACCAGAGAGCCAGGAACTGGACACAGTAGTCCAGGTGAGGCCTTACCAGGGCAGAGAAGAGGATCACCTCCCTCAACCTGCTGGCTGTGCAATTTTTAATGCACCCCAGAATGCCATTGGACTTCTTGACCACCAGGGCATACTGCTGGCTCATGGCCAACCTGCTTGTCCACCAGGACACCCAGATCTCTTCTCAGAGCTCAGCAGGTCTGAAGATCTTTTTTAAAAACCACACAGCCAGTTACTTCCCCTGTCAAATGCTGTGGAGATGAGACCTCTGGTAGCACGCTCTGGAGGAGAGTACTGACTCCAAGATGACTGAATTCCTCTCACTACCACTTGCATCTCCTGTTTCATCTGGGAATAAAAACCTAATTTTGACAGGATGCAGAAACTGTTTTAAAACTTTCCTTTTCTTCTGGCAACTGCTACACTTCCTCAGATCCTTTTTCTTTTTTTTTTTTTTTTTTTCATTCATTTTTAATAGAGGAGATATGAACTACTGAGAAACCATATTTTCAATTTCTCTTTGGTAAAAACCTTGTGCTTTTGGGGCACAGGTGTCATTTGAGCTGTACTTTTGACTCTGCATTTGTTTCTTTTAGCATCCACAATAGTTAGTAATAAAATGCAGATTGAAGCACTGGCTTTTTTTTTTTTTTTTTTTTTTTTTTTTATCCAGTGAGAGTCTGCCTGTTCAAAAATCCAGAAGTCACCAAAAAGGGGGGAAAAAGCATGCCAGAAAGTGAGAAAACCTAGATTTTAAACTAAATGCAAAAAACTAAATGCAAAGTTTCAAGAGCTGATGAATTAAGCAAAGCAACCATTTCTTCCCTATTTTGCTGACCTGGGTGTAGGTCCCAAACCGTATGCTAAAATGTGTGAGAAAGAAAAAAAAATAATCTCATCATATTTATGTTTTGTTTTTTTTTATTATTTGTTAGGTCAGCCCTTGCAAAATCCTTCACCCACTTACTGGAATGCATAGACTATTGAACTCGTACTGTCCCATTGTATTATAATGTCTATAATCTTCTGTGTTTTCCTAGATAGAGGCCATAGTCCTTAACAAGGACAGAACAAAGTAACAAAGAGGAAAAAGGGTGCTGGGGAATATGACTAGGTCTGCTCTGTAGGAAGGCATGAGCCAGAAAGAAGTTTCAGCACAGTCTGTTCCCTCAATGGCCAGGCCACAGCTCCACTGTATCTGGCAACAGCAGGCAGAAATCAGTGCAGATAACGGAGTCCACCTGCAGCCCCAGATGTGGCACGTGATGAATATGCTCTAGGGTCCTTCCAGTGAGTCCAGTCATGAGCAGCAGCAGCAGGAGACAGAGCCAGGACAAGACTACAGTGCAGTTCCACTCCACATGGCAGGCAGGTTCCTTTGCAGAGATCAGGGTAGGATAGCAGCTGCTCTCTGCGATTAAGACATATGGATGCCCTCAGAGCCCTAACAAAGCATTACTTACACGCAACATACGTTATATAAAGTACATGTGTTTCAGTTAATCAGAGTGCTGCTAGTACAGAAAGCCCTGCTAAAGACAACACTGGTTTTGAATTTTGGTCTACCGCTCTTTGACTTTTTTGGCAACTTGTGTTTCCTGTTGATAGTGTGAAATAATCTGAACGAGTATGAAGCTGTTGATAAAAAGGAAAAGCAAGCCAGCCAACCATATAAGTAAAAAGGTGTTATAACCTTTGAACTCCAGAAAGTAGGCAGGAGCAAGCCACAGGCCTTGTCCAACAAACCACAGAAGGAGCAGCAACACAGCGCGGCGCCAGGACATCTTAATATTAGGTATTATGATGGGCAAAAGGCACAGGTACCAGATGAAGTACTGGGACGTGCACACTTTGTTAAAACTCACAAAAATAGCGGTGTGTAGGAAACAACAAAAAACAAGATCTTTGTAAAACGCTACGGACACCACCAGGAGCAGCAGCATTTGGGGCAGGAAAGCTGCGAGCCCGAGGGCAAAGCTCCATTTGCTCTCCGCAGTTAAATACAACATGTAGAAATAGGGAGAGAAGTTGTGTCGGATATCCCTCCTGGTGAGGTGGTAGAGGTAGGCGTGCTCCAAGAACTCCCAGCCATACAGGCGGTAAAACACCACGGTCAGAGCGGCCAGCACGGATCCAGCGACCGCTCCGAAAAGCAGCACGTCGCGGTTCAGCACCCGGACGACCCTCCGCCAGAAGCCCCCTACGGCCGTAGCCTTGCCCGTCCCGCCCCGCCCCGCCGTCCTTTCCCCGCTTCCCCTCAGGTGCAGCGCTATGGGCAGCGCGTACGTCAGCGGGTAAATCTTGAGGTGCACGGCCAGCCCGTAGCACAGCGCGGCCCGCCCCGCGCTGCCCGCTTCCAGCAGGTGCAGGGCGGCCAGCACCAGCGCGGCCACCAGCGCCTCCGCGTTGCCGCGGCTGGACACGGCCATGGGCAGCGGGTTGAGCAGCCAGGCGGCGGCGCAGCACCCGCAGGCCCGCCCGGCGGAGGCCCCTCGGCGCCGCAGGGCGCGGTAGGCTAAGGCGGCGACCGCCAGGTCCCCGGCCACGAAGAGCAGCTTCCCGAAGAGCTCGCCGAGGTAGACGTTGGGCGTCAGCAGCCAGGCCAGCAGCGGCGTGTAGCGGTAGGTGGCCCGCCGGTAGGGCGACCGCCCCTGGGTCACCAGCCGCGCCGCGTCCGTGAACACCCGGTAGTCGACGTCGGTGTACCGCACCCGCATGGCCGCGTCCTGGTGCAGCCCGTACAGCACCAGGCTCAGCCTGGCCACCAGCCCCGCGCACAGCGCCGCGCGCAGACCCGCCATGGCCGCGCTCGGCACTGCGCATGCGCGGCTGTGGCGCGATGGCGCCTGCGCGGTGCGGCGCTGAAGCTTCTAACGCCGCAGCGGTGGCGGGTTAAGGCGCCTCATTATAGGATGGGGTCGGGGCTCGTCTGACGCTGTTAGCGCGGCCGTCCCCCAGCCCCGTGAGGCGGCTCTGGAGGCAGGGAGAGAAGCGTCAGTAACACGCTGCCCTCTGTTAGCGATGGCTTTTCCCTAGTCTGCAGTGCTCGGCTGCAAAGAGTGCGGTCCCGCGGAGCCTGAGCGGAGGGGCAGTCCGTGCCTGTATGGCGGCTCCGAGCCCTACAGCTCTACACGTGCTGTGTGAGTTCAGAAAGAATAGGATAGAGCAAATTCTCAGCTGCAAAACACTATTTCTCAGCATAGTCACCGCTGTTAGCTATGCATTTTTATCAGCAGTGACCAGGAGCCTGCATGGCATGTTCCTCAAACTCTGCACCGGTGAAGGTTACCCACTGTTTCACAGCTGATATGATGGTGTTGCTGAAATGTAGCAACACTCACTGTGATCATATGCGCTGTTTGGTCTCCTTAAGCATTCAGAAAGCATTAATGAATGTCAATGGGAACAGTTTTTTTCTGCATAGAGTAATTGTCCTACACCTTTGCTTCATCAGCACTTCCATGTCAGGTGCCATTTTGACAGACTATCTCTCTGCTGCCATCTGTTACATGGCAACAACACGTAAAATCTGCCTTCAGTGTCATGGGCCAGCATAATAAAATAGGTGATGATACTTCCAGTGCATCCTTCATACTAATCTGAATGTCTTACATAAAATCATCAAATGACTTATCCATTAATTTACCATATGACACAATTAAGTCCTAAAGCTAGGGTTTTTTTTGGGATGTAGATACTCGTTCCGAAGTTTTTGTTTCATAAAGTTTATTGCTAGACATTAACTTTTCTTGGCATCTTCCCGTTTCCTCCCAGGATTGTCTGCGATTCTTCTGTTACTACCTTTAATGGAACATGTTTTATTATTTCAGATACTTTGTGAAAGCTGTCTATTGCTGGAAGAGAATTCATTGCAGTTAATTTGAAGTCAGAGTTAAATGTTACTGTCTAAATAATACTAGTTTAATGAATAGATGTTTCCATTTGGAAGTCTCTGAGATGCTTTTTTTTGTTTGTTTTGTTTCTGACAGTTTGTTTTCAGACAAATATTTTATTCTCCTCTGAAGTTAACAGAAGTTGTGAGGCTGTCCCTAGTGACTGTTTATCTGGATTCTAAAGAAGAAAAGGTAGGTAATTTAATTCTAAAGTGTTCTAAAGTTAATAAGATGGAAAAACTACCTTAGCTATTGTTGTATATTATATAACTGTATGACATTGCCCATGCTGAAAAAATAATTGATTTTCCTTATCAATAATTTAACATCTTGAAAATAAGCCTGAAGCTCTGCAGAGAATTAATGTCTGGCTCAAAAAGGTATTTGGCTTCAGATTTGATACCAGCTTGCTTAACCTGATTTGTCATGTACTGTAGACTTTAATGCAGGAAGGAGGGCAGTCTTATTAAAGCTGTAAATCTGTTGTTCCTGTAGAATGCTGCTTTTATTTATATAAGTCATGAGGAGCCGCTTTTAGAAAATGATAGAAAATAAAAGCTAATAAAACCACTGAGACTGAAGCTGACTGATTCCAGTGCACATGAAAATGGAAACAGTATGAAGGAAAATGTGGAGCGGAGTCAAGAGTAATCATGCTTAAAATATGAATTAAATAGAAATGCTTATGGGAATATATGAACATCTATTTTATTTGCACCTGTGTATGTGCATATATGTAAACAGACCTTTTCTGACACACATTGTGTATTTGGGCTACATAGTCTCAAAGATGATACCATCAGATATTTTATAAACTGGACTCTACTGAAGAAATGTCAGCAGTGAACTAAAAGATGATTTTGATAGCGTGTAGGAAGGAAGATCTTGGACAATAGCTGATATATGATCTTCAGACTTCTAAAAGGGGAGACTGCTGTGCTATGACTTATTTGGATTCCCTTTCAATTCCTTTGTTTTTTGAACTTGGAATTTTTCCTTGCAAGAGAAATATTCCTGTGTAATGTATGTATCAACTGCCACTGTGATTGATAAAGCAATTGGTAGGATCAGTTTCTTGCAGCACATAAAATTCGATAGAAAAAGTGAGTAACATTTATGTTAGATATTTTGGGCTTGGTAAAGTAAATTATTTTTGCAAATATAAATGATGCCTTTCAAATATTTGCATTGTGTTGAACTTCATCTATTTTTGGCAAAAGGGAAGTATGGCTAAGATTGTATAATGACATGTTCACTTTTGCTTTAATCCTGGAATGAATAATACAGTAGGTTTTTTAAAAATAAGGTGAAAAACACAGTAGATCTCTTCACAAAAGTGTCACCGTTATAAATATAAGGTCACAAGTTTGCACTTAATTTTTTTCTGTTAATATACATACTTAATACTGATGGATATATCTCTTCCCTTACTCACACATTATGCTAAAAGTGTGGCTAGTTAGAGAATGTGATATGACTTGTAAAGGAATTTTTTTCATCATATTATGGTTTCTTACAACATGTTTTAAGTGTTTGCAGGGTCCTGCTTGCAGTGATTATGTTGGTCGTGTGGTAGCATAGTGAGTAAAACGCTAAGCCCTTCAGGAAAAACAAGTGCCTATAGGGGAACCTGATAAAAGTTATTATTTCAGAAAAAAAAAAACCAAACAAAACTACAGTTGAGAAAATGCATGCGGAAGGATTGTCAGCAAGAATAAGTCTTTTTGAAGTATGATGCTGACATAGGGAGAGATTAACGAAAACATGACCTGATTTGATTTAAGGCAGCCATAAGGGTCCTAAACAGTTTTCAGACATAATACATAAAAAAAGTGAATAAGGGAAATATTTTGAGTCTATAGACTCTTAATACAATGTTTTCCAATTATTCTGAGGAATAGAAGAGAGAAACCTTGGGAAGTATCTGTTTCACATTTCACACATTATTCTTTTATCACATGTAGAAAATAGGTTGTAGCTATAGCAGGAAAAATCTGTCTTGAGTGTGGGATAGACCACCACGTTCTGTATTGGTGAGACCTTTGCTAATACCCAGTTCCTGAGGTCATATGGAGATAGATGGATGAGGCAGAAAACTATATTTTGATCTTCTGCTCTCATTTTTCAGATTGAGAAGTAGGCATCAAATATAGAAAGAAAATCATATCAGCTCTGCTACTAAGTTTGTTTTTCTTCTTCATTGCTTTCAGAACAGGTGAGAAGACATGGAAAAGTGCAAGAAGTAATCATCAATAATTTGTTTGGAAGTGGGTCTAAATGATTTCTTTGGCTACGTGGCTGAAGTAATGAGTGTGGAATTATGAGCTGTAACTCAAAAGTTAAAGAGGCTGTGGTTGAGGCCAGAATTTTTATGTCATCCCTTGAAACAATACATGCTGGCTCTGTACCACAAACCAAGTACTTTCCTGGATAGCTGAACTATGGAAACTTTGAAACTTGACATCTTCTAGTTTACATGTCCACTGAATTCAGTGGGATCCAATAACGTGAATTTTGGTCAGATGTTTTCCTGAGGAAGAAGCAGTCATAGTTTCTCTCAGTCTTCCTCCCACTCGCCTCAGTTTCATTTTCCATTTAAGTTCATCCTGCTACTTTTTCTACATAGGGGAATTCTGGTTTACCTGACTGCCTGTTCTCATGAAGTCAGTGGGAATTTAATCTCTGAATATTGTTCAGTATTGTGCTACTGCAGTAGAAGTAGGGAAGCACACACAGTTTGTATAAACTCACTGGGCCCAAAGCACACAGAAGCAGTTCTGATTAATGAGTCCTTTAATACAGCAGAGAGCTTGTAACCTGCCACAGTTCCACTTCCATCTGTTTGAGCATCCTTCTGTGCTGTGCTCTTTTAATCTCCCAGTTAAAAGGACTAGAAGTAGTGTTATACCAAGAAATACTAAACCAAATACTAACCAAAGGTGGTTAATGAAAGGAATGGGAATGAAGTGTTTTGAATTCCTGCAGCAGGAATTCAAAACACTGGGGAATGAATGTTACCCTGAGCATCACTCCTAAGTGCTGTGATCAGTAATTATCCCTTCTTCCAGAAGGTAACAACGGTCCAGCAAAGTTACACAGAACTATTGAGACCAGGCTTTGCTGTTCTATGGCTATGTTCGTATTGGCATTTGTTTGTTGAGGTAGGAGCAGATAATTCTACTTATGGATATAGTCTCAAATTAAATTGTGCAACATTGGCTGACATGAACAGTAAGATATGATCTTCACCCCCGCTATTTCTTGTGCTTTTAAGCATCAAATGGAATTCCAAGGATGTGGTGTTGCTTTTTTTCCCTGCAGACAGAGATGAATTACAAGTCTCTACTGTAGATAGTTCCTATGTAGCACTAAAAGGTTTCTAAAATTGCTTAATAAAATCAATGATGTGGCTTTTTGCTCTTGTCTTTATGGTCATAGCTGATCAATGTATCAGGGAAGTTAAGATCTTCAATTCTTTTGTTTTGTAACATGAAAGAAAAAACACTTATGAAGAGCCGCCTTTCCTTCTCAACAGTAAACATCTTAATGTTTCTTCTGTCAATAACCTCGAGAGCATTGTTGCACTTCAGCACAGGGTACAAACACTGAAAAATATATTAAAAAAAAATAAAGTCTCCTAACCTTTGCTCTTCTTCTTGTTTCCTGATGGCATTTTGATCAAGACAGAAAGAAGATGACGCATAATTCTGGGAGGATGTGGGATCAGTGGGAACACATCACAGTGCTTATGTGAGGGGTTCATATCCTACCACCTAGATCTCATTTGTAGTGTCATAAGGTCTTGAAGAGCTGTTCACAGAAACAGGAAAGGAGACTGAAGTAGTATGTTGGATGTTTTAAAAAGAATCAGGCCTATAAATTCTGCATTGGCAATATTTATGAGCAAAATTAGATGGCTTTTGGATTATTATGTGGCTTCTTATTGCCTCACACTTCATCCTGTTTACCCAGCTGTGGTTATGTGGCTGATTAGAAGCAGCTGCTAGGAAAGGCAGTGCCTGGCTGCTAGGGCTAACTCTGCTGGAAGAGCTACAGAGTATGAAGAGCTGCAACAGGTAACAGTTTGTGTGTGGGGAGTGTGTAGGAATTCTCCTGTGAAAATGGTAGAAGAGGGAATGTATTCTTCTATGAAGAGTTCTATGATTTCCTGTTTTTCAGTCAATATGTCTAGAAGAAAGTTCAGGTGGGTTTCTCAGTTCCTCTGTGCCTGGAAGGAAGTAAAGTAATGGGAGCAGATGTTAGAGTGCTCTAGTTGTGGGGAAGCATGGATAATCCTCTGACTTTCCTAAAGCTTGTTTTGAGCTTTACTTCTAAGCTGTATCTAGCTGAGTAGGAAAGAGCTGAATAAAAATAAGAATCCTCTCTTAGGTTTGTTTGTAAAAGACTGCTGTGGATAATTGTTGGTACTGATAACTAGATATACAAGTAGATGGTATATAGAGATAATAGGTTAATGGAAACACCTTGAGTTTCCATGTCTGAAAGATTCATAGTACGTAATTGTTCTCTGATGGATAAAACTCAAGATACTCCCTCTGGTAAAGAAATGAAATATCCTTTCAGCTACCTGCAGTGCTTTTGGCCTTGACCAATAAAGGGCTTCCCTGTCTTAGGACATAAGTATTTTAAAACTAGTTAAATATCTTCTGAAACTAAAAGTATATTGCTTCTACTGTTATTGAAAAGAGATGGAGAAAATAGTTTAAGTTATGGAACGGCCTTATAATTATTTGAGGAAGGAATCCTCAATTTTTGGAAAAGGTTTTAAATGCTTTTGTAGGAAAATGAGCATGTGATTTTCTATTGCTTTTCCCTTTCCTCTTTTCCCTTTCCTTTTCTTTTTTTAACTTGTCATATAGGTATCCCTGACTGATAATTCCTTTCATGGTATCCCATTCTGTTTTGCATAGCGACTAAGGTGCTATTATACATTTAAGCTAAAGAGAGAGGTTGTTGAAAAGAAGGAGGTGTAGAGAATGAATCCTTATGTAATTGCCTTTGGAAATTGATTTTTATTTTCTGTAACTTAATAGTATTTTCCATCTCCTGTGAATATTTATTTAGTCGTGGTTCATTCATATTCTCTTACAGGCATTTGGCTGGATTAGTTAATTACAGACACTTTCTGTTTTTCTGCCCTACCTCTTACCATGTTATGCTTCAAGAGAGTGATGCTCCTACAGTGTATAATTACATGGTAGCATAGTTGGTGCTGTTTTTGTCAGTTACAGTTCTATCTCTGCCTGTTGCCTCCTTGTTGTATAGGATGTTGTTATCGTAACTGTATGTACAAGCATCTTTTAACTTGGTCTTCAGAGTTTATTAATTTGCTGTTGATTCCAAGTGACTGCTGTGCCATCAGTTATTCCCCGTTTGTTGTACTAAACAATATTCTCCATTACACACAAACTCAAGGTGCTGTCCAGCCCCTTTTGCTGTGCAGGTCTGCTGTGCCTTGTTCAAAAGATGAATGAATACTCCACTGTTAGGAACACACTGTTTCACTATTAAGGATCCTCAGGAAAGTGAAAAATTCTGTGGGAAAGTAAAACCATAGTAGCGAATTTGGGCAAGTTGTGTTCGTAGTTGTCAGATGATTTGCATGGAGTGTTCTCCATCTGCACTATGTGGTGTAACTGGTAATGGACATGTCACTTGTTTCAGTGCTGTTTGGCTATCTTCATTCTGATTATTGTTGAATTTCAGTGTTTGTCCTTGCTGACTGCAGCATCGCTGAATTTGACAGGTTGTTGCCAGAATTTGAGTCTGCTGACATAAACTTTGCATGTGTGTCAGCAGAGAGTCAACAAATAATTTTCTTGTGTAAGAGTAGATCCTGCTTTGTTTATGTAAAGTAGGAGATCAGGAAAGGAGGGAAGGGGGACAGCTGTATCTGATATTTATTTGAAGAATCTTTCAAAGAGCTGATTGTGCCAAAAATACAGCACAAAAATATCCCTCAGGCAAGGTGTGCCTTAGTTTGAAATATTGATACAATGAAAAGTAGTTTTCTTTATTTAGGCTGCCTTGTATTTGTGCAAATAGTAAGGTAATTATTTCTGTAAAAATAACAAGTCAGCAGTTGATGCTTACTGAGCTATGCTATTTTAGGGTGATGGAGATCTAATTTAGAATTCCCTGAATAACTCAAACTCAGTGCAAAATTAGTGTTGTGTGGAAATACGAGTCATGTTTGTACAAAATATAGTCGTTATTTACCCTGGATCTTAGTCTTTAAATGCTTAGCTTTGTAGGGCTTTCTGAGTAACTGCTGGAAATCAGAAGAACAGAAAATTTTTCTGTTTCCAGTATAAATCACTCTTTAGAAAATTTTAGCTAACATAAAGTAGAGGTAGCAGAAAAATGAAATTTCAGTATCAGTGAATCTGTGGCTTCCTTCAGAAGAGCTGCTGTGTCAGGATTTAATTCCTGATAAAATGTTTTTTAGTGACTGTGACATAAGCAATGATTTATTTATTTATTTATTTATTTATTTATTTATTTTAATATCAAATGGCTAGAAAAACCCAGAATGTTGTTTCTGGTTTTGCTTTGTTGACTTTCTAGCTGCTTTACAATTGATATAGAAGGACAGTTTTTCTTACTGAGATCCAGGCTTTCCGTAGAACTGTGCAGGGAAAAACTGAATAGCTCTTGCCTAGGGATTGTTGCTACAGTCTCCCTTAGTGTGATCAGCAGAAAGATTAATTTTTTCAGTATCCCTTTTGATGTTCCTCTGAATTTGAAAGCTCAATCTTCTATGAAGTAAGAGTATCTCAAGAAAAAAGCGATGCCATGGTGAGATTTAAGTTCTACATACGTACTTTGATGTCCTGTGAAGGCAAAATGATTGAGTTCTTGTGGACATTTTCTAATGGAAATAAACCATCCTGTCTACCTGACCCCTTGGAGAATTCTTAAGAACTTCACAAGCTCATGACAGGAAATAATCTTTAAGCCCTTTTTTCATCTGTTTCTCCTTATGCTTCACAGAATTGCCATGGCTACGCCTTTCCTTGCATGTGGTATAGTAATCACAGCAGTATCATGCATTTTTTGAGGAATGCTTTCCAAAAAGAAAAGTAATCCAGCTTCCACACAAACCGGTGAAGATTATAATAGGTAATTCTAATCCGGCTTATTTTTTAGTATTTTGTGTTTTTTAATAGAGCAAATATTAGCACATTATGTTTCTCCAAACCTAGCTGCTTATAAGTGAGCAATGAGGAAACAAATGCTAAAAGTAATCTTTGTCATCACAGTGATTTTAATTGATGTGTGGATTTTTTCTTTTATATGGACTTTTAGAATATCTGGCTGCAGTCCTCTGGATTTTGAGACTGATTTAGAGCTAAGGAACTTCACTCTTACTTTTTTGGGGAAGCTGTGAGAAGGGGAACCAAAAAGTTTTTCTTAGATATTTTTCAAAACATAAACTTTTTATTAACGTTGGAATCATGGCAGCTTTCTCTGTCGATTAGGACACTGGGATTATGCCTTTCTGGATGTATGCAAAAAAAAAAATGGAATCAGAATGGGAGACATGGTATGGGTTAGCTAAGCATGAAGCTTGAGTATTTTAATCACTGTTATTCTACCCTGCTTAGAACAAGTTCCTTCCCTTGCTTTTGTTGGGCCTGGGTTATCTGCGCTCACTACAGATCTTACATTTCTGATGTCTGAGGAAAGAGAGCTGCTGAAAAGAGATACTGACAGGTGATGCTGGTGAAGCAGCGATTTTGAAGGTTTGTTTCTCATGCTAGTGACAATGGTGCTGAGAGGATCAGACACTATAAAGATTTGGCAGGTGACTTGAGGAAAGAAACATCACAGTGTGTCTTACAAGTAAGAACTTGCAATCAAGTAGATGCTTACAGTAGTGTTTGTAATAATGCCAGGAGCATTCAGTTATTGTATTCTCACTTGGTAATGTCTTGCACACCATTCTAGTCTCTACAATTTTGATGCAGATGGTGCTGAGACACCTTCCAGGTTAAACCACAGCAGTCATTTTGGTGCCCAGTATGGGGCTTAGGTCAGCCCTTGGGAGCTCCTGGGAGTTACAGAGCTATACTGCTTGCAGTGAGTGAAGGGGTAAGAAGTAACAACGTGGATAGAAGAGAGGGAAATAAGCAGCAGGCAAGGTGCTACGTATTATAGTTCCATAAGAACTATATTATATTATTAGGCAAAAAACTGACGTGTGACCAGCAAACTACCACAGACTCCTGTATTAATTTGATTCGTTCAGATCTGCTATTATCTCAACCCTTCAAACCCCACATGGTCTACTGGGTAGCAATGCTGCTCACAGTAGGGGAGCTAGAACTAAGTAATCTTTACAGACCTTTCCAACTGAAACCATTCTATGATTCTGTGGAATACCATCGTTACGTTTGTGTGAAGCATTATATACTGGAGTGGAATCCCCTATTGCACACAACAAAAACTTTTTTTTTTTTTTTTTTTTTTTTTTTTGAAATGAGTGAAGGGGAAAAAAGGGTGAAATTCTAGGAGATAAATCTGAGCAACTACTTGAGGCAAAATATTGATTATCAGTCTACCCAGCAACTTCTGATTTCATTGATCATTTTTAAACTGCTCTACGTACGTCACAACATATCTTTGATTACATATCAGCATGTGTAATGTTGATGCTTTTGTAATTCTTTGTTAGTCCAGTGAACAATTATGACATTAATTACTCCATTTTTCCATAGTGCTTTTCACATAAAAGCGGAGTCACATTAAAATTGAAGGAAATCCAATCGAACTTGCCAGGCAGTTTCTGGTTTAAATTTGTTCAAGTAAACAATCAAAAAAAGGATTCAAATGTAGTCTTCAATAATGTTGTGAGTCTTCTCTATTTCTTTAAAGTTCTCTAGTTCTTTAAAAAGACTTCGGGTCGCCAATAACAGTTCCATGCGAGAGTTGGTTTGATTTGGATGTTTTTGAAGATTGAAACAGGCCTTCTGGAAACAATCTTTGTGAAGGTGAAACTGAGTTAAAGGTTAATAAGATTGGAGAGGGAAATCCTGGTTAGTGGTGAGGGGAAAATGTAAACCATAACTCTTGCAGGCTTGGATTACTAGCTTTTAGAGGTTAATTTGTAACAAAGAATTGTATGACGTGTTGATTTTAAAGAAGTACTTTGTTTGCACGCAAGTTTTAAGTCTTTGTTCTTTCCACCTCTGCAGCACACCTTTAAAAATTAGTCTGTATTGGTGAAAAAATGCTAAAAACAGTCCTTGGTTTGTCTGATCAATGATTCACCATGATAACCCCATTTTCTTGTTTAGAGCAAGATAATGCAGAATATCAAGTTTTTTGATGTGTAGACAGTCTCTAATGATGCTCAAGCCAATAGTGCAGAACTGAACCACCTGACCTTCTGTAGATTTGAGAACTGACTTCTTTCAGCATGCTCTCGCTGGAGGAATGGCCTAGAAATATTTACATGGTATAGCACTGAAAGAAAGCGGCCTGGATTCCCTCTGTGTAATGCTAACTTCCTAAAAGTTTAATGTCTAACCTAAGCTGTCTCTAATTAATGGAAAGAGGTGTTTATGTCCGGTTAGCTGGAACAGATGACTCCACCAAATAGGACAGATGGAAATGGTAGATGAGAGAAATACTCTGCTTCTCTGTATCTTTCATATGCTCTTAAAATGAATCATTAGATGTGAAAATACCCTTCCTTGGGTCTTTCAGGGCATGTCACTAATAATTCTGTCCCACTAACTTATAAGGTCATCGTGCTTATTGTCTCTCTTTCCTACTCCATATAAAATATACATATGGATACTGTGGATACATTTTAGTAACAAATTTCACTGAAATCAGGAATACCAGGTTGTTAATTAGATCTTAGCTGTAACCTAGGATCTTATCTGAAAGATGATAATGAAGGAATAAATAAGGACACATTTAATTTCTGTGGTCAATCCCAAGAAAAATGAAAGAGGCATGTAAAGAATCTTATTCAGGAGCAGAAGCAGGAAGGCTGTGGTAACTGTATGGTGTCTTCTACTGAACCATTCCTGAATTGATGATGTGCAGCATTTGAACTAAGTATAAACTAAATTTAGTCCTTTATAATAAATAAAAATTAAGAGCCCATTTCTTTCTATCTCTTCAATGTCATCTTTTTATTTGTGATACTGTCTTCAGGTTCATCTGCCTCTATTTTGCCCATATTTCAGTTTCTTTTACTGATTCATAAAATGTACTGACATCTCAATATACAGTCTTCTCCTTTCTTTAATAGCCTTTTTTCTTGGCTTTAAATCCTGAAGTACCTACTCCTAGATAAAAGTCAGGAGATGGCAGACATATATAAATGCTTCTGTGAAGGAATGAGTACATTGGTCACTAGGCTCCATGCCTGAAGCGTTACATTAAGAATGCAGACTTTCTCTCTATACGCAGGAATATACCCTGAGTTTTAACAGTGTTAGATAGGAGTGAAAATTAAAACTGTGAAGATACTACCTTTCTTTTTCTTCTTAATTTTAAAAAATTTTCTTGAAATGGGGAAATGACACACATGGAGATTCCTAAAATTGCAAACAATATTAGCACAAGAAATTTTCTTCTTCCTCAGTTCTCTTTGTTTTCTTTCCTTAATTCATTTTCTGTCCTGTCTCTCATGCTTCCTGTTTGGTGAGATTGGAAATGTGAGATGTCGTGCCTCACCAAAGTACTTTAGAAGGTCTTGTGTGTGTCTGTAACTGGCTGAAGATTTTTCTTCTTATCCTGGACAGTGCAGGCATATAGAAAGTTATTCTTTCTTCTTTGCTCTTAGATTTAGGTATTTTGTCTGTATGATAATATTGATTGTATATCTGAGAAAAGTATCTCAGTGGACAAGTGACTCTAGGATTACTCAGCAGCATAAATTGATATCTGTCCTCCTTCAGATCTGCGTACAATCTGTCTCTGCCTACACTCCAGCTCACACTTTCTTCTTACCCTGTTACAGTGTCTCCTGCCTCGGATTCTCAGTTCATGTCCTTTTGTTAAGACTAGACAATTCTAATACTGCTTTTCTATTAAAACTCCCTCATGTTTATGAGTTGACCTTTTGAGGAGGAAAGTCTTTGTTCCTCATACAAGTCTGTTCCTCTTCATCTCTTATGGTATCTTCATCAAAATGCACAGTTTCCTTCTTCCAAAAAGACTGCAGTTCAGAATGGCTTGGCTTGGTTCAGCTTGGTTTGTAACATTACAAAACAAAAGTAGGGAAATGCCTGTTCACAACACCCCTTCACCATCTTGCTGAAGAGACTTCAGAAAAATTCAGACTAGGACAAACTCCTGTTATGGAAATTAACCCAACAGTTTTATCAGAGTTCTAAACAACTTCAGTGTTTAGGAGAAATGTTAGCCAGCTTTAACTCAGCCTTTTTTATGCTTGTTCATTCAGGCATACACATTATTATGCTTGCTGCTACATGTTTTACCTTGGCAAGTCCTTAGCATGCTCTGATAGGAAGGAGGTTTGCTAGCATGTTAGATTTAAACTAAAACAGATCTGGATCTGAGTTCATGAAAACAACAAGAACAAACAAGAACTGTATTTACAGGACATTGTGCACATATGCTTCAAGAGTCCAGAACTTCTCAATATCACAGTGCTTGACATACAACCAGTAGAAAGGACACCAGCCTAAATTTGGAAATGAGATAAAATAATATGCTTAGCACAAATACTCTTAAGTGTATAGCTCTTGCCCTTGCCTGTGATTTTTGAGTACTCAATGTGTTATTTTCACAAACTGTTCTAGTTCAGCCTATTTCTCCCCCCCCAAGTTCTAAAAAAACTGTGGGAAGAAGTCACACATCTTTAACATATATTCATTATGATAGACTGAAAATAATTCTAAGTAAAGTAAAATGTTCACAGCAACTACAATGAATGAAGAAACTGTTATCTTACACCTTGTTACTTTTGTACCGATATCACAAAATGTGATATCACTGTCAAGGAGAGCTCAGAAAAAGTTGAACAAGCAGTCTTGTTCATAAGACCTTCTTTACAGGGTCACAGGTCACTTTTTCAGACAGCCTCACAAGA
Organism: Callipepla californica brunnescens; assembly: GCA_023055505.1. Classification (NCBI taxonomy): domain Eukaryota; kingdom Metazoa; phylum Chordata; class Aves; order Galliformes; family Odontophoridae; genus Callipepla; species Callipepla californica. The sequence continues at coordinate 34,247,783 of JALIRH010000003.1, read as the reverse complement.
AGCAATTGTCTCTGCTTTTGCATCAACTATAAGGGGAATGGGAGAAGGAATGGTGACTAGTTTAGACCTTAAGACTGTGTCTGTGTTAGGAACCTAGATTCATAGATTCATAGATTCATAGATACATTAGGTTGGAAAGGACCTACAAGATCATCTAGTCCAACCTTCCTCACACCACCATCCCTACCCACCAAGCTACTAAATCAAATCCCTCAGCACCTCATCTAAACGCTTCTTGAACAGCGCTAGGGACGGTGCCTCAACCACCTCCCTAGGCAGGCCATTCCAGTGCCGGACCACTCTCTCAGAGAAAAAATTTTTCCTCAAGTCTAATCTAAATCTTCCCCGGCACAACCTGGCTGGGCAACCCAGGGGGTTGGCTGGTTTGGCAGAGGACCCCATCTTAAACAGCACTGGTAATTAATTTGAAGTAGTGGCTATTGGAAACAATATGAATATCTAAATGCACTTTCAGATAATTTGTTTCAATTTAAATGAAACTGAAATGTAAGACAGCAAATAATAGAGCTCCAGACTTTCCATCTTCATCTAAAGAGGGTCAAAACAATTCGGAAAGCTATTTATTTATTTAATGTACATTTACTGAGCTACAGAGGCAGGTATGGTGGCAGACTTGATTATTTCCTCACCCTTATCCTAGCCTGATAGTTTTGGCTGTTTTCTCTGTATTCATTTATAGAGAAAAATGAAAACTTTGAGTTGGATGAATAGCATGTTGTTTTCTAATTTTTCAAAGGTAGTTATCTGTAGAAATGCAGCTAAAAAAAAAACGGTATGGTTTTTAATTTTTTTTTTTTTACTTCACATATTTAAAGGTAAATTTTCTTCAAATATGATTACATCTTTGGCAAAGGAAGAGTCTACTTTATCTAGCTTTCTCTTTTGATGCCTACCATGGTTGTGGAATATGTAGCAGTTTGATGTTGAATGCATTGCTTGTGTTATGTGATCCAGGGCAAGCTTAGGGAAAGAGAAAAAAGAATGAGTGAGATTTTCACATAAATAGATGCCCTTCTCTACCTTTTTTCCTTCTCTCCAATCACTCCTCCCTCTGTGAGCTTTAGTAAGAAAAACAAATAGAAAAATGCTTGCTCGATGTTCTAAGCACTGTATTATTAAACACTTTTCTTTGTAATGTTTGTGATTCAGTTGACTTAGTATACTTTTATGTAAAGTTTTAAAAAAATAAAAGTGCAGGATTGAGAGGGGAAAAAAAGCTAGGCAGAGAAATGAGAGGATTGCTGCTGTCTCTGTGCTGGAACACTGTGGCTGAAGGGTGAAATTCAGGCCCCACTGAACAGGTTGGACTTTGAATTCACTGTACAAGAGATGAGTTTTTCCAGGTCAGCTAGCATCTCACTTTGGAAGCCTATGTTTCCTTAATGAGAGAAAACAATACAGGAAAAAAGGAAGAGGGTAGTTTCTCAGCAACCCAGAAGTGAATCATGCTGCCAGAATCATAATAAAGCCCTCCGAGGTATATATTGGAGGTGTTTCTCTGACAATCATGACTACATTCAATCTTTTCAGCATCTCTTTGAGAATAAATCAGACAGATATTATAGCTTATCTGTTTGTTCTGAGTATAACTGAGTTGCAGTACAGCAGGGCAAATGAAAAGGAGTTCTCTCCTGTTTTGCCTTTCTGGAATTTTTTGCGTTAGTCTCTGGTGATTCCAGAAAGTGAAAGAGTTTGTCAGAACTAAAAGCAGACAAACAAGCCCCTGCACCCAGACCCTTGATGGCATATTACTTATGCAGATAATAAGAACCATATAAGATTTAGGCACAAAGGTGGATGCAGTAAATTATGCTTACTTAACAAATTAATGGGAGAGATACTTGATTTGGTTATTTCCCCCAGATCAGTTAATTTACATAGGTGTAATATGTGATATGGTTAAAACTGGTATTAATTACAAAATACAGAGCACTTGGTGACTGAAGCAACTTCATCTGTGCATGAATAATATATTTCCTTTAATTAGTCATAACTTTAAAAAAAAGTTACGTACCTGCATTACGTTCTGTTTGCATGAGAGCTTCTTTCTTCCCACTCCCTTTTTCTTGCTTCTTTGCATGTTTGATAATAATTCCTGGAATTCTGTGCTTCAAAACAACATCAAAAAATACTATACATTAATTGAAACTAGCTGAACTGGGTCCTTTTGTTTGTAGAGGTGCTTATCGAGTTTGAAAATGAGTGTTGGATTTAAGTGTTTAATTTTTTTTTAATTTTTGAGAGTCTGGTTGAGAGAGATTTAGAGCTACCCAACTTCCTCTATGAAAAGTAAGTCAATTATAATATTGCAGAGAAGATAGTTTCAGAACTCCTCACTTCCTCATGCTACCGAATGAAGTTGATATCACTAAGTGTGGTGAGACAGTGATGGTTTAAAGGTCTGTGAAGAGGGCTTCTCTGTTAGTTTACTAGCCTTTCCTGCAGACTTCTCAGGAATGACTTCTCTGGAGCTGTAGAACTTCTGAGGTATTTTTTATCCAGAATAAAGACTGCAGTGTAAGTTTGGCTACTTTGACGCATGGAATCCTTGCTTCAATGCAGCCACCTTCTGGGTACTGGCAGACTGACTACTGAATGTCAATTTATTTAATGTTTCTGCAGACTGTTGGGAGCAGAAAATAAATTATTGTTGTATACAAGAAGAAATGTGTTTATTTCCCTCTGAATTGCTGGCATGGTGAGGTTATGGAGGTAGCATTGTTCAAGTGCTGGGGAGTGAAATGAGAAGAGGCCAGAATGAAGAGGTGCTGTGCTAGCATCCTGTGACGACGGCATTATTACCAGGTTACATTAGAACTGAAACCTTCTACTGCTAAATTGCCCATCAACAATTCAAGCTCATGACTTGTAGGGATTTGATTTAGTAGTAGCTTGGTGGGTAGGGATGGTGGTGTGAGGAAGGTTGGACTAGATGATCTTGTAGGTCCTTTCCAACCTAATGTATCTATGAATCTATGAATCTATGAATCTATGACTTTACGTTTTCCTGCTTGTGTTAATGAATGTGACTTTTCGCTGTCACAAGTGTAGGGATACAGATTATGGAGATAGTGTGTGCCCTCATATATAGGTTGGGAAGAACAAATAATTGGAAAATGTATTGTGATTAGCAGTGTGGACATTTGTAATATTAGCAGCAATCTACCAGAATATAGCTCACCAAAATAAAGTGACATTTAATTGACAAAAAAAGAAGATCAGGTAGGGACACGCATATACGGTTCCATATCTGCAGTTTGCTTCCTAGATGTAAGTCTCATGCCAGATTAATCTAGCTTTGAAAGTGATTGTTGCTTTGCTTGATGTTATCAGTCTAGATTACAGGGTCAGTTTCACATTTCAAGGTTTTTCCTCTAAATGTGCTTGCAAAGTTTGGTGATGTTTTAGGAGAATTAAAAATACTACTTAGGAGAACTGAAATGATAAGTTGGCCACAGAAGTTACCTCCAAGCAACTAAGAAATGAAACATGAAGTATACTGAAAAGAGCTGCGTCTGAATTTGCAGTCCTAACCATCACTCACTTCTGAACATCTGTTGCATGCCAAAGGCTGTTACTTGAATTCAGCTTTTTCACTTGGTAAGCTTTTGGTCTGAGGTGAACTCACTGAACTACAGCCAGATTTTGCTTCTGCTTATACTTCCTCTATTAAATTATCTGAAACAATCTGAGCCAGTATGAAGCCACTTTCTGTGATTTGTGTGTGCTAGGTATAACTGTGTTACAATGACTTAAAATTATCTATTCTGTAGAAATATCTATAGAACAAATAGTAACATGGATGTAGAACAAATAGTACCGTTATGCCAAACATGCAAAATACCCTTTGCTTTAGCATTCTGTAGCTTTGTCAGATGAGATAATGCTGTGTAGGAGGGAGAAAGGGATGTGATGGAAGAAAATGTGCACATACAAGTTTTTTTCCTTAGATTTTTTGCATTAGCTGTTGTAGCTTTTTGGGTCAAGTGTCTTTAGAAAAATTCCTGAGAGCTACAGTAGCTCGGACTAATAAATTAGAGTGTTTTTTTAATTGTTTTGTTTTGTTTGTTTTTGTATTTTGCAACTAGCCTCATTCCTTACGTGTTAAATGTATGACTAGTTATGAACCCACGCTCTCTCTCTGTCTGAAATGCTCACACCTTGTTCCCTCTGCTTGTAGTCAAGTAGTAGATAGCACCAATTAATTTTGAAGATTGATCTTGCCTAGTAAGAATGGACACTTTCAATTTCTTTCCTTTTTTTTTTTTTTTTGTTCCATCTGTAACCTAAATTTTTTTTTTTTTGTCCAGTCCCTCAAGTATTTCAGTTTGCTGTGAATCCCGTAACTTTACTCTTTTCTATAATTAATTTTCTACTTTTTATGGAGATGACAGATCATCCTTCTTTTCTGTAGTGCTCGTTTTATTTTTTCTTTATATCCTTGGATTTAGTTTCCTTTTCCTTAATTTTATCCCAATAATCTAATCAGTTTGCAGAGAAAATGGGATTAATCCTTGCTTTCTGAATTATCCTTGCTTCCTTTCTCTCATCCCAGCCCATCTTCTTCCTTCATTGTTGACAGCTGTGCAATTTTCATTTGGCATGGAGTCATTGTGATTGTGGAGTCTGATTTCAGTCTGCTTCCTTATTAAATAAGTAGTACTGTCCTCTCCCACTGGGAAACATTTTTCTGTCTGACTGTGTTCATGCTGCCTTCCTGCCTTGACTATCATGACCTCTTTATTCACTTGTATCCATCTCTTTCTCTTCTGTTACCAAAGACCTGTGACTAAACATCTTTCTCTCCTCCAGTGCATAGCAAGTCTTTATATTCTGAAAATCTGCTGGATGCTCGATTCCCTTGCATAAAACATTAGTTCCCTATTTGGGGTGCACCAAAACCATTGTGGGGTGCACTACCTTTGTTAGTCCCAGTTTATTGCTCCCTTATTTTGCAACAAAATAAGGTGTGTGCCTGGGGGGGAGGGCAATATGATTATTTTTAGGCTAAACATTTTATCTAAAGATAAAATAAGATATCAGTCTTCACTGTCTGCTAGTACTGAAGTAGAAGCCAGTGACTAAGCCAACTATATATGTATACCTGAGTTTAACTAGAGAATGGTACTGTGCATTCTAACAAAGGTAGACATGGTGTCATTTTGGAAAAAGTGCACAAAATCAGATTTTTTTTTTCCTATGTTTCTTGCATCTTTTTATTCCCTTCTGCCTTGTTTTACCTCACTGCCTGGCTAATTCAGGCTAAGAGCTCTAGGTCAGGATGACTTGAGTTTCCTTGCTTGCAGAATGCTTTGATACTACAGTGTATTTTAAATAAAGAAGTGTATTTTACTTATTGTCCCCAGAATACTGGAAGCTGAGGCAAGTTTTAGAATATCAAAGTTTTTATGAGAGTTTTCTTTACTGTCCACGCTGTTGTGCCTGAATGCTTTGAACCTATCTGTTTATTGTTTTTTTTTTTGTTTTGTTTTTTTTTTTTTTGGAATCTTTCTCTGAACTTTCATTACCATTTCACTGAAAATGCAGAAAAGGTGTTTTCACCAATATGATTTTCTTTGTCAGCCAATTGTTTTAATGTATAGAATATTCTCAGAGCTGCTGTTTGAGGTTTTCAGGAAGTTTCCTTTAATATTTGAAGAAATATATTAAAGTTGAATGTCAGCTAATAATCATGTAACCTGAAGGGGAAATTTTGTGATATGGAGTGAGTTCTAGAAAGGTCTCAAATTCATAGTATGGTTTGGGGGGTTGGGGGGGGGAAGCCCTAAAAAGTGCCCTAGTTTATGGTTTTATCATGTTCATTTAGAATATAGAAATCCGTAGGTGACACAGACACTTATATGCTTTCTTGTGTTTTTTTTCAGTCTCTTTAGGTTCTGGAGAATTTAATTAAAAAAGCTCTAATTTCAGTCTGGATGCTATATAGAGTTTTACAAGAATGAAAACTCAATTTCTTCTTGCGAGGGTACTACTTTATATTTTTTTGTGCTTACTTGGATGTAAATGAATAAAGACTGGTTCAGTTTATGATGCACAATCAGCAAATTGACTCCAGTTGAGTTCAACCTTTAGAAAAACAAAATGACCTTGGGGGAAGAAAGGCTATTTGATTAGATTATCTGTGAATGTAAGGCAGGGAATTTGTGAGTGATAGGGGGAAGTTTGAAATGAAATGTAGGAAAAGGAAGGAATATGATAAGCAGTGCTTTTTAAACTGATGAGCACTTTTTTTTCTTTTTATTCTCCAGTACATTCAGCTCAGTGAATGAATTAGATTAAGTCACATCACCCCTGATTGTTGTAAGAATTTAGCAGAGAAAGGAATTCCAGTAGTAGCTTGTGCAGCTGAATTTGGCAATTGCAGAGAACCTGTGATGGTGTGGTGCTACCATTTCCTTCATAGCTGGATAGCTGCCACAGTTCTTATTATTTTTGTGGTATCTGGAAACTTGGGTTATGGTTGGGAAGGCATATTGGAGAAAGTTGTTTATTTAAATAAGAGAAAACACTTTGGGCAACTGGTAAACAATCAAATAAGCAACCCCTCCCCAAAGTACATAATGTTTCAGCACTTACCTATTTGTAGGAAGCTTCTAGAAATTCTTTTTGTATAAACAGAAGAGCCCTTGGTAGAGTAAGGAACAATTTTTATTTTTCATAATTTCTCAGTTTTCCATGATCTCTCCTCATGAGCTTCCTAAATGCATCTCTGTTTATCAGCTCAGTTCTTTGCCACACAGATTATTCCTCCAGCTAGTTCCCAGTGACTCCTGATAATTCTCTTATGATGTTTTTCAACAATTAATCTGCTCTGGTCTGTAACCATGGCATTCTCATACATGATGCACTTTTCTCCTATCCTGTATAGTGTTTCTGAGTCCTCCTTTCTCTAGTCCTTTTATGCCGAAGGATTCTAAATCAGTGACTTATTTCTAATTAATCCTTAATAAGGGGCTTATTCTGTTTTGATCTGAGCAAATACAGTCCCCATAAATCAGGTCTGAGAGATCTTCTTGAGTAAAGTGATAAAGAGCTAGTTTCACAGTTGACTTTTTTTTTTTTTTTTTGTTAAAGGCATGCACACAAAAGAACAAAACAACAAACCTCAAGCCAAATCCCAAAGACTGATTTTTTATTTATTTATTTTTGTAACCTGAAACTAATGGCTTGGCCTGAAAGAATTACAGCTATAGCAAAACTTATACAATCACAGCCACCAGATGATCTTTGAGGTCCCTTCAAGCCCAGGCCATTGTATGATTCTCTGGTTGTGTTTTCTTACTTCACATGAGTTGCTCAGTAGTTAGGACACTGCTGTGTGAGGTATGCAGCATTTCTGAAGATTTGGATATTAACCTATAAATCTCTTACTTTTTGCACCCAGGAGAATGTCATAAGTAGCAAGCAATAAGAGATGCTTGAAAACGATAGAATCTTATTTAAAATAGTTTATCTGAAATAGAGACCAAGTGTCCCATTTCACGATCTCTAGGTTCATTCCATCAATAATGTTGTGTCACTAAATGAAAAAAAAAAAAACACCCAAAGGCTGTTTTGGGATTTGGGAGAGCTGGATTCTGAATCTTACTAGAGTCAGAGAGGATGCTGACATAAGATACAAACTTGAATAAAGCAAAAAAAAAAAAAAAAAAAAAAAAAAAAAAAAACTTCTTCTTTCCTGGATGTCAGTTCTATTCCTAGATGCTAAAGTGATTTCCCAAATCAGTGATTTGGAGAGTAATTAATCTTGCATGTTATGGGAAAGTTTGAAAGAATATAATGTAGTATTTATTATGCTCTAAACATTCTTAGTATTCGAGGAAATAAGAATGTACAGCTGGCTGTGATAGTTATGTATTTGGAAAGAAAATTAATGTTGATGCATGCTTCGTGTATATCATCTAATGTAACCTCTTTAACTGAGAAAGACTGCCCTCTTTTGGATGTAATTAGAACTGGTTTAATTGCCAAGACTACAACTATTTGAAGTTGCTCTTTGTAGACGCTGATGAATTTCCATGGATGACTGAGGTGGAAACCACTTTGATATGAAAATCTATGTAGCTGTGGTTATCTATGATAGAAATAGGAAACATTTTCAGTAGGGGGCTTATTTACATTTAAGTTTCATATCATAATATGCATGATGTATATACTTTGTATTTGTCATACTAATTAAAATGTGGGATTTCCTTATTTCTAAGTTTCCCCTTCACGTATTTAGTTACTTTTTTACTTTCCAATTTTAAAGGTCCTCTTTTCTGTTTTGTGACCCCTTGCTCTAATAAACTGAATGCAAAGTTTGATCTTCTGCATAAAAATTGACAGAGGTAATTAAACTTGGCAGATGGCTCACAAACCAGATTCCTCTGGCTTAAGAACAAGTTTTGTGAAGGAAATAATAGTGAAATCTGTTAGGTCAGTCCAAGGTACATTTTTCTAGCGAATATATACTGTAACTTGTAGCCATTTGAATGGCATTTGGTGACCTATATTAAATTCATTGATTGCCATTCATTCCTGAAGGAGCAGGTGTTCCAAATTTCATCAGAAAGGCTGTGGATTCGTCCTGGAGTGTCTAGCTACCAATTCAGAGCCTGGCACTAAAATGCTTGTGGTTCTCTAGGATCATAAATATATCTGACTAAAGTAGGAGTGTCTCTGTGCTTAAGTATGCTAAGGGAAAAAAAAGCTTGGGATTTATACTTTAAGGCAGCACAGCAACATCTCGTGTCAGTATTTATGGTTTAGAGCCTGGATGACTAAAATGTTTCTGTTAGTTTAGTACATTCAAATGTGATTGTTTATAAGGCAGTTACATTTTAAAGACTTCATTGTGGAACTAGCTCGTGCTATTCTAGGAGTTTGCACATCATGTCTACTCCAAGGAACATTCAGTCTAGGTATAACATGAGATAATTGATGGCTATAGACAGCATACTGACGTAATGCTACAGCATTGGTCAGTATAACAGAGATAAACATTCCTGATCTATTTTAAATCTAGACAGAAAAACATCTTGACATAATGTTTTGACTTAAAAATGTCTGTGTTACGTGTACCGTGTGCATATGATGTTATCGGAATACTTGAGTTGTATTGACAGTGCCAACTGAACGCAGAAAATGTAGTCACCACCTTGCTAAATCATGTGTACTTTGTTCCCTTGTTAGATAAAGCTGCCCCTTGGCAGCCTTTCCCATAGTCTTTGTTTTATTAATGAGTAGTTTTGCTTTGCGTTTTGAAACAAGACATTCCTCTTCTGGCAGACCATGCTTTCTGAGGATGCTAATGCTGATTGTGTATGAGATGAGTGATGACTCTCAACACGACAAAATGTGTAAGTAATTTATGAATTATAAACCCTTTTATAGGCTGTTGAGCAAGCATATCCAACTTCGTTAGAATGAGATTATGTATTTTTAAAAGAAATTAATTTCTTTTTACTTGTGTTTATGTAGCAGTCCGCTCCAGAGTTTGTTCCATCACAAAACAGTGGCAGACAGAAATTTGGTTAGGTTGTTTCTGGTTTTCTCTTCTGTGTAACCCTCTCAGAAATCAGAGCTTTTTCCATTTGATAATGGACATGCTGGGGAAGTGAAAACTTTTTGATATACTTCAGTGTAGCTAGTCTGTAGTTATGAGATAAATAGCAGTGATTATAGAGCCACTTCCTTATTTTCAAGGGCAAGGTTAAAGACTGTGAAATTTTATTCCTTTTGATGTTAGTGGGTGAATGCATAGTGACTTCTATAGGTCTAGATCATTGTTCTGTCTGCATGCTTGAACAAATTTACAGTAGGACTTAATTTATGATAATTGATTTTAATAATTCACTTTATTTTCAAAGAAAAAATATAAAATTTGCTCAACGAGTATCACATTTTCATTTTTTTCTTTATTTCTGAAATTAATCCGAAAGTTTAAAGAAAAACCATAATTGGAGGCAGTATAGCCAAAACTCTAACTCAGCTGGGGATACTCCTGCCCTTATTATTATTTTTATGATTGTTATGATTGTTTTTTTTATGTCTTTTAACACAAATTCTTTACTGAATGCTGGCTGGACAAGCAAATGGAAAGAATATGTGCATGATCAACTTTTCTGTGATTTTTTTTCCTCCTTTCAAAATTGCATTTGAAGTATATTTTATGCAGCTTTTAATTAATACTCCAAAAGAGAAATCTGAATGACAGCTTAATAAATAGGAATAGGAGTAAGTTTAAATAAATAATTAAATAGGAATAAGTTTATTTTACTGCCATACAACAGTTTTTGACGTATCTTGGAAGATTTTTCCCTTGATTTCCAGTACATTTACAAGCCACTGCAGTGCTGCTTACTTAGGTAGCATATGCTAAAGGCAGGGAAATTATTAGGTCATTTCAGCGTTTACTTCTGCTTTACCTGAAGAGCATTCATGTTCATGCTTGAGGTCTGCTCTCTACCCTATTGTTTGCTACAGCACAATTTTCAGTCCTCTTTCTTTCCTCTGTCTGAGAAGTCCAAACCAACCCTGTTCTACCTCCTTTAGTGTGCTGTGGCTGCTGTACTCACTGTTGATGCCTTAGTTCATTTGTCACATTTGCTTTTGAAAGGACTTCAAGATATTTGTGAAGTTTGGAAGAGGGGCTAGTGGCAAACAGTAGTTCTTAATTGTAACTTCCAGCAGGATGTTATTGATTTGAATCTTTTTGGGATGAGAGAAAGGTAGAAAAAGTAAAAGTGGAATGATGCAGTATGTACTGAAATCTCTGTGAAAGAGCTGTGCAATTCTAGCAGTGCACAATCAACAAAGTGAAGCTAACACAGGATGTGACCTTTTTTCTTTCAAGATCATCCTTGTAATAAGAGCTTATGTTTCCAGAAGGGACACTTTCAAACAGGAATATCCCAAAGCTAACCAGTGAGATATCTCTTGTTCTTGTGGAAGTCGAGTGCAAGGCATTTCAGTGCTTTTGGAAAATGAAAGCGTTCTAATCCATGTGATGAGGCAGTATGACTTAAGAGACCTCATTTATGATTTTATCGTGGTCAGCTCTGTGCCTTTAGAAATCAGGCAGTTGCCTGGATATAGCAAAGCAGCCCTGACGTTGTCCTGAGGTGTCCTCGGGACTCCTTCCTGCTGGCTGGAACAGACTCGCTCTCTGCTGCCCCACCGCTCGCAGGTCTGCAGTGCCCACAGGGCACGAGCTCTCTCCAGTTCATCCTGGAAAAACCACGGAAGCGCCCAGGCGGAGGAACAGGCAGATAGATCCCTGTTGCTGTCGGGAAATGTGTAAGGAGACAGGTGGCATCTGTTCTCCCTTAGTCTTTCACCTCCGACTCCTCTCTTTCCTTCCCTAGCCGGTTAGCCCACGTTTCTCCTCTTGCCCAGCCCCCTGGCTGTCTAATCTCGGTAACGGGGGCTACCTCCAGATCCGCAGGCTGCTGCGGTTTCTTGGCCGCGGGTTTCGGCGTTGGGCCGCTGCGCGGCGGAGCGGCGGCAGCAGCGCAGCACAGCACAGCACAGCAGCACCTTTGACGTGCCCGTTCCCCACGTGACGGCCGCTCCATTGCGGGGCGGGCGCTGAGCTGCCGCCGCTCCGCCAGAGCGGGGAGAGCCGCAGCCGCAGCGCGTGTGCGTGCGCGCGTGTGTGTGATGAGCGATCGCCGCGTCCCTCCGCCCGCCGCCGGCTGACACCCCCAGCGCCGGGCGCGCCAGGAGCAGCGGCAGGAGGAGCCGGGAAGCCGCGGCCAGCCCGCACTGACCTTGGCCCGGGAGGTAACCGAGCTCCGCGCCCTCCCCGCGGCCGTGCCGAGCGCTGTCCGCGGTGCTGAAAGCGCCGCGCCGCTCCGCCCGCAGCGCTCCCCCGGCCATTTGCCGCCGGGAGGTGCGGGCACTGCGGGGCAGGCGCCGGGCGGGGCGCGCCGAGGGCGAGGTGCGGCTCGGCCCCCATCGGGAGGTCTGGGGAGGGGGCCGGGGGGGGCTCCGGAGGGAGATGTTTGGGGCAGAGCGTAGTCCGCCCCGCTCTCCGCAGCCGCCGGTGCGGTCTGTAGATGGAGCACATTCTTACACCTGCGTGCAAAGCCGGAGCTACGGCAGGAGCTGAGCGCTCAGTGCGGCTCCCGGGTGAGCGGGGGGGGGGGGGATGGTGGGGGGGAGGAGGGCGGGAGGAGCCGGGGCTGGCGGCTGAGCCTAGACTTTGCGGTGAATTACGAGGAAAGTAGGTGAAAGCAAGCGGGAGTGCGTTCTGTCGTGTTTGTTGTTTGACGCCAAGAGAAGTTGAAGGAGGCTGTTCTTCTCGCTGCGTGTTGCGGTTTGTGGAAGTTGCTTTTGTCCGAGCCGCGAGATGAGGGCAGAGCCGAACACAAAGTCGTGGGCCCAGTCAGTTCTCCCCAAACTGCAGTCAGGAGCGTGCCGAGCATCCCTGGTTGGAGGTACATATCGGGAAGGAGCGCCTGGGGAGAGGCACCTCATGATGTAGTGGTTAGTGGGATGTCAGGGAGCTATTTGTAGCGACAATTCATTAACGTCTGAATTCAATTAACACGTTACATTCATTATTTAAAGGCAAAGGAGAGTAACGTCAGTAAATGGTGAATTAGCTTCTTTGCTCCAATGTAAATACCTGTAGGAGTTTAGAGCATACACTGAATCTGATATGCATCTTGGTATAAAGTCATGTCCATTAATCAGCAAAGAGGGAAGGAGACTTGAGGAAGTGTCTTATTGAGACCACTTGTACCTTTTACAGCACAGCAAAAGCGGATCAAATCTGTGGGACATGGCACAAGGAAATAATTATGGGCAAAGCAGCAATGGGGTGGCTGATGAATCCCCAAACATGCTGGTGTACAGAAAGGTAAGCTTTGATGTTTTGTTTTTTTTAAATCTGAGGAAAGCGCTTCAGGAAATGGTGATGTCCTTGACTCTCTTGCCTAGCAAGTGAGACCGTTATTTTTACTGTTTCTCTGCACCTTACTGAAGAGAAGCTACTGCTGTGCTTCGCCATGAATGGAGCAGTGTGATTTCAGAATGTGGTCACCTGATATGAATTTGGAACGTTTTGGCTGCTGACATTTATGCTGCCTAGGCAGATCAAATGGCTTGTGAGAACTAGGTCTGTCTCAGGAACTGCTAGTGCCTCTTTTTTATGAAGTGACAAGATTTCTTGTTTTGAATGGCAAAATATCCATGCCTTAACTTTGCGTCACATTCAGAAACAGTTTAGAATTTAAAATACTTCATGTATTTACTTCATTTTATGCATTGAAACATATGATATGTGATGGTGGTGATGTGTCAGTCTGGAAAATGTTGTGGGCTCAAGTGTTCGCTGGCAAAATCTATTACTAAAATGAATGCATATATTATAATTATCTGCAATCGCCAGAACATAAAACCAAAAAGCTAAAACAAAATACCATACCACGACACAAACATATGCTCTGGGGATTCTCTCTGGAAAGCATTTCTAATGTAGTTATACTAATGTCATCAATATACAAATTTCCAGACATGAGCTCCAGTAGTGTGGGTTATATAGCTTCTACTTTTTTTTGTTACAGTAGATGCTTGGGGATTTTGTGATGAGATAATACATCATTATTTTTCTTTATTTTAAACTTGACAATTGTGTTTATTATCATATTTTTTTTAATCACTGGGAGTGTGACACATGTTAATAATGGAGAAGAATAGGTGCTCTTGCAAACTGAAATACCTAATTACATAACTACTTGCTTATTCCTAGAATGCAGTGCTTTCTAACTTGCTTGTGGTTGGTTTTACCAGGTGGAAAAATAACTTTTTTTTTTTTTAAAGAGCTTTTGACTTTTCCTCTTTGCAGTTTAACTGTATTAGAAGATATCTGATACCTATTCAGATTAGTTTTTGAGGTGAACTGTGGTATCATGAGTAACTGTGATGTCTTTTTTCCTCAGAAATTATAGAATAGTTTCAAAGTGAAGACTGATGCATGCTTTCTTTTTCATTCTTATTTTCAGATATGCTGCTGAGTTCAATGAGTGTAGTGATATTTTCTGTGATTTGCCATTTTGGAAAGTTAGGCTTCTTTTTACACAGATGAGATTTAGGAACTTAACTTTAGTTGTACATATGTGTAAGAATACACATCTGGAAAAAATACATAATACCTTACCATTAACTTGACAAGTGTGTTTCAAAATGAAATAATGTGCATGAATTTATATGTAAAAAAAGTGCTGTGCAGATATAAGCAACATACCGAAGCGCATATTGTCCTTTATAGGCTTCTGACCTTCTAAATTGTATTGTTTCATATCTGTCATGTACTTCTGTGCTGAAAAAGATGTATTTTTTCTGCCTATTTAGTAGATAGAAGTGGAAAAAAACAGTGAAACTGTCTTTTCTCTGAGTAGCAGGCTGAACATTGTATTTATTCTGACCTTATGCCATAATTTAACTCTGCCCCTAAGCACCTTCAGATTAAAAAAAAAGTTCTGAGGCAAGTGACCAAAATCTTGGTGGTACAGTGGAAATCTGAAAATGAAGAGTGAGAATAAGACATAAAGCCTCGTATAGTCACTCAGCATCAAAGACCTTTTTAATTCTCTGTAAATCAAATGTGTGGAGATGGTGTCCATTTTTTTAATCCAGGATAACAGTGGTCCTCCTCTCAATGTTAAAGTGCAAGTGCTGCACTAAGTATTAAACTTTCTTGAATAGTGACCTTTGACAGTGTTACCTGCCAGATTTATTTTTATACACTTATGCGTATTTTTTGGCATAGTTTATCAGAAGGGTTATTTAAGATGTCTAGAATACCAAGAGCAAACCAAGTAGTCCTTTCTTTGGCAGAATTCAAGAAATAGGCAACACAATTATAGACAACCTTTTCAAAAATCACCTTTTTCTGTAGTGAGATATTGGTGTAGCTGAATGTTTTATAAATTCATAAGAGAAAGATAGGTAGAAGTCATTTCACTTCAGAATAAATGATATAATCCTTTAATAGCAATAACTAAATCATGGGAATCCTTGTAATACATTAGAAAACACAATACTTTTGTTTGTCATTGTGTTGGAAATGAAAGCATTGTGCAGAGTGAACAAAGAACTAGATTTGCTGGCTTCATGAAGGCTTTTTTTTTGTTTGTTTTGGCCAACTGAAAAAGTATTAATAGTTGCTAAAAAAAAAAAAAAAAAAAAAAAAGGCTGTTGGCTGGCTTCAGAAGGAAGCTACATTTGAAGCCCTGTAATCTGAATAGCACAACTGAAATACACAAATGGTGGAATGTTTTCTTGAAGTAATTTATACAGCATTGACACCGGGATTAGCACATATCTTGTGTCACATGTCTGCGAGAAATAGGTGAGACATCTCTTTCTGTGATAATGAAGGACTAAAATTTGTCCATGATAAGTGAAGACAATGACTTTGGCTATAAAAACATGATCTTGTAATTTTTGCAATTCTTCTAGTTGAATTTCCAGATGCTATTTGAACTAAATACAATCTAAGTAATGTGTAGTTTCAGACCTGGATTTCCTAAATCCTCATTTTGTCAGGAGTATTTTATAGAAAATGTGAAGAAAGTTCTTTACAGAACAGATATTTGGGGCTTACAAATTAAGTATTTAAAGCTTTGAATTCTTACAGTCATTATTTCTCTATAAATAAATAAAAAAGTATTGACAAGCTTGTTGTTTTTTTTCTTGTTTTTTTCTTTCCTTACAATATCTTTGGTTTGTGATAAGTTATTCATCTGGGAGGTTGTAGAAAGACAGGTTATTGAAATGCAGAATAGAGTCGTATTAAGTGTATCTAGCATATTATAGTAGTGTGTATTCACAGAGAAAGAAGAGTTTCATTGCATTCTGCTTTCAGAAATGAAATAATTAAAATATTTTATGCTGAATTTTCTAACTAAATATTCTGTGCATGTCTAATTCTGAGTTCTTATTTGCATCTGTGATAGAAAAGGCAGTAACAAACATAAATAGCTCCTTAGATAATTTTCACCCATGCTCATGTGTCAGTGCTTTTATGCCTTGGGGAATGCTTTTTATTTTAATAGAATGTCAGTTGCATTATTCTTTTTGGCTATCAGCCTAATTATAAAGTAATGACATGTGACACATCATTAATACTGACATACCTTGGAAAAAGTCCTGATTTTTTTTTTTCTGTCAGTAGCCTGAGGCCAACATGAAAAATTTAAAAATCCTGCTTTTACTACCTTTCCAACAGAGTCCATTTCAGGCAGCACTTAAAAGACATAAGACACTAGAATGCTTACTGTTTGCTCATACAGGAATCTTATATTTCAGCAACATTAATTCACAGCTGAAAGTTAGGTCTTAAAAATAATACTTCAGATGTAATGTCAGGTTTATAATGTGCAGTTTTCCCTAGTTTCAGAGCTTAACTTATCCTGTTTCATCTTGTGTGTGGCACGGATAATTAAATAACTAAGAGTTGCCTTTTGTAGAATCTCATTTTAGGCCTATTGCTGGTCCTGTTAAACCTTTGTTTATTTTTCTGATCTGTTCTTTACTTACTTTTTTAGTCAAGTATAGACTGCAAGGATTAAGAGTCCTAATTTGGAAAGTTGATGGTCATTGTATTGCTGTCTGAACTAGCTTCATTTGAGAGGTGATAGCCTTATTTTGTAGCAGCAAGATTGCCCTTGTCTGAATTCATGTGACCGAGACTTTGATTCTCTCTACCTTTCTCACTGCCCCACATGTTAAAAGAGCTTTTGCCAAAGCTGATTAGACTTACTAACAGTTAGGGCTTCCAGTATTGTAATGAAGTTAATGAGGTGTTCTGGTTTTGTGTCAGTTGTTGAGGGTCATATATACCAGTACCCCTGTATTGAAAATACTAAATCTGTAATCTCATGGTACTTTAGTTTACTGCCTTCTGATATTACTGATAGAAGCTAAGCCTCCCAGGTGTTATACTTTAAAAATGTTGTAGAAGAGCATTAGAACACTTTGATCATTTTCTTCTAATAACCATTCCATCCTCAGCTTGTACAAGAGATGTCTTTCAGTGGTGACTACATATAATGTGATGCTCTCGTGTGCCTTTTATCAAGTGCTCTCTTAAAGAAGATTGTTAAACTGATAAATTCCTTAAAGCCTGTGAGACCAAAGAAGGACGTAGTAGGTGGGATTTTTCTAGGTGCTGTCACTCACTTTGGCAAGAGAAGAATTGCTTTGATACTCTGCAATTCTGAGTATGCTGTAGAAACCTATGGTTCCATCTTATTCCCAGTGAAAACTGCGAAGTTTGTTACTACTATATCATAAATGCAAATGCCATGGCAGGCTAAAGGACATGAAATACTGTAATTTTATTAACTATATATATCTACAATATATGATTTCTTCTGAGAATAATAGTGATGTTGCTGCGCTTAGTGCAGAGCATGGGTGCTGTTTTTAGTTTCATTGTGACTCGCCTAGATATGGAATTGACTTAGGTATGTCCACATTTAAGGACCTCAGGAATTTCAGCTATAGGAATAATAGAATCTTCC
Organism: Callipepla californica brunnescens; assembly: GCA_023055505.1. NCBI lineage: Eukaryota > Metazoa > Chordata > Aves > Galliformes > Odontophoridae > Callipepla > Callipepla californica. Next base: position 34,230,225 of record JALIRH010000003.1, on the reverse strand, counting down.
TCCTTATTTGGTGTGAACATCGTGAGGATGTTGTCATAGTTCTGGAATAGTTGGTTGCTGTTAAAGTAAAATAGGTGGTAGCTGGGGGGCAGGAACTTGATACTGAAGGACAATATAGTTACTAGGTTCTGTGGAGTAACTTTCATGTGGTGAGACTACATTTTGCTGTATGCTCTCACCTCTCTTTGTACTGGTTTTCCATTGTATCTACGTGCTCTGCGATCTGATGCTGTATTCCCTCCTGGAATGGTTATTGTCTATACTAGCTAGGGCATATGTGCTTTGGCATCATTTGTGATAACAGTGGTAAAAAGGAACTGACTGTCTCACAACTATACAAAAACACTGATAATGCAACACAATGAAACTTGATTAAAAGTACTTCTACTTGAGTCTGCAGGTGGCTGGATCTGCAGATGTGAGATGCACACCTGCTTTGTGTATTTACTTTCGTGATTCCTGCTGATATTTTTCTTGCTGTCTCTTCTTCTAATCCTTCCACTAGGTGTAGAAAAGTATCAAGTGGTTTTGCAGTGAGTGGTTTTGTTTCATACTGTTCTGAGCTTGATGTGCTCAGATCACTAGCATTACTGTCAAATACAAAAACACCACAGAATTCTGTGCCACCATGTTACTTCCTTTCTCCATCCCAGGTGTGCCATCTGAAAACTGTATGTGCCTGTTTTGATTGTGTATTGTCATTTTTAGTTTATCTCCTTTTTTCCTTTGAAGCAGTGTACATTTGTAACTATGGAAACAATGATGCTATTGGTAGTGATGCGCAATCCAAAGCTGTTTGTTTTGGAGTTCTGAGTTTTGTTTTCTTCAGACTTACAACATGTTTTGTGAAGTGCAGGATTTTTTTTTTTTTTAATAGTTACTGTATCAAATGATAACCTATGAAACATATGAAGCTCTCTTCAAATCAATCTCTAAAGGCTTCTAAAAGAGCAGATACTGTGTTTGTGAAGTCTATTTACAAATGAAATGATATATGAAACCTAGAAGAAATAAAGAATAAAGTTAAGAATAAAGTTATCAGCAGAATATGTCTGTGTAACATACTGTGAAACTTTTCAGGCAGGGTCTTGAGGAAGGGGTAGAACTGTGGATGCATAACAGCATACAGCGTAGGCATCTGTTTTTCAACTATATCTCTTTGTAACAGATGCATATATTTATTCTCTGTGCTATCAATGGACAAGCTGAGGCATGACAGTGATGTGCCAGAGCAACAGAAAAGCTAAAAGTATTTTTTTTTTTTGTGCAGTAGAATAAAATTCTACAATATTTCCGACAGAGAAGGGAGACATCAGGGCCGAGCTTGCGAAATACTACCTGGAATGTCTTCAATACTTTCGATTATTATTAACTACTTTATTTAATGAACTACAGTAGTAAGGGGAAGGAGTTGGAAATGTGAGAGCTGAACTGTCTGAGGAACAGAGTTTGGAACCATAACTTTATCTGGAGGGTGAGAACTGCTTGGAGTTTGTGCTGGCAAGTGGGCTGAAAAAAGCTATAGAAACAGGAGTAGTGGCCCCTCATAAAGCTATCATAACTGTGAGTAAAGCTTTTACTGGATAACACGTAGACCTCATAACTGACAGGGATGGGAGCTTGGCATAAAAAAACAATATGAAAACAAACAATCTGAAACATGGGAGAGAAATGCAACCTGCAATATTTAAACATCAGTATGTTGCAGCCTGTTAAATTGTTCAAAAACACCTTCAAATGATAAGAAATAAATGTTCAAATGACAAAAATATTTTAATTAGAGCTCAAAATGTTTTTTGAGCTGTGAGAGTTCAGAAGTAAGTATAAGACAGCTTATATGACAGCACATTTAATTTTCTTTTCAGGATATTGCTGAACTCTCCAAAATAAGGAGTGAATCTATATTGTGAGCATTCAGTTATTCTTTGAAAAGTTCCATCATACCCTTTCTTTTTTCTTTGTGGTTCTTGGTCATCTTCTCTAGGACTAAACAAGCTCGTGCTAAGATTATGTGGTACTTTACTGTGGTGGGTAGTTTTTAATCTTTGGATTATTTAGTCTTGTACAATTTGGGGCCTGTTTTGTGCCTATGTTTGAAAGCTTCCTTCTTCAGGTGCTGCTATGGTTCTCTTTCAGTTTATTTCATATATGTGTACAAATGTGTATATGTATCTGTGCATAAGCTTCTTTATCTCTGAGGTGAACAGGGCATTGCTCTTTCTTATTTCTGTTGCCAACTCTTCCTTTGAGGATACTTGTGGCTATGATGCTTCCGCTGAATTAGAAGCTGGAGAAATACCACAGTGTGTTTCATCCCTCTTTGCCATAGAAGATGCATAAGTCCATTGCCTGATTTTCAAGATTTTTAACACTATTGGGCTATTGTTAATTAATTAGGGTCTTCTTTGCTAACCACTAAGTGGAGTTTGAAGTGTAGTTGATCCTCACTGTCATTCATATCAGAAATGCATTTTGGGAGGTGAAGGGTTTATCATGTTGTGTTCAAACCAAAGATGTGGTGATTTCATTCTGAAAAACCTTAAGCAAGATCTGAACAGATCCCAGAACCTGGCCAAATAGAAATATATTCTTGACATACTTCTCACAAATCTGTACAAGAATTTGAGGAGAAGATGCTCCCGAGAATGACATTTCAGTTAAAATGAGAATGTTGGTATTTTCAACTCTTCTGCATCATTTCTGCTGCAGGTTGTTTGTTTTCTTCCTTTGACTTATGGAAGTCCTGTTCAGCCAATGTATTGTGTAGTTCTAGAGTGGTAGGATTGTTCCACAGAGAAAGAGATATGAAGGACATTGCAGTTCAGATCTGCTGGGACCATCTAGCTGAAAGTGAAAATTTCTCCCTTCAAGGACCAAAGAAATATTTTCTCTTCCTATTCTATGATGTAGAAAAAGAAGCATAAATAAAATAGCTTCCAGCCTTCATTGGAATTATTTTGGAAGGGATATTATACTAACTAAACATTTCTTTTGTAATATGATTATTGAGTCATAATTGATCAAAATTGCATAAACACGAACAGAAAGCTTGATTTGGCAAGCGTATAAAGATGTAGTTGTCTTTGATAGTATCTCCTATATATGATGCAACAGGATTGTACGTATTGTACCTTTCCTGCCTTGCTGTAAAAATGGATTGGGCATTTTTGTCTGTAACATTCATTCCACCTGTACATATGTCGCAACTAAAATAAACTCGGAATTTCCTTGCTCTTCTTGATTCTGTTTTCAGTACTAAAGTATTTTGTAGATCTGTTACTCAATGTGCCCTAACTTTTGGTGGAAAAACATAATTTTTCTGATCTACTTTTGTATCTGGATGAGTAAGCAGTTTACTGAATGTCTTTTAAAAGAAAGACATGTAAGGGTTTCTTAACACCTACACTTTTCTGTACTACAGACTGTAAGAAATATAAATCTGTGAACTAGATTCTGCCCTCAGGTATAGATTCATTGTAGCTCTTGATATCAGTGGGAGCCATACAACTGCATTTGCTTATAGATTCAGTATCAATATAGAAGAATGGCAAGACAAAGTAACTCCCCCTCAAAATTGCATAACCTCAAGATATGTGCTTTACAATAAGAATTCTCTTTCTCTTGCATACTTCTATCTGTATGTGGAACATTTCATGGCTGTGCCATGATGTTGGCATGGTTAGCAATAGAGGCAAGGAAAACGTGATCTGAAGAATAAACTCAATGTTGTAAATCGGCATGACTACCTAGTAGTGAGTGTAAAACTTACTGTATGAATTAATGCTATGGTTGAGGGGTGAGATTTCTCTATGTCTAGAATAGTTTATATTTTATTTTAGCTGTGTCATCTGTAATATAGATAATCTATACTATAATCAAATGATGAAATTCTGTGAATTTAACTTTTTATTTTATACAGAGTACCTCAAATTTATCAAAGTACTTCATTAGATACTAAAGCGCTATGATCATAGGAGTTCTGATTTAACCAGTTACACTATAAAGAACAAGAGTTCTACCCAGCTGCTCACAGTATTACTAGATTTCAAATGTCTCAGATTTTTTTCATAGTTACTAAGCAACCACAAATCTCATTCAAGTCACTAAGAGGTAAAGTATTTTGGTAAATTTTCATGAATTGTGCTTTTTGTGCTACCTGAATCAAACAGGGAAAAAAAAAAAAAAAAGATTCTGGTTCCTGAGGTTTAGGGTAGCAGGCAGTATCCATCAAAAGAGAAGAACCATACTAATGTTCATGAGGCTAAAACATTTGTTTGGTGTCCTAAAAAGAGGAGAAGTGCCTTTCTTCCTAATATATAATCTAAATCTACCTCTTTTAAATTTGAAAGCTTTACCCCTTGTTCAGTTGCTATACTCCTTGATGAAGTCTTTACACATCTTTCTAGTAGGGCCTCTTTAAATACTGGAAGTTTCAATGTTCGAGCAACTATTTTGCTGCTGAACTGTTCTCATGACCTGAAATAGTTTGTTACATTTATTCTGGACAAAAGTAGTTCTCACTTTACTTTCTCTTTACCACCCTCTCATTTCCAAGTCACAAAGTGAGCTATGGATGCTGAGATTCCAGTTTATGTTATCTGGAATAGTATTACACAGGTCCGTGTATCCATTTTTAAATTCCTTTGATTTGCCAACTCTTTATTTATTTATTTAGATGTATTGAGGAACTACATAGCTTCATGCTTTGACTTTGAACAGAAATTCTGCTCTTTGTCTCCTTTGAAATAGTTTCTTGAAGTAGATCATTTTATGGTTCTTGGTTGCTCTCAGGAATGTTAAAAGAAATGGAGTAAGTTCAAGGAAAAAAAAAATCTGCAAGTGAAGCACTGAAGGGAAAATATTTAGCATTTCTTCATTATGTCACTTATGTTATGATCACGTATGGCATACTGGGGTTGTGAGGCCAGCACGAATCTGCAGGTGTTTCTGGAAATAATGCCGAAGCTTCACTAGGTGGTGCTCTTCCCCCTGGGTAGTGAACAAACATTGCGCCGTGATGCTGGCAGGGTTTCTGCTGGGGAAGGAAGGAGTACTGGTCTCATAAACCATGTCTTCCATAGTAGGTGTTTGTGTTGATGTCCTGGTGAAATTAAAACCACCAGAAAAAGACCAGGTTAATTAATTGATACTCATTCTTCAGTTACTGGGATGGAAAGTCTTTACTATAATCATAGATTCATCAACAAACAAACACTGATGTTCATTGTCTACACTTAGTAGGCACAAGAGGTTGTTGGGCTTTAGCATTCTACTACCAAACTGAAAATATAATTTCTGTGCATGAAATTCTGCGTTCTTAAGTATAAAACAAAGATGTCTAATAGATTTGGCGAGGCTAATCAGTAGAGTCTGAGACCAAGCAATTTCTACCTATTACCTACCTATTTCTTTCCTCAGTGCATGGAATGGTTTTTGCCTCACCGTCAGAGTAGTATTTCAGGATCACCAAGATGGAAGTGGAGCTTATTACAGATTCAGTCGTTCATGTGAATTTTTCCTAAATGTTGGTTGTTTTTGGTTGTCTTGGCAGGCCTTAGCAAGAAGAAATGGATTTCTGTGTGGTCTCACGTTTTTCCATTATCCCACTTTTTGCACTTTTTATTTAATCCATAATAAGACATGATAAATGGATTTTAGATGAGTATTCAAATTTGACATGAATGTCTTAGCATCCGTTGAAGATTTATCCATATTGTAGGTTGTGCTTAAGTATTTTTGTCCCATTCTTTTTGCAAGGAATGTTGAATGGATGGAATGATAACATGCTTATTTATTAGTTGGTACCCTTGTGACAGAAACTTTCTCAAACAGAAAGCATCTGGTAGATCCAGTTGAGGAGGAAAGTGTTTCCTTCCTAATTTATTTATTTATTTATTTATTTACTTAAAGCAATGAATTCTTTACTCTGTAGGTGTAGATATGGCATTTTACTTTGTGTGTCCCCAAGTGCAGAATAAATGCTGCCCTTACTCAGGTTTTTAACATTAAGTTCTTGAAATTTGTTAAGTCATTTCTGTGCAGGTGAAATGCTGTAGAAGTTCTTATTCACTGCTGTCCTGATGGTAGCATGCTAGAAGTGTGAAAAGTGGGCTCTTCTCACTAGAGCTGGCTGCACTGTAGAATAATCTAAATGAAATCTTACATTTGTTTATATTTTCTTCTTTCCCTGCAAAGTAAATGTCACTATTAGAGCAGTGAATGACTTCTGACAAGTGAGAATAAATGAGATGTTAGTCAATAGCCATCATAACTTCTTTTTCATGAATGAAGAGATGAATGATGCCTTGAGGATGCGGTCTGCATTAGAATATAGTAGAAAAGCAGTGTCGGAGTACTGCATTGAAATGCAATAGTAGTCATACTTCTTGCTAATGCTAGGATGATTTGTGATGAGTGATCTGCTGTATCACATTTCTAATCTGTCAGATCTCAGGCTATTGCCTTCCGTTAAAGATTCAGTGTGGTCTTGCAGAGGGAGACTGAGCGTGGGAGAATTAAGGTTGTCTACATTGTTCTGCTGAATGGTTTTGCAAAAATCACTCCATATCGAGGAAGCAGAAAAGCTTACAGGCCCTTTGTGCTTGGCCATTTAGGATGTAGCTAAGTAAGACAGAGGTATTATTTAAAATGGTTGAATCAGTATTGACCTCAAAAGTAAACAACGCTTACACACATTTTTGAGAAGCAAGATTGGAACTACAAAAATTCTTCATTTGTACAGTACTACAAAAACTGTAGATTCCTCATGGCTGGTGAATTGTGCTATTACAAGAATGCAGTTTGCAAAAGAGTAAAGAAGTTTGTCTAAATTCAAATATTGCATTTAGAAAATAAGGGACGTGGATATGATTCATTGTTCTGATTTCCCACTTGACAAAATGGCTGCAGTTTTGTTCCTCTATTTTCCATTTGTAACTTAGAGAATTAAACTAGACTTTAAAGACACAGTGAAGATTAAAATTAATTATGCATTTGGACAGCGGGTAGTGTGGTGATGGCAGTATCACAGTAATGAATATTGCCTTTCTTCCCTGATAACTCTTTTTCCAGTTATGTTTTTAGAATTCACTGTGATCATGTGATTCATTACAGATCTAACCTTTGACTTTTTGATTAAGGGATTCTCTGTCCTTTTTGAGTGAAGTTTTTCCAGCATGGAGAACTTTAACTTCCAGTGGAGTGTTGAGCAGAGATGCAATGGGTACATTTCTGCACAATGTGCAGATAATATACTGCCTGGAGTTGTTTTTTATTTTCTGTTCCTTTACCTGTTTTGAGTTCTCCTCTGAGTGATGACTGAAGTAAAGGAATGTACGTGACCTACAGAACAGGCCCATCTGTGAATACCAGATGGCATCTCTAATAGTTTTTTCAATGATTTGGTTATTTTCATTTCAATTTCTTGTAAATTGTCTAGGGAAAGTCATGCACTGAAACAAGAATGTTGGAAGTACTGGCCTTTGCTGATGGTGTGGCATTTTGTGTTTTCTAACTGCTATAGCGTAACCTCATTTCTGTAATGCCTACAAAAGCCGTCTGTAATGCCTATGAGTGCTTGAAATAATATGAAATTATAGAAGCATAAAGGGGATATCTGTATCTAAAGAGGTATGTGGGAGCCATGTTTGAGAGATTTTGCTTTCCAGCAGTTTAAAGCTAAGTAGGACACTGAATAAGAACTGAAGTGAGTTTAAGTAAAGAGGCATTCATTCAAACAAGTTTCCCCAAGCTTTATTTATTTATTTGGTAACCTATACTGTAATTGTACCTTTCAGCAGTGTAACTTAATGTTTGAATTTTCACTATGCTGAAGAATAGTCCTGTTTTTCAGACTGTTCATATGGATAGCATGTGTTTTATATGACTAGTGAAGATCTGAATGATCTGATACCGTTCTATGAGTGATATTCCTGTGAAATACATGTAGATTTGCAAATCAGTGGACTGTAAGTGGACTTGTAATGTGTTTTTTGCGCTAAGATTTATATTATTGACATCTGTGTTACTGCCAGCAATATTTGTTTCCCCAAACTGTGTGTGTGTTTGTACCCATGCTTGCAACTGTTTGAGTTATGACTAAGATTTTCCACCTTGCTTAAATCAGTGCATGCTTTATCAGTGTGGTCCTTTCTTTTACTATTATATCTTACACCTATCTGTGTAAAACACATGGAAGTGTGTTTGAGGTGGCTTTTCCCCCTAGAGAAAAGGCTATTTTATTAAAAGTGCATCATGTCTATAGAACTGCATCAGCAGGTATGGGCATTTCATAACCATTATTATTCTGTCAGATCATTTTTTATATCCATATAATATTTAATTGAAGACATTAAAATATATTCAAACTTTTTTGCAAGTATTGCTTCTGAGCCAGCAAGTCCCATGTGTTCCCTCTTAACCTCTTCAGCAGATACTGTAGTTTCTTTTTGGAAGTCTCTCTTCATTTACTACTTCTACCCATAAAACTGTTGCTCTAGAATGATAGCTTTGCTAATGAATTAAGATATTTTCTTGGCTTAGTATTAGTGTCCAGTTTCGTTTTCACTTTTCATAAACTTTTACCAAATAAGATTAAAAGCACCTTAGTGCGTCACTTATAAACCAATTTTTTGCCAAAAAACATCTTCTCAGATGATGTCTTTTTTTTCAGTTATAAATAACAACACTAGGATCAATATCACTCTGAGTTGTTAGAGTCTTGTTGGGTGCTAACGAGGCTGAGTCATAATCGTAGACAGTGCAGGATTTTGAGTCTGATGTTATGTTGGATTTTTGTGCTATTTCTGGTAGTGTCCAAGGTAGGATTATTTTAAGCCTGATGATGTGTTGGGTTTTGTAACGTTTCTGGTTGTGTCTGCAGTAGGTATATGACAAATTACAATTTATGACCAGTCAAGCTGTTCCTTCAGCAATCACAGAATTTTTTTCATAAGCTATTATAGATTCTTTTTTTTTTTTTTTTTGCATTGTAGTTTATTTTTCACTGATTCAGCTCATTACAGAAATCTTATATAAAGCTTAATTTTACTGTATCGAAATTTTAAGCCTAGAGCAAGAAACCAAATCATATGCACACTGCAGTTGAAGATCTGCATTAGGAGATCTGTTTATTTATAGATACAATGTCTTGCTAATTATTTGCAGTTTAAATATATTAGTTACGGGAATTTGGATGGTATGTTACCAAAAATCATTTTATAATAAAGAACAAAATGGTCTGGTTGTAGGTATGAAGGATGGTATACAAGCTTCTGACTTTTGCCTTTTCTGAAGTACCTGGAAAGCTGCAGGATTTGTCTTGTAAATCTTCCATAGCCTAAGATTTGTGGGTCAAGAGATACAAATAAAAATAGAGATAAATACAATGGATCAAACTTGCTGCAGAAGAAATCCTGTCTATGGGAATTATCCCAAAATAGTCACTTGTACAGACTAAGACTGTTGGCAAGCATAATCTAAGAAGCCCCTTAAAAACCATGACCTTCTGCAAACAAGTGATTATTACTCCACCTAAATCTTTGTAACTGATGTCTGACTTTGCCACAATTTGAATTTTGCTGTCAACTTAAATGAACGCAGGTGAAAGAACTTACAAAGTAAAAAGCAGAAGCAGAATGATTTTGGATATGATTTGAACATCCTGTTGGGGTTATTGGCATTCACAGTTTTTATTGGAGACCCTGAATTCAGAGTTATTGATGCCCAGAACAATTGAAACATCTCGGCACACAGTATTGATGCGTATTGATGATACACAGGTTACTTGCACATAAATTTTCACGTTTCAAAGTGTAGTCTACCATCACTGAAAATTAAAAAAAAAAAAAAAAAAAAAAAAAAAAAAAAAAAAAAAAAAAAAGACTTAAAAATTCCAATTCCATTGTAAGGGTGCAAAATTATTTATTTTTTATATTAGCACAGCATTATTACTGGGAATGTTGGAACTCAGTAAATCAGGTAAAAAAAATCCAAATGGTATTTATAGAAGCTCCTTTGGAAACCAGTGTTCTTTTAAATACTTCAAACCATAGCTTCTCTTTGCAACTTCTAGGTAATAGAAATTCTGAACAAGAAAGACTCCTCCTAGCTTATTGTAATAATAATTTACAAGGGCCTTTTTTGTCTTTGACTGTCTATATTTTTTCAATCTGCTATCTTGTGCTGCTCACCAGATTTGCAGTTCAGATGAAAAGAGTCTTTGATGGGCTGTCTTCACTAAGAATGCAGGAGAAAATGCATTTCATCTCCTGGCCTGACAAATTGATTTTTTTTTTTTCTGCAGAGTATTGCTTGATCTTAAAGCTTGAAAGTGATGTGTTAATGTCTCAGATCTATTTCCATTCACAGTACTTAAAATGGATTTTGCAGGTTCTAAATTTTGTCCTTTTTGGAGTCTTTTTGTAGGAAAAGAGACTTTCTAATGAACAGAAAGTTAAGAAGAGCGCTGTATGCATTGTTTCATGACTACCTTCAGACATACTTCCCCAAGGGAAGATATTTTTATTGTTTTCTTTCACACAGAATTACTTTTCCCAGTTTTAGAACTGTTGCAGTAGTACATGAAATTTTGAAATGCCTCCATTGCTTCAGTGTGTTTAATTTTTTATTTTTATTTCATGGAGATACACGGCTGATTGAAAACTAAGCTGTACATTCTTGATTTTATTTTGAAGTATGCATTCAAGTGTGATACAAATATCTTCCAAAAAATTACCTGATTTTTGCAAGCACCAATCTAATGGAAGAACTGATAGATTTACAGGTGCAGGCTTGATCATTTAAAAACTTTATTTTGCAAGTTAAGACAACTATTTTATCATATTATTTTATTCTGTTGAAGTATGGTGCTGGGGAAAAACATGTTTAGGGAAGTACAAGGCTTGCTCTGAAAGTAATACCTCCTATTTTAATTATTTTGGCCCATGGTGTCAGAGGTGGATGATCGTGGTATAGCAATAGAGGTTGAACCTTCCCACTAGTATTCCATTACATTTTGTTCCTGCGTGACATATGGCAGCAGAGAAGCAGTATGACTCAATGGTGTCTTACCTGGAAGTATATATGAAGTAAGTGTATGTCATTGATTTCCTCTATGGTGAAGAAGTGGCAACCATTGACAGTCATCAACACATGCTAAACATTTCTGGAGACCAAAGAGTGGATATAAGCACGATGAGGCAGTAGTTGCTTCAACAGTGGCAGCAGTGGCGTGAACGATAAGCCACGTTTTGGATGGCCATGTTACACCACTAAACAAAGAGTGTCTCCATCAGTGCATCTGTAAGAATCTGCTAATGGTGGTGACTGTTTTGAAAAATATTTTGTGGCTATATACAATAGCATTACTGTACTCTTTTTATCTGTTGTAGTTTCTGTGGAAATAAGTGGGAAGCATTACTTTTGGAGTTACCTACGTATATCATGAAAAAATCTTTGCCTTTTGTATTGCAGATTTGAGGGATCAAATGTACAAACTGGTTATTCATGTTATTTGCAGTTGTCTTAAAAATCTTGAGTGTTCTTCTGTTTGTGAGGCTCTAAAGTTTCAAAATTGTATTCACAAGAGCACATCTCTCATGTGACTATAACAATTTTCAGTCAGCACTTCAATTTTTTGTTACCGCAAGCTGCGAAATATTGTGCATACTACCCTTTGATACTTGTCTGAACAAGCATTTCTGTAATTTGCAAGCAACTAAGGGGCCAGTGTAAATTCACAAATGAGTGCAGGCTTAAAAGAAATGTAATAAACAAGAGTATCTCACTTGAAGAATAAAAAGTGAAAACAGTTTTAAATAATGGAAGGTCAAAAGCACAAGATCTTAACAATGGTCATGTCTTAAAACTCTAAGATAATTTTTGACACTTAACATATTGAAAGTAGGCTAAACTACAGTAGTAGTTTTTCTGACTGAATAATCATGACTATCTGAAGTTTAAATATGAACACCATTCTTTTGGTCAGTGTAAGTAATCTGAAGCAATCAGCAACAAGGGCTGTTTCCCTGAGTCTTACTGAAAGAAAAACTTTAGAGTGTTGTAGAGTAATTAGGATGCAAAAACAGTAAGCTTTCCATTCATTAGTAAGACTACTTGGTTACATATTTTCAGAACCTTTCTGTAGTTCTGTGAAGGCAAATTGTATGTAATTTGTCTTTGACGCAGCAGCTAGCAAATGCAATTTACAGTGCTGGCTGGCATGACTTTTGGCATGATACCTCTTGCATTTCAGAGCATTATTCTAAGGAAACAGACATGAAAAGGTTTTTCTAGTGGTTAAAGTAGCTGAAGGTGTTTTCGAGTTTAATTAGTTTTCTTCCAAAATAATTTTATCATTCAAGGCAATGGTGAAACTGAGTGCACTGGCAGCAGATGTTTTGTATTTGTCTAAGAAAAAAATAAGCTGCTCATGGAATTTGCTGAGAAGGTTTTAAGAAATAATACTGTTATTTTTATTTTTACCCAGGAGAGTTCAAAATGCACCTGCCTAGCTCTATAATCTTTTTTTATTTTTGTCCAGCTATTAATTGTCTGTGTTTCGTAAGCTAAAAGATATAAAGTAACTCTGAATAAATTAGTTTGGTAGTTTTCAAATAGGCTTTTGAGAGGAATTTTGCAGTTTTCTTGTTACATATAAAACCAATTTTGTTGTTAGTGACTTTCATTAATGCTACTTTGCATGTGGTAGCATTTGCCATTTGTTGACTTTCTTTCAGGAACACTTGGTGGTTGATGCCATTCTAATTAATCAGTATAATGGTCTTAGATGGTGTTGTTTTTATATTTAACTACTAGCTTTGCCACTGATAAGTATCTATTGGCTCAACTGCTTACCTACACATTACTTTATCGATTTCTCTGCTTATCTTGCATCTTGTACTCTTGTATTTGAGTCAGTTTATTCCAAGGACACAGAGTACTTCTCAAGCCATTTAAGCACACAGCAGGAGGATTATTCAGATGATAGTTTATTGAGTTTTACAAGTTCGTGAATGCACAATTAAAATCTAGCTGCTGCAGGTGAAGGGATGCATTTGAAGAGATGAACCTTATGTTTGAAGTGACAATAAACAAACAGTTTTCATCTTCTGTTTCTGAAAACATCTCTGGCTACGTTGTGTTTTTAAAAAAAAAAAAAACAAAAAAAACCAGCAAATGATTATGGGAATAACTGTTTGTACTGCTTTAGGAAAATGGCTAACTTTCTTATGCTTGTAGTCATATGGAATGTCAAGTAGATATGAAAATCAAGGCCCTTCTAAAATTAAAGTTCCTCTCTAAGATGCCTTATCTTTATACTCAATTTTCGTAGGGTTTATGTAGGAGATACCGCTAGCCTTTGCTTTGCTGTATAGTAGTTCTCCTGTACTTGCAGTGTTGTGTAACCTCATCTGTAGCATTCTCCCACTTATTTAATCAGAAGTTTGGTTTTCTGTTTTGTAGTAACTTGTCAAACTGCTTTACATCTTTTTCAGTTTTACAGACACGATTCTAAATGACAAAGTTGATTAAACTCCTCAATAGTAGATGAAACACTGTGAATTTGGTATCTATGTTGGGTAGGAGGTACATTGCTGTAGGGCTGATGGTACTGCAAACGTGGAATTACTCCTTCAACAAGCCTGGCTGCATTGTGCCAGTATGCGAGAGGAGAGTAAAAGGCCTTTTAATTATATGAGTGAGTTTGCAGGCCCAGAGATAACATAGAACTCCAATTTTTGTGATTCTGGGAAATTTTTCTTAGTATAACCTATTGCTAATTTTCTGGATAGTGACACAATTTTTATCTTCTGTTCATCTTTCTGTAAATCCTAAGGCGATGAATTTTGGTATCTTGTGCCTTCTTAACAGGCAAAGTGTAATATTTTTGTTCTCACCTAATCCTTCTTCCCTGTGCTTCATTTTCCTGTTTTTTGAAAATCTTACTCTATCTCACCATACTCCGAGCAGCTCTGTTCAGTAAAGAAGCCTTATGTCTGAATATTTGAGTAGTATTCTTCTAAGTCAACTGGTAAATAGTAATGTACTCCAGCCCTCTAGGAAATAGGAAGCATACAATCCAATTACAAAGCTTTGCGTGCACCTGGAGAACAAACAGCCTTCCTGAAATGTGAAAGTGGTTGCAGGTATGTGAAAGACAGAAACTGTTTTCTTTTATTAATTGTCTCAAAGCTTGCTTCGTGAGGCCTTTCTGGTGATAAGACTCTAAGTGAGAACTGCAGGTTATCTGGGTGGGTGTCACCGTGCCACAGTGCCTCTGCTTATTGTTGTAAAGATAAGCAGAAGTGGGGCCAAGCCTGTCTTTTTCGGGGTTCGGCTTGGAAAAGCTGATCACTGCAAAAGGCGATAATGCTTGTGCATGGCAATGAAGGTACCACTCCCTGCTGGCTTATCTGTTGGGCCAGGTATGTCACAACAGAGAAAAAAAAAGAAAAAAAACTGAGAAATGGGGGATAAAAGGCCTTCACTAGAATTCCCTGAGGGGGGGAAACTCTGTAGACGGACCCTGAGGCCTGCTTGCTGTCATCTCCCATCCCCCGCGGTGACCAGACGAGTTCCCAAGACTACGAACCTCGCTGGATCCACGGTGGTGATTATATCTCTCTTGCTTTCTATCAAGACTCCTTGCTTTTTATCCCTTTCCTATCGCTCACCTTCCCTTCCTCATATCCCTAAGCAACTAGTAATTGTAATAAACTGGTTGGGCTAACATTTGACCCGTTGTGTCTTGATCTCACCATCGGGTATACACATAATCAGAGAACCTCATCTCCCTCCTTTATATTGGAGCGTGACAAGGTATGAGGTGACTTGATAGGAATACTTTGAGATGATAGGATGTGAAGATGGCTGATTGTAACCAAAACAGTTGAATTATGCCATTTGACATCAACACACTCATACTGGGGTGGAATATGCTAAAAATTTAGAGTCCCCTCTGCCTGTTGAAATCTTCTTAAAGACATATTTTGAAGAGAAATAAAAGGAGTTGCACTAGAAATAGAGAAAATATTGAACTGGAGGAGTCCTCATCTCTAAATTATATTCCAGATTTATGTTTACAATTCTGTGATTACAGTTTGTGTTGAAAAAAAGAGTGACTTTTTTCAGTGCAGCCTTATGAGATAGATAACCTACTCCTTCTGGATAAGGGAAGGCTATGTGGCTTTCAGTAGTATTGTTACTGATGTTCCATGATAACATTTTCTGATAGGTCAGGTATTACTGATGTTCACTGGGAGGTTCAGTGATCTGTTTCTGAAAAGCAATGGAACAACTGGATAGAAACCAAAGCTGCTGCAAGTGAGCATCTTAGTAGTGCTGAATGGGCCATGAGATTTCAAAAACATTTAGATTCGTGTTTCCTATTTTCTGCAAATGATAAACCTTGCATTTCAGCATTCCTGCTTATAATTGTAGGATCGTGGAAATCTTCTTTGGGAAAAGGAAAAAGAAAAAAACAAAATTGAAGATCATCTAGTCTAGTCTCAAGCTCAAAGTAATTGTTCCTGATACTAAATCAGGTCTTTTGTCGCCATTTCTTCCTTTCTTGTGAGCTACAAGGGAAAATTAACAGAAGAAATAAGAATTGTATAAACAGAATAGTAGTAGAAGTGTTGTGAACAAATTTGTGTGAGGTTTCTTTGAAATACTGACTCTTGTTTAAAATCTGAAATCTTTTTAATGTAAGAAAGTTTACAATTGCTTTTTTTTTTCCATGGTATTTCAACATTTGTATGCTTCAGCAGAAGATGACATTTCTTTATTCAATCAGTGTGATAAAATTCTGTTTGGAGGCATGTTCAATAATTTTAACTTGCGATGAATAAAATTAAATTCATTAATTCAATTCAGATAGAAAAATGTGTGTGTTAGTACTAATTTTATAAGGCACATTTTATTTCTGGCAAGGCCCTCTAAGGAAAGCCCTTGTAATGCAAAATAGAAAGGTATGTTTTTAGCTTGGACAGATATTTTTGGGATAATTGCTTGTTCTACAAGGTATTGCTATTTAAGCTTGGAAATCTATCAGTCTCTCTGTGTCTTAGTTCCTCAGCAGTTAAATGGAGGTAATGTGATGTGTTCAATGTTCTACTGTCTTATTACACTATATATTACTGTATATGTGAAATATATAACTTACTATATGCATGAAAATATTTGAAATTAAATGTTAGTTTCAAATATGTTCTGCTATTAGTATAACTTTAATTACTCCTTCTTTGCCTGGTTAAGATTGTCTAAAGTAATCTGAAACCAGTTCTGTTTGACAGTTTCCTTTTTCCAGTTATTTGTGAGAGTGGATAAAATGGTTGGTTAAGCATCTGTGCCTTGTAAAACTGCTGCTCTAAAAAGTAGGCATAATGCATTGTGTCATCTGCTTAGTGAAGTGAGAAGTTCCAGCCAGTTCATATTGAGCCACCATAGTTACATCTGCATAAATGAGTGGAAGGTGAATATTTGCTTCTTTTACTCGTTCCTGTCCATTCCAGAGTAAGAGTCTTTCAGATTCAGAGCTTCACAGTAATTGGCTGTCCACTGTCATAACAATGACTGCTTAGTATAGAGCTTTCTTGTTTGTAAAATTGCAGACCTCCCACATTCTCTTGCCAAATACAAATTGTATCCAAAACGTGTGAAGATAATAGGAAAAAAGCTGCAGCCAGTTACATATGAAAGGAACCTACTTTGTAGATAACTGTTCTGAAATCCATAATCTTTTAAGGAAGGGAAACATTAATTTATTGTCTATTTGATTAATTAATATTCTCTTGCAAAACATCTCATTATTTTCTTTGGTTTCTAAAGCCAATTTATCTATGCTCCAGCTGGTGGAAGTGCTCCTGTGGAATGCACTTTAACGGATGCTGGTACATGGCATGCAGATTATTTATATAGCATATTTTTTGGCACATTCTGAACTTTGCAGTAAAATTCTGACAAATCTTTACTGGCTTATTCCCCTATTATTTTACACTGGTGAAAGAATCTTTGGGGAAATTAATGCCAAATGGTTCATATACTCATAAACATTCTGCTATATTCATTGTCTTGTACAAGGTAGTATGAGGCTGCTGTGCTCTCAGAGTACTTCTGGTAGGTGTACTTTCAGCACTGGTATAGGTAATCTGTGGAAGACAGTTCTAAGATGTACTGGTCATTCCTTAGTCAGTGGTGTAATTAGGGAAGCTTTGTGGCAACATGAACTGTGCTTTCTTATAAAGTAGCAGGGCTATTCCTTTCAGAACAGCCCATAACAGGTGCTTTTAAAGTTAAGGCTTTGTATATGGTAACGTTTTTGCTTTTGCAGTTCTCCCATCACCATATTGCCTTCACTTTGCAGGATTTTTGGTATTCCAAGTTAAAAACTCTCTTAACTTTCATTAGCTGGTAAGATAGAAACAATTGTTTTGAACTAATGTAGATATAGGTGCAGTATTGAATCTAAAATACAGAACACAACCTGATTCTATAAAAAAAAAAAAAAAATCTGAAATATCTCTTGGCCAAGTCATACGCAGTTTACTACTTATCAAGGATAGACTATTTCTACTTTTAGAACAAACATTAAATGGCAGATGCCCGCAATTCTAATACCAGATGCCAGTGATGGAAAGGATTTGTGACCTAAATACTCCTGAACAATTTCTTCCCTAAATGCGCATTCACAGTGGGATGTGGATTAACTGATCTAGGTAACTGGAGTTGTTTCTGTTATCTCTGCTCATATTATGACAGATACATTGACAAAGTGTTGTTGAAACCCTAATGTTTAGCTAGAAAATGGCATGCTCTTTTGAGAGGAAAAATGTCTAATAGGTATGGGGTTACTTTGTTTAATGAAATCACTGAAAGCTCTCTTTGACAATAGTGTGGATGCCTTTAAACTAATGCTTTAATTAGGAAATGAAAGTATTAAAGAAAAGTGTTGTCCATCATTCACAAAGAGGGAAAGCTTCTCATACCAGTGCTGATTTGTGTTGAAAGACTTATTTTTTTTTTCTTGGGGCAAAGGAAATTGTGAAGATGAAGAGTTCAGGAGGCTTGTTATTATTTTTTTCTTTAAATCCGTCCAGAAGACTGAAGTTTACTAAAGAATTAATTGGAGTAGAAGATCTACATAGTTCTGCTGTGTTATGCATAAGGTCACATTAGTCTGCTATAGTGGTCTGTTGGAGCTTCCTATTAAAGCTGTCAAAGAAAAACATGCTCTTCTGTGAAGTTTTATGACCCAAGATGGAGTATATTCCTTTTGTTTCTAAATGAGTTGGCTTTTCTGCTTTGCCATTTTATCTTTTCTTTTTTTCCCTCTTTCTTTTTTGATTTAAACAGAAAACAATCTGACAGTCCTTATTTTTATGTGTCTGGGGCTGCAATTCCCTAAATATGACATCTTGAGGTACCAATCTGTAGTGGACTGTTGTTTCAAAGGCTAGTGATCAACTTTAAGGTCAAATTGAATTAGTGAGATGGTTGTGCCGGTCATTGTGACCTACATCTTCATAATCTCCCTTTTCTTTTTTCCATAAATATCATAATTGTATATTTAAAATAAAATTAAAATGTAAGTGATAGCCTTGCTATACAGTTTATGTCTGGGTATATTCTTACAGTTAAAATTGGTAATTTAATCTAAAAATGTTTACTTTTGTCATTTTTTTTTCTTTAAAAGAAAAACAAAAACACACATGCAGAACAATTGGTTTTGTTTCTTTCTGATGCCTCTTTTTCAAGTGTTTTCATCTAATATGTATTTGCTTTTGCCATTCTCATCAGTTCTGTTTGTCCCATCTATACTGGGCTGTTCTCTAATGATTTGTGGTAATGCTTTGTAGGAAATACTCAGATTCTGTAGGTGTATTTACCTAGAAATATGAGACTGTGATGCTTTGGTTCAGGTTTGTCACGCTCCAATATAAAGGAGGGAGACGAGGTTCTTTGATTATGTGTATACCCGATGGCGAGATTAAGACACAACGGGTCAAATGTTAGCCCAACCAGTTTATTACAATTACTAGTTGCTTAGGGATATGGGGAAGGGAAGGTGAGCGATAGGAAAGGGATAAAAAGCAAGGAGTCTTGATAGAAAGCAAGAGAGATATAATCACCACCGTGGATCCAGCGAAGTTCGTAGTCTCGGGAACTCGTCAAGCAGGCCTCAGGGTCCGTCTGCAGAGTTTCCCCCCTCAGGGAATTCTCCGTTTCCTCTTCGGGAGTTCTCCGTCAAAGATTTTTTTCTTTGGGAGTTCTTCTCCAGAGTCGCTAGTTTAGTGAAGGCCTTTTATCCTCCATTTCTCAGGTTTTTTCTTTTTTTTCTCTGTTGTGACATACCTGGCCCAACAGATGAGCCAGCAGGGAGTGGTACCTTCATTGCCATGCACAAGCATTATCGCCTTTTGCAGTGATCAGCTTCTCCAAGCCGAACCCCGAAAAAGACAGGCTTGGCCCCACTTCTGCTTATCTTTACAACAATAAGCAGAGGTACTGTGGCACGGTGACACCCACCCAGATAACCTGCAGTTCTCACTTAGAGTCTTATCACCAGAAAGGCCTCACGAAGCAAGCTTTGAGACAATTAATAAAAGAAAACAGTTTCTGTCTTTCACAAGGTTTGTTTACAGTGCCTGTAGACAGTGACAGAAAGTGGGGATTTGAGCTGTAATTATAATAAACCATATTCCTTAATCCTAGTTCTTTGCCAGAAATTCATGTGGAAAATTGGCAGTTATTGAATGGACATTATTGAATGTTGAATCAGAGTTCTAACCAAAATTTCTAACCTGATGTACAATGAATCAGCAGTCTACTTACTAGAATTGGGACAGTGACTGAAACACGCACTGTACTATTAAATTATGCGGCGTTTGATTTTTTTTCTGTCACATTTGGAGGTGTTCTTCTCTAGCGTAGTACTATAATGTATATGAACCTCAAGTTGGTGTGTCATCATAAAACCATGACATGGTGGAACTCAAGGAAATATCTGCATCTGTTTCTTGATAGCAAAGCTAAGTTACTGTCTGAAGACATCTGAATGCAGGAAAGGTATACAAACATGACTGAAGCATGTTTCAAACTTCCACTTTGAAACACTTACCAGTGCTAGAAACTTCTAGTATGTTTACTTTGAGTTTTAGTGATGTTTAATGAGACATCACTGTAGCTTTTTGTAAAAGTACCATTTAGAGAAAGGGAAAGGTCTTTGTAATACCTATAACCGTCAGGCAGAAACAGGGCCTGAATAATAGGAAAGTACCTCTAATGATACTCTGCATGAACAGAATGTCTCAGTCCTGTTACACAGTATGATATCCATATTGTGCATCAGTTGTCTGCTCTAGAGAAATTTTGACTGGGTTCTACTATACAGTAATACCTATTATAGGCTGATTTTTCACTAGCTGAGACCACAGTAACTTCTCTAAAAAGAAGGAAAAGCAATCAGAAACAAGGGTATATAATGTGTACATCATTTCAAAGTATGATATACATTCAGTCTGTTTTGTGTTTGGTAGAACTGATAAAGACAGCTGTTAGTATTTGTTCAAGTTATACTCTGCAATAATTAAAATAATAGAATTTGTCATTAAAAATACTTATGGTTTATGGAGAATTTTTAAGAATGAACTTATACACTTCATTATTTATACCAGCTCTTGATGGTGGTGTAGATGGAAAGATGAGAAATGTGGTTAGCTCTTTTATTGCATTTCTAGCTAACCCAGGAGAATACTTCAGAGACTCTTGTAACACAATAGAAGATCTTTCAATAGTATCAGTTTACACTAGTGCTATAGCAGGTGAACAAACACTGATATGGCTGTTTTTGGAGTAATGTGTACACATGCAAATATTACTTTTAAAAACAAATACAGAAGACTGAGTGATGTAATAGTGGGTTTGAGGAGAGCACTTTTGCCATTACTGCAAACATTCACACTTTGAAAAAAGTGAAGAATATATTTTTAAATCATAGTTTTGGTGATAAGCAGGCAAATGAGTCTACTGATTTGCATGGATGTAGCTGCTTTAAATGTGTATAGGAAGATCTGTCACCAGTTATCTCTATAAAATGATGGAATTAGAGCAATGAAGGCGCAGATATAGAAAATTTAGCTTATATAGTGTATCAGGTACAGAAGAATTTAAAAATGTTATGCTGTAACTGGCCTTGGTTTTGAAGAACTGTTAAGATTTCTTGAGGGTCGCTGCTGAAAAAATTGTACTTAAAAGAACACATTTTTCTGATCCTTCCTGTAACTATTTTCTGATAAAAATGTGGCTATATTTGGTTGATGGGTATAAACAATATATACAAAACTGTCAGCAATGCACTTCATGCTGGAAGCTTTCTCTGAAGTTTAGAGAGATGTTAGCCAAATCCTTCTGACAGGATTTGGTTCTGATCTGTAAAGCCTACTGGAGCTCAGTGGGGTTTACAGCTGGTGGAAAAAAAAATGCTCCCTTCACACAAGTCCCTTTCTCTTCAAAAACAAGCAGAATTCTTTTTTCCCTTCTCCAGTGATGACCACAATACTTGATTGACTTGGTCTCCACTTCAACAAATGTTTTGAGTTTGAAGAGAATTAAGGTAGAAAACCTTGTGCGTCTGTTCTATATTCAACTATGTACATTGTGCAGATACTATTTGTTTATGTAAATATGAAGAGATGTGGCTTTTTTCCTCTATTGTGTTCTTGCTTTGACATTAATATTCAAATTTTCTTTAGCAACGTTTTGTTCCTCTGCTTTAAGTTAACAAACTAAAAGGCTTGTTCAGCATAGGAAAAATAATTAAATAATTCTTCCCTCTTACTCCTCTTTACAAGTTGATGCCTGAGCATTTGCAAACTTTTTGAAAAGTATGTGTGAGTTAATGATAACATCTGGCAGCTTCCTGGTCCTCATAATAGATGAGCCAGTGAAGAGAAGTGCTGTGCTGAAGTGACTGTGAGATGTTGGAATTCAGGATCCTAAGAGGAGGGAGCAGCAAAAAATACAAGGTTGTCGTGTTGGACTTCAGGGACTCACACTTCAGTTTTCAGAGATCTACTTGGTTAAGTATTTAAGAGAGAGTCCAGCAAAGGGCCTCTAAGATGGGACTGGCGCATCTCTCCTATGAGGAAAGGCTAAAAGAGCTGGGTGTGTTTGGCCTTGAGAAGAGAGGGCTCAGGAGGATCTCATTAATGCATACAAATACTTGAAGGGCGGGTGTAAAGAGGACAGAGCCAGGCTCTTTTCAGTGGTGTCCAGTGACAGGAGAAAATGAGCACAAACTGAAACGCAGGAGCTTTGGTCTTAACATCAGGAAACTTTTTTTTTTTTTTTAAATTGTAACTTTAACTTTCTTGGCAAGAGCATTGGCATGGGTTTTCTAGATAAACTGTGAATTTTCTCCAGGGTATCAGGACATGGCTCTGGGAAGTCTGCTGTAGGTGTCACTGCTTGAGCAGTGGGGTTGGACCAGATGACCCACAGAGGTCCCTGCTAAACTCAACTCTTCTGTGATTCTGTGGTATTCCATATATTAATCTTTCACCGCTGTGGATTACTAAATTCAGAGCAGATAAGAGATTTGAGATAAATGGAATTTCATTGGAATTCTGAAGGTGATGACTGCACTGCATATGTTTATGTGAAACGACAGTAAGAAAAAAGTCAAGAATCCAAAAGTTGTCTGCAATTAAACTAGTCTGCTAAGTAACACCTGTCTCAAATGCAGTGGAAGCTCCAAAACTGTTGAAAGTATTGATTTATAGAGATTTCTCTGTATTGGTAAGTATATGTAAACTAATCTTTCAATTAAAAAAAAGTCATAAACCTTATTTTTTCTCCCCCTTTCCATCTTCCTGCCAACTCTGCCTTTTTTACGAGAGACTGAATATGCTGTGATATTCACTTAAAATTATTTCCTAAATAACTCTGTTGCTATGGCAGCAACTGCTGCTGCTGGCATTTACATGCACTCCAGTGAGGAGATTTACAGAAAAGTCACTGAATATGGTCAAGTTTGTCTGTGTTTTCATAGCCCACCCACAAAGAAGTTCATTATGCATCTCTTTGCTAGAAACCAGAAGATCTGTTGTAACTGGCACAGCTAGAAATGTAATAAAGAGGAAAGAAAGACCCAAATTATCTAGGGTAGAATCCTGGCTCATCTTTTTTTAACCCTTGCAGGGCCTGATTTGCTTCTGCATGGAAACAGATAGTATTTCCCATCATCAAATGATTAAATGTATAGCCATTTTGTCATTTTGGCCTACAAAATAAATCTGAAGTCTTTGGGAAAAAAGGTAGACACTGAGACATAAGCTAGCTTTTTCCAGGACAGGTTTGTTATTCCTGAAACCCTTTTAGTAAAATTGAGATCATGAAAGAAAATCTTGCTTCAGTGTTCAAAAGTGCCATTTGTGCATCTTACCTTCTCTCAGAAGGAATGATGAAAAGCATTTTGGCAATGAACTGTTCTTTGTAGTTCACTGTGCTCTGTGTCCTGGAAAAGTAATCAAATATTCATGGAAAGGTTGACTTAGACTTAAGAGCGCCGAGCTAAACAGAGGGCAGTGCTCTGGAGAAGAGGCTATGGAGATGCTTCCAGGCATTTATTTCAGTCCTCACAGTAATACTTGCAATGCTTTCAGTGTTAATAACATGTTTTTGTTTTGTTAGTCAAAACAGTAGTGGCACTGTTAATAGTAGTGACACAGTAGTGGTATATAGAAACAAATGACCAAATCCTCATGTGTCTTATCTCCTTCACTAATGATACATTTTAATGCCGTTTTGTGACAACTTGATAATGGCATAGCAAATGTTTTTTTTACCGTTTTCCAGAGATATGACAAGCATTAGTTTTAGGGAACTGGAGATGTGGGTTTAGCTTTGGAACCTTGGATGTGAGAAGCTGTGTGAAGCTAAAGAGATGTCCATTGTCTCATAAATACAGGGGATATAGCTTTGATGCTAAGCTGTCAATCTGACTTTAAAAGAAATTATACTTTGCTGTTGATGGAAAGAAGGCATAGAAAAGAGTCATGTTACAATTCTTAGTAAAAGCCTGATCACAAACAGACTTTTAAACTAGACAATTTTGATCATATACATAGATTTGACATTTTATATATCTTTACATAAGTAATACTGTTTTTGTAAAGAGGTATTTTATCCACTAATGCTTTTTAAAATTTCCAAATCTTAAAAAATGAATAAACAAAGAAAAACCGATATAAAATTGTGGATAGTTCACATTACTTCAGAAGTTAAGTAAGTGAAACCTTTACAGACTTTTAGATTGTAAAAATTCTAATTAGCTAGTTTGTATTTACACTGAGAAGTGTGTTTCTGGAAAGGGTATATTCCTTTGGACAAGGCACAGTTAACATCCCTTTTATGTAATCAAATCATTCAAATTATGAAGAGCTCTGAAGTTCTCTGCTACCTCTTCTTCAAATCAAGGTAATGATAGCAATTGTTAGTGGTAGCTTACTAAGTAGAATTTTTTCATTTGTAGCTAACATAGCTCAAACCATAAAATGATAGGATTGTAGAATCACCAAAGTTGGAACAGACCTCTAAGATGATCCAGTCCAACTGCCCCCATATCACTAATATTTTCCTCTAACCTGTGTTGCTCAGTACAACATATAAACATTTCTTAAACACCTCCAGGTTTGGTGACTCCACCGCCTCCCTGGGCAGCCCATTCCAGTGCCTGACCACTTTCTCAGGGAAGTCATATTTCCTAACATCCAGTCTGAATCTCCCCTGGCACAACTTGAGGCCATTCCTTCTAATGCAGTTGCTAGTTATAACACCTCACCACAACTTCCTTTCAGGTAGTTTTAGAGAACTATAAGTCACCCCTGAACCTTCTCTTCTCCATATTGTCCAATCCCAGCTCCCTTAGCCGCTCCTTTTAAGGCCTGTGCTCCAGACCCCTCACCAATTTTGTTGTCTTTCTCTGAACACACTCCAGAGCCTCAAAGTCTTTCTTGTAGTGAGGGTCTCAAAACCAAACACAACTCAGCACAACAGTGCTGAGTACAGAGGGCTGATCACTTTTCTGCTCCTACGGGCAACTATTTCTGATACAAGCCAGAATGCCATTGGTCTTCATGGCCACCTGGGCACACTGCTGACTTACATTAAGCCAAGGGTTGACCAGTTACCCCCAGTTCTGTTTCCTCTACTTAGTCTTCCAGCCACTCTGCCTGAAGCCTGTAGCATAGCCTGGGGTTGTTGTGGCCAAAGTACAGGACTCAGCACTTGATCTTGCTGAATGTCGACTCACTGGTTTCAGCCCAGCGATCCAGCCTGTTGGTTTGCTCTTCAGGGCTCTGCTACCCAGCCAGTTCTTTACCAAGCAAAGGGTGTATCCGTCCCAGCCACAGGCTGCCAGCTTCTCCAGGCAAATGCTGTGGGAGGTAGTGTTGAAGGAACTGTCAAACCGTGTGTATTGAAGTCCTGTGTAGCTCAGCTGAAGTCACTGAAAGCTAATAAAATGTGTTCTGCATTGAAATAGGCTTGAGTTTTGTATGTTAAAAATTAGAAGGCTTCGTACATTCAGAATGGAAACTTGCCTCTGCATTATCAAAAAGCCTTTTTAGTTGAATTTGGCTGACTTTGAAGTCAGCCGTTTTTGTCAATCTTTGCAAATTACATATCCTTGAATGCTATGAGGCAGAGCAGCTTTCTGAGGCAGAAGATTTATATGGGGCCACAGCACATGAGAGCAAATAGATAACATACTAAATATTTTACTGAATATTCACAGAGTAGTTTGGTCTTCGTGTCCTGAAACAAGTAGTACTTCTACTTGTGTAATCCCTTTACTTAGTGGACATAGATGACTTTTATTTGTTTAAGGTTTTGGACATGACACATCCTTCTCATCATTAATCAGTTTAGAATAAGCTTTCAGTGAACAAACCTGGCCAAAAGGTCTGCACAACTCTTCTCCAGTCATTGTAAGTCTGGATAATAACATAAGGCAAATTTGGCCTGAGGTTACGAGCAACAATATGCATAGGAAGTAACAATTAAAAAGATCTGATCTCGTACAGAGGGTGCAATATTATGAAACTATATTTCAGATCAGAATTTTTTAATAGCTCTCAGTTTCTATGACACCTTTTTACACACTAGAAAAACAAGGTGATGTGAAACTTCAGTAACAGATAAACAAATGACAAAAAATAGGGAAATAAAAGATGAGTCTTTCTTAAATAGCGTGGTGGTAGTAGTTGTATTTGAAATATGAATTTTCATGCTTATCACGTGTAATGATATGTTAAGGGCAAGACAAATGGCAAACAGCTCAGACTGTGATGATAATACCAGAAAAAGCTAAAGATAAGAAGTGGTCCATTCCAGAAAATCCTACTTTTCATCCTAAAAGCAGAGAGAAGCTGTGATTAAACTCTTGTCTAAGCTATAGATGACCCAGTTAAAGCTTTGTTCATAACAGAAGCTGTAACTTTAATCAAGCCTGACTATAAAATCTAATTATATTTCAATGCCTACTTTAGATTGAGAAGTGTTCGTGCTTAGCTGGGGGCAACAAGTTGCACGAATGTATTTGTGCTTAGCTAGGGACAAAAATTTGCAAGATCCTATATGAAATTTGTATTCTAGAAGGAATATAAGCCTGCATTTCTGTTTACTTAGTATTTTAATTGATTAGAATACTTACGCAAATGTTCACATTTCATTTGCTCTAAACTTTTTTTTAGCCTCCTCCTCTATGCACATGCTGTCTCTATTTTTTTTTTTTTAAGTAAAATTATGCAAGCTCTTGTTTCCTATGGCTTGTGTTGGCTTTCAAAACAGGTGTTTCTTCTTACTGTAAAATAAAGAGGAGCATGAGAAACTTAACATCTAAATAACTTACCTCTAAATAGTTCAATCATCTCTATTGGAGAAGGAAACAGAAGTAGAAATAGTCTTTATTTGAAACTAAAATATTTAATGACTTTGAAAGAATTGATCTTTCCTGCCTGTTAAACAATATATAAAAGAAAAGAGCCTTCAGAATAAAGTACTTAAGCATTGCCTTGGAGTGAAGTAAATTAGTAATGGTATAGAAATAACTATCTTGCTGAAAAAAAAAGAAAACAATTCTCACATAGGTTTCTAAATTCCTTACTCATGGTCTTGGTCCTTCCCTACTGATATTCATGGAGCAGTCTCATATGTTGCTTGTATTTTCCTTCCATAGAAAGAAACTGACATTATGAGCCAGGTTAAAAGTAATGGCATAACAGCCAACTACTTATTAGAGGTAAATATATTAAATATTGCAACATCAGAACCAGGAAGGTGAATTGAGTGGAGCCTCAAAACTAAAGTGAAAATAGCACCCCTCTTTCCTTTACCCAATCCTTGTAATTGAGATGTATTTTGTTTAGTGAAAATTTTTTGTATGAATGAAAGAGTCATAGATGGAGGAAATTAAACAGTACAGGGCTGGAAACTGAGGAATTAATACAAAGTTGTTAAGAGAGTGTTTTGAGTTGATAACTAAGCAAATGAGCAAATAAACTCATTTTTTTCCTTTTCTTTCTCCCTCTCCTCCCCCGCTCTCCCCTCCCCCTCCTCCATCATCCTGCATTTGGAAGACCTGAATTCTTTTGATTCTTTCAAGCAAGACTCTAACCACAATAAGCCTAATATCCTTCCTTCCTCAGGAAATTTTTCAGTGTCAGCTACAAGCTTCAAGTGTCTTGGCTTTTTAGGTAGATGGTCAGGTGAGAGGTGAGAAATAGCACATGTATTCACAAGTAAGTGCTAATTTTGATGTAAAGATGTTCTCTTGATTAATTTCCAAGATTTTTGGTACTTTTGGTGAGAGAGAGCCTTGCTGTTCTTGCATGTTCTTTAAATGAAGAACCTAGCTGGAAAAGGAATATGTGATGGCAGTTTTCTGTGTGTGACGGCTATTGAAGATATCTCAGTTGTGTTGTGATTGACGGAATGAAGATCCTTAAATCTGTTCTGCATCATAGAAGGCTTTAAATTGTCCTGTGCATATCATAATAGGTGGCTGAGATCCACTGTCATTCCTGTTTTTCTCATCTTTAGAGTTCTGAACTGGAATCTGGCTAAAATTATGCCATTGTGATTGCAAAGCTGTGACTTACATCTTTGCGGAGTGAAGAAAAGAGACGTACTATTCATGGTGACATTCTTTAAATTAGTTATCGTATTCATAAAATTGCTTCCTTTCATCTGTGATCATGGGTCAAAAACTGAAACATCTGAAACGCAATAGAGAAGAAACTGACACTGATTTAACGTTTGCGACCCTACTGAACTTCCATTCTAAACTGAATACGCTCTTTTATTCTGATGTTATTTGCTGTAATTGAATAATGTTAATATTTTATTGCAAAAACATCTGAACAATCTGGATGTTTTATTGTGAAGTTGTTTCAAGTTTTTGAGGATTTTTGTTTTGCTACTTGAAGCTCAAAGACAGAAAATAGACAACCTCTTTAAGAAAATATCTTTTGTTAGATTAACACAATAAGGCAATTGTTATTAAAAAAAACCAAAACAACAAAAAACTCACACATACATGGTAGAAATAACAAACTGCATTCAGAGAAAAGGATGAGTGGGAAATCATTGTAGCTCAGTGTTGTTAATTAGGAGGTACTTTTCAGAACATCTCAACTTGCTTCAAACTTCTGGTACTGTTTCTGGATTTTTATCATAAAGACTTCTGAGGTCAGATTTTTCTATTTGGTTTTAAATACATTAATCTAATAAGCTTTGTTACTTGGCTACGTTGTGGCAACTAATCTTTGACAATGATGCTAACTTGAATCTCTCTGTCCCCCCACTCCAAGTAGTGTACTTTGCTGCATCTGCTGTGGTCCAACTTGATCATCTCTGGAGAGCAAAGTACCTGTCATAATGTACGTGAATCATTTAGCCCTGAAACTGCTCTGTTGTTCAAGGAAATATTTTTCTTGACTTAGTATGAAGTTCTATCTTTTATGGACTGTCAGATGTATGAAAGTTCTGTTTGTCTATGATTTGGTTCTACAGGAAATTTGTTTTGTCTTGACAATGTGGGAGCTTAGGTTTGTGTTAAAAAAGCAAAAGCCTGGAGCCCCTTTGAGATTTATCCTAGTTCATTCAGTACTGTTGAATCTCACTCTTCAGAGTGCAGAATCAGATAACTTTAACTGAACTTCCGGAAGAAATCAGCAGAAGTCATTCATGAATTAATCTGGCTCTGTCTTCCATTATACATTATATTAACATCATACTGTATCTAACCCATTTGTGACTCAGTATGATGGTCTTCTGATGCCTGCAAGTTGTCTACTTAAAATAAGTGTTAACAAAATCTTTTCTAAAAGAAGGGTTCATGACTCTATACCTGAAGAGGCTGGTCTTTATGCTTGCAGAAAGCATTATGATTGACCGAATCCTACACTCTTCCAACATTCTTTTTCTTAACTGTCTGTTTCCTCCAACCCTCCCTCCCTCCTGTCTTCCTTTTTTTTTTGTTTGTTTGTTTGTTTTTTTTTTTTTGTTTTTTTGTTTTTCCTTCAGTTTTGAGAGAATTTGCACGTATACAAAATCTGGTCCTAAGTCCCTAGCATGCCTTGGAGAATGCATACTGACATCTCTGCCTTTCCACAGTTCATTTCCAGATCCAGAGCCATTTTTTTTTTTTTTTTTTTACTTTAAATTTATCCTCTATACTGACTGCCAAGTAAATAGAGAGGTATGAATGTTCCTGTTCATGCAGAATTGAAACTAAAGCATATATTCTGCTTTCTGGATTTAAAAAAAATTCCTTTTAGAAATTTGATTTCTGGCATCCATGAAGCATTTTTGTAAGTGTGATGTGCATCTACCTTGAAAGCCTTGAAGAATAACAGCAAGTTAGCTTCAAGCAGCAACTCCAGACCAAGCTTGTGTTTGTTTGAAGATTAAAATCAAAGTGATTTGCCATGAGTACAGACATTGAGTTCCTGCCAAATTTGCCTCAGTTCTCCAATCATTTTAAACACCAGCTCGAATGTGATTTAGTGTCAAAAATATATTTGTTCTGTGGTTATACTAAAATTGCAAAAGGTATGTAAGACTCTTCTGAAATTGGCCAAGACTGCTAAGTGGCTTCTGGCACCAGTTTGCCGGGGATTATGGCATGTTTTTTATAGTTGTGAAAATTCTAAATTGCAGTTGGGAAACAAGAAGCTTTTTAAAACTGCTATGTATCTGAAAAAATATACATTGTGAGAGCATGCTGTATTGAATACTTAGGATGAAGATGTTTTCTGGAAGATGGTAAATTCTGCAGCTGGAGATTTTTTCCTTTATTTCATCATAAAAGATGAAATTGAGTTCTGCACTGAAAGTTTTGACTGTAAAGTAAATAGCGTAGTGTCATTTCCTTAGTGATAAAAGTTTGTTAAGGCAAATCTTTGTAACGGCTTAGAAATAACTGGAACTTGTTCTATGCAAGAAGATGTAGGAGACAGCTTGGTTTGCCTGAAAAGCCTGTTTGATTAACCACAAAATAATAAATGGTGATGCTGAAAGTTTAGAAAATGTAATTCAGAGCTCTTGTGTCAGGCTTTCTGCAAATTCAGGCAAATACCATTTCAACAGCTTAATTGCAGTTTTTGTTTTTAGGGTTTTATTTCCTACCATAAAGCTACACTAGACTTACTTTTTAGTGCTTGATTTCCACAGAAATTGTGTGGCAAACTCTGCAGCTGCAGAATTTAATAACATTTAGACTTTAGTGTGATTATTCAGTTCTGGTAGTTCACTGATTAGACCTGTACTCTTGTGAAAAGTTTGGAATAAATTCATCAGGAAAGTACACGCGCACCAGTGTAATCGTGTGAGGACAGTCAGTTGAATGGGACAAATTCTACTTCTCTTATCCGCAACTTTTCATAATGTTCATAGCTGTTAAAATAAGTCTGATAAGTGAAGGCTGCATACAACTTGAAAGTTAATTAGGAGTTTTAATATTATTTCAGTATAACTCTGTCTGTGTCAAACTGTTCTTATGACTTTGAAGATAAGCCATGTCATGCATTCAATAACAGATTAGTGCATGTAAGCAGGGAGAGTTCTCTGAAACTGATGAGTCTATTCATCAAGCTGGTTTGTTCTGTGATTTCTCTGCAAGTGCCCTAAGCAGAAAGCACTATATTCTTTCCACCCTGAAATGAATGTTGTATATTTAGGCACCAATGAATTGAAGTAAATAGAAACTTGAATTCAAGTTTGATAGTTGAACAGGTCTTGAAGACTTGTAAACTATGCTTAATTTTAATTGAGACACAATAGAAACTGCCAGCTTCTGCTCCCAAGCATCATTGTTAGATGTGGCTATTTGTAAGGAGACGACTAAAATTGAGTTGTAATTTTTTCTTTCTTAAATTTTCTTTTTAACATCACTGTGAACTTAGAATTATTGGGTGAAATTGTCCCTGCAGTAGTGATAGAATCAGGCATTTAACTTCAGGCTCAGTCCAGTTCAGCACATCAGCAACAACATGATAGCTGCAAGTAGTGCATTTCCTAGGAAATCTTAGTTTGCATGGATGCTAGTGTTACACATTGTCTTGAAATAGCAGGATTTTCTGTGTCACTTTCAGGGCTTTAGCTGAGCATGGAGGTTTGCATAACTGAGAATTTGGTTTTGGTTTGAAACCATATTTAATTTTTACTGTTGATGGGATTAGACCTGATCATCTGAGTCATCACTGGGCCCTCTCCCAATTCTCAGAAGGTAATTATATGTTAGGTATCTAGCTCAGATGAGCTCGTGAAAGAGTTCTCTCCACACCACTAAACACATCCTAGCACTTCATAATAAAACACATATGCTGCCAGATGGTAAAAATGCGAAACTTCTTCAAATATACGCTTTAAAATGTATGGTGTCTGTTTTCTCCCTTAGTTTTCTCCTCCCCTCAGGTTCTTGCTCACTTCTTTCCCACACCTTCCCCCATACTTTCATAACTTTTTTCTCCAGCACTGATTCTTCATTTCCCACCCCTTCACCCAGCTGCTTTCATTGCTTCTCCAGATCTTTAGTTGCATTCTCTGCTTCTTTCTCTTTCTCTGAATTTTTGTCACTCTTCAAATTGTAAAGCTTTAAATTCCTTCCTAATTTTTTATCTGACATTTGAACCCTCCTTTCAATTTATCATCATGATCTAAGTCCACCCTTAGCAAGTTTGCTGATAACATGAAGCTGGGAGGATTGGCTGATGCACCAGAAATCTGTGCTACCATTCACCTGATGATGTTTAACAAGAGTAAGTGTAGAGTCTTGCACCTATGGAGGAATAACTGCATGTGTCAATGCAGTTTAGGGGGTGATCTGCTGGTGAGGAGCTCTTTGGATAAGGATGTGGCAGTCCTGGTAGATTACAGGCTGGCAATGAGCCAGCAGTGTGTCCTTATGGCCAAGAAGGTCACTGGTGTTCTGGGATGCATTAAAAAGAGAATGACCATCAGGTCCAGGGAGGATATCCTTCCCATCGACTCTGCCCTGCTGAGGGCTACATTTAGACTATTGTGTCCAGTTCTGGGCTCTCCAGTTCAAAAAGAAGTCAGGGATCTGTGAGGAGTCCAACAGAGGGCCACAAAGATGATTAAAGTCTTGAAGCGTCTCCTGTATGAGGAAAGATTGGGTAAACAGGGTCTGTTCAGCTTGGGGAAAAGAAGACTGAGAGGGAATCTGATAAATGCTTATAAATTCTGGGAGATGGGGAGCACATGGATGAGTCCAGGGCTCTTCTTGGTAGTGCATAGTGATAGGATGAGGAATAATGGCCTAAAACTTGAACATAGGGTGATCTACACTAACACGTGGAATGACTTATTTATGGTAAGTGTGATGGAGCGCCAGAAAACAGGTTGTCCAGAATGGTTATGGAGTCTCCTTCTGTGGAGATATTCAAGACCCATCTGGGCACCTAACTGTGGAAACTCTTGTAGGTTACCTGCTTTATTAGGGAGGTTGGACTCCATGATCTCTTGAGGTCCCTTCCAACCCCTATAATTCTGTGATTCTGTGATCTTCTTCAGAGAGAAACTAGAGGTGTACAGCTAAGCCTTGCTGCCTTTTGCTTTTATGTCCCCAGTGACACTTAAGTCATAACAAAATTAATTGGTTTTCTGCTTATGTAAGATGATGTCACAAATTTACTGCTAAAATCAGTTCTGCACTGTAATATAGTGAGTAGACGCACTTAAAAAGACATGTTTCTGGAATCACCTCTGTTGACTGTCTGCATGTTGTAATGGTTCATTGAACTTTTAATAGTTTAGAGTGTAATTTTCCTCCTCTTCCTAAACTGTTGTCTTCTCAGCTCCACAAATTAGGAAATTGGTGCAGCTTAACTAACAGAGGTTCTCTCTCTCATAGAGGACTGCACAATGACAAGGAGTGGGAGCAGGAATCTCTTTTTGTCTCAAGGTGATGTTGACGGCTACATAAGGCAATAGATACAGTAACTGAAAATACTTTTAAATGCATTACTTGCATTTTGAGATGAATGGACATGTTTTGAGGTTTATTTTTCTATGAAAATTCTTAATCAACAATTATAAATGATGATGGGAAATGTTTCATTTCAGCTCATTCACTCACAAAGAAGTGATGGAAGTGCTGTCTCAGTTTGCCATAAGGGTTGCTTAATGTTGGTACCAAAAAAAAGTTTAAAGGGTTAGTACTTTTTAGTTCCTGTCTGGACTTACAAGATGCTTCTGGGTGGAAAGGGATATCTGTATAGCTTGTTTCCTTCAGTCAGTGACTGGTTGTGTAGCGATGTGTGAGATCTTAATGTTGCCTCGGGCTGTAACTAGAAGATGATACCGATTGGAGCTGTGGTCTACCCCATCTTTATTTTTTCATAAGAAATTGCTTCTTGTCATTTAGATTCATCCCTTAATTTTTCTACTTCAAAGAAACTACTTTATGAAAATAGGCAAATTTCCTGACAAAAGGGTAATTATTGATTTATTTGCTAAAAACCTGTATTAAAGATGTATTTTTCTGGAAATAAAAATATGACTGGCATACCCATTATACACAGCCTGACTAAAAAGTATCAGAGTAGCATGCAGAGCCATAGAATTGCTTGCTGACTTGTGTAAGGTGAGTTGACACTGATTATTCCATGCCTTTTGTTCTTACTGTCTGCGCTGTCTACTTCTGGTGTGGTGCTTAAAAACGTAAGTGGCATGATGGACTTTGTGTGAGCTGTTTCTCATAGACAGAACTCATATGTGTATAGAAGAGTGCATTTTTCATCTGTTCAATCCATTATATCTGGCTACTTCAAGAACGTTAAGTGAACACTTCTGCCTCTGGTGACTTCCTGTAAGTGATGTTTTTGTCAACTCTCGTTCACTTTATGAATGCTAGCATAAACTGTACAGCCAAGTGTTCTGGCTAATTTTTTTTTTTTTTTTTTAAAGCTAATGGAATTTCATACATGGAGAAAGAAGTATCCTGCCCTTATTTCCAAGAAATATTTACATCATTGGGGCTTTCTCCATGATATAGAATAAAGAGGAACCAAAATCCCAAGTGAAGGTTTTCTTTTTTTTTTTTTAATAGATGAAATTCCTCAAGGAATCAAAGCTGCTTCTGAGCAGTTTGTTTTGTGAGACTGTAAAGAAAGGTATGAGAGTAACTTGAAAAAATATATATATTTTTAAGGGTTTCAAGATGCACAGATCTCTTGTTTGATATCAGAGAATTGAAATCAAAAATTCTACTGCGGGAATCTTGGTTATACTCTGAACACTGCAGAAAGAAGGCAGGCAGACCACTCGTCCTGTACTTTATTTCTGTCTTGTCAGTGTTGTATTGAGTGGTACAGTTCCATTTGCAGATTGACATTGTGGGTTTGGGAAACTTCCTGGTAACAGAAAAAATAAAATTATCAATTTTTCTTTTGTCATTCTGATTATGCATCTTGCCGTGAGGAATCAGAAACTGAAAATGTTACTTCTGGGATGCTGAAAACCCATACTGCATTGTTTCTCAGTCATGCTATTTATGTGGAAAAATATCCAAAGGTGACAGAGAAGAAATAAACTTTTATGTTGTTAAACAGTAACTTTTAAATCCCAGAGTCTTCTCTATGTGTGAATAAATCCTTGCAGTACTTTATGTATGAATTTTGTTCTTCTAGTTGCTTTTAGATTGATTTTTGCATGGATACTAACTATAGAAGGACTTGGACTGTCTGGACAGCCTTACATTCTAAGGTGGGTGGTGCTGGTGCCATGGGACCAGCCTCTGGGGTCCCTGTGGGACCACGTGGAGTGCAGCTGGGACACGATTCCATAAATCAAAATTCTTTTCTTGGCTAGGGATGAGAAAAGTGATGACTCAGGGCACTCACACAGCGTAGTAGGAACAGATCTGTGGAATGAAAGGGTTGGTAAGGTCCACATCATACACCTTTTAGGGGAACTGTTTCAGCCTACATCCTGTCTGGTCCGATGATTTCATTAGTAGTTGGAGTATATTTTTCCCTAACATGAATGAAATCCAGTTGGTATCTTCTTATGCTGCTCCATAATGTGAACTAAAGTGTAGCTAAGTGGAAAACTTTCCTTGGAAGTAGGTTAGTCACCTGAAATCAAGTGCTAATATAGACAAACCCACGGGGAACCTAGTTACCCTGTTTGTATATGCCACTAAGTAGTGCTTTACTCCAGAAATCTGAGTTATATGCTGGATGTGGTGCGTATCATAGCCACTGATTTATTTGAGGTATTGAAGGTCAGATTCTTGGCATCCGAATGTACTGTTCCATTTTGCAACTACAAATTCAAGTTAACAAAGAATATTAAGCATAGTATTTTGTAGCTTAATGTACTTTGTGTGTGAATTTATAGAACTTTATTGGTTTTTTTATTAGTAATTAAATTTTATTCTTAGAAAAAATGCAAATAATTTTCAAGCCTGTAGCCTACCTGAAGAGACAGTACTTGGGTTTACATCAGTATTAATAACCTCTAGATGTGAAACTATACATGTTAAAAAAAAAATAGTTTGTTAGGTTGCTTTCTGAAAAACAAACAAACAAACAAAAAAAAACAGCTTATGAAAGGTTCATTAGTTGAGGATTTTTTAAACTATTTTTTTTTTCTGATGAGTACTGCTGCTGGACAGTGAGATTCTGTGTTTGATTATCTGTTGTCTTTGTAGTCTTTGTATTTTCTGGTATTTCAATTTTATTCCTCTACCATAAGCTATCTTCTTGGCTTTTGCAACTGTGAATTGTCTTGGCAGATTTTACTGTAAATTCTTCTTGTACTTGATTCTAATGGAAGGTTTGATTCCGTGTGTGTGATTTCTCTATAGCCGCTTTAGTAGCAGTTTACTCGAACTCAAAACTTTCCGTTAGATTTAAATATTAGGAGCTGATGTATGTAAAACTTACATATGCTTAGATAGCTTTGTACTTACAAAATGCTCTTTCATTAGGGAATGGCAATATTTTTCTCAACTCTCAAGTTTTACCTTCTGCCTGTTTTTTTTTTGTTTTTTTTTTTTTTGCTGAGTCTTTGGTGTAGAACAAATATCATTTGTATTAACTTTTGTACGTAAAGTTCTGCCAGGTATTAATCTGCCTTCATGGGAAGGCTCTCTCAGATGTCTAAAAATGCTTCCTCTACTTAAAAACAGTTTGTGTTGTTTTAAGTCATGCTGAGGTAATTGGGATGTAGAAGATTGTTCCACTGTCAAATAGACTAGGAAGTAAGAAAATAGTGTTTACTTAACATTTACTCTGTCAGGATAATACATTTTCCAGAAATAAACAAAATTTGAGAATGAGAAGGGGCTCAGACTAGGCTCAAAAAGCATTTCAGTTAGAACACTTCTGTCACTAGGAAAAGATCATGACAGTGTTTTAAGAGACCTGAGGCAACTTTATGATAAAAGGTATATTTAGTACACCTTTATGAGGCTGCCTTTTGGAGTAAAATAGAAAGGGAGTAGCTTATTTTGTTTCTTTCTTCCAGTATGTGAATAAATGTCTAATCAAATGAAATGTTATGAAGAAGTAAGGTATTTTACTGGAAGTATAAAGTAAAATTGATCGATTTTGTGAGTGTCAGCCTTGAAATAAATGGAAACTGATAGAAAGGGCTGAGAAAACAGCAGAAAGTGGACTTTCAAAAGAATAATGTTTGAATGTTCAAAGTCTTTCTTAGAAGACAGGCTTTCTGGGTCCAATCTGTATCTAACCAGGTCAGAAGTTTCTGATAACTGAATTATTTAGATATCTTTGTGAAAATGCTGGTTTGTTACTTCTGGGTACAAATGGTGCCGTGCAAAATTGCAGCATTTTTTATGCATAAGAAATTCCGCATTTTTCATTATTTTTGTCTGTTTTTGGCCATAAGAAGCCAATACTATTTTTTATTTACTCCTCAGCTAGAAATTCTCCTTTTCTTTTTCCTAGAGACTCTAAGTGCAGCGTTTCTAAATTTTCTCATTCCTATGCTATGGTTGCTCAATGACATTATCAAGACAGCAGTTGAGGGCTCCTGAGATTCTGAGTCACAGCTCTGCAGTAGAGTGCCAGAATCCTTACTAGACTTCCTAGCATGCCTGATTGCAAGCTGAGGTTCCCAGGACTTCTAGGTTGCCAGGTCTGTGACAGAAATTCTGGAATAGCTTTCTTCACAACCCCATATTTGAGTTTTGAATACCACATGCTATGAAAAATCTGCCTGGCTTACATGCCCTATATCTACAGGCTTTTTTCCATTTCACCTGTGATCTTTTGTATTTGATGAGGATGTCTCAGAGCTCAGAAAGTGTTGGAGGAGGTCTTCTGACAGGAGACTCACTTCCATGTCCTTTTTCTTCTAGAGGAGATGTTAGGATTAAAAAGTACACTTTTCAAGTAATGTGCTTTTTAGGATTCCAAGTACCTTTTGACTTAAATATTTAAAGCATTAAACACTACTGGAATTTTAAAAGAACTTTTTCAAAAAATATCATTGCATATTGAAACTGAGATGAGGATTTTCAAAACAAAATCGAAATAAAGTGCTAGTGGATGTCATTTTCATGCTTGACTACCTTTTGCCTTTGAAAAACTCTCCCTACAAAAGAACAATAATTATTAATGTACATGTTATTAAAATACCAAATACTGGGACTCTAACAATGCTTGTTGCTACTTGTATAGTATGATTAAAAAAAAGCAACAAAGCAACAAACAGTTTTCACGCTGTAAAAGAGCTGACTGAAAGCACTCCGTGTGTTCCTTAAGACTAGTAAACATTTCAGCATAACAAACACAGCCCATGAACCAAAAGCATTGTTTCACGACAGTTCCTCAAGCTGTGAAGTAAGAAACTGATTTTTATAATGAAAAATCAATGAAACGCGGTAGTTCAGATAATGGAGACATTTGGGTTTTATTCTCTGGTCAATCCCTTATCATTATGAAGCAGAATGGCTTGAATCTAGCATCTGACCTGGAAGTCTTTCTAAGTACATTAGAAGTCAAAAGAAGTCAAAATCTGTATGCTTACTTGTGGAGAAAGCCCCACCAAGAAAGTGTTCAAAGCAATGTCTATGAATTCTGTTCTGATTCTGTTGTAGAAATGATTAAAATAATGATTTTATGTGAGAAACTTTTAAATATGAAATACGAGTTACTTGTAACTAATATTTGGTATGTTTTCTCTCATTTGCTTACTTGGATGCTGAAAGACTCTGCCCTGTATGTCATACCAAACGTTAACAGAAGAAAATCTAAGAAAACTAATCCTTAGATGTTTTCCATAAGCACCATGTTAGGGTCTGTGTATTTGTAAAGGCATAATGTGAGTTTATGCATTGCTGAAATTCAGTGGACTTTGTTACGCTTATTTTTACTTGATTGAAAAAAAACCAAAACCTAAGTTCCCCATAAATTCTGCTTTTTCCCAGTATGTTAGTTGGGTTTCTAGTCCCACAAAGTGATCAGGTAATTTATGCTGAAGATGTCAAAAGCCAGACAATAAAGTACAGCAAATGAATTTCATTCATGTGGTTTACTGAATTGCTAATTTGAAATGTTTAATTATATCTGATTGCTATACTGCATAGAAATATGAAACAGGAAGAATCTTTCAGTATGTCTGGAGAGCAGATACCGTCTTCATAACAAACTACTTGGAACAGATGGTGTTCACTCAGGAGTGCTACAGGAACACAGGGAGGAAATAGTTGTATTACTTTTGGTGATGTGTAACTTTTCTCCTAAAATTTTCCTAGTGCTGTAGATTAGAGGATGTGGCAAGTATGATTTTGGCTCTTAGGAAGCACTTGATGTGAAAACTGAAGAATTACAAGCTTACAAGTAAAAATTTAGATTAGATAGATACACTTGAGACTGGTCAGGATGTCTTCTGTGAAAAGAAGGCTTGCATCACAGTCCTTTTGAATACAAGGCAGCCAAGACTTAAGAGCTAATTTGATTGAAATTCCACTATGAACCCATTTAACGATTAATAATTTCCAAGAGGTTTTTCAGAAGGCACCTGACATTGAACGTCATGAAATCAGTTGACAGGTTCCTATGAACTGCAATAAACCTGGAATCAGACATTCCAGAGCAAGTGAAGGACCTGCTGTTAACATTTGGCGAATAGAATTGCATTGAAATGGGACTGAACCTGTATTTTATCTACATTTTTCCCTACAGACTCCACATACAGTTTTTGAAAAATCTTATTTAGTGGCAGAATTATGCCATTTTGGCTGGGCTAGGGCTTGGTATCTTATGTGACAGAGCGGCAGTAAAGTAAACAGTGGGTAGTTCTGCTAAACATCCATTGAATGCCTTCTCACATAAAAATAATTCTCACTAACTGAATTGTATTTCACGAGGAAAAAAAAAACAACCTTTCTAAAAAATATTCTCACTGTGTAGGTTGTTGTTATGATGGCCAATATCTATAGAAGATACTGTATGTAAGCGACTTAAGTGATAAATCAGATGATAGAGAGTAAGGCTGAGATTTTATTTTGCTAGCTCTTTTTGAAAGGAAATGTTCATCATCCCCAAATACAAAAAGGAGATGCTGAATGTCATTTGACTGCATTAAACCAATATTTGCTGCAATAAATATTTTTGCAAATCTCAGCTACTCAGCAGTTAGTAATTTATAGATCTGGTAGTTTCTCCATTTTTTTTTACTGTTTGCGATTTAAAATTGTATTTTGGTTATTGTCAGGAGAGGTTATTTTTAATAAGTACAAACAGATGTCTTCTCTTGCTTTTGGCATCTTTAATCTGAAAGAAAAAGGTGATGATTTGCTAATTAATGTTTTTGCTTGCTAAGGCTCCTTACCTTAAGTAAGCCCTGTTTGTCTCAGTTGCATTGCAAGCTTTTTGTCCTGAGGACTAATTGGCAGGCTAGATGGACTGTGACATTCAAAAATATGGAACAGGAGAATGTAGACAGAATGTTAGACACTTCTGTGCATTTGAGATATTCTCAATGGCTTTTCTTAATGTTTACCACTTATGATGGTATTTTATTTCAGTGAATTGTGCAGCTTTTTTCTTTCTTTTCTTTTTCTCCTCTAGAATATAAACATCCAAACTTAAACTCAACTATCTCTTTTGGAAATTATACCAGTTTTTGTTTTAGATAATGATGTGGCTTCAGCATGCTCCTTCAGTATAGCAGTTCTTTTTATGTTATGTTATGTTATTTTGTGTTATTTTATGTTATGTTATTTTTATTTTTATTTTTTCTTAATTTGCTGTGATATTTTATCATTAACTGATAGAGGAATGCATCGCTATAAGAAATGCCCATAATTTTATATGATTTTCTGGATAAGTATGAGTAAAATTTGCTGGGATATTTATACTTCACAGCTGGTAAATACATTCATATCCAGATAGGGTACTGTGACTTTAAGCTGCCTTTGTTTTTGTACATGTTAGATGTTACTAGTATTATAAGTAGTCTGATCCTACTGAGTCCATTGTGACTACTGACAAAATTCAAATGATACGAAACATTGAGTATTTAGAACTGTGCTTTTTTTTTTTTTTTTGCTTTATTCACATTATCCTTCTTTTTCCCTTCACCATTATAAGTCTTATATCTTTATTTGTCTCTATACACACTGTTTAGTATTAAAACACTGGGAGTGAGGTCTTGTTGCTTACTTTCTGTGGTGCACTTGGGTCATTTTAACAAATAACAGATGAAGCTTCAGATCTCCTGAGTTTTAGAAGATTTTTATTGGAAGGCAGCATGCTGAAGATCACTGAAGAGGAAGATCTGGGTTATTCCACTCATTAATGAGCATAGTTGGCAATTAGTTTTGGCCTTTTGGTTACCCATTCCATGCTTGTTGAAGAATTAACATAAGTTACTGTGTTTGGTACAGGAAATTCTGGATGAGTGTCTAGAATTCAACAGTATGACTTTCATGGCCTTAATACTTAGAAATATTTTCTTCTGCATGTGAATTTATGAACCAGCTTATTCTGAAATGAATATCTGTGTATATATGAAGTACATGTTGAATATAGTTGAAAATGTGCAGAAAAGTGTGCAAGAGTCAGGACTCTGTCCAGGTAACAGAAGAATTGGAATGTATGCAGGCAGAGGAGTGTCTGCGGGGTACGTGATCTCTTTCACTGGCTGAATCTCTTCTATGATGTCAGTCCTTTTTGCAGTTTCTTACTTTCTGCCATGTGTACCAGCTTAGCTGGTGAGGATTAAACACCGTTGATAGTTCTGCCTCAGTATAAAAACAATATGTTAATAATGTTACCAGAGGAAACTTTTTAGCAAAAAAGATTTGAAATAAAATGTTAATTTAATGTTGTGAGAATGGCTGCACATAGTATTCTTTTAAGTATCTGTTTACTTTTGTTACTTAATGAGTTTTACTGTATTAAAGTTTGTGGGACAGTAGAATTATTTAACTGTTTTCAGTAACAATTAGAAAACAGTTAAAAAAGGAGTCTCCCGGCTTCTTCCCTCGAACAACAGTACTGATTTCAGTTGCTGAAAGCGATTGAAGACTATAAATCTGTTTCAGACTGGGGGCTGAAAGAACTGGTAGCAGTCTCATGGTTCAGCAGCTGAGGACCAATTGAACATGCACCTAGGAGGTGACCTATGATTATGAGTCAATTATCTTACCCCTATAAATATTGAGCAGCTCATGAGCCTTTAAACTG
Organism: Callipepla californica brunnescens; assembly: GCA_023055505.1. Lineage (NCBI taxonomy): Eukaryota > Metazoa > Chordata > Aves > Galliformes > Odontophoridae > Callipepla > Callipepla californica. Next base: position 34,187,977 of record JALIRH010000003.1, on the reverse strand, counting down.
TCCTGCACAACAGCTGGCTGCATGACAGGATCCCCCACTGAGCAGGAACACCTCTTGAGGTTACGCCTGCTCAGAAATCCCTTACACCTTGATGTCAAGATGCCTTGCTGGTACAGATCCTCAGTGCATGACTAGTAGTCTGTTTTAGGCTTTGTGAGTCTCACTAAAATAACATCGTAGATTGCTTGTAAGCTTTTTATTAGCTTCACTAAGTTTGTATCTTAGATTGACTGAGTACATACAATCCCTTAGACATAAACCACTGACCAAGTCTGGGACTAGGAGTAGTTTCAGCTGCATCTAGTCTCTTTTCCTCTGTGGTTCAGAGTTTAGAGAAGCAAGGGGGTCCATTCTGAATCTCACGACACAATGAGAGAGCCTCCTGTGTGTGTCTGTTTATCCCTATCCTCTATGCAGTAAATAAATATATCCAGCCATCTTGAATCTTGTTAATTGCTGCCCTAGTTGCAATAACGCTTTATGCTATATTGTATTCACTTTATATCAATAAATATATTCTAGCTTCTCTTCCACCAGAGCAGTACAGTGTAGTTGTTTTCTGTCCGTGACATATAGCTCATGGGCACTTGAATAAAAAATAATTTACACTGGAGATTCCAAATCTGTGTTTATCTGTGAGTACTTCTGTATTTTTTCTGATACTGCTGGTCACTGAGGTAAGCCAATTGCTAGAAAAGAAACTGCAGGGAAGGAAGCAGGTATCTGAAGCAGGAATGTGAACAATATGGATAATATTAACAATATTTCTGAATATCATATGGTACGCTATCATACCTCAAATGCTCTTATGCTTCAGCATTTAAAATACTGGTGATTATGCAAGGCTTTTGTTCTCTGTCTGTCTTCATGCCTGATGCTATACTTACACATCTACAAGTTCTGCAGTTGACTTTGTTTCTTTTGAGTTTTGCTGTACATCACTGTCTGTAATAGAGAATATAATTGGACTTCTACAGACGCAGATTTTCTTGAATGTAGGCTGTTTCATGAATTTTATCATCCTTTATTGTACGTTTGCATTCTTCTGTCTAATTCTGAGCCTGTTCTTGCAGCACCATACTGAGAAGATTTTGAGATGTATTTTGTCTAATAGTGCCACTGACTTTCATGTTGACCTGAATGACAGATTCGAAATTTTTCCCTTATGATAGGGAAGAAATGTCTCATTTCCTTCTTAAACTGCTGAAGGTTAACAGGGCTATCTTGGGTGAACTGTTATTTTCTCTTGTTCATCAGCAGTTTCCTTGCGAATTTATGAAACTACTGAAAACTTGTTCTGATCTAGAATAGCTCATAGCTGAAAAAAATCTGCTGTGCAATTTTTTTGGGAAGAATTTTAATAGAAGAACTAGAAGATCAGATCTTTAAAATGTCTTAAGACTGAGCGAGCTCATGTTTTCTGTCAGATTACCTTGAATACCTCTGTATGGTTGTAATATGTTTCATATTTAGTACTTCAGCATTTTCAATGTTTTCAATATTTTCAATTAGGAACATTGAAAGCTTTCTAAAACCTGGTGATATTTGTTATTCTTACTTTTTTTTTTTATAAAGAGTCGCCTCATAGAAAAGAAAATGAAGTAACGTGGATTCATTTTTCCTGAACATCATCCTATCTTGTGGGTACCACTAAAGTAGTTTAACCTTGCTGAGTACTTTTCTGAGTGCCCAAATCTAATGGCCTGTAAGTCTTTAGATTGTTCTCTAGCTTTAAAAGAAATTACTATGTTTTCATTTCACAAATACTTTGGGATTTCGTCAGTCTTCCTTGAACTATCAGAGATTGCTTTAGCTGGCTCTAATAATGTGGTAGGTGAACTTCTCTAAATACATTTAGCTTTCTTATGCTGATGTAAGCTTCTTCAGGCAACATTTTTGTTCTTTGTCATCTGGAAGTACTTTGTACTTTTGAATACACAAAGAGGAAAAAAAGTCAGGTGCAAAGTTAGAGCGGTGAAGTGCTTTCCCCTTTACCTGCAGCAAGTGGCTGATTTGGTGTTTATAACCCAAACAGAAAGTGAGATAAAACTACCTCTCATGGTAATCTGAATCAATTTTAAGACTTAGAAGTTAAAATTGGTTGTAATTGTCAGGTTTACCGCTGGTTCTCTATCTAAGTGTTAATTTTGAGACTGTAGGGGCTAATAACATCTGTTTTGTCTTTTTGATAACAAGGATTCTCTAGTAATTAAGATATGTATCCCTGAAACACATCCTAACACTGAGATTAGCTAGGGATGCGGGCTGACTTTTTGCCTGTTCAAATTTACTATCATATAGTAGATTTTATTCACATAAATCCACGACTCATCAAGAAATGAATACTGTCTGCAATCTTATTCCCTTATTTCAGAAAGGCTATATTTAGAGCTAGAAAAGATTCACTAAAAATGGCAAGTATGCTTAAAGGTATAGAATGAGTTACTTATATCAGCTCGTTAAATTCTGCCAAGGCTGTTTTCCACTTTTTTGTCATGATAAGTACTTGTGCTCATGAAATACAGTTTAGCAGAGCTTATTGGTTATAGAAGGTACAGATCAAATGATAGCATTTTGTTTCCATTCTTCAGACTGTGCTGTTAAAGTGTATGATATTAGTAGCAATCATTTTTTCCTGGGATGACTCTTGACTTCTCTGGACCCCAGATGAGAAAGTATGAGCTTCTTCATTTCTGTGGATTGTTTTTGGTTGTTTCATGTGGAAAAAAACTTAAAGAGCATTTAAAGTATAATTTTTAAAATGGTGGTATTGAAAACAATTCACTGTACCCATATTCCTAGAATGCATCTCTTGTTTACTTTAAAATCAGAAAGAATTTCAGAATAATCCCTCATCTACTCCAGTATCTTTGCTTGGAACTCACTTGCTTTTGTTTATTGGTTGATCTCAGAGCTTTAGGATTTTTTGTCTCTTTGAAAAAAATGCTACTGATTTTGTAGATTAGATTGAGGATGTTTTTATTTCTTGTTTTTCTCAGACCTTCCAAGTCAACAGAGATTAATAATTGAGAAGTACTTGCACATTTTCTTTATTAGTTTAAAATCATAGTATATCATAGATGCATATTTTATTTTAAAACTTTGTAACTGACAGCAGGATGGAAAATACAATTTTATGAGAATAAAATATCAGTATAAATAATAAATTTATAGATCAAATTAGAAGTTATATGTACTTTCATGTGGGAAATACAAAGATTCAGTGGAAGTGACATGGTTCCTGAGGCATAATGTAGCAGGAAAATACATTCTCAGAACTAAGAGAGATAAAATGCCTTGGGCTATCTTTAAACTGGGAGAAATACCTCATGTAAAAATAGCGCTAGTAAGCATGTTTGATCATGAGTTAAATTTGTTCTCTACTTTTTGCATTGCATCAAAAAATACAGTTAATTTATATCAGTCCAATTTACCTGCACTAAACTATTATTTGAATGCCAACCTGACAGTTCAGGCAGGGTTAGCTTTGGGGTTTGGGAAACAAACGCCTAACATAAGCTGGAGTGCATGCCCAGAAGTAAAATGGGCAGGGTGAGCATATCAAGTGTGTGCCCTTGTCTGTGCAGTGTCTGGTCTTATAGCTGCAGTCATCACCTGACTGTTCTCCTCATGGCACAGCATGGTACTGTACTATGGCTGTGTCTGCCCAAATGATTCAGTCTGCTGTTATTACTTCTCAGAAACATTGAATGTGTTTCAATTCTGTAGATAAATGCTTCCAGCTTGAATAAAGTAGGAATTCTATACTTGAGCTTGTCGCTATACTGTGACACAGTCCTCACTGTCTGAGTCTTGATACTCCTCATCATTCTGCATGGGTGTAACAAGTAATTAATGTTTGATCCTAAACACAGTTTTGAGCCTAATCATGCTGGTAAACAAGTACTGAAGTCAAAGTTATGTAAGCAACTGAAAAAAAAAACTACTAAGTTTGGTTTGGTAGATATTACAGATCTTTCAATTGCGTTCTTTCCATTTGTTAATATTCCTTTGAGACTCTCCAAAAGGAAAAGTTGCTGACTTTCCACATTTTATTTTCACTATTAGATTTGAAACCCACTAATAAGCAGCAGGTTGTCATTCATTCTCATTGCAACTAAATATGAATGCTCTTAAACTAGGAAAATCAAGAATTTTGTATCATTCCTTACTAAAGTTATGCAGCTTTGTATTACTAGTGGTCTCCGATGCCTGAAGCGTATAATGAAGAATCAGAATCAAAATATTTTAGGTGTTTCGGTTAAAAGGCTCTAAAAAAGTTGCTTGAGGTGATTGGAAATGTTGAAATATTATAGATACGGAAATGTTTTCTTCACTACTTAGTGAAAGCAGTGTTTTGCTGAAGTTGATATGTCTCTACATATTAAAAATCCTCACTAATGAGGAACTACTTGCAGTGTAGGTGTGTCTAATGTGCTGGAGGCTGTGTGCTGTGACTGTGGGTTTAAAATATCTGAAAAAGGGGAGCCAATTAATAAGAGTTCCATGTCATGTCTCTGAGGATATAGATTGCAAATCTTAGGTCCCAACCTAAGTTTTTTCTTAAATTAACTGGAATAAACCTGGAAATAAAAATGTCTGTGTTGGGTGATAAATTGTGTGGCAGAGCAATGAGCATATCTAGCAAGCACCAGACTGAAATTAACTTTGAAACTGCTGATTTGCTCATAGTGAATGAGTAAATGATTTACAGTAAGTCATCAACAGAAAAAAATAAATTAGTTGTTGTTGTAGACTTCAGGAATTACCTCAGTATCCCTGTTTACATGGAATAAAAATAAACTATTTGGAATAGTTTTAGAATGTATATAAACTACTTAAGTAGAGTTTGCATTATCCTAAACACTGTGATAAGTAAAGTTGCTTCTGGATTAACTGCTGGACATGACTAGCCATTGATAAATTGCTATCACTTGCTCTTTATTTGATACCTCCCATGATGGATATAAGGAATTTATCTAATAACAGCGTCTTAAAAATTATATTCAAGAGAAAATGTAATTGCTTATGAACTTTTCTAGCAGATGTTTAGTGGAGGAAAGAAGTTGCTAACTATGTGTCAGAATAATTTATACAATACTAATTGGAGTCTTGATTTTGCCAAACAGACAAAAGGAAGATCAGAAAATGTGTAGTAAGCTAGATCAGAGGGACAGCTGTGCTCACACGTTGTAAGAATCTTCACAGATGTGGATTTATAAAACTCAGTTTTATGGCAGCAAACCAAAGATGCTGTGACTCATACAAATTGAAAGCTGCTGTACTTATTCATTTCTTCAACTTTTTTTTTTTTTTTTTTGACATTTGCATTATTTAAAGAAACATATAGGAATTTATCTGGTCACAGTGAATTACTACAGCTTTTCCCAAGGGAAAAAAAAAAAGGACATAAAATGCAATACCTAAATACTAACTATATTGCTTAAATAAATTTAAAAATATCTACAGAAAGTAAGGAAAAGATATCTGAGTAATCATTCTTCATAGTGCACTGCATGTAATTTTTCAGTGTTAAACACAGTTTTGAAAATACTCTATTAGCATATACTGACATTTAGCATCTTAATATTCTGATAATTTGTGGTGCATGCTACCTTTAGCTTTTTCCAAAAAATCAGATAAATTTCATTATGGTTTATATATGTGTTTATTCAAGCACATGATTACACCCACAAGTATCTGAAAAGGCTATATATGAAAGAGTTCTATTTATGTATGATATTTTAGGTTCAGTGAGTTTCCACCTCAATTTGATGAGTATTACTTTTAGCTGGTTTTTTTTTTTATTTTTTTTTTATTTTTCTATTTTTTTGTCCTTTTAGGAAGTTAGTTCTGTAGGAAAACAAGGCAAATTGTTCCCACTGGGAGTGTGCAATAATATTAAATTTCTTGCAGGAAAAGAATTGAGGACAGCAGGAGCACATGTCCCAGATTTTTATGATGTTGAATGTTGTAGTATTGAATTGTTGATATTAAATTGTTTCACTAATCTATAAACAGTTGTTAGGAGGACTGCTCCAAAAGTAAAGCCTTCTATTTTATGATATTGGCACACAATGTCAGAGGCAGATGTTGGTGGAATGGCAGTAGAGGCTGAACATTTCCACCAATATTCCATTACATTTTGTTGCTATGCAACAGGTGACAGCAGAAGGGCAGACTGACAAAATGGGATCTGACATGGAAGTGCATATGAAGCAGAAGTGTGGGATTTGATTTCTCCATGGGGAAAAATGGCACCCACTGACTTTCAGCATCACTCGCTGAATGTTACAGGAGACCAAACAGTGGATGTGAGCACAGAGAGACTGTGGTGGTGCATTTCAGCGGTGGTGTTAGTGACAGTGGGTCATGTCCAATGGTGCAGATTTTTGAGCCTGCTAAATGCAGGCTCTTGTTCATCACTAGCAAAAATGCATAGCTCGTAGTGGTGATTGTGTTGAAAAGTAGTGTTTTATAGCTGAGAATTTGCTGTCATTTAGTTCTGTTGTGCTCCTTTATCTGTTGTAGTTTCTATGGACATAAATAGGAGGCATTACTTTAATTACTTCATTCATTACTGAATTGTTTTTGTTGAGTACTGGTTTTCTATTTTTTGACTTTTCAGAGTATATTTTTCATGCTTTGACTACATTGTTTTCATTTAAACTTGTTTAGAATGTTTGTGCGTACTGCATATACATATGTATGTATTGTGCTATCACATCTCAGTCCTGTTTTATTCAGGACTGTCAGTTCTTGTAAAGGATTACATTAAGGTTTTACCTCTTAGAGTTAAGAGCTATAATTCATGTGAATATTCTCAATGGTGTCGGTGACTAAGACACTCAGAAGTAAGCCAAAGAGGAAACTTCTTCTTTTACAGTAATTTATGCTTTTGCTGTCCTCAGAAAATCCCTTAAGAGAGCCTAAAATTGCAGTCAATGTTTTTATTATAAATAGAAAGAAGTGAATTGTGGTCTTGCTTACTGTGACAGGTTATACAGTATGAGTTTTGAGGCAGTTCTTCTCATCAAGTCTATTTAGTTGAGCTCATGTTCTTAAGGTGTGTCTTATGATAAAAGTATGCGTACAAAATATGAGGTGAAAATACTTTCAGATCCAAAAATGATAAATAGTTTCCAAACAGTTTACAATAGATTGTTTTATTATTATTATTATTATCTAGTCTTTGTTTGCCTTCTTTAAACACAATTTTGAAAGAACCTTAGCCATAATCTAAGCAAATTAATTATCTGAAAAATGGGATTTGAATTTTTTCATCTATTTTAGACATCTATTTCAGCTGGTGGAAGATAAACAGACGCTTCTGAATCTTCAAGAGAATTCCTTCCTCTATTTCAGCTTGTGGTGGATATTGATACATTTTTCTGAATGTGCAAGAGAATTCTGCCACCAGTCCTAGGAAGAATCTTTGGCATTTCAGCCATCAAGCAGTGTCCTAAAAGCTTAGAGATATAAATGGAACAGGTACCATGTCAGTTCTCTGGAGCAATTTAGTACAAGAGTATAGATTGATTCACTTTAATGCCAGGAATGCTCAGGTTATAACCTCTTCTGGAGCTAACCACATGCAGCCAGCAGTAGTTCCAGTAAGAATTCACCTTTTTCTACCCATGTGCATGGTTTCTACATAGGTCCCTGCTGCGCAGCCATCTGCTGGATTTATTGCTGATCCTCCTGTAAGCAGCAAGCTGCATTCCAGCCCTACTTCTCCAGCCAGCTGTCAGTTCTGCTGCTTTTGCTATCTGACTTGTGACTTCATGCTAATCCCTTTTTTCATGGGTGGTGATAGACCTGAGATGTCTTGTGACAGAGGATTGATAAAGCATGCTATATTAAGTCTCATGAGAAAAATTGTATTGCTTCATACTCTCAGTTCTTGGAGGTCTGTGCCAAACGTGGAATGTATTCCATTGAAGTCCTCAAACCAACCTCCCGTGACTCATTCTTTATAAGATCTCCCATTGCTGAATGTCTCTATTCTTGATCTCAGTGATAAAGTCCCGGAATAATTTTATTTTTTATATAACTTCAGCTACTATTACTATTCTAAACTAATAGTATTTTTCTATTTAAAACTAAATCTTCTGCCCAAACTAAATCTGCTTGTCTAACCTAAATATTCAGCTGCAAGCTTAACTAGCAAACAGATTTGTCTCCTAAACCTCTTTTTCAGTTTTCTTGTCTGCTGGACACCTCAGGCCGATAAATCTTGAATGCAGAATATGAGTGAATCTGACTGTGTCATCTTGAACAATATTTCCTTTACTTTCCCTCTCCAGATATGCAGCATTAATCTAGACTTTGTCAAATGATTTTGGTTATTGAAAGAGTTTCTCTTCTTTCATAGGAAGGTGCAAGGTAGTCACTTAAACCTTACAAATGCTTCTGTAGAGATTGTTTTTTTGTTCTGTCTGTTGCTGTCACTGCCTGTTTCTTTTTCTCATAGCGCAAGCTCCACAAATGCTTCATGTGCATGTTTTTTTTTGTCTGCAAGTTTCAGAACAGTTTATTCTGAAAGCCTTCATGTGCAGCATGGTTGTGCAATATTTTTCTGATTGCTTGATGATAATACATACTATCATGAGTACTTGTTTGGAAGAACCTATTGCATGTTCAATTAACATTTGGAAAGTCAGTTTCCCCGTATCATCTTTTTGTCTGTATGCTGTTTTGCCTGCATTAATCCAGTCCTCATTTAACATCTGTGACATCTGTAACACCTTTTCCTTAGATGCTGTTTCATTGAGTCTTTTTTTTTTTTCCTTTTGTAATATCTCACAACTGCCATGGTCCTGTAATTCTGTCTCACCTAGACAGATTACTTTGAAGCATGTGCTGAGTTGTTCTGAACAGAATACGTTCATCCTTTCATAGCCTTTGTTCCAAATGGATTTTGAACACTAGATTGTCTAATGATTAATATTTGTACAAGAACAAATGCTAATTGAGGAAGAATGTCATATCACAGGTTTTCTTGATTAGTCGATTTAAATGCTTAACTAGAAGCAGAATGTATCACTCAGAAGTATTTGAAAAGGTATTCATCTCCATGTCATACAAATTGGCTTATATCTGATTATTTTCTTTTTCTGCAGTGATTGGTTTTGAGGCAGAAGATAAATAGTTGGACAAGAACAGGAATAGGTGTATGTCCCAAATTGTGGATTTAGTATTCTCAAAAATGCTAAATATAGACACTCCCCACTAGTAAGAAATGGATTTTCATAATCAATAGCTGACTTTAGGGATAGAGATACCATAGAAGTTTTGGTGACTGTACTGAAAACATAAAGGTGATTGAGTTACAACAGTTGTTCCCCACATTGCCTAATTCCTGACATTTTATTTAATTAAGATAAGATAAAAAGATAGCATTATAGAGAAAAGACTGTTTTTTGACAAGGGATTGAAAATGGAAAAGTTCTCAGTCTTCTTGCTGTCAGAGAATTGAGCAGTCTGTATTTAGAGCACAAGGACTACAGTACTGTTGCACATAATTTTTCTTTCATTTGTGAGAATATTGGGCAGAATATTGACAGAGCTCCATGTTAAAAGATCAGAACAACTGAGTTGGTAAACATGTATGAACATTAGTTCAATTAAGCCTAAAACAATTGGCTGGCTTATTGTCTCATTTTTCTCATGAATAACCTAGTTGTGAACAGACAGTATTGTTTGTATCCATATTAAAAAAAAGACTTTTTTTCTTGTGCAATAATCTCATATTCTCAGAAGCATGTAAAACTCCTGACATCCTGTTTCCTATAGTCAGTTGGTGGAAATAGTTTATCCATAGGAGGCAATAAGAGTAAATTCATAGAGAACTCATCTTTTGGAAAAGTCAGTGTACGATTGCAAATGACTACTCACGCAAAGGAAATCTTTGTGTCGAGATACAGGTGGTACATTGTTCAGTCCTGGACTCAGAGCTTCTTATTTCTTGCCAGAGTATGTAGATTGCTCAGTCATAGGCAGAAATGGTTTTCATCTGTGTTGACAGACGACAAGAGTAGGAGTCTGCTGAAGTAATGTACTAAGATCTACATCACAGCACTGTATGCTGGTTATTGCTGGTTTTGCTTGTGGGATATAGTCTGAAAATTTATATAAGCTCTGTGTCTCTTAGGAAGTGAAATCTGAGTTCTTAAAAAGTATCTGAGAGTACAGTATCAGTGTGCTGATCAATGTTTTTTTCTTTACCCTTAGGCTTAAAGAGATTGAAAGGAAAATTTATGTGATCACCAAAACAGCAAAGAGATGCAGAGTCTCAGGCAAACCAAAGGAAAGGAGACCAGAAATCTTTACTAATTTTGTAGAAAAAGGAAACAAATAAATTATCAGCACTTTGTATGCATTACATTTTCTCAATCAACTGGATTTCTTTCATGTGTAGTATTTGCTAGTATTTGTAGACCATAGAGGTTTTGCAGCAACCTCACAGGTCCTCTGAACTGCTTGCATTTAATTGTAATTTGGCTGACCCCATTTTGAGCGACTAGACTAGGTGCTCTCCAGAGATCCTTTTCAATCTCAATGACTGTGATTCTGTGTCATTATAAAAATGAGCAATAATCAGGTGAAGGTGTTTGAAGGATATATTTACTAGTTACACAGGAGGTGGCATAGGACAAATCTATTTCTGCACTTTGCAGATCTCTTTGGAAGCAGAGGAAAGGTCATTTGCAGTGCCTTGGCTGCCATCTCTGAGGTAAACTTTTAGATTGTGTTTTGTTATTGAAACTATTCTTTAAAAATGATTTTCTGCCACTTCAAAACAAAACAACCCACCCACTCACACAACCAACAAAGTAGGCATGATCTGGGCCAGCTCTATGCCAAAAACTCAGTGATGGCCACCTACATCAAAGGATCTGAAATAATACGATTATACAATATCTTATTTTTAAGGTTGCAGAGACTTGCTTCTATCTGCTAAAGCGAAAGCCCTAAAGCAGCAAAAAATTTTGTATTATAGCAAATGTTGTCTTTTTTGCCATTACATCATGCTATGGATTATAGTTCTGTTAGGATAACAGCTGTAATGTTATTTTATACTGGACCTGTTTGCTGTACCTTAAGCCAACTCTGTGCTTCATAGCATACTACATCTAACCTGACTCAGACTGAAAGCTGGTGGAGCAGGTCTTACCTCTGTGGTCTAGAAAGTGCTTGTTATGTAGGTAAATCTCCTACTAAACTTAATGGGTGCTTTTTGTGTATTAGGTCCTGAGTATTCAGTTAATGACAGGTGTTACTTAAGGCTTTCTCTTTAAATAATATCCTGGGGCAACTGTTATGCAAATATTGCAGGTTCCTTCAGAAATCTTTCCTGGAGAAAGCTTATGTAAGAAATATAAGAATGGAAGGCTTCACACTCTAAAGGAAAATCTTATGAATATATAAATAATAAAGATCAGGTGCTATTAGAGGTTTAGGTATGTTTGTTTGTTTGTTTGTTTCCCGTGATTTCAAACATACTGTTTAAATTGCAGAATAGCTACTGAAGAGAAAAAAAAGGCAGGTAGTTGAGATTTTTTTTTTTTCATACTATGAAGTTTATTTTGCATTAGTCTTTTCTAAGAAGCCAAAAACAACCAACTGAACAAGCAAAAACAAAACCCCTTCAAGTCTTTGGTTGTTTTTTCTTCTTTGTGTAGTTATGTAAAACAGCTGATAAGGCTTAAAGTGTATCAGAGAACATTTTAATGAGACTGAAATACAGGTGTGTTACTTGAATCTTCTCTCATTTCTATCCTGTTGTAACTGTTTTTGTAATAAGCATCTCTTCCATTAGGAGGCTGCTGCTGTTTAAATTCACAAGCCACGTGGAAATGCATAGCCAGTTTGAGGTGTTCCAATTTGTACATTCAAAACATATTTTTCAATATTCGCATTTGTCATCCTGTGCAATTTATTCCTATGCCTCATATCCCTTCAAGACACACCAGATACTTTTCCTATTCGAAAATGTTTTAGAATAGAAATTTTACCTGGTGTCTTTGTGAGTGTTTAGGTTTTTGTTTGTTGCTTTAAGGCAAGGGATTTCTGCAATGATCTCCAATTGGATATCATTTTGTAATCAGCAGCTTAGACTTCTGTGCTGTGCTAGGACAAATGTTTGTAGAAAGTGCCAGCAGAGATCTTTATTCCATGAGGAGAACTTGCAAAGAGAGCAGGAAGCATGGTTTATTTATTTATTAATGAAAAGGTCAGAGCAAGAGGAGGCTCCATTACGTGAGCAGAAAGGGAAACAAACAAAAAAAAAAAAGCATGAAAAGCATGGGGAAAAAAATGTAACTAGGTGTGGGTAGGTCTTGATCCCCCCCCGAGATGACTACCGCCGCTTCTGGTGTTTTTCCTACTTGACTAGCAGTGGTTATTTTTGTTGATCACAAGGAAGAGTATGATGAAAGAAACAGCTTGTGAATGCCTCTGTCAGTAAGCTGTGAAGTCAACAGCAACTTGGACTGCTCAGATAAGTGCCTTTTTAGCACCATGAATATAACATTCTTTAGTGTCATACCCGAAAACTTCAAGAAACTTTTAGCAGGTGTTGAGACTTACTGGATTTGTGTTCAAGTTTGAACAGACTTTTTCTGTTATACAGTCCTCTGTCTTCTCTAGGACTTAACTGAAGACTGTGTAACTTCACTCAGTAGTACTGCAGATTTTGTTTGATAACAACAAAAAGCAGGAATGCATTAATTCTTAGGTTTCTGCATATGAACTACTGCACATAAAAATATATATTCAATTCTCACAAGATTAGTATTATTTTGTTTTCATTTATGATAACTTGCCATTTGTGACTGTGCTGCCCAAAACTCTGAAAAGTTGATGATACATTATGATTTTTTAAAGCTATTCTGATTCTACTTTGAAAAGCTCCTGAAGTAGTTAAAAAATAAAAATAAAAAAATAGTTGTTTAGGACTCCTAAATGTCTGGAGAGTGTAGCTAAAAAATTCAGAGTACTACTAAAAACCAGAGACTGCAGAAAAGTCATATGGAGTGGTCAGCCATTCCTCATTGTATGGGAACTGTTGAATCGTGGCCTGAGCCACTGATTGATCACCTGAGGTGAGCACTGAGTCAGCCACAGGGCCACAGGTGAAGGTAATGTACCTGTGTGACTGGAAGGAGTGGAGTCTGGCTCCACCTTCCCAGACCCCATTTAAGGGCTGAGCACCGCTGGGGAAGTTTCTCTTGCTGGAGATCCTTCCCTTGTGGAGTTATCAGCAAACCTCAACCATTTGCAAAAGGTGAGCCTCTCTTTATTTATTGGTTGTCTGTTTACCATCCAGGTAAGCCTAGCAAAATATACCATCTTCCTTACTGTTTTCTCTGATTACTGTTCCTTTGGGTTATTCACCCTACACTCATTGATTCCAGATAGTTTTTCATCTTTTGAAGAGCGACAAAGATAGTTAAAGTTAATGTCAGAAATGGAGAACATCAGGTAATTGAGGTAGGACTGTGCAGGCAACCCTAAATATGTGGGTTTTTTTTCTGATGTTTTTTGTTTGCTTGTTTTGTTGATGTGTGTATATATATGTGTATATTATATATATATATATACACACACACACATACATATCAACATATATATGTGTGTGTGTATATATATAAGATATATACACACACACATATATTTATATATATATAATATATATATAAATGCTTGAATGTTCCAAGTAATTTTATTTAATGTTTGTATACATGTAGAGTGATTACATACATTTGTATAATAATAATGATTACATCAAAAATAATAAATGCCTTGTTTGTGAAAGAAATCACAGTCCAATTACAATTGGAACTAATGAACATGTTTTTAAACATACCATAGCCTAAGGCATTTTTAGGTATTCATTATTTGTATTGTAAATGTTCCTTTCCGTTTCTGAGATGTGAACAGTTTGTTTCTGAATCTTTCTGAATCCTCAACATTAAAGTTCTCCTAAAGAAACTGAAAAGCAAATTAGAATTTTTTAATCTCATATGTAAATATTGATGTCTTCCAGATGGCAGTATAATCTGGAAGAAGTGTATTTTATTTATTTGAAATATGTTTCGATAAGTGACATTTAATAGTTATTCACAAAGAGGCCATTTGCTGAAGAAGGCATTTTTCTGCTTAATAAGAATGAACAGTTTAATAATGTTAAGATGATAAAATTGAGTTCTAAGTACAATTTAAAAAACTTTTAACATGGAGTTTTCAGTTTCTATCACATGCGTCTCTACCTTAAAATGAAGTATGCAGTTTCATGAATTGCTTCTCTATTAATGAACCATGTGTGGCTCAACACATAGTATAATGATAGAGTACATTATCTGCTCAAAAGTGAAGTGCTGAAAAACATCACCTTCTGCAGGAAAGCTTCTCATTGATTGGGTTCTCTGTGCAGAAAGTAGAGGGCTTTAAAAGTTTCTGTGATTATTTTGGATGAAAGGCACAAACATGAATGAAACATTGAATAAAAGCTGCTGTAAAAGTCAGTGGGAAGCATCAATATCAGAAACGTTTATACTGAATTAGATGGAGATCTTGAGACAACTCATTTAAAGGAAATACACCTTTGTCAAAGCATATTTCTTCCTCAGTAGAATAGTATAAGTATCAAAATACTTAGGATACTCCAAATTGCATCATCTTTCTTAGTCATTGAGATGATGGGAGTGTAGGCAAGTTGTACTAAATCAAAATTCCTTCAAGTCTGTTTATCAAACGTCAAATGGAAATTTCTGATACAAATAAATGACAGCACTTCTTATGTTTGTAGTTTAGTAACTGCTCTGCTTTACCTTCAACTAAACCGTAGTTCAGTCTTGGTTTATAAAAATGTCACCTTGGTAAACCATTTTACTAGAAAAATATAGTGTGTGTGTGAGTTGTTTTCCTGTCTGTTCAATCATGCAAGACAAAGGAGGGGGAGCAGAACAGGCTGGATATCTGCTTTTGCCTGTGCTGAATACTTCGTTGAATTTTCTTACCAGCTTTAGTACTTATCCTATGTCCCCAGCAGATCTGTGTGACATGAAAAAAGTAACCATTTGCCACCAAAGTGGTACAGCTGTGTTTAGCACAGGGTAGCCCCCACCAGCACCTGCCAGTGTTGATCTTGTAGCAGCTGAAAACACAATACCGTACAATATTCTGTGATTCTTCTGAATATCCGAAGCTCTGGAAAAGGAATTGGTTATTTCAACAAATATGGCAACAATATTTCAGCAATGTGGCCACAAATCACAGGTTCGAAGACATTGTGTTGGCAGCTGAAAGTGTTGTATGCTTGCCTCAATTTGGTGGCGTTCCCTGCACCTTGACAAGGCTTCTTTCAGATTTTTTATCACATGAGTTTGCAGCTGATTAGTACCAGAAGAAACTTTTCCCTGTTGAAACAGAGGTGTGGTCAGGGGAATATGGGAGAACAGAGCAGTGAGTGTCCTAGAGTCCAGAGAGAAAATGTCCCCCAGCTGCTGCAGAGTCTTTTCAGTGTTTGTGCCTCACCTTGGTGCTGTACTCTAAAATGCTGTCCTGAATTGGGGCTTAGTTCAGCCTGGGCATCTATAGCAGCATGTTTGTTTTTTTTTTTTGTTTTGTTTTTATTTTAAACATATGCATGCCTACAGTACCAGGTAATTTTCTTGATCTTGAGACTAACTTTTTTTAACAAAACACCATCTCTTTTTAAAATTCATATCCTACTGATTAAATGACCTCCAAATGCCTTGAAAAACAAAGCTTTCATACCTAGTGTTTTCACTCTTATTTGACAGACTGATGACTCATTTATCTGTCACCCAAACCACAGCAGCTTACGTTCTGGGAAGGAAAAAAAAAAACCAACACAAATAACTCCATGTGAACTACCATGCCTTGTTATGGCTGTTACTAAGAAGCTTACTGTTCTAAATGTTACCTTAGAAATCACAAAAATGATTGATTTGGCACAGATAAGGATTGAAAATCAGCAGCAAAATAGAAAGAGTATCATGAGATATGAGGTGCCATGCCTGCACTTGGGAACCTTCTAATTAGAGAAAGTGTTTAAAAAAGTAAAATCGATCTCCATCAGTGTGTAGTGATGCTCTGTGCTTTTGTTTGGATCTTACATACTGAATGTTTCTACCTTTTCAGTTGAGCTGCTGGCCAAATAAATTCTAAGATGTTCCCTTAGAACAGTAAAGGGTAGAAACATTTCCCAGGTGCAATGTTAAAAGCAAAGGCTGTTTTCAGTTATAATTTACTGAGGTTTTGTTCACTGTAATTTTGTAAAACTTGTGACTAGACTTAGGGAAAAAGTTGTGACACATTTTGAGATCAGGATTGAGGTCTTGGCTTGATGTGTTTCTAGTCATGACGTATAGACAAAGAGAGCAGAGTTCCACTTTAAAAAAAAAAATAAACAACTATACAGTGAAGATATACAAATTGAGTATGCATGTGAGAGGTCCTTGCTTGAGAAACTTGAAGATGAGCATTTACTCTTTCATGTGACTGGCTCTTGTATATACATCAGTTTGAGTTGAAGAATTATTTCTGGACACAGGAAAGTGGAATAAAACCCAAAACTGTTAAACCTGAGTTTCAGCAGTTAACTATTTTGTCCAGCTGTCAAAAATTAAGAACCAACAACAACATGCAGACATCGTGTTATAGTCGAGCTGTAGTGTAAAAGCGTTATAAATTGTATTTTTTTATCTTAAAACTAGCAAATAAGCTTTCAAATAAAAAGTGGCTATGGTTTCCAGGTTGTAAGGAAATTCATTCCTTTTTTGGTAAATGAGTTAAGTAAAATTTTATTATTAAAGTAACTTTATTTGGAGCATCTATTGAAGCTTGGTAATTTATTATAATGCTCTATATTTATTCAGGGACCTAGGCTAATTAGAAATACTTTTTCAGAGACCTAGTGAAGAGATCATTGTTTATTAAATATTTTCTGAAAGATTTCCCAAATTTTATGATTAAATTTATGGAAACAACTATGCAATCATTTAAATATTCAGTTTTTCTTCTCCTGTTTGTATGTACCTTAGGAAGTTTGAAAGGGAGTGCCTTCTCACTAGTTCATCACAGGAAAGATTTTACATTTGTTACCTTACCACAGCAAGACTTCCTACCACACTGACAGCTTAACAAAGAACTAAATACACTGACATTAACTTGCCTAGTGTTTAAAAATGTAGAAAGTCTATTCACAGTGATAAGCAGTAGTATTAACTGTGTAAGATGGAAGTCTCAGAAGTCAAGGCATTGTTGTCTACACAGTGTGAATATATATATCACTGTACAGCCTGTTACTATGAACTTGTATGCTTTTCTTTTTTTTCCACAGGCAATTGTCTAAATCAGACAGTAGTAGGTGAAAACTGAGGAACAATTCAATGCCCTGTGTACAGAGGATGAGGATTTAATTAGGGTGTGTAATGTACAAGACAGGCATTGAGGCCCTGGAGTATGTTCAGAGGAGGGCAATGATGCCAGTGAGGGGGGTCTGGAGCACAGGTCATAGGAGGAGCACCTGAGAGAACTGGGATTGTTTAGTCTGGAGAAGAGGAAGTTCAGGTGTGTCCCTATCAGTACCTGAAGGAAAGCTGTGGTGGGTTGGGCTAAGTAGCAGTAGGACTACAGGGAATAGCCTCAAGTTGCACCAGAGGAGGTTCAGGTTTGATCTTAAGAAAAATTTATACTTGGAAAGAGTGGTCAGGTGCCGGTAAAGGCTGCCCAGGGAGGTGGTTGAGTCACCATCCCTGGAAGTGTTCAGAAAATGTCTAGATGCTGTACCAATAAACATGGTTTAGTGGGGAAGTATTGATGGTAGGTGGATGGTGTGACTGGATGATCTTGGAGGTCATGTCAAACCTTTGTGATTCTGTGATTTTATGCTAACGCAGGTATCTGTTTTTGTTTTATCCTATACTGAAATAAAGCAATTATTTTCTCTCAGGTTGGAAACTTTATATTATTTAATCGAAGTGAAGCAACATCTTACTATTTCAG
Source organism: Callipepla californica brunnescens (assembly GCA_023055505.1). Classification (NCBI taxonomy): domain Eukaryota; kingdom Metazoa; phylum Chordata; class Aves; order Galliformes; family Odontophoridae; genus Callipepla; species Callipepla californica. Next base: position 34,169,941 of record JALIRH010000003.1, on the reverse strand, counting down.
TTATTATGTGTAAACTGGATTCAAAAAGATTGCTGCATTTCAGTTATAATAATCGATATTGTAGTGGACATTATAAAATACTTATAGCGTACACATAACAAAATCTTAGGTATGGTCAATAAATTGTATTGATAGAAAGTTGAATGTGTATATAAATGACACCTGGTTTTCAAATGTAGTAGTAAGATGCTTGAGTATAGACTAGTTGCACAGTATTGCCACTGGCTCACAATGGAGTCCTTTTATCTTATCTATAACTGAAGTCTTACTTATTTCTGCCTTGTTTGCATAGAAAATGCAAGTGTACTAGTAGAAGGCTTGCTACAGTATAAGGGGAGTGGCTATGGGAATTCTAAGAAGCAGTTGCCTTAGTATGATTCTATTTTTGTAGCTCTAGCAAGGTGTTCTGTAGTGCCATCTGTTCTTCAGAGAGCTTGACACTGAAAGGTTTATCAGACATCAAATTATAAACAAGAGTGTGCTTTGCATTATCTTTTCTAGATTGTGAAAGGACTGATACCTAGATATATCCTACTCTCACTAAATCTGCTCTTACAATTGAGGTTCTTCCTGTGGTCAATAAATAGAGGATTAAAAGTAGTAATAGTATTCACAATCAGCATGGCCTGTCCACATCTGCCAGATGTGGAAGAAAACTGAGGTAAATTTGTTTGAGAAAGTGTTTAATGGCTTCATTTGTTTTAATAGTTTCAGTTACTTTGTTCCTGGTTGTGTAGAAGTACAGATGGGGTAAGCTTCTGGTTAAAACAGAAGACTTAGTTGTCTTTCTAGTATTGGTGTCAGCTCCCAGTGCTATAAATCCTTCCATTTCCAGTCTGACAACATCTACACAGCGTCCGCTATTTCCTTGAATGCCTCTGTGAATGGGCATCATTGTAAGCAACAGTTGGAATATAAGTGGTTCTTGTTTCTTTTTATTTTTATATTTGTCTGAGTATTTTTGAGTGCTTTATAGTTGATTTTTATTTCAGTCCTTTGAAAACGCTTCCAGTGTTTCTAAGAGCTAAACTTACCCTTCTTTGGGGGGTTGGACTCCATGATCTCTTGAGGTCCCTTCTAACCCCTATGATTCTTTGGACCCAGTATAGGAAGATGCAGATATTTAGATAAAGTGTTCAAGAGGCAAGACAAAATGATGTAATCCTTCCTCTGTGTATCCTGTTCAGACTGTGATAGTCATCGGCTTGGAGATCTTCCATGCTATTTTTTTTTTTTTTTGTGTGTTTTACTTTGTTTTATCAGGGAAATAGAAAGAACCCTACACTAATCAAAGAAAATACTAAAACTTTTAATGCTATTTTAGTTAGGCTATTTTTTTCCTCTTTCATTCTGAAGCAGTACATCTTGCACTGTGAAGAATCCACAGTGTTCATTATCTGGCTTAACATCTGTCAATAACAGCCTTTTTTTACCAGACACCTAAAAGAAACTACAAAAATCAATCTACATAACTCGTCTACAAAATCATAAATAATTGAGTTGGAATAGTGCTTGGCCATCTGTCTGCTGAATTAGATTATCGAATCCCAAGATGGTGCTTTGAAGATATTTATGAGTAGTTTACAAATTAATCATTGTAGTGAAACAGAAGATGGTAGTTACAGGCTATACCTGAGTGATCCATGACATGGGACACTTGCTATTTCTGGGCTACTTGAATTCTGAATGGTAGAGATGTGTTTTGTTTTCTGTAACTGTTTTAGAAGCACTGGGATCTTAGCTATATTCAGGGATGTATACCAGCAACTAGAAGTCAAATAGGGTCGTGAGAGGTTCAAAGGAGATGAGAACATCTTATATCTCAGAAGGAAAAGGAAAGAAAGACAAAGATAAAAATTGCCAAGATTGATTCTCAAGGCATGCTCCTAAATATACAGTATTGAGAAGACTAGATACAGGTGGTGTTGGGGTTGGATAGTAACAAGCAAGACAAAGGAATAGAGCATGTATGTAATAAACCAAGGCTGTGAAACAAAATAAAAAACCTGTAAGAATTGCCTTGAAGTATTTCAGGAACTGATCCACCTCATTTAACTTCCTAACTGAACAATCATTTCTGTACCACTATCACTCCTATGTACTGCTTTGTTAATTTACAGTTAATCAATTCAAAATGTTGTTCACAAATTCAAATGAAATTAAAAAACATATTTGCTCTGAAGCCACTTTCCACTGAAGTAGGAAAGAATCCATTGATTTTTTTAAGCCTTTAAGTACCACGGAAATAATTCTTTATTAAGATTGAATTAAAACTAAATTCCATGATGACATACGCTGCAGTATAAGCAAACACATTCTGAGTTGGTTTTATTTCATTCTTCACACTCTTATTTAACAGCGTCAGTTCCTAACAGTTTACCTAATGGGCTGAAGGATAAACTTCAATATAAGAGGTGTAAGCTTTTCTGATGATACTCTACAAGCACAAAGTATGAGAGGAGAAAAAAAGCCATTATACAACCAAAAACATAATTCAAATTTGGAGATTTAAGGCTAAGCAAAGGATAGAAAATTTGAGCAGTTGTTACTTGAGGAAAATACAGAACAGTTTCACTATCTTAGAACTTTAAACAAATAACAGTAAAGGAATTATCAGGGAGTAGACAGGAAGTAATCAAGAACATATAGTTTTGGCAAAGTTCAAATGAAACATCATTGTGTATTTTTCAGACAAACTGTTTCTTTTAGGGCATAGATTTATTCCTGAAATACTGTTTTGCAAATAGGTTTAACACGGAATATCAGTGAAGAGTTGATATAAATAAGACATAAAAATAAAGTGAGAAATAAACAAATGAAAAATGGGTCCTGTACTTTGATACAGGACTGTATCAAAGGCCTTAATGAAGTCCAAACTGATGATATCATTGTCTTTTCCCTTGTTTACTGGCACTATTATGCCATCATAAAAAGCAACAAGGTTGCTCAGGCAGGACCTGCCCTTGGAGAAGCCACGCTATTTATCCCATATAATCTCCCTATCTTCAATGTGCCTTAGCATATCTTCTGAGAGGACCTGTTTCATGATCTTATCCAGCACATAGATAAGGCTGTAGTTCCCTGGCTCATCCTTTCTACTCTTCTTCACGTAATTGCAGTGACTTTTCTAATTTCATTGAAAGTGTCTTGGCAACTATGTAAGACATTTTCCTCAGGATTCTGGAATGCATCTGGGACTCATAGACTCATGTATGTTTAGTTTCCTCAGGCAGTCATGAACCTGATATTCGCTCTTGGCTGCTCAAGGTCAGTGTGTGAAAAGTAGTCACTAGTGAAGACAGAGGCAAAAAAGTTGTTGCACTTTCTTCTTGCATGAACTGCCTGTGTAGTAATTGTCATGCAGCATGTGAAGTGAACAGTAAGAATTAGACAGCCAGTGTCACTTCAGTCTTCAGAAAGCATTAGAAGAAGGATGTGGGAAACTATAGGCCAGTCAGCCTGTAGAGTCTCCTGTATGAGGAAAGACTGAGTGGCCTTAGGTCTGGTCAGCTTAGAGAAGACTGAAAGGAGATCTGATGGATGATTATAAATATCTAAAGTTCAGGAGGCAATTGGATGAGGCCAGACTCTCTTCTGTGGTGTGTAGTGATTTGACAAGGAACAGTGGCCAGAAAGTGGAACATAAGAAGTTCCACACAAATATGAATGTCTTTGCAAGTAGAGTGGCAGTGCACTGGAGCAGGCTGAGAGAGGTTGTGGAGTCTCCTTCTCTGGAGATATTCAAGACCCGTGTGGATGCCTACCTGTACAAGAAACTGTAGGGAGCTTGCATTAGCAGAATGTTGGACTTGATAATCTCTTGAGGTCCTTTCCAACCTCTGCAATTCTGTGATTTTGTGGAGACTCCATGCTGAGCAGACCTAATCATGTGCTGAAAGAGCTGAGATTTTGGCCCTGTCCTGCTCCTGTGGCTACCTGACTTCAGGTTACTGCAGAGTATTGTTTGTAATTGGCTAGTGTGAGTGAGCATAGTTACACTGTCTCTTCGTTGTGCTATATGTGAACTTAATATATCATTTTTACGAAAAAGCATACTGTGAGGAAAGGTAGTCTGTGTTACAACATTATATTGTCTTACATATGTCCTGAAATTTATTAGACTACCAGAACTAAATAATACTGCTAAAGACAATTTTAGACCTAAGACCTGAAATGGAGAGTGTGTCTTCACTGCCAGGCTGACAGATTATGCTGCTTCTCAAAATGCTGTCTCTTTCATATGTTCTCACTTTTTCAACCTTAAACTTGAAATGAAAAATACGTGGAATTCAAATGAAAAAGGCTGAGGAGAAGGGGAATTTTTCTTTTTATTTCTGGGGAAACTGGTTTCCTCAGGAAAAGATCAAAACTGTTCAGTTACAGATGAGCACGTCAGCAGTAAAAAAATAAATGCATCAGTGCACTGATGAAATCCATTGTATAGCAAAGACATCAATGCACGAAATAAAATAGTCTGAAAAGATCTTTTCAGGTTTTATCTGACTGTTCTGTCAGGTATTAAATAACTGTATCTTTCAATCAGAATCTCCTTTTGTATTACTGCATTAATACTGCACTAATTCTATAGATTGTCTAGGTTCTTTTTTTTTTTTTTGCTGCTTTTTTGTGCTGAAAAACAATGACATTGCTTCCAGAAAGACTTATTCATTTTTTTCAAAACATTTTAAAATACTCATTAAATATATATATTTTTTAAGTCAGGGCACAGTGTCCAAAGATGCTGCAAAACTTCTGTTTATATATGGAATATTTTCTTGCTGATAGCACTGACAGAATAAGCTGAATAAATTTTCCATTAGGTGCATTAAGATATAATGAAAGTAATTCATTAGTTGCTGAATAGCTTTCATCTATTAGTTGATTGAAAGCCTTCATTTTGTCAGTAGGGAAACCAAGCCGTTAAGTGCTGAGTACCTTTATCATTTCAAGGAGACCGGTAAAAGATGAAGGCATTCATCATTTCTCAAAATTTTGAGAACGCCTTTCATAAAATCATTTATCCAGAGACTAGTAAGCTTCTCTACAGGCATTATCGATCCTTTAGCTCTCATTTTCTTGCCATTCCTTGAAATCTGCTGATATTTTGTTCAGAAGTACATGCTAGCAAGAAGAGTATTGCATGCAATGCTATAAGTGTGCCATTCAGCTTTCTGAACAAGCAAAAAGAGGGTGAATGGCAAAGCTGTGTTGTGTATAATGTCTTTCCACTGCCCTATAAGAAATAAGAAAGTTGCTGTTTCCCTTTTGTCTTTTGTCTTTTTTTTTTTTTTTTTAATACAAAATAAAAATGAGTGAGGTAAAATTTTGGAGAAGTAAACCAGAAATCTTAGATGTTGCACTGTATCTTAGGCTGCCTATACAGCTGATGCTTTAGGTGACAATTCTGTCACAGTTTAACAAAATGCTTCCTGAAGTCGCAGAACTCTGGAAGCTGGAAGTGACCCCTGGAGATCACCTAGGTCAACCACGCTACTCAATCCAGTTATATACCTATATAAATAGAGTTAATTTGATTGCACTACTTAAATTTGTGCCTGAATAGGTTTTGAACATCAACACGAGGACTCCCAAGCTCTCTGTTCCAGTGTTCTGTCACCCTTATTTTAAACAAAAATTAAAGGCCTGCATTGCTTTTCCTGACAGTCCTGACCCACGTGTGCTCAACTGGATTTTCGTCCCAACGTAGAGCTCCATGCATTCCAAATGCTCTGTCACTTAACAAGAAACACCTCATCCTCCCCTTCCAGCCCAAAGAGAGCCTATATATATCCACTTCAGCTCTCCAGCTGTGTAAGCTATCCCACTGGGTCTCCATCATCACAATGAGTTCAGAGCCCTGCGACTGCAAGGGCTCTGACTCCTCATGCTTATTCCCCTTCCTGTATGCACTGCAGTACAGGCACTTCAGAGAAGCATCCTGTTGTGATGTTTTCTCTGATAAGTTATGAAAGCTTCCCCCACAGCTCTACAAGAGCTGTCTTGTAGACACATCTTTAATTATGTGCATGCACTTTGGGTAGGCTACTTTCATTAATGTTTGGTTGATATGAAGTTTCTCATGTCTACATCACCCCATACCTTTTGTTTGCCAACCTGGTCTACCAGTTCCTCACTTGACTTTTGACCATACTTTCCCTCCCCTGTTGGTCCTAATTTAAAGCAAAGCTGCATTTCCCCATTTTGTTAACAAACAAACAAATAAATGTTTGTTACCTAAACGTGGAAAAAATATGAAGAGACTATTTGCAGTGAAAAAAATTTAATTTTCAATTTTAGTAATTTAAAGTTGAATTAAATGAATTACTTGATAAAGATTTAAAAAAAGTAAATGTTGATAATAGTAGTGTTAAGTAAAATAGTTTTGTGTACCAACTAATTAACTGTTTATCAGAAATTTTGATAGATTTACAGAAGGATGAGGGTGTAATAAGCCTACGGGAAACAAATTTAAAAAGCATTTTTATTTCTGTGTGCTCATCCGTGTGCCAGCATGCACAGCTCTGTACATTTGTTTGGAAAAAAAATCTATTTTTTTTGTTAGTTTGCTTTATTAGTATGTGAATTCATCATAGAGTCACTACCTCATTTTCTTCCTAGTTTCATGTATGAAATTTTTTCAGTTATGTGTGCAAAAGAAACTATTAATATATATAATAATCATCTGTCATACATCATCCTTACTGAGGCATTAAATGGTTTTTAAGGCTCTCAGAAGAAAACTGTCAGTCTCACCTTCCTATGCTTTTTATTGTGAAATTTTGAAGATACCAAGGCAGGGGAAGCATGAACTTAATTTGAATAATACATTTAAAGGTATTATAGCATTGATTATACATCCTTAAAACTATGACACAGGTTTTTGCAACAGCAAAGTTGTGCTTTTATCGCAGCATGACTGACATATAGCTCAGTGAATTTTTAAAGTCTTTCATGTGCTGCAGAGGCTCAAATAGCCATCAGTGTTTTTATATATCTAAATTGAACTTGCTAGTCTTGCAACCTATTTATGTATACATTTTTTTTTGTCTTAATTTTTTTGCTCGGTACAATTCAATTTGATATCCTTACTTCATGTATCAGGAGAAATATTAATTCTCCTGCATTCATTTTTCTACTTTTCATGTCATTCACATTTGTCTCCTCACCATTTGATCACCTCTGTTCAGAATTTTTGAGTCCACATGTTTAATCTCTTCCAGCACAATGCCCATTCTGTTCCTTTTCTTATTCTTGCCCATCCTTCCCTTTTTCTTCAGTACATTGTCTCTACTCATAAATATTAATTCCTGGTGTCTTGTGTATTCAGAAGGAATGTTACTGTTGATTTACCTCCTGACAGTTGAATTTAAAATCTAGAGAAGCTGAATGTTTTATCTGCTGTCAAGTTTGCAGTCTGTGTAACAAAACTGGTGTGAATCTTTTGAGTCTGTAAGCCTTGATATATATCTGAAGTTGTGAAGTAAATTTCAAGTGAAGTACTTATTAATTATATTATTGTGAATTTTAATGATGTCAGGCATTTAACAACTCCTGAAATGATAGTAGGTTAGCACTATGGAGATTGAGAAATAGTTATTGCTTTATCTATATGCTTGACAGTGATGCAAAAGCAGACAGGAAGTCTGCTGCTACTTCATTGAAGGAACACATGAGGGAGACTATGCTATCCCAGTTGCCCTTTTGAATGCTTAAGAGGGACCATGGTAGGACCATCCTTGTGCTTGACCCTGCAGGCAGGGCCAGAGAGGGCTCAGCCCTTTATTAATTTTTTTTTTTTTTAAATACAACCATGAGGAGCATTTGGTTACACAATATGCTCTTATTCAGTCTTGACACACCATCTGAAGAATCTCATATTTTCCTGTGGTGGATTCAGTTGAATTTCTGTCGTGAATATTTATTTGAAAATTTTACCCTCTTTGGTTTTAGGCACCTCTTTCAAACCTCTCTGTGCCTCATCTAAAGCTTAAAAAAAAAAAAAAAAAAAAAAAAAAAAGCTTTAGAAATGATAATCATAGCAACAATAAAGAATGCTGCAGTATTAAATGAGAATAAGAAAGAATGTTAATAAGATTTATGATTTTTCTGACATTTTTTCTGTAATAAGTAATTAATAGAAAGTGACCACACTGTGCTAACAATTAATTAGTTATTTTAGAATAAAACAACATAGAGAATGAGTTAGAAGGCAGGAATCTTTCATCTCTGAACTTTTATCTATTTCACATTCATGTGTCTTCGATTAAGTGTGGTATTTGACAGTCGAGCCTATTGATGAGTTTTCCATTGAATTGGTGTTCATATTTGATTCACTGTATAGTTTTCCGGGCACTTCCAAATGTATAGCTTGGAGTAGCATGATGTGGGAATAGAACACAGCAGAAATTTTATTACGGAGGCTTTGCAGCTCAAAAAAACCACCACAACTCACTGTATTTCCGGTTGTGACCATTGCTTTTGCCTTCAAAATCTCTTGGTTGATTCAGAACAATTCTCTGTGCTCTGAGAAGGGTGGTTTAGTTTATCCACAGTAAAAAAAAAAAAAAAAAAAAAAAAAAAAAAAAAGACATCTGAAAAAGATAGGTAGTACCTCAGTTGTAACTCAGTGGTAGTTCTTTTACTTGCTGTTTACATTTGATCAGAAGTAAATAATGGATTTATCATGTCATACTAATTTATTGACCCTCCAGGATGAAACCATTGTGATGCAAGTTATCGATGACCAGAAATTTGCTTCTGCACATTGCAGCAATTTCTGTTGATTTAATCCAACCTTAACAATTCTGTTTCATTAGGAAGAAATCAAAAGAAGTCTAGATTCACAGAACTGGAACCCTTTTTTAACCAGCTTTGGTGTAAATGGAGAAGTGAATCCATATTCTCTACTGAAAAGAGCCAACCTACCAACACAATAAACATATGATAGCAAGTGCTAGTTCTGTGGGATTGTTCTCTTGATGTTCTTCTATGGGTCTCTGATTCTAAATGCCTCTGTGTGAGGCATTTTGTCCTTCAGTGAGAGGCTTCCTCGCTGGCTGATGAAGAGTTATGTATATATATACGCAGCACAAACACGAGTAAACTGTACCTCAGGATAGACCTGGTGGATAGAGCACTCCTAAAAGATAGTGCTATTGGAAAAGTTACGTAAACTGGATCCAAATTTCTGCAGTGTGGGATTGATTCCTAAGCACTTGCTCACAAAAGGATATTACTTTCTAGTTTTGTAAATGTAGCTCTTCATTCCCATTGCTTGTTTTCTTCTGCTTTTGCATGACAGATTAGTAGTTGGAACAGAAAAATAACTAGCTTTTTATTTAAGTTTATATAATATACCAAAAACAGTTTGACTCATTTTTGATTCTATTAGCCTACATGATTCTGTGTGCTTTTTGTCCCATGGGCTTGTTCATTTTTTTTTTTTGTCCTGGTGGCCTCTTATAAAAATTTATAGTTATATTTATATAGTAATATAAATATAATATATAATACAAATATATATATTAAAACAATATGTAATATAAATAAAATAAATAATAATTTCAAAGGTTATATATAGAAAAGTATATATTCTAGTGCATAACTGTGGGAAATACAGCAGGCTAGATAATATTAAAACTCTGTTATGTAGGGAAATGTTTGCCAGTATTACAAATTTTAGCCTGGTAGACTGAAGAACTGAAAAGAAAGAGAGAGATAAAGAATCATACAGCTGTAATTTGTCCTCAGCTCTGAACTATTTGTTAAGCATTTGACACCACTTACACACTTACACTACAGCAATGACTTGCTGGAAGGCAATCATTTTAAATTGTGGGCTTGATAGCTTAGGACTTGTTAGTCTGGGACACACTGATTAGAAATCAGTGTTGACTCAGATTCTTAAAACTTGTGATTTTCAACTGTAGTTGGAAAAAAAGCTTTCTGTCCTGCAGATGGGAACAAATGTTACAATTGATGGAGAGGAGGTGGGTTTGGGGGAGGAAACTGGAGGTTTATAGCTGGTGCTTGGTAACCTGGAGTGTTCTAAGAAAACCCAGAATGTAATTAAGCTCAAACATTCTATACATGCTGGGCATTTACATTATTTTAAAATTACTAAAAAATAAGATATTTGTAGCAATTCATGTCCACTTATTTATGAAAGACAATAAAATGGACTTTGAGCAAAAAAAAAAAAAAAAAGTGTAGAAATGTATAAATGATCAATAGTTTCTGTTTCCATTTCTCTTCAGTATTTACATGCCAGTATATAACATGAATTTGGAGGTATATGAGATACTCTAGAAAATGGAAAGAAAACATGTTTAAGTTTAAATTAAAACTTAAGGTGAATCCATTCTAGATACTGATACCGAAGGTAAACTGCCATGTAGCCATGGGTGCTGTGCTCATTCAACACACTTCTGGGATGTTCCTGATTCTGCAATGGGCAGGCACATTCTGCTGTGATGCGTTGAACAGGTCATTTTGGCTACTAAGCCAGGCAACAGGGCTAAGGAACATCTATTTAGCCACATAAAAAGCAACACAGATGATGTGCTTTCCCAGTGTGTTTGTGGTGGGTGTAGGAAATCTTAAGTGAACAGAAGGCCTGCTACTTTATTTTGAGAGCTACTGTCATCCTACTATTCCACAGTATGGAATTGCCAGGACCCCAGTTCATTAGTTTTGGATTCATTAGATTTGTTAGAAGTCAGATAATTCCTTGAACAAAATACAAGCTTAGAGGGGAAATACAAACAAAAAGAAAAAAACTGAAGACAAATAACAGGGAAATATAGATTTTTAAACTGCAGATATTCAATTTTTTCAATATAATTTCATCTCAAAATGTTACATGAGTAATATGCCTTCGGGAGGTAGGAACTCAAAATGAATAGTTTTAATGTAAGAAGAAATGATATAAATCATATAACTTCAAGCACATTTAGTCTTCATTTTAATGTCAGTAATGAACATGAAATCTTTGTGTTTTTTTTTTAAAGCAACGCAGGTCTCAATGACAATGCAAGAATTATTCAGAAATGTCAGTGTTTTTCAGAATTTATTCTATGATCTGGTCAGCTTCTATGGAAAAATGAATTCATGGAGATCCTGTAGCTTTTTTCAAAGATTATTTTTAAAATAATTTCATTTGAGTATCTGCTCGCTTCTCTTTACAGTTTATTTGATAAATTTAACTATTCTTTTTTATTCTGTGATGACAAGGGGAAATGGCCACAAACCGATGTATGCATCAGTGCCTAACAAATGTGCATAGGAATTTCTTCACAGTGCAGTGACGGAGCACTGGCACAGGCTGCACAGAGAGGTGGTGGAGTCTCCTTCTCTGGAGACGTTGCAGACCCACCTGGACACCTACCTGTGCAACCTGGGCTAGGGAGCTGCTTTGGCAGGGGGGTTGGACTCCATGGTCTCTAGAGGTCCCTTCCAACCCCTGCAATTCTATGACTCTGCATAGTGCTTTATCTGCTAAATGAAACTTGCTTGTTTCCAAATACTGGTAGAGTCTGATCACAGTTGATAATGTTTACTTCTTTTTTTTCCTCTCAGTTTGAGATGGAGTCATACTGTACTGTTTTTGTACAGTCCATTTAATTTTGCCTGAGTAAAGGCTAGCTATGCAGTATGTTTACTCTTTTCATCTAGAAGGAGGAATCTGCATTTTTTTTTCACTTGGTAGGAGTAGAGTACCTCTAATGATTATGTTTTGATTTATTACTGTAGACTTCTCCTCTAGGGTAATTCCTTTGTATAGAGATACAAGGTTTCTCTAGGAAGTATCCAATTTCTTCTAGCAGTTATACATCTCATATATTTGGAGTGTGAGGTAGATTCTTTGCAATGCTCCCAAGCAGGAGTTCAGAACTGTTTCAAGTATAGTAGCGCTTAGGTTGTTTAACACCGTTAATTCTTATCCTTTAAACTGGTAATACAGGTAAACAGATGATAGAAAGAATGTAAGAGAGAACTTCATAGTTATCAAGCTTCCCTGTGTTGAGGGTAACTTTCTCTGATATTTGGGGTACAAAATTTCTAGGATCGCTGTCTGAGCTACCAACTCGATCCAACAGAAATTAGTTCAAAGACTCCCACTCAGTCCTGTTTCATTTGTAGTGATGGTACTTAATTCTACGTAATTTAGATGGAGGAAAACCATGGATACGCTTTTATTGGCAGATTATTTATCCTGAGGTCAAACTTTTCTCAGTTAAATACTCTGTGAAGTTATTTTACTATTAAAAATTTAATTAGGCTTTACGACCCCAGAGAAAAGACAAGTAAGGCTTGTTTAAAAGTAGTCCAAAGTTATAGTTGAATCTGTAAATACAGGTATTACTACAAGTATCTTCCTTTGGGTCAAAGCAGGAGAAAAATATTTGTAGTAATCTGGTTTTTCTTAATTATATGATGGATGGGTAGCATTTGCTTGAAACATTATTAATTAAACTTGAGGAAGGTTAAATGAATTCTTATCAAGTCTACTGCAGTATTGGCACTCAATTAACTCACCTTGATATACAGAAAGAATACTTGTCAAACTAAGAAAACAGTATTATCTAAGATTGAGGCTCCATACTAAGGGAAAAACTTGTGAGTTAGAAACGTCTTAGGTGAAAAAGTCATCCAAACAATTAATAACTCAGAATCAAAACAATGTAACTTTGGACTTTAGTAGATGTAAAGAACTTATGTCAAACTATGAAAAAGCATATTCACCAAGATCTCTTATGATTATATGAAAAGATTTATAATGGTATATTTATCTTTCATTAGTTTATTTGCTGTGCTAGATTCTAAAGTTATTTTTATGTTTGTTGTACTTTGAATAATTCCAAAACACGCAAATGCCCTGCAAGGCCTTCTGAGATCATGGTAATGGATTGGAGGACTAGAGATTCTTGCTCTGTTGCTAGGTCACTCAAAGCTATAAATCTCTTACTTCAGCTAACAGATAACAGCCCACTTGGCACATTCACAATCAGCTATATCATCGTGACTCCCACTTGTCTTTAGCAGGATGAGCAGTGAGATACTGTGCAAGAACTACCAAATGTCAAATTATACAAAAGAAGGCAAGAATTTAACATGTGTTACATTCATTTTGAAATGCCATTGTCTGGAAAACTGAGCAAAGGCTAAGGAAGATAAATTCTTCAGGTTAACGAGATATTTTTCAATTGATGAATTATTATGTCTTGATAGAAAGCTATGTAGGACTTACATTCTTTCATTGTGCATACATCTTCTTCATAGCATTCTTAATGTTTGTGTCAAATCATTTTTGTTTTCTACTCAACAGAATCCTAATCTGCTTTATCTTTCCTCCTTCAAAAACTGTTCAGTATCTGCTTCCCATTTCTATACCTGTAAGACCTTTTTGAGAGAGGACAGGGCTGCTGCCAATTGAGCGCATAATGAAAATGTGGTTACTCTGAAAGTATTCTCTCATATTTGTTTCCATGGCAACTACAACAAATACAAAGGGCACAATAACATTTCCTGATAGAGCAAAGTTACGTAGTTGCTGTGTAGCAGTCAAAGGTTTTTTGGGGTCCAACGGAATCCAGAAGAATCTCTGATGAGGAATTCACATGTAACAATTCCACTGACTGATGTTTTGACTCTGCTTCGTAGTGGTGACAGCACGTCTCTGCAACTCATCACTGGTAATGATGTGAAAGAGGAAGCTATTGGTTCAATAGATCCTATGGTTCAATAGATCCTGACCAACTTGCATATATGGTGTCCTTTCTGTTCTTGTGTGAGCATTTGTGGGACTCATCTAATGCAAACTCTGTGATATTCCAACATTGCCATCATTGTTTCCAATGCGCTGAAGCTTATGTCCTGCTCCATACATAGTACCTGGTTGTAATCTACTGATTTGCACAAATGAGCTAATTGGAATGCTCTTCATTTCTGGGGTGAGAGCTGTGTGGCTGTCCAGAATGTGGCTTGTATTTCATTACACTGTCACCACTGCTGAAATGCGCTATCCACCACTTCACTGTGCTAACAGCCACCTGTTGCACAGCAGCAAAATGTAATAAAATATTGGTGGGAAGGTTCAGCCTCTACTGCCATACCACCACCATCCTCCTCTGACACTGTGGGCAAGCATAATAACAAAGGAGACATTACTTGTCAAGCTGCGTTCATATGTATGTACCCTAGCAATGGATTCTGTTTTGCTCTCAGTGCATTTTGTGTCATTCTTTTATGTTTGGTTTGTATTTTTCAACAGAGTTCATGAGCAAAGAAGTAATTACAATGACTCTGCTAAGAAACAGTAGGCTATTTAGGACTCCATCTCGTGGATTATTAATAGCCCATCAGTCTTTTACCAGCTTAGGTAGGTAATGAAATGTACTGCAGCCTGCAAGAGGCACAGTGCGAGTCTCTTTATTTTGCTTATAAAGAAAAACCTGTAGTTCTGTCTACAGTTCCTGAGTAGCTACTTCACAGGAGACACTAGGTCGCTCTGTCATGCCAAACTACTTTTGTGTGTGATACTCTCAAGAGCAGCAAGAAGATGAACAAGCCTGAATTTTTTGCTTGATCAAAGAATTTTAAATGAGGAAGGAAAACAGGGAAGTCAGTTGCTGAACTTTTCAGAAATGGTTCAGCTATTCTTTTTAATTTGTTTGGTATGCTCCTTGATATATATTTTTTGCATATAGAATGTGTACTTGTGTTTTCAGTTGAATTTATCCTTTCCTTTTTCTAAAATATTGCTTGACAGATCAGTACTTAAGTAATTCATTTGTTTTCCTTTCATTTACATTGTTCTTAAAGTGAAAACAGGAAAGTAGTACATGCTTCAAGAACAGAAAAACAGAATGATGTAATTGATTGCTGAAAGCTTATCACGTGGTAGTAAAATTATTAAGAACAACTTCGTTACCTGAATACAGATCTCTTACGGGAGTGTAGCTACTGGCAAAAATCTGTTTTTGTATTATTTTTTGTATTTAATGGAGCTTAATGCATGAGAGCAATTTGAAGACCAAATAAGCTAGAAACATAGTTCATATGTGGTATTTCAATTTCCAAGATGCTGAAGGGCTATTAGAAGCTCAGCTTCACTGTTCCATCACCACAGGGAAGAAAACAGTGGAGAAATCACTGAATGAGTTAGGTTTTGTTCTCTGAAGTGTTTTTCCTTGCATTTTCATTGTGAATGGAGGAGTAATCTCCTACTTTGATCAGCATCCTCATCAGCCATTCTTCAAGGCAGGCTGCAGGCTGTAAAAATACATGAAGGCTCACTTTTAAAATCAGTATTCCTTTTTACTGTCATTGCTTACCTGGAAATGTTGTTTCTCTCAATTTAATGTTAAAAATTTTTGTAATTACAGCTTTAGTCTTCAGTATTTGAAGAATAATGATATTTATTTAAAGTTCTCCTTGCCTGGCAATAGCTACTTCTAAACTAATACACTCTTGCATTGTGGCTTTGTTGTGTTTTGGATCATGTGATCTGATAAACCAGGAGAAGTTTCTGACAAAGAAAATGTGGATTTAAAACTATTAATAACAGATGCCATAAGAAAGCTATACTAACATAGAAAATACCTGTTTTATATAATTTAAAATTGAATGACAATATTTTGGAATAAAATAAGTGGTTTCCTGAGAAATAAAAGTTTTTTTATTTTTTTTTATTTTTTTTTTTTTTTAGACTCTGCTATATCCTATAGTTTTGAGGGGTTTTTGAAGCACAATACCTCATTACCTCTCTGTCACTTTTGTAGCTGAAGGTGCTTTGTATAACTAAATCTGTTCCTTGTTTTGCATTTCCAGTAAAAATAGGTGCTTGTATTTTCTCCTAAAAATATTCTTTGTAATATTGGACTGTACACAGGGTATCAGAATTTGTTCTGGCATTTGTCTATTGAATTTTGTCATTTTGCTTTCTCCTTTGAAAAAAATCCAAATCTTTCTGCAGTATTGTTTTGAAATGTCAGTCTGGAGCCACAGAGATCAACTTTCCAGTTGAGCTGGCCTAAATCACTGCACAGAGTGTACTATATAGCATCATCAAGATTTTCCATTCAATATTGTATGATGTTATATTGTAGGTATTAACCTTAATCCATTCTTAAGTTAGGTACACTGTCAGCTGTAGTTTTTAAACATGCCACATGATTACAGGTTATTCACCGGAGTTCAAAGTATGCTTTAATTTATGCTTTGTCTAGAAAATATGAGAGAGCTAAACTGCATTCTGTTTCAGCGGACCATTTCCTGTTCTTTTGTCCAGCATTTTTGATGCTGGCACTGTATTACTCACTCAGAAATACTTTCTCTTAAATAACTTGTAAAATAACCTTGTGGAAGATTTTTTGCAATGTGATGGTTATTAACATTTGAGTTGCCAGTAACTTAATTGACTGAATATTCTATGCGATTTCAGTATACTTTATATGAAGACTCTGCTTTTTCCCTCTTGGTGAAAACATATGTAAGAATGGAATGATTTTCCTCAGCTTTAATATTATTTAGTTTAACACTTTTGAAAGGTGGATATTGTTTCTTTTATAGTAGCCTAGCTGTGTCTCTATACATAGTCTTAAGGAAAATTAATGAACATCTATAACTTGTCCAGGTAACTCTGCACTCAATAATAATTGCACAGAACTGGCATCGATTTTCAAGCAAGTTCAAATTATTCTAAACAAACCTAGTAGCTTGCCGTTTACTCATTCAATGTAAACATATGCCTCTGGAGTATGTAGTACCACACACTGCAGCCAATCTGGAAAGGTTTGTATATGCTGTATCTGAAACAGTACAAATAAATAAGACAAATAAATTTTAATCTTAATTAGATATTCACAATTTCATAATTACAAATGCAATCATTAGTACTGAACATAGATAGATTACGCTTCAATATGGTGTTATGCACTGCTTATGAAGCCAGAACTTCTTCATCTGTTCACAAGCACTTTGTTTGAGCAGGGACTATGAACTATTTCCTCACACTGGTGACTTCATTCTGCAGATAGGCAGGACCATGAGATGTCATTGTTGTACATATACATAGTAAATTAAGATCTTCAGCTATGTCTGTTGTGTCTACTTAATATGATTGGAAACTTATTAATTGATGAGCCAAGGTAAACTGTATGAGTTTCAGTAGAGCCAAGTGTCAGGTCCTGCATTTTGGTCTCAATAACCTCAGGCAGCCTTACAGGCTTGGGGAAGAGTGGCTGGGATAGCTGCCTGACAGAAAGGGGCCTTGGTGTGCTGATGGACAGTCAGATGAATATGAGCCAGCAGTGTGCCCAGGTGGCCAAGAAGGCCAATGACATCCTGGCCTATTTCAGGAATGGTGTGGTGAGCAGCACTAGATAAGTAGTCCTCCCCCTGTACTCAGCACTGGTGAGACTTCACCTCAAGTATTATATTCAGTGTTGGGCACCTCAATACAGAAGGGCAACAAGACTTGTAAAGGGCTGGAGAATGTGCCCTGTGAGGAGTGACTGAAGGAACTGGGGCTGTTTAGTCTGGGAAGGCTGATGGGAGACATTATTTCCCTCTTCAAATACCTGAAAGGTAATTGCAGCAAGAGCAGGGTTGGCCTCTTCTCACTGTTGACAGGTGACAGCACAAGGGGAAATAGCCTCAAGGTGCACCAGGGGAGGTTTAGGTTGGATATAAGGAAAAAATTCTTTACCAAAAGGGTTGTTAAGCCCTGGAATAGGCTCCCCGGAGAGGTGGTTGAGTCACCATCCCTGAATGTGTTTAAAATCTGACTGGATCTGGTGCTCAGGTACATGATTTAGCAGTGGGCTGTTAAGAGTTAGGGTTGTACAGTTAGGTTGGCAGTTGGACTTGATGATCTTGAAGGTCTTTTCCAACCTGAGCAATTTCTGTTATTCTCCATTTGATTTTATGTTGTCAAGTAATTTTTGCAGGAATAGAGGTTTTTAAAGAGGATAGAAACAATTTTAAGAAGTCATTATTTTCATTGAATAAATTATTCTCTAATTTGATATTTTTCTGGTGGCTCCCTACTTCTTTGCATCTCTGTCATTACCAGTGTGGTTAATCTTTCATAATTGAAGCCAACTTTCAGTTTTGTACTCTGGACAAAAGTAATGTTATGGATTTGTGAAAGGTTTAAACTTTGATTTCATCCTAAGTGTAAGGAAGAGTTGAAATAACCCAATACTTTGTGAAAGGAAAAATGCTAAAATCTTGGGTATCGAGATTTTACGCTATCTCATTTCTATATAATTTTACAGAAACAGTTGTCAACACTCCTGACCTGAGGTGCTTTGCTTTATTTTGAAGGGCAACACTGAAATATTTTATCTTACAGTTGGCTTGCCTGTATCTGTGCTTGTTGGTGCAGCCTCCTGGGATTTGTAGTTGCTGCATTTTGTACTCTTTACTTCTCTGTGATTCAGCTTGACTAGCTGAAAAAGTCCCCCTGGTTCACTAAGTTGGGCAGCTCTCAGGTGGCAATATGATGATTCAATTAAAGAAGGATATTACAGTGATTGTTGACATGTGTAGTCCATGCAAAGAGCAGCTCACATGGGAAGAAAGAGACTGAAGCAACTATAGTGGGTCTGATGGGGTAGTTCAGCTCTTCATCTAAACATACAGATTTTTACCTCAGTGAAGCACAGCAAAATACTTTCTTCCAAATTCTCTGTGCCTTGTAATTATAGGCTTTTTAGCTGATAGACTTTTCAACAGAAAATCTCTAGCAGAATTGACAGTATGTGAGGGAGCACATGTAGTAAAATGGAGTTTCAAAAGAAGATTACTGTTGAAAGCAAGAGCAAATATAGGTAATTCATTAACAATTTACTACTGATTCATATGAATAATGCTTCTTAGGAAGCAGCAATGCCAAATTATGAGCAGAGAGAGAATTTCTGCAAGATTTGTATGCTTAGTAATGGAATTCATATTTGCATTTAGAAATTTAATGATCTGGGTCATCCCACACCACGTGTTTTTGAAATTTAAGAAGCTATAAAAACTCTGCTCTTGTGCTTCTAGTAGCTGGATTCATTTCTCTCAGCTGTAAGTACATAATGGATAGTAGGATGTATTTGTTGTCAAGCCTTCCACTGTCCATCATGGAGATACCTTTGAGGTAGAAACTGATTGAAGATAGAGGAGGTGAATTGTATCCCCTGTGGCAGAAACCTCTGATGACCATCCAAAAAGAAAATTAGCCAAATTAGCTAAATTTAGAACAAAAACAGTTCTTCCTCAGACCTTTAGAAGTACACTCAACTGAAAACTCTCACCTTTGCTTCCATCTGGATAACCATCTTGATAACTTCCAAGCTTTTTCCTCCTACAGTCAGATAATGGGCTTGTGGGCTTGTCAGCTGTCAGTAGGTTCTGCCCCTGTGGTAGTTCATACACTTCTTCATTCCTAGCTCTCACAGTCATTTTTTTTTTTTCATGTAAGGTGCATTCTCACGGTTTTCACAGAGTTTGTCTGTGAAATAAATTTAACAGTACCTTTGTATATTAAGACCAAGATTGGAAATTATCTTCATAAGGATGTGAGTGAAGCTTTAAATAACAATATTGTGTTTTAAGTTTTGTCTGAGTTGCCTTAGGCATCAGAAGTTTGAGTTTTGCCAGGGTTTAGAACTGACTCAGTAGTAAATAAATGACACAGTTTTTGATGTTTGGAATTACTTAGAAAACACCTGCAAAATCATTGCTGTATTTCTAATGTACTTTCCCTGTTAATTCTGTAATGATGTCTGAGAAGTGGTATGAAGTGTATTTATATAACTTATTTTTTTCTCATGCACATCAAGTTTTGTTTTAAGAACAGTTATGAGACAGTTTGTGCACTTGTTTTCTTTGAGTTCTCCAAGCAGACTTAGGGCTAAAAAAGTTAATCCCATTGCATAGTAAAGCTAGTCTGGTTTAGCAAGGTAAGCAGAAGATGAAAGACTAGGAAAACCTAATTGTGAGGGGAAATGAAGGAGCTGTTTCCCTTTGGAGCATCAGGTCAGGTGACCCAGATGCAAACAGAAATACGGATAATTTCTATATACGGCATGAGCTTGTGTTTCCTAGATTAGAATTCTTAAGGAGATTTAGATGAAGTTTTCTGTTTGTAATTCTAATTAAACATTTTGCCCTTTTCATTGTCTTAAGTCATTGTTGATGAATGGCAGCCTCGAGTGCTGCTTCCCAAACATAATTAAATGAGAGCACATTTTCTGTGGAAGAGATTATACGTTTGCTGCATTTAAAACAGCAAAAACTGAAGAAAAAGGAACTAAATGTACTTGAGGTTAAACTGTGCACCTTTGTAGGCTGGACTAGATGATTTTGAATCTTTAAATTAAAGTTTTCCTTTTTTAAAAACGTACACTGTAAGATTTAAGATGACCGAAAAACTCAAATGACCGTTTTAGTCTTTCTTTTCAAAAGGGATAAGTATAATATATATGTGTATATTATATATATAATATATATGTATATTATACATATAATAAATACATATATTGTATATAATATATATACACATTATATATTATACACACACACATATATGTCTAATATATAACATATATATGTTCTGACATACAGAAAAGAATGCCAGGTCAATTATAACTATTAAGGTGTGTGTTGTGCTTTATCTTGTGTCAGTTCGTTTCCAGTTATTATTGAGTAATCTTTCTATGCTGAACTAACCAAGCTGCTCACAGCAGTGATGTCTGCCGTGTGAACTGACTTTTGCATAAAAGGTGTTTGCAATTGACACAGAACAGTATTTGGAGCTAGATCTGCAGGAGGTGTGTAATTTTGCAGCACAGCCGTCCAAGATCCCTGTCCTAGTCATGTTTTGTGCAGTTAAGCTTAAAACTTGTCCATGACACACATTTAGAGAAGCATATGTGAATGTCACTTAACAATTTATTCCACACTACATGCTAGTAATTTTTTGCACTTTTGTGCATTCTTAAGAAAGAAGTCACTGCATATCGCTTCCTGGAATAACATGTTGCAAGATTGAATTCCACAGTTATATGAGTACTTTTTATAATATAAATATGCCTTTATCATGTTGCTTTATGTTGCCCAAGGTAGCATATATTGTAATTCACTCTGCAGTTCCTGTAAGCAATATTCCTGTAAGCTTGCAGTGCACGTACATAATTTACTTTGTTACATTTCCACAGAAACCCATATTATCTCTAAGTGTACTTTATTGTTTGAAGCAAAGATACGCACTTGAATTTGAGAGACTTTGTTCACACTTAAAGGCTCATCAGGATGGTTTCCCAACTGAATTCAGGAGCTGAAAGAAATTTTCACTTATTGTATGGATAATAAATGTAGGGGCAGATTCCTTTTTGCAGACAACAGCCTGTCTACTTAACAGTTTCTTCAGAAATGTTAGTAGCTTTTTCTACTTAATCAAATTTCATGTTAAATGAACTTCATGAACTGACACAGACAAAGAATATTGCTGCCTTTCATTGGAGGTGTATTTGTATATTCTTTAAACGAGAGCAGTAATCTCAGTGTTCCGCTTCTTGCTCTGTGCTATACTGACAGTATCTGTTTCTTCTCTGTACTTTTTGTTTTGGATTACGCCGCTGGATTTGTGTTCATTGGATTGTTAATACATGATCTGCTACTAGATGAAACATTTGAATCTCCAGACCCTCTCTGTAAACAGTTTTTTCATAAGCAGTGGAAGTGATTGATTTTTTTTTTCCTACGTACACCGTTATGTGATCCCAGCTCCTTTTCCCTTTCCTTCATTTGTAGAACACCTCCAATGTGGGAATTTATTCCCAGCTTCTAATAATGATGCACATCACCCAGTTGCAGACTTTTAATAATTTTTTTTTTTTGGAACTCACTGGGTAATGCAGTAAGAGAGAGCACAGTTTTTTTTTAAGATTTGGCTAGTAATATGAGATGTCTGGTCACATGGAAATTAAGTTTTCATTGGTAATTTAAGGAAAGAAGGTAGTTATAAGTCATTTTACTGGAATATCATTTTATATTTTGAGTAATAAGGCATTTGAAAAAAGGATGAAAAGTGGAAGTTATTGAATATGTAATTAAGATATTAATCCCATATGAAATTTGCAAAAGAGAAAAAGTGACATTGTCAGCTAATCATTCTGTCTAAATAGTCTTTGTGTTTTCCAAAAAAAAAAAAAAAAAGATTAATGTAGTTCATATGAAAGTAAATCTTTCAGGTGAGCTTGAATTGTAAAGTATATGGACCAAATTAGCCGTAAAGTTGAGTTGGAAATAATTGATTAATGTGGAGAATGTGAGAAAAATACTGCAAAATCATTTTAAATGTTTTTATATCCACTCCTTTATCTATCTATCTATCTATATATATAAATGTATGTTGCTGGCCCTGCATTTTCCAGGGATGAAAAATTGCATTATGTAATAATTTTTTTTTCACTTCTCAAAAGGAAGGGGGGAATTTTTTGCTTTGAACTTAAAAGCTATATTTTTTTGTTTGTTTTGAACAACCTTTGACAACTGTGTCAGTACCGTGGAAGTGTTTTATACTTTTGTATACTATACAGTACTTGTATAGTATACAAATAGTATATCCAGCAATAGTATTTACCTATTTTTATCTACTTTATATTTTTTCTACGTTGATAGTTCCTTTTCTAAAGACTTTAAGCCTATACATTAATTTATTCTTGTCTATGGTACTTTCAATACTTTATCTTGTTCAAAAAAAAAAAAAAAATCTAAAATAAAATTTCTAAACTAAAAGAAGTAGCAAATACTGACTTTTCATTCTGAGAGACTGGCCTATGATTTACTGTAGAAGTTCTTCTAGGAACAATTCTGAATTTCTTTATTCATTCTTTATTTATTTATTTTTTTATCTGTGTTCAGATGGAGGACGTCATAGCTCGCATGCAAGATGAGAAAAATGGGATTCCTATTCGAACAGTCAAAAGTTTTCTTTCCAAGATCCCCAGTGTCTTTTCTGGTAAGAGTCAATGTGATTTTCATATTATTTAAGATTCCCATTTTTCATTGTGTAAGAGAATGCTCAAATGGCAAACACTTAACTTAGTGCTATGGGGATTTTACAGTTATCTGGCCTGGGGAGACATTGACTATCATTTCATTACTTTGATAATAAAAATTATTTATATGTTTCTTGCACTTTGGAATGTGTTTTTGCATATGTGTTTTTGACAAGTAGTTTTACTGAAGACAATACTTCATTTACTGCAAAAATTCAATTCATTTTATTGCAGTTTTTTTGCTTTTCAGATTTGATTTTTGTATAAAGAGTTTAAAATGTAGTCTAGTATATGAATGTAAGAACTGTCACAGCATCAACACAAAAAGAAAGTAATCATAGCACTCTACAATTGATACTGAATTGTTGATGTTTTTTATAACACTTACAATCTTCTTTTATGAGCTTTGGCTCCTGATGCTCAAGAAGCTAAGGCTGAGATGTCTTTGCTGGCATGTAAAGTTTATAGGTAACTCAAGCCAGTATTGTTGTACGCACAAACATATTTTTATTTTTTAATTAACTAGTATTAACTGCTAAGTATATTTGGAGGAGGTGGAGGGGAGGAAGAAAAAGCAGAACAATTCATTTTTTTCCTTTTCAGGTTTTCTGCCCCAAATACAATTGCAATGATTTTTCTAATGGGATACTAAAAAAAAATGACCTGAAAAGCACAGCTATAATTTTCATGCACTTAATATTTACCCTCCTTCTGTTAAAATTAAA
The DNA here is from genome assembly GCA_023055505.1 of Callipepla californica brunnescens. NCBI lineage: Eukaryota > Metazoa > Chordata > Aves > Galliformes > Odontophoridae > Callipepla > Callipepla californica. The sequence continues at coordinate 34,146,162 of JALIRH010000003.1, read as the reverse complement.
GAAAAGAAAAGAAAAATAAGATATATATTTGAGTGTATTTATGAAGGCATGTATTATATCTAGCGAGCTGCTCCGGAAAATGACCTGTAAAATCTGGAACTTTGGAACTGTGTGCGGAGAAAAGCAAAATGAGTAGGTCTGCCACAGTTAAGTCATGTTTCTACAAGCGCTTAAACTCATGCTTGTATGTATGCCATTGGTTATATCTGTTAGAGATTAATTTAAAAAAATGTTTAAAGGTCTTAACGATTTATAGATATCCTTAGGGAACTGGGAAGGGAAGACATAGCGGGGGCCTTATCGATGCTTATAAATATCTAAAGGGTGGGTCTCAAGTGACTGGAGACAGGTTCTTTTCAGTTTTGCCCAGCCACAGAGGCTATGGGCCCACAGTGGAACACAGAAAGTTAGTTATCAAAATGAGAAAAAAAAAATCCTTAGTTTGGTATTACACAGCACTGGAACAGGCAGCTCAGAGAGACTGTGGAGTCTCTCTCTAGGTATAGCAAAAACCTGCCTGGACTCTTTCCTCTACAGCCTACTGTAGGGAGCCTGCTTTAGCCGGGAGTTGGACTTAGTGATCTGCAGAAATCCTTTCCAACCTCTACAGTTTTGTCTTATGGGCTATCATTGTAAAAGCAGAAGTGTTATTTTGTTTTCTTGTATTTCATACAATTGTTTCTAAAAACAGAGAATGGCAGACTAGTTAAGAGATCAGGTATTCTTTGTTGCAGAATTACTGACTGTGTTCTATTAAGGATGGATAAATTAGCAAAATCAGTCTGGGGAAAGGTATCTGAATTTGACCTGTTAATAGAATGTTATGATTATTAAAAATGGGACAAAGTGATTGTATTATCTCATTCACTGCATCATTCCTTTGATGATTTTATAAGTAAAATATACACACAGAAACATTTCAGATACAGGTAATTTTCTACAGCCAGCACAGTACGCACTGTTGTAGAACAATAAAAAAAATATATATTAAAAATTATTAAAAATTAAAAAAAATTTATTATATTGCTTTATATTTCATGTTTTCGTGGAGAGCATATATGTTGCTTAATACTGAAGTCTGATGACTATGTTCCAGAGTGTACGCTGCTTGAATCCAAACACCATCTTAATTTGATTTCTTTCTTGAAATCTTTCAGAAATAAATAATTTAGTTGAGTTTATCTCATTAAAATATGCTTAGATTGAGTTTGCAAGCCATTTCATGAAAAAGAATACAACCACACGCATGTGTAATAATACTACTCATATTTTTATCAGGAGCATATGGACTTATTTGGTAGTGTGCAAGATTGAGTAAGCAGCAAATCCGTGGTGTAAATTCACTAGAGCTAGTGGACTGCAGACTAATTTGGGTAACAGCATTTCAGTCCCCTGTACCTAGGAGGTGAAGTGAATTATGAAAAACACCTCAATTCTTGACTGAACTCTAGTATGTCAAAATACAAAATATTGAAAACAAGGAGGTAAAAACAAGATAACGAAAATTGACACTTGTCCTGTTCTTATACTCAATCCCTTGGTTTGAAGAAATTCTTCACAGCTGTTTAGCATCAGTGATGTTAATGATATTTGTTTAAATTCTTTTCTATGATAAAATTACCTCTCATATTATTCAAATAACTATGGTGAACAACTTAGTATATTGCAGTGTGTAACAGAAATGATAGGGCTTATTATACATATTAATGAACAAATATTGAAGAGGAAAAAATACATCCTTGACAAATTCCAAGTGGCAGTTTGTATAAAAGAATCATTGGAGGTGCAGTATTGGGAGCTGACTACTACTCTGTTTCTTCTTGGATGCGATGAGAGCATGATTTCATTGCATTCAATTTTTTTTTATATACCAGTCTTTGTACCATTCACAGAACAGGTATTCTACTGATTACCCAGTTGTAAACTGCTTTTTTCAGCATAGCACTTTACTGATTAGTCCTTCTGCTGCCTTCTGGGACCATTCTAACAGTATTTTGTATGCCTAGTATGATTTTGGCCAATAATATTTTTATACTAGACATTAGCCCTTACTGAGTCTTGCTGAATTACCTCATTCAGCTAGTGCTTGTGAGGTCTTTGAACAGTAAGAAGTTACAGTGTGCTGTAGCAGATGGTCTTTGTAATGACAGTTTACATCAAGCTGAGTCACCACAATGTTATTTGCAACTAGGCTCAGAGTAGATGCAAGTAGATGAATAGGCATGTAGAGCTCTGTAGAAAACAGACTAATGTGCCTGTGCATCCTAGAACATCACTGGCTGAAAACAGGCTTGTTGTATTGTGAGTACCATACTCGTAAATGAAATTATTTTGGAAACTGTATGATTATCTTATGGGTGAACAAGTAGCTGATGAGTTGGGGTTACATCAGTCTGGAAGGCAGTCAGTAGTAAGGTTCTGCAGGTTTCCCTTTTAGGGCCTGTCCTCTTCCGTGTTTTCATCAATGACTTGGATACAGGATACAAAGTATGTTTGTGGACAGCACTAAATTGGAAGGAGCTGCCGAATCCCTTGAGCGTAAAGAGTCCTTGCAAAGAGATCTTGACAAACTGAAGGACTGGACAACCTCCAGCCATATGATGTTTCACAAGAGCAAGTGCTGCATTATGTACCTGGGACAGGAAAATCCTGGATATATGTATAGTCTGGGGGAAGAGAGGCTGGAGAGCACCTCCATAGAAAGGCATGCGTGGGTTTTGATCGATGCATTTAATCTGAGTCAACGGTGTGCCCTGGTAGCGCGAAGGACTAATCATACCCTGGGGTGCACCAGCCCAGCACTGCCAGCAGGTGAGGAGAGGTGTTCTACTGTGCTCTGCACTAGTGTGACCTCACCTTGATCACTGTGTGCAGTTCGGGCACCACAATATAAGGACAGAAATCTCTTAGAGAACACCTGAAGGAGGGCTTGGAGTTGGATTTGATGATTTATGTAGATCCCTTCCAACTTACGATATATTCTGTGACTGCTTAAGCGTTATTGCCATGCTATGGTGGAAGCTATCACTGTTCAAATAATAGTTTCTGGATCTTTGGCAGTGGAATAGCTATTTGTATGAAGAAGTAGTCTGATTGTGATCATGATCATTCACATTATTATCTTAATAAATCGTAATAGTAATGTAGTTTGTCTTTGGATATCTTTTAGGGTCATAGAATGGTTTGGGTTAAAACAGACCTTTAAGATCACCTAGTTCCAATCCCCCTCATGTAGGTAAGGATACCTCTCTCCAGGACAGGTTGCTCAAAGTCCCATCTAGCCTGGCCTTGAATGCTTCCGTGGAGGGGGCTTTTCATGTTCACGTATTAATTGTATTGTCTATAGTAAGTGTTTCTGAGAAAACAGAAGCGGACTTTCAACTAGATATTATTTCTCCATGGAATGTTCTTCCAGACTTATATAGGCATTATTTGTTGTATCTGGATTATTTTACTGCTTTTTTAGTATCTGTTAGGCTTCTTGATCACCTCGAGTCTGAATCAAAAAGTGCAGAACAGAGACCGTGATGAGAGCTAAAGAGAGACTGTGAAAAGAAGACTCAAGAATAAGTGATAGCCATATCTGAATTCAGTGGTTAAAGCCTAAACATGCATCTCATTCAAGACCGGCTGCATTTTCAGCAGGGCTAATGGATAAGTTAAAGTGAGTATTTCACATGAGATGATGAAAAGACCAATAAGTATAATTATAAAGTAGCCGTTTTCTTTTAGTTGTGCAACACAATTCAGACAGTAGGCTTTCTTGAGTTTTTGGCCCAGTTCACTGTAGTGCCTAGCATGGAATGTATAGATTTATTGCATAAAGTATTTTCTATAAGTACTGCTTCAACTTAAAAATGGGGAGCTATACAGATGGGTGGTTTTTGTTTGTTTTTAAGATGTGTTATTTTGGGAGTATATAAAAGAGCCAGAAGTATCTCTGGTTCAGTTCATATAAGCTAGAAGCTTCTTTAGGGAGAAACTGAGTTAGTTTTCTCAGTAGCCTTAAGCATATTACAAATCTGGGCATCTAAAACTGAGCTTGAGTTGACATCAGTGTTGTTTCCATATGGTTCTTAGGGAATTTGATGGTTTGCCATTCAGTGGTAAAATTCTAGTTATCCATGTCTCTGAATCAAAGACATTTTCTATCATTAATTCTGATGACCACACTCGTAGGCCCTGAGTTTTCAGGAAGCACATACTTGAAACAGTAGTTGATATCTGACTAAACTTAAAATAATTCAGGACCCCCACAGGCCTACAATCTGTAGTCTAAAGGTGAAGAAATAATTGTGTTATTTATTGGATTCATATTATGGCTTTGATTTGAAACTATAAAGGCTCCAAGAAAAAAAAAAAAAAAAAGGTAGGAGAATTTGCTCCTTCCATGTGATTATTTTTTCACTTTGATGAACAAAGGAAGAGCTTGCTGTTGTCGTCTCTATGGTTTTAAAGTGCTTTGGAGGAGTGAAGATGTTTATATAGACATCTTGCCAGTCAACAATAATAATTACATGAAGATTGTCATGTGCATTCTTTACTAACAGTGATTAGAGCATCAAGAATAAAAAGAAGGCAATTTGCCAGGGACATGGTTCACCATTAGGCCTGGAAATGGATAAAAAAAACTTTCTTGAAATGATGATGAATGTAGGGAGTCTGACATATGAATCATAAAGATTAGGAGGAGCTCTAAAATATCATCTTTATTTTTACTAAGGAGAGATAGCAAGTAAATGCCAAAGTTTTGATGTTCACTTTCCAGCAGAAAGAAGCATTCAGAGTTTGTGGATAATGTACTGAAATACTCAAGAGTTTGTTTTAGGGATCTTCACAAGGCAGATGTGTGGGTTGGTCAGTGCTAGTATTGAAAGCTTCGTAAGCTGATCAGAATGTGGATATTTTTGAAGACAGATAAGGTGATGTAGGGATGTTGTGGTGCTTACAGATTTCTAGTGTGATGCTTTACAGGATTTTAAATTATTGAGTACTTGGATATGCTTGCTGATAAATGTGATGGCGGGAAAAACTGAACAAAATCTGTGGACAGTGTGCCCATTGAGTGGCGTGTAAATGTACAGAAGGGACACTGTTTAGTGCTTTTTTGAAGGAATGGGGAGATATATGAGAAATGTTTGTTCAATTAAAGAGTACATACAGAGGCAGAATAAAAGGTATTGAAGGATAGAGTTTCCTTACAAGTTGTTCCTAGCTGTTTCTGTTGTGTGGCTCAATACTTTAAGAATGGAGTCACAGCTTGAACCAGAACTGATAGGAAAAGATCAGTACAAAGATGGTTTATAAAGTCTCCTGAGTCACAGAGAAGGTGAGAAAATTCATTTCTCTTTCCCAGGAAAATATAATTTGTATAAAATCTTTGGCTTTTTTCTCTTCCTGGATGTGAGGATGACATTGTGCCTATTCTGCATATTCAGTGCATTTTCTTTTTTAGAAAGTTATTGCCATTGTATGACATACTAATTAATCAGTTTTCCTAATCACAGAAAATGCTTATTTCTTTTATTCCTGGGAAATTGTTAAGATAATGAGATATTGCATTTTGATTAGCAAATGTATTCACTTCACATAATCATAAATTTCCAATCTTTATTTTAGTATTATAGTATGCTTGATGAAAACAAGGAATCCATATGTTTAACCCTCAAACACCCAGCCCAAAAGCAGACTGGCAGTCTCAGTAGTATGGTCAGAGGTAGTGAGAGATAAGAAGTGTCATGGTAGCCTATCTCACCCACAAATGATCGATGGGCGAGTCCCAGATATGAATGAATCACAGAAGCTGCCTACAACAGAAGTGTTTCTTGTTATAGAGAGGAAAGCAGCGAAAAATAAAGAGCAGTACAGGGGAAACTGGATGACTCATGGGACTAATGACAAGAGAGTATTTCATCTGTCTTTTTGATCTTGCCCAACTGAGTGATGAGTTGTTAGCATCTGATGACTGTTCATGCTGCATATGAAATTAGTTGATAGGTTTATCCAATTCAGTACTGAAAATTACCTACTGAAAAGATGAAAGAGAAAGCTGTAGTACTTGGATTGACGGAAAAGAAGCCCCACAGAAGCATAATACTTCAGTCACCTGGTACCTATGAAGCAAAGTTATATTGCATTATAGGTAAATGCAAGGATTTTTGAATTTCCATTTTTGCTATCTTTTCCAGAAGAAATTAACCATGTGAGAGAATCTAGGATTCCCTTATCCCAAGCCCTTGATTTTTATGGACAATTTTCTCATTCAGTGTATCTCCAGTGCTAGGTTGGTAAGAGGTTCCTGCTTTCTTGTTCCGTTCATTCCTTCAAGTCCCCCACCACCTTCCCCTTTTTCCTGCATTCTTCTACATGTATAATTCAATAGTAATTGCTGGGTATCCTATGCAAGATTATTTGCAAACAGAGCCTTCAGTGTTAAAGCTTCAAGCTGACAGCCTTGATTAGGTTCAATCTTAGTAAAACATTTGATGAAATGAAAAGATCTTTGACAGTACAGTAATGACAGAAGTTAGCTTATTCCCTCTCCTCTGCCATTTCACAAAGACAGGAACTTGCTGTCTTTACAGTTTCAGTTTTCAAACCAGAACTTTTGAGAATAAAAGTTAATAATGCTCTATCCCCAGATGAATAGTTGGTTTGAATTTTAAATACCAATCATTCTTGTGTGTTGATTGCATTCATCATTTTGTCAAAAAGTTACTGATTTGCATTCGTATGTTCATGGTCTTTTGGGGGCTGATATTTTTCAGTAGAAGGCTTGTTCTCTTGCTTATTGGTATCATGTTTCTGATTTTGTGAGGCATTAGTAGAAGAAATTAGTAAAGTTGTGGCATAAGATTGGACATGCAGTCATTTCAGTGTACTGAGATAATGAACGGATTAATGAGTGCTGCCTTCTATGCTTTTCTGCTTGACAAAACAAAAGTAGATATTTGAGTGCTGTCTGCGTAGGTTCACCTCAAGCTTTCTATTTGTTTGTATGTCTGACTTGGACACATCATGCATATTGGAAATATGGCCATTGAAGGGCAATCCTGAACTGCCTTAAACTTGTCAGCACTTCTGTGATTATCAATCAGTACTGTGGCTGTGGAGCTCAGAATGGCTGTGTGACATACTAGGATGGGCTGTGACCACCCTAGAACATTCAGCTTATATTCCATTGGAATAAGAAGTAAAGGAAGAGAATGAAAAACTGTTTTCAATAACTTTGATACTCAATGATGATTTTGCTTCCTGTTTTCATTTTAAGAAGGCACGTGCCAGTATCAGTCTTTTGCTAAATCTCTGTCAGAATTAAATTCTTTTCAAAATGTGTAAGAATTTTCATTTGTTATTTTAAACAGAAAAACCAATTCTCATTTTTTACTGCTTCCTCCTAACTAAGCAAAAGGAGAAGTAAAACAAACTAACAAAAAAACCACTTTCAGTTCAACGCTGTTTACCACTGGAAGCATTAGTAAAAAGAAGAAAATACAGTAATGAAAGTTTGAAGTAATTTTGCAAAATTGTTCAAAGAAACTGCTATATACTGAAAACCCATTGAGAAGTCTATTGAAGTAATCTGTGTGTAAAACATTTGTTATAAATGTCTGTTCTCTGTCAGTCAGTAGATTATAAAAAGCTTAATATCACAGACATATGCAAAATAAGTAGGTCCAAAAGTCATGCATTTGCAGGAAAAAGATCTTAATAGTTGTTCTTTTGTTGAGATATTTGAGATTAATGGGAACATTCATTTTTTATTTGTTGTTCATCCATATGAATTGCACTATTGGAATTAGATAATCACCTGCTTCCCAAGTGCTGCTTTAAGCCTTAAAGTGGAGCATGCTTCCAGATGAATTCTTCTGGGCCTGATCACATGCAAATTTTTTTCTAACTTTTCCTACTACATTGTTTTGTCTTGAAAATTATTCCCTCAGTCCTTATACTGTCTTCTTCCTTGCTGCTTGTACGTAAAATTTTGCCTGCTTTTTTTTTCCCCATTTTCCTTTTGGGGTGGAGGTTGGGGAGGGGAATAGGATTGTACCTGTGAATTCTGAGTACTTCTGACCAGTATGTGAGAAAACTTTTATTATGGCCAAACTACTTTGGCTTGCTTTGCCATTTCTTGACATCCAGTTTCTGGATGCTGGATATGTCTCATTCTTGAAAACTTTGGGCTGAAAAGTAGCCTTGAGTCAGTTTTGCATCAACCTGAAATTAGCAGAATTTCTGCAATTTATCACAACTTCATTTTAGCTGGCTTGCCATTTTTTTCTGGTGTAATAACACCAGTTAATAACTGCCTTGTTATGTTGTTGTAGCAGCAAAAATGAGTAGTACACAAAGAATGACCTCCCCCAACATACACATACGAGCACATATAGCATTTATATATACAATATGTATTTGTCCACAGAAATAGTGCACAATGTATCAGCTTAGAAAACAAACAAAAAAACACTTCTAAGCTAATATAACATCTGTAGAAGCAATTAACAATATACATTCACTGAAGTCTGTTATATGTATAGTCAAGCCTTGTAGGAAAACAAGGAACAGAGCAGCAGTCCTTGATGCCAGGAAAGTCTTCCCTTACAAAGTCCTCCATTATTGGCACGAAGGAGGATATAGACCTTGACAAAACTTGGATAGAGGAGTCAACCTCCAGTGAAAATCAATGAGAATTTTTGTGTATGTATGTATAAATAAATATATTTGAAGGTGAAGAGAATATAAGTATTAATGTTCCCTGCACCACATGTGCATTTTGTAACATAATAGTTTTGATTATGAGACATGGCAGTGCTCGAGTGAAGGAGCAGAAAGTGGAACTTCTGGATATTTGATGAGTGTCTCACTGTTAGAATAATATCTGAAGGATTTCAGTTGTTGCTGAGAATTTGGTTCTATTATATCAAATGAAAAACACCAGTCATGAGGTGTTTGCAGCAGACAATTGAACTACCTTGGCTCTTCCTGAAATATTTACCTTTTGAAGTGTGTTAAATGCTTGAAAATAAAAAAGCTGTTCTTAAATGCTGAAGTGTGATACGCATCTTTCCTTGTCACAGAAGAGGTCTGTATTCTTTTGTGCTACAAAAGCTATACATGTAGTTTTGATGCATAAACACCAGCAAGGCATTTTAGTTGTTTGAATGTACTTGTTTGGATCTTGGTTCAGTCAGTACATGCAAATATTCATTTTATGCCTTAAATTCTAGTAAACTGCATGGATATTAGCTGTTTAAAACTACTGTATGGTGTTCTAACTCAGGTTCAGAGTACATAGCAAACTTGTGGAAAATATTGAGAAGAGCTGTGCAGTAGTTGGAAGTTTTAGATTGTGTTGCATTTTTCTTTCTCTGCAGAGCCAAATGCCAAATTAGCATGTGCACATGGGTATCTTATGAATGTTGGCACCCTATGTGTTTGTCTGATGTCAGTGTTTTTGCCATTTAACCTCCTAAAATAGAATGTGACATAGATAAATTATAGAAATGCTTTATCGACCTATAGACATCTATGGAGTTTTTACTTTTTGTCAAGACTATCTTCAGATATATTATGGACTTATTGTGGGAGGAAAGATTTGTAGATAATGAAGAAAATGACTATACAGTAAAACATCCAGTTGTTACCCAAACTACTTCACTTTAATTTCTAGAGTAGGGAATATTTTATGAATAGAGAAAAGGCACTGAGCCAAGCCTGCCTGTTAATGATTTGTTTACATAAAGTCTACCTTCTGGTTTACTTCCCACCCATTTGTCCTCTCCTGATTTTTCTAACTACTTTCAGTAATCTTGAGATCTACTTGTTCATGTACTCCTAAGTGAAAAAAAAACAACCAAACAAAAACAACTTCTCTGTTTTCTCTTCATTTGTTTCCTGGGCTAGTAGTGTTCCTACTGTTTGAACTGTAGATGTTTTAAAACAATTTTATCAAGTCCTTTCATACTTACGAAGGTTTATATTTAATAGAACAAATAAGAACTATGTTTCAATGAAAGGTGGAGGTGGAATGACTTGTTTCTTTTGTTTTTGTGCTTTTGGTCTAATACTGTTTTACAGAAATACACTTGCAAGTTATCTGCATTTTTTTCAGACTGTTGATAGATTATGTAAAAAATTACCATGAGTTCCAAATTGGCAAGTTGAAAAAATATAGTTACAATGATCAACATTTGCAGATGGACCCAGGCTGCTCTGCTTCTGCTCTGAGCTGGTTGCTCTGGGCTGGAAGTAAGTGAGAAATACAGCTGTATTGCCAAGACCATCACATTATTTGTGCTGGATTTAGGAAAATAATCTTGATTTTGTGTTATGTTTAAATGAAAGCTTCTGTCAGGGATTATTTCCCCAAATCCTGGACCTCTTAAAGACCTGTAATTGAGGCTATTGTTCCAGAAAATGTCTCGAAAATTGGTAATAGCAAATCACTCTTATAGGACAGCTGCTGAAAGGAGAGAGCAGCTTGTATCACTTTCCTTTTCTTTTCCTCTTAAAAAATACAGTTCTATGTATTTAAAGAAACAACCCAAAAACCGTAAAGTGGTATATCTGTCATTCTCCCTGTTTTGATCGTAGTTTAGGCTGTCCTACAAAGAACAGAGAACACAGCATTAGGAAGCAATAGTGGTATGCCATTGATGTAGTGGGCAGGAGACAATTCATGAGTCATCATGAGGTTTGTCAGACCAACATGAATGCAGTGAGCAGGTGAGTTTGATGATATATATTTGCTTGATTTCATATGAAACAGCTGAGATTTAGGTTACTTCTCATAAATTACTTCTGCAGTGTGTTAAATGAGTTCTGAACACTAATCTTTATCATAAAAACTCTCCTTTTATTCTGAGAAACTATGTACTGGTTTTAATCTAGCCAGTCACATAACTAGTTTTGAATTTAGTCTGATAAACATATCCTTTCTTGATGATGATAAGACTGTTATTTCTACTTCTTAATTATGATATGTAAACCAGACAATAAATTAATAAAGCATCTGAAGAACAGATGCATTTGAAGGCATCTGCATTAACATGGAGTTGTATATTAGGCAGAACACCAAGCTATGCAGTATGGTTGGTACATCTAAGGGACAGGCTTGAGCAGTGGGCCCAGCTGAACCTTATGATGTTCAACAAATTCAAGTGCAAGGTCTTGCACCTGGGTTGTGGCAACCCCTGCTATCAGTACAAGCTGGGGAATAGAGTGCAGCTCTGCTGATAAGGACTTGGGAGTACTGATGGATGTCAAGCTGTACATGAGCCAGCTATGTGCCCTTGCAGCCCAAAAAGCCAGCCGTATCCTGGGCTGCCTCAAAAAATGCATGACCAGCAGGTCAAGGGAGGTGATCCTTCCCCTTTGCTCTGTGCTGGTGTGACATCACCTGGATTACTGCATCCACATGTGAAGTCTTCAGTACATGAGGGATGTGGGCCTCTTAAGAGTGTATTCAGAGGAGGGCTGCAGAAGTGATCCAAGGGATGGAACATCTCCCCATGAGGACAGGCTGAAAGAGCTGGGGCTGCCTAGCATGTAGAAGGGATAGCTCTGGGAAGACCTGATAGCAGCATTTAAATATCTAAAAGAAGAATATAAGAAAGAAGTGGACAGTCTCTTTAGCATCATCTGCTGTGATAGGAAATGGTTTCAGACAAAAAGATGGTAGATTTAGATTGGATATAAAGAAGTTTTTTTACTGTAAGGGTGATGAGGCATTGAACAGGTTGCCTAGACAGATGGGGGATTGCCTGTCCTTGGAGACATTCAGGGTCAAGCTGGACCAGACTCTGAGCAACCTGGATGTAGCCTTAAGTGTCCCTGTTCTTTACAGTGGAGTTGGACTAGATAACCTTTAAGGGTCCCTTCCAACTCAAACTATTCTATGATTCTTAAAAAACCCAGCAGTTGATGGCCTATGAATAGCTGTGTTCTTGTAGCAGACTAAAAATTAGAAGTTTTTCCTAGCTTAACATTTCAGAGAAATATTAAAATTGAGAATGACGTGAACATCAAATACCTCTTAAAATGTATTTTAGGAGAGCTGAAATAAGTTGATTAATCAGAGGAATGAATTTAGCTACCCTGACAACTGTAAAGTGTCAGCCAAAAAAGAGGGCCACCTGCATTTTAGGTATAGACTCATGAGCTCTTTTGTAGGAAAGAATTGCAACAGATTCCTGAACAAGAAAAGATGGAAGGTAGAATGAAAATTTTTAGTTGAGGGAAGGAAACACATTTTGAAGCATTGCCAGTGTAAGTCTCCAGACTACTTGGAGATACTCTTTGTTTAATCAAAGACATCGCAAGTGTTTAGGAACAAAATCTGTTTGAATTATTTGGGAACAGTATTTACTAATTTAGGAATCACAGAATCACAGTATGCCTTTCTGACAGAACATAAATAATTTAATACAGAGTAAAAAGTAGCTTATTATGGAAGCAGCAGATTTTTTTTTTTTTAAGGAAAATGTATCTTCTCAGTAATTGGAGTTTTGAAGAGCTTTGATGTTGTAACTTGGAGCATTTTGAATTATGGTCATTCACAACAAGATATGCATTTTGATTTAATATCTCCATTCTCTGTGGTATTGCTCACTAGATTGTAATAATCACCCGTATTCTTACATGGCTTTGGAAAGGAAGCCCATAGATACATTCCACATTTCATGTACGCGTACACCACATGCTTGTACTTTAAAATGTAATATTCTAGTTAGTTTCAACTGAAAGTAAGTCAGTACTTCTTGACTGAACAACTTGAAAGAGGAAATTTCCTTCCAATTTCAATTTAAAATACACATGAAAGTCAGAAAGTAGCAAATTACTCATATATATATATTAGATCTATTTTGAATCAAATGGTAGTTGTTCTTCTGAGAAGTTGACATCGTTTTAAGGATTTTGCGCCAAATGTCCTTTGTTCTAAAAGGTGAGAAAAAATCTGTAATTCAGCGATTGTGGAATGTTCTAGTGGCATTCTTGAGGAGCCTGGCTATTGTACTGTCAAACTTAGACATCAAAACTTGCTGCACCCCTATGTTCAATTTAGTATTAGTCAAACCAGGGTAGAAACTGTCTGTTATGTGTGCTAAAGAATGGACTCCTGATGAAGAAGTAGTGAGAGATGTAGAAGAGCTAGCATTAAGAAGAGCGTGAAAGCTGATTTTCCTACTAAGTATGACTCTTGAATCAGCTGAAACTGTGCTCAATTTCTGCTCATATCTTTTCTCTACAATGGTGCTTGATTTACAGCAAGAAAAACAAGCTGATGAGGAAAAGTGATGAAAAAAAGTAAAGTTCTGCACAGGTGAATGAGCTTTCACTACCTGCCTTTTCTTTGTGCTCTACACTGCCCCCACAAATATCAAAATTCTTTTTCACTAAGAACAAAAGTAAAACGTCTCACATGCCTTGCTAAACTGTCCCAGGCATTATATAGACATCCTGTCTATTGAAGTCAGAATTTTAAAATCATTTCACAAATGTTTGAAAAGTGAGAAGTAGAAAGCGGGCTTCAAGGGTGATAATCCTTTCATGAATTGTGATTTACGATCTGTGAGAAACGGTGGGTACCGGTAAGTTAAAGATTTGTTTTATAAGCTGAAGTGTTGTTTAGGATTTATGAAAGGAATCACTGAACTTAAAATTCTTATTTTTTATATAATGTGCTATCCAAATAGGACATTTAATTCCTCATGTCTGCCTTCCCCCCCATACCCCCCCTAAAACAAACAAATAAACAAACAAACAAAAAAAAAGATGAAAGAAAAATAGAGAATGAGCAGATGACAGACACAAATTCCTGTTTTGTGCTTTACTGCTATGCATCAAGCATAAAATCAAACAGAACATGTAGCAAAAAGAAAAGCTGAGTTTCTTAGTTTTTATATGTGCAGGAGATGTCCTCAGTCAGCTGCAACTTTGCTCAAATCAACATATCTGTCAAATAAAAAGGAGATTATAGCCTTTTGTCTCAGATATAATAAAGATTTGAATCAATAATTCCAATATATTTCTACTATCTTTACTATTATTTTAGGAAGTCAAAACATTCTTCATGCTCACATCATTTAAAGGTAAAATATGATTTTTATCTGAAATGAATATTGACTTGGAAGGAAATAACAGAAGCAGAGAAATCCCAAGTAAATTCTGTGATTTTCCCCTGTACTGAGCACGGGTAGTTTTTGATGAATCTAAAATGACATAATTTTATTGAACATTGCTTTTTCCAAACTGAATAAACTACTAGCTTTTTTTTCTTGTGAAATAAACACTAAGATTGTAGTGCTAACAGAAGGAGCAGATTCTTCAGGAAGATTTATATGCACACACATTTTTAAAATATCTTCTGCAGGAAGGAAAGCTTTAGTAAAATCAGCACAGATTTAAGTAGGTCTTTCTTTACTCAGGATCTGCACCATACTAAATATATGCCTCGGGATTGATCTGTAAAGTATGTGTGTCAGCATCATCAGAAGTCTGCTTTTGCAATTACCAGTAAATTCATCTGCTAATATTAATTGATTAAAAGTGAGACAGCACCTAGTAAGGCCAGAGAAATCCAAGAAGAATGCCACCCACCCCTGTCATCAAGTCAGTCTGTACTCCAGGAGATGGGCACCTGCATTTTCTCCTGCCACTGCTGCTAAGGGTTTACCAGTTTTGTGGAGGTGCCACCTGCTGAAGTGCAGAGCTGGGGATCCACAAACTACTTTCAACCAGTGCTGCACTGTGTGCACTCGTATCAAAGAGAGACTTCTGTGGCTGTGCTAGAAACTTCTCTATGTCTAGAATCTGACTTGTGTACTCACCAGTCAAGATCTGGGGTTTTGCCTTGGGTTTCTGAAGGCATTTTCCCGGTATCTGCAAGATACTTCTCTGACGTTTCCAGCTGAGGGTGTTTATTAACAATATCAAACTTAACATCAAAGAGCACAAATTGTCCTTTAATAACCGTACATAGCTGCAAAATAAAGAAGCAGATTTTGCAATTTCTTTGCAGTACATCAGATGGAGTGCATCTCCATCTTTCTGCTGCCCTTTGAGCAGCAGCAAGAGAACTTGGTGGGAATTAAAGAGTGACCAGTATTAAAGAAATGCTGTAATTTTCTCATGATCTTTGTACCTGATAGTAATATATGTTGATGACAGAATGCTGATAGATAAAGCCTGAAGTTAAACTCTTTCTGTTCTCAAGTATTCAGCTTACATTTCCCTTCACCAGTTTAAGAAAATGGAAACCTGGCAAAACAGTGAAATGCCTGTAGATATCATTCAAAGTATAATCAAACTTTTAGAGATTAAGGCAGTATTTGAGATTAGCGTATGTAAAAGGAGTTAGGAAAATGAAGACTAGGTAGTGCGATCTCTCTGGTTCAACTGTTTCAGAAACAAAGGCTGCATTTTGAATCACAGTGAGTCAAATATTAATACTCAAAGTGCTGCCATAAAAACAAAAAACCCCAAACAAACCAAAAAACAAATCCAGAAACACCTTTTAAAAAGTGTTACACAGTTAAGCAGTAAGACAAGAAGATGTTTTAGTGTGATTTGATATATAGTTCAAGGGCATTGTTACCTAGGAAGCACACTATCTTGCAATAGCAAGGCATTTGCAGAGTCCTATTGTGGTTAATAAAATGGCAACCTGTGTACTGAGAAGAATGAAGAATTAGCTGATAGGAGGCAGCTACAAGCAGTAGAGAAATTAAAATGAATGCTGTATAATATGAATGTATGTTAACTTCTAATGTGTTAACCCTAGAAGGGTAGATGAAGTTTTTTTCTAAAAATGTCTTCTAACTTTCTGTGGCGGGTGGTGGTAGTCAGCTGGAATTATAAATGTAATTACCTCATGCTTTGTAGTGCAAATTGATAAATTTACTTGCAAATACTGTCCATTAACTATTTAAAAGAAAGTAAGGCTAACAAGCCTCTTCAGATCTCTTTTCTTTAAGACAGAAGGATAGAATGTGATGTATTAAAAACTAAGAAAATGCTAAGCCACATAGAACCAAAGCACCCCAGCAAGAAATGATCTTATCCTTAGGCACCAATGCAAGTGATATGAAAGATTTATAAGAAAGATAATATCACATTTCTAATACCTTCTGTAAAGCAAAGTATATCATGCCAACGTAGCCTGTATGCTTCCTCTTTATAAAGGACAATCTCTGATGGTAACCATTTTGGAGTAAAATTGCTTCAATTCTCATAGGACAGGAAGCTCCATAAAAGGCATTCTGAACATCTTCCTTAGCAAGACTGAGAACTGGAGTGTCATTCTTTGTGTGTTTGTTTCACCTGCCTATGAAAAGAAAACAAACAAACAAAAAAAAAAACAAACAGCAAATGAGGTCAGTTTGTGGAGAAATTAATTGCTATAAGGGCACTTACAGATTTTACAAACATATCAAAGGCGTAATGGAGGATAAAACTGTAAAGTGCTGTATAGTTAAGTTTCTTTTTCTGTTTGAAGTGGAATACCCTTAAGTTGCTAACTTCAGTACAATTTTACATGCGTGCATGCTGGGGAAAAAAATACAAAGTAGACTTCAGTTTTCTTATAAAACTTAGAAGCAGTTTGTTTGCTGTGAATCTCGGCATTTGTCATAGCTGAAAGGAATTTGAGATATATTTAAGTAGTTTTATTAACCATTTCCTCAAACTATATCAATTTGAAACAATTTTATTGACTATAGTGGAGTTGCATTGCAACTTAGACAGAGAATGATTTTATGACGTCCCTTTAGATTTCAGTCAATAAGTAGAAATTGTTATATACTGTAGTATTATGGTATAGTATCAAAACGAAAAATATACATGAAAGTAAAGCTTTAAAGTACATGGATTGAAACTACTGAAATAACGAGTTGAATCTTACTCCACTTTTCAAGTGATTATCTTTTAGAAACTAAATTCTAAAGAGTTCCCAAGTGTTTTCATCCTCACTGTGCGTAACTCGCTCTCTGGAAAGAGATGTAGTAGTTTCAAGGGTTGTAATTATACAAATATATTTTCCAAATTGTATTTGCTATATGAAATTGCAAAAAGTTGAAGCTTTTCAAGGCTCATACATTTTCTTTACTACTCAGTGGGAGGAGAAATGACTAATTATCAACAGCAAGGCATGATATGAGCTAATCAGAGTTATCACCTCTGTTGTTAGTGTTTACATTGCATTATAGGAATTCCCTTGAATTAAGATTTGATTATAATGAAAACAGCATATTATTAAAATTGTAATAAAAATTTTGACTCATTCTCATAGAATTAAGTATTGACAAGGTAACATCTTCAGAGAAAATAGAAGCTGATATTGACTTCTATTCTTTTTTCTTCTTGCCTCTTGTATCTAAAACTATTAATTTACTTTATCTTAGTGCTCAGTATAGCGCAGATCATAAGGGATTGTCCTCTGGCCTTGTCGAAAAGGTGAGAACATCATAGAATAATGAAGCATATCCATCTTATTTGTGTTCCAACCTTCTACGTCTCCTTAATTTAGAAGAATTATCCATTAAGAGCTTTCTGAAGCTTTATGTAGCAAATCAGTATTCTGTTGGGAAATGTTTTCACAGCCAGACTTTTTCATGAGTGTTTTTTTTTTTTTTTTTTTTTGGATACTGTTATCTCGAAATACTGAAATACTACATTTTGATTTTATTGTTCTATCACAATATTAGAAGTTTTCTTATGAGTCAGATAGATGACAATTAAACACTCCGTTTTATACTAAAAAAAGATACAGCCTCTGCTGAATTAAACATTTTGATAACATTAAAGGAAAGTATTCTGGAATTTTTCATTTTGTAGAAAGTTTGATGTTTGGTGTTGGGGCTTCCAATTCAGAATAAAATTGAGGATCTCAGAACTTGCTGCATGGTAGGAACTTTGGTGTTTACTGAGTTCTGTTGTCATTCACAGAGTATACTTTTGAGGATGATCTGCTAGTGCTTTTGGCTGGGGAAACTCAGAGGATAGCAGAGAAAGGAGGGCTGTATTGAGCAACTGTGGAATGCTGATTGATAGAAAGTCTTCATTACCTAGTTAAATCAGTGCATCAGAAATGCTGATTATAGGGTCATTAGGAGAGAGAATTGCTATTTTGGTGCATTCATATTGCACTTAGTATAAGACGTTTCCGTGCTAAACTTCTTGAATAAGCTCTGAAAAACCAAACTGCAGAGTAGCTTTACCTCTGCCAGATCTTATGCCTTCTGTGATTGGCTTCCTGGCATCATGTCTACTAAGATTAGAGTATAGCTAGATAAGGCTGCACTAAAGTACTAATTTTGTGTATATTTTTGCTTGATAATGTAGCAAGTTAACTGTGGGTGCTTCATCTTAAGAAAGTGTACACAGATCTGTAATTTTCCTGTTTTCTCAGTGCACATTTTTTCTTTGTAAAACATGTTGTCTATCTTTGTTAGCTCACTTGCTAAAAAAAAAAAAAAAAAAAAAAAAAAGAAAAGAAAAAAAGAAAATGCCAACTTAGAAATACATCTCTTATCAGCCAAGTTGATGATTCTAAGCACAGATACACTTAGAGGTGTATTGACTATGGTGAGATCCTTGTTACTTTGTTTTCTTGGGTGACCCTGATTTCTAGGTGCATAACATCAGAGAGGAGCCTCATTGCTATTATTAAAAATATCAAAATCAAAGTTGTAGTGAGGAATCTATAAATATTTTTAATATATTCACCTTAATTAATAATCAGTTTATTCTCAAAATATCTCAGTAACATATGAATACTTAAGTAATGCCTCCTATTTATTTGCATGGAAACTGTAAGAGAAACAAAGAACAAAGTAACACTGTTTGGTAGAGCAAATTCACAGCTAGATAACATTGTTTTTCCACATGGTCACCAGCCTTAGCTCTGCATTTTTTTTACCAGCAATGATCAAGAGCCTGCATTCTGTACTCATAAAAATCTGCACCATCAGATGTGACCTGCAGTTGCCACTGCTGATATGAACCACCCATCACCTCACTGTGCTCACATCCACTGCTTGCTCTCCATGAACATTCACCAAGCATTGATGAATGTCAATGGGTGCCATTTTTTCCACATGGAGGAATTCAATTACACACCGGTGATTCATATACACTTCCTGTCAGATGTCATTTTGTCAGACTGCCCCTCTGATGCTGACTGTCACACTGCAACAAAATGTAATGAACTGTTTGTTGGGAAGGTTCAGCCATCTGCCTCTGATGTTGTGGGCCAACATAATAAGATAGGAGGCATTACTTTTGGAGTAGCCCTTGTGTATCGCAACAGCTGCTTTTTAAAACCATGGAACGTGTACATTCCAGAAATAAAGATGGTCAAACATATACCCTTTATGTAGTCAGTAAGAGATGAAAGATAGTGAATCTGAGCTGAACAAAGTCTTCTGACTCTTCCTGATTGGTTTATGTTGTTGTCATGTTTGTGTGTCTTGTGACAAACTGATCATCTCTAGTTGATGTGTTTTACTCGCTGTTAGTGTTTGGGACTTTCACAGTCTGGAGCCATTCTAATGAAGGTATTAGATACCTATTTGTATTTTGTTTTTTTTACTGATCCTGCTTTTCCCAAGGTAAAAATATGCCATCCATTTCTGTGTCTGTGATCAAAGATTAGGGAAGAAATGGCCATCAACAATTTTAGATAAAATATGTACAGGACTTAAAATAATACCCAAAGAGGCAGACCAACGTGTAAGTAGAATACTGTGCGTGTGGAGATATGGGAAAAAGAGGAGCAGAACTGCTGGTTTAGATATGCCTGTAAACACTTTTGTGTATGTTTCATTAAAAGGCTCTTACTCTGACAATGTAAACAGCAAAGATGCAACAGGTGCTAAAAGTAGTGTTGACGTCACTGCATACTGCTAGGCAACCATATGAACTTAATTTTTTCTCTGCATTTTGTGAATAAGAAAAAAAAAAAAAGAGCTACAGCCTCATCCTCACAAAGAGCTTCTGTGCTCACGAGATTAAGTTGTAAAAGACCCATTCTGTGTTCACAGTAGGGCACCATCCCTTCTCAGCTGTTTCATCTAAGTGAAATAAAACATGAACATGTTCACTAAAATAGTATGAATAGAATCCATGCTCCAGGACGCACAGTATTTTCTATTATACCAATACTTCCAGGTAAATCTTTTCTGTGCACTTCTCTGTTCTCTCAATCCCCTGAATCCACAGCACATTGTGGGGAACCATTATCTTTATTGTGGAGGTAAATATCCCTCCTTCTTTCGTGCAGGCATTTACACCACAGACTAGTGGGCCAGCATATTCAGAACATTTTTTTTGTTGTTCCTCTACCTGATAATAGATGGCTGAACATGGCTCTCTCTTACTTTCTCACATAAACTTCCAATTACTCCCTGCGAGCCAGTAGATTAATATATCAGGTGGTAGTTATGAACATAATGATTGTGAAGGTAAGGATGGGAGAAGGCAGGTGGTTTTTGCAGTGGTCACTGCTTTGTCCAGAAACTGAGAAACATTCCTGAACTTGTGCCATTCATGGTGGCTTCATGGCTGCTATCAGAAGCTCACATTTCTGGAAAGGAAAACGCTTTTCTTCTATGAGACATTTGGTCAATATGTTACCAAGTTATTTGTATAAGTAGAAAAAATACTTTTCACTTCATTTAAAAATATCAAAGAGCTGGTACTAGATACAAAGCTGCAATTAATGTCTCTCAAATGCTAATGTGAATGTTCCCAGGAAAATACATCAGCACAGGAATGAACTTGGTGAACTAAAATATACAGAGATTTATTTTCCGTAAATCTCAGATTGCTGAGTTTACTGTGATATGAAGGAGCACAGTTTTTTTAAAAAAGATTGGCATATATGTGCATTCACCATGCTTCAGTTTTCAAATGTAGGTGATATATTGTACTTAAGGATAGTATGCTTAAGGATATCTTAAAGTCAAGACCACTTGATTGCATATTAAAAAGGTAGTTAATGTCTACTTAAATTTTTGGTAAATACACACTGAAAGATAAATAATGTTAATTTGCTTGTCAGTGCTCATTACATTTCTTTAGGAATTATCTTGAAGAGATAATACATTTTGCCTTCAGTGTGATAGAACAGTGAGGTGCAGTAGAGAACTATCACAAAAAGAACCATGAGATTTTTATTGCTTTGAGAAAAGACCCAGTCATATCTACTTCAGACAGGAGAGCAGTGCAGTTATTAGTACTGAGAATAAATTAATTCATAATGTCTAAATAGAGATGAAAGACTGCAAGTGAAAAATGTACTGAATTGGGTGGAAGTATCAATATCAATTTCATTTCTAGTGGTTCATTCTATTCTGTGTGATGTAAATGATTTTAACTACATCAAGCACTTGAGCATAATAAAGTCTTGAAACGACTCCATATTTTGGTAAAAGCTGAATGGGATTAGATTTTCAGCCAGACAAATGGTTTAAATGATAGGTACTTGCAATTGTAATTCATTACTTTCTCTTTTTGAAAATGTAGCCTTGCAGCAGATCTTTGGTGTGTAAACTCTGTGATACAGCAGTATTAAAATAGTCATGGACCAGGAGGAAACAGCACAGGACCATTCAGCCCAGCTTAATCAAACATGGAAATTAATTTGAACTTTCTATGGTCTATTGAATGTTAAATAAGTTCATATTTCAAGTAGAAGTTTTACAAGGGGTTGGAACTTGATCCTTGAGGTCCCTTCCAACCCAAGCCATTCAGTGGTTCTATGATGTTTCTGGTGTAAGGCTGGAATGTTAGGATTAAGGATGAACGTTTCTGCTCAGTTTCAGCAGATTTTCTAGTATCTTGTATTATGTACTTATTGCTATTAGCTGATAAATAGGTAGTGTCTGCTGGATGCCATGAAACAGTGGGACTTGTGTGTTAAAAAGCACTGAAAAAAAAACCAAAAATGACAACTTTGACCAAACAAGATATTTTAAGTTTTTTTTTCAGCTCATCATGAAATTTATGTTTTGAGACTTTCTGTTATAGCCGATGCCCTCACACTGGGTCCTGTCTCTGAATGTAAGTATTTTGTGTGAAGACTCCACCATAGCTTCTTTTTTATCGTGAATGAAATTATACATTG
This sequence comes from Callipepla californica brunnescens, assembly GCA_023055505.1. Classification (NCBI taxonomy): domain Eukaryota; kingdom Metazoa; phylum Chordata; class Aves; order Galliformes; family Odontophoridae; genus Callipepla; species Callipepla californica. Next base: position 34,124,039 of record JALIRH010000003.1, on the reverse strand, counting down.
TTAATATTTCTGTACCTGTAAGAGTGACTAACTAAAGAGCAAATTCTCATGGAATTTTTGGGTTCGTTATGTTCAGTTCTCCAGTTTGTATCAGGAATTGCTGAATAGTGTCATTTAATGCTGTTGTATTTAGATTATTACATCTCTTTGACAGATACATTTTATTCAGAATAACTAAGTAAAACAACTTGGGTTATTCAATAAATATATGATTATCAAAATGTCTTTTTTTCAGCATCAGTTTTCCGTCTTAAACACAGACAAGAGTAAGTACATGAGTCACTGAGTGTTTTGAAATAGTGGTTACGAAAAAACCTGTTTCCAGACCAGCTGTATAAATTAACTATTGTTGTGTGGGAGCTCTTTGTGATGAAGGAGGCACATTGACATTATTGCTGGGCAAATGTCAAAACAGTAAGTCACTCTGTCTCCACTGGCTTTTTTCCTGCAGTCAGAATCGTGAGACAAATGATCTATTGCTTATACGCATACTTCCGCTACCTCTGAATGAGATCTTCAAGATTTTCCTCTGTGGATGTGAAGTGCCTAATAAAAATTACATTGCTGCCTCACTTCCTTCCATTGCCATCTGTGTGTGGGTGTCTTTAGGGGGCAGTATGGCAAGAATTAGAGGAACCATTTCAGATGGAAAACACAGTATTTCTTAGACATATTTAAGTGAAAATATGAAAAAAGCAAAAAACAAAAAACCCAACCAGAATCGTTTAAAGCAATGTCGTACTGAAGATTTTTCCAGTGTCTTTTTGTTGGACCTGAAAACCATTTTTAACCACTATTTTCAAACTACTAATATAAAAATAAGAAAATAAAACTCTTTATTGTGTCAGTTATAACAGTCTCAGGCAGCTTTTACTGTGTTTTAGAGATTATAAATATGCAACTTTCTGATGTGTATATGAAAGGAAGAACATATTTGACTAGTGATAATATACATTTTAGGAGAAACCGAGATGTCAGAAGCTGCAGTTTGTGATGACATCATTGCAGGAAGTTAGTAAGGTTGCTTTGGATAGTGCCACTTTCATTTTTTACCAATTGGTTTTCTTTTCAAGTCTTTATAATAGTGAAATGTGCCGAAGCAGTATAAATAATATCTCCAACCGGTTACAGTGGTTTTTTTGGTTTTTTTTTTGGTTTGTTTGTTTGTTTGTTCTTAAAAAACTCCAAAATAAAATCATTATTTTTACTTTAAGTATAATTTAAAGTATGTGAGAGTTAAAAACTGAGAACAGTAAAGTTAGATTTTTTTACTATTTATGCATGGACACCAAGAATTTTTGAGAAGAAATATAAGATTTGTGGAAAATTAATTTAGAGTGGTTGCCCCTGGCTACATACACTGCACAAAATTATGGTGTCACTTTTTCTGCTTAAACAAATCTGCTCCACCCCAACACCAGGTCTGCTCTACAGCAGTAGAGCCCTAGGCTCTCACCATAGGTGGTACCTCTCATGTGTTCTCATTGTATTAAAAGCATAAATGTATTATTTTTACTTCCCTAGGGAAAGAAAGCAATTCAAGGGACAAAAGTAAAAAATATATTTAGAAATTTCAGCTACTGCTGAATTAGTAGAGAGAAGAAAGTATTTAAATATACAGATAAAGAGTGACAGAGAGAAATTTCTCTTATATCTCCTTTTGTGTTGGTTTTTTTTTTTTAATCATCAGAACACTTTTTACCAGCTTACATCTACCTAGGAACTTAGCAATGAAAGAATTCTTGAATTCATGTTTTACTAGAGTGAAGTCCAGTTTAACACTAACTGGAGCTGTAATTTATCTTGAAGTAACTCATTGTTTCTTCAAGCATCACTGCAAGCCTTAGAGAGGAATTTCCATACCCCTTTGTTGTTTTCTTCTCTATCCATAGCCCTATCAAGTATGAACCTTTTTGCTTACCCGTGATCCACATAAGGAAAAAATAATCTGAAAATAAACCAATTTGGATGCAAGTATGGAAAAATATATTTAGAACTTTAAGTGTATCAAAAGAGTTGGCAATGAGAGTTGGCAGCCGTTGCTTATTTTCTCTCAGCCCTTCTGCCATAAAATTTGCATGGTACTTGATTTCTTTCAGATGTATGCATGCAGAATTGATACAGAAACTATGCTGGTCAGAAAGAAAGAAAGAAAAAAAACGTAAAATATTTATGGTGAAATAATTAAATGATAGCCTGTGCTTTTGCATGTGATCATGAAAACTTCAGGTAGAATGTAGATCATCTCCCATTCATCAGTGAAAGAACTTTCTCACAAAGTCCAACTCCATCAGAGAGCAATTTTTGTGAGCGAGTGAAGAGCAAAGAAGCGCTGAGAAACTGATCTACATCCAGTTTCTGTTTCCAGTTTCGGAATAAACAATGAGGACTGCATTTGCAGATGACTTTTTCTGTCATGAGCAAGGATTTTAAAGCGTGTACCAAAAACTAAATTTATTTTCTTATAGTATTTTACCCACTGTGCCAATGGACAAGCCCGGCTTCCTGGCTCTTACAGTACAGGAAAAAACACTGCAATGATTAGGTTACCTTAGGTTACCTTTGATGGTTCACATCACAAAAGCCTTCACGAAGATCCAGTATTTGCTGCAGTGTCAGGAGCAAAATCTTTTCTTTTGGTGTCAGGAATGCAGAAAACTTCCTTTGTGCTTCATCATATGTAAATACTCTGAAAACTACAAGTGAAAAACTGAGTAGAATTTAGTTAAAATAGCTAGATGTTAGCTGTAAAATACTACATATTTTTGCATGATTGAACATGTCTTCTTATGAAATGGTGGATCACTGCAGCTCAGTTAAGTTTATCAGTGGCTTGTGATTCTGATTAATAAAGTGCACTTTCTTAGAATGTCAATGTTCCTCAGATAAATACACGTTGAATTTAAGTAATAGGACATTTTAATATGATTTTTTTTATGATTTTTTTAATATGATTTTTCAAATCTAGTTGCACCTTTTTCTTTTCATATCAGGGGTTACATGGCTTACTGCATCCCTGTGTAGCAAAAAACAAATCTATAATTCCCATTAATTCTGTTTGAGTTTAGAATCAACGCCTTTTTCAAACATATTCTGTAGAGGCTTATTTAAATTAAAGGTTTTGTTCTTGAAAGATAGCTAGCATTGCCCTGGTGAATCCTTAAGATGTTGTGACAGCTTCAGCAACTGCTATTTTCAGACTGTTTCATTTAAAATTAATCACCAGTTGGCTTTTCAGCAGATGCATTTTCTGTGTTTCTGCTGCTTTCTTTTAAAAAGTTGCAAGTCTTTTGTATTTGCGCTCTTGGATAAGATCTTGTGAATTTTGTTTCCCTTATCTGGTTAGGTGCAAACGTTTTCTAATGTTTTCTGAGAATTATCCCTTCATGTTCAGTTGTATTTGATACAGGAATTCACGTGCAAAGTGAGGGTTGTTGGATTTCAAAATTCAATTGGTGATTGGTCTATAAGGTATCTTACACATACGAGACAGGGAGACTTGGGGAATTTCAGTTGGGAATCTCCTTAGAAAATGTTTTTATAGAGTATTTGTTATTGTACATTACCAGTGACTGCCACCTTTTGCAACTGACAAAAACTGAATATCTTTATGGTGTAGCATTTTTTTGTTTGTTTGTTTGTTTTTATCTTTTGGATTGTGGCTTTAAATCTCTCAAAATGGATACTTCATTTCAAACTGCTTTACTTCTAAGTAAAGAACTGTCATTCCTCCTACTGAATTGCTTTTCCTTCTAGTTGAAAAGTTTTGTTTGTTTTAGGTAATTCCAAATTATAAAAAGGAAATATCTTAAATAGCTGGAATTTTTAAGATGTTTCAACATTGGACAGCATCACCAGGCATTCCAAGAACTCTCTTCCAACCAAGGAAAGCAGATGCTCCTGTTTTATTTCCTTTTTGTAAAGCTCTAAAAACAAGATAATGGCTTCCACGCTATTTTTGTCATCTATTAGCTCGTCACTTTGATAGATTCTTGGTGATAAGGATTCAGGATTTAAGGTTAAAGGTGTTGTATCATATAAGAATTAGCTCTTGCTTACAATTAATGAAGTCTGTAACCTTTTTCATCCTAATTCTTGGTTTGTGATATCTTTAGATATGAAATATGGTGTATGAAAATTGACATGAATGTACTGGTCACCTGATTTTCAAAGCTGAGACTGTAATGAAATATTGTTTTTGCTGAAAGCATTTACCTGTTTTGCTGCCTTGTCCTTTTCTTGAGATAAGAAATTATAGTACTGGTTTCACTTCCAGAAACACATGTGCATGATTAACTAATTCTAGAAAAGGGCACAGATGGGAGTGAATGAAATCACATTATTGATTAGACACTTAAAGTAACAGCTAAAAAACACTCGGTTAGCTATTAAAGGTGACACTTTTATTATTCTTTTTAGAACTAGAATTGTACACAAGATCTCCCAAAGGAATATGGACTGATAAATTTCTCACTTGTGGTGTTACAAATTACTTGCAACTTTGCTTCACTTGGATATTCTTCACAATAGACAGAGAGTATATAAATGTCATTATTTATTGACCTGAGCTTTTGTCATTAAAATCATGCGACCCAAATCATGGGATTGTTCAAATGTGATAGCTGACTTAAACTGCTGTTCAGGCTTTTGGTACCAGGGAAATGACTTCATTATAAATAAGATAGAGTGCTAGTGATCTTTTAGAAACAAGTAATATAGTTGTCAACTCATCCTATTTTCCACTGTTATTTAGAAGACAGTGTAGCATATGGAGGTGAAATTTCTGATGTGTAGATCACATATACGATGCCAGAAATGGGGGACTAACGTTTGTAACATATCACTGTAGGAAAGTATTCAGAAGAGGTAAAGAGAAGTGAAGCATTTTAAGGTGAGATGAAAAGTAGAAAATTTCTTCACATAGAGTACCTGAGGGATTTGAAGGAAACAAAAGTTTAGAACCAGTATTAAAAAAATACTATGTCGTTTTTTCTGATGACTTTTTCCTCTGACCTTTGAGGGTTTAGGGAAATATTTAGTACTGATTATTTCTATAGTTAGCTGATGGAAATATATGCTTAGGCTTGAAACTGTGTCACTGAAATCTATGAAATTTTGTTTCATACTGACCTAAAATTCATTCTCCAACGTCAGCCTCATAAACTTCATACAAATAAAGATAGGAATTGTATTTATAAAAATACACAAAAATATAATATTTTGAGGTAGGAATATCCACCTGAAACATTTTGCCAACTCTAAGAGCATGTAAAGGTAGATAGCTTCACTTAATAAATAATTCAGTATAAATACTATGAGACATTTTTGCCACTGAAGTTAAATCTATCCAAATTTAGATATAACAAAGGAATGAAAATCTTTCTTTGTAGATGATTGTAAAATCTCCAGTTTTCAGTGCTATATAATCAATCTAGTAATGTGTACACACATGAAAAGTTATATTAGAATCAACTAGGCTTTCTAAAATACATAATAAATCTATTCATTAAGTGTAAGAAAAAAACAGATTTTTTTTTTTTTTTTTTTTCAAGTAAGAGGGTAAAAATAGATTTTCTTTCTTCTCTGAATTGGTTTACTAGTGCCTCATGCACATTGCCTTAGAAGATATAAGAAAATTATGCACTATTAGAAGTTCAGGAAGAAATCTGAGTCTTGAGTGTGATGGGGAAATCTGCAGATTCTAATATTTTATGTTATTTCCTATTTGTGAGATTTTATTATTTTGATTTTTTTTCACATTGACGTAGGTTGATTTTGATGATCTTTTCACTTTTTAAGTTTGTGTTTTTTAAAAGAATGAAGTTACTATGTCTGCTTAGAAATGGATAAGGAAAGTTAAAAATTATACGTTTCTCCTTTAGACTGCTTGCCTGACATGGAGATGTGCTGCAAGACAGAACATGCACATCATACCCAACTGTCTTGAGTATGTTTTCCCCTTCGGCCAGTTTTTGTTTTTTTTTTTAAAGTTGCTTAAATCACGAATGTCTTTTTTTGTCTGCCAAACTGCCTCATAATCTATTTAGTAATTCAGTATGTTCAGAATGGTGAAGTCTAACTGCAGCTTTCAGTCTGAAAAATGAGACATCCTTCAGCTTGGCTTGGTACAGAAGGTGTGAAGTGTGATAGGAAGTGCACAGCCAAGAGGGATTTAGAAAGCAGGAGGTAGAGTTGGAAGGATACTCACTGTAAAACACAACAAAGAGTCTGGTATCAGAATTGTTAAGAGGACAGCAATAACATATGGCCTTAAGATAAGTGAAAGAAATGAAATATAAAGAAATGGATAGCCAGTAAATGCAGGGAGCGCAGAATCTGGATTAGTAAGGAAGGGGTTTCGACACCAGGGAAAAATAAATTCTATCAAGAGCTAAAGATAAAAAGTCAGAAGGCAAAGCTGAACACAATTAAGGTTCTAAATGAGCTCCAAAGGGTATGTATGAATCTCAAGGATGTCTTCTATCAGAGATGACCCACAGCATATACTGTTATATATTGCAAAATCATCTGTGTTGCATTTAATTTTTCTGGGCTTCATTTGCAAACTAATTTAGAATGTGGGGAAACTGTCATACTAACTTTAAAAGGAGTGATTTTAATACAAATTCTGCAATAATATATATATTTAAACTGTAGGCTATTATCTGACATTTTATGAATCATGACCTGGAGAAAGGAGGGAGTAGTATGTTTCTTTGGATGAAGCTGTGGAAAAACTAAAAACTATAAAATAATAATATAATGGTCTGGATGATTTTAGACAAACTGAGCAAAAGATAGGAATTTCTTTTACATGTAGAATCATATTACTAGATCTTGGGAATGGAAGAATAGGAAAAGTATTAATCTAAAAATACCTATTTCTTTGTTCCTAGGTTCAGACATTGTTCAATGGTTGACAAAGAACTTATCTATAGAAGATCCAGGTAATCTTTATTTTTTATATTAGAATATGTATTTCATATATATTAGAAAATCATAGATCGTCTTTTTAAAGGATCAGATTCTATTTGTCTTCTATTGCAATGCAGAGGCAGTGTTTGATCAGTGTAATTTCTACAGAATGAAAAGACATCATCAAGCTTGAGAAACTTTTGCTGAGAATCTGATGATTTTGGTTATCCATTTTGTTGGAGCATGTACCCGGAAGCAAGAGGATGTCAAAGAAAATGCTTGCTTTCATTAATAGAAAATTAATTCAAGTTCTACTTCATTTGGAATTAACTCATTGTCATACTAAATAGTTCCATAAGCACATGACGTTTTCTTAACAGAATGGTGAATAGATCAGTGAATAAATAAAATTAATGAAATGTACACTAGTACTGCTTACAGGAGCTGTGTTTGCATTTTTTAATTTGGATGTTCTTGCAGTATTTTAAACACAGATTGAATGGCAGATAGCATCAGTGCTCAGTGAACTGGCTTCAAACATGGAAGTGAAGCTTTGGGTCCAAGTGTGTCACAGGTTTCTTATCTGTCCAGATACTAGCTCAGGTTCTGCATCTTGGTGCATCTCTGATATTTCCAGAAAAAAATGTTTTCCAGTAGAAAATGTTGAATATCTGAGATAAAATTCTTTGGAAGTTCCTGTTGTATTTTCTTTAGGGGAAAGATAATCTTCCAGCTTTAGAGCATAATTAAAAAAACCTCCTATTTTTCCTGTTTCTTTTTCAGACTTCTGGGAATGTAATTTCTATCTTCTGTTTGTTTTTTTAATTTCAAAAATGTCTGTCATATTAGAAATGAAAGTTTAATCATTGTGGAATTCAAGCAAAGAGTAAAATCACTGTGTTTAAGATTATAAATTGGATAATATTTTAGGTGCATAATTCAATATCTGCAAACATGTATTTCACAAATTATTGAAATTATTACATCAAGGAGATTGCTAATTGCTCCCAGATTAGTATTACTTCCCACTCAGTGCCAAGACAGTGTGGAAGTCACTAGGTACATAGGCGTGATATTGTGTGTCTCGGTTGTAAACTAAAAGACATGCGCCTGTCTATTCTTATTCTCATTATCTATTTGATATAGAAGCTCAGCCTTGATTTGTCAAAGCAGAACTGCAGTACTATGATAGGCTGTCATTCAGATTATCTGTTTGTTGTGAAACTTACAATGAAGAAAACTTAAGCTAAATGGGAAACGTGGTTTCCTGTGTTAATATCCAATTAACATTAAACAAACACACATGTGACTGATGTATGTAACCAGAACACAGCAGTAATTTTATCTGAGCTGCATTATATCCACTCAGATTGTAAGAGTGGAAAAACTGGTCACAGTAACAAAAATGTCTTGTGTATGTCAGTTCTAGTCCAGGGACTGGGCAGCCAAAAGCCAGCTGTCTGGAGCTGTCTGTGAAAGTCTTCAGAAAGCCAGCCATCCCAAATGTTGCCTTTGGGTAGCACTCAGAATTACCAGATAGCAATGAACGTCACAGCTGGTGAGCAAGAGCTATCCACAGGGCAGAGCTTTTGATAAAATTCTGGTTTGTAAAATCTTTGAAGATTTTGACTTTTTGTTCCAGTTCTAGCAAGACTGTCCAGAATTTCCTGTATAAAAGCCCTTACCTTCTGAGAGCTGTTGTCACCATAATTTGGATTTCCATTATCTTCTGTCTACTTTTCACCAATATTCGCCAAGGTTTTACTGCCTGCCTTTTAAAATTACTCCTTAAAGTCATTTTACCAACCTGTTGTGCAATTTTGTGATGCAGAAATAAATAATCCTTGTGTTGCACTGAAAGTTATAATCTCCAACTAATTCTGGTATCAGCAACATAATGAAGACCTTAGTTCACTTATTTTAAGAGTATATTCTGTTATGTCTGGAAAAAATTGACAACTATGTATAACCCCCCTACATCAGTGTTGTGAACTACTCATGTGAACACGGCGTGCAGATTGCCAAGGTGGTAAACAGACAGGCAGATTCTACTTATTTAGTAAATTAGTGAGCTAATTGGAAGTAGTGCCTATTTTTTTTTCTTGTTTTGCATATAACATGCAACTACAGTAACATTTGAATGGGAAGAATTCTGCTTTATGGATACCGGGAGAACAAAAGACAGGAGAAAATCTGGCAGCAACATTTGCTTTCGCTGTAATAATAAATGTGAAGTTAGTATCTGGAAACAACAATTTCAACCCAAAAAAATGTTACAAGTGTAAATTGCCAGTTAAAAAATAAAAAATAAAAAAAGCACATTTTTCTAAAGTGGAAAAATAGTTTGTGTGGAAGATTTGTAAGATTTTGGCTTCCTGCAGTAAATCTCTGTCAAGAAAATAAACTAAGGGTGATGGGTGGATTCTGTTAAATTATACCAGATTTTAAGTTATTTCAGTGGAGCTGAATAGAGCTTGTGCCCAGAATAGCTGTGTGCAATGTACAGTTGCTGTTATATTATTTACTTTTCAGTATGTACTTTAAAAAAAATGTTTGTGTTTCAGCCTACAAATCATCTGTAAAATTTTAATGAACGGGAATTATCTAAGTTATTTTTAATGTGAAGCTTAGTTCAGTCATAAAAATAAGCCTGACCTCAACCTGAAAAGAAGCAATTAACTGAGTTTACAGAACTGTAATGGTGTGTGGTTTGGCACTTAGACATGTGTTTGTTGAATTGGCCATTACAGGGTAAGTGCTGACTCTTCACTGATGGTGCCAATTAATCTTAATGAAGAAAATCTATTCTGTTTTTCTACGTTGTATTTTTCTTTTTTAAAATGACAATTAGCACTCTGAAATGTACCCAGCTGGCCACACTAGAGATTGAAATCTTTTCGGTACAAAAATAAAACAATTAGGGTTGGTGAACTGTTTTAAAGGTGTCTGCTGAAATTTCCAAGTCTCTGGCTCTGTACTTGATTCTTGCACTGAAGTTCTTTGATGTCCTTTGACAAGGCACTTCATTTGTCTTTTCCTTAGTATTCTAACACTCTAACAGTAAATCATACTGTTTCTTTAATGAGAGCAACCAGAATCAAGTTTTGGTTTAGTGATGGATTATAACTATTTTCATAACAAGTGTGTTAGTTACTAACACTCATTTCACCCTTAACACAGTACACGAAGCATTTCTATATGTGTGGCTCAGAAAGAGTCTGTAGGAGTTGATAATATGTTAAGCCATCACCTTCTTTCTCCTCCATAGTACCTTTAATTCAGTGTTGCCTATTTAGTTTTTTGATATCTGCAAAGCCAATAGAAGTGATTTGCCTGAAGGCACATCTTTTTTGCATGGTTGCTATAGTAGAGTTGTAGTACTGCACCCATCTCTGGGTTGTGCAGCCTTGGCATTCAGGGTTCCTTAGTCCAACTCATTTTGGCTGTCTGTGGAGGGAATTTTTTACTGCTCTTGGACATAAGAATTATACTCGTGTTACTAATTGCACCCATTGGCATTCAGTAATGCTTGCTGAAGGTTTATGGGGAACAAACAGTGGATGTCAGCACAGTGAGGCGATGTGTGGTGCATTTCAGCTGTGGTGAAATCCTTGCATCACTTCTGTTGGTTTAGTTTTTTACAGGTGCAGGATGCAGGCTCCTGTTCTTCACTGTCAAAAAACCACAGCTGATGGTGGTGACTGTGTTGAAAAACAGTGATTATTTAGCTGAGAAAAATGGTATTATTGTGTTCTTTGTGTATCTGTTGTAGTTTCCATGGAAATAAATAGGAAGCATTACTTTCAGAGTGGCCTATGTGTTCATGTACATGAAAATTATCATTATTTGCTAAACCAAATATTGTAAGTTATAGAACAAGACTGTTCCTTGAAGTAGACACATACCCATGATTTCTCAGCTTCAATTCTTTCCATTAATGTTCTTTTCAATTAACTGGTGTAGCTGATCTGTAACTAGATGTCCACCAGTGACCACGTAAGCTGTGGTCACTAACTCAGTGCAAGAAAAAAGAATTCAGTAGGACAACATCTGTTTGTTTCTTTCATTTTTCCTTACATTGTTTTGTATTTAAATCTCGCTCCAGCAGTAGCTGTGTTAATAATATCTTTGATAATACACTTTGCTTGTTTTTAGAATTAGTGAAAAAATATTAGGGTATTTATTTGAGTGTTTGAAAGTGTAGCTGAAAACCTATTTCTGTCCCTTCTTCGGATGCATATGCAGGAAGGCAGCAGCAAAGAGCAGAAAATGATTGTGACCTGGGACACAGCACCAGCCAGGCATAGGAATGTTTCCCTTTCTATAGCTTGCTGAAGGAGAAAATAGGCTCTTATGGAAGGCAAAAAGGAGGGAATGGAGAGGTCATACTTCTGTTTGCAGTCTTTTGCATTAATCAAAACAGTGGTAATAAAACAAGAGTAGAATAAATCCTATTTATCAGCTTAACTGAAAAAAATCCACCACCCACCTGATGAAAATGATTTATACTGCATGCACATGTATCATGATAGGAAATTGGGCATTCCATAGCACTCACCTTCTTTATTCATCTAACAGGCACATTTTTTTTCAGTGAGGCAGATCTCATGAACCTTCACCAAGTGTAATATAAATAACTTTCTTCTGCTGTGTGAATTTGATCTGAGCTTGTCAGGTCCTGTAGCATGTAAATTAAATAATGTCTGTAATTTTAGATGAAGAGAAAGAAAGCAGGGAATAGAAAAAGTCAACATTTACAGGCAGTCTTTTGTATCAATTGTATTAATGTTTTGATGAAACTGTATGGGCCCGTTTTCTTTTAGGTTTGTGTAGCATTTAGTGATCTGTGAGAGTGAGCTTTTAGCGAATTCTGATGATTCAGGGCTGAAATGGCAGAAGTTTGTTTGCAAAGGTTACTATATTTGTCTGAAATCCCTTTAAAGACTTTAGAAATGGTGATCAAACATGTATTGCCTATAATTTAATTGCCACAGGAGAAGCCAGACTTCATGGATACTGTTGGTTTTCCACTGAGGATTTTTTCCACTTTGGTATAGTGTATTATGCTGTGTAGAGTGGAACTCCCGGAATGCACAGAACAGCAAGGCAGCCTGGAATGAGCTTCCCCTCCTCTTATGTGTCTGTTAGAATTTAGAAATAGAAGCAAAAAAGCCCCAGAAACAATGGACAGCATTTTCTTTGGAATTCAGAAGGTAATATGAGCATTTTTTCACTGAGGTCTTTCAGAGGCTTGGTGAATAGAGAGTAAGAGGCCTACTCTGATAAAAAGCTAATGCTAAAATTATTACTAGATACTGAAAAATCAGTAATCATTAATTTCAATTAATTTCTCAGGAAGGCACTTCAGATGCTCTGTTGTACCAATTTAAGAAATCTTTATCTTTTCTGTCACAGAAAAAATTAGTATGTTAAGAAATCTAAATTACTCAATTGAAATCTTTTTCCATCAAATTACCTCCAAAGTACACAACTTCATCAAAAAGCTTTATGATTAAGCTATTAATTTATTATATATGAAGCTATATGACGAAAACTGGTGCAGAGTTCTTCCCAAGGCTTATCTTTCAATTCTTTTAGAATTGAATAATAAATCAGGCAATTCTTTGTTCCATGGTTTTCAACTGAAAATATTCTGTGCAGTTCTAGATGAACTGGTGTTCCTAAACTGGAAATCTCCAGTGTGGGTATTGTATCACTTGATGTCATCACTCAGCACACGGAGCCAGTATCTCAGGGTAAAAAAAATATATTACTAGCCAATATTAACTTCCTGCTGACACATCAGATTTTTAGAATAACTGGCTTTGAATACCAAATGCTACTAATTTAAATGTTATATATACTCTATCTTGTCTGCTTGTTTTGTAACTGCACATTACTAGCTGCCGCTTTTTGCATATTTAGCATGGTCAGAGCCTATTGTATTACCGTCTCTGTTAGATACAGTGCAACGTATTTACTGACTTAGCTGAAGTAAAAATTACAACTGAAGAATCATAGGAAAGGTATGTCCTTGTAAGAAGAACTCTGACAACTCTTAGAAATAAAGCTTATTCATTAATGAATTAAAAAATAATAATATTCCTAGTAAAATATTTGATTCTATTTTTACTTAAGGTACTAAGACTTTTGTGATTTTTTTCCTGTTTTTAATTTTCCTTCTAAGCCTTTGGGATCATACCAAGTTCTAGAGGTTTAAGAGGAAGAATATTTAGTAAATCCCAATTCATGCTGGCATATTTAATTAAAAGTAGCTAGATAATTGTCTAGAGACTTCATTAGCTTTCTAATTCCTTGTATACCAAAGAACTATGTTGTATAGCAATGGAAAGCACAAGTAGGTGGAAGTTAGAATATGTATCTGAACAACTTAATTAAATAAAATAGTTGAAGTTCTATTTTGCCAGCAGCTGCTGCGACTATTTATAACCAAGTGAACAAAAGTATTTTGATATTTCTTTGACTTTTATAACTTTATATAAAAATATAATATATATATATGTCTTTGATGACTGATATTTGATTTTGATATTTGATGACAGATTGGTTAATGTAAGGCCCTCTCTTTATTTTGTTACTAGTTTTCCTTAAGTGGGTTTTTAATTTTACCATGGCACATGCAGAGAAATGTAGTTGTCCACCTCAGAGCAAAGTGAAGGTTCAAGGTTAAGTGAGCTGCTGGACACTCCATTTTACTCAGCAAGACATCATTTGTATGTTACCATGAGTGGATAAATAGTCCTTTCTCTCTTGTTATTCAGTATTCTCTCATTTTCTTCATTTTATGTCTTCTATATTTTTATCTTCATGGTTCATCCCCTAGTTTTACTAGTATGTCTTCTGGCTCTTGTCTGCTTAGGGCTGTTTTGTTATTGTTCATATTTTCTTCTCTATTCACGTATTCTTTAATTTCACTGGTTGCATTTGGTCACGTTCTCAAATTTCACATAGTAAAACAGACAAATTGCAGCTGAATGATAAAGAGTTTCACTGTTCAATATCCACTCTGTTTTTGTAGCTGCAAGATCTCATTTGTCTTTGTCTTTGGAATACTCGGATCCACAAAGTAAAAATTTCAGTTCCCACTGAAGCTGTAACTCAGTATTGTTTAACAGAACCAGACTGAAAAATCTTATTTATCTCAGCTATACATACAGAAATTGTAACAAGTAATTTACATTTGCTTTTGAAAGGTTGCTTCGTAATTAATGTCAATTTAAGGAGATACTTTTGTAGATGAACTGGAAAACTTAACCTTTTAAATAGCTTTAAAACTTGTTGGTAAGCTTATCAGGAATTATAAATGTGGCATGTTTGCATATTGCAATTGTGGAATTATTTACATCTTCAAATATAATCACTAATGTAACAAATAAAGCAAAATATAATTAAAAAACTGCTTTTTCACAGTAACTGCTGTATTGATAAATTTTGCTGAAGGTCTTTGGAGAAATTACAAATGGTTCATTTTTTCTTTATAAAAAATGTTGAAACAAGTATTTCTTGAGATAGCTTCATATATTTGTCACTTAACTCAAGGATATTTAAAATAGTCTGGTTTGAAGAAATTAGGGATGGGGATTTACAGTTCCACAGTTAAACCTGACTTGAATTTTAAATAGTAGTAACTGCCACTATCATAATAAAACTCAATGTGGAAATACTATCTAGAGAACTTTGTAAAATTCCAGGGGTTTTAAAGTTCATGTTAATGAGCTTCTGCAAAATTTATCCTCTCAGTTAGATGAAGCAGTTCAAAACTTATGCCCACAAGAAACAGATAAAGATAATTTAGCTATCAACAGTAGTTTTTATCATAATAGTGATGGCTGAGATTAAAGTAGAAATGGAGCCAAGTATTTAAGTTCCTACATAGTGCCTTTTGAAAATATTCTGACATGTCAAAGTTATGCCCAGGAAGAGCAATTAAATGTTGAATATATTGCAATTTCAGATCTAATATGAAAAGAAACCATGCTCTCTAAGGTCATTTAAGCATAATAATGATTACAGATAATAACTTTTTATTTTATTTTATTAGTTAATTAATGAATAAGCCAAAAACTACTGCACAGCAAGAGAAAGTATAGCTAATAATCCAAATTAATTTATATCCAGTGCACACTCCAGAGAGATTAAATGAATTTTGTACAACAAATTAAATATGAACAGAAGACAAGCAGCACTGGAATCATACCATCTGAAACAGTACATATTTCTGGCAGTGGTTAGTCCCTTTTGCTTCACTGAAGGATAAAGATGGAGTAATGGTCTTGGTCTTCAGATGTTTCCAGCTTTATGTTTAGTAATACTCAAGTGGCATTTTTGCCTTTAAAACACCCCGTAAGAATATGTTCCAGAGATTAATCTGATACTATAGATGTATTTTTAGTTTGGAAAGGTATGCTTGCTAATCACGTTGGTTAACTCTGAGTTCTTGAATTATGAGAATCAGTGGATTATTATTCTTTCTTGATTCAACTCCTCTTGTCTCATCACAGTTTTATTGACTACTTTAATGGCTGTTCTCCACCATCCACTTATGTGTTTAAGATCTCTCTTGTTGCACGGAACTCTTACAGTCTATATTCCCCTTCTTCCTGTGATTTTTAACTTCCCACTCTGTACATACATAGTTTTAGATGAAATGACCAGTTCTCTGCTTGGAATGTATGGTATGAGCATGCTATCCTGTATTCAAGTGCTGTCTTCTGGTTTGTTTTCCTTTTCAAAAAATTGATTTTGTTCTGTTGGAGCAAAAAATTTCACATAATCGTATACAGTGATTCTAGTTTTTCTTGAGCAGCAGCAGCTAACTTGCAGCCCATGTGAACATGGGTATGGAGAGTTTGTACTTGAAATGATTAGCATTTACCAAAAATCAATTCCATCTGCTGTTGCATTGTCAAGTGTATCAGTACTGTGAAGTCCTTCTATGCCTCTTCAAAACTGACGTTTTACTTACCTCAGAAATGATTATTGTCAGGAAATTTGGTTATATCATCAATCAAACTCTTCTGTAGATAATTTCTGAAGACAGTGATCAGCTACAGTGGCTGCCTCCCTGCCCTGTGGTGACTTATCTACTGTAGCTAACCTTTATGACTATCTTTCTAACTATTCTTTTTCCATGACTTTCTATCAGATACACTTAGTTCCTTTACAAAGACATTTGGGGCAATTATGACACAAACTCTCATGAAATCCAAGTTAATAAAATATCCAGATTTTCTTAACCTTGTATGTTTACTAATTCCACATAAGAACACTCACACTTTTGAGACATTGCATCCTCCGATAATGGTGAGCTTTCTTCCTTCTTCTGTCTCATTTATATATACTCAATCTCCACTTTGTCATTGTTTCTATCTTGTTGTCTCTGTGAGCTTCTGTTCTATTCGTGTGCCTCCTCCCTGCTCCCCCGATTACCCCTGTAAATCTTTATAAAACCTGAGGATGTATACTCCAGCTTTTTTTCTTTTCCACTTAGGGTCATTTAAGTGATAAATTGCACACTACCGATAACAGTTCAGTGAGTTAATATTTGACTTGCCTTAAAACACAAAGTGACCATTATGAGTGACCACCATGTTGACCCAGTGAGATGTTTTTATTCATTTTACCAATTTGTTTTAAACCCTTTCAATTTTTTATTGGTGGTGTTGTTATCAGTGCTATCTTTTCCTTCCACATTTAGATGCTGCCAATAGAGCAAAAGTGGGTCAGTCACTGAGACAGCTTTTCTTTTATAAGTAAATAATTTTTTCTGTGGGAAAAGAAGCCCTGATGGAAGGGTTTTCATTGAACTATTTTTGCTGGTGAGTTTATTTCAGTATTTCCATATTTTTAATAGCAGAGTTTATCTGTCTGAAATGTCAGTTATCTTCAGTTGTCTGTGTAAATCTGCTACAACGGGGAGAAGTAAGCACTGGGAGGGGGATTTTCATGATAATAGGAACGTGTGATTCAGACTGTAGGAACAAATGAAAAATGAAAAATGGAGTCTTGAAATATTTTGAAAGTTTACTATCTCATCCTTCATTTTAATGTAATCAGTGAAATATATATAATACCAGACAAAATAATTAATTATAAATAATGAGAGAATTCTCTAGAATGAAGTTTATATTAAATGCCCTTTTTAATGTATATTCATCCCAGATGACTGTATCTGATGACATTGCAGATCACACTCCTATGTTATTCTCTGGAAACTATCTCCACAGTCTTTGTAGTTTGCTTGTGTGAGCTTTGGTTATTTCTCCCTGCTGTGTGCCTGAATGACACCATTTTCCATACAAAGCTTTTAACTCCTGCTGGACTTTAAATGCACAGCATTATTCCCATTGAAAGAAATACATTTTCTTCAGCTTTTTATGCCCACAGTTAGCTGTAAAGTTGTTATGAAGAAGATTGAATTCATCTTTACTGTGTAGAGTGCAGTGAAAGAGGCAGCTATTATTCTAGCTGCTGCAGCATGTTCTTTGTATTATCTGAACTGCCTGGTCATAAGTGGGTGTTCTGTGATTATGATAGCAATGTATAACAATGATACAAAATTAATGGTTGATGTAGTAAGCAATTGATATCAAAACAGACTCAGAGTCTAAAAAAGTGTCATGATTCATCTTAACCAGCAGTAATCATAGCAAGATAGTGCTACCTATTGTTTACCCTCACCCAACTTCAAAAAAACACATTAGCTGACATTCTTCTTGTTCAACAATTCTACAGTTCCTTCAGAAACAAATACTTTGCGTGCTGAAAAAGCATGTGACAACTCTTGAGCAACACTGCTGGCCACAAATCCAAGCGGTGCTTGGTCCACACCAGTTTTTCAAATGCTCTGGGTAAGCACCTTAGATAGCTGCCTCCTCCCGTGAAGCCCCACCCCTGATTGATCTTGGGCCTAAGCTTTCCAGCTGATTGAGAGAGGAGCTGCATGTGGCTACCTGTGCCTTGCCTTGAGCATCACAAAGAAAGGGAAAAGCGGTTGCACGGTAGCAAGGAAACATGCCATCACACAGTGCAGCATGTCTGAAGGAACCATGATGTAAAATGTGCTCCCTGGCTGACACATGCTTGCACAATTTCTTGGGTACCATATGCCATGGAGAATCACATACTTCTTCACCAAATGTATGCAGCCAAATGAATTGATCACACATCTGCAGTCTCAGCCACTGGAAGAGAAGAAAGTCGGAAGATCTGGCATATTAACAGCAAGTAGCAAGCAGTACACAAGAAAAACCTGAAATAATATAATGATTCTACTACTGAGTGGAAGTGATTTATGTCCAATTTTTTGTGTCTTCTATTGATTGTTGAAATTGTGGAGAAAAAAAAATCATTTGAGAAATTGAATTATAGTATTTGCAGGAATGTGTTTTGTTTTTTTTAAAGTCGTTTTGTTGTTTGCAGGTTCATTCAAAATTATATGCATATGACTGCATCAACTTGAGTTTCATACTAGGGAGAGAAAGGAGTGAAACATCAGGAAATAACTTATGAAGACAAGTTCAAACTATCATTAGGAGAAACAAGACATAAAGTTTTGTATTTTCTCTATTTTGCCTTGAAGTAGTATGTGAATCAAAGCTCAAATTGAAAAATTGTCATTTCAGAGGAAGTGCCAATGGGAAAAAGAGGAAGGCAGTACTTCAAAGGAGTCTGGATTTCTTCTTTCTTCCATTTTAGAAGACAAGATATATCAATAATAATAATAATCCTGAACTCTGTGATTTGTCAAAATTGAGAATATAAAACTGAAGAGCTAGTAGTAGTGAAATTAGAAGAAAGATTTTTTACATGCCGACATGGCTTGGTGGCAAGAGAGCTAAATTCCTCCATTAGAAGATCTGATTGCTAGTGTGATATAGGTAGGCATGTAAAAAAAACTGAGGATGTGACAGAGAAACTGTCAGCAAATTTAAAAAAAAATCAAGCTACTCTCCATCACAGTGTACTGAATGAACTGATTATCTAGTGGCCAACTGACACTGTATGCTATTTTCCCTGATACTAGGTCTGTATAAATGCTTGCAGCATAGATGAATTTCTTTCACCTCTTGTAACTATTTGTTCCAAGTATGCCAAACAAATGCACCAAAACTTTCAGAGGTGGGGTTACAGCACTGCTCAGTTCCAGAACCTCACTCTCTATTTGTCTGCCTCATGAGTCTTCAGATTGCAACTGCCTTTTGTAGGGGGTCATCTTCTCCTTTCAGTTGATCTTTCATAGTGACATGACTTCTGTGACTTCTTTTGACCTTGTCTGGGTAAAATCCTACCAGGTTTATGTCAGATAGTTGTGTTAGTCTTAATTCACTCACGTCCCATTAGCATAAGAGGCAAGACTGGTGGTGTTCCCAAGTACCCCTTTGCTGGATATTTTTGCAAAAAAAGTAGTTGTTTCATATATATACATCCCTGTCTCTAGACCTGAAATGTGTACATGAGACCTTATGGTGTAGATTGGGTCAGAGTGTCAAGATGGTTGTCATCAGTACTTGGACAGGTGAGGATTCATGGCAGATCTGTGATAGATTTTCCTCCTTACCATTCTGAGTGATATTTCTACTGTTGCCTCTGGCCTTCTGATGGTATCAGCAATCACTGTTGAGCAAACAGCGCATGAAAAATCCTCCCTGCTTGCTGTGGTGATAAAGAGGTTTGTGATGGGTATCTTTGAATTAAGCATGAATCTCATTTTAAGTGTGTTTGAGTAAATAGAACCTCTTCACTGTCTTTTTTGCTCTCCCTGAAATGTCTCTCAGTGACGACTGCTTCGTTTGCAATTCCATCCTTCAGATGGGACAAAAGAGAACAATTTGGAGTCATGTGGGTGTTCAAAACTTTTTTAGCTCTTTTATTTTCCCCTCTTTAAATGCCACAGTCAGTCCAGAGAGGGAGGCTCTCCTACGCTTTTTGTGAGCATCAGAAGTGGGTTTTATTTTATTGCCTTAAGTTAATTCTTACAGCCTGTGTTCACACTGGCAATGAAATGACAGCAGGAGTGAGGTGAGAGTAAGTGATAATGTCTTGGCATTCGGCACTTAAAATGTATGTGTGCTTGTGAAGTTCTGAGTCATTAATTCTTTTTCCAGGCAGCCATGTGGCGTAGCCATGCACTTAGCATGGTGATGGATTTTAGATTAGACAAAAAGCCACAAATAATGAACACTTTATTGATTGATGGAAAAGGAGGCTTTTTTTATATTATTATTAATTTTTTGTTGATATTTCCATAGTGAAAAGCGGATGATAAAACTGAAAATTTGGGGTTTTTACCGTTACTTACATCATGTAACAATCTTAAGAACTTAAAATACCCCAAATGATATTTATTTTAGGAAAATTTTCTCTAGGACTTGCATGGAAGTTGCATGGAACAACATAAAACAGGCTCTGAAAAATGACATTTTAAAGTGGAAAAAAATTGAGAAACACCTGTTTCCATTTTCTTTGTCCCTCAGAATACCACTTCAGATGTGGTGAGACTGTAATTACAATGGTGTGATACTGTAAAGTGTTTTATGGACTTAAAAGTAAACTCAAATATAGAGACTACATCACCTAAGACCCTGAGATGCATAAGAAAAAGTAGAATACACTCTTATCACTGAAATCATACCCTTTAAGATGTTTCAAAGCAGTAAAACATGTTTATTTCAAAGAAAAACAGAGAATCCATCCACTTTAGTCCTCCCCTGCAAATGTAATCATAAGAAACAGTTTCTTCATGCATATTATCACAGCCTGCAATTTAAGATGAACAAACAATCATTAAATCCATACAATAGCTTATACAGTAAGGAGAAAACTGTACTATGTTTGAACAGAAAATAAAACAAAGTCAACAACTAGGATATATCTTTGTTTTTCAGACTTCATCAGATTTTGTTGCCCCAAAGTGCTGTAATAGACTGATTCTCTCTTATAACAAAGTACATTAAAAGTGACTAGCATTTAATCCATCAAAATCCCTCTCCTTGTAATGGCATAGTGAATGGCAGGACAGTGTTACTTCTCTCAAATATGATCGCTAATCATTGTACAGTTGTTGTTCGCTTCGCCCACTCAGATAAATAAAGTTCAACAGCAGAAGGAAGCATGAAATTTAAAACTTCTCAGCTTTTAGCCCAGCAATGGAATACACATTAAGAGTCAAAATTCCACCTACAGTAATATTTTGAATTTATATAAAAATATTTCATATCCTGTTGAAATGAATTGGTCTGATAAAGACATATTTCTGTCTTTCAGCTATTACTTTTCTGTTAGCTATTATTAACTTAGAACTCCTACAGTATAATGCCCTTTTTCACCTACAAAAAATTAGGAGTGATTTTAGTGATTTTGGTTTTTGAACATGATTTTCTACTTACCTGTACTGTCACTGCTAGG
This sequence comes from Callipepla californica brunnescens, assembly GCA_023055505.1. Lineage (NCBI taxonomy): Eukaryota > Metazoa > Chordata > Aves > Galliformes > Odontophoridae > Callipepla > Callipepla californica. Next base: position 34,102,697 of record JALIRH010000003.1, on the reverse strand, counting down.
AAGCTATGCCTCGAACCTTAATTCATATAAATGATCATCTCCAAAACAAGCAGTCAAGAAGAGAGGAAGCTGAAGTTTCCTCTGTTCTACCAGCTACAACTCTGTGAAGTCTGCTTCTTTCAAATGTGTGTGGTACCTCTGCTGCAATTTGAATTATACCTTCTCAATGAAGCTGGTTGGGTGTAACTGACAACGCAGCCTCACATGTATTGCATATTCTTATGCATGATGACTAATATCTGGAATAGTAGTCATGTATGTATCACATTGTATGTTCGTGTACAGTTGCCACATAAGAAGTATTTTATTGTTTTCAGTATATGTTCCTCCCATTTTTGAATTTTTTATTCTGAATATTTATAAGTAATTAAGCTTTCTACCTGGTAACTTACATGTTTTAAAACATTTTTTTAGATTTGGTGATCTTATTTTTTTCTTTTTTCTAATGCACTTCATAAAGTTTTCAATATTCTTTATTTCCCTCTGGTGTTCTACCCGATGAAATATGCTTCTTTAGGTCAAAATCCCCTAACTCCACATGCAGGAATACAAAGCTGTCTGAACTGAACTTGTAGGCATTTAGGCGTGTAGAATTAGTCTGCTGCTGCTACATTTTTCTCTTCAAGCTCCTGTTTTGTTTTTTTTCCTGAATCCTACAATTGTACTTCATTTGGCTTTTCAGTCTGATTTTAGCAAATCAGATGTGTATTTAAGTGTTACTTTTGATGCTTGCAAATAAGAGTCCTTTCTTTCTGTGTGGAAATTGGACTGCTGTCCTGCAGGGAACAGCAGTGTTAAGCCTCTGTCAGTCTGGTATGAGGCAGGGTTGCAGATTTCTGGACATTGTTCACCTGATGCAATTTTGTGCACAACTTTCACCTGGTTAATCTATGTGGTATTTATTGTCTGCGAAAATTGAAATTGCTTTGGTTAAGCAGTTGCATCACTGTCAGATAACATAAGTGGAGAGGATTTTAGACTAAGTGAACGGTTCTGTTAGTGTCCTTATTATATCATGCACTTTTTTTTTTTCCTTTCTTTTCCTTTAATAAAACATTACTGCTCACCTATGTGAGCTACAGAGGATCTTAGGTTGCTGCTAAAAGGTTGTATTTGTTCATTTATATTTCTGTTGTGCTGGAATAACTTGCAGGATTGATAGTCATACTAATTAAAATTAATTGTCAGTTGAAGGAAAATATAGAGAAGTTTATGTGTCCCTATTACATCTTTGTGGCTCTGCAGAGAGATACGTTAACACTGAGTCAGTGTAGATTTATCCTAATTGAATAAGATACTTGAGGTAAGAGTAAAACCTTCTTAGTCTCCATGCATAGCTAAAGATGAGACATAGGCTGCTGTGGGAAACAACTCAGATCTCAGCTGACCTTTATTGCCTAGAGAAAGCCATCGTGGTCTTTTCCACTGTTTTTATCTCCCTGTGGAGAGCCAGTAGTGACTATACACTTGTCTACACAGTAAGTTACTCAGTATAAAGTTAAGATTATCAACTCTCTTTCCTATTGTAACCAACCTTCCCAGGATTATAGGCTGCTCTGACAGCTTTCTAATAATTTATCCTCCAGCTGTCTACATCACTGTTTTCTGCTCTTTGTTCAACTTCTGCTTCATCCACTTAAGAGTCACAGAATTGTAATATGATTCAGATTGAGAGGGACCTCAAGAGGTCTCTAGTTTAATGCTGTGCTTGAATTAGCATCAACTGTAAGATCAAGCAGGATGTCCAGGGCCTCAGCTCCTTGAGTCTTGAAACTCACCAAGGATCTAGACAATATAGTCTCTCTGGGCAGCCTCTTCTGCTGCTTAGCTGCTCTCAGGGTGAAAATCTCTATATGTCAAGTCAGAACCACCCCTGATTTAGTTTGTGATCATTGTCTCAATTTATATTCTTTTCACTTGTCATGACCTTTATGAAGATCATGGCTCTATCATTTGGTTCTTCTTAGTCGTTGGAAGACTTTTGCTAGGCACACCCAAAATCTTCTCTTTTTCAGTTTGAGCTAGCCCAGCTCCTCCAGCTTCTCCTCACAGGGCAGTGCTCTGTTCCCCAGCCAACTCAGCGACCCTCCACTGGACTCATCCAGTTTCACTTATGTCTTTCTTGTATTGGAGTGGATGTGATATTCACAGCTGGGCATGGTAGTCCAGATGTGCTCTAATGGCTTCTGGGTAAAAGATAATAATGTGATCTCTGTGTGTTCTTGAATAATAATATGATTAAGAAACCAAGAAAAGCATGAAGCAAATCTGGATCATATTTAGTTTCTTCTAAATATGAAGAGAATGAATTCTCATCTGCATCAAGAGCTCTGTGGTAAGCCCTGTCACTCTTAATCTAAAAAATCTTTCCCTAAAAAAGTCAACACATTTTTTTTCCTTTTTTTTTTTTTTTTTTTCCTAACTCTTATTCCACAAAGATTCATAATGCCTGGAAAAAAAAAAAAAAATATATATATATATATAAAAATCCTTTTTAAACTTGCAGCGCAAAGAACAAAGAAAAGGTTAATGAAATTAAAAAAAATAAACAAACCAAAATGAAGAGAAAATCAGCAACTGACTCAGCACCGAATGTATTGGCTCAAAGTATCTTATTCAAAGGATAATATAATTTTGTGGATGAATAACAGTAATAGTTGGGCTTAAGATAATTAGGATAAAATTCATGTGTGGGTTTGTACACATCCCAAGTGCTGGGAGAGATGCAAGTGACTTCTTTTGTTGAATTTTCTTGTAAGCTTGCAATCTGGAAAAGCCTTGTTAACAGGGTTATGGCATTTTATAGCAGGTCCGCACGTTCACTGCCTGAGAGGGGGTGTTGGATTTTCTTAGATAATGGCTCTACCAGAGAGACAGGAACCAGAGATCACAGACTGTGGAAAACACAGGGATCACAAGGATTATTGGATATCAAATAAGCCCTTCTAGGGTTGTGTGCTCTCAATGAACTACTGTCCAGCCCCCTTTCATTCTTTTTCCACATACTTGCTAGCTTTGGGATAGTTTAAGAATGTCCCACTTTGCCTCCTGCATATTCTGTGCCAGTGAATATCCTTAGGTGAGCAAATAGGTGAAAGAGGGAATTTTCTGGAATACTGATGAAATGTGAAAAAGTATGTCTGTTTCTCACCCTTATGTCCAAAGTGATACTGGCTGAAACGTAAATGATTCTATCATCCTCATAAAGAACATGTGTCGAAGGACTCAGTTTTCTCTTTACATGACAGTACTGTGCCTGAAACCTCTTCAGATGCCACTCCGGTGTTTTGATAGAGGCAGAGGGAGCATTTTGCTTGCCTTTGCCAAAAGCCAAATTACAGGCAATGGGAACAAGTGAACTCTTTTTCAAGGATGAAAACGAATATGTTTGTTTAGTGGTGGTGTAATGTTTTCCTTAGAGCAAATGTTCATCCTTACTGATTCTGCATGTGTTCTGGATTCATGCTGTAGTCACACTTTAGATTAAAATATCTTCCTTTTTTAGGCAGATCTCATTATTTCTCTCTTTCTTTCATCATTTTCAACCTCGTCCTTCCCAACCTCCCCTTGTTCCTAAGTCCTGTTTTATGGCTTTTGTATTGATCTGTTTCCTTTCCACTTTGCTGGTGTTGTGCTGCGGCGCTGCTGTCCTCTCTGTCACTCTCTCCTCCAACTGAGGCTTTGTCATGTTGCTCAGAAACCCTTGTGATCTTCCCCAAGCTTTGTCTTTTAAAATTAACTCGCTTCAGTACTTGTGTTAGTAGGTCATGCTAGAAATATTTTAATGTAACAGAAGAAATTGCTGTGCACAGATATTTTAGGGATATGCTTAGAGTTGTTACACTGTTGATAAAGAGTATGGTAAAGACTAGGACTTAAATACAGCATCAAGAGAATGACTCTAATTAATAACCTTCTTTTCCTACAGTTTGGTGTTAGAATGAACAAAATAGTAACAATAATGAGTGAGGCTTCAGAGACTGATAATGGTCAGGGGTTTACAGAATACACAAGCACACATATAATCCTGACTGTTAGGTGTAACGATTTTATTCACAAAAGTGAATGGAATTCAGCCCATTTCTGGGGCTTTCCAGTACCAGACAGATGTGGACACATTGGAGAGAATCCAAAGAAGGGCCACAAATATTAAGGACTTGGAGTATCTCTCTTGTGAGGCAAATCTGAGAGACTTGAGACTGTTCAGCCTGGAAAAGACTCAGTGGGATCTTACCAGTGTCTATAAATACCTGAAGAGGGATGTGTAAAGAAGATGAAACCATATGCTTTCTAGTGGTACCCAAATACCAGGAAAAAGGGCCATTGACACACTGGAATACGAGATATTCCATCTAAACATCAGGATGCACTCAGGATGCACTTATTTATTGTGTGGATGGCTGAACACTTGCAAAGGTTGCCCAGAGAGGCTGTGGAAACATGTCCTTGGAAGTCAAAACCTGCTGAACACAGTCCTGGACAACCTGCTCCAGATGGTTCTATTTGAACATTAGGGCGTTGGATTAGATGACCTACCCCTTCCAACCTTAATCAATCTGTGATTCTATGTTCTTTTATATTTTCCCAACAATGATTTAAGACAATCTCTATTCTTTATCACTGTTCTGGTAAAACTAGTTAGGAATTTATCTTTTGTTGGAATCAATTATTTTAATATTGTATAATATGAACCTTCTGAAGAAGTAAAGGAGGCAAGACTATCAGGATAAAAATGATTGCTGTTTTCACCTTCAGAGCAAGTGTGTGAATATCACAGTAGCCACCTGCTAATGCTGATGTGGAATTACAGCTACAGATGGGGTGTCTAATAGCCAGTGATTAAGGAGAGTAAAGACTTTTCTTTGTTGTATCATTCCATTACAAAAAAATAAATGAAAAAAAAAAAGACAGTGCTTTCATGTGCCAGGATCTAGACTGAGTCAAATGGCTATCTGCAGGAAATTGAAAATTAAATTGCTTAAAATAAGTCAACTAACTTCTAAAATTTCTTTTTCTTTTGTTTTGATATTCAAATAGTGGAAGCTCTACATTTGGGAACACTGATGGCAGCACATGGTTATTTTTTTCCAATCTCAGACCATGTTCTAACACTAAAGGATGATGGCACCTTTTATCGATTCCAGGTAAGTGTTTTTGAGATGTCCTTGACTTGTGCAAAGGGAGGCTTATGTTAAAGAACTCACACTAAGGTTTATAGCAAATTTTAGCAATACTTTCTCTCTTATGTAACTTAGTATGTAGTAGCAGTTCCTCTTAAAGTTAAAAATGGTAGAAGGATTGAATTTAGAAAATGAGGACAATATCTTGTGCTAAGATGATAATGGCCTTTTTAACCCCTAGGCTTAGTAAGTGTGATAATGAAAACTGTATAAGTATTTTGGAAATATAGTAAAGGAAATGATATTATCTTATTGACTATGATTCCTAAAATATTCTTAATTTAGACGGGGAGTTATTTTTCTTATTAAGCCTTAGCAGAGATCTGATTAAGAATGGAGGGTGATGTAGTTACTCTTATGTGATGATTTCCATATAGAATCATAGAATCAGAATCCTTAGAGTTGGAAGGAACCTTCAAAGGTCATCTCATCCAGCACTCCTCAAATGAACAGGGACATACACAAGTAGATCAGGTTGCCAGAGGCAACCTGATCCTGCCTCCCCTTGGGAGTCTCCAGGGACAGGGCATCAACCACATCACTGGGCAGCCTGTTCCAGTGCCTCACCACCCTCACTGTAAAAGCTTTTTTTGTTTATCCAACCTAAATCTACCCTTTTTGAGCTTGAAGCCTTTTCCCCTTGTTGTATCACAACAAACCCTGCCAAAGAGTTTGTCCCCTTCTTTTCTGTAGCTCCCCTTTAAGATACTGAAAGACCACTATTAGGCCACCTCAGGAGCCTTCTCTTCTGCAAGCTGAAGAGCCCCAGCTCTCTCAGCCTGTCCTTGTAGGAGAGGTGTTCCATCCTTTGGGTCATTTTTGTGGCCCTCCTCTGGACACACTCCAACAGGTCTATACCTCTTCTGTACTGAGAACTCCACATCTGGATACAATACTCCAGGTGAGGCCTCAGCAGTGCAGAATAGAGGGGCAGGATCACTTCCCTTGACTACTGTTCTGTCCAGGCTTCTTTTGATGTGGCCCAGGATACAGTTGGCTCTGTGAGCTGTAAGGGCACGTTGGCTCATGTCCAGCTTCTCATCCACCACTACCTCCAGGTTGTTTTTGGCAGGGCTCACTCAGTTTTTTCTTTTCCCAGCTTGTATTGGTAGTAAGGGTTACCTCAATCCAAGTGCAAGGTCTTGCCCTTGGATTTGTTGAACCTCATGAGATTCACCTGGTCCCACTTCTCAAGGCTATCTAGGTCCCTCTGGATGGAATCCCATCCCTCTGGTGTGTTGACCGCACCCCACAGATTGCTGTCATCAGAAAACTTGCTGAGGCTCCACTTGGCCCCACTGTCAGTGGCACTGATGAAGATATTAAAGAGTATCGCTATTAGCACTGACCTGTGGTGGACGCTACTTGTCACTGATCTCCATCCAGACATAGAGCTACTGACCACAACCCTCTGGACTCAGTCCTGCAGCCAATTCTTTGTCCATTGAACAGTCCACCCATCAGATCCATATCTTTCCAATTTGGAGAGAAGGAGGTTGTGGGGCACCTTGTCAAAGGCTTTACTGAAGATGAGATAGATGATATGAGTGGTTCTTCCATAGTCCATTGGTGCAGTGACACCATTATAAAAGGCCACTAGGTTAGTCAAGCAAGACATGCTGGTTCTCCCATATCATCTCCCTGTCTTCCATATGACTTAACATAGCTTCCAGGAGGATCTTCCATAGTGCATAGGTAAAACTGACAGGTCAGTAGTTCCCAGAGTCATCTTTTTTACCCTTCTTAAAAAGGGTGTGATTTTGCCCTTTTTCCAGGGATTTCACCTGATCGTCATGACTTTTCAGTTATCACTGAGTGTGACACAGCTATTTCCCTCAGGATTCTGGGGTGCGTCTCATCAGGACTCATAGACTTGTGGATGTTCAGTTTCCTCAGGTGGTCACAAACCTGATCTTTGCTTACTGTGGGAGGGACTACCAAATCAAACATTTGAGGGCTGTGTGAGGAGCAGTTATCAGAGAAGACCAAGGCAAAAAAAGTTAAGTACCTTAAGTACTATGAAACTGATGATAGTAATTCCAGTCTGGAAACCCTGCTCTGTTAGATCTAACTGTGTTAAACACTTATTGAAAAATATCTGTTCAAAGAAAATATATTATTTTCAAGATATTTAAATTTAAATTTGTCTTTAAAAATGTTTGAATAAGGAGTCATTAAATAGTAGAATAAAACTGAGATTGTGGTCTTTAGGATTCAGAAGAAAACAGTGGTACATTGGAGATCAAACATAGTCTAAAGAATTGTACTAAGTGATTTGCTGTCCAGTACTTTCATTGATGTTTTGGATTCAGTTCTATTCTACAGAGTCACATAAGGGAGGACAAAGAGTCATAGTATTTGGTCTGAAATAAAAGTTTTGAGTGAGTATAACTAAATATCTATAGCATGACCTCATAAGAAAGAGAATGGCTATTGTTTAAATGCATACAATATTATTGTATGCTCATATCGCGAGTCCTGTGGGTCAAACAGTGCAAAAAACCCTGCTTTTCAGCAGAACAGTACATTATATCTGTGTGTGGGTAATACAGAAAGAAATCACTTCAAGCCTTCTCCCCAGGATCCACAATCATTTCTGATTCTGGAAAGGGAACATGAAGAAAAAGTTTTCCCTCCTGTGGTTCTTTATCCTCATATTCAGTATAAATAAGAGAGTGATGGCATATGGGTGAAGGGGTTTACTACTGAGGGAAAGGTATTTATGTGGTTGTGAAGTAAGCAAAAAGTAGAAAGAAATCATGCAGTGGATAAGGCTTCAGTTACTGGCTCTTTCCATGAGCAGTGATCAGGACAAAATATCTGAGGATTTTCTTTTGCAGAGAATAGGACAAATATATAGGGGTGCTGAACGCTGACTTCTGCATTGCTACTAGCCTACTACTGATTCAAACATGAGAAAACATCACCTCTGCTAGCATGATATTTCTTTTGAAGGAAAGTGTAGATGAGAATGAATTGCATTGTGAGTAGCTGAAAGCACTGCAGGTCACCTGTTGCAAGCTTTCATCAGAGAGCTTTACAGCCTATGTGATTGGACATGAACGTTTAGTTAGGTTTAGATGGTAAAGTGATGTCTACTGATTTATGTAAATTAAAGACTTAGCACCTATTTGACATATGCAAGTGAAATAAGTTATTTTCCTCAAGTGTTACTTGGTATATAACTGCAGTACTTCAGTGTTTTTCTGCTTTGTGGCACTCGTTGAATTGCTATTAGTATGCTAAGAATGTTACAACACTTTAATTTTACCCATTTATGTATAACACAAGATAAATTTATAGTGGTGTCAAACTGTTACCTGGACTTGTACCAGCCAGATTTGTCACTAAAATTCCACATTCCTTACCAAAACAAGGCTAACATAAAATCTACTACTGAGGCTGTTAATTTGAAAGATGAAGATAACTCTATAGAGAAAATAACTGTAAATGTGTGAATGCTGCACTGGAATAGCAGTTTAGATGCTTCAGATACAGAACCCCCTGATGTTGGACAGGATTTATAAATTTCTAGATAGTAAACAGAAAGAGAAAACACTGCACCTGCCAGCAATGAAAAGTTCAAAAGCCATCCCTGCAGAGAAACCTTTGCCTACAATAAAAAAGCCTGACCTGCAAAAAACAGGCTAGCTAGAATAATGTTCTCCATTGAGTTTCCTTTTTCATGTTCCAGAGGATGACGCATTCACTCCTGACAGTAAAATTACTTCCAGTTTGTTTTAAACAAGCTACTGTTGTATAGAAAAAGCTAAAAGCAGAAGAAATTGTGCTTCATTTGCACAAATGCCCTTCTACAGGCAAAATTATGCTTTTTCAGTTATTACTCTTGCAACCAAGAGGGCTGTAAAACTGTAGTTGTATCTGCTTTTTAAAACAATGTGGCTTTAGAAATAAACAATCATTTCTTATTATTCTTTGACTTACTTCATTTTATTTGGGTCAGTTTCTGCTATAACTATATAACTAAAAGGAGATAGATAGATATTATTTATCTTACTTAGAGAAAGGTGAGTTCTAATTGGTCTCAACAAAGCAAAGCAGAAACTTAGGTTTAATTATACTTTTTGAATCGTCCGGAACATAAGGCATATTGCCTTTGCATGTTATTTAAAGCTGAGGCCAAAGAAGGAATTGAATATCTGCAACCTACCAGGAAGGTAGCTACTCAAAGGCTAGTATATATGAGGGGCATAAATAAGCAAGGTGCACTTTGGAAAGATCTTCTAGGGGCCAGGAGTTACTCACTGAGTGCCTTTCATCAGTATCTACATAGCTGATAATATGGCTGACCTGGTGAGGATCCCCTGATTTACCCTTTCAGCTGCTATGCTTCTGTAATGGCTTCTGAGGGAAAGAATGTTGACTTATTTTACGAATTACTTACTCATTATAGTGTCTTTCAACATTCTTAATGAAAGTAGTGTTTTCTAATACTTTTTTTTTTAAACAAACTCCTAGAATGCTTGAGGCTTTTGATAATCACACTCTTCTTTATGAGATTGATTTGTGATGTAATATAATTTAATTTTCAGAGGTTAAACCCTAACCCTAACCCTAATCCTAAAGTTTAGATTCTGTAATTTTATTACTTAAGTTGAAAGGCATACATAGGTGAGAAAGAATGTGGAAATGGGAACAAAATTTAATCTTGTGAAAGCTTGATTCTGGTGAAGATAGCAGCAAAACTCATGCTTTTGGCAAGATGGTTTCATCTGTGATGTTTTCTGTCCTATCACTGTAATGCTTTCTTGATGAATGCATTTCTCTCTCCAACCTTGTTTTTGTATATCTGAAGTGGAAACATAGGAATCATTCTAGGGATCTGTCATGGTTCTATGATTTTTGTTATTGGTATTCCGCATCATAACATCATGTAGGGCAATGGGACTTGAAGAGTTAATATTCCAGTTCCATGGACTGCTGAATTTCTGGTGCCTGGTTCTCAGAAGAGAAGAAGACTACAGCCCCAGAGTACTTTGCTTTCCCGTTTTCCACTCAGAGAGAAACATAAAACTACACCCAGGTCCTGAGACTGCCTCTTTTTGCCACTTAGTGTCTTTGTTGCCAAATAGTGTAGAGCATGAAGTGTGGGGGATCCTCATGTCTTAGTGGCAATTATATTGCTGCCAATATGACTGAGTCACCCTGCTCAGCTAACCACCTCTCAACTCAGTCCTGATCTGGCCTCTGGCTGTTTTAAACCTTTAAGGTGTTTTTGAATTTCTCAGCTCTCTAGTCGTTGCCCACTGTCTTGCTGCATCATATGTGCCTTGGGAGAAGCATTTTATTGGAAGCCATACTTTGCAATAAAAAAAAGAAGCAGCTTATCTTTTACAGACTTGACAAATTTTGTTTGGAAATTGCAAGTATGAGAACTAATTCATTGTCTCTTTGGTTCATATTCAGGTGCTGTTGAGGTTTCAAAGAGGGAAAAATCGTTTGTCTTCTGAGTGTCCTATCAGTGCCCTTTTTCTCTTTTTTAATTCTCCTTAGACACACTTTTACATTCTGTGATTCTCTGAGGAAAAACTTCTTACTTTGAGGGTGACAGAGCACTGAAACAGACTGCCCAGAGAGGTTGTGGAGTCACCTCTGGAGATACTCAGAACCTGCCTGGATGCTTTCCTCTGTAACCTGCTATAGAGGATCTGCATTAGCAGGGGAGTTTGACAAGATAATCTCCAGAGGTCCCTTCCCAGTCCTACAATTCTACGATTTTGTGATATGCAAAGGAAGGTTTTTGAGTGATTTGAATATTCCTCCCGCGTACCAGTTACTGGATTTAAAAAAATGTTATGGAACAGAGCAGCTTCAGAGACAGTTCTTTTCTTACTACTATCAGCAGTGGTAGCTGATGATTCTTTCCACAGTAATACAGTTTAATGCATAGAAATTCACCATGATCTATAAGAACTGATAGGCAACACCGATTTTCACAAGTGACTGTTTCATTATTTCAGATATTATTATTGATTAAATTAATGCTAGAGCCAAAACATAGCTATTTATTTTATCACAGGATCTCTTACCATGCATGGCAGCCACTTCTAACAAATTGTTTAGTGCAGAACAGGCACTATGCTATGGGATTTTCTTTCATGTGACTTTATTAAAAGGAGGATTATGGATTTCTGTGGTTAGTATTGGCTTATAATATGTCTATAATTCAAGAGAAACAGAGTGCTTTTTTGAGTGCAAAACCAGTGCTTTCCAATGGTCACAAAGATCCTTATGACAGCTTGTTCTGTTCTGAGTACTTAAATGTTTCCGTGATAGCACATGTTGTGCTTGGTAAGCCTCTTTTCTCTAGCTGCTGACTGGTCGCTTATTCAAATTGCAGATACAGTTAAACAAAGTGCCTTATCAGTTCATACTGATAAAAACTGGCAGCATTGTTTCTGCCTGTGCTGATAAACAGTACTTGACTTTCTCCAAACTGTTCTACCACCCACCTTCCTTCCGGCTATAAGTGGGATGTCATGGCAAAATGACAAATGTTCCCTCTTAAATACTTGTTCATGATGAGCTGCTACACATTTCCTGCTGAGGAAAAGTAAAATTCTGTCAGGTTTTCTACATTTTTTGAAGAAAGCTGGTTGATATTTTATAGTTTTGCCTTTGAAAATGGTCATGTTCGGTTAAAACATTTTATACCATGTCTGAAACTCTCCTGGGGAAGGAATTTACCTAAGCAAGGTTTCTAGATCTTGAGACAAGGTACATTGGTTGTATAATGTTTGTATTCTAGGAATATGTGGTACTTAATGAATATTGTAATAATACTTCAGGATACTCTGAATACAATTTGTTAAAACAATCTTTGTTAGCATAGCCCAGGTATAGATAAGTTCATTTCTGCGGGGAGAGTCTCCTTGCGTGGCTGTGGGATTGTTTTAGTAGATCAGGTGAGAGCAGACAGCTTTCTTCTTTGCACACCCTTCCTCTTCTCATTCCACACCCTTCCTCTTCTCATTCCTAACCACATTCCTTGAGACCAGAGATCTTTCTGTTGATATTTTCTTACTTCCTAATCTTTCCTTGTCAAATAAAGTAAAAAACATTGTTACATAGTCTTCATAAATAAACTCTCCAGCAAATACTTCTGTGGGGTTATTAGACATCTGGACTGTGACTCTGTGTGAAGAGTTTTGGAACAGAAAATATGTGAACTCAGCCCTTACATTATAGAATTATATATTATCCCCTTCCTTCACTCTGCTGTCCACTTCTTTTTTAATGTAGCCCAGGATACAGTTAACCTTCTGGGCTATCAGTGTACACTGTTGTTTGGCTCATGACCAGCTTCTCCTCCACCAGGAATCCCAATTCCTTCTCCACAGGACTGCACTCAAATAATCCTTCTTCCAGTGTGCATTCACACCTGAGGTTCCCTTGACCTAGATGTACTACCTTGTATCCATACTTGTTGAACTTCAGTTAAGTTCACAGGGGCCAGGTTTCCAGGTCCCTTTGAAAGGCATCCCTTCCTTCTGTTCTATCAACTGCACCACTCAGCTTGGTGTTATCAGCAAATTTGCTAAGAGTGGACTTGATCCTACCATGTAGGTTGTTAATAAAGATGGTTAAGAGCACTGGTCCCAAGGCAGACCCCTGAGAGACACCACTTGTCACCAGCCTCCACCTGAACCTCCTTGGTGGAGCCTTTGATTACAAACCTCTGACTAATAAAGTATTCCACTTTATCCATTGTGCTTGACACATGGAAGGTAGATTAAGACCAGAACTTTAAGACTGATAATACCAAACATTTACGCAAGAAAATATTGAGTACATCTTTGGGGAAATGTCAGTCATTTCAGCTACGTACAAGTTTGTTGTTGATAAATTCTTTTTCCCACAGAAACACAGAGTAATAAAAATAATTTAATAGAATCAGATTTTATATTAAGTTTCATTAAAAGTGTTTATGCTATTTTAAGTGTGGGTTTTAGATTTTCTTTCAAAATCTTAATCCTGTCACCTACTGTTATTTTTTATGCCTAGCCCTAGGAGAATTTCTCTTGTCTTTACTCCCACCAGTGTCATTTCCTGCTTTGGAGGTGAATAATAGTTGTCTAGTCTTTGTTTGGGGCTTTCTTTTCTATGAATAAACCTAAAGCTTACCGACATGAAAACGTGGTTTTCCTTAAGCATTCTGTGATGTATTTTATCAGGTCTCTATCTGAGCTCATAAATTACTTTTCTTCCTGATTTTTTTTTTCCTGTACTTTGCCTTATAGTCTTATCTCAATTTCATATTAATTTTGGGCACATTCACATAGCTGATTGTGAGGAAACTTGAACTTTGTTCCCACTGGGAGCCTCCTGGCTTGAGGCCAGCCTTGGCCACCCTGCTGCACTGGAGCTGTTGAGCTGTGTTTCTCAGCAGGTCCCATTAAATGCATTCAAGCACCATGCAGACAAGGTCACAGCTTGCAGCTGGGAGACTGCTTGTGCTTTCTTAGTTCAGAGCCACAGCAAAGAGAGCTCATACCTGCTTGTTATTCCCTGCCAGGAAGATCTGTGTCTTTCACAGTCACCCTCCTTTTGGAGGCTCAAACAAGGAATGCATTCAAAAGCCATATGTGCTTATATGTACTGTTACATGGGCCCCTTTCCTATGTTACAACATTTTCTTTGTGAATTTTCTCTTTTGGCTTACCTTATAACACACTATAAAATCTTTTTATAAGGATTTATTGTGTACTTTGCTAATTAAAACTTATGTTCTATTTTATCTTCTCTGTTTTTATGTCTAGAGGGTTGTTGACATGGGATGGCTTAGACTCTTCCTTACTAGCATACATATTCATGTTTGCTTTTTTGAATTATTTTTTTGAGGTTTAGCTAGTTGGAGATTGCTGGTGTGATTTTTCTGGTCTGTCATTGTGCTTTCTCTCTAAGGGTAACTGAACACTTAATAATGTCTCTTTCAGTAACTGTGATCTCCCTTCCACCTCTTCTACCATTAGTTAAGTTTCCCAAGGGACCTTCCTTGCCTAACAAAAGGTCTCCAAAGAGACCTTCTTTGGCATTGTCTCAAAATCTCATAGGTTGGAGTTAAAAACAGAAGACAGAATTTATTTTTCAAATATTGTCAGGGGAGGGGGTTATCTAGTATCTCAAGAGAAATCTGAAGTTTTAATGAGAAGTTTTGCAAGTATTTCCCAAATTGTAAGAATCTTTGCCATTTTACTTCTGAAAGGGTCTTCCACTGTATCTTTCTCCAGCCGTCTTCCACCATAGCTTGCTACTCCTTCACAAACAGTATCTGAACTCTAGCCAGTTTCAGCTCAGAATCTATTTGAGTGAGCAAGGTTTCTATGTGTTTGATATCCCCTCTCATTGGATTCTTCATCGGTAAGTTTAGCTTGAACAAATCTAAGTAGATGTTGTTGAGCCTATGTTCTTAGGCGTCTCCTAAAATGCACTTTATGTCTCAAAGGAAGGACTGCTCTCTCTCCCCACGTCTGAAAACTTAAATGAAGGTAACTTGGTGCTTTATATGATTGACATGGTTAAATTATTTTCATGCCTTCTTGCTTCTCCAGTGTTTGCTGGGTGCTGCTGATTTTGTTCAGAAGTTCATTTTCTCTTTCCATCTGTGCTTATAGTACTCATTTTTAGTGGCACAATGAAGGAATAGTTTGTAGGAAGAATGACTTGTTACTTCTTTACTAGAGAGAAAGAAAAAAAAGATGGCTATAAATTTGTCTCAACCTTTAAAGTTAGTTAGTTTGTGATTTTATTTTTTCATCTTTTAGCTCATTCTTATTACTTAGTAAAAAACAAGTCTTAAATTGCAGTTATTAAAGTTGATAGGTCATTTTCACAGTGGAGGGATTTTTCACAAATATCTTTAACCTGATAGTAGGTGTGAATGTGTCACCCTTCAGTCCTGTTGATATTTAGATAAGCATTAAAATAATTTTGAGGTACGTGGGCAGCAAGAGAGGGTTCCATTTGTGTAGCTGAGAGACCTTTGAGAAAAAAAACAATAAGGAAGACAGAGTGAAGCAGAAAGGGAGCCTAAGGAGGTACCTATAATTTGAAATACACCTGCTCAGACTAATCCACATATTTAGTTAGGTTAATCTAACTTCTCAAATTATATATTCTTGTGGGCCTACATATATAAAAGAATGCATTTAGTATAAATACCGTAGTCCTTTAAATTTTCACTAGAAGGTTAACTTTTTAAAAATGAAGTTTTTGATGTGAAAAATCCCTATATTGTTTTATATTCCTCATTTGTTAGACAAGAAATGTTTTAGCAATGGCATTCATATAGATTTCATGATCACTGTATTGAACTACTGATCTTTTTATTGTCTTTTCATTAAGAAGTCATATTTTAAATGTTGTTAAATAATTAGGAAAAAAATAGACTTCTATAAATGAAAACAAATTTGATAACTATGAAAACAGGATATGCTAATTAGCATTTTTAACAAATAACTTCTAGAAAACAGTATTGAGGATTAACAAACAATAAAGAAATCTCTCCAAAATTGAGAACTGAATGTATCCAAAAGTATATTCCATCTTTTCTGCCTCTAAAACTGATTCTTAGGTCATGTGATGAGTATGTTGCTAGGGAAGATGAAAAAGAACCTCACTACCTAACCTTGTGTTTTTTGTTCCCTTAACTTTAAAAATAAAAAGAACACGTTGTTCTTTGCCAATGCCATTCTGACACTAGTGCAATAAATGAGCATACAAAAGTAATTTTCTATTTTGATGTCTATTTCAAAATCATCAAGTTAATATTATAGTAGACCTACCAAAAATGTAAATCAATTTTGAGAAACAGTATCAATCCAAGAACTGTATAATGCTTGCATTGTCTAACTTGAAATCCCTACTGTTTTTGTTTTGTCTATAGACACCCTATTTTTGGCCATCAAATTGTTGGGAGCCGGAAAACACAGATTATGGTCAGTGTGGAAATCTTTCCTATTTATTTCGGGAATTATGTATTATATGAATGAAAATATAATTGCAGTCTATCTTGTTTAATCATTCCACTGTTAAAAGCATAATTAATGTCATGTAATTCCTGTGCAACAATTGCTGATATTGAAATAAATGTGTTGTTACCCTTTTCAAAGTTTATTAAAATTGAAGTCAGATTTGGTGTTAATCTGAGAAAATAAAAAATTGTCAAAGGGCACCCAATCTATTTTACCATTTACATTTTCTATTTGTGCCAGGAAGTGTAATCATTTACAGTGACAAAGTCTCAATGAAGCAGAACAAATTTTATTGAGAGTTCTACAATACTTGTTCTCAGATTCTGACCCAAAGATGTAATGAGTTTAGGACTCTTATTTTTGATAAGTGATGTGTAAAATTATTTGCTGTAGTTCTAATATGAAGTGCATTAGAAAATGCCTTTTTTTACTTCCCCATTTTTGGATTTCTATTCATAATTTACACGCTATAATTACTGATGTGTACTTAGACTTGCAAAAAATCCTCCAGGCTAAGCTTTTCAAAAATGATAACGAGAATTAGGTGTCTCTTTACAGCAAACAGTAACCTAATTTTTCCATAAAAAGAAATTATCTATGTACTGTCTCCATTCCAGGGCAAACTGTAAGTATTCCCCTCATCTGAAGGTAAGGTCGCTTATTTAGGGCACTAAGCACGTATGGTATGTGATACCTTACCTTTAAAGAAGCTAAAATTTTGAGTCTCTACCATCTTTTGGAAATTTAGGTAGGTGTTCACTAGTAATATGAATTCAGTCGCAATGCTTGGAAGCTGAAAACTGCAGAGGTCGTTCTAAGGATATGTCCTTGTTTCAGCTGGGACAGAGCTGATTTTCTTCATATTGTCTGGTATGAAACTGAGTTTTGGCTTTGTCCAGGTTTATCGGTATTCCATATTAGGAGAAAAATGATGTTGAGAACACACCAGTGTTTTAGTTGCTGCTGAGCAGCAACTGGGACGTTTCAGTTTCTCAGCTTCTTATAATGTCTTGGCAGTAAAGAGACTGGGGGGCACTAATTGCTGGGAGGGGACAGAAGCAGGGCAGCTATCCTAAATTGGCTGAAGGGACATTCCATGCCATTTGACATCATCCAGAACTATAAAACTAGGACCCACTCCCCTGCCTGGTGGATCCCCTTTCATGTTATCTTCAAGCAGAGGGAGGTGACTTAAAGGAAGAGGAGTCACAGCTTAGCATCTCAGGCAGTCTCCATCCCAACCTACCTCAGTTCCTCAGGTGCCCCTGTGTAATAGGTTTGAGGATCTGGAAAATGAGGAAGAGATGAATAAGGATGCAGTGGGAGAGCCACTTGTGAGGTTGTCTAGGGTGAGGCAGTTGACTTCACATCTCAAGACTGCCTCCGCCAAAAAGGAAAGAAAAGTGACAGAAAGACTTCAGGGGACTGGGATGCCTAGTGAACAGAGTGAGCATACATGTATTATTTTCCTCTATCCCTTCAGTGGCAGAGAAGAATACTGAGAGGAGCAGGAAAACCCATCACATTAAACCGTGGCTCAGAGGCTGGTGCAATCACATGAATTTTGGTTCTTTTGACCATGGGGAGGTTTACTTGGTGCCTATCCTGATTGCTGATGATTCTCACCTGTCTCAAATGGGGAAACAAATCCTTGCCCAGAAGCTGGCAGGGCTCATTGAGAGGGCTTTAAATTAGGTATGAAGTGGGAAGGGTATAAAACCAGGCCTGATCCTAGATGAGCCTAGGGGAATTATGATGGAACTAGGGGTGAGGAAGGGGCTCAGCTGAAGTGCATCTACACCAATCCACACAGCATGGACAGCAAACAGGAGCTGGAAGCCATTGTGTGTCTGGCAAACTGTGAGTTCATTGCCATTACAGAAACAGAGGCAAATTACATTTGCAGCCTGTGGATTTTTTTCCCCGATGACCTTATGTAAATATAGAGGGAAGATAAGGGGAGAACAGAATACAGCTGCTTGCGTTAAGGATCACATCTCCATTGTAAATAAATGGTCATTAGAAGAAAAAAGAAAATAAAGAGAATAAAGAATAAAGAAAACTCAAATAAATAATATTCGAAAATCCAAAATAGGATAGAAATGATTTGACAATATTTTATTCTATCGCAAATCCACTTCAACGAGATTCTGCAGATTTTCAAACTAATTGTTACTTACTAGAAAATATAATAAATAGATTTATTTTTTTTTATTACAGATACGTAAGTGCATTTAGTACTTGTCATATATTATAGTGCTGTGCATTGCTTCTGTTTTCTTGGATATATTCTGAGCAAACTCAAATTTCTGCCTCCTAAAACAAATGAATAGCAGGATTTGGTGTTTTTCAAGCAAGAAAAGAAAAAATCTGCTTTATGTGTAATCTTTCTTTATCAAAGAAAATAACTCTCTATGAAACTGACCTTATTTTACAAGTCTATTAAAGCACGCTACAGCTTTATTATAATTTAGAAATTATGCCCAACCGTTGATGTTTACTTACCTGTATGTGGGCTGCTGTCCAGAACACAGAATACAGACAGAAAATAATTAATCTTTAACCAGAGATGAAATGAGTTAATGTATGTGTTGATTTATTAGCGGAGCTAGCTCAAAAATAAATATCCTTTCAATTTTATAAAGTATGTTATCATTTCTAAAATATTATGTGTTGCCCCACATTAGCTTGTAACATTAAAAAGGATTAATTAAAAAAATATATCCGAAGAAAATGTAAGAAAAATAAATCTTCCAAAATTTCAAGAAATTTCAGACAAGTTCTACTAATAAAGCAGTAGTACACTGCTATGTCTCGGTGACGAAATTGGCTTGGATTAATTTAATAAATATCAAAGCGGAAGTGTGCAGCCCTTGGCTTTGATTTTAACAAAATAGTGACCAGATGGTCTTTCTGATACTAATAAAAGTTAATATTCACAAATGGCAGGAATTCTTCTCTTGAAAGTCATGCTGTAATATATCGCAGGATAGATACCTCAAATTGCAACTATTTTATTTGAATTAGGATTCTTTTATTCCATCTGTTGAAGAAACCCATTTTAATGCCATATGTCTTAGAGTCCACCCATGCAGGACATGTTGTTCTCTGCAGAATCTCACTGGTGTCAGTGGGATCTTATTAATGAAAATAATTATGCACATCTCATATTTTTAGTGTTTGTGTTTTTGCTTGTTTGTTTGTTTTAAAAGGATGATATAGTTTAACTCACTTTGCATTTTCTGTGAGTTAAATCATATTCCTGAATTCCAATTTGGTTTTATGACAAATAGAATCAAATCTCAGTTCAAAGCACTGTCTCTGAAAATGAATGGCTGAATGTACTACCTACCTATAATCATCTTTTTTCTTTTTTTTTTTTTTTTTTGACTAATTTATTTTCTTTTCCTGGCACTTTTAAAACAGCTCATGTCATTAAGATACAATTAAAGATGGAAGGTTTAATATGTTTCATTTCCAAACAGGTAAATATTGGTCACATATGAAATTAGAAATTATAATTCTTTATACATTTGGCCTCCGGTCTCATGGAATTAGTCTGTTTCTACTGGAGGTGCAGTGACTCAAAACTTACACATTTGAGGGGTTCAAGTCACTGAATGAGATAAATAATAGAGGGGTTCAGGGGAAAAGTTTATTCACAACCAAATGCAAACTGATTTGATATTTGAGAATCTCAAGACAAATTCTAAGCAAACCAAGGGAAATATCTGTAGCAATACAAGAGTCAGATAAGAATTTCAGATGTATAAGATATGAAGGACAATTAGTAACTTTTAATCATTTTCTCTCTAGTATGCTTTTGCTGAAGTTCAGACTCGGAAGTGTCTGAGACATAAAGACATTTTCTTACACTTTATTGATTATTAAAAAAAGATGTTCAAAGATAGTCAGGGGTCAATTTTGTAAGTACCACAGTCACTTATGATGTAAAAGAAGTTGGAACTAATACTAGACGACAATAATCAATTGTATCTATATAGTTGCAAGAGGATCTGTTTCAGCCTTGTAATTTTGGTGTGTGCATTCCCACTACGTGAGTTAGAAATGGAGGAGTTTTGCAGAGTCTTGGGAGGTTATAGAGAACAGGGTAAAAAACTGATACTGCAACATGGGTTTAAGAGCATATGACCATGTGTTTTATAAATTGCATCAAATTATTATATTATTAATATTAAATCAATATATTTAAAGTACTTTCTGTTCGGAAGAATAACAAATCTTGATAATGTATTTATGTTTAGTAGCCTTCCAGGTAAAGACGTGCTGTAAATGCAGCATTCTAGGAAATGTGAACACGTACAGAATAAAATGCCTTAATTAATTACTCCCTTTACAAAATATATGCTATCTATCTAGATAAAAACAAGTGCTGCATGTATACTTCCATGGTAATTCCATAAATATTCGTGATGCTTCTATCCAGCTGAGTTGCAGTAAAATGCAGAAATCATCTACTTTTGTAATGTGAAAGCTTTTGTCTCATAGTTATTGTTCTCCAGCATTTCTGTGGAATCAAGATTCTGTCCTTTTAAAATTTGCTTGATAATTCATCTAACAAGTCAGTCCATACAAAGCGTCCATCCTAAAGGAAACTTTCTTACCACCTAAGAGTAAACTGAGAAAGACCTCTCTCTGTTCAGCATCTGCTGCTCCTTTCTGAACATGAGCCACGGCACTTCCTCTGCCAAGCTTGCAGCCGCACTAAAATGTACATAGCATTCAAAAAAGAATTGCTATCATGCATCTTTTTTTTTTTTCACATATTGAAATTTTTCACATAATTTTCTCGCTAGCATTTGTTGCCTACTTACTTTATGTATAACTAGCTTCAAATCTCTATCTGAAATATTGATTTCCTTAAGGATTTTCTTTCTTGCACATCTTTCTGCATTGTTTTCCATGGAATAACTGACAAGGAGGAGGACTGTACAGAAGAGGTATTATGTCCTTTCTTTGCCCAAATGCTCAGGAGGGATTCCCTTGGCAACAGCTTAGCAGTAAGCATTGTCGATTTGAGAAATATTAAGCTGTATTGCTTGCCTGAACTCTGCTGGAAAACTGCATGTGCTCAGCATCTCTGGAAATGAATCCGTAAATATGAGTCAGTAGCTTGGGGCAAACTGGTAGCAAAGTAGCATTTTTCTTCTATATAAATTGTCAGATATGAATAAAAATGTATTTGTTAAAATTTATGCCATGAGAATAAGAAAAATATCACCAATGTAGTGTAAATAGCTTGTGGATAGCTCTGCAATTCTATAATCCCGAATCTTGATACCCAATTCCCATTTCTTCAACAGCTTGTGTCAGCAAGAGTATGTCAGCAATGGCCCCTGTAAACAATCCTCTTGAGTCTTTAATAGCAATCTCTCTTGTAAGGACCTGCCTCAGAATATCTCAAAATTTACTGAATTTCCAGGAGTAGTGAAAAAAAAATGCCTTCCACGCATCTCAAGTAATTTACCAAATTGTTGTACAACTCAGTTGCCACTCCTTACATGATGGGCTTTTCTTTGAGGATCTAGATATGCAGAATGTGTTGACTAAGATTTTGGTAATGGGGCCAGGTGAGAACTAAAATCTAACAAGCAACATTGTCCCTCAAGAAACAATGGCCGGGTCTGGTACTTGCCATGCATAAAATTTAATCTGAGAAGAACCCCATGAAAGGGGTTCTTCTTTAAGGTTCTTTAAGGAGAAGTGCATTAGCAGAAAGATGGTCTAGGTAAACTACTTTTCCTCTGTGAATCGTTCCCATTATATTACTTTTCAGAGCAACAAAATTCACTCATTAGGAGCCACTTCTGTCATGTAAGTGTTGAGAAGAAAGTCTCACTCAACAAGCATGTCCTGAATTTTGTTCTGAATCTTTCTAATTTGGACACTGACAACCCACCACAGTGAGGGCTCTGTAAGTAGGAGGCACTTCTGGAAAATGATTCCCAATCCTCTCACCACTTCAGAGTTTTTCACTTAACTGAATTTTTCTTTCTATGGATGTGTAATTTATCTCCACAGTATGTGGAGTAAGCCGTTTGTATTCATACTGAAGTAGGCAGCATTACTTTAACAGTGTTACTTTAAAAGCATTGAAAATTTGTATCTAGGTCCCCTATAAATAGACATACAATATCAGAATAAGTGCTGAGGTTCATAAACATAATTTTTAGTTTTGCTTTCAAATCAGCATATTTACCACACTAAATATGTCTTTTCTTTTTTTCTTTTTTTCTTTCTTTTTTCTTTTTTAATGTTTTATTATTAATATGGAAGTTAGAGCTTTCAGACCATGACAACAAATGTATTTTTTGTCAGCACTCCGCTGGGTGGGCACTGAATTGTTGCCATCCCTGCAGGTGGATTTTGCAGTCTAGGAGAAAACAGTCTCCATTTTCTGACATCTAAGCCTTGTCTTAGATTGCACATGCTTTAAGTGGTTTCTGTGTAAAATGTATGTATTTGGATTTGCTGCATTGCTTTTAGGAGCTTTGTAGCAAGTTCATTTGAGTTCAGGTGTTTTGAATGGCCTTTATTCTGTACGTTGTTTTTTTTACTCATCTTGCACAGTTTTACCTGGCAACATAATCTGGAGAATTTTGTGCGTAAAAAGATGGATTTGCTTTTTATTGAACTCTCTCTAGTTCTTGAACTCGCTGGCTTTTTGAAATTGGGTTTCTTTCTTGTCCTTGATATATTTAAGAAATTTCAATTAATTGGTTATACTTTTCTAAATTTATAATCAAACTACATTCCTTAAATCTTATAGAAGTGTTGTGATCAAAGAGTAAAAGCTAGTGAATGGTAGTACTATTGCACAAATTTTGTTTTGAACCATTTGGATGCTTAGCGCACAGAAACTGTCACAGTCTTGCTTAATGTCATTAGCATTTACAGTAGAGTGTCGTACGTTTACTGCTAAATAAGGCTGACCCATTTGTCCACCTAAAATAAAATTATCCTTTTTTTTTCTATGTCTAAGAGAAACTCAACAGCAGTCACAAATACCAAAAATTATTTTTTGTGGGCAGATCTTAAAATGTCATAAATAGCTGTAGAAATACTGATGTTTAAATAAGAGTTGGTTTCATTTTCTCTGTTCCGTAGTCATGCTCTGAGCTGATTGTCCTGTAATTCTCCATCTGATGCAGACACTCACATATGGAGAACTTCTGTTTGCCCACAGGGCACTTTGAAATCCTTGAAGCTTACAGTACTTTCTGTTTTCTTTGCACTTTAAATACTGACTAGGCATGACTAGGCGCTGACTCTGAAATGAGAATTTTGATTCAGAGGTTATAAATTTAATCTGGTTTCAGTGAAGAAAGTGAAGTTCACAGAATGTTACTCCCACCATCGAGGGGTGAATAACACTGTTGGCACTGGGACGATTATGTAAGGAGCTTTAAGTTTGTGTATGGTGGTGGATGTGTAGGTGGCATTATCTGTGGTCTTCAGAGGTACAGACATACTTCCATTGGATTTAGCTGAAGCTTTCTTCCTCTACTCTGTATAGATTTAGACACCTTTTATAAACAACCTTAAATTCTCAGCTTTAACCTTCAGTTGGAAGCTCTGTGTTTTGAGGTATTTGTTTTTTCTGTCAGTATGTTTATTTCATACAATGAAGAAGCAGTCCAGCTTCTTGATTCTAGAAGAAAACTTGCAATTATCACTGTGATCTATAGACATTTGTGTGAGCTTTCAAGTAAAACTGAACAGTTGAGCAGGAAACAAAGGTAATTAACCATGAAAATATGTTACTTTGCATATAACAATTTAAAAATTTGAAGGAGAGAAAAGTCTATATACACCCTCTTCATAGAACATTTCTGGTTTTCACTTTCACCTCTCTAATTGTCCAGGTTTTATGAACATCTGAACAGAGTTTTCAAGAGCAATTAGTCTTGCTCCACAGTTACCCCTTTTTTTTGTTCTGGCTGTGGTTGAAATACCCATTTATATAATGTTGGTCACTCCAAAAGTAATACCTCCTATTTATTTCCACGGAAACTACAACAGGTACAAAAAAACACTATAACACTATTGGATAATGCAAAATGTCTGCTACAGAATGTTATTTTTTTACATAAACAACACCATTAGCTATACATGTTCTTCATTAATGAACATGAGCCCTCAAGAATATAGAATGTCTTTCACATCACTGTTGCCACTGCTGAAACATAGCACTGACAGCCTCACTGTGCTGACACTCACTGTTTGGTCTCCAGAAACATTCAGAAAGCATCAGTGAATGTCAGTAGGTGCCATTTTTTCCCACATGGTGTAATTCAATCCCACACCTTTGCTTCATACACACTTCCATGTCAGATGCCACTTGTCAGAGTGCCCCTTTGCTCCCATCTGTTGCACGGCAACAAAAGGTAATAAAATTTCGCCAGAATGGCTCAACTTCTATTGCCCTACCACCAACATCTGCATCTGATGTTTCGGGCCAACAAAATAAAATAGGAGGCATTACTTTCGGAGTAGCCAGTGTATAATTCTGGCCATCTTTCAGCATGAAATGTTGCATATTCACACTGCATTTTAAATTGCTGGAAAATCTGTTTTCTCATGCTAATCAGTAACTTGTACAGCATATAGCGTCTAATACCTAGTTCACTTTAGCCGAGGCAATTATGTTGATTGCAAAATCCATCAGAATATACTGGCACCAAAATAAGATTGTATGTGGCAGTCCATATTTAGCAAATTGAGGTCATTAATCAGACCCTGTTCCCAGTGTATTATTCATCCGTATGTTAAGGATTTTTCAGCACCCTGTGAGGGAACAGCAAGTGTGAGCAGCTCTGCAACAGAAGATGTATGAGGTTTGAGGGTGGCAACAGTGTAGGCAGAGGCTAATCCCTCACCAGCAAAGTCTTGAGTGACCACGGAAGTCTTGGCTTCAGCCAGGCAGTCAGGGCAGCATTGGTATTATACAGGACTGGTTAAAGCACAAATCAAGCAGGAGCAATGGAACATAGGTGTGCTTGAAAATAGCTCCTTGGCCATGGGGCAGATGAGGTCCTGGAACGGGCTGCTTAGGACACTTACAGCTCCATGGTGAACTGAAGGTCAAGAACAGGGTCCCTGGGGGTCACTTTTAGTACAAGTCTGTTTCATTTATTGCATGCTACATATTAATGGACCTCACCCTGTGCAGCTTTAGCCCAGTGCAGGCTTAAAAACAGTTTCTGCATCAGAATGGACTCAAAGAACAGCTGTAGCCTTATCTTCTTGTTTTTGACAGAGTCAATTAATAGTACTCATCTTTAAAAAATTTCGATTATTGGCTGAATTCAGATTCAGTCCCCTTCTTTGAAGTCTTTGAGACTTCATCCTCTCAGCATCCTTGCTTTTACTTAAGCATAAGCCTTTCTGGCTGGGATATGTCTCGAATTCTAATATGGAGCAGTAGGATCACAAGACGATATGTAAGAACAAAAAGAATATTTTGACAACTTGCTTCCTTCAGGCACAAAAGCAATCTGCAGAATTTTACAGATTCTGTCAAGCTGCCAATGCACTGCAATTACCAAGGACCATCTGATAATGATGCAGTCTGGTAAGTCAATGTAAGATGCAGTTCCAAAAATCTCCCATTAGCAGATCATAAATGAACACTGATGAGCTGGAAATGTCTTCTCTGTTATTGTAATTTCCATTCTACAAATGCAGATGTTCATATTTTGGGTGAAAAATTGGGAAACACAACACTGGGTATGATGTCATTAACTGCATCATCTTTTTGTGCTGGAAAAGCATATGTGAAAGTAGAGCAGCTTTTAGTTTGAGAACCTTACTGCAGATTGTAATTCCAAATGAAGCTGTAAAAACACCAAGAACTCATTCAAATCGTGAACTTAGAAAAGCAGATAATGTCATTCTCTGAAATGCCAAGGGATCACGGCTTTCTTTTGGTAGAGAACCAGGAGACACGCTTGCATCCCCCCAGATGCTCTATGTGAAGCTGCACGTTTTGGTGCAGAAAAGGAGTAGTACCAGAAAAAGACAGCAGCATCCATATTTCAGATCTCATTGCTCTAAACTTCAAAGGAATGAAATATTATTTCTCTATATTTTCAAAGGTTCTGCCTGAAAATGAGAGATTTTCACATTCTTCCTGCATTCTAACACATTACTGAATTTTGTTATGGACAAGACAGGGATTTGTATCAACAAGACTGTGAACTAGTGAACTCAAATTTCTGAGCTGTTGCCTGCTTGTCTTCTGACTACAGTAGCTCTTAAATAGATCCTCAAACATGCAATTTTATAATAAAGATGTAATTGTAAGCACACAGCAATGACAGTATATTGAGTCAAGGAGTAGGAATGCTCTTGAGGACTGTTTTATTCTACACTAGTAAATTTGTTATATTTCCCAGCTAACTGATTCTTTATTGGGAATATTCCAAACCAGCTATAATATAACTATATATACAGCTATAATAATCCTCCTGAA
Organism: Callipepla californica brunnescens; assembly: GCA_023055505.1. Classification (NCBI taxonomy): domain Eukaryota; kingdom Metazoa; phylum Chordata; class Aves; order Galliformes; family Odontophoridae; genus Callipepla; species Callipepla californica. Next base: position 34,076,028 of record JALIRH010000003.1, on the reverse strand, counting down.
AGGGAGGAGATCTGGATACTAGAGAATATATATATATATATATATATATATATATATTTTTTTTTTTTTTTTCTGGAGAAAAATGTCTAGGAAATGAACATGACTTGGCTAACATATGAACATGCTGAAAAACAAGCATTCTTGTGTGGACTCTTCCCAAGGAGTTGGAGCAAAAAGGGGTCATTAAGAGAACTCTGCTGGAAATATACTGTGTTATGCTTACACAGTTAAGACAAGGATTTTCTCAGACGCAGTATTATATTAAGAGTCTGGAAAGCTAATTACTCTGCCTCATCTGTTTCTGGTGACCTAGTGGTTGTCTTGCCAGCTTTGGCTACTCTGATCTGAAGATGTTTCTTTTGTTGAAGACTCCTCTGACTGAAAAGTGGTCAGTTGGCTGTCTCTACAGCAGGGACTTTTGTTGGAGGTAGCAGAGATGCCAATCCCAAAATTTATCCACAATGAGATTCAAAGAAGTGCTGAGCTGATTAAAAGTGCCTAGAATGGAGACCGTGAAAATATGATTTACAAGAGGATAATCAAGTGCAGAGAGCAGAGAGTAGGGTGTTTCTTTTTTTTTCTGTTCAAATGGTTGGAATAGACAATGAGTAACTTCCAGAATTCTTAGAACTGTCTACACATTTCTCTTAAATATACATTGTATGTGTACATTTTATTGATGATATTTTCAAGGATTTTAGGAATTCTTTCTCATGTTCAGAAAAATAACTTTTTTTGAAGGAAAAGAGGAAAAACTATTTCCTTATCAGAGGAGATAAATATCAAAGACCATCTCTGCTTCATTATTTTCCTTTACTCTGTGGATACATCCTAGGTACAAAGGGTTCAGAATTCATCTCATCTTTTTGTGACATTTCAGTATGTATGCCAAAGCTCTAGTGTAACTGTACAGTACTATTAAAATGTATGGAAACAGAGGCTGTAGGAATTCTTTGTCTGCTGTACTTGATGTGTGATTAGTGTATTTCTATCTGTACATATGAAATTGTATTGGAACCAGAGGGGATGTGGGAGTATAACAGAGGAAGTGAACATTGCTTCTTAGAGGAACGGAAAGTGAAAAAGTGTGAAAGAAATGAGTCTAGGTAATGTATACAAAGTGAAGAAAAAATAAACAAAAAAAAAAAAAACTTGATCAAACAACTTTATGTTATGTCAAGTAACACTCGTAGCTGCTGCTGGAGTTATGAGAAATGCTTGTCATCAACTGCACCAAAATAGCATCCATCAGCGTGCATTTGCAGGTGATTTGTTAGGCATAAATATATTTCCTTCAGAGTTGTAAAATATACATAATTGGTTTTACTGCCTTAAAAATGAAAGTTAAATACAAAACAAACAATTCCTTCTTCCTAGGTATTGCAAGAATGATGTTCCTATATATAGTTATTTCTCTTTGCTACCTGCAGTGGAGAAGCTAGTAGCAGGGAGGTAGGAACCATGGCCCATTCCCTGGCAGAACCACTGGCTCATTTTGCTAATCACAGAGATCACTGTTATGTTAAGGTTTTCTCACCTGCACTGCTCAAAAGATTCTCCCATCTTACATATGAGAATGTGCTCTGAAGTAGTGATGTAGGTAGATACCCCTGCCAGTCTTCAGCAGACTGAATTGTGTTGCCCTCCTTATCTTTCTGCTGGGGCATCCTGTGTAATGTCTTGGAGTGATGGGAAATAAATAGTCTGTTGGAAATGTACTTCATTTATAAAGAATATAGAGAATAAAGAATTTAGAATCAAGCTTTTAGTCAAATGGAAACAACTGTGCTGTCTGTGAAGCCTTAACTTAAATTTTTATCCTTTCAAGATTTAGTTCCATTTTACTATTCTGATCAGTCAGCATGAGGTGGAGGCAGAACAGGTCTGCTGAATGATTTTGGTTTTAGAAACGAATAAAAGATTTTGTATCTAATACAACTGACTCCTCTTTCATTTTTTTGATCTAATGTATTTTTAAATGGAAGTCATTGCAGACTGTAACGTATGAGACTTGAAACTTATCTTGAATCAATTTTTAATTACAATTTTCTGCATACAATTTTTATATTTCCTGAGGAATGCACACACAGTTAAAAATATTTTTGCCATTTTGTCTTTAATGTGCCATGAAACAAATTCACTGCAAGTATCTTGTACATTTTTTGTGCGTGTTATATAAAGTGGATTTTATAACTATTTAATGAACTTCTGTATCTCACCCACAATTTCAGTTAAAATACTTGTAGCATAAGTTTTTCAGAACAGAACGAGAATTAAATAAATAAATAATAAAAAGAAAACAAAAAAGAAACCAAGCCATAAAATATACATGAAGCCTCTAGATTTCTGGTCTGCTGTGTTTGTGAGATAGTAGCAAATCATGTGTGATTTTTATTCTGTTTCAGCGGTTTACCTCTGTAAGCGGACAATGCAAAATAAAGCAAGGCTAGAGCTAGCAGACTATGAAGCTGTAAGTACCTGAGGAAAAGTAAATTTCTTTGCTGTTCTTAATTAGCATGCAATATAATGATAAGCATGAGAAGTATGGGCACTCTGTAGTTATACAACTTTTGCCAGCATGTGGGTTTGACTTTGCTCAGGAGTCACAAAAACTGTTTGAGAGACAGTAGCAAAGGCTGGCTGTGTAAAAGTTGAGATTTTGGCCTCTCTCTAATATTGGATCATCATGTGAGGGTCAGAAACAGCTGCTTGCAAATCCCAGATACATGTCAAGTGTTTGAAAGCAATTGTACTCTACATAGTGTGTGGACTTGAATGAGAAGTCTCTGGCAATGTTTTCAGAAGCATTTAGTAGCTATAGAGATATGAATCTCATTCTTAAAAGTGATGCTTGGCACTTGAGCTTACATCTCATCAATTATACTATAAACAAAGACAGGTAGAATATAGGCACTTCCCACTCTCTAAGTGTTGTGCTCTGCTCCAGGCAAGAAAGCAATGTAATTGGGGCCAGGATGAGCCGTAGAAGAGTTTGATTAGGTGATGAGGACGGCGCTAACCAAGGAGATGGATTGAATTCCATCCCTATTCCCTCAAAAGTTGCTGAATTTTTCATGAAACTGTCAACATAAAATTCATGCACAGTCCTGTCTGCACTGAAAGCTGTCCAGCTGTGTTACTATGACATGATAGCAGGATAGTCAGCCAGACCTCTCAACATGCCAAATACTCCAGCCTCAGCATCATGCTGACAGACTTTATTGCTTCTTCTGGCACAAACTCGCTTTTCAGTGTACTACACTGTGAGATGTGTATGACTTTATATTTGCATACCTTAGAAAATTTACCTCCAGTATACCATCCTTAAGGGCCTCTATTGGTATTTACAAGATCTCTAGCAAGTCTCCTCTTCAGTCTCTCTAATCTTTATTTTCAATAAGAATTTTATTGAGATACTTTTGCAATAAATAGAAATAGAATTAACACTTTTTTTAGGAAGTTTAAAGATATTTTCTCTCTTAATCTTAATAAAAATGATGTGTAATGGCAACTGGGGTCTTTCTTGATCAGTGTAAGTACCTCATTCTTCTCCATGGTATCATACTGCCTACTGCTGCCTCTTAAGCTTGGGAGACATTAGAAAACTCTGTTACAGACAATGAAATGGTTCCAGCATCACCAGAGGAAATAATTTTCCTAAGATTTGCGAAATATTCATCTTCCTGCTATTATTAGTAGAATATAGTATATATACATTCCTCATGCAGTATTGAATAACTTCAGTCTGCATTTTTTTTAAATGGGAATAGCTGTGGACATCTTGTTAGATTCCTACATTGCCAAAATATTCTTACTTTCCCATTATTATATTTTAAATACACTTGTATTTAGCCAACCTTGTTAAGCACAAGTCACACATACACAAAACTGATGGAATTTATCATTTCAGTATAGAAATTTCTGCTCTTACCTTCCACAAGTAGGTATTTATAAAAGAAGAATTTGGTTTTGCATTATTACCCCATCCAACACCCAGTCCAACATGGAAATCTTTCAAAAATCCCATGTCCTGTTAGAGTGTTTCATCCACCCTTACTGTAAAATTTTCAAAGCTATAATAGCAAGGACATTAAAAAGTAAATAGACGTAGTGTTCTATCCTCTTTGTTGCACTTTAAATCATAAGGTGCATTTACATTGGTTCATACATTATGGCTTGCATTAAGCCTTTTTTGGGGGGAGGCATGGGAGGAGGAAAAGGTAAGGCAAAAGCTATTAAACAGTAAATTGCTACCTAACTTGTCAAAACTGTGGTCTATTTTCAGGAGAGCTTGGCCAGGCTACAGCGAGCATTTGCTCGGAAGTGGGAGTTTATTTTTATGCAAGCTGAAGCACAAGCAAAGTAAGTTCCTTTGAAGATGAGAATTTTGTGTTTGTATGTGTGTGTTTGCTTTCAAAGGGAGTAGGAAATAAGTAAGGTATTGGAAACCTCTTATGTTTCAAATCCTTAACAGTTTCTTTTAAATATCTTATAACATTGACAGAGTTGACAAGAAGAGAGACAAGATAGAAAGAAAAATTCTTGACAGCCAGGAGCGAGCATTTTGGGATGTGCACCGGCCGGTGGTGAGTGCTGGTGAAGTTGTGCTGCCTGGTAGCAGGACTGATGGTGAACATTAGTCTCTAAGGGCTGTTCTGTCAGTTTGAGAACAAGTAAAAGGGCTGCGAAGCATGAACTGGGGCTAGCTTCCTATTTATAATATCAGTTTCTATCATTCTACTATTTAAGACTGCTTTTAAATTTACACTCAGTTTAGAGTTTTCAGGAAATAGATTTGTTGTGTCTAATTTCTCGAGTAAGACATCAACTTTGTTTGGCTATTACAGTCTCAAATGTTTAGCAAGGTATGACTCACACCACCAAAATTATGATCATATCTAAAACTGCTTTTAAATAAATCAGAATATTTTTTGAATCTAGTTATTAGCTTTGCTAAGCTTTCCAATTTCACTGGTCATATTTTCAAACTTTTCTAATGTGCATAAATGTTAGATATTGTTAGCTTTGATCTGTGGAATTTGTACAGACTGAACAAGATTTGTCAGATTTTTTTGTCAAAGTCCATCTGAAATTAAAAAAAAAAGTCCTACTGCTTCAGAAAGTGAAAACATAGAGAATGACAAATGTCACAACAGTTCTGACTGATATTTGCGAAGTGAATAATCATACTGGTTTGTGTTACTACAGTATTATATCTATTTTTCATATATAACATTTAACTACATATATGCAATCACCAATGAAATAGAATACAAACTGTGTCTTCCACTGACAATTTAATAAATATGGAACTAAAGCTTACTCATCTTTATTCCTAGTAAACTGTAACAACTACTGCTATGTTCCCAGAAATTGTTTTGAAGAAGTAAGGTTAGGTTAATGAAACCTATATAAGTGGATAGAGTGAAAAAGTTTCAAAGAATAAATAATAAACTTTGACAGGGCCAGTTTGCACTTGTGTAGTGTGGTATTGGAAGAGTAGCAGGAGAAATGGATTTTTAGGTAGGATTTAAAACATCAAGTAGAGAAAATCATTTGAAGTGAAGGATTCAATCTGTTGGCATTGGATACAAGAGCCATTATTGTCTAGTCAATGGCATAAAACAACAAAGGAGGGCAGAAAAACAATCTGCCACCTGATGTTCATGGAAGCTGCCAATAGAAGAAATAGGGAATGTTTCTATGCACGTAAGAAGTTTAAAGGCAGACAGCACTTACATTAGCAGAAATGGGTTTAAGGGATTTGAATCTGGAAATAAAATGCTGAGAAGATGAGTTGTAGAAGTTTTGAGTTAAGGTATAGTCAGACAATAAGGAGGAATTTAAAGGCATCAGAACAAGAGGAAATTGAATTTGATTAAGAGCTTTGACTGAACTGTGGATAAATCTGTCTAGTCCTGAGATTTTTAACCTGGCTGTAGACATAACTAGGAAATGTCAAAGATAAAAGACTGGATTAAAGTCAGCAATCTGGGCTTCTGGCTTTGAGAGATATAAATAGAAGAATGGAAAGGAAATCATTGGCACTTTGGCTGAACAGGTCACTAATTACTGAAAAACTAGGTTTGAAAATGTCATTGTAATTTACTCGCACAGAAAAGTCTGTGAAAAATACAGTAAAAATTAAGATCTGGCAGCATGTTTCTGCATGTTATGTCTTTTCAAATTGTGATCTTTGAAAACCCTCCCAATTTCCTTACAAAGTTAAGCATAGTGCCATAGCATTTGTCTTGACAAAAAATTATACAACTGTCCATTCTTTACCGAATGCTCTTCCTTCATCGACAATTCTTTTTCTGGGGCTCTGCTTTCTTTTGAGATGACATTTGGTGGACTTAATATTGTCATTTTACTCGCCAAGCGGCATAAGGGCGTGTAATGTGATACATGCAGGTTTCGGTTTGAATGAGTGTGTGTGGTGGGCATAAGAAGTGGAGTTGGCACTGTGCTTTGCCCTCCTCTTGTCCTGGTTTCAGCACAGACAGTGCTGATCGTGCATGGATGTGTGGTTGTTGCTGGGCAATATTTGCATGCCCAGGGCTGGGCCAGGCTGCTCCACGGGGAAGAGCTGCTGCCATGATGATGATGCAGAGCAGGGACAGGCCTCATTAGTAGCTGTCCTGGGCCACGGGTTGGACACGTCTGCTTTAATGTATTTTAGTATAATGTTAAGAATAATCCGCCATTTCTGTAAATTCCAATTGCTGCTTTATGTATGTGGATCTCAGCCTGAAGCTTGGTTGAGCTTCAGCTATAGGTACTACAGCGTACAGAGGAATTCCCTTGCAAGTTTTAATTACTCTAGTTCATATACCAGTCACAGTAAAACTGCAAACACGTCTCAGGGAGGACTGTATAAACTCTCTGGAGATCCTGAGCAGCAGACCTAGAATAAATGTGTTGTCCCAGCTGAAACAAAGACAAAAGTTCATGCCATCATTTCTACACTGCAGTTAGTACCCTAATCAGGACTAATGGCCTCACACATAGCAACACATTCCTTTTTTTTTTTTTTTTTTAATAATTTTTTTTTTGTACTGGCAAAGTAAATAAATCTAAAGAGCTTTCCTTTTCTTTGCATCTTCCCAGAAGGAGCATTTCCCTAATTTCAAAACTTCTATAAATAGCAGAGTATGGAACTGATTGAATGAAAACTGATCAGGAGAATTAGGGTTTCAGTCGAAAAGCAGTAACAAAACAAGCTAAAGCAGAGAAGACAGTTCCTCCAAGGCAAAAAGAAATCAAGTTGTTCTTCTTTGAAAAGTAATGTGAAATGTCTGGATTGAAGCCTTTATGAAAGAATTCATAGCTTTCTTGAATCTAGACAGACTCTGTTAAGGTCAAAAGTGACTATAAGACCAATTCGCTGATGATATAAAATTTATAAATACTTCTGATTTCTAGATTTAGGGGTTTCATGACATTATTTCCTAGTAGCAAAGTAAGGAAAAAGTAACTTTGTCATTTTTTAAGGCCTTGTGACACATTCTACACCTTCATCTTTTCTGTTAAAATTTTTACTGGATTCTGTTTCCATTGATCTCATTTTACCTGTTTATATTTTAAAATTGTATTTTATGTGATCTGAACATGATCCTCAGTATCTGAGCCAGTAGGTAATACTACCAGGTGTTTAGGGTCACGCAGTGGATACTTGCAGTTATTTGTTCTGGGCTTTCTTTTTCTTTTTTTCATCTGTTTTGCTTTTAATGACTTTTCCATCCTGTTCTTCAAGATCAGCCTCAAAGACTTGGCAAAGAACTGCATTTAACTTGGCCAAGGTGGAACAGTCCTTCTTTTCACACTTCATGCGCTACAGACCCTGAGCTTTTCTGGGCCAGTTACTTGTTCAGCCACAAAACACTTCTTTCTGCTTCACCGTTATTTTTTTCATAAAGTTTTTAAACATCAATAGGAAACAAACTTAAGTCATGCCATCCAACTTATCTAGTGTTGTATCATGTCTTTTTTGCACCTGTTTCACCATGTACCTTTACAAGGGAGTTACTCCTCTAACAGTCAGGGAACGAGGCCAATACAGCTTTTGGCAGCCTCGGATAATCACACTCTGGTAATAACATAAATTTATTATACAAAGTGTTATTTTCAGAATTGTGAAATAAAACTGATGAGATGATGGAAAGATGCAGAAAAATGAGATGACCTGGTTTTTAGTAAGACCCAATCCTGGTAGCAACTAGGATAATAAGCTGAAGTAGAAGGGATAAGGAATGTTTAGAACAAAGGATTATTTCCAAGTGAATAAAATCTAATTCTGTATGGAATTAGTAAAACAGCAGGTTCCTATCTTATGGAGTGAAAATCTTTGAGAAAGCAATAATAACTCTTGAATATTAAGAACAGGGACAACAAAACAGATAGATTTAACAGATTTCATTATGCATCAGCTTGTAAATACTGTAATTTTCACAAAGATCATATTAACATATCCTTAATTAAAATTAATACTACTTACACACATTTTGAATCAATGCAGTTTATATAATTAATGTAGAATAATTTCTGGTTCTGAAAACTAATCACTACAAACCTAAAACAATCTGTTGTAAATTAAGAATAATCAGAAATTGGATTGGCTTTCAGAAAGAATTAAGCATATCACTTCTGTCCAGCGATACTCTTTAGTACTGTTTCTAGTTTACATTAGTACTGTTTCTAGTTTACATTTAAGTGACTTAAGTCTTAAAAATTACATTTCAACATCCCTTTTTTATGAATTTTGTATATTATATTTTTTCTTTGACACAGAGACCACTAAAAGAAATATTTTCTTAAGCAATATGATGAAATCCTTTTCTCTTAAGGTGAAAGCCCAGTTTTGTACTAAATGTGTCCTTAAACAAGCAAGGAAATGAGAATGTGAGCATCAGTGTCATGATTCAAGATGCTCCCATTTGGAGTAAATTTATGGGTTAATTAATTATATTACATTTCTTGAAAATCTCTGTGCATTTCTTTTTATTCTGTCCCAAGAAAAGCCTTTATATGCAAAGCCACTGGAATTCCTTTTGAGCCTGATATTACTGAGGGAAACAATCTGAGCTGTAGTTTCAGAAGATAGGTATAAACAGGAGGCTGATACAGCTTAGATCCTTTTTATTTATTTATTTATTTTTTGAAAGATAATGAAGTTTTAACTGACCCTTACTTCACTGTTCAGTGTGACTTCCCATCTCTCACTTTTTAAGACAACTTTTACCATACTGCAAATGTTAATTAAACCTTAATCAAACTAATTGATCATCTCTTCTTTATCTGATGGTCTTTGAACCTCATTTTTCTTGTGTAAACAAGAAAACTTGTCAACTTGTAATTACATTTTTATCCATTGATTGCAGTCCTATCCATGCTTTGATTAATTCAAAGCTACAGAACAACAGGAGACCTTCTGCCATTTTAATAGCAGCCAGTGGTCTTCAAATAAATCCGTTAAAAAAGCATGCATTGGTTTTGCTAATTGGTATGAATGGGAAGTCGTCCTTTGCAAGAGACTGTCTATAGCGGGTTTAATTTATGCTTATGCCTGTGTTTGCAGTTTATCAACAATTCATTATTTCTGCATCCATTTCCAGTGGATGATGCAATCAGGTTTATTGCTCACTCATTTCAATTTAATAAATAAGTTTGTAACTGTATATCTCTGTTATTTAATAACTCCAAATTAAATTAACTAAAGAGGACATATACTGAGCATTTAAATTCACTCTGTGCTTTCTGCATAGTTCTCTATTAAAATCTTCAGCAGGAGGGAACACTTAATCCTAACAAAGCTTTTATTAATTATTACCAGGACAATCCTTGCCTTTGTAGGAACAACTCCAGTAAGGTTTGACATCGAATATTCTGAGGCCTGAAATGCCAGCCCAATAGATGAATAAGGAAACATGAAAAGATAAATGTGGGTAATTAAAAGCCAACAGATTGTACATCGTCAGCTGGTATAATTTTAGCAGTTAAGATATGTAATACAAATTTGTTTCCATAATATTACTTGAATCTAGATCATTATTTTCAGAGATAGTTCCAGCATCTTCTCAAAAGTATCATGTTTTTAAAATATATTGAAATTAAGAAATATAACCAAATTTGCAGTTGTTCTGTGCAAGTCCAATTCCAAATTGTATTCACTTATTTTAGTGTCAGACCGAATTCATAACACTCTAATTGTTTACCCTGTTTGTGTTTCATAAAGATTGTGTTTAGTAGCATCGTACAGGCATTTGAAGATGAATGATGAAAAAGTTGAAAAAACCTGTGAATGCGTATACTTCAGTAGAACAAGCAGGTTGTAATTCTTTTTTTTTTTCCTGATTACATGACAAATTTGCAAGGCATCTGGGAAGGAATTTGAAACAGAAATGCTACAGAATGTTTCTTGGGATTTGCTTCCTGATCATGAAATATAATAGTTGAGCTCCTGCATAGCAAAGCCTTTTTACTCATTGACCCTGAAATGCATAACGTGGAGTCAAGTGAGGTAAATGCAAAAATATCCAAAAAAATTGTACCTAAATCTCAGCCTTTCCTTATACACTTTCACAGGTTCTGCACACTCCAATAACTTGCATCTCTGGGAAATGAAAAACTGCTGCATTGCAGGAGAATATAGCCTGTGTTTTTCTCTGTGAGAGACAGCCCTAGCCATTACTGACAACTTGTTCAATAAAGGATTTTAATGTCTCCTTTGACGCTAGACTTTGTCTGAGAAAAATAAACTTTCCCACATATCCAGAGTCAAACTGGGGTTTCCTCTGGCTATCCCCATTTATTTATTTTTTTCCCAGTTGAGCACCACTGGCATTTTTATTTTTTTTTGCATCACTTCTTTTTTTATAATCTTTCATCCTCTTACTCTTGTTTGATTTTCAACTATGCACAGTCCAGCTAACTCCGTGAGTAAATTGGAATATAAAAATGACTGATAAAAATGAACTCTGATGTTCTTCAAAGTATTTATTATCTAATAATCTTCGTTTCCCTTGTTTAGAAGTGAGTAATATGAATAGTGACTGCTGAGGTTTGAAAGATTCTTTTCATAAAAAAATAACAGAAATAATGACAGAAATAGCAGAATAGATTGTTACAGGAAGCAACACTAACATTTGAGACTTTGGATATTTCAGAGTTTAAACTTAATATTTTTGTGATGGTCTCCTGTTAAAAATAGTTCAAAAGATGGTTTTCAACCTCTGTCTTGTCTTTCTATTTGTGTGTCTGACTTACATGCTCTAACTTTTTTTCTACCCTCTGTTTTCCAAGTGGAAACCAAGATACTTCATATTAAATTGTGTAAATCTGAAGCATTAAATTTTTTGTGTTTTATTACATTTAACCAGTTCCTACTTGCAAAACAAATATAAAAATCTATTTCAAAGTGAATTGACATTGAAACCCAGTGACATTTTACAGGGATATTAAAGCATTTACTGCTTTAATGTACCCTGAATTTATGGGCGTGCATATTGAAAGGAGGTAATTATTTTAAATATCACCTATGCTTTTCTAGCTGAAGAGGCTGTGAGATTTAATTTTCCTTAAATCAACACTTAGTTTATTTTTATGAGTTGAGAATACACACCACTGCCTGTCAGACAGCAGAAGTAGCAAGTACCAGTCTCTTCTTTCTACTCTGCTGTTGAGAGATTAGGGAGTGTGATGAATTTCACACTGTCATGAGCATTTCATTGGAGTGTTCGATTGTGTGGATTATTTGTATTTTATTCCCTGCTCTTTGTAAAGATCATAGCCTGTATCACAAAAATATGGGCTGAGAGGGACCTCTGGAGGTCCTTGATTTCAACCTCCTGCTCATTGCAGTGCTAAATTGAATAAAATTGTCCAGGCTACATTTACACAAGTCTTGAAAATCACAAAGAATAGAGATTCTTCAGCTTCTCTAAGCAACTTCTTTCTATTATAAAATATATTTCCTTTGTCACTAAGAGTATTTTCGCTTACTGACATTTTTGATTGTTGCTTCTCATCCTTACATGGTGCACCTCTGGGACAAGTCCAGCTCTGAAAACCCCTTTCAGGCATCAGAAGACAGCAGTTAGCTCTCTCCTTCTGAAAGTCTGATTCCCTCAGCCTCTCTTGCTCTCTGATTCTCTTCAGCTTCCTCATCATCTTGCTATTCCTCCACTGGATTTTTCTATTGAATTTATATCTTGCATTGTCTGTGGGACCCCAAACTGGTCTTGGGATTCCAGATGTATTATCCTCAAGATGCTAAGCACCTGGATGTGTGGTTAACCTGCATGGCTGTGAGGACACACTGCTGATTCATACTTAAGTTCTACTTCAGATCAACTTCTATGGAGCAGCAACATAGACAGACAATTTGCACCCTATTGCAATGCATAAGGTTATCCTTTCCCACATACATGAATTTATTTGTATCAGATGCAGGGAAGCTTCTGGTCAAGAAGAGTTAAGTATAATTTAAGAGTATTTACTTTTTTTTTTTTTTTTCAAGGATTGTGTACTTACTAGCATAACAAGTAGATCATGTTGGAGCACTGGAACAGGTTGCTCAGAGAGGATGTGAAGTATCCTTCTATGGAAATATTCAAGACCCATCTGGATGCCTCCCTGCATGACCCATTGTAGGGAATCTGATTTAGTAGGGGGGTGGGACTCAAAGATCTCTAAAGTCCTTTCCAACCTCTGCGCTTCTATGTAAATTAATGCAGTGTCATTTATACTTTGAGAGGAGTGTGTTAAGTAATAGATGGAAATTAGTTTCCTTTGAATATTTCAGACTTCTTATTCAATGTTAGATAAGGGACTAATTCTATCCTGATTATGATCTTGCATTATGACAATTTCAAGATCACGTGAGCTTCCTATGTGTTTGTGGCTGTGGGGGACTGTTTTCATATAATATATTAGTCCTGAAAAAAATAAGCATTCTATTTACTTTTATATAAGAGGCTTCAAGACTTCCAGGAAATCTGTTTGAAAACTATTTATGGTATTAGTATGCAAATTATATACTATGCACAAAATGGGAATCTTGCAGCCGAGCACTCTGACAGACATCTCACTATTTGAACTATGGTAGTCCAGTTAAAAAAGCAACACAAAACACAGCTGGATGTAATTGTATCCAAACACATCCTTATTATGTTAATAGGGGCATGTGAATAAAATGAAACATTGTCCAGCAGAGCAAAGGTTTTCCAGAAAAGACTCTGAATTATTTTGGCAAGATGTTCAAATGACGAAAGCTATTATTTTTGTTTTAATTGAAAAGATGTTTGGTATTTATTCCTAAATATTGACAGATGAAGTGTGGCAGCACCTCAGAAATGAGAAAACATATATCAAGAATCACTTTAATAAATAATCTTTAATTGAGAATAAAATATGAATTATGGCCCTGATTCTTTTAGGTGCTTACAGTTTTATATTTTGAATCATAAGAGCAGTCTTGTAATAGTGGTGATATTTGTGCTAAACTCCTGCTACTACCCTAGCTTATGATATTACTGTGATAGTGTCTTTTACTGCCTTCCCCTTTGCACTGAATCTTCCTGGATTCCCTGCCTGTATCATTCTGCTGCTGATCCTGCTGTGCCACAGCAACATAACATCACCCCAAGAGGTTGTAAACAACCAGGTTTCAGTAAGATTCTACCAGATAGATGCTGTAGGAGTTCAGTATTGGATTGGGTCTCCTTCTATGTATGTGTATGCTTTGCCTTCCATTCCTAAAACTTTATCAGAATTTCTTGTTGACATCAGTCTACAAAACTTGTAAGTTACCTAGTCAAGGTGTTAGGTGTGATTATGCCAATGTTAGTGGACTTGAAACCTTTCTAAACAAGAGGTTTTATGTTTTTTTTTGTTTTGTTTTAAGATGTGTTTTTAACAAACCAGAACTGAAAACTAAAAAAAAACCTACAACAGTTTGTACCTTATATAAGTGTGCCTACTATTCAGATCGCTGCTTTCCTGGGCTGAGATATTGCTGGTGTCTTCCTCAGGGCCAGCTGCTGCCATAATCCTCAAGTAAATGCAGTATTTTCTTTTTTACTTTGTAACTCAGTATTCTGTCCTGTAAAAGTGCTTTCAGCTTTTAAATTGACAGTCATGTTGAGTTTGGTACTTTTTAACCTATCATTGAATTTGTGAGTTAAAAGTTATTCCGAGGTTTAGTACTCAGTAAGAATGAAAATTAACTTTTGTTGCTAAATAGAAGAAGTGTTATTGTGGTGAAAAAAAATTTGTTTGCTATATTTTATTATATTATTTCATAAAGAATGAAAATATCTATGGGTAGAGCTTTATTTTCCCTAAATAACACCAACCCAGCTACAACAGTGTAGATAGAACAGTGAGACATGATTATTGACAGTCTAATCATTGGTTCATCTAGCCATGCTTAGAGAGTCAAAATATTGTTAAACCACTGTCCTTCCCTACTCTAGAAAGCCACCAGGTGAGCTGTTTCAGTGACAATAACATAAGCAAGCAGTGTGGAAGAATTTACTGCCAACAGATCTGCAGAGAAAAGCTGCACTGAAGACAGTATGTTGATTGCTCTAGGAAAAAGAAAAAAAAAAAAAAAATCCACAACATTTTAAATGTACCCTGCGATGGACTTATACAAATCCTCTTATGTAACATCAATAATGTTGAATTTTATGGTCATTGTATTTTCATGGAAAAAAAGTCACAATATATGGGTTATTAATTCTGTACTGATCCAAAGGAATTTGAATGCATTTGCATACAAATTCTGTAATAAAATGGTTTGCTTGGTACATTACACAGATCCAGTCTTTATATTATCCCAGTGCCTATGTATATTCTTAGTAATGAGAAACTGTTCATTCTGGAAATGTAATATGAATAAAATACATATTGTAGTACTTTACATTGAAAAAACTGTAAATTTTTAAAAATATTGCATATAAAATCATGCTGCTATTTGAAATAGGTTTCTGGAGGTAAAGTACCATTGACCTGTTTAATGAAATGTATTTGTTTCTTACCTCTGTCAATATAAGTTGTTTTTGTTTTCTGAGAATACTTACAGCTGCAGATATCAAGCATTTTGCAGAATGATAAGGAGACATGTAGCTTGCTCTGCAAGTAATGTCTCCTATTTATTTCCATAGAGCCTACAATGGATAGAAAGAGCACAATAACACAATTGTATAGAGCAAATTCTCAGCTACAAAATAGTGTTTTTCCTCATAGTCACCACCATTAGCTATACATTTTCACAAGCATTGGACAAGAGCCTGCATGGCAGCAGAGGTGACCCACTGTTGCCATTGCCACTGCTGAAACATACCACCCACCATCTCACTGTGCTCATATCCACTGTTTGATCTCCATAAATGTTCAGCAAACACTGCTGAAGGTCACTGAGTGTTGTTTTTTCTGTATGAAGGAATTCAGTGACACACCTTTTCTTCATATGCACTTCCATGTCAGATGCCATTTTGTTAGATCATCCCTCCGCTGCTGTTTGTCGCATGGCAACAAAACATAGCAGAGTACTGGTGGGAAGGTTCAACTTTGCCATCCTACCAACATCTGTCTCTGGTGTCATGAGACAAGGTAATAAAACAGGAGGCATTACTTTTGCAGCAGTACTCATAGTTTTGCCATTAGCGTGATAATAAGTCCTCTTTGATTGTCTGGCAAGTAAATTCTAAATCTACTCCCACTGAAAATAAAACAAACCAACCTACTTTCACAAAGAATCTACTCTTACTAGAGAGTAGATATTTTAATTCCCACTCTCAGTGGGATATCTAATCTCTTTAAAATCAATAGGTAAAAATCACCTGAGAGGATAACACTTAATAGTGGCTTCCAGAAATGCATTAAGAGCAGATTTCTACAGGGAGTTAGTACTTAAAGAAAAATATTGAAGGTGAATTAAAAGAAACTAGAGGTACTGTATCCTTTGGGAGGCTACAGGGTTGTGAGAATCTTTGGAGGCTAAATATAATGTGGAGTGATTCTGTTTAGACTGTCAGTCACCTCGTGGGACTGCTGAAGCCTGTCTTTTTTAAAATGGGGTTGAAGAAGCAAATCACATTTAAGCCCTCCTTTTTTTTTTTTTTTTAATATAGCATAAAGATGCACAGTAGAACTTGTCCTAACTACCATCATAGGGGTCTAGCAAACCTGGTTGAATAGCTAAAAAATCTTACAGTACACCCGACAAAATGGTACTTTAGATGCTTCCTTAGGCTCTGTCATTTAGATTTCAGTATCTCCTATAGGCAACATTGCAGAGGGACATGGAGTTGTTTTATATCTCTGATTATGTATTTTTTTAGACTAACAAACTGAAGAGATGTATGTTAGTGGAAATAATATAGTCTTAGATTTCATACTTTTGCTTTCCTTTCTTTTTCTTTGAATAGCCTGGATGTGTAAACACTACTGAAGTGGATATAAAAAAATCTTCAAGAATGAGAAATCCACATAAAACAAGAAAGGTAAGTACTGATATTATAGAAGAAGCAGAAGACGGAGGTAATTTTTTGCATGAAGTTTCATAGTTTACTAAAATATCTTTTTCTTACTGCTGCAAGGAATGAGTAGGTGAACGTATGTTGTTGCATAATAAGCTCTTTAGTGAATTACTATTTACAAAGTTTCTAATGCTAAGTAAATGCTATCTCATAAGAAAGTGTTTGGAGGAATACCCAGAGACTATGGAAATAAAAATCATTTTTTCACATGTTATTCATGTTGTTCAGTAGTTTGAATAGATTATTTTAAAATGTTTACATCAGTAGTTAAGAAAAAAAATTAAAAATGCAGTGTAAACTGTAACCGTAGTGCTTCTTGCACAGACCTTAATCAAAAGGTTGCCTCTAGTTTACTGTTATGCTTCAAACTGATGTATAAAAGCTATGGATGAAATAAGTTTCATCTATACTAGCATTCAGAAACAAACTTTAAATTCTCTAGGGACATAAGAACAGAGTGAAACAGCATTTTCTGTCAAATCCCCTTTATCATAATGTAGATTGATTCCAACTTTAATTTGCACCTTTTGGGGTACATTTTAGTGTCTTCAAAAGGAAACTGTATTTAGATTATTTTCCTACTGACCAGTTCTACTTATTCTAGTAGCTGCCTTTCAGTATCATACCCCATTTTTGCTGTGCTGTTAGCACAGAGACAAAATAAATGTTGATGTTCTGTTCAATGGAAACTGAATTTTTTGGTACAGCTTATTGATATATGGAAACAAAACTCTGTATGAGCACATGACTTATTTACAGTTTCTTTAGAGGCTGGTGATCTGTTACGTATTATACAGTTACGTATTGTGGTTTTATGTAGAAAACGTTGCTTGAAATCAACTATCATTGTTCCATATTTTTTGCATAGTCTGTCTACGGCTTACAAAATGACATCCGAAGTCACAGCCCTACTCACACACCAGTACCAGAGAGTAAGCCTCCCACAGAAGATGAACTGCACCAAGAGGTTTGAAAAATAACTACAAGCACTTACTTTTAAATGAACTTTTTAGTAAACCAAAAATTATCCTAACTGGAAAGTCTGTTCAGAAACTGTTTTTGTAGACCTTTTCTTTGCTTCAGGATATATGGACTTAGGTATGAGACAAAATGTGTCATTTTTTATATCTGACATTGAACAGTTGAAGGCAGTTAGAAAAAGTCCAGTTGGTGGGTTTTTTGCATAGTTAACCCTGTTGCCTTCTTTTAAGTAGACTGTTCAATCATCACTCTTCCTTTCCCCACTTTGATTTGAGTTTTGGGTGCATGCTAACCTGTCATTGTGTGCATATATGGGTTCACACATTTATCTACTGTTAATGTTTCATTACTCTTCCCTGAGGAATTAGAATTGGGAGAAGGTAAATGTATGAAGAGTTAGTAGCTTTCTTCAAAAATCTAAAAAAGGCTAATTGGATTTATTTTGATGAACCTGTAGGGAAAATGTTATACTGGGTCCTTTTATTTTTTGGCTGTGTATAATCTTCCTCTTTGATGGAAAATTCCATTTATTTTGGAACTACACTGATGAAGTGTTGTTTTATTACAGATATACTTCTTTTTGGTGCCCCAGGGTAAATTACAGCCCTAATAAAAAAATTATGGAGTCAGGCAATGAATTACTCATAACACTGCTTTCCTTTCTTGCAGATTAAGCACTGGCAAATGCAATTAGACAGGCATCGATTAAAAATGTCAAAAGTTGCAGAGAGGTAAGTATATTGTCACATCTTCTGTTTTTTCAATTAGACTGATAACTGTTGGGAAAATGTCAGTGTGAAATAGCTGGAAAGAGAGGTAAGAGAACTCATGTCACAGAAATAACTGAAGAGAGTTGATGTGAGTTATGAAGCTGTTTTTTTTTTTTAATAAAAGATGGCCCAGATATTCGTGATGAATTCAAGTCACTGTAGTGGCCTCTGACCAAGTGTTCTCAAGTTTTCCCTTGCATTGACAGGAAGGCTAACTAGAAATAGGTCTAGGGTTATTTTTCTGATATTTCAAAATGTTAATCACTGACAAAGCAGGAGATCTGACTGATAGAGCTGCCTGAGTGATGAGCTCTCACCTTGAGCTAAGTGGGTCTGAGCTTACATCCAACAAGAGCACGTAACACTAGCAGGAATCTGTCTCCAAGTTAGAACAAAATATGCAAGGAAGGGGCTAGAAACCAAACCATTTAAAAAGCACTAGATTTGGAAGTAGTGTCATTTGATTAGGAAATAATATAAAACATTAACTGTATTTGAAATATTTTAAAAAGGAGCTCAGTAGCCACAGGGTCAACAAATGTGACCTAAATAGCATGCAGGTGTTTTAGAACAGATTTTTAAGGAACTGATTATCAAAAGCATAAGGTTAGAAAATATGCACCTTGATGATAGCAGATGGGCATGGAAATAGTTTCTTGATCTAATTCCTAATGGATGTTTGAAAGGATATTTTTGGACACATTAGGAAAGTTTGTAGTTTTCAACTCTTGTTGAGAAAGACCGGAAGCACCCTCTTTCTTCAAGGATCCATGGGTTCAGTGTGAGTGCAATCACTGATTATTTTAAAGCAGAGCAAATCTATTTTAGCTTGAACTTGTAGGTTATTTCTGAATGTATGCATGCCAGATTACAATGGTTTGGTTGAGGCACAGGAAAATGATAACTGGATAATATTATAAGGTTTTCTCCCTTCCTGAGATGACAATGTTTGATGCTCTTGTTTTCCTAGTCTATTAGCTTATACAGAGCAGTATTTGGAATATGATCCATTTCTTGTGCCCCCTGATCCCTCAAACCCTTGGATATCTGATGACACTACTTTCTGGGAACTCGAGGCAAGGTATATGTTTTTCTTTTGGTTTTTTGGGGGGGAGTGAAGGGTGCGTACTGGGCTTCTCTTGAAATGTGAAAGTTTCATACAGAAGGAGGTATCAAAGAAAAGTACTGAAGCAAAAATGCAATATACTTTTTGTCTTTCTAGCTTTAGTTTTATAACACGTGAAGAGCTATAGGCTAATAGATCTTTATAGAGTTACAGTAACCAGTCTATAGGGTTTCAGGGTGAGGAAAAAAAAACAGCATTTGAAATCTGGTAACATTTCCTAGTTGTAAGTCCTTATTCTTCTGTGAAAGTGAATGCATTTCATCTTCATCCTGTGTGAACACTGACGGCATGGTTACCCATTGCTGAACTTTGCACTGATGTGAGTAATCTGGATAGTGAGAAATTTCTGGCTGAGCTCTAAGACTTTATCTACTGTATTCTGTACACACAGCACTAAAATACTCAATTATTGCTTATTGTGGGTTTTATTGCTTTCTCTTCTGTAGCAAAGAGCCAGGACAGCAGAGGGTGAAGCGATGGGGGTTTGGCATGGATGAAGCTTTGAAAGACCCTGTGGGAAGAGAGCAGTTTCTCAAGTTCCTGGAGTCAGAATTCAGTTCAGAAAATTTAAGGTAAAAGACTTCATGTTTTAGTAGCTCTTAAGATTCTTTTTCTTTTCTCCTTATTATTTTCTTGGCGATTTCAATCCCTTCAAAAGTTATCCTGTATCTTATCTCTTGGAGTCAATTCATGCAGATTGCTGCCTGCACTTATATTTAAGCTGAGGGAAAAATTGCCTTAATTAGCAGAGACTCACATGAAATAGTTGCTTTCATATTCAACTTTCAGTCCAAGTGCCCACATAAAAGGTTGTCTCTCAGCTCATTCTCAGCATTAAAACACTGATCTACTCAGAACATGTTCAGTAGCTTTTATTGTGTTCAGTTTTAGGAAAAATTAAAGTTATTAAGAAAATTAGTTAAAAAAAAATATAAAGTATTTAGCAATAAAAGTTGCGTATTTTCACTGTTGGTCCCATTTATGGGGATTCTTGGTCTTTTGAAAAGCTCCACCAAGATGATATGGGTCAGACACAAAAGAAAGAGTGTGATGTTCACCTCTCAAATTCCTTACTAATTGAAAAATACTAATGTGCTTGTAGGGTATGAATCTTAAATCACATATGTACACAAGCAGTGTTATTTCAAAGACAGTGAGAAATACTATTTGACTTAAATAATATTTCATGCATTGGCTTACAGCGTACTTGGTGTGGCTGTTCTAGGGAAGTCTTATGGTAAGGATTACTTCAGAGGAACCAGTAACAGTATTTCAATAGATGAGTCAGACTGTATATAGCACATAAGTATGTATGCCACAGTTTTCTGTATATTCCATCTTGTCAAATGTCATCTGTATCACTTCTCATTCACCTATTGCATAAGGAATATAAAATTCTATTTGCTTACATTACAAAGCTTAGAAAATTCCCGAACCTCTTCTTTTTGTATGCCTGTATTTATTTCTAAATGGTGCAGTATAACCTTTCATAGAAAAGTTACCTTCATGTAGGACTTTACAAGACACATTTAGCACTTTGTGGCATTGGTTTGTAAATGCTCAGTAATTACACAGACCTCCTTGTTGTTAATTTGGGATTGTCTGTACCATAACTAACAATGGATTTCTCGAAGTTGCTGATCATGTTCATAAACAGAACTTTGCATCATGAATGTATATTATGTACTCTATACCCAAATGACTTTTTTGACTTTACCACCATGGAAATACAACTCAAACACAGAAATATAGCTTGATTTTTATGTTGATAAGTTAATTAGTGACATAAAAAGATTTTTTGTTCATTAAGAAATCCAAATTGTGAAGTCAGCATCATAACAAAGAGGAAAAAAGTGATTTTTTCACTTACAAAATATCTTGACAATTCCTTACACAGAGCAGCTGTTCAAACATAAACCTATCCAGCCTAGTATGTACTGCAGTTTCAGTGCGTTTCTGTGATTCATTTGTCTCTCTGCCAACTACAGTGTTACCCACATAATCCCTAGCTCTTTTCTCTAATCCTATTTACAACACTAACCACAGGCAAACTGCGAGTGACTGATCCAGAAAAATACACTAGAGAAATTTGTTCAGAGCTGATTCCTTGACATGCCATCTTCTCTTCTATCTCTAGATTTTTACACTGGTATTATAAGATATATAACAGCAGTAGAGAATATGAGCTTAAAGACTGGCATTGGGAAGAATCAGGCAAGGGATCAAATTCTTACTTTAAAGGGGCTTTCTGCGATGATTAAATGGAAACTGTCTCACAAGCTCAGAATTACATTTATGCATTCTCAAACTGGGGAAATCAATCCACAGTTAAACTCAAACAGTAAAATCAGGTTACAGCTCATGAATTTGTAAGGCTTGTTGTGTATGAGAGTGTTACAGACCACACTAAGAAATTAAATGTATTTAGGTAATGAATTCAAGCATTACTGTTAAAGATACCTTAAATTTAGAAGACTACCTGTTTGTTTGCTCAGCTATGAACCCCACTACAGTAATTTGTTTTTTCTTCTGTTTGTATTTGACAGCCACTTTGAACAAAACATTTATTTCCATTTACACCTTCCTACTGCAATAATGTGAACACAAGTCAGTAGTCTTGTCCTTTCACAAACATGGTCCTGATAAATTTTACAATAAGAGCCATTAAACCTAAGGGAGGTAAGACTGGTGGTACTGTGGATTCAAGCTACCCAATGCAGTACAAAAGATGTGCAGACACTATGGAGAGATTCAGTATTAATTTATTAGAATTCTTATATGTCACTTCAATGAAAAAGAAAAAAAAAAAAAAAGCCTGAAATGTGAATCAGTTCTTAAGTCTACCAGATACACTGTTTGTATTCAAGCATGATTATTATCTAAGTAGTTAAATGTCCCAGTATTACTGTTCCATTAACTTGAACTAAGACTGTCTAAACTAGCTGAGAATCTGAGTCTTAGAGGATATAGATTGTTTTAAGAAACAGAACAGGGATAAAGAAGCTTGAGTCATGAGTTAAAACTAAGAACTGTGCAATCGAGAGGAATGCAATCAGAGTTCACTTCTTTTTTCTGTCTCTCTGCTTTTTTTAATTTGCCTGTATATTGGAATTAATAGTATTTCCCTCACTAGGGGTGCTGTAAAGGGTAGCAAAGGAATACAACCTATCCTCCTTCTGAGAGAAAGAACTGAGACATCCAGTAAAACTCTAAGTCATTTCATGAATTCTGCCTGATCATTTAGCAAAGAGCTCTTGAAAAAGTCTGATAAGGTTTATCAGCATGGCAGTTTAATTGCAATGTGATTGCTGTTTACTAATAGCCAGAATGGATTATGCATTTACTTAACATATCTATGAGTTGTAATCTCTCCTTATCATGCAGTTGTTTTGAATGGATCACTTTGCATACAGTTCAATACAAGAGAGTTAATAGCTGAAGTAACGTACAGTTTAGATAATTTATAAAAATTCCCACTGACCCTTAAAAAAAACTTTGTGGCCAATATTCTGAATTCACAAGGCTTAAGTTATAGCATGATCCAGTGCTACTGAGTTCAGTTACAAGGCTGTTCAAGCATGGGAAAGGGGATTTTCAGTGACAGTGGCCCATGTTTGAAATGAATCTTACTGAAATGTTGCACCCAGAAACTGAATTTCTTCATCTCTGTAGAAAATTTCCATTCCTTTCCTTGGAGAAATGGTATTCATATGTGAACTGTACATTTGCTCCTTCATGGTTGATTTGTGGGAATTGCTGATGTTTGGAAGATCTAAATGGTTTCGGTACTGCCAGTCTGAAAGTCTATTATGCAGTATTGCAGTAGGGGTGATCTCCAAAGCTGCAAAAGCCTCAGAGATTAGTGAATGGAGGGCAGTGACAGAACATCTTCCATGATGCACAAAAGTAAAAGCCACTGATCCTGTTACCCTTTCCTTTGACCATCATTTATTATCTTCCATAATGAATGAACAAGTTAAGGAAAAGAGGCATTGAATTCTGTCTGTTCAGAGAAAGGAGAGGAACTGAGAAGTTAAGTCAAGGTGTTTTCTCCTGAGGAAGTTTATGTCACCAGACCCCTGCAAGCTGAGATTTGGTGAGATTTTTATCATGGATTCATAAATTGCTGTAAAAATGTTCTATACTGGAAATAGATGCTCTGACTATGTCCTATAAATTAAATGGATTAAAAAGCACTACCAAAATGTGTTATTTTGCCCACAAATTGTCTCTGACATAGTGCTTAATTTTATGTTTAATTTACTCCAGTGGTACTGGTAATTTTTTAATTACAACATGACAGTACTTTAACTAGAGCAGTAGAGGGAGAATGTACAAGAGGCAAAGTTATTTTTCTTAATCCAGATTGTTTCACTTTCTTCTTTTGTTGCTCTTTGTTATTGATGACCATCAGGGAAGGTACAAACATATGAAGAACAATTAACCGTGCTTGATAGTATAGCAAATCTGAACAGAAGCATTGGAAATGAAACTTTCTTTGAGGCACTTGTAATGTTTATTCCTCATAGTATTGATTATGAGACCTTGTTCAGAGCAAACATGGCCAAAATGTAGTCCTTGAGGCTGAAATTGCCAGTGCTTTACTTCTGTTTCAGACAGAAGTGCAAACTCCCAAGTCCCCAAAATACTGTCGTTTCTGCAGATCAGAAGAAACTAGTTTCCAGATTTAATTCTCTCCCATTTTTCTTTTTAAGAACTCTAGCACTACCACATCTTAAAGTTTGAAGTTGTACTTGGCAAGAAAGTGGTTTTTAGGAGTCAAAGTGTAATTTTTTATGCCCCTGGAAAAATGCTAGCTGTTTTCTCAATGAAATTTCTTAAGGTCTTGCAGAATATACTGGAGTCTGTCTCTGACCTGTTGTGTCACATATATCGGTTGCAAAGCCCATGAAAAATCCACCTCACGTTCGCATTTTTTTTTAATTCTCACACATTTGTTGAGAATCACTGCAGCTTTTTTCCTCATTCTGTGTTTCTGTGTTCCTGTGTGCTAAATATAACTGATTAGCTTAATCTGGAATCTGCTGTTGGCTGCCTCAGGCATTTAGGTCAGTTAATGGGACAGAAGCTGTGATGCAGCTGTGCTGTTTATCTGGCATGGCCACCCTTACTTTGAAAGTAGTCCAGCTGGAGTATATAAGCCCCAGATGTCTTACAACATGTGTCCTACCATGTCATGTGGCTGGAGGTGCAACTCTCATATGCTGTACATACTCAACTATACATCTGGCTTGTGACCCAGCAAGAGACAGCCCAAATGCTGGGATGAAAAAAGCAGCAATGTTTATACCCAGGCACTCAGACTCTCTATTCAAATGGCAATGAGCATCCCCTAGAGAGGGTCTCCGTGGCTGAAGCAAACCTACATCAACAGGATTTTCAAGTTTCATCCAATGAAAGAGACTAAGTTCTAGTTTCTTCTATGAAATGTAGCACCAAGTCTGTGAATAGATTTGTCCAGAAAAAGCAGTTGGTATCCCCCTCTATCCTCTCTTTCCTTTTCATATATTTACTGTTGCATCATACCCTTTGCTACAGGAGTTTTCCCTTGCTCTGGTTGCACCATGTCAGGCAGAGCTATAAAAGTGGACAGGCATATCTTTTGATTTGAGGCCTGTGCTGACTTCTTGCAAAATCCATTTCCTCTTCCTTCAATAATCTGTCCTTTTGGTTGCCATGTGATATTCAGAAATGTTATTTTAGAAAATGCAAGAGGTTGAAGCCTCATTTTTGGCCTTTCCTAATTTTGCATATTTGACTTTAACTCTTATGTGGGAGGAGGGTAAGCATTCTTTCTTAAATGTAGATGAAAAATTTGAAAAGTAGATTAAAATAGTGAACTGGGTTTTGGCTATGAAGTAAGCTTCTTAGGCATAACATGTGGCAGAAATCAGCATTTTCTTCATGCTTTTAAAGTATTTTCTATATTTAGAGCCCTACATTTCCAATAGAGCTTTTAAATGCTAATGTTAGAAGGGTAGAATAGAATTAATTTATTGAAAATCTGATGTTCAGCCTCCAAGTATGTATCTATACAACCTTGCTATTCCATATTGGAAGCTTCATGTTTACTCAAAGAAGTCCAATTTATCTCCCATCAATTTTCCTAAAACTGAGTATAACCTACTGTATAGAAACAGTTTACTTGAAAAAGAAAATAACATCCTAAGTAGGATACTAAGCTTATAGCGACTTCCAGAAATATTGGCAGTGATATAAAGGAACAAACAAGAATGTGACAGCTTTGAGCTAGACACTCAGGATGTCTGCAGGGTGATAGAAGATGTGTGTTTACAAAGAACATCCTTCTCTTTCATTTCTCTATTCCTTACCTGACTTTGATACACATGAGTAATCAGTCAGTCCCAGAAGATGTGTTTGAAGGGGTTGGCACTGCAGGATATGCACTTTTAAATGCAAATATTAAAAGTAGCTTAAGGAAACCAAAGTAGGTTGCCCAAATTTGACAGAGTGAACTGAGTTAGAGTTTCTGAGCTGTGCAGTTTTTAAACTTGAGTTATGAGGCCTTTATTCTTAATGCATTGCCCTTGGATTTCTGGAATATGTCTGTGGGCTTTGCGCAGAACTGTGTTCAATTCACACTGCAGTTCATATAAATAAGTGGTGCTACACAGAATATTTGAAAGTAAAGGGTTTTTTTGTGTTAACACAGACTCTCTTTGTGTCCTTGGAGAAAATACTGTACTTTATTAATATATTTTGAAAACTGGGACAATATTACTTCTTTATCTCTTGGAGAATTTTGAGGGATTATCAGACTGAGAGGCTGTGCATAAATACTATGGTAACTGGAAGGTGTAGAAGTACCTAAAATAGTAATCTCAGTGGTATTATGCTAACTGTTGTGGCTTGGAAGTGATGAGCACGGGCTCCTTCCATCTGTGCTACAAAGCACTTTCAAAACAGAAATGTGAAGGATTAATTGCTGCCCAGAAGGTAAATTATGTCAATTGAAGAATGTGTCATAGGAGGAATACTCTTAGTCTTTCTTTACAGTGCTTTACTGTCCTCTCTTATAAGTTGCTGCAGTAACTTTATTATGATTTGGATTTAGTGTGGTATTATTTTGTTTACCTGAATACCATTCCACAGTTCCTCTTCCCAACAATTCACTGTTGTACAAAGCAAGGAGATTTCAGTTTGATTTTGTTTTAGAGAGTACTGAACCACATTTTCAAGGTCCATCCAAATTAGTAGTCAGCCTGTAAAAAAATGGCTTGTTTCACAGTTAACTCACTTCAAGCTTCAGATGACCTGTTTCATAGAGTCAAGCATGTCAAAACAATGCTGAAAAATTACAGTGGTTGCACATGTAGCATGATAAAAATCATACTTTAATTGAGATCTCCGAGGAAAGGAAAAACTACTGTTTAAGTGTGCTGCAGCATACCTAAGCGTGAGATCCAGATTTCATTTAACTGAATTGAGTTTTGTGCTGTGAGAGAGCTTGAATAGCCATAACAGAGGTAACAATAAACAGCTCATAATACCAAATGACAACAGAATACAAAGCTTATAGCTAGCTGGCTGTGATCACGGTGTGATCAAACCCTTTCTAGTGATCCTTCTCTAGAATGAGAAGGATACCATGAACTGGCTGTCTCTGTATGTTGTAGCCTGATGCTGATTTGCTCTGTAGCAGAAGAGAGAATGGATGCTTCTGTATACTGCAGTTTGAAATATATATATATATATATATATATATAAATACAGTGCTGAACAAATAAATGAAATTATAGAAATCCTTATCCTTTTTATACATAATTTGTGGAGTAAAAGTAGCAAAATTACATATACAGCTATTAGGCTGATATCTTATCAGGACTTAGATTTACATAATTATCAGAAGCATGTGTTCGTATTCTTCTTCTGAAGGAATGTCAAAAAGTAATAGGTTTATAATGATATAAGACATAGTGGCTCAGGTGAAATGAGACCTTGGTTTAATTCCAGTTAAATGAAAAGCTCCTAAGAAAGCTACACATTCATAAGTAATGAAGGATTCCTCACCTGTCTTGTCTAGGCTCATAATTGCTTTTTACGGCAGTTGGATTGCCTGACACAGCATACCAGTCTTGAACCCAGCATATAATTATAGATTTTACCTATTTTCACATATTTTATTTGAAACCTTTAGTTACTGTACTCTTTTTTAAGAGCAAAGAAAAGTGTCACCATTTCATTTGTGATTATACTGAGCTGAAAGTCAAGATGCTGTGTTGTGCCACAGGTTCTGGTTAGCAGTAGAAGACCTGAAGAAGAGGCCTATCCGCGAAGTTCCTGCTCGTGTTCAAGAAATCTGGCAAGAGTTTCTTGCTCCAGGTGCACCCAGTGCCATCAATCTAGATTCAAAAAGTTATGACAAAACCACGCAGAATGTAAAGGACCCTGGAAGATACACGTTTGAAGATGCTCAGGTCAGTTTGCAATTCTTTTTTATGAACATCTGAAACAGAATATTGGCTACTGAAATGCATATGCATAAAATAATATATATTTGAGAATTAAACAGTAGCGTTCTGTTTTCTAAACCGATATTTTGGGAAACCAAATGTGTAACCTTTCCTTCTGGAGGCTTCAAGCTTGAAGAGGGTAGATTTTGGTTAGATATAAGGAAAAAATCTTTTACAGTGTGGGTGATAAGGCACTGGCCCAGGCTGCCCAGTGATGTGGTTGATGCCCCATTCCTGGAAACTTTCAAGGTGCCACTGGATCAGGCTGTGGACAACCTGATGTAGCTGTGGTGGCCCTGTTCATTGGAGGGGAGTTGGACTAGATGGCCTTCAGAGGTCCCTTCCAACTGTAAGGTTTTTATGAGTCTATGATTCTATGATTAATTCTGTTCATGAAGCTTCTGTATCCAGACTAGAGTCTTCAAGTGGGTTTGGCATACATCAATTTCTAGTGAGGCTTCTCATCATGAAGAAAATACGAGTCATGTAAGAAATAAAACTCAGTAGTGGCTTGTGCAGAAATATCATATTCCATGGATGCTGTATTAAATTATCATCTACAGAACATCAAGTAAAGATCCTAAGGATGTATTCTTTGATAGCAGTATTACAGGAGTAAGTCTGTAAATGTCTTATGTGGCTTTTGGGGGTTTGAGTTAGTACATTTTTGAATACCATAATCAGAAGATATTTTTTATCAGAGCTAGGCTGTGAAAATGCTTAATTTTTGAGATGGGAGCAAAAGCTGAAACAAAACGGTAAAATACAAATCTCTGTTTTCCTCGGGGAAAAAAATTGAAGAAAACTGAAAAACAAAAATCCCCAAACAAAAACAAAAAAAAAAAAAAGAAGAAAAAATGAAAAACCAAGCACCTCAGCACAAAATGAAACTTCATTTCACTCATAGCTTAGTATTTTAGATTTGCAAACTTCTAAGAAATGCAACAGAAAATAATTGGATTCACAGTAAAAGTTGCGGAACCCTCCCTTTTTCATAAGGAGCCCAGTGATGAAAATTTAATTATTAATGCAAAGTAAAACAGTGTCAAAAGGAGAGATTGAAATGATATCCCTGCAGAATTTTCCACAGCTTGATTATTAGGACATCATCTTGGGAGCCAGGAGATACTGTTGTAAGTCCTTCAAGGCAGAAGGAAAAATGAATTTGTCCTTTCTATTTTTTGGAGGAAAATGCCTCTGATCTAAATAGGAAGGGAAATAATTCTACCCATTTAAAAAGAAAGAAAATTTGTGTCCTCTTATATCACTGTTATAACAGCAATCTATGATGCTACAATAATATTGTCATTAAATACTATATCATTCATGCAGATTTTAATTACTCTGCATTAAGCCAAACAAGTGGGTTTTGATTACATCTACTGAGCCACTGGAGATTTAGGAATTTAGAATACAGCAAAGACATGTTGCACAAATAAAAGCTTTAGCAAGTTTAAAGGTTGAAAGAATGATACATTTTTGCAATTGAGTCAGAAAAGTGAAATTAAATTCCTTGTCAGCATCCTTTTTTTTTTTTTTCCCATAAGAATATGTGTAAAGTTTCAACATCATTTTACTTCCAGATATCTCTTTTTTTCCTCTCTTTTTCTCCCTTTCAGTTTCTGAAAGTGGTAGAGTATGCTGTCTGTATGCAAGAAAGACGCTTTTTCTTGCACTCAGGCTCCTGTATATTTGATGCAATTCACCATACAACTGGAACCAGGAGGGCTCCATTTTGCAGAGAAAGAAAGGGCGGGCCCAACTCCAACTTGATGCTTTAGGAACTCTCATTCTGCCCCATTTGCAGCAACAGAGTTCAGTCAGGAGTGGGGTCCTGCCTCTTGGAAAAGGGACCACTAACAACTCATTTTGGCAGACACCAAGAAATTTAATTGTGCTTTAAAATGCTTTGAAAAGCATTTCCGGACTTGAAAGATGGTACTGTGGGATTCCATATCAAATGAGAGTGATACAAAAGTAAAAACAGACCAATTGTGCTAAATAATATCCATCCTCAATTCTCAACTTATTGTACATTAACAATATTAATGCAACATAATTTAGTCTTGTATTTGTAGGGTAGATTTTTGCACAGATATAGCACTTTAATGCCCATTATCACTGATTTGTATGCCAGTACCAGAGTCACTTCTGCTTTCAGTTGGCTGAATCAGCTGCTCTTGTATGAACTGAATGGAATTAAAACTCCCAAAATGAACGAGCCTCAGTTCTGACTATATGCCAGAACTTCTTGGCTTAGTGTAAGAAGCACAATGAAAGGCACTTAGAATCATTCTCTAGAGTTTCTAACAAATCTAAGATAAAAAATCAGCTTTAATTTTACACCACTATAATTTTAATATGGTGTTTTTTTTCTATTCGTTAATTGCATGCAGTACCAACCTCAGAAACAGTATTTACTGTAGAGTTTATGTACTGTTTCCTGATCGCTGTGATAAAGCTTCTAAAGGTAGGGTTTAAGTGAAAAAGAAAATGAAAACAGCTAACACAGTGCAGTACAGTTCTTAAAATATTTTTTGTGAGAGTATTTCCTGTTCAGATTGCTTTTTCTAAAAATCCCTCTTTAACATTATAACCAGAATGAGACTATAAAATGTTTTACAGTATAGATTTTTGGTGTTGTTTTTTCTTGTGTGTGTGTGTGTGTTTGCTTGTTTATTTTAATTATTTTATTTTACAGAGATGAGAATCTTGCAAGAAGAAAAGCTCTATAAACTGCCTCTGCCTGTGTCACTTTTTTTTTTTTGGATTAGTGTTATCAAATTTTTATATGTCTCTGAAGAATAAATATCTTGAAAATTCGATTAGCCTGGAACTGTCTTTCAGTTAGCATGTGCATTTTCCTTTTTATATTATTAGCCGGGTAGCAGAATAAACATGTTTCAATGCTTTCAAGAGTAGCTAGGGGATGCCCTCTCTAGGTCAAGCACTCATTTGTAGTGCTAAATTAGAAGTCTTCCACCTTTTCAAGCCTATCAAGTCAGAAGAGCATCTCTAGAAACTAGTTCAAATAATCTGATAAGAAAGGATCTGAGGCTTCTGATGTAGTCACTTAACTGAGCTGACTGATGTAACAGAGTTTTGAAACTGGGCCTTAAGATAGGACTGAGTTCAAAATGCTCAGAAAAAATAATTTTGTAGTGAAAATATGGACAGTAAGTTTAAGGAAGGTGTGCTATATCCTTTATATATAACAAATAGGTGGGATTTCTGATTTAAGACCAGAAAGCAACTCATCTTTAGCTGAGAAACAGCAACTTCAGCTAACCTCATAACATTTCCCATTCTAAATAGTGGTACTGGCATTAAAGATATACAACTGTTTCACCTACATCTTTTGTGTGAGTAAAAGCACTTCCTTTTCCTTTCAGGAGCACATTTACAAACTGATGAAAAGTGATTCTTATCCTCGTTTTATACGATCCAGTGCCTACCAGGAGCTGCTACAGGCCAAGAAAAAGGTATTGGTCCATCTTGCCTTTGTCTTGCCACTGTGCAAAGCGGTGGTTATGTTTGCCACAATACTCAGTCTTCTCTCCCCTGTGCCAGTGCAACTGGATATCTGGTAGGTGACCAACTTGGCGTGTTTGGAGGGTCACATACACACAGGAGTTCAATATACATATGTGTATATATCCTGCATGTGGGCATGTTGCAATAAGTTAATCTAGCAAAACTTATTTTTATTTTTACATCCCATATTGTACTGTTTTCTCTGTTATGAAGCACCTTAAATTGCTAAGTGCTTTACAAATACATTAAAAAATAAAATAAAATCCCAGAAGAATAGTCTTTCATGTTTGCAAGTTTGCTTATGTAATAACTGTTGTTCTCTTTATTCCACCTGTAAAATCGACAGAATGTGTTTAGAAACAATCTCATTCATATGAATAACTTCTGATTCCAACTATAAAAATAGGGGCTTCCTAATCCTTTTCCTTTCCCTATTCTTACATGAATAGTTCTGAATAGATTAGAAATCTTACTCGAAAGACTGATCATGTCACACTCGTGTAATCAGAGGCTCATGTCTTGGCATGTAATGCTTGCTTAGAGAAGCCCAGATTATGGAATGACTCCCAAATAGGCACAGCTCAGAGTATGTGGAGCAGCTTGTGCAATGCAGAGTTCTGTAATGATAAATAATTTTATTGGAGGGCTCTAAATAGTGATCTCCTGGAATCATCTGGGAGCCATATGCTTGCAAAATCAGGGCCCTCTCATTGCTGAAATAAGGTAGTTATTGACATCGTCGCATTCTATTGTTTATAATGACGACCTAAAATAATATGAAAGTACTGTGTGATTTTGTTTTTTGTTCAAACATTGATTTCTGAAGATCCAATATAGAGAGAGATGTTGAAAATACCAGAAAGCTACAACTGTCCGTGTGAAGTCCTTAAGTTTGTGATTGTCAGTTCATTAACACAAGATGTGCACTTCATTATTTCTTTGTATTTTCAGTTTTTATTTTAAATCAAACCATTTTGATCCCCATGAAAACTGATTTTTGTCAAATACTATATCTGCTTTGCCCATCTGCTGTTTTACAGAGTTCCATTACTGCTTCATACCTGTGTTTGCTTCCTTATTTATACAAACTTTGTTTTGCAGTCCATTGTTTCATCGGTCCTTTTCTACTCCATTTTTCTTGCTTTTCTTTTTCCCCTCCTTTTTCTTTTAATTTTATTTTAAATTTAAGTTGGAAAACACACTGGATCGTCGAACATCTTTTGAGAAATTCACACGCAATGTGGTAAGTTTGTTGCCTCGGAAGACTAGTAAACCTGATGGGACATCCTTCTCCTTCCCCCCTCTCCGAACCTTCCTTTCCCTTTTTGCTTCTCTAGACTGACAGTTAAAAGTCTATTTATCACAGTTTGTGAATTTTCCTAGGAATGTCAGCTTTATAATGTACATTCATTGCAACCCCTCCTCCCTAGTCCCTTTCCTGCTGACCTCCACAGTCACACGTGGAGGAATAGAACTTTGGGAGCCATGTTTTTTACATTAGGAACATGAATCGATTTGCCTTTTTATTTTTATTTTTATTTTTAATTTGTAGTAAAGAATCTGTGAAAACCTGCTTGATGTTGTTCCTTTTTCTGGTGCCTCCCAAAATACTAAGCCTGATGTAGTTTAAGTATATTGGATTTCATTGTCATCTCTTTTTTGTTGTACTGGAAAAGAGTTTGTCCCATTTTTGTAATTGGGGACAGGAAAAAATAAACTACAGTAATTTCCCTTTCCCTATCCTGCTTAATGTTTAGCACAGCTTCCTTAGGACAAAAGAATTGATGCTGACAATGCAGAAGGGTTTGATTGCAATTTCAATTTGATTATGAATACAGCAACTGATTATTTTTCTTTTTAATAATAATTTTGGAAGTATATTTCACCGAGGTAAAAATGTGAAGACTGGTAAATTTGCTGTGGGCATTCTCTTGCCACCAGCCAAAAGATCCACTGATTGCCTGCTATGTGGGATTCCTTTTACTGATCAGGTTTCTTTGGATTTTTTTTTTTTTAAACTTTGTGAAAGTTCCAACTAAAGCATTCAACGCATTTATTTTTGTAGGGCAGAAACATCCCTATTTTCCCATGCCATAAAAACTGTACACCAACACTGAGGGCGAGCACTAACCTGTTATGAAAAGAGGTAGAAAGATCTTGGATTCTACTCAAGTTTGTCTGCATTGTCTGTTGAATTGTGCAGTTGATGCTGCTGTGCGTGTGTGTGCATCTGTGGCTTTTTCTGTGACCTGGTTAGTGGAGCTGTGTGCATTGAAATGAAAAATATGAGAGCTTTCAGCAAAGATCATGGTTTTTGTTTTTTAGTTACCAGGGAAGGGGAGGCAGTTCTTAGAAACCGCCTCCCATACAAAGAGGCTTAAGAGTGTTTCCTCAAGCATTTAAATTACATATACATTCCAGTAATCAGAACCAGAAACAAACACAGTGAAAGTATGAAGTTTTGTGAGGTTGTAGGAATATCTCACATGTTAAAACAAAACTGTAATCTTTTGACTACTTTCTTATAGGTGAAGGCTTCCTGTAATATGTTTTGAATCCACTGTAATCAGGAACAAATTTTAATCCAATGGGACAAAGTCAGTAAGACTAAAAAGTAAATAAACAGGAAACAATCTCAATGTTTGAAACAAAAACCCCTATTTTTTGCATGGTGGTGTTGCCATAGCATGTTGCAGTGTGATCTGTGTGTTGTCTGAACAGGTTGATCTGTAAAACAATGTTATACATGACAACATTATACGTAATGATTCTACTTTCTTCCATGGAGATGTTTAACAGGAAGTTCTGCAGTAATAAACGAGCCTGTGTTAATGACAGAGAGCGCAGACAGTACATCTGGGACCTCTGAGAGGCAAGATTTTGCTCATCAAAGTGCCTGACAAACTACAGTAAATAGGCTGGGTGTTAAAGCAGCCAGCAGATCAGGAAGTGGTTATGGTAAAAAGTATGTAAATAAGTGGCTGTAAAGAGAAAAATAGCAAGCTGCAGGCAGATGCGAGGAAAAAACAACTTAAAAAAAAGTGAAGAAGTGAACACAGACTGGGAGGCACTGAAGTTACTCTCTGATAATGCATCAGCCCTATACATCAGCACTGGAGGTTAGTGCCCTGCCAGCATGCCCGATGTTCAGCAGCTAATCTCAGGGTAGAAATACAGAATGGGAGATGTGAGGCAGGCCCAATAACAAAGCTGTGAGCTAGAATGAGGGGAGTGAGGATTTCTGGATGTGAAACACTGGTACTTCAGTAGAAGAGGGTGATTCTTTTCTCACGGTGCAAGCTATAAAGTAAATAGTGTGCATTCGCTTTTCCTCAAACTACTCTGCTATGAATTTGGGTGGAATCTGTTGAGTTGGGTCAGCTACAGAAGTAAAAAGTATCAACGATGAGACGAGCAGCTTGGAAGCTTGCAAATTACTCCAGAATACCAGGGTTTTCAGGTACAAACATTCTTCTATGAGAGATCTGAGTTTATATCCCCCACGGACCCGGGACCCCTTGCCACCAGGGATCCTTATTTTTCCATTCTTGTTTTCAGTAATGATGAGCTTACAATGTGTAATTATATGCCTTGGTACAGTGGTTCTAACATGCAGGAATGAGGCAAGTGTTTCTCAGAATATCCTACCAATTAACTTGTTCAACTGTAAAGGGACAGACTGCGGTAAAAGACCTGCTCTTCTGATTAACACAGAAAATAGATGTGAAACAGGTCTTCTACAACTTCACCAAACACAGTGGTCTCTGAATGATTTATAAAGAGGAAAATTGCATTTTCACTTATCTTCTGCCAATTTAGAAAATTTGGACTCATTTCCACTGTTATTTTTCTCAATTATATCCAAGTGGTTTTGCACTGAACCTAATTAGACCTCAGGATTTTTATTTGAAATGTTTAAAAAAAACAAACACAACAGTTGTGCCTAGTGACTGCACATGAGAGGATGACCTTGTGATTCATAACCTGATTTATTAAACTTAGATTATAAGAGATTTCCAAACCTTTTGTAGCAGTGAAATGGGTTATATTTGCAACAGAAAGCATTTGCTAAGCCAGAAAGTTTAGGAACTTTTGAAGTGCTACCCCTCTATATTAATCATAAAATTGAATGGAAATCACCCAAGATAATCACTCATTATTTTAGTTTGGTGGGGGAAAGAATAGAAGTGGATCTATCTACGCATACACAATAGGCTTAGTTTTGCATTTTTTTGCCACTGCTGTTTTCAGAAAGCTTTCAATAATTCAGTGCACTTTATGAAAGCCCTATATGCACAGCTAAAAGCACTAGTTATTTAGCTCGCTCTGTAAATTATACAGCACAGAGCTGCTAATGTTTTTGGCAGTCTGCAACAGACACTATGAATAGTGTTAGAAATATGTCTACATACAGATACAATATAGGTAAAACAATAGCAAACTCGTATTTGCTATATGTAATATTTTTTCCTAAATAAAACGGTAGGAATCTTCCTCTACGTCAAGTAATAACATCTACACAGCATAGGAAAAAAAACACAGATGAAGTACGGTGCACTGATAACACTGATGGGAGCAAAGAGGTCTTTTAAGGAAGACTAATTTCTCCTTTGCATCGGGAATTGTGACTGTATCAGACTGGCAGTCTCTGAGCAACACACCTTTGTGAACACCTGCCCCTGCTTAGCTGTGATCAGTAGTTTGGACACCCAGAACAAAGCATCTCATTTACAGCGCAGTAGGCTCATTTCTTTTCCACTATATGCAGATTTTCCTGTCTTGGCAGGGGACCAGTTAGCAGGGCAGGAAGGTGCAGTCTTTTCCTCAGAGCCATCCTGGGGAGGCGCTCCATCACTGCATGTGGGTGTGACAGCTTCAGATGTCACCCCCAGTGTCAGAGTTTTATCTGTTGCTGCTTAACTGTAGGGGTGAAGAAAATTGGGCTTGTTGCAAGTTTGTGGTGTCTTATGAAAATACAGCCAGTACAAAACTGAGCAAATTCAATTCATTTATTAAACCAGAGTCATCAAATGGTAATTGTCTTCACTCATAACCACCTAAACAAGAACCAAATTTAATAGCACTGACATTACCCACACTCTTTCCAGCTGTCTTCAGCCACTTAGCTTAGAACTTGCTTACCAGTTTCCTTTGAGGATTTTCCTCTCCAAACCAGTAACATAAGACTATTTCACGCATGAGGTAAGAAATGTGAAGGCCATGGAACACAGCACATTTTCACAATCCCATGTCCAGTGTAACTTAATATGACATAGCAAATTACGGTCTAGAGATGGAAATTAAAGCTCTTTAAAATAGCTTCCACATTTCTTTTCAGAGAGGGACAGACTTTGTAGATGTTTAAACTGTTGTTGCCACATTAAGAATTGTCCCTTTACTGTGAAACAATGCAAATATCAATTTCCCATTAGCCAGTATATTTTGTTCTGGACAGATAAAACTTGTTATATACTTGAAAGTCAGACCAGAAGTCCACTTAGCCCTGACATGCAAGCATGGACTATATTTTTCTTGAGAATAGCATTTTGAACAAGCTTTAATGCAGTATCAAATGTAGGATCTTCTGTTCAATCGTGGCATGTGCAATCCTGGAAGTTTTCTTAGTTAAACTTTTGAAATTTGCTTATGGGTTATTCTTAAAAATTGAAAGAAAACAGTGTGTCAGAAAAAATTGCAAACCTTTGAAAAATAATAATAATAAAAAATAAAAATAATAAACTTCCATGGAAATGAACCTTCTGTTTTTTTTTAGGAAAGAGGTGACTTAGTGGAAAAAAAAAAAAAAAAAAGATAATAATTGAAATGTTGAGTTTGAACTAATAATTAGCCCAAAAATCTAGTGTTAGGGTGTTTTTAAGGAATGATGCCCATCTTAATGAGGAAAATCAAAAGCAGCATCCCTAGGAAATGCAAATGAAGGTTGGACTCCTTGCCCAGTTCTGCAATGATGAGCTGAGCTGTATTGCTTTGTGCTGGGGTCGAGGGACTGCTGTGTGGTACAGGCACAGATCTGTCTCCATTAGGAAACAGCACTCTCAATCAGGTATTAGACCAGTGATACTGAAACAAAATACTTGTCAAGTGCATTGGCATGTTAGAAAATCATAGGTTTCACCCCATCCCTCCTATGCTATTTCAAGTCAAAACTACCCCATCTGGCAAGAGCTTGTAGGTTAAGCACAAATAACAGCAGCTCATCAGGACGTGCAGATTACTTGGGAAGGAGAAAGAAAGAGGGACTATCACCCAGTTTAGAACAAGCCAAACAAGAATATGCAATTGCTCAGAAACTGCTTTTTGTCTCTGGACTGCTCCAGGACAGGGAACAGACTCAGTGAGAAATCAGGAAAGGACTGCAGATCCCTACAGTAGGTAGAAAGATTTTTCTTCAAGTGTAAGCACTGAAAGTAGTGGTGAGAAGTTGTCCCCTAAACTCAGCAAATGCTAACCTCCTACTCTTCATCACCTTCCTGAAAGAGAAATACACTGGCAGAGCTGGATGAAAATAAAAACAAAATCCTGAACCCCTGTACAATGCTAAATCCATCTGCTTGCCTTAGAAAAGCAAGGGTTGGCTAAATTCTGGCCAGAGACTTACTGTTTCTGCTCCTGTGCCTCTCCAGATGTGTTCCTGCCAAGGGCTGTTTATCTCAGCACTGTGTGTGGCATCAGGGATGTCACCTGGGAACTTTGCCTGCTGATGCTAGCCAAGCTGCTGGCATTCAGCATGTATGCCACACACGAGCAGATCAGGAATAGTGAGAGCAAAGATCCAATCCTCATTTTGTCTCATTTTGCTTCCAGTAGGGTTCCTGCCATTCTCCCTTTTGGATGTGTGGAGTTTCCTTTTCCAGTTCTACCAACTGGAAGTATGAGTCCTGAGGACAAAATGAAACTTTTGTCCTCAAAAAGGAGGACAAAAAAGGAGACACTGATGTTGCTTAGCAGAAAGGATTCAAAAGAAATTCAAAAACTAAGCATTTAATCTTCATATATTTCAACTCTGGTCCCAGTACATGTTCCACACTGGTCCATTATTAGTCACATTTGTATGGAAGTTTTTGCTGATTTACATGCCAGATTATTTGAGGTGTTAGTGTCTAGCTACATAAATAGGTCAGCCAGCATATTTATAGCTTATAAATCTGCACATACTTTTGTAGTTTTCTCCCCAAGCTCTCTAAAAGTCCAGTTGAAAGGACAGCTCTGCATTTAGAAAGTTAATACATTAAGGTAGGTGAGAGAACACTGAGATCAGGTTTTTTTTTTCATCAGTGTAATTGACTCACTCCAGCTGCTCTGCTGCCTGTTTGTATTCTGAATCTCTTATTGGGATACAGAATCACAGAATCATAGAATCCTTAGAGCTGGAAGAGACATGTGAAGGTCATTTGCATATGAGCACAAGGTTTCATTTGGCTGCTGTGTTATAATAAAATTGTTAAATAGTTTCAATTCATATCATAGAATCATAGAATGGCCTGGGTTGAAAAGGACCTCACAGATCATCTAGTTTAAACCCCTCTACTGTGGGCAGGGTTGCCAACCACTAGACCAGACTGTCCAGTGCCACCAAATTCTACTTAAAAGACAAAACTACTACTCGTTTAGAATTTGGCCCTATACTCTTACACATTGATGGCAAGAATACATTAAAGATATTAAATATCTTATTTTCATTCTTCAGATGAAAATCTAGTACTTCTGAGTTTGTTTTCAAATGTTCGTTAATCTCACTAGCAAAAATTTTCCTATGTGTGATTAGTCATATGCCACACCTTTTAGAACTTTCAGGCTCATTTGTTGTAGATGACCAAATCAAAAATTTGGCTCATGGAAATGTAATCAAGATTGTACCTTAAAGAAATAGATTCAACCCTGAAATTTTGACTCATGGTATTCCCTAATGTGGGGGAGGGAAGGCTCAGAATAGGACACCCAGAGAAAACTATCCAAAGTCTTTAAGCTTACTGTGATGAGCAGTATTCAGGGAGGAACTGATGCTGAACAACAAAAAAAAAATTGTCATGACACCTTAATGCATCTATAGGGAAAATTTCAATTAATACATAGAATAAGGTTATTTTGTCAAATCAACTAAGTAATGAATAGTTTTTTGCTTGCTCTTAGATCAAAACCTCTTACTTTATTTAATATCACAGTTCATTTTTTGATACCAGAATGGTTCATCTCAAAATTACATGGAATTACAACTTCTAAAAATCAGCTGTTGCAGATAAGAAGACAAAATTAATTCACAGAGCTTGTCCTCCAATGAGAGCATGTGTAGCTTTCCAGTGTAGAAGTGAGGGAAATATTTTAATAAATAAAAGAAACTTCCAGGTAGGGAATTAATTTTTAGGCAGTTCTGTACCCAGTGGAACTCCTATATAGTTACAAAAAGTAGCCAAGCTTGTAGGCCTTCAAAATTAAGCACAAAAATCTCCATAAGGAAAGATCAGCATATGCTGAATATTTTCTTAGATTATGTCCAAGGCAGACAACCCTGCACCCCCTTAAAAATTACTTAATAAATTTGGGCATATCATCTTGAATTGTAGTCCAGTGCCACATAGCTGTCTGAGACTTTTTGGTTATCTCAGAAGAAAAAATGTTTAGCTTAGTGGTTTAAACAGCTTACTTATTACATTAGAGGAGAACATAATGTAACGCTAAACTAAATGCCAAAAAAATGAATTTTATGTATTTATTTCATATACATATAATATAATAATATAATATAATTCATAGAGTTCGAGCTAGATAAAGGGAGAAGACCATGCCTGGAAGGAGACACGACATCTTTTTGAGGAACAACTGCTATTACTGTCAGGCAATACGGTGAACTTGAGAGATGAGGAGTCTAATCCAACTTTGCAGACCATTATTTCCTTCCAAGATTATATTGTAGGAGGAAAATTCACCCTCATCTGTATGACTTATTTCAGAGCACAGAGAGTAAAATGGCTATTCTTTTTGTCAAGATTCATTCTGGTATATTGCATTTAAGCAAATGTTCAAAACCAACTTGCATATCCCTTTGAGCATAAAATTAATTGATAAGGAAAACAGATATTAAATTGTGTAATTCCACAGAGTTACAGTACAACCAATGACTTTACATCTCATTGATAAAGCAGAATAAATTTATTTACTATTTACTGCAGATGTAGTCTATCTTCACAGTTAAAATATTTTTTATTGTAGTCTCCTTGAAGTCAGTTTGAATTTTCTGAGTTGTGCACCTAGAATGAACAATGCCATATATGTAAATATTAAATACCCTTTAAATGACAAGTTAAATGACAAGACATTTACTATTTTATTTTTTATAATCTATTTATGGTACGTTATCAGAGTAACCCTGTGATGTATTGAAAAGTGCTTGCTGTGCCAGCTCTGCCTCTGTTGAATTGGTGCCACAGCAGGATGGCCAGAGGAGAGCTAACTGACATCTTGTGTGGTTTCATGGCTTTTGTCTGGCTCAGCTAAAGCTCAGATCTGCCTGAAATAGGCCATAACAACATACCTACACTATCCTCTCTGCGCAAGTAACTCCTGTGGGACAGAACTTCCTAAAAAATTGAAACAGCATCCCTGCAGCAGGAGCACTGATGAGGAAAAAGACAATGTGAAAATCCAAACACCTTCTGAGCAGTGTTAGGTAGTCCCACGTAACATACCTGACCAGTACTCCTTACAATAGTAAATGCAGTCTTTACAAGTCTCTTGCTGAGTTCATGGAGAAGCTGCTTTCCTGCCTGTGTGCAGTCTGCCCCCTACTTTCTTGAACTCTAGCGTTCTGCAGTCTGTGACAGAGCTGCTACAGTGTGCACATCATCACTGTAGCACAAGGCACCCTCGCTTCCGGTGGCCGCCTTCAAGATCTGGGAGTGACCAACAGCAAAGTCCTCAGCAGTAGTTTCTTAACAGACAAACCCAATCTCATTCGAAACTGACCTTTGAATTCATTGGATTACACTCTGAAACAGAATGGCTGGCTGGCAGTGCAGGTGTGCAAGTGTCAGGGCTTCCTGTGGTTTAAGATTTGACAGACTCTAGTTGGTGCCCCTAGTTATTTGACAGTGATGTGGCAACACTGAGTGGTTGCTGATGAACAGGTTTGCAGTGATCATGCCTCTGTTTTCTGTTTTTGTTTTTTGTTTTTATCTTTTCCTCAGGGGAAATCGCTCACATCAAAGAGGTTAACCAGTCTAGTGCAGTCCTACTAAAAGGATCACCTTGTAGCATGGAAGCAGACTCAAATCATTATACATACTTTGTAGCTCACTGATTGCCTGAATCAGAGGACAGTAGAACAAGATGTTGCATGAGCAAGGACCTGACTTGTTTTCTTTTGTGTATACTAAGGCATTACAGACTCCGAGGGACTCTCTAGCCTTTCGATGCCTCCATTTCGAAAACTGTCTGCTCACTTCCTCCTTCATATCAAGCTGGATCTGTGTCTTTTTATTTTCTGCAAGCTCAAGTACAGTGAAAAAAAAGCTTCTGCTAGGCACAGTTTATTAAAAAATACGTCAATCAAAAACTGGAAGAAATGTAAAAAATGCATATATTAATAAATATACATATGGCATCACATTTATTGCACAATAAATTAGCACAGAAGGTTTCATTTCACTGATGTATTCACATTGAGAAAGAAAGCCTGTGTCTTTGTCTGTTGTCTGTATATTCTCTGTTAATGTTTCTTGCATTTATTTTTATACCATATTTAAAAAAGAACACCTTTTACTCCAGATGTATTAAAGTTGATCCTTCCTCTGTAAATTTGTGTATGTTTATATTGTTGTTTTATCTTTCATTAAAATATGCAGAGTCTCTTTCCTTTGGGAAGTTTGAGATTTTAATACTGAATCTGAAGATTAGTCAAGAGCAAAGCCATTCCCAAAAGTTACATACCTTGTACTTTCTAAAAAGTGACATGAAATGGCATTTTCTTTCTCTGAGTGACACCTAACCAAACACACTTTATTGATAATCATTCACTCTTCATTTTCTTTTCAGTAAGCTAGCAGCAGTGAGACCTTTCCCGCTTGCTCATGATCACATAAGCAAACTTCTTTTTAAGCTTGATCAGGTCTGTAATGGTGCAGTCTTCTCAGTGATTCAGTTGCTGTCCAAGAGCAGATCAACTGAATAGCATTCTCTTAGGAATGGATGTGATCAAATCTGGCTGAGAACATGAGTATGCTTTTGCTAAATATGTCACCATTTCTTTCTCCTTGCTGTCATGAGTGCCACAATGCAACATTTTAAGCTGAAAAGATAGTGGTTTGGAAGTGCTGAGACTAGAGCTCAAACCTTGGCTTGCAAATGAAGAAACTTGCAATTTTAATTCAGGGGCTCAGTTCAAGTGTGCTGTTGTATGTGCAACTAATACTGATATTCACTTGAGAGACCTACTCGCGGGTTCACAAGAGCCTGCAGACACTGTCCATGAGACAATGAATGTGGAGCCTTCTGAAGTAAAATTGAGCTAGAGCTGTAATATCTCTGCTTGTGTAAGAGAAGCAGCACTTTTAACTAATACAGGTGACGTAAAGATAGAGGCAGAATCTCTAAGTAGAAAAGCAGTGGTGTGAACTAAAGCAAATGACAAATAGCTTCAGGGCATTATATGGTGTGCAGGACAAACATACTGAAAGAGCCTGTTTAGCCATGCACAGGACTGGCTCAGGACAGCCAGAGCCGGTACCATCTGCTGTGCTGACTTTTGTGTGATATTGATAAACAGAGATCTTGTTCCAGAGGGACTACTAAACCTAAAAATGTCATCCTTCTCCCCGCCCCTCCATTCCCGACACAAAGCAAGCTGGCCGTAGACACAATCCG
The DNA here is from genome assembly GCA_023055505.1 of Callipepla californica brunnescens. Taxonomy (NCBI): domain Eukaryota; kingdom Metazoa; phylum Chordata; class Aves; order Galliformes; family Odontophoridae; genus Callipepla; species Callipepla californica. The sequence continues at coordinate 34,032,701 of JALIRH010000003.1, read as the reverse complement.
GCAGTACATTTGAATAGATTAGAGCTGGAGTCATCTCAGTGAGCACCAGATGCCTACCTGCGTTACTGCCGCTGGGACAGGGCTGCTGTGGGCAGAAGGGAGCTGAGCTGCCGTAACCCTGACTGCGGCATCCCCAGAGAAACGGTCTGAATAAACCCAGGAACAAACACACTGTTCATCACCGTGAACGGCTGCTCCCCTGGTTTTTGCTTGGTTGAGATTTTTTTGGTGGGGGAATGTTGAGATTTGTTGGTTTTTATTTCTTTGTTCTTTGTTTCACATGCCGCAGTGTTTCTGGTTTCTAACTAGGATAATAATCACTGTGTTAAAGTGTTGCAGTTTCTGTCAGCACAATGCTTCTGAGCTGAGTTTTATCACAGAACACTGGTAATGCCCATGAGAGCTTGATTTTATCAAGAGCTCCATCTAGGTCAAGTCAAAATATTCACAGCCTATGGAGGCTAGATGAATTCTAATAAATAGTCACACTGAACCCCAGATCTTAAACTCTGAGATTTAATTTTCCTTTACTGCAGAAATGAGAGCTCTGAGGCATGAACTTGGGGCCAGGATATCCACAGAAATTTGAGCTCTGTTTCACTTCTCAGTGCCAAATGGAGATATTTATTTCCAAACTCCTGCTGCCACCGATTGCATCAGCTGGTACACTGCCTGCTTTTCCTTAGGATTTAACTAATTAGATACCAGTGTCTGCTTTAAAGAATCCCTCCTGTCAAATAACCAACGTTTCAGATTCATGCATTACATATTTCATACAACCTAACCCTAAGGAAATTATTATTTTTATTTCTTCTCAAATCACTTTACAACATTGTCCAGAAATAAAAATACATGGATTATTTGTATGCCCAGACCCACTTCATTGTAGTTCTTCTTTTGCCTCAGCAAATGTGAAGCGTATACTGAATGGTAAACTTTTCATGTATTTGCACAGGAATTAACACAATGGCTATAAGGTAAAAGTATGCATTACAGTAAGGGTTTCAAAGTAGTCAGAGGGCTCTATCAAGGTTTCATTTCAGTCTGTGATTCAAGTGATGCAACTCCACTGTTACCTGTGAGTGAATTTGGCTGAAACAAACAAACAAAACCTGCTCTGCAGCCAGCTGATTTTTAAAGGGTTTATCTGAGATCTCTTCATCCCTCCCCTGATCGCAGTCATCTGTCAGTGCTGCCACAGTGGGAATGGAAACTCCTTGTAGGCACAATATCCTTTTGCTTTCCCACTGAGAAAAGATAGTTGTTTGTTCCAAACATTATGAAAATCCACTTCCATAAATTAGGATTAACCCAGGGTAAGGCTTATTTGTTCTTACTGTGGCAACCACCAAGCAGTTGAAGTATAGCTTTGGTGTCACAGTGGTGTATCCATTAGGAAGTCCAGTGAGGTCATAAATCCGCTGAGGGAAAAAAAAAGGACCGAGAGAGAAGCCCAATGGGAAGGGGCTGTGCTCTTTTCCTCCTGGGGAGAGCCATCAGTCAGCACTTCCTGGTACCTCCAGGAGGCTGGGGAGCACCCCGCATTTCTTTAAAGGAACCACTTGACCTGACAACGGCGGAACAATCGTCAGACATTCTATAAGATGCCAGTGAACCTACAACACCATAAAGGGAGGGAAAAGGCCTTAGAGAGTGAAGGGAGGAGGAGTAAAATGCTAAGCTGAAGGAGCCATGGAGACTGGCCAAAAATTAATGAGCTGAAAGTGAAGACAAAGAAATGAAAATTAATTGCAGTGACCAGAACGGAACCCATGAGGGAGGAGAACTCATGCATGGAGCAGTTGGGTGCTGAAGAGGCAGTGTGCCACTGGTGAGATGCCAGCTCCAGGCAGGGCTGCCAACAAAGGCTGCACAAACCATAGCTGCTCCTTCAGACATTTTTTTTTCTCTCAAAGAAAGCTCTCAATACCAAATATACAGAACTGCTTTTTTTCTTTCTTTCTTTCTTTCTTTTTTCAAATTGCACCCCTAATCTTATCTGAAATTTTAATGCATAAATGCCAGGTAGTCATCTAAGAAATTACAAATAGGAGAGCAAAAAACAGTTCCAGAAAATGAGAACTGCAAGAATGCATTTAGGACGTTTATTTATTAAAAACATGAATGAAAGCCAGAGCTGAAGACTGAAGTGAGAGAAGGCTGTTTTATTTAAGTAACAGTTGGGAATCGTCAGTGATTTTTTGTGGTTCTTCCATGTATTTATCTTTATGCCAAGTTATTAGCAGCTGTTTGAATTTAGACTTAAAAATTACCATATTTTTAATTTCCTTTCTAGCTAAAGATGTCATGCGTAGAACCAATACCACTGAACTTACTAACTTAAGTGCATAAAACAGAAATTTTACTAAAAGGAATTTAATAGCTACGGGGACCTTTCTAAAATAAGGTTTTAATCCCAGGATGTTCAAGGGAAATTGCCAACAGTTTATTTGAACATATTCTATGTCTATAACTCATTTGAGTATGTTACTAAATAGTTCTGATTTGCCTTTTGATCTGACCAGGCTGAACAGATTAATGCTTTTGTCTCCTGTGAGTTTGAGATATGCTGAAGAAGTCCAATAAAATCTTCTTTGCTTCAGTTTATCCCTTTAGTTTTTGATGAGGCTGCTACACTGACTATAATAAAATGTCCCCTCCATCACTGCTGAAATGTGTAAATGGCCACTGCAATGATACAGCACCTTTTGGTGTTTCCAAAGGGATATTTCCTTTCTGATGTGCGCTGACACCTTTTCTCTCCTCTAGACTGGAGGTGTTACAGCTTTTATAGAGGGCAGCACCCGGTGAAGGCTGCAGTGCCCCTGCCCAGGCTCTAAGGAGGAGAATTTCTTTTCATATTGCGTCAGTTGTGTGTCTGCCTGTACACACAGTGGCAGAGTTTGCCCTTTTTGCAATAGATGGTCACTTCTGAACTGTGTCAGCTTCGAGGCACTATGATTCCCAAGTCTTTTGTGATATCACGTCGGTGGTTGTCCTCACTGGTGCATTGTGCATTGTTCCTGGGTCAGTGAGGTATCTTCAGTTGTCCATAGAGTAGCACCCTAGTTTTTCAGACAGTAATTCTCTTTTACCAAGGTCACTTCTCTTTTTTGAATTTAACCTGTGAAATACTTGTCTTTTTTCCTGCTGGTATGAGGGGGAGTGAGGAGTCTTCAGTTCAAACACTTTAACGCTAATACAAGATGACAGTGATCGTCTTCATCGCTATTTGACATAAGGGGTCTGTGTATGCAAATCATTAAGAGAAACTGCCATGACAATAGACTCTAAGAACCTGCCAAAATTATTTACGAGGGTAAACATGGATAGTAAATATCAAATAATATTTAGACACATTGTAAATGTTACCTTGTTAGTGGCATTTGCACAATTTTTATTATTCTTTGCTCACAAAATATATTCTGATGCATTCAACTTATCTTACTCTTTTTTTTTTAATTGATTTTGAAATTTCTCATATTAGGTTCATCACAGATGTCAACTTTTCAAAACAAATGCTGTTTACCACCCTTGCTATTAACCTTGTGGCTGCTGCTTCTGCTTTGTCACATGAATGAAGCTTTTTGTTATTCATGTAACTTTTCTATCCACCTCTTTACTCCTTTCTACCTTTCCTTTTCGAAAGATGCAGGACAATGGCATTTCTAATATAACTTGCTTTTTCACTTTATTGAATGTGTAACCTGAAGTCTATGACATTTCTTTGAGTTCATCTATTTTATGCACTGTTCTTTCTATGGCTCATCTGTTATTTTAGGTCCTCTTTCTTCTCTTCCCCTCCCCCCAGGTAACACCTTTTTAGGATTCTCAGTCTCTTATGGCTCTTTACCTTCACACTAACCACAAGTGCTCTTTGCACTTCCCTCCTCTGTTTTATGCTTCTCGGACTTGAAAATTGCAAGAACATAATGAGAAAACATTAAAGGAAAGGCTGGTGAGCAACTGAGGCCAGGGCTGATTCAGAATATGCCTCTGACCATGACCTGATCTTGCAGGACCTTCCATTCCCCATCCTGCTCCCACCAACTCTCCATCTTCCCCCAACCAGTGCTGCCCCAAACACCCAGCTTAAAGGGAGGGCTCTTAGTGATGGCACCTTCTTTGTTGAAAATGCCCTCTAAATCTCTCCATAAGGCAGGAACCGCACCTCACAGTGACTCCCTTATCTCAAGCATGATTCCACTGAAACAGTAAGGGAGCAGTGGACCATCTGGCTTTGTCTTCATTCCCTGCTAATTAAACTTGGCTAACATTGGCAAACAGCACATAAATGACATATATGACTGAAGCAGAGTGCCTAAAAGACCCAAGCAGATAACAGGTGTGCGTGGAGAAAGGGCCTGGAGGGTTGTCATGGGGAGACCTGGTGGGCAAACCCTGATGTAGACCTGAAAGGAGGTAGGAGGGAGCTGGATATTCCTTAGCTCAGGTGCATTGGTCAGGTGTAGACAAAAGGAAGTCTGTCTGCATTACTCCAGATGGGGTGGAGGTGCAGAGGTTGATCACTGCAAGCATTTGAGATTCAGAGTAATTGGGAGCTTGAATTTCCCTCTGAGCAACAGAAGAGTAGGAGGATGCACAGGGTAATGCAGAACACCTGGGTCTCTTAACAAGGAAAGTGTCTGTGGGAGGCAGGAAGGGAGCTTAAAGCCCAAGATCATCAAGCATTTCTAAATCCTGAACTGTGCTTGTTTGGGAGGTAGTATCAGTTAAACTAATGAACCGGTGTATGGAAAACCTTATTGTACAGGCAGCTTTCTGAAGGAGGGGATATAAGCATGGAATTTCATCAATAGATAGTTGTTTTTTTGTTTTGTTTTGTTTTGTTTTTAATGCTGTGGTGTTTTAAAAGGAGATGCTATTGGTTAACTGTTGAATATCCAGTGGAGGTAATTAGACAGATAATGTTTGTTTAATGATGAAATGGTTAACAATCGTTTCTAGAAAGCCAGTTTTAGAGAAGCATTTGTAATTGTTGTGGCAGTTTAGGTTGCTCCTTTTTTTCTTCCACCCCACCTGAATCACTTAGTCAGCCTTGCTGGGTCTCTGGCTAGATCCCTCTTGCTTCCCTTCTTGTTTGTTTGGATTCATCCTTTCCTGTCTCTGTTCCAACACCCAGACACGGGGCAGTTGCTTCAGCTGTGCTCCCACTTGGTGCATGTGTGTGCAGGAAGAATTTTGATTTCTGTTTATTTTTCCCCTGTAATGGGAGCACATATTGTCAGAGTTTCATTTTGTTCCAAAGAGCACTTTCACAGTGCAATTCCTGACACAGGCTGCTTTTTTTGTTTTTGTATTTGTCTACTATTGACATTTAGGGAACTTTCTTGAAGGAAAAATATTAAAAAAAAAAAAAAAAGAAAGTTCTGATTATTTCTAAAATATCTGTTGGTCAGAGCTGACTGGAACTGATGACAAACTAATTGACCTCTACTATCTTTTCTGACCTCTCACTGCCACATTAAAACTGCACTTTGGGGTTCCTGTCTACAAGGAGAGCTGAGTATCTGCCGATCTCCAGGTGCTTCTGTTGGCATCACCCACTGCCTCCTCCTGCCCCAACCTCCCAGCAGACTTCCACTACTATCAGAGGTGTGAAACCTGCCAGGACCGGCTTAAAGTACAATCACCTTTTGCTTGCTAGCTGGATGTAAGCTGTGTTACCAGTTTGATACAATAAGATGTGGTTTTTTTTATTCTGAAAGAAGACTCCTCTCACTCCTGCCCACTCCACCTCCCATGTGGGAATCTCTGGGAAGCTTTTGAAGAAGCCTCTTTCCACCAGTGGTAGAGATGGGGCAGAGTGGCTCTGATCACTCTGTCTTTTCATGAGCCCTAGAAAAGAAAAACCAAGGGTCTGGAGGCCAAGAGACACTGAGTAAAGAACAGAACAAGAAAGGAGGAAGAGCACAGAAATAACCACTACAGTAGTGGCACTGGTGCCCATGTTACAGCCACCAACTTCTGCCTTCTGCGAGCGGCTGTGGGTGGCTGCAGCCCCCACTCCATATGTCCCAGTAAAGCTCTGGGGGAAGCAGCAGAGGAGAAGGAGACCACGGGATATGCATGCTCTTCTGGTACCGCTCGAAACAGAGAAATAAAAGGCCAAGATCATGCACTAGAGGAGTCTGATTTGTGTACTCTTCAAACTGCGCTAAGCCCACCGTTTACTTTTCATCTAAACAAAGTTTGCATTGTATAAAAGAAAAGAAGGAGAAAAGAAAAGAAGGCGTGACAAAGACTTTTAAAGTTGGTGTTAGATGCTGCATCCCTTTCTTAGCCCTGACAGCGCCTGTGCCAGGATGGAGCTCGCTGCCCCTCACTGCTGAGGCCCTGCGGTCCTGTGTCCACCTCCATGTGCCCATGTGCCCAGAGAAACACTACCTGCAGCACTCAGCACCTGTCCTCAGTGCCGTGCAGCTCTGGCTTCTCATAGCAGCTCTCTCCTGGGTTCTGCAGTGCTCTGTCTATTGGTACTGATGTGGCAGCACGAGTGCAGTCAGCATATCAGCACCAGTCTGCCATGGTATGGCCAACATTTTAATTCTGCTACAATCAGAGCGGTAGCACCCGCTGAGACTTGAGTGATGCTTTAAAATCTGCATTTAGCATGTGTGTTGGATGGAACATTTTTGGTATCCATTAGAATCTGCCATCTAAGAAATCTAAATAGACCATAAAATCAAAAACCAAAGAATGCAATGACAAAACCGTAGCAAAGCAAACAGTTTGGTGCCGTGAAAGGGAGGGTGTTTATTGTGGCTTATTTTTTTCCTGGTTTTTGTTTGTTTGTTTGTTTGTTTGCTTGTTTGAGAGGGGGGAGGGGAGGAACTGGGGCTGGTTTGTTGTTGGTTTGTTTGTTCAGTTGATTCTTTTGTTGTTATTTACTTCCTCCCCTTCCCGAATTGTTCTGAAATGACGGTTTCCCCTTTCTTTCCGTTTGGGCTTTCCTTCTGGTTAAGCCTCGCTGACAACTGACGGGAAGAAAACACCGAAAGCTCTTTTCCTTTCACCCAAAGCCCTCACGCTGAGGCCCCCTATCTCTCCCGCCCTGACCTGGGCGGCTGCTGACACCTGGCGTTGGAGTGCGGCCCTGCAGGCGGTGGCGGTCACCGCGCGGTGGCGCTGTGGCGAAGGACGGCGCCCCCCACCCGGAGCCGCGGTCAGGAGAGAGATACACGGGTTTCACTCATCTCAGGCTGCCTTTGTCCTCCACACCCCTCGTCCGTGTACTGGGATTGCTGAGAAACCGCCTCTGTTATTTCAGCCACCTGTATCTAATATTGTTCGTTTGGTTGGGTTTTTTTTTGCACGTACAATTGCAGCTTTACAACGGCGGCTGGGTGGGGCCAACGGGCTGCACATCCCAGTGTCTTCTGAACCCTTTCGGGGGAGGCTTTTCTATGGAAAATCATGTAGTAGAAAGATCAACTGAGACCTGTGGGATGGAAAAAATGGTTTTGTTCCACCCCAGCTGCTGTAACAGACAGACAGCTTTCATTATATGATACTTAATGAAAAAAAACAAACCACCAAACAACAACAACAAAACCATTAACTACTTATATATAATATTTTTTATGTCCAAGCCGTGTATGTAAAGGAATTGTCCCAGCTTTAGGGGATGGAGAGAAGTTTATCTTTGCTTGGATATATGGCGCTCCCCTTTGGGATGGTGTCAATTGGTAATTTCTGCCACATGTTGTTATGGGTAGGACATTTTTGTTTCCTTGCTGTGTTTCCCTCAAGTCCTGCTGGATAATATTTCAGATGGTCACGGTCAGAAAAAGCGTGTGACAACTTCCAGATGTGCCAAACAATCAAAGCGATCCGCAGATCTGAGGGAACACACCAACAAACAAATGAAGGATAACTGGAAGGGCTGCGCTCGAAGTGGGGGGTCAGGTTCTGAGGTGGGGCAGCAGGCACGGGGATGTTCCCAGAGTGCCCAGAGACTTCACTCGTGTCTGCATCATTTGGTAAAACTGAGATAGCCCAGCAATGTGGTGAGGCAGGCACAGGAACCAAAACCAAGGGGTCTGGGTGTGGATTTCACACAGTTCAGAGCGGTGCTGTCCTCCCAGGGAATGGGAAGGCTGATGGTTGTGCTGGTGAATGAGTGTAGCCATGTGGTGCTGCATGTACAGAGCAGCAGGGTGTGGGCTGCATGTGGCTTACTGCTGTAGCACGGGCAGCGAATCTCTGTCCTTGTCCACAGTAGGAACAGATCTCCCACTCCACAGCATCCCACAGCCAGTCTGCTGATGCCTTTGTTTATGTGAGCATGGGAGTGCCTGCTGCAGACTACATGTTCTTTGAAACAGGTACGCTCTGCTGCTTCCTGCTGTGTGTGCAACTGGTACAGCGCTGCTGGAAAACTGGTCTTCAAAGCCTCCTGTGAGGAGCACTGAGGGATCAAGCAGTAGTAGTAATATTGCCACTATCACTGCTACTCTTACTAATGGACATGGTTTACTGATGGTTTAGGAAGGTCAGCTTAATGCTTAAACTTGATTATCCTGAATTCTTTCCCAATCTAGTTGATGCAGTGACATAGGGTGACTAATACCGCTATTACTAGTAATTTCTGCTGGCTCAAAACCTGCTGGCTGATGATGGAGGAAGAAAGATCATTTCCTCCATGAAAACGCTGGATTTTTGGAAGCTGCAGGCCATTTAGTGACAGAGCTGTTTTTGAAGAATTACAATTTGGGAAACTACTGCCAAATACTCTTTTCCCTTCCTAGCAAGGCTCTGCATAACTTTTTGTGCAACCCTATATGATCTTTTACCACTTGAGAAGTAGTGATGAAGCATGCGAGCAAACTGAGTATCACAGTTTTGTGAGTTTGTCCCTCATCAGAGGTAGCTTTTGTCAGTCAGGCTCTCCTTTCTGCATTCTCCAAGGGTTTGGAGAACTTCTGGCAAGGCTGTTCTTTGACTTTGTACTAAGAATCACACTGTACCTACATAGAGCTTGAAAAGAGCAATATCCTTCTCACCTGGAACATCAGATCATGATGCCCATGTGCACAGAGAGGACGCTCAAGCCTTAGAACTGTGTTGGAAGTGGTGTGGTGGCCTTAGAGGCAGCATTCCACAACAGAAGCTAACAGTCTACAGAGCCTCCATGGACCCAAAGGTGAGGAGGTGCTGCAGCTCACAAGGACACCTGCATGTGCTGGACACCATGATGTGCTGCAAGGTGTTGACCATGACCATGACTGTGCAGAAGATGCTTATGGTGATGGATCATCTCTGTCCCAATTCATGGCTGTAAGACAAGGGTAAAAAGGTCTTTTAATGTGAAGTTTGGCAGCCTATTCCTATCTAGTTGGAATATCAACAGCATGTGCATCCATCATTTATGACATGGTTGTAAAGGCTACCAGCTCCTTTCCCACATCCACAGAGAAAGCTATAATTACCTAAGTTTCACAAAATAAAAATGGAAAACATTCACTGCACCGGAAGCTGAATCAGAAACATGATAAGGAAATTAAAGTCTTACAAACCAGAAAAACATAGAAAAGAAAAAAGCAAGCAGCCTGTATCTATTACCCATCTGTTGATCAACTACCTTTTTCTATGCTCTCTGCATATTTTTAAGTTTTTTACTTAAGAAAAAAGAGCTCTTACAGTTTATTTCTTCTTTTCTTTCTCCAAACAAACAAACAAACAAACAAATAAATAAAAGATTAAGGAAGAAAGATCCAGAGTTTCTCAGCCACTGTGGCAAATATCAGCGTTCACTGAGCACAAACACATAGGTCTGTAAGACTCATTGGATCATTAAGCATTATTTGTGCAAAGATGCACTCTCAGCAAGTTGGTTGTTCCATCCCCGTTTGGTGTGGTTCAGATCATGTGTTTGCTATCCATCATTTAGAAAGAATCACATTTTGTTCATCAGAAGATGTGTCTGTCTCTGTTATGGATTAAAAAGACAAAGTACACCTTTCATGTTTGCTCTTCTAACCAGGGTTCATTTTTGAAGAATTTGCTAGTCGTATAATTACAGTCACTTTTCTTAATGTGTTGGGATTTTTTTCTTATTAGAACTTAGACTATTCTTCCTTAATGCATGACTTCCTGTGAGTGCATTAACCCGACCAGTGTTTGTTGTTCCATTGTCATCATTAATATATATTTTTGCACTCATAAAATCCATTGCAGTACTGCAATCATTTTGTGTGGGTAGAAAGTGCAAATTAAAATATTCTCACAGTGGGAGGACCCCAAGTATAATTTTCATAACAAAAATTCCCCGATCGTTTCCAAACTAACTGTAATTTGCAACAGAAAGATAAATCTTTCCTAATAGTACTACCTAGATGTGATATTCACAGCATTTCATATACAAATAGTCTTTCTCCGAGTTTTGCAGCTGTTTTTATTTCCTGTCCAAAATAAACCAACCCTGTGACTCCAGCAGCCGGTCAGGAAGATCTACAACAAAATAAATAAATAAATTACCTCTATTGATTATTGTCAAGGTTCGCATGTCTTTTAATTTGCTTTCCCATTTTCCTTTTACTTCCATTATTTGTTTGCAGTTTTCTCTTTACCTTGCAAACTTCTTTCTTTCCTCGCCTCCTTCTTTATTCAAAGTCTCTAGTTACTCTCACATATTTTAATAACCATCGTTTTCATCTGCTGACTTCAGTTCTCAGCCAAACCCTAGTAAAGTCAACAGAAAGGCTTTCCCTGGAATTCTAGATGTGTTTTGTCTTTCTGTTTTGTTTTTGTTTCTTTCTTTCCTTTCCTTATTCCTACTGCTGCCTGGCTGGCTGATTTAAAAAAATATTTTCAGTACAGCTTGTCCTCAGTTGACTAAACTGGTAAATAATGGATAAATATAGTTTTGATTGAGAACAGCTTTCTGGCAAAGATGGAATACAGAACTAAAGAAAATTTTTTCACACCTTTAGTCATGAGATCTGGTTATTTAAATTAAAGCCAATTACTTAACCTGCCTGTACAGCACACAAATATCATAGATGTCCTTGCACTGTACTTTGTGCTGCCTACGCTACACTGGCTGCAGCAACCAGGTGGTAATTTTATTCTGTGAAACATAAATTGCCTGGGTTTATTTCTTTCCTCACATTAAAAGCAGCACAAATCTAATTTATATATTTAACCAAAGGCTTGGCCTTCTTTTTCCCAATGATTTTTTTTTTTCCACCATCTGGGAAGGAAATGTTTTTTCTATCAGAAGCTCCCAGCTTCAACACATAATAATCATATGAATTCTTCAGTGTCTTCAGGTTTGCTACCTACCTCTATAACTCAGTCCTCCTCTGACAGTACTGTTTTCTCATCAAAATTTACTTACTTGGCCCACTAGAGGGATGTTGCAGTATTTGTTAGGGTAAAACTTCACATACTGCCTAAAAAGCATACAGAAGCCTTTTATAAATACATTCTGTGTGTTTATTCACAGAAAGGATCTAGGAATACATGGTAAAAACCTAACTCACAACAGTAATATGAATGTAAGTCATTGTATTTCAGATTTTTACGGCAATAAATTACAGCAACAGTTCACACAACCCAGCTATTATCTCAGATTGCCTCTCAGCCGAATCACAAAAACAATCTGAGTCATCCTGACCTGATTCATGTTCAGTTCCTGTTTTGGAAGGCTTCCCTCGCCATCATATGGGTTGGTAACATTTTTTCGTGTGAAGGCTAGATACTGTGCAACAGCTCCTCAGTCTATGGCAGAATCTGCAGCATGAATCATGGAAAATATGGATCCCTGGTTATTTGTAGCTGGTTATTTTTGCAAAAATTCACGTGGAAGAGGAGCCATGAGATTATTTTCTACAATGTGGCATTTTGGCAGCCTGATGAGAATTGTTTGGTGGAGACCTATCAGACACATCAAGAAACACCCAGCATTTTTAAAAGGAAAAAAAGAGAGTTGATGCATAGGTTAAATCATAGAACTTTTATCACAGAATGGTTTGGGTTGGATGGGACCTTAAAGATCACTCAGTTCCAATACCTTGCCATGGGTAGGACTGCCACCCACCAGCTCAGGCTGCACAGGGCCCCATCCAACCTGACCTTGAGCACCGACAGGGACGGGGCACCCCACAGCTTCTCTGGGCAGCAGTGCCAGGGCCTCACTGCCCTCTGAGTTAAAATTTTCCTCCTAACATCTAACCTAATTTTCCCCAATTTAGTTTAAAGCCACTCCCCTTTGTTCTGTCACTGTCAGATTATGTAGAATGTCAATCTTCCTCCTCCTTGTAAGCTCTCTTCAATTACTGGATGTACATAATGTGGTCTCCCTGGTCACTTCTCTTTCTCCAAGCTAAACAAGCCCAACTCCCTCAACCTCTCTTCACAGGAGAGGTGCTCCAGCCCTCTGATCATCTTTGTTGCCCTGCTTTGGACCCACTCCAACAGCTCTGCATCCCTCCTGTACCAGGAGCCCCAAGCTTGCATACAGTACTCCAGATGTGGCTTCATGAGGGCAAAGTAGAGGGGGACACTGACCTCCCTGTCCCTGCTGGCCACCCATCTTTAGATGCAGCCCAGGATACCGTTGACCAGCCTGGAAAGACTGAGTATGAACCAGTTTCAGAACAAAAAATATCTACCTTCATGAGTAAAACAAGGCACAAGAGAGTTGTTTCCATTGTTCTCCCAGGGTCCTCTTCATGTTCCATCATTTTTCTTATATTTATCTTTGCTGAGGCTTTAACTTTACCTATGTATAATCTATTATTTCAGGTAGTGCATGGAGGACTTATTATTTCAATTAGAAAATAAACCTAATTGATGAATAAATGGCTTTGGTACTCTTGGCTGAAAAGCATGACAGAAATGGAAAAAGTAATTTCTGTCTGTGAAGCTTCCTTGCATCATGAGACAGAGATACTTCTGAGGTAAAAACGTAGTGCAGTTAACACTGTGTAATATCTTAGACATTAAGTGAATTATAACATGTGACTTCAGGGAAATGAAGCTACACACAAGAATGGTGTTACAAAATAATGTTTCTTCAGTGGAACAGTTCAGCAGGGAACAGCTTTATGTCTGGTAGTATCCTGCAAAAATACGGTGCTGCTTTATTATTACTAACTACTAAGGACTGGCAAGAGAATAAAACCATCCCTGAAAACATTGGCAAATACTGCAAAGATCAGGGTTATCGTAATAATAATAATAATGAAGATGAAAGGATCTCACACAGAGAAAATGTGAAGCGCTTGGTCATGGCAGCTGAATGAACAGTAGTCATTTCTACTACTGACAAAGATGAGATTGGACATGGAGGAACAGAGTATAGGCTGTGCCTGCTGGCAGGAGCACTCTCCTCAAGAACTTTAAACAGGATGTGTAGACTTGTATCCAGATCATCAGCTGAACACAAACTCAAAAGAGAAAAACTGGTCCAAAACTGCTGATTCCTAGGAATATGAATTTTTGACAGGGAAGTCTTGTTTCTTTGATACGTGTCTTAAGCTCTGAAGCATCACATTTGCTTCAGGCACTCCTAAAGTACTTCTGAAGAACAACAGCTCTTACAGAAACTTAACTATTGGAAATCACCTTCTAGTAGAAGCTTCGGGTACCCAGCCCTCTGAGCTTAAAGGTTGAAATGTTACCAATCATGGACGGTAAGTGTTTACTTCAGGACTAATGTTCTTCCCATGTAGCAAATAAAGATATGAAAAAGATCTGGTGGCAAGAGTTGGACAATTTTACAGGAGGAAGCAGCGACACCAGTGATACGTGCATCTACTTGGATAGCAATAGGATATTGTGGCTTTTCTTTCATTCATAATTTTTAAATCAAGAATAGATGTTGTTGTTGCTTTTTTAATCTAAAAGATGTACTCAAGTTTAAATTGGATCTCATTCAAGGATGTTCTGTGTCCTGAGTTATGTGATTATATGACCACATGGTGACTCCTGGTTTTGTAATCTGAAAATCTTTCCTCTGACAAATAAGGATGGAGGAGCTGTTTCTCTGGTTGAGACTTGGCATTCAGTGGTGTTTATTGTGTTTACTGGGGTCAGTGCTCACCTTTGTTCCTTCCTCTGACCCAGTGTAATGCTGACTGGTGACCGCTGCAGAGCTGCACTAGGCAGACCTCTCCTGCCTAGGTCAAGGATGCTCCTTTTTCACTTATTTCTTTCCTCCCAGGCTGGAACCCCACATTCATTTTTCCGAGGAGCCAGGAGCCACCTTGAACATGGGAACTTCTGTAGCGCTTTGAGAGTAACCATTCATAAAGACCTTACAGCTCTGAACTACAGCACGCACAAAGAACACTTTTTTTCTAGTGACTACAAAATGCTTCCATAAGCTCTGCTTAACTGAAACCTCTATTAGCACTGAGCAGTAGTGGAGCTTTGTGTGTTAGCCACTAAGGATCTGAATAGGAGATAACTGACTATGTGTTCTCCTCAGAACAACCTGCACTATTTCAGAAGAAAATCAAGCTCCAATCAAGCTGCTCGGAGATTATGAAATACTCAGATGTAGAACACCCAGCTTCCCTGGCATAGCCATGGGGGTGCAGTGCAAAATACTGCTAAGCAGGCATTAGTCTCAAGCATTGCGCTGACTGAACATACGAATACAGAAAGTTCACAGAAAAGCCTGCTCCTGTGAACTTTCAGCCAGCGTTTGCAGACTAAGCCACAGGTTATTAATATAATAAATGGATGCATATCTGTCAGAATGTTTAATAAAGATAATGTGTGAGAAGCATGAAAAATTCATTTTCCTCTGCAGTAAAAATGTTTCTTCTATTGGATATAGGTCAGTGGCAATAGCAGCTTAAAACTTTTGAAGCTCTGAAAAAAAATGGTGTTTTGACAGAATTTTGCTAAAGATACGGGTCTTATAATGGAAACTATCAAGTCAGGAGAAACCAAAATTTGATGAAGTAATAACTCCACTGTCCTTAACCAATATATAAACCATTTAAATATTATATTTGTACCAAAAGGTAAACAGAACCTTGCAAAATGATCCAGCAAAATCTATTTTTAATGGTCTTTGTCCCCAAGAAAACCTGGGGAGATTTTCTTGATGTTAACAGCTTCAGCAGAGGGTGGTTTGGAGACACTGGGAGCTGACATGAGCTAGAGATAAAGAGCAAAAGCTACAGCTCCATTTTCCACAGGAACAGTTTGATGTGTAAAGTCTTCTCCTCCTGCCCATGGGGTGCCCTGATACCTGACTGCTGTGAAACTGTAGCGTGAGATGAGGAGCTCTGCTCACTGAGGGTCTGACTGGTCTGTGAAAAGGAAGATAATTCCAACTGGGAGAACTGTGGTGAGCAAGTGAACTATTGATGTCTTTCTTTTCCAAAACAATCACTGGAGTATTGCCTTTGCAAGCCTTTCTTACAGTCTTCACAAAATAAAGGGCAAGGAAATTGTGAGGATACTTATGGGTGACTCACACGCACCTTGAAGTCTCAGCAAATAATACTATTGGTTTTAAAAGGTCAGGTCAGCTGTTTCTAGTTTCACTACTGGGAGTGTGCTCAACCTGAAAAGGTAAATGTTTATTTGGCCCACAGCTGGCACATCAGCTGCAGCAGCTTGCTCCCTGTGTGTGTTTTCTCTCTCTCCCCTAAAGCATCAAGCAAGGAAACATGAGTTTTACCAAGCAAATAGCATGAATTTGCATTTACATTGTCAGAATAATAGTGATTTTTATTTCCTGGATGTTCCCAATAGACTTGAACATAACCTCCAGCTGCAGGCCTACATTCACAGTCTTGTTGTGTGCACAAATGACTCCAGTCTGGTAGGATGAGCTGAAAATATTATTTCCTCTCCATCATGTACCAGTTGCTACTCCAATACACCAAAGAAGTTTTAAGATGTATCTCCACATATCTGCATTTAAGATTTTCTAATTATTACCAATCCACTTTACATTTTACACCACACTAAACAGCTACATTAACTGTTGATATTTGGGCTCAGCAGCAATGGATGGGAGGGAAGTGAGAAGAGGGAAGAGACTAAAATATGTTCTGGGCATATCAGTAGCATTGTAAGAATGGGTCCCAGAGTCTGAATCTGAAGAGTCTGTAGCAGCACACTTTCAGACCTGAAGCAGTGGTTGCACATCAGCGCTGGAGCTATCGATGCATTTCTGAGAATTGGAGTCCATTTGCTGCTGACAGCAACTGCACTTTCAGCAAGAGCTCTGACACAAACCTGTTCAATTAACTTGCTTAATTCTTTTCACACAAGTGCATACAAAACACTTCTTTTGAACTCTAGCTGTTTCATTCTAAAATGATGCAAAGGTCCAAGTGCTTCTTGCTGCCAGAAGTCTCCAGGAGGCCTGCATTTCAGGAAGAGGTAGGTAATAGAGGAAATGGACTGGCAAAGGTGCAAAGGAGCATTCCTTCAGAGAGGAAGTTACTACACATCTCTTGTTTGTTTTTTACAGAAAAGACCCTCTAGTGACAATAAATGCTGCTTTAATACTGTTGTTAATATCAGACAAGGAAATGACAGAACTAGCTGCAGGCTGAAGATTTCACTCTGTAGGACTGCTTATTAAAATAGCAGAAGGCTAAGCCAGCTGATGGAAAACATGTCTGTCAGCAATTTGGTGTGACAATCTATTCCCATGCTGCCATGTGCTACAGATATCTTCTTTACATTCCTACACAGGATTTTCAAACAATGAAAGGAAGTGGTCAATACACTCAAATTTGATAGAACGATGCTGGCCTTGAGTTTTGCGGGTGTGGTCATGTGTCAAGAGATTATTTGTTCTGGCATAGTGAGTTCAATACAAGAATACATATTTGATACTTCAATCTCAAAAACTTAGTAAGAGGGAGGCCAGTAAAATATTATTTTCTCTAAGCACCAGTTCTTTTTAGATATAATACCATAGTAACAGCAGTCAAATTTGTGCTAACAGTGGCCAGCAAGGGCTGAAATCCTGGCCCTGTTGAAACTTTCCATAAAAATTTCACTGAGAAGTAAAATTGATTTTCATGGAAAAATAAGCAGATAGAAAAACAGAGTTTAATATAATGGTTAATTTTTTGCTTTTCGACATCCTGGATATTATTGTCCTGAATTCATTAAAAACTGAAGTTTGTTGGTGCTAAAATGAAACAAAAGAAAAAGGAGTTACTCCTCTAACTTCATTTCTAATTCTCTGGAACAGTAAACCTGGCAAGAATGTGTTTTAATGCAAATGATAGCAGTTTCACTGCAAACTAAGTATCAGAATGATGATGTGGATCTGATTCTGTGGAAATGTTAAGTCATGGCTTGAAACAGTGATTGAGCACCTGGTAGGAAAGGAGGGTCAACTCAGGGGAGCTCAGGTGCATGTACTGTACCTGAGTGACCAGAACAGGTAGAGCCAGGATCCACCCCATCCCATACTTCATTTAAGGGTTGGCAGTGGAAGTTATAATATCTTGCTGGAGATCCCAAGGCATCCGAGGTCTTCTGAAGGTAAGTAGGGTCCTTGTTTCTGTAGCTGCTGCATTTGAACAAGTCCTCGTTTGCTGTAGCCTACGACTTTGTTACTTTGCTGTCAGTGCTGCACTTTCTATCATGTTCTGGATACCAAATGAATTCTTTCTGGTAGATGCTGGGATTTTTTTTTCACGTTCTGAAAAGTGTGGTGAATCTGATGCTGAAGCCTCAGTCTGCAGCTTCAGACAATCAGAGGGCCTTTGGACAGGACATTTTAACTTTGCAGGTCTTGTATAGGGAATGCCAGCTGTAATCAAAGGGATACTTCCCAATCGTTTAGTGAACTTTAGAAGAAAGGTCTATAAAACAAATACCTGTAACTTCAAATATCTAGGCTATTAAAAACAGAATGCATCAGTTCCTTGATCTGTGTGAGAACCATATGAGATTTCTAAGCAAATGTCTCTAAAACTTCATCATAAGAAAATAAAATTAACAGAACTCATAGACATGCCTCTGCATTTAGTGAATGTAGGAACTGCTATTAGTGTAGAAAGATTCATGGGTGCTAAGACCCATTATGTTCTAAATGGGTTTCTTTTATTGTAGACTTCTTGCTTATCCCTTTTTAGAAACAGGGCTTGTTTACTCGTGATACTGTTTTCTTTTTACGCTTCTTGATGCCTTGAAAAGGATAGGGAAAGTAAAAAGCAACAGTAACAGCAGATGGCAGCACCAGGCTGCTTTATCCATGCTTCTGGTACAAACTCGGAATAAACTATGAGCCAAGCAAAGCAGAAGTTTCTCAGAGATTGTGTGTCCAGATCTGCTTTCTTTCTTCTCTTCTTTCATATTGATTCTTTCTTCTGTATTTATTTTTCCATTCACTACTTTAAAAAAAAAAAAAGCACAGCAGAGGAAGAAAATTGCTGTCAGGTCATCCTGTATTGATTTAGTAGAAGGTAGTAAGACCTGATGTGACCTGCTGAAAAGATGACATGAGGTTATGGCCTAGCCTACCAGAGCTTCACGTCATATTAAACACTCCACAGGGGCAACATCTGGAGGGTTAAACAACTGCTGGGTAATGTGGTTTTAAATACCACTTCATCAAAGTAATAGACTCCACAGGACCCTCTTGGGATCTGTAAACTGATGTGTTCCAGGCTTTGTATGCTGAAGCCCCTTTGTGTAACGCATTAAGGAGAGTCTGATATCTCTGACTATTGCATAGAGATACAACTGATGCTTGCAAATTCATCAGCAGCCTTGCTATGCCTGGGATCAAATGCTTGCCTTTAATGTTTTTTTGTTTCACTTATATTTTTTTGCTCAAAACTTGATAGTTCATTCAGCCAAAACTTCTATGTACCGAGGAGAAATTTTTAGAACAAGCCACTACTCTTAAGTCTGTTATAGAAGAATGAGGATCAGATCCCATGCTCTCTGTATTTCAGAGCAATTAAAGAGAAGAGAGCAAATCTTTTGTGTTCTATTCCTAAGCAGCCGAGCTTGGTATCAAGCTGATTCCTCACATCTTTACCAGACACAGTTACTCTTCTGCGTTCCACAAATACATCCTAACCATTGTTACTTGAGTGTTAAAAATCATGAAGAAAATGTTGTCTCCAGTTAGTACTGGCAGTTGGTACTGCCATTTTGCTGCAAATCAATGCATCAAATTTAATGGTGTGTCATTTTCTGAAATAACTCCTTCTGCTGTTCTAGCACTGTGAAGCAACCATTAAGAAAAGAACCACTGAATAACAGTTTTAGTTCCATCAAGTAATTAATTGCATTAAGAAAAACAATAGGAAAAGATCTTGGCCTAATGCAGCTTTCACTTTCTGAACCCTAATCCAGCAAGTCATCTCTTCATCTGGGAAGGGAGAATTTGATGGTAATTAATAATCACCTAATGATCTTTGTCACAACCAGAAACATGTTGGAGAACACTTGGCATCAACTTTCCAGTGAGAAACATTTAGGGTAAGGTTTGCAACTGGAATGAGCTACTGTTGTTCGGCTGTGGCTGATGGAAAGACTTGCAGTTGTTCTAAGTATCTGCCCCTCACTGCCTTCCCTGCTTGCGGATTTATTTCTGCTTACTGTACTCATTCCAGATCAAAGAGCAGTTGAAAACTCCTTAATTACCTAACACAGTTTCAGTTCAGCAGTGTCTCTGGATAAGTTTTTTTGTGTGATGCCTTTCCAAGATGGGTGTTGACAAATGTCACGCTGCAGAAGGAGGAGGTCTGAAGCTGACTTTAAACCACCACTGCACCTTTATAATTGTTCCTGGGTACTTGGGATTGACTGGAGGTTATGGAGAGACTAGACAAATAAGTCATTGTATCTCTGCTTCTACATTTCCAGCTGCTGTTGTGTTAGAAAAATCATTGACTTGAATCATTCCTAAGTGCACACTGCTGCTTCACATGGCATCACCACACTATTCTTGCTCAAAAATACTTATATAGGGTAGTCATATTCACAGCTGATCATGTTAGGTAAGCTAGGATTTCCGTGGGTGTTTTAAAGTTTATGGATGCTTATGTATGGAAGATGCTATACCTCACTAAAACAATCTGTGTCCTGTGCTTTAGAAATAGAACTTAAGTCTGCAGACATATTAGCTACTGTAATTTACTCGCTGGAATTAATTTCCATCCCTTGTTACTGCTGAGGAGACCACGGCTGCCCTCCATCTGTGTACAGGTCTTCATAAGAAAATGGGGAGCAGTAGAGAAACAGCATGGATTCTCCAAAGAATGCATTAGTTTATTTATTTATTTCAAATGTCTTTCATGTCTCTGCTTTGTGCATCTTTTCCAAGAGGCAAATGCTTCGCAGATGGAAAGAAGCAATTTTCAGTTGTAAAATTCTAAACAGTTCAGGTGAAATGAAAAACAGAACTTCCTGGAGAGAAGCCAACTCTTTTTCCAGCCTCACTTTGATTGTGAAAATATTCACCCACCTTCAGAATTTATAGCACGAGAAATGTCCTGCCTGGATTCTAATCTGTGTCAAAGGTATCCGTTCTGTGCAGATTAGAAAGGAAGGCTCCTATTTCCACACAGACACTACACATCTGCTCTGATTTTCTGCAGGGTAGATCCACAGTGACCCTACTGAAAAAAAATTACATAAGCCAAGCTTGTACTGATACAGCTCCTTTTTTGAAGGGGTGTCTGCTATGTTGTTATCAGGCAAAGACACTAATTTGTCCTCTGATACTCTGTTCTTTGTCAATTCATAAAGCTAGGTAGTGAAATCAGGAGAAAAAAAATCATAGGTGATTTGTGAGAGAGCAATGAGCTTATTTTTATATATCTCCTGCTGATAAAACCTTTCAGGATTTACTGCACATCAAATTAGCAGGAGCACTCATAATTACCCTGAGAACTTTCAGGTACCGTGTGCTGTCTATGAGGCTCTTAAATCACCCACAAACTCCACAGGGAACTGAACTCATCGTTCAGGGCATCTGCTTTGGAATCAGACACCTTTAGACTGACACCTATACATCTGTGTCCTGCTGTGTGTGGACTAAATCCCAGCAGTGGCCAAAATAGTATTTCCTCATACTCGAGGCAGAGAACAGGTATGGGGGAACCAGAGTTTCTTCTGAGTAATTGGGAATTTTGGCTCATTTGGCTCTTAAGTCATTCAAGTACAGAAGAAGGCGTATAATTATTAGCTGCTGCAGTGTCTCCAGGAATGCAGATCCAGAACACGTGCATGAATATAAAATGCTCGGTCACTTGCTCACTTTAGATGTTGCAATGATTTTACAGCACGTATTTGACAAGCGTGTCATTTGGGATGTGCGGGAAGAGAGAAAAGCACTCGGTAATGGGTGCCAAATCAGGATCTAAGTGCATAACCCAACGTAATTTCCTATAAAGTCTAGCACATTCTCTGAAAAATGTTGAGTAGTGCAGGAAATGTCTGGTTACTTGTGTAACTGTTTGCAAGATATACAAACTCATCAGGCTCTGACTCCTAAATCTTATGACAATAATGCATTTTCTTCCAGACTTGTTCAATTGCATATCTGATACACATACTGCTCAGCCAAAATGACTTGTTAGTGATTTATTTTGAATATCCAGCCTTTACCATATGACATCACCTCCTTAACTTGATGAAAAAAAGGTTTAGACTGAATTTTTCCCATTAAAAATAATGGGGCAATGGTTTCTTCATGCCAATATTTACTGTTATCAAAGCAAAATATTTTCTTGGTTATTTGTCTTAATGTAGCCCAAACAGTACACAAAACACAGTGTACAAAAACAATATGTTCTTTCTTCTAAACCAGATCATCACTTACTAATTACTATATGATTTGAATGAAAACAGAGCATGATTCAGTGATGATTATCTCAATGTAGTTGGAGTTTTTTGTTATTCTGGTTGATAGAGAGGTCATAGAAGATGAAATTCTTTTGAAAGGATTGAAAGAAAGAAAGAAATTGTACAAATGCAAGTATCAAGGATTCAAAAGCATTTTAAGCACGTATCTAACAAAATACAGCAGAATGATCCTTTTGTAGTATCTTTAGGGAACAACTACGTTATTACATAAATGTAATATGTGTAGTCATGTACATATTATGTATGTGCATACTCACGTATAGATAAACAACTTTCAAGGTTTAGTTAAAGCTTATATGTCCCATCCCTATATAATAAATGTCCCGTCTCATATAATATATCTAAATCCAAAACAAAGTCTAAACCTATACTGCAGAAAATAAATGACAGAACTGATGTGGCCGGTACAGATCCTTTGCTTCTGAATTTTGATTTGGGCACAACCAGAGATGATTTCTGTCTCGTTAAGAAACTCATATGGAAACTGTAGGGTTTCAAGCTCAGGTAAAGCATCAGAGAAAAAGTAATTTAAAGCGTGTAGACTTCTTAGAGAACTAGTCTGTGTACAGCAAATAAAACAAGATTTGATCTAAGATTTTTTGACTGAGAACTTTAGGTCACAAACTTGACTCCGTATGAATCTGTCTCTAGACTCCTAGTGACTGAAAAAATCTTTAGCAGAAGATAATAATGTCTTTTTCTCAAGCCCTGCTAACATTGTACCCCTTGTTTACGTGTATGCAGTGGACTTTTCCTTCCATCTGCATCAGACACGGTCTCCTTCTGCCTTTCTGATGCTTCCTGCATGGAGCTTCATTACCCAGGATAGTGTGGCCTAATGAGAAACACATTGCCAGCAGTGAACACATCAAAGCCAATTCATTGACTTCTTTTGCGCTTCACTAACTACAAACATGCCCAAACAATGCCAAGCACATCAAACACAGACTTTTAGTTATAGTGCATGCTTTGCTACTTCTGAGTGAATGAAGCAAAGAGAATTTCTGTTTGATTACCACTAGATGGAGCAAAGCCAAAACTGGAGATTTAATAGCTTTGTGATGGAAACGCTTCCATTTCCTATATTATTTTTTTTTATCAAAACATTTTGGTCAAAATTTGAAGCCATTTTTCACTTGGTTAAACTGAAAACCAGGCCTGTCTGCCTTCAGATGAAGTGGAAGACTTGTTTGATTCATAACTAGGTTTCACTCAGCATATTTATGGTACGTAGACTTCCCAGTTTATATGTTGAAGAGCTTAAGATGAATTCTTATGAGAGTGCTTACCTGGTTTGTCTTCCAGCACCCATTTCAGTTGAGTAAATAAGGAGTCTAAACCATGGGGAGGGTCTCTGTGCTGTGACTACATGGGTAGGTAAGATCCTTCTTTAGATACAAGGCAGATCACTAACACTTGATGGTGCTGACATCCTCGAAAGAGTTTATTGGCAGTTTATCTTCCCTCTTTCTCTTTTGCTTTGTTAACATGCCTCTCATACTTTCCCTTACAGACATCTGATCTCCTATCTACTGTCCAAGCAATTAAGTACCAATAATATGTGGGGAAATCATTAAATATTTTAACTTGAAGTAGTGTGAATCTTACACTGTTTTTGCAGTATGGGTGATGTTCCCAGCTGTGTTTAACATTGCCCGAGTTTTGTTTCTAACTAGGGAGTTTTGCTGTTGCCTGAAATGGCAGCTGACAGTAAGATAGCAGCCACAGCTTCTGGGAATCTGTTGTATGTGGATGTGTATTTTGAAAAACACAGAGCTGTTTGAATGGTAAGTATATAAACAAAGCTTGCTGCTCTGTTGTTTTTGTAGTTGTTACAATTCTGCACACATGTGGAGCCCCTGAAATCCCTGAGAGCACGAATTTGCTTTACAAAGCATGCTGACTGAATAACAGGTTAGTGAACATTTCAGTTCTGAAAAGCTTTATCAGCCTGAATTGTTAAAGTAAGCAATTCATTCATAATCTTCCTTCAGTCTGAATCATAAGCTTATTTTTTCCATTATTTCTTCTGGAGTAGGAACCATGTCTACTTCACAGTCTTGGAAGATCTACTAACCAGATGAATGCCTTGAAGTTCTCTGCTACCTCTAGTTCTCTTTCAGATGAGGCTGTTTGAATGTTATTTTTTCTTTGACCAAATGAGGCTTCTTTTTACTGCTCTTAGTGATGAAATGATTTAAGGGAATAGCTGGTCGGAAGTCCAAATACATCTCATCAAGAACTCTTTAAAATAAAATGTTGTTGAGGAATGTTTCCGCTTGAAGAACAATCTACTATTTTCTCCAGAAAGTTTTAAACAGACCTGGGAGAAAATAAGAACTTAAAAACAAAATGATGTTTAAAATGTTCCTTTATGTATTTCTTTCTTTTTGGTTTGCTTGTTTTTATTCAAAACAAAAAACAATAAAATTTATAGCTTTGCTCTAAACAATAACTTCATGTTATACCAATAGATCTTTTTGACTCAAAACGTCATTTAATTGGGCATTTAAAAAATGATCAGTGAAAATTACAGCTCTCCTAGACTGCAGAAAGGATTGCAACCTCAGAGTAGACTACATCCATTTGAAATCAAAACAATATTTTTACATGCGAGAACATTTCAACCTCTTCTACACAGTTCTTCATGCCAAATGCTTGGCTCTCCATGTTGTGTCTACACAGTTCAAGGATATCAAGATTTAATGATAAGAGATAATTCACGAAGTTGTGGTTGTGCAAACAAACCTGAATTTTGCCACCCATGGGTGAGAGCCAAGCCATTCCTGTTGTGGTCAGGAGAGGTAGGTTTAAAAGGAACATATGTGGAATGAAGAGCTGAGGAAAAGCATCAGATACTCAGACATGCTGCTGGGAGGGCAGGGAAAATGGGCCCAGTAATGCTGCTTCCAAACCAGAATGGTGACAGCTTCCAACATACTAGTTCTTTCTTCAATGAAATGGTGGAAATATCCAGGTTGGACCTTTGGCATTAGAAGTCTGTTCTTTTCCCCCTTCTCTTCCACTGTTATATTCTACCAGAACATCTTACTCCATTCCTACCATCAGCCTTGATTTTTGACTAATTCTTTTATTTTACTCAGTTCAAGAGTGCCATACCAGAATTTCCAGGTTATTTAGGTGAGAAGCAAGTCTTCTGCTACCGAAGGTTGTGAACTCCTCAGTAGTACTGAAGCTGTAAAATGGATGGAGCTGGCTTATCAAAACTTTCCAAACATGAGTTTGATTACACTATCCTACATGCTATGATATTTTTTTGACACAAAAAGGAAATTGTTTATTTACACTTCTCCAACGACACTGTCTTAACTACTCCTTCAAAACTTCTTTAGAATACTGATTTTAGTATTGCATCTTATAAAAATCAGGCATTTATTTCAGTAGCTCTATAATAAACACAGATATCAATTCTCATACAACTCTTCTAGCTATTTATCACTTAATTCACAAAACTGAGAAACACTGTATTAAAAATGTACCACAAAGGGGATGATAATAATTTGTTTCTTCGATTGGTTTGTGTGTAGCCATTAATATCCGTATACATTTCTAATCTGAATGGGTAAGGGGCTCCGTCACACCCTCAGTTTTCTAAAAATTAGACCTCGACTAGAAATGACTGCCCTATTTATTATTATTTTTTTTTTATGTATACTTAATAGGGAAAAAGAGAACTTTTGTAGGGCAAATCATTTCTTCAGGAGACTTGTGTGAGACTGTGGCACAAATGACTCCTTAGTGATATTTTCTCACTCTGCCAATCATAATGTGTGTCCTAGATTATTAACTTGAACTAATTTTTGTAATTTTGCTAGTGTTAGGTCACAGGAGTGCCAACAGCTTTAGTAGCTAGTGAAAAAAAAAATGTTTTTGTTAACTAAAAAGCAGTATAACAGGAAAATAACGATGCATACACTTATGCATATAAACATTAATGAGTATATCTAAACGCCCCTTTAGATGCAATTACCTTATACTAATCTGCCTGAACTGCATTTATTTTGATGTCAAGTTTCTTTGTTTTACTTTCTTTCCTGACGTATCCTTCAGTCTCTTCATAGTCTGGAAGACATCACTGCCTACTTACTTTGTATGTGATCAGAATCTTTTAACTTATTGAAGAAAACGCATTTGGAAACATCTCACTCTCTCAAACACATATTGTTTGGCAATATTCTATAGTGCAAAAGTGGTTTTAAAATTGGATTACTTCCTGTTGCTCAGCTTGTGAGCTTCAAGTGGTAATATAAATTTGCAGCTGTGAAATATCATTTCATTCTAAGGGCTGTGAAAAAATGGTTTCCTTCTCCATTTTTCAAGCAGGATCACTAAGTAAAGGGGGAGAAAGTATCCTGCTAGGCTCTGTGCTAGCAGTGCCTGAGGTCGGAGCAGAGTGAAATGAGCTGCTGTGACTCATGTAAACACAGCATTTGTTCAGGACGTGTTTGTGTCTGGGAGCACAGGAGCTGATAGCTGATAGTGTGCCAGAGGCAGACACAGCACTGTCCATTTACCTCACACTTGCGTCCTTGCTGTTCTAATCCATTATTCAGCCACACAAGTGCTGGGCCTGTCCCTAGTTGAGAAAGAAAATTATGCCAATGGAAGTGATATTTTTTTTTGATATGGGAAAACGTCAGAAGGGGATAGGATAAGATTAGCAAAACAATTTCCATTGCTGACTAAATACAAAACCTAGGTCACTAAGGGTGAAATGTCACTAAACCAAGTTATGTAGTTTTGCCTTACCAGTTGGTTAATCCTTATTTCAACGTAATAAAACCTCAACTGTCAGCTGTAATATTGTGTCCAGTCCCAGTATCCACACCTTCAAAAGGATTTTGAAAAACTGGAAAGAATTCAGGAAACTGCTTCAGGAATGCTTTGAGAACACTTTAATCCAGCAGACAAAGGCATAACAAGATCCAGTATCAGAATGCTGTATCCTGAAATATTCAGGTTAGAAACAAGGGGTATTATAATTACATAGGCAGGGAGCAACAAGTTAGCTTCTCTATCACTTTCAAGTTCTGAATCTAGACTGTTTTATCTTGTAAAAAAAAAAAAAATCCTCTTCTTAAACAGAACTATGGATATGAGGCCACAATTAGAAAGATTCCCCATGGGCTTTGTCAAGCTCTGAACTAGCGATAAGTGAGGTACATAATTTCAAGCCATGTGCCTTATTCTTTTTCTTTTTCAGTCACTACATGAATGTTGGTACAACAATCTCATACCCAAAGAAAACCTGAGACAAGCAGAGCCAATTCTGGCAACTGATCATTTTAAACTACGTTCTTAGGTTCTTATAGATGGATAACTAAAATGCTTCTAATTTATATATTTTTTCTTGTAGAAGAGACTAATCATCGTAAGACTAACCATCATCTAATTTCATGAAATTAATATGTGTTGGTGCATGTGTCTAAAGACTTGGTGAAAAGACTGTGCTGCAAACAAACAAACAACAACAACAACAAAAACACGAAAGTTATAGAAAAAATTTACTTTAGGACATTTTATTTTGAAATTCATTCTGTATCCATTTGCAAGTCATAAGTTCATCAAATTTGGTCAGTATTTTAAGGTATTAGACTTCTTTTTTGTTTTCAGTTAAAAACTGACTGCAAATATTTTGCTTCATTTATTTATTTGATCATCCAATTGCAATGGTTATATGGTATTGCTTATCCTGGGCAGATTAATGGTCTAACATATCCAGTACAAACAGCAGCACATTCAGATGGAAGTTTAGCATCCACAGGAGTTGGCGTGAATAAAACTTAAATGTATAATTGGAAATGAATATGAAAATATATGTTAGCAAGACTGAAATTATTTAAAGTTCTAAACACTTTCCAGTACTGTGCATCAATACAATGAAAATTCAGAGGAAAATGACTTGACACACTAGCATTTACAATGACCCCATCTATTTCACATATCACTTTTTCTGGTACTACGTTGAACTTTTAACATATTTCTCCTCCATCTCCTCTCTACATTTTTAATTGTCAAAGCCTTCTATCATCAGAGCTTTCTCAGATCTTTTTCTTCATGCTTGTTTTCCTCCTGTGCTGACTATTCCAGTTCCAAAACATTCCTTTCCAACATCCCCTAGGTTTATAAAACTGCTATTTGGAAAAATGAGAATGCATGTGTGCAAGTCACCTTACTGTAGCTGTACTATGAAGTTCTGCAGTACATCTCTCAATTGAATGGAGTTCTTCATGTACATAGTACTTCATTACCTAAATAAATGTGTCCATACCCACAGCACTCAGGAACTGCAAAGGAAAAACAGATTGAGGACTAGAAGAAAGACATGGGGTCTGATCTTCCTGTTTCTAGTATAATTTTAGTAGTCTTATCTTCTTTCTCTATCACACAGATTTTTCACTATTTCAACCCAGGTTTATTGTCTCAAATAGATAGGTTAATTATCAAATCATATATATCATGAATATAAAAAGAAATATGTTCATCAGTAATGCCACTTTTAACTTATGGAAGATCCTCAAATATTTTGGAGTTGTAGGCCTTACAAATGCCTGGTTGTTAAAAAATATAATTCAGCCCATAGTAGAAAGGGTGATACTTTTCCAATTGTACTGTCCAAGCACTCATAACAGCTACAAACCCTGCAAAAATAATAAATGTTCCTACACTGCACCCACTGATTATTACATTCTTTACCGTTGATTCCCTTCCTGTCTTGTGCAATTTAACATGAATTACAATATACAACATTTTATGTATTATTGGTATGAAAATGGATTTGCTGATGCACTTAGGATTGTGTATTCATTACGTCACTCAGTAGACATCTTATTATCCATAAACTATTTACTATCTGTTAGATACATCTACCTGAACACCCCACTTTTTTTTATGTTCAGCACTATGTCAATAATTCCACTCCATCACTGAGGAACTCCTTAAATAGTTTCCTATATATTCACAAAATTAAAAGTCACACAACTGTTAAGGTAGGCAAGGACTTCTGGAGACCATCTGATCCAACCCCTGTTCAAGCAGGGCCACCCAGAGCAGGCTGCAAACGACCATGTTTAGGTGGCTCTTAGAGATCTCCAAGGACAGCGAATTTTCCTCTAGGCAATCTGTTCCAGTACTCAAAGGAACACGTATATGAATATATAGTTGCTTCAAATTATAGGGGGATTTCTCTAACAGGATGGGAAAAGTAATGGAACATTTCAGATGGAAGATTTGCTCTTGAGATGTCTGCTTTGATAGTTCTGCTCACGTATCAGTCTGAACCTTATATTAGTACCTTTGTAGAAAAGGACATACATAGTCAAATTAAAAAATTTTCTAGCCTCTCCAAAAAAAAAGAAAGAAAATATCTTCTTTCTTTTTTTTTCTTACAAGTCAGAGTGTGTGAATACATTCAGTACACAGAAAATAAGTGATTTTCTTTGCACAACACTCAGTATTCAGTGTCATTTTGTCCAACAAAGATTGTTATTAACTGGAAACTAATTAAAACAAACAAACAAACAAACAAAAACAACTTGAAGGACAAAGAAACTTCGGCTGGATATTTTACTTAGAACTGGGCAGACAATATTATACGATATTAGGAGCAGAAAGAAGGAAAAAAACAGCAATAATTTACATGGAGTTGATGAATGATGTATTAACTGTGTATAAATTGTACAAAACAGGCCAGGCAGATTGACAAAACTTGGCAAAAATAACCCAATCCACAGAGTCAAATTATGCAATAAAAACAAGTTGGTGCTATTCAAACTGGTACATTTCACTAGAAAAAAAAAAAAAAAAGCGGAAATATTCCTAGATTCTCAACAAATCATAGATTCCACTTGTTTTGGCCAAATCCTGATCCCTTTCTAGTTCATGCAATACATGTGAATGTTTTCACAGTGATACAAATTTTGTTGTCATTTGGTTTTCGTGGGCACTGATCACATCTATGTATTTCTTAGGATTATGAAAAAAAGTTTATTTAAAATAGCATAAGGGGATGTAGACTGGACATTATGTTCAAAAGGCGTCCTAAAGACTGGAATTTCAGGGACAATCATATGTGGCAAATGTTATGCTATAGGATATTCTGTGCTCTGTCACTTCATTACCTCATCCAGTAGCAGCTTAATGTTATTTCTGCATAACTTTTAGCTGATGTGTTCGTAGTATGTTTGAAATGTTGAAAGAAGTTACTATCCTGTTGTTTAAACCAATATTTCAGCAAAATACTTCCCAAAACATCCACTATCATTCATTATCAAAGTGAGATAAATTTCAGTTTAATTAAAATATCTAATGCAATTTCACCATGTGATATTAATACACTTTTCCCTTATGAGCTGTAGATACTAAATTGCTGTCATATGTTCTCCGTAGTGAACATATCCCTCACAGGATTCTTGTCACTTAAAATCTGCCCTGCTGTCAGAATGAGCAATCCATCAATTAATTTGTTTGTTTAGAGGATCCTTTGCTGCTTTTGGTGCAAGATGGGGAAAGCTCCATTTGCTTTGTGCAACTCGAACATCTCCAACAGCTTGCTAACTCTGTAGCAGCAAGAACAAATGCTCAAGTTTAAAGGAGACATGCTCTCAGTAGTGGACAGCTATAGGCTTCCTCCTGAGCAGTAACAGGGGAAAGCCATAAGTATGCAGAGTGAAAGAACTCAAGCTTTCTTAATGAGGCACAACAATGATGTAACAGGCTGGACTTGCTACTGGCTTTTCTTCTTCCTTTCTATGATGGAAGATTCACAAAGAAGGACAATGTGGCATCCTGGGTGAATTTTTCCCCCTTTGGGATGTGCTGCAGCAAATAGGGTTTCTTCCACCTTAGGGAAGTTTTACAGAAAAGTTTCCTCTGAAACACCTGAAAACTGAAACACCTCAGACAGCAGGATGCTGGAGCACATTATACAAGGATTCGGTGTATATCTATATATGGATTACAGAACAAGTTTTTAGAGGAAAATCACCAAGAGTTTAAGAACTAAGCAGTAACAAGGAAATGTAAGCTGATGCATCAGCAGGAAAAAAAAAAACACCCAAGATTTTTAAGCTTCATATTTTACTTTCCCTTCTTTCTAATTGTGTGAACTTGTTCTATTTAGGAGTAGAGGGAGATGTCACACAAACAGCACCACGTATAAGAATCTCACTCAACACTTTTTCATGAAAGAAATTAAGCAGGGACCCTGTTAATTACTCACAGTTCTTGGAAGAAGCTATATTGGCTGCCTTCCTGGTTCCACACATACTGCCTTTATTAGTCGTTATACAGCAAGAGAATCGCAGATGACAGAGCTAGTCTGGCTCTAATATTCTGAGGTTATCTGGTCCTGTTTAGTGATGTTCCCTTGAGATCCAATGTCCCCACAGCCTCTGATGACAATGAAGAAAGAAGAGAACTCATCCCAAATGGATGTCTGTACTCTGTTGCTCATCTCTCTTCCTTGGCTTGACTTTCTCTCCATACAATTAGAGAAAACAAAGGTGGAGTGGACTCCTCATTCATTCATCTCTTCTTGGAATTAGGCAGGATCACCTCTTAAATAGTAAGTGCATCATCAAAACAGGTTAAAAAAATGACTGTTTAAGTTTAGCCTGGAGATGAGGAATGACACAGAGAAGATCCAAGCAGATCTACGACGTGGACTGTGAGACAGAAAATGTAGGTCTGTCTACCTGTAATGCTCAGACACATGAAATCACTGCTTTCACTAAGCAGTCCTGAAAGGGATATGGGTGGCTCAGGGCTCTCAGACTCTTTCTCAGACATTAAGGGTTTTGGAAGTTGTTCATGACTTAAGAAATCACAGCAATAAAATTAGTGATAAGAAGTACATTTTGGTTTACCTTGTGCATCATAAAAGAAAGAAACAGTGAATGTTTCCAGACCAGTTCTTTCTAAAAATGGAATGACACCATTAACATCTGTAGGGTGATACCCCGAAAGAATAGTACCCACACAAAATAATGAAGGAGAACAGTACATTTTTGAATGGCTTACCCAGATGGTATAAAGACAACTGGTACATTAGGAAAGGCTCACCTGTCACTGATGGCTGAGCCTTGTCTAGA
Organism: Callipepla californica brunnescens; assembly: GCA_023055505.1. Taxonomy (NCBI): domain Eukaryota; kingdom Metazoa; phylum Chordata; class Aves; order Galliformes; family Odontophoridae; genus Callipepla; species Callipepla californica. The sequence continues at coordinate 34,000,746 of JALIRH010000003.1, read as the reverse complement.
ACTCCACAGTGCTGGGCAGCCCTTAAATGGGGTCCGGGTGAGGTGGAGCCGGACTTCACTGCTTCCAATCACACAGGTGAACTGCCTTTACCTATGCTCCTGTAGCTGACTCAGTGCTCACCTCAGGTGATCAATTAGTGGTTCAGGCTGTGATTCAACAGTTCTCATACATTTCACAACCCTTTATTCCCTCAGATTTTTTCTGTTCTTCACTAGTTATTCCTTTTCTCACCATGAAAACCCAAAAACAATTTGGCACCATATGTCATTAAGCCTTCACTGGAGTAAGCAGAAATCACCCCCATGCTGGAAAACATTTTGGTCAAGGAAAGTTTTAAATAAAATGTCAGGCCTATGCTAGGACTCTTTTTAATAATTATTGTTATTATTTGGTAAACTGAATATATGAGCCTCTGAAGAGCAGCCAGAAGGTGTGCTGACCAAAGTGCAAATTCCTGGAGCACAGAGGTGAGCTCTGAGCGTCTGGATGGAGCGTGGCTCAAATGTAATTTTCCTGGGAACGAAGTGGAAGAAAAAAGTAGAGAAATGTGTTAGCTCTTTCTTTTTCTCCCAAGAAGTACACAGAATATTTTTTGTTTGAAGCCGGAATCAGGCTAGATTGTGAAAATTTAATTCACATTCACTATGAAAAATAAATAGGGCATTTCTGACAAATAGTTTTATTCATTTTAAGGAATTTCATTACTGGTGGTTGGGTAAAGTATTTACTCATGTCCAGTATTGGGATGCTCTCCTGACTCAGTTAGAGACGTATTTTAGAGTTGTTTTTCACAGCAGAGATAAAATACTGGAAAAAGAAGAAAAAAAAAAAATCCAAATTACTGCTGCTTAGAGTGCTTTCCTGGCTTGAATCCACCATGTCAGAAAGAACTCCAAATTAAAAAACAGGTGCACTGTGTCCAAAGGCATTTAGGTGCCTAATTGTCTATGAAAACAGTATGAGCTGTTGAAGATCTTGACAAGCGTGATTTATCTTAAGGGGACATGACATTCTCATGTGCTCTCATAGATTTTCCTAAACCTTTACCCAATACCACTGCTACAATTTCTTACAGAGGTGCTGAATTATCATGCAGATAAGATATGAGCCAAACTCTCTGCGTCAGCACCGTGATATCACACAATATCATTCCCGTTTAGTAAGGTGGTTATAAGTGGGTGCTGTTAAGGAGCTACAAGTGGGAATATTTCCACGTGGTGACTGTAGCTGGGGTGGAACCAGTCATTGAGCCTGAAGAAACACAAGATGAGGAGTCAGTTGCCAAGGACAGACCAGCCCAAGGCTCCAGACAGAAAGCATTCTCAGGAAAATGGAGAAATCAAGGCTACCCCAAACCAAAGGGCAAATCAAAAGCAAGGTCAGGATGTGAAAGAGCCTACATTAAAAGGTAAAGTCATGGACAAAGATGAGCTAAATCTGCAAAGAGATAAAGCAGGTTAGCCAAGAAGCAGGAACGGCATAGAAGCAAATGGGACACAAGGCAGTGAGAGCAAATAGCGAGGTCGCCTTCTGTGCCCAAGTCAGGAACATGCCAACCTCCGGTAATCCTGCCAGACGTGGTCACAGATCACAGTGCTCAGGGCTGAAAAGCAGAACAACATGACTGTTGTGACAGTGACAGAGGTACAGTCCTTGCTGTGAAGGAGATGGTCACAAATCGCTTGTGTATTGTCTCAGTGTGAGACCAAAGATATGGATAATAGCCACTCCTGAAGAATGGCCGCATCAGAAGGAAAGACTGTTTACAAATAATAAAAATAGGTATAATACTTCAACAGCACCTGTCATTACCAGGAGCTGTTAAAAGTGTGGTTAATTTGTTCAAGCAGGGTATGCAACAGACGTCAGGCTGTAGGAAAGATGCACTTTTAAAAATAAAAATAATACCTGCACACCAACTAAAATACTTCTTACAGCATAAAATTATGGCACAAAATTATGGCAGAGAACAATCGTGTTACGTATTTCCTACAACAGATCAACACCCCTTGTAGTTCTCATTAACAAAATTGTATATATATAAAAATAAATAAAGCTGTTTTGGTGGCAGGTTTTGGAATTTCTCACCAAGCCCAATTACAAGATATGCAGAAGGAATATTTGCGAAAAACAAACTCTGATTGTGATAGAAAAATCCGTTTTAGAAATAAAGCACTTAATGAGAAAATAAAAATTATTTATGAAGTCAAACGACTTTTAAATCTTTAAATTCCCCACATACCTTCTAGGATTATAGTAACCTGTGGAAGGTCATTATAGTTATAAAGGAAAAGATTAAATAAGCACTTAAGCAGACATAAATAAAACAGACAGGTTAAAAGCTATTAAATTGAACAAGACTGGAGGGAAACCTAATCAGTGCTGCAAAGGAATCTGAACTGAAAACGGAGACAAATGCAATGTTGAGAATTGGCAATGGGAAGCAGCAATTCTGGAACTACAAAACTGTGTGAAGACATACAGCACTCTTCCAAGGAAAGAGAGAGTGTGAAAGCAGGAACCACTTTCTGACTTGGGAAATTCCAATAGGAAATAAGCCAGGAAAATGGGTCAGGAGGATGCAGGAAGAAATGTGCCTGCCATGGAGGTGTCGGTGGGGTCAGAGAGCTGCAGTGGCAGCTGGGGCTGAGCCTGCTGAGCCATGGGTTAGGTACGTGGCTTGGTCTCTATGCCAGCAATTTCATTTATCTCAGGCAAAAAAAAATAAATAGAAAATAAGTGAAGGAAACACATATAATAATAAAGAAACACGACTTTATTTTTAATTGTTTTGTTACACTTGTGTTCCAGAAGTGCAGATCCACTGAATTCACTGAGAGACATTTCCACTAACAGAGCTGGTAACATAAGGAATGACTATACCCCAAGTATGGAGATTTCTACATATCCCTGATTTCATATATTTCTCAATATTTATCTTCTTATTTTTCTGACTTTTGCTTGAAAAAAATAAACAAAAACATTTTGTTAACTAGATTGGCATGCCCCTAAGAGGCAAAAAAACACTCTCTTTCTAGAGAGTGCGAAATAGCATCCAACACTATGGAAAAGAAAACAAAATAAAATACCCCCAACCAACCAATAAATAATTAAATAAATAAAAAGCCCAAACCCACTGAATCAATTTGAAATGTTGTAGAAGTTACTGTTTAAAACTGTACACGTGCTGTGATGCACAGATATCCCAGAGCCTCCATCCTCTGTGTTTCAAATGCCACAGCACCAAATTTGGATAAATGCTGACTTATGAGAGCACCTGATATTCCAGCATCACTTAATAGGGTCTCTCAGATGCAGGTCATTATATTAATTACGAGCACATTTGTTATAACTGATCATTTTGTTTTCCCTGATTTTTAATAGGCAATTTTGCCAACATGTTTACTGGAAAGATTACAACATCTTCCTGTGCCGAGAAAACCCAAAGGGCCCGTTTATCCCATTCGACCATATTCTTGTTTAAACAGGGTCATGCTGCAGCCAAGGGACTCCCGTTTCCCCCAGAAGACAGGTCTGAGATTTGGCTTCATACAGCAGCATTTCCGTGGAAGAGAAACTCCTTTCTTAGAAGCTACTGAAGTCAGGCCAAGCGAATGGAACACCAGCAGCACAGATGCACCAAGGAATGACAGTAAGAGTCGCTGTGATTTAATATCTGTAGATGTGGGAAGAGGACGCTGAGCATCCTGGTTCCATTTGCTGTGCGCGCTGTGAGTTGACGTGGATTTAACCAAGAAAGGGCAAGGAACCCAAACAGCGTCAGAAAAGCGAACTGAACTGAGGCAAAGAATGCGTTGTCCTACGTCTGATTCAGCCCTCAGGTGATCAGGCTCTGCATGCTTTTAATTTGACTGGCCAGGGATATTTGAGAAAACGTTCTGAAAACAAACGTGGCTGAATGCTGAGCGTGACACGGAGCGTCACAAACGCTTAAAGCTTCGAGTCCTTCAGCCAACGGAGGGAGACGTGAGGCGAACGAGCGTTTTCCGTCGGACCTGGGACGCGAGAACGTCCTCGCGTGAGGAACACCCCCGAGACCCGGCGTCCTGTCGGGGCGAAGGGGGTGAGAAGGCCGAGGCCGCGGCTGCCGGCGGGACAGCAGCGCCGGGAGCGGAGCGTGTGCGGCTGTGGCGCGGGGAGGCGGGCGGCGGGCGGGCAGGAGGCTGGTGCGAGCTGTTTGGCCAGCGGAGCCAATCGAAAGCTGGGGCTTGATCCTCTTCTCGGGCAGTGGCTGAGAGGAGTCAGTGCCGAGCTCCCCTCTGCAGCCGGGACCCGGCCGAGCCGCCTCGCTCTCTCCCGGCACCGCGCTCTCCCACGGGGCGCCTATGGGCATCTGCAGCGAGCGAGGGCTTCGCACCACCGCCAGCGGCAGCGCCTGCAGCGGGCGAGGACCGCGACCCCGCTCCACCCCGCGTTTGGACCTATAGCCGGCAGGACGGAGCGCGCTGCGGACCCTGCCTCGCCTCACCGCAGGTATGGGACGGCTACCGGCGGCCGCTCGCTGCCCTCCTCTCCGTGTCCCGGCGGTAGGGCAGGGCGCGGGGCCCGGCAGCTGACGGCCCCGTCCCTGCGCGTCCTCTCGCGGCGGCCGCGGTGGGAGCGCCGCGTCCCTGCGGGAGCTGCCCGCCCGCGGGGCGGCTCCCGAGGTCGCCCCAGGTACCTGCAGGGGCCGCAGCACCCTGGGCCTGGAGTGAGGCGGTGCGTGCGTGAGAGCGGTGCCCCTTTGTACCTTTCATTCTTTGCTTTGGGTTAATGATGGTTTGCGGTTATGAAACCCCCTGAGGGATCTGATCCAGCGCCGTTTTAAGTCAGGAGTTGGAATGGCATGGGAGGGCGTACGTACGGCGGCTTTTTCGTCCCGCGGATGACGATTATCATCATACCACGCTTGACTTTCTGCGAGAGCCAAGGAAATAGGCGCTCCCACAGGTCTTGCAGAATTGGAGTCACAGGTCCCATAAAAAATTGCACTGGCATTTGGCTGAACGGCTCTTTATTTTTAGCACGCTATTGTGAAAGGGGTTATATAACTTTTGCTGGATTTTTTGAGGATGAAATTAACAGCCCGTAACAAGTTAGACCTCTCCTTTTGCGAAAGAGGCAAAATGAACTGGATGAGAGCCCAGTGAGTGCCATCAGGTGGGCATCGGTCTTAGCAGTGATGGAGGCAGACATCCCCCAAGGACAACCCCAGGTCAGGATCCTGCAGGAGTCCCCAGGCAACAGGTGCAGGAGTTGCCTGCCTTGAGCCCTGGGTCGTGCTGTGGTGCTCAGGACACTTCTAGCCTGCTTTGTGCTAAAGCAGAGAGAAAAGAGTTTGAGTGCAGAGTCCTTGCTGCCTGCCAGCACAGATGCAGTGCAGATACTGTTCCTCAGTATCCTCAGAATTCGTTGTGGGAACTCCAAGAGATGTGTGTCACCTCAAATACGTGCCTGAGAGATTTTTTTGATGCAGATGCTTCATTTGCTAAGCTAGGTGTGTAACTCGTGCTGGCCTTTCCAAATGCAAAGAAGGAATAGTAATTTTGTAGGTTTGGAAAGCAGAGCTCTGACAAAATAATATCATAGCGACAGGCAACGGTAGTCTGGTTTCTGCTGAGAATCAGTGGTCTGTCTCAGTGTCCAGGCTCTGAGTGAGAGGCTTCTTCTCACTTTTCTCACGCAGCCCACATGCACTGCCATCATCCAGAAAGTGAAGAGTCCTAAATTCTGAAGAACTGAGTGTGAACATTGTAAAGCTGCAGAGGGTAGACCTATTTGCTCGGTGTGTTCTAGAAGGAGGGATGATCTGGCTGCAGCGTTTTGCTTCTTGCACCCCTTGTGCACACACAGCACCATGCTGGGAGGAAGTGTGCCCGTACCAGTGAGGGCTGATCAGCTTCTGGGCAGGGCCGGGAGTGGTGTGAGGGTGGTGAGCAGCATCGGAGAGACGCTGGAAGGGCAGTATCAAAATGAACACCTCTAACTCTGGATGCTGAGCGGCAGGTCCAGCTGATCTATTTGCTTTTTGTTTGTCTTTCAAATAGACTGTGCCGTCACCAAACATTCCAATGGTGTGGAATAGAACAAAGGCTTGGGAAGGTGAAAAATCAGTCTGAGGGGAATTTGTTTTTCTTTCCATAGTATCAGGTGATGGCAGAAAACAATCTGAATGACCAGCTGAACAACATAGGTATACCCTGTCCTTTGGAAACGGCTGGGTTTCAGTCATTATTTGTCAATGCTTTTATGAGTGTAAATCAAAGAGATACAGGTCACCCCCTTCTGTAATAAATAGCTTTGTCCTGCTGTGATTTGTCTTGATAAACTTGGTAACTGGCAAATCCCAGTGTACCGACATCTGATGCCTGTGTTAGAACAGTTTCAGTGTAAATTTAGTGGTGCTCTGTAGAGCAGTGAAGCTGAAGTCACTGCGCAGATTTCCTGACACCCGAAAAACTTCTTCAAGCACTGCACGCTGAGTTCTTTCCCTTCACTCTCCCAGATGCTGATGGGTGTGGCTGTGCATTTATATTAGGGTTGTGGTTCCTATCAGGAGGGCTCTTTGACGCCAGTCTCCCAGTTGTTCCCACTTACTGTCCATCTCCATATACCTCATGGTGGGCCAGCTGGATTCCTTTAGTGTGAATCTAAACTGGAAGATGTGCTTGAGTCTTGAGTCACTGTTGGAAATTCCATCCGTGGGACCAGACCAGTGCTAGCCTGAAGTAAAACCCGACAAAATGCATTTAGCACTGGTACAGAGGCTCCCACACTTGTGTTGCTCCATGTGTTCCTGTTGGGTTGATCTGGTTGTTAACGTAGATCCATTCAATTTGCAGCACACAGTGCTGGTGCACAACCCAGTTTGAGGCAGGCACTACTCGTCCTTCCAGGGTGTTGACTGTTCCCTCCTCCTTGCGCTGCTGCTGCAGATGTGTTATTGAGGGGCTGCTCTGGCCCAGGAGAGCACAGACCTGCAGCCAGCTGCGCAGCCCTGGTTGTCCCTGTGCACACTGAGATCTCTGCAGACGGAGAGGTGTTTTGGTTTGGTTTTGTTTTGTAACAGTCTGGTATGTGATTGCAGACTACTTTTAGAGTGAGAACTTTGGATAACACAGGCTCAAGCTTGCCTGCTGAATGTGAACACAGACGTTGTGCTTAATAAAGGACAACCAATGCTCCTCTGTGCTTGTTAGCCCGCGTTGGCTGTAGCCCTGGTGCGTGTGACGGTTCACAAGGCTGTGTTTATGTTCCTCATGTCATCTGGGAGTAGTGAAAAATATTGGCTCAAAATGTAAAAACTGTCGCATAGCACTGCTGCTCGGCGTTCCGTGGGTGCAGCGTGCCGGCTGACCATGCTTCCCATAGCACCCCACAAGCGCCTGCTGCATCCCAGCACAGCCAGTGGCACAGCATGGCCCTACAGCTCAGGCAGGTGGGAGTGTGGGCTGCCTGGACAGAGGTTTAGAAATGTGTGCTGATTAAGGGGTTCAAAAAGATTTTGGTGTGCATTTCTCATTTTAAAACTGAAAACACTTCTCTGGTTGGTCATTTGGCTGACTGTTTACATTGTCTTGTTCCTCTTCAGTTTGCTGCTTTTGTGAAAAATATTTTTAATAGAAAAAGAGATAGTTAACTATTTAAAAAAATATATATATATATATATTTTTTTTTGTATGAAAGCATTTCTGCCTAGAAAATACAATACTAGAGCCATCAGGGCCTTGGATAATTTTTGCTCAGGAGCCGAATCACAGGACTGTGTGGATTGGAAGGGATGTCTGGGGTTCATCAAGTTCAACCCCTCCTGTTAATGCAGTTCCCTGCAGTGGGTTGTAAGTTCATTGTCATTGCTGCAAAAATCGGTCTTATTGCCACTTTAGGTTCATTCTCACTATGTCTATGGGGTTCATAATGTAGGTTGTAGGGTTAAATGTGGACAGCATGAGTGCTGTGCATACCCATCTTGTTCTACATCACTGTGACTGCTCAAATTCAGAATGCTTTCAGAATGCGAAAAAGTTGCGCTGTTGATAACAAAATGAATTGAAAAACAAGATAATTTTTCCTTTCTGGATGACTGTATTTCTGTTACTAGAGGTTGTCTACACCAAAATTTATTCCAGTACATAGTTGCTTTGTGGGATGAAGCGCAGGATTGATTTTGAGATGAGTTGACTAGGTTATGGGTATGCCACTTTGAAAACATGGTATTTCTCATTCTCAGTGCATTAAGACTTTTATTAGTGTTTGTTTTAATAAGGCTTTTGAAACCTGCTTCAGAAAGGGAAACAGACCACAAAAATTTGTCTTGCTCCAGATCTTTTAAACACACGGCAGTCTGTCTTTCAATATCCAGTGTGGTACAATCATGGAGACCTTACCTGTAACCTGGCTTTCTCAGAAAGATCTTACTTTTACAGCATCTACTTTTCACATTCATTTCCCATTCTAGGCATAACTTCCTTTATCTTTGAGATTTTTTTTTTAAATACTTTTTTTTTCTTCTTTTTTATTTTTTTATTTTTCTTAATAATGTATATGATAGTTACAGCAGAATATTTTTGTCATAAAACTAAAGGTTCAGCTTTTTGGAGGCTACGCCATCGTACGGACTTATTGTAAATGGATATTATATATAGAAATACACATGCTATCTTCACTACAAGATTCCTTAGAAAAAAAAAGGTAAAACTTTCTCGTTTTGGACAGCTTTAAAGTCATGGAAGCGAGTATTTGATGAAACTAAGAGGAAATTAAAGTTGTGATACATTCAAATACAGAAAGTCTTATAAAGATTATGTTTCTGCCTATTTTGTGTTAAGTAAGTGGGAGAAGAAAAGTACGCTGGCAAAGGAAAATACAGCATTTACCCTCCAGCTTTCATTCTGGAAACTGTTTTTATTGAGTGTGATGGGCAGTGCACAAATATAACACCAGACTGTGTATTTAACAGTAATAAATTTAAAAATTTCCTAAATTTTTAACTTTTCTTCAGAGTTGGAAACAACATTTGCACAAGTCATGCAGAATGTGTTATTGACCTTGCCTTGTACAAACACTTGTTAGAACTGGAAAACTGCACTGTGCTGGATCTACAAGTGAACTGTCTGCCTATCTTCATTTGTATGCAGTTTCATTATGGGCTACAGCCATGTGTAGTCTGTTCTACCAGTCTGCTTAAGTGCTATTATGCTAGCACTGAATAGCCTGATACTCTACAGTAGTGCTAACAAAAAAATAAACAGCATTGTAAAAATTCTGCATGACCATTTCTGGCAAGAACAAAGTCTTTTTTTTTTTCCCTCTTGCAAGTCTCAGACCTAATCCCATTTCCAGTGAGGCCAAAACACTAGTTTGGCATAGAGTTAAGCAGGATCCTGCCCATAAATCTGGCTAGTCTCCATGCAGATAAGATCTGGAAAGTAGTCATTTAAAGAGATGTGGGAGAGATTGGGATAGGGGTGTAAATAGTGGGTCAGAGCTTCTACCCAAAATGAAAACATCCCAGCTCTCAGATGTCAGACTTCCTTGCTCTAGGCATGTTTTTTGTTATGATCCATCTATCGTTTGTCAGTTTCTGTTCTGACAACATTATTATTTCGAGCTCAATGTCCTTTCCTGGGAACAAGAAGAGGTTGACAGGCAGAGAAGATGGGAAATACGTGAACATACTCTGTGTTACTATTGTATGACTTAATGGATTCGTCCAGCAAGGTCTCCTAATAAAGGGAGAGATTGCTATCTCTCGTATTTCGATTTAATTTGTTCTCTGGCTGACGCCTTTCAGATTACTGCATACAATGGATTTATGCTAAGCATATTTGTTGACTTCAGTCTATATTCTTCATTAATGAAGCCCATGGAAACTTTTTCTGATAATTCAGTGGAAATAACTTTTGCCAAGATAATCTTAAACGTGGATGTTTACAAACTATAAGCGTCTTAGATTGTGTATAGTCAGGACAAGACTGTTGATTTCTTTCTTCTGTTTTCACATTCCTTGCTGGAGCTGATCCTTAAGTAAAGTTGTAGCCCAGAACATGTGACTTCTAAAGGTTATCTGAAACTGAAGATTCAATATAAGGTAAACCAGTTTTTAGGAAAATGTATAGTTACATTCAAATTCACAGAAAACTTATAAAAATGACACAATTGTGTGCTATTTTTGTTATATGACACCGTTTCTGTAGGGTCCCTGAACTAACCAAAAGAAATGTGCATGACTGGAAGTTGAGCTAGTTTTTGTTATTTGAAACTGTCTGACTTTGAGGTTTCCAGAGTCCCTTCTGTCGCTTATTCGAAGTAATTCAACATCTCAGTCTAGTTTCTTTTCTTTCTTTTTTCTTTCTTTCTTTCTTTCTTTCTTTTTTTTTTTTTAATATCTGCAAGACAAATCCCATCTTTGTCTACCATAAATCCTCCAAAATGAGGAGAAGCTTTAAATACAAATTGTACCATAGCAAATCCCATTTGATTTTCTTTATCCACGTTTTTTTTTTTTTAAACTACTCTGCACTTAATGTTCTCTCTTCTTGATGAAGTATTGAAAAAGCACCTTCACAAGCTGAAGTTCATTTTTTTCTGAATTCTAGCACCAGAATGCCAGTTGACTTATCCTTTAACTCAGCTATGCAGCTTCCAAAAATATTTTTATTTCAGTGTTTTGATAGCTGACTTTAAAGTATAATATTTGCAAACATAAGATTGAGTAACTATCAGAAATAGCCAATTTTCTATTTATGAAAAATGTTTTGGTTTTGTTTTTCTTTTTTTTCTTTTTCTTTCTTTTTTTTTTTTTTTTGAGATTACAATCTAGTATTTTATAAAACTTAAGCTTTTTTGGAAACAAGATTGTTGTGTCATTCCAAGTTGAGCCTTGTTCTTTTCTGGACATCTCTAAGGTTTCTTTCAAAGAAGGATATGATATTACATGAAGAATGTTTCCCCTGTTTGCCAGAGAGTTGTACTATGTTTACTATAATAGGATTAAAGGAAATTTGAAAGTCAACCCTAGCACGGCTGGAAATTGATAAACACCCATTGTACTTGCAGGAACAGTCTGCCCAGTAGTATTAGGAAATGTATTGCTATTTATTTAGACTTTATCCAACAAACATTTAAGACTACACCAGACTTTGAAAGGCTTCTCAATATGGATGTGATTTGCAAAATTTGAACAATTATTCTGGCATGGCCATTTGTGTGGCTTAGCACTGTGCCTCTCATACCATAGACTCTCAAAATACGGAGTCTGTAGCTTATGGATCCCATTGCTTTCCAAAGTCTGTGGTTTGATTCCTAGTGCTTCTGGTTAGGTCAGCTATTGTACCCACAGTCATAAACAGTGATTTTCAGAATCCGAGGAAGCTAGACGAGGGTGTTGCTCCTTGGAAAATTTATTCTGGAAGAGACAAACACAGCAGTATCTCTGGATCCATATCTGGTACTGGCAGACTCTACTGCTGAGAAGCAATGTCAGTCCAGTCTCATATTTACTAATGTTTGCTTATTTGTGTCTTGGCCAATATTTGAACTAGAGACTGAGCTTAGGAGAAAGAAAAGGCCACAGGGATGAGTTTTCATTCCTAAATACATGTTGAGAGATCATTAGATATTTGCTTTTTTACATGGAAGTAAATACTGAGTATCAGTAAAACAAAATGAAGTAACTTTGTTATGAATGTCATACAGGGAATTTTTGGGGAAATATCAATACTGGAGGGGAACATGCAGTAGCAATATGATACATAAGCTACCATAGTAAACATTTTAATCACCTCCAAAGTGACAGGTGTCTTGGAAAAGTGGGCAGCTACTCCCTTTGTACTTTTGGAAACTTAGAAAGGCCAGTGGACTATTCCTGACAAACACATGGAATTAGTAGGAAATGCAGAATGCAGTCACTACTGGTTTTGGAAGCTGTTGCTCTGAGCTGTTCATGCTGTGTATGGTAGTAAAACTGTTTCATGAATAGGCACTTATGGAAATTAATGTATTATTTCTAATTTTCTCTTTGAAATTTATTAGAAAAGAGCCTGAAAAACAAGGAAATTTATGGCTTTGTACATTATCCATTATGTTATCTCCAAACATCTATTTCTCCCATTCATGGAGTAGGTATTTGAGCAGCTGATCATGCTCCTAAATATTCAAGCCTGAAGAAATCTTTCTTATCCTGCACACCACATTTGTGCTAAGGGGGAATAATTTCTTTTCTCCTATGTTCCTTCTGCCTCTGAAAGAGCAATAAGAGGCATTTTCCCCTTGAGTTTAGCTGCTCCATTGTGACAGCAGAACTAAGCTACTCTTCATTATATTTGAAAAACTGTGGTTGTCAGGAGAAGTCCCTGGTGACTGGAAATTCCATATTCAACAAATGCAGAAAGGAAGACCTGGGGAACTACAGGCCAGTGAGTCTCACCTCCGTGCCTGGGTAGATTATGAACCTAATCCTAATGGAGGAGATGTTAAGGCACGTGAGAGATGTGGACGTTATCTGAGAAAGCCAGTACAGCTTCACTAAAGGCAAATTGCACCTGACCCGTCTGGTGGCCTTCTATGATGAAGTGGCAACATCAGTGGACAAATGAAGGGCAACTGATGTGGTCTTCTTGGACTTGTGCAAAGCCTTTGATGTGGCCCTGCGCTGCAACCTTATCTCTAAATTGGAGATACGTGGATTTGAAGAGTGGACTATTAGGTGGATAAAGAACTGGTTGGATGGTTTTAGCCAGAGGGTTGTTGTCACTGCCTCTGCATGCTGGTGGAGGCTGGTCCCAAATGGTGTTCCCCAGGGGTCTGTCTTGGGACCAGTGCTCTTCAACATCTTTATCAATGACATTGACAGTAAGATTGAGTGTATGCTCAGCAAGTTTGGTGATGACACCAAGCTGAGTGGTGTGGTTGATGCCATCAGAGGGATGGATGCCATCCAGAGGAACCTGAATGTGCTTGAAAAGTGGGCATGCAAAAATCTAATGAAGTTTAACAAGGCCATGTGTAAGGTGTTGCACTTGAGTCAAGGCTAACCCAGATACGAGTACAGATTGGGACAATTTACTGAGGCAAGAGTGCTGGTGATCTTTAAGGTCCTGTCCAACCTAAGCCATTCTGTGATTCTTTGCACTTCAAGCTCATGGCTAAGAAGTCTGTAAACAAGTGTTTCCTTTCTCAGAAAGATAACATTGTCTGTCTGACTCCACTGGCAGTTTGGGGTTCAGACTGTGGAAGGCTGAGTTCTTTTGATCTCTCCTGGATGACTTTGCCTGAAAACTGCAGAAATCTCAATCTTGTTTTATCGTTGTTCAAATAAAACATTGCATATTTGAGGTCTTCTGCTTAGCTTCATCCATACAGATAGGCTACAACTGTACTGCTTCCAGTTTGCTCCTTTGTATACAACTTGTAACTCAAGGCTGTGGCATGTTGCCAGTTCATCTCCGCAGTCAGTTGCCAGCTTCATTTACTCACAAATAACTGTATAGTTGGAATCAAACATGATTGACTTACAGTGTTTCCTTTTCTGAATGTGCAAAATAAAGCATCCTTGCAGTACTAATGCAGTACTTATACTTTCCCCCCAGCATGAATTCAGTTGTATTTGTTGAGAATATTGAAATTTATTTTTCATTGCATTTCTTTTTCTTTTCTGCTTACAGGATAGCACAAAAGACGTCTTAAACATCCTATTTTTTTTTAATTTACTTATTTCATATTGGATTATGAATGGATAGATTTGTATTACTCAGAGAGAGGCTTACTTTCTCAATAAAAGTGCACTGTAATATATGATGCTTTAGTTGTGGAAATGCCCCATATGAGATTTTTTCCCTCTGAGTGCTAAATACATTTGAAAACTGGCTTATTTTACTATTTCTCATTTGTGTCATCAAAATTCACTGTAACTTGTGAGCATTCAGATTCATGATACTAACTGCCAATATACCTATTGGTTGGACAGCAATCCTGGTGGACTGTTTCAAGTGAGAGTCACACTTAAAATTTTGCTTTTAAAGAAGTACTGTGTTCTTACTAATTGTTAAGCCTTTCCCAAATCTTCTGTGATGGACTTTTGCTTTCACTGTGACTGAATTCTCTGAGGTGGCGACACCTAATAGCCTCTTAAAAACATTAATGGTCCAGGGAGTATTGCTTCCTTGTTGTGATGCCTATGGCTAAGCCTGTGGTGTCAGTTTACCATAGAATCATAGAATGGCCTGGGTTGAAAAAGAACCTCAGAGATCATCTAGTTTCAACCTTCCTGCAGTGGGCAGGGTCACCAGCCACTAGACCAGACTTCCCAGAGCCACATCCAGCCTTGCCTTGAATGCCTCTGGGGATGGGGCATCCACAACCTCTCTGGGCAACCTGTTCCAGTGCATCACCACCCTAAATCTGCCCTTAGTTTAAAACCATTTCCCCTTGTCCTGGCACTATCTACCCGTGTAAACAGTCATTCCCCATCCTGTTTATACACTCCCTTGATGTTCTGGAAGTCTACAGCAAGGCCCATCTGGAGTCTTCTCTTCTTCAAGTGAAACAGGCCCAGTTCCTTCAACCCTTCCTCATAGGTGAGGTGCTCCAGCCCTCTTACCATTTTTGTGACCCTCCTCTGGACCCATTCCAAGAGCTCTGTGTCCTTGTGCTGTGGGCTCTGGGCATGGGTGCGTACTCTAGATGGACATCACAAGATCTGAGTAGAGGGGGACAATCACCTCCCTCTCCTTGCTGGCCACCCATCTTTTAATGCAGTCCTGGGTATAGTTAGTCCTCTGGGCTGCAAGTACTGGCTCACGTCCAGCTTTTTGTCCCCCAGGACCCACAAGTCCTTCTCTGCAGAGCTGCTCTCCTGGTGGAGCTGGGCATTAGTCTAAACTCGCCTTGAAAGGGTCATTCCACCCCTGTCTCTGCTCCTAGGCACTTGCTTGAGTCTTAGTTCTGTTACAGACTTTGTAACACCTAGCATGGTACACTAAAATAGTACATGTAAGATCTATACGAAAGTGACTTATAAATTGTACTGAAAAGGCTGAGATAAGTGTTTAGAATATACTTTTTATCCTCTTGCTGACGTTGTTAATAAGTGCAGAAACCTTGTGTGGTGTCCTGAAAGCCTTTTAGTGCTGGATGGCAGTAGTAGTCTATTTGAACGAGTAAGGTTAAGTTGGTAAGTAAGGAAGATCTTTAAATAATTATGCTAACGAAGATGCAGCTCATTATTTCCACATATTCCAGATAATAACTAGGAATAATGTTATCATTGTTTGAACACAGTTTTATGGGTCACTTTGCAGGTTATAAAAACTGTTACAGTAATTGATAAGTTAAAAAAAATATAAAGGACTTGGATGCTTCTATTACATAGTGCTTACTACTGTGTAATATACATAGGTTGCTCTGAAAATATTTTCTCCTATTTATTTCTGTGTAAACTGTAACAGATAGAAAGAGCAGGTGTGGTAGGACAGTCCAGCCAAGATTGGTAGCGGGCTCCATGGTCTTCCAGTTGATAAGGGCCTGGCATTTTTTTTGTTGCAAGAGAAAGAGGCTGTCTCCAAGAAACTGTCACCTTCAGTCTTGTTTTGGTTCAAAAGATCCTGACAAACTTAACATTCAGTGTTCATTTTGTTCCTGTGTGAGTATTCATGGGACCCGCCTGGTGCAAACTTTGTGATATTCCAACCTTGCCACCATTGTTTCCGGTGCATTTAAGCTGATATTCAGCTCTGTACACAGTACCCTCATTGTAATCTGCTGGTTCATCCTGATGAGCTGAATGAGATGCTCTTAATTTTTGGTGTGGCCGTTGTGTTGGCCACTGGAATATGGCTTGTCTTTCACATAGCTCTTGCTATTGCTGAAACACATTGCCCACCACCTTGCTGTGCTCAGATCCCTTGTTTGGTCTCCTTAAATATGCAGCAAGTATCAGTGAATATAAATGAATGAGATTTTTTCCACAGTGAGGAATTCAGAGACATACCTTTGTTTCACAATGTGCATTCATTTCAGATGGCAACGAAATGTAGTGGATTATTGGTGGGAACGTTCAACCTCTACTGCCATACCACCACCACCTGCTTCTGATGGTGTGGGCCAACAAAGTAAATTAGGAGGCATTACTTTCGGAGCACCCCTCATATGTATATGAATTCAAATACAAATAGTACCTAAAACAGGTGGCCTTGTTCATATGTGTAGATGACAAAAAAAAAGAAAAAGAAAAAAAAAAGATGTTTGCTTTACTGCAAAGCCTTTTTAAGGATGTAAATTCTAATGTAAATTTGTTCTCGCAGGATTTTAAATTAATTCCTGCACTAAGGAGTGGGATGGTGCCCTGCTTCAGTATAATTCAAAAATATTTTTGTACTTCAGAAAAGTCGCTGATAGTTGGCCCTATATACTGGGAAGATCCACCCATTATGTACTGCTTTAATATTTCCAAACCTGTACAACCATCTTTTGTTCATTGTTTACAAAAGTGTCTATAATATTTAATATATATTTTGCTGTAGTAAAATTATGAAACTAATTACGTTTTTCTCTTTGCACTTTCATGTTTTTAACCAGCATGTCTAACCCTAAGCATGTTCGTGGTAAGACAGAGTTGATTTGCTTGTGATGAACGTAGTGATTCCATACATGGATTGTTTTGAAATAATTAAGTTACACTTTTTATGTGATTTTGGGTATAGCTCTCAGTTGGCGTCATGTAAAAATGGAAACTTTCAAAAGAACTCCATACACACTTAGCTTTTATAAGAAAGCTCATTATATAATTATTCTGTTACTTTATCAGTTTTCCTACCCTTTTTTTTTTTTTTTTTTTTTTGTCAAACATGTATATTATAAGGGTCCGAATTCATTTTAAATTTGAGTGAAAGTAGACTAGTTTGAGATGTGGAGTTAACCTATCTAAGATGTCTTCACTAAAGAGTTGAAATTAACACTTCTGAACTTCATTCTTTAAGAGTCACCTTATTTATAGCAAGATAAATGCACTTCCAGCTCTAATGGCACAGAGCAGCAAAAACATTCTTTGGATAGCCCGAGTAATGCAAAATATATCTACTCTGGGAAACCTCAGAGGATCTATTTATTCAAGGAGATGGGAAAATTTAAGGGACGTATACTTACAGCATAGCTTTCAGGATATACAGCTATAGCTTTCACATTTTTATCAAGATTTTTAATTTCCTTTATTGAAATAGAACTTTTAAAACATCGTAAGGTCTTTTTACAGAGTGTTTAGGACAGATGTCATAACAAAAAATTGAAACATATTTTGAAATTTGGAAATATTTTCAAGAAATAAATCCAAACGTGGCTTTACAGAAAAGTTAAAAAAGAAAAACTAAAACAGTGACAGAAGTGAAAAGCATGGTGAGCTTTGAACTATTCCCCTCTCTCTTATTCACTGGTTATTTCAAATATTCTTCCTGGAAAGGAAACATGCTTACTGAGAAGTGCAAATTGTGTCTTTACTGTAAGATATCTGGCTGTAAGCTAACAATCTCTTAGGATAAAATCCTTTTCTAGGAGTTTATACGTACTACTTCTTGTTGTTAAGGCTCCTAATGAAGAAGTCAAATGGGATCTATTCCTGTTCAGGCTTCCTTGGTTAACATATGTGAGGGAAATGGCATCTAACTGCTAACAGATTTTGTGGAGTAACCTTTGCAAGTATTCATTGCATGTTAATTCTTGACAGATAAAATTACTTATTCGCTATTGACTTTAAGGCATGATTTACTTTGTCACTATTTAATCATCTTCATGGTACATTGAGACAGCAGTGTCTTTCTAAATTGTCTTGCAGCATGCAACTATTTCCCTGATGCACAGTTGTAGCTAGAGGTCTATAGAAGAAATGTGAAGGGAAAAATGGAAAAATATAAGGTTGGTCATGCTTTTGATTCTGCTCTTAAAAGAACAATAATTGGTGTCTGCGGAGAGGAAGGTTGTGCATTTGTAGCTTTTTCCTGCTTCTGTTTGTTGGTCTGCACCCCAGGACATCTTGGTAATCCGGGGAAAGAAAGATATAGTCATTTTCTGTTCCACTGTTTTTACTCCTAGTATTTGTCCTGCTCAGAAAATCGTGAATCAGAAGTAACTACAACATTACCTCTTTCTTTCTGGATCACCTTCTCATATCAGTTTACTCATTACTCAAAATATGCTTGTTAGGCAAACCTTGCATGTCTCTGATGTGCAATAAAACTTTGGCAGATGCATAAGTTCTTAGAGAAAGAAACCATTTGCTTTTATTTTAGATTTTCAGTGTTGTCTCTGAGTAACTTAGCAAGAGTATAAATGTATCTGGTACCTCTGGCACAGCTCAGATATGTGGAGGATAAAAGTAGCCTTCGCCTTCTTTCCTTCCACCTATTCTCACTATGCAGAAGACTGACTTATTATGAAGGTCAAATGACTCTACAAATAACAATGTCTAGTTACTAGTTTGGGAACAGGGAGCCATGAACTCGTGTTTAATGTTTGGCAGTGCACCTTAATCCTGTATCTTGGAATATGTAGGCTTTCCTCTGCTCAGCATTATGAAGACGATTAAGAATTTTGAGGGGTTCTCATTTAATATGTGAAGCTGTGAAGATAGATTAAGCTGAGCTCGATTTGCCCTGCAGAAAAGGAGAGTGATAGCTAAGGCAAGTGTTGAGGAAAAAAGACAAATGATGGATTGAAAAATGCTGCAGTGCACTTCTTAATGCTCCCATTTTTGGATGCATGTGCTGAGATTTTTATTTTTTTTCTGCAAGGAAAAAGGTGCAGATGAAGGCTGTGGAGGATCACTATGACGGTTGAATGCACAGGTTAAGTTACACTCTGGAGCTAAAGGTGATAAAATCCTCAGAGCTATAAGAAGATGTAATCAGATCCAGAGTACAGCTAGACCCATTTTATCCCCTCCCCCAACCTGCATTTAAGTCCTCACATAGGGAATGGTCTGAGGTGCCAGTGCCAGAATGCACTGTTCGAAGCCAGTGACCCCTTTGGAGTCTGCTGGGATTTCCTAGGTAATTTTGAGGCTTTTCAAATGATGATCACAAACCATGATTTCAGTACAAGATGAGAAGTTGCAGTCTAATTTCTAATTTGACAGGGATGAAGTTCAGTAGGAAATTGTGCACACAAAGCAACACAGACAATGAGTTCTTCATTGATACCGTGTTAGCATTGTATGAGGAGAGATTAGAAACAGAACTTTGCTTGTGATTTGCCTGGTACAGCCAATTGGCAGTAACTTGGTCCTCCTTGCCAGGAAACTGAACCAAACAACAAACTGTTAAGAACCCTACAATTAATGCACACATTGTGGGAAAGTTACCATTAGCTTCCAAAAAATAGATTGTTATTTGTGACTGTTGCCGAAACTGATCCTAATGACTTAAGGACTAATGTCTCTAAAGTAAATATAGATAAGATCTTAATTTGGTTGAAGTCAGTGGAAATCAGTGAGATACAGGGTGATTCTGATTGCACTTCAGTGTTTTAGATAATTTGGCAGTCATACCATATGTACTCTGTTATATAGTCAGTAAGGTATTGGTCAACATGGAGCGTACCTCCATACTGGTGGGAAATAGCAGCAAGCTAGTTGTTAATGTGGATGGTTTTAGTACAATTTAATTACACTCACAAGGAATGCATGGTTCCATGCTCTTCTATGGCACTAGTGTGTGGAGGAGAAAAGGAAGTCGACCAAAGGAAACTCCAGTGTGTAGATACATAGCTGTATGGAATTCACTTGAACTTCCTCAGTGATAAAATGTGAAGCTGGTGATATTTTTGTGCAGAGTATATTTTTTAAAAAATAAGTGGAACTTGTGATAAGCATGTAGAGTGATGCTTTGAGAGTCTGAAAAAGCTAACAAGAGGAAAAATAGCATGAATATCTTTGGAGACTGGGTGGCGGAGTATGTAGGAGGAGGTCCTTGCCTCTACATTTTTTCCCCCTGTTGTTTTATTACAGCTCGTTTCTCCCTCTTCCACAGCACAAATGGTCTTCCATTAAGTTCTTAGAAGATCTCAGTAAGATTGTGGAAAGTACAATAACAATATGAGCCATTTGGCTATGCAGTGTTAATATTTAGTTGTAGTCTCAAAATTCTTATAAATTATTGTAGAGTCTAAACCATTCTTGGATGTCTCATTTAAACATATCTAAATCACAAAACTAAGGAACAGAAAAGTTGAGGTTAACATTGGCTCATGTAAGGGAATTCCAGAATTTTGCCAGCCTGTATACGCTTCAAGAAAAAAGGCCAGTTGTTCATTCTTGCAAACACTTTTGGTGGAATAACATTTAGTCCTTGTTTATAGAACCTGTTCAGCTACTGGTGCTCTTGTGTATCTAAGAAGCACCATAGCCTAGATTAGGGTTAACTACACTACTACATTCTAAATAATTAGAATGTTACACTAGGCAGAAAACGAGTATTTGTGGAATTTTCTCTGCTCTTGTGCTTTTTTTCGCTTATTCAGACAGATTGTTTGATTAATTAAAAGTAAAATGCAACTTCAAATATACAAAAAACTGAGGAAGAAATTTAATGCTGAGTAGAACTGCAATTTTGTACCGTAATCACAAGATATCACAACACTATGAATGTTGTGAATTTATTGTTTCAAACTACTTCCCGGTAAACTTGTATAGATATGAATCACCTGTTTTCCATCACAATTTGTTTGTAATCATCTGTTACTTGAAAGTGATAGTGCAGGCTTTCCCTTTGTTTCAATACCTTGGCAATTAGAGATGTCCTTTTTTTAAGGTTCTGAACATATAGATCCTCTTGATCGTAGTTTTGCCTGAAGTAACAAGAATATATTGTAACTTTGGTTTAAAAAACATATAAAAGCAACTGTTTTCTTGCATAAACAACTCTAGTGAGAAGATTTGAAGAACAGTCAATAACTGATTTTATTCGTTAGAAGTTGTACATAGATGAATGAGCTTTTTGGCTTTTAGGGACCTCACAATGCAATATCATCCTGGCACTTTAAAGCTTTCAGAAATACTATACCGTATCTGGGTAAAGGAGCAGTTCCCCTCACAGAAAACAATGAAGAGATGCATTTACTTTCTAGATTAATTTTAAGGAATTAGCAAAAATGAATACATGAAATTTCTAAACTTATTTCAGTTTCAGAGGGATAAACAAGGCTGCTGGAGAAACTGAAATATGATTCCAGTGTGTGTTTAGTTTCTGTCTGAGAACAATTTGCTTTATTTAATTGTTGGGTTTTGTGGGAAAGGAAGGGTTGAGCATTAGATACATCTTCAAATGGTATTACTGTGATTATAGGGCAAATGTTATAGCTTTATGATGACAACTGTTGACAAACTATTCCACACCTTTTAATTATGAGTATTACAAATAGAGAGGAATTTGGGTGTTTGCTCTTAGGAGGACAATACAGATGTTCTGAGCTATATAAAATTCTGTGTTTGCCTCACATCTCTGAGAAGATGGTTGTGTCCATGTCTGGAGTTTGGATACCAACAACTTCAATGTATTATTTAATGCCTGTCTCACCCACATTTAAGAACAGATAAGAGTTGTGAAAGGGCTCCTGAAAGTGATTACATATCAAATGCCTTGGGAAGAAGCTTCTGTGCCTTGTAGACCACATATTCCTACAGCAGACTGCACGTGTTGGCCAAATTAATTGTGCCCTAATTGATGGGTAATAACTGGGGCTCCCCAACTACTGATACTAGACACACACAGCCACAACGTTCAGGCTTTAAGTAAGAAACTGTTACCTGCTAAGGTAACCATCAAACATGACAGATTAAAACACTGAGTTGAGACAAGTGGGTAATACTCCAGAAGCTATCATGGTGCCCAGCCATGGCCCCATCTTCTGCGGAAAAGTGTGTGCGTGTGTATTTTAAAAATAAAAATGCTTTAAGTACATATTTCCTAATTATTTATAAATTATGTTGTGCTTCCATAACAAATAAATTAGGTAACATGTCCTCTAAATAGTGAGGTGTTTTCCACAATCTTGAATCTTGGCCTCTGTTGACAACAGAGAAGTATCAAACAAATGTTAAATGTTCTGCCTACAACAGAAGAAACCAACTCTTGAATTTAAAAATATCTGATAGTGTCTGCATTATAAACTTGGTAGTTATACAATTAGCAGACTGTAATGTATTTAACATATGTCTAGCTTTGTATAATGGTACTGAAAAAGAGCGTTTTCTTTTTTCTATGTTAGCTAGTAAGAAACTAAAAATGCTAGAAAGATAAGGAAAGGGAAGCAAAAGACAGAAAACCAGGCAAAAGGCTATTAAAAATTGATTGCTATGGGCCACAATAACTATAAAGTCCATCTCTCTCTCTCTCTCTCTCTCTCTCTATATATATATGTGTTTATTAACTTAAAAGGGAATTAAAGGGACTCAGATGTCATTTGTCTCATATTCTGCTAGGTAAGACTCATTTCATCTAATTCTGACATTTCTACTCTAATGCCTCACTATCTGTATATCTTTAGGCTTTTTAATGGGAGCATTTTTTGAAATCTTATTTGCTGGCACTGTAGTGTTTGTATCTGTGAAGGGTAAAAAAAAAGTTGTTTCCATTCGGTGATTCTTTTGTGCATTTGGGAAGTATTAATGTTAATTCTTTGGTCTTTGCTTCTTTGCATTAAAGATCCCCAGTTTTTACAATCTTTCCACATTAAGTTTTAGTTTCTGTGTATGTAGATACCAGTTCTCTTCCCTGCCCTGCCCCCAGCTTTCCTGAATCATAGTGCACAGAACTGGCGCATAACCTATTACTTTATGTATGTAACCTGTGTACTTGTGGAGTCATATTTTCAAGTCCAAAACCAGAACTTTTGATTTTTCCTTTATGTCTTCAGAATACAGCCATCAAAGTATGATGGGTATGGATGGGTATAGACCTGATTTTATTTATTTATTTATGTTTCTTCTGAGATTTGCATAGAAATTAGATTATCTTCTACTTTTGGAATTTTTTAAAATTTCCAGATGATGAGAAGTTTCTTGTTCTTAGGCAGGACATGTTGGGACACATTGTTATTGGGTGGCCACCACTGTGAGAGACATCAGTGCACACAGAAACAACATACAGCTTGGTGTGCATATATGGAAACTGCAGCAGACTGTCAGTGAAGTACAGAGACTAAGACTTCGTTTAAGAGGAATAAATATTACTTGAGACAACTGATGAAAGATAAGAGCTAAAAATATGAGATACAGCTTTTTCCATTTAAATATAATCTGTTAAGAACCACAAATTTATCCAGCCATGAAAAAAAAATCATTTCAATTTTAATTACAGGTGGATAGGGTGTGTCCCCTGATGGCTTTTGACTTACTGTTTTCTTCTAATGACTGGTTCCTTTAACAGGCTTTTGCATCTGGATACAGGAAATGTATTAATTGTTTTCTTAACTTCTTATGTGTTAGTTTAAGGCTGTACTCTCGTAATCAGAGTTCTAATTACTAGAATACTGTGAGCTCTTACTTGTATGAGAGCTTAGCCCTTATGTGTATCAATATATTTCTGCTTACCTGCAGCTGTTTTTAATGGGAAAATGTTAGTGATGTTGTACACAACATCCTCTGGGTTTTTAGAGAATCAAGATGCATTTTTTTGATAACAAGGGAGAAGCTTAATGTGCAGGTTCTGTGCCCTTTGGATAGCCTGTGGATTATGTACCTTTTGACTGATGGGCTATAAGCTGATGCCCTTTGGCATTGAAAGCTTCATCTTAGATGCAGGTTGGTGTGATGCTGCTTCAGTCTTCTGCTGAATGAGTGCTCCTGGAAAACCTGTCTTGTTGTTTTCCTTGTTCATGCCTTAGTATCATCATTCCGTATCTTGTTACATCATAAGCATGCACAATTCATCCTTTTGCCAAAATGCATCTGTATTCATCAACCAGAACAAGTGAACAACTTCTGTTATGGTTCCAGTACTCTATTCTGAAAGAGAAGCTGGGCAAATATTTGTATTCAGATTCACTTGAAACCCCGAAGTATTGGTGGAAGAAACCTTTCCACTTAGAAAATGAAACACTCTAAGGTAAGGAAGAAGAATGCAGCACCACTTAGACTACATTTTTATGCTGCTTCTTTCACCTTTAACGTTAAATTTTGAACCATAATTGCAGAGCTTATTTTCAAGATAACATAAAAAATCCTCTTTATAAGAATCCCATATCTGTTGAGGGAGTGAGATACATAATGCAGACTTCTTCTGGAAATACAGTGTTAAATAAAAGCTGTAGTGTTTAAGACTGTGAAAAAAATTGAGTCCCTGTGCCTTTACAGCAGTAAGAAGAACTGGCAGAGAGCTAGTTGCCCATGTGCCTGTTTGAATACCCTGTCTTTCTCACCTGACTGTGAGTGGATACTCTGGAAGTCTGTGTTATCTGTCATAGGGGCTCTCTCTAATGCAATGGCCTAAGCAGACACCTTGGGAATCTGGAATGACACTACTTTTCTCCAGTGAGACAGCTGAAGTCTGTTTAAGAGTGATATGACCTTTACATTCTATCCCTATTCATGTTATTTTATTTCCTCTCACTGCTGTAGCTCAGGCTGTAGTCCTGACAGTGAGCCATTTAGACATAAAGACCACGCATCCCATACAGAAAGCAAAAGCATGCCAGTCCATCAGTCAGCGTCACCTTTATCAGCCACACCCTCCCAGTTACATTAGCTTCCTCCACCCTGAAACAGGTTATTTGGGTGACAGCATTCCCAGGCCCCGGTAGGAAGCAGTATCAGGGTGTGGTGTGGCAACTGGATGAAGGCAGCCTGCCTGTAGGCTGGGACTGACAGGACAAGAGCAGCCAACCTTGTGCTGACATGGGGGCCCAGTGGTGCTTCTGATCTTGCAGGTCAGTTGGCAAAACAGAGCTTTCAGATGGATCAGTGAGCTCATCTTGCTGACTGTGTGGCTACCTGCTTGTTCGTGCTGGCACAGAGTGGCTGTGCACTGTGTGCATGCACATGCTTCTCCTGCAAGAAGGAGAGGGTGGAGGGGAGGTGGTACAGGTTGGGTCTGGGGCAAGGGAATGCAACTCAAAGTTTGAATTAATTAAACTACTCCTGAGCTGGATGGGATGACTGCAAGAGATGAAATAAGGTTTATCTCAGAGGGCCACGGGTTACAGTATGAAATATATCCAGCTGACATTAATTGCTGTTTTGGTTATTTCTCAAGGTCAGACACAAGGTTTTCTCTGTTCTGTTACTTTACCTGAAAGTGGGACTGCACTGTTCCACAGTGTCTGTGTATGTAGATGGCATGTAGATTTGAACCCACGTTCTGCATTATTCTTATCCAAATGTTGATTTTAAAATGGTGATTTTAATTTGGATTCAGAAGCCTGTTTCAATATGTTGATGGTTAAATTCAGGGAGCTGAGATCAGGACCTCATGCCACATCACACAGATGAATCACGGAAAAATAGTGGTGGGCTTTCTTTTTGTGAATCTCTTTTGGACCAGGAATTTTATTTTTATTCTCTACCTAATAATCCTTCTTTAGTGGAAAGTATGGGTAATGCTTCTTTGTGCTCTGCTCTTTCCCTCTACCCTTTTCTACATTATATTTTGCAATATGGGGGATGTGAGTTGTATTACCTCCTGCTCATGTGGGTACTGAGATTCTGAGTTTATATCCATAAATGGGGAAGATCTTATTGAAAAGTTGTTTATGGGAGAGTAGCTGTGTGCCCTCTGGCTGAATTTCTGATTGGCTGGTAGTAATTAGTGCTGTTCTACTTGGTGATATTTGTTCAGCGCATGTGAGATACTCCTAACATCCAGAGGGCTTCTATAAGGCACCTAATCTTTGCCACCCAACCAGCAGTGCATCTGTGCACTAGTATATAGATATATGAGCAGTGCTGTAGCCCAGAATGAAAACTGAGGGTTTGTAGGTGTGGGAACAAGAGTATTTTGTATTGTTTGTGTTGATTCAAGTGACAGTTATGTCCATGTCACCTATTTCTAAAGTGTCTCCAAATCTCATCTCTGATTGCTTTTAGATGATTTACCGTGGATTTGGCAAGATGCCTTAAGAAAATATTTTTTTTTCTGAAAGGGGTGGAGAATAGTTATAGAGTGGATATTGCTAAAACCACAGTGTCTAAATGAAATCTTTCTCTTCTGTACTTAATGCTGTAAATTAAAACAGTAGCTTTCCTTCTCATGTCTATTTCTGTTAACTCAGATGTTTTGCAGTCTTTCTTGTTCTGCTATGAAGTACCACTGCATAGTTAACCTAAAATATATGGTATAATGAATTACCACTTTTTTTTCTAATATTATTATTGAGATAAGCTTAACTGCCCTTCACGTAAGCCTTCTAAAAAGCATATACATAGGTTGTTCTGAATGTAATGCCTCCTATTTATTTCCATGGAAACTACAATATATAAAAACGACATAATAACAAACATTATTTGGTAGAGTAAATTTGCAGCTAGAAGACCCTCTTTTTCAACATAGTCACCACCATTAGCTATGCATTTTCAGCAGCAATGAACAAGAGACTGCATGCTGCACTCGTAAAAATGTGCACCAATGGAGGTGAACCACCATTTTCACAGCTGCTGTGATGGCATTGTTGCTAGAAAATGTTGCCCACGGAGTCTGTCTTTCATCAGCCTGACTTATGCAAGTCAGAAGATATCAAATTCAGCCTATATAATAACAAGGAAGCTATACTCCCTGGACCATTAGTGTTTTTTAAGAGACTATACGGTGTTGCCACCTCATAGAACTCAGTCATGAAGAAGGCAAAAGTCCATCACAGAAGATTTGGGAAAGGCTGACCAATTGCCAAGAAGGGCAAAATTTAAGTATGGTGTGGTGTCAGTGTGGCAGGACAGTCCAGCTAAGGTTGGCAGCGTGCTTCATGGTGTGGGGGCGTGGTGTTATCATGTGGCAAGAGAAAGACCACTGAAGAAAATAACCTGACTCTGGAAGTTTGAGCCTTCAGATCAGCACTGTGATGTAGCAGTCAGAGTTGATGGTTTGTCCAGGTACCAGGAAATCCAGAAGGATCACCCCTTTCTTATCCTAAAAGACAGGGCTCATCGCTTTACCTGCTGAGATCTACATTTTGAACTTTTTCTTTCACGGGGAATTCACGTGTGGCTACTCTAGGGACTGCTGTTTCGACTCTAACTTACAGCGGTGACGCCAAATCTCATCAACAGTAGTGATGTGATCCAGAAAATTGTCACCTTCACCCTTGTATTGTTTCAGTAGGTTCTGACAAACTTACATATTCTGTTCCTTTGTGAGCATTTGTAGGACCCACCTCGTGCAACCTTTGTAATATTTCAACGTTGCCACAATCATTTCTAAAGATTATAGTCAGCTCTGTACACAGTTCCCAGGTCATAATCTGCTGATTTGCATGGATGAGCTGATCAAGACTCTCTTCATTTTTTGATGTGGCATGGCTGTCCACAACATGACTTATCTTGCATGTCGCTGTCACCACTGCTGAAAAGCACCACCGCCTCACTGTGCTCACATCCACTGTTTAGTCTCTATGAACATTTAGCAAATATTAGTCTGTGTCAGTGGTGTAGTTTTTTCTGCGTGGAGGAATCCAGACCCACACCTTTGTTGCTTCACATGCACTTTCATGTCAGGCATCATTTTGTCCAACTGTTCCTCTGCTGCCATCCATCACATGGCAACAAAATGTGAGGAAGTACTGGTTCAACCTCTACTGCCACACCACCAAAATTTGCCTTTTGGGCCAATGTTATAAAACAGGAAGCATCCCTCATTCCTCATAGATATTAAATTATATACTTTTTCTCATGTAGCTGTGTAGCCTTTTATGTCATTCACATTATTAAACAAGAATTTGATCGTTGGGAGTGGGGGGGGGGGGGGGGGGGAAGGAAAAAAACCCACACATTTGTCCTACGTTTTTAATGAGCAGAGTTTTGCCAAGTGGCAATTAATGTTCCTTAGTCTTTGTGCTAATTAGGGGCTCCTCAGAGTTGTATAAGAAAAACATTGTCTGCTGAGTTAACATCTGTTCAGACAGGTGAGCTAATTGTAACTGTTCAGAGTTGGAACTTTTTTTTCCTCTTTGTGTAGTGGGAGTGAAAGATTTCAGAAGTGTTGATCAAAACTCTTCTTTCAGCATTGCTTTTCCTCACAAAGAGATGTCAGCATAGAATCACAGAATGGCCTGGGTTGAAAAGGACCTCACAGATCATCTAGTTTCAACCCCCTGCCATGCGCAGAGTCACCAACCACTAGGCCAGGCTGCCCAGAGCCACGTCCAGCCTTGCCTTGAATGCCTCTGGGGATGAGGCATCCACAACCTCTCTGGGCAGCCTGTTCCAGTGCATCACAACCCTCTGAGCGAAAAACTTCCTCCTAACATCTACCCTAGATCTTCCCTGTCTTAGTTTAAAAACATTCCCCCTTGTCCAATCATGATCAACCTGTGTAAGCAGCTGTTCCCCCTTCTGTTTATATGTTCCTTTCAAGTATTGGAAGGCCACAATGAGGCCTCCCTGGAGCCTTCTATTCTCCAAGCTAGACAGGCCCAGTTCCCTCAACCTTTCTTCACAGAAGAGGTCCTCCAACCCTCTGATTATGTTAGTGGCCCTCCTCTGGAGGGCACCTTAAGGCTGAAAACACCTGAGCATTATCATTCAATTTGTGAGAGTCAGGTTGAAGGTGGTGATTACCCCTATCTGCTATGCCCCTGTGGTGGTGTCATCTGGGGTACTGCATCCAGGCCTGGGGCCTGTAGCATAAGCAAAACATGAAGCTGTTGGTGCGGGTCCAGAAAAGGAGCATAAAGTTGCTTAGGGAGCTGGAGCGTTTACAGCCTTCCAGTACTTAAAAGGAGCATACAGTGGATGCCATATCCCTGGAGGTGTTCAAGGCCAGGTTTGATAGTGCCCTGGCAGCCTGGTCTAGTGAGCGGCAATCCTGCCCATTGCAGGGAGCTTGGAGCTAATTGGTCTTTAAGGTCCATTTCAATACAAGCCACTCTGTGAATCCTTAGATTTCTGGCATTGGTGAGGCAAAAAGGTGCTTCATTTTATTTCTGTAAAATTTTCTTCATTTCTGGAAATGTAATAATTTTACATTGAAAGTATCTTAAAACCAGTTTTTCTCACTTCCTCTCTTTCAAAAGGCAAATAAGGAAGATAAGGGAATTTAATAGTTCAGCTAATCAGAACTGAAAACCAATGATCAAAACTTGATATTTTCTCCAGATTATGCGTAACATGAAGATATAGCATTTCAACATGCCTAATTTTCCTTGTATCATAACATATTTTTTCTTTTACTCGTGAATCCTATCCTCTTAATCTGATATCACACATAGTTTTGTTGGTAAGTCTTCTGTATAACTAAAACATAGTGGAAAGTAAAAGAAGCTGTGTTTACGACTGAGAAAACAATTTTGATATGATTGCTTATACCTTTGAACTAAATTATGCACAACTATGTGAATTACTCGCTAGGAACCAAAGCAAATCTATGAAAGCGGCAAATTTTCCTTAGAATTACCTAGGGGTGGACTTATTTGATCTGATCAGGTAGAATGGATCTTGGCAAGTGATGTGGACTGTGTTCAGTTGCTGAGCCAAGTGGCTGTTTAATGGAGTGGCAGTTTTGTGCTGGTGTTAGAAGTAGTATGCTGGCCCTTCAGCTGGTTGGTCTCCCTTGTTGCCTCAGCAAGAAATGCATACATGCTTAGACCACCACTATGTGACTAATGTAGATTGTAATGCATTCTATTAAGACTGCTTTGTAATAAGAAACAAAGCAAAACTGAACAACCAAACTGTCTTGCACAACTCTCAAATCAAGCAGTGATATCTTGTTATCTTTTTCCTTGTATGCAGTAATTGGAGGTCATAGTAGGTGAGCCCAAGTGCCATCTCTTCTTCTGGATTTGAGGAAGTGCTATCTAGGATAAAAGCCTTGGAATGACCTTAAACGGAAATTTAGTTTGTCACCTGGACTTAAATTTCTGGCTAGATGTTTGCTAAGTCTTTCTGTGATACCTTTCTGACCTTTCTGAGAATAGTTTTTGAAAAAAACCCAAATAGAACAGTATTTAGATTTGCTTTTACTGTCTGCTTCTAATGAACTTGGAAGTGAGTAGTGGAAAAATATTCAAAGCTAACAGTTGTTTAGCAGTAGGAATGGCTTGTGGCCTTGCACTGTTAAAAAACAAGGTCACATCAAGTTAATAAAGAGCATCTACGTGCTTTTCATCTTTTGGTTGTGTTTATGTAGAGTCCTCAATGACTGTTGGCCAAAAAAATCTCTGAGCCAGTAGATCCAGAAGTTGGAATCTTTCCGTTTGTTTCTGCAAAATGGTAAATGCATCTCTAGTTAAAAGGTTAGGAATGATCCTGAAGCAGCCTACAGAAGGGGAGTTCTGTTTTTTTTCTCTGAGTTTGTGAGCAGAAGATGTTAGGGACTTTTCTCTGAATGCTTTCTGTCTTCTTCTGTCATAGGGAGCATCTCTCCTGCCATAGATTAAGAAATGTGTACATTCATGTGTACATTCATTCCATTTATAGCTAGATGATGTATGAGTCATTGACACTTCTCTTTCTGTGAATTAAAACTGGATATGCCCACCTGAATTGAAAGACTAGAATTTCATATCCAAGTTCATATGTCTATCATGCATCACTCCATTTCCTAAATCCTGATCTGACTGACAGCTCAGCTTTGAAACTCTGTTCAGCTTCACAGTTTCAATCATTGTAAAGACTGCTGAATGAAAATCTCTCCTTCCAAATAATGAGGAGCTATTACTTTAGCTCCCAATATTATTTTTGCTTCTGATTTACTTGTCCAGTTGCACATCACTGAATCCCCTTTTATTTTATGAAGGAAGTCTAAAGAAACCAGTTTGTATGTTTTTAATTATATGTTTGTACAGCCCTGTGTGGATGTCAGGAGCTGTGAACAGTAAATGCCAAATGATTGCCAGGAAGAAAGATGCTGACTGCAGTAAATAGCAGACAGAACCCTTCAGTGTAACTGTGACTGCCTTGCCATGCACATACCAACAATATCTGATTTTGATTATAGTCTCTCCTCTGATGATAGGAGTGTCTCAGGTTCTGCTGGAGACAAAGTGTTGGTCAAGTGAAAACAGAAGCGGTGGTGTAGTCAAGGACAAAGTCAGTCTCCCACAGATTCCAGTCTATTGACTCTTCTTTCTTCCTCGTTTGGAGGGAGCTGAAAGGCTAACAATCCTCCTTTAAATGAGCATAACTTACTGCTATTATGTTAGTCCAGACAAAGGAAATCAAATTAATTAGCAGAAAGACTGCAAATGTGCTGTGTAGGAGGACTTGTCATTAAAGTATCTCATCCAGGCTCCTGTGGCTTGGTGTGTATTCAGAATGATAGCTCTGGTCTTCCTCTAAGTAGAAGAAGAGAAATAGAATAATACTAGCCTTCAATTAGAGAACCATAATTCAGTCATGGGCAAGGAGAGGGGGAGGTGAGCAGCAAGACGTCTGCTCTGCAAAGCCTAAGTCATAAAATATAAAATCCCAGTTTATGCATGGCAACAGATCCTTCTATGATTGAATTACAACCTTCATATTCAATAATGGGCCAAGTCTGTAAACCAGAATACAGACAGAACAAATATTTACATTCTTAGGACAGTGTTGGAGGGAGAATCACTTAGCAGTGCATGAATCAAAGCCACAAGAACATAGATGTGGGACAGCCATGTGTTGCCATCAGTGTGAAGTAGGAGGGATTGAGTAAGTTTCTAGTGTTTGAATGTAAACTTTCCTGAATTGCAGATCATCCTGCAGAATTTCACTGGAAATTCAGCTTCTGGTTAAGTAACACATATTGTCAATAATGATAAATAAACTGTAGTTTGTCCTTTCATTCTGTGTGCTATATGTTTCCCAATGTATCTAGAAAGTGGAATTTAAAAACTTAACATTGCTGAATACTTAAATTAATTTTGTATATCTAATTATAATTTTATTTGTACTTCTGACTTTATAGCGCCATGCCTTTAGCAGTTGTTAAGCATCAGCTGATGTGATTTTTATTCTGTTCAGCTGACAACTATGTCTTTCATAAATAGTACTGTCAGTTTGCAAATATTGATAGACTTGTAGTGAAATAAATGAAAATTTCTTCAGTTAATGTATAAAATAACTTGAAACTAAGAATCGGAATGATTCTGTACTGAGGAACTTGGACGAAGTTGATGTATCTACTACCACAGCCAAGAAACCATAGAATTCTAAAGTTTTTGAATTCCAAACTTCATCATAATTTATAGCCTTGCATACACA
Source organism: Callipepla californica brunnescens (assembly GCA_023055505.1). Taxonomy (NCBI): domain Eukaryota; kingdom Metazoa; phylum Chordata; class Aves; order Galliformes; family Odontophoridae; genus Callipepla; species Callipepla californica. Next base: position 33,968,377 of record JALIRH010000003.1, on the reverse strand, counting down.
CATATACAAACAGCCATCAGAGCACATGGTTTCTGTGCTTCTTAGGACTCAAACATTTCAGTTGAACTTCAGCCTTATACCTGAATTTTCTCATATGAAACCTTGAGTGAATAGCTTAACAGCTGGGTTAAATGTTTGAAACAAAAGTAGTTTACTTGAAGAAGGATTCTGACGGTGCATCGCTTAATCCACAAAATGTAAGTAAGCATTAAAACAAGCCACAAAGAAGTCTGGTGTTCTTAGGGGGAGGAGAAACGTAACTCCCCAAGTTTGTGAACAGAAGGGGATCCAGGATATTACAGGATCAACCAAATGGTAATACCATACATGGTCATCAGCAGTGACTCATTCTCACCTGGCTTCCATCTTCCATCAAAACAAGATTTTCTTAACTGTTGGGCCAGCTTACACCCTGAGAAAGAGAATGTAGTAAAAACTTGGACATAACCCATTGTTTGAAGATATCTTGCATTACATGTGACCATTAGAACTCATAAATTCTGATTTTCTATGGTTGTGTTTGATTTGCCAGTCCGCTACAGTAAATTTAAGTGTCCTCTGTCCTAATCATGCTTTCGAGGGTACCAAACACTGATATAATTGACTTGTCTGCCCCTCCCTCATCTGAAATACTTTTCATGCCTTCCTTTATACCCTGAGAGAAAACACAGTGTCATGCAATAGTAGTTTCAAAACTGCCTTGTTGTCAGAGTTGTTTGAAAGTTGATCAGTGGATTAAAATCTGTAATTGTGGTGAATTGTCAGATGTGCAATTCAGTGTTGCTCATTCACCAAAAAATAAAGAAAAAAATATCTCTAAATTCAGCATCGTTGAGGAGAAAAAATACTGTTGTGTGAAAATAATCATTCTGGTAAGGCACTCAGTTATATTTGCCTGGCATAGGCCTGACTGGGACTAACAGTCTGGATTGGTTTACTGTTTTCTTTGTTCATTAGGTCTTCTGTCCTCAGAATTGTTGTAAGTTTTAGTTGTCATAACTGAGATTTTTTTCAGGCAAATTAAAGCTGAGAAAAGTGTAAACAAAAATCTCTTCAAGCTGTTTTAAAAGAGAACTTTATGAAAAATCTAACTGTAGTGTCTCTTGGAAAGTAGATGCATACCTTGGATGCATGCCTGAATTTTTGTCTTTATGGGAATTTGCATACTACCTAATAGAAGGACAGACACGTCATATATTGAGATAAGAACAATTCTTACTTGAATTATCTAAGTGTTTCAACTCTACAAATGGGATATTGGAGTATTAAAGTTCATAACATAAATATTAGAGTATAAGTAATATTCTAGATTTTCAAACGTGGACATGACTGCTTAAGAATTGTAATGTAGAAACTCAGGACATTTTGCTTAGAAAGCTTGAGGCAAATAACTAAATCTGGAAAATGTAGGTTTTACTTCTCTGTTGATCAGTGTTGTGCTTTGCATGTACAAGATTACATGCCACCTATTGATTTTCAGAAGGAACTGCATTTTTCTATTAGGATAAGCAAACAGTAATTCTCATGAGCATTTTTATGGTGTTATAAGGTACTGGACTTAATTTTCTTCTAGAACATACCTCATCCAGATGTCTTCTTCTGGAAACAAATCCAGTAATGCAAGCATATTGAAGTCTGGTGGTTTTCTCCCATATTGTGAGCTAGAAAGTGAGCTTTGTGCTCTGGAAATAGGGAACGAAGATACAAAGCATTACTCTATCTGTCTTCTACCAAAATTCAGGGAAACTGCATTGGACACTTTCATATAGAACCACTTTAATATAAAATGTTGTAATGTTTTTAAGTAAATGCTTATTTAAGTATAATGAATCTGGATTGATTAGCAAAAAGAATAGTACTAGTATCATAAGATGTGATTAAAATACATTAGAAACTGTTCCCAGTTAATTTCTGACCTCTGGTAACTCATTTTCCCTCTGTGCTCTATTCTAGTCCTACCATATGTTGCACCAAGTTACACTACAAACATTTTGAAGCTGTGCCACTTAGTCAAGCTCTGATCTTGCACAGTAATGCAAACAACGAAAATATAATGGAGGCTACCCATTGCAAAATAGTCTTTTGTAGTATCGATTCTCCAGCAAGGAAGCTTTGAAATCAGCTATTGTATTTAAGTTCTGAACTTTCCCCATTCTTGTGTTGACTGTCTTCTTTTCCATCAGGCTGAGGGATGGTCACAGATGAAGATGTTTGCTCAAGCCACCACTTCTCTTCCTATTTAGCTTTAGTTTCCCAAGGGCAGAAGTCTGCTGTTTTCTCCCAAATGAAACACTGCCAAATGGGAGTGTACCAGCTGCCTTCTGCGCAGAAGAATAAAGTTAAATGTAGGCTGTTATTGCGTACTGGACAAAATGTTCACGTCCAAACAGAAATGACTTGCCTGTTTGGGGCTCTTTATCTTATGCTGAAAAGCTGAAGAACACTGAAAAGGAGAGCAAGTATCTTTTCAACCTAGTTCACTCATGAATAGACACATTTTTAGATTCATAGGAGAGCTAGCTTTCAGTCCTTTCCAAAGAGCTATTCTCCTTCTATCCAAGAGTTTTATTTATTCCTCCTACCCCCTGAGTGTAGCATTCTCCAAAACCAGGTTGGAAGAAAGAAAATCAACCTCATGGGCAGTAAGCAGAAATCTGGTTTTATTTTGTGGGTTTTTCCCTCCTCCCACTCCCCCTTTTTTTTCCCTCATGTTGCATGTGCTGCCAGTACTTACGACTACACAGCCACTTCTGAATAGGACATCTCACTCTGCTTGGGACAATTCACATGTGCTCACCAGGCAGACATTTGACTGTGGTTCACTCTAAAACCACAAGTTCCTGAAGCTAAAACTATAATAAAATTTAGGAGATTTGATCATAACAATATTCCAAAAAGCCTTTGTCCAGTTACCTTTTAGTATTCTGTCATCTAAGTTCTGTGTATTCAGATTTCCATAAAAATGGCATTGCTTTATTGCCTTTATGCTATAGGATGACTTAATTATGTTACCACTTTTCTTCCTCATCTGTATTTTAATTTTCCACATGTAAAACTGAGAAATGCTGATGCAGTTGTGAAATTAAAACTTTGCTGATGGTACATACCTGGGTAAAATTTAGCCTTAAGTTAAAACAAAACTAGATGCTAATTCCCTTCAACATCTCTTCTAGTTGAATGTTTGCTTTCGGAATTGCATTTATTGTAAACGTGTTTTTATTTTAAGAGTAAGTGTGGTTTATTATTGTTATTATATGTATATTTTTGTAAATACAGATATTTATCACAGGTAGTATTGGAAAATATATTACAATGAAAAATAACAGGGCTGGTTTCACCAATACTTTTTTTTTTAGTCACTCTTCAGACTCCCAGAAATCTAGATCACATCTTGACTGTAATAGCCAAAAGCTGTGCTCTCAGGTAATGAAATTTTCAGTGTCTGCCCTCACAAGCTTCTTGTCCTGGCTTGAAAACTGGTAGACTTCTCTGAACATCTCTAACATTAATACTGTTAAAAATTAAAAACAACAAAACAAAAACAAAGTTTAGAAGCTGTGCAAAATCAGGAAGAGTCAGCATGTGGAGAACTTAATACCATAGATGGGTAATACAGTATTTAAATCAATATACTTCCTGGCAAGGTGTCAGTGCACTCTTATGCACATAAGAGTAATGTGATCTCTTAATACTGATGAAATGAGTAGCTGCATTCAAACCTGCTTCTAATATGCTTGTCCCAAGTTCCTAAAGAAGAAAATGTAGTTATGAACATGGATTTCTGTTGACAGAAAGGCAGATAAGAAAGATAGAGGACAAACAGTAAAGAAAGGAAATATGATTCTGGATGGTTGGGTTTAATGTCAAATGTAGATGAACCTTTTTCTTCATAATTGCTACCATCCTAAAAATAATGTATCTGACACACAAAATGTTGCTGAATATGACAACAGAAATTTCCTTGGTTCCTCTTATGTTAGAATGCATGGACCAGCAATACTTTCCATCTCCCAGCTTTTTCAGGGGAAATTCAAGATAAAACTCTTATTTGTAGAAAGTGAGAATAGCAACGTTGCCTGAGTTATTTTTAATTAGCTTTATCTTAACCTCAGCAGGCCCCGTAGTGTCTTTGTTCTATGTACTTCTGTTTTATCTACTCGTGGTCTGCTTTTAGTTACGTTATGTTGAACATCTTCAGGAACTATCTTGACAAGAATGTCTTCTGAGGGGAATACTGTCCTCTTCTGAAGAATGCAACTACGCATCAGTGAAACCCTTCTGCACCTTCCCCTTTCAGAAGCAGAACATGAGCCTGGTTTGTGGGCAGACCTTTCCTGTTTCCTTCACAGCTCTGTAGCATTGCCCATAGGCTATCTTGGGCATCTCTGGGGGAGAGGTGGTGGTGGGAAGGAGAGTGAAGGATAAAGGAGAGGAAGAATCTCCATCCAAGCCAGCCAGTGAGGGTGTGAGGAGTTCATTCATTCTGAAATGAAATATTTTCTCCCTGGGCTGTGGTGCAATGAAGTTGTTTTCTCCCAAATCACTATAGTAGGTTCTTAGAGGGCAAGGGTAGACAAACTTCTCCTTGTAGTGGCTTTAATTATTGGTTTTGAACAAGTTCTGCCCTTTGGTGTTGCATGCAGTGGTATTTAAAAGTGATGCTTTAAAAGTATTTGGAGTACATGGAGAACTTCACTGCTAAAACCAAGGAATTTTGTGATTATTTCTTTGTTGTTGTTGTTGTTGTTGTTGTTGTTGTTGTAACTTGCCTCCAGTTCTGTTGTTGTCAATGGTCTTAGTCTTGTCATTTTAATTGATTGCCAGAATTGATTAATGGTGGAATCGATCAATAGGAGTTCCATTCCTCTTCAGAAAGAAAGATGTAGTACAACATTTATTACTGTTTGGAGACATAGGAGCAATAATTATTTCCAAAGGATACTTCAAAGGGAGCACCTAGAACCAATTGCTTCCCTTGCATAAAGATGCTTGATTTGTGCAGACTCGTTTGAACATTATACCATTAGAATCATGCTAAACTATTAATAAATTAAATAAAAAGCATTTTTTGCTTTCTTGTAGAGAATCTGATATTTCCGTGCTTCCCACGTAAGTTCTTAAAACCAAATTTTAGTTCTTTGAAAAGTTATCGCCTGGCTTATCTTCAAGGAAGACTTCTTGTTTCCCATCTTAAAAGCTGAAAACTGACCACGGGCACCATGCTCTTGCATTAATAAGCTTAGTGCTGTTTTGTACATTTTCTTTTTTGACTAGGTGTAGTAGGAAAGTAAACGGTGGTGCAGAACATTTTGAGTCCCAGAGTCAACTGAAGGGCTGATCCCAAGGGAAAGCTTTTGAGTCCCGGAAATTTGCAGGTTGGAAAAGAGTGGTGCAGGGAATCACATGACCGTGTATGTACCGTGCCACAGCACTGTACTAGTTTTAATTTAGGCTATACTGTCTTTTGCTGCTAGTAGAAGAGAAACCACAATCTTCCAAGGCAAATTCTTCTGCTATAAATTTTAGTTTTCAAAAACTTAAGGTCTTGTCTCTGAATTTGGGGTTTTCATCTTTCTCTTGTTCTTTTTGGCTCCTACAAGACATTTGGCTCTTACAAGACATTTGATGGTGGTATAATAGGTTTATATTACTAAGTCTAATATATTTATGACTGCATCAGAGAGCTTCATGCTTCCAGGCAAGTTGATAGTGCTGAATATTTGTAAGTGTTCCATGCTCAAACAAGAAAATGGGTCTCACAATTGCTGGTTCTGCTTGCATCCCTCTCTTTTTCATCATCTGAAGATCAATCAAGCAGGCCAATCTATGAAATAGAAATTCCTAGTCAGAAACTACTACATCCTAAGCTTAGAAACAGAAGTCACTAAAGGAAACTGGAGCAGTCACTTGGTGTGGATGGTTGCTGTTGTTACTTTCTCTCTTGTCTTTCAGAGCATAGCTCCCAGTTTTATGTTGGTGAACTTCTCCAAAATGATGCCCTTGAATTCTGAAGTCAAAGCCATTGCTCTGATTCCTAGAGAAGTGCCCTAGTGACAAAACTATATGCTATTTTGGGGGTTACACTACTGCCTGTCCTGCTCTGGAGCTGGATTGTTTTCAAGAATGTGTTGAGTTATAGGGCCAGAAGGATGGTATGCAGGAGGGAGCCTGACTTAGTAGATATTTTATGTTACGCAGTAATTGGATACAAACAAGAAATAAAGCTGAAGGCAGACACAGCAGTCCTGGGTCTTCCCCTCCTACCTCCATACCTTGGCCTCTCTGAATTACAGAGCTGAGTCTTGGCATTGCTGTTTCCTTGGCCAGTGATTTTGTGGACTCCTGGGTGCCTTTCAGCTATGCTTCAGCGTGACAGTATTCAGGAGCCTGTGAACTCTTTACTTGATGCTTATTTCCTTATCCAAAGGAGATAAAAACTTAACATGTGAAATGTAAATGCAGCTAGGCCCTGTTTTGTGTCTAGTATAAGATTAAGTTATTTTCTCCACCGACTCACGCACTGAAAAAAGGAAATGGTGGGAGGAGGGCATCAGAGACATTGCAGCAGCTGGCAAAAACTCCTGAAGGAGTTTAAAATCATCACACAGCAGCTTCCATCAGCTCTGACATGAGAAGCCCCTCAGTGCAGCAGGAACGATGGACCTAGGCACGATGGACCTAGGCTGGCCTTTGCACAAGGTTTAGCAGTTTTCAACTCTTAAGATCACCTGCTGTATAATTCCTTAATATTGAGGAAGAACAGAACTGCTCTGTTCTTGCCAGGAACCAGAATGTTCTCTGTTTCTTCTCATTCTGCTTTGCTTGCAGAAAGGCAGCATTCACCATGTTGCCTGTGTTCGAGCTGAGTTTGCCAGAATGTTCTGTTTCTGTGAGAACAGTGAAGTTTTTTGCATGTAATTACCTAAAACATACGTAGTCTGTGGTGTGTTCCTGGCATCAGGTGACCTTGTTTGCACCCTTACTGGCTTGAATAGGGATTTGTGTGCCAAGGTTTAGGACGGAGTGATTTGTTGGCTAGTCGGTGGCAACCCTGTGATTAGAAATTCCATGATCTGAGAGGATGCGCGTTTGACTAGCTGGTGTAAACCAGAGTAAAGTAGTACTCCCTGTACACATCAGAAGGTTCAGATTTGATAGAGGTCAGTGACAAAAATAGGTGTTGCTTTCCTGAGTATCTGTAGAAGTACTTGCTAACGTGTACTGCAGTGTTTGGTTTATAACTGTACAATAGTGGCTTTGATTAATAATGCTTTATTAGTTATAAACATAGACTTAGTGAATAAATCCTATTTATTCTGTTGAATGGCTCCCCATGCCTACATAAAACTATTTCAGAAATTATAAAGCTACTATAATATTTTTCTGCATTATAGACTTCAAGTTGCTAGCTCTGTCAGCTTTACAGAATTCCTGTGCAGGATTTCTACTCAAGCACATCTGTGACATGAAAAGGAAGTTGTCTTTTAAGTTGCATTTTGTGATGAGAAAATGTCGCTGTGGTAAGATGGTTTTGTAAGAAAGGGGTGGGGGAAGGTGTGCATCCTTCTTTTTGACGTGTCTCTGGATTTATACCTTTCTCTTCCATGTCAGGGTAATATAAATGAAACTGGAGAGGTGATATCCCAGCTGGAAAGGACTGAAAAGTCCTCCATCCCTGAAGGACAGTAGAGCTGGAGCATTTACTTTGTGTCCTTGCATGTAGAAAAAAAGCAGAAGAGCTTGTCTGAGGAGTGTTGGCATAAAGTATCCTCTGTCATTTTCTAGAAGATGTAGGCTCATAGCTCCTATTTTATTCCCTCCCCTTTCTATCTAAAACACAAAACAGTGGGCATAAGTTGTTTTATCTACTACTGAAAAGCAGCCATCAGTGGAGAATAACATGAGAATAGTTTGGGAGGAAGCGTGGAACACTGCATTCAACTGAAACTAATTACCCAATTAGAGTTTGGCCTGGCTGTGGCAGTTGACATCCAATGGTCTTGGCGACAATACCTGTGACGAAATCCAAGTCTTGTCTTGATTCATTTGAAGGATCTGGACAAACCTTCTGGACTTGTGTGCTGAATGGTAAACAGCGCAAAAATAGGCCACTGATTTAAAGAACCCATGGCTACCTTGGATGTCAGTGGGCACTTGGCATGCTAACAGGTGAAATAGCTTGTTTGGGTTTTAGAAACACTTGTTTCCATTTCAAGCATTCAGTCTGGTGATATTTGACGTTTCCATCAGAGCATCTTCCACTCACAGCTCTAGGATAAGCACTTTCCTTTTCTTCAGCACTTCCAACTTCTCCCCTTAAAATTTAGTCGAAGTCTGACCTCAAGATCTTATAAACTTAGAAAATTACCTAAAATATATGTTCCACCTGGCCTGCTACTGTTCCTTCTCTTTATCTCTCCAGAATTTAAATCTGTTAGGTCTGCCTTCTTGTTGTCTTGAATCTTCACCATAAACACATCTTTTATCCATTGGTGTATTCATATGGAAAATGGCTTGTCTTCAGGTTAGGACTACCTAATGCAAAATCTCAAATATCTGCAATGTTAGATATATCTATATTTATTAGTATGCTAGTTTTTTTTTTTTTGTTTTTTTTTTTTTCATCATTCTAAAGGGAAAATAAAAGAAAAAAAAAGCATTACTTGGAAGGATTTGAAACTATTCTGGGAAAAGAGGGATGACTCTTATCTATATACTGTTACAGAAATTTCTGTCCTTTCAGAACAAAGGTGAGTGGAGCACTTTTATAAAGATTTGAAGTGTCCTTACCTCTGAATGGAAAGCTTCTAGGTTGCTCTCACTTCTGGCACCCTAGAAATACCCTGGGACAACAAAATTAAATAAACTGTCAAATGAGTTATGAACATTGGCTTGATGAGGAAATTCAGTACTTTTACTCTGATGTCATGCATGCACATTTAGAGTAACTACTAAACTGAATCAACAAGTTCTTGATGAGGATCCAGGAGCTGCTAAGATATTCTCCACAAAACAAGAAATTCTAATGGACAACTATTGGAAAAAATGCTTTTGCCAGTTGGCTGCTTATTTTAACTTAGCAACTGGCTTATGCTCTAACGTATTCCTTAACGTCTAAAGTAAATACTGAATTCTCTCCTGTTTACAAACCTTCTTAAGCCTAGGAAACCTTGCAGTAAGGAAGTCCCCTGTGTTGTGTTTAAGCATTTCCTCCTGCTAGAAGAATAAATCTGTCAAGCTTTCGGCCTCCCACAAAGGCAGTGTATGGAAGGCCGTATGTGCTGTAAGCCCTGAGAAACACCAGAAGCAATTCTAAATAATAAAGATACAATTTTGGACACCTCTCCCTCCTCTGCATGGAACTAGGCTAGGTAGGGACTCTACAGCTGAAGAGGCAAATGGGACTTGACTTTGTGTAACATACTATTCCCTTCCCTCTCCCCAGACTCCACAAATGAGCTATCACTGTGTTGGCAGGAGTCTGCTGAGCCTTTCCTAGCTAGGAATTTGCCCAGCTGTTTGGCCCTGGATTTCACAGAAAAGGAGGAAACCTTTCTGGCTGATGCTTCTGTAAAGTCAGTGGTTCAGTGATCAAAGGAGCAGCTTCCCTACGGGGGAAAGAGGAGAGGGGCATTTCAGCAGGGCCTGACCTCTATGTGATAAATGTTCACCCTAGAATATACCTAATCTCTTAGGAAAAGTGGTGGGATTACAAAGGTATTGGTCTCCATTTCTTCTAAAAGCGTGTGTTCATTGTGGTTTGAAAATGTCTCTCTTCTAACAGCCACTTGTATTGCCATTGCAGGATGATTTGGAAGTTTGCCGTGTCCGTCTTTTTGATGGCAGCACTGGCTAGAGTAGCAGACAGCAGGAAGAACCGCCCGGCGGGAGCGATCCCATCCCCATACAAGGACAGCAGCAGCAACAACTCGGAGCGGAGGCAGCAGCTGAACAAGGAGGTGCTGGCCTCCAGCCAGGAGGCCCTCGTGGTCACCGAACGAAAGTACCTCAAGAGCGACTGGTGCAAGACACAGCCCTTGAGGCAAACTGTCAGTGAGGAGGGCTGCATAAGTCGCACCATCATCAACCGCTTCTGTTACGGGCAGTGCAACTCCTTCTACATACCGCGGCACGTGAAGAAGGAGGAGGAGTCCTTCCAGTCCTGCGCCTTCTGCAAGCCACACAAGGTGACCTCCTCAACTGTGCAGCTGGAGTGCCCTGAGCTGGACCCGCCATTTCGACTCAAGAAAATTCAGAAGGTGAAGCAGTGCCGGTGCATGTCTGTGAATCTGAACAACTCGGGCAAGATGTGAGAACAGCCGTGTGGCTGCTGCTTACTGTTGTCTTGTCCCCATCAGACTTCCCTCTGCCTATTTTCTTGGTTTGTTTCTTCTTTTTTTGTTTTTTTTTCCTGTCTATTTTTATTTCAGGAGGCATCTCTCCAGCAAGGAAAGGCTCCTTGTCACATGCCTACTGGGATAAAGCTTTTTAATGGGCTCTGTTATGCGCTTCACCATCAGGTTCATTTTATGTCCAGCATCATCTGACAGTTCAATCTTACGGGGTGGAGCAGGCTCCCTGAAGTTCGGACTGTGCATCTAAGTGACCAGTTGGCTGAATGCAGCGTTAAATGTTTCCACTGTGTGGAGTAAAGAAAGCTGTCTGCCCTACACTCCTCTCCACCAGATGAGATGCCTTCCTGCTGTGCTGTTTTAGAACTCACTGCTGTTGCCACTGTGTTCTGGGTTCTGCCCAGGGCTAGGTGATGCAGACCAGGGAGAGCTACAAAGAGTAGCACATGAAAAGAGACTCCCTGATGAGGCTCAGCTTCTTGAGAAACCTCTAATTGTGCAATGACAAACTGTTCTGGGCTTGTGGTCTGAACTGCAGATAAGAACTGAAGGGGAGAGGGTGAAACGTCAGGTCAGCTGCTCTGATCACATCAGCAGACTGAAGAAGGATTCTTAAGCTGTTGTGGCTGGAATATACTGAGCATGTGGTCTCTGCAGCAGTGTTTGTTTTGTAACTTAGCTATAGTAAACAGCTGCTTAAAGTATTATAGACCTAGCCATGTATATTTTTCTTGTGACAGAATATGTCGGAGATTAAAATGTGGTGAGTAAGAGACTTGGTTGCTAGGTCAGCTGCCTGGCTTAAAATGGACACGTTTTAACTGGGCTTTCAGTAGGCTCATGTGTTAGATCTGCGCCTGTTTCTCACTCCATAAAGGACAACATCCATTTATTAACTTATATTTATGCCTGCTCAGACTGGGGAAGGTGGAAGGTAATTGGAGAGGAGCTGAGAACACTAGTGGCATTTCACTTAAGGTATAGAAGCACTGTTGCACAAAGAACAAAATTTGGTCATTGCTGGACTGAGTGCAAAAGCTGCCCTATGCATCATTGTCATCACGTGCTGAATGTGACATCTATCGCATGTTTGGAAACCAGGAAAATGTGTGGATGTTAAAGGACAGACCCACCTATCAGTCAGTGCTGTGGGAGTGGGTCACACTTGTGTGAGCAGTGAGAGTCAGCACTTATCACCATGGCACAGTTGGCCCAATGAGTGTTTGGTTCTGCGTAATCTGTGATGGTGAACAGTTGCAGTTCATTTTGATCATACTGTGTTGTTACTCACTGGGTGGAGTTTAGCATGTCCTTTGTATCCTGTTTGTTTCAGTTCTGATCTGTATTAGTAGCAGCTGCATTAAGATCATAAGATGTCTGAAAACAAACCAGCCCCTTCCCCCAAACTGAACCCCGTGCATGCTCAGTCATCTGAAGCTTACAAATTAAAAATGACAAGTTGACTCCCTGATACATGTCTTAGGGTTTGGGATCTGCATCTGCTGATACCAGCTTTCTGTGGGAGCCCTTTCCTTCCATATTCCTTACATGCAACCACTTCAAGGGGTTAATGTGTTTAGGACTCTGGCCAACCAAGAGTTCAGTGCCACATTATGTGAGACAGGCTGCTCTAAGAGGCTTTCAGGACTGAGCTCTACGAGAGCTCACCAAGCGGTTTATGGGGATTGGCACGGGCAGGATGAGGTTGGTCAGGTGTGTTAGCCCTATTACGTGAACAGTTGTTATGTGTTTTATTCTGTGATCTTTCAGAAGTGCACAAGGAGACCAGACCCACCAACCCCCCCCCCCCCCCCCCCACACACACATCCCCCCTTTTTTTGTTTTTAGAAGCTGTCATTGCTGCACTGCCAGCATCATGCCAACTCTTTAATGGGCAGTGTTCATTCAAGTCTTGATAGTGTCAGTATGCGTGTGGGGCAAAGTGGAGAAAACTGTAATCTATTATGACTCTAGGGAGCTCAATCTCCCTAGACATGATCTGAAAGTCAGTCAGAGAAAGAGAAAAGCACCGTGGTAACTTCAGTTAGGAATAATGTGCAAGAATCTTTATCTTAAGCTATACCCTGCCTGGGTTTTTCATCAGTTTGCAATATGACTATGCTGCAGCTTAAAGTTCCTTCTAGGAGCTGTGTTTATGTAAAAACTGAGTTGAGCTTGTAATGGTTAAAACTGTATTTAATTCTTGTTTTATAAATGAAAACAAAAAAAAAATGAAGAAATACTTTTAAGTATAATGTAATTATTTTATAGGTCTACTATTAAATTATAGATTAAATAATAAAGCTACTCTAGGGTTACATGGCATCCAGATGTACAGGCTTTGCGTCAACACCTTGCGTCCAGCTGCTTTTTAATCACTCTGTTTTCCAGCTTCCTTCTGACCACGCGAGACACAGGTAAATGGATTGCCCTGACAGCTTGGGGAAGCTTAGCTACTTTTCCCCTTACTCCCTGCACTACCACCTCTCTGAAAAATAACAACCTGAAAGTGAAGAGAGGGAAGCAGACTGAACTAATAATAGATTCTGAATTCAATTCTTTGTGTGCAAATTCTGACTTTTTTTTGGTGAATGACAAGAATACAAGCAAAACGTTCCACCACTGTCTCAACTGCTGGCGTTTACATTTAGAAAAGCAACTATCATCTTGAACTCATTGGTTTGCTTAAAATGTCTGTTAAGATACAGGTGAGTTTGAGCCTTCATTATCAGCTCTTGAATGAATGCAGCGTATGCACTTCGAAGTGTAGAGCATTGTCTTTGCTGCTGTTTCTCCCAACCCAGAGAAAAGATTGTTGCAAAGAAAAAATCCTGGAGGAAAGGTTTAGCTAGGAAAGGGGTTTCTTACACCAGTGAGCACAGGCAGCCATGCCCTCCAGCACCCCACTGTCATTTCTGCCTGTCTCTTGGCCGCTGTTGTGCTTTACTTGTAGCTTTGCTGCCCAGCACCCAACTGAACTTCTGTCTGTGTTCCAGCTTGGCTCTCTCAGCCTCTTTCTGCCTTGCTCCTGAAGCGTACTAGAAGTTTACATGCTCATCCAGTGAACTCCCTCTTGTGAAATCAGTCCAGGTGCAAGGTGAGTTTCTCAGGGGAGAGGGAAGAGGCACTCGGTCAGACAGATCCAACCTGTCTTAAACGTGACTGGTGTTGTGGGACAGGGGAAGGAGGGGGGCAGCAAATGTTAAGTTCTGTTGCTATGGAAAATGCTGACTTGTCAAGGCTCCAGATGAGTGACACATGAAGACTCTTGATTTCTTTGAGCTTAAATTTCATCTGCAGCTGAAAAAAAAATGAGGGAACAGTATGACAGACTTTTGAGACAGTGAGCTTACCATTAGATGCCTTTACAAGTAGTTTGGATTAATATTTATCAGATAAAGACAGATCTACCATAACCAAGAATAATCAAAAGAATAGCCTGTAAAACCCTTTCTGTAATGTTAATCCTATTTGATTGATGGGTACTGACCTAAATGATGTTGGGCATTGCGTTCTGTCTTTTTCCTTTGCTGATCTTTTCATATCATCTTCAGAAGAATTCAGCTCTATCAGTTTTCACTTACTCTGTCCATAGCTGTTCAAAATCAGTTTAAGTTAAGTAATTGATATAAGAGACTAGATATAAACAAAGCCCTACTTATTAACCTAGAGCATGCAGCAAATTAAAAGCAATGCAAAGACTTGCTGTATTTTCTCTCAATAAAATTAATAGCTGCTTTCAACTTGTAAGCTGATCACTAAAAAGTCAGACAAGAAAGATGACAATCTATGGAAGAGGTGACTAGTCACGTTCCCAGTGCCACTGTTGGTTAATAATTAACTGACTTTTGGCAGTTCTTTACGGTGATGAAAGTTGCTACAGAAAACCCAATCACTACTGGCTCATAACAACTGTGACAAAATACCGTGCTTCTGAAAGGCTTTAATTTGCAAAGCAGAACACTACAAATCTCAGTTCCTCTCAAAAGGAGGGTCTTTATTCTTATACTCAGTAGGTTACATCTGCAGCCTAGGTAAAAAAGTCCTTATTAAGCTGCTGCAATTTAAGCAACTACTAGTGATTGATACATGGTTTTGACAACAAAGGCTCGGAAAATGTGGCATTGCTTGATATTCAAATAAATGGAGAGAGAGGAGCCTAAAGACTATTCCACTTCCTAAAAGCAACAAAATGACATTAGTCCTGCATTCTCAAAAAGCTCTGTGTGCCACTGAAAAAAAGTAATGGTGAGACTTAGTGCTGGGATTCCACTTGTGCTGTGGGTCGAATTTGATGCTGCACATAAAGGGTGATTTTATTTTGTTGAGAAGTTTGAGAACAGCCTGGGAACAGTTATTTAAGGGAGACATGCTCAGCCTAATAGGTTGGTCTAGAGCTTACGTAGCAGCTTGAATCTTAAGGACTTAGCACAGCCTTCGACACTGATCTTCAAAACAGATTTGCAAATACTTTCAGCTTCTGTGCTGTATACATTCTGCCCTTCTAAATCGCATCTGCATGTGTGTATCAATACTGCCACACTGTTGGACAACACTTCAATGACATAAAAACTCAAAAGTCAGGCTGGATGGGGCTCTGAACAACCTGATGTAGCTGTAGGTGTCCTTGCTCTTTGTGGGGAGTTGGACTAGATGACTTACAGGAAGTCCCTTCTAACTCAAATGATAATATGATTCGTCTATATGTATAAAGCAGTGTATATATTGGAATGACATAATACACAGAATATTTGTAAATACATATTTTTGCCATTAAAGCAATTCAGTGGGCATGTTACATAGGCAGCGTTCATAGGAACTGATTACAGGTGCCCTTCCAGTAAGAACAGTTAGGCTCCTCATGGGTATCACCTCCACAGCTGTAAAGAGATGATTCAAACCATCTAAGCCTAATGCGCTACTGAAGACGTGCGCAAGCATGGTAAGTGAGTGATACAGACTGATTAGGTAAAGAACTCAAGCCCTTCACTATCACCACTTGGGATGAGGTATTATATCCACATGAGGAGGAGTTACCGTCACTGTACGTCCACAAGCCCCATTTCCACTGATCCCTTCACGTTAGTTTTTCCCTGATAAGAAGTGGCACTCAGTGCACGGTTGCTAGCAAACTGGAACACGGCCTGAGAGTGAAGAGAGAAAGCAACTATTTTGTTATTATTCCTTTTATTTTCATATAAATTAACATTCTAAAAAAAATTGAAATAGAAACACTAAATACAGTATTGCACATAGTGATCTTTGTTAGATGATCTGTTATTTCATTTAGTATAATATACATACTGTAGGTGCTGAAGGGAACAGGAAGGCTACAAATGAAAACATGCTACTGTATTCTTGCACTTCGGAGCAAAGTTAAGAGGAAAAGACTGCTGTTTACATAAATACAAACATGGATTTGAATCCGTGCCATTAAAATAGCTTTATTTTTAAAGGTTTTTTTTTTTCCATAAGTTAGTTGTAACAACAAATAATCTCTTCTCAGTTCCCCAAATAGTAATGTTACTCCCATCAACAGAAAGTTTTAGAACTTCATTCTCAGTAATTTATATCCCTGACAGAAATTATCATGATTACAGAATTTCAAATAGGTTTGTCAGCAACAGGAGACTTACTTTTCACATAGTGAAAAAATCCCATCTTTTCTAGTGCTTGGTATATGTGAAGAACAACAGATTCCTGAGGTCACATTTCACACTTCTTTTATGATATCTGTATAGTATAGTAGCTTCTGGACACCTAGGAATGTCTGATGATGTGCTAGATTAGACAGAGAATAACATCCCCCCCTGCACGTTAGACCTCATTTGCTTCTTACTTCCAGTGTCTTTCAGGATCCAAAGCTGAAGCATGCGCTTCCAACTCAGTCACACACTCTGGTTACTTTCAGGTAAAGTGAGCCTTGAAAGCAGAACATTATCAATCAGGAGGGTTGTTTTGGTGCTATTTAATCATGACTGGAGGAAAGAGTTGTTATTGATTGGACAGATCGAGGCTGATATAATCAATTGTAGATTGCAAATAGAAAGAAAGCATGTGTTCTGCAGTGGAAGCCTTAAGTCGTATATTTCAATCATTAATCTCCTAGCAGGGGACACTGAAAGCCTGAAACTGGAACTGTGCTAAGTGTGAAATTAACGTCAATTAGTCAGTAGTCCGTGTCTGTCACTAGAATTTTCTACTGTTTTTCATAAATGTCAGTCCCCATGTGCACCTTTAACGGCTCTCTAAAGGAGTTTTAAAGTAACTATAAAGCTAATTCCAAAAGAGAAGTCATGTACATGTGGCCAAAAGCCCAATCTGTCTTAACTCATCAGCAGTTAAATCTATACCACGCTTTCTAAACTTCATGTAAAAGTATTAGCTGCTTCATATGTTAACAAACTATAACAGCCAAATCTCTCTCATATTCTCTCTATGGTAGTTCTGTGCTTTTCTTTATTGTCTTGATCCCCCAGCTCCCCCCCAACCCCCCTTTTTTTTTTTTCTTTTTTTTCTTTTTTTGGTAGATGATGGATTTCTGACCCCCATTACCACCTGGCATTCACTATCTGGCAAAAGATGAAGTAAAAGTAGTAAAAGTATGTTGTCTTATCGATTTTAAACATAGTTACAGTAAACACCTTGTTCCACAAATATTTAGCCATGGAGGGCAACCGAACAAGTTGGGAAAGCATTGATTATACTGTATAAGCAGCACTTAACGATTCAAAATACAAACTACATATGCCAACATGAAACAGATACAAACAATTCACTAGGAGTAACATTTCTTTCCCTAATCTAAGTGCAGTGTCATGAAGTATCTGCGTTAGACAGATGTTGCCTGTTGGAATGGAAATGTTTTACTTTATAAAGTAGTATTCTTATGAAGTTCAACTTAATGCAATTTTCAGCATGTTCAGAACTGATGCAGATACCATTTTTATGCATGCTGACTTGGCCTATTTGTAGCATACCATACACTTTACAAAATATCATCTTTGAATGGTAAAGGAGATACTGAATACAGGGAAGGTGTTTCAAGTCAATATCTAATCTATTGCCAGGCACTCCATTAAAGTGATTACACTCATTCATGAATGTACATTAACACATCAATTGGTGGAAAACTCCAGAGAACAGAAAGTGAATTCAAAAGGTCAAGAAAGCAAATGATCAAGATGATGTAGTTTCCTTCCCCCTCATACCCCACCCGCAGACGTGTTGAGTTTTGGTAACCAGGTAACAATGGCTTTTGCTTTTCTTCTGTCAGATTTTCATACTTATCTTGGCTTTCTGAAAAAGAATAAATATGAAAATGCAGGAAATTGAGCAAGATGATGAATTCACACAGGGAAAACACACGAACACATAGGTTAACATTGAATTATACTCCAGAACTGGATTCACAAATACTATCCCTTCAAAACCAGAACCAAAGTAACTGCAACTAAGCACTACTTGGGAAATAATTTATTTACATTCCTTTTCTCTCTGTCAAAATTTTCAGTAATAATGAGAATCTCTGCAGTGCCAAATAATCCAAGATCCTGGTATTCAGATCAACCTCTAAGCCTCATAATAATGAATTGACAAGACTACCATCATTACATTTGTTTATCTGTTTTCAGAACAGTCATAGTATTTTCATTTCTGAGTACTGCTATTTTAAAGGAATGCATATAATTATGAACCTTCCTTATATACTGTAACTTTAGAAAAGAGTAGTTTGAGAATGAAAATGCTTGAAGGCTGTCTTTCTCCCATCTCGGAGCCCTCCCACACCAAGACTGAGATGGCAATATTGGCAGGATAGAGCAATAACACACTGCTCTTGTTCTACATTCAGGTTGCTTAATCTCACACCTATTTATAAAAACATTAAACATTAAAAAAATGAAAACTGAACAGAACAAGAAGTATATCAAGAACAAGATGACTATAGAAGAAAAGGAGAAAAAGGTGGAATTAACAATGGCAACAAAAGCGTAGCTACAGTTTTTACTTACAATTCCAGAGTCATGTTTTGGTCTTATATTGTATAGTGATTTCCCCTTTTTCTGTCTGCAGACTTCCTCTGCCTCTTTAACTCTGAAACAAGACACAATTGTAAGTATTCCCCTAGACCAAAGTAATTTCTGATGATAGCACAATATATGACATTAGAAAAACAAAATCTGATGACACAAATGGACAATTTTATTCCCTCTCTTTTCATTAATAGGCTCTACAAAATAGCACTTGCACTCCCTGGCTGTTGTCTCCATACCACCAGGCTATGGTACTTAAAAGATCAGGCATAATCAATGGCATATTAAATGCTAGTTACAAAAGTAATCAGTATTTATGATAGTTTTATATTGAAATCTAGCAGGATTTAATTACCTTGGTAGACATGAAGACCAGTTTTTGGAAAATTCAAGCCAAATAATGCTAAGAAAACTGCTTTCCACAATTATTTTTAAATCTCTCTTCAACTATTCCTGACATCGTTTAAACTTCACTTGAAGTACTGAAGACTCTCACCAAATTTTCTTCCCTTTAACCCAATGTTGTTTGTATTTAAAATGGCAAAGCAGATTAATTTACATTTCCAGTCTTTGCTCCCTAACTTAACATAAAAATGTTGACTGAAAAATACCAGTTAAAAATTATCCTGTTTACAACCAAGGTGGTGCACAACACTGCATGCATTTTTTTTCTCTCCAAAATGGGGTGAGCAGCAAAGCTTACATGAACACACTTGAGTGCAAAGAGAGAAGCATGTTCCCTATGTGAGGGTGTCATACATCAGTGTTTCCTGACTTGGTAAATGATACCAAATTAGAGCTTGTGAAATACCACAGAATGCTACATTTTTGATGAGATAAATGTCCTTTTAGTCATCCAGATAGGGAACAAGCCCCAAAAGACAGAAGCCTGCATTCAGACTGGGAGTCTGCCAAAATCAGTCTGGTAGACTCAATGGCACACCATAAAATGTCTCTCAAGCATTTTCACTCATTTTGGAGGTCAGTCTTACAAACACACATGGTTATTGAAACACTAATGCAGATTTAAGTTATGAATTCTCTGAGCTTCAAAGACTTATATAAACCCATTCTTTATGATGGCATTAAAGGGTGTGAGATGTGCCATTTTTATTTTTATTTTTTTTTATGAGAGATGAGACTATTATTTATAAATAGGAAAGTAGAAAATAAGAATGTAAATCCTATATTGGTTTGCTCTTGCCAACAGTATAGACTTTGGATAGCACTTACTCCACTTTTTCATCATTGTCCAACAATGAAAAATAACCAACAGTAAAACGATATTGAAGAAATGATATATCTTTGGCTGGTTCCTTGTAGTTCATCTCCAGACCACTTGCATGTCTGCTATTTCACTGAGGCTACATAGGCAGTGTGAGAATCAGACTTCACATTGCTAATATTTGAAAATATTTTTCTGTGTGTGTGCGGTAAGGGCCAGATTTTTGAAAATAGGACTCCAGCTGGGTCTGCTAAGCACATTACAGAAACTGCCTTCACATTCATCTCTCCTTCATCTAGATTCATCAGACACACCTCATTCTTTTCAAAAGTTTCAAATTTATACTTTTAGAACTTAAACTTTTTTTTATTATTTTTTTTCTGCCACTTCCAGTAAGCTGCTCTCTTCATTTGAGAATGATATATTTTATTAAGGGAGCAAGACTTTTATGCGCACAGGTGGAGAAAAAAAAAGGCAGAAATGTCAAATGACAAATAATTGACCTTCAAAATGTATTTAAGTAGATTGAATAAAAGTGACAGGGATAGTTCTAAATAGAAACTTATGGGAATTATACAGTATGCAATAAAAGTCAAAGACTTTCTCTTTCCCCTAAAATGCCACCTTTTCTTCTGATACATTTCTGCATACACCTGAATGAAGAAGAGTATTTGTGACACTGTCCCTCTCATGATCTTTTCAAAACAAGCACATTCAAATCTATCAAAAACCACTCTAACAGATACAAAATGGCTCACATATGATATCATTTTCTCTTTCTGAAATACAACTATAACTAACTTCCATCATTGGTAGGCATAATTCAAATAAGAAAATGAAACGTTACCTGGGGGGTTAATTAGTATCAAATCCTGGGGAATGTAGATATACTACCAAAGTTATCAAGATTATTGCTTTATAGAAACAACCTAATACATGCAGGAATTCAAGCTATTCATCATGCAAGTGACAGCATGTAAAATACACAAAAATATTTACTGAACTATTTCATACAGATCCAGATGTTATTCTCAGAAAATATAAGGGAATCTCCAGTTCCAGTCTTTGCTGCATTAAAGTATCCCCCTTTCAAGGATAGACTGCCACTTGCCTAACATACTAGCTCATAAGACAGCTTGGCTCCCCCTGGGTCTCATCTTAATTCAAAACAAGAATCCTTGTATGGAATGGAACTCATGATAATACAGTGACGAGTTATTTCCTGGAAAGCAAGTCCTATTGAGTGCCATTGTCAGTATAGAATCTCTAAATTTGCTGTTTGCTTTAGATAAATAGATATTTGAAGAAAGGCTGCTGTGGCTTGACAAACAACAAAATACAACAGTGTCAGCCAAGGATGGAGATGGTCTTAATCTATGTTACCTAAACTGCAGTTGAAAAAGGAAAAAAAATAAAAAAAAAAAAAAAAAAAAATGACCAACAGTATTAAAGCTTGTGCTACCCATTTTTCTGAGATTATATAAGAGGCTTTGGTCTCTCAAGTATAGCTGTGGTATTGATGCTTTTGGGAGTCTGTGTAAAATTCCTTGTAGTTTGAACCTACTTATTTACCACAATGGGAATGCACAAGATGAGAAGCATTATTCTCTAATAAGCTTGAGACAAAGCTGAGAGCTAGCATCCACTCAGTTCCAGTTCCAACCATATCACTGACTCATTTGTGTGGGTTTGGGATAGCTCACTGACTCCTGGCCCTGATCCTGCATGAAGATTCAAGTGGTTGGATAAAGCTTCGCTGAAGCCAGTACAACCTATACATATACTTCTCCAGCAAGAAATTTCATTAGAAATGTAAATGTCTTACTGTCAAGACACTAGATTATAACTGAATTTAAAAAAGTACATAAAACTGTACACATTTACAGCTATCTCTAAATTTTAAAACGTCAGCATATTGGTGAAATACAGAAACAAAGACAATTACTAGCCTTCTACAGCACTATGTCTGAACCAGCAGCATGTGCACATATATTTTCCAAAGACTGACCATTAAACTAAATTATGATTTTATTCAATTTAAGATTAAAATAACCTAAATCTTTCCAAAAGAGCAAAAGGATTTGTTTTGATACTAATATCAAATATTTAATAATATTATATTATTATAGATATTATTATATAATAATATATTATTATATAATAATATATAATTATATATGTAATAATAATAATTAAACTTTAAGAAATGTTGCATTTGAGGTAAGTACAGTAGCCTCAATTCAGTTGGAAAATAATATTTAATTGCCACTGGCAATTAAAAAAATAGATATTCACTTCTGTTCCTGAAGGATTCTTCATCTTCTCATAGATGAAATTCTCAACACATAGGCAAAACCACCTTGCTTCTGTTAACTCAAGAAATGGTTACAATTATGGTAAATTCCAACATATCATCATAGCATTGTTAGTGTTGGAAAATACCTCTAAGATCATCTTATCCAACTGTCCTCCCACCACCAATACTGACCACTGAACCATGTTCCTAAGTATCATGTCTACATGTTTCTTGAACACCTCCAAGGACAGCAACTGCACCATCTTCCTATGTAGCCCAGTGCCCAGCCACTCTTTCTAAGAAGTTTTTCCTGATATCCAATCTGAACCTCCCATGGCACATCTTAAGGCCATTATCTCTTGTCCTGTTGCTGTTGCCCAGAGGAGACTGACTTCTGCCTCACCACAGCCTCCTTTCAGGTAGTTGCAGAGAGCAATAACATCATCTTGCTTGACCTTTCCTGTACTACTTCCCCCTGACTTCAGCAGAACTATTATCAGTGCAGAGATGCAAGGCAATCCAAGAACAAGAGGTACAAAAATTGCGTGAACTCAAGTTGTCATATCAGGATGACTAGCTTAAATATTCAACTATAGACAATTGTTATCGCTTCATGAAGATGTTAACAGATCTCTTTCAATTTTCGGAAGAGGGAGAGTGATGTTTGGAGAAAACACAACAGCTATGAATCTGTGAGCCTCCCAACAGTCACAAATGGGAAAGAAATTGTAGACAATGACATACTTACAGGCTCCAGGCCAAAGTGACACTGCTGTTTTGCCAGTGTAGAGAACAAAGCACTCAAAATGCATGAAACAGTTAACAAGATATTCCTAGAGTGAGAATTCAATTGTCAGTGCATTCTTTCCCTGAGGGAAGCCATGGAAACAGGAGTCTGAGGAAAGTGGGTGCCCTCTGTGCCAGAGATATATGACCCTTAGGCAAAGGCAGGCACATTTATAGGCTGATACATTGCTTTACTGATCTATTTCTAGTCAAAACCGTTGCATGCAACTAATGCTTTCTGTGATGGAGGTAATTCACTCACTTTATGGAATCTCGCTGTCAATTGCAACTGAGTACTCTGGAATGGGATAGCAACTCCAGACAAGTTCTGAGATTGGATGAGAGAAAGAGATGCTAAGGGTGTCTAACAGCATCAGGTTGGAAATTAGGTTCATCACCAAGAGGATGATCAAGCACTCAAAAAGATAACCCAGGGCAGGACAGATTTCATAGCAGCGAATTGCCAGAGTTCAAGAAGTGCTTGGTAAAAGCTCTCAAACATAGGATTTGAATTTTGAGTAGTCCTGTGTGGATTCAGGAGTTGGGCTTGATGATACTTGTACATCTCTTCCAACTCAGAATATTCTATGATTCTATGAAAAGTCACATGGCATGCTCTTGAAGAAGCCAGTTAAAGTGTGATAGGAGTTGTTCACAACCTTGCAGTGCGTTAAGACACTTCTGCAAGACTGATGCTCTTAATTATTTCATACTTTTCAGCTTTTTCAACTCACTTGCTTTCAATAAACTGATGGGTTCATTTGCTTTTAAGCCCTATCCCAGATTATGTCAATTTTGGATTAAAGGGAGCATATTTTTCTTTATAGGAAAGTTAGCATCAGCACAACACCTGGCATTTTTTGCATGTTGTTTATTTTCCTAAGGCATTTCTTGTTTTTGCCTTCATAAGAACACAGTCCTACAAAACTCGGTCAGCCAGAAAGTTGCTTAATTCCTTACAGCTATCTTAAGAGCAGAGGTATTCGCAGTTATTAGACTCAACATCAGGTCCAAGGCAGATTCTTTAAGTGCATAGTAAGAGTGCTCATGATGGGTATCTGACTATATAAGTACTTTAATATTAATTAAACTTAGTTCAGATGTTTCTTTCATTATTTCAAAAAGGATTACTTTCTCAGCAGCCCCAAGAAGGATAAAGTTTGTAGGGAACTTTAAGTAATAGTAAGCAATCCTTTGATCAGTTAAAAGTATACAAGTGAATGGATAGTCAATCACAGAGCTCAAGAACTAATGCCTCAAATACTGCTATATATAAGATTCAGAGAGTCTAATAAGCATTGCCAGTAACAAAAGAAATAGTTTCTTATTTCCATCATGGTAAAAACACCCTTTACCTTCCTTCTACCTCATATTTATTTTGAAACAAACATGCAATTAATTTTAAAGACAACCTACAAGACAAATAGACAAGAGTTACACTTTGGCCTGTATACAGGGAAAAAGAATCAGACATCCCTACAAATCCAAAAGACAGACTAGATATATCTACCTTCTAGACCAGAAGCCAGCCTGGCCACAATCTTATCAAGGCTTAGAGAATTTCTGTCATCATTCAGTCCATTGAGAAATGGAGCCACTTTCCCAACACTGAACATTAATAATTTTGACTGATCTGTAACAGACAGATTCATTTCTTACTGGCTCCATCAGGGCTTGGTAGCTTTACAGTTCACTAGCAAGTGCTAAGACATGACAAATGTAAGCGCAGTGAGAATGCTGGAATGTTATATACTTTAAATACTAGAGCTGTTCACAAAGCCTTCCACGATAAACTCAGACAGATATTCTTCTGTAGCTTGAAAATGTATTTCATGAAACCCAAAATCAATTTTTCTGCAGGCATACTGTACTTTGTAACATAAAGCAAAGCTGAGGCCAATATTCTCTATATTCCTAAGTGCTTTTTATCTGATAAATAAAATGCGTATTGCATGTCAAAATATTTTATGTAGGTTAGTTTGGGGTAGAGATAACATGTTTATAATAATAGTACCTTTACTACCTTCACAAATAGGAATAAATAAAAAAAAAAATCTTCCCCCCCCCCAAAAAAAAAATAAAAATCAAATACTAGATGTCTTTAAGACATCAAGAGTAGGAAACATCAAAGCTATTTTTTTGGAAAACTCTTCCAGAGCAATTGACCTAAATTTTATTCTTTGACTCAGTCACTAAACTATTGAAATTTTTTTTTTTTTTGTTAAGGAATTTCTCTTTTGTGAAAAAAAGTGACGAGAAAAAATACAATTCTGAAATGTGCAGCAAAAAATGTAGAGCTTTTACTTTCACGCCAGTAGGACTGAAGTGATGACACAGATATGATTCAGTAACTGACTGCAAAGACTTCATACAGATAAGAAGCACTTTTTAATGTACCCGGTGCCATTAAACTGACTGATGAAACCTAGCCTCTTCTACCAACAAAAAGATTATATATAAGTCTATCTTGACATTCCTCCCAGCTCCTTGCATGATTACTGCAAAGACCATGAGGTAGACAATAGCTGGTTAAAGAACACAGTGATTAATCATACTTTGGCTCAGACGACCCAGGAGAAGCAGATAAAATGTTTTCATCAGGCCACTTAACATATATACTAACCTGTCGCAGGACCTGGAATACTTAGTTCAATAGCGTAGAACAGACTTGGGGATATACAATTAAGATATTCCCCACTGTGCATCAAATCACTGTGGCCTAAAACAAAGCTTTGAGCTCAACTGAATTGAATGTGAGCCCTACAAATTTGCAGTCCTAAAGCAAGGCACAACAAAACTCACAGTACTGTATAATCAGTTCAGAAGTACTGCTTTGTAAAAAATGAAAAATTTCTAATTTGGGTTTTTAGGGATGAAAAATTATGGAGATTTCTTTACTTTTGGAAGAGAATTATTTTGTTCTATGCTGTAAATAAAAATAACTTAAAATATGTTTAAAAATAAAAATATTTTGGTGATTTCTTTCCTTATCTGTGTTAATACACACAGATGTGCAAAAAAAATTTTTTTTTTAACCCACTACACTGTGTTAAAATCCATGTCTAAAAGATGATAATTTTAATACAAAAGGAAATTTCATCTGGAAAATGTAAGAGAACATACAATTAGATCGCTCCAAAAGTAATGCCTCCTGCTCATTTTCCATGGAAAGAGAGACAAACAGCGTAATAACACTGTTTCATAGAGTTGTTTTGCAGCTAGAAGACCTTCCTTTTCAGCATAGTCATCACCATTAGCCATGCATTTTCACCAGCAATGAACAAGAGTCTGCATGTTATGCTGGTGCTGTGTGGCAAAAGAATGGTTATCTTCTTAAGTGGTATGACTCTGGAAGTTTGAGCCTTCAGCTCAGCAGTGTGATGTAACAGAGTTGATAGTTTGTCCAGGTACCAAGAAATCCAGAAGGATCACCCCTTTCTTACTCTAAAAGACAGGGCTCTTTTTCTATACTATTCTTTGTACTCATGACCATAAGATATGTACACAGCCATGTACTTACTTTTAATGCCTGTTTTCATGATGACAAATATATGCATTGATTTAGCAAACTTTCTCTGTAAGAAAGCAATTAAACTTGAGTAGTTAGAAAAGTTAGTGACAAATGCTGTTGATTTGTAGAACCTTTCAATACGTTAACGTACTTCACATGCCAGTGTAGTGATCACTTTGCCTTTACAAATCTTGAAAGCATATCACATCCTGTTAGAAAAATTTGTTTAAAATTTCTTCTCACAATTTTTTCAATAATCTCCAAATATCTATTATTTTTGGCTGTTTTAATCACAAATGTCATCCTCTCTTTCAAGAGGCAAGAAACAGGAAAGGGTTACAGAATCTGAAATGAACACAGTGATATCAGCATTTGGCTGATATTAGAGTAATGAAAAGGCAAACTTCAATATAAGATGACGGTTGTTATCTGTCTCCTTTTATGCACAGAATACTAAAATGCAATGCAGCATGCATGCATGACAATACAACATCAGGTAAATCAATGAGACTGATGAAAAGTTCTACTGCTAAATATTCGGCGGCATTCTAGAATCTGATGAAAGTCACAACACCTAAGAGAGATCTGAAACTTGGAATTTTTTTATAGTAGACCTTTCACTTTGTTCAGACTTACATTACATACACACTGATTGGTTTACAGTTAGAAAGAGACTTATGAAAGACTTGTAAATGCCTTCATTTTACTTTTTTTTTTTTTAATAATTTTTACCAGAGATTCAGATTGAAAAACTCTCAGAAATATATATATATTTAATAATCTTTCCCTTACAAGTAATCCTGACAATGAGAGTTACCACACTCCTTCCCTAACCAAAAGTCCTAATGTTTCAATTGAAAAATAGTCTAATTGCCAGAAGTGCACAAGGAAGGAACAGAAATATTGAAATATTGAGTAACCTCTCCCAGTTGGACAGCAAACTGCCTCTTTTAGAGGCACTGCCTCAAAGGACTCTTCCTAGCTTCTGAATCTTTCATGTGTTCTTCTTTCAAGTATATATTTCAGTGTCTGTAATTTGCCACAGTGTATTTTGATCAGAAACTCTTTTAATCAAGTTAAAATTTTGAAATACTCTTAAAAACTGAAGAGTATTTTAATTGTTCAAAGACAAATAGCTACATTCAATTTTGACGCTGTAAAACAAAGTGTAGCAGCATGCAGCCCACTTGATTAAACAGCAATAAATAGTGATATTAAAGTTCTAAGTCAGAGAAAGTGTTTGCTCACTAATATAATGACTGGAGCTTTTAGATGGCATCACAACACAAACCATAGAGTATGTAACTCCATTAAACATGCTCTACTAAACATACTCCACATTTGCATCAATTTTCCTCTTGTATTGCAATTCCGTATATTTTTTTCTACTCTTTTCTTCAATCTCTACATCTCTTTGCATTTTCCCCATGTCCCCAGATTTCTCACTCAAGTCTGACTCACTGGTTCCTATTATAAGCATTAAAAAAATATCCCTTAAATTACTCTGAGACGACCGTAGCTTGTGCTGTGGGATTTAATGCCCTCCTCCACAAGCAGAAGTGGCAGCTTACCAATATGCTCCTCACTGTGCAATGTACAGATATCCAGTGCCAGACTTTAAATTGCTCAACAGCAAGTTTTAAATCATCCTGCCGAGGAGTCTGTAGGGAGACATACCAGTCTTTCTGCAGAGGGAGATCAATGAGCTGTGGAGACATGCTGGCCAGGAATCTCCCTTTCATCTAGATATACACAGTGTGACACACCAGGTGCCAGCTTAACTGCTATTCTTACAGGAATGGGCAATTTTTACATTTGAGAAACTTGGGGTTTTTTGGCTTTTTTTTTTTGGGGGGGGATGGGGGGGTGGAGGGGAGGGAGTCAGGAATATATAGATCATTTTTAATGTGTCAAAGATTTATTGCAGCAGTTAAAGGGTTGAATAAAGCCAGCCAAAAGAAATTCTCAAGCTTAGTGTGATGCAAGATGTGACTTTGAGAATTTTACTATCATCTTGATCCAGCCTATGAACTCTCCTCTGCTGGTATCCCTGACATATTTATTCTATGTTCAGTGATGCACCTTTTCAGAAAGGTAAGAGCCAAACTGAGCCTATGAGAAATATTTACATTTTGCACATACCTAAAAGGTGCTTACACCTGCTCAATTCCACTTCCCCCCACACCAGCTTCTTTTCCTTCTGTCTGGGAACATAAATTTAATTCCCCCTATATTTGTAACTTTTCACTGGCTCTCTGTTACAACAAAAAAATCTGAAGAAACCTACACTCACTTAGGGCAGGAGTGATGAACAAACAAGTGTCAGCATTCCATTCATATGCAGAGAAAGGGAAGGTAGAGCTGTGGCCCTGCAAAAATGCTTCTGCCTCTTTCTGGTAAAGTCTGAATCCAAGGTCTGCTGATATTAATCTTTGACAACAATGCAATGGAATTTTTTTTCCTCTGATTTTTTTTTTTAAATAAAGGTTCTTAAAGGACTAACTTTTTTTTTTTTTTTTTTTTTTTGTTACTATTATAAGCCAGGA
The DNA here is from genome assembly GCA_023055505.1 of Callipepla californica brunnescens. Lineage (NCBI taxonomy): Eukaryota > Metazoa > Chordata > Aves > Galliformes > Odontophoridae > Callipepla > Callipepla californica. The sequence goes on along the minus strand of JALIRH010000003.1, from coordinate 33,939,628 downwards.
TGTTTTCTCCATCTGTAAAGAAAAGATGGAGTTACAATCCTAACGATAACACATTGCAGTCCACACAAAATGGTATTTTCTAAGTAATTTCATTTTTAGTTGATTTGCAAACCTTATCTTTCATGGCCATGTACAGCAGCTGTTTTGTTTGTTTTTTAAATTGCTTTTCAAGACTTCCTTTTGCAGTGGCTTGAAAGGTGTTGCTTCATGAACTTTTGTACTTGTTTGGTCATAGGAAAAGTTCTATGAAGGTGGTAGAGTCTAGGCCTGTAGGCCTTTGCTTATCTCCAGTGCTCGACTGGAATAATGCATTTTATGGTGAATATCTCAGAAGTACAAAGAAAAAAAATAAAAAAAGGGAGAACAACAATATAATTTAATAAGAAAAGTGTAACTGTATTAACTTTGTCAGTTTACACCTGCTGTCTATACAGGAGAAAAATATGCATTTCAAGTTTGGTAGTATGATCCTGTAAAGAGTTTTCCTAAGAAGGAAAACTATAAGTATTCAGGGAGCAACTTACACCATACCTTAGGGTATGCAGAAAGTAAAATATATGTACGGATAGGATAGTGTTGAATAGGACGAGTTTGCAAGGTTCAATTTCAGTCTTTTTTGCAACAACATCTAAAAAGACTTAATGTATATGTCAGCTCTTCTTGACTTTCTTGGTGATTACGTATAAAGAGTAAGCTATTCTATCAGATAGTGTTTATGAGTTTTCAGAGTACAAACAGGAAAACATAGCCTAACAGTGACACATCAAATCTATAATGAAAAGACAATAATAAGACCAATGTTTAATCAAATTGGGCCCTGTTTGTCTTATATTGCTTACTGAGAAATACTACTCTTACAATTTTCACTTAAAAGGATACATCTTTAGGATAAACTTAACACCATTATTTCAACCTAATTTTTTTAGAAGGTTAAGATAGCCCATGTAACAATTTAATTAGAACACTCCATAGCCTAGATTACATGTGACAACAACAATGAAAGAAAACATTTTGTTTAGGAAAACCTTTCAGTAAATCTATGCTTTCGCTGCAATTTTCAGGTGCGTTTTTATTGCTACTGTATTTAACAGTTTATCAGACATAATTTTCTCTATGAATGATATTTTCCAATTCTGCTTTATTTCAACCGACAGATGTGAGTGAAAGCAGCAGAAAATTTAAAAAAACAACATTTTGTTTTTAACCTCATGTCATTCTCTTTTTTTTTTTTTTAACCTTGTCTTGGAAAGAAATGTGAAGTCTCACACTTCAGTGTTTATCTTTTACACATTAATGCCTGGCAAATCAATATACAAGTTAAAACACTGAAAGATGTTTAAAGTAAGAATTGGCTGGCTGCTTTATTTAAAGCACGTATAGTTTTAATGTATCAGTAATGAAAAGTAATGCCACCTTAGGAAATATCATATATGAATTTATATAAAATTATTGTAAAACAATGTGACTCAAATTTGTCGAGACTAAATAAAGAATAGCCACTATTAACAAATAATTCCTTTGCCTATGCCGTCCATATATAAACTGGGATATAAAATATTTTAAAAACAATGCCTTAACTATTATAGAAATGCAGCCAAAGGGTTTATTAAACTAGAGTAGATAAGTGAAGAGGGCAAAAAGGAAAAAAGAAGATGAACCAAAAAGAGAAAATAAAATGAATACGTATATTTTATAAATTATGGTCATAATGATATAGTATTCCTCCTGGTCAGTAATTACTTTAGTAGCTAAATCCCTGCATAGGAAACTGTAAATATCATTTAACTGTCAACTCAATTCTCAAGAAATGTACTTACTTAATTTCAAGGTTTACAGATAGTAAAATGAAATATATCCCCAGACTGCTGCATGGTATACAGTACAGTATAACATTTGCACTGCCCTCTTGCAATACAAACAGAATCCTGCTTTCCCAACTGTGTGATTATTCATTCCAAAATGTGTTCTCTTATACGAAACATATATGGCATAAATTACACTGATCATATTGGTGCTTAAGGAAAGCTATCAATAACTTCCAAAGCCAGTAATCTGATGCCTGTGACATTTATACAGGGTGAGTTCTTGGGAATAAAGACCTATTCTAGTTAAGTTACCTAAACATGAACTGATGTCAATCATTTAGAGAACCTAAAGCTTCAGTCCTGTTAATGTCAAGGCACAGTAGTAGCTTCATTGACTGTACACTGAGATCACTCTACTTGCTAGCAGATGCAGAATTATATAACAATGATTGCAGTTCTTGTGTTTGTATTTAATTTGACCTTTTATAGCACTTATTACTTTTTAAACAACTGGTTAATTTGAGGCATTATTTTTATATACAAAGAATTACCACAGTATAATACCTGTACACAGATGAAAGCAAACTTCGTAGCTCTTTGAATACATGGAACAGACAGCATGATCATGTTTCTTTCTGTCATTTATGCTACGTGGGCATATGGAAATGAAGCTGTGATTTACAATATTTTTTAGTTTGATTTTTCTCCTAAGGTGGGGTCAAAGTGCATTTTCTTCTCTCCTCTGCTTTTCCTATTTTTTTTTCCCCCAACTTAATTGGACAAATATTTACAATATTTAATGTCTCAATGCCTTGTTTTCAGAAAAATATGTGAATGGGAAATTTTTTGTCATCTTTCAAACGTGAAAGAAGTCTCTGTGTTCGCAGATTCATTGATGTTACATGGTCTACCAAAATCATCATTCAATTAATAGATTTAAAGACTTTATCACAAACCAGTATTAATGTCCCATTCAAAAATTATGATTATAAGGAAAAAAAAACTGTTAGGAAAAAAAAGAAGTGAGAGTCCCTGTGCTAATGAAGTAACAGTGACTAGTTTCCATGTGATTGCTCCCAATAACATTCTCTGAGAAAAGCCTTTGAACAAACAAACAATTGTACCTTTCTTGAAGAATAAGTTTGTTTTCCTTCTTCCAGAAGTCTTTGAAGTCAGAACTGAATTCATGCCAAATATTGAAGAAAGAATGTGGGGATACCTCTTTCTCTCCCATTTTTGGTTTCATACAGAAATAGGCTGCAGTTTCCAAAAAGCTGTCAAAGAAAGAAAAATGACAAATGTCTCACTAACTACAGATGCAGAATTCTTTCTTTTTCCCTACTTAAAACTGATGCAACATTTAATTGTCCTTGGTAGCAGATCTAAGATAAGAATATAAAAACAACAGTTCTTAGCTCTTCGTATACAGAAAGATACATAAATATGATTCTTTAGTTAAATTGGAGTCTGGCATTTATCCTGTTTCTGATAAAACCATTTTTTATTTCAAAAGCTAAGAATAACACCCTTTGCTGAGCCCTGCAAATCCAGATACTACACTTGTCTAAATACTGTTTTTCTGTTGCATTTAAAGTAAATAATTTTCAAAACACAGTGTCAACATCCATAAAAACTTTGTTTTCAGTCTTTTCAAGTTCTATTAAATCTACTCTGTGACAAAATTAGATAGGTAGTTCAGATATGAGCGTATACAGAAAAATCCATGATAAAGAAGAAATGATGCAATGGAAAACTAAGCCAGGAGTAATCATATTAGATAACAGGTACCTAACTTTATTCAGGAATGATCTGACATTTGCCTCTGAAAAAGGCAAAAGTAGAGCAGCATCCTGGAGATAGATCTCATGTAAGAACTGCTGCTGAAGCTGAAGGTTACATTTGTAACACCCAGTAAAAACTAGGAGGGCAGTGAAATTTAACAGATTTCTAAATCCAATTGCTTTTACTCATTCCAAATTTAAGAATATGTAGAAATATTATATTAAATTATGCAGAAAACTTTGAAATTCATTTAAAAACTAACTGAATAACTACTACTCCGTTTTATTTTTTATGTAGAAGTTTGTAAATATTGGAGCTTTCAAGAACATATTTCTCACCTCAAGCTCAAAGCAGAAGTTATAGTATCATGAAAAGTTCTGTGGAAAGCTGTCTCCATATATATAATTCTAGACAATTTGCTCACTAACCTATTACTGCTCCATGACCTCTATGAAGTCTTTTTGTGGTAAAACACAGAAAGAACGTAAGTTAAAATATGAAGCTAAGACCTGAAAAATGACAAAAAGGAATCAAAGAATGAAATGCCATCTTAAGTAATGCTTTAAATTTGAGGTAATGATGTAGGATTTCCTCACAGGAAAACATCCCACAGAACAGGAAGCCAAGACTAAGTGAAGTTCAAGAGTACACTGTAAAAAAACAACAACAAAAAAAAAACAACAAACCAAACAAATAAACAAAACCCCCTCAACTAACATTACCAGCACTAACACTTATTTTCTGGAAACCTGTTGGATAGCCAGTGTTGTTTTTACCTTCCAGTGAGGACTACTTATGCAAATGGTACAATCTTATGCATGTATACAGCCGTGGTTAATAGCTGTCAATTTCTAGGCGCATACACAAACGAGAAACAGACAGGTTGCTTGTTTCCCTGAAAGTTTGTTTTAGATGTAAGAGAGAAGCTGTTTATGAAATGTGAAACAGCGGCAGCGTAGCTGGTTGTCATTGTTAACATGTCACACCTTTCTAATGTCTGTTAACAATGAACAGTGTCAGCTGCAACACAGTAGAACTGAACGGCAAAAGTCTACATGAATCAAATAATTTATCTACATATGCAGATCAAACTATATACATATATAGTATATATTCTACTGGCTGGAGAGGTCTCCCCTTACTAGCTGGCAGTCTATCAGAGCACGTTTAGAAGACAGGGAAAACTGTTATACATTTGATACTGTAACCTCTGTGCTGCAAGACAATGTAGCCTAATTCACACTTGAAAGACAAAGAAAATAAAGTGAATCCCAATGCACCAAATGAAAATGCACAGCAATAAATCCTCAATATTATCATGCTCTGTAAGTATCTGATTTGGAAATGTTTACATATGTCAAACTAGACATGTCTCAAAGCTGATACCAGGAGGAGACACATATTTCAAAATCAAAGAGACAGTTGGATGACACTGCTGTAATGCTAAGAATAGATATCCTTCGGGTTTCAGTCAGATGGCAAATACTTTTTCTCTGGTACTTTTCTGTGGGGCAGCCCAGTCAAAGTTTTTTATTTTGTTTCCAAATCTTCTAAAGGACAAACATCTGTAAATATCAGTACTGTTCCTTTTTGTGCATGCATTTTGAATCAACTAATGAACTACAGTTTGTAAGGCCTGTGTTCCTATATCCACATTCATTTCTGCAACATAAAGCTTTTGGAAACTCATCTGCCCTCTCTGGATTTCATTTCACACCTCTGAGAAAAATGAAACATGTATTGCCCAAACAGGTACTGCAAAGCTTGCTTAGTGTCCATTTCTCAAGTGAACAGGCTCTTAGTTTTCTTTTAAAACGTTTGCTGAGAGTACAAAAAAGAATGTGCATTAGTGAGGAGAGAGCAGTCATGGAAGAAGGAAGGGAGGGCATGCAAGTTATTTCCAGGGATTAAAAGAGGTAAAGGAGGGTCAGCAGCTTTACTTCAAATTGCGTAACTTTGAAAGCTTGATTAAAAGAAAGGCAGTGATGTTAACACCACTGTCTTTTCTTGACGCAGCAAAAGGTAGAATTTCTTAAATCTCAAACTGTTTTTCATATTTCACATGCTAACCTTGGAGGATAAATAAATGTCTCAAAACACTGTAGGAGTTGCTCATCCCTGACAAATTTGAAAGGAAACAAGATTAAGAAAAATGGTTAGTTCTTTATGTCCCTTTGTCATCTGATTTCCTTGGTTAAACTGTGTAATTCAGAAAGAAAAAAAAAACAAAAACCAAAAAACATTGTAGACTGAGATGACTGAACTCACAACTTCATCAAATGTGGAAATTTGATGAGCAATTCACTGTACTTCTTTTGTGTGCTCCTTTGAGTACAACTATAAGGTTATGTAAATTCAAATTTAGTATTTGGAGAGAAGGAAGAAAAGGATGTACTAATAGTCAATTTCATTCACATTCTAAGTAGCTTATTGATAGCATTTCTAGTTAGTAGAGCTGATTCATAAGGAATATTTTAAGAATGGCTATGGATTAAATATTTTTTACCATTTCATTTTGAAGCCTATAAGGAATCTATACTTTGTATGATGATTCAGATTCACATCTGGTATGTGTGAAGCTCTGGATGACAGATTTTTTTAATTCTCTTGATCCATCTGCAGTAGGTCAAGCAGAAGGGTAGGAAAGGAGAGAAGAGTTGGAAAAAACAAACAAACAAACAAAAAATCCAAAAAAAACAAAACAAAACATGACAAATCAACAATACTAAGCAGAAGACCTCAGCATCAGTTAAACAGGCTCCTGTGGCCAAACAAAAAATAAAGAATGTGCAAGAATACTTATTTGTCTGAATATGTGTTTAAGAGCAGAAAAAAAAAGCATTTCTGCAAATCTCCTATACAGGCTTTTTCTTTTTTTTTTTTTTTTTTTTTTAATACAGATTACATATTTTGCTTGAAGTTCAAATCTGGATGTTCTGCACAACTTGAGTTTGCTTTTATAAACTGCTCATGATCATTTACACGCATTTGATATCAAGAACAGGTAGTCTTACTGGTGGTACTGTGCTAGTTTTGTAAAGTGGTACATTTCAGAAGCAGTTCTGACTGAGGTAGGAGTCGCAGAGCATTCGAACATCTGTACTCTTGCAGGTTATTTAATTTGCTATATATGGAAGCCCGGTGTGTGTGTTAGTTCATTTCTCAGAAATACTGAAGTATATTCCAGTTTGATGAAAGCCATAGACCAGTGTTTAACCAAGCATAATCTATTGTAAGAATGAAGGTAAAAAAAGAAAAAAAGACTATACCAAATTAAATCTAACACAAGTTGTATAGAAAAGAGGAGAGCAATATATAGGTAATAGCAGTTTCTCCTCAGAAAAATCAACTGTGTGGATTTTCATACTCATTTTGTAAATAGTAAAATGTTATGTATGCATTTTTGTGTTTATGTTTTAAAGTATGAATTATAGTTGAGTCTATGACATAATACAAAGGAATCAAACAGTCACACAAAATTATATGATAAAGAGAAACAGAACTATTACCCTGGCCATTAAAAGCCAGTGAGAAAACATAGTGTGCACAGCATCTTCAGTAACCTCTCATATTCTATTGATGTCTTTTGTTGAGGGCACTCTGCATTACAATAAGTCTAGGACAATTTCTTCATTTAATTATTCACAATGTCATTGCCTTTACCCAGTGCTGCCCCTTGTTCTGCATGATTGAGTGTGAAAAATAAAATCATTCAAAACAGTAATTAAATGTTAGTAAGAATTTTTTAAAGGATGAAAGCAGTTATCCTTTGTATATTAAGAAATTGAGTTAATACGCCAGCTTAAGTCAACTGCCAGAATCATTAATCTCTTCTTCATTTTGCCAATTCATACTCTGTAACTATGGATTTTGTAATATTTTTCCTTAGAAAACAAGGGTCTCAAGAGACTTTTTCCTTTCCCCTAAAAAAATCTGCCAAGCATTTGCAATGTTTTGAATGCTAGGTCATCTGCCTCGTCTCTAGTCTCATGCCTCCTATAATTTCACGTTAAACAAAAGAGTGTTTCAGTGTTCCAACTAGATGAAAATTAACAGCTTCAACAACATACTCATCTACCTCAAGATATTTTTTTCCACACTTACACAAATCATATTAAAACAGGAAATTTCATATGTACCATGAATGTACAACTCACATATTTTATACTTTGTCATACATTGAACGTACCAGACCCAGTAACCGAAAAGTACCAGTCGGAGAAAAGTAAATATTTCTAGCACCAGACGTAATTGTAACCCACTGTAAAATGCATACACTTGTTTCCTTTCTTAGAGTTCAATGCTTTTTAATTTTATGTTAGTGTGGATATCATGTCACACGTACTACTTCAGCTGTGATAAAGACACATGGACACCTCTGTGCTTATCTGACCATTTGTAACATGAGCATGCATAAAACAACATCATGTAACCGTTCACTGCTAAACCAGGCCCACTAACATATCCAAGAGAAAACTCTTCTCCTCTCTTAAAAGGACTAACGTATGAGCTTCAAACCAATTAAATAATCCTTGGGTAGCTAATCTTTAGGAAACTATAAGGTCCTAAATACAGAATACAGAGGTATAACAAATTTCAACAGCTGTGGTCCAACTCTATCTGCTAGCTTTGTTGCAGCATGAAATAGCTAATCACCTCTGGCTGAAGTCCACCTTATCTCCAGATGTATCTTTTTCACAACCGTGTAAACTAAATAATAAGTAAACTATCTTCCAGGCAACAGGTAAGAAAAGGAGCAGGCACAAGTAATTACATGAGAAGTGTTCATTTAAGACAGTGCAGAAGGGATCTTTGTTCTAAAGCATTCTCTGAACCTGGTTTATTACAGAAGACATCTTCAAAAGGAAGAAGAAGAAAAAAGATAAGGCAACAAGACTGAGGAACAAACAACACATGCAACACTTCTTTCTAGTTGCTTAATCTCCAAATATAAGCAGTTTGGTGTGGTTTCAGCAGAGGTTGAGGCAAGCTCTGTACTGTGGAGGTGCTGGTGGGAGTCTTCCATCAGCTGGAAATTATTATGTAAGGAATGACCTATATTGAATAAGTTATTACTGGATAGTTTCCGGACAAGTTAATACAATTGTGACCTAGTTAAACCGCATCCCTACATTCTGCTTTTCCATTTGCATGTACGTGACAACAGCAATATAATACAATAATACTTAAAAGTATTAAAGTATACAGCAAGGAAAAAGGCAACCACTGCGGTGAGAAATCAAGAAGAAAGATAGAAAAACAGAAGTTGGTATCTACATACATCACAGTCATTGCAAATGTTTACACTATACCACAAAGGTCTTACAAACAATCTAACTAAAGAACTCAAATGGACCACATGATGACAGAAAAAGCCTACTGAACATAACTGTAAACTGAAGCACAATGGAGAGTCACTGGAGCAAATCTCACACATTTTACTTCAGCAGTAACAGCTCAAAACAAGTATCTTTCAAGATATTTCTTTTTCAAGAATATTTCAAGACAACACAGTGAAGTCACCTCATAGACAGAGCATAGACCAAAAGAATGTCACATTCTGCAGCCATTTCTGCATTTTTCCATAAATTTTAATAGTGATGAAATTTTATAAATTAAATTTTTATTATTTTTAATTCTGCATTTAATGTTATAGCACCAGCATTTGGTATGAATAGATCTCCACTACTGAAACTACATTGTTATCAGAGTGATACTTAAATGTATTATCATCAGCATTACCAATTTGTTAATTGTCATTGCATCTAAAACTAATTTATTCATTTATTATAAAATCTAGTAATGTCCTCTGTATATTCACTGCATAATCAGTTCCAAAAACATTAATATATTCTGCTGAATATTAGCTCTCTGAATTGTACATCAGTTTACTAAAAGGTCCAGTACTATTCATTCATACCAGCATTGAATGCTGTTAAAAGGAAACTAATTAAAAGCCAATCCAATGACTTAGGCAAAAAGCTCATCACTAGAAGACAACGCTGTTTCACAAAGAATCCATTGTACAAGTAGTTATGAACTTACACTCATTTTAGCAAATACTTTTTTGAAAAGGATGAAGATCGGGGAATGATCAAACATCCATACTTCAGAAGAAGCTTTCTGATATAACAGAACCGATGGTTACGTTTCCATTACTGCATATTTACAGGCCCTGATATTTTGTCAGAGACAGGATACTAAACCAGAATGATCCAGTCTGTTTAGCCGTCCGTAAGCTTCTGCTATACACATTTCCTTTGCTCACTGAGTATTTACTTTGCTCTGAAATGTATTATCCTGAGCAATTCAAGTCCACATGTTAGGAGCCACACAGCGAGAAAAGAGACCTACTAGGAAAGGAACTAACAAAGGATGAACAGCAAAAGAGCAGTGAAAGATGGAGTCCTACAGCATATTCTTGAAATTCAGTTAGAAGTGTAGGGCTGCTTTTTTTATTAATATTATTATTTTAAGCTTAATACCTCCCTCCTTTCTGAGCTTTTCACCACTTTATTTCAATCATTAACTCAATTTTCACTTCAACTTCACATTCATTTTTTGAAAAAAAAAGTCCAAACCACTGTGTGGAGGGTAGTGTTGCAGTAGGAACTTTTTCTGTTTTAAAGGATTAGCAGACTTAGGTGCTACATTTCTAGGTGTTGCTTTTCAGCAGTGCCATTGTACCATAGTACCTGCTATTTTTTTTTTTTTTTTTTAAGTGTCATCAACTTGTCAGCTCATGAGCAGATGTAAAGCTTTGTTCCACCTCCATTCTAATGTTCAGTGAAGCCACTCGATGCCTGTGAAGTCTGTTGTTTCAGGAATACTTTTTTTTTCCCCTCTAGAGAATTTAAAGGTAAATATTTATCTTCAAAATTAATGTCATTTGTTGCTACAACAAGAAAGCAGCATAACATTGCTAGCTGGATTATTAGAAGTTTTGAAAACAGAAGATGTGCCTGGGAGACAGCACTCCGGAAACACTTTAAAGCCCAGAGATCACTGGAATGTGCGAGTAATGTGAGCAAATTATAAAATAAACCAAATAAAAATATACTGACATGGGAAGATGAGCACTCTGTACTCAGCCATACAGATCTGAAATTCCCCAGTTGATACTTAAAAGGAAGTAAATCCTGTCTGACTTTTTGTAAAACAAATGCATGCTACCAGAACGCACTGAGATTTACTAAAAATGGATTAAATTCATAGATCTGTTAAAGTCAGTGACGTACACAAAGCCATGATAGTAAGCAGCATGTTTGTGTATTAAGACTTCACTATGCATCATAGCAGGAAAATGATGTGGAGTGTTTCACCCAAAAATCAAGTCAACATTAGCTGAGACTGTTTTGTCTTAGTGATTTGTTATCACTTCAGGCAGGGTCATACCGCTTGAAGTATTGGAAATGAAAGATCTGTTTAAGAGATTCTTATCATATATTGCTTCTTTACATTGGCTTGGTACGTGTACACAAAATATGCAATTTTTCAGAGCAATTAATTGTTCTTGACAAATGTCAGATCCTCTGTCTGAATGCGTTATGGTTCATTTAGATTCATATAGACCCAAAGCTTATTTAAACTAACATAGGTGCTACTGCACTGAAATTAAAATCTGATGTTTCATTGTTTTAGTGAGGTATCTTTTAGAGAGATATCAAGAAGAAGTTAAGATGTTCTGAACGTTTCTTAAACCTAAACCACCATTTTCATTGCAATCTGCGAATGATTCCAAAGGCCTTATTCCAAGAAGAGATATACCATAGCAGACAACTTATTAACTGTTTCAATGGAAGTGAATCTGTGTTCCAATCTGGACTTATTTTGTTCTATTAAAGCCCACAATCTGGAAGATTTCCAAGGAGATCTCAACTAAATATCGGACAAGCTATTAGAAGAAAGTAATAAAGCTACATGTCATACCTTCATAACTATTCAGCTAAACATAGGCAACAAGTAGAAAGTAATGACCTTGTGCTTCATTGAATGCTGTTCTGGTAATTGCTTAGCTGTTGTTTCTTCAGGAACCAAGTGCAAGAAGAGCAATTATCTCATTTAAGACTGTAAACTAGTGAGATGATATTGCCTCTGTTACACTTACTAGCTCAGTAATCAAGACATTAGCTACCACGCAAATTTTGACAATAACTTTGATGCAATCTTATTTTCTACTTGCTGTAGGTGCTGTGATTGAACTGTCTTCTATATTTGCATTAGGTATACCTGCAAACAGTGATTCTATATTTTTCTCCCTGCATAAAGAAAATATTTTCTTGAAAGATCAGAGGTATTTAAATAAATGAAAATACAGAAAACATGAAACATCTTCTGCTTGGCATAAAAAGGGAATTGTATTTTCCAACTTTCAGTCTCATTGTTAGCTACTTAGCTACAAATTTGTCTAAATGTTATTTCCATCTGTGTGAACTGAGCATATATCTATGCATCTTGGTATGTAGGGTCCCATCTAAACTGATATAAAATGGAAAAAAAATCTCAAGCTGTGGACTCCTGAAATACAGAAGCATCTCTTTTCCTCCCCTTCTCTCCTTCTCATCTTTTGCTTCTCTCCTCTCCCCCTGAAACAGTGTTTTTTTATTTTAACTTGCCATGTATTTGACAGTTACTCAAGTATTTAGCAATGAGGATCTAATTGGAAAGTGCCAGGTTCCTTTTTATTGCACTTTATCAATATTGTTAAGGGAATGATGTAATTGTTTGGGGTTTGGTGAAGACATTCCATGTCACTTCAGTGTTAATACCAGGCTGGAGCCTTCCTTGTCTGCCTGCGTAAGCTAGATAAACACAGACCTGTGTGCTTTCTTCTCATCTCAGGATACTTTCTCAGAGAGATCTTGGAACATATGCCTATTGCAAGCTAAACATTTCACTTTTCATTTTATCCATGTGCCAGAAATCCATTCCTTGGATAAACACTTTACATACTGACACTCTAAAAGTCACTAAACACGATAAATAAAGAGAGAATACATCATTTCAAAACCGATTAAACATTTTCTCACTTGTGACAAATGAACAGCTATACACTGCATGGAGTCCCTGGAGCAGACATTCCATTTTCTTTGTCTTCATTTTGTGTGGAAGATTAACTTTCCATTTCAGTTCATCTATTGCACAATTGAGCTTTTGTAAAATACACATTGCTGCTTTTTCCCCCCAATCATTATTCATTTTAGAAATATTTTTGTTGTTACTGCTACAAGAGCTTTCCTTTAGACTTGTGTTTTTATGGAGATATCAGCCTTAATATTTTGTGTTCAAGCTAATAGAAAATCCGTAGCTCATTCTAAAAGCTAAAGAAATTCTGCTGTGGAGTAGACTTGAATGTATCTGTGGGCTGAAGTTGTCCACTTTAAAAAGGAAAATCCAAACACATTATTCACATTTTTTCTCCATCAAATCCATTGCTTTTCCTTGCTTGCCTAGTCATCCTATACACAGCTATTCTTCATATGATTAGCCAAATGAAATGAATCTTTTATATAGCTTTTTAAGCTTTCATCTTATCTTTCACCCCCTGCCAGAAAATATCTCAAGCATTTTATTTCTAAGCTCCTTTAAAGATCTTAATGCAATTTACAGACACAGTACAAAATACTAGAACTACACCAAGAACTTGTTTTTCAATATTTTAACAAATTTCAATTAGATTAACACCTTTGGTGGAAAGGTGCAAGGAAGAAAGAGAAACATAACTAAGTAAAAAATAATGTTTCCCCTAGATTTCCTGTTTTAGGTCCCAGTGTAGTTTCTCATGTGCTCCAAAAAAACTTCTGCATATAACATATAACAACAAACTGGAATTTCTTTCTTGGACAAAGTAGTGTGTAAAAGGTGCTGCTGCATTCAACATAGGGGGAGAAGAAAGAATCAGGACAAATAAAAAGGATTAGGAGTAGGCCAAGTTAAATGAAGGTCCAAGAAACAGTTTGCTTTTAATGTGTGTCCTAGCAAGACCAAAAGGAAGTTGCTGATATTCTTCCAGTCAAGAAACAAAAATGGAAAAAAAAAAAAAAAAAACGATGCAAGAATGGAGAATGTATTAGACCATGACAAGTCACAAGCTTTTCAAACAGATTACAGATTTCCCTTGTCCTCTGTCACCTTTGGACATACAGTCTAACCCATTTTTCACTTCCTCAACAGAGCAGAGATCTCTTTTCTGCCAGAAATTAGAAAAAAAAAGCCACGTTGCACAGTGAAGTTCACAATTTTTAAACCCCCAACTGCACATCTGAAATTTCATTCTATAAAGTTTAACGAAGTATTTTGCTTTTTACCACAAAAAACATTTGAAGGTCTATTAGCAATACTACAAAGAAAGCCATGTTTAATTATACATATCAATAGTTATTAAAAATTGGTTTCCCATTCTGTATTTTATAAGCAGAGGAAGTGGTACCTACTGATTAGTAGTTGTCTGGGAATACTATGTCTGTCAAGTCACTGTGATTCTGGTGTTGAACTTTCTCCGTTCAGATATCATATTCTAACTTCATTTTTACATAAAAATTACATGCATTTTTACATGCATCTTCTGAAAGATAAATCACATCCAATATTTCTCTGAAAACAGAATATTTCTATTGTTCTCTATTCTATTTAATAATATATTCTATTTTTTAGTCATCAAATTGAAATTTGCAGTAGATATGTCAATCTGCTATCTTGGTTCAAATATATAATATTGGGCTCCAGTACAGCAATTTCTAACAAAACACATTTTTCAAAGGAAGGTTTTATCATATGTTTTTTCTTACCTTTTATGTGCTTCTGTCAGTGACTTCTCTTCATTTTCTTGGTCTATTTTAGCTGTAAAAATACAGGCAAAGTATTAGCTACAAAGTTAAAAACACTGATGCTGTTTTATGCTGTTTTATGAAAATATTTCATTGTAAATGCTGTAAGTTCATTTATCCTGTATTTTCTAAAAACAAACTTAAGATACACTAATGTACATCAATTCTGAACAAAGTGATATGAGTTCTGATATCTGTAAGTAAATAAACAATATCTCCTCAAAGCAAGACCTAAAAAAAAAATCTTGCACTAATATAAACAACAATCAGGTCACGAATGTGACATTAAAACAATCCTTAAAGAATGACACTGAAAACTACAAATACGGGAACCAAGAGGAAAAAGATGAGTGAAAAGCTTGAAGTATTCAGCCTTTGGAAGTTGCTTGACAGTTACAAATAAAAGCTCCCTTCCTTCTCCTATTCCCCTGCAAATAGCTGCAGCGAGTTTACAGAGAGTGAAGCAATGCATATCTATTAGTGAAGTAATAGAGTCATGGTCGTCCCATTTTGAAAAGAAAAATTTTATATGAAGGAAATTATTGCATGGTCATTATATGAAGAAAAGTCAAAACATGAAGCCATCACTGACACACAGAAATACAAAATGATCTACTCCTCACAGCTTCTCTCATAATGCATTTTATATTAGTTTTACTTAGATTGAAATAGTGATATGCAACATCTACTGGAAAATACACATTAAATTTGGCATAAAAAATATAGCATTAGTACAGACTACTCTGTGCAAGTATGCTTATACTATATCTTTATCAGCTACTGCATCTTAAATCCATTCAAGATATGAACATTTTGGCCAAAAGCTTATTAGTTTATAAATTGGTTATCTTTTCCAGTCTGTTGGAGTTGTAGACTGATAATTCCCAAGGAGAATTAGGGTTAAGGAGAATTTCAGGATTCCAGAATGTCAGTTGGTCAAGAGGCAAGAAGAGCTCAGAACTGTCCTGAAAACAAATGGCAATGGTGCAAGTTTTGTAAAGAAATATAAAAAATAAAAGAAATAACTCTAAAAGGTATTTACCATTCTATTTTCCCTAAATAGCTCTACAATAATAATTTTAATTATTTCTTTTTGCACCATAGATGCACCATCTTTAAAATAGAAAATTCAGTTTTTAGATTTGTCGATTTGGCACAGATGAGAATACCAATGGAATCATTAGGAATCAAATGTAATTGCTACTATTCTGTTTAATGTTTCAATCAGCAGCACTTTACACTTGCACTAAAATACTGAAATACTAAAATGCTGAAAATGTTTTTTATTAGTTGTAATGTAGTCAGCTGAGCTGGGTGAACAGTGCTTGGTTTACTTGCAGCAATAGAGTTTGTATCTAGCAGTCATTATCTGAAGATTCAGGCTCCGTCAATGTTTTGTTTGAAGTGAAAATTAAATCCCAGCAAACCACAGGAAACTTTAGGGAGATCTGGGTAAATGTTCTCAAGAAAACTCCAGAGCACATGAAGCCTTCCTGATTACGGGTTTCATTACTGACTTGAAACTCGGCCCAGATTCTTCAAAAGGTTTGTAATGGCTCACAACTCTTTTGACTGAACCTGGGCCCAGTGTTGAGTGAATCTGGGCTGACTTATAGTTTTGCTTGAAAGACTTGCCTGGCTTTGGATATGAAACCAGGTGAAACCTGGCAGCTTTAACAGAATTTTTTTTCCTTTATTCTTCAATCCTGAAAATCAAGGTATGACTTACTGTAAAACCATCTGCTAAAAGAGAGAAGAAACTCCACACAAACTCCATGGATGAAGGGAGATTCTACATCTAGTTCTACACTAATGCTTTTTCTAAGTACCTTCAAATATAACTTTTAAAGTAAGTAACTCTGTTACTGAAACATGTAATTTGGACTCCTCGGAGTAAAACAATGAAATGGAGGCTAGTGAGTTCTAGTTTAAGACAACCGTTTAGTAACTAGATTTGTACAGAACCTATTACTTTTAATAATTTCCAGGATCAATGTAACATATCTGCACTGTCTAGATTTGGCTTTTTCCTCACATTCAGTAATTCAACACACGCTTACCTAACAATAATGGAGAAAATATTCCATAATTTATTTTTGGAAGAGTGTAAGCACAACAAATGATACAAGGCTTATTAAAGCAGGTCAGAATGTCTCCATTATGCAACAGAAACTTATTCAATTCCAATTTAAAGACATGAATATATACTTTTAATCATTTCAAGTATCTGTACTTCTAATAATTTCCTAGAAAATGGGTATTACACAAAGAATAGAATACTGAAAATGGTTTTTGTCTATGTAGTACTAAAAAAAAAAAAAAGAAAAAAAGAAAAGAAGTGAAATATATACCGAAAGAGAGATTCCATTCTACATCACATCACCTCTTAATTTCAAGACTTCAGCAAGGAAAAAGTTTACCCCAAGAGAGAATTCCCCTGCAGTCTGTTCCAAATACATTATGAAACCTTTTAATATTATTAGAGGGATATTATTCAGATGTGGATAAGACTTGCGACCCATTTGCTTTCTTACTTTCTAGATGAAAATTGTTAAAGAACTGAATAAAAATGATTCCTGGTTGAACAGGAGAGGTGGCACCAGCAAAAGAAAAGAAAATGTGGTACGCTAGTATACATTAAGCATCTGGAAGATGTGGACATCAGCTAGTCAAAGATAAGCATGGAGACTTAACCAGCAAGGAAAGAAAGCCGCTTGTTGCCCAAAATCACAAAAGTCTTGTTATCACCTTGACACAATGGAATAACTATTAGAAGTGGAGGCAACTGGAGAGTCCTTTAATTTCTGAAATTGGCCACTCATTTGATCACCTAATAATCGTTATCATTGGAATTATTATTTTTTATTGATTGCCCCATTGGTAAACTGCTTTCAACTTTTTATTCTGCTTGAATAAGAGAGGAAAAAAATATCAGAGTAATGTTTTTAATAGTTTTCTCTAAAAGCTTTCTATAGTTTTGGACTTAAAAGCTAAGACAGATTCAATTGAAGAGTCCCATAGTGTATTGGACTTTACTTTTTCATTGCATATAATACATTTTTACCTTTACTTCTTTCTCCAAAGCAGCTCTTCAGAATGGGTAAAGAGTGCTTGAAAGGCACCAGTTTGACATTTTTCTTTCTTGGCAGCCTGTATCAATGAAGTGCTAAGTACAAGCTGAAACGTATGCACGTGCAGAGAAGAGTATTGGGAGAAAAGTATATTTCCTTTTACGTATAAGTCCTCTAGCTGGTGAAGCACAAAAGGAGAAAATGTCTGGTAGCTTCACAGTGACTCCACTGTGGCAATAGCTGGTGCAGGAGAATCTGTCCTTTTTAGGGGTATGGGGGCAGCTGAGCATTTCTGGATGCTCAGCTCAGTCACTAGAATTCTCATTATCTATCTCGAAGAAGCAAGATCTATTCAGAAAATCTTAACTACTTTTCTCTGATAAAAAAAAAAAACAAAACAAAACAACAAAAATCATTAAAAGAAGTCTTGCAGTCACATCTGCTTTTCTATACATTCAGAGTCCTTGCACTGACCGTACCAGCAACTGTTTGCAGGCTCTTGAGGAAGATGCAGGAGTTCCTTTTTTTGGGTCAGAAATCTTTGTCAATTAAAAAATATTCTGTATTTTATTGACTCATTATCTTTTCTCCAGTTCTCTGCATGGGAATTAGATTTCTTGGTCTTTGACAATAAATTTCTAAACTACCTCCAACAATACTGCATCAAAGTCTATCACAGAATTTATCATACCAGGAAGAACTAGCCCCTATATTTCATGCAACATATCAGGGAGAAGAGGTAAAATTTAATTTTATATCTCTGCTTGCATACATTTAATATATATTCTAGGTCTTTATATACAAACTCTCATAATCCTGAAAGAATGCGTATACTGTGAAATCTACTTCAAATTATGCATTTGAAAAATAGTCTTAGGTCATATTTAAAAATACTGCAATATTGAAAAAAAATTTAGAGTTAAAATGGTCTCATAGAGCAAGAAGAAAAAGTTGCCTTATTTATTTATGACATGTACTGAGTTATCTTGTTTTCATTTCACTTATTTGAAATCATGTAATGCTTCTTTATGAGTAAATGTGATACTGTTTGCTTGCTCTATTAAGATATCTTCATATTATTTAATGTTAGTCACCACCTACAATTAGCTCTTTAATTTCTAAATACTATATTTTTGCTCAAAACTCGAGGACATTCCTTCCTCCCAAACATGCTCTACTTGCATGTTTTATTTAATAACCATAATGTAATTGGCTAGAAAAGTGCCACTGAGAAAAAACAATGTAGTCATTTTAGACAGCAACTATGAAAAAGGAAATGTTTGTTGTTTTTTTTTTTTTTTTGGAGGGGAGAGACTGTAAATGAGAGTTAAATAATTAATCCTAATATGATGTCAGGGGCTGAAGCTTAATGTTTTTTGTAAAAAAAAAATAAATAAAAGTAAAAACAAAAGGAAAAATAAAAATAAAAATTAAAAATATAAAGCAAGCAAAACTCTATTCAAAATAATATTCAGATTTTAGCTTATAACATGCAGTAACAGGAATTTCATGAGAAAAAAATAGATTAACAGTTAATAGAAATTATCTAGTACATTTGCACATAAAGGGCACACATAAGCATAGTCAAAAAACAGCTCTCTGGTTCAGATTCAGAAACTGAGTAGACTTCATAGGTCAACACAAACAGCATTCAGATGTCCTTCTTCAGCACTTGTGTTCCATGATAACATTTTGTTGTTGGCCTGTGCTATGATCTTGACCCAGCAATTACTGTTTGTAGTCACTGTCTGGCTGCAAACCCTACTGCAATATAAATTATTTAAACTGAACTAGTTTCAAAGGACTATGAGTAAGGAGATGCACAAAACTGTTATCCCTTCTGATCTCCTGATCTCTCTCAAGGGAATATCACATCTTCTCAGGTAATTGAATACATGAATGCATCTTAGTAATCTCAGATGGAAAGCAACAAGAATCCTTTCATCTTCTAGTCTACATCCTAAATCTTTATTTTATTTTATTTTATTTTCCCTTTTTATTTAAAGTACTAACTAGTATTTGTTTACAATTAGCTATGAATGTGCTTTCCAGTAACTTTCAAGTGGAGCCAGGTTGTTGGTTTTTATTACTTTTTTGACAGATATAATGACTTCACAATGAGCTTAATGACAGTGTGTCACTAGAGCTACATTGGTATAGCTTTGAGTAATTCTATTTACACTGAACAAAGATCCAAGTACATTTGGATGGTTTATTATCTAGTATATTTACGCTCAGAAAATTTTGCAAAAGAAGGAAGCAGATTTTATACTGGAAATCCTAGCTGGAGTTAAGGATCATTCTGGATTTCCTATGAAATTCATAGAAGATAGCAAGCAGAGAGAATACCCCACTCCCTCTCCCCTCCTTTCTAAAATTTTCAAACATATATGAAACAGAACATTTTAATACTTCACTCACACCCGAGTTTCTTGAGGGTAACTGGAGACAGAACTTTTAACATGCTACATGTTTTTCCAATTATGTTGTCCCTGTTTTTTCAACACTTTTAAGATGAGCCAAAACAATTATAGTTATTTCAAACAATTGCACTTTATAATGGTATTACACGACAGGAGGCAACTCAATTTGCTGCCCCGTAGATCACAACTAAGATCCACAGTCATACCAATGATTATGTGATCAATATTCTAAAAAAAATCCCAAATAAACAAACAAACAAAATAAACAAACAAAAACAAAACACTGCAAATAAAATACTCCATAAAAGGAGTCTAGAGTCCTCAAACTATCATTAAATCATTTGAGCTGGAAGGGACCTTTGAAGGTCATCTAATCCAGCTCCACTGCAATGAACAGGGACGCCTAATAGCTACATCAGGTTGCTCTAACCTCAAGTGTTTCCAGGGATGGGGGCATCTATCATTTGAGGATGTCTTTGGACAACCTGTTCCAGTGCTTCTCTACCCTTGTCATAAAAGCAACTATAATAATAAAAAATAAAAACAAAAATCAGCAGAAGCCCTGTCTATCACACAAAACATGTTTCAAGATGTGAATTTCCTCTACATTTGATATTTCTTTCCATCTCAGGCAGCAGTCTGGTAAACAGATAATTTGTTACTCTTTAAAAGAGGGAATCTACTTTCCACTGAAGGAAGGTAGAAGTAGGGCCCAGATACAAGACTGTTAATCCATTATAATCCATTTAACTGTACTTAGAGACTATACAACTCTATTATTAAATACTGGAGTCAAAAAAGTAAAATACATTATAGTTCACATGCAGCTTTGATCACCTCACTCCATGCTACTGATTCTAAAATGCTACACTGCAGAAAGGTCTCAGTGAGGTCAGGACTAGGCACTCAACAGGCGTGCTGCTACCTAGTATACCTACAACTAAATATGTGTTACTAGGTGTGGTAAAGTCACTGCAAGAGGTTTCAGGTCTAACTTAAAAGCAAGGATGTCCAGCTGTTAGCCTGATCTCTGGACCGTTGGAGAATATACCATGATGTATAGATTAGGGCCAATGCAGAAAGTAAACCCAAATTAATTTTCAATGTCTCTATTTTGATTTACCATCCCAATAACTAGATGGTAAGCATTTTTCATTTTATAAAAGGCGTTTCTAACATGGATTGTTTTTGTACCTTATCTACAATGCCTTCCGTAAATCTACTACATCCATTCAGAATGCTTTTAGGTGGATGAGTGCTTTTATGATTAATACATATCAAGCTCTTCCCAATCAATGCCAAAACAAATTTTTTACTCTTTAATACAGTAAAGTATGATTAGTGTTGCAAATATACCATAATGTGAATTAGAATTATGAAGTCATAATCGATGGAGGTGCTGACACCTGAGTTGGGGGCAAATTTATACAGTACTGAGGTAAAATAAATCAGTGTGAGATTTTAAAAAAAAATGCTTTCAGGACTCAAAGAATGTTTTTAAAAGCTCTTTCAATAATCCAATAATAATAAAAAAAAAGGAACTAGTTAAAATGTGATTCCTACATTTCTATTCTAGAGATTGCATGTTCTCTCTATATCAAAAATTTACTCTAAAACGAAAAAAAAAAGTTTGTCTGAATAATGAGTATATTTTGATAGCATTATTTAAAGTGGATACCTCCATATCCACTTTAAACAGTATCCAACCCATGGATGTTCTCTGTATTTTTGTTTGTTTTAAAGAAAAACTAAAGCATTACTTTTTACATACTTCTAATTAGTCATATTTCTCAGTTATTTTTTGAAAAAAATCAATGCAGTGGTATCCCTTGTGTTAATCAAATTATAAGAGCAACAGTTGAAAAAAATGGAAACTGCAAAATCAATCATTCTGGGTTAGAATTTGCCAGAATTAAGACTACCCTAACAGCATGTATTTCACAGTCTTGTGGAGCCAGAAACTGAACCCAGTCATCCAAAATTCAGTCTGATGATTTAGTCTTATTCACAGTACATCATCTGATGATGTACAGCCTTTTGCTGCTTGACCTAAAAAGTTATGGCCAACTAGCTGGTTGCAGCTACAGAGATAAATACAACGCACTGTGATTTATACATTCATTTACTGAACATTTGGAAACTGGATTCCTGGCAAAAAAAGAGATGGTTACAGGCAGTTCAACCAAGAGGACAATTTTAGCATCTTTGTTCTGAAAGATCACAAGGACGTGGCTAAAACTTAGGCTAGGAGAAGAGTCTGTAGTTATGCAGGATGAAAACTGTGATTGTCATTCGCTAACAGGAAGAATTTTGTCAGGAGTAGAAGGAGACAAAGGTTACGTGGCTAGCTTGTATACACAAACTTACAACCACACTGGAAATATTCCTGGATTTAGACTAACTAGCTAATCACCTGAAAATAATGTTTGTTTCTTTTATATGCAAGGCATTCTATTCTTAAAATATCCTATAACATGATACGCTTTAAAAAAAATCTAAAATTAATGACATCTTATTCAGAAACTAAAACAATGATGGATTCCTCAGATTGCAAGTCTGAAACATTTGTGCAATCTTTAGAATGTGTTGAATCTGTAGAATCTGTTGAAAACCTGTGATTTGAACATACTGCCCCTTCTCAGGTCCCAGGCAAGGCTAACTGACTTATCTGAGGGAGCAGTGACTGCTGCCTCCTATCAGAAGTTTCCTGCTCTATCAGGCTGACAAGAATGTACAGTCTAGCTGGAGTCCTGAAGGCAAACATCCAAGGTCTGCTTTTCACTGCAAAGTTAAAACTTGGGGATTGGGACTCATCTGTGGTTCACTGACATACGACTTTTTTTTTTGCTGTTTTTCTTTAAAAAAGAAAAAACAACCAACCAACCACCACCAACAACAAAACACAAGCTGGCTATCCTATCAAGTGCAAAGAGATTACTAACGTCTAATGAATTTACCCTCTAACTTGCAGGTTGATTAATGCCCTTCAGTATTTCTCTCACTGTCTCCTGAGTATTCTGAAAAGGTTTGCCCTAGGAAAAAAGTGATTTCTGAATCCTTCTGAATTAGGATGGGTGTGGATGTGATCTCATATGTTTGTGTGTTCCCCAGAAAAGTACTGATCCAAAAGCAACTGCATTTTCAAGTAGTGCTTTCCTTTCTGATCTCTTATTCAAACTGTGTTAACTTGTGTGGACTGAGTTGTGGAAAGAAATCTTCAGAGAAGTTTGCATTCCTCCATTAAGATACAAACAGTACTTAAGTTCCTACAATTTGATCTGAATAATGTTTCACTTAAAAAGAACTCTCTCTCAGATATGGGTGTAAACTTTAAATGGATAGTTAGAAATATGCAATAAAGAAAAAAACTACTTCAACCATTTGCAAACAGAAAATTTAAATGTTGTTTTTTGTTTTTGTTTTTAAAGTCATATGGCTATAGAGAATCTGAGCAGAAATGATTAATATTTGAATTTGAGAATAACAACTTTTTTGGCTGATAGTTTACTACATGTGGTTATACAAAGAGGATAGAAGCACAGAAAAACAGATTTCCCTTGGAGGTTTTAACACACATGGACCCTCAGAGATTACACATCTAGAGATGGTGCAGATGTTTTGATTTTCTGTTAATTAGACTGAATATTTTACTTATTTTGATGAATGTTCTGGTGCTTTAGACTACTGATTGGGTAGCAAGGTAAATGCTAGGCAGGCTGTTATATATGCCGCTAACATTATGACCGAAAACATTATGACTCTAAACACATACCTTACTTCTTCCCCTTCTTTATCCTTAGAAAGGAATAATTTCCACTAGGCAGATAGAAGAACAATCATTTTTGCCTCTAATGACTCTAAGTGTTAACATTTGTGGTTTTTTGTTTTTTTTTTTCTTCTAATACATCAATGGCAACAATCAGCTAGAATGGTTACAGTAACTTAATTTGAAGTTACATAACTGTGCTATACGGTAACTATTGTGCTTTGCCAGGAATATTTAATTTGATGTCCAAGTACTTTTGCCTACAAGAAACCCATTTTCCATTTTAACTGCAAGTTTAGCAACAAGTTAAAGTGAATAACTAGCTACTTTGAACTTTTGGGTCCCATTATGCACACAAGTTATCTACTCTGAAAAGACATCACATAAACATGCCAAATTATTCACTCCTGTGAAAAAATGTTTTTCATCTGAATTATAACTTAAAACATTTTCTGACTCTAGAGAAACTGAAACTTGAAAAGATAAAACTTAAAGCTTAGGGTTTTTTTTTTTTTTTCTTTTCTTTTTTTTTTTTTTTTTGCCCAGAGCATATGTTATATAAACACAAATCCCTAAAAGGTGCCAAGAATTGTCCCTCTGTTTTTCTAAATGATCATGTGTGCAGTCTAGCTGAAAAGACTCATCGATTATGTCTACATAAACAACAAAAGCCCTTAGAAAAAATATCTAGATCAAAAGCCTGTCAAACACTGAACAGGAAAGAGAAATCCTGCTTTAAACATGGCCTCTTTCAAGTCTGAATTCAATCCCATGAAGTAAAAACAAAGGATTTCATAATGAAAGGTATTTAGAATTACTTTTTTTTTTTTTTTTTTGGAACTTAACCAGAGATTCCTTTTTTCCTATATATTAACCTTTCTCTCATATATATCTATATATACTGAATACTGAAAAAAATAGTTCTCAAAATTTTAAATAGTGTAGAAATGTTTCAGTCACAATTCACTGTGTTCACAATGCATATTCCCTGTTATTTCAATTAACAAGTGATCATGAGATTTTTACTCATATTATTGATTTCTCTTTGTCAGTGCTCTAGCAAGATCCACTAATAACATGGCAAACACAATTAAGTTCTTCATGGATGAGATTGCTGTATGTTTTTTCTCAATTTCCTCATAAAACAGAGAAATGATTGTAACCTTTACTCTGTATCATTACCCTAGGTTAGTAAAAAAAAAAAAAAAAAAAGTCTAAAATACAGTGCAAGTGACTTCTAAAACTGCCCTTGTTTCCAAGAAGTAAAAGAAATAGAACTGGTACATATGTGATATAATATAAGCCCCATATTTGACTTGCTATTTTGTTATTAATAGACAAATGTGGTATGATTTACAGTATACCATTAGTGATCTGTTTCAGAGTAGCTCATGACTTGATAGATCCCTACCTACATATATCAGTAATAATATAAACCTAACATAAAATATGTAGGATATGTCTGTTACTAGTTGTATATCAACTGCACAATGAGAATACAGTTTTAACTTATGTAGGTCGCTCCAAAAATAATGTTTCCTATTTATTGCTATGGAAACTAAAACAGATATAAAAAGCTCAACAACACTATTGGATAGAGGAAACCCTCAGCTACAGAACACTATTTTTTCAGCACAGACATCACCAGCAATGAACAAGATCTGCACCAACAGAGATGATTCACTGTCGCTGCCACCACCTCACTGTGCTCACATTTACTGTTTGGTCTCCATCAGTGTTCAGCAAGTGTCAGTGGATGTCAATGGGCACAATTGTTTCTGCATAGATTAATTCAACGACACACCAGTGCTTCATATGCACTTCCAAGTCTGATGCCATTTTGTCAGACTGCCTCTCTTCTGCCACCTGTCACACAGCAAGAAAGTGTAGTGGAATACTGGTGGGAAAGTTCAACCTCTACTCTAGTCATGAAGGACAGTGCTGTTCACCAGGTTTGGCAAATGGATAGTTTGTCTCAGGAAGAATCAGTTTACATCCATAGTTCAAAACAGTATTTTTGCAATACTCATGTACATAATTTTAAATCAGAATTTTTTCACTGTAGTTGGGAGACTAATGGCATGTACTGATACATACTAAAATTTGCATTTCCTTTTACATATTTGGACAGATGATCACCTTGGATATTAAGAATAAATAAATGCATACCTGCCTGGTCTGTCAAAGATGCATAAATGGTTAGCAACAGATCTAGGCTAATGTATTACTGAGAGCTACGTTGAGTAATCAGTAGAAACTCACTTTTCACATAAATAACCTGATCAGGAGGTAATAGATGTCTTTGTATTGCAAAAAAATATTATCAAAGCAAAAGCATCAGTAAAGTGACAAGAAAGCTAAAATCACATTGATTTTCTCATCTGGTCACTGCTACCCTAATGCATTTAACTCCAAATCGTATCAGAAATTAAACCAGTCAACACAGAACATATACTTTCAGTGCAATATTTCAAGAGACATTGTGATATGCTACTAGTCAAAAATTAAATTAATTTATACTTCCTGTCTTCCCACCATCTTGCAAAAGAAGAGTCTAGTAAAGCATTGTCTATTCATTTTTAAAGCTTTTTTTTTTTTTTTTTTTTTAATTATTATTATTACTTCTAACACTCAGGACATGAGTTCATCATGGATACTTACATCTTTTCTTGCATTTTCCACTAATCACATCCAAGTATTTCATATTGATTTGCCTTATATCTGGAAAAAAACTTTAACTACTTTTTTCTGAACTTGCTGCATGTTTTTGGCATGTCTAAAGGAATTATCTCTTTGGAAAGAAATTAATGACACAGATCCAGCTTCAATAATTTTTCAAGGAACAAAGGTTGTAAAATTGTTTTCTACTGGAATGCTGAATTTATCAAATCACGTACTTGAGCCAATAGCATTTATCTTCGCTGTCATGCAAAAGAAAATGAGGCACCTACATTACAACAGAATCATTTTGCAGATCTTTTAGAACTGTGTGGCATCTGATTAAACTAATCCACATCTTTCTATGATGCCAAAATAAACAGTCTCTTTCCCACAATGTATAAACATTGTTCCCATAACTTGTCTTTGAAATGCCATGAAAAGGTTAAGTGACGTTTCATTATTTACCTTGACTAATGAATTGTTCCATGCTGTTTTTGAAAGGCTGTAGGTGCTCCTCTAGTGATAGCTGATAAACTTTTGCTGCTTCTGTCTCACATACTGAAATTGAAATAACAGATTAGTTTAGAAACGGCACATCATATGTATATCTGCACGTTGAAATAAAATACGCTCTTCAATTAATATACACCTAGTGAAATTGCCGGAATATGTTCTTCAAACACACTATGAAATATACTCAGGGATAGCTGTGTCATGACCAAATGTTTTTGATCAAAATATAATGATAACTCAAAGCCAGCATAACTGTTCATTTAAATGAATGATAGCAAGATTACCAAGAACACTAAATTAATTTGAAGGAGAAAGACAAATGTAAGGGGCTGAAAGACATAAGAAAATTACAAGCTCTGATTTCAGGTCATTTTCACGTATGTAGATTTGGGTTATAGTATCTCAAAACAAAGTTCAGGTGCAAAACTATCACCAGACATTAGGAGGAATCTTAATCACAGAATCACAGAATTGTAGGGGTTGGAAGGGACCTCTAGAAATCATCTAGTCCAACTCCCCTGCTAAAACAGGCTCCCTAGACCAGGTTGCACAGGTAGGCATACAGGTGGGTCTTGAACATCTCCAGAGAAGGAGACTCCACCACCTCTCTGGGCAACCTGTTCCAGTGCTCCATCACTGCACTGTGAAGAAGTTCCCACACACATTTGTGCAGAACATCCTATGCTTCAGTTTGTGGTCATTTCCCCTCATCCTATCGCCATACACAACTGAGAAGAACCCAGCCTCATGCCCTTGCCTACCACATCTTAGACATTTATAGAAGCAATCTGATCCATGCCCGACTCTTCTTTTTACAAGGCTGAACAGACCCAGGTCTCTCAGTCTTTCTTCATAAGAGAGGTGCTCCAGGCCTTTTCTCATCTCTGTCACCTTCTGTTAGAGTCTTTCCAGGGCATCCCTGCCTTTTTCATACTGGGGAACCCAGAACTGGACATAATACCCCAGGTGAGGCCTCACCAGGGCAGAGTAGAGGGGGAGGGTCACCACTCCTGACCTGCTGGCCACATGCATTTTAATGCACCCCAGGATCCCATTGGTCTTCTTGACCACCAGGGCACGCTTCTGGTTCATGGCCAACTTGTCATCCGCCTGGGACACCCAGGTCCATCACCTCAGAGCTCCTCTCCAGCAGATCATTCCCCAGCCTGTACCAGTGCATGTGATTATTCCTCCCTAGGTGCAAGACTCTACACGTGCTCTTGTTAAACTTCATCTGGTGAACCCATGCTGACTAATCCTTCTTAGTTAGAGAATAATAGTGCATAAAAACAGATGAGGGCTTGATGCCTACTAAAACCACAAATGTGGTTAGGTATCTTGTTTTGTTCAAAAGTAACTTAAAAAATTATTGAAGTGCAAGGACATTACAGTATAGTTATTACAGCTTGAACTCTGTAAGAGACCTTGGAGGAGGACAGTTGGGAAATTACTTCATCAGAGACATGGACAGGGAAACTGAAGCCAAAAGTATCACTCACAGATTTTGTCATTGGTGAGGTGGCATCACCATGTCCTCACAGACAAGCCAAGGTAATTCCATTTGGAGCAGCAAAAAATACTAATTCAAGCACATTTTTTTATTTACTCTCTGAGGGTTCTTTCGGAGAAACAACATCATTGCTATGTTTTTTTTTTTTATATACAGAAGGATAATTTCATTTTTAAAAAATATTTTGAAGCAGCTGAATTCACTACCATAATTATCTTCTATGAAAAAATGCATAGAATCCATCTAAATATATATATAGATGAGAATTATAGTCTGGTTTAGATTAGAAATTATACATAAAAGCTTTAGATGACTTATATTCTCTAGAAATGTGTGATATTCAAAAAAATACCAGAATTAAAAAAAAGAAAAAAATAGTTATCAGGTCATTCTAATCTAACCAAGCATAAATTTATAACCTGCAAACAACATTTTTTTGGTTTACAGCAACAGATGAATGACATATCCAAAAGATCACGTTGGTGGTACTGCAATTTAAGATAGTGATCCAGAGGTTCATTACCTATGACAAATGCTAGTCAGACACCCCAGCGTAGGTCTGTACTTAGTCATTCAAGCTAGAGTATGAAAAACGTAAACAGATATTATAGCAGTCACATTACTCTCTTGCACTCTGTTAGCTAAGCAAATTGATTCACCTTTACTATACTACTCATCTGGTCCCCTATTGGTCCCCTATGTCTGGAACAAATTTTTGGAGAATGCAGCATTAGATCTCAGACAATGTTCAATTGTCTTTTCACAATGTTGTGATTAGACCAAAGACAACTAGTGATATTGATTTTAAAATACAAATATACAAAGGGAAACTGATTCAAATCAAATAATCAGCAAGTCTAAACAAGCACAGTCAGGGTGTCACTAAAAATTTCAATCTCATTTTTATTTAGTTTATGAAATAGAAATAAGAGTAAGTAGATTTTTAGAAAGCAAAACAAAATTTAAAACGAATATATTCAATTAAATGGGTAAGCCTATTTATAGAGTAACTTCATGTACACGCACATTTAAGTGGGCAAGCCAGTAAAACCGTCACGTTGCTAAACTAAATATAAAAGTGCAATCACTGCCATATGTGAAACATTTCTAAGATTGAAGAAGTCTATGATTTTAGAAAGGAACAAAACAGAAACTGACAGTGCTCCTAACTGTCTCGCCTTCAGCATTAGAGTAAGGCCTTTGGTGTTTGGATACTCTCTCTCTCTCTTGTTTTATTTCATTTATTACCCTCAATTCCAATTATATTGTACTATATTGTGTTATTTTGCATTCTGATATATCAGTAAATTGGCTTTGCTCCTCAGAGTTGCCAGTGTTTTGTTTTAGGCCCATCTCCTTGCCCTTTCCCCCTTTCCCCTTCCCAGGGTGTAGGTCCCCTCATCCCATTTGTCACAGAATCAGGCTGACCCAGCCTGTAAACGATTGACAGCACTAAGTTTCCTTATTTTCCTGAGCACCAAGTTTGGAATCACAGTCTCCCTGCACAACCTGTGTGTTAGAGCACTCATTTATCATGTCTTGCGATTTGTCACCAGAGTATAAAATCACTTTATTTGGATGAAGTATTGTTATTCCTCACTGTAACTGAAGGAATTTTAAAGTTCTCATCATATGAAAGGAACGTAAAACACTGGACAGTTACCAGTATTTCGGCCTCAGTGCAGGAATATGATACTGAATAAATATGTCAGAAGTGTATTTAATAACTTCTAAGCAATGTGGACTTGAAACATGCATAAAAAATGTGAAAATGCCAATGGAGTGTTCCATATCTATTTTTTTTCCTTAGTGTTACAGACAAAAATATCAATCCAACAAAGCGGATCACCTAAACACCCCAGATATCAAAGGACTAGTTTGGCAAAGTAGATTTCCTGCAAAGAGTTTACAAAAGCTTTGTCTGAAACAAATGCTTATACCTTTTATGAGTTCTATCATTTTAAGTTAAAACTTGCTCTATTACCATCTCTATTCTCATAGGTTCTGTGAGCAACATAGGATATGTGAGCAACAGGGCTAGGACAGAAAGTTCCAATTACTTAAAGCAGATTTTAAATTTTAATATAATGCAAGAATGGAATGGAATTCAAGGCATCCTAAATGAGAATCATGTAAACAGGCATAAAAGCCAAACACTAGGTAGAAACTTATCTCAAAAACTGGCACTGCCCAAACAGGAACAAAGAAAGATAAGAACTTCATATTGCTTTATACAGCAAAGATTTCAGGTCTCTTGGCTACTCAGTCTACATGCATTTACCTGTACATAACATTCCAAAGACTTCACATCCTAAGTGGAGGTTGGTACAAGCAGAGACATCTCTTTCTCAACCTTCTAAACAGTTATTAACCCATAAGCAATATTCAAAAAATGGACTAGCAGCCCATCTAATTTTTTTTTTTTTTTTTTCTCACACGCTGCAAAGAACTGTGGCTGATTTTCTGGAGAAGCAATGCAACCAGGTTCCTGTGAGAGGAACTTTGAGTCTCGTGTTTTTCACACTGGTACATTTTAGCCTATACTTACACAGGCCTCTAAAAATGGAAATTGATGAGAAAATAGAAAAACAGTAACTAGTTTTTTGTTTTTTTTTTTTAATGCAATTTCACCTGTAGCTGCTAACTCAAGAATCTCATCACATTCACATCTTCCACGTTAAAATACAACTGATGTTCTTTAAACTACTGCATTACTCTTAAAGAAAAAGAATGCCACTACTTTAGATCAATATACTAAAACCTTACTAAGTTTCACAGCAGTCAAGTTTGAAGAAACATCTATATAGAGTCAAGAACGGAGGTGCAAAACATTCCATACATTGTACTCACATTTCCATTAAGTGACTTCAGTAAATGATCTAAAATATACCTAGCTCCTGCATCAAAAATAGCAGGGCATGTCTGTTTGCTTTTAAGAAGAAAATTTTTTCAAGATTTGATGTATCTTTTTAATAGATGATTTCCAACTTCTTCTGTTAGATGCTAAATTTTAGTTACAGGAAATTCAAATCTATGCTAGCTGGGGACAGCTAATGAACTGATTTGGGTTGACCACGCCTGAGACCACATATTTACCTGTAGAAGTCCTACAGAACTTAGATGGATTTTCAAGATGGTTGCTATTTAAGATACTTGAGAGAACACAAGCTGTGCTAAGACTTTAGAGAATATTTAAGGTTTTAAGGATATTTTGAAACTATGTCCTTGATTTTCAGAGGTTCTGAGTACTCAGAGTCCCACAGGACATCTCCCTGAATCCAGCTTATCTGAAAAGAATATAACAGCATAACCACTGTTTTCACAACTTTATCAGCAATTTCTTATTTTTTGCAGCTGCAAACTGTGACTTTAAAAGAAAGTTTAGACTTTATCAAAGGAGAACACTGGCCTCATCAAAAGAAACTGATGAATTCAGACACATGTACAGAAAGAGCTCTTAATTAAATAATTAATTTTTTAATTGCAAAGGCTTGTGCTAAGAACTGCTGATTTTTCAAGTGATTCCATAGACAGCTCCTTGTTTGGAGTTTTAAGGACAGTAATATATGACTCACAGATTGACTGAAAGCCTGGCTTTAGTTTACATCTGTTTTAGGTTTAGGAGTCTGCATGCTGCATAGCTGCAGCAATTAACCCCTTCAGTAATAGCTGAACAAACAGCTAGAACTTTTGGATGCACACTGCTAATAAGTAGGCAAAAGTGAAGGTTTAATTTGGCTAAGACAATAGTTGCTTCTGTAAAGGTAAATTAAACAGATAACGGAAGAATTTAGCATGCAAGCATTAATAGAAGATCTAAGAGTGGATGCAATCTCATTTTGCAAGATAATCCATGGACAACACAACAGTCAACATCTAAATAGTTATTAAATCATTACATGAATAAAAATGGTAAGGAATCAAAGCATATCTACTACCTCATCTCTTTCAGTCCCCCCTTGACAATACCCCAAACTCAGTTACAAGTCTTTCTACTGGGTGAAGTGGAACTTCCAGTTCTCTGATTTACACAACAGGTCTTAGATGTATAACTTCTGTGGCTACACAGCCAAGTTGAATGGGTAATTCTAGGTCACCCTAAGAAGCAATGAAAAAATTGGAAACATACCTTTCCAAATTATTGTGGGTTTTTTCTTGGAATACACTTGTTAAAATATAAAGTGCTCAGTATTTGCTTAATAATTTATAAACACTTTCAGTCACGTTCCTTTCAAACCTAAGAGATATAGCAAGCCATACTGCCTGGCTTTATTTTTTATTATATTTTATTTATTTATTATTGATGGAGACTTCACAATGACTTCTCTGCACTCATGGTAGAAAAAAGAAGCATCACTACAAAGCTAATACTTAAATTATGAACATAATATTATCACTTATAATTAGGTTACAGTCTAATTAAGCATTACAATACTATGGCATATATGCAACCACTGACTGGCTCAATTTTATAGCAGTCTATTATATGGTATTATTCATCTTTTCAACATTTGACTAGTCAGATTTATTTTCTGCCTTACATTGTTTCTAATTGCATTTTAGCTTCAGTGAAAGTTTTTCAATAAATGACAATTGATGAATCGGTTTATGATTTTCATGAATAAACTAACTATTGTAAAGCTAAAATGCTAACAGGCAGCCAAAAAACAGCTTCTAAAAAGTCTTAACTTGCCATAAGTGCTTCATGAATAACTCTCACTGTCATTTTCATGTACTAGTTCTTTTCCAAACAAAATATATGTACTGAATATATGTACTGGCCACAAATTCACTATTTCCCTAAATTGCAGCTGTGTATCCAGACAGTGTCAAGAGCACTGAGCAGATGAAAACATTAATTGATCTGGTACGTATTTGGCATTTCTTTCTACCCCAGTTCTATCATTCTGAAGTGTCTAGAAAAATACACTAATACTGAATGCACAACACAGGTCCTAATCAGCAAGAGTCACGTAACATTCTTGTGATCCTGCATGTGCAGTTTTCCTTTATATGGGGAGTTAAGTCATGTGACAAATGCTAAAGTTTTGTCCCTGGAATGACATAAGAACAGAGTCATTCCTAGGCATGACTGCATCAAGGAACATTGTTGACAGCCAGAAGAGATCAAAAGCAGATCAAGTTGCTTAACAAACTATATGCCACTGAAGTTTAAAAGACTAAAGTAAGAATCCTGGAGAGGTGTGAAATCTGGGGCAACAGATGGAGCCAAACTCAGTTTGTGAACAAAAGGCTTTACCTGTTCTTTGGTCTGCTATTTCTTATCAATAACCTACCATATTAACTTTAACCCTGGGGTGTATAGTATCTAAAAACAGCAACAATGTCTGAATAATTTGCACATCACATGGTTATAATAGCTTCTGCTACACAAGTTTACATGACTTTTTTTCCCTACAGCTTAGCTGAAATGTAAATTTCTGCGTTATTTATCCTGGAATAAGTACACATTGCACCTTCTGAAAGTTTTTTGGACTTAAAATTGAAATTTTTCGTAATAAACTTCATCCAGCTTTACTTATTTTTGTTGTTGTATTTATTTGTTATTATAAGAAAGAATCCTTTTGGGACTGCTTTCTTCCATTTTTCTAAGCGTGATCTCACCATGCATATACCACGCAGGGTATTTGAAACTAATGTAAACCAGTGATAGTACCAGTAATGCTATCTGTATATTTTCAGTGACTAAATTAAACAAAAAGCAAACATGTAAACAAACAAAAGGAATAAGAAAATGTGAAATCATCTCATAAAATATTCTACGTAACCACAGATAAAAATGGGGTCACAGCTACAGCCCACATCTAACTGCAGAAATGGAACACAGTTATAGGCATCTATTTCCCTCATTAAATTTGGTGATAATCAGTCTTTCTCAAGAATAGTCAATACTCATTTAGTTGCAATGACTTCAAAAAGTGAGGATCATATTTAGCATTCTGTCATAATTTGCTTAGAATCTTAGCTCACTTACTGCTCAGTCATTTAATGAGACACTCAGTAGTTTTTCAAGTGGTAAGATTCCAGATATACATTATTAAGTCTGACAGTGTGCTTGAAGGAAATGAAAAGGAAAACCACTTTGAAGTCATTTTAGCCATTCAGCTAAAATCTGCATTATTTTAAAAAGACCAGCATTAAATTTGGCTATGCTGTCACACACAGTGTGTTACAATCAAGCAATTGGAATATGCAGAAGAGGTAGTGAATCCTCTTGGAATCAGAGCTTTCTTTAAAGTAATTCATTTTAAATTCAGGGTGACACACTTCTTTGAAGAAGAGACATTAAAAAGCATTTTGCATCATTCAGAGTTGATAAGAAAGCCATAAAATTGTTGCCTCATATCCAGAAGAGGATGCAGAAGGGGCCAAAGCTATTTCCTAAAAATGTATTTCCCAAAGGGAGTGGAGAGTCATGGTGTCTGCATATATTCCTCCATTTCATTAACTAGAGAACAGAGCGACAATGGAGATTCAAGCCTAAGGGCTGGGTCTGGGAGCATAGAAAGAATTTGCCTGAAGTCTTGTGGCAGAGTAAAGCGTGTAATTTCCATTTTTACAGAAAGCTGTCTTTGATCACTACACAGTGTAGATTTATTCCACAAGTGATTTATGTCTGTGTGCAAATTTCAACCTTGATCTAAAAATATTTAAGCCCTTGTCCATACTTTTGGTGAACTTATGAAGGATAATGTCTGCATCCCTAGAAGTTCTTGTGCCTGAATTCAAGTACCTTCTATCAGTCAAAGCTAAGCATCTTTCCCCTCTGTTTGTAAGCCTGGAGTTTGCCCCTCACATAATCTGAAAGTTGCAAGAACTACAGAAACAGTTTTTCTTAGGGCTGAATTGTGGGATTATTCAGGAGACCAGCTGGATACTGCTTCAGTTTGCTCTTCAGTATCAAGTGATCTTGAAACAACTTTAAATTTCACTTCTAAATATTTGAAATAAATTTTAAAGAAAGCATCCAGATAAGATGTTTGTTAATTGAAAGAAGTGGTAAGATTTTACTTTGTAACAGTGCCAAGCTTTTATTTTAATACAGAACCTTTCATTCTAGATTGTTCAGGCATCAGTGATTCACAAAGTCATTCCATGCTCTCTAGACTCTAGACCATTTGATACATTCAGTAAAGATCTCCATTCCCTCCATTGAACTCTTCTCTCCATTTAGCATAATGGTATATACTTGCCTAGTCTGATGTAGATCTTCAGCAAAAATACTGAAGATCATGGATGCTGCTGGCTAACATTTTCACAAACTCATTATCTTATTTAACTTAAACTTTGTGCTCAGTCCCCAATGCTATTAAGAAAAGTGCTCTATGTGATCTTTAAAGAACTATAGTAAATATATTTTAAGAAGCTGAGTTTTAAGAAATGCCATTCTACAAACATGAGAAAAAAAACCTGAAACAATTTCTTTGCATATTGTATTTTAGCAAAGTTCAGTTATTTCAATGTCTTTAACAACTTTTTCTTATCAGCTAGACAGTACTTGGACCTAATTCTCAAATATTTTTGTCATGGTTATGGTCCCACGCTTTGAAATTTTTCTTGTGGTGAAAGACTCAGTTCACACACATACACACAACAAAACAGTGATGTTTTGTTCTAGTTTTGAAGATTTTACCTAATTGGTTTGATGATGATCATTTTATTTTAGCACCCTCTTCAAGGTTATATACATAAAATAATGAATTATTATAATTAAATTGATAAAATAATGGTCACAAAGCAAAAAAAAAAAAAAAAAAAAAATCAAGGAAATAAATGCTTACCTGAGGAATCAAAGTATAGACAACTACTTTTATACTGTCATATAATCTCTCTAAATGATACAAAAAAGTAGTAACAGATATACATTTGAAACATATAATTATCACTTAATCTAATTTCAGTACCTCGCAAATCTTTCTTCATTTTGCGGAGATCCTTTTGAAAGTCTTCAAATTTCAGCTGTGAAGCCTGAAAGAGATCTTGTGGTTCTGGAAGAGGAAAGATGCATTGCTCTTTTCCAGCATCCTGACAACAACACAAATATGCAGTTACATAGTGCTCACTACACTTTTATTTAATAAAATATAACACAAAGAACATGTGTGCATTTTCTTATCTCAGTCAGCAGAAAGGCAAATTCAGTAAGCTGATTTTTGATCTTGAATTAAAAAAAAAAATCATCCTCACTCACCTCATCAAAATTACGCAAATAGTATGAGACAATATAAGATAAAAGACTTCTGCTGTTGTCCTGTGTAAAAGAGAAAACAGTTGTTGCATTATTAAGACACCCCAGGGAAAAACATATCAGAAACATTCATTCTACGTACTATTTTTGTTTGTCTTAGGGGAGGGATTTCACTTAAACACAGACAAGAAAAACAACAGAAAACTCTGAACTCTTAAACAATCATTAAAAACAGTAACAGAAAAACATGTTGCAACACTTGTGTAAGCCATTCCTGATTTTAGAAATGTAGTTAATTGCTAGAAATCTTTGCATGTGAAATTTCTGAAAAAGAAACTATTTCTATGCTGGTGTACACCACTTACATGAGTAACATTAAGAACTTCTTGTTCATCTATAATTAAATGTTAAATAAACCAATAAAATTATTTTTCTAAAATAGTTTTTGACTTTGTTGAGGAAATTACTTTCTCCTTATTTCCCATATATAATGGAACTTCAGCAAGACATCTTTGACTTGAAGAGGGCTTTAGATAAAATTATGTTTTCAGGTGGAAAAATGCATATTATGAGAATTTTTCTGACTGAACAGCAACAAGTGAACTTAAAACGTATTTTGAAATTGGAAGGTTAATGATCACAGTATTTGAGTCACCATATCAAATTTAATGCACCTAAATATTCAACTAAGTTCTGAAATTGGTAATGTATCTAGAGTTCATAAAGTAAGCTGCCCAAGACATTCTATGACATCATTCATATAATTGTTCCCTTGGCTTACTGCAGGAACAGACACACCAGAATGAAATTTCTTTAAAATAAGTAATTGACATGATAAAGCTAGCTTACTCATGTTATCTTATACAATAGCTAAAGCACATGTATTTAGGGAAACAAGCTCTTATCTTTCTACCACTTTCAGAAGAGCAGAACTTGATAATCACAGAACTGGAGGTGTTGGAAAGAAACTCTAGTTGAATCTCCCTGCTGAAAAAGGTTCCCTAGAGTAGGTTGTAAAGGATATTGAGTATCTCCAGGGGAGATTCCACAACTTCTCTGGACAACCTATTGTAATGCTCTGTAACCCTCACAGTTAAGAATTTTTTCATCATGTTTGTATGGAATTTCTTGTGTTCTCGTTTGTGTTCACAGCCTCTTTTTCTGATGCTGGACACCGCTGAGGAGTCTTGCCCCACCCAATTAATCCCCACCCTTTAGATATTTATAAGCACCTCCAATCCAAGCTGAACAGTCCCAGGTATCTTAGTCTTCCCTCATAAAGGAGACGCTCTGAGCTCCTGATTGATTCACTAGACAGATTTTGGGCTAATTTAAAGTCTTAAGAATTATTAAGAATTTTCTTTGATACACCTTTCTAAATTACACACTGTTAATTTAAAAATGAAAGAAGAGTAATTTGTGAAAATATATTAATATTGTAAGGCCTACAGAAAGTCTCAAATCAACTTACACTGCTCTTGACGTCTTTCAGTTTTGGCAGGATGTCTAGTCCAAACCCATCAGCCTGTCCTCGTGTCCTATTTCCACCATTCATGTAATTTCCAAAGGCAAGAACCAAACCTAAAACCTGCATAACTCCAGACCCATTTTTAAGTGTCTACAAAAGAGAAAAAGTGAGGTACACAAACTTATATAATAGTATTAATATGTTGTGAATGGATAACCTTTCCTTCAAAACAGATATTAATTTAAACACAGTATGTATATACTATTCAAATATAATGTGTATATATATATAACATAAATATTATTTATACAATCTGAAAACAGCATATCATAAGAGGTGATCTTTTAGGAAAAAGGAAACAGTAATTCGTTAAGTAGCGTTGGTGTGAATTATGTATTTAATTTAGAAGTGGCTTTTGCAACAACTCCCTAAAACGCCTGTTAAAAACACCTATTTAAAAACAAACAGAACCTTAAGAGGTAAAACAAAATACTAAAAATAGTTATGGAAATACTGAAAAAACTTGCATGTTAAAGCTATGTTATTTTGTTTATGTTTTTTTTACCCCCCTCTCCAAGGGACTACCAAATTACAGGAATCTCTTCCACCTAAACACCTAGATTGCCTTCTCTCAATCATTTTATAGTTGCTATTATTGAGCTGCACACTTCTGAAAACCAAGCAAACATAAGGTGAATTGAACTGTTATTCCTTTGGAAGTGAATTACACAGTCATTATGAAGAGGGAAGATTTTGCTTTGACAAAGGGAAAAGGTGCATTCTTTTCCCGAGATTGATCTGCATTTATAGTAACAATATGATATAGTTCAGTTCCAAAAGCTAATCTTAAAATTTGCTTTGATGTTGATATGCGATCATAAAACATTTTATTCTCCAGGACTGCTGTCCTTCAGATGTAATGAGTACTTAGAGTAAATAAAGAAAAAACTTGAAATATGAGTACAAATTAATAAGATTAAATATCAAATATATACCTATAAGTCATTATGGAACATAACCTACCTCACACAGTTTCTGTAATAATTCAAGTTTGCGATGGATTGAACAAATGCTTTCTGAAAATGTTGACTGAAACAGAATGCAAAATACACGTTCTGAAAAGTTGGGAATTAGGGAGAGTTCATAGAGGAACCTGTAGAAATGAACAGAGAAAATGATCAAGGGTTTCAGAAGTTGTTTTGATTTGTTTTTCTTTCTTTTTTTTTTTATAAGCTATAGCTACTTTACAATAGCATGCAACACGTTCTGAAGTGAATTAAATTATAACAGTATGTTCTTACTGTTCTGGTTTATCCAAAGACTTGGCATGTTCTTTTTCCTTAGATGCCTTGCTGTGCTTTTCTATTTTTTCTAATTCATCTGATTGTGCTCTCTGGAATAAATAGAACAATTAAAAGTGTTACTTAAGTGTTACTTAAAAACCCAGTCAAAAAACACAAATAGATATGCCGTTGTCACTAATCTTAATTACACATTTTTCTTTTCTTTCCAGCATATGCTTAC
Organism: Callipepla californica brunnescens; assembly: GCA_023055505.1. Lineage (NCBI taxonomy): Eukaryota > Metazoa > Chordata > Aves > Galliformes > Odontophoridae > Callipepla > Callipepla californica. The sequence continues at coordinate 33,900,070 of JALIRH010000003.1, read as the reverse complement.
AGTGGAATTTTAAGTCCACAGAGAGACATTAAACAAAATTAGATAAAATGGAAATGAGAAGAACTTCCTTATAATATCACTGACTACAGATAATATGCAAAAAATAAAACAATAATTCTATTAGACACTGAGAAAATAGTCTTCACCTCCACTTCCTATTCTTTGTCTGTTTATGAAGTCACTGGATCAAGAATTTTGTTCGCATTGTATTTTCTTTCCAAAGCATTTGAATTGCAATTGAATTAAGTCTGGTCCTTAAATTTATATAAATAATAACTACTTAAAAACAGCAACAACAAAAACTAGACAACAAACAAAATCAACTAAAATGAAAATATATTTGTATTGTATATTGCAACTAAAACTTTAATTCGTATTTGGAAAAACCATAGAACAACAATAATTAGTTGAACTATGATACATGAGAACTACTGTATGTATATATGGAATAAAATTATCTTCATTCTTTTTTGTCTTCATGAGTTTATATTAACGAGTGTGAGCAACTATATGTAAACTGTACAGTTCCTTGGAGGACTTTGTGGTATTTTGTACTGTTCTTCAGTATTTTAATCAAAAGAGCTTAACTTCTTTTCCCGTTCCATACTGTAAAATCAAACAGCATGGAAAAGAATAAAAGTGGAATGGAAACATCTCCTTCTAACTCTTCTTTTAACATTTTTGTTTTCAAAATAGATTCAAAATTAAGTATCTGTGCAGGAGTGAAAGAAAATATAGCAAACACATATACATTTATTTCTCTAGGAAAACTCTACATACATTTTTAAACTTCACCACAAAATTCAACAGCAGCTGCAGAGAATCACATTCTAACTACATAATGCCAAAGTTCTAAGACTGTATCTACTTTCTGTCTTTCAAGATTTTACACAACCAATGGAAGAGTTAGGGAACTACCTCAGATTGTACTGCCATAGCTCCATCTACAATTTGAAACTAGAAAGTCAGGTTTGGACAGTTCTTCCTGAGGTTGTTAAACATCTCACATGAAAAGGGAAAACATTATCATGAAATCATAAGATGAAGAGAGTCAGAGAGTCAGAAAAAAACTGAGAGTTTCTCTAATCAATTGAAGTCTAGAAATGACTGCAAGGCTATCCATCTCAAATATTATATATCCTAGTATTTACCCAGGGTTCCTGTGATTCTTCAAGGTTCATCTTCTAAGTAGTCTGCTTGCATCTATGAAATGCTCTAACAGTATTGGAGTAGTAACATTTCTAACAACTTTTTTTCCTTCAGCACTAAGATTTGTTCTTAACACTATGATATTATAATGCATCTGCAGTATCTGTTTCACAGAATCATGATGTAGTTAAGGTGTGAAGCAACCTCTGGAGATAATCTAGTTGAACATTCTGGCACAAAGCAAAGGCAGCAAAAGGAGGTTCTCAATACTGCATCCAATCGGATTTCAGCCATCTCCAAGGATGGAGACATTTGATCAAACAAAACAAAGGGAGGGCTAGGAAAAAAAAATCAACAACTTTATTTTATTATTTTAACCCACAGAGAAAGCAACTTGAAAATATGAATGAATGAACTTGCTGCGGATAATTTTCTCCCCTCCCTTAATCACTTGTTACATTATCTTCCAGACTAATAAATCCAGTGTATCAATCACACTTTCCTAGATTAAGAAAACTCAAGGAACTAAGAAACCTTCGTTTTCCAGAGGCAATACTTCTGTATTATGAATTCATTTAAGTAAACTAAAGTACTTTAATATCTATTAACTTAAATACTTATTGCTAAATTACTTAATCTAAACTGGTTTCCAAGGAAAACAGCATAAACATATAATTTTTGTATAATTCTTATGTTCTATTAAAAGATAATATACATATACACATATGCATGCATGTATTTTTGGATTTAAAACAAATTGTAAAAAAAGGGAATAACAAAAACTGCTGCACCATACTACAGCTACTTACTAAAACACGGAATTAGTCACAAGCTAAGTTTTCTAGATAGAAAAAGTAACAACAGGACATTTTTAATTCCTGACATCAACTATAAGACGACATATTTCTCAAAGTATTACCCTCTTGTTCAAGCAAAATCAGAACTTCTGTTATCTCTGACACTTATAACTCCCACCTGCCTTCTAAACTGAAGGGGGCAGAATCCACCACCTCTCCAACAGCCTGTTTTGGCATTTTTTGCTATCCCCATCACTGGAATACTTTCCCTGATAGTTTATATAAATCTTCCACGCTGAAGTTTAAGCATTTGTTTTGTTCCAAAGGAGACAGGAGGCAAGGCCTCAAACAAACATATTTGTTCTACTCCAAAAAATGTCACTTCATTCAGGTTTTGCTTAGTAAATTATGACCTAGGTTTAAAATCACTGTTTTGTTTTGTTCTCTCACTTGTCCACATTCCATTCATCAAAATAAATTATTTAAAACACAACTATTTCTGTCATGCATAATGACACTGAATATGAAAACAATTTTTTATATGCATATGCCACAATAAAAATATGGCAAAGTTCCAAATTCTTACCAGAATGATAAGTAGCTACCATCAATGTATTCTTTCATTTTATGTGTAATTCCTGTGATCTGCTGTCAGAGAGTACTCTTTGAAGCAGTTTTTCACAGACCCCTTGGAAGAGCCACTTGGGCTTATCTTCCACAGACTTTTCTAGAACATCCTGTGAAGCACTGCCAAAGGCATATCTAAAATTGAGATACATGGTATTAACTTTTTTTTTTCCCTCCGCTTCCACTTTCTCTTCCTGTCCTCTCGTCCCCTCCCTACCTCACCACCCCTTCAATGCCTGCAATACTACTGCAGTACGAACTGAGATTGGTTTGGTGTTATCCACACTGTAAGAAGTTTTAATGCCTGTTAGAAATATTATTTGACTGGATATGAATGCAGCTGCTCTATTTACTCACTCTGGCATTTTCCTACTAATTAAATTGACAGACCCATAATTGGCTTACAACATAAATATGTATATTACCAAGAAAAAAAATGAGAATGTTGGGAATACATGAATACGCACATTATTATGCAATAGAGAGAAAGTTGAATTTTAAAATGAATTTTTCAATTTTTCTAACAGAGTTCACAATTAAATGCAAAAATTTCCCATTATGAGTACTACAGGTACCAATCAGGTGAAAGGCTTGCTCTTTTTTTTTTGTTTTTTGTTACTGAGCAGGTGTAAACAAAAGAGTTCTTAACTTCAAATAAACATCCTCACCCAATGGAAAGCTAAAGGAAAAAAAAAAAAAAGCTCCTATCTCATTTCTAATCAGTAAAAACTACTCTCTTAGCAATCTTCTCCAAGCTGAAGCCCTGTTCCCTCAACCTTTCCTCATAGGAGGGGTGCTCCAGCCCTCTGATCATTTTAGTGGCTCTCCCCTGGACCCGTTCTAAGAGCTCTGCATCTCTCCTGCACTGGGGGGCCCCAGGCCTGGACGCAGTACTCCAGATGGAGCCTCATAAGAGCTGAGTAGAGAAGGACAGTCACCTCCCTCTCCCTGCCGGCCACCCCTCTTTTAAAGCAGCCCAGGATATAGCTGGCCCTCTGGGCTGCAAGCTCACACTGCTGGCTCATGTCCACCTTCCTGACGACCAGGATCCCCAAGTCTTTCTCTGCAGAGCTACATTCCAGGATTTCTTCCCCAAATACGTATAAATACCAGAGATTGCTCCGGCCCAAGTGCAGCACCTTGTGCTTGGCCTTGTTGAGCCCCATTAGATTCACACGGGCACACTTCTTCAGGCCTCTCTGGATGGCTTCCCTTCCCTCCAATGTATCAGCTGCACTGCTCAGTTTGGTGTCATCTGCAAACTTGCTGAGGGTGCTCTCAATTCCCTTGTCTATCCTCTGAAAATAATGCCTCCTATTCCATTATGTTGGCCCACAAGTCAGAGGTGGATGTTGGCAATATGGCAGTAGAGGTTGAATCTTTGTACCAATATTTCATTGCATTTTGTTGTCATGCAACAAATGGCAGCAGAGGGACAGTCTGGCACAAAAGCATCTGACATGAAAGTGAGTATGAAGCAAAGGTAACAGAATTCATTTCTGTGGAAAACATTGCCCCCACTTGACATTCACTGACGCTTCTTGATCATTTCTGGAGATCAAACAGTGGGTGTGAGCACAGCAAGGCTGTGGATAGTGCATCTCTGCAGTAGAAACAATGACAAGAATGAAGCCACATTCCAGACAGTCATGCCCAGCTGACGCCCCTGAAGTGAAGGCCATCTTGATCCATGAAAATTCACTAACGATGGTGACTATATTGAAACACATTGTTTTGTAGCTGAGAATTTGCTCCATCAAACAGTGCTCTTCTGCTCTTTGAATTGGTTTTATTTCCATGGAAACTACATTGGAGGCGTTACTTTTGGAGTAACCTATGTATACACGTGCATATTCAAGCTGCTAATGTTTCTCTAGGAAAACCAATAGCAAATTTAGGCAGACTCACTGTTACTTATTTAATCTGTTACTTTCTGATTTTATATGCACAGAAAAACTGAGAAAAATAGCACAGCTATGCAGACTGTAAAACAAGCATTCCCATATGCTCTGGAGAGATCAAATAGCAGTGCTTCCCTGTTCTTGTTAGATAATCAAACTGTGCTACCCAATATCCTCTCTGCAAAGAGGACTAGAGCTTACTGAATGAGAAATTTCAGAAATCAATAAATCATTCCAAAGTAGGGCATATAAAGTTAGTCCAGAAAATACAAAAGAAAAGGTAAAGGTGTCGAATTAATGAGTGCATTATTAAAATTATAATGTGAGGGAAATGAAAAGTCTAGCAAAATATATTGGCTTTCAATGCACTTCTGTTTCTCACAGCATTGTCCTTCAGAGAATAAACAGAAAACCTCTTCTTTTTGGAATTTCCTTCACCATGTATTCAGGCAATATGCTCCAAGAAGGGAATGATATTCACTTGCTTCAGCTGAATGCAGAAATCCATTTCTAAAATCCACTTCTTTCAGTTTCGCACGTGACTGGCTTTAGAAAGTTTTAAACATGCCTGACTACATTCTGAATCCCTGATTTTGCATACCTACTAGTCAAATTTGCTCTGATGATAAGCACCAGACATGTATGAAGCCTCTGTCAGTTTATACTATTTTTTCTTACATTACCCTAGAGTAAGCCTTTTCTTTTCAGAATTAAAATCCTAATTATTTAGAGGTTTCCTCCAGAATAAGTAAAACTACTGTACCACAATTGAAATGATTGCTCTTATTAAAAACAATTGTTCGTTATTGAAAAGCACTCCTATATTAGTGAGGTTATCAGGGTAAATCAAAGGTCCGAAGTGCAAGGTCTGATGTCTACTGACAAAAAACTGCCACAACCAAAAACAAACAAAAAAGGAACACAGTTGATTTCTCCTACAGAAATTACACTAGCTACGAAAAAATGTGTGCTTAGTAAAAATAAATAAATAAATAAATAATGCACAAGGACAAATAATACAGCTGAACTGCTTACCATTACTATATTTCCTTTGGACAAAAACAGTCAGTTCAAAACTGCACACTTTCTTATGACTTGTCCATTTTGATGGAAATCCTAAATACTTTCATATGGACCTACAGTATTCCTACATTGTATGGACTTCCTCTAGTTACTCACATTCTCATACAGGGCTTGAAGGGTCTCTAGGTCAACCACAGAGTTGTCTAAGTTCACAACAGCTATAAAAAAGACAAAAGAAAATAGAATTAGTTGTCAAGATGATAATCCAGCTGTGAAAGAAAGACTAAGCACAATATCCACCAATAGTTTTTATGACCTACTGGTCATACAGCTTAAGGGTTTTAACTATATTAATGCCTTTAATAGTACAGTTCCTAACACTACGGGGTAGAAACCTGGTAGAGCCAGGTGTCAAGTGTTAAAGAATTCATCTCCCTGCCCCCAAACACATACACACGATCCCACGAGTATGGCCATAGCCAGAGATCAGAGATAAGCTTTACATCAGACTTTCACGGTCCGACTGAAAGCATTATAAAAATTTGTAAATCTGCACCACAGCCACACACACACTCACACAACAAAGCTCATTCCTGTCACTGGTTGGCTTCAGTCTTAAACTGATTAATCCATAAGTCAGCCAGTTGATTTCAAGACACCTGACAAGGGTCAAGTCTTCTATGCACTAAGTCGACAGGTTTAGTACAGATACAAAATATGCCTTTCCTGTTCCCAACCAATTCTGGCGCCACACGTACATTGTATTTTCTCAGTGTCAGAAAGTTGGTTCAATGAACACAGAGAGAGTGATTTCCATCCAATTACTCTTGATCAACAACAAAAAATTCAAAAAAGACTGAGGGACACTTTTAGGAATGCAACTCTGCCTTCCCACTGTTACCAGGATCATTTCATGAAGCGCAGATAGTGCTCGTGCAAACAAATGAATAATTATTCTTATCTAACACAAAGCAAGAATTATTCTAAAACTAGAATGTTTTAGTCTCATATATTTTATGTAACAAATTTTAGGACAATTTATTTATAAGACAAATTTAGTTTTCCTCACTCCAATTTCATTGAAATAAATGGCAATTCTTTAATCACACTACACCAATGCTATCCCCCATCCTGGCCTTTATAAATTTTACTTTCTTTTGTGATAAGGTGTTTTTATATCTATGTGTATGCAAAGATACAATATGTACATTTCTAGACTATTAGGATCAATCTAGATATTGTAACTTTGATCTGTGAGAGCAAGCTAGCACAAGGGTAGTTTCTGTCCTTTCAATTTATGTCACAGAGATTGTGCATACACCTAAAGACTACAGACAATATAATTCAAGTTCATTTGTTCCAATTACTTTAAAGATTTTAGATGTACCACTCTGAGTCTGGGACTCATCATATTACCCCCTTCCAGGCCTGATGCATAGTTTTAGCATAAGAATATTATAAACAAAGAAGAATTGATCTTGATTAAACTAAGCAAGGTACTCTGTATCTGTGTAAGTTTAAGGACTGAAATTAAAAAAAAAAAAAAAACAGGAAAAACTTAATTTTTCAGAAATAATACAAAACAAAACACACTTCCCTAGCCAAAACTTAAATAAATTTTAAAGATAATGACAATGTAGTTGTAAAAAATTTAGGGAGCAATGCTGTTATTTTGGGGAGGGGTCCATACAAAAATCTGCTACTAATTATTTGGAATATTTTAATTCTATCCCACCCCCTTTTAAGGGCAAATAATTGTGGCAGTATAGAATGAATAAGCTCTCTCAAAAGTACTTGACAATCTTTGTTACTCAATAGAAGTATCTACATGCTTTAAAATAAACCAACCTTGCCTTGTAAAGACATACGCAAATAAAAACTGGGTCTAGATTAGTTTGAGAGCTCCACTTTAAGAAAACACATGTGAAAGCACATATACAAACAGCTTTATTAAAAACAGAATATATGTTGAAGCTCCGTTTTTATTATCTCTAAATTTCAGGACTCTAAAACTTACACTTCCCCCTCTCCCTCCAGCCCCCCCCTTCGTCCCCATATATGAACATGCAGACCTTCAGCTATTTATTTTGACTTACTGGCTGTCTTCTGCCTGCTCTACACCCTCATCACTCTTCTTTCCAGAGACTGTCTACTCCTGCATTAAGAAATATTACATAAGTTCCTGTTCTGACTTTTGCTCAATGTTAAGATCACCCATGGATTACTTAGGGAGCAATAGAACACTTTTGTTTGAATGCTTGCATGAGATAAGAGAATGCCTGGCAAACAAAGCGGTGCCAGGTCTGTGTACTTTCAACAAAACAGGTATGCAGAAGAGTGTACATACTTCAGGGAGCCGCTTAAAACAAATCAGTCTGAGACAAGGATTTGGAGAAATTAGATCCCAGTATATATGTTAACCCTCAAAAAAAAAAAAAAGTTTCTATAGAAAGTTGTATATGTTTCTAAATAGCAAGCAAAGAACCCACTGGGAGTTGTTAACATTTACCATGGGATTTTTAATTCCCCCCCCCTCCCCCTCTGGAAATCAGGAGTTTAACTTTTGTTTCTCGGTGATACAGCAGCACTGTAATACGGAACATGATAGCTGGCAAAGAAATGACCGCTATTGCATATCTGCATATTTAATTCCCTTATGTGGACAGTATGAACTGAAAAAAGCAATAACGTTCTCATGCAGCCAAATTAACTATCTAAACATATATCTTGTCTCCTCTCCGCAATCAGCACAACTATAGACTTCAATAAAGGACAAAAGGATTCCATACATAGCAACTAAGTAAAGAAAGAAAATGTATGAAAGCTAAAATTAATGCTTATTTTCCCTCAAAATTTTCTGAACAATGCTATAGTTCTACTCCAGATGTTTGCACCCATCTGTGCAAGGGTTTATGAGTCTTGGGGTCAATAGATATTTCCATCCACATTACTATTGTGGAAGACAGCTCTTCTGATTGTTTCACAATTGACACTGCCATTTCCCTGGTCTTGACAATTACAAAATTATCTTTAATAGCCAGCACATCATCCAGTCTGTCAGTTATGTTCTTCAGCAGTGAAAAATATCAACTGTCTATTACTCTACTAGTAATGATTTTCTTTTACTCAAGAACTCAGACATTTCATTTTTATCTTTACAATTTCATAGTTCTGTTATTTCTCTTTTCTCATATCTCTGTTGTCACTGCTGTCCATAAAACCAACATCAGTTTAAAGTAATAATACTGTAAAATTACTCAATATGTATTTATATATATAAACAGTGTGTGAATAAATATATAGAAATATAATTAAATTTGAACAAAATATATTCAGATATGCAAACAAAATAAAAAGGAACTACTAACCAACAACTTTATCTAAAAAAAAACCCAAACATTAGTCAGATGATTATAGAACATCCTCCCAGAAAAAACAAAAACATTGAAGAGCAGTCAGAAAGAGCTGCTCAACAATGTAAAAGGCAGAGGAGGAAAAAAAAGAACATTTCAAATTATTTCTAGACAAAAATGAAGTATTTCTACCTAATTAAGTTAGAGGGACCTTTTTTTATTTTTTATTTTTATTTTTTTCCTATCCTGAACTTCCCTGACAATCTTATTGGTTGTATAACAACTAACACTGAAATTTGAACTAGTGCCTTTGGGACAGAAATGGCGCCTTTTTTTTTTTTTATGCAACTGCAGAAGAATATGGAAACTGAGCAGAACAGAAGAGTTTCCATTGTACCTCGTACTTCCACGGTGTGAATGAGAAAAATTACACAAATTAACAACAATAACTTTGACGCTAGCTTCAAACTGACAGGATAATCAAACTTATGCAAAATGACAATTATTTACTATTTACTGTAATATCAGTTAATTCACAAAACCATCTGGGCACTCTGCAGGATACTTCACCATGGAAGAAGATAATACCACTGCTAAAGAATAGAGATCAGTGTAAAGAAAGTGACTACGCTTAGAGGCATGCTTGAACTCAAAGAACAGAAGTACTTCCTCCTGTACATATATATTAATCTCTTTTAGATCAGAGAAGCACCTAAGAAAACCAAACACGATGAATCATCACAGTCCTTCAGGGGAACAGCTTATATATAATTAAATTTCGAATGAAATCAAAGCTGCTGCCAACAACTATAATAATGAAGAAGTAATACATGAGAAAACGCCAAGAGTAATTTGGAGGATGCACAAAGTATTCTCAGGAAGACTATAAAAGGACATAGCTGTGATATTTGTTGTTAAAAAAATAGATGGTTGATATCAATTATTTGCATGTAGACTTCTCCAAAAGTAATGCCTTCTGTTTATTTCCATGTAAACTACAACAGATACAAAAGAGCACTGTTTGACAGAGAAACCTCTCAGCTACAAAACATTGCTTTCCAACAGTCACAACCACGAGCTATGTATTTTCATCAGCAATGAGCAGGCACCTACACAATGAGTTCATAAAAATCTGCATGATCACCTGGAATATAACTCATCTTCTATGCTGTGCTTGCCACTGTAGAAATGCCTCACTGCACTCACATTCACTGTATAGTCTCCATAAATATTCAGCAAATGTTGAAAAATCTCAGGGGGGACATTTTTTCCCCACATACAAGAATTCAGTTACACACATTCACTTCATACTCACTTCTATGTCAGATGTAATTTTGTCAGACTTCCCTTTTGCTGTCATTTGTTGCACAGCAATAAGATGTAACAGAATACTGGAGGGAAGGTTCAACCTCTGTTGCCGTACCACCAACATAAGAAAACAGCAGGCATTACTTTCAGAGCAAACCCTGTGCATCTAGGAACATGTGAAATACCAGCTACCAATTAAAGAAATGTGACATCTGATATAGACATAGGAAATCTACAATTTAAATACACCACAATATCACAAAGTGTAAGAAAAAAGGCTGCTTCTTACAACCAACTAGAACCTTGAAATCCTTTTCTATTTACTAATCTGGAAATTCATTCTAAATGAAAAGGCCAACATTAAAAATTTCCTACTAAGAAGAATTTCAGAAAAAGATTAATCAGTAGAGTAATTCTGGATGCAGTTTAAATCATAGAACTCTCATTAGCACACTCTAATTTATGGTTGACTATGAGCAGTCTGCTACTCAGACCAATCCTTGGTCATATGTGCTTTCCTCAGGGTAGGATTCACACCATTCTCCCCTTCACTGTCCTTGTCAAATAGACTTCTTAAGCTTTGCTGTCCCTCCAAAACTGACTGAGGAATTCCAAGTCTTACTTTACTGATAACAGATTGAAGCTTATCTTCTCAACGACGACAGCTAGCTGAAATAAAACCATCTCAATCTTGCACAAGGAATTCTGAAACAACCTTGCTATACTCAGATCTATGCTTCCGGGAGGAGAACAAGCTCCTCCAATTTTTCATGCTGTTTTCCATCAGATACCTTCTCCATGACTCCAAAAAAACTATAACTCCAAGACACCACACCCCTTTTCCCCTCCTGCACATGGTTACTCCTTTGCTTTCTCATCTGCTCCATTTCACCAATAATTTTTCCAAGACTTCAAATCTCCTTTCTCAAGCATAAGTAATGGGCAGCCACTTCAGCACACTACTGAGGCAAACTGATTTTTGTCATTCATCACTGAATGACAGACGTAACTTTCATAGCGATGTACCATGGTTTTCTTATTCCTCACATCAGCATGGGGTACTTGTTTGGGGGTTTCAAGGCTGTTCCAGTACTGCATGACTAAGATGCAAGACTACAAGACACCAAGAGGCTGCACGTTCTAAGGTACCTTTCCCAAAGGCTAAATCTTATATCTCTTGAGTGCATATCATGAGTGAATAGTAAGCTACTTGCAGGCATCATATGGTGTCATGTACCTTGAATAACTGTTTCAGAGTTCATAAAAGAAAAAGCTGCTCCAAGGTAGTAAAACTAAAATGGTCAAAACACCAGCAGAAGACTAACACACTTGTATAACATTAAGCAATGGAAAATTATGATGCAATGAGAGAAGGAACACTAATAGAGGAGTATGCAGACAGATCTAAAATATTGTTGCTTAACAGCAACAACAAAAGGAGCAAATAATTGTGTTTGTTTGCTTATTGAATATGGAATAGAAACCTTCACTGACAAATGCCTTTGGAAAAATCTGCAAAACACTACATATGTCAATACAACCAAAACACAGATAAAAACCTCAGTGCAGACAATTCCACCAGGTTCCCTAGAATGATTGAACTATTCAATTCAGAAGTAGGAAAATAAATAAATAAATAAATAAATAAATAAATAAAATAAAATAAAATAAAAAAAAAAAACCAGCAACAACCACATCTTCCACAATGTTATCATGAAAAGAAAAAAAAAAAAAGCCAAGAGAGCCTTAGAAGATCAAAATACATTAGCTTCCTTTTCTGCCATGTAGATTATGGTACGACGCAATATCAAGGTACTTACCAAATAAACTCAGATTTAAATCCAAACAATGTTAAAATCAACTGAATTGCAAAATGTGCATTTAAGTTATCCAACTGGTCACATACTAAAAGCACAGCTTCATTAAGTGCTAATTTCTGCTCCATTTTCTTCCATGTGAGCTTCCTGATATTATTCACATAACCACAGGCATACTACTGCATCGTGTTTTTGTCTGTAATGCTTCCAATAACCCGGTAACTACTTCTTCATCTCAAATAACAAAAAATACAATATTTCTAACACAGAAAATTGAACAGGCCTCTCTGAAATAAACACTACATTCAGAAAAGTACGAAATATACAGTGCTAAAATTAAATGCTCCTGAGCTAATGGGGCATATACTACAGCAAAATAAACAAGAATAACAGCTAAAAAACGTTTAAAGATCCTCAGAAATTAAGTGAAATAAAATTTTTTGAACAAGAACATCCAGACTCACAGAACTTGAAGAAATAGCCCTGTTGATAATGTGTAGGATGCCGTTTACAGTGGGTGATTCACTACACCACACGCAGTCAGCATAAAATAAAACAATTTCTCACTTACCTCCCCTTTCTAGGTAAGTTTGTGATATGTTTGTTTCACAAATAATCTCATCTTTTCTAAAAGAAGATTAAGCGCACATAGCACAGTGCAGGCTAGATCTTCAACACAAGTACACACGCCATGAATCAGAGGCAAGAAAAAGCACTTTGAACTGCTTGCACAGTTTTCCTATGGTAGTAATTCACTTCAATCTAAAGTTTATGTATGAAGCTGGAATAGTATACAGTATATAAGTTTCCAGGCAGAAGACATGGATTAATCTGGGCTCTTGCTTCAAGATGGCTTTGAGGAACAGAAAATGCTTAAAAACCATCAAGAACTTGAATTTAGTTATATAATATTTCTAGAAAGTAATAAAACAAGAATTAAACAAAAATAGACATTTTTAAGCTTTGGTGTAACAGACACAGAAGTCTCCATTAAAGAGTAATCTTTGGTATCTTTTTTCCACATTGATTCTTCTGTTATAAATACACTTTGTCTTTTTAACCGATAGATCATATATGTATGTATGTATGTATGTATATATATGTATATATATATATGTGTGTGTGTGTGTGTGTGTGTATGATCTATATATATATATACACACACACACACACATACATATAAACATATATGGACCAAGATATAACAAAATATATTAACTATGTACAGTTTTGTAAACAGTTACATTACATACTTTTCAAACAGTTGCCTGTACCATTAGGGACAGATTTAGTGATCATATGAAGTCTGACTTTATACACCTATACATTTTGTTTACAAAAAACTGTACAAGCTTAGTTCTTAAAGAACAAATATATTTTGTTTGACTCAGTATGTCGCCTTCTTGTCTAGGCAGGAAAAAAAAAGAGACCAATGCTGTAATCCTTTCAGAATAAAATGTTTAAATACAAACATGATTGCCATTGTAGACTGTTTAATTTAGAGAGATTGTATTTCAGTTCTGGTTTTGAGAGGTTTGCTGATTTGACTATTGAGAGTACACTTCTATGCTTATCTTAATTGTTTAGATAAGATTTGTTTAAATTAGGCAGGTGAAAAAAACATGGGCATAGCACATCGGAAGACTAAGAAGAGACTGGTATTTTACTAGATTATGCTTATTTTAAACTACAGTGGATGGAAGAGCAAACAGTCTCAAAAACCTGCCAAGGTCTGGTCTTCAGGGAGTAAATCTGAAGTGCAAGATTGACTGGCAGGATCCTGAACGTTCAACAAACTGGAAAGAATTGCCACAGTGAATCCAAAACACTACTTAAGGCTTACTATGGTACACAAATGTAAATGACATAAGATAATTTAATAGATTATTTTAAAACATTGTACTTGATGTTTACAATAGGGTTTGTTTTTTTCTTTCTAGAAAGACTTCCTGTCCCTTAAATGTATTTTTAAAAATGTTTAATGAACGAGACCATTATAAAAAATTAATACAGAGATATGAACATAAAATGCATGCAAGAAATTCTATTATGGTAAATAAATTTACGGTTATAAAAATACAATACTAATTGGAGTTTTATTTCAGCATCAGGTAGAAGCACATTTTTGAAATACCTAGTTATGGTAGTATATTGTACCATAACTGTTCAATTTCAAGATTCTCAAGTGAAAATTTGACATACCTATTGATCATACCACAGTAGGGAGACTACCAGACAGGATATCTGAGGAGTATATCTTTGGGATGTTTATGGTACATACATTGTAAAAACAAGCCACAGAAAAGAAATCACATGCAGTTTTGACATTGTCTATTAATCTATCTGCAGATAATTTACAGATTCATATTTGTGGGTCGAGCGAAATAAAATTTGGGTTCCAGCATGTTACTATTTTCCTTTTTTTTCCTTTTTTTTAGATCTCTATGTTTTACTGCTTTTTGATCTGTATTTCAATTGCATTTTGTCAAAAGCAATACTAGTGTTGCTGGTGTAATCAAGGCTATTAATATACAGGTACATGTCAATCTTCATAGAACAAGGTAGCATCTCTTACTGAGTACAGTTAGAAAAAACTAGCAAGGTTTGTTTGGAACACGAAGAATTTCAACAATTCTGGATTCAAACTACTTCAATACTTGTGATAACTTTTTTTTTTTTTTTGTAATTTGAATTTGCTGGCTTGTGAATTAATTCTATCTTGCATAAGAGTAGCTCAAGGTAAACAAAGCCACAGCTCACTGAGAAGACCAGTCCAAATAGGCTAGCTTACTTAAAAGCTCATTTCAAAGATCGAGGCAAAGAAAACATAAGATGCGAAGGAATATATTTATGCAGGATCATCCCATAGGTTTAATAGAAAAGATGAATCCTAGGTTTACATTACTGCAAAGTTAAGAATTAATTTAGATTAAAATACTCCTACTATAGAAATAATTATTTCTTATTCTTATCAGAATCAATAGAAGGACATTAACTTTTTTTTATAGGATCTTTGAAATATGTTGCTTTACTCTGTGACCCCAAGAACATTTGAATAATCCCTAATCCTTTCACTATACACATTCCACCTTTAATCATTCTTCTAACCTACCACTGAACCTCTTAATTTTTTGATAATACGTTTGTTTGAGATGAAGTAACAACACCTCTTACCTCATATAATAAAGACAAGAGTAACCCTAACAAAAGAGCATTTATTTGGTAAAATTTGTTAGGTGGATACCAAAAATAGACTTGTCCAAGAGAAGTATGACCTATATTAAGCAGCTCACATAATTTTAGGGTTTTTGTTCTCTTCCAACTTACCCACAATTAGAATAAAATTAATAAAAGATCCAGGTGTGTACAGGCAGCAAGTTAGAACATTTGCATTAAATCACTCAAGGGTCAATGCTAATTCAGTTAAAAGCTGCCTAACATATATATTTTAAAATTTAATGGTTCATGAAACACTATGAAAAAGGAGACTTTCCACAGTTCACTGTGCGTCTTAACTTTCCACAGATCTCCACCCTTTTTTTTACTGTTACTAAATACATCTTAACTAACACTGAAAAGAAACGTGTTGAAAATGGTTATTAATCCTCAGTGATATCCACGTGATGTAAATGAGATAGCCATTCTTCCCTAAGCAGACTCAGACTTGCGCTAAGAATTGCTTTGATTACACTATCAATAATTACTATGAATGTCTAACTTAAGGGTTTTGTCTCAAGGAGTAACTAGAAGTCAAAACAATAGTTTCGATATAGGTCTAGCTGGTGGACAGCAACTGAGAATAACCTGAAGTCTCAATAACTTCTGTTTAATGGCAACCTGATTATTCCTTGTATGCTGCAAGAGATAGATTAGAAACTAGATGAACTTCATAATTTCACTGACTAAAAAAGGAAAAAAAAAAATGAAGGACATCTGTAAGTTAATCCTAAAACTTCACTTTTCAAGTAATATTTTAAGCGTTAAAAGTAGAGGAAATTAACCTTTTGAGTACTGTTTCACAAAATGCATTGCCTTCTCCATCACTTAAGCTATTTGCATGAAACCTTAGACTCTACAAAGTCAGTGGCAGAACTATCACTGACTTCAATGAAAGAAAAAGGTGTCAGGGTCAGAATTTCAGCTGGAACTCAAGATCATTTATATTGTTAAAACATTCATATTTGTACAGTCTAATGGCCTGAGCAAGAAATTAGCAGGCAGTGTTATGTGACTTATTTAGTAGCAAGATTGAGTGCTCAGAATGCTCTTTCAAACTCAGAAAGTCTAGAGCTAAGCTGTTTATTTGCCATTTCACCAGTTCTTTCTTAAGTTTTCCATTAGCTTTCTCTGAAGTGTGCAAACCTAACCCCTTTTTACATAGTCTGCAAAGAATTTTGCTACCTTTGGCGAGTTACAAGATAAATTTATGGAAGCTCAATTAGCCATGAGGATATACAGTCACTTACATACACAAACAAAACTTTCCTTTCTTACGGTTAGCTAGCCAGTTGTGTGTGATAATAATTGTAGCAGTATAGCTAGTTAGAAAATTCTACATTGAAATTTTCAGGGATTCAGAAATGAGGCAAACACTCATTTGTTTACAGCTGCTGTAAATATGCTAGGGGTGATCACGTGGAATTTAGTTGTTGCCGCTCAAGAATTATGAGCAGAGGTTTCCTTTCAAAAGCAGATTTTCCTTTCCGTTTTTCAGATGGTAGTATCTCACTAAAATACTTTCTTCTCTACATTAAGTAAAAATTTTATTTTTGGCACAGCAGGAAGGAGTTCAGATGTAGCCTGGTATTTTCCACGCCAGCTCAATCTGAAGCCTGCATAAATACTGTGGCCTTCATTGTCCTAACGGACGCTAAGCCTTTCTCCAAACATTCTGAAGTTACAATACTAAAGAGCTACAGATGCTAACAAAATGACATAATGGTCTTGTGATATTTAGTCCATGTTCTAAGTATGGTATGATTATGAAAATAGCACAAGATTTTTGGCTAGGTAGAAAACAGATGACACGTCTTTACTAATTCAAATCACAGCAACATGATAACTGAGGGCAGAAGGATAAGCATTTATTGTTTAAGTTCTATCATTTTCCATGCTCCAAAGCGTTTCCCAAGAGTTGGTATTAAAAAATTCAAGGAAACACGGACTGGAATTTCAACAAATCAAAATATACGTGGAAAACCAAAATATCAAGAAAAGTCAATGTGTTTCCCAAGGGGCAACGAGATGAATTTATGTCAGTGTCATCACTAGATTTAGCGTACTAAGGACTTTAAGACTACAAAAGGTACTCAGTTAAATGCTGTTGACCTACATTATCTAAGTAACTAAAGCCATTTGTAACTACAGCTGTTCATAGCTTCACTAAAAACATAAAACACGTTACACAGAAATGGAACGTGGAGGTTTCCTTTGGAACTGCAGAAGAACAGAAAAAAGTCTTAATCTTCCATTACGATAGAATATCCTAGAATGGCCTGGGTTGAAAAGGACCAAACTCATCATCT
Organism: Callipepla californica brunnescens; assembly: GCA_023055505.1. NCBI lineage: Eukaryota > Metazoa > Chordata > Aves > Galliformes > Odontophoridae > Callipepla > Callipepla californica. Next base: position 33,882,570 of record JALIRH010000003.1, on the reverse strand, counting down.
ATTTTCAACCCCCTGCTATGTGCAGGGTCGCCAGTCACTGGACTAGAGCCACATCGAGTCTGGTTTTGAATGCCTCCAGGGATGGGGCATCACAGAAAAAAAAAAAAAAAAAAAAAAAAAAAAAAAAGACTTTCTAACATTTAACCACAGCTTCCCCTGCATTGCTTCTTACTCTGCCAACCAAGGATGAACGCAGCAAACAAACAGGTCTCTGCCCTATCTTTTCGTCATCCTCTCTCCTCCTTACACCTGGAACCTTTTTCTAGAAGCTCACCGACAGGCAGAACCGCCGGCAGAGCTGGAAATAGGACGGAGCCGCCGCGCGGCCGAATCCCGACCCGACACCGCGCAGAGCCGCCGCGGGCCGCTGTTGCCACCTGGTGCCAGAAGCGCGGGGCCGGGCGCTCGCCGGCTGCGGCATGTTGGAAAAAAGCGGGAGAAGGGGAACGGTGCTCTGCTGAGGGAGGGATGAGAGCAAGATTCTGGGGGAAGAGGAGGGAAAACCAAAATAAGCCAAGGTGAAGTCAGGTCCTGGCCAACTATATAGCAATATAGTCGCCAGACTTCTCATGCTTGCCATGGGCAAGTTTTTAATCAAGTGATGGATACAACAGCTGTTCCAAACGTATCAGAAGGAAGATGATCAGTGTCATGGTCATAAGCTTGCATGTGGTACTGTAACTAGTTACTACTGAAGAAAGCATGAGTCAATCAGTTGAAACAGATACACCACTTTCCCTACTGAGGAAGTATATGGCCAATTATAGATAGCACAGCTAGAACCCTATTATGTGTCACTCAGGAGGCATGCTCATAATTACATGCTAACAAATATATGATAATACGCAAGATACAAAATATAACAGCAGAAAATCTAATCTGTTAAATATATTTGTGAGATATACAGAAGCTAAATTTTAGGACGTGGCAATTGCTACTGAAAGAAAGTAGGCAGAAATACCAAAAGAGTAAAAACAACATTTGATTTACTTCAAAATAGCGTGTGAGACATCTGAAGACACCACAACAGTCTTAAAAGCACTCTATTTAAGGGATACAGAAAATGATATTATAAAAATAACACCAAAATGTAGATGTTACGAGGAGGAAGTCAGTTAGTAGGGTAAGAAGCTTGCAGGTCATGATGAAGCTTACAGACATTGTAAGTTTCAGAGGAAAAAAATTAATAAAATTAAAGCACACAGACTGTTCCTTATCTTCCCATATCCCCAGTATCTCTAGGCTTCTAAAGTGCATACGTGATTAAACAGAAGAGCATGGAGGCCACCTGTAAGAAAATAACATTCAAAATGTGGAAATCGGACAAAGAAAATAGAAAAGCAAGAAGTCTCATAAGCTCAGTGCAAACTGGACAAGAACAAAAAGGTCTAAACTCAACATGCCAAATGCATAACAGTAACGAAACTGCTTTCAAACACATCTGATGTAGGAAGCCTGACAGGGAACAGTTGGGCATAAGAATAATCAGGCTATAAAAACAGTACAAAAAAGGACAATAAAAACAGATTAAAAATTTGTGATAGGATTCACGATCCACAGAAAAGATCTAAGATGTTCTCATACAAGATCTACATTTCTCAAGAGATGCATTTTGGGCTCTGTCTCAAATTGAACTTGTTTCAGAACATACAAATACAAGTTTCAATATGATTCCAGAAATGATGCTGAAAATTACAAACCAGTCTGAATTTTGTGCCTGCAAAGTGTCTTTGTATTATATGGAAGAACAGCTTCTTTAAATATACAGAGAAACACAATGTAATGAGAAAGGTTGCCTGTCATTTGGTAGTGGATCCTTATGAACATCTCTTTGGACAGTACTCCTCTAGTGGAATCAAAAAATGCCTAGATTAGAGTGATTAGATTGATACTGGATTTGCAGAAACCTCTTTCTTATCTAAGGCTTCAGAAAAAAAAATATTTTGTCATGGGATACATAAATAATTTGGTTTAAATACAGCACCTTGCTATTAAAAAAAGTCAGTTGTAAAAATGGGTGATGATAATAGAGGGTTGTAGGTGTGAAGTCCCATTATGACCTTCACTATCTCCTGTACACTTTAATGAATGAGAGGTGATAGTGACAGAATATGAAAGCTAGCTAGTTTAAAGCTAATAACAAACATGCAAAAGGATCTCTGAAATATTCAGTGTCGATACAATGCAAATTAAAGTACATAGAAGATGATGGCTATCTCTGTCAAAATAAGCACTTTTTTTTTCATCATTCTCTGACATTATAAGCTCAATAATTAGCAACAGTTAAAAGATATTCAATGTAAGTAACAATATGGAAATAGAATATATGATGCCATCGTATAGGCATACAGTGCACATAAATCCTGAAAATAACTTGCAGAGCTACTCACTTCATTTCTAAAGAGAGAAAAGAGCTATGAATGGTAGTCTGCTGACAAGTAAAATCAGAAAGATAGACAACACATATGAGAACCATTCCAAATAAACTTTTCAATTTGGAAAAAGACAACTAATGCCAAAAAGATTAAATAGAGATCTAAAGAATTACATGAAGAGCAATTAATGTCATTCATCTTGGTTTAATTTTATATTTGCTTTTTTCTTGCTGACTGCACAGGAGGTCAGGTACTAAGCTAGACAGATCTTCTTTTGTCCAATCCAGTATAGAGTTGCAACTCTATAGGTAGACGTAGTGAAAATGGATTCAGTTCATGTTTAAAAAAAAAAATCGCCTTGCAGGTTTTCCTAAATCTTGATTTTAATGACTTTGAATGTAGATCAAATTTTAACTGCTACATACAGATGAGACATTTAATTTTTTATAGATCTGAAAGTATGTATGTGAATATATTTCATATTTAAAGTTAGCAAGCAAAAACAAATAGCTAAGTGGATTAATGTGGCAAGCATGCTTTTATTCCAAACCTTTCAACTTAATGAAAAAATGTGTGACTAATTATTGGGAGATCTTAAGTGAATTAATAAGCTGTTCTTAATATACATAATGCCAAAAGTTGTGTAGCTTAGCAATACATAAAAACGTGGCCATTGAAAAACTCTTTTACTGTATTTCTGTAAAAAAAAAAAATAAAATAAAATAAAATAAAATTATTCCCTCCCTCAGTTTTGGAATGACAGTAATGAACATAACAAGCATTTTACTGCTTTTCTGTGCTGAATTTCATAACCACCACTCTCATAAGTGTCTGACTATACATTACACAAATGTGCAATAGCAGTGCTTTTTTTTCTATTCCCCCTAAAGAAGAACTCTGAAACATTTCTCTCCATGTCTCAGTGTTAATCAGGTTTCTAAGAAAAAAAACAACAAAACTGTTTCAACTGAAACAGCATACAAACAATGCACTTAAGAGTTCTTACATTTCTTACAAAACTTTTCCATTAAATTACATTCATATGTTCTTAACAACAACAAAAATTTTTAATTAGCCAAACTATCCAATGTGGCAGTAATTAGTCTCTGCTGATTCAAGTATTGTTAAAAAGCTCAATATAATTTTCCTCATTTCAAGTGTATTTGGCAGTATAGAAAATTAGTTTTAGTTCTATACATTTATTTTTCAATTATCAATTCCATAATAATGTATTCAGTTCCTTTCTTGGTGATAAAATATTTTTCATCCTTCATTATTCTGATGTGTTGCATTCATACTTAAAGAATAACCAAGATCCTTTTTTTTCCTGCTGCTATTCTTTTATTGGCTAGAATGAGTTTAGCCGCTAGAAAAAGCCTTCAGGAAATCTCGGAGAGTAGGACTGGAAGGGACATCCAGTCCCCTCTATCAACACTTGGGAATGGCTTTTAAGGTTTTTACACACAGCTCTGGGTTTTATATCACATCCATTAGAAATGCCAGTTTTTCTCCTAAGTCCTCCCTCCCTAGCTAGCCAGACAAGGACGTCAGAATCACTTTCAGCTACTTGGTAAAAACACTAAGGAATAGCAACATCAAAGCAATAGAAACATTTAAAATAATATATGTGTGTTGCTCTTAAATTTAACTTAGTCTGTGTTTTGTTGAAGTTATTTTGTTTATTCCATTGTTTCTCTTAAAAAATTATTTCACAAGAGGAGTTGGTAGATTATAAGCAAATAAAATGTATAAGCCTTCAATCTAGCAGTAAATGCTATAAGTAGGGTTAAATAAAGATTGGAAGAAACAGAGGACTGAGATCAACCATCACAATGTGAAGATTCAAGCATGTGTTATTGCTCACGACAAAAAATTAGCCAACTAACATGCCTTTTATTGGTGGCACCTTGGACACCTTGGAAGTATCAAAACACAATGGAAAAAGCTATCAGAAGGAAATTTAAACTGTTATCTAAAAAGTTTTTAGCTGTCAAAGTACAGTATTTGTTAAGGAAAGAAAATGTTCAACAGGTTATGATTCTCAATTTAATAAACCATGTCAGCTAAATCGCCTACTTCTCGAATTAACCAGCACAGATATTTACTTTAACAAGGAAGGGCAGACTTGCTCTATATAAAATGCTCTATGAACTTGTATTCAGGATTTAGTATATTGTCCATAGCCTAAACAGACAGAAATGAAAATTTTGGACATCTATTTGTCTTCCAGTCTGAAAATGTCCAGAACCCAATCACATTTTACAGCATAACTTATTTAAAAAGTAACATTTTGGGAACAGATCCTTTCTTGACAAATAATTTAATTTTATGAGTTTCAAGTGATCATACTTATAAACATATATTGATACTAGGATAAGTACCAGTTAGATTATCTCTGGACCATTTATAGGATAAACTAATCATGGAGTCAGTTTCTAGATCATGATTTATTCTTTCCTGAATTTTATTTTATTCTTCAATTATCAGAGTAGCTTTGTTAAATTGTTAGAATCTCAGAGCAGGAGAAAAATGATAGTTGTTAAACGACAATGTCATAAAGAGGGAGGATCCAGAATTCATCAGAGGCAGAAACCTTTAAACTACTTCCAGCAGAGTCAGTACAACCAAACAACCTTACGCAAAGCCTTAGAGAAATATTTACAGAATTGCAGCCATGACAGAGGTAACATAACACCTGAAGTGATAAGCCCTGCTATGAGAAACTTACTGAATTGGAAAAGATCATATGAACTTTCAAAAGACAAGGAATTTCAAAGTTTTTGCCAGTCTTCTACTTTCAACGTATACAAGATATGTTCAGATTAGAATAGCTTCATTAAACAAAAGATAAATTTCCATCTTGGAAATAATTATAACTAACTGCAGTAATGTGAACATTATCTGCATGAAATATAAAAACTGCTTCCCTTATAGTTGAAAACTTCAGTTTATTTTTTATTCTCTTTCACATATTATAATCTTTCTTTCCATTATTACTGTACTTGCTATTATCCATAAGAAGTTGGAAATCAGCAGAGGTCATGCTATATCCTTACAATGAACTGACTGGGGAAGGAAGGACAGCTTGTTCTGAACAACATAATGACAGTTTCATACTATGTTTCCTGTGTTGAAAGGTCTCTCATTTAAGAGACACAGTCCTCGAATGAAGAAAGACACAAGCTTAACATGAAGTCACATATTAATATAAAGGCTGTTCATCATGAAGTACTAAAAGCCAATTACTGGAATTTCTAATTTAAGCACAAGGTCTTTCAGAAAAAGAATCTGAGCTATAAAGGAAAAACAAGCATGTGCTTCTGTCATATTTCTTGAGTTTCAGCTGTATCACACAGCCAGATGCAGCTATACTTCTAGTAGGAACATAATACTAGATAAGAGGGTGATTTGTGGTAGTTAAAAAAAAAATCAAATAAAAGCAAGCAAAATATTTGGATAAAATGCTTTGCATAGTCAAAAGATGACAGTAAGGAATAGGCTTCAGTAAAATGTATGAAATCAGAGAAACCACAGGAAGGAGCCACATTTTGATACTAACTAAAAAATGGCAGTGGTTTTAAGGAGATCAACAGTACTTACAACTCTACCCTAGAGAAATTAGTTGAAAGCTGTGTTAGCAATGAGAATCTCCAAAAAATAAAAATAAAAATCACTGTAACAATAACAAAAAAAAATAATAATTAGCACACCCTACATTAAAGCAATACTATAACGATGTACTCAAGTTCACCACAGATACAGTCTACTACTTTCACAGTGTAAGAATATTTAAACAACAGCCAAGATCAGTGAGTTTGTCTTACTAAACCCAATTTCACGACAGGAGCAAATATATACAATTCTACCAGCTGACAATGATATTATCAGCATCAGCATCAAAATCCTTTTAGTACGTATTCAAATTGCTTGAGATCTTCCATTAAATGCCACGTGATATGCATTAAACATCGCAAAAGCTTAAGAAGACTACTAAAGTCTTGGGCTACGGGACAAAGAACACTGATAACAGTTTTTGCTGTATTTATTGTCATATATTTTGAACCTTAACACGTAAAAATGGGAACGTAGCAGGTTCTGTGCTGCTAATGCAGCTTCTTTTTGTTTCATTTTTTCTTTTAATTTTGATACCATTCTTGTCTTAAGCTATTTGAACTGTAGCAGATAAGCTAGCAAGCTTAAAACAAAAGAAAAAAAAAATCCTTACTTGTTTAATAAGCTAGTATACATAAAGGCAAAACTAAATTAATGGGCTTTTAATTTTATAACTTCTCCCACAAGCTTTATGGTTAGATCACTCAAAATTCTGCATGGAGTTACTGGTATGAGAAATGTGGCTTTTAGTATGTCTATATATATTTATATATATTGCCTGTATTTGTTTAACTCCCAGTACTCAAATTTATTTCCTGCTCCCCACAGCATTTCCTGCATCCCTGTTATTTTAAAAAATAAAGAAAAAAAAAACAACACACCAAACCTGTTTTCTTTAAAACCAGGATTTTCCAACCATTTCCACAAGACATTCTAACAGATAAAATTTCTATCATGTTTGTTCGATTACTTCTGAACAGCTAGGAAGTAAGAGGACTATTAAATTCTCCTTTGCAAAAAATATTAGTTTTTAACAACAGCTATTGAAGGAGTATACAAAATCTCCACATAGCTCTTAGGATGATCACATGTACTTCATACTGTAGTAGGGTAGGATAAAGGTTAAGCACAGTATTGTTTGACCCCTTCAACTACTGACATTCATGCCATGTTATTGCTAGTGTTGCATGTTAAGCAAGCAAATTTTCAATGAACTTGTGTTGGCTTTACCACAGACACAGATGTTAGGCGGACTCCTTTGTTCATAAGGTTCTCATTATTAACTGAAACCAAGTTGAATATTTGACTGAAGGAAAGGACCATATCATTGTTTTCAGATTTTGCTCTATGACTTAACTCAACTACATCTGCCAGCTTTGGAAATACCAAGTACTTCTTGGCGCCAGTACTGGCGCCTTGCTCTATGACTACCATCTTCAGTGCTTCAGATTGAGGAAGTCTCCTAACCATCAAAACAGCTTAATAAAAACTTATTCTTCTGATTAAGAGTTACTCATTAGCTGACAGAGTACACTGAAATTTGCTTCTACTTATGAATAATTTCACAAACTAAGCAAATAATAGTAAAATTAATGCATGGCTGTAAATATGTAACCTAGAAAGTTCACTAGATGTTTTTGTGATTTATGAAGTCTGCGTTATACTTGAAACCACATTTATTTAATAGATAGGCTGGCACTTCACAGGATAGTTCAATCTGCTTCAAATCTATCCAAAGCCTTTGGGAAACATAAAGGATGCTCTGAATATAAATGCAATTCCACTTTTCACCTTTTTGCACTACTGTCTCTTAGCATAAATGTGACAAGTATTACACTCCTTCCAAAATATTTCCCATTATAAACAGCTGTTGAAGATGAAACAACTCCAGTTTGAGCTAACCCCTATAATATGGACTACTTTAGACAGCAAATCAATTAAGTGTTGTAATACACTTTTTTGGATATACTCTTGGGCTCTTTGAATTAGAATAAACAATCACACCGCTCTTTCTTCCACAGGAAAAAAAAAATAAAAAAAAATATTGAAGTGTCTAGATTTCACACCACTTAGATAATTGATGTTCAGAACTATATATGGCAATTCTGTAAATAAACATTTAACAGAACTATTTACTATAGGGAAAAAGAATATATTACAGAACTGGAATTAAATGCCATAATCTGTTATTTTCTAAGATAAGCTTTTTAATTTTTTTTAACAGATGAAAATACAGAAGTAATGATTTCCAGATAAATAATTACGCAACAGTATTTAATTCACTTACCATGCTGAATGTCCCTCATGTCTAAGTGAAGGCTAGACATTAATATTCCGACAGCTTGAGATCTTTTGTTACTTAACAACTTGACAACCTGCCAAAATAAATCCATCTATTAGTATTCACCTGCGTGAAAAATCTTAGATGATATTTTGCATGGCTAATAACAAATTCAAGAAAAAGTACTCTGTGAATAATTGATTCATCAAAAAGTATTATTTTTAAGAGAGCTTCAACTGAATATATCTATCACAAGTGTAAATGTCATCTAGCTGAATCTTAAACCTAAAGTCAATATAAAGTTTCCCTACACTTCATGCTTCATTAGGATGCACGCTTTCAATTTCACACTGGTATTGCTAAGTATATGAAACAGGCTGTCATAAAAAAAAAAAAAAAAAAAAAAAAAATCTATGTCTATCTTTGAATTCCTTTGGTTTCCAAAACCGCACAATAATTTCCAGCTTTGATGTAAGCCAAAACTGTGAGAATTGTGTTTTATTTTAAAGTTTGATGAAGTAGGTGCCAATTTGAATTTTATATAAAAAGAAAAATAACTGTGTACATATTGGTAGATTCTTTGAGTACTTAGAGAATACAAAAGAAATCAAAGCTTTTTTTTTTTTTTTCCTCTCTCCGAATAAGCAAAAAAATACACTTTTGTACATATTTGCCTTGCAAGCATAAAAGCAACAAATAATTCATGGACTGTATTCTGCACATAGCTCTTATCTACTGTAATTCAGCTGGATGTAAATTTCATATTACTGAAACAAGTAGCAATTAACTCCTGGAAAAGATTCTCATCTGTCAAATGACATGAATTTAGATGCAATAGTGTTCTATTTCTAGGGCTAAAACATTACGGAGAAGAAAGAGATTAAATGCTGATCTACTCAGGTTTCTGAATTTTATGCTGTACTACATGATAAAAACCCAAATACTTTGATCTGAAAATTCAAGTTATTCTTACATTTCAGTCAAGTAGTGAATACACTTTTTCAAGTTTCTAGCATTGTACTGAGATACAGTTTCAACTACAGCCCAATGGAAAACTTATTTAGTAATTCATTAGTATAAATGAAATTAAAAAATATTTTAGTTAATGTCATAATCCAGTCCACATCTCAAAATGTATTGAGTATTCCACAAGAGGTCTACAGCTTCTGTCACTCAGGTTTTCAGACATGGGTTTGTAAGTTGATGTCTGAGTGGCAGATGAAAAGAAGCAAAATTCTGAACTAGAACTATTCTACTAGAACTGCTTAGAAATAGAAGACTGATAAATGCACAAATGCTTGCTGAATGAGTTTTCTGAGGATGCTGTTGGCTGGCCAATTTTTTTAATATTCATTTTTATATATTTTTTCCTTGAGCCTTTGTAACCATCACTGTGTAAGGTATTTCCCTTTTCTCATAAATTTCACAATGAAGTGACAATCTTGCATCCTGATCATGAAGTAAGAAGTCTTGAAATTACAGATCAGGTGTAGCATGATCACATGTTTAAAGACCTAGCTGTCAACTTCACCTGTCAGAAGTTAGCAAGTACACATGCAATTATATAACACACTATGCATTACTATTAAAAACTGAAGTCAAAGAGTCTGAATTCAAAATTTTACAGAACAGAAGATAACAGTCATTTTCTGAATTCAAAGGAAAAACTATGGTAATTCAGAAAAATATAACTGGGATACTCTACACTGTCCTGTTTTGTAACAGGAGCACAGATCTCATTTAAGCGGACAGAAAACATGAGATTTCCCTGTAAACAGAAACTATTATCTAAAGCTTGAATAAGAGACTGAGAGGTATAAAGCAAAGATCATTCAAATAGCCTCTAATAAAAAATTACACTTACAAGCAGAACAAATGAGATATTCAATTTCATAAATAATTTCAGGACATCATTAATAGTGTATAACCAAAAAAAATGTTTCAGAAAACCCTGAAATTTCTGTTTCTGAGGGCAGCAGAACTCCAGCTCTTCTCTGGAGAGCACACAGGAAAGTAAGAAACAGTTGTGCCAATGGCATAGCTAATAGATCAATTCATGCAGATACAGAAAACTTCTTAATACAGTCCCTCATCTATTTGCAGAGGGAACTAATTCTCCTTTCTGGAATATTATTTTTCCCTTGATGTCCTTCCTCATTAATGAGTAACTGTGGATAATCTTTTATCTGTTAACTCAATATGACATTAACTGTATTTACCAATTCATACTCATTTTATGTGGCATTTCATTCCTAGTATTCTATTACTATGGCGTCTTTGTGTTCAACTTAAAAAATTCAAAAATGCTGAAATCATTAACAAAACACTTTTATTGTTGCATCTTGTTTGCATCTAAGGCTTTTGAAACAAAATGAAACTTAAGTAACCTATTATTTATTTTCTGAGGTGGAAGTGAGAGATTAGAATCTTAATTTCAATAGATTAATGGTGGGCTTTCCATATGAGAATATCTTTAACATTTTTCTTTCATTTACATGATAGATTATAAACATATGGTCTGCTTTTTAAATGTATATTACTTTCCAAAAATACCAATCATTAGCAAGGTTTCTAAGACGATGGTTCAAAAGATAGAAAAGTAAACTACGCAACTCAATTCAGTCCCTTCTGTCCACCTACTGTGCTGACAGTGATATTAAGATTTTCTGATTTTATACTATTTTTCTACTGAATCTTGAATCTATTCAATACACACTGGCTGATATTCTCCACAGAAGAAAACATTCTATGTTTTTAATGTGTTTTCCCTCATTCCTTAGTATTTGGTCTTAATCAAGAGACTGTCTTCCTTCTTCATTAAGTACAAATTTTTAAAGTGCTGCAAAAAGCAATAAAAGTGTTCTTATTCAGGTAACAGTTCAATTATTAATTTACCAAAGATCATAATTACTAACTGTACTCATTATACACACTCTGTAGAAGATATGGAAAAGAGCCCATGAAAAATAGTAGCCATTAGCATAACTAAAATCAATATTGTAATTACGTGACATGGCTGAAAGGACACTCCAAAATCAGGTTTTCATCTACTGACTTGATCAAATGCTATAGATTTGATGAAGTAAATGATTTGCTGACACCCATGCTGATGCCACTCCAAGTTCCTGATAAGTTTCTGGGAGAAATTACTTGAGATAGAGATGATGCAGAATCATACCTGATACACTCTATATTTCTATCTGCCATATCTCACTTCTTCATTCCTGTCACAGTTATTCGTCTTAACCTCCTCATGTTCCCTATTTTCCAATCTACCATTACAAGGTTAGGAAAAAAGTCTTCAGAATAACATTTGCAGTACTGAGTAACACAAATTGGTGTTTCATATCACTTGTAGAGTGGCAAAATTTGAGGAACGCTTTAAAGAGCTAACAGAAGATGTCTGATAAAAATTTTCCATATTTCAAGTGCTCAAACCTACATGGACATGAGCAAAAACAGACATTGTATTCTTTTTTAAAATAGGCAAAACGAAGTTGACACCCAACACGGGAAAGAAAAACAACAAAAACCCCAACAAAATTTGGAGCCTAAAGAGCTAACTTTTGGCAATGTTATAACAACATGGACTTGTAACGAAAGCCAGACCACTTTAAATATGTAGTAATGGCAGCTAAACCTATAATATAGCCCATAAAGGACTTGCTTTAAAGATTAAGTAGGGATTCTCATTGAGTGAGTCTGCACACATTTACAGCAGCTGAGAATTTGATGTATATGCATTATCAGAGAAAAGTAAAGGACAGCTTTTTTCATAGCACGAAATAAGAGACAGTAAGAATAAAATAAACTGCATTCATAAATAATATTATTTCTTTATTTTTTTCCATTTTTTTTTAATGATAGAATGGATTTTAATGTGATCTTAACCCACTGCCAGGTGCCAAAGTCAATTTTTTAAGGAATTGATCATTTACATTTTCTTCAGCTATTTGCAGATAGTCATACTAATGGGAAAAAAGTTAGAAACCGTACTTTGCTAGGGTAAAATTAACTCAATCCATGACTCAAAAAGCAAGCAAATAAAAAAACCAAACCTCCACAATAATATGGATAATAATCACTTTAGAAGGTGTTACCATTTACAAATATTTATGGCATACATGTCATGTATGCAAGTAAATAGGTGCATATACTGTATGTTATATAGCACAGACAACAGTATGCAGAACAGTAGTTTACTGCAAAAATAAGTATTTCAGTTACTAAACCATCCTGAAACTATCTATTTTTTTCTTCAGATTAGCTAAAATCTTTTGTCTCCCCTTAATGTGGCCTCTTCTATAAATATATTTTTATTTCAGCTTACAATAAAAAACTGTTATTAAAATCAGATGTTTATTTAGATAACCAAATATTTTATGTCTTTGAAAGTTATCAGAGTATTTTTATCTGACAACTATTTCCATTTTAAGCTAGCATTTTGCATCCAATGTTTAAAAGAAATACATCCACTTAGCATACCCACAGCAATATAAGGAGGAAAAAATTGCCAATCTGCAGAGAAGCATAGTAAGCTTTACAGATCCCAGTTTACAGTGTTTTCCTACAGTTCAACAGGTGACAGAACACATCTGCTTTGCATAACACATCCCTGTAAAAATCACTACAGAAACACCATTTGTAAGATCTTTACAATACCCATAACTATCATAGAATCCACGCAAATCAGTAACCACATAAACAGCACTTGGTTCTTTCTATAAAAACATACTTGAGGAATTTCAGCCACGCTTTCTCCAAATAACCATTTCTTCTGCTTAACATGGATGGACTTCATTACCCAAGTGTTTATTGCAGTACAAATTAAGAGAATTTCACATTGAAGGCCTGTGTTCCAAACTACTGAGAGTATATTCATAGAATATACTTTTTGTGTTCTACTTTAAATTTTCTTCACTTAAGTGCTATGAAAAGACCAGACTGTAGTCACACAAGAACACTGAACTTAGTCATGAGAAACACATGCCAGCTAAAGTTGCCGTTCTAATGAAAGTCTGTGTATGCCTTCTTGCATTGTTTCTTGCGCATTTGGTTATCTATTGGTTGATCTCTTTCCCTCAGGTACTAGCATGCAACCGATCAGACTTCTCCATCAGGTAATTTCTTTCTTTGACAGAGCATTTGTTTAATCAATGGAGGAAGAAAAGTACACAAGATTCTCTTTTGTCAATTTAGGTGGCCCACATGAATATTTGGTCTAAAATATGGCAGCTACTTAGATCGCCTTAACTTCTTGAAAAGTTGTGCCATATATAACTTGTTATTGTCAAAGAAGTTAAGAACAATCAGTCATATTCAGTTATTCTTCTGAAAGAATACTCAACAATAAATGCAGATAAAACTACTGCTAGCATGAAAATCCCTGTGCAATGTTGACTTATAACTGCTGTGTATTTTGACCCATTCTTAATGCCACAGAATCAAGTAGTCTTGATTTCTGCTCTGTTAAGAAACTTGTACCACCAAAACTCAGGAAATTTGTGTTCAGTAGCTTCATACCTGATGCTTTCTCTATACTTTAGAACTTTGGAGATGTGTTGTGAGACAGCAAGACTACAGCAGTACTGTTACCTTTCCTCCTATCCTCGTTCATACTATGTGGTGCAGCACACAGGTAACACAATGTGTAGCTGCCCTTTCCTGCCCATCCATCTAGGTGAAGTTCTTACCCCAGCACTCCACCATATCCATCGGAGTTTCAATACTTTTTCTATTGCCAGCAGCAAGCTACTAGCACAGTAAAAAGTATGTGAGGAGGATTGTATTCATAACTACTAGATGTAGAGGTCATAAGAGGCCATATTCAAACCGAAATATGCATCATTTTCAAAATGACACTGTACACCCAATGCAGAAATTTAAAAAAACTTGTATAGTGGTAACAAAAAAAAAAAAAAAAAAAAAAAAAAAAAAAAAAAAAAAAGGAAAACATTATAGTCTTGAGTTGAGTTGAGAAAAATGGAACAGTGAAGATGAGAGATAAAGCAAGAATTTTAAACATGGTTTAGCATTCTACAGAATAACAATAATAACAATGTCCTCTATAGGCTGAAATTTTAATTGTGAATTCATTACCAATCATATCACCAAAATTTGGTAGGGCATTTCAGATCCAGAAAGGATAGAGCCATTATCTAGGCAGGTACATATTCAAATTCAATTCTTTTACCCTAAGTTTTAAATTTTACATTTAATATATGCTGTGGATTTTTTGTACCCTATTTCCAAATAAATAAATAAATAAATAAATAAAGTTTGATGATTATTACATTTTCCTGATCGTGTTTTTCATTTTCAATATGTATAAGCTTTATATTCACCATATATAAACACACTATAAACTTAGAACTATTATCATTGGTATAAAATTAGGAATGAAATTCTTAAATATCACTTTCCTCTGAAATTATGGCAATTTACATCCATTTCTTTCATTTATAAAATCCTTCAGAATAATGCATATAATGCTCATTTAAGTATTGCACACATGGAGTCAATTTCAAGCACCATATCTTCACCTTTTTATATATTAAGTGGATAAAAGAAAGTTTAAAAAAAATATATATATATATAAAACTAAAAACAATTAATTAAACAAAGACATTATTCAACAGACAGCTTTGGAAAGCATCTTACATTCTCTCTTTTTCTTATATTTCTATGTAGCATACATGTATATATATGTGTGTAAATATATGTGGTAAAAATTTCAAACCAGATAAAATAACTCAGTTGCACGCAAAAATCTTTTATGTAACAGCCAGCCTAAAAAATATCTGAAATTAAATAGAGTACTCACTTGTTTGGTCTTAGTTTTTGTAATGGTGTCCGAAATAGGTTTCTTCCTCTCTTTAACAGCTGTTTTAGAAAATAGTTCTTCAAATTCATGATAATCTATGGAAGGCTCTTCAATTTTTTCCCACACAAGTGAAGCACTAGAATCTCTAAAGTTAAGCAAAAGACCTATGTAGGGCAGTGTCAAACTAAAATCATAAATGGTGGCATGAAGAAAATAAGATAGCAGCAGTTTATAAGTTGTTGCCCAACTTCTACTAGCAGCATTTTGATAAGACACACTGTCGATTCTCCCCAATACCTCTTCCTTCACATGGTAAATTTGTCAGACTCATATTTTCCGCTTTACATACACAGTAATAGAAATAGGTTTGCAAAGTATGTAGACACAAGCACAAAGAGAATTAGAAATGTATAGCTATCTGCAGACCACCTGTGTGACAGTGGCAAGAAGAAACTAAAAACAGAAAATGTTCATCATTAAATAGTAACAGTAGAAGAATTGCCAGTACTCTGAGGGAAATAAAAGATTAATAAGGAAACAGTTTTTTTCATGACCAACAATTATACTTTACAAACACATGAAAACCATCAACAACCAAACCCAAGTATTTCAGTATCATATCAATTGATAAGAGCTACACGAGAATTATACTACCATGCTACAAAATAAAGTAAAATAAAATAAAATAAAATAAAAAATAAAAATAGCCTATGGTTTGAATTTATCTGCTAAGTGTACAAAGTGTAAAGAAAGATTTCTAGTTTCTAGGTCATGTGACTAAGAACGAAAATGAAAATTCTGGTTGATCTTTAGTCTTTCTTAAAGATCAGCAGAGTGGTAAATAAATCCTTTTGCTCATAACATAATACTATGAAGATGGCAAAAACACTCTTTGCAACTATATAACTTACCTTTTACTGTGGAGCTGAATTCTTGTCCAGTAAAGAGGCTTCATTGGTCGAGAAGGCTCTATCACTTGTTTCCTGCTCCCTTTCTCTTGATTCATACCCATTGCAAATAAACCGGATGGTAATGGTGGAGGAAGAAATCCACCAACTTGTGGGACTGCTGTATAGGCACTGCCTTGAGCTGGTGGTGGAAGGGGTGCCGCTTCTCCAGGCAAACGTGGCGGGGCTGCAGGTGGCAACCCACACCCAGGTAGAGGAGGCGGCGGAGGAGGGACCCCCACACCAGGTAGAGGAGGCGGCGGAGGAGGGACCCCCACACCAGGTAGAGGAGGCGGCAGAGGAGGGACCCCCACACCAGGTAGAGGAGGCGGCAGAGGAGGAGGAGGAGGGACCCCCACACCAGGTAGAGGAGGAGGCGGAGGAGGGACCCCCACACCAGGTAGAGGAGGCGGTGGAGGAGGAGGAGGAGGGACCCCCACACCAGGTAGAGGAGGCGGCGGAGGAGGAGGAGGAGGGACCCCCACACCAGGTAGAGGAGGTGGCGGAGGAGGAAGAGGGACCCCCACACCAGGTAGAGGAGGAGGAGGAGGGACCCCCACACCAGGTAGAGGAGGAGGGACCCCCACACCAGGTAGAGGAGGCGGCGGAGGAGGGTGTGGATGTAGTGAAGGGGAACTTGCACAAGGCAAGGGTGGTGGTGGAGGAGGAAATGGTGGGATGGCCTCTCCAGGCAGAGGTGGAGGAAGTGGTGGCACTCCCACTCCAGATAAAGGTGGTGCTGTGGGTGGAGGTGGCATTTCCAGGCCAGGCGGAGGAGGAGGTGGGGGAGGGATACCAGATGCAGGTAAAGGTGGTGGTGGTGGAGGTGGTGGGATGCCCCAGCCAGAAGGCGGGAGTGAGACTCCTGCTCCTGGTAGAGGTGGTGGCAGAGGTGGTGGTGGAACTCCAGTGCACGGGAGAGAGGGAGCTGGAGGCAACACTGGTATCTCCGCATTTGGCAAAGGAGGAGGAGGAGGTGGTGGTGGCAGCAGCTGTTGAGGTGCTGTCGTTACACCAGGCAAAGATTGGTCCAGGTGTAGCGTTGCTGGGCTAGCAAAAGGCAGAGGGAGTCCTGAGCCAGGCAGGGGTGGTGGAAGTGGTACTCCTACTGTGGGCATGGGAGCAGTGACGGACGAGCCATGCACCCCAGGAACCGGAGCAGCAAGTTCAGTGGCTGATTTCGATGAGGGAATGCTACATGTGGGCTCTGGGGGAAAAGAAGGGGAATGTTGGCTACAAGTCACATTTCTATTATCTATCGATTGATGAGCAGCAGAAAATTCAGTCTCGCCTTCAAACGCAAGGGACAAATTAGTTTTGGGTCCTGGAAGAGGTGACTGTGGAGCAGTCTGTACTGATTGGCTTGCATCCAGTGGCACCGAGATTAACTTCGGTGACAGAATTAATGAGATTTCAGAACAAAACGTAGGCTGTAATTCTAGAGCTGGCAATTTTTCAGATGGCTCTTCACTTTTGCTGCTTTCCAAGTGCAGTGGTGAAGGGGGCAGTGGCAGTGCATTGGCTGAAGGCATTGTGTGTATTGAATAATCTTCTGTTGGTGACGTTTGTACAGATCTTGCTTGTGACACAGTTCTGGACACAGTCTTTCCATTTGTTTGAAGAGTCACACTACTGAGTTCCCTGCAGGCCGTATGCACATGCTCATTTTCCTGCTCCCTCTCAGTAGTCTGTACTTCCGTAACTGGGAACTGTTTCTCTAGTTCAGCAATTTTAGTCCTCAGATCCTCAATGGTTTGCTCAAGCTGCTGGATGACACTGGCACGCTCCTCAGATTTCACTTCAAAATCATCCTTTAAGAGAAAAGGAACATATACTAAACACAAACAAGATAATGTTTCTTACTATTATACATAAAAAGATATTGACAAAGAATATTATTGTTCCAGAGATTCAGAGGTAAGCCAGTTTTGACAAGCCTTTAAGAGCAGGTATCATTTTGAACAGATGTATCTTACCATGGAAGAAAACAGTTTAGGAGAATGATTTGCTACAGTATGAATCTACCTTCATCAGCACGAGGAGACTGATTACAGTTGGTGAAAGCAAAATTCCAGAGACATTTCTCTCCTCTCATACCCTAACCAAGAAAACAATCAACCACTGAGTAAAAGTGCTTTAAGTGCATATGTACACATTGATACACACCTATGATGGTGGGAAGGGCACTTCAACACTTTAATTCTGTTATCTGGAAATATGTTAAGCATTTCTTCAAAAGGGTGTGCATAACAGACTCAAATACTTCCGACTGCTGGATTTGAATGTACACACATTAATCATAAAACAAAAACTAGGAATGCAGAACATATTTAACGTTTACTTTTTGAAAGAAACTAATGTCAAAATAGAGAGTAATAAAGCTTCTTCAAATACTTGGGAAAGAAAGATGACAAACTTAGGAGAGAACTTTCCTCCCACCTAAAATTTGAATCTCCCCTGCCATGTGACAAACTGTAAATGAGTTAAGTTAGAAAAGCTTCTTGCCAAGAACAGTTATTCTATGACTGACAGCTTTCATATTTTTAATCTCTTTTTCTCAAACATCTGATTCTGCCTTCAGTACACTAAGTAAATAATCTATGAACCTTAAACAGCACAGTAATTCTTACTTTCTTAAATATCAGGAAATAAACAAACAAACAAACAAAACTACTAAATGCAATGGGTATGTGCTTTATCAAAAGGTACCAAAAGAAGAAACAGTCCCAAAACAACCATTAGTGCTTATTCAGGAATGTTGAACAGTATATAGAACAGAAGTGACACTACAATACCAAGCCTTCTAATATTTTTTTCCTAGTTATGCCAGTTTACTTTTTACTATTCTTTGTTGTTATTTGTTTTTAATTTGGAATATTAGTCACCAGCACTTCAAGCATTTATGTTCAGTTTGTCATGCAACAGGTTTTGCAAGCGGTTACAGCTAAACAGTTCAGAGCCTTTCTACACTTCCATGAAAGCAAAGTGCATGGATCAGACTGTAGGCTTATTTCACAGGGAATCTTTCAAATATTCAGATTTTACTAGTCTTACAAAGAAGCCTACAAATAAGCATGCAGTACCTGATTTACTAATTGATTTGTTTCAGGAAGATGATGTTTTTCATCTCATCTGACATACATATAAAAGCCAATTTTCTTTCTGGAAAATGAAGATGTAACTTCCAGCTGGTGACTATTAATAGAATATATGTTCATTAATACTTCCATTTTTTTTTCCGGCACAAAATTGTCTTTTAAACATAAGATTTCAATTTCATACTTAGAGTTTTCCAGCTGTCCTAAAACAATCTCAAAATTAAAAAGCAGCAGCTACTACACTGAAACAAAATATTGAATTTTGCAATTTTGAATCTGCTTTATCAAAATTAAATCATCTACTTTGTCTGAACGGTCTGGAAATGCAGTTTGACCTGAAAGTCATGTATTTGAACTTGTTCTCCCAACCAAACTTTGAATAGAAATGTAAAAACAGAACATAAAAGATTTTTGATGAATGGTGGAGGAATTAACATAGACATATTAACAAGCATATTATAACCAGGAAAAAAGGTTAAAAAGATATTTCCTTTACAGACTGCTCATGATACACTCTATTTCTGTTAATAGCTTAGTGTTTGTATCGGCAACAGTTCTGTAGAAGAACTTCATTATAAAGGAAAAAGACAAATATGCTATTATCTCTGTGTTTCATCTCCTCTTATCCCCACTACCAGTCACCCGTAAACACAGTATCAAGTCCTATAAATTCTTCAAAAAACAACACTATCAGAAGAAATGTATTGCTAAGTTTACTAAGGCCACACAGTTGTTTTCAGTTATTTGAGAAAAAAGTTCAGTTTCTCCGGACTCTAACTCTCTTAAGATCAAATTTTAAAACTGAAATAACAATCTACCAGCAGTTATGTGACAGATACAGCTTTCCAATTCTAATTGAATTGGAAAATTTATTCTTGCCATAAAAAAGACAAAGAAGCCAGCAGGATTAAACATGGTTCTGAAGAGGTTTACCTTAATGTCAGCTGATCTCAGAAGAATTGACTATATTAAAAACTAATTTATTCAGATTAGATCAAATTTTTTCACAAGAGGTAATCCTTGAATCCTGAAACGCAACATGAGCTACAAGGAAAACCTAGAAATCAGTGTTTTACTCTGAGGTGAATTTACTCTGTAGATAATGCAAGTTCCTTCAAGAAAAGTGTTTTGTTTTTTTTGTTTTGTTTTGTTTTTTGTTTATTATTGTGTTGTTTTTGTGTGTTATTCCTAAGAAGGCAGTCAAGCGGCATGACTAAGTAATTGAAGACAAGAAACAATAATGCTTTGATGAACTAAAGTTACTTTAGACTTCAAGCCCTAGTACCATATCTCAATGGCAGCAGAAAAATCATGTATTTCAAACAATCGTATTCACTTACTGTTACCTTGTTATGTAAGAATCACATTTATATCCAGTTTCTCACATAGAAACACAAAAGACTTTTATGAACATAGAAGTCCTTGCTATGAATGCTGAAAGAACAACATACTGCACTGATCCCAAATTTATTTGGTTCAGAAACAGAACAAAATTCATATTTATATGCCTCTGGAATTATTCTAGATAAAATGAGGACATCCTCAGGCTAGTTTAATTAGATTTCTGCCTTTCCTACAGCACGAAGTTTAAAATCTCTCTCTTGAAAGATTTTTTTAAATCTTGAGTTCTATCAAAGAAACATAATAACAGCACATTTCCAATAATAAGAAAGGAAATTTATAGAACAACCAAACCAAGTAATAAATCAAAACAAACAAAAAATAACCCATGAGTGATCAGAACTAAAAATTTGATCATTCGTTAGAAGAACAAGCAAGAGAAGATTTTTTTTTTGGTATAGATAAAAGATGGTAAAAAGCTGTTGATAAGAACCTGAATATCAAGTTAAAAAATGCACATTATAAAAAGAAATTTCATTTTTTTCATCCAAAGTACAATTCCACTGCAGAAACCTACGGGTTTTAAAAGCAATATGTGGGAACTCTGTCTTGCCTAGAGTTCTTACCCAGGACCCAGGTACTGTGGAACAGTCTTCTTTCTGTAAAGAAAGAAAGAAAGGTGGAAGCTTAAGCCTTTCTTCATCCAGATGAATTGTGTGAAAGCCGCGAGTAGGAAAAAAAAATCCACAGGTGTATGAGTATAGAATGATGCTCAGCATTCCTCAACAAGTTCTATACATTCCATATGCAATGTGTTGGCTAAATGTGGGACAGTTGCCCTAATTGTGCTTTTGTTGTAATGACAGACTTGTGTGTATGCAGTATCCAACAGATACTGCTGGCTGTATAAAATTTTGTGTACTTGAATCTGCACATGTACAAACAGCTTGTACATTACAGCCAACCCATTCCAACTTCTCATGTTTGCACATACACGCAGAAGCAGAAAAGTTGATCTATGTGGATAAAAAATGTCCAGTGTCAAATATTTAAAAATTCAGACTGCAGCTACCTCTTCTGATGAGTCAGATTTCTCAGATGAATGTTTCATATAAAATTTCCAGCCAGGGAAAAGAAAATCCTGCAAAATTTAGTAAGAGCCTGAATGTACTTCTAAAAATCTCCTATTTGTATCGGAAAAGATATATATTGTCTCTCTATATGTAGATATAGTCTAAAATATACACACATTTATTGCATTCACTTATGTTTTACGCATAGACACTGTGCTGTTCTCTTATGAAAATAAACTCAATGGCAGTCCTAAATGGCAATTTTGGACTATCTGAAATATAAGGATAATTTAGTTTTAGAAGATACTGTATTATACTATTATGAACTCAAAAGTTGCACTAGTAATCTAATCATTTTGAGCAGCTTGTTGCACAGAGCCATATTTCCTCTATGTGGAATACACACTTCAGTGACAGAATTCTATGTTTTTTTGCCCCTTTCCCCTTTTTACTTTTTCTCCTTCGGTTTCCCTGAAAGTACTAATTGTGTTGCTACCTGATTGTATATGTTCTCGTGAAACAGAAGCACATACATAAGAAGGATTAAGATGTCAAAAACAATGATCTCTTAAGGTCTCTCAGTACGTCAGCACATGATACTAGTAGTAGCATCCAGTTGTATGGAAGGATGTTCTTTCCAACCAACCTTAAGGAAAGAAGGCATAACACTAACAAAAATCCTCCACGCTACAGCTATTGTCAAGAGATGCACAGATGGTCACTTGCATTCAAACAACACAGTACCCATCTAACTGATTCTTATGTTTCACTTAATCCTCAAAACTCATTGTGACATTTTAGTTTGACAATTGCAGAAATTGAGTTTATAACAGGCAAAAATGCCAACAGCTTCAGGGAGAACCACCGAAGGAGAATTGGTATTGGATACTACTTTCTTCCTCAGACAAGTAAATCGTTTATCTTCTGAGAAGATTTTACTGTATTGATGGTGTGTATATGGGGCCAAAGAATGTATGTTTTCACATTAGTTTAAGCTATACTCCATGATTTTTCCTACAACCACAAAGAAATGTGATGCTCATGTCCTCAAATAGCACTGAACAAGCAACCTCTAGAAAGCATAAGCTCTGCCCTGCCTGAAATGTTCTGTTGATCTGATTTTAGTTTTTCCTAAGCTGATAAGCTAGGACAAGTCTATAATCAGCTGAAAAGTTATCTATCCTATTACATATGGATAAATAAACAAATTCTGAAATTACAAAAACACAAGAAATATCTATCATAATTCAAATAGTTAAATAAGCAAATATAGATTCAGCAGGTAAAATAGACCTGTGACCAAAGATGCATTTATTCTGAATGCTAACTTCTAAAGCTAGAGGTAAGAAAGCAGTTTTTTTCAGATCTAATTTCTTCAAGTATTTTTTCCCAAGCAGTTGTCTGAATGCGTTATCCCTGGGCTAAGCACACTTCAGAACCCATCTCTCTCCTGTTCTCATTTTTATTCAGTAAACTGAAGATGCATCAAAGTTCAAAACTTGCAGAGTTCTCTACGAATGTAAGGCTCTTAGTGAAGTTGAAATATGACTGTAGGTTACCTTTTCAGTAAGTTCTACAACAATAGGAGCCTCAAGAGTTTTTGCTTACCAAAGAAAATAAAATAAAACCTTACTGAAGCACTGATCACACCAGAAGCAACACAGTGGTCAAGTGTAATTACTGTCCTCTATACTACTTCAGGTCTGTACAAATACCCTTAAAAGAGCATACTCCATCTAGCTTCAATCATTCCAGAAAATGGTTTAAGTGTTCTGTCACTTACCAGTGTAAAATAGGTGTGTAACAGAGAATAGGAAAAACTAAAACAAACAAACAAACAGAGGTGTCTATTTCTACTGTCTCTGAGTTCATCACAAACATTGCCATAATAGAACTAGTTGCTCTCAGATCTTTCAATAGCTGAAGAGAGAACTGAAACCTAGGCATCTATGCTATCAATCCAGTGAGCAGCACAGTGAGTGCCTTAGGAGTCAAGAACTTCTTTAAAGTGGGATAAAAACTTGTGGATTGTTTTTGAAGCATAAAAATAAACAAGATAAGTAACAGAAGAAAGGAAATGGATTTATACACTATTTTCACTGTGAGTCTAAAAATCTTTCTACTTATCAAAGCCAAGAAAACCAACCATCTCATTGTGTGAAAACAACGAAATCTGACATACCTCGAACATTACTAAATTGGCATACTATAGAAAGAAGCTGGAAAGCTGAAATTGTTTGGATGAGGCTTTTTTTTTTTAATACAAATAAAAAAAATAACTTTCACTTCATCTGTAAATGATTGAACACCCTGTGTAGGTGCTGCTGTTTATTTCACCTTGTTCTGTTATTTCTGTATTCTTCATTTCTAGGAACTATACTAGTTTTTACACTAGAAATAGAAAGTGAGGATTCTATTGCCCAAATGTAGGTGTTAATATAACCTGAATTTGTGACTCCTCCAGTGCCTTTAATCTCTTTTCCTGATGGTCCAGTACTGGAGGAATAAAAAAAGATAACGATTTTACAGGTCACTTTGCCACATCCTGATGTGCAAATGCCTGGATTTGATACTTCTACATGATGCCTGACCTTTTTATACAAAAACTCAGCCAGACCACAAAATGAGAGACTCACATACATTGCTTTTGGTTCAGGCTTCAGAGAATTAGCAGAAAAAAAAAAAAAAGAAAGAAAGAAAGAAAGAAAGAACAATAACAAAACACCCTCAGCAAGAGCTATTCTTCATAGAATGGGATGAATAGTCTTCAGTAATGGGATGAATAGTCTTCAGTGCCTTGCAATATGAGCCTGCTATTCAATAAAGTAAAAGTTTGGGGAGATGGAATCAGAGTCTTCACAAATATACCCATGAATATGCTGAAGGTAGGGGCTGGAAGCCAGTCAGCTTCTCTATATCTCTGAAGTGGGAAAGGTCTATAAAAAACAAAGATTTATCATTTCAAATGAGAATGTTAAATAAAGTAAGTCAGAAAATTCATCTTCAGTGTTTTGATTATATTTTGAGAGTTTAAGTAAAAGATTTTTTGTATGATTGGCATTAAAAAAAAAAACTGTCTTTAGAGTAATACGAGTATTTGAAACAAAGCAAGTAATTTAACATTTGTGAGTGTGTGAGCTTATCTGTAATTTTGGGTTTTGAATATAGCAATCAACATATCCTCTAAAATGAAAAAAATATATACGTATGTACAATCTGTATTTTCTATATAAATTTATGCCTGTCACACATTTCTGTTCACTCACTGCTCACAAAGAAATGACAATGCTCTGCTAGTATTTTACAAGAAGTCTGTAAAAGAGCAAGAGAGAATGACATACCGGTGCTCAGAGTCACACACACAAATATACAAAAGGTAACTCTTCCTAAACAAGCCCTATCCCTTCCAGTCATCTGTATTTTCAGAAAGAATGAGAAACACACATTATAGCCAAAGATCTTAAATTTCACCACAAAACTCCACTTAAAATAAATCTGCCTTTTTATCCTTGTCATTTGTGATAGAAGTAAGGAAAGTCTGTAAATCTTGATCAACTTCAATTGTTCAGAATTTGCAACCACACAGTTCAGGCATTATTTTTTCTGGAACTTTAAGATTGGTGTAAAGCAGTTGAATATAAAATGACAAAGAATACTGTCTTTTTATTTTTTCCCCCTGAAAGTATAAATCATTACCAAAATGGAAAATGCAGAATGGTCATTATGCAAAATTTATATTCTGTTCTGTATATCCTCATAAAAGTCTGTTTTTTAGAAACTGATGAAACACCTGAACTTATCCAGAAGTTTCTTGAGAATTATTTTAATCAACATTCATAAGATAAATAAGAGTAACTTTAATCTGTGTTCCTTAAACCACATATTTGCAACTCTTAAGTTGTTAAGATGTCACACCAGAACTGTGGCAAGTAATCATAAAGTCTTAATCATTCTACCACTGACTTGGCAAAGCAGGAAATACATTCTAGCACCTATCACAGATCCATCCCATGAGATGAGCAAAGCCCTAAGAAACACAGCCAAACATATATGCTAGCCTTGCTTGGGAAATAGTATTTCTGGGAGTGTAACTGAATAAATCAGCTTCCTTATGTCTGTTCAGCCCTAAAATACTCTATGATTATTATATTTACTCACTGTTTTAATTTAGGTAGCTTGCCAAGTATCAAAGACATAAAACAATAAAATGCCTTTCAAATTTGTTTGAGTATATGGGTAAAACATTTTATAATGAACATTAAGAATGCAGATTAGAAAAAAAACCTTATTTTAGTCTCACTAGGATCAGTAGGGAGAGTGCAAAAATGTGCTATTATCTCTTCCCAAATGACAAATTTTGTTCCATAAAGCAAATAGTGGCTTTATGATTCAAAATATTAATATTTTTTCTGAGAATTCTATTTTTTTTCCTACCAAAGAGGCTTGATATATTAAATTCCATTTATTTTATTTAAATGCAGAGCCTGATATATATATTCCATGAATATTTAATAATTAAAAATAAAAGGCATCATTTTTTGTCCTCTCCAACAACAGAAATAAAAAAAAAAGGTTTAGAAAATATTCAGGATAACAATTATCTACCTTCTAGCAGTCTTGTAGATTATACCAATCAAATGTGTTTCCAATCCTGAACTAATAACCAACAATAACAGAAAAAAAAAAAAAAAAAGCACCTTAACAATGACAGCACAGAGCTTTTTGAACATTCAATACTTCGGGATTTTTGTTACTTTTAGGATATGTTCTTATTAGCCTTGGGAGATGCTCCAGTTACTTAAACTTTGGCCAAAATTAATTACAATAGATGTGGATATCCTTTACAGGCTAGCTTCTTAACTACCAGAAACACACCATTTTCAGACCAATATACACGTATTCTCACCTCAGAGTATTTTAAGGACTCCACTGAGAATGATTTACCAGTGCATTGTGCACCCCTTCAAAAAGACTTAACTGCCATCTAGTGGCTAAGTAGGTCGACTTCTTTATGGCGTCTTTCAGGCTGTCTACGCGATTCTTACCTCAGTTCTACTATTTCTACTTGTAATCTCATTTTTCCTTCAGAGCCTTTCTGACACTAGCAGAATCCAGCGCTTTAACCACAAAGCTCAGCTCCTGGTCACGCAGGAGGAAGAAGAGACAAGAACTGACACCTTTCTTTAAATTATACTGGCGTCTCAGCTTGGACAACAGAACAGTAACACACAGTCAGTAACTTCATACAAAAAAAAAAAAAAAAAAAAAAAAAAAAAAGTTTAGTCTATTTATCTCCTATAGTTATAGAACAACAACAAAATCTTAGTGCTCATAAGGCTTTCCACAGAGGAAACCGGACCATTGGAGCATGTTTAGCCTGAAGAATAGGTTTTAATACTAAGAAAGTGAGAAAGATCTCAATAAAATTGAGAAACTTCTGCATAAAATATGCATTTCATGAACAATTAAAAACTAAGTATACCAGATTTTGTCTTGGAGTTGGGTTTGACAAAGATTAGACTCCATTTTACTGCCCAAGCAAAATGCTCTGCACTTGTACAGTTCCTATGACTCCATAAGTGAATTATGTACCAGACTTCTATAATTTCTTGTGCCACAAAAAAATTATTTTCTCCCTGTACATTTTTGATAACGCATAATTTATTCTTAAGGTTAACAAGAAAACACAGTTCACCTGCATATGTTTGGCAGCTTAAAGCGAAGAAGCCCCAAACTGTAACATTACATATCGAATGTAAAATTAGAGTAAGTTAAGGCACAGCAAATACACAAACCTTGGTAATGTTGAGAAAGATTCGATTAAAAAACAAAACAAAACAAAAAAACCCTCTTAAATCCTTTTCTAACTTTTTGTTTTCTGTGATTGGAATATGCTAGCATGAATTTGTAGGAAGTTTAAATTGACAATTTTTTTAAACAAAATATCTAACTATTCATGAGGACAGTTATAGTATTTACTTTGCAAAATGCAATTGATAGATTTCATTATCATTCAGTTCACATGGTAAACTTCTAAGAAGTTTGCTTCATTTGTACTCATTAAGACAATTGCATCTTTTGAAAAATATGTACTTTTGTTCAAGAAAGAATATGAAAATTGAAGCTCCATTTGAAAAAAAAAAAAAAAAAAGCCACAACATGGAAACTTTTTCCTTGTAAGCAGAAAAAGATTATTTTCTCCAGTTCCTATTGAACAGAGTTATTAACCAGTCTCATCTACAGTATCTTTGTCTAGATGAGAGCTTTGTTACATAGAAATAAGAAAAATTGACTATTAAAAAAAAAAAACAAAACTATTTTATTTGCTGCTGTATTATCAGTTCCCTATTTCAGACAAATCTTTGCCTCACCTCAATCTCCAAGAATAATCTTACTAAAATTTCAGTCACAAGATCTGAGTCACACTAATGCCTCCAAGAGAAAGTGGAGTTGTGACATTTTATAGTACTGTAAAGTAAGAATATTTTCATATTTAAGGTGGACTGATTATATATTTGTCCTAAAGTATATCACAACTCTTTTTCTAATATTAGTAAGTGTCAAAATCAGAACATCCCAGCAGTTGCTAAGTTATTACCAGAAGGAGTTATAACAATTTGTAGTTAAAGACTTGAGTACGAAAAAAACTCCTCCTGTAAGGCAGAGAGGGATTGTCATCAAAGTATAGCTGTAGTTAGAAATATTTTAAGGCGACAGTCCAAGAATCAGAGTTGCAATGTTTACAAAGTAGGAAGTCTATTCAACATGGTAAAATGTATCACATAATTTAAGGTTTTTAAAGCTAGAATTGTTTCCCCATGATATTTTTGGAAAGTGCACCAACAAATTATGCACCATAAATCCATTTTTAGGGCCTAATAGCTGCCAAGACGTCATCTGGTTGTTACTCCTAGTTTAAGTACATGGCATTTCAAGAAAGAATATAATTTTGATTGAGGGATTACCTGTTGGTAGAAAATAAGTGAACCAGGCAAAAGCAAATGGTTGAACTTGAAATGCTACAAGGATAAGGTTTTTTTTGGTTAGCAAATTTTTCCACTGTAAATATGATTTAAATGCTCAATGCAAACTGCAATGTAACCAAAATGCTAGAAATCAGATCTGAGATAGGAGACCAGACATCTTCAATAGATGATTACATTACATTAGAATTCATTGCATTAGAATTCTGACCTTCAAATACATGCAATCAGGATTTGCTTTCTAAATTTCTGCTGAATAGGCTCTTATCACAGATGATGTGATATAGTTCAGACACATGATCACAGAAATCTAAAATGCTTTGGTAATAAGATGTATAAAAGAACAAGAAATTTAGATGACTGTCAAACAGTATGTGAGTTTTTGGTTCTGTGATGTCCCACTACTCAAGCTTAGCTTTTACAATTATTTTTTTTTAAACAATTATAAGGTTTTTATTTCCTGTCTGATATAACTCTACCAAATAAATAAAATAAAGCAAACTAAAATTGAGTTAAAATGTAGGGAAAATTGCAGTGATACCACAAAAGATCAGAAGTTCAGAAGAGAGAACAACTTGGCTGTTGTACAAAAGTACAGCTGCCCAATTGAAACATCAGGTTTGAAGCTCAAGTTTCTAAATGAGAACATTCAGTTTTTCTCTTCTTTCTTCATTAAAGGAGTTCTGTCTGACAAAGATTTCTCTGTTTGTTCTGAGAAGACCACATAGACACTGTTGCTCTTCTTTGGCAGTTAAAACTAAGACTTGAAATGGCTGCCAGTTTGTCTTATTTTCCCCCTCTGCTCAACAAATTCTGCACTAAAAACAAATATTCTCCTACAGCCTCTTTTTAAAATTGTGATTCTTTTAAATCAGCTGTTTTTGACTGAACAAGAGCAATCTTAAAACTTTAGAAGATTGAATCAAAAAATACAAAGTTGTGTCTAACATCATAGAAGGAAGTAAATGTTTGAGATATATAAAAAAAAGCAAAAATAATAACACTTTAGGATGGCAAGTAATGCAGAATCTGTGGCAAAAATAAAGGGAGGAGGGGAAGAGGGGGGCAAGGCAACATGCACTTTTCCTTTGAAAGCCTTTGCAGTGAATTTAATTAACGGATTATTAAGATTAAGTAAGATAAGTAATCACCATGTTGCACTTGCATTTGTTTCTGTGTCAGTATCAACCATGTGAAATTATTTTTACACAATGGGGAAAATTCTTTTTGAGGGAAGTGTTAGAGTAAGGAAGAAATTTGAGAGTAAATAATTTTAAGCTAGGTCTCCCATTCTTTGTTATCATCTACTTGGATAAGAACAGCCAATGATTTCTTTCTTCAAAAATAAAACTTAAGAAGAAACTAGATACAGAATGACACAGTAAGTCTCTAGAGTAAACATTTCATAGCATTATATCACTTTAAACAAAAGGTACAAACTATAACAAGAATGAATTTACTGTGGTACAGGATTTATCACCAAACACAATGAAAGAAGTTAGTTTTACCATTTTCTGTGAAAACAAACCTTTTTATATATAATGTATATACACATTATATATTCTCAACTCTTTGAAATAATTCAGAATACTTTAATTTCACACATGTTCATCTTCTAATATTAAAGTTACTCCACTCTGCTTTTAAATTTAAACCAGAGAGAAGACAAAAAATTTGGGAATTTGTCAATGAGGTGATCATGCCTACAAAGCACTTATTGCTGTTATTCATTGATGAATAATAGTACAGAATGGAAGAAATTCACATTATTGCTGTAAGAAATGAATAGTGAACATGAAGGATGGAGACCTCTAACACTAGCAAATGGAATGACTTCATCAGACAGCATAAGTGACTGGAATAGGATTAAAAACAAAAAGCATACCACACAATTTAAGCTTAAGATATTGCAATGTAAGCTATTCTTGTGATATAAATAATGGTTTCTAGTCTTTAAATGTTCTTAATCACGGAGAGAGAAGATTTTAGGTAATCAAGTAGAAGAACTCTTCAAATGTTTGGAAAGACTAAAGCATACAGGTAATAAACATCTGCCCAGCCAGGCTCATAAAATTCCCTGCTTGAACCTGGATTAAATTGGCAAGTTGAACAAAGAAAGGAATGTATTTTATTAAACATTACTTATTTTCTACCTCAGAAACAAGTTCAATCATCAATTTTACAAAGCACATTCGTATATACAAGAAAGGGTTGTGGCTGAGGAGAGTAGATAGATTAGCTATAACCCTCTCTGAAAAAAAAAAATATATATATATATATAATTGCCACTATTAGTCATACAAACTTATGTAGAGTAACTGATATAACCAGACCTTCTATCACTACTTCTAAGTGATACCATTACTGTTAGATCTCTGGAACAAAGCATTATTTCTGAACGACAATAATTATTTTAGGCAGGCAGGAATATTTAATCTCTGTCCCTAGATAAATAATGGAGCATATTGGTTTTGAATGAAAAATTTAGACTGAAAACA
This sequence comes from Callipepla californica brunnescens, assembly GCA_023055505.1. Classification (NCBI taxonomy): domain Eukaryota; kingdom Metazoa; phylum Chordata; class Aves; order Galliformes; family Odontophoridae; genus Callipepla; species Callipepla californica. Next base: position 33,851,539 of record JALIRH010000003.1, on the reverse strand, counting down.
CGTGTTGAAAATTCATTACATAAGAGAAGAACTATTGCATAAATATCCAAAGTACTACTTTTCCAGCCTTTTTATAGAAAGGCTACTTAGAATGCTTATGCTGGGATCTTACCTGTACCTGCTGAACATCATCTATGTGTTGTTTTTCTGCTGCTAGCACAGAAGATTTCAACTCTGAATCTGAAAAAAAACATAGATTATATAAACAGACACATGTACTTCATTGATCTTTCAAAATGCATATTAAGGCTTTAATGAAAAGAAGATAATTAAGAAGAAAACATAACCATCATGTCATGTAATTATCCACTTAAAATTAATTGTGCAGGTTGTATACATAAAATCAGCCTGATCTCATTGTTCACCTTTTTTTTTTTTTTTTGTTAAAATTCAACATTAAATGGTATCATTTTAAAAATATAATACATAAACATCAATGAACTCCATTTTGAATGTCAAAATCTCTGATTAAAAGAAAAGTAGGTACTTACAGGCTTATTATCTACTTGTCACCAAAGGTTAAACAATAATTCTCACAATTATTCTTCACATTCAGTCCCATTAAGAGGTATGACATAAAATCACAGAAAAGCTGGTGTTGGTAGAGATCTCAAAGACCATTCCAGTTCAACTGCCCTGCAACAGGCAGGGTTGCCACCCACTACGTAATGCTGCCCAGGGCTCCATCCAACCCAGGGATGGGGATATCCATAACTTATTCGAGCAATATTTTCCAGTACCTTATCACCCATCAGAGTGAAAAATTTCCTCCTCACATCTAATCTACATTTTTCTCACTTTTTAGTTTGAAACTGCTCAGTACTGTTCTATTATTATTTGTCTTTGTAAAAAGTCTCTTTTTAATAAGCTCATTTAAGTACTGCTGCAGGGAGGTCTCCCCAAAATCTTCTCTTCTGCAAAGGCTGCAAGAACCCATAAGCAGGTTGATTACTGTTAGCATCTATGTCACTGACATGACCCTCCTGATCTGCTGCAAGATTTGAGATTGCAAGTAGGAGGCAGACAATCATAGAGATAAAACTCGTATTTTAAAAATTTGCTTGAAAGACAATCGTCCTTAGTAAAGAAAGTAAATTTGGAGAAATCTTAAAATAGTATTCTTCCCTCTGTCTGGTATCACAGCAAGCAAAATAGTTCCTTACGCTTACTGTATTCACGTACAGAAATTGCTTCCCAGAGCTAAGGGCATTCAAAGTGAGGCTATAAAACTAATTTACTGTGGGTTCAATTTGGGTTAAAAACAGCATTAATTTGACTTCCAAGACTTTGATCACATTATCCATTTACACTGAAAGATAAAACAAGAACTCTTCAGAGTAATTAATAAGAATCCTGATGAGCATCAAAGCAATTCCCCACTAAATTACCTTATGTATTTATAAACAAACATTCTATAGAATATATAGAAATAAATTTATAATAATTTAATATTACATAATTATTAATATTATCTTATCACCTTTTTTCCCTGGAAAATGGGCATTAAAACAAAACTCCAAACTGAATTTCTTTTCTTAGTTACAAGTTTTTGTTTATAAACTGTAGTCTCTAATGTTAACACTGTATACAATAAAAAACACAAAAATTAAAAAAAAAAAAAAAAACAACAGCTACTCTTCATATAGAAATCGAAATCCTTATAAAAATCCTGTCTCCTCCACATATCAAAGGGCACGTATTTAGTCACATATCATGAGCAAAGTGTGAATATTTCGGGATTCACGTACAGTATCACTCACCTCCATTTTCTTCCACATGGCAAATACAGAAACAATCAAATAAAAAGTTTATTTATTTACCTAAGTTTTATTCAGAACATCTGATTTTTCCTTTTCATTTCATTCATTACTTGGCAAATTTACACCAATAGATAAAATTTCAATAATTTTAAATAATAATTGAAAGTAAATTGATAACTATTTATGCTCCATTTCGAAATGATAGCAATACGCAATTTCCTTTTCATCTCTAATTTTATTTGCTTAAAGTTCTTGCAGCATATAAGAGGGCAGTGACCAAGATAAGGAACAGACAAATACTGTACACGTTACATACGTGTAGTAGGAATAATTAAATAGAAAAACATAGGATGAAAAATGTGTATAAAATGAAGTTATTTAGAAGTCTATATCCACATAGTCAAAACATTATCATTAGTAAAAAAAAAAAAAAAAAAAAGAAAGTGAAATCATATATTTCAAAATATTTTTAAATCACTGTTCATTTAGACATTAGAAATGTCAGACTCGTTGTATACTTGCACTAGCCTCTGCCATGCTAAAATCTTGAAGTAAAAGAATGAATAAAATATTCCTTTTTTCTTTTTCAAGGTCAGTCACTCTAACTGCATATCCATTAGCTCAGTCTCCACGAAAAGCAAGTCAAAATACATGGCAGTGAATTCAGTTACCACATATAACAGTATTCTTATTGAATACAAATAAAATAGAATAGTTAAGTAGATCATCAATTAAAAAAAAATGACTATTGTAATAGTTCAGTACTAGACCGTCTCACACCCTGAACAGCATCAATAACGCACATATATGCATTAATGTTCCCTTGACCAGTAATAGAGTTGCTTTGGTAAATGGCACTGCATAAACAGAATTATATAGTAACACTTCATTTTTGTTGGCATCACTTATTTTGCTTGTGAGTGCTGGAGTAAGTGATAGCGATAAAAGAAGTATTGCCATAAGAAATAATGCCCGTGCAAGGAATATTTTGCTCTTGTTCCAGAGGAAGTGATCCCAAAAAAAAATGGAAATCTGAAATTAATTCCACCCAAATGCTACAAGATATATAAAGAGATCTGTTGAAATAATTAATTCTTCTAATTGAGAAAAAAAAAAAAAAGAAAGAATGGTAGGAAATTGAACAAAGGTCACAACACCTGGTAAAATCTGTTAGTCAGCAAATGCCAGGTGCACATCTTGACTGCCAGCAAGCATACATTTTTTGCTAATTTTCTTTTTTTTGGTTAGTTTCGTGCTAGCTATTTCTGATGCTAATCCAAGATACTCTAAATCAGAACTATTTGAAGTCAAAATATTAACTTTGTAACTTGGATTCAAAAAGGCAGCAGTTCCCCCCATGCCACGTATACATTTTGTCTGCATCCAAGAAGTATACCTGCTTCTGGAACATTAAGTCTTTCTTCTTCATCCGGAGGTTTGGGTGGGGGCCACACAGATGGAATTCTCCTTGGAAAACTTCCTTCGATGTAATCTGATGAATGTGTAGGTTGGCTAACTGCAGCCCACGTATAAAGCTGGTCTTGCTGTGGTCAATAAAAAAAAAAGGAAAAAAAAAATTGAGAAATTCATATATAAAGACAATATCAAAATATCAAAGCCTGCTTCCAACATAAAGAGTTCATTATCCATCCCTATATCAAGAAAGGTTTCTTTTCATATTCTCTATCTCATGCAAAGACTTAATCTATATTGAAAGAACTGAACATTCTGATTTTGAAATAACATCTAGTAACAATAGAGGCACTAAACTTACTTATCTACAAACACAAAAATAGGCTAGGATACAGTTCAGCATTTTTAGAGCATGCAAGGAACCCCAACACCTTTTCTTTGAGAGACAGAAGTTTCACACCAGCATGGCAATACTACTTTAAACAGGGCTTGTATTTTTTCCTTTCAGAAATGTAAACTTCAATTCATATTCTATTTTATATCATGCTTGCAAATTAGAAAGAGAAGTTGAGTGTTCTTAGGATCCTTTTAGAATAAACTGAACTGAAATATTTATTCTCTACAACTCTGATAATGTTTTTATTATTCACATATCTTTATTCATAGAGACAGATAAAAAGATGAGTTAGCTTTTAGAAGCGAATTAAAGTGTTCTTAGTCATCTGGTGTCAGATTCAAACACATTTTTCAATATCTTTGAATTCTATCCATTTAGTCTGGAATTACACAAAATATGATCCCTCTTTCGTGCTCTTCTCTTAGTTCAGTATTTGTAATGTGTTTTGCAGCATATTTCCTTTTTAATATTAAAATTTCTTTTTTCTTTTATGTAGATCTTAATCAAGTATTGAGGATAGACACAGGGGAAGAACAAAACCCACTTAACTTCTTTTTCTACTCCATGTGACTTAGCTTCTATTTCATTAAAAGTAAGTTGTGATAAGAGAGGTAAAACTTTATTCTGTTCCAAACAGCTTAGAACAGGCAAACACAGGTTATAAAGAAAAAGTCTGCTGCAAATATAGTGGAAAAAAGCTTATTAGATCTTGCCAGCATTAAAAACATTATAAGAATCCAGACGCATAAACAGGCCCTGATTAAAGATAAAAATAAATGGATAAAAATCCTTATACAAAATTACATCAGATTCTCTCCTTAGGCTTTTAAGTGAAGATAGTATCATTGGCTATCCTTTTCTCACTTGCTATCCAAACAGGCATGGTTAATGCAGTTCTTTCAGTAACTTGGTACTTTCCATTCATCCAGTTAATACCATTTTTTTGCTTTTTAGAACATAAACATTTCGAGGCATCAGTCTAAATTTCAGTAACAGGGGAGTAAAAGGAGAAAGAGAGAGAGAGGGATACCTTTGTATGTTGTATAAAGAAAACGAAGTGGTGTTAAATATTGCTATTTATCTTTTCTACCCCATCCAAATCCCAAAAACTGAGGAAAATAGTTCTGAAACTAACTGGAAAAAAAAATAAAAAAAATTGTTGCTCATTGTATTGCTCAAAGTTGGAAACCTGACACGGTCCAAGGAACAAGGAGGTGAATAATCTTTGCAGGGGTTTAACTAAATAATCACAGTCAGTTTTCACTTGGATTATATGTAGGGTTATAGAGAAACAAAACAGAAAATGACAACAGATTGTTGATTATATTAACAGAACATAAGTGGAGGACAAACTTTTCCCAGATGTGCTGTTTCAGTATCTTGAAAGATACAGTGCAACCATTTAACAAATAAACATCAAAGAAAGATTAGGCTTCTTGGCTAAAAAAAAAAGAAAAAGCCACAACATGTCTCACAATAATGGTACGTTTAGAATATATTGTCAGAGTAACACAACATGAAGAACCTGTGTTCCTGCTGCTATAATTTACAGCATATAAATTATGAACAGTTTAGACATTACACAGTTCCATCCCATACTACTAAACCTTGGTTACTATAAAAGATATTTTTTTTATTGCTCTTGTTTTGCTTGTTTTGGAATTTTTCATTTTCTATTTGATGCAAAAAAAGATAAGGGAATAGTTTATAATGTAACAGGTATTTATAAAGATGCATGTCCGTTTGTATAAATATCTGGTTACAATCCAAAGGCATCACTGTTCAACATATAGTAAAGGTATCAATACCAGCTGGTTACAAACTACATGCAAAATTAAGACAATTTCAGACATGAAAACTCCTTATCACAGAAAAGTAGTCTGAAAAGCTTGCCAAGTTCATGTTCTATAAACTGCACATAACAAGGGAAGAAATAAACCTATATTCACTTTCACACCCTCCAAGAAAAATCATTTGAATGTCCTAATTCTTAATCACTCAAGATTACATCCAAGTTCTCTTTGTCTTTAGTCCCTTCATAGTTAATATTTTCCTCACATTTTTTTTTCAAAATTGATAATGGTACAAATTTGCATGATTATTGGAAAATTTTACTAATGGTTATATGCAGTCAATTCTATGATGTTGAATTACTTTTCAACAAAACAAATAACAAGAAATCTAAATAAAGTATCCATGTTTTCCTTTGCCATTAATAAATTTACCATAGGGATACATGACACTACGGACTTACACCTCCAACTTCTTGTGTAATATTTCCACTTCAAAGGCTGTTTTTGCTATATATCATTTAAAGCACAGCAAATTAATTCTCTTACCGTGATCAGGTGTTGAATACATCTAGAATTTCCACTTTATCTTGCTCCATCTCCACTATAAAGTACATGAATCGCTGCTTTTGGATAAAAAATAATAGTCCTTCTACTGAGTCTTATTTATTTGGACTCATTTCTGGGCAGACAGTGAGAGCTTCAAGCTCTCTGAGTCCAGTGCACTAAATATTATGTCAAGTAGAGAATTCAGGTTTTCACACATCCTTACACAGCATTTTCCACTGGTTCTTAGAACTGCAGAGCATTTGCACATGGGTGAGTGAAACTGCCTACAGGATCTGATGATATCTAATCAATAGGCATTTTACCATTTATAGTAGATTGTGTCGAGAATAGAGCTGCACACAGTCAGGTCTGCAGATTAACTCACTCTCTTCCCATAGCTCAGAAAGAGTTTTCTAAGCTAAGAATTCCATGGGGCTTGCTTGTTCCATGTCATACGCAAATGTTTGTACTTTAGACAGCACTATATTCCATGGAAGGGAAATATCCCCATTCAGAAAGTTCAACTGTTCTTATTAATCTAAGTACTGAACTGCCTTTTCCCACTGCATGTAAATAGTTAATTGGACAAGCAAGGTTTTAGTTTGAGAAATTAGAGCCAATCCGCCTCAAAATGCTCTTATCAGCTGGAGACAGCTTTATTTTAAGCAGCTCTTAAAATAAAGAAATCAATAATATCAAGAAAAGGAAAAGTGGTTTACTTTTTGATGAGAGATTCAGCAGCAAAGCTTCATCTAACCACTGCCAAAAAGTGCAGTATTAAATGCAGTGCTCAGCTTCTATTACCTTTGGCTGTATTAGTAAACACAAATGCCTTGCAAGGCTTAAAATCAGCAAGTCAGTCAGAATATTGTAACATATGGCTGAAGTAGCATTCTACTAAATTTGTGACTGAGCACCTCGGTTGTTTAACCAATCTGCTTCTGATTTACAAATAGAAGAAACTTTTTGATGGTTCAAACTTGGATATAAGACTGAAACATTAACAAAGGGATAAGAAAGGCCAGTAGAGCAAATAGCCCTGGTTAGGGCTACCACAGGAAAAGAAATCAGTTTTGGATTTCAACATTTATTATTTAATTTGAGTCATTCTCTTGGTCTTCTTGTTACACAATAATTTTCTGGATTTAATATAGCTTGAAATATTGAACTTGTACATTTAACCGATTCTCTCACAATGAAATAGAAGAGCCTGAAGATCTATTCTCCTTACACATGAGACTCAAACTTCCTCATGGAAGACCACATTCCAAAACCACTGGCTTATCAGCTGTTACTTAGATTGCCTAGCTGTGATACTTTCTCACTCACTTTCTCAGGAACTTGTAAGATGCAGAGAAGCTTCATCAGAACATTAATACAGTTCTGTGGTTAGACTGATTCTGAGAAATATAAATTTTCCAGAGAAAGCTATTTAATCAGAAAATTCACTTCAATTTTTTTTTTTTGCATTTATATGTATTATCTATATATTACCACTTTAAAAACTTGCTCTTGAAATTACATGAAAAATGCACCAATGCCAAAAGTACCAAACATTAAAAAAAAAAAAAAAAAAAAAAAAACGCAATTAAAATTTAAAAAAGAAAGCAGGGAAACAGCAGAATACTTCAGTTCAGTGAACATCCAACTGTTTTCATGTTAATACTCTTAGGAGCACTCACAGTTGTTTACCACAAAAGACAAAGTGTCACAAAATATGATTGGGCAGCAGGAAAGGAAGAGCAGTTAGAAGGGGTTTAATTTAGCCAAACTCAACTGTCATGGTAACTACACGACACAGATTAAGGCAGCATATTAACAAACTGTCTTCTCTGTTCTATGCCACAATTTTTCTTTGTTTATTTAAAAAGTATTAGTCAACCCTGATATATTTTTTTTCCTGTGTTCAGCAAAACACAAGACTACTTGGAAAGTTTGTCAGAAAAAAAGCATAAAACTGCTACAAAAAGAAAAATGCCCATAGGTTCAAAGCCCACAGTATGTAATTGAATGTATGGAATTGGAATTCAATATCAAGAACTAAATATCTAAACTACTAGTAATTTCAACAACTGGATTGAATGCAGACAAGTGCCAAGTACAGTCAGAATTTCTTAATAACGGTGAGACTGAATATAGTTGCTTTGCTTTAATAGGAGAATATCAGCTTTTATTGGTATTCAGTTTCAGTTCTAATGCAAACGTATACATTTTGTAGACTTTACTGATAGTTGTCCAAATACATCCATGTAGCTCCTGTTGTACAGCATTAATAGACAAACTAAATAGGGAGGAAAGACCTCTATTGAAAATTGTGATTCTACTGTTTGCAGAAATTGCGTGGGATACATTAATGATAAAGATGAACTGTTTAGCCAGCTGAACCTTATATTGAGCTCTAATAGAATGATATAATAAGTTAACATGCTAAAAAGATAAAGATTACATCAGCACCATATGTTATTTAATAATTTCACCACAGTCATTGGGATGATTGTTCCACAAAGTATTAATTTCTTACACACTTTTCAGTCAGAGGGTATATTTGATTTTCATTTGATTCCTTAGGAACACTTTTGAACAAGTCATAACTGCTAAAGAGGAGGAAACTGAGCAAGTAAACAAGGCTACAGTAACTAAAAAATAATAATAATTATTTGGGGAACATCCTTTGAACAGGTTTTCCTTAATCCTTCTAAAAGTTTGGCATTCACTAGATTAGTCTATTTAAAAAAATATACTTTTTAACTTATTTCATAAACCAGCAGAATGACATGCAGTGAAGATAATGTGACAAGTAAGAAGTCATGACACCCAAAAGCCAATAACTAGCAGACACTCTAAGGGGCAGAAAACTACCAAAGAGGCAGACACATTTCTAGAGAATTAATCTGCCATTGTACATTTACTTATTCTTCATTATTATAAAATAAGTACATAGAAAAAGTTCAAGTGAAAGCTTTCAGTGCTGCTCAACAGCAAAAGTTTTCAAAATCTCAGTTTGTCTACTTCAGTTAGTTCTAGAGCTTTCCTCAACTTTTATTTTTTAGAGTAATCTTTTATTCTGGATAGGACTGTATGTATACGTATATATCTTATAGTAGTTCTCCAGTTTCTACTATTTGGGCTTGAAATTTAACAAAAAGATCATCAATATTTCCCTAAGCTGACCAGATAATAAATTTTTCAGGAGACACATCCTCAGCAAAAATTTCACGAGAGCTGGTAGCCATCTGATAATTCATGCTTTCACTGGGTATTCTTTAGTACTTTATATTAACCATATACTAACAAATAAGTGAGCATCAATTCCAGAAAGCATGACCCACAGTAGACATACAAAAAAGGGAAGAGTTGTTAAAGCTGTGTTTACTCTTAATGTACTGTCTAGTATAAGTCGGTGTGGAAAAGAAATAAAACAGAATCCAATGAGAAAAGTAAAGGATGTTATATAATTATTTAATGAGGTGAGGCAGTACCCCACATTAAAGTTTTTAGTATTTCAAGAGAAAGAGAAAACAAACAAAAACAGTTCTCTGCTGTATTTCTTGAAATGCAAGCAGAGGTTGGGATACTTTCAGAATGGGGAGAACTAAAGGTGGACACTAGACATGGATATATTCTCATCTTTTTTGATGATCATTGTATAACCGCAAATATTTCATGCCAGAAGAGAGTTCTGCGTTAGCCATGTTAAATTAAATGTGACTTTTTAATAATCTGTTTACGTTCATCTCAGGGCATGAACAATTGATCTCAGAGTGAACAAAAGTTACTGAATTATTTTCTTAAACTGTAACCTCTTAAAAAAAAGTCTCTGGGACCACATTAAGCAAAAGAGGAATAATGGATTCTATTCAATATGAAAAAATAATACCCCAAAGCTAAGTGAAGACTCAAATATACGTGATCAGTCACAAAAGGAAGAAAGAAGAGATCCAAAGAAGGATTTCACTGGAAAAAAAACGTTGGCAATCCAGCAAAAAAGCATGCTGAAGGAGTGATCTAAGAAACTTTATAAGAACCAGACTAAGGCAAAAATGAAAACATTCCCATGAGTAACCTTAAAGAATAAGCAATCACGAGAGCTGGATGTAGCAGGGAGGGAGGACAGTTAGGAGGTAGATAAACCTGGCTCTGACCAGGACAGGGATACTGGAGTTTTGCTGATGGCAGTTTCAGATGAGCAAACAGGACACTGGCTAAACCGGAGGTTATCCAATGTGGAACTGGAGGCAATGATTGTTAAGCAGCACAAGTGATGAACTCAGATGAAGGAAGAATATGGGACAGGCCATGCTCACAATTTTGGGGTAAAGTCAAAGACAGTGAATCTCCTAATTCTAAATAGGTTAGCTTTAAGCAATGTTTAAGATTTCACCTAACTCCTCTGTCAATGGCTGGATCAACACTAACAGTCTATTTGTTTGGCTTTTTTTTTTTTTTTTTTGGAAGGAGGAGGTGGAAAATGGGGGGTGTGAATTTTTTATTTTTTTTTTCAGTAAATGTTACAAGCAAAGCTCTAAAGGAGAGGAGACGAACTAAACATTTGCTAAAGCGAGAACTGAAAATATTGCTAAAAATGTTTTGAACAAGTTGGTGTAATATTTTGCAGTAACCTCATGATACGTAACCATAAGAGGAACTTTCAGATGGAGCGTGTAAATCTCCCTTATGACATTAATGTTATAGTCATACTCTATTTTCATTTTTTTCTTCAGCTAATGCCTTCCCCCCAAAAATAAATCCTGTAGTTTGAAAATACTTTCAAACTAAAATAAATAAATAATGATGATAACAATTCAATGGTGCTGTAGGGATTTTGTCAAACATCTCAGTTACATGAGACAGCTTGTTTTAATAATATATCCAGACACCTATTCTTCACATCCCCTTTATCATACATATTACATATTACCCTTCAGCAAGATGAAAAGTGTTAAAAACATGAATACTCAAATTCTCTCATATCCATGCCAATCATTTGTTAACCATATTTAAGCAAGTTTCATCTTTATGTGTAAAATAGAGATGATCTGAAAAAACTCTGTTTATATTCAGCCATGTAATTTGGTGCACAGACTGACGAAAGTGAAAATGCTAATAGGAAAGATTATAATAATAACTTCACTGTAAACTTCAATTGCAATACCAAACAATATAATTAAATCTTAACACTGAATTTATTACCAAAGGGAAGGAACAGCATGTTAGGCAACGTCTAGACCACTATCCCTTCCTAATTTTCTGTAACTGTATGCGAATGCCACCAACAAGAGCACTGTGTCCAAATAGCCCAAAGACAGAGATAACAATGTGGTTGCAATGACAGTAAATTTGTACTGACTCATGCTTGATTTTCTATCCAAAGCCTTTTCAGAGCGGGGGGAAATAAAACTACCTGTGCGAGATTTGTAATTTGAGTCCGTTCATGATGTGCTCTCTTTGTTTGTCTTTTGCCGGTTTATTTATTTATTTTGGTGAGGCAGCTATTATATTTAAATATTGGTATTCCTATAGAGAATGTGGATACATAGAAACACTTAACTGAAAAGATACCAAAAAAAACAAAAAAAAAAACCTCCACAAAAACAAACAAACAAAAAACCAACTAAGATACAGAGTAACAGCACACAGTAAGATATGAGTTATAATGCCAAGAAACCAAGTAGGCTTAAGTATGTACAAAAGTGTATGTATGTGAGATCAGGAAGTTGGCTGGTCATTTTTAGAAGGGTAATTTCCATTAAAAAGGCTAACCTTCTCCAGACTGACTGTCTCTCTCAGGCAGTCATAAGGTATTGATAAATTATATCCTTCTTGGAAAAACAGAAGAAAACTTTTCCAGTACTTACATCAAAAGTGGGTGTACTTTGCTGGGCATTCTGATTACATGGTTCTCTGAAGCAATCGGTGAATGGAAGTAAGAGACCCAGAGCAATAATACGAGAACACAGTTTTTCTGCTTCTTCTTGTGGTGCATTTTCCTGCTGGCTGAAGAGCTTTTCCAACAGAGTTCGTCCTGCCAATGTGATGACACAAATCAATAAGAATTTGTTGCTATCTATGGAGTACAAAGCTGAAAACATTTTCAACGCTTATTGAAAATCTTAACAAATAAAAGAAAAAGATGATATAAAAAAGAATTGTGGAGAAAAACACCTGATAATAAAACTTAATATATTATTTGTTTATCTAATCACTTGGTCTGATCTGTAGCCTGATGTGTTGGGATGTTCAAGGAAAGGTACATTCAGCTGGCTGAACTCTAGAGCAGGAAAAGCACAAGTTGTTACTGAAGAATCAAATTCCTATTTATATTATACAGTTACATTTTTTCCTGATGGAAAAAAAGAAAATGAAGTTACCAAGAATTGAAATACTTTTTTCCAAGAGTGTCACACAAGGTTATTATGGAATCAAGTCTCCCAACTCCTGGAATCGGTCTTTGTTTTTTTGAATTGAATTTATCTTAGACTTCAAGAAATTGTACTCCATTTATGTGGAGAAAATCTCTAAAGAATAACAACAGCAGTGACAACAAAAAGAAAAATTGATAACCGCTCAGCTTAAAGTGATATTTAATACAGCTCCAACAGTGTGTTCCAAGATAAAATGCAGCGCCACAACCAGCAATACAGACTTTAGAGAAGTAAAACTTTCCAAGAATCAGAAAAGAGATCCATTCCTGTTACAGGGCTGGATTTCATGATCAAAGGGTTTTCATTTCTCTCTGACCAGACCACAGAGGGAGAGCATATGATATAAAGCATGTTAGAGGAGACAATGCAAGAGGTCTGAAAGATCTTCATGCTCTGTAGATATAGCTAGAAAGAGACGTAAAATGAAAAGTCAGTAACATATGCAGTACAATTGACATTGTAATTATACCAAATTACTTGATTAAGCTCTAAAATGTCAGGAGACATTGTTCAGATTTACAGAATATAAAAGACCTACTGGAAAAGTTAGAGGGACTAATAAAGTTAATTGCATGTTTTAGTATGAACTAGCTGTGAAACAAATTTGTACCTAAATCAGTTTCTATAGTCTGCTCTTTCCACTTACTCATTGGAAGACAGTTATTCTCCAGAGAAAATTTCATTACATTAATAGTCCAATTTGGTGTCATTTTAAACACCTACAACAACAAAACTGTTTTGTATGTTAAAAAAAAAAGTAAAAAGATACCTGTTCCACTACTTTATTCAAATGTAAAATTTTCAAGGCTTTTTGAACATAAAAGAATTTAAAAACATCTGGATGTGATTTCTAAAAGATATTGACATTCAGCCCAAAGTTTCTGTATTAAATTCAGCCTAAAACAAGCAACACAGTATAACATTAGAAGTTATTTCTAAGGTTTTCCTCTCCACATCTAAAGATCTGATAAATCTAAATTATTAGTCCAAGTTCCCTAGCCTTTTATTAAGCACACTGTAGTAAGCCAGACAAAAGAAACACAGTTTTTATTATTTTGTTATGTTCTGATCAACTTGCTGATTAGTTTGCCTCTGTTCCTTTGGTTTCATTATAGAGCGATACTATAACTGCTTATTGAACATACACCTCTGTTCATTTACCTAATGACTCTGGAGTTTTAATGACTGTTCTGTCTTTAGCTGAAGAAGATCTTCTTTACTGGCTGATACGCATTATGATTTTTAACATTTCAGAAAAACGTTGCAGCAATGCAGCTATCTGCAGCATTAAGGGAGACACGTTATGAAGTCATGGAAATGAAACACAAACAGGGAGCTACCTGCTGACCTTTTGGGGATTTTTTTATTAATTTTCTCTGAGGCTGTACTTACTAATACCTAGTGGTGCTGTAAAAACTTGTCTTCATGACATGATAAATATTCAAAATTCATATATAACATTATACAATCTGACTTGATTTTTTTCCAGACATTTCAACACCTAAAGAATTTTGCTGTTTTTAAAAGTCCTTTGGATGTGCAGAAGCACACATTCCCCCACTCCACACACTTCTGCTTTAAGCTACTGAATAGGAATAATGTCTGTAAATTACAAGGCAGGAAATGAGGCCCTTCTTTTTTTTTCCTTAATCTATCTACTCATTCTCTAATCTCATTCTTGCTCATCATCAAATACTTCGTTAGTTATTCAGAATCTTAGTTGTTATTTACTCAGTTTAGTTTGTATAGTAGTTACATATTGCTGCCTTTTAACACTTTTCAAGAGCAGTATTCTGACAAAATGCAAAAAAAAAAAAAACAAAAAAAAAAAACCCAAACACAGATGAAGTTCATTTCCTGTACATTACTCTCCATTATTTATGCTATTTTATCCATCTGTACCTGAAGTGTTCTCTGCTGTGTGTTATCTTCCTTTGAATATGTAAGGTAGTAAAATATTCATTGATACTAGCTAGAACTTCTTAATTTTGAAGAATAAATCGTTTAAGTCCAGAAAACCTGAGTATTATTAAATTGTCCTTTGCAACAGATACACATAGAATTAAAATAAATAAATAAATAAAAGTAATCAAGACAAAGGTAATAACATCTTGATATATGCATGTTCTAACACTATGTGTACTTCTTGTTCTTGTTATGGAAACCTGAGGACAGCAATAGAAATTTAAATTCCAATAAATATATTTAGCCAGCTTCTTTAGCACATTTTACCAAAGGCAAGCTGAAACATGTTTAGTTTCAAAAACAGTTTTCAGTGAATAAATAGCTTCTCCCTGAACAGCTGTAAAAAAATAAAAAATAAAAAAAAAATCCCCGTATCAACATTATAACATAATGATTTTAGAGCGCTTAATGAGCAAAATATTTAAAACAATGTCAAACCACTGATTATTTGCACCTAACTAGATAGAGCTTACTATCAAAATGAATGGTTACTTAAAGTATCAGAAAAATCTACCCATTACCAAAAAATGGAAACAAAATTTTACCTCAAAAGGAGGTGAGGAGACAAGCTCTACTGAAAGAAATCATTTTATAACTTCAGAATGCTGTTTTCATAAAGCAGCTTCATCCATGCTGCAAAACATCCCAGCAGTACAGCAGTTCCAGACCGGGATGAAGCTTTACATGGGACCAGGACACGTAGAAGCCACCTCCCACCAGTAAGTAGTTCTGTCCTTGTTAACCTTATATTTATTCTTCCTCCTTTCAAGTAAAAGCTATAGTTGTCACTGCTGCAGAAGAATTCCAGCTCTGAAGTCCTTCAAAGTCCCCCACAGTCTGCGGATGCCAGTGGATTTCCCTGCCTTGCTGCCATTTTACACTAAGTGCTCCTGCAGTTATGTCAAAGCAACCATACGCAATATGCTTGTAAAACAGGAGTCACATTCATGATTTTGATACCCAGAAGACAAAGATTATATTTGTTGTGAAGTTATAGTAAACTGCCTTCTTCAACACCAGACTCCATAAACCAGCTTTGTTCAGAACTGGAATTTCTTTGGTAGCACCCTATCTACACTATACACATTTGGAAATAATTCAAATTAAAATGACATTTTGACAACTTGCATAAAATTGAAAACACCAACTCTACAAAGTTAATTCCTCAATCCTTTAAACACCAAAATTGAAAAAAAAGTCACAGCTGTATTTAAGGCATATATTAAGTTCCAGTCAATTTCAATAGCAGTTTTTTTTCAACACTTTCTCAATAGGTAAAGATCTCTTTTCCACCTCCATGTTATCTACTTCTTCATTTTATAGCCATCAGGATGAAGCACTCTGATCTTGACAGCTCCTTTGTAACTTTACAGTTTCTCCCCCTATCACCAAGACTTAAAACACCATCTAAACAACAACTGGAAACAATTGTAGAACATGTAAGTCATTCAGTAGAGAATAAAAATTCACAAGTCTAATATAGTTTCCTGTTGTGCTGTCTCCATTTCTCAAAAGATACATATATTTGCAGATCTTGAATGTTCATTTTCAACTTTAGATTTACTGAAGTTTATCTACTGGGCACGAGCCCAGACACAATCACAGAGTCTCCTTTGCTCTCGAGAGGTGTCTGTGCACAGATTACTCCTCCTTATGTATGGCAGCAACTGCTACTGTCAGTAATGACAATCTGGTCTGCTTTGTCTGCTGTGACCTTGTTTGAATCACTCTGGATGGGAGAGGATGCCTGTTTTAGAAGGAAATGCATTCAGTCTTTCTATTACAGCTACTTTATATTCCAGGGCAACATTTTCATCTTAAGCAGATACAAAAGAACTACACTTTTCTGAGATAAAGGTTTACCTAAGACAGGACTGCTGAACATTGTTCACTGAACACGTTTAATGCAGTCCATGGAGAGACAATGGCAAATCCAAGATAAATCAATTCACATTATAGCTTTCTTTCTGTTCAGCCTGCTTAGAAGACCAACCTTTCAAAGAGCAATAAAACCCTTAAGAGATAGCAATACCATAAGCATGTTGTTGTAGACTTTGGAATTATTCATTTATTGAGAGAGAGAGAGGGATGGATGGAGAAGATGGACAGAAGAGAGAAACAGGAGAAACAACTACAGTAGTCACAGGTATACTAAAAAATAAAAATAAAAATGCATGCAGTGATGTACTGTAGCTCACCAGTGTTTGCAGTGTTTCTCTGAGAGGACTGTTATGACTTCACATTTATCTTTAAAGATGTGGTTCTTATCCTTACGCTGCATTTGCAAAAGCCCGAGAGCACAGCTGCCAGTGAGTAAAGTTGAGCCTGACAACCACACTGAGTTATAATCAAAAAGCTTTCCTTTCTGCCGGTCTCCTGTGACAATTACACCTCACTTCCACCATTAGCAGAGCAGCAGCATCAGCAAACTTTAACCAGTAGAGGCTGGAGGCATACTTTCCACTTTGATCTCTCCCAGTGAGAAGTGAATGACTGCAGCATAACAAACCCTGAAAGCCCTACTCAGATTCATGCCATGGATGACTCATACACATACTGCTTACATCTTCAAGAACTGAAATCAGTTTGCATTTTTTTCTTCCTCCCTCTCTAAATTTCTAAATTCAGTGATATCATAAATGCTTACATAGGAAAGGTCTTTCATAAGCCTGGAGCAAAAAGTATCATGGGCCTTGCTCTATGAAGAAAAAAAAAAAAAAAAAAAAGGAAGAAGATAAATACCATTTCATATATGTAGTATATGTTTTCTATTAGCCTTACAAAATATAGGAAGACAGCTATAGCCTTATGATTTTTCAGTTCACACAAGATTGCAATTGTAAATATATATATATATATATATAAAACACCACAAAAATAGAAAAAGAAAAGCTGATTTACACAACCTTTGAAAGTTTTCCTGCTTTCAAAATGCTTACTGTCTTCTTTTCTTTTAACATCAAGATTATAACTTAAGCCTCAGTTATCTGGCAAAACACCTGAACTGTGCAGCACTAAATGTTTCCCAGAATGCTGGAAGAGGACAAACATGTACCAGTATCTTTGTCTCTCAGATGAGTTTTTCTCATTAGATTTCTCCAAACTGCAAAACAAAAGCTTGCAAATCAATGCCTAACATAGAGCCACCACACTACATTCTCAACTCTCTGCTATACTCTCTATAGTCGTAGACACACAGGGCAGAGAATGGCTAGTATTTCACATATTAAAGAATCATAAGACTTCTGATTCTTGAATTATTGACATTTATATTTTTTTCTTTTACTTCATTTTGTTTTCTAATTTCATAATTTTTAGCTAAACAGTAGCAGTCAGGCTACAGACAATGTGTAACATATTGCTGCTGAGAAGAGACAGTTTTTCAGTGATGCAGAGGGAACCCAGAAAATGAAAGAACTATACACTTTGTTTCATCATTTCAGGAGAAAAAAAAAGAGATGGCTATGTTATTCATCCCTGTAGAAATGCATATTAAAAATATATCTGCTTTTAAAAATATTTAGTCCCTTACTTTCCTGAAGACTGACCTGAAAGATTACGCCCACTATTCCTGGATTAGAGAACTCATTTATTGTACTTTCTCACTGCAGAGCATCTAATCCTCTACTGATTTAGGCTGGAATTTTTCTACAGATCTCTCATCCTGTAAGGATTTTTTTTTTTTTTTCCTTAAAGGGCCTGAATCTTTATTAACAGATTCCTTCTTGAAACCATGTAACAGTTTTCTCACAGTTTTGTTGTACATATCATAGAAAAATCAGCTAGCCACAGGTCTGCATATGCAACAGAGCTTTATAGCAACAAAGAAATAATCAAATCCTTCCACCAAAAATGCACATAGAATAAAACATATTCTTGTTTCCAGACAGCTTAAACCTTAATAACTGCAAAATACATCAAGATGTAGGTTTATGGTAGAAATTCCCATGATTCTCTCATTATATTTCATTTCAATTTTATTTCAGTGTAAAAGCTAATATCTACGTGTATACTTCCTTTACTAAGAGGTGAAAAACAGTGGATTTCCTTAATTTTTTATATACTGAATAAATACATAATTTCTTCTTCTAGTATTTAAAGCATTAATAAAATCAGGAATGCATGAAAATGCCTTAGAGGCCTATCCCTTTCTTTCTTTGATATTCCATTTGCAGATTTTCTGTTCCTGTTCACATGACTTATAGGAACTGAGCTCACAAAGCATCTTAAACACAGAAGCCCAAAAGCAGAAAGACTGTTTAAACAATGGAATTAGGAAAATGACATACATGAACACTATTCTCCTCCTAGTTTTCTATTCCTTCCTATGCACTGTTCAATATAATTTCAAAGCCAGCAGTACATACTAAAAATAAAATAAATGTATTTATAGCTTGATTGATAACATTCATAGACTCTAAACAACTATAATAAAACTGCCTATGATTACTTTTCCTTCTGACAGTACTGTGTCTAATTATCACAGTAAACAGTGTGATTTTCTTTTGTCAAGCTCCCAAATCATTTTTCGTATCAGCCTGCTTTCCCTCATAGGAGTACACACTTGACTGTTAGAAATTTTACATTAATAACCTTGACTAGACCCAAGTTGGAACCACAATATATTCATTTAGGAGCAATTCAAGCAAGTACATTTTTACCTTTATTTTAGTTCCTAATCAGTTAAACAGATTCTGGATTGGGTCAGATTGCTTGAATAACCACGTAACTGAAATTTCAACTCGCTCAACTAGAACAAGTGGCCCATTCCAGGAGAAACACAAAATTATCAGCTTCAAGTGTTCAAGGCATCCCTCAAAGAGCTGGGCACCTCACGCTCTCCCTTTAGTATGCAAGTTGCAAGCTGTAGCTGAGAAAATTGTCTTGCTTTTGCTGTCACCCCCAACATCACAGGTCAGGAGAGGCAGAAACAGCATCTCACACAAACATCAGTGAAATTCTTGCAGGACACGACAGAAAAGGTTGAGGTCTACCAAAATCAGAAATGAGATCCCACAAGAAATTAAGTTTACAAGAAAATACCACATACTTAGTAAAGTAAAAAGTCACCTCAGAAAAGATGCTACAAGTGAATTGAATTTTCAAATAACTAGCATTCCATGATTGAATCTGTATTTTTAAACAGCAAGTCCAAGAGGAACATGCTATGAGACACAGCAACTCCACCAATTACAGTATTTACTACTAAGTAAATCACACTGCCTGAGCAACGTGTCATTGTCATAGGTAGAAGTGGAACAAAATGGAATCATCCCTCCAGAGTGGAAAAGAGAAATGACACGACAAAGTCCTTTGCCAATGCCACCATAAATTTTTGTCTTTGGGTATGAGATCTGTTGTGTTCTATTATGTGTGGATTAGTTCCTTCCTACCAACTTTTGCACTGTCTAGAAAGAAGCTCCACATAAAAAGTTATCAATGTAGTCTTACTGATCATTGCTAAAAAAATAAAAATGCTTCATTCCATTCCATTTTTTCTTTAGCCTTTTATCATAACCCCAATAGTTAATTATATCTTACTATTTCCCACAGCAGGATTCATCCTAAATCCTTGCTTGTTGCTGCAGTCTAAACTGAGAGGACTGAAATTGTATGGATCACTTGCCATAACATCATAATTTTTGAAAAGCAGGTATTAAAACTTTGCTATCACCAGAGCTTCAAAATATAAAATAGTTGTGATAGTTTGTGACACTTCTTTCTGAATTTTTGCAAATTAGCAAGTTTCTTAAGCTCTGCATCTTCCTAACTTGAGCACTAAGCTCCTTAGGATTTTGCTTCCACAAGGATTAAGATTGTCTGTCTTTCTCCCGCTCTGAATATTCTGACAGAGTACATATATATATATACATTTAAGATTCCTTACCTTTCCTGTATGTATTCTATCTTATATACAGTGAGTGGTAAGAATGCTTCTTGTGTCCCTAAATGACTTTCCAAAACTGAACTTTAACCGTTCCCCAACTATAATGCAACAGCAGTACTTAGTACAAAGTATCTTTCATACGCAAACTTCTACAACAGTATTTCACATCTCTTTTCACTTTTTTTTTTTCCTCTTCAGATTCTAATGCAATATTTTCACAAATTACAGAGGTGCATTACTAAAACTCTCTATATATGTCCATCAAACAAACCTTTTAGTTACCATATGTATCTTTGGCAACTTCCAGTTTGCATTTCCCAGGTGCTTAGCTTCCTCTCAGTAAGTGTTTAATTCCATCCATTTT
Organism: Callipepla californica brunnescens; assembly: GCA_023055505.1. Lineage (NCBI taxonomy): Eukaryota > Metazoa > Chordata > Aves > Galliformes > Odontophoridae > Callipepla > Callipepla californica. The sequence continues at coordinate 33,830,992 of JALIRH010000003.1, read as the reverse complement.
TACCCTTTTAGTTTCTGCAGTGATCTGTGATGTGAATGTGGTTTTTTGTGCCAGGTTCTCACAGGCCACTGGAAAGACATTTCTTTGCCTAGCTCTTTAAAGTAAGATGTCTTTTTGGGCAGCTGTTACTAAAAGGCTTTTTTTCTTTTTTTTTTTTTTTTTTTTTTTTTTGTGTCAGTCCAAACTGATACACACAGTACAATTTTCTTTGCAACCCAACTTAGTGAAACTTCTCGATTCCTAATTGTTCCATGTTTCATTTGCCATTTAATAGAGCCTGGTCTATTTCAACCTGAGAATTTTAAGCACTGTTACAAGAAGGCACAGATCACAAAACATGACTGAACTTGAATAACTGCTGATTTTTGTTTTGTATTTATACAACACATAAAAGGCTTTTTTTCCTTTATATCTATAAAAAATAATAACAAAAAAATAAAAACCTCCAAAAACCTCAGAAGAAGGCCAAAAGGAGAAAAAACTACATTCCACCAAAACAACACATTTATTCAGCTATATTTCTCTAGACTTCATCTAAACAAAACTTACAGTACAAGAGATATGCTTAAGTGGGATTTTATATTTTTACTGATGTAACCAAATATTTTCCTCATCTGTTTCACAGCATACTATATTGTCATGACTCTGCATGACAAAAAAAAGCATTTAGATCCACACCCTCTCTTACGAAGACAGTATATTTTGGAGTTTGTTGTGTTGTTTGTTTTTATTTTTCCCTGTTTTAAATGAAAACCACTTTTGTTCCATGACTGCTACCAGATGTTAGCAAAGTTAATTATAACGTTATCACAGCATTGCCTTCTTTTTGTGGGATGACATTTCCCCTGTCAGTGATAGGAAGAGGAAAGGATAAAACAGTTATTTTTGCCCTGTACAAACTACTTACTGATTTCAAGGGATACCTGAGTCAGACCTTGGTGCCAAATGAACTCTAAAATCAAAGCTACCTACCGTAATTATTTATATGGTAAACTTATCTGTGCATCTTCCTAAATCAAATTTACAGCAGTTTCAGAGCTCTGGCACTTCTGATAAGCTTCATACAGATCCTGACACTGAACTTTTTTTTTCTTTTCAAACCAATGAATAAGAATACATCAATGACAAAATTCATTTCAGGCAACACTTTCCTGCTACAATTGAGCTATACACGTCAAAACACCAAAATTAAGTTCGCAAGCAATTTTGTCTTCCGTATTTATATATTTCCATTTAATGCTGCACATAATAGGATTCACCATTACATCTGTGATGTTGCATACACAATATCATAACCACTACCTCTTACCATTGCAAAATAGCAAGTTGCTTTAATGAGTTTCACAGTATAAACATCTACAGATAAAATAAGTTATGTTCTGTATTCATCTGAAAACAACACATCAGAAATTTTAGCACATTTCCTTTTCATGGTCAATAAGCCTAGCCGTTTCTACCCACGAGGGAAACTTATCCTGGGCAGCAGCAACATGGAAATCAAGGGAAATCAAGTGAGGGATATTGAATTTATACTCATGTAACACAGGCCATCTCATTGTCGCTAACTTCCCTCACAGGAACAGCAGTGTAGGAATTGAAGTTGTTGCTGCTTATAGAAAACAATAGCATGACACTGCTCCTGAGCCTACTCAGCTGCCTTTTCTGAAGCACTTAATGATATACAAGTGGCCTTGTATTAACATCTAAAGAGAGAAGAATGAAGCGTCACTGTCAAGTCCTCATATCCAGCACCTTCCTTGCACAGAGTCTCACTGCTTCAACCCTGTGTTCCTTGTGTCAACTCATCTCATTTGCACAAAGGACAAACTGCATTCGTAAAACAGTCTCCAGAAACTGTCACATTCCACCTAACCATGACAGAACTATGCATTAAACTGGGCCTGAAAATAATCACAGTCACAAAACACCCACATGTATATGCTTCATCACCAATACTCCTTATGTAAGTTCACATTTTGGCAGCAGTAATTTAGAATACTCTTGGCCATATCCTGAGTTTGGTTTAACTAGAACACAAACAGAATAACTTGGTTAATTGGTATTCTCACACTTTCTACTACCACGATTCACATTAGAGCTTGATCCTTCATAGACAGGCAGCCTAAAATATTCATGGAGATACTTTCCCACGCCAACATTATTTTTCCTGAGATACCACAACACAGGGGAAAAAAGTGAAGCCTGCTCCAAGGAGGAGGATTGTTTTGTTACTTTTTTTTTCCTGCACAAGAGAACCTACACAATTTTTAAGAAACCAGACATCTGGAAAACACCCCAGGATTTCACCTAGACCCCATCTCAAAAAAAAAAAAACAAAAAAAACCAAAAACAAACAAAAAAAAGCTATTTCACAGAATCACACACACAGAATTGTAGGGTTTGGAAGGGACCTCAAGAGATCATCGAGTCCAACCCCCTTGTCAAAGGAGCTCCCTAGACCAAGATGCACAGGTAGGCATCCTGGTGGGTATTGAATGTCTCCAGAGAAGGAAACTCCACCACCTCTGGGCAGCCTGCTCCAGTGCTCTGTCACCCTCACTGTGAAGAAGTTCCCATGCACATACATCTGTGTGGAACTTTCTCTGCATCAATTTGTGGCTATTTCCCCTTGTCCTATTGCCACACACTGCTGAGAAGAGTCCAAGCTCATCCCTTTGCCTCCCGCTCCTTAGATATTTATAGACATGGATCAGATCCCCTCTGAGTCTTCTTTTTTCAAGGCTGAACAGACCCAGGTCTCTCATCCCTTCCTCATAAAAGAGTGTGGAACACCTCCCTGTTATCTTTGTGGCACTATGCTGGACTAAACAATTACGTTAAATTTCTGTTTAACAAATTAGCAACATTTCAACAGAAAACCAGCCATATTTAGATACAAGGAACAGATTCAAACTTAAATTCCATATACTTATTTGCTCTGGAAGAGTCACTTGCTCTTTTCACAGATTAAATCAACGAAGCAAATAAGGTCCTTAACAACTAGTTCTAGCCTGCTCCCACTGGAATGAATATAATACTGGTGCTAGGAATCACACACAAGCAGCACAAAAAATTGTTCTTTTTTTCCTTTATATCTTCACACCCTAGAAAAGATCAGCAGGCAACCAAGAAGGCATATTTCTAGTTGAGGTGTGAGTCAGGCTGGCTATCAGATCTCACTATAAGATTGCTGCCCAGGAAAAGACTGCCTGGAAGATTCAGTCACTCAACCCCATGACCAAAACCTGTTACTTCCAAGGAAGCTCCAGAAGATCAAAGCACCAATCATAAGACTGCATCAAAACAACACTGTGGCAGCCTTGCATTCCAGAGACATTACCCACATTTCTCTGATTCCCATATGGCAGTGCTGGCACAGTATCATTAAAGAGGCTCATAAGCACTGAAATTTTTTTCCGTAATGAATTGTAGCCCATTTTAAAACACGTTTTACAGTAGCTGGACTGGAATTTTGCAGTTTTGTTCCCCCATCTTCCCCTCAGGTTTGGGCTTACTAGACCAAAAGAAGAGTATTTCCATCAGATGCTGAAAGGAAAGAACTCAATGGAGCATGTGATCCCATATCACATGAGGGCTGCTCTTGGACAGCAAGAAAAGACTGCTCTGCCCCACCATCAGATAAAATACATCCATACTAGTGCTAACAAACATCATCAGTGAAAGTGTAAACCATAAGTAGCCCTAAATGCAGATGCATGATAAAAGCTCTTCTCAGTATGCCAATAGAAACAAATTCATATGATGTGCATAACCACGTGAATCAGAATGAAAAAAAAAAAAAAAAAACCAACAGAAACAAGAAAAAACAACTTGTGAATGTATTAAAAGCTCCACTATATGCCTTAGACACAAAATTCCATTACAGTTTCTCAGGTTTTCACATACTTATCCATACTGAGACCGTTGTACGAGCTTGCAAACAATGTACTAGAACTAAAAGTGGGTGAAGAAGATGTTAGCACATTGCAGAAGTGACATAAAGTGGCCTTTGTGAGAAGCACGCTCGCATTCCATGGAAATCAGAGAGACCATGAGAACATAAAATGAAGCCTGAAGTCAATCCCACGCCTATGGTAACTCAGACTTTTAGCTTTTTTTTCCCTTTCTACACCTAAAGCAGGATAAATTTCTCTTCACAAATTTGTACTTGAAGATAACAGACCAGTTTGAAACAGATTAATGCAGTGAATGTGTTACAGACAGCCAACAGAGATTAGAAAGAGCAAGGGTTTGTTTTATTAGAGTTGATTAGAATCTGGACTGGTTGATGGAACTCTTTTTATGCAGCATTCTTTTTATGCAACAGACTCTCTTCTTAGCCTCTTTGCAATCACTGCAACTCGAATGCAAGGATAAACTCTTTTCTATTAATTGAGTCTGTTATTTGTTCTATTCCAGTTTTGTAAAGGTTTGGAAACCTCTGTTTCATTTCCCATTATGATACTTTGTTAATGCTAGCCAAAAAATCATTCTTTGCCACAAACTGGAGTAAAACAACCAACCCTGTTCATTCTGGTTCAGCTCTTGTCCTTCTGGGACCACAACATATAAAATCCATGACTCCTCTGTGCATCAGGTAATCTAGAACTTGTAATTACTGTTACTACAATTTCAAATACAGCTGTCTTAAAGGAGAAACAGATGTGCTGCCTTAATTAAAAAATATCCATGAATTTGTCCACACCCCATTCTTAGCCATTCCATCAAATTAAATTCAAAATACTGTACTTATTTCCTCACACAAATCAACATAAAATTATTCAGAAGAGGACAATTTAGAAGAGTTTTCTTTGGCAAACTAAATTATTCTCTTTCTCCCCCAAACATGACTATTTTAAGTGATTATATAATCATATTTACAATTCCAGTTGTTGGTTTCCATCTACATTAAAACAGCTTTAGTTCGCATGGATCATTGTGAAACCCAAGTGGCACATGGCCAAACTACAACGTAGTGCCAAAGTAGGCCAGTCATCTGCATAGAACACGCTGTCATTAAAATCAATGACTGAAGTGATGTTGTGGAATATTTTACTTGATTCTAGTTAGAAATGCAAAACAATGCAGCCACTGCACAACAAGATGGGATTCAACCCTCCAGGCAAGAAGCTGGTTTTGTGTTGTTCTGTTTTTAATCTTAACATTTATAAAAGCCTGATAGTAACCACCAAATTGATGGATGTGATGTGTGCAATTAACACAGAACAATTTTTAAAAGCAGTATTCACATTTTCCAGAAATTATTTCTGTAGTTGTTGCTACACAGACTAGCTTTAATGAAGACTTTCCTGCTCTTACAGCAATGACATAGTTTAGACTGAACTTTCCTATTCCTTGCATTCTACTTATTATTTGGGTATTCACGATAAGCTGAAAATTACAAGTTGAAACTTATATTTTACAAAAAGCAGAAGGTCAACCAATGAGAGATGAAGCATCCTCTCCGATTCCCTCATTTCAAGCTATTCTGCATGAACTGAAAGGTGTAATTGTCCTCTGGCTGCAAAGACAGCTGGCATATAAATGCAAATGAAGGTCACAGTAATTTCCATAAGAGACAGAACCACTGTTGCATTGGACATTGATCTCTTCACAGAACAGTCTAATAAGAAAAAAACAACTAAAAATACTTTCATAATGCATAAATCAAAAAAACTTGTAAGGAAACATGAAGAAGAATGTTTCTCGGAAAAAAAAAAGTTTCAAGTTCTCACACAGAACATTTATTTTTGTCATAGCACCGCTATAAAGAAGAGCTAAGTTACTGGTGTTGCAATTTAAAGATTTGCAACTTAAGTTGCTTATAAAGCTATCAAGTCTTGACAGTAAAAGGTGTCTTTTTATACACCAAAAAATCCAAAAGTAGAGATCACCTCCAATTGTAAAACTAGGTAGGAATATTTGTAATTAATTATATGCAAACAGTTGGAAGGGATTTAAAACACAGAAAGGATTTAGCTCTCTTCAGAGAGGACTGGTCCCATTCACAGAGGAGATGGAATGGGTGGGTGATGGGATGGGTGTGTATGTCTTGAACTCCAGTTTTCGTCAGGCTGGGGATTTCTGCTCCAAACAATTAAATAATGTATTCCTGCATTTTCATTCTGCAAAAGTTTTACCTACATATTTCAAACTGCTGGAGTCTGCATAAAAGTATTAAAGTTACTAATTCCCTGCCCCCTTGCCTCCAGGCAAGTTCATTCACCAGTAATATTTTGATGTCCAGCAGAGCATAATGTACACAGAGAAAGAGAATGCAGATAACTAGAAGTTATATAATTTTGAAAATCTGCATTATAACAACTATTCTTTATGAAAAGATTATCTTACTGGCTCAACCTCTTAAGTGAGATTTTTAAAAAACACATTCATTTTTTCACAAAAATAAAAAGATTCTCATCCCATGGTCTCCAGCATCACTGGTATATTTGTAGTTATTGTACTCATGCATCTAAAACAATTCCATTCAAAATAAACCTAAACAGTGATTTACAGATGCAACTGCTTTAATCCTCTAACAAATGTTTGTAGGACGTCTGTATTAGTTTTACAGTTTTCCTAAGTGAAAAATAAATGGAATGTGTTTCTGAAATTCCTGTGTACATACCACATATGTGACAGAGGCCTTCCCTATTTGTAAATGCCTTAGGTTTTATATAGAAATTGCAAATGGAAAAAATGAAGAAAAACAAATAAAACCCCATAGTGTGCATTTTTTCCTGCATTTTATGTTTCATTTTTAGACTCTGTATCTATGCCTTTTTTGACAGGGTGCAAGCTGCCCAATAGACAAGGTAAAAGAATGCTTTCCTGAATGGGTCACACTCTGCAGCCTCAACAACAGCTAGTCATAACTACCAAAATTTACTGTTTCTCTTCATTTTATGCACTCTTTTAAAACCATTAACATTTTTTCCTCCTCTTTTTCACATTCTGAGGGGAAAATCAGTTATTTTCTGAAGTGCTATTCGTATATACTTGCATACCTCTTTCCTTTTTATACTAAATTGCCTCAGACTTATACCAAGTGCAGCTCTCATATATACTATAAACATCTTATACCAAACAAAAAAATCCTAAACAAGCACATGGATACAGAAAGCTTTAGATCAAAGACCCATTTAAGCAGTGAGCTCCTCTGTTTCAAACAGTGCAGCTCTTTGCATTTCTCCACAAGAATAATTTAAGGCACCCAGGCTTTTTCAACAGGATGTAGACAAAGAGTTAAAAAAGAGAAAAAAGGAAAACTTCAAAGAGCTACGTACTTCCTTTACTGGCACTATTGCCTGGCTGACACTGAATACAGAGAGGCTATTCTCATTAATAAAATGTGAATGTGTTTGTAAGATTAGGCCTTCCATTTTAAAACTGTCACTACAAGTAAAGACAACTGTATGTACAAAAGGCTGAATTCAAGTACTTTAAATACCTTTTCAAAGGCTTCAGGAAAAAAAAAAATCTTAATACATGTCACTCACCTGAAAAGACATTGGGAAATGCCTCTGTCGAAGCCTGAACCCCTGAGGACTTTCTTGAATGAGTCAAAGGCACTCTTTCTGTTTGAAATTTCTCACTGAACCCCTTATGTTCCAAATAGCCTGCAGAGCCCACCTTCTGCGTTATCTCACTTCTGTGACTAGATACCTCTTCTGTCCAGTCTGCTGAACGGCTAAACAAACCAGCCAAACTAGCAGACCTCTGCTTCTTGATAGGAACCTTTTCTTTTTTGTGGAAGGACTCTTGTCTCCTTGTAAAAAGCGGGCTCTGAGATGGGGAGGGAGAAGGTGAATGGTTGGGAGAACTCAATTGCCTAGTTGTAGTTTTGATGTAACAAGGATTAATTAGATAGGGCTTAAAGCATCGGGAACCAAACATCGGACTTTCTGCTGATCCCTCAGAGGATAAAATGCCATTTTTCATTTCCATAGATAAACCTTTATGCAGGTTCTCTTGACTGGTTGATGGAGTGTGTTTCCCTTCTTTAGCCTCAGCAGCATGATCTCGGCCTGCATCTGAAGCTCTATTCTCTGTTACTGAACCTTGGACATCAACTGCCTGCACTTCAGCAATTTTAGCCTCTGAATCTGCTGAATCTGTTGGAGGATGTAATGTGGAGCTGTGTGCTTCAGACCCATTTTCCATCACAGTTCTATTTAAATCATCTTCTATCTCATGAGCTACAGCATCTACTCCAGCAGTGAGCTGTTCCTCAGGCAATTGCTTATGTTCTCGTGGTTCAAATAAGCCGTTACCAGGAGAGCCCGTTCCATTTACTGTTTCTTTCAGTTCACGTTCAGTTGCACAGGAAACAAGAACGTCTTCTGCAATTTCAGATTCTGCTGGAAAAGCCTCCACAGCATCGGGGCTACTCTCTTTGTCAGTGGCGATTACTGAAAGAAACCGTTCAAAATCCAAAGGGGCTGCTTGCGAATTAGCCATGTGTCGGCCCATTGTTTTGGTAACAAGGTCCTCCGTTCCAATGTTAATTGCCCCCTGCTGCTGCTGCTGCAGTCTAATAGCTTGCTGGATATCAGAAAGCAAATCCTCTTGTTCTGTGGCTGAATGGAAACTATATATATCTGTATCAGACCCAGAGCTGGTCCTTTGTCCATCCTGTGTCTCTGCAGCAACTGGGACAGTTTCATTTCTGATTTCAAAATGTTCAGCATCTGTGTCAGAAAGACCCCCTTCATCTGCAGAGATGCTAATATCTGGAGTTTTGGTAATGATTGAATGAGTACTGTCCAGTTCTCCAGCTGGCAAGGCCTGACTTTCCAAAACATCCTCCCTTGAACTACTATTCCCATCTTTAGCCTTGGATAGATTTTTTCTAATCCTCAAATTTGAAAACACAGAGGCTCTTGAATCTGATTTACTCTTCTTTTTACCAGATTCGCTTCCTTTTGCATGCTTCCCCAGTCCCCTCCTGCTTCCCGATACCTTCTTTGTGCCATCTGTATCCTTCGGCCCAGAGGCATCCTCTCCTCCTTCATGCACATCACCTGCATTTTTCTTTAGCTTCCCATCTTGATTCCCCATGATTTTTCGCAACGCAACACCTTCAGTAATCAAGCCATGCTCCTGGATTTCTCTCCCCTGGCCTGCCGGCAAGATCCCCTCTAGCGATCCACGTTTATTTTCAAGCGGTGGTGATGCAAGTGAAGCAAATGCTTGCTGTGCCTCTCTCCCATCTGCTAGAGCTGCCTTTTTGCATAATGTGCAGCTTGCACTGGGCTCCGCTGGGACATGCTCAGTACAGCACTGAGAGCTGCAGACAGCTCCTTCCAATGGCTGCTGCTCACAGAGCTGCCTGCTCTCTGGGCTTCTGCTGCACTTCTGTTTCTTTAGGAAAGATTCTGTGAAAAGTGTTTCCTTTATAAAAGTCACTTCTTTTTCCACGGTTTTTATTGCCTGCATTGCAAGTTCTGTGTGTCACCAGATCACTGACAATTTCTGGACTTCAGTGCTCTCATTCCTGAAGCAAAAATAATAATAATAAAAAAGTAAAGGTACTTTAATTGCTCCTCAGTTGATCAAATGAATAAACTAATAAATGTCTAAAGATAAATATTATAATTATGTGCTATTGTGTCAGAATAGGCAGTACCTCTGGTGATATACATGTTTACTTTTTAAAGGTCACCAAAACATGAAGTGATTAATTTTAAAAGGAGAATCATTCAGAAAGTAGATAAAGATAATAAACAGAAAGTTGTAAGGAGATACACTTCAAATTTAACACATGGTAATCACAATCTGTATTTTGAGAAGGTACATATACTATTATTATCAGAAGATTCAACTCATTAATATTAAAGCATACCAGCATTGTTTTCCCTGATAAGAACATCTGGCGTGAAACAAGAAAAAACAAACAAGAAACGGCACTATTCAAATGCAACACAGAAAAGCATCCCTCTATTTCATCTGCTGTATTTAATAATTGATTTGAACACTGTTGCTTGCTAACTATTTTGGAAAACTGTGCAAAAATCCTCTTTTCTTCCATTTTTGGTGTAGATGTATTAACATCCATACTTCATAACTACACTTCCTGAACTTCCAGATAGGTATTCCCCTTTTAAAATTTAGATTTAAAATACCTTCAATGGAAGCAAAAGTGTAAAATACTAAATTAACGTGTTAGATCTTTTCAATATCTTGGTTCAAAACCAGCCAAAACCAGATTAATTACATTTGTCTTACATCTAGTACATTTTATAACTGCTTAGTCTATTAGATTAACTTTTTTTGAAGAATTTTATATATTCCTTTAACTTTTGAGCTTCTTAATCAACAGCTTACTTCTTAAAATAACATAATCCCAGAGAAATACAACCTACTAGCCTTACAAATTATTATTACAACATTCTCCTACTATCTGAGGTTTTACTTGCTTTCTTCAGTCTTTATACATTAATAATATATAGATATTTACACTTCATGATTTACATATTTACATTCGCATAAAACAAACATCATAAGCACCACCTTCACAGTTCTTACTCCTAATGCCAATTACCCTTACAAATCTGAGCCATTGTCATTGCTAAATAACTACTGCTTATTCAGTTTGGAAAGAACAACACTGTCAATAATAAACATAACTAAGTTGTTCCAAGTCATCATAACTTTTTCCTTGAACATTTTATTCATTTACTTCCCTGGTGCTAGCCATGTCCTGAGGGGCCTATGGCTCAGGCACCACAAATCCTCTGTCCTCAAGGACTCAAGAATTTTAAACAGGTCAGATGACACTGATGGTTTTTTGTTTGTTTTTTTTTTTAAAAAACTTTTCACTAACCCACATAGTTGAAAAACATTCTAGCAAAACTAGTGTGGCAAAATCTGCAAGAACACATTTGCTTATTTTCTTTTTACTCCATTCCCACCTTTGTTTTCTGTTACCTTACTTAGCTCCTATTTTGTTACAGTACTTTTTATGGGATTATTACACCTTGCAAAAGGCTTTCAAAAGCTCAGTTAATTTAGTCCATCTGAAGATACAGGAAAAGAATTACCTAATCCACAGTTTGAAGGAACCACAATAGTAGAATACTACCTTGATGTGACAGATTTTTCATTCATTTTCACCCTTAATTACACCTGAATTATTGTCCTCCACAAATCCATTTAAAAGTTTCTGTCCTGCTACAAACTGCACAAAATTAGCACATTACAGAAATTTAGAAACTGCAGACTCAGTGTATAAAGGAAATTTTAGTCAGATATTCTGAAGTGATTCCCCCTCCATTCTTCTCCAGAAACTCATGATCTCAAAACAATCCCCCATTACTACTGATATATTGATAATCCGGTCTTTGACTTTCTCCTCAGGAGTCTTCAACTTGAAAGTGGAAAAGGAGGAATATTATGAGTTAAAGAAGGAAACCTCATTTTTAGGAGTAATTACAAGTAATTCTTAGCATTCTTAGGACCAGCAAACTAGTTGCTGATAGTCTCAAACCTCCCCACCTCATTTAATATTTAATACTCCAGTGGCTTTTAAAAAAACGTCGTGTTGAGAACACAAGCATAGGCCTGAGACGCTCCTTCTGTAAAAGGAAAGAGATTCTTAAAACAGACAGAGGAGATTTAAAACTTACAGCTTAAGATGCATTATCCTTTCACCCTTTGGCAGTCCCACACTGACACATTCCACTTAGAAAAGGAAACAGCTGTTAGAAGACAAAATTATTTTTAATAACAAGAATTTACATTTACTGCAACCCCTTCTGAACACCCATAGCACTGCCCACCCTACCTACCAACCCTGCTCTGTGAGGAGAGAAAGAGCAGGGTAGGGAAGGGCAGGGCTTCTGGCAGCACTGATTGCCCCCACCTGGACACAAGCCTGGACTCTCCTGGAGCACAGCCAAGGCAAATGGCAAAACTGTGGAGGCCTAGGACCACAGGAGGAAATTTCCTCTGAAATTTCTAACACAAAGCCCTAATCATTCACCAATGTTCTGATGTCCCAGGCCCAGCAGAAACCCAGTCTGCCTTAGTGAGGTAGAGAGCTGCCTAGTTGAGCTCACACCGGTGAAATGGAGTTTCTTGGGAGAAACAGCTGGCAAAGTTGGGAGCTCTGTCCATGTTTACTGTGATTCATAGAGTGTAATGTTTTATTTTAGCACTGCAGTATCTGTCAAGTGAATTTTCATGTAAGTGCCCATGAAGTGAAGATTATAATGCATCATTTCTGTGGTTGACCTACACATGGCATTGCCATGTCCGTGACTGGCAGGGCTGAGCTGTTAAAACAGGGCTAATTTAGGTTTCACTGACACAACTCCAGGGGAAGGGAGCCATGGACCAGTCCTTCCAGGAGGCCATGTACTTATGTACATATGATGTCTGTCTCCCTCTCTTTGCTGGGAAAACTCAGCAGCTGGGGCACCAGGAGGCTGCTGTAGCCCAGGTTAGGTGTTCTGGTGGGGTTAAGCAACAACATGCTGACCTGCGGCACAAAGCTTCTAGAGATAGGTCCATCTTCTCCAAGGCCATAGGCAAGAACTGATTTGCCACTGACAGTACAAAAGAGGATGGTGGCAACAGGCTGAGGGTGAGACAGCCACAGTGAGTGGGGCTCAAGGACTTTTGGCAGAACCACAAGCAAAAAGCTGGACTCTGCACCCCTGGCATCATGGGTCTTCTAGCCTTCCATTATCCTTTTCTGGAAATGTTATCTTCACAGAAGATATTAGTTACTGTTACATTCTCATAGTGCCAAAGTAGTGTTTCCTGTTAGTGTAGTTGAAAATAATTCCTGCCCACTTGCCCCCAACTCTTTCAGCTCTAGGTAGAACAGTCTTTTAACACTTAACAAATGCAAGTAGGCTTATTTCCCTTTTCCTACCAGCAAGTGCTGAAGCCTGAGTCACGAGATGAGGAAATATAATACGGGTTATGAGACCACAGTGGCTAGAGATGAATTTGGTTAATATGCATCTGAGCAGTATGAAATCATGCCTCATGAACTGTATTTACATGAAGTAAAAATCATTCAACTGGTTTGTATGTTGAAAGATTCCTCTTATAAAGAGCTTGAGTAAGCAATGATCAAATAGAAGCATTCTCTTGCCTTGGAGGAGCTTTTATTAGGTGCATGAGAAGATGAAGAGGATTTTCCAATGCCTTTTACACAGTGCTCAACTTCCTCCTGCACAATATCTAAGTAGCGAGAACTAATATTTCAAATTAATGTATCTGAAGAAACAGGATCTCCAGCAATGCAATGCTCCCCCAGATATTATGCCGCAGTTTGCACACTGGTTAGAAGCCAAAATCTTTTTGAAGCATTGAACCTCCTGGATTCCTCACATAAATGCAATAATATATTTATACATAGTGAAATAGTGTTTTATTTATTTTGTTTAAAGATATGACCAGCTCAGCACAGCAAAAAAAGCATATTCTTTTCTACAAGCTATTTTATTATTTTCCTCTAATATTACCACAACCTAACTTCTGTTTTAGTATAAAATATAGCATAAGAGCTGTACAGGACCTTCCACAGCTATTTAGAGGGGATGAGTTGGCTGAACAGCTGCACACAAAACCCTGCCAGCATTCCAGAAATATATATGCTGCAGGTCAGGGTCAGGTCACAGAAGCAGACTCTGAAAATCCAGATTTTTGTAGACACTGCAGCCAGGGACTCCTGAATGTGTAGCACAAGATGCTACACTCATTTTGTAACCGAATCATAGAATTGCTCAACAGGGAAGTGTGAAGGTCTATTTTCTTCCCCAATCTATTGTACTCTCAAAACTAGAGGATTCTTGTGGTGCAGTCCCCACTTTTCTTTGCACAAAGTTCTTTTCAGACAAATTTTATATTAAATGCAGTCAGCCAGCAGTTGTTTGCTTATATCCGTGCTTGTTTGATAGCCTGGCCAGATGAATGATTTTTCATGATGTATTCTATACTGTTACATTTAATTTACTTTGTGTGTAAGTTTCTACCATTTAAACCACTACAGAATACAGTCAAAATTCAGAGTCTAAATTGTGGGTTTTATTTTCTAAGAAAGTAAAATTTATGCAAAGTGTGTTTCTTCAGAACTCTTAATATCTTTTGAGCAGAGTAGAAAATTTAAACCAAGTTTTTAAGATGAAAATCATTAAATTTCTGCCAAAATCACACACACACACAATCAGTGTTTGGGCTGATCAAGAGGGACTCACATAGTTTAAGATTATGCATCATAAGCAAGTATTTCATAGCGAAAAATGAGAGCAGAAGGGATTTATTGTACTAGAGGGCAGAGAAAGGAACAAAGAATACAAGTCTGTAGGAAACTGGGCCTCCTCATTTTCATTCTTTAGAGAAGAACATATTCTGTTAAATCAAGCAGAAAATTATGTATTGTCTTTTTGGTTTTGTTGGACTACTCCCAGAGTACTTAATGACAGGGTTGAAAAATGTGGACTTTGATCATATCAGTGGACATTTTTGCCTGCAGAGAGCCCAAAATGCCATGAAACAATGGCTAATTTTGAGCCTAGCCCTTTTCTGAAGGAGGCAAGGGATTTAAAATACTAAATTTACTCCAATTTTATCTTTTCTACTATAAGTATTTACTCGTCTGAAGGAAAAGTTGGCAAGGATATTCTTTTTCCTAGGATCCTTCTCTCTGTTTTTAAAGATTTCAGCCAGTGACTTTAAAGAAAAAAAATCTGGAGAGATTGACTTCTGTTTTTGCCCTCTTCTTTCAGATGTCAACTCCTGTACTGCTGTAGACTAATACATACATATGTGTATGTATAAAATACACTTAGTAATAAGAATGTATTTTGATAATATTTCCATAATTAAGATTTGGGACTAAATGAGTTCAGCATAGTAAGATACATAAAAGTGATTCTTTTCTAGGCTTTGACTTACTTCATTGTATCATTCTCATAAGGTGATAGTATCAAACTAATAAATGTGAATGTCTCCATCTATTTAAGAATTCATAGGATGAAAATCTTTGCAGCTGGAGTTACCAGAATGTACTGAAACTAAAATTATCAACTAACATCTAACACAACAAAAAATAAGCACTAAAGGGACAAAAAAAGCCAGAAACTCTGAGAACACCAAAGAAACACTGATGCAATATGTGTCATGTGGTTTTAATTCCTCTGATTCTGATCCTTTGCTGTTGTCACATGATGATCACAAAGAGTAATAAAATTTCTGCCTTTTTTCGGTCTCTACTGAACAGCTCAAACTGAAATTCTTACTGTAGTTACAACAATTCAAGTTCACCCCAAAAACAGAGGTCAGGGGAAGCTAGTTCCAAAAGTAATATGGATAGATACAATTTCTGACATATATTATGGTAGGTATTGCTGATGCACAGGGGATAGTGTTCACTTTAAAGATTGGTTGGTTGAGCTGTGGTCCTCCTTGGAAAAATACTTGCCCTGTACACATATATGCAGACCTAGTTGATCTCACATATTCACATAATTCAATATTATGGGAAAGAGAGACCAGAAAAGTAAGGAGTATTGGTGAAACCTGATGCAAGACAGTGAGGGCTATTCTTTTTGTCTTTTTATGTAGAAAAAAGGCTAGCTGAAATACTGCATAGCATACACAGTTTCTGGGATTGAATCACTTCTTCATAAGACTAGATCTTTCCACTAAGTTCTCATACAGAAGGCACACACAGATCAATATTGTGATTATCCCTCAGAGTACATCAGAACTGTATTTTGTTACTGTTACGATTAACTTGCTCTGTATTCAAGTGTATTTTTCATTTCCCTGTGCTGTTACCCACAGCATAACAAAACAGTCATCATGGGGGACAGTATCAGATAATCAGCCACAGCATCACAGAGAATCAGCCAGGCTACAAACACATCCAACTACTGTAGTTTCTAATTTCCAACAGTCCTGTCTGCCTGATTGGGCTGAAGTATTTAGTTAGGTAAGGCTTGTCTACTCTAAGATAGGTACAGTATAATGTAAACTTCAACTGAGTTCAATACAAAACTTACGTTATACATGCTGGATTAATGCTTGATGATAGGCTCTCAAAGACTAATTAGAACAGTGAATTCCTACTGTTTTTGTAGTTAACATGGCTTTCCTATTGTCTGAGTTCTGATGCTGATTGTCTCTGTAAAGCTCTACATGTCCTATAGATGGACAGCTAGCAATCTATTTGACTAGAGTTAAGACAAACAATTTATTTTATTTTATTATTTTTATTTATTTTATTTTATTTTATTATTACGATCCTGCTGAATAATGCAAATGCCCTGATAAAGGTCATGACATACAATTAAGTTGATGAGGTTTTTGTATTGAGAATGTTATGCCATGCATAGAGGCTACAGATAAACTGAAGCTTTTATAGGGATAAATGTGTAGGGCACCTAGTGTGATCTAGTTAGGAATTAGAAGTCTCTCCTATGAGCAAGAGCAAGTTAAAATTTTGCTGTATTACTATACCTGGTCACTGCACCTAATCTGTCTTTATTATTCTCACACCTTTCTACCTCAATTCAATACCAGCACTGTACCTAGTATACAGTCTCATAATAACTGACCTGCTGAACTTCTAATTCTGAACAAGTCTCCTTTAACTTCATCTCCACCGCTGTATCCTATATTTTTTGTCTGATATCTCATTTTGTTGCATGATCTCTCTAAGGTCATCTTCAGGCCAAGAATGTTCTTAATATGACAGGTGAATTTCTTCTGCTTACAAAACAGCATCTTTTCTCCTGTAATTTTATTTCATTCATTCCTTAGTCTGAAATTGTTGAACACTTTGAAGTCCTACATTTTTTGCTGCTTTCTAATTCAGTGTTCTTCTACAAGGCCATTTCTTCATTCTGCTTCCCATCCTCATTCTCTCATATTATGTGTTAACTTTTCTACCCTTAAATGATATATCACCACTTAACTCTCTTTTGGTCTTTCAATCCAAGACCTTCACTGTACCAAATTTCACATCTGTGGCTATGATGTACTCCAGTTTCTTAATTGTTCTTTGATATTGAGTGGAAGCATGCAGTTCAAATAATCTTTTTTTTTTTTTTTTTTTTTCACACAAAGCTATGGGTAACTATAAAGAAATGATCTCTATTACCTTTTCCTCCCATATCCCGATTCTTTTAACACTATTAATCATTAACATCTATGGCTTTCAAGTATTGGCAAGATACTTAACTATCTGCAATGCTTAGAAAATATCTGCAATGCTTAGAAAATTTCCTTTAATTTTCTGCAGCAGATTCATTCCACCTTTGAGGGAAAGCTGAGTGGACAGCCGTTCTTTTTATGTGTCACAATCCAAACAGAGCTGCTTTTTACTCGGGGTAGAATGGGAGACATGTAGGATCCCTCAGGAATCAATACTGAACCCCATGCTATTCAACATTTTCATAAGTGATCTGGATGGTGAGATTGGAAAGCAGCCTCACCAAGTTTGCAGATGGCAATAAACTGGGTGATGAGGTGCACATGTCAGAAGGGAGAGACATCTTATGATAAAGGCTGAGAGAGTGGGTAAGGAAGAACTGATTAAAGATTAACAAAGAAATGTGCAAGGTCCCACACCTGGGAGTACATAACCAAATTCTTCAGTACTGGCTAGTGACTGTGTGGCTGGGAAGCAGCCTTATTTAAAGGAACCTGGAGGTTCTGGTGGAAAACAAGCTGGATGTGGCACAGCAGTTTGTAGGTGAAGCAAAGATAAATTGGTTCCTAGGCTGCATCTGCAGGTGCATTACCAGCAGAAATAGTGTGATATGAATATTCTACTCCGCACTTGTCAGGCTGCAGCTGGAATACTGTGTCCAGTTCTAGTCCCCAGAATTCAAAACAGGTATAAACAGACTAGAGAAGGTCCAAAGGAGGACCACAATTATGATCAAATGTCTGGAGAATCAACCCTGTGAAGAAAGACTGAAGGAGTTAGTACTTCTCACTAAGGAGAAGGAAAGGTTTGGAGGTACCTTATTACAGTATTCACAGTATTATATAAAAAGAAGAAAGGAAATTATTAAATATTTACCTCTTTTTTTTTTTTTTTTTTTTTTTTTTTGTGGTAGTTTTCACTGAGAAAAAAATACAGAAAGGAGATTAAAACAATTATACCTAGTTACAACAATGTTCAATTCTAAGAAAAGATAGCAAACAGTTTGGAGATTTATAATTCAGACAGTGCTTGCATCATGTCTCAAGGTTTTAATTTCTCTTTGAGTTTAAAATGTCACTGTCTAGAGCATTTAAGGAAATTTGTTATGGAACCTGAAATAATATTAAAGCATTGATTTATGCAACAGTTGTCTAGGAAATTTTCCAGCTAACATTTTATTATGCTCTGTACCCACCCTTGCCAATATCATAATATTAAGAGCTTACATAAAATTATTTTGAAAATGGAGCAAGCCCTTCCTAACATGGAAGCTGGTCAGCCTCATTCATCAAGTGACATGAGATATGTCTTTCCTGTTTCATTTATGTTCAAGGAAGATGTTCAATAAACACAACTGAAATGTTTAGCAGTTGTCTTAAATTTAACCTAAAGGTGTTTTGTGTAAGCTGTCAGTGTGGCAGTTTATCTTCTTTGCACATGTTCAAAAAAATAAAATAAAATAAAAACAAGGGATTAATTATGCCCTAAGAGGAGTTATTTTTCTATTTTGTACATAATGTACTCAGCACCAATGAAAATAATAAAAAAATCACCTGGGGGAAAAAGATTAAATGTTCAATTAACAAAACTGTCATGGTCTTTTCTGAGCCAGTGTGTTACCTGGGGCATTACTGCATGAAGTTGTAGCATTACTGAAGTACACTTAGACTACTTCAGTGTGGCCCAAAATAACTCATGACTTTTAAATGGAACATTTACATTGTCATCTGACACTTTATTTATTTGCTTCTGCATTAGAAGTCACCCAATATTCATGGCTTCTGAAGTAGTTCAGGATGTATATAAGGAAAAAAAAGTGATTTTAGAATTTGGACTATCAGTACATGTAGTTGAACACCATTCCTCTACCTGTGATCGTTATGGCCAACATTGCAAGATACACTGGGAAGGTAAGCAATGGGAATCTTTATTCCGGAAATCTATTATCAAGAATGTGTGCCCTGACAGAAGAGATTCTGCTTATCTGTTTGTTCAAGTTTTAAAACACTAAATAATTCTGTGTTGTATTTCAGGGTCTTCTCACTCTCATGTTATCTGCAATTTCTCATCATAGATATATATTTCACAGCTGGCATCAGTTGTATTAAACTCTGAGCAAAATATTAGAAGAGCACTGTTCCTACCACAGAAAGCTTACCGTCTAAGTAGACTCACATGGATAACCTCATTAACTCAATTACATTTAGTCACTTTCCCCAGCCTTTCACTGCTTTAGTTTTTGCAAAAAGTGCAATGAAAAGGCATCTGATGGACAAATATCAGTAATCCTTAGCTTTCCAGAAATTATGTGTTCAAGAAATATTCTTTATGTAGAAAACATAGCCTAGTTTAGTAAAATTCAGTGGTCATATAAGTATATATACAGTACTGCTTTAGTAAGTGTAAATGTGGGAAAGGAAGGATTACTAAATCTGGCAGCATTTTCAAAGCAAAGGGCAAGAAGATAAATGAAGGCCTAGAACAGATTATGTGGGGATACATATCACATAGGTTGGATAAATATGACACTTGAAGCTCAATCACAATGTAATGAAAGTTTTAAGGAAGTGAAAGAAGGTAAATGAAGAATTAGAGAAGGAAAATTGAAGTAAAGTAGCAGATCAGTCTTTTCTATAATGTGTCCTAAGGGAGAGTTGCCTTGAACTCTCTAGTTCCTGGGTGACTTGACTGTGGGCCTAGATGTTAGCCTCGTGTATTCTTTCCAGTGAAACACATCAGTCCTCAAGTACTGTAGAGGAAAGTGTACCATACTGCTGCTGCCTAACGGATACGGAAGTGCTGGAGTTTTCCCACCTAGTAACTGGAACACACTATTATTTGTGTGAAAGTACTAACATTTATTTTCGAACCTTCCTGTCACTGCTCTTGTGGTGAGACAGCCAAATGGAAATCCAATGTGAAGGAAATTCTGGTCATGGGAACCATTCTGATGATGAGATCTAATCTAGATAAAGGGTTTGCTGTGCACTAAGTACTCTGTAAGGTTAGTAGAAAACAAGAGATTACGTTCAGCTGGTATTTTTTTGTTTTTATTTTTTTACCTCAGGTATCAGCTGAGGAAAAGTACAAACAAACAGTATCGAACAATTACAGAAAATGTACTTATCTGTAGCTTGTCAGGTAAATAATGGTTTAAAATGGCTTCAGATTATAAGAGGGGAGATTTAGGTTTGACCTTAAAAGGAAATTCTTTACTAAGAGGGTGGTGAGGCCCTGGCACAGGCTGTCCAAAGAAGTTGTGGATGCCCCATCCCCAGAGGTGTCCAAGGCCTGATCTGGTTGGTGGCAGGCCTGCACATGGAAGGTGGGTTGGTATTAGGTGATCTGTAATATTCTGTGGTCCTATCTTACATCAGGCTAAGGAACAAAGAGGGAAAAAATGACTGAATGTATACAGACAATTCATCCCACTCTTATCAGTTCTACTTCACTGAATTTACTGTTATTCATTCCCACTACGGACTGTTCATGATACTATTATTTTCCTTCCAGTATTACTGCCAGTACCTGAATAGGTAGAAATAAATTTCTTCTTACCCCTTTGACTCAGTACTAATTCAAAATATTTCAAATGCCATTAGAGGATTCTAAGCTGGCCAATGTTTCTGTGTGAAATTTTGCATTATTGTAGCCTGACATTTCTCCTTCTGATGTGAAAATTGATGTGTCACAGAGAGGAAATCAGATGGTATTACTCTAAACCAGAGTTTTTGACTCTGATTATACAAGCAAGAATTACAAATAGCTTTGAGTAAATTTTTGTTTAGAAGTATGCAAGATTCTCATGAAAAACAGAAGTCAGATGATCGAGCTTTCTATTTGAGTGGTTTTTAACATTTTTTATAATTCATTTTCTATAATTGTCAGCAGTTGCAGTTCTTTAAATTGACACCAGCCCATATAATTTATTAATAATGTTGCCATTGTTACTAACTAAACTTGAACTTTGTATAAGATTTCAGAGAAGTCTTGAAGCAAAACTACTGGACAAGTATTCTGTATATATATATTTATTTACATATGTCTTGGAACAGCTGCCTTGTTCCTTCAGTTCAGGTCAAATATCTGTCTTAGAACCCTTGATACTATAGTTGGTGTAGCCTGAAAATGAAAAGATCGTGCCTGCTGTTCTCAGAAGGAGGCATGCACAGAAAATACAAGGATCTTGTCCATGACCTAAAAAAATATTCTTTGTGCTAATATTAAGATGTAACACTGCATATGTTTCAAAGAGATAAAATGGCAAGTAACTTAAATATTCTTTAAGTTTTCATGTGTATTAGCTATTCATATTCTTTGTTGTTTCATTCCATGTTTTCTTTTGCTATGAAAACAAGTGCAAAAGAAAGAGTGCCTTGAAATATTTATAATGGGTATGTATAAAATCGGCTTTAGAGAAATAATTTTAAGACTTGGGTTGAAAACATGGCATGCATGTAAACTGCTATACTATATGGATAAACAGTTATAGTGTTACAATAAGTAAGACAATAAAAGCCCAAGTTATTGCACAAAGAGAAAGCTCCAGTTCAGAATGTAATAATAAAGTATTGGAGAAAAACTAATTCTACGCAATGAAACTTAGAGTTTCCTTATCTTCAGATGGGAATATGTCATTATAGGGTATTTAGCTTTGGTAAAAACCACAATTCTGCGTGCATAAACATCTGTTGACTTCAGATGGGACAAAGAATTCTATTCTTACAATGCTTCTTACTTGACCCAAGTAAGGGATGTAGGAGGTATACATATGCAAACTATCTGCAAAAAGAATTAGTGGGAGGTATTATGTACTTTGAAAACTGCTGAATTTAAAAGGTATTTTTGAGTTGTAGTGTTTGATGACTAGGATGTATTTACATAACAGAAATTGTATGAAGAACAAGAATTCCTGTAACTCAAATTGATTAAAATACTATCTCAGAACCATATTTTCTTACTATTAAAATGTATTTTTTTACCTAGCACATCTTTATTACTGTTTCACTGAAGTATTTTTCTAATGGTTATATAAAACTACTTTCAAAATTTTTTTTTTCAAACAAATCTTGAACACAAGGTGATTCTAAAAATTGTTCCTTATTCTTGAGCACAATTTGTTTCCACAAGCACATAGATGTGACTGGACTATATGGTATTACTAATTCAAAAGGTTTGTGACGTTTGTATATACTTCAGACTGTTTCCGGTGCTTGAAGAAGTATGCACAGAAACTAGGTTTATTTTGTTACCTCATTCATCATCCCAAATAGAAAAAATGAGTCTGATGTACTGAGCTACCTACTTGTTTTAAATGCTAAGGGTATAGCTTCTTGTCTTTCTAAGGTTACCCCTACTGACATCTCTAGACAACTCATAAATTTGTACCAGTTAGAAACGATAAGAATCCATCTGAGGGAGATCTGTTGCAAATCTTGGAAGACTAAACAAGAGCCGCTGTAACACCTCATTATCTGCTGTTTATTTGTTTAACACACTCATCATATTTTTCTTGGAGGATTTGTATTTCAGTAAGGATCCAAATGCAGAATAGCTGGGGTGAGTACAAATTGTTTGACACTACACAATGGTTGTTTTGAAAACATAGGATAAATAGTCTTTGTCAAATGAGTTGAACATTATTTTTTTCTGTAAGTGTGCAGAAAAGGGAAAAAAATATTTCACAATGAAAGAATTGAAAAAAAAATCCTCCACCATCACTAACAAATAATCAAACAAAAATTACATCAATTCAGCCAAGTACTCTGAGTCCTATGATTATAAACAAGTGCTACATGGGCACCCTGATGACTCTGCCCTGTACTTCCATACATACATAACCATTGTGGTGATGAAGTAGAGAACCATTTGTGAGGAGTGAAAGTATGGAATAGATACTTTGTTGTGCATAAGCAAACACTACAAGCAAGGTAAGAATAAAGAGAACAAAAATGAAGTGCAAAGGACTGCAGCTGACATATTCTGTAGTAACTGCTTTGATAGATTTCCCTATAGTGTTAGGACTCAAGGCCACCATGAACAAGGAGAGGGCTGTGCTGCCAGAGATGTTTACTTCCACATAGCCCAGAGCACGCAAGAAACATTGGGTAGTTTCACTCAACAATAAATGAAGGTAGCTGGAGGCTAGGGAGGAGTTCTACTCCTTCAAAAAAGTTTCAGTTTGAACCAGACGATCTATAGAGGTCCTTTCCAAACTAAACCATTCTGCAATTCTGGAAAGCAGTATCTTAACTCTACATGCACCTTAACAGTCATAGGCCATCCAGGGCTTGGCCTTAAAAAGACCTTATTCCTAAATGTCAGGTGAAATTTAGATTACTTGAAAGAGGCTGTAAGCGTGATTTTTTTGTTTGTTTTGTTGATTGCTTTTTTTTGTTTGTTTTTTGTTTTTTTTTTTAGAAAAAATCTTTTCTGTCCTGGCCCAGAAACTTCATAAGCATTTAGAGATTCAGTTACATATTTTCTGCTGTGTTCCTAGACGTCCCAATTTCTCTGACAGTATGTGCATATGTCAATGTGTTAAGTCTGAAATATATTTAGCTGCATTAACACTTTTGGAGGTGAAATGCATGCATATGCCTGCAGCTCCTTCTAGTCCAGTCATATAAGACTGGTACATTTTTCTGTTTTTGATGCTACCCTTACAAGACACCAAATCAGTCTCATTCACATATGCAAGAGTTCATTTCTTTTCCCCTTCATTGCTGTAAATGCCCTTTACCCTTATGCACAGCTGGTTACTGCGTGGCTTTCTTCCTACTTAGAGATTGGAAAACCTCTTAAGAAAACAAGGCCATTCAGAACTGCTCCCTGGGGTGGCTATAAGTTAAAATCCCAAATTCTGCCTTCTTTCCTGTGAGGTAATTCCAAAATAATCCCAGGAGTTTTTCAGATACTGCCAGCAATGTGTGAGCCAGTTAGCCTCATGTCCAGCCAGAATCCTGATTTAGCAGCTCATCATGTTTTCCCCCAGATGTCGGACCATTTCTAAAACATACCTCTAGTAAAAGTAATAATAATAAAATGGTCATCATGCAATCTTACCTTATTTCCTGCCAGAATGCATTCTGATGTGGATTCAGCAACTTCTACTTGTGTTCAGTGGTAACTTTTGCAAACAGACTACACTTATATGAGAGTCAGCATGTCTGGCTTTTTTTGCTCTGGGCACCATTTCCAGTCACATGGACTGTGAACAGCTTGATTCAGATGTTAACAGCCACTGACATTTGCAGGAATGTTGTTTAAAAAAAAATATCATAAAAGCCTTGAGAAAATTCGGTGCTTAAAAGGCTTATCACAAAAGTTACTGAAAATATGGTGAGCATGTTATTAGCGAGGAGCTGCAGCATAATGTAAGTGTTCATGGTAACATGATACATAGCCATA
Source organism: Callipepla californica brunnescens (assembly GCA_023055505.1). Lineage (NCBI taxonomy): Eukaryota > Metazoa > Chordata > Aves > Galliformes > Odontophoridae > Callipepla > Callipepla californica. Next base: position 33,806,412 of record JALIRH010000003.1, on the reverse strand, counting down.
TAGTACTTTAAGGAGCAAACCAAATAACATTCTGTCCTGACTTTCATGTCTTTACAAGTTCACTGAAGTAGGAATTTTGTGAAAGTCAGGGAAAATCTCACTTGTTGGTGTTACACAGATGTCAGAGTCTGACAAATTAACTGTGATACATTTCAATTCTAGAGTACAAAAATGATCAAGTATGACTGGCACTGACAGTACCAATAAACTCCCAACACTCCCTGCATTTGCTTTAAACACATTTTTCAATTTTGCAAAGGGATTTGTTTTTATTCTCTTAGATTTGAAAGAGATCAACAGGTTTTCAATGTTTTAGGGAAAAACAAACAAACAAACAAAAATGTGGTTTACATTTCACAGTGTTACAGTGAAGAAGACACTCAGTTTGGCTCCCAATGTTTTCCAGTTCTTTTCAGTCTCTGGATATATCTCTTGTTCAGAAGATGACCCCAAGGGGAATAGCTATGTCCCTGAATCATTTCAGGATAAGAGCTAACTGGCTCTAAACATCAGACTGGCTCTTACAGTTTTCTGTGTAAACTCTAGTAATACAGATTATTTTCATACTTCCTCCCACCTGAGGTGGTTCCTTCTTGCATTATGGTTTTTTGAAGTGAACAAACAAACAAACAAACCTCATGAAGGCTACCAGAAGTGTTCAGAAGTATCTCAGTAATTCACCTCATGAAACTAGCAGGAGATAAAATCTCAACTCCAGTTAAATTTAGATGAATTACAGTAATGAATGCACATTACATCCTTATAGCCTTTGCACTATTCTGTATGCAGAATATTGAGGGGTTTTTTGTTTGTTTGTTTGTTTGCTTATTTTTCCTAAGGGGAAGCAAATTATGAATGTCAGTAATATAGTACTTTCCTCTCACTCTATTAACATGGTTCCCACAGCTCTTGTAACTCCTGCCAAGAGGACCAATTGACAAACTAACCAAGTCTACGTGCAATACACCAGAGGTGACAGAAACTGATGGGTGTGTGGTAGTACAGAGCAGTCATTCTAACACAGGTAGTAAAATCTGCTGTCTAACAGAAGTCTATATTCAGTAGGGTGCCAGACATCCTAATCTGGGGCAGATTGCCACTATTATATTTTTACATTAATCCGTTCAACATTGATCAGAAATGGGTTAGCTAGTTAAAGAAACAAATACATTTATGAAGGAACACTCATAGCTGGATTATTCTGTTCAGAAATTAATGGAAATCTAATTTGTGATTGAGTCCTTCCATATTTGTTTCAGATACAATAATGTTTTGCTGACTGAACATGAGCTACATTGTGACAGTGCTTGCATTCCACAGAAATGGCAAGGATATGCAGTAGACAGGGTTTTAGTAAGAGCTCCTGTTCATGTAGTGCAGCATCCACGCTTCAGATCTATCTGATTTTCAGAGAGTTGAAATCTTATCATTTGCTCTTAAAATTCTCTTGAAAGATATGTAACAATTAGAAACATAGAAACATCATGATACTCCAAGAGATTTCTTGCCCAAACCACACTCAAAGGAACAGACATAAAGAGATTAAGTAGCTCCCAATTTTCTCCTCTGCTTCATTGACTACATCTTTGTTATTAAGATATTGAACTAGACAGAACAGTTACATCATAACCCTCTAAAAACTCCACAGCACAGAGAAGAGAGTGATTTATCCAGGAAAATTAGAACAAGACACAGACATATCATATACTGTTTATGTGAAGGCTGTTGAAATTTTTCATGAAAGAGGAAACTAAAATTCAAAAGATTGGTTTGGTTAACAATGACCTAAAGAAAACAAGCTAAGAATCACCCTGTCTTTATTGGTAAACAGGGTTATCATGAAGACAGCATCTGAGATTATCCATGAAATCAGCTCTAAAAATTATAAACAATACAAAGAAGGAAGATGCTGTAGCTTCTTATCTTGTTTGCAGTAAGGTGAGAAAACTATATATTTTTTTTTAATGAAAAAGAGAATAAAGAATTAACATACAAGAAAGCTGGAAAGTACTAAATGGGAAACTTCAGTTTGTGTTCATTTTGGCTGTAAAAGAGTCGCAGCAGTAACTTAGATCTTTAATTTGCTCCAGCTCAGCAGTCTGCAGATCGTCTTCCACTTCCACTAACAGACTGCGTGGAATTCCCCAAAATTACCATGCAGATTTCAATCCTCATGGAGGGGGGGATATACACTTGTCATTTAACAAGTCACACGTGACCAAAATTTGTATCTTTGGCACTACACACCTTTCTTTAACTGAAGCTGCAAGTCAAAGTAATTGCTCCTGAATCTGTTCTTTTCCAATTACCAGATCATTATATCTTAATGTTGAAACAAGGCTGATCAAGATTGATGCCTTATAAGGAAAACCTCCCTCATGAATGTGTTTTGCTACAAACACGTCTCCCCAGATTCTTGTGAGTCAAGGGAGGAAAGTGGATTTTAATTTGTTGTTTCTACCTGTCAAGAAAAAAATGTAATGAAGTTATGAGTTTAGCAGCAGTATCTAAGAAACAGGAATGATAGAAGAGCCAGAGGACATGGGTTTTTTTTGGAGATTTTCTTGTTTCTTTCTGGGGGAAGTGGAATGAAGCAGTCAGGATGCAAATACAATCCCATTAAACTTCTGTGAATTATCATGCATAAAAATGATTGCCCTGCCAAAGGTTATGCCTAGGGAAGAAACATAAGATTCCTTCACCTCCATTCAAAGAAAAATTAAAATCCATGAAGAAAAATAAAATGAGAATGGTGCCTTTTGTCCCTGCTAACTGGGGCAGGTAAGCTAAAATTTTATTCATTAGCAAGTTAGTCATCATGTACAAAAGGTTTTGTAAATAGGAACAAGAAGAAACTGCAAGGTTAAGAAGTCAGAATATTTACTTGAGTTATAAAATTTCTTCTCAGGCAAGGTGATTTTGTTGCAGCTAATTTATTGTAGTAGCATTGCTATTGGGCCTCCATGCATTGGAAATTAGAAGTTATGTTAGAATTTGAAGCAATCATCAACTGCCAGTCATGTGCTAAATCCTACCCCCATTACAAAGACAGAATTTTGGGACAAAACATCACACAGCATTACATACCTCAGACCATGTCAACGATTCAAAACCAGAAATTAACAAACATAATAGCTTGAATGTAAGGTAATATGTTTAATAAGTACAATTTTCTTTAAAAGTTCAGTATATAACAACCTGTTCCCTGCTTTCAAATCCTGTGATGTAGTATTTGATCTGATTTCCCATTTCTGCTGGCAATATCATGTACCAGATATGCCAGTATTTGAGATGATTCAAGCACTGAAGTTCTTACATAATTTAAAAAGTTTTATTATTGTATAAAATTGAGATAGAAGGGGAGGCACTCAAAGTGAACAAATGAAAACAAAATTATAAAGCAAGAAGCCTTCCACTTCCATTATTACTGCTGAGAAATACATATTACCCTTACATGTAGAAAAAAAGAAACTCTTTTAATTTGCTTTTTTGATCTGTGGACATTTAGTCAGGTGAGTAATCTATGTGGCATCAAAGTCCATGGGAAATTAAGCAATATATCTTAATTTTTCTTCAGCTTTTAGCTTTTATTTTACCTTCTGATCATTATTTCAAACTAAGTTACTGAAATCTTGCTGCACATACTGTATCATCAGGACTCCTGCAGCATTCTGCATGGTCTAAGTTAAGGTAGGAATTGTGAATAAGTAGTTTTGGTTTTTTTTTATGATAAAAAACCATCTCAAAACACTGAAAGGATGTTATTACATTTTACAGTATCCTGTACATAGGTAGCACACACTGTATAGAGACAAAGTCAAAAAGCAACTAGACTATAAACTTGGCCTCTAAATCATTTTCTACATTTTAGAAGCTAAGGTAGAGTTCATGGAAAAACCCTACAATTTTTTAGAGAGGCACTATTGAAAGGCTATGTGTTTACCTTTAAAATAAAAATGTATCCCATCAGACAGGAGGAACAGAAATAGTAAGAAATACATTTACCATAACTCTATACTACAAGGAAAACATAACAAACTTGCCTTTGGTAACAGCAATTTCACTGCTCCACTAGATCCTGTTGACTGCAGGAAAAAGTAGCTTACAGACTCTTACATGTGCAGGCCTGAGGAGAATCATAATGTCGGTTTATGGGATATACACTACATTACCTCAAAAGTAAAGTATGACTCAGTGAACATAGTCCCAGGCTTAGCACATTCCTCATGCAGCCTCTGAAAGATAGGAGCCTGTGTAATAAGTCAGACAGTGAAAATATAAAGAAAAGATAAAGCCATCATTAAGAAAATGATGCTAACTTTGTAGGAAACCAGTAAAGTGTTTTCTAACTGCAAGGACTGGGAAAGTCTCACAGTTCAAGCTGGAAATGAATTTGAACATCTGTTATTTTTCAGAGCAGTTTTGTGGTAATTCATTTGCTGATCTTGAATGCAACATGCATGCTCAGCAAATGAATGAATAGGGATGGGCCCAGCAACACTAGCAGAAATCTCACAGATATTTTGTCCCTTTTACAAAGGTGGAAGTACAGGAAGAAGTTCAGTGATGAGGTGGCAGAACTGCCTCTAGCCCCAGTTCTGTGCTTGTGTCACTGACGACCACTGTTCTGAGAAGAAGCCTATCACTTTTAACAAAGCTGTATCCCTGTTTTGGGATCCCCACGTGGTTTGCAGATAGTACTTCATAACTGTTTAAGGAAAAATAGAGGAAAATCTAGCTGTAGGTACAATTACCTCCTTCTAACTTTTCCTCATGTAAGAGAGGGAAAGACAACCCTCCATAGAGACAGTTCATAACATTTGATTACCATATCAGATCCTTCCTAAATCTGAAGCTATGGGCAGAGATGTATATTTCCTGACATTACTTTTCAAAACAACCAGTCAGCCTAGAAGTTTACTACTGAAAACACACATTATTTTAATGTACAGTTTGTAAGTTGCATGCCACTCCCTGCCTATACAGTCTTCTTCTTCAGTCAGTACTTTCTTATTAAAAAGAAACAGAAAAACAACCTACCATAACCTGTATTTATGAACTTTTGCCCCTCTCCTCAGCAAGTTATGGATATTTTAAGACAGATGTATAAATGAAGAGTGTTTATGAACATTCCCATTCCTGAGCTCAATAATCTATCTGCATTTTAGTTTGAAATAAAAGAAGTTACATTTTTACATCTTGCTTACATTTTAAAGGTTCCTGCCCTGAAGATGTCAAACATTAGCTGCATAAAAAACGTGGTTAAAAAAAAAGTCAGTTGCTTATCATTGCAGAAGGTTTCTTGCAAGAGGTTTCTTTGGAGTAAATATAACTCAGTTTTAGCCAGCATTATTTCTACCACAAGATAGAGTAGCTGATAAAAATAAAAGAACAATTAAGATTTAAATAAATATTTAAATACATTTTTTCCTAAGACAACATGCGTTACAAATCAGAGGAATTTATTAAAATGACAGAAGACTTACCTTCAGAGAAGTCAGTGAAGACGAAATAGTTTCCATTTTACCTTGTATCTGATCAAATGCTTATAGCAAAACTTAGGTCAATGCTCATTGCCTCCACCCCTGTAGTGGTTAAGAAACAAGGGAGAAAAAAAAATAGTCCAAGCACTCCTGTAGGCTTGGAAAACTGAATAGCAGTTACATCTGGCTTATTGCCTGAGATTAATTGAAGAGATGTATTACAGGCTGTGCTCTTATCATCAACTGCCAAGAACCATTTGGATAATACTCTTTTACAAGAGGAAAGAGGAAGATTTTTCTCTTTCTTTCCAGACCTTTGTATACACCAGACCACACCATCAAACAGATAACAATACAGAACTGACTGGTGAATATCAGAGAAATAAGAAGTGATGTTATTTAGCTTTTCCTTTGAAAACTACAATTCTAAATGTATCTTTCCCTACACATTTCATCATGAGGAACTCAGCTGATAAAATTTCAGCTTTAGGGTGCTATGCCTGGATCTCTATCTTCCCTGAGGACTGAGAGTCAGACCTGTTCCTCTCTGCCATCAGCAGGCATGAATGTCTTCATATGTGTGTACAGCCTGTGACATCTGTGCCCTGACTGTGAGCAGCATGACACCTGGGCTGCATGATCTCCTTCTCTTCAGACTGCTGTAAAGGCTCTTTTGTGAGCAGTAGCCACCTGCTGTGGGCTGGAGAAACAGCTTGTACAGGAGCTGCACAATCCTAGCTCTTTCAGAGTTAACACTAACAATCAGCAACAGTTTTCCTCATGTAGAAAAAGTCTTTCAAACTTCACCTGCTGGTAGCCTGGCCTGAAATGCTGGAGCTGCACCGTGGCTGCAGGAGGGACAAGATGAAGTTGACAGCATAATGAAGGCAGGAGGCACCTGTGACACAGAACACTAATTAGTGTATTAATTAACATAAATCACCAAGAATATAATTCTTTTTAGGCAGTGACAAATGCTTCACTTCGATCAACAGAAATGCACAAAACATCCAGCTATTACTAAATTCAATTTTTAAAAGTTGTACCATACCACAAGTCTAATAATTTCAGGGTTTTATTCCAAAATGCAATATAATGAAAACACATAGGGCAGGCTTTTTCCCCAGCACGTGAATTCTGTTTTCCCATCATTTACAGAGATAATTACAAGCTATTTAACTTCTCCATAAGAATAAGGGTGATGGCCCTAGCGTGAGGTGGGGTTATCTTTAAATCAAGAACAGTGTAAGCATATGTATAATGGCAAGCATGCAGATGGTTGGTCTAGCTGAATAAAAGGCAGTGGGTTGTATAGTGCTGTCATGACTTTGTCAGCTACGCTTTCATCAGGAGGCAGCTATAATTGAGTTGTGAAAAATGTTGTGAACATTTGTGCTCATAAAGCTAATGTTTTGTTTTCTTCTCACACACATTTGTTAGGTTTTTACATATAATTTTATTAGCAAAATAGAATCTCAGGAAAATAAACTGTCCCTGGGCCCGGTCTCTCATTCATGTTTATTGATAGAGAAAACCAACGAAGGAGAGCTAGGCTTATACACCAAATTAAAAACCTAGTGCTGAAAGTGGGAATCAATGTCCTCATGAGCATTTCCAGCGATGTCAGCAGGATAACACTTACGAATAATCACACATACCCAGGCATGATCAACTGTTTAGTATTACCATTTTTTCTTCTGTATCTAAATAAATCTATCAAAATGATCAATTTCTTTAGAATAATTACTATAATTTATGGTATAATGTTATTTTTCGTGATTATCAGATATATCTTTTCTCATATTCCATACTCAGATGTACCAAATTTTGTACCAATTTTCTCCACTACATCATGTAGATATGAAACTTCATATAACCATACAGCTCCAGAAAGTGGAGCATTAAAGTAAAAATCACAGTATAGCACTAAGCCCATACAAGCTACCAGTGCTGCAGCTTTTACAATCATTATATTTATCTTCCCATTCCCACATTCCACTTTCCTAGGTTCTAATCTCTCTTTTTTGTATGCTAGTGGGACTTCTGAGGAGTAATAGCATTTTCATCTATCATTTGGTTTGACAGGATAAAAAGATTGTGAAAGAAATTATAATCCTTTACAGCTGAGGAAGAAATAAATGACGTAGGCTGAATTAAAATAGTCTTCTTGTAACTGAAGGACAGCAATGTATTTAAGTATTTGTGAAATGGAAGCATTTTTTGCTAGGTGAAAGATCATCATATTTCTCGAGGCCAGTGGTCCACATAGATGCTGTGAAACCCCAGCAGTGTGTTTCAGGGTTCCCAACTTACTTTCAGAGCCTGTGGAAAAATTAGGGACTAACTCCTTGTTTTTAAACCCAGAATGAAACCTGCCTACAGATGATCAACCAAGTGAGATTAGATTTCAATGGCTCACATTTTCTGAAATGGGCAACCCTATGCACCTAAGATACATGATATCAGGTTCTCTACCCCAGGGCCACTAGCTGGGGAGGGCCTGTTCTTCTGATCAGACAAGCCACAGCTGTTATTGCTGCCCAGCTCTGTAGAGCACAGAGAGGTTAAAGATGTAGGACACAAGATGAGAGCCCAGCAGGTGAGAGCAGGGCAGTAGACCAGCTGACCATGGAGGAGAGAGGCCAACACAAGAGATGGCCACTTGCTGTGAAACAGAACATCACTGGGAAGGCTAAGATCACTGTACTGCTCCTGCTTCCAGAGGTGTTTGCAAACACTGAGTTGCAGGCTTTGGAAAATAGGGTAATCTGCACAGTAGAGGTTCAGATATTGTCCTTCTCAGGTGCATGCTTTAAAAATGGAAGCCTGAAAAGTTTCCAGAATAGTGCAGGAGGATAGAATAGGATACACATATTTGCTTAAAATGGAAAAGATTGCAATGATGCTGACTCCTCCTGTTCAATCTATGAGGAAAACTCTGGATGGACAACACTATGTGCAGCTCTCTTACAAGTCCTCTTCTCTCCTTTTACATTAATATTAGGTTACACATCAAGAACACTGATCTTAGAATCATGATTCAGAACTATTTGATTGAAAATTTACCTTCTGACTTTTACATATACAGCATTTAGGAATAAATATCTACCTACCATTATATATACTCACTTGTATTTTAGCTGGGTGGACTATGATATTGTGGGTGTATGTAGATCTAAAGGCACAGTGTCATGGTTTTATGATTTTTGTTATTTGTATTCCACATCATAACATCACGTAGTGCACTGGGAGTTAAGTAGTTAAAGCTCCAGTTCCATGGATCATTAACAGTTCAAGTATACCTGTCTCAGAAGAGAAGAACTACGTACCCCAGAGGACTTTGCATTGCTTTGTGTTTTTCCATTTTCCACTCAGAGGGAAAGATAAAACTGTTGGCAAGTCATGATATCCCTCTTTTCCTCTTGCAGATCATACCAGCTGTGTGCAAGCTCCCTAGCCTTCTCGCCCTCAGCATTAAAGTCAGGCTTTTGGTTTTCAGACACACTCTCATTTTATTTGATTTATTAGCTTCAATTTCAATTATATTGTATTGTGTTACTTTGCATTCTGATATTGTATTTAGTAAATCAGATTTCCTCTTCAGTTCATTGCTGCTGTTTCATTTTAGGCCTATCTCTCTGCCCTTGCCCTTTTCCTCTTTCGCTTTCCTAGGATATGGGTCCCTGGGTCACCCATCCCATTTGTCACAGAAATGGGCCAAACTGGCCTGTAAACCATTGACAGCACAGATACTCAGCTAGCTGTGTATTTGTAATTCCCAGTAAAAAAAAAAAATATATATATATATATATATAATATATAATTTTAAAGAGGAGAGCATAATCATCCATATATTCTGAATGTTGTAAAATAAGTACTTTGATGGATTGTTGTACTTTCCCAAAACACTTTTTACTTCCACCCTCTCTCCACTGCCAGCCCTGAAGTCTTAAATAATCATGCAGTGCCACCTACTTGTTGTTGCTGAGTTTTGGAGAGAAGTCAGTATACAAGCGACACCACTACTGCTTCAAGGCATTAACAGGGGGAGTGCTTTGCTTGATTTGTTGTTTTTTCTTTAATTCTTTTCTCCCTAACCTCCCAGTACTATGCCAGCACTGTTTTGTTGTTGTTGTTTTTATTATTGAATATTTCAAAATTCTAATTATTTTCTTTCAACTGTAGATGCCTCTGATTTATTACTATGGTGTGTGAAACATCATTTGAAAGCCATATAAAGTTACCAGACTTCTAACAGACAATGAAGAAGTGATTCCTGAGAAAGCAGCTATTACAAACCTAATTAGCTGGAGAAAAAAGGACTCTCTGCCTGTGGCAACACCTTATGGAAATAAGAGTAAGTGGTAGTTTACCTTGCAGCCACACTTCAATATAAGCCTGCAAGAGCAATAAACACACATGTAAGAGTCTGTAGCAGTAACAGCACAACTTGGTGTGGTTGGTGGCTCCTCCTGTACAGTCTGGAATTCATCACTGCGCTGTAGAGAAACAGTATCACAATGGTTAGCATCCCTGTAACTATTCAGCTACAGTGCAACCACAAATGTACCTCAAATAGCATTGTGATTCTTAAGATTAAGGTATGGCTTCTCAGTTCTCCAGAAAATGAGAAGTTTTCTTTTTTCCTCAGATCCATTTAAAGGAGATCTATACCAAACACTTATAGTGTCAGAACACAATTAGTTTTTTCCAACGTTAAGGCTTAAAAGAAAATCAAATAGTTTTTCCTACCCCTCAACTTCCTTTAACAAAAGTAAATAGATGAATGGCCAAAATATGTGGGACTAATGCATGAACTTTCCACTTGCAGTGTAGAAGCTGGTTTTATATCCTGGACTGAAAGAGAGAGTTAGGTCCTTTGTTAAATGGATTAGAGTTAGGAATTTATAAACAAGATCTTGGCAGGTGAGGATGAGAAAATGTCCAAATATTACAGAAAAAAAGCAGGGAAGCTCTCTGTAGATGTGAAGATCAAATACATTAAAAACACTAGCAGCCTACAAAGTAGACTTATCATTATTACTTTTTGATTTGTTGGTTTGATTTAAAAGATTTTGTCCTCTTGGCAAGATACAGGGATCCTCAAAAACACCTTGAATATCTGTGTAAAAACATGCAGAAATCAGTGGATGGCACTGTTGTCTTGCAGGTAGAGAATCATCCACTAAATCAAAAAGGATAGACAGATTTCAGGATTAGCTGTGTACTGATTTATCTGTACCAAACACCTTGAAGAATTTCCTGTATTTAAGACAAATTATATTTCTTAAATTCTACTACCATGCTAAAATCATCAGAACAGAAGGTTATTTCTGACATTCTGAAGCTAACTTGGAAAAGAAATTGCTTAGACACAAATTTTAGATGGAAAATAAACCATCACTACAATTACTGCAAGTATGAAGTTTTGAAACAATCATAAATGTCTTAAATTCTTTTGTAATTTGTGAATACATAGTGTAGATACCTGATTTATTGAAATACTTAAAAAGTGATACATTTTCTTCTACATATAGAGTACCTTAAAGACTTTCTTCCTAATTCAGACTCCTATTCAGTCACAGATACTTACCAGTTCCTAGAGGGTCCTTTAGCACTCTGAGCATCTCTGTAGCAACCTAAGACAAGGAAAACAGCATTTCTGGAAAAGCTCAGTGTGCTACGATATGCAGAGAGCCCCCACAAATACATAAGGAAGTGGTTCATCCTCCCTAGAGCACTGTTTGCCTCATGAGATGTATGCCTGTCTACATTTACTCTGTGATGCAGTTGAAGTGATACCCACAGTAGCAACATGGGACCCTGAAGTTTTTTTCAGCAAAGTTCATGCTTGGGCATAGAGATTATGAACTGTCTGGTACATTTGCAACAGTTTAACCTCTAACAGTTTAACCTTTAACAGGCCTCTGTCCTTCATGAACTATAGGCTTAATTCCATTACAAGTGCATTCTAAGGTCAAACCTACATTTTGCGTACAAACCAAAAACCACTCTCAATGTCAAACTTCATTAAAGTCTTTGCTATTGAGTCTATTTTCTTGACAGCTCTGTTTGTAAGCTTGATCAAAGGAAAGTGATGAAGACTGTGCATCCCTGTACAATGGAGGGACCAGGTATACTGCACACTGACTTAGCCTGTGGCTATGCCATAGGGTTTCAGCATAATTTGGAATAAAATCAGTCAACTGATTCCCTCCTATGAGAGACCTCATACAGCATAGCAACAGGATTGGGATTTTGTGGGAAACCAACACTTATCCCATCATTCTGACAGGGTGACACCTCATATTAACATGTGGAGATGAAACAGGAAGGCTGCTAGCATTTAGCATGCTCCTTGCATTATTATCCTTCTTTTAAGGGACATATACTGGAATGATACGCTTTGGAAACAAGGAAAAGACTCCCTCTGAATTTGGTGAGTGCCTTCATTCCTAGTCCTGCACAACAGCTGGGGAGGAAAAATCCAGGGACAGAAAGACTAGATCAATGAACTGACTGACATTCTTTTCTTATTTTCTTCCTTTGTATTGAGATTTCTGCAAAGATATTTGCATTGTTGTTTTTTATTGTTTAAGAAACCAAGTGCTATAGTTCTATATAAAAGTCAAAGTCATAGAAAGTAGAACAAAGGGAGAAATTAAGTGTTACTCTCCGTTAAAACAGACAAACAACAAAATTCTCCTATATCTTGCTGAGGAGATCACCTCAAGCTCACTTGGAATGAAAATAATGAAATAAAACATCCTTTAAGGGACTGTGGTTTGTGACTCAGAAGTCTTAAATCAATCTTTTCTCCTTTCAAAGTATTTCTGGCATGTCATTATATCCCCACACTTTTCCCCTAGGCACTGCACTGTTGTAACAGCTACAACATGCATACTCTGAAAAATAATATTAAAAAAAGAACTAAAATCCCTCTTTCAGACTAAAGGAAAGTCACATTTGTCCTGTGTATGCAAAAAGTAGCTTTTCACCCTAGACAAATATTTTAGTATTACAAACAGTTTTAAAATATAAGAAATGTGTTAGAAGTCCAGTTTTATTCCCTAAAGTTTTGAGCTGGAATATGCTAAGTTTGTTCAGTTGCAGCCAGCCACCTCACCTATGGTCAGACTCTGCTGAGTCACAAGCAGCTCTGAAACCTTGAATGATGTCCTGAAGCAGGAGCTCTCCTGTAATAGAAAACCTCCCTCACAAGTTTGGTAGTTTGCTATTCAGAGGGGCTGAGGCTCCCTAAGCCCTGAGGATTGAATATTTCAAGATGCAGGGTGCAAAGGATTTCCTTAACGCAGGAAACATGGGTAGTGGGGACAGAGCGTATGTATGATGTAATTTCATTATCCATGGAGATATTCAGGGCCAGGAAAATAAATAAAATGATCTGTTTCTGAGTGTGATTTGGAATAATCACACCAACCAGCATTTACACACTTTCTGATGGCTATTTCTCTACAGTAAAGATGACAGAGCACTGGAACAAGCTGCCATGAACCTCATGAGATTCACCCATCTAATTCCCTCTGAATGGCATCCCATTCCTCTGGTGTTTCAACTGCACCCCACAGCTTGGTGTCAAGCAGCAAACTTGCTGAGGGTGTACTTAATCCCACTGCCTATGTCACTGATAACGATAATAAGAGTATTGGTCCCAGCATTGATCCCTGGGGATCACCTCTCATCACCAATCAGCATCCAAACATTGGGCCGCTGATCACCACTCTGTGCACTCAATCCTGCAGCCAGTTCTTCACCCATTGAACAATCCACCCATAAAATCCATCTTTTCAATTAGGAGAGAAGAATGTTGTGGGGTATCATGTCAAAGGCCTTACTGAAATCAAGATAGATGACATCAGTGGTTCTTCCCTTGTCCATTGATGCAGTGACATCACCATAAAAAGCCACTAGGTTGGTCTAACAGTGTTTTCTCTTGGTGATATCTTTAGCTTCTGAGTCATCTGAATAAAAGTAAATAAAAATGCTATTATGTATAAATATTAAGTTTTCCAAATGTTATTAAAACCAAAATACAAGATCTTACTCTTAAGTTTTGCTTTTCAACTCTCTTAATCAGAGAAAATGAGTAGAAAAATTCACTCCCTGCAGTGCTGTGGTAGCCTCATTGCTGAGAAATCCACAATACACAAACACAAAGAATTTGTTATAAATGAATATTAAAAAGCTCAGAATAACAGTTGATTAAAGTGACATATAAGCTCAGAGGGGAGACTGTGCTCATCTGCCCTGTAGACTATCTGATATCAATGCTGCAGGCAGCAATTCCAACCAGTTGGTGATTTTTGTTTCTCCTGGGAAAATTAAAAGGTCTTGCCTTGTGATACAAGTAAAAGTTCAAGAGCAAGAGCATTTTAAAGGCAGTCTTTCACTTTCCTTGTATAAATTCAGTATTTATACTCCCTTGCTATCTTTTTCTTTTTCCAGCAAGTCACAGCAATGATGGTTTCACCCTTGCTGTGCACTTCTGCAGACTGAAGCTGTTAGTGAGATCAGCAGCTTTCCTTCAAGTCCAGAAGCTCAAGATGTAGAGAAATGCCTTTTTTTTGGCGGAACTGTTCAGATCTGTACTTCTCTATGAGTATTTCCTGTTTCTTCTTGTTTGTTTTATTTATTTTTTTCCTATAGCCATTCTCTGAGCAATTTTAAACAGGACCCCAAAGATAATTTTCCCAGTACATTTCTAACCAGGAAACACTCCTTATTCCTTCTACACTCTTGTCCCTCCCTCCCCAGTGAAGGCCAGCATCTTTTTGTTATCCCTTTCCCATAATCCCGCTGAACAAACTCCACAGTGATGTAGCAGGTGTTTCATTGGATTCCCACAGGCAGCCACCTCTGTCATCCAAACCCCGGGGTAAACTGCCTTATTCCTGCAAAATAGTACCTACTGACCTGAAGTGATCTTTGAGGCCATGTAACACCATCACCTTCTGCACAAGAATTACTACTGCAGCAATTAGCTCATCTGTGTGTTTATGGGATTAAAGGATCTGACCCCTATTACTAGGTCAGTTTGCCCCATTACAATTAGTCTTCTTCTTGTCTTATAATTAATCTCACACCAGAGCCACAGGGCTTATTATGTTCTGAACTTTGTAAATAAGATTCACACCCCCTTGAAAATGTCATTCATAATTTTGTACAATTCTGTACATTTTGCAAGCATATATATGAAATACCCAAAACTGCTGATTGAACAGAAGATGTTTCTGTATTGTTTTTGTATGTTTGTCTATTGTTGTTACTCTCAGGAGTTCAGAGGTACATGGATCTGTTGGAATGAATTTATGGTACAGTGAAGCATTATTATTAATTTGTACAGGTAAATTAGGACTGCGAACACTTGGAGGCAGATTAAATTCCATGCATAGGCAACACATTCATAATATGTGTTATTTTAGAAGTATTCATCTCAGAATTTCATGAATGAGCTGACATTTCTTGCTTGTCTAATAACAGCATTATATCTACTTACCTCTAGCACTTTAGTAGGCTGTTTCCTTGGGGATTCTTGCACTCAGCACCACCACTGCCCTTCCTCTGCTCGGTAAGCAGAGCTGCAGGGTGCACCACTGCTGTATGAGCCACCTTTGGCTTAACTGAGAGAGCTGGTAAGATATAAGCATGTTCTCACTTGAAAGAAACAACTTTATCAGCAAGGTTTAGGAATTTGCTTCAGCACACTAATGTATTGTTGAAGCCATCTAGCTTCCAAACTAGAAGTTTCCTGAAACAGAGTGAGAGAGACCACTGCTTTTCCTACCAGGGTGCCCAGCTTACCTGTTTCTATGCAATACTGGCAACTGTAATCTAACACATACTGATAGGAAAATGCTCCTGTTTTGTGCACATAGTGATTTTCTCAATCTTTACAACATATGGGAAGATGAATCCTGATATTTAACTTGAAATATCCGCAGAAAAGTTATTAATCTGAACTAGTTATAGAACTGCCTCTTTAATTGATTGAGCCTCCTTCAGGAGGGAATCATCTGGCCTCTGTTAGATGCAGACATTCAGTGAGTCATTCTGCAACAGCCTGGATGAAGCTCAACTGATGTGTAAAACAACTTCTACTTCTATAAGCAGATACATGCTACATCACTGAATACCACGTCACATACTCAGTGCTGAGAACACCCTTATAGATTTTAGTCGCAAGTAACTCATGTGCAAAGTCTACTATCATCTTGAACACCCTCTTCTGTCATGCCAGCTAAGCTGTTTGATTCAGTGATTTTCATGATTAACTCATCATTTGTAACAAGAAACAAAAGTTACTGTCACCTGAGGCTACTGGCACTCTCATGAACACCTATTGGAACTCTAAAATCCTTGCTGCAATCTTAAATTCTTATTATACATATTCTTATTATATTATCTGCCTCCTCTCTTCGAATAATTCTTGGCTCTGGCATTACACATGCCCCCTAAGAGTATAAATCACAAGTAACGCTGTATTTACTATTTGATTCTTATAGATCATCTAAGAAGTATTTTGACTGCTGTGCTACATAGACTAAGGAGGTGCTAATACGGTGTGTTCTATTGCCAGGAGCTGCACAAATTTATCAGACATGGTACTAACTTTGATGAGGCTTTTCTTGTATGTGGCAAACTGAGGTACACCTATCTCAGGCAGGACATTTGCATGGCCTGCTGTCTTGATACTGTCAGAATCACTATTATTCTAACAATTTTACCTTCATGCACATAAAAATTTCTGATGTAATTTCATGGAAGTTACCTGAATTAAGGACTTAGTAGAAAATATCTTAAGAATTGCTTTCAGGTCAAACAGATACATTTAAGAATTAAATAGTAGTTACCTGTAAACTTGGGATTTTTTTTATTTATTTATTATTTTTTTTTTAATCTCTAATCATTATTTTTGATCCAAGACCTCTGGAAAAAGAGAGTGACAAATTCACACAGCTTCTAGTCCTCCTTTAATCACATACATTTTTGCATGATAGCAAATTCCATCCTAACTCATTCTGGACTGAAGGACCAGTAGTCAAGTAACTTCAAAGTTCTCTAATAGCAACAGCCAATACCTGGCAGTTACTGTTACACCCTACTGAGGCCAGGTGATTGTCTTGACGCTGTTCAGTGGCAGCTAGGAAGCTGGCCTCAGAACAAAAGTCTGTTCTCTGCTGAGAGTAAAGGAAATTGTACTTTTGTACCTTCTCTATTCTTTTAGTTTACTATGGAAGAGGGATTCACAGCAAGGTTAACAAGACTGACAGAGAATTCAAACCACTCAAAGTAAAAGAAGAAAACTCAAAAAAAAAAAAAAAAAAAAAAAAGGCATGACAAGATGAACGTCATTTATTTCCATGCATGATCCATTCTCTGATCTGCTTCTCCCAACAATTTTGAAGTTTATCCTAAGAGAGGAAGAGGGTGACAAGAAGCACATATCTTGAAAGAAACACAGAAAGAAACAACGACAAAAACAAAAACACAACAAAAAACCCCCACAAACCCTAGAACCAACCAACCAAAAGAAACTCATGCAGTGTGCTTAGCCAGATTTATATACTGCATATCCACAGTGCTTATGAATATCCATAATAAAATCATAATCATGCACAAAACCACAGCTGCTCCACCTCATTTTTCCTCTTAGTATAGTTATGTTCAACATTTTCTTCCCCAACCTCTTTCCACTACTAAGTTTCTAGAAGGACCACAACCCTGGTCAAAACCATATACAAAGTTTTTGTCCATTTATGTTGGGTTTGTTTCCAGGGGCTTCTTCCTCTCCTTTTGCCACTATGCATGCATGTCAAGCAACCTTAACAGATCAGGATATCTTTATAGTTCAGGAAAAAAAAAAAAAAAGTATTTCTACAAAGTCTAGCATTTTGTTTTTAAAGATAGGATTGGCAGAAGTCAAGCATTTCCTCATTTATTTTCTAAAATCCCTTACCTTCTCTAAGCTGATAACATAATAAATACAAGGAACTCTTGGAACTGTTCATATACCCACTGTTATAGTAACCTGAAAGCAAGCCCCATTCATTCTCCACAAGACCACATCTAATTTGTTTTGTATGGAACTGTCAGCCAATGCTTTAGCATAATTATCCTTTGGACTGTCTATAACTGGAATCATAAATCTTTACAAATGCTAAAATAACCTAAAAACACTTGATCATTTTGATTAAATCATATTAGTTAGAGACTTTGAAACTGAATGCAATGAGCACAAAAACTGCTGGGAAATATTTTCACTAAGCCAACAATTTCCCACGCTTGCCCACCAACTTACTATTTCATGGCACTGTAGGTGGTTTTGTAGTGATAAAAAACAACATACTGAAAGCAAAGTTTAGCTGCATTAAGCAGTCCACCCAGAAAACTATGAACTATGAAGGGATATATCAGCTGGTTGACACAAACGCTGAGAAATGCAGCATATGGCAGCACTTATACAACAAAGCTGAAGTAAGCTTCCCACTTTGAAGGCCTCATCAGGAAACTGCTCACTGGCAGAATAAAAAGATCTGTGCTTTTACCTTTCCGTCTTGTATATTACAAATGTGCTCCGCCACCAAGTGACAAGCATTATTCTCATTACAAGTTAGAGCTTATCATTTTATTTAATAAAGCAAGCTGAATCATATTTATTAGGAGTGTAGCACAGACCCCTCTACATTAATGGGATTGTTGATGGTATTCAGAGAATTAAAAATCAGTAATTATTGAGAAGTTATATTAGTCCTTCTGAGATAGAGCTAGATTATGAAATTCAGAAGTTAGTATACCAGGAATTTATCTCAGTTCAAAGTTCCTTAGAACTATCCTTAAAATTCTAGATTTTAAGCTATAACAATCATTATTACAGCCATAATTGCAACAGCTGCTGTTTGAATGCAGCTCCAGTAACACTCATGAGTCTTCAAGATATGGGGCTTTCACTGTTAGGATCAAAATAACCTGACCCTGTCTATGACTGTGCTTTCCCCAGGGGCCATGCAAACCTCCTAAGCCACTTCAACCACACAAGCTGCTTCAAGAAGGTCACAAAATCACCAAAGCCAGCAGTCATCTCTTTCTTTCACCTGATATTCCTGCTAGTCCTATCAGCTTATTTTTCATTTCCTCCATTCCCCTTCTCTCCTTTTTGCACTGTTACAGTTCAGCTCGAGCTAGGTCAATATTTTTCAGCTGAGAAGTTGTTCCTAATCAGGGTAGGCTGTGCATCCGGGTGACCAGCAGTAATTAGTTGCTTGTGTACTTAATCTCCCTCCCAAGCCTAAGGCTTGTACACACGCAGATCACTGCAGGCCACCTGAATATCAGCTGAATGGAATTGAAAGAGCAGCAGTAGCAGCTGCCTCCGGTGCACATTGCATCCTTCTGTGCTCCAGCTGCTGCTGCTGCCCAGTGATTCACATCTCTTCCTGGAAATTGACAGTACATCTTTTTCATTCTGAAATAAGCAGGAGGAAGTTGGATAGCTGCAACTTGCTATTGATAAAAAGAAAACTCCTGATGCAAGCAGATACCAAAGTCACACAGCCATGGAACAGTCCACCCCTATCAATACAAGCCCACACCACAACATATCAACACATACCTGTTTTCTTTTTGTATTGTATGTGGCCCCTAGGGGTCCACCTTGGGTCTGAACTCCAAAAGAAGAGATCTCCAGCAAAATAACTTTCCTCAGTGGCAGTCGGCCCTTAAATGAGGTCTAGGAGGGGTTGAGCCTCATTCCACCCCTTCTGGTTGCACAGGTGAATTGCCTTCACCTGTGCTCCCAGTGCTGACTGAGTCTTTCCTTCAGGTGCTCAATCAGAACTTATCAGTCCTCATACAGCTATTCAATTCAACAAGGCTATGTGCAAGGTGTTTACTTGGGTCAGTGCAATCCCAGATATGTGTACATACTGGGAGAAGAACTCATTGTCAGCAACCCTGTGGAGAAGGACTTGGGGATCCTGATGGGTAAAAAGCTGGACATGAGTCAACAGTGTGTGCTTATGATATGCAGCACAGTTGTATTCTGGGCTGCATCAAAAGATGACCATGTTATAATTCTGTACTCATCAGAAGATCAGTAAAGAGGAAAAGAAATAGATTTGTTCTGTGAAGCTCCTCTGACCATGCCCATTGTTCACATGCCTTTTGTTTTATATGGTTTTAGATACAACACTTTGAAGTTTGTAGATAACTGTATCTTGTAGCAACAAGAGGTCCTCAATGTGCAGAAAACAGTTTGTCCTCTTCCAGTCTGATCTAGTGGGTGGCAACCCTGTCTGTGGCAGCTGGGGCAGGAGTGGCACTAGATGTTCAGTAAGGTTCCTTCCAGCCCAAGCCATTACATGATTCTACAAAGTGGTAAGCTCTTCTTAGGGATTCTTCGTCCAACTCTTTTAGCTGACCAGGCAAGAATTGCCCTAGCATTAATTCATTGTAGAGAGACACATGGCTAAAAGATTAGTATAATATCTGCTTTTTCTTAGGACATTGATTGAACACATCAGTGAACAGCCAGAAAAATCTACTTGAGATAAATGACATCTGTGACAGGAAAATGAGAACAACTTTCATGTTTTTATTGCTGCCTTAGAAGCAATTGATAAACAGTACACTTCATATATAAATGAGCATGTGTCAATATATGACAACAAAAATAAATTACAGTGACATAGTATTTAACTTTACAAGGTTGTACAAAATTTCCAAATATGAATAGATTTCAACTTAAAAATTTGAAATAAGTTAAAACTTCAACTATTCTGAAGATTTGAAAAATATACATACAATTTCACTCAGTAACATCATTTACAGTATGATTTTTTTTTAAGCTGTTAATCGTATACACCCATGTATTTTGTAACTGTGTTAGTGGAATATATCCTGCTATATGCAGATTTACTGCACTGGGAGGGTGAAAGGGGTTCCCTGAGGGCACAGAACAGGCTTTGAGTATTTATATTTTATGTAATTTGATTACATTCATTAACAAGAAATACAAAACCAAAGCATTATTTATCTGCCCTATAAGGTAAGACTGATTTATCTCCTCTTGCTAGAATTTCCCCTGATTCTAATGAGAATTCTGAAGTATGATTAACAACAGGATTGGGTCAGACTAAGTCTGTTCAGCCAGGATGAATTAGGTCATATTATTTAACGAAATATGTGAAGAATATCTGTTTTGTGTTAGATCTCATTATAGGTTACATATCTGGCCTTGGCTATGCATTGAGATACTTGCTTCCACAACTAACAGAAAAATACATTTGATATGATACTTTAAAGTAATGTGGTGGATTTTGGACTGATATTTTAAACAGCTCAGTTATATGCACTTTGTTACTTTACTAGAGGTTATGAAGATTAAAAACACTTGACCAATCCCCTTGCCTGTAAGTGTGTGGTAATTCAGAATTCTGAGAGTTCAACTCAAGCTCTAAGGTAAGGTGTAGAAAGCTCATACTGCAGCTTCCTGATACCTAATGTAGTGTAGTTAATGCAAAGCTGGTCTAACAGCTTCTGTGCTCCATCAAAAGGGAAAAAAATTCTGATACATAAACAGTTTGTGAGGAAACAGAGGAGGAGATCTAAACAAATGGGCAGAGGAGAAGCTTGCTCAGTGGTCACAAGTGCAGGAAGACACTGGTGCGGCCAGAGATGAGTCTTTGACTAACAGAACCATAGAATCATTAAGGTTAGAAAAGACAGCTAAGATCACCAAGTCCAACCGCTAGCTCACCCCCAACATGTGCACTAACCATGAGCCTCTGTGCCACATCCACACATTGAACACCTCTGGGGACAATGACCCCACACCTCCCTGGGCAGCCTGTGCCAGTGTGTCACCACCTTTTCTGTGAAGAAAAGCTTCCTAACACCCAGCCCGAACCTCCCTTGGCACAGCTAAAGTCCATTACCTCTCATCTGATCGCTGGGGAGAAGAAGTTGTCCCCCAACTTAAATTGTTTGTGGTGAACTTAGTATTAGAGGATAAAAAAAATCCACGATGTCTGTTTATGACTGAATTTTTCTCTTCTCTGAATACATTAAAATGCTGCATCTGTAAACCGCCCTCCCTCCAAACAGCTAAGCATCATTTAAAAGGGAAGAAAGAACTGAAAAATGAGCCAGCGACAGGCAATTCCTCCTTGCCATTTCTCTCTCTAACGCTGCCGGTAACAACGGCCAGTGAGGCTTGCAGTGGAGCGGGGAGCCGCGGCCCGGCTGTCCAGCGGCAGTGGGGGGGGGACAGAGCCGGCAGAGGGCGCGGGGCAGAGCGCGGTGCCGCGGCAGTGCCGCCTTCGGAGCACCGGGAGCACGGCGGAGCCTGCGGTCGCAGGCCTGGGTTGGGGACGGGCCCTACAGGGAAGTGCGAATGCTGCGAGAGCGCGGAGAAGTGTCACCGAGCAACCGAGAGGGTCATCAAGCGAATTAATAGCAGCCAGAAATCCCCGTGGCCCGTGAATGGAGTCTACATTGCCTTCTACGAACTTGCCTGCAGAGAACCGTCCCAGATAGAGGGGAATTAGTGCCACCGAAGGATGGACTTGACAAAAACTTCTACTTTTTCTAAACCATTTGCAGCATTTAATCTCAAATTACATTAAAGCTTTTTTTTTTTTTTTTTTTTTTTTTACTTCTTGATTTCTTGTTCTGTGTTCTGCCCTGTGCTGGATTGAGAGAGGAAAAAAGAACACGGAAATATATTTCAAAAGTTCATCCAACCTCTTGTGGTTATGTAAAGCTTACATCACCAACTGCTTGGCAGACAATGTGTTGTACGATCAGATATGACTTTATATCACATCAATTACTTTTTATCTTAACTAGCAAGCCACTCCATGAGCAGCAAGGAAAGAAATGAGTTTATCAGCTTATACTAATGCAACTGTTATCAGGGGCATACAGGGTAAAAGGCATTTGTAGATTACAATAATAATACATTTTCAAGGAAAATTCCACAAGGGAAGGTGCCACCTGATTAACTTTATATGGAGGGATGAAAAATATATATATATATAAATAAGGACGTTAAACTTGCTTGGCAGTACAAAATTCCTTAAGAGCACAGTGCTGCACAGTGGCAGTTCAGTGGGCACTAAGTTTTTGCAGTGCATATTTGAGCTGATACCTATTTGGTTAAGGACAAATGAGGGAGCTCGGGGCAGGGCTGGACTTCTTCAGAGCCATCCTGACTCTGCTTACAACCACAAAGCTATCCACTCTTTGCCCTCAGGGCTGCAGTGACCACAGAGGGCAGAATGCCTACAGCAGTATTTGAGTCTGTTTCACTGTATCTTCTCTTCGTCTTTGTTAACCTTTGGAAGGTTACTCCCAAACTGCTGCAGAGGAAAACAAATGCAAACAGTCCCTTTCTGTTGTTATCCACCTCTACTCTTCCCATTAATAAGCTAGTGATTTGCAAAATGCCATCAGTATGGTTAGGATCAATTATTCTTTCTGACAGTTTACCTGTACAAAGAACTGTAATTAGTCACCAGGTGAATTGTTACGCAATAAAACACCTGCAATTTTGTCAATAATTTAACTAACTCATATTTTGTATGGTGCCTGAATGGATGGTTACCACTTCAACAGTAGATACGGGGCTTGGTGTGACTATTCAAACACTGCTTATTTATGCAGCAGAAGGTGGGAGTTTTGCTTCTACTGCTTCCTAGCTTTCTAATTTGCTTTCTCTTAAGTTCATCTTCACCTTTTTTGGCAGAAGAAAAGCAGGATGTGATAAGGAGTAAAACTGCAGATCACTTTATATGACAGACTTCCGAGGTTCTCAATTACTACATGAAATCTGCTGCTACATTTCAAAACCAGAAAGAACCAGAAAAATATAAATATATTGGAAATATTTGATCCTTAAAAATATGCATGTGGATAATGCCTCTAAATCTCGTTTTGATGCATAATCAGAAGAATGGCACAGAAACCTTTCAACTAAAACAGAAAAACACATCAGGAAACACACAGTGTATGTTCATCAGACTCCTGTGATGTTATCTCTACTTCTATCACAAAAATACACAGTGTCTCCAAGCAGAGGCAGGAAGCCTAAGAGTCTTTTTTGTAACAACTTGTCTTAGTTTCCATGGCCCACACCCTTCCCCTGTAGGGTGCGAATGGCAGGAGCTCTTTTCCAGTTTCATGCTGGACAAAATCCTGTGACCTTTAGACAGGGAGAAAGGCGCGAATCCTGGAAACAAAAGTGATATGAAAAAAAAACGTACCTTCATCACTGAGCATGTACAACTCCAACAGCCTACAACTGCAAAACATCATTCAGAAATAAATGAATAATAATAGTTCATACATTTTAACCTTAAACTTCTGAACAGGCACTTTCATGTGCTGCACACACTGATTCCAGTGATCTCTCCCTGTGCATCTTGCCATTGAGAGAGTGGTGAATACATTCTTCTATTCCATATTTCACCTCTAATAATAGCAACTGCCAGTCAATATGCATTGCACAGAGTACAAAAATGACACAAACGCTTATTTAAATTTCTCTTGCTTTCAATAGTATAGTAGTTCCTCATACTGATAATTCCTGAATCACAGCAATAGGCAAAATACATGAGCTTAAGTCTACTCAGAAAATACCAATAACTGTGGAAAAACGTGCAACTGATTATCATAGAATCATAGAATCATAGGGGTTGGAAGGGACCTCAAGAGAGCATAGAGTCCAAACTCCCTGCCAAAGCAGGTCCCCTACACCAGGTTGCACAGATAGGCATCCAGGCGGGTCTTGATTATCTCCAAAGAAGGAGATTCCACAACCCCCCTGGGCAGCCTGTGCCAGTGCTCCATCACCCTCACCATAAAGAAGTTCTTGTGCACATTTGTGCGGAACCTCCTGTGCCACAGTTTCTGTCCGTTCCCCCTTGACCTGTCTCCACACACTGCTGAAAAAATTATGGAGCTATATTATTTTGAAAACATGCCTGGAAGGACCTTCTATCATATTCAGTGAAGTGTGGAGGTCCATCAACAGACAAAACAAATTCTGTTCTTACCTATGGTCAGGAAACCCCACTGATTTTGAATCAGTGCCAAAGGAGCCAAATATTTACTCAGAGATACAGCCACAGTAGAAAGGTTTTGTACTAAAAAACAACCAGTTGTAAAATAAGCATTATAAATGAAGATTTGAGGCAGGCAAATTGAATGTATTTCTAATTATTTGCTTTTTCAACACGGTTCGCTGTGTTTATGTGTAAAGAAATTAAAGCAGGAAAGGAAGGAAGGGAAAAGAAGGGAAGGGGTCTGAGGAACAAAGCTTCACTTTGATATTTTCTGAGTATAATGAATTATCCTATAAAATTTCCCATTGGATAAATGCAAAACATTTTGTCTGCTTGCTTGTGAAATTCAGACAACTTTGCTTCTTTTTAGTGCACATTTGGAAATGCTGACATGAGTCTGACCTATATATACTTTCCTCTATCCCTGTTTGTTGTTTCTAATGCAGCAAAAATATGAAGATACTTCCTTTTTTTTTTTTTAATAGGATAACACAACATTTCTTCTTTTCAGTGGAATTCTGAAATAAATATAGTTTGGAGTACTTTAGAACAAAAATTTCAGATATTAAACACCTAGTTTTGAAATCCAGAACAAAACTCTTCAAAATTCACTGTGTATTCACTCTGGAGAGAAAAAAAAAAAAAAAGAAAAAAAAATCAAATCACTAGAGGAAAGAACTTCCTTCACTCTAGCTACATCTGACAATAATATTTTGCTTGTGCTAAAAATGGGATACTTCTACATTGAACTACATTCTTTATTCTCATGGTGTTGACCATTCTGAGTAACAATGATAATCACTCTTCATTAACTGCAAATTAATGAAGGCTGTCTCCTCATCACTCTGATACCTCTGGGCTGGGTCACATCTGAGGGGCGACTACAGCGGCTTTGTTAACCCGGGGACTTAATTTGAGGAGAAAAATCATTTCAGGATGACTGGACAATTTGAAACCTAACCAGGAATCAACTTCTTGTCTGAAATATTTCCATGAGAATGTAATGCTTTCTGATCTTTTAAGTAAATTAACTATGTTCCTATGAAGATTTGAAAAATACCTGTAAGTTCTCTCTGTACAGTAATATCACAGCCTCATCTATTAGTCAACTTTGAGTAATGAACGTCAGAACATTTCAGCAATTTTGTCATTCCAGATACAGCATTAAATTCCTGGAAAATGCAGATATGTGTGTGAACATGTACACAGACCCTGCTTCCATATGAATGTCCAAACTCTAGATCGCTGTAATAAGGATTTCTCCATGGACATGTAGGTGGGGCATCAGGCTGCCATGCCATCATGTAGCTGATGGGCATACATGCTCTCAGCTTACAAAGTCATTCACACACTGAACATTCTTGGGCAATGTTTATGTGTGTTTATTCACTCCTATGTGCAGGGAGTTTGTGCATATCTATAAAACTAAATGTTTTGATCTTTTAGCAAGCTTATTGCCAAGTAAACTACACAGTATATTTTCACTAGCTTGGAAATAACAAGCTTTTCTCACCACAGGTCAGCTGGTTTTACTACCATTTTTTAAGACCTTTCCTGAGCCAGCATCACTTGTCTCAGTTAAACTCAGTTAAGATTTATTGTTTAAAAAAGCAGAAAGAGATGAATGATCTAGAAATACTTACACTGTGCATCTCTCAGCCTTACCAGGAAAAGTTTTAAAAAATTGCACAATTCCATCTGTGAGATTGGCAAATTAAAAGTACTATTGCATATAACAGAAATGGCAGAGCAATAGCATGGCATGGGGGTGGATGATATTGTCTTCCTCTCATTTCTAATGGAAGCAATGCTGTTCTTGTTACATTAAACAATTTACAGTGGTGGCTTGCTTTATTTGCCCCTTCCAGCTCAAGCTGTTTTAACAGATTCCTGTAACCATGCTGAGAAACAGTCAGTGATGTCCACATGAATGCTGAAGATTGGGATTACTATTCTCTTATGCGATCTTAGATAGAATCCACTCTTAGAAATAGAGGCCTTCATTTATTTTCATATTTGGCAAAGCCAGAGTTATTTTAATTAAACTAATGGAGTTGAACCTAGTGGAGTATTGACGTAATAACTTAGTGTGTGAAATCTGGCCATGCATTTCTAAATTTTGGGTAACGTCCAAAGAACCAGAACAATACACAGAAAATAGCATGCTCAGAAATAAACACAATGCTTTTTGAAAAATATGCACTAAGATGCAGAAACATTTCTTGCAGCTAAACTGAGCTGACTCAAACTGTCCAGTTACAACTGATGAGGCATCAAAGGCAATATTTACCGTGGCTGACAATTTCAGCATAATTTTGTAAATACTGCCACATACATAGCTTTAGTTGTGTGTGCATCTCTCTGTATTGTAGCTACACAGCACACTGTCATACTTAGGTTATTCTTCAGAGATATACAGAGTGCATATAGATGTTTGGGTACAATATGCATGCTACATGATGTGCACTTCCCTTATTGTTACTCATACTGCTCCCATTATAGTATCTCTGTTGGGGCTAACTGAAACTCTGATCACTTTAGTGTTTAAAATTGATTCAAAGACCTGCAAGCACAAATTACAGTATATCTGTAAATAACCACAGCAGTCTTTCTTGAAGAAAAATAAAAAGATAATCTGTATTGTAATATGTTTTAAATGCAGTAGGGGTGGTGAAAAGTAGACAAAGTCCTGAGTATCAGTTAATAAGTTTGGCAGTTAGTTCTGTGAAGGTCTATCAGTGACATCAAATACGGTGCTGATGGAGTCCAGCCACAGGGTATAAAACTGTGGTACCAAAGAGTATGAAACAGAATAAAAATGTGCAGCTCCAAAAACCCTATCCTTATTAATTTGTTTCAAAAAAAATGGCATGATTGAATTAGTTATCCTATTTATGCTCATGCTAATAGATGGAATGCAAAAATGACCAATTAACAGACATTGTAAAATTAGTATTTTGCTCTCTGTCTATAGAAATAAAAAAAACGGAGACCCTACAGATGATCTATGCCTGGTAGAAGGAAAAAAATCACTTCTAATTCTCTGAAAACCTGAATATCATTTATGATTTAGTTAAACTTCCCAATAGAAGTGGTTGAAGTGGTGTTTGTTTGGGTAAATAGATAAAAGATTAAAGATTACATATATATATCTATATATGTAAAGGATCCTGCTTCAGTTCCTTCTGATCAGTCTTTTACATCCTTAAGAAGAAAGTATCCAATCTAAACACTAAAACTCCTGGAGCTAGTAACGTGCCCTTGGAGCAGTTTAACTTTGCATAGGGATTTTTTGAAAGGGAAGAAAGTCTAAGACAAGAATGCAGAACATGTTATGAAAAGAATCTAGGAACCATTTGGAGAAGAATAAGATTTTAGAATCTCAAATACAAAATTGAACAGAGGTGCATTAGATGCTCAGGAGGGCAGTGAAATGCCGTTTACAAATGGTTTAGCATAGTGCTCCACAATTACCCATACTTCATATGTGGCAGCATGATGGTGTCCAGATACTGAAAATAACTGATGCTGCTGATCAGGAAAATAAAAAAAAAAGACCAAAAAATCCTTTTGCTTTGATGTTTGTATTCCATGCAGACAAACTGAGTGCACTTAAAGAGTTTCATTCACTTCTTACATACACAAAGGTGATGAGCCAAGATGTATTTAAGATTTTCTTACAGAAGAAGTAAGGAAAAATAATAATCAATACAACCAAACGAGAAAGTGATGTTGTACGTAACTGAAGAAGGTCATTATGTGGGCATTCTCACAAAATTGTTTTATCTCTGTAGGTCACTTATTGTTCAGCTGATACAGATCCAGATGTTCAGACCCTGGGAACTGCTCAGGCCTGCACTTGTTTACCTTTTGAACAGTTATTGACAGATCTGCAGTTTAAATTCTAGAAAGTGAATTCTACTGCGGTAGGACAGAGTGCCTCATGCATCATAACAGCTAGTCCTGAACCGTGGGATCAGGCATTTCTCACAGAATCTTTTGGTTCAGAAGCAATAAACTGTCATTCCCTTTTGCGTCAGGAAAACCAAATGCGTATTACAATGGGTTTCATTGTCTTAGAACTGGTCAGTGGCTGACTGATTGGGGTCTATTCCGCAAAGCTTTCTTCAGACAATCCAGTGACTTCTGTCTGCCTATCTCTTCTCATTTTCGGATCCTCTTCATAGTGGGTCTAATCTTGTATTATTGCAATTAATAAGAATTAAGCCTGACCTCTGAAAAGACAGCTTTTCATGTGAGGAATGTTTATGGGACTGAGCTGTTAGTCTGCCCTCAAAATGATGCTTTCTATCATGTTTCTGACTTACTTTTCCTGAAAATAATTGCAGTATTCCATTATTTGTACTTATAAAAAGCAGTGCTGTGTTGGATAGTACCTTTGGGTCTGCATTGTTCTTCTGAAAGCTATCATGTAGTACGCCTATGTTCATAAATAATATATCCACTTGTGCATGTAATTACAACTTGTGTGTGTGCATGGGTTTAATGCAAACACGTCGACATAAAGGATACAAATTAATTTGATCCCCTCTGCACTTGCAACACAGACATATTCTTAATATTTTATAGTGCATATTCCATTAAATAAATAACAAAATTGATCTGTGCTACAGTATGTGTATACGTACACAATTTATAATGCCTGTAGTAACATTTTAAAGCCTGTTCACACATCAAAATACAAGTTGTTTATTTCTATCTTAAAACAATCCGAGGGTTTAACTCTTCCTGTTATGTAAACAGTGGTGAAAGCTGCTTTCAAAGAAGCTTAACTTCATTAAAAAATAATAGTTTCCCATTGTAAAATCAATACTAATATACTTTAAATCCCCCTGATGAACTCTGGCTTCCTTACATGCTCTCACATTTTGTGTATTAGGGGCACAGCACTACTCTAAATATTAGAAGATAATAATATGGCAATATATAGATATAGATATATATTTAAATGTTAAAAGATTAGTTAGGTCAACTTGAGTAATGAATATATTTCAAATATATGCTTCTTTCTATAAATAAAAGTATTTAATTTTCTTTGTAAAGTGGGTGCCTTGCAAGTCTTTAGTTCTATGTGTCTACTAAACTCGTAAACCAATTCTGGGCATCTTTATCTCGAAATGCACTTGTGACATATAGCTGAAGCTTTAACTTTTTTTTTCTCTAACTAAACTTTTACTTGAACTAGACTTACAATATCATTTACAAGCTTACTTTTAGGTAGACATTTTAAACAACTCATACAAAAGAAAGATTTGTATGTCAAGAGTATTTGTTTTAGTGACAAGAAAGCTAGGTATACTCTATTCATTTCTCAAGCAGACCTTTATGAATCACTTTAAAAGGACATTACAGCTGAAGACTGAAGAGCAATATTTATCAACATTAAATAAAACATTTGGTGAAGTATGTATAAATATTTCTTCATATGAACATAACACAAAATTAAATAGTTCAGATACACAGACACCATTTAATATATTTCCACTATTGTCAAAATCATCTGTAAACACCATCTCACACTGAATACAAAAGCAGCTTTTACATCAGTTCTGTGTTCACAACACTGACGCCCTTTTGTAAAAGAAATCTGTTTTGTTTTATTTTCAGGAAAAAAAAAAGCTTAAGCAGTAAAAAAATTTTGGTCAGTTCAAAGACAATACAAAATTATCTTTCAACGTGTAACTAAATCAGATTTAGAACAATAGTTTAAGGTTCAATCCTTTCCCCAGGGACCTCTGACTTCTATGAATCACATTGTTTGGTGCAGACCACATCACAAATACCAGGAAATACTGGTCATGTCTAAGCTAGAAATATGAAAGCCCTTTAAAAATTTTATTTATTAAAAATTACCAGGTTACAAATTGGTAATATCCACATTTTCTGAAACACCAAGTGACATGGCAATAAACAGACTTAGGTGCACTTCCACTAAAAACAGATTTTGGAAAAGAAACACTTTATAATGAGTGTCTTTCACGTGCAAAAACAAAGGATTTCTTTCACACACAGTTTTCACATCTGAAGATCACCTGGAGTGAGCAGAAAATGAGGCTGCTGCTCATGTCTGCACCCTTCTGGCCACTGAGCCCCTGAGCATTGGTGGCTCAGATGTGAAGTCTCACCATCCCTCACCTTACAAATTTGTGCTCCACCCTGCATGTGGCCAGCAATTTTTTTCACTTTAATATTCTTCAAAGACACATGATCTCATATGGGGAGAGATACTGTGCTCAAGGCAAAGGTTTTACTGGGCATATGCACCATTATAAAACACTGTAGACAGGCTCACAGGCAACACTTTGGTTCTCTCCATTTGAAATGTGGACAGTGTATTTTGGTTGCAAAGATGACCCTGAATTTCAGGTGGTGAACAATGAGATAAATATTTATAATACAACTTTCTAATATATATTTTTTAATTTCACTCACATGCAACAGTGATGCGGGGCCCTGTAAATCCTAGACCAATAGATTACCTCTTTCCTGGTATGTGTGTATTGTAGAGGTGTGAATGTATTTTTTTGCATACATACACACTCACACACACATATATATATAACATGAGCTGCACACTTGGCAACCAGGAATCAGGGGTACAATTAATAATATTACACCAAAAGAGAAGTAGACAGGAAGCTCTACCTTGACAACAAGAAGCAATTTTGCAACCTATACAGTGTCTCAAATAATTTCATAATCCTGCTTTGCTAGCTTGCTACATCTGTGTATGACTTGAATTGAAAGTTGTTGAATTCCTTGGAAACAGAAGAGTTGGGCTAGCTAGATGTGCTTACCTGAGATCCCAGAGTAGATTACAATCAAAGAGCTGGGCAGATCAGTAATGGGTTTACAATTGCTATACAACTTCTTTCAAATTTGTACGAAAACTTTATTGTCTTTCATTCTGTAGTAAAAACGTTGAAATTTGTTGGTTTTTGCTGAATGCAGACTTCATTTTTATATTAAACTGGATTTATTAAAAGGATACATATGCCTGGCAGCTGCTTTCATGTCCCGATGTTCAAATGTTTGAATCAGCACCCTGTAACTACCCTCCCACCCCATCCCGTCCTGTCCCATTCCAGCTTCTCCCCATCTCATTCCATCATATCCTACCCCATCCCTTCCTATTCCATCTCATCCTGTACCATCCCATCCTCCATTATGTTTTCAGTTGTTTAAAAAATACTATTCTATGAAGCGTCCCTAGGGATTCGCTTATGAAAAATGACAGACTGCCTTTGCTGATACTGCTGTTTGCGTCGTTTCCGTTTGTCACACTGGCACAGCAGTAACATCTTGAAAGTATTTCTGAACATTTTGTTACACAGTGCATAGCACACAGGGTTCACCGTGCTGTTGATGTAGCAAAGCCAGTACCCCAGGTTCCAGACAGTTTTGGGGACACAGCTGCAAAAGGTGTTCACCAGAACCATGATGTTATATGGAGTCCAGGTAATGAGAAAGGCAAACAAAATGGCACTGAGTGTCTGTGCCGCTTTCTTTTCTTTGATGAGTGACATTCGTTTTCGCTTTGTGATTTGACTTCTGGTCTTCAAGGCAAATTTTTTTGCCAGAGTTGCTTCCTTGAAGGACAAAGGCAGGGCTGCAGATGTCTTGGTCACTGATGAGATGCCATCAGAAGCTGTAGCTGTCTCTGCTGACCCTGGCTGAATTGGAAGCTTTGAAAAGCTCTTCTGGAAACTTCCACCATCCTGAATGCTTTTAGGAGGTTGCAGTTTTTTAGGTTTCTTTTCCTGTGAGTCTGTGTCAGACTTCTGTAGTTCATCTGCTGACTCATTCAGATCTTCTGAGGAGGGCAACTTTGTGGAATTGAGAATGGCACTGTGACCAGGAAGCTTCAACACGATTGAATAGATAGCTCTGGTCTCTGCTGTGATGTCTTCTTCATCAGATGAGGCGGAATTTTCAAGGGAGGCAGCAGCATCATTGTTGTTCCAGCTGTCACTGCTGCTGTGCTCTTGATCTCCCTGGTCTGTGTTGGGCTCCCAGCTCTTCATTGTGAGCCAGAAGTGGCAGCGTCTGTACTTCCTTCGGCTGGAGCGCTTCATGCTCTGCCGTTGCAGCTCATAGCTGCTGCAGCTCCGGGAGCTGCCTGTCTGGTGTACAAAGCGTGCTGCCTCTGCCTCGCTGCCTGAAGCCTGTAGTCCTGCTAACTCTTTGGTGCGTTTCTCAGTCTCCTTGTAAATCCTCCAATACAAAATACTCATAATGGTGACTGGCAAGTAAAAGGCAGCTATGGCAGTGCCAAACGTGATGATAGGTTCACTTAGAAACTGGATAAAACATTCATCAGGAGGCACAGTCCTCTTCCCAACAAAATACTGCCAGAACAAGATGGCAGGGGCCCAAAGCACAAAAGAGATGACCCATGCTAAACCAATCATCACTCCAGCCCTTTTAGTTGTTCGTTTGGCTCTGTATGTAAGCGGCCTAGTGATGGAAAAATACCTGTCAAAACTTATAACAAGGAGATTCATGACAGAGGCATTACTGGCAACATAGTCAATGGAGAGCCAAAGATCGCAGGCCAAGTTTCCCAAAGCCCAGTGGCCCATAATGATGTATGTGGTGAAAAGATTCATGGAAATAACACCGATGATCAAATCTGCGCAAGCAAGACTCAACAAGAAGTAGTTGTTGACCGTTTTCAGTTGTTTGTTAACTTTAAATGAGACAATCACTAGGATGTTTCCTATGATGGTCACTAGTGCAATGATCCCAGTGAGGAAAGCAATCAAAACTACTTGCCAGACAGTGTGTCCACCCAGAGGGTCTTTGATTGTGGCATTTAGGGATGTGTTTGTTGATTCCACAGTGGAGAAGGGAAAGCTCTCTGTGGTCTGAGGGAAATCATAGCTGCCGATAAGCGATGCTCCTTCATCAAGTAGTCCTGGTCCGTGGGAATCCCTTTTCCAGAAGGAGCTCACATTTGAAAACAGGGGCAAGGCAGAACTGTTATTGTGCATGATCATTGTGGCTCTCTGACATAGTCTGCAGTGGGGAGAAAAATAAAAATAAAAAATCAAGTTAATGAGTGAAAGTGATAAATAAAAAGACCAGTTAATATACTCATATACATAAAATCCCTTTAGCATCTTGAAAGATGTCTTCAAAAGCACAGTTGTCTGTGATACAGTACAAGTCAAATACATGCATGATAGTACTCAGCATACAGCTGTGAGTAATCAAAGCTCTTTGTAGCACTCACACTGCGCTTCATCAAAACCATCCACTAGGAGAACCAAACTCCCAGGAGAATTTGAACCTTCAATGGTATTAAAGTGCCCTCTAACTTTTAATTGAAACGCTTCCTAATGGAAGAATGGAACTCTACATCTGAACAACCTGCTATCGTGGAGCCTTCAAAAACTATATGCCAGATACATGCAGATGCAAACTCTGTGAGACAGTAATTTCTGGTCCCCAGAACTTTCATGGCAGCCCCAGGCTCTGCAGTCTCCCGACACAGGTAATGTGAAACAAACATAGTTTTCTGTCTTTCCTTTAACTACAGAGATACAAGTTCAATAAGATCTCACTATATGTCAAGCTACTGTGTCCCTATATTACTATAAAATAGAAAGATCTTTTCTTTTTCAGCTATATTTCAGCTATCTGATAAGGGCACTAGAGGTTCTCACCATCACTTTTTGAGCGTGCCACTCGTTATTTTGTATCTACATTTTTACACTTGGATTAAGGATTTTACATGTACATGTAATGACTTAAAAATGTCTTTGGGGCAATACATGTTAAAATTTCCTTTGAAAGTCTGGTCTCTAGAGTTGGGGAAAATGTTTAGCAGAAGTATGTCAAAGCACTTATTAAACACTTTAAAAAAAGAGGGAAAAAAGCATGAAAGGGATTCATAATTAAACTTTAATCCTTTTCCCCAATTACTTATGTAAAATGAAGACATGTTCAGAATGGGGATTTGGATTTTTCCCTTATTTCATTAACTTCTGTGGTCATCTGACTAGGTCTGTTGCAATAAATCAATTATATCATCAAGCAGAAAGAATTTTGATGAGAAAGTCTATTGCTGATGATAAATGTTGAACAAAGTATGCTTTCAAAGGCAAACATTTGTTTTCTTATAGAATCGTTCCAGAGTAAATATATTGCAGCATCAGAAAATGATGAGTAGCAAAATGCACTGATGTTACAGAAAACATTTAATGAAAAATGGATGTTTTGGGTCTGGTTCTTTAATTTATAAATTTTGTTGTACTTTGAACTGCACTTGGTTTTGTCAGCAAGCTATATGACGCTGTGATTTTAAACAGTATATCTCCTTTTACACATTCATTAAAAGTAACAATTTGTTACTTTAGTTCATGCATAATAATTATATGAACCATATTTTGGTGTTAAAGACATTAAGTTTTACATTTTATCAATAGAAGAAAAGATTACATCATTACTGCATTGTCTAATTAAATCTACTTTGAAAGTATTCATTATCATTGTAACACACGTACAACAAAAACATAATAACAAAATATAATAACAAAATAATAACTGTAAATATTGCTCTGGGAAACACAGTATTAAATTTAACTTATTTCTAGATTGAAAGATGAAAAATTTGGTGCAACTCTAACAATTTATTAAAACAAGAACAACAACAAAATAAGGAAGTAAGAATTTTGTAAGCAATAAAAGAATAATTAGAAAAAATCATAGTTGCTTAAAACCAAAATTACCTTTAATAAAAAATGTTGACATTCCAAATCCAAATTTCATCAGAAAGGAAATGTGCATACTTGCATGAAAAATAATCAGGCAAAAAGCCATTCTGAAAATTTGTCAATTTGTAAATGAAATGAAATCAGATTTGGTTTTGTAACAGTTTTCTGACTTTCTTATCAACATTGAAATATTGTGGAATATTTTATGCAAAACTACATAATATCCTAAAATGTCTTCTAAAACGAAAACTTCAGTTTCTTCAGGGAAAAAGCGACTTTTTTTTTTTTTTACTGTTCATTTCTCACTCAGAAGAAAAGACTGAACGAATCTGAATTGGCTTTATAGGCAGGAAACAGTGAAAATGAAATACAGAATTAATCACATAACAGAAATAGTAACAGGCAACCTGTATTTATTTATTTTTCCAGAACTAATTTAAAAAACCCAGGAAATAAGAGCACAAGACTTTAACTAATCACCAAGATTACACTGACATCAGATAAAATGATTAAAACACATATATTGTAAAAATTGATGTTAATCCTTTAGAAAAATGTATAAAACTAATTAGAATTCCCTACATTCTCCGCTCTGATTTTCACATTCCTAGCTAAGAATAGAGAGTCTATCACTTTGTCTGTGTTAAATGTTGCAGTAGAGGTGACTATCTTGTCACGTATTTGCCTTTTTCTATGGCTCTCACCCACTTGTTCTGCCTGCTGATTTAAAGCTTGTGGGCAATCTTATTACAGGGTTTAGAACAATCAAAATAACACTTCTTATCTGCTTAATGCAAGGTTTACAATAGGTAAAACACAGCGATTTGTAGAAAGGCAGAAAGAGGTCTGGATAAGAAGCACACTCTTGCTTTTCATTCACTCTGTCTCTAGCACCCTCATACCTGCTCAGAACACCTTGACCAAATAAGTTATTAACTGACACGTAGAATGGCTAGAAAAATGGAGATCTCATATACTCAGGAATTACAGATCAAAGTGTATGTAAACCCAGTGTGCAATAACATATTCTCCTTTGAAGGAGACAGTGAAGCACTATTTGAGTTCAGCTAGCTGCTTTCAGTGCACAGGTGAAACAAAAACAGTTCACATGTGAGCAACCACTTAAAGAAATATTGGCAATGTTCTTGACAGTTATTTATGGGTCAGTGTGGTTAGGCACAGTGGATAAGAAACAGAATCAATGTAAAGTATCCTTGCAGTGTTTCACTTAGGAGCCAGGCATCTTTTCTACAGCTGTCAGAGAGGATGAAGTCACAACCAGATAGTATGGCAGAGAGCTGAAGTGTTATATTTGCCAAATATATGTTAGAAATAATTTTATAGAGCACAGACACTATTCCACCGGCATTAGGGACAGAGATCAGAGGAAGAAGGCCATAACATTTCCTCAACACACATACGTGGGTAAAAACTCAACAAGGTATATACAACATAGTCAAGTATTGATTGAGAAGTCTGAAAGGTAATTTTTTATGATGATAACATTACGTTGTTTTTTCATGAAAAAGGGCAAATTGGTATCTTCTAATAAATGAGAAAGAACCCAGGAGAGAATGCTGACAATGGAATAAAGGAAATGAAGCTTACATTAAAGAATAAAGATTAAAAAATAATATCCCTTGGAGCTGATGGTAGAAATAACAGTATTACTAAGAAATCACAATAAACTTGTTGACGATTCAGTAGCGCATCACATTTTCAATGTGTGATAAAATCATAAACAAATCTAAGTGTTATTTTTGGAAGTTCAAAACAGATACAGTTTACAAATAACCCTGTAAATCTAATGTATAAATACGTTATCTATCACTAAATCCACTAAAACAATTGAGAATTCCATTTAATTGAGAGCTTGAAATGCAGTTTCAATGTAAATTATCTAATAAATACTTTCAGAAATAGCATGGATTGAGTCACCATGAGGAAACCTGGGAAAACCTTACTTCAATTACAACTTTCTGATCCTGAGAATGTACTGGAACTAAACCTTCATTTCTCAGGTCAGCTCTTCTATCTAACTGCAAAGTAATTGTTTCAGTGAATGCTTGAGTAGCCTTTAGCAAAAGAGTAACCGAGGAAGAGGCAACAGTGAGTTCCACCCACCCTAGAGATCCCAAATACCAAATGCAGTCCTGCAAGCTGGAACTCAGCCTTCCAAACTTTATGGGTATTAAAGGGATTCCTATGTTTTCACTTCATAAAATGAAGTTTGCTAGCATGATGGTGAGCATAGTCATTTGTTGTTCTGGCTCTCATCCAAGTTCCTGCAATCAAACTCTTTAACTCAATAAAAAAAATCTATTACTCATATGTTCATATGCATGGAACAATCACTACCACCACCATCATAACATTTGCTATTCTGGATTAGTGTCACCAGATTTTCTTCACTGTAGGAAGCCAGTACAACCCAAGCTATCCATCATTTTCCAAACCTATTACACATTTCCTACTACCTGTATAAGAAGCCCTCCAAGGAAGCAGCAAATGCTCTAGATCTGCAGCTCCAACAAAATTAGAGCTCGAGAGTTCGTCCTGCTAAAAAATATATGCACATTTTAAAGTTTTCCTGAAATTACTTCCAAGATTGTGTGTAACTATTATTTTTCAGATCTAATTTTTATTTTTCAAAACACAATCAGGAACTTTAAAATTAAAAACAAAACAAAACAAAACAAAAAAAAAAAAGCAAGTCGTTATAATGCTGTTCACTCTTCTACAGTCCTTACGTCATTGCATCACTGTAGCACATGGTACAACATTCCTTAAAAACATGTACATGCTAACAGGAAGCACAACACAATTGCCAGTGAACTGGACATCAGATTTACAGTAACTTGTCAATACTGACAATTAAAAGTATTATATACTCAATACAGATTTTCATTTTTGCATAAGGAAAATACAAGCTATAGAAGTCTATTCTGTCATCAAATCCTGGCACATTTGCAGTTGATACAAACAAGCAACTGATAGGCCCTTATACTTTTATAAATATACATATATATATACATATGCACATAAGACTATGTACATACAAATATGTCACATTAAATAGGACAAAAGTATGCTTGTATATATAACTGCAGACATGCGTGTTCATATATACATATACACATATAGATCTGCAGATATATACACAATTACTTCCGTCACTTTTCCAAATATTGTTATATGGAAAGACTAAATCTTTTGCTGATTAGCTGTCAACTTGATACAAATAAAACTGTCAAACATATCCCACTAAGGTGATAGTTACAAACACTTCAACTCTAATCTCTACTGTTTTCCTTCCATAAAGATGTTTTGCTTAATCTTACTAAAATTAGCTAGATTTAATAAGGAGATGCTTTTGTGATTTGTGAATTAGATTTTACTTATTATTTGCTTATTATGTTGCTTCTGTTAGTGTGTGAAGCCTAGTAATGAGCATGCTAGGCTCATTCACAGGGATGTGGTAGAATACTCACTACTGAAGGCTTTCAAGATTCAATTAGACTGCTAGACAATAATATGAATGCTCCCTCTTCCCGTGAAATGTTGGATGTGATGGCCTTTTGAGGTCCCTTTCAATGTTGGCTGTTTTATGGTTCTATGATATGTTTCCTTTCCATGACTTTGGATAGCGTTTACAGAACCAAATGCAAAGGACAAAATTACGTGGCCCACCTGTCAGCCTCTCACCCTACTGAGAAGTTGATAAGGCACTGGAACAGGCTCCTAAGGGCAGTGGTCATGGCTCCAAGCTGTTGGAGTTCAAGAAGCATTTGCACAATGCTCTCAGACATAGAGTTTGAATTTTGGGTGATCCTGCATGGAACCAGGCGTTGGACTCTACGTTCCTTATGGGTCCCTTCCAATTCCAGATAATCTATGGTTCTATGAGCTCCCTTCCAGCCCTATAGTCAGCAAAAGGAGCATCCCTCCAGAACAACTTCAGTACTCCAGCTGATATGTACAGGAATGCCAAACTGGGAGCATCTAACACTACTTAACATAGCCACAGAATATAAAAGCAGTATCTAAAGCAACATGGGAAGAGTCTTTTTATTCCTTAATTTTCCAATTAGTTTTTGGCAAGCATCCACCATGTTCTTCATGTTGACTGCAAGGCCTTTGTTCATACTATCCATATGTCTCTGCAGCATCTACTGTGGGCCTTGGATGCTTCCATTGCTTTTGCTTATACAATATTTGTTCTTTCAAACACCTTTCAGAGAGAAACTTGAAACATGAGCTCAAGGTGTAGTGTCTGCTTTACCAAGGTTAATAGCAGAAGATTTGCTCACAGAATTGCACTTCTCAGTCTCAGGCACCTGCACTTTGCAGTTATTATCTGAACAATTCCTGTAGAAGAAAGAGGAACCTTCAAAAACCAGAGATTAGATGGACCGTAAACTTTTGAATTACTGAAAACAAAAGCAAATTAGGCCTTACTTAATTAAGATTATAGTAAATATTGACTATCAGCTATAATGGTTAAAGCGCCGATGTGCCTTCATATGAAGAGAGGCAATTAATTAAATTCCAGGCATTCTCTTTCAGAGAGCCTTATTAAAATTACACCCCATCTGTCTAATTGATATTTCAGTAAACAGACATGCAATCCAAAACCTAGTCAGAATCACAATCAAATGTTGAGAGTTTAACTCACTGACTTAAATGATGTGTATTGTAGGTATATGGGGACAGGAAAGCTTAGGTAAAGAGCTGGATACGACATTGAATTTAAACATGAAACTACATTGAGATTACAGGAGAAAACCAGCCATTCAAGTATCTTGTTCATGTAGTACAGGTGAATAATTTTTCCTGCAAGTAAAAACCTATCCATCTCAGAGACTTCATTTCAGTATTCTATTGTACATACATTTTTAATATAATATTTCTTAATATTTTATTACTTACTGTTAAGATGAATCCAACACGTGATCTAAAATTTCACTGTGCAGTGTGTATATGTGGATACTTAGCTACATCTTTGTAAAAAGCCATACATAAACTCTCAATAAATTCTAATTCTCCCAATAAATTATTTAAATATCACATGCTAAAATGCTGGTTATGCATAGAAAAGTAATTGAAATTCTTACCCTAAATGATATATTCCTTCTAGATATTGTTAGATGCTAGAATACATTGACTGAACAGGGAGAAATATGAGAAGAGAAAAAATCAAGATTTTGGATCGAATTTCTCTTCTTTTCCTCTATACCACTCTTCTCTAAAACAATATTCATATTTGAGCAAATCATGATCATGAAGTAAGTTCATCCAAATCATATGCTAGATAAAACAAGTAAATTTTACCACAAATGTAATCCAACCCTACTTTTAGTAATCCTTGGATGCATTTAAAATCTATATTGAATGTGAACTTTAAGAACCTATAAGAACCTTTAAGAACATATAGACAACTACAGAAATTTAAAAAAGACCTATTTACTGTCTTTAAGGAAACTGCTTTAAAACAATGTAATCAATTGATTCTGTTATAAAAAGAAATACATTCTTTGCTTTGACTGTTTGTCAACTGACAAAATTTACTATAAATAAAAACTGGAAAATAGTACAATCATTTTTCAAGTATCAGAGAGGACAGAGAGTCTGGACATGGAGCTTTAAAGAAGACACCTGACACACTGTTCTCAATTTTGTTTGTCTGCAAGAGGAAAATGAAATGACAAAACGCAATCAAGCCTTGAAACAAGGAAATTGAAAATAATTTTTTTTCTGGAAAGTCTATGTAGGGAAAATTAATAGTACAAAAATAAAACAAAACAGAAACTAAACATCAACAACAAAAACAAACCCCACTACAAATAAAAAGTCAAACCTCTACTTTGATTTTCTGCCTTAAAAAAAAAAAGAAAACAAAGCAAACAAAAAAGGGCATTTTTTTTCTTTTTTCCTGGGGAAGGCATTTCATTTTCAGTTATATTCAAGCTGAACTCTGGGGATTTTATTTATTTATTTTTGCCAAATGCAGCTGCAGATGAACTATGTTTTTTTATTTATCTAGAGGTAATTATAATAAAAATTGTTGTTTACATAAAGTTCTAGCAAAGAGCTGCTTGGACCCCAGCCTAAATATAAGGATTAACCAGCCATTACATCCTCTTACATGAGAGATCATTGATGTACATCATTTACATGTGCTAACAAACAGAAGGTTGAAGTCATCTTGAGTGTGGTAGAATCCTGTAAGCTTCTGAACGTCTGCTGAACACTACGTTTTATAATGTAACTATGCCACTGAATACAGGTAATAAAAATTCAAACCACCTCATACCATTTTTTTTTATGACAGACATTCTGGCAATTTAAATAGGATGCAATAAGTTGAATTGAACAATGCTAGGAAACACTTTATTAAGGGAAATTTATTGTTATTCCCTTAATGATTGAATTATTATTGCTATCTACCACAGCACAGACAACAGTCCCACATTGGACAAGTGTTTTCTTAAAGGGTGGCCAAAGCTAGAGGGAAAAAAGTGACAAAAGATATCTATCATCTAATGAATTCTATGTAGGCATTTGCATATTGGACTACCTAGACTGAAAAGAAAATTTTTGTACAGAAACTGTGTCAGAACGTTATGCTTTTAGTCAAAATTTATTATTTTGACTAAATAATACTATATTAATACTAGTCACAGTAATTTTTAAAGTTCTGAAACTGTTTAGTTTGGTTTCAAGTGAAAGTTCATATAGATGGCCAGAAAATACACAGTTTTGGTATATTTATTTAATTGGATAACTGAATGGAAATTCCTAACTTACCAGATTCAGGAATATCCTTTCATACTGATAACTTGATCAAAGTAGAAAAGTATATGAAATCTGCTATTAATTGCTTGAGTAATCAAACTGTTGCTGAGGGGAGGAAAAATGCTGTCTATGCCCTCTTAATATGTTTTATTTCTTTAATTTCTTTAATACAACTGTAAGAAAATGCAACGGTATATTTGAAATGGAATATCTTTACCACAGTTAAACATCTTGGGACAGAAAGGCAAAATGCTTTGTTTCAGAGCTTTGCAGTAAATATTTGCATCAATACAGAAAATGTTTCATTATTCACTGTTACATCTCAAGTAAATCTTTCCATTTGCTTGAAAGTGTGGTTTAATACCCACTAGGTGGCACAACAGTTATTTATAAGCAAAAAGCAGAATCTTAATTGGTATCTTAAAGCCGGTATGTCTTATACATGGAAATTGAATGGCCAGGGTTGAAAAGGACCTCAAAGATCTAGAAATTATAACCAAAAAAATTATATCTACTACCTGATAGGGACAGCACCTAAAAGAAATGCACATAATCCAAGTATTTGTCTAAACCAAACTAGCAGCCAAATTACCAACAACTTTGTTTTGTGTTATAGTCTAACTTTCTTTTTCTTCCTTTTTTTCTTTTTTTTCCCCTGAAATAGACACATTCTCAGTGGAATTTTGTAATGTAATCAAAATGGCTCACTCCAAACTCTTACTCCTTATATGCATGCTGCAAAGAAATTTTAGTCACTGAGAAAGTAACAATAGCAGGCATTGGGGATTTCAGTGCATGTCAGCAATGATTCTTTATTTATAAACAGGCAAGTAATATAATAATGTTATCAACGCAATAATCTTTTTTAGGATTTGTTTGCAGTTTTCTTGGTGGTTGTTTTTCATTCCAGCTGCAAAACATGGCAAATGGAGGCATGGCCAATGAAAGTATTCCTGACAGAGTGGGAGGAGGTGCTAATGACTGATGTATCTTATTTATTCCACATAAACGTTTTTTGCTAACCCTTGTGGCAGAGATCTCTTCTAAAAATATTTCAGTATCTTGCTATATACTTTTTGCTTTAGTATCTGCCTTATTCTCCTGTACTGAGAGGTTAAAGTTTCTGACTTACAGCCTTACAAAAACAGTTAGAGTATAAGGAACACATATGCAAAAACTGATGTTTTATTCGGGAAGCAGAATGGGCCTGTCTCATCACTTAATCACAGCTGCACAGTGAAATTCAGGTTTCTTTAGAACCCTCTTGCCTTACTGTTGAAAGAATGTGCAGGGCTGAGAGAAATGGAAGAACTTACAATTAATGTAATTTAAATGTGGAACTCAAGTTCATACAGAATTCTGGCACAGGGTTTCTACACACTACAGGAGATGTGTTTTACACTTGCTGCCAAGGCAGCTTTCTAGTCTTCCTCCAGCTTTTAGTGTTGCAAGGGGTTGTGGTGACCCAAGTCCTGGCACTTAATATTGCTGTATTTCATACAATTGGCCTCAGCCCCTTGGTCCATCCTATCCAGATCCCTCTGCAGAGCCTTCCTATCCTCAAGCAGATGGCATAAGTTGGTAATGTAATCAAACTTACTGAGGGTGCGCTCCTCCCATACAGATCACTGATAAAGATATTAAAGAGAACTGGCCCCAGTACCAGGCACTGGGGAACACCATTTGTGGCTGATGTCAAACTGACTTTAGTTTCATTCACCACAGCACATTGGGGCCAGGTCCTCAGCAAATCTTCTTAGCATCTTACCTCAAAAGGATAGTATGAAATTGAAATTAGTAGAGCATAGCCATTCCTCAACTTTTGCACTTGCAGTTTTGCAAAACAAACAATTAGGAACTATTGTCTTTGCAAGTATTCATCTGCATGTTTCTAAAATGTTAATTTCAGCAATGATGTATTCATCTACTACACTATCTAGATAACATACCCATATTTTAAGTGTTAAGGTTGCTATATAAGTATCAGATGGGTAAATTGAACTAGTTTTTCTGTATTTTTTCTCTAGTTTTTCTCTTTCAAGCATAAAAACCTTGTGCTTTGCAAACCCATTACAGTATAGGATAATAATAGTAATAATAAAAAACAACATGTAAAATCAGGAGGTCTAGCTTAAATAGGAGGAAAATATTTCTCCCAGTTTTGATAGGTTGTTCAGATGGTTGATTGTCTATGTAACTTCCAGGAAGGAACTGGAAAGCCAGAAGAAAAAGTATCTGTACCTAGAAAAACTTTACTGTGCTGAAAGGTCAGAGGCATTTTAATGTTTAAACTGCAAGTAGATGCACACTGCATGTGGTTTTGCTGAATCTCATTTACCAAAAAAATAATAAAAAAAAGGGAAGTATTAATGTTCATTAAGAATGTTCATTAAATGTTAAGTATTTCTTTCAATTTACCCACCAGTTGTTATCCAGCTGCCCCATT
Organism: Callipepla californica brunnescens; assembly: GCA_023055505.1. NCBI lineage: Eukaryota > Metazoa > Chordata > Aves > Galliformes > Odontophoridae > Callipepla > Callipepla californica. Next base: position 33,761,867 of record JALIRH010000003.1, on the reverse strand, counting down.
TCTATGCTTCAGTTTGACAACAAGTTGTACTTCCAGGTAGCTGTGGGATTATCTGACTCATTTGTTTGAGAATCAGAAAATAATTCTCTATTTGACTACCATTCAGGAGGGTATTTTATTTGTTAATATTTAAAATGTTTCTGGGAACACTATAGAGATATATTTGGGTAAAAGATGCTAAGAATGAGAAGTTTTATTTAAGTTGGTGCCTACTGCTATCCATGGGCACACTCCAGATGACATTCATGCTCTACTGGTCAGTGTTAGAGCAAAGGAGAAATGGAAACCCCAGCTGCTGCTCTTTGTACTCTACCCTAACATTTCCTTCAAGCTGAAAGGCTTAATGTAGAAGAATCAGTGTAGATTCTGCCACTTTCTCACATGTGACCTGGATGGCTTTAAAGCCATTTTAAATCCATAATTAATTTTAAATCCATTTTAAATTAATTCCTCACTAGCTGTAGTGTAGTGTACAGTGGCACTGTTTCTCCCTGTGGGTCATGGGACGTCCACTGAAAAGATGTGGCTATGGTTTACAGGTCAGTCTAATGGGTGCAAGTACTTGTGAATGCTTAACTGATAAAAGCTTTCAGTGCCTTAAATAAAATTTCACTGTAGAAACAGAAATGAACTAGATAAAAGAAACACAGGTTATTCAATACAGTGGAAGGAATAGGAGAATGTAAAATAACCAAATAGGTAAGGCATGGTAAAAAGATGACTAAGATGCAATCTGATAACTAATTATTGAAGTCAGCATGGAAAGCAAGGATAGCATGTAATCTCTAATGGGAAACAGCTTCTTGTATTTAAATATAGCAACAAAATCACTTGAGGTAAAAGGACATTTCCATTTGTTCTTTTGTAACGGAGCAGCAATTCTCTGTTCTCAGTTCTCTTCCCATGTTAGTCCTTGTGGCTTGCTCTGTAAGCCAGCAAGGCTATTTAGCAACCATAGCTACTGTTATGAGAGGCAACCAGGTGTACTGGAGTGAGGATGTCAAGAACAGTTGGGGCTTGTAGCTTCAGTCTAAAGAAATAAGCATCTTTGGTGATTGATTATTCACAATGAAGCAAAAATGAAGAATTGCTTGAGGGCTGCTTGTTCACTGAAAAGATTTGAAGCTATTGAACTTTCCAAATATATTCGTGATGGAAAACTGAGACTACACTCCACATAGTCATGACAAAAATGTTACTTTTAAAAAGATTAAAATGTCAAAATGTACTGAGTTTCTTAGTAGCCTTTTTCTATTTTACCAAAGTCTATTCAGAGCAGTGAATGTGGCATGTTACAGTTCCATTTCCAGAGAGTAAATCTTCCTTTGATTCCTTCTCCATGGACTATTACATCACTGCTTTCCTAATGCTCACATTAATCCCTTCAGCATTTGAATTTAAGAACCATATTTTCAGCCATAAATGTTAATCTTTTCTTTTTTCCCCCAAATAAATGTCAGTAGCAGGATAAAATTTTGGATGCCAAAGTAATTTACAGGTACAACTAATATTTTCTAAGCACTTCCCAGTTAAAAAAACTAACAAACAAACAAACAAAAAACCAACCCTAAGTCCTAAAGAATGTAAATTTTAGCTTGCCATTGAAAAAAGACAAATTCAAAGAATAGGAAAGGAAGGACAAAGGCACTGTTAGGGTGCCTTTGTTATCAGATGTTTATAGACAGAGATGAGTGCACACAATTGCTTTGGCATATATTATAAAAAAATCAATGTCTCATTTTTCTTGTGTGACACTAGAAGTGCCAGTGATGACCTTAAGAGGAGGAAAAAGTAGACTGCCCCACAGACTTTCAGGAAAGACACTCTTTGTATAAAATAAATAAATAAGCAAATAAATCTCTCACCCAGTTGCTTCAGATATACACCATTTCAGATGAGATTCAGACCTGACGGCAGTTGCTTGGTACAGTAGCATGAAGAACAGAGCTAAAATGAGAACCAGTTTTCCCAAGAAAGCAGGAGTGATAGAGAAGCCAGGGATTTAGTGAGGTGAGCCAAAGCCAGATGACTGCAGAGGAATGCTCAGGCTTCCAGGTTAAGTCCTTCCTCCTGTGATTAAGCTGCAACAGCACACACCACCATCAGGACAAGGAAATCCACCATGCCGACTCCTGACACAGCCACTGCATTAAATCTCTCCAATTCAGTATCATTTAATGAGAGAGAAGAGGGTGAAAAAAACTCAATAAAACAAGAAGACATTAAAAATTACAGATAGAAAGTAAAGTAAATTGTTCCCAGGCCTATCCTCCCATCAGTGAAATGTTGTAGCAGAAGAACAGCACAGATAAACAGTGGACCATCTGATACCTTGATTCTTCCCATGATAAAAGCCACCAGTGTTGAACCAATTTGCTCTGGTGCTGGCTGCTCTGGGAGGTACAGGGAGGCTGTGGTCAATGAAAGGGAACGAGTGGTTGAAATTTGAACAAACTCATGCACATAAGGAAGATGCACTGCCTGGATTTGACTATGCAAACATGAGATACAAGGGAGAAGGCACATGGGGGGAAACTGGAAGGGAGTCGTCTAGCGGATCTGTGCTGAAATATGATAAGAGACCAGAACCCACATCCTGACTGTCTTCTTATCTTTTCTCTTTAAGTGACATTCATACATTAGTGATAATTAGTCTTTTTCACTCAGTCCAAAAGTGATGTGCAAGGCATATAATCATGTTATTATGAAAGTTATCATGTGACCTTTGTGTTAACACTTGAAAAATTTTGGTTTTCATGAAGTCAAACACACATGCTCTGTATGATAATTACTAGAATATTTGATTTAGACAGGAGAGACTGAATCATGCAGGAATATGTATGAACTTCTGAATTTATGCAGTGTTTCTAGCAATAGCTGAGTGGGATTTTTTTAATACTTGTAGCTACTGGAATCCTGCATCTTGACTTCTCTGCACGTCAGTGTAGTGTTCACAGACATACAAAGAAGCAGACAAAATGCAAGAAATATTACGAGTCCCTGTACAGTAAAATGTAAAATTGCTTGCTTTTCAAGCACAAACCATATACCTGAGTTGTCATGCAGAAAATGGGTAAAAAACAGAATGTCCTTCTGGTCAACATAAAATTCTTCATTTATGCATCAAAACTTTCTATGGCATAAATCCCTTATGACTGTACTGACAGTGAGAACTATCACATCCGCGTTCAGTTAAAACCACATGTATCGTTAATCTCCCTGGAAAGAAGCAGTTTCCAGTGCTATAGGTTTTTGTTGTAGAGAACTCTTGACATTTCTTTCCAAAAATGTTAAATAGACTTTCAAGAGCACAAAATACTAGAAGAAGCTAAATCTCCAGCAAAACAAAATACAGTGTAAAGTGGGCATCCACATTGTTTTTTTTCAAGTTTGGTCTTCTCCCCAGTATTATTTTTCCACTTAAATTCTGTCCAAATTGTTTAAATAGTATGAGCCTTCAAAGAAAACATGTTAGGGTAAGTTCACTAATACCAGGAGGATTTTTTTCCCCTTGTGGCAGAAGACTAATTCAACTTCATAACAGTAAGTTAAACTATACCTATGAATAAAAATGCAGGATCCACATCACTGTAACATCCTCAGACCAAAGGGACTGAACATGATGGTGTGACGGCAAACAGCTGGAAGCAATGTTTGTCAGAGATTAGGTAGCTCAGCATGTCAATTCATAATCACTGGTTGTTGTCTCCTTTAAGAGATAAAACACTTATGCCAGATGAATTTATGCTTCCTAGGACAGCAAAGCCTAAACAATGTTTCAGGGAGAATATAGATTTGGCATATTTTATCGTAACAATGCCAGCAACACTGAGAGGAGAGATAAGTAACTATGCTGCTCTTATATTTCAGTATATTTTAAAACAGTAATAATCGTTACTTAGCAACATTAAAATAAGCAGTATTTCATCATTTACTTATGTTTTAAAGGTACATTTTGGTCTACATTTTGTCAGAACCAGCCATCCTGTGTATCAGATAGCTAGTAGTAATGAACTCCATTATATCAGGTTGGAAATTCACTCAGTGGCAGAAAATCTTAGGTGCACCAGCTTAGATGTAATCACATCAGAGGATACTTATATTATTTACTTTGTATCTATATCAAGTATGAAGTAGATCATTGAATCTCTACCATTTACACAGCTCACAGCAGGCTTCTCTAGATAATTTGCTGTATTGTGAATTTATCACCAAAATGGCGCTGAATCTCCATGCCTTCTCAAAAATGTGTCAAAAATAATGTTTCTAACTTAAAGATTGGTGAAAAACAAAGCATTGGACTACCTATCCACCACTAGAAAATACCTATTGACTTTGAATAGGTATTTAGCATCCACAGTCTATATCTTTTTCAAAAATCCTACCCTTAATAACCAAACATGGCCCAGTTTGAGAGATTGTGATTATACAAATTACTACTGAGGTTAGAGATAAATTATGAATTCATATAGGAATTTCAAAGTCTGATCTTGAAGAACATAATATTAGCCTAATTGTTGACAATTACCAAAGAACTGCCAAGACTTCAAGAGGGAATATGTATCCACAAAGGACTATTCACTCTGCTATTAGTATATACTTCAGCTTTTGAAATGGAGAATAGTGCATAAATCTCACTGTAGCCTGTTCTAATCTGAGCTTGCTTTTCCAAATGCCTCTGCTTCCTCATCAGTACCTCTCATTAATCTTTATTCCTAACTGAGGATGTTACTGGCTGTAAATGTACCTATACAGTCAGCATCTTCCAAGATTCAGTTTATTAGTGAATACAGATAAGTTGCAAGTCTCTAGGACTCATGTAATCCTATCGATATGCCCACGTTGTCTGTGCTTTCAACTGGAAGAGAAACATTACACATCAGCTGCAGAATATTAAAGTCAAAGATGAGTGGTTTGATGGTACTTGTGCACTTCTGCCCTTTATGTGTTCTTTATTACTCATTTACTCAAAGGAAAAAAGGGTGGCTTTTGCTGCCAAGATACAGGTAAATTGTATCAGGCAAGGGCAAAAACAAAAGCAAAAGTTCATTAATGTACCACAGGAAACAATTTCTGAAACACCGTGTCAGCTTATATGAGTTTCTGCTGTTCCATTTGCATGGCCTAATTCAAAAGGAGTAATAAAAGACATGACTTCTTGCTATTTGAAATAATTTTCAAATTACAGGACTTAGATGAATTAGTTTTTCATTAGAGCCTCTCTACTCATCAGTACTTGTTTTTCTTTTCATAACAAAAAGATTTTCTGAGAACTAGAAAAAACACGTGTACTTACAAAAAAATGTCATCTGGAAAATAATAAATGTTGACATAATTACAAAAAAAAAAACAAAAAACCTTTAATTCCAATGCTCAATACTCACATTAAGTTTATTTCAGCATATTTTGCAATTCTGACTTCTATTTCTTCTTCCAATAGAGTAACACATTTATTAAGCCTCTCACTCCTCTTATTTTGTAAAATGTAAAGGAATTCCCAAATAATTCAACAACAAATCCCTCTGCTTCCTTTCAAGTTTTAAAAAACATGCTGACAACTTCCCCCACCATATATGTTAAGTCACATGGTCTCTTGTGTGTGCATGCACACACACAGAAGCAGTGCAGCTTGGTCAAAGAAATCTGTAGGCTACAACAGACTCTGTTCCTAATGGAAGTCATTTTAGTCCCACAGTTTTATCAGTGGGTGAAAAATCCAGTTTTCTAAGAACAATAAGCCAATCCCGAATGACTTATACTGTAAGAAATACCTTTTGAAGAAATCTCCATACAGCTAGTAGGAAATAGCTATTAGCTATTCAATCTGACCTTTTTCTTGAATCCAGGTAAATACCAAACCTCAGTTTGCATGTTTAGATAAAAATTGATTTCAGAAATGCAAATGGAAGAATGATACCTTCAGAGCTCTTCAGTGATGCCATCACATTTTATTAGTCACTCACAGAATCAACAGGACTCTGATTCTGCTCCCTGTGCTCATGTTCAGTAGCATGGACATGCATAGTGTAAGCAAACTTAGTGGTGAAATTCAGGTCACACTGAACTGTGTCAATTCTTTTTTTTCCTTCAACTTGATTAATAAATTGGCATGTGTTGTCTCTATTTTATGGGACTTTGTAAAATCTCTGCCTTCTGGAAACCAATAAAACCTGAAATGCAACCTGCAAAGGTTTTCTCATGGGAAACTGCCACTGAGTGCAGATTGCCATATAAACGGTCTCTCTGTCCTCATTAAAGGTATGCAAAAGAACTAGAGTCCTTCACTTGCAGGCTGTAATGCACTGCTTTTAATAGATTTGGATTTAGTTTTTTAAACAACAAGTTGATTTCTTTTTAATAAATCTCTTTCTTGCCCTAAGATCTTCAGCCTTACAATCTTATGGACTGTTGTTTACACAGAACATAGTTGTATCATGATTGTCATATGCTTATATAGATAGAGAGTTATATAGATATATACTGGATTTGCTGTCTTGCACAAACTTGCCACTGTAAGGATATTACAAGCATTGTTAAGAAATGAATTGTAGTGCATTACTTGATACCTGTTTCCTGTCAGATTTTGACTACATGCAGGATTTCACGTTTGGTAATCTTGTTTCAAGATTTTGATGCTTCTCCCTTTGGCAATAATTTTTGATAACTATTACTGACAACTGGTCAGGGCTACTGAACTGCTATTTGAATTATCACAAAATGCTGTACATTACCATATGCTGGCCAAAAACAAGGTTATGCTGGCAATCATACCAAGTCCGACTGAATCAAACCAAATCAAACCAAACCAGCATCCAAATCAGTGCAGTGGGTACAAAATCATAAAGCCCTTAAACGTATGTGTTGGGCACAATGTATTTCTGAAGAGAACTGTCTGATGGAAACAGGAACTCAGATTTGATTATCCTTGATGTGACCATCAGACTTTTTGTCATAAAAATATGGTCTTCATTTAGAATAGCATTTAAACATCATAATGCCCCGGTGTTCTTAAATTAATTTAGATCTGTTAAAGATTTAAGATACATTTAAATCTACTGTGTTTCTAGAGACTACGTTTCCTGCAGGGACTATACATGCACATGACTGAGAAACCTGAAAGAAAAAAGCAACTGAATTTAATGTTAAGCAATTTTAAAACAAACAAAGGAAGTTAATTTGACTGATATGCAGCTTTTTCACAGGTGCTTTTAAGATCCATTGGGAACAAATCCTGCTGATACTCCATTTTAATAACATCCATCAGAGCGTGTATTTAAAATATTGTGCTAAAATATTGGAAATGTATTACATAAAGTTACTGAAATCAGTGTCTGCCCACACACCAAAATGGCAAAAATAATTGTGAAATAATAGTATTTATTGTTCATAGATTAACATATTTCTACCATCTACTGCACAGATTATCCCAGACTCGTTTACCACTTCTTAAGTTTTTTCCTGAAACTTCCTACAGGTAATATCCTGTAGTTCAGTAAGGACTGGAGATTATTAGAGTAAAATATTTCTGTCAAAATGGTACACTGTGAATGGCAAAAAAAAAGGAAAAAAAGAGCATGAAAGTTATAACTTAGAGCTGATAAAGCTTTGAAAAACACTCATTTGATAGACTGATCGGATCTCAGCATAGATCATGGATATAACTCAGCATGTGAAAAGCCTTAGTTCTGTTCAGAGGGACTACCGCTTTTGGTTAGAATAAAAAGCCAATAGTTTAAATTTAAAATGTCTTTTTTTTGCTTTGGACTCCAAGACAGTTTTCGTTTTGACAATGGAGAAAAAATATTTCAGTGTTAAAATATTTTACTTTGATAATTTTATACAGTGTTTTAAATATTGAATTTTTAAAAATATCAGTAGTTAATTAGTATTCTGCATTTTAATTTTTTTTCACAGCTAAAATTTCCCAAGAAATGCCATATTCATAAGGAACACTTATGTGTATGTATGTATTTAGGAGCGCAAACTGCTGTACCAAAAGCTTTCTAGCCAGATCAATCTATAAGGCTTACAGATGTCAAGTTATTTGATATTCTGCTGCGGTGCATAAACAAATCTTTTATACATTGTAAAAGAGCAGCAATGGGATGCTATCAAATGCTTGAAGTAGTTAAGAAGTTATGCTGATTACATGTGCATGATGTTAGGAACTGTTAACACGTGGTATATACAATTCAAGTAGTGTTCTACAACTACAACTTACATTCCTTCACATTATTCTGATTTGGATAATAAATGAAATGAAATCTGTCAAAAATAGCTGAATCTGGAGTTTTTTGGAGTCCCAGAGTTTGGTGAATGAATTCATCACAGTTTATGAAGAAATAAATTCAAGTGATAATTTTAGAGCTAATCTTTCTTCCAAAGAGTAGAAATGTGAGAAAGGAGGCATTAACAGTCTGACACCCTGTGAGTCACTCTGCACTGCTGAGGGTCAGCTCAATCTTTTCAAGTTCTGAAGATTATTATATGGCTTTGGAAAAAAATTCTTTATGATAAAATTTTCAAGAATTTAAGACTGCTTTATTACCCTTGTGTGTTGTACACAGGTTGCTCTGAAAGCAATGCCTCCTATTTATTTCATGGAAAATACAACAAATACAGAGAGCTCAATCACACTATTTAATAGAGAAAATTCTCAGTTACAAAACATTTGTTTTCAATATAGTCACCACTATTAGCTGATTCACACAGGTGAGCTGATTGACACATTCTTCATTTAATGAAGTAACAGCAGTGCATGGCCATCCAGAACGTGGCTTGTCTTTGATATCACCATTGCCACTGCTGAAACACACCACCCATCCCTCCCTGTGCTCATGTTATCTATCTAGTCTCCAGAAACACTGAGCAAGCATTAGTGAAAGTCATTGGGTGCCATTTTTTCCACATGGAGGAATTACATGACACACCTTTACTTCATATGCACTTTCATGTCAGACACTATTTTGTCCGACTGCCCCTCTGCCACCATCTGTTGTGCAGCATCAAAATGTAATGGGATATTCGTAGAAAGATTCACTCTTCATTACCACATCACCACTATGCACCCTTGATATTGTGGGACAACATAATAAAATAAGGGGCATTACTTCCAGAGCATCTTTCATATATGAAAAGTGCTTCGAAGTTCAGGACATCAAGTCCAAAAATGGCTAGTGGTGAACATCAAGTTATTGACTTTCATAAATGCAGTCTTCTGATTTTAGGTTTTACTTTTCTGTCTCCCAGATGATTGAGCAAAAAAAGCCATTTTTTATTGGCAAAAGTATTCTGAAATGTTGCTAATTATTTACAAGTCCACAGGGCCTATGTAATTAATTTTTAATTTTCTAAAGTCTCAGAGTTTTTAATTTATCTTCCATTTTTTATGTTCCACAAACACTTCAAACTACTCTAAGCAAACATCAAAAGTACTTCAATTGAAAGAAAACTTAGACTAAAATTCAGCAGTTTTAACAAGCAGTGCTGTGGAAGTCATGGATAACATTTTGCAGCAAAGCCAGGCATAATTTAGTTAAGCTTCCGAAGCAGGATAATCCTGCAAATACTGTGGAAGTTGGTTTTATTTATTTATTTATTTTTATTTTTAGATTGAGTGTATTTTCTACTGTAGGCCACTGCCTGCGTTCTTGACATCCAGCCACATCCAGCCTTGCCTTGTATAGCTCCAGGGATGGGGCATTCAAAACCTCTCAGAGCAACCTGTTCCAGTGCATCACCACCCTCTGAGTGAAAAACTTTTTTCTAATATCTAAGGTGAATTTCCCCTGTCTTAATTTAAAACCATTCCCCCTTGTTCTATCACTATCAACCCATGTAAACAGTCATTCCCTCTCCTGTTTATACACTCCTTACAAGTACTGGACGGTCACAATGAGGTTTCCCCAGAGCCTTCTCCAAGCTAAACAAGCCCTGTTACTTCAACCTTTCTTCATAGGAAAGATGCTCCAGCCCTCTAATTATCTTAATGACCCTCCTCTGGACCTGTTCCAAGAGCTCTGAGTCCTTCTTGTACTGGGGGGCCCAGTCATGGACACAGTACTCCAGATGGGGCCTCACAAGAGCTGAGTAAAGGGGGAAAATCATCTCCCTCTCCCTGCTGGCCACCCCTCCTTTAATACAGCCCAGGATACAGTTGTCCCTCTGGGCTGCAAGCGCACACTGCTGACTCATGTCAAGCTTCTTGTCCACCAAGGCCCCCAGGTCTTTTTCTGCAGGGCTGCTCTCTAGTTCCTCCCCTAGTCTGTAAAAATATCTGGCATTGCCCCAGCCCAAGGGCAGCACCTTGCACTTGGCCTTCTTGATCCTCATTATTTCATAATTGATTCTTCAGCAGTTGATACTCTTAACACTTTAAGCCTGCTTGGGAGCTATGTGCCTCACAGTACTTCAGCAATAATAATATTCCCTGTTGCAGCAAAAGGAGAAACCTCTCTGAAGGTTCTGAAGCTTTGCCATAGAAAAAAAATAAAACAAAACAAGACAAAAATTATAAAACTTAGAGTTGTTTTTTTTTTTCATACAAATATGGTTTTACCCTTTAGTTATAAATGAATTCCAGTTTACCTTTGACATATTCATGAAGCAGCTTTATATGCATTTCTGTGTTACTTCATATTGAAAAGTTTGAAGGCTGAAAAAATTCATCAGTGTACCACACTTCAATAGCAATCTTTGTTCCCACCAACTTGATCTTCACAAGATACTGACAAACTAATTTAAGATCAAAGAAGAAAAACAGAAAAGTATGAGGAATAGGGGTCCTTGGGTTATGAGACTGAGGAAACATTGTTTAAGTGAAATGACAAGTACAGGAAAAACACTTAAGATGTTCAAGTACACCAAACAATTCTGGAAATCTTAGCAGAATTGGTGAGATGTTATTACTCACACAGGTTCACTGAAATCATTCCCAGGAACAGAGTACAAGGGTCTTAGGAATAATGCATAGGCTTTCAACATGAGCAAAAATATCACAGTGTAGCTCCAAGAAAAGAAGAATTATGTGTAGTGTTATAAAAAGCATTCATTATTTTATATGAGCATGAGAGATTTCTTGGCAGCAGGAAACAAAAGCCTTCAGGACACTGTTGAATTTTGGAAAGAAATTCTTAAAATGCTGAAAAGTAAACTGGCAAAGTGAGGATGAAAGTACTGAGGAAGAAATTGATCAACAAGGAGATGGAGAGTCCCACAGGTTTTATCTGTTTGTGTGTGGCTTTTACAAGTCTGTGAAAACATACAGGATTTTAATTTAGCCTTAGAGAATTTTACTGAGAATCTAGATATTTCATGATGAAAGAATTCAGTACTAGAGAAACCAAAGACTTTTGTTTTCTACTATTAGGGAGTGTGAGAATATTACCTTAGGAGGTCAAATCTTATATGTGCCAGAAACACTGAAATGGAAAAAGATCACAACATCCACACCTGAAATTCAACAAAAATGTGACTACACATTTTAATTTTCCTTTTTTTTTTTTTTTTTTTGAAGGTCTCTTACATACAATAGTAAAGAGAAAGAGAAAGGTTAACAACATATTTTGACAATATGAATCACATTTTTTAGTGCTGCTGTGCTTGCAGGATCTTGTCGATGCTCAGTTCCAATGAAAAATACCTTTTTTCCTTCATTTCTTTTGGAGTCAGTTACGTTTTGCTTGCATTCATGCAAAAACTACTAATAGCAATACGTCGAGCAATTGTTTCCACAGTGATGACTTAATGTTCATGGACTCCATCCAACATAAAAATTCCTGTTGCTTAGAAAACTACAGATGCAGCTTGTGCAATGAGATGGCCAGGTGGAAACATGCAGTTCCACATGAGATAACAATGTCTATTATGAGAACTGAAGCACTTCTGAACCAGGAGTAGGGGCAACTTGGTGCTATTATTTTCAGCTGTGTCTACTAATGAAGATCTGTGCTTCATGAATTCCTAAGCTCATACCCCCTCAATTTTCATTTTTTATTCTGTGCCTGCCCTGTTCTCTCAACTTGGGTCTGAACAACAAAGCTGCTGCGTCAAACCACAGGAAAGAAATCTCAATAAAATAAATAAAGAAATAAATAAAATTAAAAAAAGATTATTTGACCAGTGGAAGTAGGAAGCTATTGAAAACCTGTCTCTGCCACAGCTTGATAACCAAGAGTGTGGGAGGTGAAGATGTTAGCTCAGCATGACAGAGATGATATTCATCTTGCTTAGGTGAAGCAAAAGAATGTGAACTGAAGAGTCACACCACTGCAGGGGGGTCACACTCCTGCTGTTTGGACACACATCTGTGACTGGTAGCTGGAGGATGTGAATAGGTGAAAACTGCTTCTCCATCAGTTCAGTCAAATGTGGAACATACATGTGAAAGCTGTTTTAGACTTAGAACAAAAAGAAATTTTAATGACTATTTCCTGAGCTCATTTTTGGAGAACACATTGAAATATCTGCAAATTTAGTGAAGAAAAAAATGCTTCTGTGAAGTAAAGGATAATCTATAACACTAATTAAGAGGAGGTACTGCTCGTCTTTAAAACTAAAGCAAAGGCAGTATTGAAGGCAACTACTGAAATGAACCCGTACTAATGAAATTGCTGCAATAACAAGAACTTCATGAACTTCTGTTTTCTGTTGTAAGTAGAAGCTGAATATACCTATTACAAACTGCAGCAAGTCAATACAGAATCTTCTGAGTTCACAGTAATTGAAATATAACAGTCTTCTTACAGAGATTATCTCTAATTGCTCATAATGTGCTTGTTTCTAAACACAACAGTGCTAAATCTGGGAAGTAAGAAGTAAATGTGTTTGGGTGTCAAGGTCTCAGCTTTTTCCTATGTGAAAAATACACATGCTGGAAATAGATAATTGCTGTACTGACTCATTTTAAGCCAAATACTTTCATCTTAAAAAACTGCTGTGAACAAGACATTTCCTGTGTCAGCATATCCAAAGATAAAATCCTCAGTGTCAGGTCACTGTTGTTTCTTTCTAGCTCACATCTGCCTTTCCCTCATTATAAGAATTATGACATTACACTGCACAATTATTTAATTGTGCTTCTTTATCGTAAAACAACAGTATCCAATAACAAAATAAAATAAAAATAATCGTTTTCACATTGCATTTATCTTTATATAAAAACCCCAAATCCCCCAAGTATATGCAATTCCACTTTCTGCTTTGAAGGATGCATTTTGAGAGCTTTATATTTATAGCCAGATCCTTAACAAAGATTTTCTTCTCTGCAGAAATACATTTTTTCTTTTGTGACAATATTTATTGTCAGCATGGCTAAAAACTTTGATCTTAGTCACTCTTTACACAATTTGTTCATAAAGTAGAAATGGATTTATTCTACTCAAAATGACAGCCTTATTTTATCCCCCTGCATAAACAAGCTGCTAGACTAATTGGAAATACCCCTTAAAAAGAAGGTTTGAGATAGAAAAGCCCTGCAGGAATCAATTACAAGTGCAAGCTACTTAGAAGTTGGGGAAAAAAAAAGTCAAGTGAAAGACCTTTCTACAAATAGTGATGGCTACAGAATGGTAGAATTTGCTTGTGGATAAGAGTAATGAGAAAACGTTCCATCTTTTCTGTTAAAGCAGGATATCCGAAAACTATTTATTTTAGTGTAGTTTTTTTGTGAAATAATGGAAAAGGAATGCATTTAGCTCACAACCAACAGTGCTGACTAGAAAACCATATGTAGGCTAGTCTACAGGGTTTTCAAAGACAGCAAGAGTGAAGCAAAATCCACAGAGAATTTCCTTTAAGCTATCAACTAGTTTTGTCAAACAGTAGCCTAACCTGTAAGAAAAAAATTTTTGATGAGTAGGCCAGGAGATAAAATGTGATGTGAACTTGATCTGAACCTAAGGGCAGCTGATGATTACTTTTGAGTTCAAATGCAATAGGTAATATTTTGATCAGCAAACTGTCCCAAACTACAGTCATTCATTTCACTGGATCTTCAGAAAGAAAAGCTCAAATCCATTGATGCCTCACAACAGGTGTGACTCTGTTCCCCTAACTCTTCTGCAATTTATGAAGTTTTCTTAACAATAAAAAGTAAACTACATTTTGAAAAATGCTACTTTTTGTTGAAATAATTATTATTGTGAGATTATGCATGGATTAATCTTCTCAGTAAAGTATAAGGAATAAATAAAGAGGTCTTCAGGACACCAAATGTATTAGAAAACACCTTACAAGACAGATGGTCTACTTCACAGCATCTAATCATCTCACATGAAAATACTGCATGATTTTTTTTAGCTTTGGACATCCACGAACATTTTTTTTTTCCATTTTATTGTCTGCCAGACCTCTCTATCCAACAAACCATTCATTTATGCAGAAAAACTATGCAGCAACAACAGCTAAAAGCGTTCAAAGAAAGCTGTCTGCTCTTTCCTGAGGCCTAATTACCCTGTCTACGCATAGTCTCTTCTGCAAGCCAAGGACAGGTATTGTATTTTAGAACTCTACAACACCTCAAAATAACAAAAGTCTGTCTGTTCAACAGACACTCACTTGGTTTTCTAGTACATATGACATCTGCACAGATTTCACCTGAGTAGAGAAATTGTTAATTTTCATCTGTGAATGTTGTGATATAGCAGTAATCATCCCCATATTCAGGCCCAGCACTACATAGTGCCTACCCAACAGCAATGGAAATTAAAGACAAATGCTTTTTTAATCAACAATGCAGCAGAACTTGTGACCATTCACAGAATTTGTCACCAGGCTCAGATATGCATGTACACCATCTCATATTGGCTCAGAACATTTGCACATGTAGGTCACTCCAAAAGTAATGCCTCCTATTTATTTCCATGGAAAGTACAACAGATACATAAAACACAATGACACTAGATAGAGCAAGTTCTCAGCTGCGAAACATATATTTTCAACATAGTTGCCACCATTAGATATACATTTTCACCACTGATGAACAAAAGACTGCATGCCACACTCATAAAAATCTACATGGCCAGCTGGAATGTGTTTGGTCTCCAGAAGCATTCAGCAAGCATGAATATCAGTGGGTGCTACTTTTTCTGCATGGAGTTTTTTTCTGCATTTTCTGATGTCACACCTTTGCTTCATACACATTTCCATGTCAGATGCCATTCTGTCAGACTGCCCCTCTGCAGCCAACTGTCACATAGCAACAAAATGTAGTGGAGCATCATTGGGAAGGTTCATCCTCTACTGCCATGTCATCACCATCCAACTCTGATGTCATGGGCCAACATAATAAAACAGAAGGTGCTACTTTCAGAGCAGCTCTCATACATACACATATCCAGTGCCAGAACACAGCACAAGAGAAGTGCCACTTTCAGGTGTCCTAGTATTTCATCTCCAAAAGTTGGCAAATGAGAAAGAAGGATTATAACTGTAAAATATCCACATACCCATTGATACAACTTACCAGAAGTAGACAGACTTTTTAGAAGAGAAAAAATCTGAGCAACTGGAAGAGACAGGTTTCAGAGTGAAAGCAAACCAAATGAAACGTCTCATCTAATCTTAATGAATCTATGTGGTTACAGATATATCCAGTGAATACCCACAACTGACCCAATAATCAAACTTATTATTGTATTTGTAGAGAGCCTCCATAAAGGGAGTTATAAACCAATATTTTTCACAATAGTTAGGACTAGGACTTGTTCATTTGTGAGAATCAGATGCATTTGGCCCAATATAAAGTGCCTTTGCCCATCTTTTCCTGAAAAGGATGCAAATCCAAAAGTAAATCCGCTTTCTGGCTATTTTAATGTATAGCTGATAGTAGAACAAGCTATTTAGTATGTCCTTCTCTATTTTATGGTTGAACACCAAATACAAAACTGGGCTAAAGTCTTTCCAATAGAGTATGCAAAATGAAGAGTAGAAAGCTCCTGGGGAAGAGAATCACAGTACAGCTGAATTTCTGTGTTATGCAAGGCTTCAGAATTAAGTTCTCTACCTTTCTCCCTTTAAACTAGTTTGATCTCAGTGGGGATTCAGGGATTTATTTTCCTAGATATTTTACCCTACAGTGATGGCACAAAGTGACCGAGACTTGACCATAAGGTATGGACTACTTTTATTTTTTTCTTCTTTCAAATTATGTGATGTAAGATCCAAATACCATATTGGAATCTACCAGGAATTTACTGCTCCCACAGGCAGCATGGAGACGGTATCCCACCTGCACAGACATGAAGAAGTGTAGAACATTTAAGAAGATAAGGAGGGAATGTGCCAACCATTGTTGCCCAAGTATATATTAATGCAAATTTAGTTAATCTAAGAAGTTACTAGAAATTCTTACAATAATACTATTCAATCTTATAAAGAACCTTCATTTTAGTCACTATTTAAGTAGCTTATTTATCTCTATAAAACAAATGGAGTGCCTAAGATTAAAATGTGCAGATAAGATCACAATGTCTGTGTTAAGGCTGATGGAGACAGGAGATGACACAATTAAAATGCAGTTTCATAGCACTGTATTTTCCAAAGATATTAAAACTATGAATAATTACTGTCTTGTAAAAGATAAATTTTTAGTCACCCACATCCTCTCTCCCTCTTCTCCTCCCTAGGAGATTCCCATGACTCTACAGAAGCAACAAAACATAAAAAAAGAAAAGAAAAAAAAAAGCCGCAATCAATTTTCAAATAATGCTTGTTTTTTTGTTTTTTAATGCTTATGTGCTGCCTTCATATTTCTTTGCTAATAGCTGTTAACTGCCACTGTATTAGGTCCTGTTCCAAACTAGAACTAGGAGATCCAAACTTACCAGTAAGTGCTGTTCTTTCATCACCCTTCACGTAATTATTAGCAGGAAGTTCTAAATAATCCAGAAGTAACTCTATTGTCAATAAAAGTCACACTTTACTTTGCAAATAGAAACAGATCCTAAAATACATCATCTAAATTTAACTGCCACTACCAAAATAACAGGCTCTCTCTTAATCATGACAGAAGGATGTTTTTTCACTAAGGAAAACATCAAATTGTTTTAATACAAAAAAAAAAAAAAAAAAAGACGTTTATGTTTTCTATATACCACTAATAAATATGAAATTAAGTACAGTGGTTCCAATGTAAATGGTACACATCAACTCCCATGCTTGTGTTAGTGGTTAAAATCCATGAAAACGTTTGAAATACTTCATGTTACCTTTACTACTTGTAGTTGAACTGACTGCATGTTTTCAGAGATATTTAGGAATTAGACTCACAGAACTTTTACTTAATTTACTGTAAGGTGGTCACTGCAGTCTGAAACAATATCGCTTAGTACTCAGTCTCTGAAATTGACATAACATAGCTAGAAATAGATTACAAAACAAAACTAAATTAAAAATATTTCATTTCTAAACTGAGCTTCAATCACTTGCAAGGAAATCATCGATTTTTGCAATGCTCATATTAAATCTTTTGAATTGCATTTTAAATTTCAGGATAATGTGGAGGAAAGCATTAGATAGTTAAAATAGTTGCTAGGAACTCCAAATCTTCATGATTAATTTTACACTGATAAAAATGAGAAAATAGAAGTAATCTCACTTGATAGTCAGGAGTCACTCTAAATTTATGCTGCTGTGAACTAAGGTAAAATATAGTCCCTTTAATTATTTCTTCCTTGATTTGTCCTTCAAAAAACTAAGTAAAGACTAAAAGAACTATGAAATTATCCAGTGAACATTTCCATAAGATCCGGCAAATGTTATTTTCAAAAGAAAAGGAGATGCCATTAATTTTCTGTTCTGCCTAGGGATCATTCACAAGGTAGTACTGAGAGGAGAAGAAAAAACATCCTTCTAAGATGATCAGCCCTTGAACTCTCAAGACAAGCATTAATTATCACAGCTAAGCACACGCAAATATACATTTAGCCATAGATTTATTTAACAGAGCTTTGGAAAATGGAGTTAAAAGATTTTGGTTTCACATAGCATGATGGGTTGATGCTCACACTGGCTAACAAAATGCCTGTTTATATCTTGCTTATGAGTATGGCAGCTTGCACCAAATCTGATTTATTTTGAATGTAAAAAAAAAACAACAAACCAACAACATTGCTCCTGCAATTTCAAATTCATTTCCATCAATGTCATGCTTTGCCTGCAAAGTCAAGTGAAAACTACATTTTGCTGCCATTGAGACAAACCAATAATTAGGGATTTTTCTTCACAACTGTAACTCATTAAGGTGCAACAGTTAGCTACATCTCTTCCCCTCTAAACACACACTAAACTCTCTTCTGTCTGACATTATGGCTTGCTTTTCCACGTATTTGATTTTGCAGCTTTCATTTAACATTTCATTTGCTTTCATTTTCTTCACAGAAAGACAGACATGCAAACCCTTCAGTCTTCTGTATACTCTGTTTTTACGCTATCACACACTTACATCAGCTTTTTCTGAAACATATAGTTTAAAATAAGTCAGTACTATTTTTCTTAGTTAAAGGGTCATCCAATCACAATTCAGTAATACAAGACATGAATTCTTTAACTAGTCTTCTGACTACTGAAAATGGCTACAAATATGGATCTCACATTGTTAAATTTTCTTTCATTACTAACATTGTCCTCTCTCACCCTGATGATGAAGAGGGACTGACCTAATATTAGCATTTTTTCACTGTCAGAGAAAATTGCAAAAAGAAATAGGGAGCGTATGCTGGATATTTTTTATAGATACACAGATCTTATAGCATAGCATTCATAAACTGTGACAGCTATTTCTACAGGTTGGCAAAGCAAACAAAATAGAGTGTAGCAACAGTAATTGAGGTTTGTAAAGAAACTTGGCTCTGTTTAAAAATAAAAAAAGGCTTTATGTCTTACTTCAAGATATTTTTTTTTTCCATTTCTTGTTATGAATTCTCTTCAGGATCACAAACAGACAATTTGATATTTTTTTCTTATTTCCATAAAGGTCATGTACAAAATTGAGAATGACAGCCCAGACTTTCACGTAATTGCCTTTTATTAAATGCAATAGCTACACAAAAAGAGTCTGCCATACAGAGAATACTAATCTCATTCATACCCCAGGCAGTAGTGTTTCTGGTCAAAAAAGAGACAACATATTTAAAAGTCATATTGATGTCTGAGTATATTAATGGCTCTTTTAATTGTAAAAACGTTTCCTAGCATAATACATTAAAACTAGTTTCTTCTGCCAATAGCATTGAATTGTTTAGCATAAATATTGATTCTGGAAACTAAAATGTTCACTTTTTAATGCAAATATGTTTTTTGTCCTTCAGAAGAAGACATTTGAAACAAAACTATGGAAGAATTAAAGGTATTTTACTTCAAAGCTCCCTCCCTCCTTGTTTTCATTTAATAGACTCTCAATATGTTTACAAATTCATATTTGCAGGTTATTTTGTCACACAAGAGATATGTAAACAGAATGTGATGTCCTGGCTTGCTGGTCCATAAATCCATTGCTCTGGGAAAAGTTATACAGAATGATTTTCCAAAAAATAATTTCACAGTGATACCCCAGCTGAGTCTGGAGTTCCTAGAGCCATGGCTGGTTATCCTGGGCCTGCAGGCTTGATGTCCCTCAGCATGGAAGAGATGGGCCAATGCGTCTGTAGTCACCAATCTCCCCCAGCTACTCTATCCATGTTTTTCTTGCCATCCTTTTCCATGAGCCTCGAGGCAAAGGGGGTGAGGAGCTTAAGCATACCTAGGCATCACTGTAGTCCTTTATGTGTGGAATAGGTAATGAAACCAAAGTTTGTGATAGTGAAGGACCTATCTGGTGCCTCTCTAACTAAATTAACATCTGCTCTCTCTGACATACTGATGTCGGTTTTAAGCACATTGCCAGATTTTAATGGCCAACACACTCAAAATAAATACTACATTTGGAAAGAGTTTATCTACTTTAGAAATACATCAGAAGGAGACAGATTTTTAAAAAATCCCAAACCCTAAATTCAGGCAGTGCAAGTGTTGCCCCAGCACTTACATTATGTGCTTCACACATAATTGTTGCATACCTCCCAGAAAAAAAATCAATGCTGAATTTCTGAACCTTAAACAGGATAAAGGAGGAGGAGAAAATGGAAGAGTGAGTTTTGAACTCTGCTCAGCTAGAGTGCTGTAAGGAAAAAGACACAGCACTGCAAGTTGAGAGTGACTGAAGTCACCCTGACACTGGTTGACAGTATTGTGTGCTTGCAGGACCACAAGCAATCTGGGCTGACTACTCCTCTGGGCTCTTTAAACATAACGCTGACAGAAAACTTTTGTTATCTTTACAAACAAATTGAAAAAATAAAGCAGAACAATAAACAATAGGGAGAAGGCACTCTGGAAGATGAGCATGGGGAGGATTAAATGGAATGTGAGAACAGGAATAAAAAAAATGATTTAAAATTTCAAAGGAAATATTTCCGTCTTCCCTGAGCTGATTTTTGCAGAGGTTGTCAAGGATCAAGACCATATACGAGTGCACAGAAGTCATCTTAATTTTGACGTTTTTTTCCCCCCAGAGTTTTGGATCTTGGAATAATAATAACAAACCTTTAAACACAGAGAGTTCAGCATGTAATTCTGATTTCTAGCTTCTCAAAGATCTGAAGTTTGAGTTGTTCTCAGGAAATCTCTTTCATTAAGGATTCTTTCCTGATTTCTGCACACAAAAATGCATTTTCATTTATATGTTCTATACTCCACCTGTTGCTAGCTTGAGGATATCGATCTATTTTCCATTTTTACAGGATAATGCATAGTCACGTACTGTGATTTTAATTTAACATAGACATAAGAGCAAACTTAATTGTCAATAAATGACTAAGTATATGGTGGAAGTGAAGGAATCCAAGGGATCAAAAAGACTGCAAGAAACCAATTACTATAATACAGATTCCTGATAAACTGAAATAGCATTAAGACATCTCTCTGTCTAACATTTGGCTTAAAGTTGTATATTGATTGTACAGAGCTGATTGCACAGAACCTTCCTGATGCAGGTAGTGCTAATCAAAAAGAATAAAAATCTTCAGCAGGAATCCTATCTTAGAAAAAGAACAGTAGGATGAATTTTTCCTATGCAAGCTTTTAGTTATTTCTAAATTATCATCAACAGTCTTTTGGAAATAGAGCATTATATAATAAAGGTTGGTCTAAATACAAAACCTGTTCCAAAAGTAATGCTTCCTTTTATGCCTTCTATTTTATGTTGACCCATGATGTCAGAAGTAGATCATAGTGGTATGGCAGTAAAGGTTGAACCTTTCTGCCAATATTCGGTTAACATTTTGTTGCTGTGTGACACATGGCAGCAGAGGGGCAGTCTGACATCAAAGTGCATACGAAGCAAAGGCGTGAGACTGAATTCCTACATGCAGGAAAAGTAGCACCCACTGACATTCACTGATGCTTGCTGAACATTTATGGATACCAAAGAGAGGATGTGAGCTGTCATTTCACAAAACTGTTTAGATCAGCTCATCCGTGTATATCAGCTAATGGTGGTGACTGTTATTTCATAGCAGAGAATATTTGCACTATCAAAAAGTATTACTGTGCTCTTTGTACCTGTTGTAGAAACAAATAGGAGGCATTACTTTCAGAGTGACCTATGTACAGAGAAAAATGTCTTTGCAAAATGAAGGAACTGTGCATTATTGCAAGCATGTATTAACCCAAAAAGATGAATAACACGTCAAGAGAAATGTCAGTGATTAACCAGCTTGATAAAACATGAGAGCTAACTAAATTTAACAACTATTTCACATAACTAAAAAAGCTATTCAGTGATTTCTCTTTCCAAAGATTAACTTAGTCATATTAATCATTGCTACTTTTTCAGTTTAATTCATAGTTATCCAGATTAATAAAAAAAAATTTCAAATTCAAATTTTTCAAATTTAAAAACTACTAGCTATTTATAAACATAATCAACTCATCATTCTACATATGAATGACAAAAAACTTGCAAACAGAAAAAGATAGAGGAAAGGTCTTGAAAAATTCCCATAGTACTATTATTATAGCTTATCTTGGATATTATCTTAAAATGATCATGGATACTATCATAGGAATGATCTGGAAATCCTCATATAGTGGATTTCTTAACACCACATGTGAATTTGGTGGGTGTCTTGTAATTTACTATGTAATTTGTTGTAATTCACTACATATTTTTACATCGTTCCTAGCAAGATTTTTAGACAAGATCCATCATTAAATTAGAACAAACATAAAAGGAGTAATGAAAATTTGTTGGATTGTGTTCGTTTGTTTTTTTGCCCATAACTGATTTATTTGAGTTTGAATTGTCTAGAAAGATTTTTTCATGCTCGATGAGGTCTAAATCTTTGGTAAACGACTTCAATAACTTCTTTCACTAACTTATTTGCTAACTAAGGTTTTATAAAAGCTGAGATCTTCAGGGTTCCTATACCTGAGTTTTACAGCTTTCAACCATCTCTATTTCTCTGAGAAGTCTGAAATGTACGATTACAGTATAGTGAATCTCAGGGATCAGGGGCCCTGAAAGTTGGGAACTTATTTTACAAATTGGTGCTTGAAAGTTACCTTTATTAAAGGAAGAACAGTGAATTAGCCAGCCAAGAAATTGTCTTAAGGATGGTGCAAACATTACAACACTTGAAGTTCTTGTCAGTTTGCCCACAAGATTCATGAATTATAATGTACACAGGTTACAGCATGCAGTGGTCTTCTGCAATATCTTTTCTTTGAAACACCTCAGTATGTCTATGTAGGTAGAGCTCATTATTGCAGGAGTTGCAAATGATGTATTTTTTTTTCCTTATCACTGAAACTAAAACACAGTTAATGAAACAAGGGGTTACAATTTAGAACATCTTAGAAAAATCTCAAAATAAGAAAAAAACCTCCTGAAATATTTTCCAAATAGACTGAAGGATTTCAGCCTCTACCTTAAAAATTAATTCAGAAAGTGTGCATAAATTCCTCCGATGTGACAGACTTGTAAGCACTATATAACAGGTAATTTTCATAATCTAATTTGTTCATTAGAATTTGTTTTGCTTATTTTGCTGTGAAATTATATTATTCTTACACTACAAATTATAATGCCATATTTCACATCTTCCCATCACTTTCTTTCATTACTAACTTAACTGAAGATTACATATAAATATGACATGAATACTGACTGAACATTTCAACAAAATGTTCACAGAATGCCACTTCCTGGCAGTATTTCATTCTGGCTTAGGGAACTATTCAGATTTGTTGGTTCTTCTATCTTGAAAATAATAACCCTCTTCTAATCTATTATCCAGCAAAAGCGAGAAGAATAATTTTGGATCACAACAGGCACAATATCAATATTCAGTTAGATTCTGACAGCATACAAAAGCTCTGTGGATCTTCTAATATTTTTTATGAAATGGCACTTTCCTGTGCTCATCTACAATACTTCTGATACTCTATACTTGAAAATACTGAACACATCCATTCAAAATAACTGATTTATATCTTAATAACATATGACTGCAACAGATTGATCTATCCATGTTATTGTTGTCTTTTAAAAAAAACTCAGTTAATTTTTTTCTTGTTTGGAATTGCAAACAGGGGTTGTAGTGAAAAAAAAAATGAAGATACCATTCTCAAAAGTACTGCAATTAAAAAAAAATTAAGTTAAAAAAAAAAAAAAGCATTTTATGTACAGAGGTCTGCTTCTCACAGTGTATTAATGATTTGTTAAGGGGGATCTACTGTTGCTTTATTTTGGCCTTCAGCTATTCTCACTATATTGTTTAAGTATTACAACAGTTCTCATCTTGTACCACAAACTGTAAAATTCAAATTTACAAGAAAGTGAAATGTGATGAAAAAAAAAACAACACATACACACACATACAAAAAAAAAAACAAAACAAAAAAAAAAAAAAACCAACCAAACAAACAAAACAAACCAGGAAATGGTAAAGTAAGCACACTCATCTTATAGATGTAGAAAAAACTTGCCTCTCAAATCGTATTTGTTCAAAAATAAATAAAATGATACCAGAAAACATGATACTTATGGTAATTTATACTGCAAACTTGTTACAAAAGAAGACAAGGAGTATGAGTTTCTTAAAATTCAGACCTTTCATTTGTGACTTCACTGATTGAAAATGTTAATCTGATTGTATTCAGGCAAACTCAGTCTTTAGTGGGAGCTTTGTATCAGTTAAATCTGTGTAAGAGGTCACTCAGTATTAAATAATGATAAAACTGCTGCCTAAAAAGATGGGTAGTGATGATCTAGAAGTGACATTAGAAGCAAACTCAAACAATGGCAAGAAGACTCAGCAATAAGAAAAGAAGGACCAGAGCCAGGTATTTGAAAGGATATGTCCTTGTTGTAGAGAAAAGAGAAAATGAGAACTGAAAGACTGGAGGAAGGAAACAGGTCCAGAATGAAGTACATGTGAAAGCTCTTAGATTAGTAATTATGTTGCTATTCAAGGAAGAGATATGATTCAAAATGATATAAATAATACTATTTATTGTATTTGCTTTAGTTCGGGAAATTCCCATATATGCTTCTATTGTTTCTTGATTTTGCTGTGAGGTTTGCACTATGAACACCTTTTGACATTCAATCTCCCAGTGTAACCACGCTCTTCAACACAGAACCAAAGAATTTTAAGGGTTAGAAGGGACCTCCAGAGATCATCTGTTCCCATCTCCCTGTTAAAGAGGGTTTCCTACAATAGGTTGCACAGAAAAGCATCCAGGTGGGTCCATCACTTGCTCCTGAGCCAGCCTACTCCAGCCTCTACCTCTAAGTGTCTTGGGACTACCCAGTGGCTCCAGTGCAGTGACTAGGGAGATCCAGCTTTTGAGACCCATCAAATGCCAAAGGAGGAGGCTTTGGATAACATATTCATCCACTGGCCATTGATCACAGAATCATAGAACCATTTGAGTTAGATGGGACCCTTGAAAGTCATCTAGTCCATCTCCTGCATATGATCATCTTCACAGTAAGGGTGATGGAGCACTGGAACAGGTTGCCCAGATAGGTGGTGCAGTCTCATTCTCTGGAGATGGTCAAGACCCACCTGGATGCCTACCTGTGCAACCGGGTGTAGAGATCCTGCTTTGGCAGGGAGGTGTGGACTAGATGATCTCTAGAGGCCCCTTCCAACCCCTACAATTCTATGATTCTGTGAAAAAAAAACTCATTTCAGTCACTAGGATTTTGTTTTCTTGCTTTGTATTCCTAGGTACCTAAACAGTATAAAATCGTCTGGTCAAAAATAAAAACAACTTTTGCCAAATGCTACAAAGAAAGTATTGCCAGATGCATCTTCTTGGATTTTATCATATAGTGTTTTTATCAAGGCAGATAATACATTTTTGTTCAATACTGCAAGCATTACTAATGCCATAAGCAAAAATAAAAGTTAACTTCTAAAATATCAAATATTCTATCTATAAATATTCAAATATAAAACTTCTCCAGAGATCATGCTAAATCACAGTACTAAGAAATAATCCGTTGCAATATTTACAGACTGAGTAAATTTCTTCTCGAAGATTTCCCTCTTTATTTCTTCCAGCACTTTGTCATTACTTAGCAGAATAAAAGTTCCTAGAAAAATCTACCTGCTAAACTACATCTAGCCTAGGCTTGCAACTGTTTTTCTCTTACTATCCTGGGTTATAAGGTAATGACAACTCTGCACTTCTGCACACTCAGTTGCAAACTCATCTTAGTTCTGTGTTTGCTTGTATCTGGAAATCTAGTGTTTTAAAAGCTTCAATGGCACACTTAAGTCTTAAACCCCCTTGAAGTAGAACACTGCAACCTATGAAAATAATGATGAGTCAAACTTCAACCCACAAAGGTAAGATGTTGTACCTTGTTTTGGCCGTGCTCAGATGTGACCACATAATGCTACTTTTCTCAGTGCTGAAGAGACAATGTGGGACATGAGGCACTTGAAAGAGCTAGTCTTCACAGTCAGAGCTAAAGTTAATCAATAGCAGAGAGGCATAGAAGTGGTTCTGAAGTCCTGTCAAATGCTGATTGGCATCTTTTGACACTCTAAAAAGTTGCTTAATTCTCATGGTACCTGCTGGAGTGGAAACAATTTTCTTTCCTCCAGTTTGATCTCCCAGACTTATGGTAAAATCTGGAAAGCATATTTATTTTATTTTTCTCTTCCAGAATTACTGTCTGGACAGAATCTGAAAAACTTGACCATTTATTTTGGTAGCAAGTATCTGTAGCAGCTCAGCTATACATGGCTGAACTTGTCTGAAAACTCAAAATATGCTGCTGCTATGCATGCATAGATATAGACCATTCAAACAGTGGCATGGAGTGTGATTCAAAGAACAAGCTGCATGCTTAGGTTGCAGCTCCAGCTCCATGGAATGCTTCTACCTTCTCATTCTTCCTATTGGATTAACTCCACAGGCATTTCCAACTGAACATGCCACTGCTCCAGTTTTCCTTACATCAGCAACAATGAGGAAATGATTCACTCCTTATGTAATCATCAACCTTTAAAAGTATATCAGAACAATAAGAAAGTACATCGGAAAGTGTGACAGAAGAATCCTCACGCTCAGCTTACCTATATCATAGCTGCAGGAACATGCAGCATCAGCATATCAGAGGCTGCAGGATTACCAAATCAGAAGGGTACTGGGATAAATTAGTCCTCAAAACATACACCTACATTTTAACGATACCTCCACTAAACCACAGTCTATTTGCAGGAAACAATCTTAAAATACCGTTGAAGAATTTCTCCAA
The DNA here is from genome assembly GCA_023055505.1 of Callipepla californica brunnescens. NCBI lineage: Eukaryota > Metazoa > Chordata > Aves > Galliformes > Odontophoridae > Callipepla > Callipepla californica. The sequence goes on along the minus strand of JALIRH010000003.1, from coordinate 33,735,052 downwards.
ATTGTTAAAAATCTAAATCTTATGTATTGTTTAATTTGTCTGCATTCCTGTTGTAGAAAGCATGAGCTGCCTTAAAATGAAGTATTTCTTAATCTTTTTGAACACTTTTTCAGTCAGTCTCAAAGCCTTTGTGATCCTCAGGAGGGGGGTATAGTTTGCTGCATGAGAAACACTATTCTGCAACCAAATATATTCAATTCTTCTTTAGCAAGGATATTTCTGAATTTAAACCCTAATAACACAAGGAGAAAAGATGGCAGATTAACTACAAGGCAAGCTAAACTAATCCTCCAAGAACCCATTCTGATTGGTACTCAGGTTACTTAGGGCTTTATTAATTGCCTTTTCACCTACCTAATTAAATGCTTTTTCAAAATAGTGATGATCAAGCATTACAGAAATTTTGTCTGCCCTCTCATTTCCCATCTGAAAGGATCAGCCTTTCATCTGATGAAAATTAAATAGGATAGATTCATACAGTAATATAGAAAGCTCAGCTGAGACCATTTGATTTTTAGCAGCATGTTCCCATGTATCCAATAGCTTAAATAGTCTTCTATTTCAGCTTTTTGATTACTTTGATATGTGCTGCTCTATCCTCTTGAAACCATCTTCTAGGAGGCTTATTGATTTTGTAAGAAATCCATTTTCTGGTTTTCCAAAAGGCTATAAAACTGTCATTGTCCATATGATGAAATTCTTAATGGCGCTTTACATATCAGTCTAGTTTCTCCTTCCTTCATTCCCCTCTACATGCCCTCAGAAATTTCCCTGAAGACGCATGAATTATTTTCTCTCCACGTAGCCCAGCAACTTCTGCTAGGCTGGCTTGCAGGACCTCTGGGACATGACTCTTGAATACTAGCAGGTGCTTCTCAACACACACAGCTTAACTTACGCGGGATCCCCCTCTCATGTTGCTGAGATAGAGAGCTAATAGAAACTGTGCTGCTGGGATAACAGAGAAAGGAATATTTCTTAGGTTAAAAATCAAACCTAACAGTAGGAATTGCTTGAATAAAACTTCTAATAAAAGCCTGTCTATCCAGATAGATACCCCAGATGACTCCATGTTCCCATGAAGAGAGAAAAACTGTTCTCAGCACTTCATATGCAGCCTCAGCCCCAACACACGTAGCCTGCAGACACTGTCTGACTGGGACCTGAATGGTCCAGTCAGCTCAGTTCAGCACTGGTCACTGCAGGTCTGGGATAATTTTTATTATATATAAAGCACTATGATCTGTAAGGCAAAGATTGTACAAGGTTTACCAAGGATTTTGTTTTAGATGTCAGTTGACAACACACTCAGTAACCATTCCTGATTTGCTAGTTGCATACCAACATCACTCTCAGATACATGCACTACAACATCGTTTCTGGTATTAAAAGCATGTCTAGCCAAAGAGGGGAGAATTAAATTCTGAAGCCAATGAACAACTGGCAGTTTCATGTGGAAGCTTCTGCATCTTACGCTTACAAGAAAATATAAGGAAAAAGAAAAGACTTAAGATGTGAGAAAACATGTCCTGTCCCAGGAAATCTGGGCACCCTACCCCCAGCTAATTTGGAGAAAATCCACAGGTTGCCATCTGTGCTCCATGCCCAGTGAGGATAGGGACCTGGCCAAGTGGAGTTGGCTGGGAGTGGAACAGATGGAGAAGAAAAGATCATCTCTGCGAAGGGCAGTACAGCTGCCTCTTCTGTGTGCACTCACTCCAGACCCTACAAGGGATTTCAGCATGAATCAGCCAGAACTTCTGCCATGCACTTTACTGCAGTAATTGCAATCCCTCAAATAAAGACCACTGCATTAAGCAATTATCTAGTACTAATTGTGGTTTGGACTAATGTCTAAAGGAAATTGTCTAAAACTCTAGAAATGCAGTAGTTTAAAAGTATGACAGTTTGAGTCCATGTATTTTCTTCAAAAATCGAGCTTAACACATTGTTCCTGCCATTAATTCCTTTTTTTTTTTTTTACCTCCAATAAATAAAATCATTTTTGCAACCATTATTCTTTGTTTTACCCCATTTCTAGCTGTTAAATGTTGGAAGGCTGACAGAAACTCTCAGTTTCTGACTATTGTCCAGGTTCTGCTAGTTAAAGCACATTTAGGGCTGAAAGAACTTTTCAGAACTAAGGAAAAGTGCAAGACACTACATTTTAGATGACTTGTTCCAAATTTTCCAAATATTCCAATCTAAAATGTAACTAACTCCATCTCTGAGCTAGATGCTGTCTGTGTTCTGTGCCTCCTCAAAAGCAGCATACACTGCTGAGGGTATAATTCGTCATCTGATTTCAGCAGATGTTATAAATAGACATTATATTGGCTGACAATACTTCTACTTTTCCTGAAAAAGTTCAAACAGTGTCTGAGGGCTCTTTTTAAAAGTGAAGTTTAGAGTCTGGTTTGATAAATATAACAATGTTTCTTGAACGTGACTGTCATATTAGTGGAATATTTGTTGTCTGGGACTATATCAATCTGATCCATAAAAGTCTGACTGCTCCATGCTCCACTTGAGATAATATATATATATATTGGTTTGAATAATTTTAAGTCTTATTTCTAAGCAGTTATGGGGCATTCCAGAAATGCTGCGAGGCTGGTTGTGTTGACACTAACACTAAATAAAGATGCTGTTATATGCATGTTTGCAACAAGAAGTGTCAGACCCACTCACATACAGAGAAAACAAATGTGCATTTCCTCCGCTACAATGATCCTGGCAATAGCCACAAGAAATACAGACTGTGCAACAAAGCCACTAGTTTGCATTCCATATGTGCATGTGTTTATGGCTGCTCGTTTATTTTTTATGTTCTTGTTTATTAACCAATTCTAAAATCTGGGGGTGAATCTTGGCTTTGTTTTTAATCCTCTACAAGGAACAGTGCAAAGAAGAGCCATCCTATGAACTGACTGAGAAAAATCACATAATTACAGCCTCATCTGTATTTTCTCTGACACAGAGGCAAGAAGCAATGCAGGAAAGCACATTTGTAGCACAAACTATTTCCTCCACAGTGGAAGCCGATCAGAGGTGCTAGGCAGCCCTTAAAGAGTTCCTCCTTCCATTCTGTTTACTGACTAGAGCCAGTACAAGTAAATGATGCGCCTATATTCCTCTAAATGAATATACTTGCTGAGTACAAGTCTTGTGCTAAAGCCACATTTTTTCATTTCACTTTAACAGCTGCTCAGTTGGATAAAATACAGGAATATGAATCAGTCTCCTAAACACACAGGCTATTAAAAAAATAATCCTTAAAAGAGTTGACTTCACTAGGAGCACCAGGTTTTAGATAACATCTCTAATCTCTTGTAGGTGACCAGTTTAACTAGATAACCATAGATTTTAGGATTTAGGCCAACTGACAGTAAACATATTTATATATGGGACCCTTTCCATAATTAAGAAAAATAACTTGGAGAAGTAAAGAATGAAATGTTAGATATCCAAACCTCTATACCACTGAATAGAAAACTTCACAGAGAGTCCGCTAAGGAATTAAATATTTGAACATTAGAAGTAGGAAGCCTGATGAGTTTATGCATCTTTATTTCACCTTCCAGGACTGAGAATCAACATATTTCTCCAGGACTATGATTAAAATATTTGCAGACAGCACTCTCTTTCCTACATGTTTACATAAAGCCAATGACTATGGCCCTGAAAACTCTTCCAGTTGTTATGCCTTGTGAGATGAAGACATGCTAATGCAGGTTAAACTGTTTGCTGATGGTTATACAGTTCATGTTTACAAAACAATTAAGAGTTGCACATCTGGGACCTCACAGGGCAGCACACTCTGATCTGATGGCACAATTCTAACTCTCTGACAACACTATAGACTTATCACTTGGGTTTGGCTATTAGTGTTTATTTCTGTCATCTTGAAGCAACTTTGACCCAATAGGGAAAACTTCTTCTGAACAGTCTAATAATTTTCTGCAACTATTTTGGCACAGATGTTCTATAAATGTAGGATAGAGTTTAAGTTGCTACTGTCATATGAACTGTGTTATGCGTACATACTACTTTCTCTCTGATGAAACCAAAGAACATGGCTAACACCCTCTTTTACAGATAATAAGCAAAGGCAGAGCCCAGACAAGTACACAGCAGAGACACTTATTGCTTAAAATTAAGGGGAAAAAAATCCTTCTGATCTAACAGCTGTCAGCTTTCCAAACAGAAGAACAGATGATAATAAGCATTATTTTTAACGAAGGAAAATATAAATATGAATAAAATGTTCTTTCAAGACATAACTGGAGACTCCTAGCATTGCAGCAACGTTGCCATGTGGAAGAAGACCAATAAGAAAACACTAAGAGAACTAGGGGTGTCTGGAGACTGTCTAGCTTATGTAGGTAATATCTTATGCATTAAAATCGACAAATGGTTATTTGTGTATCAGTTAGGAAAATTAGATGTGTGACACTGAACAGAGAGCTAACTAATGAACCTTTTGTTTATTGTAAGACAAGAACTTATTTTCTTACTAAGTGGGATGGAGCAACTCTTTTTTAACAGTCAAAAAAGTGTTTGCAGCACGTGAGAGATATGCTGAATGTAATTCCTCCATCACTTCCCTTTTCAGAACATCTCTCAACATACTCGTATTTCACAGAGTTTGATTGTTCTTTTCCTATGGCTGCATAGCTGGCATAGATAGCTGACTATAAAGGGTCTATTATTCACTTTCTCGTCAATAGCATCAAAGTTCTAGAGTTTCTTACACATTAAAATAAATTAAAAAAAAGTCTATGCTCTTTAAGTCAGAGAATCACCAAAGACCCACAGGATCATCCAGTCCAACCATCCACACATCACCAATACTTCTTATTAAGCCATGTCACCCAACACAATGTCCAAATGTTCCTCAAACACCTCCAGGGTTGGTGACTCTACAACCTCCTTGAGCAGCCCATTCCAGTGTCTGACCACTCATTCAGAGAAGTAATATTTTCTAATGTCCAGCCTGAAACTCCCCTAGCATAGCTTGAAGCCATTCCCTCTAGTCCTATCAACAGTTACACAAGATAAGAGGCAGATCCCCAGTTCACTACAACCTCCCTTCAGATAGTTGTAGAGAACCTTGTAGAGAACCATAAGGTCTCCCCTGAGCCTCCTCTTCTCCAGACTGAACAATCCCAGCTCCTTCAGCCACTCCTCATAAGGCTCGTGCTCCAGACCCCTCACCAGTTTTGTTGCCCTTCTCTGAACACGCTCCAGGGCCTCAGTGTCTTTCTTGCAGTGAGGGGTCCAAAACTGGACACAGTACTCAAGGTAAAACTGGACACAGTACTCGAGAAAGTCTACTTAAAATATTAATCATAATTTGTCCATTCACTGTTTTCTATAAGATGGCATGCATGCCAGGATTTTATAACTGTGAAATATTCCCTTCAAGAAAGACTAGGCAAATGAGTTGCAGTTTGATGCTGCACAACGATGTTGGTTTTGGCACAGTTGCAGAAGTGTGGTATGGCTGCGAATAAGAGAAAAATGAATCCATCCCTCCATGCTGCCATGTGACATCTGCAAGCTGATAGGAGCATATCACTCACCAGAGAATGGAAAAAAAGCCCTATGACAAAACAAAGCATTTGAGGTACAAAAAATAGATTGAGAAAAGATGTATTTGCTATAGTAAACTTACTCAAAATTGAAGGATCATACTCATATTACAGAAATAGTAGCAGTACTGTTTTTGCTGCAGCAAAAACCCTTCTGCTGAGATGGTCTGGAATACCTTGTGCAGCTCTGGTTTTCTGTGTTCAAGGAGAAGTAATCACAGACCACAGCAGGATCAGAGATGCCCTATGAGGAGAACCATCATGGAGCAAAGTCAGACTGGAGGCTGAGGAGAGAGATTTCTGACAATAAGCATTGGAGCAGACAACATACTTCCCTTTGCCCTTGCAAAAAGGAGGACAATTATGAACAAAAGCAAATGTAAAATACAATGATATAAAACAAATATAAAGGGTGCTATTTGAATATGAGTCAAAAGGGCAAAAAGGTCAAAACAGTTTAAATCTGCTCTCCACTAAACATCCCAAGACAGATGGAAAACATAATTTAATATGCTGTTACCCTTTTTTCTCCAGTACATTTCACTTAGGTCTCTCAATATGCATTACGCTAGATTTATATTCTTAGTTAAAGAGTCATATCTAGTTTAGAGTGAAGAAGCAGCAAAATACCTGCCATGAATCTGTGCAATGATGTGCTCAATGCAGAACTGAAAGCTGAAAATCATCTATGCCAACTTTTAAAATTACTGTTGTGTTTACAAATGCTATAGCAATGTAGGAGAATATGATTTTACTTCTCAGGATTTCCTGTCCTTACAATGGGAAAAATATCTGATATTTAGCCAAGATTTTGTCTCCTGGGGCTTGTACATGCAGTCATGTCCACAGCATTTGAACATTTGGGTGAACACTTCCAAGGCACAGCACAGATGCCAGTGCAGCTATGTGCTCATACCCTGACCTGTTCTCTGTTATCTTGATGAATTTCCATTCAGTGAAATGAAATGCAGTTTTGGGGTGGAACATAGCAACTGCTTAACTGCACACAAAAACACTCTCTAACAGCATAATATGCAGAAAGGAATATGAAGCTGTACTTAACCTTTTCCTAATGTGTTTCTCTGCAGTCATATTTCTTATAAAGTACAAAGTTAAGACCAAGCCGCACCTTTTACCCTACTCCATATGCACAGCACTGCAGTTCCTAATGCAAAACATGGCTAAACATGCTTATGATAATATATAGAGGTTAAAATAGAAGTAACAAAGATAGCGGGACACTTCTGCTACCTACAGTACTCTGATAGCTGAGTATTTTCCCTAGGAGACAACCAACTAAATACCTGCACAAAATTATATTCTGAACCTTTTCTTTCTGAGACCCTTCTTGAATCAACAGAATTTCAGAATTAAAGGCCTATAAATTGCAAACATAAGATAAAGAAGGTAGGATTTTAGCCATCCTGAGCAAAACAAGATGAATCTGACCATTTGTAGAATGTGACCATCTTTGGAAATGAGAAAGATCTTAGGATATTCAAAGACTTATCATGTCACGTTTTGAAACCTTGGTAGCTTGGACCTGAGTTAGCTCCCAGTCACACGGAAAGATTTTGTTTAAAGCTGAAATCCTTCTAATGGTAACTATTTGAATCATTAGACAACTTCCTGTCAGGAGTGATGAAGACTACAAACAAAAACTAAAACTAAGATGTCAGAAATATCAAAAAGACAAAAGAGACCTTTGGCTTCATTCTGCTTTTTGAGATCCTTTCATGAAAGTGATCACAGAAATGCAAAAAGGTTACAAATATTAACTCTAAAGTATAACATAGTAATGAGACTGAATTGAGAAAAAAGTAATCGCTTGTTGTAGGTGAAGAGCAATCCAAAGCTCATGGGACTGCCTTTTTGTAAATGCCAAGGCTACTTCTAATGAGGGAAAATTAGAGCTAGAAATTATTTCTGCTGTTGTGGGTTTGTATCAAAACCAGCAAGGGAGAAAAGAAGTCTGAGTCCTCTCTTTACCCAGCCTTTACACCAGAAATACTCAGAGATCTCTTGCAGTAAAGAAAGGCCACACATGTGATGGCTTTTGTATTCTTTTGTGGGAGTTGCTTCCATTCTCTGAGCCTGCCTAAGAGCGTGCCATTGTAACTGCCAGCTATGAAAGTGGTTTGCTGTGTCTGGTTTGCTACATGGAGCTGGAGCCAGTATTCTGCTTGCTGTGAATCTGCCCTTGGCAGAAATGTCCACTAGACTGATAGAAATTGGCAAGGGAAATAGCTAGAAATCTGTTGGATAGGTCTAACCTTCACGCTGCCTCTGCTAATTCAACACACCAAGTAATATCTATTTGAAATAGAGCCAGTAAAGGATTGCTTTCAAAAATACAGCCAATAAGACTCTCACCTCACTCACAAAATAATTTCACATGATTAAGTCTGGATAAATGATGTTTAAAATTACAGTTCTATCATGGACACCTCCCTCTACACAATCCCTCAGTTGTTCATTCCTCTTGATAAGAAAAAGTTCCAAATGAGAAATACACTAGGTAACCTGAAGCTTGTGATTAATGAATAAGGAAAAAACAACAACAACAAAAAAAACACCCTACTCTTTTCTCAGAGGACTTTCTACCACCATGTCCTTTCTGTATTAGTTTATGCATTGCCCTTTTTTTTTTTTTTTTTTTTGCAAGTACAATAACTGCAAGGCATCACAATGACAGAAGCAAACATTACAGCATTCAGATTGCAGCAGAGGCATAACACGTTAATTGAAGTTATCTCTAGGTATTGCATGTTCTGGAAATCAATATGAATTATGTGATACAAATGTCATGTCCTCCCTGCAAGAAACAATGCTTAATAGCCAGAGTTGGTCAGAGAAAAAATATTTGATGGAAGATTCTTTTCTAACTCTTTGATTACGGCACTGGAAACATTTCAAAACATTTTTTTTGCAGCATACGTTACTTCATGTTAATGAAACTGCCATTCAGCTGAAGTTATGCATGTAGTATGTGATGAGGTATGCATAATATAGAGATTAAAACCATAGACATAGCATACATTCTACACATTTTATTACACATTGAAAATATGTTACAGTAAGACCAGATTTCTTTCAAGGAATAAAACATTTAAATGCAAGTTTCGATTTATATGTTCTTGTATAAAAACCAAATAACAAAATATCAGAATTTGCAGAAGTGACACTTACTCAATGAGAAGGAAATAATTGGGTATAATGTGAGGTATTATGGATTAACATCACATCCTATCAATTCTCTGTAGCTCTTGGCCAGTGCACATCTTGCACCCCTCCTCTGTAACTAACTAGAACTACATGAGGAGAGGGACAACTATGGTAGTGTAGTGGGGAAGTACAGTCCTAAACTTTGATGCTTTATTAAAAGTGAGAGAGATGCATCCAAAGATACTGGTCAATTGAGTAAAAGCTTCATTTTTTTCTTTTCATACAAATAACATATAGCATATATTGTTCATTTGGATAGCATAGAGCTACAAATGAAGGACATATTTCGCATTTGTTCCCATTCACCATACATTTAAAACCGATCATATGCCTGATGGCAGAGATCACTTAATTTTGTATTATTTGGTACAATATCATGAAATACAGATAAAAATTCAAGGAAGACAGTCAAGTGCAACAATTTGCTTTGTATCTGTGATATCACGGTGTCCAGAGTTTTTGTGAAAAATGACATAAATGGTATTTGTACACCTGAAGTCTTGAAAAAGCAGATGTATTTATTTTAAATGGAAGGGGAAATAAATGTGAAAAAATGCTTAACGATATGAGAATAGTTACCGAATGTGAGGGATGAAATGTGGAGCTGCCAGAATAAGTTTTCTGAAAAAACTCAAATCTGCTACAGTGGAAAAGCTGTCTTACTTATTCAACGTGATATAAGGCTTGCCTTGGCAACAAGAACAAGTACAGAAAGTCAATATGACAGGATTTCCTCAGGTGCAATATTACACGTATCAGTTCTAAGTGCCTACTTCTAAGTAAAACTGGCAACTATAATAATTTTTTTTCTTCAGAAAAAGGAAACAATTTGACTCTCCATTAGCTTGTATCAACATAAATGAAAATTGAATATAACAATCCCGTGAAAATTAGAATGATGCAAATAAGTGGATAATAAATGAATATTAGCCAGTAGGTCAGACCTCAAGTTAAATTTTTCCCCCTAAAAGTACCTGTATGTGCCCCCATTGAGATGAAAGATCTTTTGGATGTTAGCCTAACTTACGTAGACCCAATAATACATTTATATAAATGAGTGCCAGTATCTCTCCTAGAACACTATGGGACACCCAGGTTTTATGATGTAAGCCAGAACGACTGCAATGCAGCTTGCTTTTGCACAATGCCCTTGTGATGCATTAAGCACAGGGAGAGGTGGGCTCAGCATCACAGAATCACCTCACACTTGGATGACTAGGACCTTAATCGCCTGTATTTTCTATCTTTGACACAGAACAGGCTGTTTTAGCACCTCCAGACATTGGTCAGGAGCTCTTATAAAGAAAATTATATTCTGATTGTTCATCAGTTAATAGGAGAAACAAAATTATCAGAAAGTTATTTAATGCCTACACTTTTAAAACATTTTTACTTTGACTCTAAACATTTTTTTTTTACAAAGCTCCTATTATTTCCATAAGTAGAAAGGGCATTAGAAAGCAGGTAAGGACTGTGCAATTTCTGATGCCCTCCAGACCCCTTGCTAGGGTCATGTATGACATGTTACGTATCTCAGATGATGTCTGCTTTTCACTAAAAGCAGCAGACAATGAGGCTTTGGGGAAACGTGTGAAATGCAACACCACTGGAAATGACACAAGGCAGGAAGGCCACCTTTACTGCTGCCATCAGTGCATCAGCAATCCGCTCTTCTCCCTCCAAAACCAGACCATAACTTATTTTTGAGGACTAGTGTCTGCAAATCAGCTAGGTTGATAGATTTTCCTGCAGTAGCAGAGGAGAGCAAGAAGAGAAAGTGGTCCACTTTCACTGTTGGGAATACTAAGCTCACAGGAACTAGTTGGAGTGGCATCCAGTCTTATGTGGGAAACAGAGGGAAAATGTTATACTGGTTGTGATTTTAAATCTAGAAAGATTAAATTTATACATTTTTTGTGCCTCTTGTGTTTATTCTTTTCTTATCCTTTCTGAATGTCTTCTACATTGTTAGCACTGAGAGCACCCAGTTAGGCAAGGACAAATTTTAGGTGCCAATTCACTAGTATTCTTGTTTTGTTGAAAGTTTCCTCAAAATTTCTTCAAAAGTAATTCACATTACATCTCTGCAAACTCAGATCAGTTGTGCTTTTTCTATTCATTCCAGTGTTATTTCCCAAATTTTGGAACAAGCTCCATTCCTTTGTACTTTGTAAAGCTGTTAACACAAATAGGCACAGGTGCATAACTGACAAAAGATTCTAAGTGACAGAGAAACAGGAAAAAGTCTCTGTTCAAGACCATTTCTATGGAGTAATTCTTGCCTCCAATAGTGAAATGTCAGCTTTCAGTATTCCCTAAATCAATGCACATCTCTCTCTCTCTCTCTCTCTCTCTCTCTCTCTCTCTCTCTCTTCTCTGCGGTTGACAGCCTGAATTTAGTAGTCAGCATAACTTTTTTTGATGTTCTTAGGGGAAATTCAAGAACAAGGTAACTAGCATCATCACAAAGACTGTTCTGAGGGAATAACTGATGCGCAGTATTATTGCTATATGCTTACAGAAATGGTATAATGCATTAACTTTCCTGATATTAAATATATTACATCTTTTAGAACTCCTATAATGTGAATGCAAATATTGTAATGGGAGGGCCCCAACATGACTATGAAAAGAATGAGGAAAAAAAAAAGACATATGTAGATGGAAAATTGAGGTGGTGAAGTGGTGCTACAAAATGCCTTGATAAATGCTGAAAGTCCTTAGTCAATGATTATTAGTAGTCTCCACCTATTGCATATGCCTGGTGGACACAAATAGGAAATTGGAACCAGTCAGCTGGTTCAGCTACCAAAATCCCTACACCAGATATTATTTCAACAACTCTATTTAAACAAATATTTAAACTAGAGCTAAATACCACAGGTTAGTAATCCTTCTGATTTACTGTGATTTTTATTACTGAAGTTCCTTAGAAAACCTTTAAATATCATCTCTAGATTGTAGTAAAATATGATTAAGCTCAACAGCATGTGATGAACTAGTGATGCAAAACAGACATGCAAATAAACTGAAAACAACAAAACAAATACATACATTCAGGAAAAAAAAGAAAACAAATGTATCTACATTTCTTAGAAAAGCAACTACATACAGCTGGTGAAAACAAGCAGGATATAGTCACAAGGAGAGTGAGTCTTTCACTGTAATTCAAAAAACTCTATTCAACTGTAGTACTTCGATTAGACTTACACATTTTCTTGGCTTTAGGAAAACTTCAGCATTAGCAAGAATCCTGCTTTTTGCAAAGTATTTTTTGCCTAAGTAAAGTCAGTAAACAGGTTTTCAAATCTCCACTTATTTAATGGTTTTGCATTGTTTCACTGTGTGTGCGACAGTTCAACTAATATAATGCTTGGGATATTTTTTAAAATTCACAAGAATCACAAAAACGAACAGTAAAAACTTGTTTACATGTACAGTATTCAGAGTTCCTCTTATTATGCTCTAAAATGAAAAGTCTTTGAAGTCCAGAGATGAGTTTTTCAAACTGGACAGTGGAAAGGGACACTGTACCCCAGTGAAATTATTTTATCAAGAAAAAAACAACAGAACAAAGAAGCTAGGAAAAAGACACTCAGCCCCTCTCTGCTCCTTGAGCCAAAGTACAGCCAAGAATAATGTATGATATTATCAGCAAGTAACCGAGGCTCTCTGTAGGTGGCAAACATAATACAAGTGCTGGCAACTCAGAAAACAAATTAATGGCAATTTTTGAATGATATAATGGAAATGTGAGGCCAACTAAAGAAAAGCCAGCAGAATATACACATGCGGGTAAGAATCGTAATACTTAGAAAACTACTTGAAAAAGAAAAAAATCATTAACTCTGTGTGTACTACTGATGAAGAAAAATATTTAAAGATTAAAAAAAAACCATGAATATTCTTGTTTTACACATTTGCTTAATTATTAGTCATAGGAATGTTTCAAGGACCTGATTATTAGTTGCATTTTCAAGTCTAGTAAGCACAGAAATAATGGCTTGTGACATGATACCATTTGTGACCTATATTTTTCTTATTTTTTAAGGCCATATATGGTTCTAGCAGCTGCCTACTGTCTGCCAAAAAGGAAGATGAACAAACAAGCCAAAGTTAATAGACCCTCAAATCTCCTTAATTTGTGGACCCAAGGATAATATTACAGAATTTTATACTTATTAAAGTACATTATGCTGTAGCTGCTTTTGAATCAAATCAATTTCTTCTGGCTCCTTACACATAGTTCATAATGTATTTTAATGTCAGGGACTGACACATTGATGCTTTGCTGAACTCTCCACAGGTGCGAAGCAGAAAGGGCACATAAGTAGTATCTGATTTGCCTTCAGGTTTGCAGGCTTTGGGAAGTGAATAGAAGCATTTTCCTCTGGGTCTTTGGTCCCTGGAGGCTGTGCCACTGCTGTCAGCCCCCAGGGCCACTGCTGCATCTCATCCCTATGTTAGAAAACTTCCTTCCTTACTAAACTGATAGATGAAGTTTCTCTCACATCACTGCATGTGGACAACACCACTCCTGCCAGAGCATCTTTGCTCACCATGCACTACTTCAGCAGGCAATAATACTTAGACACTGTTTTCATATGCAGAACATTAAAAAAATATATATATATTGCCAAAGATATGTCCCCAGACTCACATTTCCGGTTCCAGTCATGAAACTCAGTATAGAGGAGTACAACTCTTTTAAAAAAGACACCATAATAAAATAAACATTTGAAATCACATTTTACACAACTACATAAGTCCCCAATAGAAGGAACCCTGTGAGGAAATGAAACCATTTACTCCCTTCACTGTACCTTCTGAAACTGCAGACTTTCTATAATAACTCTTTGTATAGTTAAGGTTTTGTCTTTGCGTGAATGTAAACCTTATTATTTTTGCTTATCTGATAGACCTGGACTGAAATCTAGTTATGTGTACTAAGAAAAACAATTATCCTGGGCATAAACAACAAAATATCAAAAGGTATGTGTTGTGTACAGAGCAAATAAGACCATGTGAAACTGTAAATGAAGATACGAAAGATCTCAAACATTCAAGAATTAATAACAGTCAGAAAGGCTAAAGAAACTTTCAGCATTCTAGTATATTTAAATACAAACTATCTTACTGGTCAGAAATTATTTTCATATGACTATTCAAAAGACAGAATGATGAAGCAGGATAGGAAATGAAGTGGAGGATGACACAGAATAAGAGGAAATAACAATTTTGTAACGAACAAGATCAAAATAAACACTTTCAATTTTCACCGATCAAGTATTTCTTAAGCGCTGTGACAACCAAAGAATATGATTTACCATGTTCAGCCTTTATAGAAAAAGCTTTACTTTGAAATCAGATTCATTTTCTGTGTACCTACATAGCAGATAATCTGCCAGATGGGAAGAGCTGAAGCTTGAGGGAAGGAAAAGGAGAGCAGCCTTCAAGAGAGGGATGCACAAGGAGGAGCCCCAGCTGCTCTTCTTCTCCCCACCTCGACTCTGTTTCAGACTGTCTAGCTACTCTGCTTTGTATCCAGCAAATTTACCCCACCACACACGCCATATTTCTATTTCTAATTAAAAAAAAAAAAAAGTCAAATAGGTCACAGAGCAGACAAAAAAAAGCATAAATAACTGAATTATATTAATGACTGTTGATAGGAAAAGTAATTAATTTCATATTACTATTCTTAAGTAAAATAGAATCAATGCTAATAAGAAATAAATGAACTGGATGTACCCATTACTAAGTTAAATGTTCATAATATCAGGTAATGGTTCCACCCTACTGTAAATTTATTTGTGATGTAAGATACCAGTAAGGATTATGAGCAAGCACAACATATTTTGAAACACAGAGGTAATAAGAGAAGTTTAATGCACGTGGTAATAATAGAGATTGTGTAAAGTACTTCTGAAGTTAAGCATAATACATTTTATATCTGTGAATCCTAAGCCAACTGCAAAATTACACTTTGGGGCAGGAACTAAAATCTTGCATTGGTATTTCTAATTTGAACTTGAATTTGAATTTTTATTTTACATAGGAAAATACAAATTCATAGAATATTCAGCTTTTTTATTCAGCAGATATAATTTGAGATTTGGTGTTATGGCTCCAGAGGTTGAAATGACTAAGTTAAAACAATTAAAACAGCCAAACCAAATCTTTCTTTAGATTCCATTGACTGTTGACAAGATCAGCACTGACTAGGATACGTGATGCTTCATTTACACAAAGAGAGGCACCTAAATTTATGTCTTAATCTCAAACAGCTTCTAGAAATCCTGTATTAGTTGCACATTAAGCATGCTTTTTCTTATCACTATAAGCATTGTTGGCAGAGATGAACATGCCCTTCTGGAGAAGAACCACACAACTTGTGCTGACCTGAAACAGTGAGATACTATCAAATCACTGTGTGTTGGTGATAGATGTGATAGGCTACCCAATCCAGCGCTGCAAGTGCTTGCAGTGGCACCCCTATAATAAACTTCTGAGGTTTATTACTGGGTCTGGAGGGAAAGATATGACTCATATTCTTACCAATCAAATTAATATGATGTGCAGCTTTAACTCAGGGAACTGAACTGCCTAGGATCCCACTCAGGGATGAACAACCAAGGAACAAATGTATGTACAAGCTGTAAAGCTTCCATTTTACATCCCAGACCTGTTTTGCAGAGCTGGACTTCACAGAAGTAATTTTATCTTTTCCTCATAGACTAGCTACTTTTGTTCTGAAATCCCTGAGAGATAAAGGAGCCTCATTATGCAATTTTTGAGTCACTTTCACCACAAAAAAACCTCATTGTAATTGGAATCATGTCTTTAATTAGCTTCCTCATTTGATATTTGGGATTTCTACAAATTAGAATAGAGATTGAGAATTGCTAATGTTCTTGAATGTAACCTTCCCAAGGGTGGGGAAGGGCTGTAAAAATTCTTGGTTGGTCTTTTACAGTCCACTTCCTCTTCCTACTTACACTATTTATTTGCTAGGTTTTCCCCATTAAAGTTGTTGTAATTTCTAGGTACAATGCAAATTTATATTAGGAGCACTGAACTGAAACACATCTGAATTGTGAAGGCAATGTTAAAAAAAAGTCAAATAATGTAATTCACACATTTATTAAGCTCCAAACCCCCATAACTCCTCACAAAAGAAGGCTAGACAAAAGACTATCATTTTCTGACTATGAATAGTTTTGCACTCCATTCCCAGTGCCCTAGAGATGTACAATCGCCTTTAGCAGAAGTTCCTGCAGCACTAGCTACCCCTCCTACTGGAACATCACCATGTGCTAGCTAACAGGCCTGAACATGGAGATAACATAGAAATTAATTTGTATTTTGGTAGATTTAAAATTACATTTAAAAAATTACAAAGACTGTGACTGCTACAGGAAGGATGGACCTGCTTCACATTTCACCCAGAGTGCGGTGGACAAAAAAAAAAAAAAAAAAAAAAAAATCAAACAAGATAAATGTAAAATTGATAAACCTAGGACAGCTTACTGCCTGTAGCACAGTGTTACTTTCTTCATAAATATGTGATAGAAATACTATGAGGTTCAATTTTCCTAATCTTAAAGTCAGGTAAGCTCCATTTGAACTTAATAGGAACATTCCCACTTGAAATTCTGTCTCAATACTGACACAATATTTCCTGAGTGATATGAAACACATCACATCCTCATAGCTGTCACCATCAAATCAAACTGAGCATTTCATAGAAGCTATACTTCTCTTAAAAGTTGTTTCTTCTGGATTGTGTAAAAATGTTCTAGATCTTCTGAGACTGTATGATTTTTATTTTATTTTTTCCACAAAACAGTAGAGGTTTTACTAAAGTCAAGCACACTAAAGTAATGGAAGAGATAAGATGAAATCACTAAGTAATTCTATAAAGAGGTATTTCAAAGCTGTTAAAATAATGGAAAAATCTGCTATAAATAATGGTGTTTTTTTTTTTTTTTTAAGGCAACACGTTGCTGAGTTACTTCCACTCTCCACTAATAGTTTTTTTTTTTTGTTGTTGTTTGCTTTTCTCCCCCCAGTGTAAGATAATATAATGTTAAAAATCTGAATCGGGCAAAACTGTCCAGGTAGCTAATTAATGAAGAGATACTGTAACTTTTATACATTCTTCTTCTAATGCAGCAGGCTGCTAGTCTTCCTCTGTCTAAGATGCATAGCAGCTAATGTAATATTATGTTTGTTTTTCTAGCCCTTAACAACCTATTTCCTGTGAATTTTACTGGTTTCTAAAATATGATGATCATTCATCTACTACAGAAGTGACCAAACTTTGTACTGAATTAATCACAATATTAACATGTTTACTCATCCTAAGTAAAAGCAAGCTCTTCCTTCATCACAGAGCACTTCAAAATCGCAAATGAGCCACATACATATCTATTCCTTGCCTATTAAGAGTTGAAATTTTGCAATATCCTACTCTTAGGCAAGTCTCTGAAGCAGATAATGGCATGGCAGTTTTCCACAGTCACTTCGCATGAGAATCTTGACTCTAGTCAGGTGTGAACAAAATATACAGTACATATATAAAGACACTCTTTACCTAGGGATAAATTTCCCAGTCCTTTAGGAGCTTTCCTTTATTTCTGCTTTCATTCTTCAAACTGCTACTTCCCTATAACTTTTTCTCCTTTTTCCTAACATACTATCAGCTCTCCAGGATTCTCTTAGACACAGTTTTGCTTTGATCTTACTTGTTTGACCCATTACCCACTAAACCAACTTGGTCATGGGATTAATACAAATTAAACTCATTTTGAGTTCAAAGAAAAGGAACTCATTTTTGATAGTGAATTACCAACCTAGTTAGAATTACATATAAATGCTATATCTTAATACATGTTTTGAGAGTAGCTCATGGAAATACTATACGGAAAAATAAAATAATACAAATAAGAATCTAAAACAGAACAATATTTACATCAGAGAGAAGTTTCCTTCAAAATATTGCAAGAACACTTGGATTTGTCCTTTTTGTCATCTTAACCAATAAACACTTGTTACATCTATTGGAACATCCTAAGTAACCTGAGAGATATTTAATGTCTCCTCTGGGAAGGTGCATATCTTCACAAAATGTCATTGTTTGCTGAATCAGTGTTCAATAACCTTTCCTCTCTGCTGTCCATATTACTATTTTTACAGCAAAATGCCTGGCAGATTTCCATCATCTTATATTTCACAATCCTATCACAGCTCACAATGTTGCTTCTACCATTACCTACGTTCAGTTAACCTTCTTTATGTTGAGGAACAGCCATAACAATAGTGCATCAATACTTATTGTGGATATAGTTCACAGTGCTAATGTTTTACAGTGATTCATTCACAGACTCATCTCACCAAACATCCTGCTGACCTACACAAGGCTTCCTTCAGAAAGACCTTGCCAGCAAGGAGCTCTGGTACAAAAAAGTGAAGTGCTGTTCATATGATGCTGCTTATTCAGTCAGTGATAATTTGAGCCAGAAAAATAGTTCTCTCTTCCACTGCATATACATGCCTCTTATAGCTCACACAGACGCATGTACCTTTAGGATAACAGCAAAATACTGCTCCTTCCTTGTGATTTATTGCAAAACCATGATCGAGCTTCTAGTATATGATAATCTTATAGCATACTTGTATGTGGCTAAATCCTACACACTATATGGTCCCCTTACATGGTCCCATAATCAATACTGTTTCCACCTTGGCCTCAGTTTCTTTTTTTGGGTAATCCATGTCACAACCAGCTTCTTCACAGGAACACAACAGCTACAAGTGACTCTATCATTGGTTCTCATTTGATTATGTATCCAGTAGGCCTTTCTAATATGTGGTCTGTGGGCCATATAAATCCCAGGACAGCTTGTACTGTGGCATGCTGCCTGACCTGTGTCATCATCGCAGTGGCTCTCCCTTGCTGAGTGACCTGGCCCAGCCCCAGGAGCAAATCCAGTGCTCAGCAACAACCAAAACATTGGCACAAGATAATTCCTCTTCACTCAACGCAGCGCAGGCAAGCCAAAAACTGAAAATCCATGGTTTGTAGTATTTCACTGCCCTTACTGTGCCAGACTCCAGACTGGTTTTTACTAGGCACACAGTAGTTGATATCAGCCTATGTCCCATGGCCACGTCCAGGCAGAGCTACACTTCATAGTCTGAACACAATCAAGGTTTTTGCTCTTTCAATGCAGAAAATGCATAAGATGTACAAAGGAAATAATTATTTGTAAAATTCACATTTCAGAAATACTCTGCTTTTGTACTTTCATAAATCAAAAGCTAACCTAAGTACTTTCAACTTAAAAAAGGAATATCTGTTTCTTCATATACTACTAGGCAAGATTCTAGTCAGAAAACTGCACTAAATGGAAAAAAAAACCAAAAAAACTTATAACTGTATTTTATTTCACTTGCAGATGAGTCCAAGAAAGTCTGGTGAGCATCTAGGATCAAAATTGACTTCTTTACTACACATACAAGGCAGAGGAACTTTTTTTAATGGAAACACTGGTGTGCAAGCCACCTAATACTCGCTAGCCCATTTCAAATGGAGCAGTAACTTATATGCTTCACGTAGTCAGAAAAGATTTCTGACTGGAATGCCTTCATCCTAATGGCATAGAACAACTGTCCCAGTCTTCAGCCTCTTACAGCCTTTGTCCAAAATCTTTTGAAATGAAATCACTGTTCAGACTGCAGAGAGCTCAGGCCAGAGTCTCTCTCTATAACACGCTGAGCAGAAATCCTAACTAGAATTAAAATGAGGTTTCACAGACTGTCACTACACCTTGTTGTAGTCTTACAGTCAGGGTCTGCCCCTTTCTTAGATGAAAATCAATGTAAATAATTTTTACTTGAATCTCAGTATGGTTCCAAAAGAAGTATTGTTGTTTATGTTTGTTTGTTTTTTTAAATCAAGTCTCCTATTGGGAAAGTGTTTATAGGGAGGGAAGAAGAAAAAATGCTAGCTTTAAGTGCAGAAAATACTAGGACAAAATGCAAGCCTCATCATAAGCAATGGAAAAAGTGTAGACAATAACTGCAATCCATAGGCTGCCTTTTTTCCTAAATTGTTGCTCTATCTGGCCTTAGCATTGTGCAAAGAGCAATGGATCAAGATTGGCAGTGGAACCACGCCCACTGCTCCAGCAGAAACTCTCCACTGAATGGTGACCAAAAAAAAAAATAGCATCTCTGCCTCCCTGACTTGTCAAATTGTTTTCAGCCTCCCTCTCACTGTTCTGGTTCGCTGAGAAAAGACTATGATATTCCACTTTAGCCTGCTTCAGGATCACTGAAAACAAAGTCTCATTTAAATATGGACACAAATGAACACACTGTCACGAAATGTACTTTCTCTAGCATGTCTCCATCCTATGTTGCTTCCTTGCTTCTTGTCCTTAAGCATAGGATCCTGTACAGAACGGAACTGTAAAACTTTAAAAGGATTTGGGAGCTCTATTGCTGCCCTGGTTACCAAAACAGACACTACAGAAACAACACTGCTGACACCACTGAAGCATAAAATCAACCACTAAGAAAGGCTCGACTTTAACATCTCAACATGGAGTTGCAGCACAATCATGACTGCAATCTTGAACGCCTTCTTTCCATAACTGTATATAAGACAGCATGTCCTGATTCAGGTGCATGAGGGGTACAAAATACCTGAAGTATTTCAAGTCATCACAATGAAGCAACATAACCTGCAGCAACTGAAAATATGGAACAGTGAGGTACTGTATTTTGCCAAGCCTGCATGGAAAACTTCAATTTCCAATGTTTGTAACCTTCAATTCAATTTTAATCTTTTTAATAGATATTCCACTCTCTGTAGCCCAAACTCTCTGTGTTTCATGGCAAGAGAAGGTCATCATCTAGTCAGGACAAGGACTACTTCTTGTGCCCCTGCACCACAGTCTGCTGTATATGCCTACCAGACAAAGCTTTCACTAAGATAACCAGAGGAACGTCAGCTTCTGTGCAACTGCCCCTGTTTAAGTGAACACAGGTTGAGGTGCAGTAGGTTTGCAACATCTGGCAGTGAAAGAACAGTACACTGGACTTAGGTGCTGGGTTCACAGCCCTGTATACAGCTATGCCAAACTGTGTTTTAAGATGCTACTTTCCTGCTGCGCCCAGAGGTAAGCAGAAAATGTGCTAAATGTGAGCTTCAAACTGTTGGGCCTTTTTCATATTTCACTGAATCGATTCATTCCTATGTGCTTAAAAGCAGAAATAGATCCTTGCATAACTGCAGTGTCCCTTGCAGTCCCTCTGGGTGTTATTTTTGTTGCATCTTCAGCCAATCTCATTGGAGCTCTCAGAGGAGTTCAGTTCCTACTGACTGTGGAAACACCAGAATGAGAATTGATTAGCAAAACCTATGCAAGCACATCTCTGGCAGGAGTAGACTATTTTCACAGTATATTTCCACCCTTTGTCAGCATCAGTAGCATGGATAGCAGGGGCCAGGTTGCTAAGATCTAAGATAATGGGACAAAACCACAAAAAGGTGGGGTATAGAGACTCCAAAGATTATTTGTGGCCTGGAAAACAGAAGTTTTTCCACTACTTCTTTAGTGAACAACTGTATGCAGTAGCATAATAATCTCAGAATTTCCAGGATAGCATCATGAATTCAGACATTTTTTTTCCCCTGAAGCCTGGACATACAGTCACTCAGCAGCATTCTTTTAGCTAACAAGTTTCCAGGTACTTACTTTGTAAATAGTATTATTTATAACATTTACATAATAATTGTTTCATTTTGTTTACCTTCATTAAAACAAACAAGTTAAAATAGGCTTTTCTGGAAAAAAACAGAACCAAAAGAAAATGACAAATCTCACTCTGAAATGAAATATAACTCAACCTTGACAACAATGGTCATAACAGCTGCCCCACCTTGAAATCTTATTTTGAAAGATCTCCAAGGATTCACACAGATCAACTCAGTGCCTTATGTCTGAACCACTGCTTTTCTTTGAACGTTTATTCAGTACTGAACCACAGTGAAAGAAATGAGGTAGAGAAAAAGAGCTCACATTGCTTTTCCACTATGACTTTTAATATGGAGCATGAGCCCTACTGCAACTAATATTAATAGTCCTTTTCTATTTTTAAAAGAAAAAAAAATCCTCATTAGTTCTACATACTTACTACAAAGTGCTCCAAAATGCGCATTCAGATTTGTCATCTCTGCTCATGTAACAGAGCATGGTAAAGGCACCAAATTCTAGTACTGTCTCACTCAACGTTTGAATTGACAAATTATGTAGAAGATAGTGCTTTTCTTGAAGACTCCTTTCATGAACACCTGAAAATATCAGCAGGACTCTTACCTATGGAATGTTCTTAGTTCCTGGAAACTCACTCCATTTTTGCAAAGCACCCTCTTGCCACTTTCTGTAATAAGAACCAATGTATTCTGGAAATAGCAAAGCACTAAGCATACGCTCCAGAGGTAACAATTTTCTTTCTCTCTCCTTATGTCTAACCCTAGACACCTGCAGTATTTAGAAAGCTTTGGTGTTTTTGACATTCAGATGAAAGTTATCACATGTACAAAGATCAGACAAAGTTCACTTGGAAGGCAACAGTGTCCTTTTCTAGTCTACTTTCTGAACCTAGGTGAAATGAATTTAAAAGGAACCTGCAAAGTCTCTATATTTCATCTAAAAATTAACTATCAGAACAGAGATCATTTGCTAGAAGAAGGGGAATGACTTGCTAAGAATGACTGAGAACACTTTGATGGGAGAGACCAATCAGCGTAACAGTGCCCACCTGTCAACATCTGCAAAGTTCTATACGTAAGGAAAGATGTCTTTCCAATCAGAAATGTCTGTGATAGATACAAGTACAAAACAGAAGACAACAGGCTAATAAAAGCAAGTCTGTTCACACTAATGAAGCTAAACGATTAGAGCTGGCAGAGATGAACTCTAAAGGAGACTGGATATTCCAGTAAGTATCTCCAAATTTTGTACTATTTTTTTCCTCTAAATACAGTTCTTTACTTTAGTTGAGTACCCTAATCTGTGATAAATGCACATATATATTTTATTTTTACATAGTTGCATGTGGTGTTCATGCACTTCAAAAATGCCACAGCATTAAGAATTTGGACATGATAGCAAAGGATAACATAGAAATATCATTTAATTTTTGCTTAAGAACATACTCTTTCTCCCTCTAATATACATCAAAGATAGTTTACATAAAGCAAATTGTTTCATATTAACAAGGAAGAGTCTAAGAGAGGATTCTGGCACTTAAGTGAGCTTAGCAGTTAGAGAATTAATGAGCTCTCTCTGACTTCAACCCTAAGACTCTGAAGCACTCAGAAAACATCAGAAAATAAATTCTGTGCTCAATAGAGAACACTTGTATGAGTCTTAATTTTTAGCAACTATACCCCTCTGGCACTGTCCTGTGACACTTACAAATGGGCAATTAAAGGGGAACTATACAATGAGCCAATTGGTTAAGTGTAAATTTCTGTCCTTTTTAGCCAAAGAGAAGTCTGTGTGAAATGCAATTCTTAATTAGAATTACTCAGCTGAGGACAATTTCAGTAATTTCTTGAAACACAAAACATAAGAATTTCAAAAAAAGGACTAAAGGAATGGCAGCCAGGTTAGCCTAGCAGGTGGAATCTGTGAATATAAGACATTGTAAGCTATAAAAATGCAAAGTTTAAGAAAATCTCATTGAATTCAAAAAGAAAAAATTGAAACAGGTTGCTGAAACTCCACTGACAAATTCACATATAAATTCATATCAACTGGACATGGTAACACAAGTAGGTGGGCTAGAATGCTTAGGGAAATTAAAGGAGAGGGAATAATAACTGGAATAACAGCATATAACAGGCTTAAGCTGTATCTTAAATGAAAGTACCCTAAGTATTTTTGATAAATCTCAGCCGAATTCAAACCATGATTATTTCCTCTCTATATACATTCTTAGTTCCTAGTTCCTAAGAGTAAATTCCAATCCCAGTGCTTTGTAAATATTGTAACAAAAAAGTAGTAGTGGGATATAATAAACTCTGGCTACACATTCACTGATGCTATCTACTCTGTAACATTTAAACTGATAGAGAGCCCTGATATCCTTCATCTATATTATTTGGCTTTAAACTGCTACTAAATATAAGAGCTTGTCAAACAGTGTTCTTTTCCGCCTGCTTCCCACACTACACAACATAAGCTCAATGATAGCTTTGTCCTCCCTTTGCAGTTTCTTGCACTCTGCTTAACCTTTCGTTCTTAGATTATAATGCTGATGCGTTTTTTCACTGAGGATTGTGCAGAAGACTTCCATATATGTGCCTTAATTTTTAAACATCCATTTGAAGAAATACACTAAAAATACATTGGATTAAAAGCAATTCCTGTTACTGCAAATTATGCATTTTGAGTTTGATACTACAAAATAAAAATATATCCACAGCAAAGACAGCAGTCCCTAAATATGGACATGAATTTCAGCCGTGGTCAAGAAAACATAATCAGTTCAATGCAACTGAAGCCAGTGTCTCTTGAGAAGATGAGACTGTAGGAACATATGAACTTTATAAAAGGAGGCACACTGTTAGAATCATAGAATGGTTTAGATTGAAGGGAACCTTGAAAATCATTAGTTTCAACCCCTCCTGGTTGCCAACCATTAAATTAGGCTGCTTGGTCCTCTGAAGATAATAAGAATCAGAATCTCATGAAAAGTGTTATGATGGAACAGAAAAAAAAAAAAAAAATCCAACCTGGGATGGATTGTGGACATAAGAGATTATTTGAATCTAGAAACAAACAAATGTCTGCTCAGTAGCTAGGTGAAACTGAGAAGGGAAGGATAAATTGAACCTAGTAGGGGAACGGAGATAATCATGTCAGAGATTATTTTTATAATATACATCAAGACATTTTTTTCATGTTGGATATCAGAACGACAGAAGAAAAGCTCAGCTAAATGATTTCCTCTTATTTTCCTTTGTATGTTCACTTGGAACTCATTTTCTCAAATCACAGAGAAAAAAATCCTCAAGGCATATTTCTATATCTACACAGGCTACATGCTAAGGAACTGTTTCAGTAAGACTAAAATAAAATATAGCTGTTGATTTATGTAGAATAAAAAGGAAATTTCAATTAAATATTTGTGTGAAAATAAAAAGTTTAAGGGAAGGGTACAAGCCAGGTTATACAACTTTACTTGTTTAATAGTACTTGTTTAATTGTTTACATAGTTCAATATTCAAATCTTGTTCTGCTAGTCTGGATATGCCTTTGGTGTCCGTGAATAGGTGCCTTAGTCACTTGCTCTCCAAAGAGTCTAACCATTACACAAAATCCTAATCCAGTCCCCTTTAGGGATTTGGCTCTATTAACAAAGAAAATAAGATACACTTCAGCATGAAACTTCTATTGATGCTGTTTCATTTTATTGAGGCTGCCGCTAAGATGACTACTTTGGGATTTCTGAGCCCACACCCTAGACTCTATCTTTTCAGGCAGCCACTTCCCCTGCTAAAATCCAGGCATTATGAGTCATCTGCCTCTATGAGACAACAAATGCCTCTTAACCTTTTCCCATCTGAGAGAATTACAGCAGAAGGAGTTGTTTAGGCAAATTCTAATGAACTTTTAAATCAGAAGCAGTGTGTGGGATGGAATTTGGTCCTAAAGGTCTTTTGGAAACATACACATTAGAAAGAAAATGCTAATTGAGCTGTCAATTCAGATCACATAACACCAGAGAGAATAGTTTCCAAGTCTAAAACAAGCTAAACAGAGTGTCAGTTCTTAAGAACTGATGACAGTGATTTATTTTATCATGTCAATATTTCATTATAATTTTGAAATCTGGGTGTGATCTTGCATTCCTCTTTTATCACTAACAGCAAATCAGTCACCCTTCAAAAGGTGCAAAACCAAGTTAATGCTTTGAGCACAATACATTTTTTAATTTTGCTGAAATGCCTTTATGCTATTACTTGCAAAAGTTCAGAACATTCCCTATAATCACCACACTACTGCTGTGAGAAGCAAGAGACCCCTAAAGCAATTCTACATTTAGGTTGTTCTCAAAAGCATCACCAACAAATCTTTTTCTTTTTTTTTTTTTTTTTTTTCTTCTCAGAAGTCCTTACTATCAGTATATCTGGACAGGAAGAAGATTGCAATAAATATGCTAGAGACATAATTTCAGTCTACAGTGGAAAGAGTTATTTCTCATCTGATGATACACAGGGAAACTTGTATTACCACGTGATTCAAGACATAGCTACAATGGCAAGAGGATGTCTTCCCATAGAGTACAGAACAGCCACACAGTAATGGATCAGAAGTCTAATCAATTATGACACTTTTTTCTAATCTATGACACTTTAATTAAGGGAAGGTATATTTAGTTCAGAACTGACCTGTCAACATAACCATCTGGTAGAAAGGCACTTCTGTTCTTTCGAGAAAACACACAGAACATAGTACCAAGAACACCAATTATAGAACAAAATGATGACTTGTGGTTTATGAAAACTTAGCTTCCAGGGAACTTTCTTACATAAAGAGATGGACATCTATCCTGAACACCCCAGTTTTCTTAGGTAACAGTTAAACATTTGTGAGCTATTTCACATGTATTTTATCCTCTGTTTAACACTGAATGATGCCTCAAAACTACTGAATACTCAGAAGCCTCTTAACACAGTAAGAAGTATTTTTCAGTGACAACCTAAACAATTCTAATCCATCAAATGCTACAAGAAATGATGCATTGGCCATTGGTTTGATCAGTCAAAGTACATAAGCACTGCAGCTGTGTCTGTGACTCTCCATAATCTTGCTCTCCCACAGTTGACATTTGATGTGATTGACAACATGCTTGTGACTGTTAGACTCACGGAGAATTTAAGGATATCAAAAGGCAGGAATGAGAGTATGTGAGCCTCTCACATTTCAGCTTATAACATTTTTTATTTTAAAACAATTCCATAAGATATCAAACAATGTAATGTTTGCTGTTTCATGTAATGGGATCTTGGAGGGCTATTGCTCTCAGTACTGTAGTGAAGCTGAAAAGTAAAGTGTTTCAAAACCTTTCTTAAAGGATGCAACAAAAGTATCTATCCAGTGTTATTTATTTTTACCTTTTAGCAGTTTTATTCTCAGGACAATATGGACACTATTCCCTGCTGTGAAGAAAACCTGCAGCAGTATTGTTTGTATCTATTCCAGGTGTTTCACACTGAATTTTAGAGGTGAGAATAGCATTTGATTTTTATCATTAACATACCTTGGCAGTTATTAGCAGTAATCATCACTGTCGTAAAAAAAGTTACTTGAATTATCTGCAACGTTTAAATGCAACTACAGTACAACACCACATTGTGAGTCTGAGAACTCAAAGTTAAGCACAGGAAATATTTACACACTTACAGGAAGAGGGGTTTAAACTAATGTACGTTATAAAACATTATATTGCTCTTCATAAGCCAATAACCACCTGCGTGACTTGGGGAAAATCTTTGCATCTACAATTTATGTGCCTTACCTCTGAAATTAGAACCAGGCTCTTTCTCTAGCTATGCAAAATAGAAGAAAACAGGTTTTGGTGTTTTTTTTTTTGTTTGTTTGTTTTTTGTTTTGTTTTGTTTTTCTAGTTAATTCATTTCAGGTGAAAATAGCTTACATTTAACTGAACTGCATTTCAGCCATTGTGTCCCAACTATTTGTCACTAAATAATACTCTATGTTGTGAGTCTGAAAATCACTGTGTATTCTTATCTTTATCATTTACAGAAGAACATCAGATGTCCAGATCTTGAGCTCAGTTTGGAGAAGAAAAATGTGGAGTAGTAATGGTTTCGCAACCAGTTGGGTTTAGAACTAGATTTTATTGCAACAGTCCTCAAGCTTCGGGTGCAAATACACTGCAACTGTAGAGAAAGTTACTTTTAGATTAAAATCAGTGTTTATTTTATATAAGTGATGATTTTAATTGGATTTAACCAACATGATAATTTTTTTTTTTTGTACTGGTATTCTGAGTATCATTGTACAAATATTGTGTAAACAATATATATACCTGTATATGTTGTATGCTTGGTAGACTTTTATTCTCCAGATTTTTGAGGGTTTTTTTTGCAAACACTTATCAGGTACTGTGCATTTATTATACTGTGGTCTAAGGATAAGGCTTTGGTAAATACTTATTGCAGTAATTTTACAACGGTAACATGGCAGCATAACTCAGCTTGAAGTTTTCACTACTCTTCTGAAAGCAGATTAATATACATTCTGCAAAGGCTTTCTAACCACAACTGTGTTATTTTAACAACAACAAAAGACCAAAAGTGCAACTAACGAATGACTGAGACTACCATGGAGAGAGCACTATTCATGTGGGGAACATACGTGATGAGAATCGTTAATAGAACTTGTAAGACATATCACATTCAGTTGTATTCATATAAGTACAGAAATGTGGGTAACATACATAAAATGCTAATGAAAATACTAACGCATCAATTCTGTTTCTTTTTTTTTCCTCAGTAAATGGTACATGCAGCTGCAGAAGTATCTTCAAAGGGAGCCGAACTAGATCCCCTAGTTTGGGACTGGGTTCATGCCAGACCCAATTTCAGAGTAATTAAGAGCACAAAGATGCATATGGTACCATGGAAAGAGACCATAGCATTGAAGAGTGGGAAAGAACAGGAAAAAAAACTCAAGCTAATGTTATATTTTTTAATGTTTCTGGAGCCAGCATAGTGCCCTGATAGATGAAGTTCCTCAGGGCAGCATAACAATAATAATAATAACAATAATAATACACTCCTATCTTGTCCAGATGTCTCCTTAAAGCTTTCCTCTGTCATAATGACACAGAAATTAACAAGACAATGTATAGATTGTACATCTGGTGTGGGCATCTTGCACAGTTTTTCATTGTTTTTCTGTGCTCTCTTTAAGTCAATGGAACAGTTCATCATCTTTCTTTCAGTATTTTTATTGTGCCCTGTGCAAGAAAGCCCCTGCACAATGTGTTATTACTTAAAATTAAATTATGCACTTACGATAAGTCAGCCTATCCTACCCAATTCAGAGGCAATCTGATTAAACTTCAGTGAGATCAGACTGGACTTGCTTGGCTTTAAAAACCCTTGATATACATCGCTGTTCTAATTTCAGTCCAGGAAAATTTGCTCTAAAATACTACGTATAGTTAGAACAGAAAATACAAAGTAAAATCAGTAGCTGTCTAAAGAAGTCATTTTCCTCTATACTATAGCTATAAACTCAGTATAGTATGGTAGGTGTTAGTATTACTAATCATGTTTACTACAGCAGAGCCTAAAACCACACAAAAGAGGAGCCTGATGGGACTGTATGCAATATGCAGAGATATACAATCAAAGACTATAGCTATCCTGAAGAGTTAATAGACTAAATAAACAACACAGGCACCAAAGATGAAGGGAGTACAAAATTAAATTTTTTGTAATGGAAACTGAGAACAAAAGGCTGAGAAGGGAAAACAAGGAGGGAGAAGGAGGCACTGAAATAAGGGTCAGCTCAAATGGAAAAGAAATGTGGGAGAGATGACCAGGAGAGATGTTCAGTACAATTGAGGTGAAGAGTATTAGAGGAGACTCAGAGCAGACAATCCGTAAGCAGAGGGCAGAGACAAACCTGCCAAAACTGCAGGAATGACTGAAGCCCACATGCAGCCAGCTAAAATGGCAGGCTGGATTTGCTGGATCCTCTATTTGCTCACAAAGTTTCTTATGCATGTGATGCATTTGGAAACACATTCTGCTGGATGCATCTGAGATAAATGAAACACTGATTTATCCTTGTATTTGTATTCTTACATCATTATGTATAGAGAAGACCACACCATAGAAAGTCATCTACTTCAAATTTTGGAATATGCAATTAAAAAATAAAGCATATATGACACCAGCCTTAAAAATGATGCTGCTTGTCACTCTTTAACTTAACCAGATGAGCTCTACAATCAAATTAAGTGAAATTAGGCACTTCACTCTTGAACAGTCATTACATTATAGATACCCAATATATCTCAAATAACTAGGATAACTCTCTGTCACAGTACAGCTTTGCTGTTGAAAAATTTGTTGACATATTTTCTCTTCCTTAAGCACAGAGCAAAGAGACAGTGAAAATTGGGCTGCACATAAAATCTTCTTAAGCATCAGTGATGACGACTGACAAGGCAAAATTAGTGAAAACATTGGCAGTAGTATTTTGTGTGTTGTTTTTTTTATCCTTATAGTGTCACCAGGTGAGATACACAGCAAATAAGTAATAGGGGCATACTACATATGACTGCATGCAAAGGAGATACTTTCCTAAAGCAAACAGCTGCAGAAGGGGAAATCTCTGACCCCTCAAGAAATCTCAAAGAAGTCTGTGAAGCTTCTCTGGGGGAACGTTTGTTGCAGAGAGCTCTAGTTTAGGATGTGTGTGATATGTAGTCTTTACTTACTGGATAAGTGCCTAACCTGGAAAGCAATGAAAATTAAGATCTGTAGTTCAAGCAGACTAAAAGATGCAATGCTTTCTTAAAGGTATTATAAAATTAAAGAATTACACAAACAAGGGATATTTATTGAGAAGAGATCATTTTAGCTGTGCAGATAAAATTCAGAGAACTTACCATAAAGAAATTATGTAAATCTGGGAGAAAAGTTGTTTTAAAAGAAACTGAATATTAAGAGTAGCTGTAGAAAGCCGATTTTTCTCTCAAACTACTCAAAAGAAAACTGACCTATGATTCATCTTGTGCATTTGTGCCATCACAGAGAGAAAATATTAACAAGATAATCATTCTGAGAAAGAAGAGCACAGGAGTTACTGGCCTGACACTAAAATGGGTGTTTGGAAACTAGTAAAAAGCCATACATTGTAATGGAGTAGAGTCATCCTCTAGGAAAACCAATGAAGGAAACAAGAGATGCTCAATCACCTGATGTCTTACACATCATTCAGATAGACATTTCTTCCTTAATTTGGGATGTTTCAGATCAAACCAAAAATAAGTTGGTGAAATTTAGTGATTTCTCTGTATTAAATGAGGGATATACCAAAACAAATAAAAAGGTGAAGTCATACTTTAACATTTCACAGTTGAGGAAGGTTTGATTTTTTCCTCTTTGATGGTGGCAAAGAGCACCCCAGCTATTTGCAGCTATCTCTTGCAAGTAGAAGCTTTCCTGTTTCTCAGCTTTTCACTGTCTTTCACTTTCAGTTCAACTCCTCTCCATTTATTTATTTTTAATCTTTTTTAAAGGAGTTCCTTCTAGTATGACTGACATACAGCTATTTAACTATTTCATTAAATCACTACCAGAGCTGAGGAGTCTTCTCTTAGTGCTATTTAGTTGACTGTTTTGGTAAAGACATTCCTCTTAGCTAGATTGCAGGAGGGATTGCTTGTTTATTTACTTATTATTTTGTTACCAATACCATTATGAACATCTTCAAATTTAACTTCTACTGACACAGAGAGCAATATTCAGTAGAACAAGAAAATTCTGTATAGTCATGAAAATAACACTAAATATTTTCTGGATTTTTTATATAGTCCTGACCTCTGTTTGCTTACAATCAAAGCAAATTGCTATGGAATCAAATCTGACAGGTTTTCAGACACAGAAAGTAAAGAAAGGAAGTTACTTAGGAGCACCCAAGCAAATCATAAATACCAGCCCAATATCCACATGGGAACTGCTCCTAGGCCCTGTCCTGCACATAACTACTGAGGCAAAGGGCAGAGAGATGAGGGAATACTAAATCATTAGGAGCTTTGGGAAACTGCAGAGCCAGAAGCAGAGTAAATAGTTCAAGTCTTCCAAGAAAATGATCGCAACTGTCGTCAACTCAACCAGCCATAAAACAAGGAGCCTGAAAGACAGATTTATTTTATTTTTTTACCAGACACAGAGCTAACAAACTTAGTAGGAAGTTGTGTTCTATTTTTTACTTACCAGCTTTTGTAAATAAGTCACGTGTAAAAAGTTCTATTCTCATGTAACCTTCTGCTTGTTTTTGAAGGTTAAATAATAGGTAATGAATTATGAATAAGTCATACTCTGTGAATAAGTAATAATACCTACTAAAACGACTGGAATCATCATGTTGATCACAGCATTTCAGAATGAAAAAGCTTGTAATGAAAACAGGATCATTCTGTCCAAAGAACATGAAGACACAAAGATAAGGATTGCCCTGAGAGCAAACCTTATCATAAATCTCTCCAGAGTGAGGTGAAGGAAGCCAGACTCACATGCAGAAGAGAGCCTGCCCAAGGCTCTCTTACCAGCTGTGATGGGAAGTTATCTTCCACACACTCTAGAAACCACTCTAGAAACCTTCTAGACTGCTTGTTCTGTGCTGTATTGAATTTCCAGAATATATCAGGGAAGTTGAAGTCCCCCATGAGATCAAGGACTAGCAACCGCACAACTTCTGCCTGCTTCATTTGTCTCTTCATTGCAGTTTGATAGCCTACAACAGACTCACACCAGGATGTCCAGTTTATTGGCCTTCCCCTTGATCCTACATGGACTCAACTTATTTACTTGGGCAAGTCAGTACCCTTCTTGTAGTGAGGAGACCAAAACCAAACCTGTACTTCAGGTGCAGATTCAAAAGCAACACATACAATCACTTCCTTAGTCCTGCTGGCCATACAATTTCTGATGAAACCCAGGATGTATAATTGGCCTTCCTGGCCACGCTGTTTTTTTACTGGCACTCCTAACTCTTTTCATGCTGGGCAACATTCAAGCCACTCTTCTTCTGTACCACTGCACAGAGTTGTTAATACTCAAGTGTGGCACCTGGTGTTCAGACTAGTTGAATAGCATGTGACTGGTTTCAGCCTATCAATCCAGACTATTCACACTCTGAATAGAATCAACAGTCCCAGCTAGCTTGGTGTCATCTGCAAATTTGCTGAGAGTGTACTTGATGTCCTTATCCTGATCACTTATAAAAGTATTAAACAAAACTGATGCTAACACTGAGCCTTGAGGAATGCCACTAGTGACTGGGCACCAACTGAATTGACTCAATTTAACTACACTTCCATCTAGACTGTTCTATATCCAGTAAAATATACATCTGTGTAAGGCATGAGCAGACAACTTCCCCAGAACACTGTGGGAAAACAGTGACAAACACTTTACTAAAATCCAGGTAACCAAACATCCACAACCTTAGCCTCATGTAAATGGGTCATAGAAGAAGATCGGGTTAGTCTGGCAGAACCTGTCTCACAAATCTATGCTCACTGCTTCTAGATGCAATTGTTTACATGTGCCTCATGAGCATGGAGCATGAGGCACAATTTCAGCCTCCAGAATCTAAAAAGTGAGCTCCTAAATCTCAAGTACAGAGATATTCAGTTCCCATTTTCTTGGAAGCCTTTCAAAAAGGGAGAAAGCAGAGAACATAGAGTGTCCTAAAGAGATGCACATTCCAGCATTCACACAGTACATAAGTTTCTCTAGGCTTATGCAGGGCTTCAAGCTGGTTGCATGTGAATGGTTTTCAGCGTCACTAGTTACAGGTATTACATTTCTGTAATGTTTGCCTTAAAAATTAGTACTTCAGGGAGGCGTGACTTCACTATATCAACAATGAAGAACTAGAGGAACTGCTACTAAATAAATATCCTCTTCAGAATCAGTGACCTTGGACAAGACTTTCCAAGACACGTAGAAGAGAGAGGCATTGTGAACATAAGACCAAACCTTTTCCCTAGCCTTTTTTTCCTCTATTTCCTCCTACCATAACAGTCTCCCATTCCCCTAATTCCTTCTTCTATCTTACAGCTCTGATGATCCCCAATCCCCTACTTCCTTTAATAATACTCTAATTTTTTATTTGGTAGAAAACTATTAGTATACACTATTCTCAGCATGCAATTATCCTCTGGCTAGGAGATGTTCACTTTCTGACTAACCATTCACTTACTGGAAAGAATGCTCCTCAACAAACACCCTGTGTCTGCTTTGCTGCTGAACTTTACACCAGTAGGGCAAACAGCTCTCTGCTATCTGCTGTGTGGCTAAACTGGACCACAAGGATAGGCTTCATCTATAAACTGTGTAACTGTGTTATAGTCATTAGGAAAACACCTATGAGAGAAGAGGTGCTTAAAATGTGCTTAATTTCCTGCCATTAGTTCTGTCTTTGTGAAAGACTATTTGGGAATGCAAATTCAGGCTAGTAAATTCTTGAAGAAGTCTCCTGAACAGCTGCAATCTCACATAGCACATGTTTACTTCTTCCCCTGACAGTTCTGCCTAGTGACAGGAAAACTCGGTTATGAAGGTTTGCTTGAACAGCTCCTCACTTAACTGTGCTGAAACTGGATACCTGTCGCTCTTTCAGTGATTCTTCTGCTGTTCACTTTCCTTTATTTTCATATATGCTGAATGTTGCCAGAGCATCCACTGGATAATTTGATAAGCAATTCTCCTCCTCTCAACTTCAGAAAAGCTAGGAGAAATCTACAGTTTTGATACAGCTAAAAAATATGAACTCATGACATATGAAAAATGACAAATAGGTCACATATTTAGCTGTGAAACAGACTGCAGGGGATAGTTTCAGCACAGCATCTGCTATGTATAAAAAAAGGTCGTGTGCTGGGTTTATTCATTTCCTTTTTAGAGAAATGCACACTTACTCCAACTGATAAATAGTCTGACTTCATTATAAACATTTGGTTTTAATTTTGAATTTACAGACTACACCAATTTCTCTGATTTTCTTCACATCAAATGGGAGAAATGAAATATGCATGAAATATGAAAGTTCTCCCCGAAGCATGTTTTTTTGGTCCAGAGTGATTAGGGTACCATGATTGTTTGTTGTTCCCATGGTTTCTATTTTTCTACTGAAATCCAAATTTGTTTTTGTTATTAATTCAATCACTCTAAGAGAAATTTGTGGAACTTGTTTCCAAGAAATGCTCTTAAAAACAGAGTCATTTGCATTGTCTCACAGGAGATAATTTCAAGGCATTTTAAAAAATATATTTTTTCTATTTTTTTTTTTTATCAGTGATACTGTATTTTAATATTTTCAGAAGAGAAAAATATCTATAAATGCATACTAGTGGAAAAAAATTTACTACAATTTATTCTGGATGCGAGGCTTTAATAGAAACATCTTATTTTAGCAAAACAAGGAAATACACTTACTCTGTATGTATATGTACACCAAGAACATATTTTGCATGCATAGATCATACAGAAACTGATTAACAAGCCTGCTTATACTTCTGTACAGAGCTGCACGAGCACCATAATCTTGCTAAGAGTCAGTGTCCACCCATGACATAAACAGTACAAACTTGTGAGGAAAAAAGCAGAAATTGAAGTAGGAATAAAGGACAAGAGAAAATTATTTCTTGGGACCATTTGATGTTAAATTCTCCATCTTTCGGCAACAATTACTAAAGATGTATCAAACAGAATCCCAACGTAATATAGCACACAGAAGCTGTGCACTGTATTTTGAAAGAAAAATCTGGAGCTTCTTTATTAAATCTGTTCATTTTTAATGACTGACATTGTATAATTATGACTACATTCATTACATTGTTAGTGAACAAAGGAATACGATAGGAATTCCTTACATTAAATTTTCATGAAATTGTGTCTGTTATATGATATAGACTCAGAATTTTTCGTTTAAAAAAATTTGTTTTATTCATATAATTTGTAAATTTGGTGTTTAAGTCCATGTGTTTTTGGCAGGTAGGGATTAATTAGAGGTATGATACCCATAGCAATACAGCACTGGAGAGTTAAATCTGATAGCCACCATCTCACAGGGGCTGCCATAGAGGTCTGTGCACTGTTATTGACTTCTTTTGCCACTGAGTTAGTGCTAATGTGCTGACCGTGAAAGCTGCATGCTCTGGCATTTTCTTTCTGTGTCTCAGCTGTAATTGCTGGCCTCACGGGCTCTGCCTGTACTTGTGTAAAAGTGCTGAGGGTGCGTCTCCTCCTCTTCATGACAGAAGTTCAAAGACATAAATTCCACTTTCACATAAACACCAATAAGATTTACACTGTAAAGCTAAATTACAAACTGTGGTTCACAAAGTGGTTCAGCTTGGGCACAAGGGAAAGCAGTAGCTCATATTACCAAGTGGATGTCAGCTGAAACACGAGTGTTACTGAAGAAACACACAATAAAAGGTCTTGGAAGGCATCTCACCATTTCCATGCTTTATTACTGCTTCAGTGAAAGTCAGTAACAACTGATCTTAAAAATGGATAGTAAATATGGTTAACTGACATCTACTCCACTCTCATAATTACTTTACTTCTGTATGTTAAAGGAACTCCTACAGTGATTAATAATCTTTTCTCCTCTCCCAGGCTAAAGTACCTGCATTTTTTTTTTCTTTAAATGATATTGTATGGTTTGCCATAACCACTATTATCTATAACACTTGATCCGTAGACACATTCCTTTCACAAAATGCCATACATATTTTGGAGGATGTTTAAAAATTACTTCAGAGTATGAATTATACTGTGGATCTTGCTTTAAGTATTTTATTACTCTGAAGGACTAAACCACTCTTCAAGAACTGCTTTTAAAAATTAGCTAATATCTTCAATGGTTATATGCACTGTTTCACCTGCAATTACTTCATCAGGTTTTCGTAGGCTCTTTGATAAAACATGAGATAAAGTCACACATCAGTTGCCAAACTTAATTCACTTAACAGTGAAATTCAGGCAACAGCAAGCAGGTCAGAGGAGACAGACTGCATGAAACACCCACCAGCTAATCACAAAGAATAGTGTCATTAGAAAACAAAACACAGGAATGTTATCCTCTCAGGCTAAGTCAACCAGAGAAGAGTAAGTGGAACAATTTCCACCCTGTACTGCTCTGAACAACAAACTCAGTATTTCACCATAGAGCAGTTTCAGCACTGGAAGCTTCTGAAAGAATTTGTGTGGCAGCTGCCTGAACTCATGGCTATCATTCCACTGTTTACATAAGTGATATACAGAAAATGAAGAGAAAAAAGTATTTTCCACTTGTGTTTCAAGCTCCATCAAACTTGTGTAGTTCTAACATGTTCACTGTGGATATTAAGAACTTGCCTGGGCTTATTAGTATCTTCTCAACACTACTTCAATCTCTACATTTTCATTGGATTAATTATATATACTTCTAAAGATCACAATTCAAAAAATTCCTTTTTGTGTCAGTATCTGCATATGATCAAAGTTCTATATTTTTACCATTTTTAATTAAGAAACCATTGAAAAAAACCTCCAATTTCATTTTAGAAAAGCACAAATGAAGAAAATAGTAATTAGCAAGTTAATAAATTAATTTTGTTTTTCTTTGCATATTTCACGCTAATAGCTTAAAAGCATTTTGCAACTATTCAGTATACCTCTAAGCTGATTATTCCCTATTATCAAGATATTTGCAAGAACTGAATTGCAAGAACTGAAGCAAGAAAAGTAACAATGACTGCTGAAAGTCAGACAGAATGTCAATGGCAGAATGGAGTATTTCAGCTTTTACAGTCCTGATTACCCACCCACAGTCTTCATCCCCCAGCTATACTCCTCTTTCTCTATGAAGACAAGATGATTTACCGCTGTCTTCTTTATAATCAGAATATTCATAAGCAATTATAGCTATGTTCAAAGACTGTTCTTAGACTCAAGTTCCTCTGTAAAACTATTTTCAAGGATGTTAAAAAAAAAAAGCACGTTTTCACAGTAAACATTCACTCTATAAGGTTGTTCCAACTCTATGTAACACATGGAGTTATGCAATACATTTGCTACTAATTTGATACTTTTAGGACCTTAAGTCCACTACTGCTGTGTCTACAAAAAAAAAAAAAAGGAAATGCCAATGCCTCTTTACATTTTACACTGTAAGCTCTGTAATAAACATCAAAGAAAAAAAAAGAACCGAATTTGGACAAATTTACCTAAGCAAGTGTAAATAATTCATGATAACAGAGAAATTTTAAAGGGTCATACACGAGAAAGCAGGCAACACTTCAAATCCCAAAGTTATTCTTCTGAAAGGTGTATTTTGGTACTCATTCCTCTGGAACGGACAATAAGATACTGCCTACTTAACTTCAGCCTAAGCTTCTGAAGACTCCAAGGAGACTCACTAGGTTTCGGAGCAAGCTCCTGGTGAACAAAAAGGGAAAATAAAAGCAACAGACAAGTTACTGATCCCTGCCTAGTAATAATTGATGTGCTCCATGTTGTTTTAGCAGATCAGAACCCCCACTTGTATTTGTAAGGAGCTTGGATTAGACTCTGCAGGTCTAGGTGCTTCCCCTCACAAAGAAAAGGAAAATACTGGGGCATCTTTAAGTCAGTTGAACTTGGGCACATGTTGAGGCCCTGCTGGATCAGGGTACAGAGATAAGCTCACTTGCTCCCAGGATGCTCACAGAGGCTCGTGCTGGGGTTCCAGATGCATGGCAATGTCACCAGGGAGAAAAGCTGAATAGCATCATGAAAGCTGATGCTCTGGTTTCAAAGAAATAAATGGCAAAAGCCGTCCTGGATATCCAAAAAGCCTCCTTACTCACCTTTACGCAAATAAACATGTCTGTAAAATAAGCTAAACTGTGCTGAACTTCCATATGACAACACAGTGATCTGTTTCTGTCCATGGGTATATAAAAAAAACCCTCTACCATAACATGACTATCACTAACTTTGCAGAAATTGATATGAAACTGCATGAAAGCTATACACGCACACAAATTCTAAAAGTTATATGAATCCTGCTAAATTCACAGATGGTGCTTTCTCTCTAATAGATCAAAATGGCAAATTCCTTAAAATCAAAATTAATGCCATTAAATGACAGCACAGTCAAAAAGGAGATTTAATTTTCTCCAGATGAGTTTACTCATTTTCAAAAGAAATCAGGATTTATTTCAGATGTCTGTAATAATATGACTTAGGAAAAATATTTCAGATGGGAAATAGAATTTATTGGTATCTGCATAATGAAGGAACAGAATTATTGTTTTCAGTGTCAGAATGTAATAATGAGCTTATTTCCCATAAGAATTTCCCTTAATAACTAAGTTGATAACCACAGATATCAAAAGTCATGAAATCAAATTTTCTACTTAAGGTCAATGTATTTTCAATGTGAGTAAGCTTTGTTTTAACCTTAAAACAACCTTTTTTCAAATCCAAGGGTAAAGTGTGTAACTTCATTTATTAGAAAAAAAGTATATTTGATTTCAGATAGAGAATATATGGCTTTCTCAATCTATCCAACTTCTGCTCTGTTTCCCCTGTGAACACTGCACATCCATTATTCCTGCACTGTGGACTTCTGTTCCATTTGAACATAAAAACATAGGGCCTGCACTTCAACTACTGGCTTATGAAACTACCCCCTTAACACAGTTCTAATTAAATGTAATTAAAAAAAATAAAAGAGTGATACCCCAGATTTAGCTGTTACCTGTCACTATAAAAACTAGTGGAGGAATAAATGCAAAAAAAAAAAAAAAGTGAAAATTCTAAATACTTCAACCCAAGAAAAGGTTTACAGAGAATGAAAACTTTCTAAGGTGCTACTAAGGAATCCAGAGGATTTTTATCACATTGAAATTTTATAAATTTTATAAATTGCTAAAATCTTTGAGCTCAGCTGGAAATAGTCCAAAATCTTTGTCAGGACTCAAAACAAACAGAATTAACCTCCAATTTCTCCACCACCACCAGAGTCTGTTTGCAGAAGAACTGGACCAATATGTATTTAAGTCACAGTTAAGTACAGTGTATGCACAGGAAAAGTATATAAGAATAGCTGAGGCAAAGCAGAGATATAAGAGGACAATACACAATAATTATAACCACCCTTAGTTATGATTTTACTTTTACTGCATGTTTTTCCTTATTTTTTTTAATGCAATTCTTTTTCTCATATTTAAAGAAAATGTAAAGTGACTCTTAGCCCTGGGGAAATCATCTCTCAGGAGATGACACATACGATGCTGAGAAAATATAATGAAGAAAGAGTCCCATGAGATTTAAAATTCAAATGTAATTTAATTGAAAAAGTTGAAGAGCAGAGGAAAACATCTTCTTCCCAAATTATTTCAGCTTCTGCTATAAACAAAGATGAATGCTTCTCCAGTTTTAATCATTAATAACGTTGCTATAAAGTATAGAGAGTAAAGTTGAAGTATACAAAGCAAAATTAAATAAACAAGTCTGATTCCTCAGTAAGCTCCAGTTGTTTAACACTGCTTATGGTGAGGCAGTAAATCCAGCAAAACCATGTTGTTAAAACAGCTTTATGGCTGTTCTGCATCATCAAACTGGCAGAGAGAAATTCATCATAACAATGTAGCACCAGTCAATTTGGAAAACTTCCTATCCTTCATCTCTCCGACCTCTCTGCTCTTTGAGCCATCGTTCAGATGCATTTTCTGAAAATTTGCTTGAGGTAGACATCTGAACAGACCTGTGCAGGAGCAACTCGGCACTTTACAATGGCTTAGCTACAGGCAGGACTACAGCTTCCCCTAGCAATTTCATGGTATTACTCACTAGTTGCCCTCCTATTCCTCTTACAGCCCACATTCTTACGTTGTTACACACCCCTGAAGCACCCCCACAACATAAAAGCTCCTGTAAACCTAAGAACATCTCTAACCCTGACACCCTGGTTCTATATGAGTTCCTAGCTTCAGGCCATCACTGTGCCAGGGTAGGAGTGGGATCAGGGAACGTGAGATGTAAAACCTGACCAACAAATCTAAAGCTGGGTTATTATGAGCTGTAACAAGCAACAGCAACAACAAAGCACTCTAAAATCTAACAGATCCATGATGTCTTCCTGCAAATTATGGGATACTGCTCAGCAAACCACTTAACCAGCCGTTGCTTCAGCTTGGCTCTGAAGCACTTTAGTACATCCCACTTCCAAATGAAACCTCTCTTACCAATACTTCACAACAGTTCCTGGCAAGTAAGAAAGGGGCATCCACTTAGGGACTATGCAGTCAGGGTGAGGAAAGATGCTGCAGATGTAGCAAAGGTGTTCAACATGCTTCAGGCCCTTTTTACATCCATGAAATAAACCTGCAGGCTCTCAGTTGAATGGAAGTGGTTACCCAGGCTATACTTGCATCTGGCCAGCTGCCAGGCCAATTTAGAAGAGGAAAGCAAAAGTGAACCTAATTACCCATTTATTTCTCTTACAGGGGGTGCATTCCATCTCACTGCAGGTCACAAGATAACAACATGACCACCTGGCTGAAGCTCTGCATTTTCAACAGCTCCCTTCCCCTTACATGTGGAACTATCTGCTTCATCAGTACTGTTCACATCTGTGTCCACAGCAGAAAGTCAAAGCCAACATTTCTTTACACTAAGATGAACTTTCCTCCACTTCAAAACCTATTCGAATAGGTTCTGTTCTCAACTGAACCTTTATAAAATACAAAATATTTTCATTACTTTCTCCATATGTCTTCTCTTTTATTTTCAAAAGTCCAGAAGAATCTCAGTGTTAGGAAGGTCTGGGAAAAGCATGAAGAAAGTCAAAGTTATAGGATATCCTTGATTAACCATTACCAGGAATAATACATTTAAGGTTTCAGTACAGTTTAGTCCCCATATAAGCAGAGTTAAAATTCAATGGCACATGGACAATTTAAACATCCATCTAGGTTCTGCTCACTGTTTTCACAGTGAAGAAGGTTTGAGCAAAGCTCAGATGATTTATACTTACAAGATAAACAGAGAATGAAGAATAAATACAGATGCAGAAGTGTAAGCATTAAGGTAGATGCTGACAGACTTCAAATAACCCACCTCCAACTTATTGCACCACAGGTTACATGCTTGACACAGTTGGAAATCTGGCCTAGGCCACACAGGAAAAAAGCCTGGAATGCAATTTAGGTAGGAGGAATATCTGTCCTTAGCTTTTAGCCTTTCAGGTAAGATTTTCATTATATTAAGTATGAACTGCTCTGACCAGGTACTGGCAGCACTTCCAGCTCAAGAAGGTAAGTCCACAGCATTTAAAAAAAAAAATCTGAAGAGCATTTATATGTGACTTTCACGTTTATGCATGTACATTGAAATCATTCCTTCCTGCCCTGTTTGCAATGGCTCTGATCACACTCTTTGAAATAAGATCAAATTAAAAGTGTGCATATATGATTCATTTACTTAATTAGCAAACAGCTAGAAATCAATTATTAAATCATCATCTAATTAGCAGCAATAGTAAGCTGTGAGAATTAATCAGCGAGACAAACTACAGAGAGGGATGAGAAAACAAACATGTTCGTCTCAGCACGCACAGAGCCCAGGTCAGCACTACTGAGTTGAGATAGGACCCAGGAAGCTCTGACCTATATTTTAGTGCAGGTCAGAGGTACATCTAGTAGTTTCCGCAAAACTACATCCTCAGGTTCCATTGCAATTACAAGAACAAATGAATGAAAGTTCAGTACCTAGATTTTGAGGCACTGCACCATGTCCCTCCACAACAGAAGTTTAAGCAGTTTTATTTTCTATTTATTACAATAACATTCTATAACCTAGAAGGCATGTTTTGAACACATTCTATCAAGCTACAGAGATAGAAACACGTTTTGTCATCCTGGCCCTGCCATTCCTTCCCCATTCCTTTTCCCTTTTAAATCTTGGCTCAGATACAGAAACATGCAGATGTTCTGATGGATAGGGTGAGCAGGGTACCTACACAACCACAGTTACTTTTGCTGAAAAAGATCAGACCCTTGCAAGAACTCCTAAGGAGTTATTTTTCTGGTAATATTATAATCATAGGCAATATTATAAAGAGGTTCTAAGCCTCTTAATCATTTTTACAATTTTTCTCTAATATTAAAGAATGCATACTGTAAATCATCCCAGTGAGGGAAGAAAAAAACGATTAGAATTTGCATTTCCTGACCAGTATATTGCGTGAGCATATGCATCAGTGCGGAAGCTGGGTGCTGCTTTTGAAACAGAAACTGAACTATCATCAGGTGATTTGATCCTGACAGCACGTTTCTTGTTCAGTTGCTAGAGGACAAAACCAGATTGTTCGATTGGTAGATAGGATGGTAAAGGAATTTCATTTAGGTTCTGTTTTTAAAACATTATTATAGTAATGCAATTTAATTGACATACTTCTAACAAGGAAAATAAAGCATAACAAACACAATTGTTCCCCTTTTACTTTCCTAAAGAAATTGAAAAAAAACCTTGCAAAGATCTTCTGATACCACTGTTTAGCAGTATAAGTCCTTCTGTCAAAGGAATGGATAAGCATCACTCATGTAAATAAGAGTTCAAAAACTGACTATCTGTACTCTTCATAGGTGAAATTATTTATTCTTTTAACATCCAGTGCACAGAACAACTCCCTTAACTGCTAATGTTTATAACTTGATGTGAATTTGGCCTTATGCCACCTCAGTTTTACTGAACTAACACT
This sequence comes from Callipepla californica brunnescens, assembly GCA_023055505.1. NCBI lineage: Eukaryota > Metazoa > Chordata > Aves > Galliformes > Odontophoridae > Callipepla > Callipepla californica. The sequence continues at coordinate 33,691,638 of JALIRH010000003.1, read as the reverse complement.
ATCATAACAGCAAAAATGGCATTAAGCAATGTAACTTGCAATGTTAAACTCATCTTAAAACCTTATATTAATGTTAAAGCCTATCTTAATCAGATCTCTGGTAATTGCAGACTATGCTGTAATACAGATAAGTGAAGGGGAAATTTGGCATCTTTGAAAACCTTTACAACAACTGAACATTACATTCTTTATAACAGGGAAACGTGAGGATATATTTTTAAAAAGCACACGTCTAAGAATACTTGTATAAAGAAAACTTTTAGAATGGTCCTAAAGCCTGCCAGCAGTTGTTATCAAGATCATCAGACCTTTAAAATACTGCCACTATCACATCCAGAAGCAGTAAGCTGGCAATTTGAGCATTCTCATTGAGCATTCTCCATGCTAAACCACATCACAAAAAGCTCTCAGTTAAAAGAAAAGTTCTCACTTTTCAACATATTCTTGCAGAAAATAACTGAGAAAAGTCAGTGTTAAAGGCACTAAGGACCTTGAAACGAAATATGAGGTCTATTGTGAGCACTATATTCACAGTATATTTATGCATTTCCCAGACTACACAGCTGGGGGAAAACTACGAAGTAGAAAATGAAGTGAACATAGAAGCTATTGCCCTTTTTCATAATGGAGGAAAAAAAACCTGAAACCTACATTTTGTAACCTATTATTGACTTAAATCTTTGCCATGTGATAAGCAGGTTTGTAACATAGATGTTTGATTAACAGACTACCTTATTCTCTGCCATGGATTGCCCACGTGCATTTCCTGGATTCCTTGCATACATTTCTGCCAGAGCAGTTTTCTACAATTTGTTTTTGCTTATGAAATGACGCTTCCTACAGAGGACATTTTTTTTTTCACAGGATGAGAGCAATTCATGATCCTATCAAATACAACTGAACAAGCTTCACTGCTGTACCTGAACACTATTCAGTGTTACTGAAAATGTTGGTTCAGGTATAACACTCCCTACAGTCATTAGCACTGTACACTACCGTAAAGCATCCAGTAAAAAAGCTAGATATTAAACTAAGGTATCTAGTCTGTGTTACCCTACAAATGGATGTGCAATAAAATACACTGTTAGGTGTTCTTACAGCTAAAATATCCATGGAAATTCACTAATATGCATCATACAAACACCTGTCTAGATGCAAATTAGGTTTTAACTGAAACATATCAAAACTATGCTGGAGTCTCCCCTTTCAGACATTTCTGAATTTTTATGCATGTCACATAAAATTATCATTCACAGCACCAAGCAATGGTTTGCTTCTCTATTCTCTATTAATGGCCACTTTCTTCTCCTTGACACACCACTGTGCTCTACGGAAAGCACTCAGCAAAACGGTAATAGCTTTTCTTTTTTTCTTTCAAGCACATTTTTCCTCGTTTGGGTGAACCATAAAACCAAGCAGGAAAAAAAAAATTGTCTTGTATGCATTAAGTTATGCTGAAGATCTGAATTCAGATTTATAAAATAGCTAACCAACTCATAAGTTAATACTAAATACTATTCTTATTTTGAAAAAGTTCCAAAGCATGTGCCTGTCTCTTGAACAAATACATAGATTATATAAAAATACATAAACTGTATTATATCACTGTAAACCTCAACAATTATTATGTTAGTATATTTAAAAATGCACAGGATCATTTTAAACATTAGTATTTTAAAAGTTTACAAACAGGTATCAGAAGACAGGCTCATCATTTTCAATTGGAAAACTTTGAAATGCTTTGTGCATAACAGGCATTAATCTTTGGCAACATTTATATGTTTTTCATGTAAACAGAGCTCTCTCCATGTTTTACTTTTGTTTTAAAAATGTTATAAGCATTAATTAATCCAACTACAGCAATATGCTAAATAACAACAAATACTCAAATTGTTTAGCACTTCAGAAATCTCAGCAAGGATAATTCTAAAATCTTGCAAATAGTATTTGTCAAATAAAAATCCCCAAACCATTGCAATTTTGAAGAAAACAGTGACAAATAAACAGACTGACTTCATCTTGATCAGAATAAGTGTTCTTAAAGTATCTTATACCATACTGCAAAATCAGACGCAAGAATAGAGAGTGAACACAGATACAATAAATCAAATGTAAAAGAACAACCTGCTCCCTTAAACCCCTCCTCCTTTCTTTAAAAAAGGAAAAGGAGGGAATGATTTTAAGAAAAAAGAACCAACTTAAATCCTTTTCAGGCTCATCTACTAGAACTGAGGATTATCTAGTCCTCACGCAATACTAAATATGATAAACAAAAAGCATTGCCTTGCTTCAGCATGCAAAGAAAAATTGCTGGTCTTGGAGATGAAATAAAAGCACTATGCACTCCTTGCAGTGATGCTACTGAATATTTTGTACAAACAAGAAACCTCCATAGAAGGAATTCATAGTATTTCAGAAGGGTGGACCTACTTTCACAGTAGTATAACAGATTTCAGGAAGAACCTGTCACAGATTTCCTCTTGGATCCAATCCATTGTATAGTGCAATATCAATAGCATGTTTTCTACACAAAAACAACATGATACCAGTACAGGCCCACACAGCTGTTAATCCTGTAGTAAGTGCTACGTGCTGTTATATTTCTCATGTGCAGAAAATCTTTCCCTCTCTTAACTTTAAGAGGCACCAGCTGAACCCTGCTTAAATACATGTTTTTGGTATACTGGTAACATACCTTACTAGCAGAGGGCAGCTGGCTAAATATTAAAACTGTCAGATGAAGTGGTAAGAAAATGCTTGATAAAGATCAGTTTAATTTAGATTGAATTTGGAGGCCATGTATAGAGAGCTATATGCTTGTAAAATAGCATATACTATAGGACTCAAAGTACAAATGAGGAACAAGCTGTATGCTTACAGTGTTACACTTGTTACCTTATGATACATAGCTTATGTTTCTAAATGTGTTTTGGTCATAGTAAGAGAGTACTTTGAAATTTAAAGTGTCCGGAGTTGTTCTTTGAAAAAAAATCTGTAAACTTTTAATGCTTAAATATAACTCAAGTTATTTTTATTATAAGAATGGCATAAGTTTCCAAACAATCCTCCATGTGAGAAATAGTCACTAAATGTGAAAATAAAACTCCATTTGCCATTCCTCTCAAGCATCTTAAGTTTGCTAAAACAAAGAAAATGCAGTCCATAAAAAAGAAACACTTTCATCACAGCCTGCGGATCAGTGAAAAAACACAGAAACCTCCAATCAGTATTGGAAATATGGACAAAGATCTCTCAAGTCTGAAAACATGACACCCAAAAAGAAGTTTCCTCTATGCCTATTTGTGTTTCCTGGAGAGTAAGAAAAGCCCCAGGATTAAGGGCAGATGAATTCAGCAAAACCTCAGGTTTTATTTTGCCAAAAGAACACATAACCAATTAAAACAACCAGTCCTGACTCCTGCACCTTCCTGCAGAGCAATAAGGCTTTTGCTCCTGGACATTATCACGCCTACTTTCATCTTTTGAACAAATTTCTTTTTGAATTGCAACATTTTTCATCAGCTATTTTCTTTGACAAAGGCTTGTATTATAATATTAGCATCTTCTTTCTCAGTGCAACATTAATATAACTCGCACAGTGTGCCCCAGTAATCAGCAGTGGTGAGGCAGCAGTTATTTTTAAGAACATATTAACTGCATTACCTTAGAGTGAGGAAAAAGTAAATGGAAAAAAAAATTGTTACAATGACCAGTATTTTACAAAATTAGCATAAAGCTTTTGAATATACAGCTACCAGATTTGAGTGCAAATACTTGCGGAAATACAAGTTTGTACAATAAAAACTACAGTAAAAAAACATGCAATTTTCTCCTATGAAATTAAATTTATCAGATAAATAACATATGACACATCTAAATCATATGCCATTTTGCCTAAGTCGAGACAAGATCACTTGTGACAAGTACTAACGTGCAGTAGGAAAATGGAGAATCTGGCACCTATGCAGAAGCACAAGGAGTTCTATGGTTGCTCCTTATTACCACTTACAGCAGTTCTAAAACCAATGACTGGGAATAAACTGAACATTTTTACTCTTTTTGAGGAGCTAATGACTGTAAGCATAAGAAGTCATTCAGAATACCATAAGCACCAGAGTAAATTGTTCAAGTAATTCTTTTTTTTGTGTGTGTGTGTGTGTGAGACAGATAGAAGGTCACAAAAGATTGAACTTCTTCCTGCTAATCTCAATATAATGAGAAATCCAATTTGGATAATTATCCAGCTCAATTGTAAGCCATATTCATCAGGTGTAGACACTACTGCTTTTAATGTTCATTGTAGACTACACATAGTGACAAAAGCTTTGCTAGCCTATGACACAAAATGTATTAATGAATCCTACTTACCTATACACACACGCACACTCTTCTTGTGACAAGAAGCAACTGCACAGAATATTGAGTTTTAAATGGTAAAAAGATGATCTGCATATCATCTTTGGAAGGGAAAATTCTCTCAGGCATCTCACAGAAGAGATCATCAAATATTCAGTATCTCCTGTAGAATCTTTTTCACAATATTTACTAGTTTGTATCAGCAATCTTATAATATGCAGTGTTACAAGTTCTGAAGATACTTATCAACCAATAAAAAGCAGTGATGAAATTCTATTTTGGCTCTAAGTCTCCTTTTAAATAGAAAAATGAAGACAATTTAAATTTTCCCACAGATTTTGTATATACAAAAGTCAGGCTCCAAACTAAACCCAAGAGACTGAAGAATTAAATACTTTCCCAGAAGCACATAAATACTTTGAATCAAGTAACATAGTCACACACTATGTAGGTACCATCACCTCTACTCTACTTTTGAGTATAAGCTGATTTTCACCTCTGAAACTTACATAGCAATAACACTAAAAGCCCTGTATGAAAGCCCAAGAGAACATTCATCCTAGAGTTCCACTTGCTCATTCAACCCCAGCACATGAGGTTTAACAGGAACAGAAGATGCCTCATACCTTCTGGAGCATAAAAATATAAATGGTGACCTGTCAGAATCTATCTGTACTCACTGGTAAGTCCTGAGCAAGGGAAACCTCACTCTACCTTCAGTAGTAATACAGTAAGTTTTTTTTTGAGCAAACTCACAGAATTATTAAACTCAAAATTCAGCTTTAAAGCAGGAAAAAAAAAAAGCATCAAAGCAATAACTAAGTACAATCTAAAGCAAGTTAAGAGATGCAGCATCACACAACCCACTTTCAGAGGCACCTCCACAATAGCTGCAGATTAAAACAGGGATGACATTAAGCTTCAAATCCTCGTGTTTGCAAGAAAATGTTTACGGTTCTCAGAGATGTAAAGGCAAAAGAACCAGCACAAACAAGATATCACAAAAAGAGGGAAAATAAACACGTACCTCCAAGGATCCAGGCTTGCAGAGAAAGAACTCCAAAAGGAGGCAGCTCCAACAAGAGAACTTTCCTCAGTGGCAGTCAGCCCTTAAATGAGGTCTAAGAGGGGTTCAGCCTGGCTCCACCCCTTCTGTTTGCACAGGTGAATTGTCTTCACCTGTGCTCCCAGGGCTAACTGGGTCTTTCCTTCAGGTGCTCAGTCAGTTCAGGCTGTGACACAGCAATCCCCATACATGAGAAGAGGGGAGACCTGTTCTAGGAAGGCTGCAGTTCTCTAGATTTGCAGGTGTTGCTGAACTTTGGTGTTTTAGTAAAAGGCAAACACTGCTGGCAGCACTGCTGGGGGAGCCCCAAACATAATGCTTCAACCCTACTTTTGGGACACTCCTGGAGAAGGATGCACAGGTTCAATCCAGGCAATTGATTTTACTCAAACACTGATCCAGCAAACAAAAGATACATTTTTTTTTTCCCTCCAACTACACTGTGTGCCAAAGGCTGACGTACAGACTGACTACTGCATAAAATTCACAAGCTGAGATGGTGTTCCACTCTGCATGACAAGTATGCCATAGAATGGAGTGACTTTAATTGGCCTCCTGTACAGTGTGATAGCCCGTTTCTATGCACTATCTGTGTTCAGAGTTTAGGTTCTCCGAATACAGTGTAGCACCTAAAATAACAGTTTACAATAGCCAGTGGTCTGCAATGAGGAGCTGGTTAAGATATACCTGTGGTCATGTTCTTCCCAAATGATTATGAATGGTGTCTAAATTAAAGTCAAAAGTAGCTATTTAGTAGAATGTTAATCAATTTGAGGAAATAAATATTTTATATTCATATATTGAATATATTGTATTTGATAGAATAATTTTAAATTTAACATTGATTATAAAATACTTAGTCTGAATACAATTTAGTCCTAATAATGATGTAGTTTTTCCTATAGTGACTGGTCAATGAAAATAATTAACTTTGAATAATCCAGAAACAATTTACTTTCAAAAATACAAAACAGAAAGTGTATACAAAAACCCACAGTAGTTCAGCTGAAACTGAAGGGATACCAATAGATGGATTTGGAGGATACAGAACAATTTCATGTCTTTGGGAAGAATAATTTAAGCAGGTGGAATACATTAAGTATAATTTGGTAAATCTTGAGATTAGGGAATTCTAAACCTTTCCTACTATGAGCAGTGCACAATGTAATGAGTTAAGTTTTGTCTTTCCCTTTGTCCATATAAAGCAATACTGGTCCAGTAAGCTTTTGTTAGAACCATAAGTATTATTTGAGAAATCTACCATAGGTTAGTATCTTTATTCCATACACTCAGTTTAATCACATCCTAAATTTTACAGGCAGAAGAAGAAACTAATTTGCCATTCAAGGAAAGGTAAGGGTATACTAAAAACATTATACACCCATTATAGACATCCTGGTAGCAGTTCTCAAACCAGATATTTTCTGCCTCCTGTGCTGATCTCCAGTTACAAATGAGATAATGCTATAACTCAGATGAGTTTATATAATATCAGGACTTAATAAGTCCTAACAAACAATGCCAGATAACCACCCAAAAAAAATCCCAACAGAAACACTCCCAAAGGCAATGTTTAGGCCAAGTTTATCTTTCATCAAAGTCCAGCAAAACAGTGGTTTAGCTAGTGTTTTTGTAAGTTTAAAAGTGCTGTAATGTTATATAAATACCATCTGGGTTATTTAATTTTTTAATTTGTAATTTGAGATGGGAGAGCAGGAAAGATCAGTAGAGAGAAGATTGTTTCATGTATCAATTTTGTTTTAAGACCACAGCTTTCCCTTATTTGTATCCAGGGAGAAATATACAAGTGTTTTATTCTCATTTAGTGAGAGTGAAAGAGGTAAATATATTCCCCAGAAACTGAATTTTTAAGGCAAAAGGTTACTTGCTATCAACAGATGTTGTATCAAGAGAGGAACAAGATAAATAGGATGTCTTCATTACACAAGAAAAATATGGATCTTGAAGAGTTAAGTACCTTCAAGAGTGTTTAAAAAATAAACCCAAACCTCTAAAAAATAAACATGAAAGGCCAGCTGAATTAAACATAGATGCTCTTCTAATCTGAAAAGGGTCATGTACAAATTCTACCTATTCTTGAAGCTAAGTTCAGTACCTACTTTCTTATTAAACTCTGCCTCACAATATCATAGCACACAATTATGAGGAGAGCTCACAGAGAATTATTCACCCATGTAACTGTATGTAACGTGTCACAAAAGGGGTCTGAGCAGAAGTATTGAAGATACAAGACTGTAGCAGCTGATACACACACTAACCATGTACTAAACTGCAGTCCTCATTAGACAGACAGGAGAGCACTGGGCATGATCATTCAGACAAAAAGTAGGAAAATATAAGTCTCTGGTTGTAAGATCATAGAGCAACTTCAAATTTTACAGTTTGACATTGCAGACTGTAATTAAGAATGTATTCTGGCCAGGCTCAAAATGGCTTTGACATTTTAGACATGTTACAGGAAAGATAACATCAGGCCTTGCTGTGTGTTCCCTGAACTTGACTTTTCAGAGACAATAAAACCCTAATAGAAGCCTGCAAAAATTTTCATGTATTGAGCCACTGCAGAGTAACTGATGTAATTTAAAATCCAATATAATCAATGCCAGTGTTGTTCACAGAGCATGGTGCTGTAAATTAAAAGGAATCCAGTGTATTACCACACTGAAGACTCTTAAGGGATGTTTTCTTTATTTCACACCTACACTTAAGTGTATCTGTAGAGCATGAGATTAACCAAGATATACTTAATGCTTTATTATTGTTTTCTGTTCTAATGTCTAAGCTAAGCAATAGCTATCTGATTCCATTTAGCCAAAAGCTCATTGTTAAATAGTGAGTAAATATGCTCCATAAAATCAATGCTAAGAGTGGTTCTAGAAGTCCATTTTGTTAAACTAAAGCACTAGAAGCTTTAATAGTTACATGGGCAAAGAGACTAGTCTGGTGATGTTGGAGGTTAATGACAGCTGGCTGTACAGCTTGTCTGAGATACTGCATAGATATATACACTGCTAACTTGAACTGAATTCTCCAGTTGTCCTGGATTCAGCAAATCTAAGTCAGCTTGAGGTACTTGAGGCATATTGTCTTAAATTATTACTTTGTTGATACAATTTTCAATTTATCATAGTCTGGCACATAAAAATTCCACATCCTGTTCTGAAAATAAAGCAACAGATGTTTCATAGGACTTCTCAGGATGCCACCATAGTCTTTCCAAATTCCCAAGCTAAGAAGAAAAAATGAGTAGCTCTTTAATTTTAAATTGATCTTTCAGACAAAGTATGAATATAGTTTTTTTTTTAATCAATGCCCTACTTTTCCTCACCTTATATGTCAATGGTATTAACAAGCTTTGCACAATACAGCCCATTTATCTCTAAACAAAGAGATCTAACAGTGAACAAAGAGATCTTAGGGTACTGAGATTCATTTTTTTAATTAACATCATACATGCTAAATTACTCCAATACCTGCAGGTATCTCCTATCTAATTTTAAGTTATTTCTTTCCATTCTATTTGGTAGTGTCTATAAATGCAAATTTGGAAATGCCATTCATTAGTGAAAAATAATAAAAAGTTTAATACAGGCATATGGTACATATTAAAACAGTTTATATCAATAAGAAGTAGGTCAAACAACATTAACTCGTGTCTGGCAACAAAACAAAGGAATAATCCAAGACATCAAAAATGTGTAACAGAGAAGTGGATGTTCTTTTCTGAGAACATAGGTCACTGTCATTTCAAACCTCAGACTTATTTAGACTAATATGTTTATCCTAACTGTACCACACTGAAACTTGATTCTCACTATAGTTCTTTTTGCATATTTCAGTACAGACCCTCAGAGGCATTAAAGTAGTAAATTCCTGAGGAAGCTGTGACAGTAAGGAGAACCCTGTCTAGTTATGCTCCCGTGGGCCTTGAGAAAATGGACTTTCCTGCACTGGTCTGTGGTGCAGTGAACTCACCTCAAGTACCATCTGCAGGTTTGGGCACCACTATATAAGAAAGACATAAAATTGTTAGGATCCAGGGGGCTGTAAAAATGCTGAAGGATCTTTAGGTGTATGAATGGCTGAGGTCTCCTGGTTTGTTCAACCCAGAGCCAAGGAGGCTGAGAGAAGGCCCTGGTGTGGCCCATAGCTCCTCATAGGGAGTGGAGGGCAGTGATCAGCTTAGCTCCCTGTGGCTGGGCGTTAGAAAAGGGTTCTGCACCAGAGGGTTGACAGGCATGGAACAGACTCCCCAGAGGAGTGGTATGGGCCCAAGCTTACTGCAGTTCAATGAGCATTTGCAGAATTCCCTCAGAAATACGGTTTGAATTTTGGGTGGTCCTGTGTGGATGCAGGAGTTGGACTCGGTGCTCCTTGTGAGTCAGTTGCACTTATTATGTGGAATCCACCCTTCTCTGGAAGTATTCCTTTTTCGGGTTTTGGGGGTTCTATTTTTCTCTAGAGCAAAACCTAGATCAAATGTGTAATTTATAAGTGAATCTTCTTAATTTGTCAAAGTCTGGAAGAGGTGATGCTGTCCAAAGTATCAGATCTTGGAATCTTTCAACAGATGTTTAAGCTAAGCAAGAGGAAAATTGCCCAATTCCCAACTCCTCTGAATTCAGTCCACTTTCAGATTAGTCTCTGGCTCAGCTACTTTGGCTAGGTGTGTCATAATGTATTCTTCAGGAAAAAAAACAATGTAGTTTTTGGATCAGAAAGACTACAAATATAATTTAACCGTTCCACCAAAGCAGCTGAAAATCATGCAGGAGATGAGCCTGTAGGAAGAAGTATGTGTGACTGGCTAATCCAATCGCTGGGGTAACTAGCCCTAACTCATGTTAAATAAAGACATCTCCCCTTGGGACCTGTCCTTTTCTTCTTAGAATTTATCTGCAAACATGGAATATAGCAACAGATTTCAAATAGTTTATTAAAAAAATATTTTTAAGAAAAAGAGTTAGAGGCAAGATTTTTCTCAGGTATAAGTACACTAATGAAATGATGCTTAAAAATATAAGTAGCAATTATTACAAATGAAAAAGAAATCAAAAGCAGTTTTTCCAGTAGTTCATTTTCATTGTTTTGATTTGTGTGTGTGTGTTTCTTTATTTTTTTATATTAAAAAAAGTTTTGAAAAAAGCGGGAACTGACTTGGGAATAAGTGAGATTGCATTTACTATATTTCCCTGTCATTTCTGTGGTTTCAGATTTTCAGATTTGAAAAGACAGAGAGTAAAGATGAAAACATGGGTAGCAGCACAGTATTGAGAATTCCAATGGAATTTCACAGATGCAGCATCTAGTAGTGTCTATCAAAACAGATTAAAACACAGCTTTTTGATGGTGTGTTGATTTGTAGTAAGCACATTAATCAATTTAGCATATCTACACTGAAATAATGAATAAGTAGGAAAAAGAATAGAACAGCTATGAAATACTAAGATATGCTTTCAACTTTGAAATGCAGCCAATGTTTTTCCTTTGTGCAACAGCAAGAGCAGTGCTTTGAACAGGCATAACAGTACAGATTTATAACTTGATCTCAAGTCAAGCTGTGAAAATTTCTGGTAATCTGAAGAGTTTGATTCTGAATCTTTGACACATTATGCAAGTGCAACAACATTTTTAGTCTTTAAGGGAAGTCTGAGAATGGTTTGCACACATAGTGCAATGGGAAGATACTATTTCATTTCAAACCCTCACAAGATATCTATGAAATTACCTTTGAGAAAAGTTGAAGTGACTGTAATGATTCTCTTAAAAGATAATATGCATCACTGTACAGGTAAATTTACACATTTCTTAACCAGAAATAGGGCAATATCAGCAAATGTGATAGGACATGACTCCACATTCTCTAAGTTTTTTTGAGTATTCATAAAAAGATGCTCCTATGTTCAACTGCTCAACTGTTTTCCTGCTTCAGCACTTGCAGTAGGAAATAGTTTACTAAATATATATATATATATATACATTTCTGAATGATTGAGTCAGACTGTAGAGATCAAGAAGGACTTTGAGCATAGCATTACTACTAAAGATTTTGTTTCTAGAGACTTTTGTAGAACACTACACCAGACTTTACTTTTCAGCTATTATAATGGAGCAATGACTGGTGTTAAACAGCTTTAGTTTCATGTCATGCAATTTTTGTGCTACAGTCTTATCCCCTTGTACAGTTTTCCAACTTGCACATGCTAATGCACTGTTCTGTAAAGTCATGCTTTGCACATTTCCATTATATTGATTTTGCAGCACTTCTTCTTTGACATACTGACCTATGGCAATTAGTTAAAGAACTTCAAAATCATACTGAAACTTAGAACATATTAGCCTCTGCCCAGCTGTCATGTACTACTCAAGTGCTAACCACAACAACAGGTACCTTGATACCAATACCTGCAGATAACAGACCCATGCTTCTCTTCAGATGGCTGTGCTATCAAGTTCTCAACAACTGAGATCCAATCTGAGGACGCAATCTCTCATATTTTACCTGCAGCTTCTTATCAGTTATTATCAGAAGCTGCGGGTAAAAGTCATCTGTACTGTTCTGAGATTAAAAGTGTCATACAAATGTTTGGCTTCACTCAGTCTATTGTGTTTGTGAAACACACGTATAACCCCATTCAGTCACTGTAAGCCAGATGTCCATGGTTTTCTAAGGGATGTGTCAGCTGTTATAAAAGGACTGATTGTGTTTGTTTGTTTGTTTGCTTGTTTTCTGATGAAAAATAGATAAGGAGTACTATCCAGACCACCTTGGTTTCTGTACATCTGCACAAAGGTGAGAAATGAAGGAATGCACATCTTTTCCCAGGGCAATACCACTCTTGCTACTCAGCTGCCTGAAGTAAATGGGGCAGAAAAATCTTGGGTTTGTGTCACTCCCACTGGCACAAAGCTGACTGAGCCATCCCTGCTCTGAGCACAAGGAAATGAACTTTTCATGAATCATCCAAAGGGATGGATGAAGGAGTCTCCTCTCTCCTCAGGCAGTGCCACTACACACATGGTACCTTTAGGAACATGTGGTAAATAACACCATTCTCCTCTCTGACCTATTCTTTCTTTAAAATGTAGTGCACAGCCATTACCAAAGCTACCGAGTCTGGTAGTATGGGTGAGGAAATCCTCAGTAACATTATTTCACTAATTTTACTAAAACTAATCTAAAAATTCTTGTTGAAAGTTTAAACTTCCTTAGGTGCCTGCAAAAACCCAGGACCCAATTTTATTCCTCCCCCAAAATTTTTATGAAGACATTACTACATCGGTCTTATAGATATCATAATTACATATATAAATAATATGAGTATGTATAATGTACAAATAAATATGGTGTAAACAAATGGAGTAAATAAATACATTGAACTATTTGTACCCTCCTTTATTTTTTTATATAAGCGTTCATATTTAATAAATGAAAAGTAAATATTTGGTATGTTCTTTCTATCCATGACAAATGATCACATAGGCTGAACAGATTAAAATCGTGGGCATTTAATTAGTGGTCAGATCACAGATAAAATTTGAAAAAAGCAGTACTGAAGCCAAAACATTCAAGTCTCATTTATGCTAATCCTCTTCTATGAGGGAAAATTTCTGATACTCTTCTGAAGATAGATGCAACTAGATAGCCTGCAGAAATAGTTTGTTCCTGCATCCATCAAATTGTTGTCTTTTAAGGCTATTTATCTTATGTTAGCATGCCAACCTCAGAGTCAATTAAAAAAAATTAACCCTCAATTTTATATAAAAATTTTTCATGCAAAGTTATTTGAAATATCTAATCACTGTTAACTTTATGGTGACAGGATATTTAGACTGACTAAAATGAAAAAGCGTGTTACTACATTTAATTAAATTTAAGGAAAAAATATGTTTTCATTCATATTAACTGTAAATACTGTCACTTGTTCTTCTCTACTAAAATTACCATGTGCTTATTCAGCCTCACAAATTGGAACAATAGAATTCCAATGGTTTTAAGCTTGTAGTCAGAAAAGCAAATATAGAAACAAATAAATGCATGTATCCACAAATACACGGATAAAGAAAGAAGTCCACTTGTATTCAGCAGCAGGGAACTTTGTACGTCTCTTATGTAAGAATTAAATGCCTATGTTTTGGGATCTTTACACTGGAAACTGAACTCAAATTTCAAAGCTGTAAGATTGTTTCTCCTGCAAATATTCTAAATGAAAAAGGACTAAGAACAAAGTAGCCAACTCACAATACTCTTGGTTCCTATGTTGACATAATGGACACTCCCCACTACCTTACTGAGATATAGTCAGTTTGTATACAATTATTCAAAGTAATGACGTAGAGGGATTTATAGCCAAAGAAAATAACTTTGAAATGCAATCACTAACATACATAGAAAACCCTATGATCCCTGAAGCACAAGCTTGAATTTTGGTAGGCTCACCTCATCCTTTCATTGGAAGATTAGATTCTATATAGCCTAGAATATAGAAATCCTACAGAGGACCTTTTATAAAGATGAAGTCCTGTCCTCCTGAAGTGTTGTTAAATGCAATATCTTTTCTTCTCATTTTATTTTTAATAAATCCTAAAAAACTTTAAATACTCTTTTGAAGCTTTTATCTTTCTCATAGTAGTTCAACGCTTCTTTTCAATGAAGATTTTGAATATTTATAACTTTGATTTTCAACATAAGCATAAGTGATGGACATTATGATAGCATAAGTGATAGACGCTGCTGTACTACTGTCCTTTTCCACAGGCAGCATTTGCAGAAATCAGAACCTAGAGAAATATAGGCATTTCTTCAAGCTGTCTTCTTTTCTTTAAATTGCCATAGCTAAAAAGACTAATTGAAACTAATAAAATTTTAAACCGTCTTTAAAAAGATTAAGAAACTTCAACCAATATCCCACAAGTTATTGTCCCTTTCCAACAATTCTCTATCTGTACTGGGAAAAAAATCTGAGCAAACTAATAATTATGACTACTACTGAGCTCAAGCCTACATTTTTGGAGCTTAAACTTCTAGAACATACTACAAGCAGTCATAACTGAATGTGTGTGCACCATGCATGTATCATATGCATAGTAACATCTAGTGATATTGGTCTTTATACTTTCTGTAGACATTTTGTATGCTTTGCCCCAAACTGTCTTCAGCAAGAACTATCCCCATTGTCTTCAGTAATAACAGATAACCAAAAAATTGCTAACAGAACATCTACGGATGCCAAATATAAAACTATACAGCTAAAAAGAAAAAGAGGTGATAGATAGTAGTCCTGAGATATCTAAGTTTTCTTTTCTTAAAAAACAAAACAAAACAAAACAAACAAACTAGTAAGAAGGATTTGTCTTTATTTTAAATCTTTTTTGATGCCAGGTGATGTTTAGGTAATACAACCCAAACAGTCCCCAAAAGACTGAGTAAAAATAATGGTCAATAGTAGTCACAATTGGCTGCTATGGAAAGAAAAAGAAATTGATAGGAATACATACAGTGTACAGTAAGTAGAAATTAAGCTCATCAAAGAGGCATTTCCTTGGATAGCATTTTTTAGACTAGTAGAGCCTCTAGCTGCTCAAATTACTTTGTGAAGCCGTACCAGCACAGTAATAATCTTAGGGAAAGCTGTATGGGAGACATGACTGGAGCTCACCTGAAAATCAGAAATTAGCCTGAAAAGTTTTCTCCTGCAAGTTGTGTTGCTTGCAGCTCAGTCATCTAGTAGCTACATAGGAAGTACTCAGTGAGTACATTCAAGAACTTGAGACCCGAACCACCAGATCCTACAGATGTCACAGAGCAGTGGAAAAAATCTATGAGAAAATGCTAAAATTGGGTACAGTGACAAACTGAAATAAATCTTGAGAATGTTTTGTCTGACTTCAGGTTACAAATATGAGCAGAGTGCATTTGAGTTACTAAGTCCTAGTTGCCGTGCTACAGAGAGCTTTGTTCTGGGTTGTACAACTTCCTTGTAAAAGCTCTGCAATACCCTGTCTCAGGTATCCTTTGGGCATATAAATGTGACATATATATCTGACATTTATCTATCTAAATGTCAAATATATTCATATACACTATATACATATTCACATATATTTACAATATATATAATCATATAATTATAATGTATGTATATAAAGCATATATATAATATAATATGCATATATTATATAATTATATACTTACACATTGTATGATGCATAATATAATATATACTAATATCTAAAGGCATATTTAATATAATACATTTTATATATGATATATATGACATTTTAAAATAGTTTTTGTTGCGAAGTTCTTTTTAGATTTCCTTTTAAATTTCTTCTATACTATATTTGTATTAGAATATTCTTTCATTAATTATTTAGCGTAACAAGTTATTTTGACCACAACATTAACCACTCTCCAACCTTGCTCTACATGATGTAAGGGTAAATTTTCTAATGAAAATTACACAAGTGTCTTCTTCATATTCTGTAAAGAGATGAGTTGCCAGATGACCAGGGGAAATTGGTACACCACTGAGTGCCTGCCCATATCGCAGGCTGCTCTGCACACTGTAAGTCACTCAGAGCTACAGTGAAAAGGGCACTTGTCCTTGGCACAGCCAAAACCCAGGCTATTTGGTAAGCCTCTGCAGGAGCCCTTGTTCTCTTACCCTTCTGTATGAACTGAATGAAAAAAAAGCAAAAATTTGAGGGAAATGTAAAAATTCATGGAAGTGGAGGAGGAGAGGGAGGAGACCTAGCCCCATCCTACCAGTCCTGCCTCCTCCTCACCATCATCCCACTCCAAAGAACTGTTTCAGTGCTTTCAATGTCATGCTCTGACTACATATCTGAACTTCAGATCACATCTGGTGTTAACATAAGTTTCTGGTTTAGCAAAGGAAAATGTTGCTTAAGCTAAAGCTTTTTTAAGCAACAACTCAACTTGCTGCGACTATTATTTTTCACTGTTTTTTCAGAACTGGTTTTAAACTAAACAACAAAATTTGCGTTTAAATAATTTTGCCACAAAGATTCCATAAAAGATAAATAATGTAGTTGCTGTACCATTTCTTCAAGTTTGCAATCAGCAATATCTATGAATTTCTTGATGACGCTTCTTCAACCTCTGCTACACTTTCGAACCAGAGATATATAAACTGCTATAGATATATACACTACTACATGTGTTGTTTTAAAATAACTTTTCACTCCACTTTAGCAACAATCTGTTTTAACCAATCATTTAATGAAACTGAGAGAAGTTTGAAATGGTGGAATCGTAGTGAATCATCCATTTTACACCTAAGTCACAAAAATTCCTAAGTGCCATTTCTCATTTTGTCAGTATTGTTTCTCAGTCAATACTATAAAATAGCAATATTTGTAAGGGAAAGAATATCTTTCAAAGAAAAATGTACATGCACACTATTATTTTCTTCTTAATTCCTACAATAAATTTTAAGAAATCCCCACCAAAGTAACTACCAGCTTTATTGAATATGCCTCTAAATCTTCTCTCCTATCAGGGTATCAGCATATACTGCGAGGATAATCTAGGACCTACTTATTCTGTCCAGAAACAATGAGCTTCCATCAGAGTCTCTTACTTCAAGTTCACTAAACAAGGAGAGATTTTAAACTGCTTAAATGCTTTCAATGAATGCTAAGGAATCCTTTCTTTTTTTGTCACATGAAAACTTCAGTTACATTTAAATCAACACAGGGGCCAACCTTGAGACTGAGGAGTTTGGAAAGTCATCATATCTTAAGGCATGAGCCCTAGGCACCTTGTTTGATCAAGCTCTGCAATAACATCTGAATAAAATACAAGCATTTTTTAGGAGATATGTACTGCCATGAAACTGTAACCTTAGTAATTCACCCAACACTGAGCAAATCAGCAGTGATCATCTGGTTAGAGCTGACTGCGAACCCTACAAGTTTTATGCACAACTAATACACCATGCCTGAGAACTGAAGATAAAGCTGTGTTTTCTAATCACTTGTTCATCTAATGTCTGAAATGGAAAAAGGCAGAAGCAGCAGGAAAAAAGCATAAATGCAGTTTCTATTTTAGAGAATTTTAGACCCTTTTCTTTCCTCCTAAAATCTCTGCATCAAAATAGACAATACTTAAATCTTACAATAATATCTGTAAAGTTAGTAGCAAGGGATGGGAAACAAGAAAGGAAAAAACCTGACATAATCATGAAATAATCTAGTTGCATAATAAAAGTACTTCTGCATACATTTGGAGCAAGTTAAAAATAATACTGAAGAGAAATTGATCTATTTGCGACAGTATAGTAAATTTGCTTCTACAGTCATGCAGTGGCTGTGTGATACTAGGAACAGAAGTTATTTTTGATAAGCAGAAATATCATAAAGAAAAAAAGAAAAGGAAATATAAACGATTTCTAAGTATATACAATGAAGTTGCAAACTTATTTAATCCTTGACCAAAATTTTAAAAAATATACTGAAGAAAAAATTTCTTTAGACTTTTGTGACCAATTCTTCTTACATTTCTCATGACAATCATGGGTTCTGAGACAATAGAAAATACATCAAAGCTTTGATATTCTACCTCCCCTCCTGCAAGATTTACAAAGTCTTTACAAAGTTTATTTTTTTCCATTTAAAGAAATCACTTGAAATTAATTGATATGAAACACAAAGCTTGTTTTAAACTTTAAATGGGAATTAATTTGAATTTAGCAGCTGGTTTAAAAGGGACTCTAAAATGGAATAAGAATGTATCCCTTATGGGACTACCTTGCTTCTACTATAGAAGCTGTGTCAGCTTCTGTAAGCTTATATGTGCTTAGATGATTTCTACAGATAACCATATTGAAAAGCTGTGAATATCAGAGGAGCCTGGCACTACAGATTTACTGTCTAGTCTTCCTTGCTGTTCCAAATGATAACCTGATCCAGTTCTGTCTGGATGTCTTGCCACAGGGAGAAAATGGAAGTGAGAATAAATCACTTTTAGAATTAAGTAGATCTCAGGGTTGTCTAAAACGTTCCTAGTACTGATCCTATCATCCTCTCCTGGAAGTCATACTATCTTCAAATGATTTAAAGTGGACTGCAGTATAAAGATCCCATATGAAGCTGAATAGGCATACATTTCTAGCAAGAAAAGAAATTTTATGTATAGCAGCAAATCATATTTCTACTCACACACACAGAACACACACATGCGCATATATATGCACGTATGTACAGAATCACAGAATTTCCTCCCTGTATCTGAATTACTTTTATAAAGTAGAGAAACAAAAAAAAAACCCTTCTGCAACAGTCCCTGCATTACTGTTACCTCTGTGAATACCCCAGGAGAAGCAAGCTGTGTGGTTTGGATGAGCAGACTTAAAAATTCCATCAAAAGAGTATAACACTATCCAGTTATGATGCAAAACGTCAGGTTAATCTGGAGTCTCAGTCACAGTTTGTGATTGCTTAAAGGTAGAAAATCTGCCAAACGTTGATACTCATCTTCTTAAATATGTGGATGCTCAGAAAATGAAGTAGTGAGAAATGAAGGCTGGTAAGCAAATGAAGTTATTTCAATCAATTGAGCAGAAAGTCTTGGAACACAGAATGGGAAAGAATGGGTCCTGTTATAAGGACAGTGCTTTTAATTATATATATAATATATGCAATGAAAAATAAACTATTAGAGAGCTAGTAAAATACTTCCTATTAATGGAATTAATGTAATGTTCAAACTTAAATCCTTTGAGGATTTTACTGTACTATTTTACTTAGCTTAATGTAATTTAAATTATAAACAGAATGGTTTTGTAAGCCCCTAGAGAAATGTATTTTATTTATAATGTATTTCCTTTGAAGTGGTTATGGAAATCATGCTCTTCCTGAATTCTGTATCTCACATACCACCTACAGCTGCAAACTAGTCAGCCCTTACAAGTTAGACATGACCAGTCTGGTGAAGTATGTGACTAGAAAACCCAAGGTTTATTTATTTTTGCTATTGCCAGAGGAAATAGAAATGTGTAATTGCAAAAACTAACAGCCTCCCTTCAAAAAAAAGATACTGAAAATTTTTCATCGAAAAAGTTGGAGTTTTTAAAGGGAATGGAATTTAGACATAACCCCTCCACTTGAGTTTTTAATGCATGTAAAGCAATAGTTGTTTATACTGTATCCTACAAGGAATTATATCTGAGAGCAAATATATTTTGTACACTTAAATTTAAATATCTAAATATTTCCATAAGTCATCTAAGTAACAGATCTAAATCTAGAATAAAATGTATAATTTCTCTTAAATTTTAACTGTGATGCTTCCCCTGAACTCATGTCAACCCAGGTCACTTCAAGGGGGATTGTTTAAACAGGAACTAAGCAAGTAAGCACTGAAAGATCTGGCTGATCATGCAACTGCTTACAGCATGAACTTGTGAAAAGTGTATTCACAGATTGCATGTACTTTGAAATGGTTACTCTTTTTAGTCAAACCTGTTTTTTTTTCTTCTAAACTACTATTGATTTCTGAATCTAAGCAAATAGGTAAAAATACAAGTTTCATTAGGTTTGGATTTAGAATTTGAATGAAGTTTCACAGGATGATGCATAGGAACAAATATTTCCATGGCATACATCATAGAATGAATGTTGGTGGTCTGGAGTTGAAACTACACATTCCCTTCAAGATAGTTCATTGTATTGATTTGATTGAGTTTTAACTAGATATTTAAATGCATAGAAAATATTTTTAGTTACATTTATTACAATACAGAACAAATATGAATGAATTTTAATGTTATTTTTAAAAGTAATCAGTATGAATATATTTCTGTACAGACTTTCCAAGAAAAGACATTTCCTCTGGCTTTTCCTGGACCAGACATGATCTAGTTTAGACTTGAAAGTTACCTCAATTGTCTTAGACACTGAACTTTGCATTAGTGAGCCATTTTGTACCACAAACTTCGTAGACATCTATTCTTTGCTAAAAGCTCCTAAAGCACAAGCATCTCATGTTAAATGACAAATGCATGTCACAGTGACCATTACCCTAGCGTTCAAGTTAAAATTTTATGATTCTGACAGCCAAAACAGCAGAGTTAATGTACCTTTGCTAAGCAAAACGACTCTGCTCCTCTTAACAAATATAACGTTTTTCAATGAACCGACAAATTGTTTAATGCACTGAATACTTGTGGGTGGTAAAGCACATTATTTGATTATTTCTTCACATATATAATCACTTAAGAGGTTGCACAACAGCATAAATATAAAGCAATCCATTAGATATATTTGCATGAATGATTTTGTTATTGTTAAATTGGTATCAGGAAGACATTTTTTGACATAGATTGGTGCTTTAATACTTTATTATATGCGCACTGTTATCCCACTGTCATATTACAATCTAATCAACAAACATGCTCACAAGGGGATAGAGACGTGCATGGCAAAAACAGTTGTAGAAATGAATTATATGAATTGCACTATTTTCTTTTTTACGCTTCTTTTAGGCTAGGTCTAAATCTAGTTAATTCCAATCCTTTTGGAGTACTCCAAATTTCAGCATCAATTAAAACAATTCACGTTGAATGGCAATTATGCCTCTGAAACCTAGAGATAAAATTCACCTCAGACTCAGTATCCGCTCCAGGGTAATGAATGCGATTGATTCCTGGCCCCTTAGCTATGAGCAGAGGAAGATTTGGATACTCCCACCAAAGAACATAGATTTCTTTTCCATCTAGAGCTAGCAACTCACTTGAAAATGCTGACAATTTCAATTTAACTACTTAAACAGAAAACGTATTTGTTTTCAGGATTTTATTCACAGAGACTGTCATCTGAAAGAAAAGAAGCTAAAAGCTTTAACCATACCCAAAATGTGTGAAAAAAAAAAACATCTGACTAAAGCTGGAAAATGGACAACACAACACAAAAGGCAAAAACAACTATGAGTATGGCCAACTTTGTAGTTCAAGATACTATGCACTAACTTCAGAATACAAAAGTAGGGGTTCGCCTTGATTCAGGATGTACAAATGAGCCAATTGTTGCTAGCCTTAAAGATATAAAGATTCAATTGGCATGCTCTGTAAATGCTTTCCTGAAATCACTTAGTTAGAAGATGTCTTTAGACAAGTAGAACTGAGTGACTGAAATCTCAACACACTCCAGAAACAATCCCAATAAACAGTCACTGCCATAGTCCCTCAAGTGAGCATGTGAGAAGAGCAGTCTTCCATATAAGGGGTGTACCTACAGGTGTTACCTACCTGTAAATACAGACATCTAAATCAGAGTTAGATAATTATGTTTCATTTCTACAAAACTAGAAGTAAAAAGCAGCATGGAAGTTTTACAGAAATGTAAGAAATGAGAAAAAAATAAATAAAAACAACACCAAATTCAACAGATTTGAATGTTGCAGCCTACCAATTCACAATTAATTTAAATGGCTTTAAATACCACTGCAACTGAATCACAAAACAGTGAAACATGCAATGAAGAAATCAGTCAAGTGCTAATAAAGGCAAGCTATTTATCTGGAATAATCTAGTTCTTTGCCTAAGTTAATTGTTAGAGGTAA
This sequence comes from Callipepla californica brunnescens, assembly GCA_023055505.1. Lineage (NCBI taxonomy): Eukaryota > Metazoa > Chordata > Aves > Galliformes > Odontophoridae > Callipepla > Callipepla californica. The sequence continues at coordinate 33,669,610 of JALIRH010000003.1, read as the reverse complement.
GCATATCAAACCTAGAAAACACACTTTTCAGGAAATTACACTTTACTACAGCAGGACTGAATTACAGGCTACATTTTTTGTTTTATCTGAAATCCATAGAAAAATTGATGCTTTCTGCAGAAGCTCAAGATGAATAGCAGGAATAATCTGAAAACATCTTTCTCCTACTTGCCAAAACCATTATATTGTCTTATTCTTTTTAAAATAGGCCTGTAAACCTTTTCAGCCTAGCTCTTATTCTGCTAGTTATGTAGCTGTAATAACAGGAAGCTCAAGGTTTGCCAACTGTTTGAGAATTTATTCAATTTCTCTAATGGATTTTGTGCCTAAGCAAAAATTTGCACCACTACAGCTACTATTGAAGTTAGCTCAGGTATACCTGCAGGTATGACAGCCATCACAACATTCCTAGCATGCACGGCAACTTCCAATACACATGGCATGGAAAATAAGCACTTATTCATATGTGATGGTCAACAGTTGCATGTCTACTCATAATAAAACACATCACAAAGTTGGTGAGCCTTATTCAATGGTTTTGTGGTCCATAAACTCCAGAAGGACCCAAGCTGGCAAAGTGAGCACTATTATATAAAAATCAGCTGTCTCCTGATATGTTTAGTACTTGAGAAGATATATTGTGGATGTGTTTCTTTTACCTACATGATCCAGGGAGGAACATCAAAGTAGCTAGTAGGATCAGGCACTGTGTAGTTCTGTGAACTCCTCTTTTGGAAACAAAACTGGTAGTATGTCAGCATTTAGGCTGTGAACAAAACAAAAGAGAGAGGAGGAATTATTAGAACAGACTGCAAATGCACAATGACACAGATATATAAGCTAAAAGTACTCCTCTGAATCAAGAGGAAACAAAAAAAATTAATGCTTTCTACAACTGAATTTTGTTTTGCTTTTTTTATATATACAAATTTTTAGAGACTTAGCTGAAAATAGTTAAGAACAACTCAAGGATCCACACACCACATAGATCTATTAATAAGATAGTACTGAAATAACTTTAGTTATTCACAGTGCTATGAAAGGAACTAGGTATAATCATAGCATTTTCCAATGATTTTTCAAACACAGGGACCACACTGAAGTGAGGATAACCATTTGCCTAAGACAGCAAAAATGAGTGCATCTGAGTAATAAAGGGAGCCTGGAGGGTAGCACAGGGAGAGTGGCTACTGAGCCCACCTGGATCCCAGGCACAGCTCACCGTATGGGCAGAAATCATAACTTGCTTCTCCTTTTCTTCTACAAATCATGCTGTCTCTCAAACTAACCACTGAAGAAAGCTGACTGGAATACTACTTTCCATTAGAAGAATACAGCAACATCATAAAAAAAAAAGCAAAAAAACCCCAAAAAAACAAAAACCCTGACACACTCAAAATATTACATTTTCAGATTAATTTGACATATACTGTTTATATCAAAAGTTGACACGAACATAGAGGAGGCAAAAAAATATGAGGGGTGCTCTGAAAGTAATGCCTCCAATTTTATTATGTTGGACAGTGGTATCAGAGAAAAATCACTTCCACAGTCAGGCCAGATAAAAAGATAGCCTTTCTCTTGCAACAAGGTAATGCCAGGCTTGGTATCAGTTTGAAGACTGTGGAGTACATTGCCAATCTTGGCTGGACTGTCCTACCACACCCACCGTATGATGCAGATGTTGCGCCTTCTGACCTACATCTGATCAGGCTGATGAAAGACAAAATGCATGAGAAACAATTTCCTAGCAATACTGCTGTCAGTGCAGCTGTGAAACAGTTACTTCTGCTGGTGTAGATTTTTACAAGCTGGCAGGAAGGCTCCTGTTCATTGTTGGTGAAAATACACAGCTCATAGTGGTGGTTATGTTAAAAACAGTGTTAACTCACAAAGAATTTGCTTCATCAAACTGTGTTACGTTGCTCATTGTATCTGTTGTGGTTTCCATGGAAATAAATAGGAGACATTACTTTCAGAGTGGCCTGTGTAACAGTAATTAAAGTTCATACAACACATTTTCCTCCACAAAAAAAAAAAAAAAAAAAAAAAAAAGTTAATTCCTGAAGTGAAGGAGAAGGATTAGCCACTGACTACTGTGTTTCAATTAACTAGATATAATTAATGCCAAGTGGGACCCCGTGCTTTTATTATCCCATTTAATACACATTATTGCAGTTGAAGGCTTCAAAACCCCTCTGAATAGTTTAAACACAGAAGAGTGATTCTGAACCAGCAGATGCTCCACGTGATTGCTCAGAGTTTCAGTCTTACCAGCATGCCAAGAGATTTCACTCCCAGGTGTTACAGAACAAGGCAGGAGAACAGAGTGTGTGTACTGGCTATACTGGATGCCTAGTTTTTCACTAAATAAACAGCAACTACAGGACTGAGGTCATTAGCAAACAAGGCTGAGATTACTTTGCAATTCATCTTCAGAATGGAAGAAAATAGGAATTTACTACCCACGTCCAATTTTTTCACACCAAAAGATGACTTTCACACAGGTCTATATACCATTGATCAAGGTCTCTCCCTCATATAAAACAGGATGGCTGTTCCCTCTGCTAAAATTGCACAGCCCAGCAATTTAATATGTTGGGTGGGGGAAGTGAATCTGAACACCCTTACACCATGTAAAAACAACAGACATTGTATTTGGAAAGAAAGCAGATCGGATGAAAGACAGCCCAGAACATACATTAAACTGTCTCACAAACAGCGACATTCAATTTTCAGCCGGAAGGAACCCGGATACATTGTGTGGTAAACCCTTTTGTAGGAGCATGCCTTGATGTCCTCTTTGCTGAGTTCAACAGTTGGCTGACAGACGCTAATTCCAGATACAGCTTCTGAAGCAACTAGGTATTTCTGATCCAGCTGTTCCAAAGCCAACAACAGCCACTCTGTATTCAATAGTGATGTCAATAATAGAAATTCAATTTAAGGAGAGCTTCCAGGCATTGGCCCTTGATCTCTGCCATTAAACTGTGATATCAGTCCTTGGGCATGGTTTGGGAGGCAGTACAGCTAAAAAACTTGAGTTAGGTTGCATGCATGGGGGGTAATCATGGAGAGGAGGTGTCTGAGGTTTCTAGTATTACAAATACATCTGTGACTGTGACACCTTAAAATATGCTGCTATTTGCCCAGGTGGACTCTGTATTCCAGTTCCAGAACTGATCCCTATATTCATGAGAAACACTATCTGGAACAAGAAGTTCAACTTTAAGACCTTTTGCTTTTAATTTATTTTTGATAAAATCTCACTTGAGACACGTGTCAGAAAAGCCTTTAAATAAAAGAATTACTTCTGTGGAAAGCAGAACTGTGGATACAGTCCTTTCTGTTATGTTTACTTGAAAAAACAAATTGACATACATCATCTCTGTGCTGTGAAATCGAATTCTGGAATTTATACGGAAGTGTATCATGAAGTAGGTTTCTCACTGGCAGAAAGAGCTTTCATAGATTCATAAAACTTTGCACATAATAAGGTATGAATTTCACATGAAATTATCAGCATGTAAAGGAGATCTCAAGGGTACTTTTTTTTTCTTAACTGAACTTTGAGCAATTTTATCAAAAATAATATATACCTTCACAGATACAAGGCACTTCAGTAGTTTTATGGATATAATTCTGATGACTTTACAATGTCAGAGAAAAAAGCATAATAAAATATCTGCCCTGCAGCTTCTATTTTCAGTGGACTTTAAAGGCCAGAAAGTCTTTTGATTCTTGAGCTTCAGGTATAGAAAAGTCTAAAAGCTGAAAGAAGTATTTCTGCTTTCCACTTCTTCCACTGGATCTAATTAGATTTCTGTTAGAATCATTCTGAATAAGATAAAAGCGGATAGTAAGAGGCTGAAAGTGCAATGTTTATAAACTTGAAAAAACAGCTCTGTAATGACAGAACTAGAAAGAGATACACCCAGTTTAGAAAAAAAATATATTTCTGGGAACTGTTTGTTGTTGTTTATTTATTTTCACATTTTTAATTTCTTTTTTCTCTTAAGGAAAAGAAATCTGTTTACAAAGAGAGTATTTTCTTCTACTGTCTTCATAACGAATAATTTGATACCCATCCAGTACATGGCAGAAGTCTGGAAGGATTTTTAAAACTTGAGATACTATGGAAATGTACAGTCTGCTATCAATACAATAAACATAAATTGTGAAATCAAAAGAATGAAAGGGAAAGTCATTAAACTGAATTATATATATATTTGAAGATCAAAACAGAAATAAAATAGATTACATATTTTTTGACAATGCAACAGAAAGACTTTCAGAAATTTCACTATTTCTTCCCAAAATTTTACTGACTATATCTTTGGCCTGAACTCACTGCTTGAATTTAGGAGATTAAACCAGTGAAACTGACTTCAAAAGATGCACAAGATAAATTTTAATTTCACATTTGCTGTGGAAGCAACCTGTAAAATGATGTTTACTGCAGAATAATGACTTAAGCATTTTATTGGCAAATTTGAGTGGCTATTTTGCAGATACTGTTAGATTTTGTCAACCTAAAAGTGCTAAATTTGGTTTACTTCAATTACACAGTACCTAAAAAGTGCACTAGTGTCTGAAAATGATTAGTAGCACAAGCAGATAGGAAAGAAGAAAAAAGCAGGCAAAAATTACTACTTAGAAGAGAACTTCAGTTTAACTACGCTTCATTACTTACATTTTTCATGTATTTCATATATAATCACAAAAGGTTTTTAAAACCTGATGATTGTTTATAATCTTTTAGATTTTGATTCCTTCAGGTGCTTACTGATGGCTGACCTCTAGCACCTCTGTTTTTTGAGAAAACAGATAGGTTTTGTTTTTTTTATTTAAAAGGTCAAATTTCTTAAATTTCATCTATAGTTTTATACACACTATCAGATTATCATGGCTAAACAGACCAAACCAGGAAGCTTGCAATTTCATACACAGTTAACAATTTAGGACATAGTCTCACTTACCTTTAGATACCTTTAGAGTTATAAGGCTGTTCAGTATCTTGTGATATGAACATTCTATAATATTAATGCAGAAAGAGTTGTCTCATCAAAAGACCCTTCAACAAAGCTCTAGGATGAAGAAAGGAGTACCTAATGTCCTCCACCTATTACACAGCACATCTAAAACTGGTTTGATGAATCTCATTTTAACTGCTCGTGATCATAAATTGTTACCCATAATGATGCTATTCACAGCTGTTACAAATGATCCTTTCATTTACTCTTTAGTTTATAAAAATTCTGATCCAGCCTGCCCTTTTGAGTCAGCTTAGGCTCCCCTACATACATACTTAGACACACACACACACACACACACAATGCACACAGACATAGAACCATAGGACATCTTGAGCTGGAAGGGACCCATAAGAACGATGAAGTCCAACTCCTGGCTCCACATGGGACCACGTATTCATGTGAAAAACATATGCCCCTTCTCATGGAAGACAGTTTTATCTGAAAAAGATGTCCTGGGTAAAAATACTGCTCTGTTTCTTCCATACAGAGATGCACTAGTAACAGCTATTCAAAGATTTTAAGATATTCGTTACTCCCCAACAAATAGCCTTTTCTCCACCTATTACTGAAATTGAGATGTTTCCCCCCCCCTACAGACTCAGAGCCACTGATAAACATCAACATTTGAGAAAACACTTACGTGTGACTTATGTACAGAAGTGTCAGATGTGTTCGATTTGAGAGCAAGGGATAGTGTTGTACTGAAATACTGTGTGACCATGGGAGTCTTCTGAATGCACTGTTGGTAATGCAGGTTGGATTCCCTGACACTGGAAGGTCAGTCAGCCCCTCACTGAAAAGGAGCTGCCTGCCCATCAGCTACCCAGGCAGAAAGCAGCCTGAAAGCTGCTTTCATATCTCTCCCTGCTTCACAATAAAGGGAAAGACTCCGTAATCACTAACTTCCTTTCTAAACTCAATTTTGTGTAAAATATACACAAAATTATCCAACAATTGTCTCAATGAAACTTCTGACAAAAAATTATGGGTTAGTGAAAATGTTTAAAAGTGCAGAAAAGAGATTAGCTGTTGGCGAGAGGTGCAATCACCTCCCACACTTACCTATCAAAATTCACTCCTGTACATCAAAAGACAGTTAATAGCATGTGCATGTAAACCTTAGATAATCTCCCAAATTAACCCAGGCCCTGTTTGCAAGACAGCTTTTGTATTCAAACACATAAAACAAAGAAAAATGTGAAATACTAAATGTTCAACTCCTTCCACAGTGAACAACTACAGATGTAGCAACAGCTGTAAATTCATCTGCTTGAATTTTAATTTCACTACATCTATTTGAGGGGCTGAAGAAATAAAAGCAGCTGGTTGTGCCTCATATTAACCTCTGCACCTGCTGCTGCAGAGCCTCTGCAAGGTAAGGCTGAGGCTGCCTTGTGTGAGATGTACCTCAGCACAGGGCTGGGTCTGACAGCCAACGTGATGGTGCCTCTGAGGAAATGTAATTAAGAAAGGGCAAAAAAGTGTGTGGCAGACCTTCCAAGAGCAGGTGGACATTTCCTGAAGGAGTTGTAACCCATGGGGAGCCCACGCTGAAGCAGAAAAGTAGTGCAAGGAATACAGAGCAGCAGCAAGAGGCTATGGACTGACTCAGGCCTCCCACAAAATGCAGCATAGGATGGCTGCTCTTTGGGTGGCTGAGGCTCAAAATTACCTCTCACATGTTATGGATCCATATGGTATGACTCATAACTAATTGGTTTTTAACACAAACTGAGGTTTCATCTTTATCCTCCCACTATCCAGAAAAGGCTGTTTTAGGTGATTTGACAGTCACTGCTCTTTAATTCTAACATCCAAAGGAACAGGTTGCTGGTTTAGGGTCTCAGAGTGCAGCCAACATAAGTTCCAGTACAAATACAGTTACATATCACTTAAAGATTACAGCAATATGTAATATAACACACACCAATGTAGGCGAAGGTGTTAATTTTGACTTCTCACTAAAATTTCTCGTGGCTAAAAATACAATTTACTGCTAGAGATCTTTCTGGGTGTCACAGTGAACAACCATACAGGCACTAAGGCTGGTGAGTACAAATGGGAAGAAGCAGATGCTGCAAGGACATGCTCCCAGCCCTGGCTGAGAGCAAGTCATTGGTAACCCCTGGTACCATAACATGCCTTTAAAAATCTCTGAACATCTGCCAGCATCTCTACTGTAGATTACTTGTATTTCAGCTTTCTATGCAGCCAAATCCAAAGTTTTATGGTAAATTCGGCACTGAATTAGCATACAGAAAATTAACATTAGAAAAAAACAGTTCAGCAATTACTTTTCTCTCTTAGCATCTTGAACAGATTGTGATCAACAAACAGAATTTAGCTGTAGGCCTGCAGCTAGTGGAAATTCCCAGTGGTCAGTGCTGAGTCTGGTCTTGTTCAGCACCCACATAAATGGCCTGTATGCAGGGACAGAACATACCTTCCGCAAGTTTGCTGATGATACAAAACTGGGAGGAGTGGCTGATGCACAAGAAGTCTGTGTACTGATATTCAAAGATTATTAGATGCCTGGAACATCTCCCATATGCAGAACATTTGACAGATCTGGAACTGTTCAGCCTGGAGAAGACTGAGAGGAAATCTTATCAATATCTATAAATATCTAAGGCGTGGGAGTCAAATGGATGGGGCCAGGCTCTTTTTGGCAATGTGCACTGACAGGACTTGGGATAGGAATAGGCACATATCAGAATCCAGGAATTTCCATAAAAACATGAGAAATAACTTTTTACTTTGAGGGATATAGAGCACTGGAACAGGCTGCTCAGAGAGTTTGCGGAATCTCCTTCTCAGGAGGTATTCATAGAATCACCAAGGTTGGAAAAAATCTACAAGATCATCCAGTCCAACCATCCACCCATCACCAATCGTTCTCGCGAAACCATGTTTCTCAACATAACCTGCCTGGACACTTTGCAATCTACTGAAGTGAACCTGCTTTAGCAGTGTGTTGGACTAGACTGGATCCAGAGGTCCCTTCAATTCCCTCTGCAATTCAGTGATTCTGTGAATGCACGTACAAAGAAAAAGCTGGGGAAGAGAAAGCAGGAGAAACAGTAATAAAAAATGTTGTGTGGGAAGAAATATTTAAAGAGGGGTTTCTATTACTGTTATTTTTTAACTACCAATAGTTTCTTATATATATATAATATATATCCCTCAGTTTTAAATTATGAACTGTCTGTAAAATAACTGTCTTCTTACCAAAGCAAAATAATAAACAAGCTACCTATCTCCACTACGGTGTACAAAGTACCTTTCAGGGAATTATAGCTGCAGAATGATTAGTGGCTAATACAGCTAACTTGGGTAACAATTAGGGTAATGTAGGTGTGTATGTCAACAGCTTGCTCAGCTTCTGAAACAACCACATTAATGTCAGAGACACATAATAGAAAAAATAAGCAGAAAATGAAGAACATGTTTATCACGCTCTAGAAGGATTTACTGTGTTATAAATATGGATTAAAGCTATAAGTTCTTTATCCACTGGCAGCGTCCCTTTGCTCTAGAAGTCTGCCCAGGCTTCACCATTTATGTCAGTTTGATGGCAGGGGCAAAACGAAGCATGTTTTGATGCCTGCTGACCTCTAGGGGGCACATATCATCTATACATAGTTTGATCTCCAGAGCACTGTCATGCTTTGCAATTGCAGGTAAGAAAGCAGCAGTTACTACCTCTGACAGTCTGAAAATTGTGTCGACAGTAAGAATAATATTAAAACGGAGAATTTAGGATTAATTCTTCATTTTTACAACTCCAAGAGACAAAACCAATCAGAATTTAAATTAACTTGAACAGAAGGAAAACATATTGTACATACAACACCATTCCTGTATAATATACCATCTATAAGGGATTCTGTATGCTCTGATAGAATATATAATACAGCATATATATTGTTGCATACTAACTTGAGATATACTGATATTTTGTGAAGAAAACAATACTAACTGGAAACCCTTGTGTAGTTTCATGTTCTGTCATTAAATTCAGAATTTAACCAACCAATTAGCTTCATAAAGTTACAAAGCACACTATGGCATCTCAATGACAACACTTCATTAATACTAGAAAACAATGGAGGGAAAGTAAGCCAGTGGTCTTCCTTTCATGTTTTAACTCTTCTGCTCAGGTAACACATACTTATTTGCTAAATCTGAGTGCTGGAAAAACAAAAACAAAAACACCTAGTATCTGATTATTGTTCAGAGTGGCAACACTTGTTGATATATGTTTACCCAGATGAATTAATATGAGCAAAATACTGTGAATGACTCCAGAAGTATATAAACTCAGAGATATGTGAGATTTAGCTCTAATGAGAACTATACACTACTTATGGAAAAAAGAGAATGATCTATAACAGGATAAGACCAGAAGCTACATGCATCAGATGAATACTTTGCTTTACACCGGTAATATCATGAGAACATTCACTTCTGGTTGATTCATGATAATCACTCCTTTGTTGCAGTACTGCTTTGCTATTCCATGATTTTACACATCATTTTAGTAATGGCAATGCTATCATTTAGACAAAAATGTAGAAATACATATTTCCTTTGACAGTAACCCCAACAGCATTTTCTAGCTGAGGTAGTCATGCACTTAACTTACATATCTATGTTTTTCTATTTCAACTTGAATCAAACAGTGGTAGTATTGTTTGCATATAAACGCATGCAACACTCAGAGCAGAAGCAATGTACCGCAGAGCATAACAATTCTGTTTTTTCCACATATACAATTTTCATGGTGATGCTTTCAGGAGCAAAGGAAATCATGCTGTTACTTTTTTTTTTGTTCAATTGTTTGTTTTGTACATTATATATCTAAAGATGATTTCGATTTTTTTTTTCTGTCTGTACTAGATCAGTCAGAAAGTAACGTAGGCCAGTGCTGACACCAATATTAAAATATTCAACCCTAAGTTTTTAAATTCTACACAATAATTAAAGCTCTGTACAAAACAATAACCAAACCTGAAGGTAAGAAGAAAAATCGCCAGGACAGATTAACATAGACTACTGATTTTAATTCTGTTTATTATTGCATTTTTCATGTAATCTGGAGTGTGCTGCTTTACCTAAAATTATGTTTTGTTTAACATATTTATTGCTTCCACGGGACCCAACCTATTGGCAATGACCTTTATTTCTTATACTCTGTTCAAAAGGCATTGTGCAATTGTGTCTTTTGACCTTTCATTGTGAGTCATAAGTTAAATGTGAAGTTTCAGTGGTCCCCAGAAGTATATGAACAAAATGTTTTGCCAACCTGTGGGGGACAAGCCTTTAAAAACACAGGTGCTTCCATCCCTATGGTACACAATCACATTAGCTTTATGTTTCTGCTGAAGTAATGCAATTCAAGACTTAATAACGGTATTAAATTGCATTATTAATTTAAAGGCATTAAAGCACACCAAGATGTATTGAGACAATTAAGATCTTCAGCAGTGCTGCCTTACAAAGACTGCCTCTGGAAGGCAACACAACATTAGCATGCATTCAGCCCAACCAAGGACTCTCACTGGGATAAGATTTTAAATTACTTAATAAAGAGTGTACAGACAAAAATTCTATGATCATTTTCATGGGTTCATGAGACAAGGAAGATCCTGATTTATTACAAGCTAACAGTGAAATTACAGAAATTACGCATCTTGCTGACATTACAGAAAATGAGATGTAAAGTGCAGCTGTTTTTCTAAATTCAGTAGAAAAATGTCAAGCTGGAGTTAAAACCTCAAGGCTGAGCTCAAATAGCAGTCATGCATTAGTATAATGAGATGCCAATACAGAATACCCAACAGATCTTGTGCGTGTGAGGTTGTTTTTTTTCTCTCACAGAAAATGGGTCAATAAGGGTATCTTCTGAGTGAATTCTCTTCAGGAGGAATTACAACCCTCCAGTGTTACAAAAAGGATAACTGCATCAATTCTTAAAAACACTGTATCTTTTTCTTCAGCAAATTCCCTCTGGCTCAGTTTCCTTGTGACCTCAGAAATCCTTAGGGGAGCTACTGATACTGTGTAATAACTATTTATTTTTTTGTCTTACTGAATCACCCCTTGCAGTAATCTTTCTCCGTGACCATAGGAAAAAGCCCAGTGGCTAATTTAGATAAACATTCAACATCTTGACAGATAACTTTGGGCAAGATGGATTTCACCCAAAACTAAGCCATGAGTCTGAATAAAAATCCTTTCTTTTCTTCCATTAAATATTGATATGGTCAAGATCTGAAGATTTTCCAAACCAGCAAATACTATCCTCTTCACAACAGTCTGAAAATGGTCTAAAATCTTCTGACTACTGAACTTAACTTCTAGTGTGTAAATCAAGTCTGGCAAAGCAACACAGTTAACTCAGTAATTTCTACATTTCTTCTTGATTTGACTATTTTTAAAATGACATTTCTGAAAGGAAATCTAAGCATTAAGAATGTGCAATGTAAAAAGGAGTTTGATGTCATATACAAAGTAATTCTATTCTATGTTTTCCTCCCTCCTCCCATAACCTTTATAAACATATGCCAACTGAGAAGTCAGTTGGTTTCATGACTCATAGCTCTAGGAATACTACAAAACATTGTTAAATCAAGACTTGAAGCAGGGATGAGTGAGGCATTACTCTGCACCTTTACTCCAACTTTGGAACTTCTAGTTCCAAAGATAATACACTGCTTATTGACACTGCTTAATTACATGCTTAATGAAAGAGATTGCCATTGCATTGAAAACCTTTTGTGAGAGCAGAAAGCTACAATACCACCCACACAACACTATATACGGCACTATAGACAGGGATCTCATTGAAAGAGTCCAGCAGAAGGCCACAAAGATGATAAAGGGCGTGGAACATCTCCCTTATGAGGAAATGCTGAGAGACCTGGGTCTGTTCAGTCTTGAAAAAAGAAGACTCAGAGGGGATCTGATCCACATCTATAAATATCTAAGGAGTGGGAGGCAAAGGGATGAGGCTGGACTCTTCTCTGCAGTGTGTGGTGATAGGACAAGGGGAAATGGCCATAAACTGAAGCATAGGAAGTTCTTCACAAATGTGTGTGGGAATTTCTTCACGGAGCAGTGACGGAGCACTGGCACAGGCTGCACAGAGAGGTGTTTGAGTCTCCTTCTCTGGAGACGTTCCCGACCCGCCTGGATGCCTACCTGTGCAACCTGGGCTAGGGAGCTGCTTTGGCAGGGGGTTGGACTCGATGATCTCTAGAGGTCCCTTTCAAACCCTACAGTTCTGTGACTGTGTGATTGTGTCTATCATCACAGGGGTTTCAGTGGTCCTGTGGACATCTTTTTCTCCTCTAAACAAAGCTCAGCTCCAACAGGTGCTAAGGCAGTAATTCTTACTTTCCTAATTTTAAACAGTGTTGCCATCTAGACAGACAGAAAGATAAGCTGCTTCAACACTGGTTTATACCCTTTTCATAAAGTTATTCATCTCTTTAAAAAGCAAACTGTCTGTATATGGTGTTTTTTTTTTCCACTCTAAGTATCAGGTCAATCTTGATCTACATTAAGTCAGTGAAAAAAATTTCAGAATCAAGTCCCTTGAAGTGACAAAAAGAATAAAAGAGAAGTAAGCATCACTGATTTCTCAATATTTGTCCTTTTGTGGTAAATATAGTAAAGCACTGCTGAAGCTGTTTCACTTTATTTCATCTGCTCCTTTGAGTAGTACAGTTATCTTACAAGGCATCTAATTAAATGGGAATATATTTTCAAACAATAGGTTAGTTCTATTTTAATTGTAATTTTGAAGGCTTTTAGTATTCTTACCTCTCAGCAGTTAAATAAATTCAATCACAGAACTTCCTTCCCTGTCATGTAATTTCCAGCAAGTGACATTTCCAAGCTCCCAGTACATGTGTGATTACAGAACATAAAACCAACACTTTCTTGGCCCAGTGAGGAGAAGGAACAACTGTGTGTGAAATTATGCAAAGTGTCATGATGCCTCAAAAATTATTTTATAGATAAATTAGATTTTAAAAAGGCAGAAATTTAGAAGAATCCCTGCGTGTACTTTTAAAGAAAAGAAAATAAAGAGGACCCTCTATGCCTATCAGTAAGAGTCCAGTAATGAAAACTCCCAGAAATGCAAACACCCATCTACACTTATTGTTTTTTAAGTGACTTATACGTTCTCCTCCTTCTTGATGGTAAAAGGAACAAGTGGGTTATACAGTCCCCAACCCAATTTCCACTTGTCAGTTTTAAAAAAATCCCAGAAGAATTAATAAGATGGGAAGACTTACACAGCCCAGGGTTGCACATTCCAGAACACGGTGATCCCAAGTTGAATCAGAAAATATGTTAAGCTGTATCTCATTCACCAGTGAAAACTAAACTGTGTTCCGTTTTGTTTTCTTGTTGTTGTTCTGTTTTTTGTTTGTTTGTTTGTTTTTCCCTGACAGAGAACTGCTAAAGTTTCCTGAAACCAGATTAACTGTATCTACTGACTAATTCTACAACCTCAGTTGGGGGATGCTTCGAAGACTGATCTTTCTTTCTTAAATCACTTCAGTGCTCTAGCAAAAAAAGAAAAGAAAACAAAACGTGACTTCAAAACCAAAACTAATAACACGTTTTCCTGGGAAAAGGACAGCAATTGGTGGTCCAAAAGGCAGTTTATTTAAGCTTCCTCTACTCAAAAGAAAGGAAATGTTCTGCTTGCTCACTTTCCTGAACTTAGAAAATACAAAGAAAAGAATAAATAAATAACAGCCTTCTGGTTTTAAGTAATCCCAGAACAGTTAATGAGAAAGGTTGTAATGTGCCAAAATTACAGAGAGATTCTAATAAGAAATAACTTGACTGTACTTCAACTGATTCTGAGAAGCATTATTTCCACCTCAGTAGGGAAAATTCTAAGTGAAATATTGTAAGAATTTTACTAATGAAAAATCAATTGCTACCAAATAGAAGTTATTTTACTTGTTGAAAAATGACAGAACAGCAAATTTCTGCATCAGGTTGGTGTATATTCATATTCAAGCTCTTCAGCAGGTAGGAAAAAAATATTTAAAGAACAATCTATTTTCTCCTAATGCATTATATGTAAATTTTCACATTTTCTTTCTCACGTTAAAAAAAAAAAAAAGGCAAAATAGCCCTTCCTTTTTACAGGAATGCATTTCTACATGAATGTACTGTTAATGATGACACTTTAAAGATTACTTTCAGTTCATTTTATTACTAAAGAAACTCATAGAGTCTCATAGTCTTATCACTCCTTCAAATGAAGCCCAGACCACTTAAGTATTCTGGTTCTTACAGAAATTGATTATTTTATTTTATTTTATTTTATTTTGAGAGAGAGAGTTTTAGCTACTAGCAGGCATCAGTTTAGGCAGAAAACCTTTGGATATAGAAAAAACATAAAGCAAATGCGTCTTGGGGAGTATATGATCAAGACAGACATGTTTCTATCATAATCATATTTTTTCAACATATATTAATATGATACCTACAATTCCTCAAGTGTTATCTTTATTTGGATGTTTTTTTTCCCAGCAAGTAGCAAACAAAACTACAACCTTGCCTATCTAAGAATCAATGACAAAAAGCAGAAGGCAAGTATTCCACAAATAACTATTAAGTTTACTTTTGTGGTTAGACAACATTTGTTTAATTAAATGAACAAAAAGATATACATCCTATTTTTGAGTTTACTGTTAGCATTATTTACTTTCTGGACTGAAAAATGTCAATCCTGAAAATTAAGTGTCATATTTACTTGAAGTGGAAATTTTACTATGAAATGAAAACATTTCAGTGGGGTGCAGCTGTATTTATAGGTAAACATTCTCATTCAGGGTGCCTGTATCTGTAGACTCCATAGCAAGATGTAATGTGCAAATCCCATCCAAAGGACATTTGGAGGGGAAGCTGCATGTAAGATGCCAGAAAGTCACCTCATTATCTGAGGAGCTCAGAAGCTTTTCCAGAAATTTAGCCCAAGTGCCTGAGGAGCTCATAATGAACCAGATGTTAGAAAACATCTCGCAAGAACTTGCCATTTTCACCCTGTGATTTTCATCCAAGAAGAAGGAAAAAAAAAAAAAAAAAAAAAAAAAAAAAAAAAAAAAAAGGAGAAGTAGGAAATCTCTGATGTGACAGAATAGCTGGCAATCACTGCAGAGCTTTATCCTGTTCAAGCGATTCAGCAAGACCATTTGCAGTAAGATATAAAAATGATCAGGTATCTAATGATGGACAGCATGCTTGCTAACAAAATCTGAATATTTTAGCAAGGAAAATACAAATGTATTTCTTTTGCATCTTGCAATCTGTTACTTAGTTTCACAGTAACAAATGCAAATTGCTTGTTACCGCAGTAAGATACACATAGCTAAATTCTGAGACATTTGTGAATTGCTGGAAGATTTCTCTTTCCATTGCTCTAGTTTTTGGTTTCACTTTACAAAACTAGTAGATGTATTTTCTTTCCCTTATGCCTGCATATACAAATCTGGACTGCTGGAGAAATCTTCTACCTAGTTTGCAAGCAGGTAAGAACATATTTTAATATTCAAGAGCTGAGCGTAAGCATCTGTTGGCTACTCTTACACCTTCCCTCTCTCTATTGGCTATAGTAGATCCAGAGAAAAGGAGTGCTGTTGCCTCAAAAGCTAGAGGAGATGAACAGAGAAACTCCCTTTTGGCAGAAAGAAAGCAGTCTGAGTGTGTTTTGCCTTGAGTAATTTGTGCATTACAGAGATATACAGAGATTCAAAGGAAAAGACACTCCATAAGCCAAGTATGGTTATGGAACCAACAGTCCCTCAAAGAAAAAATAAATGAAAAAATAATAATAATAATAAAAAAAATCAGATAACTCTCTCTTTGAAAATTTTTAATCCAATGAGCTTTTATGATTTTATATTTTATCTAACAAAAAGTAGTATACCCAAAGATTTACAAAGCATTTTCCTACAAAGAATGACGACTTCTTTGGAATCTTTCCTGTTCCCAGTATCCCTGGTATGGTCATTAAACATTGGCAGCTTAAAGAATATTTTTCAATATTAACTAATATTTTTTTAGCTCTTACAAGATAAGATGAAAGGATATTACTACCACTTAAGTTAATGAGCTATGGCAGTCTGAAATACAGAACACTGTACTTGATAAGAGAGATTTAAAATCCAATTTTGAAGGATTTTTTTTCTTTCACAGGATAAGAAGTCATAATAAAAATTAAAAAAAAAAAAGAAAAATAAGAAAAAAAAGGAATGGAAAAAAAAGTACTTCCTATATTTACTAAAGAAAAAAGTAGAAAAAATTACTAATTTTTATACAGGAGCCAATACCACACAAGACAAAACATGGCTGCTATTCTCAGAAGTACCCACCACAAACGAAACAATTATATACACACCTAGTTATACAGGTTTGCTTGAACCTTTGTTAAGAAATGTGCTTGCCAAAATAGCAACATTCTTCCCTTATCTTCTCAAAAGTGAGTAGGATATAATATTCAAGGAGTGTTTTGAGAAGGAAATTGGTACGATGTTATTTATCAGTCAATAGTATCAGTTGATGCTATTGCTATGACTGATTTTGATAAAAAATGATTTTTAATTCCTAGCATCAAAGTTCCAATCTTTTTCAAACATTTTTTGTAGAACTTTAAACAGAACACTTCTTTTTGGAAGTCTTCAGATGAACTGCACTCCCTATTTAATGTATTTTAATGTGAGATTCAAAAGGGGTGTCATTTTAAGAGTTGCAGTTATAAAAATGTTTAGAGGTAAAAGATAATTCTTGTGCTCATATTAAATCCCTCTATATTCCAGTACACTGGGTAAATGCCAAGAAGTATTTTAGGAAAATATCATCATGCCTTTTCCCAAATCCCAAACAGGTAAAATGCCTGCTGTGGTTCTAGAAGTGAGCAGCTTTGGGTCTCTTATTCCAGCTCTGCAGAATGGAGGATGTGACTATAAGCAAAAGATTCTGAATTTTGTCCACAGAAAAACAGACTGAATTGTACTTTGGAGTGATAAAATGTGTGTAACTTGCTTTTTGAAGAGGGGTCAGTGTGCAAATGCTGTACAGATCAGATCACAGCAAAGTAAAGAAACAAACCTGACAAATACACCACACTGACACAACCTGACTTAGCATCCTGCCCTCACTCCACTACAGCACTCACTAACTAATCTCTTTCACATTTCATGTGGCGCTCTTCCTTGGCTCTCTAGGAGCCATTTGTTTGATGTTGACTTCTGGTAGGCAACCTCTACCACAAATTGTGGGATACTTTTTTTTCTGAACTAGCACTGTCTTTGGCTAATATGTTTCATTTTATGCTTGCTCTTCTGTGTTTGTCCTTGCTCCTACATGCCTATTGTACTGTACTGGTACGCTGATGTACAGGAGGATAAAGATGGTAGAAACTCCATATCTCATGGAATGATTAATTCTGCTGAAACAAACTATGGCTTACCTCTTCTTGATGCAGAACATACATGTATTTCTGGGTAATTATGTAGGTCACACATAAATTAATAATTGCAATGTAACTACTGGTCAAGATGCTGAAGCTCTATTTAATGACAGAAGAATAAGCTTTTGATTTTGAAAATCTTTTCTCTTTATGATAAAACCTAATCACTGCTGGTATCTATTATATTAACATCTTTAACTGGGAAGCTTGGAAAAACATAACTCATTACCACTTTTACAGGTACTATGCCACATCTGAAGCTAGCCTGCTGCTGGATTGTGTTAACAGAAGTCTTACTATTAAACAGCAACAGCAGAGTTATTTACAGTGTGATAGTTATATCTTAGAGTCAGGAGAAACACATTTGTAGCATTTAACTATTTTTTAACTTCAAATATACTATTCTAGATGCAGCTGCAAAATGCTGCTGATACTTAAATCTTGTAACTTACACTTTCTTATACTCTTGTCAAATGGAAGTTATAACCAGTAAGCAATCTCTCTGGATGTTTACAGAAGGATTTAAATTCCAGTTTATGATATATAAATTATTAGACAGCATTAATACCAGTTGAAGGCATAATTATTTCTCCCTCTCTCTGAAACTTAATCCTACTCAATCAGACACTGTGCTGCTCTCTTAGCTGCAACAGCAGAATTTCCCTCTTGAAAAGTTCCTGCTACAACCTGAACCAGGGCTGCAGTTGTTTCAGAAGGTGGTAGTTTTTCTTTCTTTTTCTATCTATCAGTAGAAAAAAAGATGAATTAGTTTCAGTTTCCCAGTTTGCTTCACAGCACACCTGTGTAGCCAGTTTTTGTGGTAACACGGGAACTCGTGACAGGAGGATTGAAAGGCAGAGAATACCAGACTTCAGCATAGCTGGATATTTCTATTGTGAAACCCAACATTAATACTGCTTTGAAGCTGCTGCTGCTGAAACCGCAGAGTATCCTTGCCTTCACACATCGTTACTGGAGACAAATGAATTATTCAGAGTTCTTAAAGCTCTTTAAGCTCCATCTCTGCAGAAATGGAGACCACAGGATTGGAAGTAATGTAGCACCTGCTTGCTCGGATTTATCTTTTTTATTATAGGAGTTACTATTAGTACTATTAGTTAATAACTGACGTTGATCAATCGTATACATGGAAGATAGAGATTTTAAGCTAGGAAGTAGCTAGCAATTGTCTAATTACTGTCTATGATTCAATGCAAAGAACAATTCAGTCAAAATTCCTAAACTCCTCTGTGTTGGTAAACTGTACACAATGCACTGGGATTAGTAAACACCTGACCTATGTGGGCTTAGATAGAAGAATTTTGAGAATGACAAATAAGTTTTATAATTTAAAAATAATCTGTGTTCAGTGAGTTTTGGATCAATATAATGTAACAAAATTTTCCTTTCAAACTAGAAAGAAGAGGTCCTTTTTACATCAAACCAGGCCAACTTCACCTCTCTGACACAATGCATAAGAGCTCTTTTTTATTTTTTTGAGTTCAAGTGTGAAGTCCTGTGTTTGATGAAGTATCATTTAGAAATTCAGAAAACAATTATCTGAAAACTGTAAAGAAAAATACTACAGATTTAGCCAGTATGTTTCCTAAATGACTAGTAAATCTATTTTTTTTTTCTTGTATTAGGTTAAGCACTTGAACCACCACCAGCCTGGTGACTTCTCATGGAAAATTTGAACACTGAAGGCCACACATATGCACAAAGTAAGGGATCACTGAGAAAAGTTATTAAGGTTTTGATTTTCATTCATATAGGTAATATGTAAGCTTGACAGCTAAGAGGGGACAAAGCCATCTACTCTGTATAAAACTCATCCAACAGAACTATCCTGTATATACTACCTGCAGGCCAAGACTGTTGCATATAAAGCTTTTACTCCCATGAAATTGAAATGCATGCATCATTTGCAAGTAGATAAATATCATAAAAACAATGGGGAAAAAAAAATAAAATTTTTATATCACTTCAAATTCCATGGCCATTTTCCATTTGACCATCTCAGTATTTTAAAAAGAATTAAATAAAAGTTAACTACTATAGCAGTAATATTATAATATATACTTTTTTCCCTCTATGCAAAAATTTCCCAAGACTCGCCTTAATAGCTGGTCGGGAATTTATAGTTCATATTTTACTCCTTAGGTTTGAAACTAGTGCAAACGTTACATTAGAAAGAATAAATCAGAGCATATCAGAAGCTTGGTCTAATAGCTGAATTGGTTCTTGGCTGTTTCTGTGCATAACTATGGTTGGAAAGTGCTTAGCTACATCCCTTTAGAGTTCCAACAAAACTTACATATGCCTTTAGATTAAGCTTTCCATTACCTAAATCCCATGGTTTATGTAATATTTACCTTATCAGCATAGTTACTAAAGTTACTTGAAACTATCAACTTATACTAGGCACTAGTAAATTTACTGATGCAGTATTACCCTCAGAATACCATATAGAATAGCATACATATAATGAGGAACTGAATGAATTTGAAGTGCACCATTTTTGCAACTTGGAAAGGAGCTGGGAGACATCAGAATTATGACAGCTGACTTAAACTGGATAAAAGGATACTCCATAACATGACATCATGTGGAAGGAGTTTTGAAGGGGGTGGAAGTTCATCTTTTCCCCTTCCGCTGCTCAGGAGTTTAGCTGGGCATCAGTCAGAGAGTGGTGACCAATTTCTTGTTCATCACTTGTAAAATACATACATATTTGTCATAGTTATTATCCTTTTCTTTTCCCCCCTCTAACTTTGTATATAGTTTTATCTCAAGACACAAGTTCTATACTGTATTTCTTATTCTATTCACTCCCCCAGCCCACTGGGAATGGAGGAGTGAGAGAATGACCGTGTGGTGCTGGTTAAACCACAACAACATGAAACTCTAATAAGCCTCCAATTAATTTTAGTAACTTTCTTTGGGCTTTGCCAAATCAAGCACGTTAAGTTGCAAACCCAATACATTAAAATAAATTACCAAAAACAATCTGCAAAGTTAATCAAATCTTGAAGATATTTAACAGTTATATTTCACTTCAAGTACAATTAAATCTAGACCTTCTAAGTCAGTGTTAACTGTGGTAGCGTTGGCAACTCTACACACATAAATGTGGCTTGAAAACAACAACAACAAAAAAAGGGAGTCAAGACTGCCTATGTATTAAATACGGGGAAGTATTAGTTACAGAACTTTGTCTTGGCAACATCCTTCTAGCTTTTCTTTCAGCATGACACATATTTCTAAGTAATAAAGTAAAAAGTAGTCTATCTAAACACCAGTACGTCAGCCTTGTTTTGCAAAAAACCTTTGACTGCAGATGTGTTACTGAAATGTAAGTTCCACTTCTTGGCATTCCATTTAAAGTAGTTAATCTTTTTTCTGCTTTTTTAAAAAGTAAATAAATAAAAGCATCAAAAAATAGAAATAAAGTATACTTTATTGCTTCCAGTTTCTATTTGCAAAGGTCTGAACAGCTGACAGCAAATGTGGGTATAGAGTGCTGTAACTGAGAAGTGACAGAGAATAACTCCTCAAAACCAGACTGACAAAGGAATTCTCATATCTAAGAAAAACTGAAGGCTGAATTCGAAAACACATCATTTAAACATTTCTGTGCATATAAAGATATTACTAACTCTCTTTTTCACAGTTATCTCTGACTTCCCATGTAGTTAAATTTCAAGCAGTTAATGTTGCTCTAATATTTCTTTATGTGCAATTGTACTGCAAGATTATGTATATCTAAGAATGTACAATTTTCTATCGATGAGAACACTTTAGAAGAGAGAATTTCCCAACAGAAATTACTGCAAAGAGAAGACTCTGCCAAAGAGAATTATCCCAAATCACTGACACCCAAAATGCTCCCTGAAACTTACTCATGATTTTGTTACATCTGAGAAAAACATGAAGCTATAGGAGCAAGTAAGACTCAAAAACATAATTCCCGATGTTAACACTGCTGTGTTGTTGCTATCCTTCCGCATTCCCCTCAAGGAAGTTCCAAATGTTCCATTACACTGAGTTGTTACCAGTGACACCTGTTCTCTCAGAGCTCAGCTTTGGTTTTGCAAGAGAAGAGGAACAGGCAAGAAAGGAAGAGCTACGAGGTTTGGGAACACAGGTAGAAGTCAGCTGAATATCTACAAAGACTTAAGAAACACAGGGATTACCCCTTTGAGGAAGGTATGGTAAGGATGCAACATACTCTCACACATCTCTGGAATGAAGTACCCTCATGAAGTGACAGCTCTTTCTTTCTTACTGAACTTTAGATGAACTCAAGCAGAGAAGTCATACATTTCATATTTCATTTGATATATATACATAGGATCTAAAGCTAACATAAAAGCTAGATGTAAATCAGATGTCAGTACATGTCATCTTTAACATCAGCATTGCTTTTCTGGCTGATTTGAGAATGACAGGTTATCTGCCCTTACAGCATGACTTACAAGCACTTTGACCCTCCTTCTTTTCTCTCATTTTCACTCACTTTAGTTTAGTACTTTGTGCCAGAAATCACACAATAACACCATTTAGCTAACCAGTTTCATGTTCAGCAAAGCCAGTACCAGATCCTGAAGCAAGCTGGAAGAATGCAGGGTGCTCATAAGCTGGTGGAAGGGAACCCTGAGATACTGGAGCAGTCCCCACATCTGCTGCCATACCAGAGACAAATTAAAATAATATAATTAATATAATGCAGTGAGATGGTACAGTTTTCTTTTTATATCTTTTATTAGTAATACGTCACTGTCACACTTACTGCTGACAAAGATGAATTAATATGAAACACCCTGCAATATGTATTGTATACTTACTCCTCACACCTACGTATGACATATTAATAGTCTAGCATATAAAAAAAATCTTCTCTCTGAAGTCAGATACAAAATATAAATCCTTATCAACTTCAGGGGCATCGGTAAGTTTACATCATTTCAAGTCTTTGAAAGGAAGAGTTGGGAGACCCTTCTGGGTGCTTTCCAAGAATGAAATTGGCTCTGGCTAATATCACACCAGCATAAGATCCAAGGAAGCCCACTGAATAAGTACGCATCTATAGAACACAGAATCTTCCTGCACTGACTGCAGAGACACAAAAGAAAATATAATCAGGTTGTCAACATAAACTGATATGTTTTGTGATAATATTGTCATTTAGCATGACATGCCTGCGTGTCCCCTTCAGAAATCTGATTAGATTGCATAAAGACTTAAGCACATGTATTCTGCCTGCCCCTGGTAACAGTTATGCTGCAAAAATATGGGATAGAGAATGTTGTATTTGGTCTGTAATATAAACAAGGAGCATTTTACATGGATATGTACCACAGTCAGTTCTCAGGGACAACATACACACAATCCTAACTTAGTCAAGTAAAAAGCAGCAAGTGATTTCATACTCTTTATTTAGTATAGCTCTTAGAAGAGCTATAGTAGCAAACAATTTGCTGAATTTCACCTGCATTTTCAAGCCTTCTGATTTACATTTAATATGTTTAAACACTGCAGGATTTATGTTTTTGTTGTTTTTTAACATTTTGAAATTGCAGACTGAAAATAAGCCCAGACTGTGGAGTTGTATCCCAGCAATGTGCTTTCAGCAAACACTGATAAACAGGCCACAGAACATGGCAACCTATATTTCTAATCCTACATATAATATATCAAAATGCTGATAAGAGGTTTTATAGTCTTTAATCCTGCATATCAAAACTTAGATAAGAGGTTTTATTGTCTCCAAATAGATACTGCTGTTTCAAGACTGATTAGGTTTTTTTTTTTGTTTCACAATGAAGCCTGAAACAGTTGTTACAGCAATTGGTTTACAAACAAAATAAATCCAAACTTTCAAACCAAAGACAAGGAATAAAGTCAGTAAAAGAATATTTAGAATTTCAAAATGTCCTTTTTGTCTTCTTTTTTTTTTTTGTTAGTTAGCATTCCCATACAGTAAATGCTCTGAAATAAAAAGATTGGGAATCACAGTAGCTTTTAAAATTAGCATTGGATTTTTCTAAAATGAAAAGTTTCATGATTGGACATTCTTAATACTAAACTGAAACAAATCCATTAATCAGAAACAGTGACATAAGAGATCTTATGTTTTGTGCATCAAATACAGTTTTGAAAGTCATTCAACAAAGAGCAGAAGGGCTGGAGAGAAAGATTAATTCTCTTTTCAGATATTTCAATATCAAACATGAAATACTGGAGCATATTAAAAAATATCTAGATTAATTGTTTGTTGTTTTTGTGTGTGTGTGTGTGTATTTTATTTCATCTCTACATTTCATACAGATCAACAATAATGAATACTGAAAACATGCTGTATTTGATTCCAGACAAGCTTTCAGGCTGAAATTAAGGACTACAGACCATATCAAGTGTTTTCCATTTCAGTGCTTGTAGGAGAGATTCAAAGTCTCAAGCAAAGCATTTTGATATAGAGGTTACAGTGAATTAAAGTACATGAAATGCGCAGAATCCCTGAAGTCCTTTTCTCACAGTTTTGGCTTCTACACTGCATTTCCCTTCCAGTTTAGTTTCACCACAGGTATCTACTTTGCATGTGCCAAGATGGCTTTGCTACGTGAACAAAACTGCAAATCAGGAGATTTTCTTTAGAAGTGCATTTGTGAACTGAAATAACAGTCCCAGAAAGGGCACAGTTCATTTCAGTCAGCTATCTGACTCCTTGTGTTACGGAAAACGTAAACAAGATGTTTTTTTATGCAGTCACACATTAGACTGAGATAGGAAACGTAATATTTAACATTTTCTCTTGACCCCATTGAATTACAGGGTCAAAATACTTGCTGTTATATGAATGTAAGAATATCGTTTATATTTGTTTGAACTTACTCAGTGAAAGCTATTTGAGGAACAATGAGATGAGCAATATCCACTTTAACTGTAGACAGTTCAACTGAAGCAAAGGTTTCCTTTTTGGTGCTATAACATATATCAGTTCTAAGTCTTCATTTCTAAAAGTTGAAGGAAAAAAGAAAGAACAAAGTATTCAAAGCTAAAAGATTAAAGTTATTCCTTTCCCTTAATGTACATTCTATGACCAAAAAAATGATGCACCTTTCTGTAAGTATATGAGAAAATCTGAGACGCAGCTTGTCTGTGCTTTGTTAAAGATTTTTAGTGTGTTCATTTTGACTGCCACAGTGACACTGGCTGCTAAACACTGAAGTTAGAAGCTTGGATATTCCTTTCCTAAAGAAACTGGGAAGGAAATAATAAAAATAGAAAAAATAGAAAATAAAGAAAAAGGATATTTCATCACTACAAATTCATTTTGATTCTTCTGCTGGAGATGACAGTACTGATTGATTTTTCTCTTTATAAGGTGATATCAAAAAAAAATTTACAATTTTGTAAAGGGCAAGATCCCCAGAATCTGTAGTGTTGCCTCTGCAGTCCAAAAAGCAGTGGCTGCAAGAACACCCAAAGCACACAGGTTAAATACATTATCTAACTTCAGACTGTTGCTCCTTTTTATTTCTGCTTCTTCGCACAGCTCGTGATCCTCATCCCCACATTTTCCTCTTTCCTGTTCTCATCTTCTGCTTTAGTCAGGCAAACAACCTTGACAAGCTTAGTTGACCTCTCAGTGATGTAATTGCCATGAAATACTAAAATGCAAGCAGCCTTGCTGCAGGCCAGGAAGTCCAGGGATAAGCAACCAAACTCGTAAAGTCAGCTCAGTCATGGGAGGGAGTCAGGAGCGTGTGAGATGAAGCTCACTATTCTGTAACTGACAGCCTGTCTGCAACATCTCGCTCCTCTGCATAGGAATTGAGCCTCAGAAATGGACATCTCTCTCCTTCTCAACCTCTTTTCCTTCGACATATTTTTTTCCAAAGGGTCTGAAAAGGGAGGGCAGCCATGGAGAATAAAATATATCAGGAAGATACGATGATGTCAACAACAGTATTCTCATCTTCAGAAATGATACTTTCTGATAAAAAGACTATTGAACAAAAATTAGAAAATGAACATTTTAACTTTGAATGCTGAGAATTGCTATTTATTTTCCTTTTCACTTTCATCTAGTAGATGGATGGCCAATCTCTATGCACAACCACATCAGCTTGACAGTTACGTGCTTCATTAGAAACAGCTATGCTGTTTCTCACAAAAAAGACGGTTCTAATATAATAATAGAGCTTTCTAGCTTGATATGATTTCCTTACAGTGGGCAAGAGATGAGCTGAGGGTGACTGACTATCAAATGATGTTAGTCAAAAAGCCTAACATATTCTTGAAGATGACAAAGGAAAAAAAAAAAAAAAAAAAGTGTCCGTAGTCTTATTTTGCAGGCATATGACATGAAATTCAATTGACTTGTTCTTGACTAACAGGGCACATACTTTCAGTTATTTTCTCTCTAATTAGAACACAGTTTCCAAACATAATTTTGATAGAACATATATATATATAGCTATCTAAATATCAATTTTAAACAGAATTTTACAATTTCTTAAAGTACAAGCTCAACATGAATTTAATAAAAGAACAAAGGTCACCTAAAACGTTTTCTATAAAGTAAGATCCAATGAAAGGAAAATAAATAAAAAGGCATTCTCTGCATTGCTGAATAGCTTTTCTTGAAATGAGAAAACACTGTACTACAGCAGGTCAGATGGACTGCTGAAAGTCAAAGGCTCAATGATGACAGACACTATAAGCATCAGAACTAACTTTAGAAGCACCGCAAAAAGACTAGAAAGAGCAGTTGTTTTGGAAAGCAATCATCTGTGCATCCTTTCCCTAGCAGAAGTAATTCCGAAATCTGACAGTACAATCTGCTTTATTCTTTCCTTACCATTTATCTTGCCCTTGCATAACCATAACAGACACCTCAACTGTATCCAGAATAGGGTAGGGGAATTTTAGCAGATAGAGGTGGAGTACAACACAAAGAGTGAAGTGGGTTTCAAAGGAATTTAATGAAAAGCTAGAAGAAATAATAATAATAATAAAAAAAAGATGCTGTGTTTCTTTTGGTTTTGTTTATTTTTTAAACAGACAAAAGTAAAATCACCGAGACACTTGACATGAAGTGTGACACAGCGTGATAAAATTGAATATCCTGAAATTATCTCAAGAATTCTCCGAGAGAAAATACTTTGCTATACAGTGCCTCTTTACCTGCTTTCCCAGACATTTCTATTAATTCAGAAGCAATTCATTGTATTTTTCTTTATTTCTTTCCCTACAATTTTTACAAAGATCTTTCTGAAAAGTTCTAGTTACCCCTTGGCTAATAAAACTGTCAATTTTTTGTGGTTATAGGAGGACATCCAAATTTTTCCCCTAAATATATAAGTAATAAATAAATAAGTAAATAAATGAAAAAGAGATATTTTTCTTTAGACTTCTAAAAAACATAAAAGTTGAAAACAATACTTATTTGTGAACCAGTATTTGTTTTCAATAAATAAATAAATAAATTGATAAATAAATAAATTGATAGATAAATAAATAAGGTAAGAATTTCTGAAGATACCGCAAATACTTAAATGCATTATTTCAGATTACTTGGAGAGTTTTCAATAGAAGACATAACACACAGGAGTATGACTTTTTGTGTCCTGAAAGTCACAAACCTACTCCCATTTACCCTATCCATCACTCTCTTTCAGTAAGTTAATGGAGTATAAGACTACACATGCAAGAAAGATTAGGAGTGGAAAGAAACTTCAGCATTCCAACATTAATCAATAGCAGCATGTCTAGTATGTAGCACCACATCATTAATACAATATAGCTGTTCTTCTGAGAGTTCTTACAGATTGGGAATTCAGTACATTTATCCTTTCAGTGAGTTGCTAAAGTAGCCATGAGACCATATAATGATGTTATGCAGTTTATATAATTGGGGTTAACTAGATGTTTCATCTCACAACTTGAGATGAACTCACCTAAACCAACACAGTCCTCCAATTCATATTAGTACAGTCTACAAAAGCAACTAGTAGTGTGTAATTCAACATATTAGACTGCTAGGATTTATTCCATAAGAAACATTTTTTGCATGTAAATTATGGCATATGTACAATAGTATATATGTATATAAGTAACAAAATTATACATATGTAACACAATAATTATTAAAATATTATCAACAGATAAAAAAACATCTGACACAACCCAGAAATATTCCAAAATAAATCCTAATGTCGAGAGAATGAAATACTTTTTCTAATCCATTATATGATTTTATGTAATGAAAAATAATTTTATTGAGAAATAACAGGAAAAGAAAAACAACAAGCTAATTATTTTTAATTATCATTATTATTATTTTAATTCTGATTTAAAATGGATAGCACAAAAAAAAAAAAACATGCCTTCTATGGGAAAATCTCTAAGCAACCTTAAGCCACTACACCAAAAAACAGAGCCTTTCAAAATACACCAATGTAGTAAATTGCAGGTACTAAATCTCTGCAGCAACTTACTTACTACAGCTTAATCATAATCCCTTAAAAGTACTCAAGAATAGAATAGTTGCAACTGATGACATTCTAGTCGTAGCTGTCAACACTGTATTTTTTAAAAAATATTTATCTGTACACATGTATCACAAAATCCACAGTGGACTTAAGTCAGTAGTGGTGATCACACTGCATGGTATTATATGAACAGCTCATATAAGAAGATGGTGGCACTCCCCTGAACATGTCAAACTAAGTGTAAGTATCAAGACTCCTTACAACCTATCAACTTCTCATCTTTAATCTAAACACATGCTAAACCACAAATGAATTGTTGTTTCTTAGAACTAAAAAGTACAGGAAAAATTTGTGTCTATTCAAGACAAACACAAAGTCCTCCATAGTTCCTAAAATACGAAATAGATTTTTGTTTTATCTACCAGATCTCTCTTCTACTTTAACTCAAAGTGCACCAGAAATACTTAGAGTATCTTTCCACAGTGATAACAAAGCAAAGACCCAGCTAAATGGAAGAAGGATAGATAAGTTCTCAAAGACTTTAGATGTTTATTAATAATATTTCTGAAAGAACACTTTCAGCTGATCTTCCTTTGTGCTACACTGCACCCCTGAATTCACTATATTTCTCTTTCATCTATATCTCTACATTTTGTTTCTTCTCCTGTGTGTCATCACCCTTCCCCCAAGCTCATTAAATTCTAGACATAAAAGAGTACAGCTATTTCAGTGGCCACACAAAAACATGACAGAAAAAAATAATCTTCTCTAACTTCAACTGACACTAGGCATACAGCTCCATTCCGATCTTTAGAACCTGTCACTCACAGGACAATACAAATAAAGCCAGCCAGCAGTCATAAATGGCATGCAGTCAATATGTGATGACTGAAACACAGATAAGGAATGGGCTTTCTACTAGCCCCTGAGTAGCAGACAAGAAACTTCACTCATGGTGTAGCCTTTGCTCTCATGTTTCAAAAGAAATTCCATCTCTCCAAGTTTTGCCATGACTCTCCCATTGCTTGGTGTGTATGAATTACTATTAAATATCATCTTCTGGGTGATGGAGGGCTAAAAACCTTGGAATCTTCTTAACTACAAACACAGAAACGTGGACCACTAGGAATCTATTCTTTTCTACTGTATTCCCTCTGTACATTCTCAAAGTGAAAAAAATTGCTATTGTTCAATAGATCACTTGCTCTCTGGCATTACACCCACAGAGTCAATTATGGGTACACAGTACTAATGAGACCCTCAGAATAAAATATTAAATGTCAGTCACTCTTGGAAACACATAACATACTAAAACTAATTTCATGTCTACATCACAGAATTACAAATTGATTTTGACACAACCAGAGTAAGATAAAAAGGCTGTAACAGAAAGCAGAAGGATCTGGACTTTATAATCAAATAAAACACAAATGCATGCTAGAAAAAATAACCCAGCTTGGTGACTCAGCTACATCTCATGGGTACTATTATGATGAATGAAGATGGCTGTTGGATCAGTGCAGGGCTCTTACTCAGACACTCCCCAAATGAAATTACAAGTTAAAACAGGAGGGAGGCACCTCAGCCCAGCTCACAGCACTAATACCACACCAAGATGCTTTGATTCCATGAGCATCCTCTCAAGTTTATTTTCCCTGGTCCATGTGCCCCCAGGACACCAAGCAGGCAGGGGCCTTTCCACCTCCTGACCCTGTAAAGTCACACAACAGCTCCTGTCCTGACATCAGCAGAAAGTGCTCTGGCAATCTATGAGAAAATCCTCCATGCACTCATACACTGTCTCTGCATACATGGATTTGACATTTTGTATGACATACACAAATGTAGTGGGCTATAGTGAAACTCAGACATGACCCAGCAGTCTTTGATTAGCACACAGCCACAGTGCTGATGCTAAGGTACACTTTTTTTTTTGTTTGTTTTAAAACAAAGAAGGCAGAAAATTGCTTGTCTGCCTAGAATAGCAAATGCCCCGGGGGACAGATACTCCACTACCCCAGAATTATGCTAGCATGACTCTGTTGAAATTACTCCTCAAAACAGAGCAGATGTGGAGATTGTTATCATTAATGTACAGCTAGCATTGTCACCCTATGCTGCTTTTTGATGGTACTGGAGGGTTATCTAAGACAAAAATTCCTTCCTTCCTTCCTATCAGGGTAGCATAGATACTACCAAAACCGTAGCAAAAATCATTCCAAGTTTAATGAGACTCCTGTGCCTTGTACACCATATGTCATCAGTATTCAAAAGAGCATTTCACCAGAAATAATAAATCTGCATTGTCAAACACAGAGGCCTGGAAAATCTGCTGACACTTCTGAAATATTTTAATCCACTTCCTCACCCTTTCTACAGTGGTGAAAAAATTTAACAGATCACCTTTCCTAAAGCAAAAAGGTATTAGGGGCCATACCACGTAGAGGAATAAAGTATCAGCCACTTCACTCATCACACAGCGCTTTAAATGGAGTTCTTCTGATCAGCTGAAGCGATCAAAGTAAGCCATTATATCATTACGAAAATGGATCATTTGAAAACAGCTATTGTTCTGATACAGCAGTGACTGTAAGGCCCCTGCCCCTTCCTGGCAGTGTAGTCTGGATCAGGAAGACCCAAGATGAAATCAGAACATGTGTCCAACAGGAGCCATTCCAGTTGACTGATACACAATTACCCACTGAAACTTTTTCTAAGTGGTGCAGCAGGTTGTGGTGAAGCACGCACAACCCGATCTGAAATGCAATCTGTCACTGGCCTATCAGTATTAACACACCTGCTGTAAAGAGAAGGAAGATGAAGAGAAGCTGCAACAGCAAGCATCTCAACTTCTTTAGCAATGACTTACAAAAACATGATTTTCAAATATTTGCAATGACTGCTAATCTGTTCAGACATTTCTAATTAAAACCTTACCAGCAACTCCGAACCCACACGTGTTTGAGTGAATTAGCACAAAAGATAAAATGATACACAGATCAAAACAAGTTGAACTACAGAATTACCTGATTTTCAGATTCTTAGGACTGATAATATATCTCCGGAGGCATGAACATTTTTCTTTCTCAGATCTTTCAGTTTCAAGGCTTTCTTTGCACAGCTCAACATTTCAGAAGGAAAGAGCATGTTACCTGTCCATTGTTCCTTTCCTGATATGCTGTCCTTAACAACTTGGAGCTCAGGACATCAAAGTGCACTGTCACCTTCTCAAATTAATCCTGACTGCCTGAGCACTCTAGAAAGGCTCTCAGCCCTACAAAACTTGTCCTTTGTGATGAGCTTGGGTTTGCATCCAGCAGTATTTTACTGAAAGTGTTTCACACACACCTTTCAGCATCCAGGAGAGAAACAAACAAACAAACAAACAAACAAAAAAAAAATTGTATTCCTTGCCTCTTGGGGACACTCTGCACAATTCAATTATATCTTATAAGATACATGTAAACAGCTCAATCTAGATGTATTATAGAAAGTACATATTTCTATGGTTGCATTTGAACTTCTCTTAGTAATGGTGAATAATTTTAATTGCATTTTAAATATCTATCACACTTCACATGTCAAAAGCCTGCTTATCTGCATTAATGTATCTCTGTTTTGGATGAAGTTCTCCTTTAAGACAAAATTATGTAAAAGTTAAAGGTGATAACCATCAGGGAGATGCATTACCCCTTCTTCTCAAAAAAGAAAAGTCAGAAATGAAAATGTTTTTAACTACCTATTAAAAGGTTGGAGATGATGCGCAATGAAATCACAAAGCTCTGTCTTGAACAGTTCTGTAAATTTAAGAACACCTCATAAGCGTTCACTCTCAAAAGTGTAGCCCAAAAAACATAATTTCTACTACAGTGTAAGGGAAACTGAGGGACATGCAAAACCTTTGTGCCAGGTCAGGGAGGAAATCCGGATACAAACCCTGCCCTTTAGGGAGAGCAAACAAGCCTGCAATGAAGAAAGGCAATCTGTTATGCATTGTGCTCTCTTCTCCCTGCAGGCTGGAGTGCTGCCCCACTAATTCACCACAAGGTTTCAGTGAGATTATGCAAGACAAAGGTCCCTGGAGAGCATATTCTCTCCTGTTGTAACAAGTTCAGCTCCATGTGACAGAAACATAAGTTGAGTGTTGGACTAGAGCAAGGCTGGAAGAGATGAGAACTGCTTCCAGTGACTGATTTTAAATACAACACAAAGCACTGGGAAACACGACCTGTAATGAAAGGAAGAAGTGAGAGAGATAGTAACCCATCTGCTTTTGCAGCCTCAAATGAGAGAGTAATTTGCAATATAAGCTTAGGTTTGGTACCGTAATTTCTGTAGTGAAATTACTCTCACTGTTTAGGGAATCAAAAGAGCAGAAGTATCTAAAATCAAGTAGTTAACTAGACCTTCAGCCATCCCATCCCCCTTGTTTGGATCAATAAAAAGAATGCAATTGGTCTATATGGTTTCTTCATGCAGAAAGGAAACGCTTACACATGCACACAAATTATGAAACCACATGCTCACAGTCTTGTGGACTCCAAGACAGCATTCAGCATAGACATAATGTGCAGGATTGTTTGTTTCCAAATGAGCTGGCCAATAGATATGACTTGAGTAAACGCCATTCAGGTTCAGCATCTATATGCTTTATATTGTTTTAAAAGTTTTCTAAGGGAGTGGGGGTGGGGGGGTGGGGTGATTGTGGGGAGGGGAGAAGGGGGTTGGCAGCATGGAAGTCTCTCTGGTTCAGCTGAAATTTACTGAGAATATTGCTACAGCCTGAGAATGGGAATGATTTCAGTGTTCCCTCCAGGCTTCAATCTATGAATGACCCTCATATTTATGAGGGTCATATGAGCACGTTTTATTGATTCATGGATTGTTTCTCAGTCAGGAAAAACCATAAAGAAGCCTGGACCAATAGATACTTTGGGCACGAGAATTGCACTGGTAAAGAAGAATGCAACATACTGACAAAACTGATTGCTTGTACTAGATTACTTTTAATTACAATGTTACCGTTCAGCCTGACTGAAAACTATTAAAGCTGCTCTCTTTCTCCTGATGTTCAGACCTTCAGTATGTAACTAGTCTCGTTATTTTATGAGCTGTGCTAATAGTTCTCTAAGGTGTTCGGCACAGTTACAGGCCAATGTTTCTTAAACAGCATTAAGAACCACAATGAGACAGGCATATAATACATCTCACAGTGTTGTGAAATGATGCAAGCAGACGATAGCCTTCTCTGTCCCTTTTATTTCCTGTATAATTATCCCTACAATAAATTATTAACATGATCCAGCATTTTATCGACTTGTCTGTCTACTCATTACAGGGCTTGGAGATATAATACTTCAAATATTTCAATGGTGTAATTCATTGCCGTAGCCTAACAAGAAAATTCTGGTGAATTATTTCTCATGACAATCACACCTAGGAGGATGGGGAGTAATCTCTGAGAAAGGATCAGCATGCTTAGGTACTCCTGAGGTTAGTTGTGCCACATGACAAAGCAACAGACATTCTGTTTCCTACAAAGACTCTTGCTGCATATTACCAACGCGACAAAGAAAGTATTATTGAGTTTCAGTCATTAACTTCGTAGGATCAGACTCCTGAGTCACTGACTAGGGCCCCCTGTCATTGCAGACACTGCATTACATAGTATTTTATAAACAAGGTCAAGATGAGCAATTGTAAGGGAAAAATCTTACTAATAATTTTTTGAATACTGCCTCCAAAGCTTATTACACCAGCAAACCAATCCGTGTATGTGATAAGCAAGAAGTGAATAAAACTCACTAAAATACGATATACTGGAAAGCAAAGTCAACATTGCTTAACAGGACCTGTGTGCCTGCCTTTCTGTATAAATGGTCACGAAGACTGCCTGAGTTCTCTCCTACTGACACTCAAAACCTATACTCACATTACAATAAAAATATCTGTGCTGCCTGGCACAGCTTTGCACGTATCTGAAGAAGAAAAGGAAAGTCAGGGATGGCATCCAGCTGGGAGCCTGCCTGGATGTCACAACCTGCAGAGAAGTGCCCAAGCAGCACTGCATCACTGACAAGATGCCTGGATAGACTACCTTTGACTAAAGAAGCAGAGGAGAAAAGGACAAAAATCAGCAGAGTTTGTTCTTATCAGATCAACTCTTTGTCTGTGTCATGGCCAAGGAACTACTGTTTTCTGCTGTGAGAATTCGACTTGCCTGCTCCAGGTTTCCTTCTGAGCCTCACTTTGTCCTAGTTCCCTTGACCTTTCCTGGGCAACATCACCATATCACAGCAGGAAGCTGAGCTGCTACTGAGCTAAGCAAATCATGGAATGATGGGTTGGAATAGACCTCAAGGATTATTAAGTTCCAATCTGCTGCTGCAGGAAGGGAGCATCCACAACCTCTCTGGACAGCCTGTTCTAGCATCTTACCAGCCTCTCGGTGAAAAATGTCCCTCTGACATATATTCTAAATCTTCCCTCCTTTAGTTTATAATCATTCCCCCTAGTCCTATCCCTATCAGACCATGAAAATCGGTCTCCCTCCTGTTTATAAGCTCCTCTTAAGTGTTGGAAGACTGCAATAAGGTATCCGTGGAGCATTCTCTTCTTCAGCCTGTAGAAGCCCAGCTGACATAGGCTTCACAGGAGAGGTGCTCCGGTTCTCTGATCACCTTTATGACCTACTCTGGATGTGCTCCAACAGCTCCACTTTGTTTTGCTGGGCACCCCAGGCCTGGATGTAGTATTGCATGTGGAATCTCATGAGGGCACACTAGAGGGAGACAATCATCTGCCTCTCCCTGCTGGCCACCCCTCTGTTACTGCAGCTGTTGGTCTTCTGGGCTGCAAGCACATGCTGCTGGCTCATATTCAGGTTTTCATATCCCAGGATCCCCAAGTCCTTCTCAGCGGGGCTACTCCCAAGGAGTTCTCCCAGACCGTATACATATCTGGGATTATCCTGACCCAAGTGCAAAAACTTTGATAGTTTTCTAAGTGCACTGTGGTTTTCAACTCCTCCTGTTTATTTCCCATGCTGTATGCATTGATATAGAGGCACTTCAGCTGGGCTTTCAGATATATAACATTCCTAGAAGAGCCCTTCCACAAGCCTCCAGGACAAATCTTAGGTTACTCCTCACTAATTCCTAAAGTGACAGTGTTCCCCAGCTCTCTGTCACTTGGCAGTACATTCCCTTTCACAACAGTTCAAATTTAAAACCCTGGTGATGAGCCCAGCCAGCTTGCTGCCTAGTATATTATTGTCCCTCTAGGTCCCATTCCATGACAACATTCCTGGTTAGCCTAAGTTGTGTCCTAAATCATAGAAGCCATAGTCTTCAGCATGGCAGCAGCCACACAGTCAGTGATTCAAATGATCCATTCTCCTCCTTTTGTGTGGGTTCCACTCTCCAGCTGGGAGGACTGAGGAGAATACTACCTGTGCTCCCAAGTCCTTCAACATCTTCCCAAGGAACATAAAATCTTTTTTTTTTTTTTTTTTTTTATTTCCTGGTCACATTCTCATGAGATACAGCTTTAATGACCAGGAAAGAATAGTAGTGGTCAGGCCTTACCATACCTGATATCCTCTTCCTGAAGTCACGCATATGGCCCCCCAGCAGTCAGCAAACCTTTCTAGAGTGGTTATCTGGATGGCTGATGGGAACTTCAGTGCTGCCCAGCAAAGAGTCTCCAATTACTAGTCCAGGAGCTTTGGAGCAGGGAGGCAGGTGGGTGTCTGGGACAGTGCCCAGCTGGCCCATGGCTGGGGCTGCAGCACCCTGAAGGTAAAGAGGCCAAACTTTAACCAAAGGTTTGTTGTTAGTCTTCCTTGATGTCTTGATCATTCCCTCATAGTTGCCCCTAAGTTATAGTATAACATTTCTATGTTCCTTGGACTTTTCTTTTGAGAATGAAACTTACAGGGTGTTGCTAAATGTGCCATCGGTTGTCAAGGAAAGAGACTTTCCATCAGTAGAGTTTCACTGAGATTAATATCCCTTCCTCCCCACTGGTATTCACTTGTAGCCAATCATTTGAGCACTTCTGCCCCTCTAGCTTTCTCAAAACAGAGTGCAGAAATGCTCCTGCAGTTAATTACCAAGTCTCAAATGTTTTCTACACAGCCTTTCTCCAGTATTTCTCCAAGTTGCAAGACATGAGAGCCATTTTCTGCATAGTCTGACATGAACAGAAAGTTCAGCAGGGAAGCTGGAGTCCTGCCATGTGTCCTTTCAAATGGCAACCACACCAGCTCTCCTTTTTTGAGCTTGCCTTCACCAAAGAATTAGGACATTTTTATGCTGGATACCCAAATTACTGTTCATCACCTCTTTAAGTGTGATGTACAAAATTCAGCTCTAGGTAACGTGAATGTGTACATATGCCAATAATTAACTAAGGTGACAATTGAGCAATTAGAAGCTTCAAATTCTTTTATCTGAAGCAAGTCTGAAAGTTTCCATTCTGCTTAGTCACAGGCAATATATTACTCTGAGCCCAGCAACATACTGCAAGTTTCTTCTTAAAGATAGCACACCATGAACTAGTATTAGAAATGTTTGTGTTAGAGATATTTTGCATCTCTTGAATCAGATTAAAACAAATACTACATAGATTATCAAAATGTATAAAAATTTAGTATACAGAAATCATAACAAGCTCCTGATACTCTGCTAGAAAATTTTTCTGGCTATTATAGACAAGATATAGAAAGATATAGATATAGAAGATACAGAAATGCAGAAGCCTACGGAAAAAGCTTATTTCAAAAGGCAGTCCTTAATGTCTCTCCCCACTGTGCTTCCTGGAAAAAGACTGTATAGTTTTTTGTTTTTTGTTTTTTTATTATTTTAGTATTGTTTTCAGTGCCATTTTATTGAGCCCTGGGGGTACACATAACTTCATAAATAACTGCACTGCAAGAACTTGACTAAATATATAATCACTTCATAAGCAGTTTGCATTTAGTCAGACTCTTAGACTTCATGGAGGTAATTTCTCATGACTGCATCTCTATTAAGAACCCAAATCTTAAACAAGATTTCTCCCTGCTGCCAAATACCCATATCTCTTTGAGCTCTGTCAGTAAATAGATCCCCTACAATCACTATATGGAAAAAGAAGCAGGCTTACAGCCATCACTGAACATGCACAAACTCCTGCTTGACCTGTGCAGGTGTGATGATGAGCAACAAAAATGAGTCCCGTAATGAATCTCTGCAACTTTGAACACAAAATTGGGCTATTACAAATGTTTTCTGCTAATGAATGGATATAAAAGCAACACGTCACCTAAATCTCTCAAATGAAGGAAACAGTTTGTGATGTAGTTTACTATGAATAGTAAAACAAATGCCTTCCACAGGCACTCAAAGAAATAAGTACCCTTTGAGCTACCTTTCCAGAGCAGCAGAGTGGACCCTGGCTTGAGCACTTAGGTAGCCACACAGCACAACAACCTGGTGCCTGGTCGTCACCAAGGAAAATTAGATATCCTTCAATCCCTTGGCCAGCCCCACACCCCCACACAACGCCTTTCTCTGGTCAGTCCCATACTGCTCAGCAATTCTACAGAGAAAGGCCAAAGGTACCCCTGAGCATTCAAAAATTTTCATAAGCACTGTCCCCTATGATCTGAAGGGGATGAGGCAAGCACAGAGCAATAGAAGGGCTTAGCATGATTTTAAAGCAAACTCAAGACGGAGACAAAAGCAACACAAGCTAATTGAGTGGAAAGGCAAACTGCTTTCTGACATTGCTCTTCTGCAGTTGCTGAGCTCTTTCAGAGGAAGCTCAGTGGAAAACATCTGAAGCCTGTCATTACGCTCCATAAAAAGAAGGCAATTGACAGTCATCCTAATCAGACTTCTGTAGGATTACTTGCATCCAACTTTGTCTAAACAAGTTATCCTTTAAAGGTAATAAACACTAACTTTTCGAATTGTAAACATTCATACAACATGGAAAAGTTTGTTTCCCTATATCATGTAAAACTACTACTGTATTTCCCCTAGTTCTGGAATGTCTTGTAAGGTATTTGAAGGCATTTCAGCAAGAATTTTAGAGTATGGAATTTAATATAAACTATTTTCTCCAGAAAATATATATATTTTACTACTATAGTGAACTAGACTGGCTTGTGTCACAGAGAAGTTTTGACTATCAGCACCAGCTGGGCTCTTAGCTGAGATACCCTACTAGCAAAGCCAAAGCTATGCTCTGTGTAGTCATATTTTAATCACAATCTTGAAAGGCACCACTTAGGACAATTTAGAGTACTCAGAAAAGATTTTACTGTTTAGAATGTCCTTCATCTCCACTGTAATTAAAGAAGACAAACCTTCATTATTTTTTCTTTGAAAGAATGCTAGCCTTGCTTTCTAGCAAGGTTGCATTGTAGTCTACAGGTTTTAATCAAAGCAACAACATTTGCTCTCAGAAGTGGGAAAAACCTGCTTATTTCATCCACTATTTTGCTTTTGAAATCTTATAGGATCATCTATGTCTTTTCATCTCAGAGGCCCCTGTAGTTCTGTTGGAAATCTGTCACCATCATCTTGCGGGCATCACGTGGTTCTCCACAGGCACAGAGTGATGTGCCTGCTGGCTTCCTGGCGGTGCTGACACTGTAGGAACCTGGCAGTGCCAGAGGGACCAGAAAGCTAAGCAGAGGTAGCTCCATGACTCACAGAGCAGGGAGAACCCCATCTTTGGGGGTCTTCAAAACCTTAGTGACTGAAGTTCAGAACACAGCACAGCTAATTCATGAAGTTAGCCCTGATTGAGCAGGAAACAGAACCGTGAGTCTCCTGAGGTCATTCCCACCAATTAGTTTTTGCTTCTTCTTTTTTTTTTTTTTTTACATGAAAAATGTAAGAGTTTGAGTGTAACAATATTAATTCTTTCTGTTTTCTGTGTCAACTACTCTGCATGCTGAGTATTATTTTGTTATTTGTTTTGTTTAAGGATGATTTAAATACTTTCTGAATAGCACACAGGAAGATCCCCTGAGATGTAGGAATATGCATCTCTTATCTCTTAATCTGTAGGTTTTGACAAACACATAATTCACATTTATCCATCAAGAAGCATATGTCCAATAAATACTTTTTGAATCTTTGACCTATTTTAGATTTTGGAACACTTTTCTTCATCCTCTATTTTTATTAGAGCAGTAAAATAAAAAGGATTTTTCACAGGATCACCGAACTTCATGTTCCTGTCATTTTTTCCATGTATTCAGTGAAAATAAAATTAAAATAATAATAATAATAAAAGAGTGGCAGAGAGAAGGTATTTGATCTCTGCTAAAAAAACAAACAAACAAACACAAAACACAAAAACAAACAAAAAATACAGAGGGAAGGAAAAGTAAGTAACGAGTCTCAGTATTATAGTGGAGAAAAAGGTTTGACTGGCAAATGCAAAACATTGCAGAAATAACAAGAAGCACAAAAAAGGGCTTTACAGTTGTTATTTCACTACTTATAATATCTGAGGAAAAGAGAGAAAATTGTATGCTGTGTTAATTTTCATTCACCCAAAGCACTTTGCACCTAGCAGATGCCAGCATGTGTTTTGACTAGAAACACATAATCAAACCTGGAAATGAACAATGGCAATAGGTAGGGAATGAACAGAACTGAGTCACTTCACACCAGCTTTCACGAAGCAGTATGACCCAGAAGGGCTATCCCCCAGCCCCAGAATCCCTGACAAGTTCACAAAACCAAAACAGTTGACTGTGTGGCAATTAGTTTGAAGACTGAGCTGTTATTGAGAAAGGGAGGAAAACGAGCCACCTACATACAAACAAAAATGAGGTATGATCCTGATAAAGACAACCTATTTCAACCACACTGAATTGCTAGCATACTTTTAGCATTATTTGTTCCATTCTATCACCAGAGTAGAGACTGCAGGATATCACAATTTATTTCAGTTTTGGGGGTAAGTGAATCCCCCAAAACTTGATGCTCAGCTATGGCTTTAACGTGTATACAGATATAACATATGTAACAGCCTGTGAAGCACTTACTTTTCTGAAGGAAGTACCTCCTGCTCAAGCAAATTAAGCAGAGAGATTCGGATATTTGAATGTATATACTTTGGTTTCTGAAGATGTGAGTCATTGCTACACAGTTAGAATACTGCAATGAATCATAAAAGACAGAAATCTTACTAGTTAAGATCTGTAATTTAAAGGGATTCTGCTGATATTTGCATAAAAACGGTTCTTACTCCATCTACATAAAGATTCCCAATGACACGAGTTCCAGTGTATTTTACTGTTTTGCCTCTGCACAACAAATGCATTTGGTTATACAGTTACACTTCCCTGTTTCTAAGCTTTACTAGCTTCTTGCACTCTGTTTATTTTTATCCTAAACCCATAATTTCATCTTCTGCCATCAAGCCAAGAGATTCCTCACAGGAGCTCCTTTCCATGCATCACTGGTTCAGTAAACACAAGTCTTGAACTTTGTTTGAGTATCATTTTATATGTCCCCTCAACATGATTTTGGGGCATTGGAGCTATCTCATTAAGTCTGCTCAGATTTAAAACAAGCCTGCATCACCAGGCATAAGGGAGGATATACCTACTGGAAACAAGCAGTTCAAAAAAAACTCTTCACCATGATGTGTAACAGTTTTATAAGGCCACAAACTATTCCTAAAAACATCTTAAATTTTAATTAAAAAATGGCATTCTAAACAGAGCTTCATTTTGTAGAGATTTCCTTATGTACAACTGACTTCAGAGCAAAAATAAAAAAAGAACAAGACAACTGAACAAAAGAATCAGTACCTTGAGTTCAGTGAGAAATAAACTCAGTTTAACATTATATTGATTAACATCCCCCCTCTTATTTTCCTTACCTCATCTTATACAAAGAATAACCTAGTTTATCCAAGTGAAGCCCATTAAAAAAAGTTTTGATTAAAAATCTCCTAAACAGAAACAAACAAACAAACAAAAAGCAAAATGAACAAACAAACAACAAACAAAAATTGATGTAATAGGATATACATAAAATCATGTTAAAGACTTTGCTATCAAATAAAGCTTGCCCAAAGTACATGTCTGAACTAAATGACACCCCACATCACTATCCATACCAGAAAGACATACAAACTGTTTTATTGATAAGGGCTCCGGAATGCCTCTGTAGTCTAATGGGAATCAGAGACAGAACAGAGATCTCCTGCTGCTTCCTCTCAAAGAGTAACAGCAAAAATGCAGTCTGTGAGTAGATTAAGAAACAAATTTTATTTATTCAATGTTAAAGGCATTCACAGTTCATCTAATGGAAAAGAAGCTTAATGCTCTCTGGAAGATCATTGGAAGAGGAGAGTTCTTAGCAGAAGGAGCTTGTTTGAGCACAGTGATGGAACCACCTAACTGACCAATTCTTTGCTGCAAACAACACCTGTCATTTGACAACAGCTTCTGGAAGCAAGAAGCCACCAGTGTTGTCTACTTCACGTTTTGAACTACTTTGCTGTGAGCCCATAGTGATGACCTCTGAGGCTTCATAGCGCTGTGTGGCTTCCTACAGTACTCATCCTGTTTTATTCCAGGCTGGAGGTAGCTATATGTTCAGGCAGCAGCAGCCAGGGCTCTGCCCTGTGCTGCGGGGAGTGCTCTGGCCCCTGTCCACCAGAGCACTTAGTGCACAGCTTGTTTTAAACTCACCAGCAGTTCCACTGAAATTTGGAGAGCTGTGGTAGGGGAAGAGCCAGATTATACCCAGAAAACATGAATCCATATTAAAAACAAGAGCAAAGTGCAATTTAAGGCATTAATATAATCACTTTGCTGGGTCAGGTAAATATATCCTAGCAGACAACTTGTTCTACAGCACAATAATAGTCAGAGAGATCTCATAGCCCACTCATGGCTGAGGTATGCTACTAAGTGGGTTAAGCATGAGAAAATGGAAAATTCAGGAATATCATCCATTGTCTCCAAAACTAAAAAAAGCAAGGCAGAAACTGAAATTTGAATTATGCCCCCAGCTCCCATCTGGTGGGCAGTGCTCTGCACCACTGAGGACGTGTGCTCTCTTCATGGCATTGTACAGTCTTGCACTCTTTTAACAGCTCCACAGGTCTGGCAAATTTCTTTTCTCTTTGACATTGATATAAGCAATAGAACCATATGAATTATTCCCTTGAAAATGCTATTAACATCTCAGTACAAACATTACACTGTGTTGAGCTGCAGATAATATATATATATTTGCAGCATATTTCTGTAGACTTGGCATTTCTAGGATAAGATTAAGAAAGAAAAAGAAAAGAAAAAAAAAGACCACTTTCACTTGT
The DNA here is from genome assembly GCA_023055505.1 of Callipepla californica brunnescens. Lineage (NCBI taxonomy): Eukaryota > Metazoa > Chordata > Aves > Galliformes > Odontophoridae > Callipepla > Callipepla californica. The sequence goes on along the minus strand of JALIRH010000003.1, from coordinate 33,627,230 downwards.
GTGCCTAAATATTCACTTATCCCTAGTATGGGTAAAATGAAATTACTATTGTATCCTGTTGCTAAGATCTGATATTCCTAAATCTGAATTTACCATTAATGTACTCTTTTTTATTTGAAACCAAATCTTTTAAATTTCAAGATTACAAAGGTATGTCATCATGTTTTATATCTCTTTCTAAAATGCACCTGAAACAATTCAAATATTTCCTTTAACATGGTGTAATCTACACCTCAAGTGACAACCTCTGCATTGGTTTTCAGCCTAAGGGATGAGATAATAAATAACCTCCTTTCTTCAAGAAATATCTTGTAAAAGAAAATGCCACAGCTCTGTAAAGCAGTGCTAGCATATCTTAGCAAACTGTTGCACAAATGACATTTTAAATCTTCACAGTACAGGAACTTTAAGCTAACAGACCTGCAATAACATATGATTCTCAACTCTGTAGAGCATGAAATTGTAATGCTTCCACCACTGTGGCTGAGAGAGCCTTGGCTTCTCTAACATTGTCATAAAAAATACATTAAAAAAAAAAATCAAAAAATCATGAAAAATGAATTTTAAAAATTAGAAAAAATCTGATTATAAAAGCTTTCACTGGTTTCAGTGAAACTCATTCACTGAATGCAACATCTCCTTTTCCTGCTGTCCAAATCCACACCGAACTACCAGGTTTAGTGACAAACAGTGATTGATATCCATGGCTCAGTGCTGGGCCTCCATGAGGCAAGAACTGTATATCACTGGCTACACAGTCCACGTGGGTCAACCCCTGGAGCTGGAAGTCCTGTGGCCAGGAGGAGGGGATCACTGGGATAAGGGAGAAAAGGCCGAGAGCAGCTCAAGCTGATCTCTAGGTCCAGCCCCTCTTGCACTGACCTGCACAGGGGAGGGAGTGACCACGCAGCCTAGCAGATGACTTAGGGCAAGGAGGGACAGCCATGGCCCTTCCAGGCACAAGTTACCCACCAGGGATGAGGTGCCCATGAAGCCATCTCACTGGAGGCCAGGCTGTGAGAGCAGCCTCCAGAGGTGAGAGAGAACCAGACAAGGCAGAGGGAGTAAGGTGTTAATGCTCCAAAAAGGTGAAAGGAAAGAGTAAATTAACAAATTGCCTCTGTGGACTGCATGTAACTTGCAGTCTCAAGCTACAGAGGACTTATCTTCTGCCATGGCTGCAGGAATAATCAGATTTTAAAAAGCTGACAACTCTTCAGTGAGAGACCAGAGACTTCAGGTTAAAAAGGACACCTACATGCCCAAAAGTCTGAGGAAATTACTGGGGAGAATACGTAAACACAGGACACAGTCAGAAAGTAAAGAGGAGAGTTTCATAAGGCAGTGCTTTTGGCTTCAAGATGGAGAGCAAGGCTAGATGAGGAGAAGAGCTGCCTGCACGAGAATGGGTATGCAAGAGTAGGAGGGGGGACCTGCCAAATCCATGGAGGGGTTTAGCTGGATGCAAGAGTGTTTGAAAGCTAAAAGAAAAGGCATCATAGATTTGCTGTTTTTTAACATTTAGATCTGTTCATTTTTTGGTGCTAAGACTCTTGCAATGAACTATTCAGGTGCTGAAGCACTCCTGGCCATTTCTGTCACTTTTGTGGTTGTGATGCACACCATTAGAAGGATTTCAATGCTGCAAGGTCTCTGCTTATAACATCAATTTTGCTGCTTAACTCTATCAAATATCACCAACACAGCAGTTGAGAATGCTGAGCATTGACAGTCTTTAAGAGAAAGCACAGATCAAGGTATCATACTCTGTCCTACTTCTTCTGATGCCAGCACTTACTATATGAATCAACTGCAGCTAGGAAGTTCTGTACTCACTTGCTTTAAGGAGCACCCCACATGAATAAGTGAGGATGTTCTTCTCAGCCTATCAGATTTAGCTGATGATGAATCAGCCCCCTGATGCTGCTATGCCACCATGTCTTACTGCTGTGTGATAAACTATTGAAGCGATCATCCTTTAAAAAGCAACCTTTGCTTCTATGCGCCACTGGTTCCATGTGTGTGAAACTAGCAAGGTGAGTTTCAGGTATCAAGTTGCTTACTTGCAAAGGGTCATACCATCTACTAATATTAATAAAATTCATTGTTTTTATTTCAAAGTTGCTGCAGACTCCAATTGCCCTAAAGATTTCCTTCTAAATCCTAGGCTACATTAAAGATAGTTTATAGCATTTGGTTTTGTGTACAAATTATTTTTCCGTTTATTAAGGGTTTTCATAATTGTCTTTCATGTATAATGGTGGCCAAAATCACAAACAGTAAACAGCAATGCTACTTCAGTTGAAGCCAAAAGTTTGAAAAGCAAATGGTGGCAGCAAAAGAGGCAATAATCACTTTTGAATTTGTTAGGTACAGGTATCACATAGACCTCATCAAGTCATCCCAGCTTATTTATGTCATCTGACAGAAGCAAATATTGAAGAAACTGCTCCACAAGTCCATTTGGGAAAAGAAAAAAAAAGTACATTTCTATTCTTATTGAAGTCCAGGGTAAACATGCTTTGGAGGTCAGTTTAGTCATTATTTCCACAAATTATGAAATACAAATGAGAAATAAATACAAGCTCAATCAGAAATTACAGTATGAGCACCTTTTATGGAGTATTTGAAGCAACTGTTCAACTGCTCCCACCAAAAACCTCACTCCATTCCCACCAAATGTGGGCTCACAGCAGACAGAGGGGTGAGGGACAGGAGGCATTATGTGCTGGCAAACCATAGGATGGGAGCTGCACCACAAATGCACTAGGTCTGGTCAACATCCTCTTTTCACAGCACCTTGGAGACACAGCCCAGACAGTGCCCTGCAGAAAGCCACATGACAGGCCATGCCTTCAAGGCACCCCTTAACTCCTTTTGAAAGAGCCTTGCATTAAGGTACGCAGCATTGCACAGAGCAGCATCTGACTTCCTATCCCATTCATACAGCAGAACCTGCCACTGCTGCTTGTGATAAATTTTGGGCTGGCGTATCTGAATCAGACAGCTGATTTGGACATCTGAAGAAAAAAAAAAAGCATGACAAGATGTGGGAAAAATAATGAACCATGTCAGCTTCATAAGCTAAGCACGCTGAATTTCAGTGTTTCTTTATGGACAGGCATGTTACATTGCGCCCTACCTTCCCCTACCCACTGCTGCTATGACCTCTGCAAGCAATGCAAGAAGAGCTCATTTACTTAACTAAAGGTTACATGCAAGCCAATAAAGACAAAGTCGGTTCAAAGCAATCTACTTAGGCCAATAAGTATCCTTCAGACATTTCAAAAAGATTATTATCCTACGTCATATTAAACATGGTTTGGAGACAAATCTGTAAGGAATATATTTACCAGACTCTTACTCAAAGCATAACCTTTATATGTATATATTCATTGTTAAAACCATGTCCGTTTTCTACCCTATAAGGTTGGAAGTTTGACACAATGACAGTTTCTCAGCCACAAGAAAAATCCTCAAATCACTCCTGTACCAGTGTTACTGAGTCAACATTAGTCTACATACATTTAACTTCTAAAAGTAAACAAAACGACAAAACGTCCATGTGTTCAGTCTTTTGTACTTCAAACAACAGCACTCAGTAGCCACTGGGCCAGATGAATCAAGTTGTGAGTACAGAGGATTTGACTGTATTTCATGTATGATCCACAGAATGTGCCTGGAAAAGACTCACATGAAAAAAACAACCAAACAAAAGAAACAATAAACAAAGATCTCAGATAGCTAATTAACACTGCTAATTCAACTCATATTCTAATGCAGCACTTACTGTCATCTGCATTCAGTCAGTGAGTAGATGGCTACAGTTCACAAGAATTGTTAGTAAATAATTTTCAAGTTACCCTTTCCCTCATAATGAAAACACCACTCTGACAGAAGATGCTTGACCTATTTTCTAAGGAAGAGATCTCAGAAGGGAGCTCTCTTGTCTGAGAGGCAAGTAGCAGAAAGTCTTGGTCAGCAGAAACTTTCTAACTTCAAAACAAAAGACATTTTATTTCAAAGCAGATACACACTTCCAGCCCCCCCCCCCCCCCCCCCTCCCCCATGCAGTACTCAGCTATCCTCAGCCCTCCACTGTTCCTCTTTTCTGGTCTATTTTCTTTAGGCCTTCAATATTTACAAGAGCATATAAACTTTTCCTATTGAGCTTGTGCCAGGGCAAAGTAATCATGCTTCTCTCAGAAGGGTTGGGGGCAGCGTCATCTTTACACAAATGCAGTGATACAGAGTCAAAGATGCTAGTGGATTTGAGAGCATTATTCTGCCACAATCAAGGAAATTTGAGGCTCTTAATTTTTATTCTTAGCACAACTCCTCTCAAAGACTGCATGGCACATGGAAACCCACGCTATATCAGCTACAGGCAGAGATGATGGGTTAGTCACGCTGGAAACACTACTCATTTTAAAGGGGGGAGGAAATAAGGTGGTTTATTTTTATTTAGCTTGCAAAGCTCAGAATTCCCCTTTGGGAAAACCAATGAATTTTACATGAATTTCTTGGAAAATAAGCGTGAATTTAACTACTGAGGGAAAAAAAGAATGCAAACTTATCTTTTTGATCCTAGAAAACATTAAAGTGAATTTAGGAAATGCAAAAACTATAGTTCTAACAAATGTACTGGAATCTACCAGCCACAAAGAATTGTTGGGATTGTGTGCACAAAATACACCTGTAAGTCAGCGGCATCTTCACTGTTTATGAATCAGAACATAGGGCAGGAGGGAGAGAGGGAGCACCTTCAACATCAGGAACAAAACTTGATGGCTGTGTGTTCATGAGGGGGGTGTCCAGTCCTGTAGTCACAAAAATTTCTAGACCCCTCATCACCAGGGAACTGAAACTTAAAGTGAAAATATTTAAAAAAAAATTCTATAGTTATATAGTCCATCAAGCTTAAGAAGTGTCCATTTGTCTCAGCAATTTAACGCAGACTGAGCACAGGCAGATTTTTAAATGCATTGCATCACACGCCTTCAACAAGATAAAGCGTTCTGAGTGACAGCATAACTATATCATGACAAGCTTTTTTGCACATGAATACTAGTGCCTTTCTTGCTTTCTTCCCCTATTATGACATATTTAAGGAAAAGGAGAAGAGGAACAAGGGAAAAGTGAAAGAGCTTAACTTCAGTCCTTCAGGTAGTTAAAAGCTTATCAGTAATTGGACACCTCATAATCATCAATTCAATTCTAAGTACATATAACATTGAGAGCAAAAATAAAAGCCAAACATAATAAAAAATTCTGTCAACAATGATATGGCTAAGAAATGCGTTTTAAAAGCAGCTGTGAAAAATGGTTCACAAGCAAAGTTTATAGCTTTCTTTAAATTAACCAAATAGAGCAAATGTTAGCAGTCATGCTACTCAGTAAAGCAACAATAAAATGACAGCATTCATCCTCTGAAATAACCATGTTTCTTCAGCAACAGCTGAGTTATCCCATATCTTATAAATGGCTTGGGATTACAGGTATGGTAGCAGCAGAGGGTGTGTGAAGCCTTTCCCATGGGTTGCACCAGAGTTGGAAGCTCTACTTATCTCTCTCTGAGCTGTCAGTTCAGTGTTGCCAAAATCTGGGAGCAATGAACAGTGTCAACCCACGTGGCATTACCATGCCCCTTTTAGAAACAGAAATGAAATCACCCATTCCTAAAGCCCAGCCCTTTTAAAAACGGTGAAAGCTTCTTTATGTGTTTGTCCTTTCCATTCACCAGCTGTATTATTATGAAACACAATGGACAAGATATTCCTTAATCTTGCAAGAACTCTTAAAAATATCTTGCTTATACAAAATATTAAAATCTTCAAAAATAAATAACAAATTACTCAATGTATACTCTATACTTATGAATTGTTCTTTCTTATTGTGCCCATTAAAGAAAACTGGTAAACTTCTCATTAAAGAAATCCATTTTCACAGAACCACAGAATGGTAGGGATTGAAGGGACCTCCAGAGATTATCTAGTTCAACCCCCATGCCAATTTTGAATAATTTCTTCTCAGTTAAGCTCTAGTACTTCTAGTTTCAAGGATTGGTTCTAGAACTTTAATATGATGATCTTGGGCTTGAATTGTCTGAAGTATTTAAATTTCTAAAACAAAAGAAATCTAAAATCATTCCTGCTCTGAAGCTGACTCACATGCAGAACTAAATCACCTGCATTTTAAGACCTTACTTGAAGTTAACACAATGTCACTGCAATTTAAAATACCTCCCAACTTCTTTTGGCAAGAGCAATCCCTGGATATTAGCTAGCACTATCCTTTAGAGACCTTCTAACACCAACACCTGCATTCATTTAATCTAAGCTTTTCAGACTTGACATCACCTGCTGCACATGCTAATGCATTGCTCCAGGCTCTTGTTGGAAATGTCCTCTGATGCTTCAAGTCTCTCAGGATTCACCACTTTGTGGCAGATCCCTTACACTTCTCTCTCTCTTTCCCCTGAGCATTATCACACCCACAAAACCTCTCTCAAAAGCCTTCAACAGCTCTTTGATTGCTGTTTTATAGGCAGCCCAGCTTTGTAATTTCATTATTTTCTTAAAGAAAAAAAAGCACTTCCCTACTACTCATGAAGTAAAGCCAAAATATTAAGAGTCTTACAGGCAGCAAAATGAGGACCATGGGATACTTTAAACATGTCTTAAAAGTTACTGCAGTGCTGCTACTTGTTTCTAAGAGTAATCATTTTTTCCAGGCTTTTGAAGTCATTTTACCTTGAGGAGGCAACACAGCAGATGCTCAGCTGTGCCAAGCCACAAAACAGCTTAGAAGAAGAATTAAAGACCAGTAGACTATGTCACAGAAATGTACTAAGAAGGTTATTATGTGGGATGTAATACAAGGTGAAATCTGGTCACGGTAACCCCAAATGCACATTCTCTTTTATTAGTGTAAATGACTGAAACCTGTTATTTCTCACCCAGAAGGTTTCAGCTTTAATGTGTTGCACTGATAAATTAGCACTATTCAAGGAGGTCCTGCATAATGCAGAGTCAACTTATTATCTTCACTTGGCTGACAATGAAATTCAAAACATACTTATTACGTCCTGAAGAAACCTATATATTCTCCAATGGGAAATAATTTCTACACCACTGAAATGTCCGCACTGCTGTGGTGAAACATGACTATTAAACAGAACGCTCATTTCACTTAGGAGTGGAAATGTCTAATCCACGCAGAATTACATGAATAAACATATTAAATTGGTAGCACCCTCAAAGACAGGACACTTCAAAAATACAAGTAACAAGTATTTAGAGAAAAACTACCATAATGGGTAACACAGATAAAACTTTAATGTGACACTATCTTGAAGCGCCATTTTCATAGAATCATGGAATCATTAAGGTTGGAAAAGACAACTAAAATAATTTTGTCCAACCTCAGTCGAACCATTGACCCATCACTACCATGCCCATTAAGCCATGACCCTCAGTTCAGTTCCTCCTGTGTAAGGTGTGTAAATGACACTTATCATAAGCAAAAATTATTATTAGTTTAGATAGCATACTTAGCATGAAAGGCAATGAGCAGCACATGCTCATCTAATCCAGAAAAATTAGTAATAAATAAGACTAAGATTTTCTAGAGAAGAAATGACAATATAAGAGAAATTGTGTCGTAGAAATTAATTAAGAGGATACTGTTGAAATATGCTCTTTGCCTGAAAAAAAAAAAAAAAAAAAAGTAGAAAATGATTCAAAGTCTTGCTTCCCCAAATATTATTTTTTTGCAAATAAACTCCAATTTTTAAGAAATTCAGTATTCTGCTTACATACAAAAAGGGAGCAGGTAAAATACATCACTGAAAAGTGTTATTGCTGTGAATGTCAAACTATCAAGGAAACAAAAGATCTGAAGAACAACACTGATTTGTTTAAGTGCCAGTATAATTGAAGATTTTTTTTTATTGGGCTGCATAATAATAATAGTTAAAGTAGGTCTCTTCCTGCTAGAAAGATTCTACCATTTTGAGGGTGCCTTTGTGCTCCTTAAAATGCATAATCATTTGTTCGAGCGTAATTGCTCAACAGATTATGTCTTTGCCTATAGCAGGGGGGGTTGGAACTAGATAATCTTAAAGGTTCCTTCCAACTCAAACCATTATATGACTATGCAATTGCCATAGCTACAACAAAATAAAGATAACTACAGGAAATATAGAACTGAGCTCATCATGTTTATCTCGGCATAGTTTTAATACAAAAAATAATACTGCATTCGCAGTCAACTCCAGGGGATAATATATCCCCTGCTAAGATAACTATCTTAGATAATATCAGAGAAGAATTGCCTTCTGGATTTGCTTGTCTCTCTCCACTGACAATTGAGAAACACCAGATGGATCTTGTCATTGTAAAGATCTCCATTATCAGAGGTGCACAGTAATGGGTTCAGAACACAGGGAAGGCACACAATCTGAAAAATGGTGCAGGTATTATTTTAAAGGAAAGACATTACTTTTTTTTTCTTGCTCATCTTATACAGGCGGATACTGCTCTCATTTCCCCCAAACAACTTATTTTTAATCTGTTTCTATATTATTTAAGCTATGCTTCCATTTTGCATATATATATATGTGTGAGCATATATCTATAGACATTACACAATCTGACAACAGTAAATGGTGTCCAGCACATTAACATATAACAGCATACATTAGTACTTGAGATAATAAATGTCTCATTAAGCCAGTAGTGCCAGTTATTTAAATCCAGTATCCTGGTGTACCTGAACTACTATTTCCTTAATACTGTATCTTGATGGAGAAGTAATATCTATTCACAGCAGCATTTCAGCAAATAATTTACAACAAAATTGAGAATTTAAAAAAAAAGGCTTACACACATACAAAAAAATTATAGCTCAATTGAGCTGCTACAAACCATTGTAAAATGTACTTAAATCATAGAAAATGAAGTCAGAAGAGATGCTTATGTAAAGCCGTAGAAAAGAGACAAGGTCCTTAAAAGTTTTGATGATTTTATGGTTTATATCAACTTTGTTAATTTTCTGGCAAATAAGGATATACAGTAACAATCTCGCATAACCACAGAGATGCAAAACGCAAAAGTATCTACAAACTGTAGTTATTCTGGCAGAAAGTATGACTACTCTACTTTTAAAAATTGGCACTGATGTAGTTTCATAGATGACATTATTCTCATCCTAAATCCCTAACCCAGCAGCATATGAGCTACTACGAAGAAAATTAACTCTGTCCCAGACGAAAAGAGGACAAACAATTTCATCTTCATGAGATATTTCTATTCATGCTAACAGACTGCCAATACGTAGAATCTTTTATTGACAAGAATTTTTTAAAAAAGACAACTTTCTGAAAAATTTATCCAGAGCTCATCTAAAGCAACTGATGCAGAATTGAACTGTGGATGCGTACTATAACAGTATGAATTAAACTTTAGAATCTCATTCCTCCCCTTCTCTAGCACTTCATTTGTCCTTTCAAAACCTTAGATATTTTTCTGTTACTTGAGAAATGTAAATTGCTTTTGAGAATCTGTCTTCAAATGTTGTTTCCCCTTTTCTACCATTGCTAATGCTGACTAAAAACTACAATTGTAGTGAGAAGAAATATAGTTTACATACACACTCGATCAATGGGAATTCCTACAGCAGCAGTGATTCATACCTGTTTTTAAATCGTGCTTTGCAAAGCCATTTTTTGAGTGAGTGTCAAAATGATTATCATCATCAATACCTGAACAGGGAGCGAACCTGTAACCACAGTGTTTAATTCTGTTTAATTCTGCCACAGGTCCTTATAATAGTTCTCTGCTATTGAGGAAATTACAGAATAACATTAGTACATTATAAATAATAATGGAAAAGAAAGTGAAAAACAAATCTATATCTCTTCAGAGTGGCAATTCAGAGTGGTCTGTGTTATTCAGCAATTTCATTGGTGACCTGCTGGTTGCCAAAAGGTCCAAATGGCAAATATGTAGTTGGTGATAAGCTTTCTTCTCCAGGAAGAAAGACCCTCACACATAAAATCACAGAATAGCTAGGGTTGGGAGAGACTCTAAAGGTATCTAGTTCCAAAAGCCCCGCCCAAAGCCCATTTAAACTGGCCTTCAACCCTTCCAGGGATTATGCCCAGCTTCTCTGAGCAACCGGCTCCAGTGCACCACCATCCTCTGAGTAAAGAATTTCTTCCTAATATCTAATCTAAATCTCCCATCATACTTGAGGTTTGGGCTAACAGAAATCTCATGACATCCCCTGAAAAGTTCCAAGAGGGGTTCTGGCACAGAATAAGCCTAGATGTGAGCGGGGCACAGGAGTGGAGGGAATGGACAGCAGACCATAACAGGAACAGAGCTGTCTCTGCTCTCACACTCATTTGAGTGGATGATAGGCACATGTCTGGTCTGGGAAGAATATGCCTAGGGCCTGGCAGCTAACTGATCTCTGCTTTTTAGAATTATTCATGAATATTCCAATTAGTTTGATGACTGGAAAAATGTTTTTAGTCAATCTTTTTTACTTTTTTTTTCCTTCCATTGATTAGTAAAGGACAGTTTTCTTCTCCCACAGTCAAGACACATAGCCTTGAGCATCTCGATGTTAACTTGTCTATTTTAGACTTATATTCATCTAAAAATCTAGTTCCAACATATATTTATGTAACATAAACCTCCAAAACAATAATCAGAAAGGAACTTTGCCTGCTAGCCACAAATAAGAAAAAAAAATCACTAATTACTTTAAGTACTCTTAGATTTTTTTCTTCCCCCTCGACTCTTCCAAGAAGAAACTTTTCTCCCTTTGGAAACCTTTCTGTGAAAAACTCTGTGAGTTACCAAACTCAAGGTTCTCAAGGATGTAGGAAGTACCATCTGTCTCCAGTGCAATGTAAATGCCCACCAGACTGCATAGATTCCCAGGAGACTGATACTTAGGTCTTGTCAGGAAGAAACATAGTTCCATCTTCTAGGTAAATTTGGGTGCTTAATTCTGGGAAAATTTAAGGTCCTGAAGTTTCATAGCAAACCTTTAGCATACTTTCTCAAGCTAGGTATCCTAAATGGTTCCAAGGTATAATCCCCAGGTATACAATATTTAATACTCCCTAGGTATTTAAACTGACAAAAGTGAAATTAATTACAATGCAAAACGGGCTGCTGCGTGGTTTAAAATTGTAAGGATGTAGAAGTAATGCCACACACAGTGACACCATGCACCCCTTCCTTCCAGCTCAGGTGCCCTGAGAAATGGCAACCCAAGCACTGGGCAGCAGACTCACCTTAAACTGCAAGGCTGAAGCACAAAAAATCTTGGAGGGGAATGATCAAAATATAGTGACTGCTGGGGCCTGTCATCACGTGAAACACTTCCCCAAAACTTGTCTGTCACTGCTAATCAAGAGAAACTCAAAAGATATGCTGAGGACACAATGAAATCTTCTGACTTGCAGGCTAGCACACAAATGATGCTTCTCAGATCAGTACAGAATTTAAACACAGCAGCCCCACTACCATACATTCTCATTCCAATTATCTTTAACTAATTCACGCTTCCTTTTTTTAAATGCAAAAAGCCCACAGAAGTAGTTACTTGGCACTCAGAAGAAAACCACACATGAATGCAAACCTACAGAAAATGAAAATCTTTCACTGTTTCCAAAAAGCAATTTCTTGCAGCAGTTCATTTAAAACCAAATCTTATGCTCACATTGTGAGGACACAAGTTGTGACTTGAACAAATAAAATAATGCACTGATCTGTTATGGTATGCAATTATTAGATATGATTCCTTACTAACAGCAAATCCCTAACAGAGAGCAAGCCAACAGCAATGCCTCCTGTATTGCTGAGCTTCGCCTTAACCACTAACTAACTTTGAGGACAGCTTCTCCACAGTTTTTGAAGCTTCTGTGGCAAACGTTATTCAAGAGTCTTGATACAGGATAGACACAGTATTTGCTTGATAATGAAACACAGAAGGAAAAGAAGTGTGAAGGGGAATTTTGAATTTCAGAAGCAGCATTAAAAACATGGTTCAAGTTCACCTGGGCCAAAAATTTTCAAGACATGTGCTAACAATTACTCATTTGTTTCTGTTTATTTGCTGCAGGCATCACAGAGCAGACTGTGTCTCAGCAGGGTTGTGATTACTTCCATAAATAATCCATGCTTCATCTTGATTCATTTTGTGTACCTGTTATGCCATTTACTCTGGCATCATAAGGAAGCCCATGATGTGTTCAGAAACCCAGCTACCAGTTAGCACAACAAAGTAGATCCAGATTCAGTGTAGGCATCTAAGTAAGCACAGGTGGAATAACACCCTAACAAAAATCAATCTACCAAACAGTGAATGTTCACAGTATGAAAGCAATGGAACTAACAAAAATTGATTGGTTTTCATAATAACTAGCCATGATTTACAACTGAAATGGAACACTTTACTTCAGTTACAACACTGAAATGCAATGAGCCATTAGCAGAGAGACTGAAACTAGAGTTCAGAAGCATAAACATCCAACACCCAAGTGTTCCATTACTTAGTACTGGTCTAGGAGGTATCTGTATGTGATTTTTTGACAGAGGTCATTTTGAGCTAAGAAAGGTATCTGAAATAGAGATCCAGGCCTTGACCTTCACCACATTTTTTTTTTTTGTGATGGTTTGGTGTGTGGGGGTTTTTGGGCTTTTGTTTCTTTGCTTTTTAATTGCTTATTGGTTAACACCAATGAGCAATTATTGATGTTATCCCTAGAAGTTGTTGACTACACTATGTAATACACCAAAATATAGCTTGTAAATATTCAGACTTTGGGATACCTAGTGCAGTTTTTAAATTGAGCTTTCTAGGCTTATTTTCAGTGTGACTACCAAGTAATGAGACAGTGTACTTAAAATTCTTCAGTTATTCTTATAACTTAACATATGGTCTCACCCACTTATCTTGTTTGAAGATGTTCTGACCTTTAATGTTTTATATATCCTCTTTTTAATTATCATAAATGTCTCCTAAACAGCAGCTAGCATCTGCTCTTTACAGCCTTTTTCTTTTTTTTTTCATAATTCTGTACTGACTTTACATATTCATTATCTAAAAAAAAAAAAACTTTTAAATATTGAAATACTACATGAAATCTCTCAATACGCAGGAGGCAGTTCAGATCGTTTGATCTTCTCTGTTTTTAATCTCAGTGAGCTGACTGTACTTTTCAGCCACAAAAGCATGCCAAAATTGGTATCAGCTGGTTTAAAGCAGAGGGAAGACACAGTGGGCACTCATAACTGTACGTTTTTACATTTCCAGTACTCTTTCCTTGTAAGACATTCCATTGCCCTTTCACATAACTTCCTGTATGTTAGCATACCCTCCAAAAGGTTGAAACCATCAGCTCAACACATCTTTCTGTAGTAGGTTTCCCTGGTCTAGCTAAAGGAGTATGAGATTTGGGAGCAAACTGGAACTACTACTGGAACTACTACTACTATGATTATAAATTACTACTTTACAGATTCTATATGTCTACTGTTATCTTGAATTTCCCTTCTTCTGAAGGGTTTAAATTCAAAAATAAGGCCCATCTGGATTCAAGATAACATTCCTGCTGCAGGAGTGGTAAACTATCCTCTAGAATTTTCATTGTGTACTAACATTTAGTCTGCTCCCTTATGTCCATGTTAAATTAAATCTGGCAAGAAAGAAGCCTTGACCTATGTTTCTGGGTTATTGAGAATCTGTATTTAGGGCTGAGAGGGCATGATAGCAAGGGTAGACCAACATACCCTTCTCACACCTGTTCTTTTTGCTGGAAGGGTACAACTGATGGACAGACTGCCAAAGCAAGCAGGTTTGTTTTTGTGTTTGTTTTTTTTTTTTAATCATACAACATATAATGACTTTTTCTAATCAAGAATTCAAACTACTATGACTTTTTCCTTTTTTTTTTTTTTTTTTTTTTTTTTTTTTTAAGTTTGATAATGAAGGAAACACTGTAGACTGTATTCTGTTCTCATGTGGGTGGACACAGAATAGTTTCAGAAAAATGTGGTGCAGCAGAAATCTGTAACAGGAGACAAAATCCTGCAGTGTTTACACATACAAGGTAGACATCCTTTTCTCTGTTTAAAGAGGTTAGTCCTTCCACCAGACCTGTCACAAAGCCCTTATTTCACCATGAATCAGTGTACATTCAGGATGCAAAAACAGGCTTAGAAATGCATGGCACACTGCTGATAAGGAAGAGGAGAAAAGAAAAGGTCAAGTCTTTGAAGCAAATCAGCTAATTCGGCAAATAAAAAGCCTGGTTAGGGAACAATGCAAGAACTCAATGAATACCCGGGGAACTGCCTCACAGAATCAACAGGTACTAGATAAACTATCAAACAGTATCACGTTTTTTTTTCCAATAATTTGCCAGTGGAAACAAGTGAGGTGATGTTTTCTTTGCTATTTATCTGGTTCTGTGGTGTCAGAGCTGTCTGATTAAGGCATGCCATTTGAAATGAAAAGCCAGATTTACACCAGTAAGAGAGGTAGATGAAAGGTGCCCCCCAAAGGGTGAAAAAGGCATGCTGTACTTCTGGCTATTTCGCTGTGTAAATAACTTACTTCCACCAAAAATAACAGTAACCAATTTCGCTGGCAAATATCCCTACCCATTTACACAGGATATTTAAACATGTCTTTCCATTATCAAGTGCAAACACATCTCTGGAAACTGTATTGCTTCTGTGTCACTTCATTACAGTACTTAAGTACATCATAAGAATGGCTCTGACTAATTCCATTGTTTTGCCTCTTCTCACTGCTTTCATCTCTGTTTTTTTTTTTCTACTTTTGCATATTTCTAAGGACCCAGTAATCTAGAACAGGAGAGAAACATTAAAAATACTTTTCATGGTAGCTTGTCAGATCTTTTCTTCCAGCTTGTACTCTAGATTCACACTTAAGGTAACAAACTTTTTTATAGATTTAAACAGTAGCTAATCATCTATTCCAGATAACTCAGTATCAATCACAAATAAACTCTGCCATAAGGACTAGGCTATAATCCTTTAAAAAAGGAAAAGGTCAAGACCATAGGAGTTTTAACCTCAAATGCTTAACTTGATATTTGGGCAGGATTCTGGGCTGCTATTTCTGGTGTATTAAAGAACAGTTAATGGAACATCTTGATAACCAAATTTGGTTTGTCAGTGTTAAATTTTCATTTAGTCAAATGAACAGCTTGACCCTTAGATCCCATTACTGTGTGACTGCACACTGTGGAAATCATAAATGGTAGTTTTCTTATACTACATGAAGCCTTGTTTTTAATATTATTAACACTACTTATTGATATTACAAGCAGAATAACTGTAGGCACAAACTATAGTCATAGTGCAAAAATAAAATTGAAAACTCCTCTAAATATTTTCTTAAACATATTTTTCTTATGTTTTTAATAATATTTCTCACAGTTGATTTTTTTCCCTTAATTGTGATATGTCTGATACTAAAAAGAGCATTTGGCTTGAATATAATTTGACCAAAAATATTAAATACCTAGATAAAAATGCTTTCAAGTTGAAAGGAGAAATATCAATGCAATGTGTATATAAAGATATTTGCATAGCTCCAAATTCATCTAAAAAGAGAGAATTTTTGTAAGTCAGTTTTTGAAAAATCCTTGAACAGCTTAAGAACTGTTTTCTATGCATAAGGTAAATTAACAATGGTAGGCTAATCCATATGAAAACAACAGGAGCACCATCCAGTGCAGTTAATTGTAAGATTTTAGTTCCTTCTCTGAAGTAAATAAAGAAAACGTATTTATTGAGTATCTAATACAGGAACAAAACTCACCATGAACAAGGAAGAGGAGATGTATGTATCATGTTTCAGATGACTGTAGATCATCCGGCCTGTAGCTGGATGTACCACACACTGCTGAAAGATTTTGCCATAACTATCAAGATCTAAAAAAAGACAAACACAAAAGATAATCAGACTAAGAAATACTAAAAACTGAATTTTCCTTATTTGAAACACAATTTTATCTTTCAATGCTTTTTAAAATATACTTTTAAGGAAATTTAGAAAAAAGCCTGTTTCATACCATCATCATCTAGGAAGAGTTTATCTTATAATAGCTGTAACGTATTTTGTTTAGTTACTGCATCCACAGTTTGCTTTATGATAATAATTTTATAGTCTTTTACTCAAATCAGTGTTCTCCAGAGCTAACTACTATATTTTTTCAGCTTCTTGAAAAAAAAAGTTTGCTGAATCATTCTTCCATTGCTGCCTCCATACTCCTATGAAATGCTGCAGAAACACTGAATATTTGACAAATCTGGGTGACAAATTTTTGCTCAAAGTGAAAAGCGATTGTAGATTTTGAAGAATCTCATTTCAGGGCTTTCAGTTTTCAGTATTTTCTCTCAGAATAATCTCAATTTAAAATTTGAAGTTAAAGTAACGTCATGATTAAAGTGAACATGTGATCAGAGCACTGTGACTTGCCATTCACAGATCATTTTGTAACCCTGGGAGTCCCAGATATGTTTTAATCAGATACAGAATGAAATTTCAGAAGTTTGCCTCAGGTAAGGTTTTACGCTTTCCATGGAACTGCATAGGTCTTAAAAGTTATCAAACTGATTTTGTTTTCACATTTAAAGGGAAAAGCTTAACGTAAATGAGTGCAATTTTCTGACTATTTTCTGGAAATTTTTTGCAACCACGTCTTCCTTTTGTCCCCTACATCTAAATTTGGATGATTCAGGAATCTGAATGAGCCTTCCAAACACTTAACCCTCTGTCCTAACTTTGCTCTCAAAAAATCTGTTAGAAACTTATAGATCTAGTCAAGTCATAAATAAATTTATTAAAATTAGATAGGTAGAAATTGCCATCACACATTTTCTACAAACAAATATTCTTATCTAGAATTACTGTACAAGGGAAATAAACTTTTAACTGGTAGAAACATGAGAATATTTTATCACCGTGGAGACTTCCTGTTGTGAACGTCAAAACAAACATGCTTAGGAAAAGACGCTCCAGTCATTATCAATAGTTTTAAACATGAGTGTTCTTCTAAATAAATATTTTTCTATACTAATTTTCTAATTCTCTTTGAAAGGATAAAACTACATATTTTCAAACATGGTTGGACTTTGTCCACATGCTAAGCAACTTCAAGCAGTTCCTACACCAGGCTACTTCCTGCTTCTGCTTCTTGTGTCCCAGCTGTCTTTTCAGCCCAAGACAATAGGAGTTGTGAAATACTTTATCTTTCAAGTCAGGTCTGTCTCCTCCAGCCATTCACCCCTTGGCTACAGACCCAGCAATGCTGGCATTAGGGACAGAGCAGTGAAGGGTTAGACAGGCACAGGGGGAAGGCAGACAGCTTAACCAGACTCTGCAGCTGTAGATATGTATTTTATCTGTGGAGACAGCATTTCACTGTTTACAGTGGTATTTTAATGCAGTATTAAATGTTTTCAGCCTTATTATTATGTGCCAATGCATTATGCGATAGAAACTTCTAAACTTGCTTATTAGGGCAATAAAATTGAAATAAGATATGCAAAAAATATTGACAAATTGATATGGTAATTCAGCATGTTTTAAAAGATCTTATTTTTTCACAAAGAGTCTTCAGGAATCAGTATTTTTAGAATAAATTCTTCCCATAAGATGTCTAGATAAAGACATCTATTTCCTTTAAATAAATGACTTGATTTTCACCATTTCCAACTGTGAATTTAAGAAAAAAACACCAGCCCAGTTCTGCCAAAACAAAGAGATGGGCAATCACATAACTAGATTTTTCCCTCAAGGGTAACTTTTCTTGAACAAGATTAGACTTTGGTTGATTATAGAATCAAAAGAAACAAACAAAATATAACAATAAAAATAAAATTTAAGGGATAATTTTTCACTCTTTCTATTCTCTCCCTTAAAATATACAAAAGTAATGCAAAAACTCCAAAAGATTTGTTGTTGTTTTCCTTTTTAATATATACCAGCATATACTCTGTTTTCCACCACCGCAGTGCTTTCCCCAGAATTTTCACAAAATTCATATAATTCCTCTTTGCAACGTGTAAAGCTGTAGGACCTACAAGGTAGTTAGTGAATACAATGAACGGAGCCTGGCCATATAATTTTCATCTTCTGAATAACTGTATTTTCTATAATAATTACACCATTGCAAGCAGTGGTAAACTCACATTTTGGCTTGTGGTATTTTGACTGTCATATCTTAAGAAATAAAAGTGAACTTTACAAGGACGAACACTGCTGTGGATTTTTTTGGTGTTTGTTTTTCTGGAGTACACACAACAACAAATAAGGCAACATTCTCAACAGACGCATTTTCTAAATATTTGTTTTTAAACTGTCAACTCTATCCTGCAGCAACCTGAATTATTCTACAACAATAATATTTTAAGTGTTTTTTAAAAAAGGAACAAAAACCAAAATATGCAAATATCCAAAATACTAACAGCTACACGTCTGCTCCTAGCAGCTAGTCTTGGTTTGTTGCATGCAAGTGTCATGGTGATATGGTCCCTGCTGGGCATAGCTGGAGGTGCACACACACAGCCAGATAGAAGACCATGAACCTTGCCAATTAACATCATAAAGGGACAGTGCAACAAGTCCTGGGATGGGAACAGGGACTAGCACAATGGCACAGAGGGCAGCATGCATTTGAGCACACTGGTTTTAAGGTCAGAGAAGCAACAAATGACACAGTCTCCAACAATGATGTAAGTTTGAGTTCACTTAGAAACAAATTTAGACCATGCCAATGCCTCGTTGCAATCTCCACAAAAGCACTTCTAAAAAGGGTCATTTTTTTCAATATCTTTAAGTAGGTACATAAGCATCCAGATGGAACATGAATTAGCAATTGATTCTGTTAACTGGAAAAGTTGTTTTCAAGGATATGATAATAACTGACATAAGTAGTTTGCAGACATTGTTCCCTATCAAATTCTGCGTTGTCATTTCAATAAGGGTAAGCTTTTCTTCTAAAAAACATCCCACACTGAAAGCTAATCAGAAGCCATGGGTAGTTTGAATTCATTTCACAAGTGAAAGGTGATTCTTGGAAAGCCAATTGCAAAGGCTCAGCTGACACAGAGAATGTTCCTGAGTTTATCAAGTTCCCTCCAGTCAGGCTCTGCAGGCCTTCTGCTCCCTTCCTGCTCAGTGACATGTGCAGCGATAGCCTTGGGAACAAAGCATGCAGACCTCCAAAATATATATTTACTCATGGTCATCAATTTTCACTCATCAAAATCTATCACAGAGGAGACCATTTTACATACCTGTAACACTAATTCTGAGCGTAATTCTTGAGATTGTTTCTCTCTTTTTTGAAATCAAACCATGGCTGCTACCTGGCAGCATTAACAAAAAGAAAACGCAAAACCCCAAAAATCTCTTGTTAGTTTTCATTACTCCAAGATTTGCATTGATGGTAGGCTAAATGTCAATTGATAATTACAACACACAGAAGAATAGCAATATATTAATTGTATACAGCAGGAAGAGAAACTGTATGCATCTGTCCCTTATAATGAACTAAACTGGATCATACCCAGATGACTGAACATTTTAGCCCCTGGCATATCTTCTAACTGTTATTGTAATGAATCTTTGGTTTATGTTATGAATATTCAATATTTTAGGACTGTGGAGTTGCCTATTATTGCTTGAAACTCTCAAGTTTGTTTTAACAGTGAGACCTTATAACCACAGTGCCTAATGAGTACTGATAAAGTGCTTTTTAGTCCTTACACAAACGCTATTAGCCACTGACCTATTTTCAAAGTGTAACCAATCAAGCTCAATCCAAAAAAAGTCTGTTCCAAAGAGGCCAAAGAATATGACTTTCCATTAAAATGCTATTTTCCAAAAAGAATAAATGTCCAAAAAGTAAATGTAATTAAGCTGTATTAGGAGCACTGTTAATTAAAATTACATCTGGCAGCACGCATCGTTCAAAAGAAAAAAAAAAAAAAGAACCCTCAATTTTGACAAGGATTTGGCTGATATTAGCTTTTCAAACAATGGATTTTCAATTCAGTCTCAGGAGGAAAGGGCAAAACATCTGTGATCTCTGGACACTGAGCAATGCTTGTAGTAGACAAAATTAAACTGTGTAACAGAAGTTACATTTCCTTTGCACATCCTTTATTGCTTTTTAGTGATCTTCTACTATACTACAATCTCATTCAGTGACAATAATGAATTTAAGATTTCAACACTGATACATATAACAATTACACAATATTTTAATTTATTTCAAAACAGGAATGAACTCATTAAAAGAGTCAGTTTGGCTTGAATTTGAGGTAGGAAGGTATAGCAGTCAATAGTGGTATCTTTTATTTCTGCCGAGTATTTATTAGAAGTATTTAGATGAACTATTTACTCTTAATTTCCCATTCAACCCTTGGTTTGCATCTGCATTTAGGCTATTTATTTCACATCAGCATGAAGGCTCAATGCTGTGCTAACATTTGTCTATGTGGCTTTTAAGCTCTTTGTCGAAAAATCCCTTATTTGCTGCTGTAGGGCACAGAACAGCAGAGTGAACATGTCAGTTCCTATAGGCAGATGCCAAACGTCTCCTCATACATTAACATGGATGAGAATAAACTATACATTTATCATCTGAGCATCATTCTGAAATGCTGTGTAAGTTTTAGAAGTCTTTCCTCCTAAATCAGCACATGAATTTCCCTTGTTACTCACTCTTTTCCATTAGCAGGGCATCAGGAATAGGGATAACGTATTTCCTGTGAGGGAGCTCTGTTCTGAGAAAATATGTAATGCAAATGTGACATTCATTCTTCAGCGCTGCCATGAACATCCTTTCTGTGGCCTATAAGTGCTGGAAGGTTGACTTTCACAGCAATATTCAGTCTCTAAATGAGTCCCTGCCAGAGGAGGTCAGGAACAACTGCTACATACCTTTTGACTACCTATTTCTTTTTTGTTTGTCTGTTTTTTTGGGGGGCTTTTTTTTCCTCCTAATAAAAAGTTTCAGATCTATTTTCCACCTGGAAGAAAAATGGTTATGTTGGCATCCCTCCCTCTCTTAATGCATCAGTGGCAAAAAGGACTTGCCAAGGACTCTGATTCTCAGCACAGTAAAATTCTGTAAACAGCCACTGATACTACAATTCAAATAGTTATAGCTTCATATTCTATGAACCAAACAATAGCTGGGGAAGTACAGATGCTCCTGCACAACCTATTTTTCCATATGATTATTTCCTCACCTTATGCTACTAGGTTAGGAATAAAGCAGGGGAGTAAGGAACAAAGTCAGAACTGATGGTATGAGCAGGTAGCTTATCATAGAATCATGCAATCACTAAGGTTGGAAATGACCTACAAGATCATCCAGTCCAACCATCTGCCCATCACCAACAGTTCCCACTAAACCATGTCCCTCAAATACAATGTCTAAATGTTCCATAAATACCTCCAGGGTTGGTGACTCCACCGCCTCCCTGGGCAGTCCATTCTAGCATCTGACCACTCATTCAGAGAAGCAGTATTTCCTACCATCCAACGTGAATCTCCCCTGGTGCAACTTGAGGCCATTCCCTCTAATCCTATCACTAGTTACATGAGAGAAGAGGCTGCCTCCCGCCTCACTACAGCGTTGCTTCAAGTAGTTATAGAAAGCAACAACAGTTCATTAAAAACAAGATTAAAGGAAAATAGTGTTCTACCTAGAAATGAAGTCTATCCAGGACTGACTGCAGCTGAAGCCTGAGGGCAGAATAGGGCTCCTTTGGTCAGATCATCCTGAGAGCAGCAGCATGACTGTGATCAGAATGTGCCAGCAGAATAGCAACGAACCCCTTAATGAACTGTTGTTAATTAACACTAAATATGCCAGCCATGTCATCACTTGTGGAAAAAAATAAACAAATCTTCAAATACCATATGTATTGTAATATGTATTGTAATGAAACCTGCCAGGGAGAAATCAAGTTGGAGCAACTTCATAGCACCTCCTCACAATTTTCAATATGCATCATCACCAGCAATGTGGCCTTGGATCAGCTGTGAGGCAGTGGCATTGGATCTGCTTTTACTCCACCTATAAGTGTCATTCTTCCTCCCCACTGGCACCCAATGTGGCGCTGCAGATGCCTACTGCATACACTACCTGGGATTAAAAATAAGAGTCCTTGCTTCATGGGAGCAAAGAAAGAATTTAAGAGCTGAGGGAAAGCTGCAGCTGCAGAGACCGCAGGTCACAGTCTCACTATATAAGGTAATTTAGGCTGTTAATGACTGGCCATTCTGCAATGCACAGAATGAAGTTAGTGACAATCTTCTAAATAAAACTCATGGCCTTCATATTAGCTGTAGTATTAGCAGTATTCATCTGGCAACTATTGATGTAACATGTTTGTCTGGAGTTGATCATTATTTCCCTCACTGATATGTACGTAGGCTCCAAGGAGCCTTGGAGCTTGCACGCTGTTTTCTTCTGACAGATGTAGTTGTGAAACACTGAAGATTCTCCCCTCCTCCATTAAAAATATAAGAAAAAGTAAAAAGAAATAGTGGCACTTCAGAATGGAAAGTGATTTCACATCTGCACCTTCAAAACTGAAGAAAACTCACTAGAGGACATAAGAGAAAGTAGGTTATTGCAAAACCAGAAAGATTTTGAGATGGATTTGAGAATTACTGATAAGACAAAGTTTTGTGTTGTTTTTTTTTTTCTTTTCTCAGCCTGATTTAATGGCTGTCATCCTGCTCACAGCAGGAGGATTGGAACTAGATGTTAAAGACCCTTCCAACCCAAGCCATTCTATGATTCTATCATGATTTTCTGAGTCATACAGGGAAGACAAACACATTCACAAGATTTCACATCTTGCTCTGCTGCCTGGCTGTAAACCAGTACCAAGCTCTCAACTCTGTGCATCAGCGCTGCTTTCTTATTAAATCATACCACCAGATAAAACACAGTCAGCATCTATGTACTTACAAGAGTCAGGCATCACTCAAAAATCCTCAGAGACCTCATGGTTATAAGTTAAAGCCAGAAACATACAGACACTTAACAAAAGAATGCAGCAGAGAGCACTAGAGAAAAAAAACATT
Organism: Callipepla californica brunnescens; assembly: GCA_023055505.1. Classification (NCBI taxonomy): domain Eukaryota; kingdom Metazoa; phylum Chordata; class Aves; order Galliformes; family Odontophoridae; genus Callipepla; species Callipepla californica. The sequence goes on along the minus strand of JALIRH010000003.1, from coordinate 33,604,061 downwards.
TTAAAACTCAGCTGGGAAGAAGTTGAGAAGCGACAGTATTCCACCTCCCCTACCCCAGACATCACGAGAAGAGACAGTGAGCACTGGAAGCATTGCATTCTCCTGAAAGTTACAGTTCACAAGACAGCTGTTTAGAGCAGCAGGCTTGCGGCACGGGAAGGCCAGAAGCTCAAAACAGGGAATAGATGGTCTAGGACAACTATTAACTTTGTCTCTCAGGGAAGGAAGCCAATGGACTCATTTGCCAAAGCATTGTTGCTGAGGGACGAAAAGACAATGGAGATACTAAAGGCACAGACCACAAGTTTCTTCTAGCTGCTATAAGAATTGTTTTGAAAGTAGGATCCTGATAGTAGAAGGGAAGTCACAAGAGACAGGAACAAAGAAGAGTTGGAAAATTTGAGTACATTTATTTTTCTGTGTGTTGTAGTTTAACCCAACAGACAGCTCAACACCACACAGCCTTTCGCTTGCTTCCCCAGTCTCCCAATAGAATGGGGGAGAGAATTGTGAGAAAAAAAGTAGAACTCACATGTTGAGGAAAAAAATATTTTCTAAGACAGAAAATTAAACGAGAAATAACAGTCATGAAAATACTGTGTATATCTGTATATGTGCAAAACAATTGCCCACCATCCACTGACTGATGCCCAACCAATTCCCAACCAGCAACAGTCCTCCATTGGTCAACTACCCTCAGTTTCATGAGTTTCTTTTTCTTTTTCTTTTTTTTTTTTTTTTTTTTTAACATGTTGTCCTATGGTGCAGAACATCCCTTTGGCCAGTTCAGATCAGCTGTTTTGGTTCTGTCCCCTCCTGGATCCCCATACCTCTAACTGGCAGTGTATGAAGCTGAAAAACTGAAATGTCTTCAGCCCTGTATGGCATGACTCAGAAACAGCTAAAATATCAGGGTGTTATCAGCATTGTTTGTTTTCTAAAGCTGAAACAGGGCAACATACCTGACACTATGAAAAAAAAATAAATCAGCTCTTCCCCAGCTAAAACCAAGACACTGAAAATATAGTATAGCAAAACCCCTAAGGAACAGGTAATTTACTACAAAGTGTAAGATGCAAGAAGTTCAAATGTCTTTGACGTAATGGATAACGTCCATTAGTTCACAATATATGCAACTCTCCAAATTGCTGAGCAAATTAGTTCAGCAGATGCCTTCTGCTATTAGGCATAAGTACACACTGTACAAACCCAGATTAGTCAAATCATATTACTGATTTTATAGAAGGTGATAAAACACAAATTTTAAAATCTATTCTTGTTACTGTTTTAGTATAATCCTTATTCTAAATTAACCCCAGGAAATAACAAAATCAGCAAACTTTTCCCACACAACTGATGCTATTTCCCTGACTAAGATGCTGTCAGCAAAATCTGAATGCTCTTCTACATCCCTCTTCGTCTGTGTGGCTAGGAAGACACAAAGCTATTACAGTGTCTCAGAAGGTACTTTTTCGGGAAATCAGAAGAGATGGGCAGTATTTTTTCTGCTAATTAGATATAAACAAATAAGACAAAGAATTCTGATACTACAGGATGTTCTGTACTTTGTTATGTAGTGATTTATTAGTAATAATTATGAGAGTAAGTTACAACCAAAAATCATTAAAGTGAGATTAAAGGCTTATGCTAAACCTATAAAGGTCACGACCTAAAGAATAATCTTCAGATATTAAAAAGGTCTCCAAAAAACAAGGCAAGAACATGCTATGCAAGGAGGAATAATCACACTGTAAACTTTAGAAAGATGTCTGAAGGGCCATACTGTATACATATATATACATTCATCTATCTATTTATTTATATTAAATTAGGATAAGAATTAGAAATGCAAATGAAGGAGAATGAAAGAGAATAATAGTTTTCAGAACTCAATAGACTCCAGAACAACTTTCTTTAAAATACTTTGTGTCTATACCTTTTCAGTAGATACAACAGCTGCAAATGCTTGTGCTTCAGAAAGAGCAATATTTGTAGAGTTATAGAAAAACAACACCTCAACCTCTCTTCTCAGTGTCTGTTTTGCCATAGGTTTCCATTCCGATTTTCTTTTTCTGCTTTCAAAGGCTCAGAAACAACATTCTGACTATTGCAAATTTCTACTCTGGTAAATATCCAGTACGTTGTGGACTGAAAATGTGGCAAAGCAGGTTGACATCATGACGTTCTACATTCATATGCTACAAAAAAGGCTCAGTAAAAGCTAAACTACAAAACCAAATCAGACGTTTCCAGTATAGGTCAGATGGAATCTGACAACTTATTTCCTGAAATGTTTTTCCCATTTTCTATCAGATACATGCCAACAGGATGCTCAGAACAGACGTTTTTTTCCTATTTACATGCTTTTCAATGCTTTTTTTTTTCTCTTTTTTTTTTTACGCCATATATTACAACTACAAGAAAGGCCATTTTCTTCCACTGGACAGTGCTCCTGCCTGAGCCACCTCACAGCAAGGAGAGACAAGGGCACTTTAGGACTTCTAGGCACCCCTGCTGAGCACTCTTGGCACCTTCAAGCATGGCCCACAGAGCCCAAGCCCATCTGGGGCTTCTCAGCAAGCACATGACTCAGCAATTCATATACTTTCTAGTCTCCCAACCTATGCTCTTTATTCTGGTCCAGAAGATGAGGTAAATTTGGGGGGAAATTTCAGCTTGGTCTGCTTGAAAACACAAGCGCTGTCACTGAGTACAAAAGCCTCACACCTGCTGGTACTGGTGTACTAACAGCTCTCCCTGCACTGAGAAATTGGGAAGTTTGCAAAGCAAAGGGCTTTAATGCTACATTTGAATGGGAAGCACTGCTGAGTATTCCCAGTGCTCACCAGTACTGAGCCTTTGAAACAGGTAACCAGTGTAGAAGAGCACAAACATAAAGCACTAGCAGTGAAGGAGAAAAGCACAAGCACTTGCTGTCCTTCACTAATCGACTCCTCGGAGAGGAGAATGGTTTCGAGGTTAGTGAAGACTAATTTCTACACAGTATTTATCTCAAATCCCATAATAAAACAATTAGAACAATTCAATAATACATCATCAACAAAAGATGCTTTGATTAAAACAATACTCTTGTGCAGTCACAACTTTCTCCCTCTATCTTTATTATTCATGATCGTTATCTCATACTACCCACAAAGCGCTGTAACTTTATAGCTGTGCTTTATACAACATAATAGGATAATTGTGTACCTAGTAAATTCTACTAGTACAAAACCTAATCTTGCACTGCAACAGCTTTCAGAAGGTTAAGGAAAAACAAATATATATGCTTCTTTCAACATAGGGGAATAAGGAAAATATTTTATGTTACAAATACATTCCATATTTATTTGCTTTTAAAACAGATTACAGTGAAAAAGTGACTTCTATACGCACATCCTCTGCAACTGCAAGTATGCAGAAACTCGAAAATTTGGTTTAAGGCGTACAGTTTTGCTCTAAACGGCCTTTTCACAAAGAAGATGTTTAACTATATTCCTGGATCTGATCTAAGCAATGTGGTGGGTGTTTGTTTGTTTGTTTGTTTGTTTGTTTGTTTTTGAAGCATTCGAGGATTTAAAAAAACTAGCTTGAAATTTGAACATACAAAACAAGTTTGAGTGTAAGTTTCCAAACAGTAAACTCTAAGTTTAGTGCCTCCATTACAAAAAAACAAACAAAAAGAAAAACAAACAAACAAAAAAAGCCTGTACGAATGCCCATGTTTCTTTTTCTAGTATTACACTACTACTTTCTTATTTTTTTTACTGGAAAGAGAATAATCTTCAAACATATCCTTCACAAAGGGTCTTTCATACTTGATGCCCATTTGTTTCTCTATCTGCTTCCAAAAATAAATACATAAATAAATATAAAATCACATAAACTGTAGGAAATCAATATTTCAAATACCAATACCTTTCATACAGTACATCAATAACGTACTGAAGTATTGAACTGTATTATTATATGGAAGAAGGGCATGGACTTTAACCACTTTAAAGAATTAGAAGTATGTATTTGAAATTCCTAAAATCCTCTTAAGTTGCTGTAAAACAGCCCTTGATATAGTATCAGGCTCAAGTTCAGTAACACAGCAGTAAATTTCAGACATTTAAAATAATGCTGTTTGTAAGGCCTTCAACCGAAATGTGCAATGAATAGTTGCAAAAACATTACAGCACCAACTGAGTTCAGTTCTCTTTTTTTCCACCCAAATTACAGTGGCTTAAATTGTAAAAATGAGAAAAGCAGAGAGTGAGGGGAAAAAAAAAAAAAAGATTATCCATAAAAAGCATGAATTCTAACCTCAACAGGCAATGATCAACACTTCTCAGTACTGTTTTGTGTTGTTTTTTTTTCTTTTGGTTTGTTTGTTTTAAACCTGTAGTTTAAAATCAGGTCTATGAAAGCATATAATTAGATAGAATAAAAAAAGCCTCTTGACATGATTGGTGCCTCAAAAAAGAATAATTTGGGTATAATTATTAAAAAAAAAGATTTTTCTTTTGAATTAAAAGATTTTGAGAAAGTAAACTTCTTTGCACTAAAAACCTCATTAAACATACAGATTATATGCAGAAAAACATGGAAGCCAAATACTGCTCACTCTATTTTAAAGAAACCATTTGCTTCTGAAGCAAATAGCCCATGAATTAATGAAAACAATGAGGTGCTCAGTGATCCTGAACAAAGCTGACAAAGAAGTACATGCAAAAACGTAACAACCTTAGGATTGCTTCAGAAACTGGCTTCTGCAGATAAAACATCTTGGAAGGGGAAAAAAAAAAAAAAGGAGAAGAGGGAAGAGGGAAAACACTGATCAGATAAGTGAAGATTAGCTTCAGTAAATCCCAATAAAATTAATAAAGATCTTTGCTACCTCTATCCATGACTACAATGGTACAAAGCCAATCTCACAAAGTGAGATCTTAAACATTCTTTTTCCTCCAGCTGGAAAAAAAAAAAGCCCACAAAACAGCCATTTCTCAGACTCCCTGTTGACAGGTAAATGTATTTTAAATAGTGACCACAATAAGTCAACAAACCTTAATTAATATCTCTTTCCAGGTAAAGCAAACTATTTTTGTAATAGATTTTGTTTCTCCAACTGTTTAAGACAGTAGTTATAATTGTATGATTTTAATTCCACATTAGAGAATTAGTACTGAAGTCCACTTTGTACATCCAGCCAAACTAAAGATTTTCCTGCCCAGCGATCTGAACACATTTCATTATTCCGAAGATTTGAACATTTTCCTTTAGAAACCAGAGCATAAGCCACTGAAGTGATATAGCTGAAGACTTTCTATTAAGAAATAGAATCATAGAACTGTTTGAGTTGGAAGGGACCTTTAAAGGTCATCTAGTTCAGGGTGATATTCCTAAAAATGGGTGCTATATGGCCTTTTTTCCAGTCACAAGGGACTTCCCCTGACCACCATGATTTTTCAAAAACCATTGAAATGGCTTAGCAACTATGTCAGCCAGTTCCCACAGGACTCTGGGATGCATCTAATTTGGACACATAGTCATACAGATGTTCAGGTACCTCAGGTCACGAACCTGATATTCCCATACTTTGTGAGGGTCATTGTTGTACCATTGCCTGGTCTTGACCATCTACTCTAGTGATGCATGAATAGCATTTGCCTGTGAAGTCTGAGGCAAAAAAGTTGTTAAATACCAGTCTTTTCATTTTCTATTTTCAGTAGCCTGACTGTATTATTTATTAAGAGAGTACACCTTCTGGTTGATGTACCTACAGAAACCTTTCTTGTTCTTCTTTGAGCCCTTTACCAAATCCAGTTTCAGTTGTAGCTTGGCCTTCCTGACCCCATCCCTACACATCCTAGCAACACTCATACTCCTCCCAGACTATCTGTCTCTGCTTTGACTGGCTGTGCATTTTTTCTTGCTCTCCAGTTTTATCAGCAGCCATGTCGGTCTCTTACCTTCCTTTTCTGAATTCCAGTACTTGGTGATGGAGATATCAAGTGCCCTATGGAAAACTTCCTTAAAGATCTGACACCTCTACTCCTCTCCATTGGTCTTGACAGATTCCCAAAGGTTTTTGCTGACTAACTCCTTGAAGAGATGGAATTTGGCTTTCCTCAAGTTAAGCTTTTTGATTTTACTCTTTGCGTGTCCAAGACTTGTCAAGAGTGTAGAGGGATACTCCATCATTGCATGGTCATTATAGCCCAGGCAGCCTCTAATACTGATGTCATCAATCAGTCCACTTGTGTTAGTGAGCAACAGGTCTATCACTGCCTGCCCCCTGTTAGAACTATTACCTAGCTCAGGAAGTTATCTTCGTTTTGTTCCAGGAGCCTCCTGGATTGCCTAGATCTCACCATGCAACTTTTCCAGCAGATGTCAAGGGAATTGAAGGCCCCAGCAGGATGAGAACATGCAATCCTGCCTCCTGTAGCTGGAGGATAATCTTACACTGTATTTTCTTTTAAATTTTTTTCAGTGAACTATATTACAAGTTCTCCATGCTATAGAAATTTCTCCCCAAATACAATTCATGCTTTAAAAAAAAAAAAAAAAAAAAAAACTTTTATCCTTTACTTCCTCTTAGTTCTTTCTCCTGCTTGAAGCATTTTTAAACATACCATCTTTCTGTAAAGCTGTAGGAGCATGGGTGTATTGCACTGCCTCAGAAAAGAGCCCAATGAGATCAGTTTTTTCCAGAAGTTCAGGCAGTAACATAAATGATCCCTAGGCACACCCATTCCCCCAGCTTCCATCCGCTTGAGAAAACTGCTGAGCCACGTGTCTTCTGTATATTGCATCATCTCAACCTCCTAAAATCCCCTTATAATTTTCCTCTCTATCCCAACTGAGTTTAAACCATTATCAAACTTTGCAACTCATCTGCTCTCCAATGAAATAAATATTCACTCAAATGAGAAAATTTAAAATCAGGTAAACTATTTTTTTTTTTTAATCAGCTACAATGAAATCACAATAGTACAAAAAAAAGTTGTTTCTTCTCTACAGACTGTTGTCTCCTTACTTTTTTTCCAAGGAAATGGATCAAAAAAAAAATAAAGCAGCTGAAAGTTGCAAAGATAGGAGGTTTCTACAAGTTTCAGATGAATTAGGAGCAGAAACAGACATTAGTAATAAAAAAATGCTCAGACAGAAAGTGCAAGGAGAGAACTCCACTTAAGCTACAGGCACCTAGCACATCTATAGTTCTGGAGACTTCTGTCTGCAAAGAGAGGGGAAAAATGAATAGTAAGCAGTAGGAGAATCACAAGGCAAAACAGGGAGAGGGATCAGAACCAAAAAATTTCCCATGAGACTGTAATAATAGATGTGACCAGAGGCATAAGGAGCAACTGATACAACTGGGATAGGAAGATGTGGATGGCTTAAAACAGAAATATAATTCCATATGAAATACAACTGTGTGGAAGGGTGAGATCCATAAGAAACTGGTATTTCCAGAAGAGGCAGAACAGCTCTGCATAAAAGTTCTCCAGGAATGGAGCAATACAGGGGAATCTAGAAAGAGTGGGGTCGGCTGGAAGTAGCCAACAGCAAAAACCTGGAAAGTTTACTTCAATTTTTCCAATTTTGTTTTCAATGCACTCCAGAAGTGATCTTTTTTGATCCAAAAATCACTACAACATGAAAATATTTAAAAATTCATAACAACTTCTCATGTTTTGTATCACTGGTAAGCCTTCAACTATCCTTCCTATTTTCAAGGTCTTGTATATAATTTGTACTATAGCTCATTTTGCAAGAAATAAAGTTTATGTCATCAGTCAGTCTGAAGAATCATACAATTGCTCAGGTTGGAAAAGACCTTCAAGAGCACTGAGTTCAATTGCAACCTAATCGTATGTCAACGGTTTACCGGGCTGGATCGGCCCGGTTCCGTGACGATTGGTGCGGGGGACCCACGGACCCACACCCCAGGAAAGGGGAAGGAAAAAAGGGAAAAGGGAAAAGGGAGATGGGCCTAGAAACAAAACAGCGGCAACGATCTGAGGAGGAAAGCTAATTTACTAAATAAGATATTAGAAAGCAAAATAACACAATATAATACAATGTAATTGGAATTGAGGCTAATGAATCAAATAAAATGAGCAAGAGAGAGTGTCCGATAAACCGAAGGCCTTACGCTAACGCTGAAGGCGATACGGCAGCGAGCACCCACTGCTGAGACGATCCCGAAGGAAAGAGAGTGTCCCGTGACCGCTGAGGGTTTTTATCTGTTCCCTCTGAGCGGAAAACACGTAAAAATACAAAGCATCGCAAAGTCCTCTGGGGAATGTAGTTCTTCTTCTCTTCTGAGGCAGGTATACCTGGAATTATCAATGATCTATGGAGCTGGAGTATTAGCTCCTTAACTCTTAATGCAATACATGATGTTATGATGTGGAATACCAGAACCAAAAATCATAAAACCATGACATTCCACCCCTTATTCCACATCGTTACATCATGCTTGATACATACAGAAGAACAATGATTAACATGAATTAGATATACACACACACAACATATATATACAAGTATATACATGGAATTACTGACTGCACTCCCCCAACATCAAATTCCCTTGTGGTACACACTGAACATCCCCATTCTTCTGCATCACCCACCAAGTGGATCCAGGTCCCTGAGCAAAGACAGTTCCACGGAGAGGTTTGCCCTTTCCAGAAGCTGGAAGTACCCAAACTGCTTTGCCCAACATGTTCTTTACATGTACTACAGGGACCTTATCTCCCTCTACTGTAGGTAGAGAGCTGGATTGGGCAGGACCATCACGATTGATGGATCCTCGAGTGTTGACCAACCAGGTGGCTTCTGCCAAATGCTTCTCCCAATGCTTAAATGTTCCGCCACCCATTGCTTTCAACATGGTTTTCAGCAACCCATTGTATCTTTCAATCTTACCAGAAGCTGGTGCGTGATAGGGGATATGATAAATCCATTCAATGCCATGATCTTTGGCCCAATTACTTACAAGAGAATTTTTGAAATGAGTCCCATTATCTGACTCAATTCTTTCTGGAGTGCCATGTCGCCATAGGACTTGTTTCTCCAGACCTAGAATGGTGTTTCGGGCGGTAGCATGGGGTACTGCATATGTTTCAAGCCACCCGGTGGTTGCTTCCACCATGGTGAGCACATAACGTTTACCATTGCGAGATCGTGGCAAGGTGATATAATCAACCTGCCACGCCTCCCCATATTTATACTTTTGCCATCGCCCTTCCCCCCAAAGAGGTTTCATCCTCTTGGCTTGTTTAATTGTGGCGCATGTATCACAGTCATGGATAACCTGTGCAATAGCGTCCATAGTTAAGTCCACCCCTCGGTCTCTAGCCCATTTATATGTTGCATCTCTTCCTTGATGGCCCGAGGTCTCATGGGCCCATCGAGCTAAAAATAATTCACTTTTATGTTGCCAGTCCAAGTCTACTTGAGCCATCTTAACTTTGGCAGCTCGATCTACCTGATGGTTATTCTGTTGTTCTTCAGTTGCTCGGCTTTTAGGAACATGAGCATCTACATGGCGCACCTTTACAACCATATTCTTTACTCGGGCAGCAATATCTTTCCACAGTTCAGCAGCCCAAATAGGTTTACCCCTCCGTTGCCAGCCATTTTGTTCCCATTGCTGTAACCACCCCCATAAGGCATTTGCCACCATCCATGAGTCAGTGTAAAGATAAAGCACTGGCCACCTCTCGCGTTCAGCAACATCTAAGGCCAGCTGGACAGCCTTTACCTCTGCAAATTGGCTTGATTCTCCTTTTCCTTCAGTGGCCTCTGCAACTTGTCGTGTGGGGCTCCACACAGCAGATTTCCATCTGCGGTGCTTTCCCACAATGCGACACGATCCATCTGTGAACAGGGCATATCTCTTTTCATTGTCTGGTAGTTCATTGTATGGTGGGGCCTCTTTAGCACGTGATACCTCCTCTGCTGGGGTTGTTCCAAACTTTTTACCTTCAGGCCAGTCCATGATCACTTCTAGGATTCCTGGATGACTGAGGTTCCCCATCCGAGCTCGCTGTGTAATCAGCGCAATCCACTTACTCCAAGTGGCATCAGTAGCATGATGGGTTGAGGGAACCTTTCCTTTGAACATCCAATTCAGCACTGGCAGTCGAGGTGCCAGAAGGAGCTGCGCTTCAGTACCGATTACTTCGGAAGCAGCTCGAACCCCCTCATACGCGGCTAAGATTTCCTTCTCAGTTGGAGTGTAGCGCTCCTCAGACCCCCTGTATGCTCGACTCCAGAAACCAAGGGGTCGGCCTCGGGTCTCTCCAGAAGCTCTTTGCCACAAACTCCAAGTGGGACCTTCCTTTCCAGCAGCAGTGTAGAGGATGTTCTTTACATCCTGTCCCGTCCGCACTGGCCCCAGGGCCACGGCACGGGCTATCTCCTGCTTAATTTGCTCAAAAGCCTGCTGCTGCTCAGGACCCCATACAAAATCATTCTTCTTCCGCGTCACCCGAAAGAGAGGGCTCACAATGAGACTATAGTTTGGAACATGCATTCTCCAAAAGCCCACTACACCCAGAAAAGCTTGGGTCTCTGTCTTACTAGTGGGTGGAGACATAGCAATAATTTTGTCGATCACATCTGTTGGGATGTGACGACGTCCATCTTGCCACTTTATTCCTAGGAACTGAATTTCCTGTGCAGGCCCTTTCACTTTGCTTCGCTTAATAGCGAAGCCAGCTCGCAGGAGGATCTGGATTATTCTCTCTCCTTTCTCGAAAACTTCCCCTGCTGTATTGCCCCACACAATGATGTCATCAATGTATTGTAAGTGCTCAGGAGCACCGCCCTGTTCCAATGCAGTTTGGATCAACCCATGGCAAATGGTTGGGCTGTGCTTCCACCCCTGGGGTAAACGGTTCCAGGTGTACTGAATGCCTCTCCAAGTGAAAGCAAATTGCGGCCTACATTCTGTGGCCAGAGGAATTGAAAAGAAGGCATTGGCGATGTCAATGGTGGCATACCACTTGGCTGCTTTTGACTCCAGTTCATACTGGAGTTGAAGCATGTCCGGCACAGCAGCACTCAGTGGGGGTGTGACTTCATTGAGGCCACGATAATCTACCGTCAGCCTCCATTCTCCACTGGCTTTACGCACTGGCCATATGGGGCTGTTAAACGGGGAGTGAGTTTTGCTGATCACTCCCTGGCTCTCTAGCTGACGAATCAGGTTATGAATGGGGAGCAAGGAATCCCTATTAGTGCGGTACTGCCGTCTGTGCACCGTTTTTGTAGCAATCGGTACCTGTTGCTCCTCCACTTGTAGCAACCCTACAACAGACGGATCTTCTGACAGGCCAGACAAAGCAGACAGCTGCTTAGTGTTATCTGCGCCCACAGCAGCTATTCCAAAAGCCCATCGATACCCTTTGGGATCCTTAAAATATCCCCTTTTGAGGTAATCAATACCAAGTATACATGGAGCCCCTGGGCCAGTCACAATAGAATGTTTTTGCCAGTCTTTACCAGTGAGACTTATTTCAGCCTCCAACTTGGTCAGCTCTTGGGAACCCCCAGTCACCCCAGAAATATAGATTAATTCTGTCCCTTGGTGACTCGAGGGCATTAGAGTGCACTGTGCACCAGTGTCCACCAATGCCTTATATTTTTGTGGTTCTGATGTGCCAGGCCATCGAATCCACACAGTCCAATACACTCTGTTATCCCTTTCCCCCCCCTGGCTGGGGGCAGGGCCCCTCTATATGTTACCTCTGTTGACTCTACGGCTACTGCCATATCCGGCAATCACTGGAGCAGTCACCTTCTTGGAGAAGTTCACCCTGGTGGTTGACCTATTTTGTAACTCTTTTACACGTGCCTGAAGGGCAGAAGTGGGTTTCTTATGCCACTTCTTCATATCTTCCCCCTGGTCACGTAGGTAACGCCACAGGGCAGTGCGTGATATAGTTTTACTGCTGACACTTCTTCGAGCAGGAGAACGTCCTCTTTTGATAGCTGAGATGTTGCTGTTTTGGGAATCCTCGTTCTCATCAGATCCATCAATTTCATCAGAATTAAGTGTAACCAGTTCGTCCATTATATCTTCTTGATTGCTCTCTATTTTGTTCAGTCTTTCGGTTACCTTTGCAAAGGCTGAAACGTAAGCTCGTAGAGGAGTTAAATGTAACTCAATGTCTTGAAGTCTGTTAATCAGGTCATTTATAAGGGGTCTTCTTTGTCTTCTGCCATACATTGCTGCTAATGTACTGGCATACCTGTCTGGTGCAGTCCTTGTGAATATACGCCACATAACTGGTGTACATCTGATTCTCTCAGGATCATGCTCTTGGTCTGGTTCATCGTGAATGAATGCAGGGTCATGTAACATTTCCACTACAGCATATTCTCTCAAATAATTTATGCCTTTTTCCATATCAGACCATTTCTTTTTCTCAGGCAACAGATCATCTCTGAAGGGGTATTTTTCTTTCACGGATATCAGCATCCGCTTCCAGAGAGTGAAGGGTCTATTGTGGCATGTACTAATGCCTCTGTCAATGGCAGAGTCCCTGGCAATACTACCCAATTGGCGAGCTTCGTTACCATCTAGCCATACACTGTTGGCCCCACTGTCCCAACAGCGTAGTAACCAGGTGACAATAGGTTCATTTACGTGGCGTGTAAAGTCTTTTCTCAAACTTCGAATTTCATTCATTTTCATAGGTCGAGTAATATCGGTAATAACCTCTCTTTCATCTTCTACTCTATCAGGACTTATTGCCCTCCTAGGTGTTGGTGACCGTAATCTTGTGGGGTGTGTCAGCCCTCCTAATGGAAAGTCTGAAGTTTTAAACAACCTCTCTGGACCTATTTTCTCCTCTTCTCTTGCAGCGTCTGATTCCTCTACTTTGTCCTCTTCCCTTTCAGAGTCTGCTTCTTCCACTCTCAGCTCCTCCTCTTTCTTCTCTGTTAAGGGCGTCGAGACTGTTTTCATTTTTCGCCCTCTTACAGGGGCAACTGACATCAATTCTGGTGTCACCTGTGGTTGATCATATTGGTTAGAATTAATGATCATCTTCTCTAGCTCGGCTCGAAGTCCGTCTCGCTCAGCTGTGACGAAATTTAGTTCACCTTGGAGCCTGACTTGTTGAGCTCGAACATGGATTAGTTCATTCTGGAAACGGAGTAATGTAAATTGATAGGCATCTTGCTCAGTTTTGAGGGAGTCTCGCTCAGATTGGAGGGCATCTAATTCAGATTGGAGGGCATCTCGCTCAGATTGGAGGGCATCTTGTTGAGACTGAGGGCTATTGAGTTTGGATTGGAGGGCATCTCGCTCAGTTTGGAGGGCATCTCGCTCAGACTGGAGAGCGTCCATGTTGGATTGGAGAGCATCATGTTGAAACTGGAGGGCGTCTCTCTCGGATTGGAGGGCATCTCGCTCAGTTTGGAGGGCATCTCGCTCAGACTGGAGAGTGTCCATGTTGGATTGGAGAGCATCATGTTGAGACTGGAGGGCGTCTCTCTCAGATTGGAGTGTGTCTCTTTCGGTCTGGAGGGCGTCTCTCTCGGTCTGGAGGGCGTCCATGTTGGACTGGAAAGCATCTAGTTGAGACTGGAGGGTGTCTCTCTCGGTCTGGAGGGTCTGATTGTCAGCTAAAAGACTGTCTTTCTCAATTTGGAGACTGTCCCTTTCGGCTCGGAGACTCTCTCGCTCTATTTCAAAAACTCTAAGCCTCTCTGGAATAGTATTGAATAAGGCTCGGTAAGCATAAGCCAGACCCCAAATAATTTGGTCCTCCTCAGATCTGTCTGAGCCGCAACATCCCTGTCTCAAATATCTGCTTAGGTTCTCAGGATCTTGCAGGTGTTCAGGAGAAAAGTCCCATGACACCGGTGATGACCACTTCTCTAAAGTCTCTCCTAAGTCCCTCCAAACTCCTTGCCAGTCACTGTTCTCTGGCTCTGGGGAAGTCTTTCTCAAAATATTATAAATACAGATACTGAGTAGAATCATGAAGAATACATTCAGGGAGACTGACACCACAATCATTACGAGCATTGGATGAGCATTCAGAAAACGCCTAATGAATTCAAAGGAGAGGCCAGGAGCCGGTTTAAAAATCACGAGTTCCGTAGAATTAACAACTCCACCTGGGGTTGCTCCCCCCGGAACTGAATGCCACATCATATACAAAAGCCAGGTAGGTATTTCCATCACTGTTTTTAGTTTATCATATAGAGACCAAGCTCCATAGATCAGAATGGCAAACTTAATTAAGTCCCAGTATATTCTGAGCATTACAAGGGAAGAAACCACGAAATGCAGCCCCTTTAAGAGCAGTTTAAAAAGCGAGAGCATTTTTTTTTTTTTTTTTTTTTTTACTGAAACAAGCTAGCAGCACCCAAAAAAGTTTACAAATATCCCAGAACAACTGGCAGTACGCCCAGACTTCAAGGTCGTGTTATGCCGTACAGTACCTGCAGTACAGATAAGCTTGCTAGCAAAGGACAGAGATTCACTCTAAGAGTATGTCTCTGCCCGGCTAGCTCAGTCGGTAGAGCATGAGACTCTTAATCTCAGGGTCGTGGGTTCGAGCCCCACGTTGGGCGCCAAAAATGTCAACGGTTTACCGGGCTGGATCGGCCCGGTTCCGTGACGATTGGTGCGGGGGACCCACGGACCCACACCCCAGGAAAGGGGAAGGAAAAAAGGGAAAAGGGAAAAGGGAGATGGGCCTAGAAACAAAACAGCGGCAACGATCTGAGGAGGAAAGCTAATTTACTAAATAAGATATTAGAAAGCAAAATAACACAATATAATACAATGTAATTGGAATTGAGGCTAATGAATCAAATAAAATGAGCAAGAGAGAGTGTCCGATAAACCGAAGGCCTTACGCTAACGCTGAAGGCGATACGGCAGCGAGCACCCACTGCTGAGACGATCCCGAAGGAAAGAGAGTGTCCCGTGACCGCTGAGGGTTTTTATCTGTTCCCTCTGAGCGGAAAACACGTAAAAATACAAAGCATCGCAAAGTCCTCTGGGGAATGTAGTTCTTCTTCTCTTCTGAGGCAGGTATACCTGGAATTATCAATGATCTATGGAGCTGGAGTATTAGCTCCTTAACTCTTAATGCAATACATGATGTTATGATGTGGAATACCAGAACCAAAAATCATAAAACCATGACATCGTACTACCCTAACTCTAACAACCCGCCAATAAATCATGTCCCTGAGCACCACCTTCAAACAGATTTTAAACACATTCAGGGATGGTGACTTGAAGATTGACCTAGGGAGTCTATTCCAGTACTTAACAACCATTTCCATACAGAACTTTTTCCTGATGTCTAATCTCCCCTGGCACAACTTGAGGCCATTTCCCCTTGTTCTGTCACCTGTCACCAGTGAGAAGAAAAGGAAAATTAACTAGGCAGCTGTAGTACTGCCTCTTCAACTTCTTGATATGCTACTGAATATATAGATTATGAGAGTCGCATCACAAGTATGTGCTCAAAAACATGTTAGAGAAATACAAGCAAGTAAATGGCAAACATCCAGCTACAGTTCTGCAGCCTGACTGAAATTCACAGAAATCTCCCTGACTTCTCAGAGCTGATAGCTGCTTGAGTTAGGGGCTACCAGGCTGGGACCTTGAAGATTCACAACCTAAAAGAAAGCAGTAGAAAAAGCTCAGAGAGAGAGAGAGCTAATGGGGCAAGAAGTAACTATGTGATAAGAGAGGAGATACAAAGGGAAAGGCAATGAACAACATCTAATCAGATTTTGTGTGTTCACTTTCACAGATCTATGAATAAATAAAGGAAAACCAGGTGCACACTTCAGAGTGAAGGGGAAGGGAGGAGACTTGCAAGAACTTTTGTTCAGACACTGATTGGGTGCCAGGTATAAATTCTCACTAAAGAAACAATTTGTCACATTGGTAGCTGCTCTGCAGCAGCCATCATGGGAGGCAGAAATGACTTCAAGCTCCTGAAATCAACAGCTTGCAAGGTATTTGAGGGGAGCGCTGCCAAGGCACTGACCTCTGACAAAGCTGTGAGTGTGTGAATCAGAGATGTTCAGCATAATCCCCTCGTAAAATCTGATGGTGAGTCACAAGGCACAAATAGCTTCCTGCTCGCTCTGCAAACAAGGAAGAGGCAGGAAAGAACTGAATGAATGAATAAACGGTTTGTATATTTCTTTTCTCTGAAACACTGTCTCCAAAGGGCATGCAGATGGAGGAAAGGCAGGAGTGGTATGAATGCAGTGGTTTTGTATGGATATTACACATGGAAAAGGGTAGAGAAAAGGTAAAAGGACAAAGAGAAAATGAAAAAAGAAGAAAAAAAAGAAATGTGACTCCAGTCTGGAAATGTAATGCCTTCTTATGAAAGGCTGATTCACAGAGATTTTGAGGTTAAGTATTGTTCATCATTCATAGATGTGAAAGAGTAATGTCCATCATCTCCACTGCAGAATCTTCTTCCCTAAAAGTATTCTCTACAGCATAGTTCCGTAGTGAAGATGACATCTTTTCAGAGCTCAATTATTAAAACTATTCTGTAATCTAAGATAAAACCATTTAAATGATAATTCATAACATAGGGGGCTTTATGCAACTATGGCTAGACAGACACCTCCAGGTGTACATATTCTTACATCAATAGCAAGAAAATATTATATTTATGTCATCTGTACTTCCAAAAAGTAAAAAAATCAAGGACATCCAGGAAGTCCTTTAAATTTCAAGATGTGAAAAGGACCTAGCAGGTACCCACATCCAAAGTCAATTTCTCACATAGTGGTGAAGGTGAGTACTGTAAAGGATGCAGAACTGACTTTCCCCTATGAATAATTACATAGAAAATTCTCCTCAGGAATTGTGCCAGGAAGCTGTATAACTGTACAATTTTTGTCAGAAATCTGCTAACATCTCACAGGTAGTTTGCTTATTAATCAGTTCATTGCTTGGCTAGAGACAAGTAAATTAAATCAGGACATGTTACAACCTTGAAATCACCTGATTATCCCAGAATAGTGTCAGGAAGAGATCTGACACTATTTTAAAAACAGAAATGTCAGCAGATACAGTTATGGTGATAGTACCTGACGGATTTTCACTAGTAAGATGATCCATTCCTTGCTTCTGTGCGTCATTCCTGCAAGGCCTTGAGAAAGTTCCTTAACTTCTTTGTACTCCAACTCTGAGGAGGACTCATTTGTGTGACAGGTTATCAAAACATAGGAATAATAATACAACAGTAAATCAAGTTACACTGGGATTCAGATTCATCAAGTCTCCTACGGTTAAAAAGGGATGATAATTTTTTAAAACAGATGTATTTTGGCTTCTAAGTTAAGGTAGAAGTTTAGAATTAAATTTTAAAGTATTTAATTACTGCTTCCCGCTGTAAGTGTCTTGATAGTTCTGAAGCATTTACACTGATTGGGCATGTAGCCAACAGGGAAAAAAAATCTCACGTTTTCCTTTTTTCAATTGTCAAAAAGCAATTCTTCTCTGGTTTATCATTTTCTGGGAACAGCCAGTTTTACTAATCACAGATGTCTACAGAAAGCTCATTTGGCTATTTAGAATTCCCTTGTGCAGCATAAAAAGCAATTAAAATAAAACTTGGTGTTAAGATGTCTTTATCTCATCAAAGGCATGGATGACTCATCCCTGCTTTATTACTTTGATGTCCAACTAGAATAAACTACGTTTAGGACAGCAGAAAGAATGAAAGGAAATGAATGAAAAAGGGTGTGCAGTGGAGGGAAGTGTTGGGACCCAATTACTTTAAAGCAGAAATGCATGTCTCTTCTAGAACCATAGGAAGCCTTCACATATGCAATCACTTTTACCTTCCCATGTTTTGGTCAAAAAGCCACAGGAAGGAGACAACTCCACAGACAGAAAATCAAGAGGAATGAAGTTTTGTTTATTCTGATGTTGCTAGGTTCATTGGTATAACCGTGACTGTTTAAGCTGGAGAAGCTGAAGTCCCGGATAAGAACTCAGAATAAAAATAAAATGTAAAAATGCTTATTTTGCAATCAAAACCTATTTGAATTTGTAAACAAGTTTATTCTGTGAATCTATGTATCTGCCTACCAAGGCAGAGAGGTAAAACAAGATGCACATGCTCTTCCAGATGCCAATTGTAATGATCCAGAATTATTATTTTTTTCGTTGCTCCACTACCTGCCTATAATTTTTGTTTTCTATACAATTAAAAAATAGTGAATTAGTTTTCTCTCATTCTTTAAAGTATCTACAGTCATCAGTAATGTTTGATGTACAGTTATCAGTAGCACAAAAGACAGAAGATTCAGCCTTACAATCACAAAATAAGAGATGATCCTTTACTTTTATAGTTCAGCATTCATTTCATATCTACTTTATTTTGAGTCATCTTGAGCGGTAGAAAGTTTTTCTTCTTTCACCCCTTTTTCCCTCATCTTCTGTTATATGTAATACCTTGTCATTTTTTTCTGCACAGATTTATTCTAGAAGACACACTTCCAAGCTGCAATATGAGAATATTATTAATAAGAAAAGAATCTAAACTTGTCAAAAGTTTTCCAACTATTCTAATGACAGGCATAAATCCAGCCACACCACAGTCATCCAAACTTATTCTTTGAACTTCAAACCATTTAATAATGGTCCACTGTCAATATCTCATGCAATAGAAATGATTTGTTCCCTGGAAGTCACAAGCTGAAGTCAGAAATCAGTGTTGTTCTTTATGAAAGACTTACAAATTACTTCACACTTTCTGAAAACCTTCAGGAGTGAAACATAGGTGGGGGGTGAAAAATAAATATCCAGTGACTTCCTTGATGTCCACTTACCAGTGCATGGCACACAAGCTGACGGGGAGATTTTCCTCATTCTTGTGAAAGTCATCTGAACTGCATCAAACAATCATTTGAAATTCTTCCATTTGTACTTTCTTTCATAGCACACACTGCTGGGGCATAGGGTAACTAGGGGACTAAACAAAAGGTGCTGTGACAATGCACTGCTCAGCTTGCTCACAAAGCACAATCCCTCAGGATTTCTATGGTTAATTGTTACTCTAGCTGTTACTAGCAAAGGCAATGGCATTCAGCACAAAAAGACTCAGTAGGTCAGCCTGATGGTTGGACTTGATCCTGAAGATGTATTCTAAACAAGATGGTTCTGTAACTCAGGAGTTACATAAATTTTAAATACACAGACAAGGTGAGCAAAGTCAGTGTAAAAGTGTTTGTAAAACAGAAAGATATTCAGCAAAGAATAGAGTGCTGTCTGCCTTCTGTTGCAAGTCATACTAGGTGAAAGCGTAACAACCCACACCCCTCAGGCGACTCACTCAAAAGCTCCTCCCCGACAGGGGAGAAGAAAGTGCCATCCCTCAGAGTTGCAGATGGGTAGGGAACCAGTTTCTGGAGGGTGATGTTTCAGTTATCAACTTGCAGCAACTGAGCACTGCCCCAGTGCCTGCTTCAACAGCACAGTGACCTGATGTTGGGCATCCTTTCCCAAGTAACAGTATGGATATTCCCATTCTCCACATAAAACCAACTATATATTTTTTTTTCCAACATACTGTTGCAATCTGTCTGGAAACTCTAGTTTTATTTTATTATTACTTGATTTTGTTACGTTTACATAATCACAAATCAGTGTTTGGCATTTGTTCATTTTATATGATCAAGACAGCCTCGGTCCATCAAATATGCTAAAGCTATGCCTTCTCCTTCTGCCAGGTAATTCTGGAAGGCCAAGCCAAAATTTTATCCAAATCAAAATGAACATTGAGGTTTAACCTGGCAGGCATCTAAGCACCACACAGCTTTTTGCTCCTCCACTCCAGTGGGATGAGGGAGAAAAACTGGAAGCAAAATAAGACTTTGTGGGTTGAGATTACAACTATTCACTGAGAAGAAAAGGAGCAAAGAGAAAAAATGCAATTATAACAAAAATATATATAGATTGCACTGAAAGTAATTCTTCCTGTGTATTTCCATAGAAACCACAAAGGATTTGAAGAGCATAACAACAGTTTGATAGAAAAAAAATCTCAGCTACAAAACAATAGTTTTCAACATAGTCACCACTATTAGTTAATTTGTATGGATGAGCTGATGGAGACAATCTTCATTTTGTGGTGTGACAGCTGTGCATGGAGGTCCGGAACGTGACTTGGCTTCCATATCACTGTCGCCACTGCTGAAACATACCACAAACTCCCTGCTCTACTCACATACACTCTTTGGCCTCCAGAAACATTCAGCAAGCACTGATAAATGTCAATGGATGGATTTTTTTCCACATGGAGGAATTCAATTCCACATCTTTGCTTCATACACACTTCAATGTCAAAGACTACTCTGTCAGATTGCCCCTCTGCTGCCATCTGTTGCATGGCAAAAAAATGTCATGGAATATTGGTGGGAAGGTTCAACCTCAACTGCCATACCACCAGCATTTGCCTCTGATGTCATGGGTCAACATAAAATAGAAGGCACTGCTTTTAGAGCTATCCTTGCATGAATTCACAATTCAATCTATCACCTGCTAATCCACCCGCTAGTAATACAGCTTCTCACTAATTGATGTTCCAATAGCAGCACAACATCTCACAACCCACTGACTGACATCCAGTCAGTCTCCAAGAAGTGTCAGTCCCTGGCCAACTCCAGTTTTATAGCCTTCTGCAAGATATCACATGGTATGGAACAACCCCTGCCAAATTCAAGCACGCTGTCCTGGCTCCCTGCTTATATGCCATAATAGCAGCAATAGACGCATACTCACCACACAGAAACAACCAAAACATTGACGTGGTATTAACACCATCTCACCTAAATCCAGGAAAATGCCGGAGAAATAAGAAAAAAAATATCGAAAGAGGTATAACTCCAGAAAAAAAAGCACATGATACAATAATTCCCAACACATGTTTATACTAAGATTCTTTGTTCCTGATGTAGATATTTGTCTGTTAGGATCTTGGAGAAGACTCACACCCTTAAGCCACATAAGCCACAAGTGAACACAATCACATCGTAAAGAAGATTCATAATGCTGACCTGGACAGGACCATACTGACTGTGAATATGCTAAAACTAATAGGAAATTGTCCTACAGTCTTCACTGGAAAATGTTTTTGTAATCACATCTGGATGATGAATATTTCTGAGAAGATCCAGAATGTCTGCTTGCAAACCAGGGAAGAGAGAAACCCATTGCACAGAGCTGGGCTTCACTGACAATGTGCAGCTGGGCCAGCACACTGCATGGTGCTGTGCCAACTCAGGGATGGAGGAGGAAGGAGAAAAGGCATCCATCTTGTCTTCTGTCAAGACAAAATGGAGGTTTTCCATTTCTTTCATTATTGGAACAAAGCCACAGTTCCGAAAGTTCTTTCCTAAAAGTGATCCTTTTCAATTTCAATCAGCTCAAGTAATAGCCCTTTACCATGTTTTTAACACTTGTCTGTTCCAATGATCTGAAAGCCGTACATCACATCAGATGTAAAATGGCAAAGCTGCTGATTCATTTCTGATCCACCATACCTGGAATTCACATCCTCTCTTAGCACTAGCTCATCCCTTTTGCTCCTTCCTTGCACTTTCTAAATAAGCTTAAATTTTCCATTTGGTATGTGTTCAGGATAATAAAGCAGCATTTTTCAATTGCTCTTATAAATTACAGCGAAAGAAAAATACTTGTTCCATCTTCTTATGGACTTGTTCCACACAGACATTAAAACTAAAAATTAATTGGTAGGCTAATTGTACAAGGTATGTATACTTCACACTGAATCAGACACTAACAAAAAGGCTGAACATCTATGTCAGTTCTCAACCAGCATAAACTGAAAACAAGCACCAGTTTCCATTTTCAGAATAAATATGCAGAAGAAAATACATCGTAGGACAGTTTAAGAGAATTCACTTACTATATAAATAATTTTAAATTATAGTAATTATAATAGCTTTAATTGTTATACTTCTGTATACTGTTGTGAAGTTAAATAACTTAATAACTTAATTATTAACCAATAACTAAATTCTTTTTAGAACTTTTTGCCATGTAGAGGGGATACCTCAAAGCTGAGCCATAGGACTCTGCATTAAGAATGAAAAGTATCCAATAACAAGAAAAAGTAATTTAAAAATTAATTTTAAAAATATTAAAGCTAGAAAAAACAGAGCACCATGCTTTCTGCTTTAGCTGCCTTGAAAATGATTATTAACCAGATTTAGGATTCCAACCCTTTTATAATCCAGATCATGTAAATACCTTGTGTAGGAAAGAGAAAAGGATAAACCACGCTGGTACAGATCTGAAATTGGTTTCATTTCCTCTGAGAAGAAACCAGCTCATGCTTGTCAAAACCAGGTACTGAATCACCAAGCACTACGCAGGGACCAATAGGGAATTTGCATTAAACCACATCACTGATCAGAAACAAACACCAACGTATACACAGCCTCAGACAGATAAAAACATTTACATTCTGAAGCATAGCAAAATGATTTTTTCATGAGAAGGCGAATGCTAAAGCCATGAAAGAAGTAATAATATTCTTTTGTTCCTTAAAGAAACTGATTTACATAAAATCAAATTAGCTTCATTATTTTCTTTTGTTATATCTAAGGAGGAGCTAGATGCCAGGCCCTTTGTCCATTGAGAAGAGAAGAAAAACAGAAAATACTATGCCACAAAATCTTCCAAATGATTGCTTTTGTGACAGGAATAAAGCATATCTGTTAACATCAGAAATGATAACCAACAGCTTTTAGCAATTCTATTCTTATTTTATGCTTATTAAAATCCATAGGAATACATAACCTGGATAGTGTCTGTTTTTAGATTATGTGTTACTGTATTATATCTATTTAGAATTATGCAAACACAGACCCTGACTACTGTCAGAGAAGAGTCGGCATCTAGAAATTGTTATTTATCAGTCCAACAAATCAGACAAATTTCTAAGATAGTTAAAGTCCTTAGAGCTGCCTTGATCCTCAGCAAGGTTGCTAGTTACAAAAATTTAGAATATAAACAATTCCTTTAAACCATCTAATCTTCCTAAGCTGAAGTGCTCTTCCTCAAGGAAGAAAAGCAGAGCTTTTCTAAGGTTCAAGCAAGGCATTGTCAATTATTTGAGCACTCTCACAGGAAACGTATCAAACATCAGAGTCGAGTGTTGATGAATTTGCCCCATTCTTTGAACTTGTTATTTTTCTTAATTTTAACTTTGTGCCCTCTCAGCTTTGACAACCCACTCTAATTATTGTTTTGTGAAATTGATAGCATTGCAATTAGTGCTCAGCTTGACAGTTTATTAATCAGAGCAGAATACTCTTCTGTAAATCTCTACTACATTCATATTCGTGATTCAATGGCCTTTGCCTCTCTGATAACTTTTGTTATATAGCTTTTCCAGAAGCTTAACAATTTAAATTTCACAGAGAATGGGCTTAACTCCATACTTGAGGGTAAATTCATAGGAAATAATTATACTTGGCACATGGACAATAAGAATCCTTCCAGTGTTTCAGAACATGTTAAGATTTATGATCCATTTTTGTCTGAACTGCAATTTGGAAGAAAGGACTCAATTATCAAGCTTTTAAAAGTAGGTATATTAATTTAAGCAGAACAAAGACTAAACACTAAACAGTATTACCATAGTAGTTTACAATAGAAAGGATATGGAGGATAGACCATGGGTTAAAGTCTAATGTTTAACATTCATTTGAAAGTAAATGTTATTTTAAACACATGAGAGCTTCTTAACAGCAGAAATGTAAAAAATAAGAAAGTATTGCTGCTTTGAGCTAATTGATAGAAGCACTAAAGATACTCTTTCCCCTTCCTCTCTCTTTCCTTCTCCATGTATATATACATATATATATATATGTACATAAAGCTTTCTTTATATATATAAAGAAAGCTTTTTGGCATTGAATAACTTTAGACATCAACTATGAAAAACTGTATTCCCTACTAAACTCATTAGTTTTAAAATTAAATCAGATGAGTAATGACCTAAGGCTAGATGAAATAATCACCATAATTTTTAAGTCAACAACCCAAAGGAATTTTATTTCAAAGGAGCATTCCCACATCGGCTCAGCCCCTACCATACTGATCAAGGGAAGCTCCACCTAAGAAAAGTAGCACTAAGGCTAAATTTAACTTCACTGAAACTGACCTTGGGAAGACAAAACTTGCTGAGGTACGTACACCAAGCTAAGTCAAGCCTGATTTCAAATATCACTTTTAATCACACTGATTAAGGTGAATATTCCAGTGGCTTTGGACTTGTTAATAATATGAATTTGTACCTTCCATAAAAATAGCATTTCAAGAATTTCAATTCCTTAAATTATCAAAATGATAGTCTTTAGAAGAACAGTTATATAAGGAGGGACAATATTTTTTTTCCATCCTGTAAACCTGCCCAGTGCCCACAACTTTTCCCACACAAATTACCCTTACACATAGCACAAACTGAAGCAGACTCTTAAGTGAGTTACAGTCAAAATATTTTATCTTATGCATAGATGCTATCTATCATTAATAGTCCTGTTTATACTCAGTCAGCTAGTTTAATTAAATGGTAAGCCATTATGAAAGTAGAAAGCTAAAAAGATTCAGCAGAAATGCAAAGAGAAATATTATGCAGAACAGCAGTAAAGAAAGTAGAAGGGTGACATATGAGATGCTGACTGGCAGGAGGTTTTGGCATAAAAACATCTCCCCTGCTAATGATATAATTCAAGTTATCTGGCTGCATCAAGGAAAGGCAGAAGCTGGTGTCTAAAATGATGAAGCTAATGAAACCATAATAAAGATTTGCAGTTATGAGCAGAACCTTCACATAGTATTACGTGCTATAAATTTACATGCCTTTAATACAACACTTGGAAAGACAGACTTATAATCTGCAGTTCTTTTCAGGGCCTGTCTTGCGCCACTAGGGTCTTCACTGTTTATCTTCCCAGAGGTTAAACACAGAGTAAAAATATTGGGCACCTCCATACTAGGCGTTTGGGTTTATCAGTTTTTCTCTAACACAACCTTCAGGTTTCTAATTAAGGATTCTGTGGTGTGAGTAAGCATGTGAATATCAAACCTCCACACTACTTTTAGGAAAGCAATTATCTTGCCTTTCCTTTCCCTTTCCCTTCCCTTCCCTTCCCCTTTCCTTTCCATTTGCTGTCTAACTTGAATACATGGATCTTGCTTACTCCTCAGTACACCGAAAAGACTTTAAACATCTTTTCTTAAAGTTTTCCAAACCAATGCTTTGCTTTACTGTTTGAGAGTAACTTCTGCCCACCACAATGTTCTAATGTGAAGGATCATCAGATTTCCTCTATTCCTTCAGAAATACTGTCCCGGAACTGATCTTGGCCACAAAGAGAGAAGGAAATTCTGCATATGGAAAGTGAAGAGGGAAAAAATATATTCTCTGGCCTTGCAGACTGACAAAGGTTATCAGGGTATCTGATAGCAGTGGCACACACTGATATATTGCCAAATAACTACCAGTCAGTCTCCATTGCTTCAATCAGACCCCAGCTATAAGGAATATGCTACTCATTGCCACCATCATATAGCATGTAAGCATCTCTACAGGGCTTAACTGAGTAGAGAATTTCACCAGCACCTAAATAGCAAATTATCAGGTAGGTATGCCCTAGAAGAATCTTCTTGAGAAGCACCAAGACATCAAATTCTGCTAGCTGTAATCATCTAGTCACTCTTCCTCATGTTCTGAGCAAAAATGAAATGTAAATGTGAGTGGGAAAATCTTTTTTCTTCAGTTTCTTGTCTGAAGTTATGGCTAGAAGGCAAATCTAATTAAAACAAAATTATGAGAAAGAATTTTGAAAGATTCTTTGGATTTGCATGTGTACAGAAATACAGCTGTAGAAAGTTACTGAAACATTATAGCAAGCAATTTCCCAAACAAAATTCGACATTTTATATCTGCATCTCTAAGGCAAACAGATGAAAGCCAGGAGAAACTCAAGTTATGTTTTCACTGTTGTAGGACTTCTTTAGGATATTTTGGTCACTTGGTCCAGGTACTAGATAGTCCAGGACTAATGCACTGAAGATAAATTTCAAATTCCATATAATATCGTAAAAAATTATATAGCTTTATCAGTCAAATAAATATATTTACACTTTGCCTAGAAGATTTAGCAGTCATAGAACAATTTATTTGTATTTCCCATTACAGTCATAGTAGATTTCCTCTTACGTACGAAGAAACCTAATCTGACAGACATCCTCTCAGCTGTCTCTTAAACTGGTGAAGATGCATTTGAATGCAGGATTTGAAGTAAATAGCAAAAAAACACAAAGAGAAGAAAATAAGAATGTCAGAGCTACCACAGGAGGAAGAGAGGGGTTGATTCTGTTTTACTTTCAGGCACGCAATACTGTTGCATCTTCTAAAAATCCACAGATGTATTTAGGCATAATTTTAATGCAATTACTTTCTAATGATAGCCCAAAATACAGAGAACATCATTTTGAATGTCTTTACTGATCTTTAATTATTTCTCACTGAATGGAACTGGAAAACATCCTGAACTGTGCAGAAAGCCAAAAGCCCAAGCTCACTGAAACTGAATCAGAAGTGCCATGTCAGTAACGTGAAGAAGGCAGTTTAGTTAATATTAGTGCAACACTGTAATTAGCACTGCTAAGAAGAGAAATTTAACCTGAGCAGAGCACAAATCTGACAGGGCTGCACTACTTATTCGCATTTAACTCAATTATTGTCTCATGGCAGAACACAGTGCATACAGATACAGCAGGAATGAGGACCATTAGAAATTGTGGTGTTCTTGTGTGTCTTTGGAAAAAAAGAAAAAGAAAAAAAATCTGCTCTTTCTTTACATAGATTACTTCCAGAGGGAAGGGACACAGCAAATAACCACTAATCTATACTGACGTACGGAAAGTCCTAAAAATCATATTCAGCCATAACTTCTAGAAATCTTGCTGGGACTAAAATGATATTTTGCCACTGCTTTAGGATGGCACTCAACACCTTATCCAAAAAGAATCAGATCGGTAGCATTTTCGGAAGTATGAGCTCAGTATCAACTACTGATATTCACTTAACAGTATTCACATCACAATTCTGTTTCATATGCAAGTTGCTCTGCATACACAAAGACTTTTCCAACCATTTGAGCCATTTTCCTGTGAAAGACCCACATATCTAGTATCAGAATGGAGACTGAATTTCACTCTGGACTTGCGGTCTGAGAAATCAGAAACAGTGATCTAGAAATATGACTATTTTTTCTCTCCATCATGATTGCCTGTTCAGTAATAAAATAGAAATATTTTTCTCCTTTTTTCTTTCCCTTCAAATTTTGCTTTTGTTTCTCCGAAGAATGCCACAGCTCCTGGCACTGCCACATTCTCTGAATTCTGTTTCTCCAACCCAGCTATTTAAAACAAAATGTTTAGGCTCAACTTATTTCCACTCTCAAATTATATTTTGTTTGTCTGCCAGTTTTAAACATTGTGCATGTCTATATGCTTGGCTTTTCATGCACTGTACTCTAGCATGATCTCAAGTGTCAAATAATAAGGTTACAGAGGTAAATAATACATCAAAGCAAGGAAGTATTAAGATGAAAGGCATCTGTTTTTATATCATATTTGGAAAGGGAGTTTACTAGGAAATTAAATTCATGAGGCACTACATACAGATGAAATCCTATTTGGAATGCAAGGAAAGTGGCAGAGACATTCCCTGTTTTACTTTGCAGAAGTATGGACCACTGTGAGTATACGCACAGAGATAAGCACAAAAATAAATCTGAGAAGAAAGTTAACAAAAATAAAAGATTGCTTCTAGGTAGAGGTAGTAGAACTAATTCAGGATTCAAGTTTGCACATTTGTGCTCCATGGGAGAGGGCTGGCAACTAAGTTCTACATGTGCTGAAGCAGAGAGCTATGAACTCCTGAAGGAAGAAGCTGAGGAAAGGAGCACTGCCAGGCCTCAGCCCCCGCCCCACCCCTCCAGTCCCACACAGAGTATTCATCTAGCTTTGGGACAGCCCTACAGCTGGGTCCTCGCAGGCACTGACACGGTAGACGGCTGCAGTGCCTTGAGGTGGAGACGGGGTGGAGCTCTCCCAGTTCCCCTCAGCAAATGGCATCACTCCTCAAAAGCTCTCTTTCTGCGATTTCACAGCTTCTGCAGATGTACTAGCAAACCACAGGGCTTCAAACCGTTTTTTAAGAACAGTGACGTTTTAAACCAAAAGCAGAGAGTCTTAACTGAGAATATGAAGCCAGTGCACCAAAATGAGTCTGAAAAACATCTTGTTCAGCCATTATTTTTTCTGACATTTGAAAGGAATGAAAAAATTAACTTGTGCAAGAAATAAAAAAAACCTCAGCATGGTTGAGTACCATTTGAAAAAAGATAAGTTAGTCAACTTTGGAGATAAACATAACCAGGTCAGGAAAAAAATGCTGTTATAATGTATCTGAAAGATAAACTTTGAAAATTATGAAGGTGATACATAGTAGGGCTAAACATTACATCATAAATTTCACAGAGCATTCCACTCCATGTACATGTGTTCATTTTGTAAATGAAATTTAGCTTTATTTATGTGCTGAGGAGACACGGACAGTGATCAAGGCAGGAGGAAAAAAAAGGTACAGCAAATCCTTCCATTCCTTTGTCATCCCTGTCTACAGCTCCCAGCAAGGACACAGAAGAAAAAAAAAAAAAAAAAAAAAAAAAAAAGGACAGCTGTTAACTATAGCTAACTAGACAAAGTCTGTCTAATCAGAAGTAATCATTTGTTGGCATGGATATTTGGCAAGAATGTTTAATGTTTGACAAGTCTTTCTGCAATGTAAATTTCTTAGGTGCAACATCAAACTGCAAGTCTAGAGGCCAGAACAAGAAGCCAAAACACATGGGAAACACATAACAGCAGGTACATATGCCCAAGGAATATGCCAGATTCACTGTCACTGCTAAAGACGTCCAGGAGACCAGAGCCAGGCACAAATGAGGATATTTCTTCACACCAGATTTCTTGTGCACTGCAGTTCCTAGAATGTGTTATTCTAGAGTGCCTAAATTTCCTCGAGAAAATGAGAAAAAACATATCTGAACTGGAAAAAAAAACAAAAAACAAAAAAACCCTGCATTTAAAAACTTTTTAGACACAGTTATGTAGAAAGCACTTCAAAGCGATAAGCTTATGAGTGGCTCTGAGGGTAAAATTAAATAGCCATTAGCTCTCTTCCTTAAAAAATAAACTTCACACATCTGAGAAGAAAAAAACCGTAGAACCCAAGGAGGATGTTTACAGTAGCTGCTAAGAATCTAAATGGCTCTGCAGTATATTTTAATACATAGTGTTGATTTAGTTTCTTGCTGCAGTTAGAAAAAATGCAACTGTTATCTTTATATTTGAATGGCACTTTTTCAGTTTCTTGTCTCATTTAAACAACAACAAAAAAAAAAAGTGATCTACAGCTAAAGTTTGAATATTTTGAGGGAAAAATGAATCAACAGCTCAAAGAGCATCATGTACAGTTTCCTTCTCCTTTGTACTTCCACGGATCAACAGCCAGCTGATCAGCTCACATTTGAAGCACATCTAAGAATTAACATTTTCTGAAATAAGTCCCATGATAAAGAGAATGCAAATAATGTTATTTCAGACAGTGTAGGTGAAACATAACTTCAAGCCCAGTTTCTTAATATATGACGTGCACAGACTAACAAGCCACACATAATTAGCATGTCTACATTCAGATTTAAGCTCATGGACACTTTCTAGCAATGCTCTAATACTTGTGACCCAACTTCATTTTCACACATTCTCTACACATCACAGTAATATCCTCAAAATACATTGATATGCTGCCATATTTACATCTAGATTCATATAACAGATACAATTACAGAATGGCATAGATTAACATATTTAAATCAGTGCCAGATTATTGCATGCATTTTTGAACAGTGATATATCTTAATACTGATAAAGCCAGTTTCGCCATAGCTCATGAATACTGTATGCATTGTAGGTTCATTTCTATGTTGAAAATACAATTCGGATAGGTAAAAAAAAGTAATTATTTGACCAAGACAGGAAAAAAAAAGTTGTTTTTCTATTTTTCAGGGGGAAAAGAAGAAACTGTTCTAATTTTTGGCTGTGGTACTGCTTTCAGAACAAAAATATTGTGTCCACTCCAGCTGTCTCAAGGAATGTATCCACATACAGCTGTCCAAATTTTTATTATTGTAGTCTAAATACGATGCTTCCTTTTTCTTTTTTTTTTCCCCTGAGATTTTAGAGTTTCTGACTGTCACTTGCCTTTAAGCACTCACTGCTTTGTTTCTAGGCATTATCTACTACACTGATGTTGCCACCACAACTCTGAAACTGTAAGTTTGAACTGAGAACACATAATTTATTTTAAATACTACCTAAGTAATAATAACTATTATTATTAAGGTACCTGCTCAACAAGGGATAATTTTCCTCAACTCCGAATGCAAGATGAATCAGCCTATGTGGCTTACAGCAAATCCCTGCTTAAATTACAGATGATCTATTTGGTTCTCCAAAACTAACTAACTAACTAAATAAAAATTAAAAAAAGGAGCGCTGAGCCCATGTGCAGTGACACCATCTTTCCTCACTGGAATGCAAGGTACTCTCATTGCCTCACGCACAAGGCTGTTAATTAACAAAAAAAAGCTTAGCACTGCAAACTGAATTTATTAATGATAGCAAATCCAGCTGATGTGTAAATGTGGGGGCACAGTCCTGCTATGTCTGCTTACAGAGCAGCTGGGGTGTGTGGCCCAAGCACCCCTCTGGGCCTGCCTTTCCCCCATGAGCAAGCAGATGTGAAGAAAGGGGCGGATACCAGACCCACCCATACCAGGGCTTACCAGGAACTCTTTCTTGGTAGCCCAGCAGTAAACTAAGGTCTAGCAGACCCTAAATGAGGCAGAATGTAAAAATAAGAAGCCCCCTGATTAGGAGGAGGGTAAAGAAAAGAAAAAAGGAAGTATATTCAATAATTCTCCTTGCCAATGTCTTGGTCTGCTTGCCATGTCAGGTAATAAGAGAGGCATGCCCCAGCAGTTCTGGAATGGCTTCCCCTCCCTGCCTACCTCCCAGAAATATTTTTATTCCCATTCTCTGCAAGGAAATAACAGGAACGCAATTTGCAGAAATTAAGAGAACAGCCATTAAAAACACCTAAGTTCCCTACAGCCCAGCAGTCCCCGCACTGTCCCTGGGAGGAAATACCTTTCAGGCAGAGGAAGGAACTGAGCCCAAGTTACAGAATTATTTTATAAAGATGACAATTACTTCATCTGCAGCAGTTTTCTTAACACATCCTTCCTTTTCTGTTACTTTTTTTGTAATCAAAGGACAGTTATTCACATCAGCTTTATAAAGTCCCTTCTAAAATACAAATAGTTTTCTTAAAGAGACAGACTCAGTCATAAGTGGGGAAAGTAGAAGTGTCAGATGAAGGGCACGCAGCAGGCTTTGCTGGTTTACTTAACATCAGAATAATCAGCACACATTTAAAATATGGTCCATGTCTGTCACTTGTTTTCTTATCAGCTCTATCATTCATTATTCCCCATGCTTCCATGAATGACTGTAAAACTTTTATTATAAATACAGGAAAAGTATTACTTATTCACAGATCACCCTTTGCTGGTTATTAGGCACTTACAGCTGCCAACTTGATTACTCACTACAGTGAGTATTTTTCTTTTTGATTAAAGGTAAAATCCATAGTGAAATAAACTGTTGAAAACCTTGTTAATGAAAGGCTAAGGTTGCCAGTCGTGGCAATATGCTTTCCAATATCTCTGTTAGCAGTAAGTGAAAACATATCCAGATCATAAAATTTACAAACAGAAAGCCAGTCAATAATACCTACTTTGAATAATACCTTAAAGACTGTAACACTCATAACCATCTAAATTCATTCACTGAACTAAATATTTTGTGGACACCAGATCATTGTCAAAGAGGGTGGTTGCCACTGAGCACACTTCAGTGCAAAGAAAACTACATTTCATTTCTATTTAGTTATACGAATACAACTGCTTGAAGAAACAAAAGGGTAATTTGGGATTTACAGTAACAAAAGTATTTGGTGGCTTAAGTCGCAAAGGAAAATAAAAGTCTTTTACTTTTCAGATATTGAAACTTCTGAATCGCAAGGGCAGTCACTGGAATCAACTAGGAAAAAAAAAACCAAAAAACATTTCCTTCCCATAAATCCCACATCTACATTTTAAATGAGAGCAAGAGAAAATAGAATAGAATAGAATAGTGTGGGAAGTAGAGGATTCTCACCTTGATCAATGAGATGGGTAAACCAGGTGTGCTGAAAAAGAGCAGGATACGGAAGCTAAAAGACAACATGCATGCAAGAAAGAACCCCCTGTATTAGATGTTCCTGCTTGAGATAAAACAGAAGATTTTTCAAGTCTCGATTATCCCATGCACAGCTGTCATTTCCTTTCAGTGTATTTTAACTGGGAAGACAACTGGTGCACTTTACACTATTGCGCTGTTTATAGATTTTCTCCTTCAGTAACTTGCTCACAAGCATATGCCAAAGTGCAAATCATCTACTCTTACAGAAATGACCTGGAAGATGTCATCTACTGTCTTGGTTTTTTATTTTCTCCCTCAGTAAATTGGTAGATATTTGGCTCTACTAAATAGATAGATAGATTCTGCTAAGACTTCAATGTCTGCATCACTAGCAATTGCAAAAGGCTTAAATATTTCCCTGAAATCGTTAACTATACTTTGCATCATTAGAAAACAATAACATAAGTACAGTTTAACAGTGAGAAAGCATCAAGATTACTCACTCAGAAACAAAAGGTAGATCTTTTTTGCTTTATGACTACATAGAACAGAAGCCAAACTTAGCTCGTTCATTAAAAACAAGTGCACAATAAAACTGTAAAACTAAATGAATAATAAATGCAGACTAACCATGTTATAGTTACCCAAGTTGATGGCATTCAAATAAGACTACTGCAGTGGAAAGCATATTGAGTAAATCGATGTGTTAAGTATTGTATTTCATATTTTAAAAATATCCGTATTTTATTCTCACTCCATAAAACCTGAACATGATGAAGAAGGAAACAGTGCAATCGCTAAGCTTCCATTTATTGTACAAAGATATTTATAAGTTAAACCACTTCAGTGTTAAATTCAATCTAAAAGATGAATACATAGTGAAAATCAGGAAAGGGTTAAGAAAGGTAAAGTTTTAGCACTTTTGTAAATTTATATGCGGGCATAAATCATCTCACATTTGAGCTACTCTTTCTCCTCATTAGAAGTTTAGTTTAGTGTTTTCTTTTTACTTTAAATGATTTCAAGAATTAATTACAAGAAATCTTAACATGGTAAGACAAAGAGTAGCAATGAGCTGAACAAGCTTTTATGTCCTTCAGCCATGACCCACAGAAACACTCACAGTCAAACCAACCAAAGAAGGAAAGGACATTTATGCTACATTATGCTTTATGGGACAGATTTCAAGGAAAGACTAGGGTAAGACTGCCAAAAAAAAAATCATTTCTGCCTCACAACAAACCTGATGACAGGTTTTAAGGGCAGAAGATTCAGTACATTAACTTAGTCAGCAGAACTTTCAAATGGTAAGTACAATGACAAGGTTATTAGAATTGCAAATACAAATAAGAGTTGTGTACAGCAGCAATGGTATCTTAGAGGAGATTGTGAATGAATGACAAGCACTCAAAAAAAGAAGAAAGTTTTGTAAAAGGCATTCAATGAAATATATTGATTACTCACACTGCTTTGAAACAAACACAGTGAGAAGAGGAACCTAGGAGAAATTCATATTAAAATTACAGGGAATGCATAAAGGATGAACAACATTCAAATCTGACCAAGGAAAATGAGGAAATGCATGGAAACATACATTTCTACTGTTAATACCATCAAAAACAAAGATAAAAAAAGCAGAACATGGAATAGAATACTTTAAAGTTAAGAAACACAGAGGTGCTTTGCAAAATAATAATAACAATGGTAATAATAATAATAAAAATGGAGTATCATGTTGAATCGTAAGTCTTTTTTCTTAGAACGGTATACTTTTTAAAAGGCATATGGCTAAAAATCTGCTTGTTCCTACCAGAAATTTCATGCAAGAATCAATTTAAGGGATAAAACTACTTTTCTTCTTAGTTAATGAAATATTTGAATAAAATTATCTGTTATATCTTCCTGAAAATGTGTGAAACGCTATATAAAGAATACCATAAATTGAGAAAATGAATAGTTATCATAGAGTTTCCTTCATGCGGATGTGAAAAAGTATTAGAATGTGGATATTTTGCCTTTGAAAATGTGATCATTTTTACTTCTGATTTTAAGAGTAAACTATTTCTTTAAAAAGGACTACATTAAACAAAAAAGAATGTATAATTAAAACATTATTTACAATGACGGACTACTACTCCAGGAAGTACATAGAGGTTATTGTGTATACATGCTTAGAAACCTTGGACTGATAACATGTGACCCTGCACTCTTTACAACATGATTTTTTTTTTTTTTTTTTTTTTTGTTAAAATGAAATATTTGTATTTTATCAGGTTGTAATTGGAAAACGCTGAAATATTCCAACATACAGTTTAAAGCAAAATGATATTTAATATGTAATCTTTGGTACAATGGTACATAAGAAGAATGTTAAACAGCAGCTACAAATAAATACCTTTCATTAGCAAATTCAAATAGTTAGATTTCAAAGATTTTACAAGATCTGGCCAAGAAATCCTCATCACTTGGATTGCCTACTAATTCAACAACAAGTCTTTTAACAGTTGCTTAATTACTGAAAAATATAAAGTGTTATAAAATGGAAGTGGGGTAGTTCTTTTCAAATGAATTGATATTTACATTTTTGCCTTGATCTCTGTAATCATTGTTACAGCTTGAGTCCAAATAGGATTTATGATCTCCCAATAATATTGTGGGGGGAAAAAAAACTAAGTAAAGACTAACTGTGAACCATCGACTATTGGTATTTTTTTCTAAATACAAATATTGTGACTACAAAAATTTAGTAAACTTCCTGTAGCAGCACTACTGGAACAAAAACTTATAAGTATCAGTCAATTGCTTGATTCTTGAGAGCTTCTAACCAACATTTTCTGATAACAAAAACTGTAAATATTAACAACAAGTATAAACAATTTGTTGAATTCTTATTATTAATATTGGGGAGGTTGAATGTAATAACAAATGAATGAAAAGTATATAGCCTTACTTCAAGGTACACCTACACTTGCTCATAAAACTAACAAGCTAAAACTAAAGCCTCCGTAGAAATATCTGAAAAAGTTTCTGAAGTATAACAGCAAACAAAACATGAATATAATAGCAAATAATAACACTTATAATCATATTTACAATTTAGGAATCTTATAGACCAAGCAAATTTGCATAAGAAGAATCTTCTGCTCTCAAAGTTTACAAAGAGTTTCTTCAGTAATTTAAACTATACTTCTCCCAGCCTGATGTCATTTGCCAGTAATATCATGAAATCTGTCTCACACAATACTGAGAAGTCATGATAAATACCTTGATCACTTGTTGCAATTTAATTTAAAAATGCAAGATGCATACAGTAAGAAGATCCTCAGAATTACCTTTTACTTTAAATTATTGAAAGATTAATTTTAAATTAATTATTTTGCTTCTTTACAAAACCAAATATCTTAGAAACAGCTATTCACCATTTTGTTGTTTTACATCTTCTTCAAAAGCCAGTAAGAAATGCATAATTTTCTGTGAAATGGGAAAAAAAAAATAATCATAGAATGATAGAATGGCTTGGGGTGGAAGGGATCCCAAGGATCATCTACAAGGACTGCTCCAGAAGTAATGCCTCCTATTTATTATGTTGGCCCATGACATCAGAGCCAGATGGTGGTGCTATAGCAGGAGTGATTGAACTTTCCCACTAACATTCCATTACACTTTGTTGCTGCGCAACAGATGGCGGTAGACAGAATGTCTGACAAAGTGGTGCAAAACGCAGAATCTCATACGAAGTAAAGGCAGGTCATTGAATTCTTCCATGCAGAAAACATTGCACCCATTTACATTCATGGATGCTTGCTGAAGGTTTCTGTAGACTGAACAGTGTCTGTGAGCACAGTGAGGTGGTGGGTGGTGCATTTCAGCAGCAGATGTGAGAGACAAGCCATGATCTGGAAGGCCATGCAGGTTGTTCTTTTTTTTATTGCTGGCAAAAATGCATAGCTAATGGTGGTGATTACATTGAAAACTAGTGTTTTGTAGCTAAGATTTTCCTCTATCAAATAGTGTTATTGTGTTCTTTATATCTTTTGTAGTTTCTATGGAAATAAATAGGAGGCATTTACTTTCAGAGCAACATACATAGTTCCAACCTCTTGCCATGGGAAAGGTTGCCATCTGCTCCAAGGAATATACGCTTTCATGCAGCGCAGGATACCATTGGCCTTCTGAGCTGCAAGCATACACTGCTGAATCACTCTCAGCTTTTTGTTGACCAGGATCCCCAAGTCCTTCTCTGAAGGGCTGCTCTGCACACATTGAGTTCTTTTCCAGGTCTGGACACATATCTGGATTTGCCCTGACTCAAGGGCAATGCCCTCCAAGTGGCTTTGTTTACCTCATTAGGTTCTAATTTCAAAAAGTTCTCGTTTCAAACCTCTTGAGGTCCTTCTTATTGTATCAACTGCACCACTCACCTTGTTGTTATCACCAAATTTGCCAAGGGTGTACTTGATCCCACTGTCTACATCATTGATAAAGACACTGAAGAGCACAGGTCCCAAGACAAACCCCTGAGGGACTCCACTAGTGACCAGCCTCCACCAAACACAGAACCATTTGACTACAACCCTCTGGCTATGGCCAGCCAATCAATACTTTATCTACCAAATAGGGCACCCCTCAAATCCATATTTCTTCGATTTAGAGATGAGAATGTGGTACAGGACAATGCCAAAAGCCTTGAACAGGTTGTTGACATCAGTTGTTCTTCCTTTGTCCACTGATGCAATCACTCCATTAAATAAATGTTGGTTTAAATGAAAAAAAAGTATGGGCTGATTACAACTGACAAAGTACAGAGTTCTGAGAGTAAGACATCTGGTTCCTGAGACTGACCCACTCATTTAGATTAAAAATAAAGAGAAGATTATGAAAAATTGGTCCCTGATTCAATAAAGTACTCAAATATGTCTAGCTTTACATATTCAAGTTATCCTACCAAAGTCAATGGAATTACTCACTTAAAAAATTATCTGGATGCTCAGAGTCAATGCCAAAGGAGAATCTGAAAGGGACTTCAGGGAGAGAGTTTGGAAGGAGGGGGGAGGGTGATCAAGTGACTTTTGAACCTTTTGTAGCTTCATAAGCCTCCCTGCTCCAGGAAATAAGCATAAATGAGAAATTTGTTACTGCCTGGTTTTCCTGTTTTCAGATGAGTGGTGAACCTAACCAGTACAATGATCACTTCCAGCATCACCTTACAAACAGTCCAAGCAGCCCCACTGAGAGATAAACAGCAGAGATTTGAGTAGGAACAGCTGGAAAGCTGTTAAGTTAGTTCAAGAACTGCTCCCTATGGAGAATCAACTAGCTGCAGACACTCATTATCTGTATTTTTAGGATACATCAAAATCAAGATTTAGTACTAATGGATATTTCCTACATAGATTTTTCTCCTTAGAAATAGTAAAACATCTGTATGAACAGCTGCGAAGAGAATTTAGATATTATCATTTGGCTAAGGTAAGATTAAACCACACAAAAACATGTTAAAAAGAAGCTTACCAGAAAAATAAATTTGCCAGGAATAAAATTAGCTGGAATGTCACTGTAAAGCTATTCAAGGTTGCAGAATAAATCACTATTATTATAGTTTCCTATGTGTTAATGTTTTTCCATATTGAAAGAATTTTAGACCCCACAAAATTAGAAAATTGTAAATCGCTTAATTCATTTTTTTATTAAAGTAATAAATATTCTTAGATAATCCCAATATTTTTCATTTATTAAACGTACTTGAAAAATATGTTCATTATTAAGTGTTACTGAAAATTAAAATATTAAGCTAAGCTCTCTTATGGAAAACGCAATTTAAAACAAATCTCAAGAAATAATCAAACTTTTTGTTGAACTATAAAAGTAATTCCTTTGAATACATTCCCAAAATTATCCTGAATTAGATAGATCTAAAACAAGTTTTCACTTTCACGTCTGAACTCTAGAGTGAAGTTGAAACTTGTCATCGAAGTATAGCAGAAGAAACTGACCAGGTGGTCATGAATTCAGTGGAAGTATTTAAGCAGCTCATAAGAGCATACTAGCAGGCAAAAAAAAAAAAAAAAAAAAAAAAGGCAAAGGGAAAAAATTCTCAAGAAAAACATGGAATTGTCATATATTATTTTCAACAAATGAAATGAAATTAGCTGGAAACAAAAACATTGACTCATCAAATTGATGTCAAACAGGACTATCACTTTCAATTCCCTTAATCTACAAAGAGAAACTTCAGCATTCAGATTTTGCTGTTTAACTGATTTTGTTCATTCAGTTATAATTTGCAAGTGATAGATTGCATAGGTATAGAAAAGCACTTTTCTTCACTTGGATTCCTCATTCAGCTACCGGTTATCATTTTGCATTACTACAAAGTAAAATTATGACAAGTATTAAAATAGTATAAATTTACTAATTTAATTCAATGTCCTCCTTTTTATTGTTTTATAAAAACAGATTGAAAAAGAGAAATCTTTGTTGGCAATTAAAATTGCTTATTCTGATAATTAAAGGCTTATGAGTCCCTCAGTACCCAGGTTTTGAGTAGTCTGAAATAAGTAGGTGAAAATAGGTATTTTCTTCACCTGGGCATTTGGTTCCCTGTCTTACACATCTTCCACTCATTTCTAAACTTTATGTAATGAAATATGTAACACAAACACTTCCCTTTCTCAGTTTACCCTTAAAAAAAAGGAACTTTTCACTATGTTGGTCATTAATGAAATTAAAAAAATAAATGATAAAAGATTGAAATGAAAGCACGAAGCAAGTTCCATTTCATCACTAAGAAAATAAGCAGAAAAGATGTTGTCCCAGCCTCCTTGTTGATAACTACTGAAATGACATAATTATTTTCCTTCAGTCAAACTAAACAAAGGAGGAGAAACAAGGAAAGAACTGATTAACTGAACAGAAGATAAAAGAAAAGCTATAAGCACAAATATTACTCTGTATACCACAGATGTCATTTTGTTTGGTTTGGTTTTGTGTTTGTTTGTTTTCCACTGATCATATTCTATAGCTTTGCTTCCAATACCTTTTGGTCAATTTAACTCTGATTCTCAATTCTTTTGGAATTTATTATGAGTATTTGACATTTTAAATCCATGTAAAAAAAAAAAAAAAAGTATCAGATTTTGAGGTAACATCTTGCCACTCTGATCCTTTGTGTTTTCTCAGTTATTGGTCAGCTGGCTAACAGATTGAGTAAATGAGTTTGCAAGCCCTGTGAATTCAAGTATAAAGCAATCCCCTCAGTCTTATACAGTATTTATAGGGAGGTTCTAAACAGGAGAGAAGTCAATTTTTTGCAAAAGCAGACAGTGATAGGTCAAGGGGAAATGATTTTAAATTGAAGGAGGAAAAATTTATAATTCATATTAGGTATCAGGGAGAACTTTTTTGTTGTTGTCTTTTTTTCTTTTTTTTTTTTTTAAGGAGGGTGATGAGGTGCTGGAACATGATGCCAAGGACTTTGTGGATGCACCACTCCTAGAACTGTTCAAGGCCAGGCTGGATGGGGTCATGGTCAAGTACATGATCTAGTACTTGATTGTTGGCAATTCTGCCCACTGCAGTGAAGCTGGAACTAGATAATCTTTGAAGTCCCTTTCAAACCAAGCCATTCTGTAATTCTTTATGACACGACTGCACAGCTTTGCAAAACCCTATGAATGTCTTCATGACTGACTTTGCAATATGCATATTCTTATATCAAGCTTAATTTATAAACTCAGTCTTTCTATTAAAACAAGGAAGTTGAAAGATGTTTGGGTCTTGCTTGCACCTTGCTCTGTTGTTCTGCATTTTACAAAGAACAGAAATCTTTAGTAAAGAAATTGAAAATTTTGGAAGGCAAAAATAATTGCTCGGTTACTCAATTTCTCAGAAAGCACTGGAATGTTTTTGGAGTACCAGAAAATCCAAGATTGTAGTGTGACATTTCCAATTTTGTACAAATGGCTAAAATGACATCTTTTAGAAATATGGTTGTTGATCCCATGGAGTTAATATTTACACACGGCTTTCCAACTCTATCAGAAATACGACAGTATTTCTCTACCTGACTGCCTGTGACACACAAACCCAGTATTTGCCTTCCCCAGGCGGGCAGCAGCCCTGCCTACCACCGACTATGATTCAGGTGTCTGCAGCCAAGCAGTAATCTGGGGCAGGGAACCAATGATGGCTGAAAACAGCACTGTGAAAACTATTCTTAGCCTCCAGCTGTACCTTAGTACAGTTCACTGCACAGTGCTACAAGCCATTCCGTTGTACAACTGAGGCAACTGTGCACAGGGATGAGCAGAGTAGGAGGGGAGATGCTTCAAGGAACAATCCCCAAACCTGCCCTATTTAACCTAGGTTTGAACATAGACCCAAAACCTGTAGTGATGGACTGGTCAAGCCTCTTCAGCTGGGCAGAATCAAACTGCTAATATGTAAAAAGTATCAAAAAAATATAATGTGCACTACAACTATTTGTGAAAATTCATTGACTAATATGCACAGAATTCAGTGCCCATTAAAAGTGGACAGGGATCTTTCCACTGATACTGGCTTTATGTAATCATGCTAGTCTCATCAGTCTTATGGGTTTCTGTCATGTATAAATTTAAGAGAATATTTCAATATTGCTTGCTGTGTTCACAAGCTTATTTTTTTTTCTCAATTTTGTAATTTCATACTTTAATCTGAGAGCAAGAGAAACATGGCTGAAAGTTATTTATATTGTTAATGCAAATCTGTCAAAAGAAAAATAACAGAACAAATCATTTTTCCCAGAAAGGCTGATGCTGGGAGGGTTGCCTCCAAAGACTGCCTAGTCCAACCATAAGCACAGCACGGGAAGATAAGTCAGGTATTCAGGGCCACATTCAGTTGAGTTTTTAATATTTCCAATGAGGATGACTCCACAACCTCTCAGGCAGCCTGTCAGTGTGGTGAAACACAGGAAAGTGTTTTTCTGTGTTGAGATGGAATCTCGTGTTTCAGATTGTGCCTATTGCTTCTTGCTTTGTCAACGGGAAGTGCTAAAGAGAGCTTGGTTCCCTCTTCAATGCCTACCACCAGATATTTATGCACATTAATGCGTTCCTTCCCAAGCCTCCTCTTCTCTTCTGAGCAATCCTAACTCTCTTGGCCTCTCCTCACACAGGAGAGATGTTCCAGTGCTTTTCTCATCTCAGCAGTTCCATGCTGAACTTGTTCCAGTACATCCATGTATGTCTTCAATCAAGGAACCCAAGGCTGGTCTCAGCACAGAAGATATACCTCACCTGTGCCAAGCAGAAAGGAAGGATCACCTCCCTCCACCTCCAGCCCAAAATATGATTTTCTCATATTCTTTTAAGTTCAGACTGGAACTAAAGCTCTCTTGGCTCCTTGAAGCAACCCTGAGGGCACAAAAATTTCTATGCTAAGGCAAATAAAAATAACACCATCTGTGCGATGAATCATGCAGGTCTTGATGTCTAACCTACCAAAATATCTAATTTTTGGCTAATCATTCTCTCTTTGCATTTGAATTAGGCATGGCCCAATTATGCCCTGGGGAAAATTATTCACCAGTGTGATAATTTATAACGCTACAGGCCAATTGGAACTGTCTCCAGTGGATAAACTGTACATAAATGGAGAAAGGGAGGAGTAATGAGAAAATACAACTCTCTAGCCTGGTGGCTAGATTAGTCCCTTGGGAAATGAGACATCTGGTTCCAGTCCCTGCACCACCAAATGTTTAATTTTGTATACAGAGCAGCACAACAGAACTTATTTCCGAGTTATTTCTAGTCTGGTTAACAGAGTACTGTCTCCAGAAAAGAGATCTGTCTGTTCTAGTGTCCTTAGCAGAAAAGGAAGCAGATTCCATGTCTACTACATCCAGCATGACCTCTCACATCACTAGGTCAGTGGTTGAGCATATCATCAAAACCACTACACAGCCACATCATTGTTTCCCTGTTTCAGTACCGTTATAACAATATATTATGCATATAATATTTATTAAAAAAAAAAAATGCAAGTATTCTACTTCAGATGAATGTCTTTTGACAGCATTTTTCCAGCACTGATTTTGAAACTTTTTTTTATGTATAAAAAAGTACTGTATGGCTTTGATAATTCAGTGTAATTAATTTTAAGCAAACTTAACACAAAGGACGAACAAACAGAAGAGACTCGTCCTCTTGGATGCTGTCCTGCCTCCTGCTATCCCACATGCCTCTGAAACACACTTTTCTCTGCAGTGTTTTCCAGTCCTGCCTGAAAAACTTAGATAATGGCTGATTGGTCCTGTTCTTGTTGCATGGTTAAAATCACAGCATACATCAGAGCTTATAATCTGCTATGAGTTTAAAGAAGTCATGGTGATGTAAAAGAAGAGCTTTCTTCCATGCACATTAAAACATGAATGTAAAGAAAATAATAGGAGTATATATTTTTTTGTTAGATCAGAAATGTATAAGTGCTTCAGTCACACATAAAGTATGAGGTATAAAAATAATACACCAGAGCACTTGATACAATAAAAAAAAAAAAAAGGATATTATGAATTGACCAGACACATCAACAGAAATAAATTTGTAAAACTGATACATAGGATACAGGAAGCAACTCCTTCCAGAATTATATGAATACTTGTTTTATGTAGTAAAAATACTTTCAAAGCCTGGTCTTTTCAGTTTCAAGAAATCAACACAATAAAAACACATATTCCTTCAACTGAAACGTGTATTTAGAGTAGAATCCTCAACAGAAAATATAATTCGGCTTAAGTATTTTTGAAGTGGCCTAAGAGATTCTGGCACCCTAATCCTGTTAAAATTTACGGGCATTTGCCACTCAACTCTGAGCATGCCACCCAGAACCACAGGGGTGGCAGCAGCAAGATGCTGGCAGTGCAGCCACTGCAGTTTCTCCCAGCACTTCATGGAGGATGGCACACACACACACCTGCCTGAAACGGGCTTTGCACGATCAGTTGAAGAGACTTAAGATCAAGTAAAGAAACCCTAAGCGAATGTCTAGGTGAACCTAGGTGAAATGTCTAGCCTGATGTTGATAGTTGAAACATACAGAGCCTCTAGACTCTGTAAAAAAAAGAAGAAAAATTTTCCTGTAAAGCCAGACATATAATGATAGGTAAAAACTACCCTCTGAGTAACAAGTCTGCTGAAGTTTCATGGACACATGTTCACTTTTAATGCTCTCTGTTATTTCTTCAACAAGCTGTATTTTTATACACTGTATATTTCAAACAGGGCCAGGATTAAGAGAAACAAGTGTTTATCACCGGTGCAGGCAGGGATTGATGACAGCATTTCAAAGTCTGCTTAAGCCAAAGAGGAAACTTCTTCCTCCAGTACCTCTGAATTCTCCAAACAGTCCACAACCTGACTTTCCCTGACACCAGTTTTAGGCAGCCTTCTCCCCACCACAGCAAACATGCACAGAGGTTGCTTCTGTTGAGATGCAACATTGGAAACTACTTTAAAATTTGTCAAGTGAAAACTTTTGCAATGAATTTTTGTTATTTTTATCTCCTCCCTGCATTCATCTCCAGGTCCATATATCTCCCATTTCTCTTTGCATGGGAAAGGAGTACACCCAGGACTTCCACAAACCCAAATTCAGGAATATTTTCCCAACTGTAAGTAAAATGATAAAAGAAAACTAAAAAAGTTAAATAAATAAATAAATAAACTAAAAGAGACCAATTGGCAGATCTTCACCGTTTCCTGTCACTGCATGCAACATTTAATCAAAGTTTAAACAAAGAAAAAGGTGGTAGTAAAAATGAAATCAGTCCTGACTATGGATACGGATGCTGTCCTGTATGACATCCTGGTCTTAAATTAGGGAAAAATGGATTTGATGGATGGACCACTTACTAGAAAAGGAACTGGCTGGATGGTTGCACTCGGACTTGGGGTCAATGGTCCTATGCTCAAGTGGAGACATGATGAGCTGTGTTCAAGGAGAGGTGCTGGGACCAGTACTATTTAACTTTTTTGTAGGCAGCATGGACAGTGGGATCGAGTGCACTCTCAGCAAGTTTGCAGGTCACACCAAGCTGAAGGGTGTAGCTGACACACTAGAGGGACATGGATGCGCTTGAGAGGTGGGACCATGTAAGCTTTGTTGAACTTCATGTGATCAAGAGCAAGGTCCTGCAGCTGGATCAGGGTAATCCCATGTGCAAATACAGGCTGGATGGAGAAAGACTTGAGAGGAGCCCTGAGGAGAAATTAGGTGTGTCAGTTGATGAAAGACTCAAAATGAGCTAGCAGTATGCACTTGCAGGCCAGAAGGCCAATCATGTCCTGGGATGTGATGCATCAGGAGAAGTATGATCAGAGCTACAAGGGAGGTCCTCTAACTCTGCTCTCATGAGATGCTACCTGGAATACTGTGTCCATTTCTGGGGCCCCAAGCACAGGAAGG
This sequence comes from Callipepla californica brunnescens, assembly GCA_023055505.1. Lineage (NCBI taxonomy): Eukaryota > Metazoa > Chordata > Aves > Galliformes > Odontophoridae > Callipepla > Callipepla californica. The sequence continues at coordinate 33,559,189 of JALIRH010000003.1, read as the reverse complement.
ACATCAAGCTGTTGGAATGGGTCCAGAGGAGGACCATGAAGATGATCAGAGAGCTGTCCTCTACAGGGACAGGCTAAGAGAGTTTGGGCTCTTCAGCCCCAAGCAGAGAAGGCTCCAAGGTGTGACATTAGAACAGATTGCCCAATGAGGTTGTGGATTACCCTACCCAGGAAATGTTCAAAGCAAGACTGGATGGGACTTTGATCAACCTGTTCTAGAGGGAGGTGTCCCTGCTTATAAATTTCCACACCGACTTACTTTTTCATTCATTGTAAATAAAACAAAAGAATTACACTAAGGATTGAAAAATTAGAAGAATGCAGATAGTGAGCATCTCCTTGCAATATTTTCAACAACAAATGAGAATTTGGGTAGCTTTCCCAAACAGCACCCTTAAAAAAAAAAAAAAAAAGTCAAAAAAAAAAAACCAAAACCCACAAAATAAACCAAAAGTGTCAAAGAAATAAAATCACAACCACCTGTTTTTGTTTTGTTTTTTTTCTTATAGTGAAATAAAAGTCTGGCAAATTCCTCACCATCTCACTTCAGCTTAACATTATCAATTGACAACAAAGATTTTACAGGTAGTCTGGATGCAGAGAATACATCTGTTATGTCAGTAAGTTGACACAGCACTTTTTTGTACATGCTGCTTGAATCAGAAAACTCCATTAATAATGCTTACCAAAAATAAAGTTATTTCCTAGTCTTTTTTTTCTTTTTTTTTTTTTTTTTCATTTTTCTAGAAAATGAAAGAAAAACATAACCAAATAAAATACTTGCGTGTGCAGGAATTTTGAAAAACTTAAAGATCATATTAATAAAATTCACAATTTTTAACATTAAAATCTTTCAATTAGTTGATTTGGATAGAGAAGAAGCTTCAGAAATGCAAAAAAAAAAAAATTTAGAAAAGCTGGAGAGACAATATCTGGCTCCCTGGGTAGGACTGATTTCTGCTTCCCTATTCTTTTCTTTTTAGCAATAAGAGGCCTTTCTCACCTGAGGGTCCTCATAATTTAGTATACAGGGAGAAGTTGAAAAGCTACAGTAATAAGAGTCTCAAAGGAAATGAATTTGTAATGAATGGAATGCAACATAACTACAGAATAGGCAGTATAATTTTATTTACGCCACAAAAACTTCATTAAGTATTAAAAAAAGGAACCTATATTTTGATTCCACCCACACTAGGATGACTGAAACTGGTCATCATGGGCTATTTTGTCTGAATAACTATGGCAGATAGGTAAAAGGATTTATTTTTAAAAAACTTCACACTGCTTTAACACTGCTACAGTAATCAAAACAATCTTTTTAACAAGTTTACAGTCAAGGCAGATCTCTAATTGAGAAATTTTTTATTTTTTTATTGAGAAATAAAAAGGCTGTTATTTACAGTTATTTATTTATTTGCCAGAGGAACAACTAGAAGTCCTACAAATATTTTCTTTAGACAGTTTATAGCTTCAATTCATCTTGAAATTGGTGGCTCAGAACATCTCAGCATGATAGGGAAGGCTTTATCTTCCCCAAGAGTGTAGTCCACCAGGTAGCATCCCTTTGCCACATCACACAATCCAGTCTGGATCTCTTAATAGACAGGAACTGCATCATAGTGAGCAACTATAGGAGGCAGGACTAACAGAAAGAATAGGTTATCCTGTGTTATGTTATGAAAAGAAGTTCCTAACTTCAAATATTAAAATGATGATGTCAAATGAATTCTATCAGCTTTATTGATAAGATGAAATGAAACTAAATTTGCAGGTTTTATTTTGTTGCATTTGGGTTCTTTGATGCTTTGGGTTTTTGGTTGGTTTTTTATTTTTTGTTTGTTAAAAAGGAACAGATGTTCACAAAGGTGTTATATCTTTATCACAGATTATCTGTATCTCTTAAGCAAAATATTATAGAAAACAAATTGACTGAACTGATGTTTCATGGCCTCTGTACCTGGAGTACAGACAAGTTTTGCTCCTTTATCTAAATAGAAAAATTTCCTTCCTGTACAAAACAATTAATTTCAGACCTGCAAGTTTTTTCCTATGACTTGAAGTTCAGATTCTGCTTTTTTCTTATAGACTATCTATCACCAATAAAAACTCTATTACAAACCAAATCATTCACCTAGCTGCTAAGAATAAACTCACTGATTTTTCCAAAGGAACATTTGTACAACACAAGCTCAGTCAAAGCTTTGTGTATGATCACATTCACTTCATGTATTTTATTTCATTTTGTGGATACTCGTCTGTTACTTTGGGACAGGAATGTATTTTTAAAAATTTATTCAGTATTGTTTGCAATAGCACTGAATTCTAAATACAATATTCAATATTTGCTTATCCAGTATAGGAACAAGAAGATAAGACTGACTTTCATCTACTTCTTTTTCTTAGATGGTAGATCTGATGATGCTCTAACAGCAGCCTTAATGTAACCACTTCCAAGCAAATATGCTTAAAAATATTAATGTCTTTCAGTTTGCAGAGAGAGAGTAAATCATACTGTCATGAGATCCCTTAATATATTTGTATAGTAGAATTGTAAATGCAGCAGAAAACAGCTTACTGTAATGTAAACAAAGCCTTGCATGAAGCACTAACAGGACAAGTTTATTTAATATAACGTACTACACTAACTCATCATTGCTACCTTACAGTTTATACTTCTATGGTAACAAACTGTTACAATAAACAGAACCCTTGCTTTAAAATCTAATATGAAGTAGCAACACTGATCTCCCTCAAACCTAACGTATCCTTTAGCTCCAAACTCTTCACCTTATAGTCTTTATTACTAAAATTAGTAAAATTTCTGTTATTAAAAAGTTTATTTATAGTAATAGTCTAGTTCAATTAATTTCTAAAAGTCAGTAAAACAGAGTTTCAGTTTGTGTTTTTCATTTTTCAGAATGGATTGGCTTCAAGTTCATTGAAATTTGACCACCTCTACATGTTGTGAAATCTATAAGGAAATAGAGAAATCTTTTCATCCAAGTTTTTATATCAATATAGATTTACATTCTCAGGATGTGTTCAGGTATCCTAAAGTTAGGGTCAATTCTGGTATTTAAAAAACAAAAAACAAAACAAAACAAAAAGTATAAAGAAGCCCCGAGGTAACACTGCATTCCAGTGCCAAAAATGGTGGCCATTCATCATTTTTTGCTTCAGGCTCTTATTTATACAAATGCAAGAAATGGAGCCACAGAAGCATCCTAATGATCTGCAGCTTGTGATCCTTTGGTAGGAAATAAAACTAGTTTTATTCTTAGTCAATAATAGCAAGAAAGGATCACAGTAGCTGATATCAGACTAGCTTCAGGAACTCAGAATAACTACTGAAACAACCTGTGCATAGTGTCAGCAATAGGATTCAGCCTTCTGACACTCTGAACCACTGCAGAATCAGCACAAATTCAGATTTTATTTCTTTCCCCCTTGAATAAAGTCTTTAATCTATGGAAACATTCTATTGAATAAAAGAGGCTAAGATGTAGGAGAAAGGCTCCAGAAGGGAAGGCAAGAGGACACACAGCTGCTTTCTCCTCACATGAGGACAAAGAAGAATAAGGGATGGCCATAGGACATTTCATCTCCCTCACAGTACTGCAAGGACTTCGGACTGTTTTTTCCTCACTCACTTGCAGGCACAGAAGAAACATCTCTACGTTAAATGAAGCAAAAGGGTCTTCAGAGTGAAGAGATGGGGACTGGCTCATGGCTGTTCCTTTTCCCAGGCTTTGCTTTTGCACTACACATCCCCTATCTGACAGACCTATGCTAGCAGAGTCCAGGACCTCCAAAGGGTGACTTGCCCTGAAGCCAGACCACCTGCTAGCTACACGAAGGCAGAGCATGTGGATGTCATGATAGAGCAGCGTCACTAACCAGCTGCCATGTCAGGCTTGTTGGCTGAACATGCCCCTGGCGAGACTCAGCTCCACACCTGTGCAGGTACCCTAGCCAACTGCCCCTGTTGGGGACATGCACCTGGACAAAAGTAAGCTGTTAAATTGCATCAAGTTACCTCTCAAAATACGTTAGTCTTCTAAAGAGTAGGTAACTTCCTTTGGGAAGAAAGAATACACAGATTTTGCATGCCTCTATTACCCATAGTCTCTTTTTTTGTCTCATTCTTTAAAGTCAGATAGGTTTCATATTTTCCAGGAATGTATTTTCCCCAGTATATTACTTCTGAAAAAGCTGCACAATTGCAGTCAAAGATTAGACAAAAGTAGCCAGTAATTAGCAGTCTATTTCTTGTAAGCAGAACATAGACATATCTCCTAATTTTATGTTAAGTATTTAAGGGAAATGCTGACTGCTAACTCAAAGATGAGTGTAATAAGAACCCTATCTCTTTCTATTGCACAGTGAGTACAGGATAGATAGGTTTGTCTTTACTCGGGAAAGCCATCCGGGATAGAGTGTCCCCATATTTCTCAGCTCATTCAGACTCTCTGAAGACAGCTACACAATTCACAGGATTCATTACCAGGAAAAAGCAGAGGCAAGGTTAAATTTTTACTTCATGGTAACATGGGCTGTAGGCTCTCTAGAAATTAGCTAGACACTACTGAGCTTGATGTTACAAACAACTGTATAATTTTCTCAATTTTCAAAAACTTTGAACCAGAACAGTTCACCAGCTGCTAAGGAGAGATTAACCTACAATAGGTATTAAGATACGGCTTCAGTTTGAAGTATGTATGACATTTATCAACAGTGTCTGCCTATTCCTGTAGAAATAGTTTGGAAGGAACAGGCAGGTATCTTGCCTCATTTCTTTCACTGAGAGTCATAACAATTGCAGGAGATCAGGGAAGAATCAGAAACTTGCAGTCATCCCTTAGAGTTACTTAAAACTCAGAATAGTTCAGATATGTTCAGAAAAAAAGGCAGTTTCTACAGAGCTGAAAAAAAAAGTTCAGTATTAGAAGTCAACAGAAGGGCCCCATAGCTGTAGTCTCATGTGGTGACCAAGCTCTACTACAGCCCTCAAAACACAGTTCAACACCATGTTAGGAAATATCAGTGGAGTTGCAGTAAGCTAGTTTTATAAGTTAATACTCCCTAAAGTGTTTCATAGTATCCCAATACACTTGTTTGTTTGCTTTTTTCCATATCCTTAACAATGAACATTCAACTGGCATTGTGCAGTTTCCACAGAGATATGTAAAAAACACCATGGAGGTCCAGTATTCATTCCACCATAGCCAGAGAACAGAGCTGACTTGGCTCAAAATATAGCAGATCCCCACATAAACAGGTCAAACTTTTGAAGATACGCTGGGCCTAGAGGGGAATTACAGACATATTTACACTCTACCAAAGGATAAATTAAGAGCTGAACATGCAGCGTGGCAATGACAAAGTACATTCCCTTACTACATAGTACATGCAGTTACTGTGGTTGTAAAGAAGGATGTTTTCCTTCAGTAGTCAAATGCATTTGGACTCTGATGTCATTTCATAAGATTTTTTTTAGAGGAAGGAGAAGATTAGAGCTTTGTGTTTCTTTATTTTTCTTTTTTGTTTGGTTTTTCTAATGCTTTTTTTAAGCATTTCATCAAGAAAAAGAAGCGCATAAGTTTTGCTCCTACATTAAAACTATAGCCACAAATAGGAAAGACCGTCTGCAATAGAATCCAATATCTGATTATGGACTGAAATTATCAGGTATTTGCCAACATCTCCATTTTGCAGATGCTGTGGTAAACCATTTTTTGACATGCAGTTTATAACCAAGCAACGCTTATTTAAAAACAGTCCCAGAAAAGTAATAAAGGTGTTTGTTTTGACAAAAAAGAAAAAAGCTTGTTAAAATGCCCTCCTGAAGGAAGAGAGATCATTGCCCCTCCACTGCCATAAAAGTCTTAAGCTTTCCTTAAACACAGTTGTGCTAAATGTTCAGAAAAATGCACAACTGAAACACTGGATTACAAAGGAATTGCTCCTGCAAAGGGTGCAAACTGTTCATAGCCTTGTGAGTTCAGCTCCACAAGCACAGGCAGAAAGTACCACCACTACACAGCTTTTCTCTCCCTCCAACCTCAAAGACCACCCTTATGCACAGGCCCCATGACAGGAAGAGCAGTGCCTGAAACTGGTACTGCAGCGCAACAGGCACAAGTATTCCTCCTAGGGATAGTGAGAGTCTCCTCTCCCCTTGCACAATCTTGAGGTTCTTTGCATTAAATGGATCACATGCCAGCACTGTACACCTCTATCTCCATTACAAGTCTAATAGCCAAACCAGGTGATTCACAGAAACTCAAGTTAGAAGAAGAAAGTACAGATTTTAACTAAGTATTCCTTCCAAAATCATACCAGAAATCAAGAGATTATGCAATATACTTCACAACCAAATCTCAGCATTCAGTCCTGATTTTAAGTGTAATAATAACACAGTTAAAACTATAACAAATACGTTACGGCTTTGGTATAAGTCAGCCATGCACAGCTTTCACAGCGATCATTTGTGCAAGAGAGTGCCAGGGAATCACTCTCTTATAAGTATAGTGACAGTAAATGTATTTTCTTAAACAGTCAATACCAACGAGTCATCAGTATGAATCTCCTTTGTTAGTCACAAACTTTTTTAAAGCAGACATCATCAGGAGGCTGGATTTCTAAAGGCCCTTAAAAGTATACAACTTATCACTTATTCAAACGCATACAAGAGTATAACCAAGATGCATGATCAAAGGAAAAGATTAAAAGGAACAGCAAGATTCCTACTGACCACAGTTGTTTCCATACTTGCCTGGTATGACATAAAGGAAAGAAGGCAATTATTGGAAATAACTTTTAAAAGGGAAAAGAAATAGTCTTAATGGATGAAAACCTGTACCTTAGAGCTTAAAATTTTTATTAGTTGGTCTTTTCCACCCTTCTTTTTTCTATGGCTACAAATTTAGAGAATAGACTTCCGTGCTATATTAAAGTACTGACTTGGGAACGATCATTCCCAAATTGTAGTTCCAGCTCTGATACTCAAATGCTGCAGCAGGGCAATTCAATTAACCTTCCTCTGCATTTGCTTACCTTCCCGTGTAAGTGGGATAATATCTGCAGAAGAGAGTTCTATAAAACTTAACATTCATAAAGCTCCCAAGCTGAAATGGAGATGTGCCATACAAAATAAAACACGCACAAATAAAAAGTGGATAAATAAGTCACTTTACACTAGAGATAGTTGGAAAATAAGCTACAATTGAACAATTACACACCAGAGAATGCTGCTTTATCAAAATTGATCTGCTTCACAAAACATCACATTCTCTGTGTTGGCATTTAATTTCAAAAGATATTTTTTTTCAAATGATTTTTTATTTTACTTTTTTTTTTAATTTTTGAAGTGTGGAATGGGTTCATTTGTATTTGGAATTGAAAAGCATTTTAAGAAGTTCTCCATAAAATAAGGTTCATTTTCAATTTTTTTTTTTCCAGAATGTTGATATGCATTGCATAAGTTGGAAATGTTAAGAGTAGCATGTAACCTGAATTCACCCTAAACACTACATTTCCTCTGTCTCTTATTTGTCTTTTCGGTGAATATGTATGAAAAGAAGCCCTTTGAAAAATAAAACTGCTATTGTTTCCCCCTCCCCCCTTCCCCTTTTGTTAACTTTACATCTACAGTTACAAAGTAAACTGGGGGCGAGAGACAGTGCAGGCCCAAGTCCTTAAGAAGTTATACACAGCGATTACCTCAGACTTCTGCAACCTATCATGATTTTTTTAACTGAATTAAGCACGATTATCTCACCCTGAAATACACTTATAAAAGTGTCATGACATATTTCTCTGCATCAGAGCTCTCCTCCACAGGAGATACCCAATTTAAACAAGGTTTTAAATAATATTTTTCCAATGGTTTATGGTAAATATTAATGGTTGGTACTGTGAGATTGTTAGGCCCAGACCAGTCAGTGAACTGGATGAAGTTCAAACACATACGATGAAAAAAGCAGTCTTCAAATATCCCATTACCCTTTGAGCTCCCACAGCTTTTAGATTTTCAAAAATTGTCTTAAATTCCTAGACTCTGATTCTGTATGTGCCTGAGTTGTACTTATAAGAATAGACTAGTCTCCTAACTCCATGCAGATCTTCAACCTCTGCACCAAACCAAGCCCTCCCAATATCCTACAGGCACTTATAATTTAACAAGTGGCCAGAAAAAGTGCTTGTACAACTGTAGGGTCCTTCATACAAAGCTAGGAATTGACATCTGTTCTCCAATACATAAGCACTTTAGCGTTCAGTCAAATTATAGCCTGATTACCCAAGTCTTACTCTCAACATTTCAACAACTGCTGCCTTCAATGGCTTCATTTTTGTGAGGTCTTTTTTCTTTTAGTTGCAAAGTCAGAAAAATACAAATCAGAATACAAAAAGCTCTAAGTTGTTCTTTTAAGGTAACATAGAGAACCCCCTCACCCACATATTTCTATCTATTCAACCATTACTTGCATACTATAAATGCATAAGATTTCACAATAAAAAACAGTCAAATTCTTTTTGATAAAGATCATAAATTAAAACTGATTTGAATTAGACCCGTGGAAATGCTGGTGTGCATTTGTCTGGATATGATTTCAGATTATATTTAGTCTAACAAGGTGCATTTTAAGCCACACAAAAGCAAATGATTTGAAAATTGAAATTTAGTACAAGTTTCCTTGAAGGCATATACAAACAAAACTATTTAAATCAAGCAGACAAAGCTTTATTTTTTTAATCTGTGACACAAGATCAGCATCAACATGCTCTCCAAGGAAGAAATACTATGTGATAGTTTAAAACAATATTTAAAGTCAGACAACTGGCCAGTGATTCCAAAAGACCTATAATGCTTATTCAAGATCTTGCACCTTCCTCAGCTCCTGCTTATCAGCTTATTGACAGTCTTCAACCATGTTCATACCGTCAACTTTCAAAGTCAAAAAAGCACAGCTCAGATGAGCTGCAGTAACACAGTACTCCAAACAAATGATCCCTGCAAAGGAAGTATAGAAAAACCTGGCTTATAAACAGCAAATTATTTCTTTAATCAGCATTATTATTTTGCCATCTGCTCAACTAGATCAGAAGATCAAGAAGAAAAAACTCCTCACTCTAGTTATGAAGTATTACTGTCCAGAAGGTGTTAGGGAAGTGTAATCACTACTTTTAAATCAGCTTGCAGATCTATTTTCTAACCTGCAAGTATCTCTCTTCAGCAATATCCAAACTGACTCGCAACCATATTCCCCCAAGAAGCAGCTTGAATTCCTCTACCAATCACCAACAGCTGAACATCTGAGCTTCTCTACTAAACTATGGTGAAAATTCATTACAACAGCAGGGAGATAAGTCAATACCTTACTTCTTTTGACCTCTACCAGTGATTTTTTTAGTACATATCCAACACAGCCAATGCTCAATATGCTATGCTGGGAGAGATGGGGAGAACTTGCCATTTTCCCATCTAACATAAATGCAAGCTTACAAATGTCTATCAATGGGGAATATTGTCCAGTTCTGTAGTAGGTGAAAATCTCCATCTGATATCACTGGTGTATCTGTGCTTCACACCAGAGATGTATATCAAAACTTACTGAATTAGTTATTTATGACTGTAGATATATTCCTAACTTGGTGCCTTATAACCAAGTGGTGACAGGGCAAGCCTGATCTGGGAAAAGAAGGCTTGTGTGCTTCTGAATGTGGGGAGGATTCAGCATCCAGGCAACAGCAGCACAGCAGGTATCAGCTCCAGAAGACCTCAAATTGCAGCTACAGACACCTCTTCCTGATCATGATACCATCCTAAGGCATTCACATTTGCCTTCTGCAGTGAAGCTGAAGATATTTACTACTATTTCCACTACTTCTCATTCCCCACCCACCTCCCCAGATTTCATTATGAGTCTGAATACTGGCTTTTAGAATTGTCCTCTTTCCACCATTATGTCATGTTATTTGTAGCTATGAAGATGTTTAAATATATTGTTCATTCACGGCACATGTTGTGTTTTGTTCTTGTTGTTCCCCCCACCCTACCACTGTAGTGCTTATTAGAATTTTTGCAATACTCTTGGTTATTTTTTATTTTGCTACATCATTTTATTTACTTTTATATGTCAGAGGCAATACATTAACAAAATATTTTCCATCTTCTTTTAATTTTTCTCACATTCAATTACAGTTTAAAGCAAAATGTTTCACCTTTGGCTATCTAACAATTAATGTTTCACTGTCAAACACATAAGAAACACCCATGTTCCATCATGTGCAAGGAAATTATTTCAATAGGGGATGTAGTAGTTTATTAAACAAATCACTTCATTTTGCAGGATATGTATACTGTTTCTTTTTTTTAGGTACATTATGTTCTTTCTGAGTTTTCTAAGAAGCAAAATCATTCTGCAAATCTTGTATCTCTGTCCAAAGAAAAAAACACTCCTTATGCCAGCATGCATGCCTCTCTACCCCATACTTCACACTGCTCCTTTCAAAAAAAACTGTTTGCATTTTGGAGATTCCTCTGAAATTTTTTCCTTTGCTTTGCCTCTGGTTGTTTCTTTGGGTTAGAGACTATGCATGTTTTTGAGTGAAAATTAAAATGATCCCACTATGTCAGAATTCTATTACAGTTGTAACAAATCTAGAATATTGTCACAGCACTTTTTTTTTTTTTTTTCCTAAATGAAAACAGAGCTTTGCCTTTTCAGGCTGTGATTCTTAGACAGCACCATGTTCAGGCTTTGTTACAGCAGTTTTACTCACGTGTTTTGCAATCCCACTTTCCACCAGTCTCAAAACTACAAATAAATTCAAGCAGTTCTTTGAACTTTTATACAAACTAAATAGCACAACTATTTAGTTTAGAGAGCTATACTACTCATTTCTGTACTCCAATTTGTTATTCTTTCCTTAATTGCATTCTAGCAAATCTCACTGGGTCAGCAATATACAAATAGGCACCTGCACGAGGATTACAGAATGACTTGAGTTGGAAGGGATCGTCTGTGGAGATCATCCCTTCCAGTAACCATGCAGTCCTTACTGCTTTCTGGCATATGTGCCTGCATAAGTGATCAGAACTAAAACTTCAAAAACAGCTTTTATTTTTTAACTAGCGTCCAGGTGCCTTCTACTACTATGAAATATTTAATGTAACAAATAGCATGAGGATTAGGGAGACGTGCCTGTAATCCTAATTAAAAAAAAATGGATAATGCACAGGTACAAGATCATTACGTATGCTATTACAGATATCACAGTAAATAACCATTCCTTCCACACTACTCCTACATGATGAATCAGAAAGACATGAACATATGAGCTTTTCAATCTCTCTCTGCCCTCTATGGTCTTAGAGAAGCTGCAAGGGAACAGGAAACACTGCTGCAACACTGACCACTTATGGCATTCACAGCTAATATAGGATTTTTTATTTATATGAAGACCTCCTGTCTGCCCACACTTTCCTGTGCTGTTAATCATAACAGCGTTTGTATTGTCCCAGGGCAGTGACAGGTGTGAAATTGTGCTTCCTGAGTTACTTACTCATCTCTGAAGCAAAATTGTGCCCTAGTAGGGAAGTCAGACATTAGCGTATACTACTGAACATGCATTTGGCACATTTGTGCCAAAAGTTTTGAGGTCAACGTATGATAAATGGCTGAGAATTGTACCCTGTTTCAAACACTCATTGCAATGACTGAGTGTAGTATCAGTTGAGTATACACAGAATGCTAATTATATCAACATTAAAAATGAGACCAGATGCTTGAGGCAGCAGGGACTGAACAACCCAGAGTGACCAACTTCAGTTTGCAGAAGAGAGACAAGAGTACCTCATCTCCAGGCTCCCAGCCCATTTGCTGAAAGCTCTTATGGGAACAAGGAAGGAATGAATTGAATGAATTGCCTATTTTTACTTTACATGAAATTATATCAGGATAGGTAATGTTTATCATGACAATCAGACCAAAAATAACCTGTTCTTTTTCTTGAATTGGCTACAGAATAAGAATAATGGCAGATATGTAATAAAGGGGGGAGGGAGGGACGGAGGCGTAGTTCTTGACAGAAGTTGCATCAGAAACCTGAAGACTTAGAAGCCTCAAATATTTAGGCTTGCAAAGATAATCAAGTATGAATCAACTGGTTTTACAAGTTCAAGGGATAAGCAAATGTTTGGGAATTGCAGTTCAAAGCACCTTCACAGAACTCAAGTGAAAATTCCCAGTTTGAGAGTTGTTTTTGATAAGAGCAGTGCAAAGTGCTTGAGAGAAATTTGAAATACTGATGTTCTGCCTTAACACTGTCCAGAAGTATGGTATTGCAAGACTCTACTCATCATTTCACAATGCAAAAACTTTAAGGAGTTTATAGTGCAGTCAGACAGAAAAAGTACACAAGACCCAAGACAACGATCATCAGGAAGAGATTCAACTGTTAAATAGAAAATAATGCAAAAGTAAACTCTTTGTCCACACATGTTCTGATCTCAGGAAATGCCCTGTATGCCAGGTAGAAGAGAAAAATAAACAACTTTAGGTTTCTAAATCATATGAAAGTATGTTTCTATTACACAGTAAAATATACAACACTGTCTCTGGTTCTAGGGGGGCAGAGGGGTTAAAAAAAAAAAAAGCAGATATTAATAGAACAAACTTTGGAGTGCACACTGGCACTGTAAGTTTACTTTCCCTACATCTTTCTCCCCCAAAACAGGGGAGAATATAGAAAGAAGGGTACTAACAACACAGCAGTGCTAACAGATTAGTGCTAAAAAATAGCAGCCCCAACATTCCTTCTTTTAATGCAATAGAATTTTTGTTGCGCTAACATTTTCAAAATAGCTGTTGAAATAACAGTACCAGAAATAATTTTGATTCATAACATTAGAGAGAAACTACCTGATCTATGTATCAAGCACGAAGCTGACTGAGGAAGGGATATTTTGATGCTGACTTTTCAGTTGTCTAGAGGCCACACTTCTATTCAGAGATGTTGAATAGAAACCAATGAAGGTAAACTGGGAAGGTTTCCATCTTAAGGGATGCCATCTCCTCCATCAGATGAATGATAAGGCAGTGACCATTCCCAGTTATTCATGACTGTGTGAAGTCCCAGGCAGTATCTATGTATATACACTGAGAAAAAGGCATAATTTCTGGATGCAAATTAAGATAGATCTCTCTGCTGTTGTGGTGAGATTGAAGGGCAGTAGTGTTTTAGCTTGGAAAGCTTAAGTGAAAATGAAAAAAAAAAAAAAAAACAAAAAACTACATCTCTAATAACTAACGCTCTTAAAATATTCCTTAGGCAAGTACCATGCTACTAGGGTAATATCAGAAGCACCTGAAACGCAAGCTTTTTTAATTAAGTCTTGTTAAATTTTTTAAATAATTTTGTGGTCTTAAAGCACAGGGGATCCTTTTTGAATGCAGCTTCTTTAAGTGAATACAAATTATTTAAGCTCTACACACTTTGAATTCTTATTTAAGCATTAACATAGAAGTTAATCATAGTTACTTAGAGGAAAACTTTAAATTAAACATCTCCTGATTATTAGTGTACTGTGGAACAATTATTCCCATATAATCCTCCAAAATAAACACCACGTTGCAGCTAATGTACTATCATCATTTTTTCCTTTAATCATTGAAATAAGAGTCCAGCCTAACCCTTTCTTAGGTCTTCCTTGTTTCCTTGGCAAATGGTAATTTAAATGTTACATCAATATTCCACCTATAGAATCTTTAAAGCAGAGAGAAAAGAAGGCATAGACTTCGGAAATGCTTTTTATTAGTTTCAGACTTCTCCAGCATCAACAGCACTTTCTAAATTTTTGTTCAAAAAACTGAAATTAGAGCCTTATCACAAAACCAAAGCACATGACAAAGTCAACACTGAGTACTTCATTTTCCCAACGTACTACTTTACAAGAAACACTCTGATTATTTCCATCCACTGAACAGTACTTAGAGACTCTTACAAAGACTTGACACGAGAAATATCACCTTTTAGAAACACTTATATACAGACTACAGAGACACAAATGCAAAACCTTAACCTTCCTGAAAAACACATCAGGAACCTTTTTCAGTATTGTCAGATACAGAGTCGAGATAAACCATAAATGTGGACTTTAAAGTGAGCCTAAGTTTTCTGGAAAATAGTATATATTTTTTCATTTTCTAATAACAGTAGCAATTGTTCAGTAAGGTGAACTCAATCATATGCCATGAGTGCATAAACATAAGGAAAGTGGTCTGTGATCAACCAAGTATGCGAGGTACTTAAAGAACATATGCAGCAGTGACTAATGTAATGCGACTGAACTATATTTTAACCAAAATGCCTTGCTAGTGAGGCCATCAGATAATTCTCGTATATGCAAATTAATAGTCTGAAAAAAAAAAAAAAAAAGAAGTGTGTCCCTTTGAGGTACAAGATAATTAACCCAATTTAAGGGTAGAAGACACTACATCTTTACACAAAGACCTCACCCTCCCCCTAACCTCCTGTACTTTGCAAGTCTTCTCATTTCTACCATTTATCCCACTGCATTTAATTCATGTGACAGTTAACATTATTGTGACAGCTTGCAGGAGCAGATCTGCCAGCAGGGTACAGAGAAGGCTTGATGAGGAGTGCTTGGGGCTGGAGAACACAAACCTCCATCGATTTTGGTAACTTTTCTTTGTTAGTGATAGAAAAACAGCAAAACTCTTGCTCTCAGTCTTCTTGCAGTTGTATGAAGTGCTAGAGCAAAGAATACTTGAATTCTTGGCTTGATGTCGTGAAAATGCCTCTGCACTATGATCATATGCACTTACAGTCTCCAATTTGGTTAGCAAACTGAGCTCTGCAGTTTATTGTTCAGAGGCATCTCTCAACATCTTTCTCTCTAGTCCTTTTCTCCTCCCCCTTTCCTCCCACCCTTCTTCAAATCTGAGTAACAGAAATTAGTTTTAGACTGACTGACTACCTTGCTGCATATATGGGACTATGAAAATACTACTATACTTTTCTTCTACAGCACCACCTAGGGGACTCTGACTGGGTCACTGGTTCTTACAAATTTCAGGTTGTGATCCTCACAGTGAGGGCGATAGAGCACTGGAGCAGGCTGCCCAGAGAGGTTGTGGAGGATTTTTATTTTTTTTCCCCAATCATGTTAATGAGTATGTGTATTTTTAAAGAAATAAACTGCTCTGAAACTGATGTGCTTTAAGGAAAAAAAAAATTGAAAATTAAGAGTAGGAAGCAGTAAAAATTTAAAGATGAGTGTGTGTACCTATGAGAAGACTACCATATGTCAAAGGAACGTTTGTCTAGCAGAACAAACAAAACTAGTCTGTCATAGATGAGGAAAGACTATAGTACTCGCATCAAATAAAAGCATCTTCTAGTAAAACATCTACCAGTATAACTATGGATTAGCAAAATAAAAGATACGGAGGGTTGACAAACGTCAAAGATGGCACTTTACCAATATGTATCAACAAATGACACCACCTAACTGAACCATATTTTATCTTAAGAGAATGACGTACAGAAATAGAATGGAAATACTTGACAATAACTCCCTTGTGAACTATTTTAAGATATACAAAAGTTAGAATGCTTTGCAACAGGGTCTAACATCAAACCAGAGCATTTAATAAATTTAAATACTCATGAAGCATAGCTACGCAGAACACTTTAAAGTAAGAAGAAGCAATATACTTTGCATCACGCAAAAAAGGTGTGAAATTCTCAGGATCTTGAAGACGAAATATTTGGCAAGGCAACAAAAAAATACAATTTACCTTAGGTAGGTATATCAATTGGAAGAGTACCAAGCGGTGTATATGCAATGGTGTCTCTATGGGAATCACAAGCCACGGGCATCAGATCTACACTGAAACCCCACAAGCCTGGTGGTGGAGAGCACTATTCACATGGAAGCTTTGAATAAAATGTTTAAGAACAGCTCTGTGTTCATTTATAATCAGATATCTGATGCCATTATTTGGGATAAGCCTTGACCTTGAGCTCAAGAAGAATTTCCACTAAAGACAACTGTATCATTTCTGCCTATTCATAAGGCATAGGTATAGATGTTAAGATTTTCTATGTCTCTTCAGCAGTGAGAAGAATTATGAACTTGGCTTCAAAGGTCTACCTGCAGCAAACAGCTTTATGTTTCAAACATACCCTGCCTGCTTATAACACCAGTATTCCACCTACCTGCCACCACCAATTCCCCTCCCCAGCATACATTGATAGAAATGGATCAGCACAAACACACTTATTCCATAGTTTAGCCATTTAGAAGCTAGAATTAGTCATGAAAATGTAAAGCTACCCCTACATAGTCATGTTTCATAGAAAAAATCTTTTTGAAATGGGAATAGCATCAAGAATTTATCAGGTGTGTAACAGAATGGATTATTAAAATATAGCATGTGACAATATCTGGCAAAACAAACTTTGTACAGTGAGTATATTTATCAGATTATGTAGTACTTCATACTTCCTCATGCTCAAAATGGCTTGCATTGATAATAAATATCATTTAAACCGGATATTCAAGGCATATCATTCTGCTGTTCAGAAAAAAAACCTAATTTGATAAATCTTCAGCTCCTGCAATGTAGCTTTTCAATTTTGCAAATGGTTATTAACTAAAATAAAACTTGAATAAACACAAGAATTACAGAGAAAAAGACAAAGCTGTAGAAAAATGGCACTATGTTTAAATTGCATACTAGGCACAGTTTAAACTATGTCTAAGATGATATTTCAGCTCAACATTAGAGACTAATAGGGCCCTATTTCTGTAGAGGTAAATTCATGAAATACTACTTACTCCTATGGAAGAAGGGTTAAGCATATAGTTCATTCCAACAAGCTAACAAGAAAAGACTGGACACAGTTCAGATGTCATTCATCTCACTTCAGTATCTGACAATCAAAACAATGTTCAACTTATTCTCACAAATCCACACCCTAGGAAAGGCTATGTAGTATCCAACATAACAAACTGGGATCATTACAAGCTCCATGCAATTGTTTTACGAATCTCCTACTACTAATTTCAGTGGCAAAGCAGCATTTCAAACTTGACATGCCTTTGCTAGCACCTTATCTTCAATCAAAGAATCAAAAATAGGAGTTGATGAGAAGCATATCAGAACATAATATTTGTATGATAACAGCTAATAAAAAGCCAATATCCTGCAATTTTTTTTTAAATATGATAAACATATCCTTATATTTATAAGGCCTAAAGAGAGATTTAGTTAATGCTACACTTTTTCTAGACTCTAGATATACTAATAAGCAGGTGAACGGAATATGAGGGGAAAAAAACAACAGTAGGAAGACACAGTTTTTAGAAAAATGCTGTTCTTGTTGATTGGTTGCCCCCACAGAAACCAGCAGAGACTTTAAATGAAAGAGTGAGATTTTCTATGCTGATCAGTCTTCTCAGACCAGCATTCACTCTATCCCGTTGCCTCAGAGAAATTCTAACACTCTTTTGCAGTCATACTCGCATTCAAAAGCGGCAATAAATATTCAGTGAAGTCTTACAAAATGAGTTTATAACCCCAAAATTGAACTTCAACTTGAAAGCTGTTTTAGTTTACATTTCAACTCTTTGTTTCACCTATGAGTTTCCACTTCTCGCTTAAAATAGCAGAGACGGAACATTTTTGTTTACTTCCACACAAGAACAAAATTCCCTAAGATTTCAAGGCAATGAAGAATACACGTAGATGAGAGAGTAGGAAAGCTTCTGAGATCCAATTAAAGTACTACAGAACTAGATATAGCTCCAGAAATTTGTTGTCATTTGCAGAAGCCTACATTTGACCAATTAACGAACATTATTTTCCTATTCTTGCAGGGGCTGGTGGAAGCCTTACATCAAAAATCAAGACAGTGCATCCCCTATACTTGCATTAACCTGTAAGTACGCATACATACCCAGGCAACTCAGCCTTGACTCATTCCATCGTTTTATAAATAGTTATGTAAGACACAGTGAAAAGAGTTCTTTTGTTCTCAATTGTTCATCACTGTAGGAAGGTTATCAACTGGGCCTATGAGCAAGAAGTCTCTCATAGAACTGTACGTGCAGTCAAGAGTATTTTGAGCTTCCAGAAACATACCACATCTACTCACACATAACAAGCAGCAGTCGCCATTTATGAAAGTTTCTGCCAGACTCTTACAATCCCAGAGCAAGAGCAGTAGTTGCAGAACTGTATTAACATACACGCATTTATTGCCTTATTCATTACCCTGGAAAGAAAGTGCCAGTAAACCAAATACTCTTAAGAAAAGAACCTTCATTAAGACTACAGATAAAGGGCTTTACCTAAATGTTTTCTACAATGGCTTTGACTGTAAATATTTTAGTTTGCTTTATGTCACAAAGTGACCCAACTTTTAATCCTTCTGCATTGTTTATTGTATAAACATAAGTTACTCATAAGTACTAATCTTTTGGTTTTTTAAATAAAACTATGAAAACTTCATTTTTTAGTTCGATTCGAATTACTACCATTCAAGGTAGGTTTGTTTTTTGGGCAAAACATCTATCAGACGAGTCTGTTATACTCAATTTACCAGAATATACTTCGATTTGAAAGAAAAGTCCATGCTCATGGCTTACAATCATCATTCAGGCTGAATGGTAACTCCAAGGTGGAGGAGAATTGAATCTGCGGGCTCATGCATACATTCTCAACTTCCCAAGAACAATTTTAAGCTTCAGATTACAGGATTGTTTTCAAAAGACTATGAACAATGAATAGGAATAAGGTATGTAGAGACCATTGGCCACAGCTTTACCTCTTCTCTTGCAGGGCAGACTACCCAAGGCAGCTCCAGAATTGCTGTGTTTTGTAGTCATATGCCCCCAGTCGCAACAGCTCCCCTTAAGACACTAGAACACAAAGCACGTGCTTGGCAAGCTGCTTGTGGTGCCATTAGGGTCACAGCAACAGGACAGCAACCTCACAAGGCACTCCTGAGTAGCTTTCTTTTCCATGAGACATAGGTACTGGACCATCTCAGCGTTGTTTTATTTTTCTGCTATATACATCTGAGTTGCTAATAGACAGAAAGAAAGATGTGCTGGTAAGTTCTTGCTAGCTGGTTACACAAAGCATAACTGTAACCTACAGGTGCTGCAGACCAGAAAAGTTGCATATCTGGGGCAGTCTCCAGGGAAACAAATAACACGATAATCAAAATGCCTCAGACCCAACCACGTGAACTGTATGGTAAATGAACCCTTAACTAATGATTCTAAATCTACCCTAGACTATTATACCCTAAACTAATGATTTCCCCTTGCTTCTCTTGAAGAAATGCAAGTTTTGCAGAAGCTAGGCTACATTTAAGTACCCCAGTCCAATGCCTTCTCCTACACAACTCTACCTCGTGTATATGCTTGTAGCCTGGTCAGCTCATCTCCGCAGCATTAGCCTAGCCTTTGGGCTAAAGAGTGGTCAGCCCAGTGCAAAGAAATTTTGTTCTTTGATTTGCTGAGAAAGAAGAACAGCTCTTCCATTACCTTTCCTATATTTAACCTGCCTTCTTTTTACTGTTAAAAGTAATCTCAGAGCAGAAACACTTCCATTTACCCCAAAAGGGGATTAGGACTTCTTGGAAATATTTTTAAAATAAACAGTTTCCTTACCCTGTTTAAACAATGATTGTTTAAGCCAAAGAGTCAAAGCGACTCAGAGGAGCTGTACTTGTCTTTGTACAATATTCAGCATGATCTACAATGTGACCAGGCAGCAATGACCTGTATTAATCATAAGCCAAAGCATAATTAAGGTAAAATTAATGGACTGTGATGGTCTGGCAATTCTTGCCCACATTCTCACTTTCTGCTGGCTTGCCAGACTCCTGCGATTCTGGAGGAGCAACTGCAGCCCAGTGCAAGAATCCCTTCTGCAAAGAGCAGACAAACAGAGGGGAAAAAAAAATGAGCTCTATTTGTACCAGCATATGGAGGAACACTTTCCACCCTGATTACAGCGATAGCTATTGAGCAGGAGGGCACTGAATCTACATAAGTCAAAACTGCCCTATCCCTGTGATCAACAGGAGCCAGAGAATACCCTACTTAAGTCAGTATCCCTGACCACAAAGGACAAAGCTTTTCACTTCATAGCCTAAATGCCATGTCTCTGAATAATGAAAAAAAATCAATAATCTTCCAATATCAACCCTAATTCTACGCTTTTGCCCCATATGAAGGGTCCCAGTACCTTACATATTTTAACTATCTTCGCACCAATATACTTTCCTCTGATATATTTATCATATTATTCGTAGTTCATGTTAATGATAAGACATCAGTGTAGCAGATACATAGCACTGCTGACTTAAATTTGTCATTAATTTTTTTCACCAACCTAGCCTGGGGAAAGCTTTGATGTGTACAGCATTGAAGTTGAGTGAAAAGTGTACTACAAATCAGAAAAAAAATAAAATAAATTAAAAAAAAAAACACCTTAACAGATGGCTGGGAAACTGGAATCACAGAAACTCACTTCCCAACTACTTCCTCTTCCTGAGCACCCAGAAAACCATAACCTTCCCCATGGTTGATGTCCCATTGATTCAGTGGCTACAGAATCAAGTCAATTCCTCAGAGATAGGAAAAACACAATTTGCTCAGAGAGATTAGCAGCACCATTTAGCAGAAGAGACCTTTTGCATAAATAATTTGATAGTAAACAGCATTTAACAGGTTTACAAGCATATTGAGATATAGCTGAGATAAATCTCAGAGCAGCAACTTAATGAAAACTAGACAGTATGCATCCATTTGTCACCTGAGCTAAAGAGTTAAGAAGTTTCCTGAGGTGGAAATACAGCTGTTCTGAACTTCCAAGATCCACTGTCCATCTCTAGAGAAATCAGCAGAGTTCTCTTGGCTGTAGTCAGTTGACTAATTAATTTTTACAAGCTTTGCAAGAATAGTAAACAAATTCCTCAGACCATAGTTCCTTCTCTCAGGTGTCCAAACAGGTACTGAAGTCGTTACACAATAAAACTACTTTGTAGCATAGGAATTTTTGTGCACTTAAGGCTCACTATTATTACAACAATATGAAGGACATACAGGATCAGCAGCCAAAACTTATAAATATGGACATATGAATTCTCACCTCAATGCTTATGAAAAGGAAAATTGGTTAAGATAGAATAACCTGAATAAGCACTTTCTTTTTCAAAGTGAAATTTTTAATACTCAGCAGATACTTTTAGCAAATTTCCTCTCGGAAAGATAACAACATAGAAGGAATACAGCATGGGACACTAGAAGTGTGCTAAAAGAAAAAAAAACATTTGTTATAGTATTTCTACATAATCTGTCTACCTGTCTTTTCATATTCTTCTTTTCCCCCCCACGTCAAGAGGCCTGAAAAGCTTCAGCTACAGATACTGAAAATCCTGAGAGCCAGCAGAATGCAACTACACACATACTAAGTACTCTGTAGAAAATAGAGGATGATCTTAGAGGAGAAAAAGACTGACAGAAATAATGACAGCTAGCAGGACTTAACTAATTCAAACCCACATTTCTTTGCATTAAGCTCTTCAACATGAATGCGATGTTTCTACAGCTGTCTTGTATGCAAGTGCAGATATTGCATGGAAAGTAAAACTAGATGAAAAAACTAGTTAAACACTGTGTACATCTTCCTGTGATATTATGAATTCATGAATGAACTTCATATATTATTATATTTTTTCAACTAAGATTTCTGATTTGAGTGAACTGATATCAATTTACTTAAGCTTTGACTGGCTAGCAGGTACTCAATGATTTTTTTTTTTTTTTTTTTTGCTACTGTTCACTTACTATAAAGCTTTAACTATAATACATTTTAACCATCAGTTATCCATTTTAAAGCATCCTGAACTACATTATGAAGATTCATATATTTAGATGATACCTCTGAAATCCAGTTAACAGTTCAACTGAACTAAATCCAGATAGAAAGAATTTAGTAGCAAGGTAAAACTTGGTACTCAAATAGTAGAGTATCAATCTATTAACTTTACTGAAACACAGATTAGACTAATGAAGATTGTTTGTCTGATAGAAGTGACCAGATGCTCATCTCTCTCTTCGGTATATTACTCATCTTTCACTTAGCATTCTTCAAGTCTAAGTCTTGCTGGGGAAAGAAAAAGCACTCAGGCATCACAAAATCCATAATTAACCCTACCCCTGCTAAAGCAATATTCTAACAATTATCTTTCACAGGCCAATTAAAAAAAAAAAAACAAAAAAAAACATTTTGTTCTACAAAACCGTACAAACTGGGATTTATTTTAGAGAACTTTAACTCAAGTGACATGGTACATGCACACCATCTCACTCAAGCTTCTCCAATGTTTTGCATGTACTTACACTAACGTTCTACTAACACTTGTGCACATGCTCAAAAAAATTCCTACCTGAGGTTATGGATAGCAATCTCTGCTCCTATGATTCTGTACGTACTTAGCTGTTTGAAATATTTGTTCAAGTTCTATAATCCTCTCAATGAACATTTATATATAAATAGATATAGGTAGAGATATGGGTCACTCTCTCTGAGCCAAACTTGCAAATACATACAAAAAAAAAAAAAAAATAGAACATTTGGGAAAATTACAGAGTTAACCAGAAGGAGAACAGAAAGGGAGACTAGAAGTCAAAAAGGAAATAACCCTTAAGTGAGGCATTCTAGCCTGCGTGTTACTGTGAACTGGGATCAGAGGAAGAATATTGCTTAAGCTTATCTTGGCATGAAAATAGCTGCACATATTATAGTTTTAATTCTATTTAATATAATCTAACTGCTGCAAATAGTTTGGGATATTTATTTTAATTAATTTTGTTTAAGTCGATTAGAACATGCATTGAAGTATGCTTTGTACACGTACTCTTCCTTCCCATCTCACTCCTGCAAAGATGACCGCCTGGCCACACATTTCTAGAACTCAGACTTGTGCTCAGTTTTAACCAGCAGATAATTATGGTTTTAGTAGTGGGGTTTCTTTGAACTGTTCCTACTGGAAAGATGGAAAAAGTTAGAGAAAACAAAACTGAGCAAAGTAGAGCAAACTATATTTTCTATTGCCTAAGCCTGGAAAAGGAAGGAAGCTAAGAACCAAGTTTAAGTAAAAACTCAAGTTTGTCCAAATAAAAAGCAAACAACCTTAATTCAGCTATGCTAAGTTACACCCCACATCTTTTGGACCACCTCCATTACTATTTACAAAATAGATCAAACATGGAAACAGACAGATGGTATACACATACTGACATCAAATTTATAACCACATCTTTTTAGTGTTTTATCTTTTGGATATAACCTGGATGAGGTAGCAAAACATGCTGAGCATCTTTTCCGCTACAAGTTTCAAATGCAGTTAATAGAAAATTCTTAGTAACCTTGAATTTCAGTTTTGTAGTCTGCCCAATATTAATATTCAAAAACTTATCATATCACCTGACTAGAAGTACAGCATAGAACAGAGTACCAGGGTGAGGTAAGTCACAAACCCAAAACAGGCTATAACACAAGCATTCTTAGTATTCAACTGTTCTTGTCATATAAATCAATACACAATATAAATTCTTACCCTACCCTTTACATAAGCCATATGAAGAAAACAGTACCACCTCATAAAAATAAGTATACTTTTTATTTTAATGAACCTTCAAGCTCTATATCAACCATAAAACACTAACTACTAACTATTTTAAGAGAAGCAGAAGCAAAAAAGTGTGACTGTTGTAAAATCAAATGCATTATGCCTAGAAACAAATAAAAATTGACCCAAATGTCGTATCAAGTGAAATCACTTGATGAGATCTGACACAGAAAAAGACACTGGCCTGCCCAATGGCTCACTGTACCATGGAAAGCTTTAAACTCATAAAAAGAATAAGAACTCTGCATGCTAATATTGTCTTATCTCTTGTAGCTTGCCATTTATCTGTGCTAAAGAGTAACCAGGACACTACAAACTTTTTAAAAACATTCATTTATTTTATTCTTGTAAACAACATGTGATTATATCGTCTTTGCACCTCTATTTTCTTAAGTTGCAAATACAACACATTAGAATCCTGCATGCAAGCTACCATTTTGGAAATGAAAATAGATGGAACATGTTTTTCATACATTATTTTAAATGAAGTTCAGTTCATTTCATTCTTATCATTCAGTTCTTATCTTAGATCACAGCATCTTCTGGTATATTCTGTATCTCCACTGACCTTCAGATCATTCTGGCAGGTTACAGGAGTCCCATAACGTTTTTCTTAAATTTCAGGTTCCTAAAGTTGCATTTTTACCATACTCATAATTCAAGAGCTGTACCAGAAGCTTAAATCAGCAGCAGATTTTGCTCACAACTGCAGTAAAAATCTCCACATGTAGTGCAAAACTACTGCGAAGAATTACAATTCTGTGTGCTGGATAACGTACCTAGACAGTGGATTCAACATGTGCTTTCTCAAGTGAACGGCTTCAAGTCCAACTTTTGTATTTTTGTGTTGTTTTTATTAATTTTCTAATTCTAGAAAGTACTTGGTACAAATCTGTAAAACTAAAGCCATACTATGCTTGCTCATGATTCCTAATAAGAACGTCTTTCTGAAATTCTGAGATCATGATTTCTTTTTGTAACCTAATATTGTTATTTGGGGAGAAAGCAAGGGAGCAAACACTAGTAAGAATCATGCTATCTATTCAGTTTTAATAGTTTATTCACAGATGGCAATACATCACACAATGCAGAAGAGAATATGACAAATTACATTTGTCTTCCCCAAACTAGAGAAGTCAACAGCTTTAAAACTTTTCTTCATGACTCCTAAGAGTAGGCTTTTAACAATGGATCACTTAGATCGTATTTAGGAGGAAACATAGCTTAGATTAAATTTAATCTTCAGAATCACAGTAATACAATGAATACATAGACCTGTCTGAATACTTTCCTTAAAATTTTACCTATAGAATAAGCATCTGAAATTCAGAAATCAAAGATACGAGTTTAAAACCTTGAAATCAGTGCAAAAAAAATCTCATCAGCTGAAAGCATTCAGACAGCCTTTAAAGAAACAGAACTACAGTTGTTTTTGTACAGATTCATATAAATTTGTGATCTGGTTTATTGAATTTGTATACCCAGAAAAATCAAACATGCTTAGGAGGAAAATACTTGCTTTTGGCTCATCCATCCATGAAAGTTCAGCTCAAGCTGGAAACACTCAAGCTAACACAGTTGCAAAAGAAAGCTAGAAATTTCTAGACTGGCTGTGGCAGAAAGTCATCTTTTTCCGATCACACTAAAGACTGATTGAAAGGTTTCTATGTATTTTTCCTCTTTTCCTGGTTTCCTACCATTTTTCAAGGATGAATAAACCTACTGATAATTTTACAAACCTTTTTTCAATTTGCTGGCACATTTTTTGCCTCTTAAGCCTTCTCCTTAGCAAACAAACACAGCTTTCACTGAGTTGAATAAGAATGAAAATTACTAATTCAGTAGTGAATAGTATAAATACCGTCTGCCTCTTTTGAAAAGCACAGTTCATCTTCACAAGTATCTGCATCTTTTGTGTACTTGCTTTCACAAAATAAAGGAATATTATAGATGAAGATACAGAATGGGAGGAAAAGTAATAGTCACTCCTATTTTTATTTTGAAGCCTCACTATGCACTTCACTTTTTCAGTGGAAGCCACACATATGACTGAAACAAAAAAATTTGGCTGCGGCACACACCTGTGACAGTCTATCAACAGCAATACCAAATATTGCCAAAGTTGTTGATATATTCCATCATCACACTGCACTCTAAGACCAAGAAAAAGGGCAACCAATGACTGTACCCACAACGTTATCACTAGCCGTTAGCTACTGAGATGCAGTTTTCACAAAAAGAGATATAATTTTTTTCTTCTCTGGTTATATTAGTTCCCTCTGCATTGTACAGCATTATCTTTTAAGCAACAGTTTTCTACCTCATAACCCTTTAGCTTTTCAGATGTATTCCTATAAGATTCTCATCCACACACATTTGAAAGTTAGCCTTTTCAACTTTCTGCTTCAATATAGATCTTTTTGGTTCTCTCACTGATGTTTGTTCCAAAGCCTTTCCTCATTAACTTTAAAAATCCAGACTCTAGAGATCATCTGCCTTCCAGAGAAGACCAGTGTCCCTATATCCAACAGAGAGTGAACTTCTCCATCTCTTTCCACAGGAAATGTGAGAACTTTATTTTTTTCTAGTTAGCTTTTGTATAATGTAACTGGAGTGACTTGAAATATACATAATTCTATAATCCCTAAATTTAAATTTCCCTGAATTTACTTCAGTGGCTCCAGACTTAACAAATGACTTCAATTCTTCATGTGTTCACAGCTTCTTGAAAGGCATTTTAACAAAGTGACTTCCCTCATTCTCAATTTATTGCTTTCTGTAGCAGGCATTTAAAAAAAATATTTACATAAGTATTCCAAGAATTATTTGTCTACCAAAAATCCTGTAAGTAAAATACTCTTATCATTGTTTCACTGTAGCTTTTGTTATGAAATTCTAAGATTTCTCAGACAACGAGAGAGAAATATTAAAAAAAAAAAGATCAAGAGATGAGATGTACTGCTTGAAAAGAGCAACATTATGCCTGAAAGGCTATCAAAGATGAGGAGATGTTCTGAAGAGAGAAAATTTTTGGAGATATGGTCTCCCATGGAATAGCATTTTTATCATTTGTTGTTTACCAACTGTTACTCACAAGGTTAACAGTCTGGTTAGGAGAGCAAGAGAAGGTCTAATTGGGCACGGGGATACCAAGCATAAGGAGACACACCTTAATCACATACAGAAGAATCAGCCTTCACAGTCGATGAATCACTATTATGAAGCTGCCACCCACTTCACTGATAAGCACAGGTGCACAGATACAGCTCCGTTCCTTCCCAGGAACCTACCACATCCTTTCCAGAATCTCTTGCACAGTTAAGTTTTTCCTTCACTAGCTGAAATCTGGTTGTTCTATTTGTCTCTTTTACTCTTTTTCTCTGTTCCACGTATACACATGATTTTCAGGATATTACCCTAAGGTTTCCCCACTACAAGCATCAGCTCTGCTTTAAGTCTTTCTTTCATACCCTTAATTTACACTTTTCTTGTTCTTATCTTTCATCCACATCCACCCTCATGCTCCCTCATAGCAGACTTCCACTCAATCAACATCCTCAGAAACTTAATTCCCCTTGTAAATTTATAAGCTTTCAAAGTTTGTCAAACTATAACACCAATCGCAGTCCAAGATTGTTCTATTCTGCTCACCTTCCGATACACACACCATTCCTCCGTAGTTCTCTATTTGAGAATTACATACCCCTTATGCCACCTGACCTCTGTATGTGTATGCATACACATGTATATAATTTCCCTTATCAGTCCATCAAGAGACATCACAAGGTAAAAACCAAAAAGCAATCCTTTTCATTCTAATGAAGGAGGGAAGGTTGTTTCAACTGGTGAAAAAGTGGACATAAAGCACCATATAATTCTGACTTCAAAAATCGGAGTCGTTTAATACCCAGCTAGTCCTGAAACCAATTTAGAGTTTCCCATACATCCACTGTTAAGACTGAAGAAGAGTCATCCTTAAGAGAAGAGGCAGCATTCTACAACAAAACATCATTATAATGACAGATATCCATAGATTACTCCACGGAATGATGTATTCTACAACACATTTAATTATTTTGTTAGAAGTACACAAACAGCTCTGTGCAGAAATTGTGGATGCTTAATAAGAATATAATCCTGAAAATCTTCAAATTCTGCTCTTCCATGACAACTTCAAGTGCCTGTATTACAGCTCCTCTTTTTGAAAGCAAGTTCCTTTTTTTCTTTCAACAGTTCTTACTATTCAGCTGGTTATATACTGAGATTGAGTTCTTCAGCTAATTGTCTGCAGTGAAGTTCTAAAGGATTTGTTGCTATAGCAATATGTTGTGTTGATTCAAAAATTAATGATAAAAGAAGTGGCAATTAATACTATTTATTTTTACTAGGGAAATATAAAACAGTGTTAAAAAAAAACATCTGGTTAAAAAGAAGGCAGTAAGAATTTGAACAGGTGAGCACCACCAAACTCACAGCTGTAAAACTAAGCCTTTTGTGTCACCAAATACTATGTGTACAGCATATATTCTATGCTTCAAAACACACCACAAGTTGCTGCTTTAATACTCCCATTTGGATCCAGCCTCTGCAGAATTTCAGGAAGCCCTATGAGAACGCAACAACGCAAGGATGTGCACACATCCATAGATAACAGCATCCAGTGGGACAAGCTCCAATACACTAGTATAAGGAGAGAAAACTGGATATTTCTCTCTATGGGTTTGACAGTGTTCTTCCAGGTATTTTTTTCCCCCCATCTACAGATGCCCTCTGCATTTTTAGTGAATGCAATTGTGTTGCTTCGAGATAATGACCTGTGCTCTCTCACTCCTGAGTAATAGCCGTGAAGCGGATAAATGTTTTCCAGGTCATGTGAAACTAAAAAAATTAATGAACATTCCACACCAAAACTCATATTATCTCACCAAATTGTTTGCTGTTGTTGCAGCCCAGTTCCTATGAGGAATTTAATGTTTTTGAGAGATTTGTCATTGGTTTTAAGGCTTAAAATTTTATTTCAATCCTATAAAGAGCAGTGTGGCTTCACATAACTGTTTATAATGCAAGGCTTAAAGCAGCGAATTGCTTTGCTGCTTCTCTACATATTTATTAAGATTTCTTAAGACTGACTTGCCTCCCTTAGTAATGTAGTTTCTGCTCCTAGAAACTCACATGATTTTTGAAGTCAATAAATTTACTTATTTTATAATGGAATGATAGAGTTGAAGGCTAGTGGCATATAGCCCCTCAGAGCTATTTTTTATGATTCCTTGTAGATTACAAGCACATTTCCCTTCAAGACCACCAGGGTTATTTCCTGCACATGATACCTCTGTCCTTCATGCAGAAATGCTAAGAAGATTTCTCAAAAACCATGAGTTCTGGATGCTGGAGGGGTCACCTCCTACTTAGAAGGACAAGTAAGGGGAGTAAGGGTCTGTGGGACAATGTGTGCTGTGAAGATCTGCAGAACTGGCCAGTGAAGAGGTACCTTTATTCCACACGTAGAACTCTAGGGCCCATGCAATGCTCTCAATCTTCAACTCCATCCTAAACAGTGTTTGTAAAGAAGGTATTAATGGACAGAATGGGATACATGAGCACTGCTAGAGAAATAGTCAAACAGCACAACTAGAAATGTTTTAATCTAATCTCCGTGTTTATGATCAGTTATTCTATTTACCAAAAGCAAAGCATACCAGAGCATTATCACAGAAACTCTAAACAATTATATCTATACACACACAAAACGTATATACGTTTTGTAAATATGCCTCTTGTTTATATTTAGATATAAACAATTGGGGAGTGAGAAATATGTATAAATATTTATATAAAAATGTATTCCTTACCCACTCCATTTGTTTATAAATTCATATAGGATGGAGAAAGAGGGAAACGTCTAACTTCTCCACATTACGAAGTTTTTTATGCTATGATTTCTCTGTTTTTCCTACTGAGGGTGCACAAAGTCAGATTACTGACTACACACACCAGATTATCTTTGCGTGTCATCACACTGGCTTCTCATTCAAAAAAAAAAAAAAAAAAATCCAAAACACTCATTTTTGAGTGTAACTCCACCAGTTGTTAAAAGTAACCTGACCACCCTGAATGGCATTCACTGCCTGACAACAACTTGCTAAAAACTGGCACCAGCACCAGGTATAAGCACACAGCAGGAATCAGGCAAGGGATTGAACTTCAAGGGGTACAGATCTCAGTGACATGGGTCTGACCTGGCACACTGAGCTGACTTAGAGAGCAAAACCTGAGAGCTGGTTGTATGAAGGTTTTCTAAATTAAACAGTTCAATTTCTGTTTATCCCAGCTTTAGAAAGAAAGCACAGGAGCCAGTAGAAAAGGTAAGAACACTGATCAGCAGCAGCGTTTTCCCATAATCTATGATGTAGTTATACTCTCAAATGTTTCTCTATACCTATCACAATTGAAGCTAATTTACATAAGTACCAAACTGCCCCTAGCTCTCATTTCATGAATTGAATATTTATCATTTATATTATAAATTACATATTTCAGGTTCCCCTCCTCCCCTTCTCAGAAAAGATCTTCCAGCCACAGTAAACCTCTTGCATTCAGTTTGCAAACATTTAATTAAGCAATTTACTTAAGCCTGCCTTCCTTTACACTAATTGATCCTTCCACCATGAAACCACATTCACAAAATAGATGGGGGGGTTAATTCTCCATCCTCAATTTTGCGTATGGCAATTGCAACAGGTTATACTCAGGATAAGGGCTTTCCCTGCCTTTGCTGAGGCTCCTAGTAAGCCTCGCATGCAGGCTGTGTTGCAATGGCATCAACCAAGGCACAATGAGTGCATCATGCACTAATTCTCTCTCCCAAAACAAAACAGACAAAAAGAAAAAAAAAATCCCAATCTAAATATTGCATACAAGGCTTAGATTAAATATAAATCTAACCCCCTTATTCTACTTTGTATCCTCAGGAACATACTTCACCATGCATTCTACAGCACTGTGCATTGGGTGGATGAAGTCACTGTCTGCACAGAGGTGTGGCTGACGTGCAGTCAGTCACCTGCCAGCTGGAGGTGACAGCCTCACCTGTGCCAGCAGCCAAGCATAAGGCTGCTCTGGGAAGGTAAACAGAATGAAGGCAGGGAGGATGCAGCAATCTCAGTGAATGAATTTGCAGAACAGGCCACTTGTGGGGTTAACAGGCTCTTCCTTTTCATTCCAGCTTGTATTTAAACACTTGTTACATATGCACAAACAAAGGCATTTAAAAATAGCTGAAGGTACTAGTGGTGGTGGCACTGTGTATCCTCCCCCACATATGGTTCCATACTGCTCCCTATTTTAAAGCCTAATTATATGTCTTTATTAAATGAGAAACTGTCACTACAGTAAGAGATACTAATAAAAACAGTAAACTGTTCTATCATATTACATACTCAACTCAGCAGGCATGCATATCCATGCAGAGAGCAGAGCTTTCCTTGCTTTCACATTCCTCACAGATACTTTGTCTCATCCTCAAGCACTGTCTGCTGGGAGTACAATCTCTTCATGGCAAACAAGCCATTATTTCATAATGACCAAAATTAATTACCACCATCCAGATCACTTTAAACTTTCTTCCAGTGTCAAGCACCTTTCGCACTCTTCCCCTTCCTTCTCCGGTCACATAACATAGCATAAGCAGAGTAACTGTCGACACTACAAGAAGGCACGCAGCTTTCTGTCTACTGGGAGCAAGGATGAGGGAGGGAGGAAGGCATGAACGTAAGATCCATCACTTTGGACATTTATACCAAATAAAACAAGATTTTTTTTTTCTTTTTCATTTCAGGATTTGGTCCTGAAATCATTTTCAGCCCCAAGACTGAAACAAAAGCACTGACTGAGAGAGAGAAGGGAAATATTTAAAGCAGTAACTATAGCTCTAGAATTAAAAGAGGAGTAAGTGGAATAGTTTTTCAGACCAGCTTACAAAAGTAACCGAGAGATTTGGAGCCTTTATACTCCTATTTAGAAGCAAAATTTCAGACACCACTGAGCAGTGTATTTGCAATCTTTCATGCAGCCACAGTTGCTTTTCACCACAAAAGTCTGCTTCTGAGACTCCAGCTCTAGAACACAGCCTGCATCCAACAATTAATATATTGCCAACAGTAAGATGAACTTTAAATTTCCTTCAGTAAAATAAATTAAAGTAGATTGTACTTGACAGTATCCAGACACACAGTATAAAGTAGGTAATCAGCTGCTCCAGAAAGTTGCAGAGCATCTACTTAAGAATGACATGGCTTTGCAGCTCACAACAGCTTTGGTAATAAGTTAGGTTCTGTCGCTTCTGAATGAAACAAACCAATTTCTGGGTTTGGTGGCAGCACGCAGCTGTAGAAGAGAAGAACAAAATGCGCAACCTGTTTTGATAGAGCTGGCAGCAATTCAGACAAATTTCATACTGGATTATCCCTGGAGCATTGTATTGCTTTGCTGTTAAGATCCAGCAGGATTGCTACGCCCTGAATTGCCTAAGAAAACAGTCTGTGGTGTTTCAGTTCAAGTCAAGTGATTCTTCTTCCCTAAAGCTGAAGTTATCCTGCTAACAGGTGAATGGCACTAAGATAAGAACACATCACTTCGGGTGAGATTCAGATTCAACTACACAATGTAATCACCATATTCCTCTACAGGGTGATACTGTGTGTAAAAGCTTCTGGCAATAACAGAACTACTGAAAAAGAAACAAGAAAGACCACAAAAACTTTCTGGGGCACACAACACTAGCAATCCATTCAATACTTTCCCCATGCCATGGAAAACTGCTATCACGCAGGTCACCAGCTCACATCTGTGTAGAAAGTCATCGAACAGAGCTTCCATTCTGCCAAAGCAGCGTTACCTACTGAAGCCCCAGTCCCACACAAGGCAGCAGACTACGCACCGTCAAATTAAATACACAGCAGCAGAGGAAGGAAAACCAATAGGCCATTCACTGACTGTGCAGAATGTACAGAAGTATAAGTTAAAAGAAAACAAATAAATACGAGTCAATGTGGTGTATAAACACGGGAGCATACACCGCTCCGGCAAAGCCATTCTCGGGAGTTGACCTGGCTTTTATTTGTCACCCCCCCCCCCCCCTTTTTTTTTCTTCTAAAGTTTCTCAACGTGTGTCTGTAATACCAAAGTTACAGTTTCTCTGCCTGTGACTATTTCTATATATGGTCAGCACAGATATTTGCTGGGATTTGCATCTTTCCAGAAGTAATCCCAGGCAACCAGCACCCCGTGAATCGGTACAGAAACCCAACGCAGCAGCTCTATCGCCCCACGCACGTGAGGGCAGTCGGGTTTCTCTGCCCCAACGCTCACACAGATCAGTGAACAGGCTCCGGCTTTAAGCGAGCACTCGGGCTCTGCCCCAACACCCGGACCCTACCCACAGGGGAAGCGGAGCTGCAGCAAAGCCCACGCCCGGACACGGAGCCGGGTGGAAAGAACGGAGCCGCGGAAGCAGCCCCAGCCAGGGCAGCGGCACACCCGGCAGGCAGCTGACGGCACGTCGAGTTATGCAGTGCAACGCAGGCACCCGTCGCGGGACAGGACGGCACAGGAGGGCTACGGTGTCGACCTGCGATCCCCGCGGGAGGGGCGAGCCCACGGAGGGGCAGTGCGGGCGGCCGCCGCTCCCGGAGCGCAGCGCTCAGTGGGGAGCGGTCGCTCCGCCACCACCGGCGCAGCCCCAAACCCCGAAACACCGGAAGGCAGCAAGTGGAGGCGCCGCAACTTTCACCGCGGGCGGCCGCACCGCGCTCCCCGCCCGTTCGCTCTTCTACAGGAGGAATTAAAACCAAAGCAGAGAGCACAGACGCTCCCGAACCCGCGTTCGGCTTCCTACCTGTCTCGCTCCCGGCGACTCCTCAACACCACCCGCTCGGCTTTGCTTCTCTCCGGGCACTCCCGCGGCGCCCAGGTGGCGTTAGCAGCGCGCTTCCCACGGACGGCGCGCCCCCGGCGGCCGGCACATCCCCACCGGGCGCCGCCGCGAGAAGGGCAGTGGGGCAAGGCACGGGCGCTCCGCTCCACACCTCAAGCTACACCCACCCTCCTCGCCGCACCTGTGCCGGGGGGGTTGGGGGGGGGCACCGGTCGCACCCTAGTCTCGGCCCCCGGGTGGGCGGGGGCGAAGCAGGACCCCTCGCCCCGCCGCCGCTGCTGCTGCTACCGCCGCCGCCCTCCCCATGCAGCCGCCACACGAGGGGCGCCCTGGCTCAGCCGCGCCGCTCATTGGCCCGTCCGGCGCTGACCTCACGGGGCACTGCTCCGCCCACCGCCCCCGGCCCGGCCCGGCCCGGGCGGGTGCCCCGGCGGAGCCCCGCGAGCGGGCAGCGGGCGCGCTGTGGCCGCCGGGCGGCGGCTCGGAGGCGCGGTGCCGGCTGACCGCAGCGCCCCGGCTGGGTCCGGCACGGGGTAGAGTGGAGCAGAGGCGTGCCCCGGTTCCTGGGGGCAGCCGGCGAAGTAAAAACGGGTCACAGCAAAAGAGAAGACGGGGGGGGAACCGTTCCATTAGGCTGCGGCACCTTCCCTTCCTTTCTCTTGGTTTTAACTGAAATAGATGAGCAGCTATTGCTCGAAGACTGTGGTCCTGTCTGTGGAAAGTAAATAATTCCCCGTTGCATGTTCAATATTTATTAGAATACAGCATATGTCATTACCATGCAGCTCCATAGCATGCCTAAATGTGCTATCCATCCATTTCTAGATAACTTTCAACAGATATCCTTGAAATATTGTCCCCTTCCAGTTCATCTGGGCATGTCACAAGCTTGCAGTAAGACAAATAATTCATTAATGGATGCTCACGTGTAATTTGAGTGCGCTGGACCAGAAAGTCACAGGGAATCTTGCCCGTTTTAGAAGATCCTGGAGATGTGTGTGCTGAATAATTTCCACAGATTGAAATGTCATGCACTTCTGTGTCTCTTCTTTCATAAAAGATGAATAAATGCAACTTAAAATCTTTCAACACAGAGGAAGCACACAACACTAGCAATCCATTCAATACTTTCCCCATGCCATGGAAAACTGCTATCACACAGGTCACCAGCTTCAGTGCTTGTGTTTGTGGTCGGTGTTGTTCACCTCGAGAATTCTGCAGCACAACAGGCCGTGTTGTCCCGCATATGCAGGCAACATGTTCCTCTGTTGACTTCTTGAATACATGTAGCAACGAAATTTACAAAGTGGCACACTGGAAAAACAAAGGAGACACTGACTGATGATTGGAAGGGTTTGATCCTCTACAAATTTCATTGTCTGCAATAAGATGTATTACAAACTTGGGGTCACCTTAGCCAACACTATGGTGAGCAATTCTGGGATTTTCTTGGGACATGAACTGTGTGATTCTCACAAAAATTGGTCAGAATCAGAGCCAGTGAAAGGATATGTGATATTTGCAGTACTATATTTTCATATACCTAGCAAACGTGCTGTTTTGCCATGAATTCAATGAAAATTCATAAAATCCTGAATTCCACTGAGACTAGAAGTAGAATAATAATAATTAAAAGAAAACCTACATGCAAAAAATCTAGAATTTTTGGCATGAAAAGATTCCTCTCTTCTCCACCTCTGCATGCATTTGATTTACTGCCTGTGTTTTCCCCTTTACCATGCATCTAAAAACACCACCAGAAATCACACCATGCCCTTTAACATCACGTAAGGTTCAAAGTGCTGATGGAGCCAATCCAGATAGCCCTTGAGAGAGAGCGTGGCTGTCCTTTGGGCCTCTGCACTCAGCTGTACCCTGAGCCAAATGGGGAACCCTCCCAGTGTGCTCCTGCTGTTTCTAAGATTGTATTTGAAATAGCACATTTCTTTTTACACTGCTGAAAATATTCTTAGATAATTTGATCACCATTTCCCCTTTGTCTCTCACTGTAGCTATTGCATTTGTTTAAACGCTTACCAGTGGGGAGCATACAAAATATAGCTAATCTGATCTCAGGTGGAGGTGGTTGATGTATTAACACAGAAACCATTCATACAGGGGGAAAGAGACAGGAATGATAAATCATGGTATGATTAGAGCAGGGTCAAAAATACATAGCTTTGTGTCTATGACAACCTCATTAGTGTCTGAGGTTGTGGCAAAAATCATGTATGCATATGAAGCAAAATGTATTTTAGAAAACTATGGGGTTTTATAAAATTAATTGCAAGCTGAGATCAGCTTGCCTTTGAATTTGCCTTGTGTTTAAATATCTATCAATACTTCATAAATCAGAGCACAGTTGCCTAGTTCAATTCTGTAATAAATATGTTTAACCTTGAGTCATGCAAAATGAGCCTTTAAAGAAACCATGTACACATAAAAATCGATGATCCTAGAAAACACTCATTGGATAATGTCTTGTGTAAAGAAATAAGTGTCAAGAGATTCAAGGAACTGTTCAGTAAAGCCTAAGGTAAGGGAATAAATGTTGCAGTGACACTTCTAAATAATATCTTTTGCAGAAAAAAAGAAAATCAATTGACTTTAACAAGATCTTTGCTGACCAGAGATCAGAGGTTCAAACAGCTCTGGGACATGAGATAGGCTTTCACAGTATGTTCTGAAGAAGTCACAGAGGTCAAGATTAATTAGAAGAATAAGTTTTAAAATAGACAATGTTACTGGGCTATTTTGTCTTGAGTTGTCTATGGGAATAAGAAGCAAGTCTGTCATCACAGGTTGCACACCTCTCAATGACTTGGTGTATTTCTCTTCCTGCTGCCCAGCATAGGACCACATATGGGACTCCCTTGGGAATCACAACCCACTTACTGTGGCCATGTAAGTTCTCACAGAGAATAGCACTGCAAAGATGGTGAGGAAAGACAGCAAACAACTGAATAAGTGGAAGCTCAGTGCACCCTTTCTTGTTATACATTAAGGACCACTGAATTTGCAGCCTGGTCACTGTTAATGCTGATTCCATGTCCTTGGCCTCCTACACTTTTCATGCCCATGTACATGCTACTGCTGACCAAAGAGCCAATGCAGTCATCCTCATTGTGGTTTTGTGTTTCCAGCTAAAGCCCAAGTGAGCTCTGCAGGAAATCAGTTCAGTTATCTCAGTTAAGCAGTCCTCAAAGTTTTCCTTGTAGAACCTTTTTGGGCAATGCCACTTCCTCATCTGTAGGTCCTTCATCACATTGGATCAGGTTGCTTAGTTTCATTCAGAAGTTCAGATGATTAACATTATGTTTTAATTTTTCCTGCTTCCTTTTTGCTCCTCTGGGACATCAGAACCTCATTTCTGTAACAGTTAGGAACTTCTAATTTTACTCCTCAATTTATTTCGGAGTACTTTATAACCATTTATCTTCCCTGAAAATACTGGCCTTGACTTCAGCTAGCTCACCACTCCCAGATGTTTTAAGATTTTTATAATACCTATTTCATACCTTCCCTTTTGCAAAAGCTAAACTTATCCTCTCCTAGCCTTCAATTTTATAACTTTGGCCCTCTACTTTTCTGCTTATCCAGTCTGCATATCCTCTTTACTTTGAATTGAGCTTCCTTTAGTATGGGTGGAATTACACACCTATTTTAGATCAGGTACTAAATATGACCAGTTATAAAGGGCTCAGAAGGGGTGAGAGGGCCTTGAACTGTAAGTTAGTGTTCTTTGCCATTGTCACTGCTCCATCACATTCCTGACTAACAGTTAAACTCTGGCCAAATTGTACCAGAAAGGATTTAATTTGCTTTGTCCTGTTTCCAGTTGATAACCCCAACCCATGGCAGAAATTCCTGTATCTACCTCCTGCAGGAATTACACCATTTAGCCTTGTTGTATTTCCCATGTTACATTCTACCATGCCATCAGTTACTACTCACATGATTATCAGGCACTCATCAGTCAGTGTTGGCAGCGCTCCCAAGTTTCGCCTCCCAGAAGCCCCACTGGCAGGTCCCTCCCTTCAGCCAAGGATGACGGGCTGCTGATCTCTGAGGAAGTGAACCAGCAGCATCCATCCATCCAGTTGACTTTCAGCATAAAGCACCTCATTGTCCCCCGTTTGGCCTGTGCCCTACTGTATTTACATTATTTTACTAATCCTCATCCTCTTCAGCTTAGTGAACAATTCCCCATGTGTCACTATGCCAAAAGCTTTACTGAGCTCCAGAGAGATCAAATCTGTTGAGTTATCCTTGTCAAGAGAAGTATTTATCTTGTCCAAAATAAGGGATCAAGACAGTCTGGCACAATCTGCTCACACTGCATTTCATCTGTGTGTGTTTTTATGGTGTAAATCAATGCATACAATGCTCCATAAAGCCAGGTCATTCTCATTGTGCAAGCAAAATCAAAACAGCTTAATTGGCAGATGATCATGGTTGTCACTAAGGCCAACCAAGGAAGCACACTTGAAAGAAAGAAGGCAAATTTTGAGGAGTTTTCAACTGTTCAATAGAACTAGAGAATATCATATATTCAGATTGCACAACAGTTTCAGAATGCTGAATGGTTCATAAATGCAAGTGGTTCATAAATTTCCAGAATGATAGAATATTTTAAGTAACATTGAATATAACATCTGAAAGCTTGTGTGTGAGATTAGCACAGACTAACAGAAAAACATATTGTCTACGTAAAA
This sequence comes from Callipepla californica brunnescens, assembly GCA_023055505.1. NCBI lineage: Eukaryota > Metazoa > Chordata > Aves > Galliformes > Odontophoridae > Callipepla > Callipepla californica. The sequence continues at coordinate 33,520,796 of JALIRH010000003.1, read as the reverse complement.
CTGGCCTACTCATAACAGAAATTCCAGTTCAGGCTTATTACTTGTAACATAATTATTGGATTTCTGTAGCACTTGAATTTCAATTAATTAATCCTTCTGACTCCTTTGTAAGCTCAATATCATTATTCCCAAATTTTGAAGTGGATATAATAATAATAGCAGATTTAACAGTAAGGCATGCAGAAATAAGGATGCATTTCTTAACAACAAAAACATAAACATACCTCAGTTCTCCTCTGCTTCCCATTAATGGCCAGCAGAAGTACAACTTGAGTGTACACACTTTGTAGGAGCAGCACTTCTGTTTTTAAAACCTTTTTTTCCCCATTGTTTCCTTTCAGTGTTGTGATTTCCCATATTCTTTCACTTTGCTTGTTCATGTTCAGCTTCTACCTCTTGCCCTGTTGAAGGAACAGCTCCCTAAGAGAGCACAGGCCATCCTGGGCAGGGCACACTGTGTGGGACAGAGGAGGAGAAAGGCTTGAGGGAGTAGCTGGGCTGCAGAGCTGGAATGTGGGAACTTGTGGCAGCCTGTGTACCCCTGGACTGCTCAAACATACACACAGAAGTTGATGGCTTCAGGCAGGAATGGGCTGCATCATCAAAATATGGCCAGTGTGGGTGCTGGTTCTGCATGAAGCCTAAACAGCCCCTAGCAGAATACCATGCTTCCTTTCTCTTCTGATGTAGATTTGTTTTTCCCCTAATGTTAATTATATGATTGTTTAATACTGCTTCTTTGAGCGAAAGAAATTCTGCCTTGATGGCCTTACCCTCATGATGAGACCTTAACTCCTGTCTATAATCATTGCTCGCTGTCAAAGGACAAAGAAAGAAATCAAAGGGAAGAGGAAGAGCATTCCAGCTGTTTTGCACAGCAACCAGAATCATTAACAGTAAGATTTTGCATTCAAAAAAGTAAGAAAATGAAAAAACATTTTGTTAGGTGCACTCATCAAGAGGTAAAACTTCCATATTCTCCCAGGGAATATGAACCATAATATAAGTATTTTAAGCTAAACAGGGAAAGAAAAAAGATTTTGTTAGTTCTCTTGAAGATATAATTAAAGTTATGAAATTCTAGCAGCCAAGATAATGATTTTAACTCCTAGGCAACTTCTCAGAGTTACTAAAAGATTTAACAGACACATATGTATCAAACAGCGATGCATTCAAAACAAAGACGACAAGTTTAATGAGGTATGAACACTCAATGCCAAAGCAGAAGTCCAAAAAGCAGATCAGCACTGAAGACTCAAATCATCAAGTGAGTGTGCCCAGGCTACTTAGGAAATAAATGATGCACTCAAGTCTGATAGATGCATACTGTTCCCAAGCAGAACATTTCTTTTTATCGGGTAGCAGCATAAAGGCACTTCTCTGTTAGTCAGACTATGAAAGACAAAGATCTGATGCATCATTACACAGTTGCAGTGTACTTAAGCATTTTTGGTTACTACAAAATGAAAGCTATTTAATTCTACTGCAGAGTAAAAAACACAGTTAAGAAAATACAACATCACCGCAGTGAAAGACAGATCAGTAACTGTTCTGACTTGGTAACTCACAATAAATTATTTAAACCATTTGTGCTCAAGAATGACCTTTCAGCCACTGCAAGACAAGAAAAATATTTTCTTTTTTTAACCTCCATAATTCACATTGGAGTCCTTCTTGGGAAACAGGTGACCAAGACTAGGGATCTCAGTCATTAATCTTAGACTCTGACTTACCAAAAGGCTATCAATCAGATATAAAAGGTGACACAGTAAAGTTGCAGTTGTAAGAGAGTCTTCTGGGCAGACATCAGAGGCAGATGATGTTGCTCAGCATGAATTTCCTAACATTTAAGACCAAATATTTTAAACTCATAAAAGTTGATCAGATTACTGAGGTTGGCAAGGTTTAGCTCTTGAGGATCTTATTTTAAACTGATACTAAATTATAAAAATAAATTCCAATAGATAGTCTAAATGTCTGTTGCAAAACAGACACTTGTGGACGAAGCTCCGTTACTTGAGAGTATCTAGACACCTTTTCCTCATTAAAATCTGTCTATCATATTTCAAATGCTTTTAAGAATCAGAGGATACAGAAAAGCCACTGGACAATGCAGTTGTAAGAAGTGTCAAATGGAGCATTTAGGAGTTTCTCTTTCATTTTGGCTTTACACGATGAGATACTGGCAAAGGGGTAGCCCCATAACAGACAAACCGACTTCAGGCTGGTGCCTCAGTCCAACTGCAAGACATAGAATACTGCAGGACACACTGACAGAGGAGAGGAAGAAAATGCTCCAGGAACCAGAGCAGTCTATTGCCCAAGGAAGACATCTTGTCAGAGCAGGTACTTTCCCGCAGCCATGGCAGAGCAGATATCCACACAACAGCATAACAAGGATCACACATTGCAGCAAGTGGATGTGAAGATACTGCAGCCCATGAAGAGTTAGCCCATTCTGGAGCAGGTTTGCCCTGGAAGATCACAGCCCAGAGAGAGGACTCACATTAGAGAAGGGGAAAAAAGTGAAGAAGAAAGCAATTCTGATTCCTCAGCCTTCTGTGCTATTTGGTGCACAGGGGAGAAGGTAGATAAATGTGAAATGAAGAGATGACTTTGAGGCTGGGGAAAAAATAAAAGAAAAAACTTTTGAGGGGTAGGGGGAAGCGTTTGTAATTTCTGTCTTTATTTCTCACCGTTCAACTCCAACTTAATTTATCAAGAAATTGAGTCATTTTTCCCTAGGTTGAACCTGTTTTGTCCATGAATGTAATCCATGAAGGATCTCTTCGTCCTTACCTCAAACCATAAGCTTTTCATTTTATTTTTCCTCCTGACCTGTTGAATAGAGGGAGTAAGAGAGTAGCTAGGTGGGCATCTGTCAGCCAAGGTCAACCTAGTTGCAGGGCAGATAATACTAGAGAATAGAAATCAGAGGAAGTATCACAGAGAATGGTAGATTTCCATAAGGCTTTATATAGATGTTACACCGACTACTGGTAAGTAAAGGATGGCTCACCTTTTATGAGGGTTGAGGCTCACCAATGACTTTACTAGGGAGGAATCTCCAATGAGAGATCCTTCCCTGGTGGTGGTGAGCCCTTAAATGGGGTCTGGGAGAGGTGGAGCCAGACTCCACCCCTTCCAGTCACACAGGTACATCGCCTTCACCTGTGCCCCTGTGGCTGACTCAGAGCTCACCTCAGGTGATCAATCAGTGGTTCTGGTCATGATTCAACAGCTCCCATACGCTAGTTCATCTCCATTGGTGAACAACCACAGTGAGATCAACACATTTTGAAAAGCACCTTGAAAATAAGAAGTTCATCAATTTGGTTTTTGAGAACAGAAAAGTTAATTTTTGGAAGAGTATAACTTCTCTTAGAGAGAGCTACCCATTCACATATCCTTAGCAATTCTGCACCTCAGTTACTTGTTCCTCTTAAGTCAGCATGAATTTCAGTTTTTGACAGATTTAAAACAAGTAAAATGGTGTTTCTGCTATGTTGAGTTAAGACAGGGATTTTTTTTTTTTTAAGGCAGCTTTCTCACTAATGGAAATTGATTGAGATTGATTGAGTCCAGTTCTTAGACAGAGAACATTGTGAGGAAATTCTGTAGAGTATCAAATGAGCTGGAAGAAGTGATTGCAGCAGAGACAAATCAGCATTTTGCCAATTCATGCAGCTCCTAAGAAACTTTACCTTTAAAGTGCAGATTATATTTTTGGATGATTGATCTTGAAGTTTTCAAAGAGTATGTGTTTGCTACTCCTTGCTATATAAATAATTCTCTTTCTACTAGTTTTGCTAGAAACAATGAAAAATCCTATACAACTGTTTTGAAATCGTAGTGACTTAAAAATTGGGAGGAAGAGAAAAAGTTTTAGAAGAATCAGTTTGGAAGATAAACCAAAGTAATTATGCTCAAAGATGGTCTATGACTGTCTACAATATTAGTTTGGATTTCCTCCCTTTTACCGTGTTCTGTAGTAATATCAGATTAGTTACCAAAATATGAAACCCCAAACGAATACCCAGAACATTAAAGTATTTAAATATGATAAAATATGATTCATGCCTGGCATCTAAATGTTGATATGCATAGGTCTTGAAGGGTATATAATTTTGAGAGCAATAAATAATAATGGCTATTTAGTGTGCTCACATATTTTTTATTTCTATGCCATCAGAATGATGAGTAGTGGATACTGAAGGGAAATCAGTGCTGAGGAGCTTTAGTAGATGCTACCAAGTTTGAACTGATGAGAATCTGAGTGACAGTGAGTATGGCAAACCAAAAAATTTTAAATTTAAACCTGTTTTAGTCCACATGCCCACCAGCTGAACAGGGGGAAAATTGCTTGTACACGCTTCCAGGAGCTGAAGAAAAAAACTGGTGAAACTCAGAAAAAATAATTTGATGTTAGCATTGATTTCCCACCCATCCTAGACTGCAGCCCAGTCCCAGTGTGCAGGCCCATTGAAGGTGGACATCCCACTCTCGAACAATCTCCTGCTCTTCACACTGGCTCCTGGGCTGATCCTGCTCTGTAACAGCCAGAATGAGGAGGGTTGGAGCTGTGCATTGTGCTCCTACGGCACAGCAGCTGCTAACAATTCAAGAATTGTTGTAAAACATCTCAGGGAGCCTGTTACTAACACAGGTTCAGTAATGATCCAGAAACAGGCAATAGATCGAGAGTAAATTAGCAGGTGCCCAGTAGCACCAAAGTGAAACGGAAAGAGCCTGTGTTTAAATCTTACACCTTCTCTAAGCCAAAAAATTCCCATTCATCACTCACTGCAGAATAGCAGGTACTTAACTGATTCTTCGAGCACAAAGCCAAAAATGGGCAAGGCTTTGTGACACCAACTATCTCGGTGTCCTTTTACAGCTAATTAAAAACATGATTTTCCAAATCACTCAGTATAGGAAAACATGCATTTCGGTGCTGTACCACTGCAGTAGAGTATGTCATACTACAGATGAGAGAGCAATAAGTACCATCTTGCTGACATTAAAAAAAGTAAATAAACATAAAATGATAATGCTTGATCTTCATTGTTAGAATTCTTAACAAGTTTTCACAGAAGTCCCCTGCACATTCAGGTACATCTCTGCAGCAAAAATCATTGCAGTTCAGCAATGCAGGAAAAGGATTTGGCTGATCCCTGGGACCTCTATGTTCACGCAGAAATTATCTATAGGGAAGTCTGGTCCCCATGGCTGAAGTTGTTTCCCATGGTCCCTGAAAAATGCTTTTGTCTGTGCTGGGGTAGCTAGGAGATGGAATGGTGTCTTGAAGGGAGGCAGGGAAATGCTTTTTTATTTTTGTCATAAATTAATATTTGTGATCCATTCTGAAGGCCTTAAATAAAAAATGTAGAATGAACTACCTATAAATGCTCATGTTCCACTCTTCTGAATTTACAGTATAATTAATTCTGTTGGAATTATGCTATTAAAAGGTTCATAAATCAAGAGCTTTTAGAACAGCTGTCAATATGAGGATAATTATCTCCTTCATAGTCACTTGTGGATTTATCATATATTTTCTATGGTCATATTCATATCCAAATGTAGAAGTCATGCCTATAAATTCTTCCGGGGTGTACCACCAGATGACATTACATACTAATCAGCTGGGATAAGAGTTTGAGAAACACATATCTGAAAAACTCTTTGCCTTAGAAGAGAGGTAGTGTAGAAGATGTGGCATAGCTTATTTTTTATAACATACAACAGAAATAGACTTTTAATTATTCTTTTGTACTTTGTTCTTGACATTCTGATTGTGACTGATCTTAATTTCAACTATGCATTTCAAGGTCAAAGAGAGTAGATTTAGGTTAGTTATGAGGAAAAAATATTTTACCGGGAGGGTGGTGAGGCACTGGCACAGGTTGCCGAGAGATGTGGTTGATGCAGCTTCCCTGGAGACTTTCAAGGTGCAACACCATCAGGCCCTGGGCTATGTGATCTAGCTGTGGTGTCTTTGTTCAGTGCAGTGGAGTTGAACTAGAAAACCTTCAGAAGTCCCTTTCAACTCTAGGGATTCTATGAGTCTATGATTTTACTTATGTTCATGATGATGTCTTCTCAAAGTTGTACACACAACTCTTATTCAGATTTTTTTTTGGCAAGATAAAGGCCCTACAAGAGTATAGAGTTGAGAAATTTTTTTCCCCTACACATTCAACACCCGTCCCCCCCAAGTTCTAAGCATTTGAAAAGTGCAAGCAAATTGTTATGCTGACTCCAGTATGAATCTATTACACACTGATGTTAAATATAAATCACAGTAATAAATGGAAGATTTTATTGTGCATATTTAGTAATTTGATTTTTCTGTATGAAGCCAAGGCCTAAAACGTACACATTTATGCTGATATGCATGACAATGATCTCTATAAAACTTTGCATCTTAAAAATAGGAACCACTACAAAAGTACATGTTGGTAGACACAGACTGGTAGATATGCAGTGTTAATGTAAAATGACCAAACTGGTTGTTATATTGACTGCTCCGGTTAACTTCCTCCTGTTTTGGGTTCCAAAAATTTTATTAAAAAGTATATCCTTTCAGATATATCAGATGAAGCCTTTAGGAAAGCAAATCCAAGATCCTGTAGTATCAGGACAGATGAAATTTTATAGTTTGTAGAGACTTTTTTTTTTTTTTTTACACAACTGCCTACCTTGCAGCTGTTAGCTGTGCCACCACAGTATTATGACCCTAAGTATAAATGCAAACATTACTACTTAGTGCAATGGTCTGTTATCTTTTGGCACAGCAAGACTATTGTAAATTCACTTGAGTGAAAAATAGCTGGAAAACCTCTGACTTCATAGCAGATCCAAAGAGGTTCTTGTCAGTACATTTTACAGTGGTCACACATCCAAATCAATATGAATTGAGAGCAGTGGATTAGTGTTGTTCCACAGGGCTGTGGAAGTGTGGCTGGAAAACTGTAAACCTGCTGGAGATTGAGGTATGAATACCACGGAAAACATAAAAGATGCAGTTACAAAAGGACAAGCCCATGAACGGGAGTCTTTTTATATCACTGACCTCTGTGCTGAGCTCTCAGGGCAAGCTATGCTCACACCATTTGTACTGCTGTACTGCTTCTGCCCCATCACTTAATCCTCATTCATTTGGTCAGCATACAGGTGCCAAATGGCATAAGGTTCTACAAATGTCGTATAAAATATCCTTCAGCTAGAAAATATCTAAAAGCATATCAAATACGAGAAACAATTGTAAGCAGTATGTGTTTAACCTATGGGAAAAGGAAATTATATAATAAGGAAACAGTAAATATGAATAGTTTCAGCAGTAGAAAAGGAGCCAGAATAGAAGCCACAAAGTCAGTTTCAGGATCTTTATCAAAGATAAAAAAAAAAAAAAAAAAAAAAAAAAGTAGCTGTTAGAAGCAATATCATTTTCCAATACTGTGTTGCTCATGCCTTGAAAGTATATTCACAATGAGCTTCCCCAGCCAGATATACCATGAATATTTTTAAATTCAGCTTCTGAAATTAGGTAGAATTTTCTTTTCACAAAATAGCCAATTTTTTTTATATCTTTTTGAGGAAAATTTCTAGCTTTAAATGTAAATTTTTTTTTACGTTTATAATGTATCTGCTTTCTCATTTGTTATTTGTATACTCATATACTTTGTAAATCAACCTTCAATGTTATGTTGTTCTTAAGCTACATAATCACTTGAAGTCATATGTCCAAATGACATTGATGCTTTGCACCTCATTTTAAAAGGAGAAAATTCCTCTGCCTTATTTAGAAAATAGTCTTGTATTTTCCTCCTGACTTGCACTTCAACCTCAGTAAAGCCTTTTACACTGTCCCCCACAACATTCTAATGGAGAAGCTGCCTGCCCATGGTTTGGATGGGCATACACTGTGCTGGGTGAAACACTGGCTGGATAGCCGGGCTGAAGCTTGTGGTCAGTGGAACTAAAGCCAGTCACAAGTGTTGTCTCCCAGAGTTTGGTACTGGGGTCACTCCTATTTAACACCATTACCAATGAGGAGATCAAGTGCACCCTCAGTAAGTTTGCAGATGACACCAAGTTGATAGTGTTGATCTGCTGGAGGGTACAAGGGAGCTACAGAGGGATCTGGGTAGGCTGGATCAGTGGGCCAAGGTAAACTATGAATTTCAAAAGGGCAGAGCATCAGGTACTTCATTTTGGCCTCAACAACCCCAGGCAACCCTACAGGCCTGGGTAAGAGTGGCTGGAAAACCACCCGTCAGAAAGGGACCTTGGTGTGCTGATGGACAGTCAGCTGAATATGAGCCAGCAGTGTGCAGGAGTGCCAGGAATGGTATGGTGAGCAGGACTAGGGAAGTGATACTCCCCCTGTACTCAGCCCTATTGACACCCCTCTTCAAGTACTGTGCGCAGTTCTGGGTACCTCAAAACAAAGGACATTGAGGTGCTGGAGCAGGTCCAAAAAAGGGCAACAACACTTGTGAAGGCCTGGAGAAAACACCCTATGAGGAGCAACTGAAGGAACTGGGGCTGTTTAGTCTGGGGAAGAAGAGGCTGATAGGAGACATTACTGCTCTCTTCAAATACCTGAAAGGTAATAGCAGTGAGAGCAGAGCTGATCTCTTCTCGCTGGTGAGACAGATGACAGGACAAGGGGAAATGGCCTCAAGTTGTGCCAGAGAAGGTTCAGGTTGTATATAAGGAAAAACTTCTTTAAAAAAGTGTTGTTGAGCACTGGAATAGGTGCTCCAGGGAGATGGTTGAGACACCATCCCTGAATGTGTTTAAAAACCATCTGGATGTGGTGCTCAGGGACACGATTTAGTGGTGTGTTGTTAGAGTTAGGGTAGTACAGTTAGGTTGCAGTTGGACTTGATGATCTTGAAGGTCTTTTCCAACCTGATCAATTCAGTAATTATGATTAAGACACAAAGAAACAATAATGCTAGTGTTATCAATATCAAAATAGTAGAAGAATGCCTATTAGAGGACAAAAAAATTGAATCATAAAGTAGTTCTTTTTGATGTATTTACTTGTTTTTGGTAGTTCCACTTCACACTGCCTTAGTGAAATGAAAAATTTTTTATGGACAGAATTTTTTGATGGGCTAAATTTTTGTCAATAGTTCTTGTCTTCAATTTAAAAAGTTTATAATATACAAAAATGGATAGATATGTGGATAGACTAACATCAAGTTTTGAGAAATGCTGTCATTTTTCATGCCTATTAATTGTTATTAGTGCAAGAGCTGGTGTAGCTGGATATTTGCAAATTGTCACTCACTCACAGAATCATTGAATCATAGAATCATTAAAGTTGGAAATGATCGCTAAATTCACATAGTCCAACCATCAGCCCATCACCATGATGCCCACTAATCATATCGCTCAGTGACACATCCACCCTTTCCATCAGTGCTGGACATGGGCTAATGAAACTAGGCTGAAGTAAGCAACCAAACAAATTTCAGTTGGCAGCATCAAACATCCTTGTACAGACATTATTCAGCTACCTCCAAACAACTCATTCCATATACATCAACTTACAACTTATAATGCATCAAATGTTCAAATAAAGTGTTTATTTTGTTAAAAAGTTACCCAGTGTTATGGAGAATTACTTTTTAAAACTCAGAACCATTCATCTCATGAGTGAAAAAAATACACTGAAAACTTATTATCTTTTCAAATAACTTGAGTAACCAATTACAAATGTCTTTCTTTTCTAAGTCTAAAGGGTCTTTTCTTGTCTAAAGGGTCTGTTGTTTCTATTATCTAAATAATGATTTAAAATTAAAATACTATGTATCATTTTAAGTATAATATAAATTTTCTTCTGAATTATGTTAAGACTTAATCTACTGTACCAAGAAATTGCCTGTTCTGAGAGAGTCAAGATGTTTTGGAAAAGGAGGAAAGGCTAGCAATCACTACTTAAAATAAATAAATAATGATTAATTTATTTTCTTTGTCATAGCATACAGTGCTTTTGGTCTACTTGTTATGAAGGGTTTTAAAAGTAACAACTTGGTGAAAAGACACACCACCATACCATACATAATTAGTGGGGCCACAGGTGCTTGACTGAGATTGTGTCCTTTCAGCAATCTCTAAGTTGTAATCCATTAACTAAAGGAAACATCTGTTGGCAAATAAAGAAAAAGTGTTTTAGTCACAATACTCTGAATTCTTTCCTGTCTTTATGTTCTTCAGCATTAACTCCTGTTCTGTAATCACCAAACGTACTCTGCTCCCAGTTTTCTGTTAACTCACATAATTTATTTTCACCATTTTCCAAAGGCTATTCTATAATTTGCATAGTAAGCATCTTCCCTGGCTATTCAGACTTTGCTGAAAAAGATTTGGGAAATTATATATCTTTCGATGCATCCTGTCTTAAATCATATTAAAATATTAAAATTTCTTCCTCTTCTTATTTTTAAGCAAATCCTGAAAAGCGTACTTATGTCTTAGTACTGGGACATATAAATGTTTTCTTGTTTTGTTGAAGCAAGTTTTACTTGAAGGTATTATTTTTTGAAATCTGAGCATGGCAAAATAAAATTCTTTGAATTACTGCTATTCTGGAAAAATGTAATTCATTGCAAATACTAAATTAACTGGATTCAAGTAACTGAAGTCATAAAACCCTGCATATCTCTCCTTATGTTCCTGGGTTCAACATACATTTGGAACCATTTATCATTAATAGGTAGTTTTTTTTTGTTTGTATCAATAAGCAGCATGAATTATAGCAGAGCACCTAAGATCCGGTGTGAAAACAAGTCCCAAGAATCTGAATGCTATACTGTCATGTGGCAGCAAACAGCTTGTATTTTGGTATTTGTGAAGAGAATGCTATCAGTATTGCTCATCTGATGTTATTAAGGTAGCAATAATAAAGCAGTAATAAAACATCACAAAATTAATGTTATTGTTAGGTCTACTGGCATGTAAGCAGAGATAGCTGCACAGAGGGAGGCCAGATGGTTTCTCACAGGTAACACAGTAAGCAGGGTGAAAGACTTGACCCTGCTATCATCATTCACATGATCAGGTCCTGCTGTAAAATAGGGTAATGCCTAACATGTCACAAATATTAGGCAAAGATTAGGGTTGTCTGATGTAGTTATGTTAGAATAGAAACCAAGAAAGAACAGGGGAAAAAGAACTAAGCTGATAAAGAAACACGTGGATATATGTGAGAAGAGAAAAAAAAATGCACACAGAAAAAGTGAGACTCTCATCATAATCACCTGCCAGTATGATTCATGGGTGTAGGGTGAATAACCCAAAAGAGCAGTACTCAAAGAAAATAGTGAGAAAGAGGGCATATTTTGCTAGTCTTACCTGGATAGTAAACAGACAACCAGTGAATTAAAAGAGGCTCACCTTTTGCAGATGGTTGAGGTTTACCTTTTGCAGATGGTTGAGGTTTGCTGACAACTCCACAGGAGAGGAATCTCCTACAAGAGAACCTTTCCCAGTGGTGGTCAGCCCTTAAATGGGGTCTGGAAGAGATGGAGCCAGACTCCACCCCTTCCAGTCACACAGGTACATTGCCTTCACCTGTGCTCCTGCGGCTGACTCGGTGCTCGTCTCAGGTGTTCAATCAGTGGTTGAGGCTGTGATTCAACAGTTTCCATACAACGGGATAACACACAAACTTTTAAAAGTGAATTAGCTTTATTTGAAAAGCAAACAGAAAAGTTGGAATCTTCCTGGTGTAATGAAAAACTTCATAATTAATATTAAATCAGGGCATTGTTCAAGTGAATGTTTTTTTTCTTCTTTAGAACATATGCCACTAGCAAAATATATATCAACCAACTACAGATGGAAATATTTCTGAGATTTCAGATTCCTTTGTGTGCTTTATCCAGACAACGAACAAGTTCATTTTATGTGAAATGAGGGAAATAAATGTGTTACAGTGAAGACTTCTAACATGATACTTAAGTTCACTTCCCTGATCTGATGCTGATTAAATAAGTTTTTCAGTATAGTTCTCCCACTGCCCACAAAGAAGCAAGCAGCAGATTTTCTGTTTTATTTCTATATTTATCTTTTACCTGGTGCAAAATAGGAGCTATCTTACAAGTTCAGAAGCTTTTAAGACATAATGTTCTGGGTCTTCCAGGTACACAATACTCAATAGGAACAGCAGTTATTGAATTTTCCCTTTGCAGCTCTATCGTTTGCTAACAGCAGTAAAAACTGAGTGAAAAAGAAGTCTATCAGAAACTAGATCAATAAATTGCTTTTCATACAGAGGGTAACCTAATTCATGCTGAGAGAATGCCTGCATTCAGTGCCCATTGCACAGTCAGGAACAGCTGAGCAGAAAATATTTATTGCACAGATTGTGCTGGAGTGTGCAGTATGGTTACATACTGTTCTACACAGACATGCATACACCTAGAAGTGTATTTTATACATACATGAAAAAGCTGAGGTTCTCAAATAACAAATGTTTTCTAAAATTCACATGACTTTTCTCTGTTTCAGACATCTTCCATAAAATCAGCAAAGATGTTTAGCTATAAAAACATGACAAATGATTGTGCAGTCAGTGCCTTCTGTATGTTCTGCAGCTCTTCTATCGTGACATTACTGAAAATTTGCTTTGGTTGATTACTATGCAAGTATGCTGGAGAGATGGAGCTCTGCCTCATAAAATGATTACCCTGGATTTAACCACACTGCTTTCATTAAGGTCAGAGGAAATGAAGACTTACATTTCTAATAAGACTTAGAACAGGAGACTGTCTCTAGCCTGGGAAGTTTTCAAATGATCTTAAGACCTTTTCTATTTTACCTGAGAAGAAATCTTTATTGATTTATTTACTTACTAATCTATTAAAAAAAAGATGAAAATGTTTCATAAAGGTGATATTTCAGCCTGCCCTCTGATTTGTCAGGAGACAAGAAGAAATAGCATTTGTCTATTAGAAAGAATAAGCCTGTTGATGCACTCCAGTTACACACTCTGAAAATGAAATAATAAAATGAAATAATCTGTTTGCTCTGAGTGAGCATTCAGGTGCCTTCTTACTTGTATGATGATAACTAGCTGAGATCAGGTCCAAATTTAATTTCTATTTTATTGAATAAGAAAACTGAACCTTCGCCCACAGAAACCTGTTCAGTGTGAGAAAACTTATTTCTCAGACAGTAGTGAATCAGTGAGGGAAGAAAGAAGTAATTCTATTTCAGTTTTAAAAATTCTGTTTGTATTATTGTTTGTTTGGTTTTTTATCAAACTGCTATTCTCCAAAGTAAAAGCAAAAACTCAAAGAAGTCTTAAAGGGAGAAACTTTCTCCCACAGTATAAATAAAGCTGTGGGTTCATGGATGCTCATCTTCAGAAGAGCTATATTTAGATATAAATTGCCCTTTCTCCAGATTGTTAAGTGAATTTACTCTCTCTGGAAGTCTCCTTCATTTAATTTGTTCTTCATGATTATATTCATTAATCTACAGAAAATCTGTCACATGCATTTTTCAAATGCATTGTTTTTATGCTGGAGTTAACTGTTGAATCTTGAAACGAACAGTCAGTGTACCCTCTTCCATTCTCTTAAAGAACAGACGTGTTCAAAGAAGTAAGAGTGGAAATGGTGTAATGCATTCCACTATCATTTTCACGCTGAGAACTGCAGATAAAACTTGTGTTCCATTTACAAGGAGAAAGTAACCTTCATGCCAAACTTCCTGATCAGCATCCTTCAAGTGAATACAGAAATCAAGGTCCTGTGCTGGCTTGCTGGCCTCAGGCTCCAGATTCTGAAACAAGACCATAGGGAAGGCCCGCAAGGCAGCTGGGGCACAGCCCAGAACCTGATGTACTAGCTTTCATCCTTTGTGCACTGTACTATGCCAAACACCTCTCCTGACAGGTAACTGATACATAGGTCACCTATTTTTTTTTCATGAAAACTACAACAGCTACAAAGACCACAGTAACAGTATTTGATAGAGCAAATTCTCAGCTACAGGACACCATATTTCAACAGAGTCTCCATTTATTTTATTTTTTTGCCAGCAATGAACAAGAACCTGCATGCTGTACTCATAAAAATCTGCACCATCAGAGGTGATCCACTGTCACTGTTGCCACTGCTGGAACACACTACTCACTGCCTCACTATGCTCACATTTGGTCTCCAGAAATGGTCAGCAAGTGTCAATGAATGTGTGCCATTTTTTCTGCATGGGAGAATCCAGTTGGACAACTTTGCTTCTACTGCCACCAACCTCTACTGCCATACCACCAACATCTGCCTCTGTTGTCATCATCCAACATAATATATACAATAGCAGCAATTACTTTCAGAGCAGCCCTTGTAAGTTCTTCACTGCCAAGTACCTGTTATTTTCCTGCAAATCTTTAATTCTTTGGTATACCAAATACCAAATATACCAATTTCATTGGTATATTTCAACTTCCAGTATCTTTAAAATAAGGTGGCCTGCAGATGATACTAAGATGGCTAATTTCTGCACAAACAGTAAATTTGAAGATCCCAACTAACCAGTTTTCACCCACTTTTCCAGTCCCAAGTTCATTGAAGTTAACTCCAAAACTACCATTACTAACATTATTTGAAAATCAATTTAGTCTGAAAGTGTTCCTATAAATTCATTTTCTTTCTGCTCAGAAGATCTAACTCCTGGAAGTGGTCAGTGAAATACATAGTATAAATCTTTTATTCAACTACATATATTGAGTTCCTCAGGCTGGTGATTTTCAGTAACCCTAAATATGATGCGGAGAAAACACAAAGTTTTTGTTAATAAGAGGAGCCAATTAGACAAAAACTAGTAAAATGTTATATGTTACTGAGGACAATGCAATTACACAGGTTTATCAAAAGGAAATGCCTTTTCACATACCTCAATACAAGGTCAGACATCTAGGAGTCGAACAGTTGCATGAAAATTCCCACTACAGAGCTGTACTTACAAGAGGTGAGCCCAGACAGCGTTTGAATGTTTGAGCTGTGGACTACTGGGGAGGAACAAGGATGTGCTTGTCCTATGTTGTAACGGAAACTCTGACAGGCAGCTGTGTCTGATTCTATCCATGTTTCAGAAAATGATTCCGAAAGATTACAAAATTTCAGGAAAAGGCTCCAAACTTGATTGAGGCCTAGAGAGATTTAAGAGACAGAGTAGTTAATTTATCTAACACGTGATGTGATCATGGCCCTCAGAAGTACCTCTGTGGAGAGAAGACTTCCTATAATGACTTCTTTAATTTAGTAAAAAAAGGGATAATGAAATTCTATGCCTGGAAATTGAATTTAGACAAATTCAGAGTAGAAATTATATGCAATTTAGTAACAAGAGTAAAAAAACACTGTACAGATTTACCTAGAAAAATGTAGGGTTTTCCACTCTTTAAATCTCTCTAATCAAATGGTCTGCCTAAAACATACACTACAGCTGGAACAAAATGCATGAAACTATCAGGGATATTATCTTGCTCTTGTTATTAAGACTAGAAGGTGTTCTGCAATAAAAATCACAAATACTGGCAGAAGTAAATCGTATTGTCATTTGGTCTAGAATTGCCCTTGCATATGTGTTTGGACAATAGGAGTTTGTATACCTTCTTGCCCATACTAAACTGGGTTTGTATATGTTACATAGGAAACACCAATTGTGGTAAATACTGATATATTCAATTATTGTTGTTGCTGCTGTTCTTGCTGTTGGTATTTTGCTTTTATATGTATAAAAAATAAGAAAGCATTCAGCTACAAAGAAGTGTGTTGTGATCATTAGCCTACACCCACAGGCACAGAGCTTGACAGAGTCCCATATGGTGAGCTGCTTTTATTTTATTTATTTTTTGAAAAGTTGGATGTGTTGTACTTGTGTATTTCAGAAATGTAGTTTTGATGATTACAATTCTGTTATTTGTTGGTTGGTTGTTTTTTTCTTTTTTCTTTTTTTTTTTTTTCCCCTTGCTCAACCATGGGGAAGTGAATGTAAATTGAAGGCAATTGAAATTATCTGTAACCCACTCTGGACTGAAAGAATAGGCAATTGAAGCTATCTGTAAATAGTTATTCCTACTGCTGGGTATTTGCAGTGTATGCGTGCATGAGAAAAGAAATCCAAGCACAATAAGCAGAAGCAGCCAATTAACCACTGCCACCAGCAGACAGGAGTCAGTGATGCTCAGTAAGTCAGAAACATTCATTCTCAGAATTTCCTTTTAAGAACATACTCTCTGTACATTTCTGAATCCTTGAGGTACAGCTGTTGCTATGAAATACTAGTTTGTAGGAGACCTTCATAATGTGTGTATATACATAAATATAGATTTCTCTATTTATCAGATGCTGTAGTCCCAACTTATAGATATCAGATTCCCTAAGCAGGTAATTCTCTTTGATTATAAAGTTAAAATCTAATCCAAAAAAACTCTCTTCAGTTAAGTGATGTAATACCTAGAGCTGTCCAGAAAGGACACAGAACTTCTCTGGCTCAGGGATTCATGGATGCACTAATGCTGACAGACTCACAGCTGGTACTCCTGCTCCAAGTGTTGTTATCATGAGGGATGGTACAGTGACCTAAAATCTGCAACAACCTAGAAGGGATTTGCTGAAAGAGAACTGATAGTTATGTTCCTTATGTATTTATGTATTACAACAGAGTACAATGGTTAAACTGTTTGTACAGCAGGCATGTCCAGCCTGTGTTCTGAGGCTCACGCTTGACCCAGCCCAGCTGATAACGTGGACACCCGTGCAAAAAAGGTGGCATCTCTTCACCACGTGGAGTGGCCCTGATTTTTGGCAGCATGCACATTTGTGAAAATTTTCAAGGATGAAGTAGAGGAAGAATAGCATTCCATCAAAAATCTTTGATGAAAACCTTGTGACCTCACTAAAAATTACAGGCGCTGCCAAGAAATCAGACTGGTGAGCCAGATTCACAAAAACAAGTTCAAATATTCCACTCAGTTTTATGTTTTTGTTACTCTCTCTTTTTTCCTGATGTTTTAAGAAAAGTATTAGAAGTTACAGTATATTATTACTCATATATTAACAATATTGTATATTGTATGAGGGCTGCTCCAAAAGTAATGCCTGCTATTTTATGATGTTTGCCAACAACATGAGAGGTAGATGGTGTTAGTATGGCAATAGAGATTGACCTTTCCTACCAATATTCTATTCCATTTTGTTGTTCTGTAACAAAGAGCACTGACAAAATGGTAACTGACATGAAAATGTCTATGAAGCAAAGGTTCATCATTGAATTTCTCTATGCAGAAAATGTTGCAGCCATTGATATTAATCAACACTTACTGAATGCTTATGAAGATCGAACAGTGGATATGAGCATCAAGAGATGGTGTATTTTTGCAGTGGTGACAGTGACTGTGGTTCACCTCATCTGGTGCAGATTTTTACGGGCACAGCATGCAGGTTCTTGATCATCGCTGATGAAAATGTATAGCTAGTGGTGGTGACTGTGTTGAAAAATACTGACTTGTAGAACGTCCTATCAAATAGTGTTGTTTTCTCTTTGTAGCCGTTGTAATCTCTATGGAAAAGAAATAGGAGGCATAACTTTTGGAGAGACCTTTGTATTTGTATACAGCCCAAGACGATTCCTGTTCACTCAGTGCAGCCCAGGCAAAAAAGTGGACACCCATGTACTAGAAACGGAAGTTTGGTACTGTTTCCACCCTCAAGGTGCCCAAGCAGCATGTCTCATTTTATGGGGGATTTTACAGAGTACCTGTGTTAAAGGTTTATTTTGGAACAAAAGCGTACCTTCAAAGCAGATGTCATCATCTTCCTTTGCTTTGCCTTGGCTATCTGCTCTGTTTTGACTAGCTGTGTGGAGAACACTGGAAGCACTTGAACTAGTACACTTCTGGGCAAAACTAAGTCCATGAACACCTTCAAAGACAGTATGGACTGTGCTGTAACGACTGTTATGCCCTTAGTCACAAGCACTACTACTTCTCATAAATTTCTTCTGCTGAAGCTACAATTCAGTGTAGAAAGAATGAAATTTCAGTGCTAAAACTCTAGTGCGTAAGAAGGAAAATGGCTGTGTTAGCCTAGCTGATGGGCTACTCACTGGCTTCAAACCAGAAATAATTCTTGAAGTTGCTGCCAAGACTCTTTTTTTTTCCTCTAGTAATTGTTTAAAGGCTCATAAATAACTTCGGTGAACTTCTTCCAAGGAGTACACTCTAAAATCAGATTAATGGATCTATGTTCTCTCTTGAGTCATCCCTCTGAGGAGAGGTGGTGAATGTGTGCTTGAAAGAGAGCCATTTAATAGGCAGGTCTATGTAGGTTTTTTTTTGCCACCGACTGCAGCTGTATCTACATTTTATAAGTCTGAGATGAATTCTCACTAGCAGGCATAACTTCCAATTTAATTGCATGCAAAAAATTCACATGCTTTGAGTCTGCTCTATCTTGCATTCTTAGTAGATGGAGATAAACAGGAAAACCACTTTCATTTATCTGAACTAGAATGTGAATGTGAATGTTTGAGCACATTTGTTTCTAAGTTGGGCTAGAAGTTAGACACTGAGATATTCAAATTTCAGCATATGCTTAGAGGAGAAGAAGGTAGGAAATTATTTATTTTCTTAATGTACAAAATGTAATAAAATTCACTTTTAAGATCAATAGTAAATTAGTTCAGATTGGAGTTTGGAATTTATCTGTCTTACTTTACTTACAATTTGTGCAAAATGTGTCCTTTTTAAGCTCTTTTGTTCAATATTCTTTGAGTGAAAGCTTTAGCAATGTTGAGCTCTACGAAGTTGGTCATAGTGAGCTTTCCAATAAATTTTGAGCAGAATTCAGATTGCAACAAGTGATAGTCATATGTCATCAGAAGGACTTAAGACACAAAAGAATCATAAAAAAAAAAAAAAAAAAAAAAGATTAAGAAAGAAGAAGGATGTGGTAAATCTATCAAACTTGATTATTTTCCCTTAATCAGTAAGGTATTCCGGCTCCTCTTAGGATTAGCATTGTACATTAAATTTAACTTTTGTATAGTTTGGTCTGTAAGTAGTAAATATTTGATGCTGTCTTTGGACTGTTTTTGGACTTTTTTCTGATTTCTTATTTTACTCTAAAATAAGTCAATTAATAAATTAACTTTTACTGTGTAAAAAATTTCTTCTGATTTGCCTCAGAGTTTAATCAGACATACCTCTAACAAGTGTGAAAGCCAGAAACAAAACTTGTTCAATAAAAAAAAAAGACATTTGTCTTAAATGTACCGCTGGTTATCAACAGCAGCAGGATGACTGATCAGGATCTCTCCAAGTTAGTTCAAATCTTGATCACCTTAATTATCTGGGAAAATTTTTCATTTAAGATCATCTTTATTGGACATTAGCTGTTGCTTTTTCAGGTGTTGCTTTATAATGTAATTACAACTTCCACACAAAAGGATCTCTTATCCTATTTTTCTGAAAGCATGAAAGAAAAAGGTCAGAAGGAGACAGAGTCTTCCAATAGACCATTCTTCTAAAAAATTTATTGTTTTAAGTAATATGCAACATATATTGTTGATTTTTTGATAACATCATGATATTTCAAGAAAGATGTCTTTTGTTAACACAACACTGTCTTTTAACTCCATCCTTCAGTTATTTATAGATTATCATGCTTTTGCCATCCCACTTTCCTCGACCATCTGTTAACCAAGGCATATATGTTTAGGTCTTTGTCTCTTGTTAAACTTCATTCTTTCATTTTTTTTCTCGTTTAGCCAATATCTTTCACAAGCTAGCACTCAAAAGTGAAAGCAACCATAGAGATCTCAAACTCAGGAAGGAAGAGAATTATAACCACATTGTACCAGAGCAAAGAAGTTTTCTTTCTACAGAAAACAAACCTCTGAAAAGGTGGCTTAACTGGGGTGTTGGAGAAATCCCTCCTGTGCCCTGTATTTTGGGGTTTGCTGTGGACTGTGACAGCACTGATCTCCATCCCAGAAACAGGGCAATTCAGGTACTTGGTAAGGAGGTCCTTATTTCTTTCACATTTTTATCTGCCTGCTCATTCATAATCCTCCTTTTTTTCCTTCCTAAACTTCATAGAAATTGAACTCCATAAAATATTTACAATGAACCAAATGAAAATTAGGTGAAAAAAGCAGTAAGTGGGTGTTTTCTGTCTGCTTTTACTTGATGATTCACTGTCTGTTGCTTTTTCCAGGAACTGTGGGATGTCATGGAGAACTGGGGCAATTGCAACATCTAAACATGACTGGCAAATTGTCATCAGCTGTCAGAAGTCTGTGGCATCAAGTACATTTTAGTGTACCTTGACAGCATTCCAGGGAGTGTACATCAGTTGCAATAATAATAGACTTGCCTGTCTGAATAAAAAGGCATAAAACAGAGATAACATAAAATGCCATTACTGTACCTTGTCCAGTAGGCTCCCATCATGACAATGAGGGAATAGAAAGGGCTATAAACAAGTCCATGTAGTTAGACCAACTGTGCAATAAGAATAGAATTAGCTTCTTTTTAATAAAGTATTCATTCTGGAGAAAGGTATTAGGTGATTATAATTGCAAGTGCTCTCATGGCCAATAGTTAACTGAAGAAATAAATAACTTCTTCCAGCAGTAGCAAGATATTAAAAATGAGTAACAATGATTATAAATTAACACCATTCTAAGACATCTTATTTATTTAAAGACAAAACTTGATTACTGCCAACTGATTTGAAAGTATGTTAAAATACAACAAATGCATATGTCAATTTTCTTATCTTTTAATAGAGACACTGAGTTTAGTAGTTTGTCCAGACAGAGAATCAGAGTTCCTAACTTTAATTAAAGTTATAGCAGCTTCAAACTCAGAATCCATCACTTTCATTTTTTTGATCTGTCTGGTAGCATAATGTAGTTATTATTTTTGCCCTAGATATGCAGCAGTCTTCCAAAATGATAGGTTTATGAAATTAGAGATCTCATGTTGATATGGATCAAACTATTCTGACAAAATCATTATGTGAGCATTTTATTTTTTTTTTGAGTCAGTGGGAAAACGCACTTTCACCAAAAAGAGAAAGGAAATATCATATGGATCATAACAATTTCACTTGAAAATTAATGTTTCTCTCTTAAAATATTGAGAAAAATCTATGCAACCAGTACTTCTTATCTGGAAATGCATAGCAAATGTCATCACACCTATAGTTTATGTGTCTGCTGGATGAAGTTAAATCCACTGTCCTACATTAGAACTACTACTCTGAAAAATGTGTTGTGTTCATTATACACAGAAGGAAAACTCATGTCAGTCTGCATGTTGAACAACTTCAGATGGCCAATTGAAAACACTGATGAGTGAAGTATGACAGAAATACTTCCTTTCAAAGTAGAAATGTCTTCAGAGAAATTTTCCAAGGCATGGGAACCTAAATTTTCCTATACTTAGAAAATGTCTCTTTTCAATGTTATCCAATGTTATCACAGAATCACAGAATTTTAGGGTTTGGAAGGGACCTTCAGAGATCATCTAGTCCAACCCCCCTGCCAAAGCAGGCTCCCCAGACCAGGTTGCATGGGTGCCCAGATGGGTATAGAACATCTCCAGACAGTGTACACAGAAATATACATCAGTACACAGAAATGGGATCCTGATGCAGGGTTCAGTAAGAGCAAAGGTATATAAGTAAAATATAATTTGCTTATATTGAATCATTGTGATCAATCCAGCTGTATTTATCAAAAAGAAAAACAAACAAACAAACATTTTTTCTATATTTTGAATGCAACAATGTGAAAAATGAATATTTATTCTGCCAGTAATATTTATTTCAACACATTCCAGGTTCTTCCAACTCCCTATTGTTTGTTTCTTTCTTCTTTCTTCTTTTTTTTTTTTTTCAAAGACAAATGACATTGAAAACTCTCCATCCAGAAATGTTTGATCACAGTGAACACCTATCTGTCTACACTTTAGCATTTTTTGATATGTTTTGATCTGCCAGCTACAGAGATGATTTTATACATAGTCACAATTTTCTTTGAGGCATGGGAAAATCATCAGCTGTTATGTAGAAACACATTATCACATCTCATTTCAGCTTTTGAAGACAAATTAAGTGCTTCATTTTCTCAGTTCTCAAATTCGAAGTGACAGGGCTAGATTGATACAGCTTGTGTGCCAGGAGGGGATTGAAACAAAAGGTGAAACATACATATTCATAGTAATATTTCTCAATGCTAGAAGCTGACATCCAAGGAGACATGGCTAGCTTAGCTGCTTCTGCCAGGAGATCTTTCCAACCCTAAATCACTTTGATGGAGAGGACCTAAGAACAGATGAGGTATTCAATTACACCAGTTTTGTTGTCAGAACTTAAAGACAGGTTCTACAGACAAAATCTACATTTTGGGTAGCTGGAAGTGGTCATATTTATAAAGACTGAACTTCAGGCACAGCAGAACACAGGGCTACAACCTGAGGAGAAAAGGGTTACTCTGTGTTTGTTCCAGTGTAAGTAAAGAAAGCACTAGGAAAATTCCTGCCTTACTGAGATTTATTCTTATAGTATTCAGAACATCAAAGTTAAAACTGAGCTGATGTAGGATCAGAGCATTTTCAGCAAGACAGGCTGTATTTTCCACTCTCCCAAACACATCCTTAATAAAGATGTATAGTGGGAGTAAACTCATAATTTATTCCTTGGCCCCAAGGGAACAAATAGGAGCTGATTTTTAGAGAAATCACAAAATTACCAAATTTTCTGAAGTTTTCTTTGGACACAACAGAAAAATTACTGAGATTTTTAAGGAGAATACTGAACTAAGAATAGTAAATAAAATGAATAATTGCTCCTTTATTTTCTGTGTGAGTTGTTTGAGTTGGCTAACTGACAGCTGTAAATGAGCAGGCAGGTAAAACTTTAAACTTACATTTGAATTGTGTAAGATTTCAAGCAGATAACAGAAAAATCACATAGAATGTATTCTGGAATAAGGTAATTAGTAGTGGAGGTTAGAAGGAATTCTACAGAATCCTAGGGGCCAAGGCTGTGTGACTCAAACAAGAAGTATGAAGTATGAATATTAGAAAAAATGATTATCATGACAAGACAGAAAAAAATAAGATCAAGTATGTCTCCCATCTGGAATCCCTTCAGGTTTTCCTTCCATCAGAATATTTAGCTTTTGGATGGATAAGGACACTGAGACCTGCATTATCCTTCCATATAATGGCCACGAAGTCACCCCATGACCACAGGAGAGAGCAGTGCTCTTCCCATCTGCCCCAAAAGCTCCCTCCTTCTCTCAATGTTCAGGTACGAATACTGAACCCTGAGTTCTTTCACAGTAAGAGTTAAGGAGAATATGCCATGATGCTCATCCATTCATGTGAGCAGGAAGATCATTTGAGACAACAAGAAGGCAA
The DNA here is from genome assembly GCA_023055505.1 of Callipepla californica brunnescens. NCBI lineage: Eukaryota > Metazoa > Chordata > Aves > Galliformes > Odontophoridae > Callipepla > Callipepla californica. The sequence continues at coordinate 33,497,338 of JALIRH010000003.1, read as the reverse complement.
GGGAGGCAGGGCAAGCCATTTATCTGACTACTTGCTCTGATAGATTGTGTATTTAATAATTTGGTAGGAGGAATGTAGTGGTTAGCCAGCCAAAAGCACTAATGCTTTGGATGAAGCTATACATCTAAAATGAAAAGTGCATTTCATCTTAAAGAAAATTCATGATTGCTTAACACCATAAATAAAGATTTGTTTTGTGTTTTTAGTTCAAACACAGCTGTTTTAAGAAGCACTTAGAAACACTGTAGCCACTATTATCTGATTTCTATTAGCATTCCTGAATTATTGTCACTATCTACAGAGAATGGAAGAAAAAATCAGTAATTAAAGAGAATTGTTCAAACCCTTCAGTAGACCTAAAAATTAACTGGAAGATGTACATAGAAAATTTAAAGGCAAATACAGACAGACACAGAAGTGTGTAACAAATGAGTCTTGCTGCGGGAGTGCAAGGAAGTCATTTGGTACAACCCAGGAATGTGATGGAGGTGGGTCTCACAGAAGTAGGTAAGCTGGAAGGTAAGGATGTGCAAATATAAACTGCTCAGACAGTCTAGAGAAATCAGCGTGATTGCAAGTTTCTTCCATGCTTTTACTGTAAAAACACAACAACAACAAAACACATACCACAAACCTTTTTTGCTTCCCAGAGAGAAAAAAAAAAAAAAAGCAGAACAGGTTTTTCAGTGAAAAAATTGTTTATTTTGTAGCAAAAGATACCCGCACTTAGTGAATGGACAAAAAGCAAAAGCCAGAAGGGAAACTGATACAAAATAAAGTCTACTTAAACTAAAACATCTATTTTCTTCATTGCAACCTTGAGCAGGACACCAGAGGAAAAAGAAGAGAGAAATGCATAAAATCTGATAGTAGTGAAGAACATGGCTACAGGAGTGCAACTTTTAGCTCAGCTGAGACAGTAAAGATAACTGAAGAGGGAGAAGGAGCTCCTTGGTTCACCTTCTATATGATCTTTATTGTTTACTCTTAGTCTCTAAGACGATGACCTTTTCTTGCACCAAAGCAAGCAGCAGCTATCAGATTTTTGCCCGCAGTTTATTCTGGGCAAAGCTCTCAGAAGCTCTTGCTGAAGTGCAAGGTGGCTCTGTGTAGAGGGAAAACATTAGGAAAAATTCCTGGTAGGCTAGTATAGAGGTTTGTTGCAAAAGAGGAGATATTTCTTCCCCACCTTGCTGCAGCAACTGCAAGTAAATGTTTTTGAACAGTCCAGTCAACTGATTAAATATAAATTGCATCTTTTTACTAGCAGTATCCGGTGTAATTCTAGATTTCTCTGCACTCTTGCAGGAGAAAGGCGTCAGGAATGACAGTGATGTGATTGTCAAGATCTTTTCTTATATCAACAAATATTCTTTAGACTTTTCAATGTTTTTCCTCAGTGTGAAGGGACAAAGATGAAGAAGATGGAGATTGGCAATCAGAGAAGATGCCTGTGTAAATAAACTGCTGTAATGCCTGACACTAGTTAAGACCTATGCTGTCTGTCAGGAAGAGCAAGAAAAGCATGAAAAATGACTTCTCTTTTCACCCATATGGGTGATCCATGCAGTCTGAAACTGAAACACACCAATTTCACATAGTGTTGAGAATCTTCTGCAACTGCCACCTCTGCTGTTTGTAAACACATGAAACATTTAAACATCATTTTATGGGTGGGCATCCTTAGAGTGTCTCTCTGAGTTCAAGACACCCATTTATGTTTTCACTATACTGCTGGCAGGACCCTTGAAACATGTAAAATAAAGTTACTGGCAAATACATGGCATGCTCTGCTTGTTAGTAATACATACAGATATAAGCATATGAAAAATATGATGTGGGTGATCTCACTTCATTACCTTTGTTTTGAAAGGAGCCTGTGCCATACTCTGAGTGATACAGTGATGCACAAGCACTATAAACTGGGGGAGAAGGAGGGAAAATATTTTCCTTCTGCAGTCACACAGTGTGTCAGATACGAAATGCATGTTGTAGTTGATGAGCAGCTGCAGGCAGTAGATTTGACACAACATATAGGATTTCACTGGAATCATTGTGCTTCAGCTTTTCTAGACATTGATATAAATAGCTCAGATGAATGAAAGTTGTTCTATCTTTACTTAAATAAAGAAGAAATGAAATGACTGAAGTTTGGCAGAACTTCCATGTCAACAGATTGCATGCTGAAACTCCTTTTTTTTTTATTATTATTTTACTCAAATATTTAAATTTAAACTGTATTAAGTATTTTGGTAATTTTCTTTTAATGTCACTTACCCAAAATCTCAGTCTTGGTTGCAGTAGCACAAGAACAGTTTTTGTGACTTTCATGAAATTAAGACAGTAGCTTTCAGGAATTTGAAATGATACCCATTTTCATTTTCTAGAAAAGAATCTGAACCACTGTTCCAAAACGATGCTCACAATCTCTGTACTTTACTTTCAAGTAGCTGAAAATACAGTTCATGAAAGCTGACCAAAAAATTCCATCGTATAAACTACACTGCATGATCTCCATTAGCAGCTAGTGATTGTGGGGGTCTTTTAGTAGGAAAAGCTGCGTATAGAGCTATTTTGTAGCCTTGGGATGTGATTCAAATGGGCAACCTGGTTGAAAATGAACTGGCCTATGAGAAGGGAACAAAAGCTCCAGAAACAGACTACAAGTGGTGTTGTGGGCACATTAATCACGGTCCCCCCTCCCAGCCTCTGCATTCCATCAATTCAGAGCAGTCTTAAAAAATGATTGTCTAAGAAAAATGTCCAAATGGCATAAATTGAAAATTCATATATATCATTGAACAATAATAAATTCAAAATACATCTCTTTGCTAAACATCTGCATCTGGAAGACACATGGAGCTGCAAGAAGAGCTGGCTGCTTCTACTGGAGTAACTGGGTGAGACTATTTAAGAAATATAGGTACATTAAAAAATATCACTTCCTAAACCCAACATCCTTAATATATGCCCTGGGGTACACATGTAAACAGCTTCATGAGAAACCTGCTTGTTGTGTCTGCGAAGTAGTTGACTGAAATTCCTCTGGCTTAATAACAACTCTTGAAAGGTCACTGTAAAATCCTGCTGTGAGGATACGCACATCCTCACATGCACACACCCTGAGTTTTTGCATTTTCAGAGCTGTCACATCTCACATATTCACAATGAGGCACACTGCCTCAGTGCCCTTCTCAGCCCCTGGTGCTATGCCAGCTGGCCAGGAATTCACACCATCCCTCTGCCTTCTCTGACAAAGGGCTGGGAAGGGGGCTGCCCCTCTGCTCTGCAGGCACTTGTCAGGAGGTTTGGGATATCAAAACTGCGTCTCTTTGCATAGCTTGCTGTAATCCATCCCTTTTCACTGTATTGACTTTGCTGTGAAGCCTGAAGAAGCATTCTGGGTGCTTTGCTGATTACATGGAAACCATAATTATCTACTTCATGCAGGGCATCAGTCTTCATTGTGTAACGTCTGCCTTAAAAAAAATTAAAAGAAATATTGAAATCAATCATTGTAGTTTTCATTTCTGCTCTCTTCAAATATCTTTCTCCTTTTGGCACTACAAAAACATTCTTTAATACAGAAACTTAGCATTTGGATTTTATGTTGTTTAGAAGAATTCAAGATTGCTTCCAAGCCCCAAAGTTACATTTTTTATTTCATTGTTTTTCACTATCATTAATGGCAGTCACTAGACTAACAACACTGCATATGAATTCTTTTGAGATATGCTACATTAATTCTATTACTACCTTGATTTAAGAGAATTGCTATTTCACTGAAATATTTCATCTTATTTTTCAGAACAAACGTATCCTCTTTATGCTCTTATAAAATCCAGTTTTCAGTTTTAAATGTAATGCAAATTGAAACACTTCTGTATATAAAAAATAAGATACCAAAATTACAAATAGTATTCTGAGTAATTTTGAATAACAAATTGTTATTACCTTTCAGAGAGGACAAAAAATATGCCAAATTTTTTCCCCTATGAAAATTAAATTTGGAAATTCAGACAAATGCAGCATGAGAAATTCAAAGTATGGTTTGATGAAAAAATCCCATCCATCTCTGCATGGAAGTAAACACCTGTTAGCATCACAAACACTTAGTCATTGTGACTGTAACATATCATACTACAAATCAAGTCACAGCAAGGCTTCTTTCAAATCTATTTCCAGGTTTTACTGCTCTGGCATTGCCTTTCTTTTAAAGCCCAGATGAAATGCATTCCCATAGAATACAATCTCATTATCTAATCTTGTGCAATTAGTTCCTCAGCTAAATGTGATTATCCTAATTGAGTAAAAAATAGGCAGTGACAGAAAGGTGTGCTTGTGGATGAGGAGGAAAGACTCAGCCTGGCCAATGCTCTCCCATTCACTCCCCTGACTGCTATGCTGCAGATGTTCTATCAGCATCACCCTGGGTAGGAGGCTTGGAACACTGTTAGAACTGCACTTGATGCAGACTTTAATATTCATCTGCAGTATATTTGATGCTGGTATACTACATTTTGAATATGCTGCCATCACATTGCCCAGGACAGATTACTTATTTTAGATCCTTTTATCTACTCCGGTAAGTATGAATGTGCATCTCATCCATCCATCCATCAGCCCATCCATCCGCATATACATATATAGCAAGCGAGACACAAACTCTCAAGTGCAAACAAATGCATGCATACACACTCTATCCCTCCAGCTCTCCTTCAATTATAAAACGATAATTATATTTGCTGGCAGTGGGTGGTCTGCAGGATAAACATAGAATATATCTGCATATAAAGCATCTTTGAGTCATTGATCCATATGAGTCATTTAATTGAGAGGTACAGTGGCATGTGAGAAGATGTAGGCAACATTTTATAACAGACATATTTGGTATATATTTATGTATCTAAAGTCACTACTCTGGGAAAATAACAAGAAAAATGTCCCTATATATAGAGAGAAAATAATAAAGCTGGAAATACTAAGCAGCATAAAAGAGAGTTATCATAAACATACCTGAAGGAAGAAAGGTAAGTACTATACCACAAGACTTCTGAAAAGGCAGCAGATGCAATTAACAGCAAAAGACTGTAGAAAATCGTTAGCTGTGTGCACTTTCTGAAGAAGAGAGATGTGGGGGAACAGAAGAGTAAAGAGTTTGCAGAAATAAAATGGCTATACACTTCAGTGGGGGACATCTGCAGATTGGCTTGTGCAGAGATGGGACACAGTCCAGACCAGCATCAGGAGGAGTGATGGAGGGGACAGGCAGTGAGTGTGAGCCCCTTCTGCAGCATCTGTCCTCATCAGTCCCTGGGGTGAAAATGAGGGCAGGAGATGGTGCAGCTTGCTGTGGGAGAGAACTGGGGTACTGTGTGTGGTGTGAGGAGAAAGATGGGGACAGGAAGCTGAGGAATACTGAAAGAGATAGCGAGAAGAAAAGAGTAAAGAAAAAAGGTGAAAGAGAGAGGAGCAGCATCATCAGAACCCCCCATGAGATGACTTAGTTAGATGTTGAGGAGAGCTGACAGAAGTGAGGAGGTGGGAAGGTGTGCAGAAGACATGCAGATAGGCAGTCCCTTGTAGAAACTGTCATCCCTTGAATGCTGGCTTCCAGCTTAAGTGGGAGGAGTTCATGTTTGGGACCATTGCCTTCATTTTATTTTTTTCAAAAATATTTTATTACATAAGAATAGTGTTTCATATATTTCAGGCCATTTGATAGGAACTTTTATCTCCTCCTGACAACCAGCAGACAGAAATCAGTGGAAAGAAGTTAATCTGATTTGCATCACCCCTGAGAGCTATAATGAAAAGTAAACCTGAGATCTCAGCACTTTCTTGTTGTTCTTGCTTTTTTTTTTCTTTTTTTTTTAATTATTCCTGGAAATTTGTGAGAAAAAAGTTGATTCCATGCATGTTAATTGGAAAGAGAACTTTTTGCAATGTAGTATGGGCTACATCAGCATGTATGTTTAAGGAACCAATGTTTCCTCTGTAAATGTAACTACAGAAATCTGTAAGCACCTTCAGACAGGCCCGAATGCTTGGAGGAAGGGAATACAGCTGTCAGTGAATTGAATTACTGAAAAATATCAAGCTGTTGTAAAATGGAAGGGAAATTTTAGATGCTTATGTCTTCTGCTCTAATAACTATTGAAGACCAAATCATTGCTGGAAGGAATGAACCAGGGCACAGAACAAAAAAATTATGATGTTGTTAGGATCAATTATATGTTCTTCTTTGGAATATTTATCTCATTCTCATTTTATCTCAGAAAAGGATATGACAACACTAAAAGAGGTTCACAAACAGACAGAATACAATATTAGAATTACAGACTAACTGCTACATGGAAGAAAATTGAAGTTTTGTTTCATTTTGAGAGAAAATGAGTAAGATGAGATACCATATAAAGATCTGTTATAAAACAGATGTAGAGCGGCAACTGCCATACTAGTCTCATCCTGAGAAGTAAAACAATTAAGCAACTAAAGCAAACACATCTACTTAAGCTACAAGATGAATAAACTCTGCTAACAAATCTGAAGACTGATTAATTAAAGCATTGCAAATATGCCTAAAGTTTTGACATATATTGGTTTTTTCTTATATTTGCAAGCCCATAGTCTATGATCTGGGTGATAGCAGTGCCACTCGCTTTACTAATATTTCATGCATTACTTCATGTAGGGATCAAACTGCATTCCTATACAGATCTGAAAAGTAAATGTTGCCATGGCAATGACACTATCCTTCACTCTCTTCCTCTTTCCTTTTTAAACTTCTTAGTGTTTCCTCCAAGATGTTTCTTGCATATTAAATACTTTCCCCTCCTAGTGGTCCAAATGAATACTGTCCTTCAGTTCTCTCTTCAAAAGATTTAGAAGTTTCTTTTCTTCAGTTTACTTCCTACTGGTGACTTTGGACACACTACTCACTCTGGTTTTCATGATGACAATCCTAATCCCTGCTCAGAACAAGCCAGTAGTTCTCTGTAAAAGGCAGAAAAGAATTCAAAAGTGCACCTTTCTGCACAAATAATATTGCTTTCTATTTTAATTTTATATATTTATTTTTTATCATCTGCTGGTAGAGGATACAGAGTTCAGCTGGTTTGGGAAAGTACTTTAAATTTGGCTGTGTACATTTCCCATTTGTTGGAGAATTCTGAAACTGGGAAAATTTTAACCACAGCTGAGCTAGAGTTTGGATCACTGGTTTCAATGATTTTATCACTTTTTTATGGTACAACCATTGTGCCAGGCTTGCTCATACCTCTACAAAATCCAGGCTGTGGTGAATGCCAAAACTATTAATACAGCATTTGGAAGTGGCTGCATCTGCAACACTGAGGCTTTCTTGTTCATATCTTAGAAAACTTTTCAGAATGTCTCTCCCTTTGGAGCAGAGTCTTTCTGGAGTGTTAACTTGATTTCCAAATTGGCTTCCTTCCATAAGCAGCTTGTGTAACTCTACATTTAAAGAAAATCAGTCTCCCAGATTGCTCCTTAAGGCAAAGTACTTACCCATCTACCACTTGCTTTGTAAAGAACTGTAAATATACCACATAAATGGTGAATAATGCACATGGGATTTACTAATGGCTTTTGCTCCAACTATCTGATCTGTTATCAGTAAGAAATATGAAACTTTTCAGAAATACAGTTTGATTTATTTCAATGTAGTCAATTATTTAAATAAATAATATGAAATATTGATCTTTATTCTTTCGTAGTAAAGTCAGATTTTCCACTGTTTTCACCAAGAATAGCTGGAGTGAGGGAAAAATCTAATAATGTTGGATGCCTCCTTCATAACCCAAATGATCAGTATTTCAAGGTCAAGTATCACACCTCTTTTCTACATCAGATGCAAAAGATAGTAAATTAGAAACATTTCTCTCTTTGTTAAATAAACAAGAAAGTAAGTTAGATTTAAACACACATACAGATATTCCTTTACTGATTTATGTATTTCAACTGAGGGTTAAACTAAGGGATTATAACTCTCACTAGAAAAAATTCAGGCAGGAACAACATGACATGTAAAACAAAAACAACACTCTCATTTCAGTCCTGGTAAGAGCTCTTCATCACAGCTCACACAACAGCCGCCTGGAGCCCGACTCAGCTACAAGCCCAAAGCTGCTATACTTTTACTTGACAGTTGGTCCTTAATGAATGCAGTGACTAATGAAGGGTACTTGATTCTGGTTTAAGTTCGGAGGAATTTTAAGCTGCACAAAAGGAAAAGTACAATAAATCTCTTTTCAATGATTCCGTACAAAAAAATTCTCTGTACTTTTCAGCTCCAAGTACACCCAGGTCTCTCCAGACACTGTTCTGATTCTTTGTCATAACATTTTTGATCCCTCTGTTTGTCCGAAGGACCTTGCTCTCCTTCCAAAGTCTCTAAGTATTACTTCATTATTTTCTTTCTTAGCCCTTTGTTTCTTTCTTAGGCCTTTGTCTTATGGATTTGAAAATCAGCCTAATAAATTCTTTTAAAAATGCTTATTTTTCACATGCTTATTTTCCTGTATTTTCTGTTAATGTAACGCTGTAAGAATACTTTCAAATGAGACAGCTGTATGTACTCTGAAAGCTAAAACCAAAGACTTTTTCTGAAAACTTCCTAAAGAATGATTATGGGTATGATTATGGGTGGTGATGAGTTGGAATGTGACAGGTTAATGCCATTCTGGAATTGGGCTTCAAAGCGAAGAAGCTGCAGTGATCACAAAAGTTATTCAGAAAATTCCTTCTTCATGATGTTTTCCCTTCCTTTCCTTACCTTATATTTAGAAGCCCCAAGCAGCCACCATTTTTTCAGCAGCTGGAGATAGAAGGAGTTGGTTAGAAGCTTGGAATAACTGATTCCTCTGCTATCAGAGGCAATCCTGGCTCGAAATGCAATACCTTTATTTGAAAAATCTGGCAGTTTATTTCAGTTAAATAGGAAAATAAACCATACAATGGCTATGGTTGCTTTCAATAATAAAGAAACTGGATATAACAATATTGGAAGTTTTTTTCTACTCCTTTGCATTTTGAAAACCTGGTTCTTTAGATTTTGAATATTTTTAGCCTGATTTTGAACTGTTAGAAAGTGGCAAAAGAAAAATCTTTGATTGATTCATGTCATGGGACATAAAAGGTTGTGGTTTAACGTGCTTAATTTTAATTAGAGGTGGCACTTAAAACCATGAATTCAGCTATTTGTAGTGAATTCCTAAGGGAGACTGAAGTGCTGTGAAATGGGGAAGGAAATACATGGGATCCTTCTGCTACCTCTGTTCCTTGGAAAAAGGACATGTCACGTCTCATAAATAGTTCAATAAAAGCATCAGCTTATTGCAGGGTGGCACATGATGATGAAATCACACAGCACTCAAGTTGTATTTGCTCCCATGAAGGAATAGTAAGAAGAAAATCTTTTGTTGACACACTAAACTGTGCAGTGGATTTCCGGTTACCAAATGTTACTGAACAGGAAAAAAAAAAAAACCTCTCTCTACCTTTTATTTTAATACTACAAATCCCGAAGGGTAGCATAATGAATGTTCTGTTTCCAAAGTGTGGTCAGAATGTTATCTTCAAATTTCCAAACCACACACAACTGCTCAACTGCTGTAGGCTGGCAGAAACAACCCTGGAGTGTTTTGCTTGTTTCTTTGTTTGTGTGTGTGTGTAGGGGTGTGTGTGTGTGTGGGGGCGGGGGGGGGGGGGGGGGGAGGGGTGCAGCTGTATGTGTATAAAAGAAATAGGTAGGGAGGATGAACAGAGGCTCTGGCTGTGGGATGAGAAGTCCTGGCAATGTGTTGACAGAAGGAGGAGAGGAGTTTGTGCATGAGTAACACCAGCTGCAGACCCTGACACTGCTGGCAGCCTTCAGTGAGTAGCTCTGCACCACAGGTGTGATTAAGAAGTCAAGTTCCAGAAAATCCATTTCTTATCAATTTGAACAATTTGGGGGCTTGGCCTTCATTCAGTTATGCACAATGCAATACAAATGTGTAGTTATATATCATATTGATAACTATCTCACTTATTAACTTCATTTGATACTCATTAGTTTTATTTCATCAGAAAAAAATAAGCAAAAAGTCAAATGGATGTAGGAAGCAATGATGTTTACTGCAGGCTGTGAACTATAGCCACTCTGTTGCCAAAAAAGCAGATGATCAATTGAATGTATAAAATTTCCTTTCTCAGTCTGTCAACAATAGAAATAATTTTCAGCACAAAATCCATTTTCACAGACATTTTACAGTCATGATTCAAAACCTTCTAAAGTGGTTATGGTCAAGTTCTACAACTGACCAGCAGCAGACACTTGAAAACAAAAACCTGACTTTAAATCACTTAAAAGGCTGTAGTCGAGAGAAGGCATGTGACCATTAGATTTATTCTCTGTTCTAGCACTTACACATACAAGCAGTAACATCTTCAGATTAAAAATCCTATATTTTTTCATCTTCCGATTTGTCTGTAAGAAGCCAAGAATTTAAAACATAAATGCCATATTTACCACATTTTACAGTGTTTTATTTTCAAAACACAGAATAAAATGAGTCCATCCTATCCTTTCTTATGCATCCACTGCCATCCAGCAGCTAACATTCTAAGACTTACCTTCTACATAGAAGAAAAAATCAGTACTTTTCTAACGTCTCTGAAACTTAGATGGTTTCAGCAAGATTTCCAGGCCCTCCTTTGGGGCCACTGAACAAATCATTTGTCTTACTCTTGTCCTTCAGTTTTTTCAATTTTCCAGACAGAAGTTCTCACCTCATGGTGTATCAAAGGATGCTGTTGTGATTCAGCCCCTCCTGTATGCCAGGTTGGGCAAACCTGGTGGTGGATGGCTAGACCCTACTTGACCTGACTGCCAACCAAGCTGCCAGCGCCAGCCCAGAAAGTGATAGCAAGGAGCAGCACTGCCAGAGCACACAGAGCATAGCCCAGGGAATATGCCTTTTTATGCAGCTTTGCAACAAGATGATAATATGTTGATTTCAGTGACGGCATATTATAGCAAAATTAGCCTCTACGCTGGCTGTATTACTGAAGTTTAGTACTGGAAAAAACTCATTTTCGATATCAATTTTTAAAAAATATCTCAAACATTTGTTCAATATACTCTCGGTTAAAAAATAAATAAAATAATAAAAAAAAGAGTGGTTTTTGTAGTGTTTATTTATTTTAACGATCATAACTGAGATATTAAACCAGCATCCTTGTTACATATGTTTCCAAAAGATCTTCTATTTGTGGATTAATCTTTGACAGGTAGTTTTCTTTTGTGATAACATCTCACTCCCCTGCTTGACAAGTCAAGATTAAGAAGAAAATATGAGAAAAGAAAGGAAAACCTAAAGAACAGTAGTCAAGACATAGCTCTACTCTCAATGGAAGGGCTTGTGTTTTACCTTTAGTCTTAACCTGAGCAAGTTAAATTTCTAGAGAACAGAAAACTAAGATTTTTAGAAGAATTTATGGATAGTTTTGAAGTACTCAGGGCACACAACCGAAATCCATTTCCCAAAATAGAGCAGTTCCTATTTAACCTATTTCTGGAGCTTTCAAGGTGCCAAAACTGCCTATTTGCTGCTCCCTCTTGTGAGTTCAATAAATTGTGCATTCCACAGAGTTTCAAACAACAGAAAACAGATTTTCAGAGCCAAGAAAAAAAAAAGAAAGTGAAGCCTACTACTAGGCATTGCTATTACAAACCATCAGTGTCTGCTCTGAGTCATGTTTTAATTCCAGCTTAATTTGAAATCAATACTAAAAATCATGTGGGAACGCTGTATTGAAATAGGTTGGTTTTGCTTGCAAATTTTACCTTAAAATCCAAGCTGATCCAAACAGTAATTTCCTCTTTTTTGTTTTTTTTCCTTTTCCTTTTCCTTTTCCTTTTCCTTCTTTTTCTTGTGATGAAAATGTTTAATTTTAGGTCAGATATTGTTTTGAAAAGAAGACTGCATCTTGTTGTAGTCTTTAACGCTAAAGACTTTCCATTGATTCTGTAGGGATTGCTGTCAGTATTCAATCTCCATCACAATCAAGTCAATACTAATTTTGTGCATAGACCTCAACAGGTATGAAACTGTAAAAGCCTGACACATTACACAATATCTTCATTTCTTTTTGCTTGCAATTGTTGTAAAAATCAGCTTTTGCTTAGATTAGTTTGCCTTAGATTTGCAGCACTCAATTCTGACTCAACTTGAAGATAGGAGTCTGGGCACACACAGAGGCAGAGGGGCAGGCAGTGAGGCTCAGCTGTACCCCAGCCTGACCCTAGGGGACTGGCTAATAGAGCAGCCCTGACATCAAACCTAACAAAACTCTGAGCCATGCAAGAAAGGAGGCAGAAAAAATAAACCAAAGAGAAGCAAACTTTCCAGTCCAAATTTTGCATAGCTAAAACAGATTCCACTGGAACTGCTGTTCACTGAAATGAGAACTTATAAAAATTGAAAGCCAACTTCCAGACTTTTTCTTTGTGGAGCAGATGAGAAAGCTCCATTGTGGTTGCACAGAAGAAATATCAAACCTGTGAATTATGACAATGAAAGATAAATGACTGTCTCAGAAGCAGTGCTATCCCACCAATGAATGTACAATGCTACTACAGTGCTGCTCTTCTGAAGAGATTAATATATTTTATTCCAGATGTTTAAAACGTTTGAAAAATAAAATTCCATTCCAGCTGTGTTACATTACAGTTATTCTCTTTAAGAAAATTTCAAGCAGGAAAAAAAAAATTAATTCAATCTCAGCATCATTATGGATGTACTTACACACTAAACGAAACATAAATGCAAGGAACTCTTACAAATAGACCTAAAAATCATGATTATGACTTAAATGAAGTAGAAAGGTTCTAAAATTTCACAGCTGAGACTGCATCTGCACAGTCATTTATTGCATGGATACATTTTAATTTTCTTTCTAAAACAGGAGTAATTAGTGTTATGGAGAACATATGCAGTTATTAATCAGACAACTGTTTTATTGCAAGCACCAAAGCTTCAGCTAGTCTATGACAGCCTCTTTAAAACTAGATTTATTTCAGGCTTACGATTACTGCCTTTTGACTGAAGAGAGGAAAACAAGTGGAAAAGTTTGCTTGCTAGAAATACAGAGTGTGACAGAATTCAAAGTGTCTGGACATTTTCTGAGAGGGCAGATGGGATTTCTACATGTTATCACTATTTTCTTGGGAGAAACATTAAAAAAGATGTTGTGTTGATCCTGAATACAAGCTTCAAATAATTATTAGTGGATAGATGCTGTTTTGGAAATCAGGTGCATTTCTTTAACACATTTGGAAAACAGAATTTCCAGATCACATTTGTACAGATTACTTGCCCAGCTGAAAGTGTAATCTGGTAGGTCCAGAAAGAAAGGCTTTTTCCTTTTCCCTGCTCTTCATTTATCACAAAAAGAAAGCTGAAAAAACACTGTTTTTTTAAATACACAAAGCTTTTTGTTTAGAGTAGCTTATTCTCTTAACGACATATGCATACTTCTCTATGAAGTAACCCATACAGTACTTCACTTTGTAAAAAAAAAAACAATGCTAAAAAGCATTGGTAGACAAATTTTGATGGGAAAGATGTCAGTGTAACAACATTACTTACTGCATTATTTATAATAGCAAATTCTAGACATGTCGTTATTTTTGCTTACTTTCATATGAGCACTTCCTCTCAGCTGACTCCTATGTCAAATGTCTGATACTCAAAACTCCTTGATAATTTGTGAATGTTTTTTTTTCAATTAGATTTTCTTTCCTAGATAAAAAAAATAATTGACATATATTATTATTATTCACAGCCTTGATTAAGTGTTTACTCTATAATAAATAAATATAAATACAACAACAAATACAAAATGTATTATTTCCCAGCTTATGCTGCATAAGAATCAATGTTAATTGATTGTCCCAACCTGCTTCCTGCCATGCAGTTACTGGGTTAACTGTGTGAGCAATGTGAGCAATGATGAATTGTAATGGGAAAAATAGTGCTGTTCGTCTCCTTCTGTATCTCTAGCAAGCAACTTTTCCCACTGGGCTGATTTTCTAACACTCTAAACACACTTCTGAAAATAACCTCAAAAAAACCAAACCAAACCAAAACAAAAAAACTAGGATTGCTGTAATAGGTGTTACTGCATCCACAGATTTTCATTACGATTCTTGTTCAGAGAAGTCCTCTAGTTAGCATGTTCAGGTGTGCTAAAGGTATCCTGTTGTGAATGAGAGATGCTACCTCAGCCAGCACCTGGAAACCTAGCTCCCACAGATGCCTATGTACTACACCACATGGCTGTGGCATCACTCAGCTGCAGCATCCTGCAGCTGGAAAGAAAAGATACAATGAAGAAGGAGTTTTTAGGAGAACACCAACTGACTCCCTGCACTTGAATGACTGACAATGATACAACAATGACATTCCTTAGGCAGAGAACAGCTGTGGAGTCCTTTGCAGTAATGAGAGTACCTTCCTCCTGCCCCACCATTTATTCACTCTTTCAAATGGCAGCTGCAGCCTGCAAAAGCCAAACTTGCTAAACCCAATGGGTTTTTCTGGAACAGTGATTTCTCCCGTGTGCAACTTTATTGTTAACATCTTACTGAAGATCCTGATGATTTTGTGGTCCCTTGGGCAAACCAGGAGGCGTTGTGTGAGCAGGATCTATTTCTTCACAATTGGAAGGATAGTCTCACAGCACCTAATGTCCCAAAGGACTGTACAACATTGCCTTCAGATAGAGCAAGCCTATTGAGGTATCCCTTTAATTGAAATCTATTCAGCCAGAAACACATCTGGACTGGCACCAAGCAGTTATCCTCAGAGACATACAATCACTTTCGTGTTTTCCTTTGAATCTATGCTGTGATTTCTGACACTGACTCCAATTTTCCCACATACAGGCACTGAAGTTTGCCAGACAGGCAGCTGGTGTGAATAATTATTTGTGTGGAAATACAAACAAATTCTGCTCAATTCATTTTGTATGTTTGCTTTTCTTTGATCTTTTGCTATATATTATGTTACACCAGTCAACATTTAAGTCTCTTTGGTTACTGAAGGAGTACATTGTGTGTTCATTGTTTAAGTTTTCATAAAAGTCTCAGTAAAAACTCATAGTGAAAAAAAAATCTGTAACATCAAATAGTAAATTGAAATGCAAATGAGCAATTTTCAGTTGAAGCAATATTTAAAACTAAGTGACATACTAATTAATAAAGGGATACCAGAAGAGAGAATGGTACCAAAATCTCCAGATAGGATAGAAAGAGCTAGACATTCTTAGGCATTATAAAAAACATGTGTTACTGGGTGACTGTAACAGTTCATCTGCTCCAAGGCGACTGATAAAAAATCAGTCCTGTGTCACATCTGTTGTAGCACAGCAGTGACTAAAGAGATAATATTATGTCAGAGAATAAGAGACTTGAAAATAAAACGTGGACACGTGGGACCATCTCACTGCTGCCTTATCCAGGATTAATGCTGCCCCCCATGTTGCAGCAGAGAACTAAGACAGTGACAGTTAGATGGAAGAAGAGCATCAAGGTGTAAAATGCAGGAACAATTACTATGGTAAAGACTGCAATTTAAGATTTCTTTTTATATAACCCAATTGAATTTACGTTTCTAGGACTGAATTTCAGAGATAAGAGGGGAACTGCAGTGACACCCCAGCTTTCAGGAGAAAGCAGTCTCTCTTCCTGATTAGCATCTCAGCATCCCACTGCCCTCCTTCGCTGCTGTGTCTCCAAGCAAATGAGTCACAGAGAAAATCTCAGGCAGTAACAATGCTTTAGTGAAGAAAGTATTCCTTTTTTCCCAATCTACATCCTTTCCTTCTGCTCTCTTCCAACAGTGCCTTTGATTCTCAGTTAGAAAATGCAAGGACTCAGGTTCAGATGATGTTAAGGTTTGAAATTTTGTAATATTTAACTGCAACTGGAAAGGATACAAAAAATATGCATGTTTTCCAATGGATCATAAGGGAAAAATATTTGTTACGTACTGCTATCTGAGACCTTGCATCGGATTGAAGGCAGGAAGGAGAGGAAAGCTTTGTTTTGAAACATATTTATTTTCCTTTCCATGCTGTCTTCCACCTGGGACACATGTATGATGCAGAGTACATACACAGAGTCAGTGGGAGGTGACAGCAATCATTATTTTGTTCTTAGAATCAGCGGCATAAAAATCATGAAAAACACGTAATACATTCAGGCTCCAAGGCAGGCTTTTTAATCTAGAAAGAAGAAAATGTCAATTAAATGAAAGTGCAGCTAATGTTTTGTTTCTCAACTTGCAAATGATCTTACAAAATTTGTTGCCATCCTTGTTGGCTTAAAGATTGGATAAAGAATGAAAAATATCTACAATGTTATTATGACCTGTATCAGATATAAGTGTTGAATATCTCATCACTGATGTATCCAGGTAAAGAAGATCTCTTCATTAACCAGAGATACAGAAATCTAATTGCACAAAAATGGGATGAGAAATTCAATGAAATTTCTAATGTGATATTTTATTTTATACATATTGTATTTTTAATAAGGCAATTCACATAACCAAATTGTTCAACAGTATTAAATAGCTACCATTAGCATAGAAAGTGGCTCTAAGAATAAATCTAAAATTTAGAAGTAATTAAAACACTGATACTTCTATATAAAGTAATTTAAAACTCAGTTTTCTAGCATTTGGTTTCTATTTTCCAACTCCTATCCTAAAAATACTTGGAAAAAGTCTTGCTATTTCAAGAGGCAGCGGTACAAAGCAGTACTTCCAATTATGAGGGAAAAACATTTTTTTTGAATATTAAAATTAATAGATATTATTAAATTTGAGATAACAGAATGGCTAAGACTGGAAAGGACTCTTGGAGGTCACCTAGTCCCATCCTTGCTCAAGCAAGCTATCCAGGCCCTTGTCCAACTTATGAAGAGTTGCAAAACATCTCTGGGCACCCTGTGCCAGAATGTTACAGGAATCTAGAGCATTGACAACCCAGAACAGTCATTTTTAATTTATGAAATCCTATTGAATCACAAACCCAGATAGTGTGACAAAATTCATAGCACTGTTTCTGGCATTTTTTTCTTTTATTCGGTTTACAGTGACTGATTGCTATTTTCTGAACAACTGTAATCATATATGAAGATATATGAAGTTATTTTCACTCAGGTGTACATCTCCATAGTGTATTGGCTCATTGCAAACAAAACAAGTGTAAAATAAAATTATTCGTAGGTATAAAAGACCCATTTAGCAATGATCAGTCTGGAAACAAGATCTTGGAGTGATATTTTCTGTCAGTAAGCAAATATGGGCTTGGATGGATTTCCAATAGAGTGGAGGCATTTTGTAAAAGAATGGGCGATATGATAATAGAATTTATTTTCTTGTTACTGGTTCTTATTATCTTCCTCTCGCTTCACTGTTCTGAATTATTCCCTTCTATATAATTTTATAGTCATGATAACTAAAAACATACATTTCAGTATTTAATATTTTTGATATTGAAAAAGAATTTATTTCAACACTCAGAAAACTAACAACACTTCTAAGCTTATGCATGCCTTTCTCTACTCTTTGCAGCCTCTTCAATAGCATAACTGTGCAATTTGAACTACTTGGTTTCAGCAGTATATATATACTTATTTTGCTTCTTGATTTACTTGTTGGGATTTTGTATTCTTTATTTATTTCCATATTTGTCTAATGAATGTCCAGTTTAACAAATATGTATTTTTGGTTTAAATGCAGTTTGATAATATGCAATTGAACTTCAAGTCCTCGGTGAATTTATGTGCTTTGAAATGAACTTCAACACTTAGTTTTTCTAGCTGCTATTCATGACCTACTGCGTTCTAACATTTTTCACTTCCACTACCACTTTATTTAACTTGGTCCTCTGCTGTCTCATCCTTCCCCAAGGAAGACGGAAGGTGACATGTCATTAAATAAGCACAACAGGAGCAGATCAGAGTTAATTCCCTCCCACTTACCTTCCATTCTTCTGCAGTTGCTCTGCTCAGAGCTAGATAAATGGGACAGAAAGGTGGGAAGATATGAAATTACTTTTTGAAGTGTCATCACTAGTATGCTTCAGACTACATAATTATTACCATCTCAATTGCTCTTTTAGTGGGTAAGTAGAACTCCCTAACAAAGAGAATGAGGATGACATGTTTTCCTGAAGAGTTAGTGAAGACTAAAATTCAGATGTAGTTGCTGTGAAAATAACATATACACATACAATACGAACCTGGTTCCTAATAGATGCCAGTTGAAAGAATATTTGCATTATGTACTCATACAAGGTATAGCTAGAGAGATCACTCCTTCATTATAATCTATAGTATTGCTTTTCTTCTCATGAAATATATCAATGCCAAGAAGCCCTTGTTAACTTTATGCAGATAACTGATTTTTGGGTAGTCACCCTAATTTGTTCAAAATAGTAACCAGTTCATCCTTCTCCACCCCCAGAATCTTTGATACAGTTTCCAAACAGATGGCTGAACTGAAGGAGACTGAGTTCACACAGAATAATTAATTGAGAGCAAAAATGGAACAGGCACCAGATCCCCCTAGAACGTTTATGATCACATCAGTGTATAAACCAAAGTTATTGAGAGTAGTTTTCTAAAGGATTATTATTGTTTTAACTCTGGATTCTTCCTCTTATCAACAAGTGTACTCGAAATACACATTCCCCAAAAAAAAACAGATACACAGACATTAAGGTCAGCAGGTGCCATTAGCTTGACTCTCTTGACTGTCTACTGTAAGCCACAGAATATTCATGTGCTGCCTCTGGATCAAGCTCAATAGTTGTTTTTGCCTAAATCATGCATTTTGGAGAGGTGTATATAACCATAAATGTAAATTCAGCACTAAATGATGTTGTTGATTAAATTTATGAGTCTTTCATCTCCTGAGACTGAATTTAGACTCAGACTCTGAAATAAGAAATGAAACAAATAAATTCATTTAAAAATCACCTATCAGAAGCTGTAGAGAGTGGCATGGATGACATTCCAGCAGGATGGTGTACAACTCTCAAGACTTTAGAGTTAGTGTACCATTACCTTTAATTGACTAGCAAACATAAGAAAAAAGATGTACAAATCAGCTGACGTATCTCCAAGTTATTTTATAGGAGCAAGGTTTACTTTGCAGAAAGAAAATCCATTACTATCAGTATTGCTGGACAGAACTCTGGAAACTAATTTTTCAGTTCAGCAGTGAAAATGAGATAAAAGTGAAAATTAATAGTAGATAGAGGTTAATTCTTTTGGTGTACATAATGGTGGAATCTACACCATTTTGGTTACTATGAAACAGTGCTATACTGGCACCCAGGTGGATTATTTCCTTCTTTCTTTTCCTTTACAGGGATAAATTATGTAGCTTTAGTTTCATTCTCATTGTTGCATAGTGACAATTTTTATAGGCAAAAGTGCTTTATTAAACATTACCAAATAGCATTGTTGCTGTATTCTTTAAAAATATATATATATCATCAAAAATATTGCAATAACTCAAAATAAAAGAGTTCCATCTTCATGGGAAAATGTTTCTGTTACTCAGGATCTTCAAAACGCTCCCATTTTTCCTGCATATATGTTTCCAACCATTAGTAGAGAACTGAAATTTTTTGGTTTTTAGGTGATTGTTCGTGAGCAGTTACATTGGTAGTCTGAGGCACTTAGTTAATGTGATACTGACCACACATCAAGCACCGTACCCTTCCAGGAAAAGACTGGGGCCCATGAACAAAAAAATGAGGTGCTCTCCTGGTGTTGAAATGCAGTAGCACTGTTGGAATTGAGACAGCATTAATGATCAGAAAAAAAGGCAGGAATGTTTAAAAGATATAGTTGATTGATAAATGAGGCTTGTTTTGTTTTTTTTTTGTTTTGACATTGTTTTACAGTTGTACTGTATGTGATGAATGAGAACTATAACAAATGGAAATTGTCTTTAGTAAGATAATTTTGCCCAATTCTGTCAGCTAATCAGAATGCAAGGGGAAGTTCTTGGTTCACAGTAGGGTGCTGCTTGCACTTGATAAATTTCCCTCCCTGGTAAAAACTGAGGAAAATATTTCCAAATGCATCTTTTGGTACTTTTCTAACAATGCTGAAATTCTTTTGTTTTCATTCTTTGCTCCAGATACTTTCCAAGACAATTCCTGTTTTATTCTGGAGTACAAATACCTACATAGATTTTTTTTACAGGTAGACAGTGTGATGACAGTAATGTGACATAATTTGGCTGCTTCAGATAGAATTCTCAGCCTTGCATAAGAACATCCATGCCTTTTAAAACATCTGTGCAATGGTTCAGTTTAGTGTCAGTGATCAAGAGTCCCTAGACAGGCTGAAAATTACAGTCTGCATTAGCTGGCTACAGTGGATGGGAAAAATACCACTTCTATCATTTAGCACATCATTATTTCAGTGCTTTGAATTATTTTGCAAAAAAGAGCAACGAGACTTGCAAAAGACCATTTTCTCAGTTTGTATGTTTGATCAAGCCCTTTTCTTTTTCTTCACCCCCCCCCCCCCCCCAGAAGTCACAATTTACTCGGGGGGGGGGGGGGGGGGGGGGGTGGGTTGGGAAAAAAAAAAAAAAAAAATCACTAGAGAACTTTCATTCTTTCCCCACTCATAATTTATAGCTATTATCCTTCCTTAGGAAAGCAGTCTTAAATATTTTCTGCTTTCAGCTGCACATAATTTAACCTGAACATGTAGTAAAGGAATAAAAATAATAAGATTCAGGGGAAGCTACTTATTGTTTACATTCTCTACCTTCTCTGGGACTCATGGTTTCTCTAGACTGGTTTTACCTCACCTTTGATCTCAGAGATTCTTTTTGTAAAAGGGCTTTTAAAGTCACAAATTTGAGTGCTGCCACCTTCTTACTGGCACTAGATCAGTGAGGAAAGATAGAAGCAGAATAGAAACAGTTCTAGAAAGCTACAGCTTCTGAAAGACAAGAAACAAATTTTGTGTACTACATGTAAACTCAATGGTGCTTTACAAAGGCATACTACAAGGTATACTACTCCATTTTGAACCTTGCTGAACCTGTAATACGCCAGAGCTGTTCCTTCAGTAAAAGGTTTCAATAATATATCTGAGCTCTCTCATGTTTGCATCTGCATCACAAGCTTTCATATCCTTGGATGGTATTGCAATAATAATTCACATATAAGCAATTATTCTTATTTGTCATTTTTATGTCATCCTGGTATGCCAGAAAAAATAAAGTTTATCAGCCTCAAACTCCATCTAAATATTAGAAAAGTAGAACAGTAGATGAGTATACCTTAAAAGGGTACTGTAATATACTATCATACGTATGCAAATACATACCTGAGTTCTGCAAAACAAGAAATTTTTGCTGATTCTATTCTTAAGTCTGACCTATGTAAAATTGACTGCTTTGTGGAAGCTGTAAGAAGTGTTTAATCCCCAGATTGTTTAAACTTCTTTTTTAAATATAGCTTTGAATTTCATTCAGTTTCAGTAAGAAAACATTCAGCAGTTCACTTAGGTGAATTCATAAACCACATAAATCCGTAAGATTTTTGTTTTGCTTGTTCTCAAAATTCCATCATGTTGAATCATAGAATGGCTTAGGTTGTAAGGGACTTTGAGGACCATCTAGCTCCTACCCCCTGCCATGGGAAGGGCTGCCTCCTAGAACACTTTCAGGAATGGGACAGTTACTGCTCTGGGCAGCCCACTCCTGTGCAGCATCTGATGATTACCATTAAGCCCTAACTGCTGGAAGAACTTGTCTGTTTGTATGTCTTTGCTTTTATACACTTTTCTCCCCCGTTTTCTGAAATTAAGCTCCAGATTACCAACATCGAAACAACACCACTAACCTACTGTTGGTCCAAAAAACATCTGAGGTCAATATTGTAATTTGAATATCAGTTTGTTTAACTGAAGATTTGAAATCAGAACATTTTGAAATGTATTTATGTCTGCTTACTTATGTTCAAGAAAAGGAGAAAATTCTAACTGTAAGTTATTAAATTTGACAGAAAACTTTGATACCTCACTGCTACAAGTACAACACTACCCAATTTTTTCCATATTTCACCCTGTTAAAAACAAACAAAACAAAAAAAAACTAAACACCACATAACTATTTCACTGCAGAAAGTGCTGGAGGCAGGTCATATGAGTTAACCTGTCAGAGAGAAAGTTGGCATTCAGTAAGCAGACAGCAGACTACCACAGCTGGCATGCTCTTTGTTCTTTGCCTAAGTGCTTGTTCTGCAGATGTAGGAAGAAATGTAATAACAAACCAGCAAGTTACTGCATCCTGAAGTCAAGAAATGTTTCTGTTTAAAAACTGATCACACTGATGCTCATACCTACGCATACAGAAATATATAACATGCATGAACGCTCACAGAAAGTTCTGAATTTGATGGCTCTGTATTTTTAAGTGAAAAGCTTTCTGGCAGGACATTTCTGACCAGTTGAAATAATACAAGAGGCTCTGTGATTCATTCTGCCACCTGCATTTTAGCAGAGCTCATGTCTGACAATTTTTGGCATGACTTTGCACTTGTATTTTCTTGATAGATAAGGGACATCTGACAGGAGAAGTGCATGCTATTAGGTTGCATTGTAGATTCTGTTAAATTTACTATACCATTAGAATTGTCTTTATGCTTTCAAATTAGGAGTTTTATGACACATTTACAACATAGCCAGGGTTTAAATCATCTGTATAATTAGAAATGTAGTAAATGCATCTATCACAAGTATCATCTGACATGTAGAAAACTGTTTGGTACCATAGTTGTAGGAAAACTTCCACCACGTAGTTGTAAGGCTGTCAATTCTTAACCAAATATAACAGTCCAAATCCCCTAGCAGAAGCAGAGAAATTTTCCATCATTTCCATCAAGTCTGGGATATAAAAATCCTCAGTGTGCAGGTTTCTCAGTTATTTCAAGGGGTAAGAATAAACTCACTGTACATTCAAGAAGATAGATAAAAATCATACCTGGTATTTAGACAAAAAATTAGTTCAATGCCTCCAGCTGGAATTTGAACTACTATTTTAGAATAATAGAGAAAGGAAAAGGTTTATTATTATTTTTATTTCTATTATTAGTATTATTATAGGAAAATGATAAGGAATAAAGACTTTAAAAGGCTTACTTGTGAGAGATGTTTTCTCATACTTACCTCATCCAACTCAGGCTCTGCAAAAGCCACGACACATTCAGGGAAACGATTCCCAGTGCAGCATACACAGTTGCTAAAATCTTGTGTAATTAAGTAGTCTCCAAATGTGACTCTGCTGATTTCATTATACACACAATACAATATTTTCATAATGACTTAGGAATTGAGTATTATTAATATCTTCGAATGATTCCACAGCAGTACAAGAGTTAAAACCTATAAAATCTCTCTGCAAAACTTCAGCTGTTTTTGGCTCTTAGTTCAGCAGACATTAAACATCATAAAACAGTGTAGGATTGTTCCCACCTTAAAATCCAACATAACTATATATTTATTTTCTTATTTAAAGAATAATAAACACACACATATGTTTGCAATCACCAGTATTTTTTTTTTCTGGGTGGGGTGGGGGGGAGGGGTGACGAGGGGTGTGGGGAGAAGGTTTCCATTTCTCTACTGATGCTGGCTGATACTGCAACAAGGAAAAGCAATGAGTGGGAGTCCGCTCACCTACCATTGGTCCAGATTTCCTGTCATGGTCCATTGCTAAACAATTTAGTTTTGATTTTTCAGTTCAAAGATTGTGTGAGGTCAATCCTCAGAGCTGCTGTTTATTCAAAGCTCTCATCCTGCCAAATACAGCTACATAAAACTTAATCCCACCAAGAAAAAAAAGACATACATCTCCCAGATTTCAAAAATCTTACACTGCTAAACAGCAGACTAGCAATCCCCCATGCTCCCCAATAGAATTTAAAGGTGGGTGAGTTCTGTTAGGTAAAGCTGAAGTTTATCTTTTGACTCATAGTTTAGATAGGTATCAATATCACTGAGAACTCTTACTTCAGTTAGAAACTCAAAGCTCATGCAATTCTATTCATGTTCTTACGCACAAAGTTAATGAGACAGAAAGTTCCCTACCTTCTTTGCAAACAACAAAAATACCTGCCAGCAAACAAATATTTACTTCCCCCCCCCCCCCCCCCCCCCCCCTTCCAGGAAGCATTTTTTCCTGTTACTGAAATCAATTTTCTTTGTTAATTAGAATGCATCTAATTTCACACTCTTCCAGTGTGTATCAGACACTGCTGAAATTTACAGCACAGGTAATATCATGTGTTCTTCTGGGCTTAGAAGGCAGACACCAAAGATACACATTAGCTGAGGCCATCCTTTTAAATGGAAGCCTAATGACGTGTTCACCTCCGCTCAGCTAGAACTTCCTGAATGAATTTGAACATGACCTGGCTAAAAAAAGAGCCTTAGGCAGAGCTGAATTAAGCAGCCACCAGGTTTTGTAAAAGTGAAAGATTTCTGTCAGATGCATTTTTTTTTTCCTGTGGCCTTTTGAGATTAGACATTTCTGAATAAACCATAAGGAAAGATTCAAAGGCATTTTTACACAGGTGAAGAGATGGCTTTACTTGGTCTCTATTTTTACTCAGTCAGAAATACAGAAAAAAATGAGTTTTGCCCCAGGTATCATTGCAGCCCCTGTCATTCATTCACAGTAAATAGCCTGTAGAAATTTGATACACTTTCAAAACAAATAAAAAAATATAAAGCTTTTTTTTTTTAATTAAACATTTTGTATATGGTAAAGTCCAAAATACTGCTGAAAGACACTCATGTCTTTTAGCTCATATCCCAGTTGTGGACTAGAAAGACCCCAGCTAAGGCAAGCGAGGCTTTTTTCTCCAGAAAGTGAAAAAATACAGCATATAGATCTGACAGAAGATTAAGACCACTATGCTTCCAAAGTTACACTGTAAGGCGTGAAGTTAACAGAACAAAAAATACCAACGGGTATCATTAGCTGAGATAGTTTATAGATGGTGTAGTTAGGAAGATTATCACGATAGAAAAGAGACAATTAGAACAAAGAGAAATGCTCACCCATGTCCTAGGCTCACAAAAGGAAACTCAAGACAGCAATCTCCAGAAAAAGATCCTTCACCAGTGCTGGTCAGCCCTTAAATGGGATCAAGGAGAGGTGGAGCCAGATTCCATCTCTTCCGGTCACACAGGTGAATTACCTTCACCTGTGGTCCTGCAGCTGTCTTAGTGCTCACCTCAGGTTTCAATCAGCAGTTCAAGCTGTGATTAAATAGTTCCCATACATATGCCATAAAGAATAAATTTATATTCATGGTAATGGAAAGGAATAATTGCTTTCTCAATAAATTATTTCTCTGTAGATATCTTTATGAGGAACATGCTGACATCAATAATTTAATCTTTCATATGCTTTCTAGTATTCCATAGTGTCTAGTTACATGGTAGACCATGAAATTAAGTTACTGCTAGACACATAAGGAAAAGCATGTGATTATAGAATAAAGTGAACCATCACAGCAGCTTTCTGATAATGTAGACTTAGACTTGGTCACAATTGGAGACTTGGATTTTGTTTTATTTGTGAATGGTTGCAATTAATGTAATGCAGGTACAGCATAATTGCTTCTAAACCAGATGCAAGGACTGAATGTAAAATCTCTAGTTTGAAAAAACGTGTGTTATAACATCCTAAGATATTAAATATGAATTCCCTATAAGCATTACTTAAAACTCTTATATAAACCTCTGCACACATATCAGTGTTTGGCTGGGGAGGAACAAACAACTATACGAAGTGCCTTGTGCATTACTGACTTTTATCAACGTGGGATAAATATAATAATAGATTTAAAAATCCCTTCTTTCCTCCCTTAGATTCTCTGCCACATTCTGTAGTATTTCTACAGTTGATGATCTAGCTGAAGCAAGTATAGCAAAATAAAAGAAAAAATAAATACCACTGCAGTGTTTTAGCGTACAATTGGAAACCTTGGAAGGGCAAGAAGGAAAGTTAAAAACAATAGAGAAAAAGAAAAGATAACAGTTGCTAAACTGACTGTCTTCTTCAAGGACAAAAGAAGTATTTGAAACAAAGCTTTCCCACAGGAAAACTTACATGGAAAATATGGATAATGTCTAGGAACTAATCATTTTCTTCATTATTTAATATCCTAAGAATTACTTTGCTCAAAAAACCCCACAGAATGCTCATGATCAATTCATCTCACTATGTGTCTTTGCAGATTTCTTCTGTGAGATCAGCATAATTTTACAGGATAATCACTAGAAGCATAAATATGGGCATGTTTACATGAACAATTAGTAACACTGCTAGGCACATTAGATGAAGGAGCCATACTGAATGTCTTTTCAGCTTAATCTAAAGTTATTGGGTGACCCTACATAAGACATTTTTTGTCACCCAGTCTCTTATGACTAAGTTTTTCCATAAAAACAGCGGAAGTGACATTATTTATTTTGATAAGGAACATTATGACCTATGCACAAAGGCTCTGTGATGGTTAAGATGACTGCAGGACATATCTGTGCACTTGTCCCTTTGCTGCTGGCCCTTTTCAGGGAAATACTATAGGAAAATGATAAGCATTCAGCTTAGTATTTTTTGAGATATTTTTGTCTGTATTGTTTGTTTGTTTTAGTACTACTTTTTCTTTTATTATGTCTATATTCAGAGTAGTCAGAATATGTAAGTATTCAAATTAAAGAAATAAATAAGAATTTCCAATTCACTATTCAGAAAACAATGCAGATTAAATTTGATTCAGTAGCACCATGACCTAGGAAAATTAATTTACTTTATTTGACAATTTAACATAATCTTAGAACAAGCACATTTGCCTGTAATTTTTTCTAACTGTAGTCAAATGATACTCTAAAGGAAAACCTTAGGATGAGAGCTATCTCAGTTCCTGCTGAAGAAAGCTACCAAAGGAAAAAAAATATAAAAGAGGTAAATAGGGTGGGATTATTAACAAGGAGATTAACAAATGACTATTTTTCAATGTTCTTTTTGGTCCTTCAACAGATAAATGTGCTTTATTTGCTGCAGTATATGGGATAGATTTATACAGTTCCAACCAAGGTTTATGAGTGTTTTTCTAAAGATTGCATGGTTTGTTGATGAATGTAGCCTTTGTTTATATACTGAAAAAAGGAAAAAGGCTGCAATTCTATGGCAGTAGGAAAATATTGGTAAAGCTCTTTAACTCAGCTCAAAGATTGGCCATGTCATTTAAAGTACAGTGAGAGAAAATATATGAATATATTCTAAGGCAAACACTGTTTATATTTTTCAGGATCCATGGTGTCCAACAAAGATGTGACAACAGGGAGGAAGGGCCACTTGTCTGCCAGGTTGATTCATGCAGCACAGAGACAGACAGCTCACAAGAACCTGAGGTCAAGCTCTTCATGTCTACCAGAGGTATCTGAAACCCCTAACTGTGCAGGAAGCTGTTGCCATGCACATCCTTATGTGATCCCAAAACATGTACAGAATCCAGCACTAAATTACTAATTTAATCAGATGCTGCACAAGAATTTATTGTGTAAAATACTATCATAGTTAAACTCTGCTGAATTTTTGTTTCTAAGTCTTCTGAGTTTTCTTTTTGTTTGTATTATTTTTTTTCCTAAAGGAGCATGCACCTTGAAAAGACAAAGTTTCTTGCAAAAATAGATCTTTAGAATTTGCAACTGAGTTCAAAAGTTTGCTTCTGAATGAGAAAATAAGCTGATAAGATACCTAGTCACTGTTAATGAATTCTACCAGAATTAAAAAAGAAAAATTGCAAAAGCCTCTGCTCATCCAAGCGTATTGGATCTAATGTCAGATTTCTCTTTTCTGAAATAACAGTCTGATCCAAAAGGTTCACTAATACAGACTTCTTAATATCCTGCTTTGTCAAAACCATATTTTATTGGCCTCATTATTGACTTGTAGATCCATTTTAACTGAAAATCAATTTGAATATTAATCTCTGTCCTCAACAAGCTAAAAAGGCTGAGATTTCTATCCTATTTTTTCAGTGCTTCTGTATAGCTCAATAAAGATCTGTAAAAAAAAAATTCCAAATTTAACGGTGATGTCAGCAAAAGGAGGAACTGAGAATGAAATGGTTTAACAAAACTGAAGTTAAAACAGAGAATTAGAAGCCTATGTTAAAGACCTATAAACAAAAATAGCTTTAACTTAATGTTCTCTTTTGTGAAATTTATATTCTGTGATGTGCTATTTCTCTGTAGTCATCTGTTCTGTGTATTATCATGTATATATCACTTTAGAACAGAAAAAAAAGAATCATCTTGTGCTGTCTTACCAAATCTTCAAGTTGAACAAGATAGTAAGAGATGGTGAAGGATCTTTCCTTATTCATCTTAGTGGGAAGTTAATTTGTAATACTGACATTGTTTGTTTCACGAGAGAAGAAATTATGGTTAGAATTGAAATCAGTAATAAATAAGAATTAGATTACCAATAGTGGAATTCCTATTTTCTTCACATCTTTGCTACACAGTCACTTAGGCTTTTTTATGTCACAATTTCCCAAGCTGAAAATCTTATGCTTACAGTGATGTTTGCCAGGGCTCCATCATAAAAATAAGTGGAGCCATAGGGTTTATTTTCAAGCTGGTCAAAAAGTTTTTGTGCATTCCCTGCTACTAAACTACAAAATGTCTGTTCTAGATGACACAAGCTCTTGAGAAAAGAAACTTGTTGATCAAATTCCCTTGTATTAATTCTATCTAAACAAAAGAGAAAAAGTGGCCTGGAGTCCTAGACACTTTGCATGGAGTTCTTGCAAAGGAGCTTGTTTTATCAGGGAGTTTGGACTAGATGATCTCCAGAGGTTCCTTCCAACTCCTACAGTTCTCTTATACTGTGATGATGCAATAGAGACATAGTATGTCCTGAGTTGAAAGGCACCCACATCAAGTCCAGATACCACCTCCACAAAGGAGCACCCAAAATTCAAGCCCTCTGTCTGAGCGTGATGTCCAAACACCCCTTGAATTCCTGCATTTGGGGCAACGCCCACTGCCCTGGGTAGCCTGTTCCAGTGCCTGCCATCCTCTGGTGAAGAACCTTTTCCTAACACCCAACCCAATCCCCCGTGATGCAGCTCCATGCCGATCCCTTGGGTCCTGCTGCTGCCACCAGAGAGCAGAGCTCAGTACTGCTGCTTCATTCTCCGCAGGCTGCGACAAGCCTCCTCTTCTCTGGGTTGAACAAACCAAGGGACCTCAGCTGCATTTCATACATCTTTCTCTCTAGACCCTTCCCTATTTCCATAGTCCTCCTTTTGACGCTCTCTGATAGTTTTTATGTCCTTCTTACATGGTGTTGCTAAAAACTGCATACAGTAATCGAGGTAAGGCCATATCTGTGCAGAGTAGAATGGAATAATCACAGATTAGATGTCTGCATGCAACTGAACCACAGCTAGGCAAACATGATCTTAACATCTCATGAGAAACTGAGGGGCTGAGCAATAAAATATTGTTCATACTCACTGTTGTGTTTTAACTTGGCAGGCAGTTAGCCAATACAAATCTGTTCACTCACTCCTCCACAACTGAATTTGGGAGACAATTGGTGTGTATTATCAGTACTATTTTTCTCCTAAATCCAAACACAACACCATATCAACCACAATGAAGAAAATGAATTACCCCAGCTGAGAGGGGGAATACTTACACATACATGACTTAAGTTATTATGCCTTTGATTATTTAGCATGGATGAGATACTTCAAAGCATAATATGAATTTCATCAAACTTGGATTTTGGGCATAGATCTTGGAAATATGTAAGAAATATTTCTATTAAATAATGTACCTGAGGTCTCTAAATGCAATATGTCTACAGATAAAATAGGTGTGACTGGTAACATATAATGGTATTTTAAATGTGGATGTGCTCTTGTAACCAGAATTAAGTTGTACATGAAACAAGAGAAAAACCTTCTGGTGACACTTGAGATCTAAAAATTTCCTCTCTTCTTCCTTCATTCCTGATCTTATGCCCTCTTCTTACAGGAGATGTGAGATCTGAGAAGAGAGACGAAAGAACAGGAAGAATATTGCTGGCAAACAGTTGGAATTTAAAAGTCAAGAAATGTGCCAACTGAGGAGAAAACTCAAGATGAATTAGCAACCACTAAAGGGAGTATAAAGATCTAGAAGCTGGGGAATGAAGCAGCAGAAGCAAAGGTTAAAACAGTAGATCAACTGCAACTATACCTCAGCTCAGGTTTCTGTCTGGAGACTGATGCTAGAAACAAAGGGAAGGCAGGATAGGCAGGAGAGAATAGATGAAATGGATATGATCACAGCTGAGCTAGAAGAAGAAATCAAAGGCTACATATATATTGCAGGAGAAAAATAAACATGTGAGACACCATATGTTCAAGATGTCCACCTCCCTTGTAACACCTGCGTCTCCTGCTCTGCTACTAAGCAATTATATTACATTAATCAAAATAAAACAGACATAGAGAATTGTCCTGAAAAGGTGATCAGGTCTATTGCTGTTATAGCTTCAACTTCATTGGTTGGTTTAACAACTAAGTGAATATAACATATTTGGAGCGCAGTCAAAAGAAAAAGAAATAAAGAAGAGTTGACGCATCAAGGCAGACTTCTCATTTGGTTCCTCCACATCAAGTTCAGATACCCCTTCACAATATTAGACTGTCTTTTTTTTTTTTTCTTTATGGCCCTACTCAGATAAAAATGCATGATTTTTAGTGCCCAAGCCACAGTTGACTGACACTGCATTAGGCCACACGTTAAAACAAAGTACAGAATTTGTTGATTACCTGATGAGGCAGTAGGTGAATTCATCTGAATTCTTGCCACACAGCAGTTGCCACATGAGACATGAGTGCACATGTGTTGCAGAATGCTTCTGCACATGTCCTCATCATCCACTGTCTAACAGCCATTTGGCTACCACCAGGTACAAAAGGTAAAGGGCTTTCCCATAGATCTGCTTCCCTGCTAACTACTGCTGTGCACAAAAGCAAGATGAGATGATACAGAGCTCTTGTCTCTGTTATTGCCAAAAAGTACTGAAATGAAAATGACTTAACTGGGATGTGTTTGAGAACAAACCAAGTTTGCTTGGGTTAGAAATTTCAGTTGTTCCAGCTCATATCTATTGATTGAAATTAGATGTTTTGGAAAAAAATCAGTTTTTCCATTGCCTAGTTAGTAACAACTCTGTCAGATTTGCATGATAACTGAGGTGACAAAATGGTATTACCCTGCATCTTTTGAGAGTCCTTCTCCTCCTGTGTGTTTGTTTTCTTTCCAAGTTATTTCGGTACATAATGAAAGAAAAAAAAAATGCAGCTTCAACATCTATATCCCAGGCAAGATCATCCTATTTTGTTTTAGCCATTTAGTCATTCCATGCAGATACCTCGCAGCCATCAAGGTTGTTATTCCCAATGACAGGACATCAGTTTGGGCTGTGTTTTTGAAATTATATGCATTGTAAAGCTTACTTAGATAGCTACTTATGGACCAAAGTCCTATTTTTGGCTCAGTTCTGTGAGTCAGTACAAAATGCTTTTGTCTTTACAAGGATTTCCTCCAGAAGCTTTCAAAAAAAAAAAAAAAAAAAAAATTGAAAAAAAGACCATGGGCCAAATGCAACTCTCACAAATCTAACAGTTGATACAACACTGAGGGGGTAATCTGTGTCACCAAATGCATCTTGACAGGAAGTTATGTTTTTGTTGTTGTTTTTTTTTGTCTGAGAAAATCTCCTAGAGTTGAAAATAATTCTGATTTTACTACCAATTTGGTGATAAGTGCAGACCAAGCAGGCAAGGAAAGTGAAACACTCCATTTCATCCAAACAATTTTTTTTCCTATTTTTTTTTTTTTCAACAAGGATATAAGGTACATTAGCAAGGTAACGGAGAGAGCATACTGTTCACACTTGTTATTGCCTGCTTTCCGATTACCTTCCCAACACTCTTCTATACATTTTTTCTAAGCAGCAAGTCTACTGACAACTAAGAGCTAGATGGGGACTCATTAATGAGTAACAGATCTAGATTTATGATCGTTCATGGGGAAGCTTAATTTCCTCCCAAGTCTCTCCCTCACACAGCATATTGACGTTAGATGCAAGAGAAAGAGGAAACAATGTTTTTGTTTACATCTCTTATCATACCCTCTTAAAACACATGAAGATGAATCTGATATTAATTTTTCACTGAACAAAAAACAATTATGGCAAAATTCAGTTTCCTTTGCATACAGCTCAAGAAAAGAAGCAACGATTAAAACCTTATTTTTCATTTATTTATACAACATATACATCTCATATCCATTCTCATAAAAAGTAAATTTTTTTTACAGGGAGTGATGAAGTACTGGAGCACGTTCCCCAGAGTGGTTGTGGATGCCCCATCCCCGAAAGTTTTTAAGCCCAGGTTGTATGGAGTCTTGGCCAACCTGATCTAGTACTCAACCTAGCATCCAGCAACCTTGGCTGTGGCAGGGAGTTGGAACTTGACCTCCTTTGAGGTCCCTTCCAACCCAAGCCATTCTATGATGCTATGATTTCATGGTTCTATGGTAAAATCTATGGAGGTCAGTATCAATGGGAACAAGAAAAGCCTTATATCCCTACAGATATTTTAGAGTTTCCTGACATTTTTAACTGAAACTCCTTCTATAAAGACCCTTCTACATAATAAGAGCAACAAAAATGCCATTTTCTACATTTTTAGAGTCTTGAAAGACATTAGTGTACTTTAAAATAATATTTGAACTTAAAGATACAGTAGTCTGGAATCTTGAGCATCTAAGAAAATCATTGAATAATTTTTCTTTCATGTTACTTTTCCTTGTAGACCTCAACATCCAGTAAAGACCTTTGAACTATCATCAGTTAAGCTGTGATTATTGGGATACATTTGAAGAGAAGAATTACTATTGAATGCTATTAGAAATTATTCTGGCTCTGGACAACAGAACCCTTCAGTTCTCTGCCTCTTTCTTAGACTCCAGATAAATAATCTGACATCATTTTAAACTGTTCTGGCTGAGCACTTCAACAGGCACGGTGACATTTTACTAGGAAAAAAAGTATATTTGAAAGAGAGCTCCTGGGATGCCCAGCTAAAGTACAAATTCAACAAAGTATGATACCGTATAATTGCTGTAATGGAGAAACACGATAGTGGTGCAACAAAAAAGAGAAGATTGTCAATCATGTCTGAAGCATGTGAACAGAGAGTAAGCTTTGCAGCACTCATTACCACTCTATATTATACCACTCAAATACATACAGAATATTTTTTTCACTACCATTCCAAATTAAGCATGTGAAACTAATTGGTTTCTTTAGTTGGTTGACTGTTTGTTTGGATGGCAAAATTTCAACCCTAGCAGAGTTAAAGAAAAAACAGAAAATTCCACTTTTTGGCACATCACAAGTATTGATTACCATTTTGATGTTATTTTTATTAAAAGTCTAGGCATTAAATTTGAAAGAAATTTCAGAATGAGGAATTGTTTTAGACAAGACAAAAACGTTATGTTTTTGAATGTCAGAACAAAACATTAGAATACCAAAATAAGTAATCAGGTAAAAGCAATATAAACTAGCTAATTTTCCATGTCACTGAATCTAATTCCCATAAAAAAAAAAAAAAAAAAATTAGTTTGCCTATGAGTTCCAAGTGAGAAACAATTTCTTAGGCATATTAAAAACTTTGCCCCTTCCCCTCATCTCCCTTTGTCCACTTCCCCTGTTCACAATCTGAAAATAATGAGTTTGTAAAACCAAGACGTTGAACCAAGTATGAAACCTCTCTTTTCATATAAAAATCTTTTCTATAATTTCTATGTAAATATCTAATAAAGTAGAAGGGTTTAAGAACAAATACAACCTGTGAAGGCAGAAATCTAGTATAGATACTTAAGAGTACTTTTCCTTTTAAATATGAGGTAAGAAATCCAGGTGAGAAAACATATTAGTCATATTAGTTTAATCTTTATTTTCCTCAATACTCTGAAGACATTAACTATCTAAGTGGCAAGTTCTATTGAATTATGAAGCACTAAGTTTGTTATAATTTATTATTTCTGTGCATCTGTTCCATCTTATAATAGATACCAAGTCAGTAGTTGGAGAATCCCTCTGGCTCGGTTGCCAGTCCAAGTCTCTTTGTAACGTCTCAATTACTGTTAACATAACACAATAAGACTTTTGAAAATTTGGGCTGAAAATTGGTACTTTTCTTCTAGAAAGCACAGAGCACACAGCTGAAGCAAAGGGCAAATAAAGGAAAGCCTTAGCAATTCTGTGGTAGTGGGCAGCTCTGGTCTGCTGACACAATGCCTAAAAGAGAGAGTTCAACACTAATGAATTAGTTGGCATCTCCTTTGGCACCTACAGCTCTCTTCAGTCTTCAGCAAATGCACACAGCATCCCACCTTGTGTCTACAGCCCCTAGCAGAACTTTCAGTAGATTCCAAAACATCAATGCTGTGCACACACAGTGGGGATTGTCTTGTTTTGCTGCACTTCTAAGAAGTGGCAAAAAATCTGCATCACCTCTGCACCACTTTTGACATTTGAAGTGGTAAAGACTTCCATATTAGACAAAATCTTGTGCACCAACAAAATATTAAGTATTCAAGTTTCATAATTAAAAGAAAAGACCCTTAAAAATATGCTGCTACTCATGTGACAGAAGTCATGTCAATATTTAATTGGTTATATGCTTTAGTCTGCTGCTAAACATCATTTTACTTGATATTTCTCGGTTTACAGTGTGTGTGTCAGCTGTCAGCAGGAACTCATGCTGATCTGCAAACAAAAGTAGACAATCTGCTAACAAAACAGAACTGATATGTAGATTGAAAATTATTTCCTTTTCATTTAAGGCCAAATTGGCTAACCCTACACTCAAAAATGGAAGACGTGTCAGTCAACAATATCTCTCACCATCGTTTATTAGCTCAGGTCATGATCATTGTATCAAAGTGATACTGGCAATGCCTCTGTGGTTATACGTGTAATATTCATAATAATGACAAGGATTTATCATTTAAATTGAATAGTTTTAACATAATAAATTATTCATATGATCTATAGTAATAATGATATTGATATACAAGTGCCAAAATTTTCCTGCAAAGCTATTTATCTTAAACATTCCTCTCCTCAGAGGTGAAAGTATATATGTCCTATTGCTTTTTGTCTCCTCCATCATAACCAAGGAAATGCATTTTTTTAAGCATTATTGTAGAAGGAATCTTCTTACAACCTTGAACTTTCCCGTCCAACCTGATTTTTCTACAATCCTGCCATCTTTAACTGAGTAAGACTCTTCCTAATGAACCTGACAGAACACAACATAATCATATCTATCCTATGGCTGTTCTTCCATAGGCGCTTGCTTTTTCCTCATCAGAGTTGCAAAATTTTCTCAACGTATCTTCACACTTCAAATTTTAGTTTGAATCTGGAGTATCCCTTTGCAATTTCTGAAAGTTCATCCCTCTGCTTTCTCACAGAAAGTTGTAAACTACATCCCCAAATACTTCTCCTCTCTTTTACAGGAGTCAGCTCATTAAGCCTACATTTCCTATTCCTTCCAACTGGAAGTACACATACTTATGCTCTATCTTGTGCTGCCCTCCACATGTGGACTTCTGTCCTACATGGACAGAGTAAAAAAGGATTATTTAGGGGAATGCAATTGCCAAAAGCTACTTAGGGGAACATGTGTTGAGCACAGATGTGTACCTGTTTATGGGTCTGCATGGACATGCTGTGAGAAAGGACGTGCATCAGAAAACCTGCTAAGTAACAGAAAGAAAGAGGAGAAGTGGATCAGAGCCATTCAGGCTCTGGAACAACAAAAAATCTCCTGAGTAACGGGCTTTGTGCCATTTTACAAGTCCCAGCCATCTCACACTTCTTTTCTCCTCTTAATCTATTCCACGTTGGAACACTATCCAAAGCGTCTTCCCTCTTCCAACCCACGGTGGACTATCAAAACATAAACCTCAGGGGACATGCCTCCAGTTGCAGAAATGACTGCCATTTTTCTGCACAGCAAAGTAGGCAGAAGACTGTTCCCTTGAAAAAGTGAAAGATAATTATTCCCATTAAACGTACTTCTTTGTGTCATGAAGAGCCTCAGCATCATGAAGTGCACACAGTGCCACGGGAACTAGAGTGGTGCTCCTGTGAAAAGCTTCAGGCATTGCTTTTGGGATTGCGTTTCTGAAATCATAATCACTGAATGATCTCAAAGGTCAACCCCCTGCCATGGGCAGAGTCACCAACCACAAGACCAGGCTGCCCAGAGCCACATGCAGCCTTGCCTTGAATGCCTCCAGGGATTGGGCATCCACAGTCTCTCTGGGCTACCTGTTCCAGTGCATCACCACTCTCTGAGTGAAAAACTTCCTCCTAACATCTAACCTAAATCTCCCCTGTCTAAGGACAAGAAGGAATGGTTTTAAACTATCTCTATCAACCCACATAAACAGTTGTTCCCCCTCCTGTTTATACTCTCTCTTCAAGTATTGGAAGGCACAATGAGGTCTCCACAGAGCCTTCTCTTCTCCAAGCTAGACAAGCCCAGGTGACATCTGTTGCCCTTCCCCTGTCCACCAATGCTGTCACTCCACCATAGAAGGCCACCACACTGGTCAGGGAAGAGTTGCCCTTGAAGAAGCCATGCTGGCTGTTTTAGATCTCTTCATCCCTACCTCAACATGATAACTAGAAGGATCTGCTCCACAGTCTTCCCAGACACAGAGCTGAGGCTCACTGGCCTGTAGTTCCTTGGGTCATCCTTTCTCCCTTTCTTCAAAATGGAAGTAACATTTCTCCTTTTCCAGTCACCAGGGATTTCACCCAACAGACACGATTTTTCAAATATAATGGAGAACAAATTGGCAACCACATCAGCTGCCTGGGATGAAATAAACCCTTCTCACATACACCAAAGCTGCTCTGAGTGTCATAGCACACATGAAAAATTAAACCAGAGGAGTTGCTTCAGGTACACACTGCTCTGTGCCAAATTGGCACAGCATGCATAATCAAAAAAGATAGAGCTCAAAATCGGCAGCTCAGACATAAGGTGTCCTTATCCACTAGAAGCTTAAGGCAACCATGTTCTTATTGCTTCAGATACTTAAAAGGCAAAAGGAAAGACCACAGGATGCATTTCCTATTGACGTTCCAACTGATTCCAGTCTTATACCTTTTTTCCCCTCCTTGAATGTCACACTTAACTTTGTGCTTAGATACCAGTGAAAGATGTATGTATTGTTGCTCTTTATGTATTCAGTAACCACTCAAGTTCTTGACAACAAGCTCACTAAGCCTGTTTAGATATAGAGATATGAAGACACTGCTTTCACCCTTGGTGAAGGTGCATTAAGGATTTTGTGTAGAGCCTAAAAGCTAGAGGAGCATTTTTTGCAGCTTGATATCAGATATCAAATACAAGTTTTAAATAAGAATTCTCATAACAGCTGTCAAGAGAAGGCAGAAAATCTCTGTGGCAGGAAATTTGGGTACTGCTGGTACGTTTGTTTATGAGTGTGCGTTACTGAATGGGTGTGGAAACGTTTCTATTTGTTCTGTGTACTAAATACAGCTACTTTGTTCTTCTCATGAAGCCTGTTTTCCTTTTATGTCTAAACACCACCTGGAACACATCTAATCTACAATTGTGGAACAACTTGAGAAAAATCATTTTATATCTTGAAGACAAATTTCAGGACCAGGAGGTATGACTTGTCTGTACTGAGGAAAACTTTACCTAACAAGGAATTAACCTTTGGTTATAACTTATTTCATTC
Source organism: Callipepla californica brunnescens (assembly GCA_023055505.1). Classification (NCBI taxonomy): domain Eukaryota; kingdom Metazoa; phylum Chordata; class Aves; order Galliformes; family Odontophoridae; genus Callipepla; species Callipepla californica. Next base: position 33,459,342 of record JALIRH010000003.1, on the reverse strand, counting down.
TTTCATCACTCCGCTTGTGAATCTCTATGCTTTCTAATGCAACAGTTCAATTAGGGCACCAGGTACAAATACTTCTTTTGAAGCGAAGAGCTATCATTATAGTAATTGTATCCTTGGTTTTGACACTCTCATATTTGCAGTAAATAGCTTATATGAACAGTATCTACATGACATTTGGCAAAAAGCATTACAAGTCTAAGCTGCAATTATATTACATTTTCTAAAGAGGTCAGAAATATGTTCTATAAGAATGCCTCCAAACTGCTAAAAATTCTCTTGTAAACATAAATATTTTCCACTGAGTTTAAAAGTTTCTCTGAGAAATAACAAGACAGAAGTTTTACTCAACTTTTTGAAATGTAATTGATAAGGCCATGAGCATTTTTAGCTGCTGGATTTCCTGGCACCTCACTGTGCCACGTCTATAGAGACAGCCTTGGGAGGAAGAATGTAAGTTATCCAGGCAGAGAAGTGGACCTGATATAAAAGGACAGACTTAATTAACAGGGGAGATGTGACTGATTTTTGTAGTAGAATACATTATAATCAACATACTCCTGCTGAAGACTCTGTCTCATCATGTTCTAGAAGACGGTTTTCCTGGAAAAAAATATGATTAGCTAATTAAGAATAAAAAGGCTAACCTTTTTCCCTACTAAAGTGAATAGCTTTGTAATTATGAAACTCCTTCCATGTACACCTCAAGCATGAATTTTTAAAAAGCTTGAGGTAACCAAAGAAATGTTACAGGAAAATGCAAACCTTGAACCAGTCTTTACCACCTTTCCCTTGTGCTTTTGATACTGCCTATTTAAATTTAACTTGAAGGTAGTTAAATTGTTTCTCTCTGAATCTGGAGGTAATGGATTAGAATTCTACGTCTAACTCATTCAGAAGAATTAAAATTATAGAAGTATAAACTACAACAGACTGATACTGGCTGTAACTATGGAGAGGTTACCCATTATTGTTCAAATAGATGAATAATTATTTGAACTGCTTCCTGTGCCCAAACAAAGCTCAAATAGCAGGTAGAGCAAATGAAGGAGCAAACACTGAAAATGTAAAAGTGTTAACTCGTTCTGAAAACAAATAACAGCGATGTAGAGCCTTCACTATTAATGGCTCTGCCATGTGCACTTTATTAAGAGTGAAGACTGTCTTTGTTAGATAAGGTGTTATGGAAGTGTAGACATATGTCTTCATTAATGGGCTTTTTGTACAAGTCTGATAGGGAAATAAATGCACTCAGAGTGAAGCGCTGATATGTATGTGATACACAGTTGGGTGAAAGATCTTGCTGTAGCTGGAGAGAAAAGCATCTGTGGGGTGGGGGAGTTCGGGGCATTCTCTGTTGGTAGAAGGTGCTTGGATGGAGCTCTCACATGGGAGCTTTCAGCAGGAAAAGATGACACTGTAGGGCAGAAAGGGGCAAAGAAAGATGTAGCAGTTTTGGGGTACAGCTTGGGTGTGAAAGAATTTAGAGGTGTTTGGCACTGCTGTAGAAGATGCTAGAGGGCAAGTCATCCCTTTAAGAGCCACCCACATTGTACCTTCCTTGGCTTCTGACAGCATTCACAGCAACCACCATAACAGCAGCAGCTGCCACCCTTGGGAGCAAGATGATCATTTTTGTCCTCCATTCCCTCTCTTCCTGCTATAGCAAGTGCACCTTTGGTTTTGTTACTGTAGTGTTGGGAGGCAAAATGTCAGAGACACACCCTGCTACTGTAAGAAGAGAAAAGTTGGGATGACAGAGGCCAGAAGGGCAGAGGATGCTGAAAGTGCAGAAAGCCTGTGGGTCCCGCACTGAAGTGCAATCTCTTCTTGATTGATAGATATTTCTACCTAAGCAATGGCTTAGGTATAGTTTATCCTTCCCTGCAGCATGGAAGTGGGTTTCTATGAAACATTCATGCTATCACACCACTCAGGGAATAAATGCAACCTCCTCAGATCATTTGTCAACAGCAGCAAGTGCTGCTGAAAACATCGCAGGCTTTTAACATTTCTTTCCTCCCTCTAAGCCTCTGAAACACATTGTTTTCTGCCATACTCTCTGATACGATTGAGCAGAAGCAAATGAACAGCAGCATTGAATTTTTAAGTACATAGCTTCTTGGCACTAACAGCTTGAGAGGATGATTCCTCTGGAATATCTCTTGCTCAGATTAGTTATGTCTCAAGTGATTCCTCCAAGCAGTAGTCCCTGAAGTACACATGCACCTTGCTTGTGTCTTTATGCACAGCATTGGAACTGGCCAGAGACACTCCCCGGAAGTTTACAGTGGTGTCTGCAGGCAGCGTAGAGTAATTTATCCTGATAAATGACCTAAGCCAGTCAAAAACAACAACAACAACAAAAATTTAAAACCCTGAGTTGCTATGGAAAAGTCTGCTTTTCACAGGTAAGGATGCTATTTTTCAAACCAGCAAAACTATGGAAATGTATATTTAAATTGGATTGTTTTCCCTGAAGTCACGTAATCATACAAGCTCTACTGATGCTGACAAATATTAGATATAATTATCAGCCACATTTTATTTTATATCTGCTCTTCCATTTAGGTAAATGGTAACTTCCTGCTTGCTAAAAAAAAGGTGCTGCCCCTAAATTAAGTACGGAGCACTTTACAGACAACTGGGTTTTTATCTTGTGGATTCCTAGGAAGCTACAGATAAAAACTCATCTTTTTTTGCATATAATCTTAATGACACTGTGCATAAGGAGACATTAACCACTCTGTCAATGCTTTGCTAACAGAAATTGCTTTGCTGCTGCTGCTGTATGTTTCTATCTGAAGCAATGCATTTGAAAATGACTATTTGTGACCAGTCTGAAATCAGTGTTATTGATTGTCTGCTGCACAAAGGCAGCTCATGAAAGGCACGAAATTACAATGAACATAGGTCTAATTGATCAAAATTCCCTCTGTATATTGTTTGCATTAAGTCACTAAAATGAAATATACACACTACTGTAGGTATGTTTTGTTCCTATATCATTGTTTCAGACAGTCATAAACACAGAGGCTGAAGAGCAAAATTAATTTTTAATACTTAAAATTACTGTCCAAAATGTTTATAATTTGTTACAATTTTATTGTGCTTTGAAGCACAAGAAAGATATTAACTGAATTTCTTTAATGTTGAAGACTGCCATGACTTCCTAATCTTCAGCTTGTTCACTAATTCTTATTTTTCTTCATTTGATTAGAATTCCAAAAATCAAGCCTCTTCCAGCAGAAGTTTTAAATTAATAATTAATTGAAACAAACCCCAAGATGTTTTACAGTACAGTTTTGGCCGTCGTGGAATAGCAAGATAATATAGGTTACTCGGAATTGTCCTTAACACAACTGTAAATGTCAAATTAATTGTTAATGACAAAATCTCAGTGCGCAATGCAATGAAAATATTAATAGCACTATTTCAGTTTAAATGATGTTAAGGATTTCTTCATGAGTGGATTTAAAAAGAATTAATTTGAGAAGAGTTGCATTGAGTTTTCAGTAATTGTTTGAATTTTTTCTATAGCTTTTTTTTTTTTTCCTCTCCATTGATCTGAGCAAAACTTGAGTTATTTTAACGATTGACTAAAGAATGTATATGCCATTCTGGTCTTGCAAATGAACTCTTTTCTGTCTGTGTAGAGAAAACCTACTGAATGGGTTTAGAAAGAAGAAGCATCTACCATGTGGTTAACTGTGGTATGCAGGAAAATGCAGACTGAGGTACTTGTCACACCTCAAAAGGCAAATAAACAGACAGGAGTGGATTTATAACACCTTCCTGTGATAAACAGGTAATGAAAGGATTTTGCTTGCCATAAAGTGAAAAGAAATGCTGAAATACTTCAGTCATTTCTACACAAATATACAACATGAACTAATCTGTACTTTAAATTGCTTGAGCTATCTCTGATGTGAAAGGGCAGCTTCCTGGGTGAGGGAACCCCACTCTCATCACCACTGTGCCTCAGTTCTGAAAAGTGAGGACTAGAGTTGCTCTCCACCCAACCAGATGGCAGAACAGGGAGAAGGGGTAAGGTCTTTCCACAACTCCCTTTTGTCTTAGCAGGGTGACTGACAGCCACATGCTCAAAGAAAAGGGTTCACAGTGCTTCCCAGCATCTGAAAAATAGTTTCTATTTCATTTTCTGGTGACGTCTAACTGCAAGGCCTAGGATAGCATAGCTCTGACTTCAAGTATTCGGTATCATAGTATGTTAACTAGTACACAATTTGACAAATTCTTATTAGAAGCATCTTTAATCACGATCCCTATTTGTATAGCTACTCGCCATTCTCAAAGACATTTTGTTTTAGGTTTTTGTTTTGTTTTTTTTTTTGAATAGGTTAAATTCCTTCCATTTTATTTATTCATAATCTGAAATATCATTTTCTGTATAAGAAAAAGTTATCAGCAATTGTCCTCCCAAGCCACATCTTTAGTGGAAGTCAGTTACACTGTACATTTAGTACCCAAATAATCTGGGTCTGTTCATCTCAATGGCAATTCTTCATCTCCACAAAAATGTGTTATAAAGCGTGTTCTTCACCCACATCCTATACAAGTTAATAGCTCAACAATAGAAAGCAGGCTTGGGCCCTACACATGCTGTTGAGAAGATTTACACTGCACTCAGTCATCAGTGTTTTCCTCAAGGCTAAATGTTGGCACAAAGTCTTTCCAAGAAATAAGGCAGAAATTACACAGAGCCAGGTAAGAGGTGATTAAGTCAGAGAGGAAGGGGTACAGGAAGAATGATTAGGGTAAGGTCCACACAGAACTAGATATCCCCACACACTTTCCTGCTGGATGTCACTCTCAAGCACCAAGGACAGAACAATAGCTGGAAAGACACTGATATGATAATATGGGATAGAATTTGACTAAGGTCCGGGTATGATGAGTGTTCAATTGTACCATAATCTAAAATCCCAAATCACATTCCTCTCTTACAAGACAGTTAACAGGTTTATAGAGCAGTAGTGAAAAATATTGGTCTTCTACAGTATCAGAAATCTTCTACATTTCTGCAACCGATCAAATATGTTTCCTTTGATCTGTGTTTTCTTACACTTACTAAAGTTTTCTGCTTTACTATGCAGAAATCTTTTGTCCTTACATATGCATTTAAAAAGATACTTCCAAGTAGTTTAAACATTACATTCAAGCTAACTAATGAATACATCTATATTTAAAACAAAGATCTATCACTGTCATCCCAAAATAAAATAAGTAATAGCAAAACCATTAACTACTGTTAATGCTGAAACACATGAAGTTCTACAGAGGTATTCCTTGAGCAGGTGTGGTATTCCTGCTTAGGAGTCATAGCTCTGAATTAAACAGTAAGAAATACAAAAATCAGAACAACTTTAACATCATCGGTGAGTAGAGAAGAGAGTCATATGCTACACCTCCCAGGTGTTGGATAGATCCTTATCAGAACTGTCAGAATTTCTCCACAACACGATACAGACTGACTCCTGAAATTTAATTTGATTATTAAGCTGAATGCTTGCCCTTATAACTCAAAGTCTATGTGTTACTTGCATTATGGTCAGAATGAAACATGCCTCAGCTGTGAAGTGAATGTAGGTGTTGTACTTCATTTGTCCAAGTGGATAATATTTTGCCCTATGTGCCATAACTTGATGCCAATGAATGTCCTAATGCAGCCATGACTGCCTACTTCATGGCTGCAATACTATATTCTCAAATAACTTCAGAGTGTGCTTTTGCTGCAAAGCAAAGTTGGCTGTATAGCCCTTTTGCACTGGACCATTGTTTGTCCAAATGCCATGTTCACTTATTCCCTAGATTGACTGCACTGTCACATTAACTCACTCTCTCCATCAAAAGTTGGAAGGTAATTCACCACAAAGATGGATTCCAAAAGACAATGCTTCAAAAGCTGAACTCTAGACTTGGCTTCCCACAGTCCTGAACACCTCTGGAAACACTCTGGAGTCAGTATTCCATTAAACCTTGTTTCTTGCAACAGATGGCAGCACAGTGGCAGTCTAAGAAAATGACACCTGACATGGAAGCACACACAAAGCAAATACATGGAAGTGAATTCCTCCACAAGTGAAGAAAGAAAAAACAACAACAACAAAAAAAACCTGCTCACATTGACATGACATTCATCAGCAATGTTGAACATTTATGGAGGTCAGTAGATGAGAATACAACGAGGCAGTGGGTGGTGAATTTTAGCAGAGGTGACAGCTACAGTAGGTCATCTCTATTGATGTAAATTGTTAGAACTGCAAAATAAAGGCTCTTGTTCATTCCCAGGAGAGATGCATAGCCCATGATGGTGACTGCATTGAAAAAGAATGCTTGATAGGTAAGAAATTGCTCTATTAAACAACAGTACAGAGCTCTTCGCACCTGTTGCCACTTCTATAGAAATAAATAGGAAGTATTGTTTTTGGAGTGACCTATACACATATTTTTCAAATTTGATCACCTCACACAATAGTCTACTAGAAATTAGCTGCACAGATCTGAAACACTGAAAAAAAATACAAACAAATACCCTGTAAAGACCATGTATTTATACTAAGGAATGTTGGGGTTACGTAACAATGTAAAGCAATGGAAAGCTCAGTAATGACAGCAGAGTAACAAAGTATAAGGCTACAGAATCCGAGGATATACTCAAATACAGCAGCTGCAAGCACAGAAAACAAAGGAAAGATTCTCCTTACCCTTAGAAGGCCACAGATACAGAGAGATCCACCAACCCTTAAATGAGATCTGAGAAGGAGTGAATTCTGGCTTCAATCCTTTTTGTCACTCAGGTGCATTGTATGCACCTCAGCTCCCCTGGGTTGGCCCTGCCCTCCCACCAGGTGCTCAGGCTGTGACTTAGCATTTCTGCTATGTATATGTAAAATATCCTGGCATTTTTCTTTTTTCTTTTTTTTTTTTCCTACTGTATTTTTAAAAACTACTTGTATAACAGTTTTAGGCTTCTTCATTAAAGATGACTTTTCTTCAAGATGTTAAAAAATTATTCATATTGAGTACAGTTTCTTTTACTCCTGTTATTTCAATTAGCATAGGTACAGTTTCAAATACTCCTATTAATTAAGTTACCATTGATGCTGGGAAAAAGAAAAAAAAAGAAAGAAAGAAAAAAAGAAAAGAAAAGTTAATTTGAAAATATTTTATTGGAGAAGAACTGTAAATAGTTCTATTCAAAAAGCTGTTTTCCTGATTTTCTACACTCCAAGTATTTGAAGATTCATTAATTTATGCAGCTCTCTTTAATCTGTGGAACTGTCAAAACCAAGATATCTCTAAAAGAGTCACTTCTGATAATTATACCATAAATTACACCCAAAAACTGTATCTTCACCTAGCTAGTATAAAATGTAATGTTGAGGATAAAGAGTCAAAAGAGTCAAAACCCTTGGACATGACTCGTGGCTGGGCTGGTCATCACAAAAGACACAGGGAACATCCTTACTAAGCTGCTCTTGGCCCAAAATTGTGCTCATGAGTGCTTTCTTAGGATGAAACATTGTATGCAGAATAGTAAGGAAGCTAGACAGAGAAATCCACTATTTTTGAGATGCCATATGCAGGCATGGTACTGACTAAAGCCTAGCATAGCAGGAACTGTGAAAACATCATGCAAATGCTAACCAGAAATCTGAGGTTCCCTCACTCGATACTTTTCCAAGTAACTGCAGAAATAGACTCATGGTCTGATAGTTCCTTTTGTTACCTGTACAAGAGGCCTGTTTCCATTGGAATCAATTTTGATATTGTCAGATATCTGCCTCTGAAATTTGTTGGCCTTTTATTTTTATTTTTTTAAATAAAGGTGGTAATATTAGAAACAGGTATTTAAGGCATGTAAAATAGCTCTGTTTTAATTTTTCAGGAGACTGTTCCCTGGTCGGAAAAAAAAAAAAAAAAACCACAAAAAACCCCTAAATTATCCTTCTCTCCTATGAACACACTACATTTTACTTATTTAATTTTCTTTTCTTTCTCACGGGCATGAATATTGCCACACGGAAATCATTGCTAGTTTTCTCTCACAGTAATTTATACCCATTAGAAGAAAATAGGAAAGCCTGACCACTTCTCTGTCTCTTTACAGTATTGTGACCTTAAACACAGAAGTAGAAAAATTACAAGATCTACTTTCTCACCACATCTGTGACACTATTGCCAGAGGAACCTGTGGATTGTGAACAGAAACTCTCCTTTGAAGTCATGTGTTAGATGAGTTTGACTTGGCTCTGTGTGCTTCCATTCATCCCTACTGATGGAGAAGAGGTGGGCAGGACTGTCCACACCTGTCCAAGCCCATGTGGAGCCTTACCCGCAGCCACAAAGTCATGAAGTTTGGCTCCTGGCCACTCCATGAAAGGCAAATAGAGGAGGATGGTGGGAGGTAACATGCCAAGGCACCAGGTAAATTTTGAGTGACTTGGGTTCAAGGTCTGTTCCTGGCTTGCTGGGCAAACTGCTTCTGTTTAGAACAAACAGGGCTACTATTATTTGCCAACACTTACAAAAAAAATTTCAGACAAAAGGTTAAAGTTGTTTTACAGGTTACCTCAGAGATAAAATTACAGTAATTCAATGCTTTTATTTAATTTTAATTTTAATTAACTTTTTAAACAGGTAAATAGTGATAGGATAAGGCAGAAAAGTTGTAAAATAAAGGAAGGGAGATTTAGATTAGATGTCAGGAGGAAGTTTTTTATTGAGAGAGTGATGAGGTGCAGGAACAGGCTGCCCAGAATGGTTGTAGATGCTCCATCCCTGGAGGTGTTTAAGCCCAGGTTGGATGGGGTCTTGGGCAACCTGATCTAGTACTTGATCTAACGGCTGGCAACCCTGGCTGTGCCAGGGAGTTGGAACTTGACGACCTTTGAGGTTCCTTCCCGCTGAAGCCATTCTATGTCTCCCAGGGACTGTAGATCTAGCCAGTAAATATCTATTAGACATCTAGCTAGTAGAGACCTATTAGAGATCTGGCTACTATAGATCTAGTAGATCTATTGTGGATCTGAATATGAGAAAAGAGACATGGGACTGTGCAGCATATGTGATGCTGTGTATCAGAGCTTAAAAAATTATTTCACAAATATCCTTCCAATAGGATGGGGGGTCAGAATGAAAGCTATTCCATGCAGCAAAATGTTTTGTGCGCCACGTCCCCACAGCAACTGTGTATTTCAGTGAGATCAACTCCTGTTACAGTCACAGAGAAACATAATTTCATCCACCAGCTCTTCTTTCTCCTGCCCAGTGTTGATGACTGTGTTTGGATGCTCTATCATGACCGTGTGAAATATTTGGGTAACTACCTAAACTCTCCATCCATCCTGGTGTTCATTATAGAGTTTTGCTAAAACTTGCGATATTCATTATTTTTGTAAAGGCTGAGTTCCTAAAAATCATTTTATTTCTGGAAAATGTTGGCTTTTTGTTTTGTTTACAGTGGGAAATTTATTACTTGTGGTTTCTGAGTCAATCCTGAAAAGCTACAGTGAGCTGGAAGGACAGGAGGTATTTAAAAGGAGAAACCTCAGTGGTTTAAACACTTGTCCCTGAGGATACTGGATCCCCTGTGTGACTGGGTCATGTAATACCCTCTGCATGACTGGGAGGACAAAAGGGACACAGTGGTAGAGGTTGAGCAGCAGCAGTCACCTGCTGGGTGCCTGCCAAAATAGAACACATGCTGTTCACAGGGCTGAAGGCAAGAGCACAATCCTGGAATTGCATTAAAGTTGGCTTCATGTTCCTCTCTCTTTCCTCTTATTGCTAGTGTTTTTCTTCTCATTTTCTCCGTCTCTAGCTATCATTTAACCTGCCTTGGCCAGTGAGTGTGATCTTCCTGACTCTGTGCCCACTGCCACTATCCCGGTTCTAAAAGACAATGAAAAAATGGATTACACCAATAACTGGCATTTACATTTGTTTTTTCCCCCTTTATTTTTCTGTATACTTCAATAAGAGAGGAGAGTTGTAGATAACTGCCACAGCCATGAATGGCAACTGGAGGTAAGTGTGTTCACACCTCAAAGAAATCACTGAATGTTGCATTGCGAAGTGCTCATCAATCTCTTGCCATCTTGGTAGCTGTGTTATATTAAATGAACACAGCTGAATTTGATAAAACAGTCAGAAGCCCTGAGGTCAACACATCCTATATACCTTACGCTTCGGAAAATGAGTACTTCTATTCAAACTTCCTTTGGAAAAACTCCAAAGGGTTGTTAACAAATAATTTGATTTATAAAAAGAGTAACTGGTTTATTGTTGCAATACCATAGGGGTTTATTTTGACTGTATTACAGACATCTTTGATTTGTAGTAAGTGCTGTGTTGACACAGGTTTTCATACTTTTCTTTCTTCTTGCAACTATCCATTCTCTTTCTTGCTGAAGATTCCTTTTAATATTTTTGGTTGAAGGCTTTTATTACTTTAGGTACTTTCATTTTTCTGTTTGCATTGTTGTTGTGGGTTAGAGCAGTATTTTTTAAGTGAAAATATTTTCCAAAGAAAGAAGCAAAAAGCAGCAAGAAAATGTCCAGAAATGTTCAAAACCTCAAAGAAAAAAAAAAAAAAGAGGGAATGAGAAATCTAACAGCCTTTCTTTCCAGCTATTCAGGTTAAGGCCTTCTATGTTCCAAAGGATTTCAATGCTTCTAAGACTGGCTGCTTCCAAATGAAGAGATGTTAGGACTGGAATTCTCAGACTTCACTATAAAACACTATTTGGGAGACCCAGGCAGCTCCTGAGGAAGCTGAGGACTTCAGCTCTGCAAGACCCAGTCCATGCACCTGCTTGGATGACTGCAGTGCTGCCATGGTGCTGGAGTCCCACGATTTGACCCAACCCTGATGTTTCAATGAAAGACCGTGACATGCCTCCCTTGCTGTCCTGTCATTAAGAATAAGCCTCCTGAAAGGGTTTTTCTCTCCTGGCTTGCATTCAGCATGGTATGTGGGATGGGATGATTCCTGGTCATACTGCTTTCACTCTGGATGCCTCTGGAGCTGTTCTAAGGCTCAAGTCCACTTAGCATGGACACCCCAAATGCATGATCCTATTCAAAGAGGAAAAGATATTAAAGCTAGTCAAAACGGAACCTGAATTTGTAGGTAGACTCCTTCCTTATTTACATGTTTCCCTTTGCACTGTGTGTGCAAGCATGCCCAAGAAAACCACGCTCTTTGGAGGATGTATTTGCCACAAGAGGAATTCAGAAATAAGTGATCCAATTATGAAGAAGTGTGGAAATTAAATTAAAAAAAAATCCAGTGTGTTTGTTCTGTGCAAAATAGAACCTTCAGTGTGCTGTTTATTTAGTGCTGGCAACTATTACCTGCTTTATTGGTTTAATGCACAACAATCGGTCACAGGCTATTGTTTCACCAGCTGAGCCATGTGTTGAAGTGAAATTCTTAAGTCAAAAGGAAGTGTAGCAACATTACAGGGAGAACTAGGAAGGCGATTATGAGAAAAGGATAAGGAGTTGGCTTTTATGAAGGAAATTTTGAAAGAGGCACTCAGGGGATTAGCCAAAAGAAATCAAGAGTATACCAAGTTGGGTCCCCAGATGACTGTCAAAAGGAATAACGGGAAAGAGAGAGATTACCCCCTGAACTTGGAAAAGAAGGAATGAGAGTATCAAAATGTAATTCAAGGTCATGAATGACTAAGTGGCATTTAAAACGAAAGATGGACTCCTTGAAAGGCATTGTTTAAGTCTAGTGGAAGATTTAAGTATAAACAAATATACAGCAGCTGGAATTGTCACAAATGACATGAAAGTATCATGATGAAATTGCCAGAATGATTTCATTAGCAAAGAAAGATGGTTAAACCACAGGAATGAAAACAAAAGAGGAAAATCTAATCAGCATGAAAGGGACCAGTGGCCTTGAAATCAAGATTAAAAAAAATAAAAATAAAAGGAAGGGAGAATTTACAAAGCTCAGAATTGTAGGATAAACACATCACTAACATGTTTTCTCATGTTGTGCTCTGACATTTCCTTGCTTGTTAACATATGTCATCTCAGACTGGTACTTCTACTCTTATCCTAAGTAAAGGAAAAGGAGAGAGGGGCAGATGTGGGGGTATGTTCCCTGCACTGGATAATGAAAAAGAGGGTGTGGTTCCCTTCTTTCTCACACTGCTTCAGTGACACCTGGAGACTTGTGCCTTGTGTCATTCCCACATTATGTAAGGTATAGGTGGCAAAGGGCAGCCCTGTGCCTCCATGAGGGAAACCACAACAGCAGCAGCAGCAGCAGCAGCGAATAAGGTACCACATAGAGATGTGGAATGGGATACTGCTTCTGAGAGGACCTTGAGAAATGGACATACATAGGCATTCAAGGGACAAATAGCTGGTTATCACTGTTCCCTAAAATTTTGACATAGAGATTCAAAGTTTTCTTACCTGTGCATAATGTCTGGTATGGACTGTGGCAGATCAAGAAGCATATAAGCATTTTAGTGCAGACTATCAAAATTACCTGCTTAAAAGCTGGTTTTAAAATCCATCCGTTGTGTTTTATTGGATCAAAAATGCAAAACAAACTTACTTAATAATTCTTATTCAAAAACAAAATAAAAAATGTTTTTAACAATTGTCACAGTTATTTGTATAAACTTTTCAGAAATCCTGTTTTCTTCTCTTTGCTTTTTGTGTACTTCAAGGTTTCTAGGTTTTGTTATCAGGAGTAACTTTGAAAAGTAATGAGAAAGTAGTTAAGAAGCAAACATGATGTGTTTTACACTTTTGCAGAGTAAGTTGTTCAAGCAAACATTTATTTGAACAACACCAAGGGCTAGCTCTTGTTAACAAAAGATCAGCTTGGTCTGCGGTGGCTTTGATGAAGATTTAAATGTCACACCACCAGATATGGTGTTTGCATATGAACCAATCTTTTACATTTTAGTTTCTGGACTCCTGTTTTGCAGTAGGGATTTTGGAATGATGGAAATACTTGTGTATGTGAGAGACATTGCAGCTAGCACAGAGGGCTAAATCAAAAGCAGAGCTAATTCCTCTATGTGATTGCAAAATCATCACAACTGTTTTCACTAATAGCAGAGATGCAGAAGCTAGAGCAAGTTCTAAACTAACAAAAAAAAAATGATGTACTTTCTGTTTCCAAACACCTAGAGAGGTCCAGCTCGTTCCGTAATTACAGCTGGCTGTTTTGGGAAAGATGTGTGAACAAGGCATGCTAGTCTCATCACAGGTATGGTACTTGATGTTGTAAGAGTCTCAGGTACACTGAGAAAATGTAAATTTTGGACTACCTACTGTGCAACTGAAATCTTAAAAACCTCTGTTTTCTTGGTTAATAGATTAGAATATATTCAGTAACTTATAATGTATTTTTCTTATTATGAATGCAGCTTATGAGTCAACCTATTAGCATTCAGTGCTTTGAAAATTCAACCAATAAATAAATTGCTTTTCAGAATAACTATGTTAAGCTACACAAAACAACTTACCAGCTTGCATTCTTATATGAAATGGTATAAGAAGAAATCCAAAACAAAGCAGAGGTTGAACCAAAACAAACAAACAAACAAACAACCTCCCCCCCCCCCAAAAAAAAAAGAAAAATACCTTCTTAGTAAAGCTTGAACTTTTCTTCCTAGGTAGAATTGGAATTTTGAAGATTTTTTTTACAAGAGGAAAAGCTGATAGTATTTACATTTTCCATGAGAAGGGAATTTGTTAAAGGACTTCCTGTGGAAAAGTCCTTCTGAAATGTCATTAAGCCCTCTCCTGAGTGTACATACTGCAGGCTCCACCAGCTGTCTGGGCTATGTGTTTCCCACCTTAAACACTGGTAAAATCCTGAGGCCTTCTTGAGCAGGAAAGTCCACCCCTTTCCATCTCAAATGGTGTATGCAAATTGGCAAATTATCCAGCCACCAGACATACAGGTTAGACTGGTATTTTGCATCTGTCATGGCACATATTCTTATACACCAATCCATGAATATCTTTCTTTCATGTCTGCTCATTGTTGCAGAAAGAGAGCTATATTAACATAGTAATACCTTACAAGTATCAGTATTATTTTGTAATAACTTCAGAAATATTTTCAGTAATTTCAGCCAATGTCTCTTCTCTGTAAGCTACAGACAGATGCTGTGTGTCCTGACAGTAGCAGCTGAGGATTTAGAGTCCAGTTAAATTCACATGTGTCAATTGTGAACTGCTGTCAGAAAATTTTTGGTTATTCCTACAAAGTAGTGTTTGAATTGCAGTGTATAACATTCTCTGAAATTATACAGAAAAAGTTAATAGTTTACTGCTGAGCAGAATAATTCAGTGTGAAGTTTAATATTTTTCTCCCTGTTTTCTACCAGTTCATGGCACAAAAGTGAAAATGTTGAGTTACATGGATAAGCCACTGCTGCTATTTTGTGAAAAATATGCTTTCACTGATTTAATTATTTCTGACTGTAGTTTATGATTTCACTATCTTTTTAATATTTTCTAATAAGTTGGTTTTGGTTTTTTTTTGAGATAAGTATACCTTTCACATCTGATTTTCATAGTGCTTGTCATGTGCTTATTTTTCTAGTTTGCATCTGGGGCTATGATTGATGAAATATACAACTTGTCATTTTAATATTAAAACCACCATTTGTACTCAAAGGTACATCATGTTCTTTCTAGGAGAGATTCTAATCACGAAAATTCAACTGTGTTAATTGCTAAACTTGGTTTGTCTACTCTATAACTGTATTCCTGTGAAAAAAACACACAATTGCTAAGAGGGTATGGGAAGCTAATTTTTTGCGTTTAAAAACATGCTAGAAGAGGGATGATCACAGGGGAACAAATGTAGAACAGAGAAGCACACCCCTGGGGTGACAGACTGCTTTGGCCAAACATGCCTGAAGCCAGTTGGGTTCAGAGACAAGCTGGGGACTGCAGCTGGAGCTTCACCAAGCGTGGGCAAGGCACCAAAACAAGAGGGTGCTCAGACTCCTCCTCCCATTCCTACTCATAGCAGTGATTACAAGGATGCTGCCATGGAATCTTAATCATCTGTTCATGACCCAAGGGAAAACAAATACAAAATTCAGCTGAAATCCCAGTCTGGCCCAGATTTTTGTCCATGTTCGAAACTGCCCCAGAGCCATTGTCTACTTGAAAAATGGTCCTCATGTTGTTTTTTCTGGACCAAGTTCAAGAAGTAGTTTTTCCCAAAGCCATGATCTTTGCTCCATGTTGACATGAAATAGTTCTATCAGATGCAGAATATAAGGGAATAGTTTTTGGCCCTGTTTGCTTTTCTCTCTAAATATGGGCACAATGTAGTTCCTTTGGCAGGACTAATGTGGGTGGTATTAGATTTGTTTTGAGTCCCAACCATAGGACATCCTTCAGATTATTTACTCCATAAAATCTAGTTATATACATGAAGAATCATGTAGAGATCACCCTTAGTTTCCCCTTGATCTAGTCTCCTAGGAACTATATTTTGGGAAACAAGATATATTGGGATAAAATACAGCATTGTGGTAGAAAAGATAATAAATGCTACACTTGTAATGAGCATGAAAATTTTATCCAAAATTTGAGGCATGTATATTAGTATTCACTGTAATTTTTAGGTCTTGCTAAAGTCATCAACAAATTATTTCGCCTAAAAAAAATTCTGAGAAATATTTTACCAATGTGGTAGCTTCAATTGTACTTTGTAGTTATGCATTAGACACTTCAATCACTGTCAGTGGTTCTAGTTTCAAATTCTAAACTTCGATCTTATCTGCAGTTTCATGATGGTAAGTTTTCACAGTGTGAGCATAAATCACCAAAATCAATATTTTCATTTAAAATATGTTTCATAGTAAAGATTGTGAAAAAATTCACTTAAAAGATTTGCACTGCAGGGCAATGAAGGTACCTCTCATGCCATGTACTCTTTGTTTCAAACAGAAATTCTGTTCAAATACTTTCATTTATGTAAAATAAGTGACTGTGGTGACATGAAATGACTTTGTCTAGCTTGGTCCCCCTCAGATTTTTTTGCAATTTTGGTAGTCAACCTAGGGGGTGTATCTAGAGCATATGGATTTTCTGGTCATATTATGCTATATTGCTTCGCCTCAGCTCAGGCAAATGTAACTCCAATGTAGTTTTCATTCCACATACCTCTTGAAGGTTATTTCTTTGACTGCTTCTGATTCCTTTTGCTTTTCACCACAGAGAAGTGCACATTGTCTAAATATTGTTTTCCCAATAATTAAAATGAAGCAATAGATCCTCCACTAGATATATTGCTAACAATTAGTTGGCAGAAGACAGAAAAGCTGCAGACTGTATTTGCATTTATTTCTGTTTGGCTTTTTTTTTTTTTTCCTCACAAAAATAGCACCCCACAAATCATATACAAAGAGATAATGATCAGTCCATAACAAGGGCGTGTGTAATCAAACTTCCACTTTCAACCAGCACATGAGATGGAGAGCTTGGGCAGCCTTGTTTGTTTAGTAGGTTTGCCAGTAAATGTAGCTAGGATAGAATTGTGTCGACACAAACATGAGGAAAAAAACCATTAAGATAATTTTCTTGGCATTGTTATTTCTCCTGGAGGAACAGGCCTTGAAACAACTGGTTTCCAGCTTGTAGAGTCTTTTGTCCCATGAAGGGGAGTGTAAATTTTAGAGAACTGTTCCTACTGTCATTTAATGTTTTTCATAACTTTCTGTAACATATGAAAGTTACATAAATGATCCAGCAAAGTTGCAATCTGTCTGTGCCTGTGTGTTGTTAGATATACGCCTACACTCCACACACAGGCAGATGTCCTGTTAGGATTTTTCTTGCAATTATTTGCCTTGCATTTGTGATGCAAAATCTAGCTGACATTTCTTTCCCAAAGCTGCAATGTCTAGCTTTGAAACTGCACTATTTTATTGGTAAGGAAAAAGTAATTTGGACAGAAAACAAGACAAATGTGCCACTTCCTTCTATGTTGATCACTATAGATTTTTCCTTGAAATTCTGTTCCTTTATAAAATGAATCTGATTGTTCAAAATAACACCCACCTTTAATTAAAGAGTTCAATCCAACAATTTGTAGGAAGATTGCAGGTTGGAAAATGCACAAAGAAACAAAGCTCATGCTCTCTTCAGAAGGTTATTTTAAATCGAACTGACTAGTGCACTCAACTTCAGGCAATTTCCCCCAGGTTTGATCTCAGACAAACCAAGTTTCAATTACATGTTTTATACTGTAGGCAGTATTCAGACTTGAAAGGTTTTCAAAGATCAGGATGAATTGGCTACTAATATAAAAATGAAAGGTTCCTCCATAGATTTACAGGAAATCCTTCACCACTGAATGCTGTTGCCTTTTTGCGCTGATAAACTAATTTATCCTTTAGAACTGAGATTTCAACATTTAACTTTCTGTCAGATTTCCATTGGATATATAAAAATACCTTGTGTATCATTTGCCTAGTACTAAGTATGCAATTTGGAGACAAATATGCCAGTATTTTTTTGTGGTTAACCATGCATATGTATCTTTATATTAATCTATGTGTACTAATTAGACTTACATAAACACATTCCCACATAGTGTTGTGTTACTTCCATATCTTTTTACACATCACTTCAATGTGGTATAAAAAGCACAGTAAAGTGAGTTGGATGTTCACCTGCTCTGATGGCTGTCAGAGTTTACAAATCAAAATAAACTGCTCCTACACCATATGTTGTCAGTGCATACTGGTTTCCCTTCATTTATCTGTTAGTTAGGATGTATGTTGGTCTTCAAAATCTAGATAAATTCAGGTTACATCAACTGTAATGGAATCAGTGTCAGTTTTGGCCCTAGTCCCCTGTTCTAAATTAGCTTTAATCAACAGCTTGCATGCAAAATAATTTTTTGAAGTCAGCAGGTTTTTTCATTACTTTAGAGAGCTAAACTAAAGTGACTAGAACTTGGCTAACTTTTCTGATAATTTGTATTTTGGGAGATTTCTTAGCTAAAGTTATTCAATATTTGAAACTTCTGGATCTCTTTTGAGTTGCCCACACTCTTTATGTGGGAGAAGTTGAACAAGACTGAAACATTTTGCTTTCAATATTTAAATAATCTTGTAATGTAACAGATGTTTAAATTTTCAGGAGAAAACACAAATAAGTTTAAATGATTTTAAAAAAGGATAAAAACTGAAAAAGTGCTGATGAAATTATATAGCTAAAAATCTGATATCACTAAGATATTTGTTGAATAAATATATGTTGTGAATTACATTTTGATACATTTGGAAAGGACGGTTTAACAAGTATAATGTGTTAGGGAATTAATCAAGTCAAACTAAACAAAGTAACTGTAGGTAAAATAAGTGACTTAGAACAAAGCAAAAATCTGATTTAAGAGATAGAAATCCTACTAAGCACAGCCCAAAAAAAAATTATAAACAAATTATAAAAAAAAAATCACACTAGCCACATGCTAATGATAAGTAACTAGACTTAAAAGAAATAGAAGTCAAAATATGATAGAAAAAAAAATGGCATTGAGAAGTAATAGTAATTTTAAAAAAAACACAAACACCAACTAAATGATCTGAAATCAAATTCAGAGAAATGTCTGTGAAGAGATGTTTACTGCAGTAAGCAGCAACGCTGTGAGAACCCTCTAGTTGATCAGATTTCATATTAAAATCCTAGGAAATCAGCTTTCAAAGAACCATCAAACTCTTTCTTCACTCAAAGCCACTTTCAAAATTGTGATCGAAGTCCAGCACTCCTAACTTTTACATATCTATTCCATTGCTTTTAGGTAAGTTATTCTACTTTTAAATTCAAGGGTGTTTCCTGTAGATGGTTCCTGGAGCACACACAGGGAAATCAGAAACATCGGAAGAAAATTATCATTAAGTAGATGCAGTTATGGCATGCATTAGAAGTATTGGACATACTGTAGCTCAGGAGAAGATATACTTTCTTACTGGGAAGATACAGGTACATGGGACTTTGTTCTGAGTGAAATATCATTCTTTGTTGTTTCCATTGGACCACATAGTAGTGAACAAGCTTCTAGCAAACTTGATCAACAAAAAGATTTATTCTGAAACTTACATATACAGAAAGATTTACTCATACATATAATTGGAGTTATTAACTGGGAGATTTATCTTTTCATTAATGGACCGTGGAATTTCCATTCTCTTCCTTTTTAGTAACAGTCAGAATGGAATTTCATAGCATTTACTGATAGATACTACAAAGTTTAGTTTTGCTCAGTCTTTATGTAACACAGATAATATTGAGACCAAGAAAATTGAATTATTTTTTAACCATAATAAGCAATTTGCTACAGAAAAAGGAGAATAATGAATATATGAGAAACGTTGCTTGAATCTAGTGTCATGGCTGCAAAAATAATATTTTAACTGATCACGCTTGGCTTTTGTTTAAGCCTTTATCACTGCAGCTTTAGTCTCTGAGGAAATAAAACAAATCAGATATTTAATTTAAAAGAAGAATACATTTAATGTGGAATTCAAGTGATCCTCAAAGGATCAAAACTTATAAGCCAAAAAAAATCACTGTTAGACTCCCTGGCTGGATCTATGAATTTCTGATGTCTCAATTTGATTCAGTAGAATTTCACAAGTATATATATATAAATAGTTTTGGATTGATCATTTTTGGAAAGTAGCAGGGGTGTCCTTTAGAAGCCTTTTGTATTAATGGGCTATCACATAGGATGAAGATGGGTTGTTTTTCCGTGTGGGCTTTTTTTTGTGTGTGTGTTAGCATTCACAAAGAAGATTATACTTGCTGGAGTGAGTCTGACCATGGCTGGCTGCCACAGCCCTACCCAGCTGCTGTCTTGCTCCCCCTCCTCAACAGGACAGAGGCAGAAAACAGTGGGAAAGCTCATGAAGCTCATGGCCTGCAATAAAGACAAAGATTGCTTACTGATAAACTACCAATTAAAAATAGAATAAGATGGTAAGAAATCAAAACAAACTGGAAGAATTCCTTCCCCCTCCTCCCCTCTTCCCAGGCAAAACTTTTCTCCTTCATTCCTGGATCTTCTACCTCCTCTTCTCAATGAGCTTCACAGGGGAATGGGGAATGAAAGTTGTGGTCAGTCTAAAACATTTTGTCCCTGCTGTTTCTTCATCTTCATTATCTCCCCCTTTTCCAGTATGTGGTCCCACAAAGTGCAGTCCTTGAGGAATAGACCATCCCAGCCTGGGTCACCCACAGGCTGCTGATCCTTGCAGATTACCAGCCAGACTGCTCCTGCCTGGGCTCTCCATGGGCTTCAGGAAGGCACTCTGCTTCACCATGGTCTGAGTGCAGGAGAATTTCCTCTCCAATATCTGGAGTACTTCCTCCCTGTTCTTAACTGACTGTTTTGTCTACAGTATTGTGTTTCTCACATTTTTTTCCCACTCCTCTTTCACTGCATCTGCAAAGAGTTTTTCCACAGTTTCTTAAAGTACATTATCTCAGAGTCATAACCAGCTTGATGGTTGGTCTCAGTAGTGTCCTGTACTTCATTCATTGAAACAATCTCTGAGTTTGGGACAGGCCCCTGCTTCTTTTCACAGTGGCCACCCCTGCAGATCCTCCTCCCTATCCCTGCTGCCAATACCTCATCTTTGTGACAGAATCCTAGACCACCAGAAAAAGAAGCATCAAAATGTTCCTTGTCATTAAAGCCAGGTTTAAACCAAACTAAATAACTAAGCAGAAGAAGGAGACATCAATCTCAGGGAAGATGCTGAAGAAGTTGACTGAGGAAAAAAATATCATTTGCAGCTGCTTACTGTGTTCTTACACAGAGCCCTTCCCTCCAGCCCTTTCTGTAGATATTCGCAACCCTCTTACTTGGTTGTACCTGATTTGATTCCCTGCTTTCCATCCCATGCAGGCACAGCTGTAACAGAATTCTGCCAGCAGCTGCTCCCCCAGGTACTATGACCCCAGGGGACTTTCCCAGCTTTTGTTGTGCTGAAAATTTCCTGCATGCTGCCCTTCCCACTGCTGAACTCCACTCTGAGCCCCAAGACTTGTACCAACCATTGAAGGAGGGAGAACTACTTTTCTGCAAGCTATACTGAATCTAGAGTGTAGCAGTGAGGAGTGTGTAGTTATGACTACTGTTATGACACATCTGCTGTGTTTAAGAAAACATAATGTTCTACTTATAGTGAGCAAACATTTTAACTATCTAAAGGAAATAGTTCTGCTGTACCTCACATCACTGCATTTTTTAAAAACAACAATGAGAACCTAAGGTGAAGAGCATGTTCTTTCTAATGATGGAGGCTTATTTACAAAGCAATTCCTTTGGTACTCCTGATGCTGGCAGAACCCTGAGCTGGCAGCCTCAGTACAGGCTGCAGTTGTTCCAGTTCACAGCTGTGCTTCCACCAGGGACAGGTCACTTTTTTGCATTTGCAGAGCAATGTCTCAGTGCCTTTGTCCCTGACACAGCTGCACACCCATCTGTGTCACTGAGAAGTGGAGAATACAGGCTTGAAGACATTGACATTGAAAGTGAATTGGTTCTGTTAAGGATGTCTGTAACTGAAGTGTTACCTTGGAGACTTAATGCAATGGTCTCAAGAGCTTCAGCTAAAATATAAATGAAATTTCTGGAGCCTTTCTCTGCAGAAGAGCAGCAATATCCCTTGCAGTTGCACAAGTTCTCAACACTACTTACACTCTTATCTACTGACCCTATGTGATTGATTATCCCCAGTTTCTCTAAATTATGGTGATGTGAGGGCTGAAGGATAGAAGGTTTTTTCCAACTGCCCTGAATTCATATGATGAAAACCTGTTATACTATTGATTTATAAACTCTTTTGTTTTATTTTCATTAACAGTAGTAAACTATATAATACCGTGATCTCCAATGCTTTTGTAAATATCAATTGAATAGTCTCAAAAACAAGAAACAACCAATTCAATTACAATATAAACTTTGTCATTTAACTGAAAAAAAAGCAAAAAATATTTCCCCATCCTTTTTTTTAAAAAAAAAAAAAAAGAAGTAGGTGTTTTTCTAATATTAATGAAAACTGAGCTGCATGAAGTTTTAAAGATAGCTATGTTCGGACTTATGATCTTTCTAAACCACCTACAGGTAGGCTAAATTTGAATCTGAAGTTGTGCAACTAGGGTTAGCCCAATTTAATAAAACCTGCTGGAGAGGAAAAGATTGTTAGCATTGACTCAGCACCACAGTAATAAAAACATGTAACTTGGACTGAACATAGATTATGGTAAAATTTTAGAAAAATTTCATTTAAAAGAATTCCAGGAAAGTAAGCATATAGTAAGGAATTTAATAGGTAAACGCACAGAAATTCTGCTTTCACAAGTACAAAGGATAGAGAAGAAGTTCATTTAAATTCTAGCTGATTTCTTTGAAAGAAACTGCAAGACTTGATGGTGCAACATGATGATTTCCTGGGATGGAAGAGAACACATCATTTGTACAGGAAAATTCCTAAGTGATGAAGATACTATCAACCATTCCTAGTCACTGTCACCCAGCCTCAGCAAAAAGCCATTCAGAAATTCATGCATAATTTCTCTATTAAATAATATTTTTAATGATATGGAATGAATTTAACAGACTGTGGTAAAAATTGTTTCCTTTATTACACTTTTTCTATTTTATCATGTGACTTTATTTTGACAATCAGCATCTTTTGACAATTCTGGAATTTCTGTTATGGAAATATTCATATATTAAGGAATTATTTTACATTAAGCAACTCAGTGAGTATTTTCTTAACTTTGGAAAATATTGTTAATTGCACTTCATTAAAACAGTTTTCCATGTTATTTCAAAGTGCTTCTAGGCATGTTAATGGCTCTGGCTGTCATCAGTTGGCTTTACATGCCAGGAAAAGTCATCTTGTTATGCCACCTAGAGGTATTCTTACTGTCCTTGTCCTATATTGGATACAATCTAAATAATCTGTATTAGTGTGGTTTAGTTTGTCTGCTGATAGCTTACATAAAGAACAGACCAGATAATCATGACCGTATGAGTTTTAGCTGAGCCAGAAACCACAGTTCAGAAAATATTGTATTCCATTTGATATGACTGAGAATGAAGACTAGACTACCATTTAGTGTATCAACTTAAATTATAAAAGACATCAAGCACAGTTGTCATATTCTCAAATAACCAAAACACATTAACCCAAAACAGAGAAGCAAGCTGAAAATTGAGAAAGCAGGATCAGACTTTCTCTCTTATGTGAAATGACATCAATTTCAGTGAGAGAAAAAGTAACAAAAATGTTCCAAAACATCTCTCAGCCATCAAGAAAGTGAAATCTTAGGTGGCAATGAAGCCATTTTAACATCCTGAAACTTTATACGCAGTGATCCATATTATTCGGTATTTATATCAATGTTGAATTCTCTGTTAAGGCAAAATGAATGGCAGATGTTTAGTGTCCACAGTAATACACAAGAATGGAAATAAATATAATATTCAAAGAAGGACATTCTTTAAAATAAGCATACCTGGAAGTTGGCAATTTTTTCCTGAAAAGCGCGCTCCTCCCTTCCCTTCCCTTCCCTTCCCTTCCCTTCCCTTCCCTTCCCTTCCCTTCCCTTCCCTTCCCTTCCCTTCCCTTCCCTTCCCTTCCCTTCCCTTCCCTTCCCTTCCCTTCCCTTCCCTTCCCTTCCCTTCCCTTCCCTTCCCTTCCCTTCCCTTCCCTTCCCTTCCCTTCCCTTCCCTTCCCTTCCCTTCCCTTCCCTTCCCTTCCCTTCCCTTCCCTTCCCTTCCCTTCCCTTCCATAGTGTTTAGTAAATACTTTTTTCAAAATATGGAAACATTCACTGGAATGCTTTTTGAGGCATTTTGCTATTTTAATTGTGTTGGGTAATGGGAACTTTATTTTTCTTCACAGGAGGAGTATAGCAGCATTACAACATGAATACTTCTGCTTAATTTTTTAAACAAAGTCCTTTACTTGACACTATTGCCATGAGAACATTGTAACTTTTGTGACTATTCGTTCAGATAAAGGTAAGGTAAATATTTTCCCCTCAGGAGTATGCCCTGAGTTGAGATGAAAGGATCAGCCATGAAGAAGTTAAAGTTGGGAGCCATAGTTGTGTGATACAGAAAAAAATCCTGTGCTTAAGATTAATCTACATGTGTTCTTGGTTGTTTTTTAAAGGCTAAGCTTTTTCAGCTTACCTAGTTATTTTATTACATAGTATATATGTTTGTTCATACATTTTTACCAGGTATATATAATTATTTAATTTTTAACCAAAGCTTAATTTTACTTTGTTCTTTTCTATGTGCTTTTGATCTTATCTCTCCCTTTTGATTGCACAAACAGCACATGATTGGCTTTTGCTGTTCTTTGTGGACACAGAGGCAGTCAGTGTTTGTCATAAAGCCAAGACTCTTGCAGCCCATATGACACCTTGAAAAAGATAAGTTGCAGGAGTTTGCTGGCACTGCTCCTGGAGGCTGTGGAGAGGTGTTATGCTAATGACTGAACTCCGTCAGTTGAAGAAACAGTTGACCTCCAAACTTCTTTATTAAAATATTGTAGTATTTCAGCTAATATTATGTTTCCTTAATGTTCCCTAGACCTTATTTCAGTGTTGAAATCTCAATTAGGAGACACAACAACAGGATGCATGAAGTGCCCTTGCAGCAGCGTGAGGTTTCATGTCCCTGGTATTGTTCTTTGGGGGACCACATGTGGTGTGGAGGCTACAAAAGTATGGAGGGGACACCACGAAGATCTGGTGCAGGATGGGGGAGATGAATCAAAGCGAGTCCCAGGAAAAGCCCTTTAAATGTTCTAAGCATCCAGTGCAAGTAGCCAAGATGTCCATCTGCAAAGGTGGCTATATTTTGAATAAGCATGTTCAAAATCAGCAGCCGTTATATAAGGAAGATGGAAATTGCCTCTTAGGCATTACTTTCCAACTTAACTGTAATTTATAATGTTTTTGGAGCTTTATGGCTTAAAAGATATAGTGAGAATGCCACCAGTCTAATGTGGCTTGAATAACCAGGGTTAACTAAATATAAATGTCTTCAACAAAATATGGGAGGAACATGATACAAGAAAGAATGATGCATAATCTTGTTTAACATTTGATTTGTGATGTCCCTGGGTACATTTAGTGAATGCTGTCTTTTCCAGGAAGTAATTTTGAAGTTCTGAGTTGTGCAGGTGCATTTAAAAGTTTTAAAAATCAGTATGAACTTCTCTCAGATATAAAATATGTCTTTTGTTTTGTTTTTGTTTTCTTAGTGAGATTGTAAACTGTGCTTCCTGGCTATTCACCAGCCAGCTACCAGTCAGATACTAAATTAGATGGAGATTAAAAAATTGTTTGCTTTTATGAGATGCCAGTAATTTAACCAGGTTACCTGAAACATGAAACAAAATAAAGAACCCAAAAATACTGTAAGAACCAACCTCTGAATCTAACAAAGTCTTCTGAAAAACAGCGGTTCTGTAAATCCATAGTAATCTTTAGAATGAAACACTGAGCAAAACCTTCTGACAGTTGGGAAATAAATGTACAAGTCTAGCATTTTCAACTGGCTAAGACATGTGAAGGAATCCACAGAGAAATTATTTTTGTGACACAAAATCAGAAGTGAAAGGTGCTATCGGTCCTAATAGAAAGCTTATTCCTGTGATTTAAAGATGTCAGAGGTCCAAAAGCTCCAGATTATCAATATTTTCTCACACTAATCTATCATTTATATTTTAAAGAGTCTCTTGTTTGCCAGCAGCAAATTATAAACCTGTTGTAAAACAAATCAATAGTTTGTAAACTTTCAATCTCTTACTTCTTTTCAAAAATAAACAATTTAAGATCAGTATTAAGAAAGGAATTATTTACTTAGTAAGGTACAGTACCACCACCTTTATGGTGAAATAAATAAGAATTTCTTCAATAATAGAATAATCACACCATATATCAACCTGATTACACTGACAGATGTTTTGAACCACAAAAAGAATTAGAATAAATACTGAAATTGAATCCATTTTTTTTCCTTTAAAAATTGTTATGTTCATTAGAAAAATGATGTTTATGAATGCCATTGACTCAGAAAAAAAAAGAGAAATTTAATAAGATGTGGGGGGGATAGGTATGGAATAAATAAATACATTTTACACTGTGTGTGGATAAAGATAGAAGAAGAAATCTTAGGGGATTGTAATTCAGGCAGAAGTGTTGAATTACTGGAACTACTGAGTTAGTTAAGATTGATCAAACCATACAAACTGTTTATAGCTGCTTAGTCTGTAAAGTCAAACATCTCTGCTCAGATGGACCCATGGTGCATGGTTTCTCTGATATTCTTGTTCTGACAGCTGCTCAGAGGTATGTGAACTGGAGCCACACTGACCCTTCTGCTTCACTTGCTAAACAGAGTGAGCTATTAAGAGGTTAAATGTGTATTAACAGTAATCTTATTGTCTCTTTATGTGTGATTGAGCTCTCTGTTTCCTGGAGTCTTGTTATTAAAAGAACTATTTCCTTAATAGATTTCATTAGGTTACACAACAAAGGTAGATTAGGATTTATATCCACTTTAACAGCATGTTAAGATGAATGTGGTTCTACTTAAAGCTAGTGTTAGATTTGGTTAAAACTTCTGAATGTAAATAATTCTGTAGAAGTAATTATTCATTAAGAGGTTTCCTGCAATTCTGGATGTGTCAAAAAGCTAGTTTCAACTTCACTGGAAGTATTCCATATAACATTAACATCAAGCTACCAACATTAATACATGTATGTTAAGTACATGAATTCCCATAACCTCTTCTAAATTCAGACTGAATTAAAATATTATTTACTTCATATCTTTTTTTCAACAACAGTTCCTGCAATATTTACATGTAAATTAAAAAGCACTAGAGAGAATTAAGAGCTAGGAATGACAGTAAAGCTTTGTAAAATCTCTGACCCTCTTTTTCTCTGACCCACAACACGTAAGTCTTGGAAACTGCACTGCTGCATATCCACTTTACAAGCACTGTAGTTTTAAAAAAGGTGCTCTTAGAGGGGGGAACAGGAACGTTCTGTTAAAACTGAAAAAAATCCCCAGTATGTTGGATGCCCAGCTATAGATGGAGTGGCACAGTAGATGTTACCACTCTGGAGTATGTCTTTGATGAAAGGAATAAATTAATTCCAGAATGATCCACATGGACAACATAAGGCTTAATGAGCTGTAATTTACACCTTTCTTGCCAGCAAGATGAGGAGCCTTGTGAAAAAGATTACTGATATAAAAAGGGAGAATTTATTTTGTAGGAGTTATCATATTCATGGGGTATGACTTATCAAGACAAGGCAAATCTGCTGTTGTGGAGTAAGTTATGACATGACATCAATGATTTTGCACAAAATATTTAGGGTAAGATAATCTGCTGTTGTGAACATATTCTGTTAAGTTTACTGCAAATTTAAACAGTAACACCAGGAAAAGATTATGACATTATATTAATTCAAGTCTTCTCAGGAAATAATCTGAAAATAAACATTTTTTCCAAGGCCAAAATTGAAATGGAGAAGAAACAGGGATGAAAGCTATACTTGGCAATTCCACTCCTTCTCATATTCTCTTAGCACATGTCTATGCAGTTATTTCTTCTTTGGCTTCAAAAATCATACTTTTGATTATACTAAACCAGAGACAGGCAGATACATTTGAGACATATAAATTACCTTATTACAAGTAGCAATTCAGAAATAATGGCTTAAAAGGAGTTTAAGACTATATGTTGGTGTAATGATCACCATATATTTATCTGATCTTAATGTGTCATTCAGTAAATTATTTCATCAGAAATATACTTCAACATTAATCAAGATTCAAGTTATGCTGATGCTGCCTATAAATGACTTTTTTTTAGTTTTTCGGCACATTCATTTACATCCAGCTTAGTCATTTTCAAGTTTGAAATTCCTGAGATGGTTCAGGAAGAGGTAGTTGTATCAAGATTCATATTGCTGTGATTCTGAGTAGGCAAAACTCTAACATGTCTAGCATTTCTGAAGGTGAATATCACATTCAGTCAGGGAAATGAAAAAAATCTTACCTCTGCTCTGCCTTTCAGATATTCAACTTCTCCATTTGTTTCAGCAGAAATGAACAGGCCTTCAGTGCCTCTGGGATCTCCCTCACCATCTTCTTCTGTGCAATGACTGCCAATCTTTCAAGGATGAAGTAGATGATTTCAGTCAACCACCAAGTTCAGCTTCACCAATGGGATGTGTTACTGAATGTCTCCTCAAAATAGCAGTGTATAGGATATTTGCAATCAATTTTCTGTTCTGAAAATTGAACATAGTGATAAAATGTTAAAGATAGAACAACTCCTTAGAATTTTTTAGTAGAAGAGGTGAACCTATTAAAAAAAAAAAAAAAAAAAACATGCTTAAAGTATGAGAAAACCTCATGAAAACTGCATTTGGTAGCTATTCAGTAAGAGAAATTAGAAATTCACATTTCCTGTGAAATACTATCCCAAAACAATACAGTTGGATTATGTATGGTACTGTAAGGACATGTCATAAGGGAAGCCTGTGGTCTGATAACAGAGGTGGGGTAAGATATTGATTAGATTGCAGCAGTATGCTTATGTCTGAGGAAAACAGCAGAGACAGCCCTTTCAAAAACAGTAAAAATCAGTGAACTTTGAAAAGAATGAAGTTATAGTATGAACTGAAATTAAGCTCAACATCTTTGAATAGTGTGTAGTATAAAATAACAGACAACGGAGTAGACATTTCTTTTTTGATTCCTGCTGCATTCAGAGAAATCAGTTTTACATAATTCCTTTTATTTATGGAGAATGTACACAAATAAATATCTGGTCCCACTATCGTGTTCTCCCATAAAGAAAGAACACAAAGAGACTAATTTTGATGAAATAGTTTGGTGGAAAGGAGTTGCAATATGCTGTATACACATACAGAATAACATATTAGTATAAAGAGATTAAGTTGTAATGTGCAGCAAGTTGCTGGTTCCCAGGAACCAACACAATTTTTGAGATAAGATATGAACGTCTCCAAGAAATGATACCTTGTTGAGTCAGTTTCACTGAAAGGGCAACCACTTACTTAACTAATATTTTTATTTTTATATTTTACTACCATTCATATTCTCTTGTGTTATGGCACATTGCATAAATTGTTCCCATGTGATGAAGAGAACTAGTGCATATCACCACTTAAAAAAAAAAAAAATTCAAAATATACTGTTAACATCTTTGCTAGGACGATGTGTAGTGAATAAAGGCATTTCATGAAACTTGCATGTTTCTGTGTTCATTAAGCAGTCTAGAGGCTTTTCCAGGTTCTTAATGGACTCTCTTTCAAAGGAGAACAAGTATTGTGTCGATGGAAGAAGTTAAACTTCATAAAAGTTTCAGAAGCTTCTACAAGAAAATCAAGAAAGTCACCAGCTTTAGTAAAGTGGGCCAGGCTGGCACTGATTAGAAAATACTTTTTTCAAGGGGTGGAATCTGAGATGAGCTTCAGAAGTTTTGAAAGAAAGAGTAGAATAACATTCATTAAACTAGAAGCTGTTTGGTATCTTTTGTACCCAATCAAGCCAGGCAAGGATAAGGAAACATCCATTCTGGTCTTAAAGGATTTACAAGTTTTGTGAAGAAAAGTTAAGATTTAACTTTTATACATCTATGGGTGTTCGGATAAAAAAGATAAAATGGCATTTCATTACAGTATGCAGATCTGTATTATTATTAAGAAAAGTTCAGCTCCTGTGCAAAACAGAAGTCTCTGGATTTGTTTAGAATGGTTAAACAAGGAAAATCAAACTTATTAATTCAAATGA
Organism: Callipepla californica brunnescens; assembly: GCA_023055505.1. NCBI lineage: Eukaryota > Metazoa > Chordata > Aves > Galliformes > Odontophoridae > Callipepla > Callipepla californica. The sequence continues at coordinate 33,429,431 of JALIRH010000003.1, read as the reverse complement.
GGACCTTTAATTTAATTCTTTCACATCCCAGTGAGTTCTGCAGATAGAGAACCATTGTTCTCTTCACAGTAAGTTTCTCTCAATATTTGCTGATAAAAAGTTTGATGGCTTTCTGTCTATCTCTTTTTCTATGTCTATCTCAATATTTTCTTATAGGTAACCAGATGTTGATTGGAGCATACCTTCTGAATTACAGTTCCCGTGGCCTAACTGTCAGAAGAAGCATTTGGTGGAAAACCTTTAACTTATTGCACGCATTTCAGATGCTGCCTCCAAGAAATTTTATGAAATTACACAATATCAGTCTCCATATTTATTGTTTTTAATTAGCACATTGTATGTTAACAGATACGAACAAAATACTGGCAATGAATTTTCCAGAACATACTGTGACATTTTGCATAAATATCTGTAGAGAGCAAATATTTCTCATTACTGCAATACCATGAATCTTGGCAAATATCTGCAAGTCATTACAGGTACTGTCTATTTATACTCAATATCTCCAGTGATTCTTTTTTTTCTTTCCTTCTTAATAGACTGTATTCTAGTTTTTCCTCTATCATCACTTGCAATCTTTCAATCCCTGCCTCTTCTCCCTGTCTCATTTCTCTCTTTTTTTCTCCAAAGACTCCAAAGATCTAAGGATCTATACAGCATGGTGTTCTAGAGGCACTGTTTTAAAGTTATGTGATACATGTGTTACCATGCAGACTACTATAGCACGACACTTTATAACAACCGGTGATTGTATTAAGTTTCTCATATTAAGTCTGTCTAATTATCCATAACAAAAGACAGTGGTTGCCATTAGGAAATTTAAAAAAAATTCCTGATTGTTCTATAAGGGCATTGCTCATGTCATTTTCCTGTATTTAGAGTAACTGATTCCTCAGGTATGATGAAAGATGCAGAAAACCAAAAGGAATGAAATGTGCAAATATTACATTGCTGATTCAAAGCATAGAAGACATACATTTTGGTAACTTACATTTTAAATTTCGTGCCATTCACCACTACACATGGGGATTCTTTTAAAGTCTGTGATCAAATGATGTTGTCTTTGTTCATGTAAGGATGATACTTCCTTTAAAAAGATGTTGTTGTTAATTATTATCCATAATAACAAACTACTGTCACCAAAAGAGATAGATCTCCAACCAGTGCAGAGAAGACAGGAGTCTGTTGGGCTTTGTAGCATTTTGGCCAGCTTCCAGTGGTGGCAATCCTTACAATGATAGTGATGCAGATTCTTTGTAACAAGTTCCACATTGGTCATGTCTCAGTGTTCATTGGTCATTGTTCTACACTAGTTAAATCATTGTTTTGAGCTCAGTGGGTGTGTATTAACTGTTAATTATAAATATAATGTTTTCTACAGCTCCACCTTGCAGTGTAAAAACTGATTTTGCTTGCTAGATAAGCCATCAAATCAGACCATATGCACCATCTTAACCCACTACAAATGTAGACCTACGGTGATTGTATGAGTAAAATAGTTTACTTAGCAAAAGCACAGTACACTGTAACTGTTGAAATATGGTAGAGACAATTCAGTCAGTATGGCTCAGTTGCAATTGTTTACAAACCACAGTTGATGGAATATATTCAAAAAGCTAAAATCAAATGAACGTGTTTTTTTTTTTTGTTTGTTATATACAATGATCCCATTATTAATAATGCGAGGTTTTATGTTCATTTTGTATTTACTATACTTGGAAATACCTGAGAACGTGTATTACCAACTAATTCCATGTTATGAAGAAAAAGCATACCAGAGTGTAATACTCACTTTTATTCTGTATTTTATTAAAATATCAATACTGATTTTTTTATGTAAAAATTGTTAATATTTTCATTTACAACCTATTGATTTTCTTTATTATTGGCTTAATCAATTCAATCACTTAATGAATTTTTCTCTAGTAATTACAAAATACTTGCTAACTGTTAAATAACAAGATAACATTATAATCACCTGTAATCTCTAATTTTGAACGTTAAGTTTCTGGCATAGTTTATTAGCTTTTATATTTTAAAATAAATACTATAATTCAAGAAGGAAATACAGAAGATAAGGAAGTTAAAATAGAACAATTGAGATCAGAAAGGAGAATGGATGGGTGGGTTAACCCTGAGAACAATGATAGGGTGGGCTTGTCCCCTTGGAACTGTTAATGATTTTTTTTTTAATTAAGAAAATCAAATCACACACATTCTCAGTGCCTGTTTTAGAACTATGGTGCATATATCTGGATCCACTGACGTCAATAAAGTAAACTTGTTTCCATCAGGTTTAATTTACTTCTGCTCTGCCAATCATTAGGACAAATAAAAGCAGGTTCTATCTTCAAGTCAATATACCTAGGAACAGAACTGATAGAACACCACTGTTATTCCATTAACATGAATTTGTGTTTCCACCAGTTTTGGAAAACAACAGCAGGGTGTTTTTTTTTGTTTGTTTGTTTATTTTATTGTTTATTTTATTTAATGTTAATAAAAGTAATAGGTTTATTTCCTTCTGCAAAGTAAGTGTAAGAACACAGAAAGCAGAATTGATTCAGTAATCATCTATTTCATTGTTTAGACAGTGCCCAAATCATTTCTCACCAGATTCTTATTTCATCTATTTGTTATTCCATTACTCACAAGAATATTTTATATCATTCCCTATCCACCCTAGCATTTCATCATCTTTACTGTCTTTACTTTTCAGAACATGCATCAATTGATACATACCTAGTTTATGAACCACCATCATTTTCATACTCCCTCATAGATCCTGCAGTGTGCTAGTCAATTTTTTTCCATTAAAATATAATTACATTAATTTCGATTAAAGTAAAATTTGTTTCAAATGAATATAAACGTGATTTAAATTGAAATCATTTCCATCAAGGTACTGCTAAGTAATACTGACCAGATCTTAATATCTGAAGCAAATATAGCTGTAGGTTAGGAAAGAGATATCTAAAACAAGATATTGCACTGGTCATGTCCTCTGCATGACTTCTACTTTGCTTCTGTTTCAATAAATAAATAAATAAATAAAGATTGCATAATGAGTGAAAATCTTGACTGTGAACACACCAAAGAGCACAACCTTTTACTTTGATAATGACCCACTGGTAACCATTCCTTTAACACTATTTTCCACTTACTGGCATTCTTATCCACCTTCCCTTGGAGACAGTTAAGAGAATATATGTCAATTATTAATGAAAATATACCATATTTCCTTGCTGAGTTCTGAAAAGTATATAGGTATACACAGAAATGTTGAGTTTCCATCAACCGGGGTGAATTTTTTTCTTTGAATGTCTGTACTTTCTGAGTGATCAGAGTATAGCTAATCAGAAAGCTGTGATGTCTACATAGGAGCTGTTGTCTTTGAGAACACAAGCTCCAGAAGTTTAAGTGGCCAACCCAAGAATGAACTGAATTTGGACTCTCACCCAATTACTAGATATAATTATTATGTTGGTTGTGAATAACATTTCCTCAAATACTATTGTGTGTGTACTGTTAGTAGTTATTAAGGAACTGATGGCACCATCAGCTCACACAAGTTGTCTGATACTGGTAACAATGGGTGTTTTATACTTGTAACATGCTATGTGGTCACACTCTTTTTCTGTGTTGATCGAGGCCCCATTGCTTCCTTTGTATTACCACTGCAGATCTTTTACATGAATAATGAAGAAAGCTTTCAGTCTTGCTCTTCAGTGAACAAAAATGACAAGTGTGAAAGCCAGTAGATTTCACAAAAATGTCCAGGGATGGATGGGGCTTTGAGTGATTTGGCCTAGTGGGAGGTGTCCCTGCCTAAAACAGAGGAGTTGGATTTGGATGATCTTTCAGGTCCCCAATCCAAAATCATTCTACAATTCTGATTCTACGAATTTGTCTTCAATGAAACAGTTTTAAGTCTAAAGAATAGTTCTCATTGCTGTAGGAAATCCTTTGACTTTCTTGGCAATCATACTTACAAATTGTAAGTTCTTCTGTTCTTGTTTTAGCTTGATAAAGAAATATTTCTGCTTTTATTATGTTACCTTTTTTTTTCGCATTTAAAATGATTTTTGCAATAAATATTTGTACTAATTAACTGATGATGTAAATATGTACCTTAAGACAAGTCATTAGACCTTATCAGTGGATATGCCACCTGAGGAGGTAAGAATGCCTTAAACTCAAGTACAAAAAAAATTATGTAACATTCATTAATATTTTTACCTTTCAAAAGCAAGGTAACAGTCATACCTGTAGTAGTAACAAACCTGAGAACAGACAGGAACAAATCACAGTTGTAATGTGCAATTTAACAGACACTTTGAGAACTATGACAATCTGTCAGAGATCATTTGGGAGTATGTACAAATGCCAGAATGCACCCAGAGTTGTAGATTCAACAGACTGTAGCAGACATAATTTTCATAAATTCAAAGAGATTTTATAACACTGTTAAACCTACTAATTACAGAAACTATAATCACTCCTTTTTTTAGTTACTATTTATAACAGATTTTTTTATAGTCATCATCAATGTTCCCTTTATTTGAAGGAAAAGCAATCTGAAAAGTGGAAGGAACATTAGGAAATTTCAACAAAAACTTCACAGTCACTGAACTGATTCACAAAACCTCTTTTGAGAAATCTTCAGTTGTCCACTATCTACCACTGTAAGAGAGATCAAAGAACATTTTAATCTTAACCATCATGCCATTCTTTCGTTCTAACACTCAGATGAGAGCCCTCATCTCCAGACTGTTTTTTCACCCAGCTCTGCTCAGTTGTGTTGACTTTGTACTTACTGTATCACAGGAAGCCCGAACTCTGTCCTATCTCCGTTTTTCTCCATCCAAGAAGGCCATGCAGTTATGATACTTAATAGAGGATATTTACAGCTGGATTGATTTCATATTCACAGTGAAATCTGTGCTAAGAAATACAGAGTGCATTATTTCTTTAAACAATTGAAGGTTTTATTAAGTGTGCCTGAGAATGTGCTATGACATAGTTATGATATGGCAGCTTGGCTTGATTTTTTTAATGCAGGCAGATATGCGTATTACTACAACTTTGCTAAAGAGTACACTAATTTCCCCAGAAGAGACATAGTCCTTGGTTTTGCCTCAAAAAACCAACCAACCAAACAAGAACATAGGTACATAATTCTGCATTTTTTCTGGGTTTTCTGAGTTTGATTTAAGATTCATTCAAGCTAGTAAGCCTCTCCCCAAAGTCCTCATGCACAAAAGCCTTTAGAAACAAACAAACAAGAATTAAATCTGAAATCCTCACATAGTTGTAGGAGTCTGTTACTGTCAAAGAAGAAGCATATGACTTAGAGTCTGATTGAATAAATTGAAAAGTTCTAAAATAAAAGGTTATCTTGAAATATGAGGCTTTATGTTTTACACTTACACCTACTGCTGATGTGGAGAACATATATAACATGTCAGAAACATTCAGTTCAAACGACTTGACATTATTTATGTGTTGTGACAGGCATTTATTTTTCTTTCCTTCCATGCAATCTAATTTTAAATATTTACTGGTATCATGAAATTGTTCTTTGCTCAGAGAGAAAATAAGGAAATATTTTTAGAACAGCTGTTACTTATCATTTACATTTATATTCTCAAGTATTTATTGTAAAAACTGTTATCCAGAATTCACAGGTAAAAATGAGCAATTGCTGACAATTCAAATACCTTTGAAAACATGACTCTAAATTCTTCTATATCGCTTGGACCACAGTGTCTAAGAGAAGAGAACTACTATTTTCTTTTGTACAAGAGGTATTTTCTTAGGATTATTATTTCTGTTATGTTAAAAGTAAAATATTGATTTAGGATGGCTTAGTGTGCTATTGATCTATCAATACACTGTAGAAAAATTTTACCTCTATCCCTCATTTAAGGTTTGTAAAGTAATTCTGGGAATAATTGCCCCTTTATTTTTCTCCATTTTTTCCTGCAATGAAAGGATGTGTGTCAAGAGGTTTTCTGTTTTATCTCCAGAGCACGAGAATAAAATGGAACAAGGGACAAGCAAATTCAAGTTTGCTCTCAATTTTGACTTAAATAAATTTGATGAAAGATGTGTTTCCCTTAATATTATTGTATCTATGTGATCCATTATTTGATTTTCAAATAAGTAAGTGCCTCTTGTTTTGACTCAGGTCATGTGTATATTAAACATCAACATGAGGTACCTCACCAGGAGATTCCAGGTCAGAGTTCTCCTTCCACAGAGATACTGTACAACTACTTGAGGGTTGCCTGCCAGTGTCAAATAGATGGGCTCATAAAGAGGTTTTGGTGTTCGATTTTATCCTGATCTGAATAGTAATTTATTGTAACATACGCAAATGCAAATATAGTTACCACTGGTAGAGCTGTATCTTGCCTAATATGTTAACGTAAGCATGATTCCTGTCTACAATAATATATGAGCTGCTTGCTTGCAAAGGCAGCACAGGGTTTTTTTTCAAAGCAGCTATTTAACACCAGCTGCCACTTCCTATAAAGAGATGTCCAGGTCGTTTATAGAGTCCAGTCATCCATCAGTATCCTTATGTAAGAGGCAAACTGCTAAATCTAGAAGCAAATGATGTTTTGTTGTTCTTTGTGAGTGCTACATGATGAGCTTGGGAACAGAAAGTCCTAAAGAGTAGTATCTAAGCATTAGAACTAGAATAGACATGGCTTGTTAATTGTACAATCTTGATTAATTCCTTCATTCTTCCTGAAGACTTTTCCTTGGCAGTACTCTGTAAGCATTATCTAGGAATTTAATCATTCTTGTATGCATGCAATTACCCACTATTGTAACCACGTGACTTTCATCTGAGCTAACATAAATGATAATTCATTAACACTAAGACCTAAGTTTGGTAGTGTAGTCCATTTAGGGTAGGCAATTCCTGTGTGTGCACATGTCATACTAGGCTGTGGCAAGCAGGAAGTCAAGGCCCAAACCATGTATATGAACCACATCTGCAGTTCAAAGATACTGGTGATGTAGAGAAGTTAAAATGTGTGAGGTGCAGGATATGAATACTTCACAGCCACGTTACTTTTTATGTTTCCTAACTAGATCCCATAAACTTCTGAAATATGAAAACAATATCAAGGAGACATATATGACACTTACTTGACTTACAAACCCTTTTTAGAGGTGGCTTGTAACAGAAAATAGCCTGATCTCATGAGATATTGATATTATCTCAATATTTATATACGAAAATATTTCAAAGTGAATTTTTGTGTCCTCTCATTTGGGGAAATTTCATTCAGGGCCACACCAGTCAGTCTGGTAGTGGAGAGTACTCCTAGAAACTGTTAGAGAGTTATAATGTAAGAGTACAGAGCCTTCGAAACTTAGCTTGAAAGTATAGAATTTTTGAGCATCATTCTTTTAACCCAATTTATTAATGTGCCATTTGAAGGACAAATATTTCTTTAGTACTTAGCAGCTTGGACTTGGATGCTTTCAGTACTCTGATGCTTCTATTACATTGTGTGTTTTCATGTCTGTTTTTGGGACTATCAGTGAATACAATTGTAGGGTCTGGCTTTATTTTTAAATCATCATGATGTGGAATTTTGAACTAAGATATTTATATGTTAAACTATAACACTGCACTCTGTTGTCTTATTTTTTAGAAAATCATTTGTCCTTATTAATATTAGATATAACTTGAATTATATTTTTTCAGGGAAGTATGAAATGTTGAAAACAAATAAAAGACATGCATAAAAATATTTCTCATCCAGTAAATTAGGAATTCTAAAGTAAGCTTGAGGGTATCAGAAGGCTTATTTTCACATATCATACAGATAGGTAAGAAGGAAGGAGTACAAAAACAATTGAAATATGTGTGATAAAATGGCTAAAGATCATAATTCCCTATTTTGACTGACTTATTCCTTTCAGTGTAGACACTGTAATACACAATATTTAATACAGAGAGCCTCATGGGGAAGGGATATTTTTCCCCTAATTCAATTTAAATATGAGTCAGAAAGCCATTCCTATTATAAAATATACAATATTTCAGGAGAATGTATGCATATCTATTTTTTAAAACAGAAGTTTTCTGGGTTTGAAATTAATGCTATCCAGATATATGCTTGTGGAAATCAGGAGTTAAGGAGATAACTTGATTTATAGACATATTTAAATGATTAAATGATTGCTAACTCTCATGAGGAGGCTTATTTCTTTTGAAATTCCTATTTTCTAGAATTCAAACCATATTTTTGGAAATCTTTCCTATTATTCTTTTATTTACTTTATTTTTTCTTTTTTTTCTAGTCCTAGTTTACTATTTGTGGCTACAAATAGAGAATTTAGTCATCTGCTCCTACAGTAATTTTCTCTTTGCTAAAATGCATAGCACATCCTTCTCTTGTACTTCTGTAAGTTTCTACTTATTCCAATCTCTCTATAAAATACTTCCTAAGATATATAGCAGCACATATAACTTTATATAAGCATAATTTAAGTGCATTTTAATTTTACTGGTCTTAAAACATTATTTTTTTTTTATTAAAATGAAGGTGGTAAGAGATTTTAGTTTACTGTTTCTTAAATTCTTATTCTTATGCTATCATTATTCACAACAATCAACCCAATTGAGTTAGCAAAACCCACTCACAGCAAAAAAATGCATTTTCAGATTCCTTTAAGACAATATATTCTTGGTTTGCAGATTCATGGGGTCAGATGCGTTCAACTCCAAAACATACTTGACTTCTGGCTCCAGTAGTCAGAGGTTGTAGCTAGCTGGAAAGTACCACAAAAAAGGTAAGCACAGCAGAGAAAAATTTTTTGGCTTATCTGGTGGAAGACTGATATTCAGCTAAGGGCACAGATAATACAAAATAAGGTCAGAGGATTGAGCTGTGTATTTCAGAAACATTTTGTGATGTTTCATCTGCTTGCTTCTGCGGTGTTTTCATACTGTGTACATGACAATCTCTGCTAGTTCATAACTTTGTTGCATACCTCCATACAAAAAAGCCCTTAGATGTAGTGTTAATGCAATGAAATGAGCACACAAAACAAAAAACTGCAAGTGAGTTACAGGGAACTGTCATGTCTAAATGTGTGAATAAGAAAGTGAACTATCTGTTTGTTTGTTTGGAAAATCTGGTGTTGATATCTTAAGATATAAATGATTCTCCCTTAAGTGCAGGTGTAGGTGGCTGCCTCTCTGACTCAGTCCCTTACTTCTCCCACCAGCAGGCAGGAATATCTCAGCAGACTGCAGTTTCATGAGGCAGATGACAGACACCTGATTACATCATACATATGGAATCATTTTTCTGTAAGAAATTTTTGTAAGGAATTAGAATTATCCCAGAAATATTTAAAAGTATTTCCTCCAGTTGGTTTAGCTTTGTGGTTTGTTTCTGCTTGTGTTCGGGGAGACATAGGTGAAAGTAGATTTATTGTTTTTCTGACCACATGAACGTTATGCTAATATTCTGACTCTGAGTTGACTCACTGTTGTGATATATATGGCTAGGGAAGGAACAGTTAACAGAACTCCTGTGTTAATGCATCAGCAGGGTGCAATGTAGTTGGGGTGGTAAGTACATGGCATTTGGAATTCTTTGTGTTTTACAAAGGAAGACATATTGCTGTATAGAAGAGCTTCTGAAATGTTTTCATGAAAACCTTGTTTTCAGCCTAACTTTATGCATCCATGGTTTGGCACCATAAGGATATGAAAATCAATTTGGTGACTGTAGGAAGGCTTACAGCCTTCATTTACTCTACTCTGCTCCTCACTATGAGCTCTAAAACTTGGTCCTTGAGGGAATATATTGTAAATCTAATGTCTTTTTCTGTGAGTGCTTGTGATAAATCATATTGATGGCAGTGTAATGCAAAAAACCCATCTGTTTGCTCTACCTGAGCTATATATTAGGCTGGTCTGCACTGGGAACCTTTACTAATGTAAAATAAATAAAAAAAAAAAAAAATGGATACAGGTAAAATCTTGTTTAACTGTTTCTATTGCACAAGGAGTTACCTTAAGAAAGTGAAAATATAATCACATTGACAAAGTGTAAGAGAGGTGCATCTGTTGCTAAAACCTGCTGCACTTCTATTTTGCTCTATGCAGCAACTCAGCCCATTGCATTAGCAGAACATTATTAGGAAAGCAGAGTAAAAATAAAAACCTGGACTGAAACGAACAAAAAATGAACAAAGCTTAAAAGCTTTTGTTGAAACTTGATTTGAGTTAAAAATGAAAAAAATACGTATTCCTTTTGATCTGGGGCTAATGAGTCCTTACAGTCATTTATTTTCTGTTTGTTTGTTTTTAAGCTGCATGAGAAGATAAAATGCTTGCAAAGTGCAAGTTCATTTGAAAGGTAGGTTTCCTTCCCACACAAAATTACACCGTGTGTCTTCACTTAACAAAAAGTTTGCAAGGTTGCAATATGCAGATATCAAGATTTTGTTTAGGAGGTCGTTCTGTATAAAAATGGAGAAAAATATGTTTTTTTCAATGTAACAACCACATGAGTTTGAAAAATTGGGAAATACGCTCTCCATTGAGTTTCTGTAGCTTGTTGCCTATTTACTGCAGAACAGTCACATACAATATGTGTATTTGCCATCACTTATCACTATTGTCTCTGTTATAAGTTTTTGCTCTGCAATACTCTGGGGAGCTCTTTTTGAAGCAGGAAAAAAGATACAGCAGAGGAAATGTAATTAAATAGGGAGTATTTCTCTGCTTCAATTTTGATCTGTTTAAAGATTTTTTTAGAACGTACAGTACTTGAAAAATAAGGAATTTGTACATAACATAGTCATTTACAAATTTATGCATACCACGTTACATTTATACAACTCAATTATTTTAAAAAACATCTTAAAATCTAATAAATTTTTTGGAGGACCTGTCATCCGAGTAATAAAATAGAACGGAGATCTCTGTGCCAACACATGGTAATTAAAGCACTAAGCAGCTGCAAAGAGAGAGATTAGGTATACTTAGAATGAGGATTACCTAATGTTTTGGGCAGAACTAACTTCACAGAAATTAAAGATTAAATTTGTACTCTATAACATAATATGAGATTATTTCTAATTTATTAATCAAATTTATTAATTTATTAATAATATTTCATATTTCTAATTTAGTAAGAAGAAAGATAAAGAGCTGGAAGAAATTTAAAATATTAAGAATACCCACTCTTTAACACTGAAAACCACAGTAGCCACATAAAACTATAAACATTTGTATCTTTCAGATACAGTCAGCTAACTATTGCCCATTTCAGAATAAACAACAGTTCAGATGTGGCAATTGCACTACAGAAATCAGAATCCCACACTTATTGTAGGCATTTGGCTGACTCCTTAGAGAAACATTTTAATAGAATGGATTTGCAGGTATTTCTCTCCACACGGATTTACAATTGCAGATGTTCTTTTCCATAGGTTCCATGAAGGAAATATAGTGCAATTTGAAATGTCAAAATGTTAGGACTGAAGAAATATCAGATAGTTTAACTGCAAACCAGGTCCTTTAGTATTTATTCCATAGACAAAAAAAAAATATTTTTCTTCAGTGCTGTGATGCCCACAACGGATGAATGCTTCTAATTCATGACTATTAAGAGAGAATTTTCTTGCCAAAGGTCCTCTGTTCCTCAGGAATATTTTTTCATACCCTTCTAGTTTCAAGTGCTACAAGCAATGGCTATATGGAGAACCCTATAGTTGCTGCTGACTCTGAAGTATTTAAGCCTTTGGCAAGTGCACATTTTCTCTTTTCCATTTTCCTGCTGCCACTTGTATATGAGACTTTCCAGATGTACAAAAGGCCTTCAAAGTAGGGTGCTGAGGTAGAGTGGAAAGGCACTCTGGACTACAGAAATACCTTCAGTTGTTCATTCCTTTACTATTACCTTCTGATGAAAGACACATACTTAGGAATATTTTTGCTAGGACGGAAAGCAGTGGTAGTGAAATCTAGCTAGCAGACAGTCAACAGTTTGTCAGAGTCAGCTTTGTGTTGATGCTGGAAGCACGCATGAGGAGGACAGGGGAAAAAAGACTGATGCTAAAGAACGTTTTCATGATGGAATTTCAGCAGTCAGCATTTTGCCTCTTCCCAGCTAGGTCTTAGGGCAAGCAAAATAGTGGCAGTGTTTAATTCCAACCTCTCACTTTGACAGCATCACACCATTTGCAGAAATGTACCTGGTTCCCATCTATGCAAAAAAAAACCAAAAAACAAAAAACAAAAAACGAGGATTAAAGGAAGTCATCAGAAGGTATACTGGCATCCAGGGCTCATGCAACACAGCATCTCCAAGCTGCTGCTGGATAGAGAGCAGTGGGGTCCTGCTGCTGTTCATATAGGGAAAAATACAGCCTGGTCAGGCACTTCCTTGATAATTTAAGGGGCAAAGAGAGGCAGGAATGTCTTGATAATTTAGGAAAAGAACAGCATAATTTGGAATGTCTTCATTAACATAGCCACTATAGAAATTTAGCATTTCTTCCTAAATTAACAAATTAAGTGTTATCCAATTACCCTTATGCTTTCCATGATAGAGTAAATACATATGGCAATATGGATTATGAAATCTATTATGCTTATGTTTATTCTTACGTTCACATAATATGGAGATCACATTTTATAAGTAAAACTACATACATTACCGATATTCCACTTGTTATTTTACTGTGTACGCCTTCTATGACAGTATTTAATACACACTGAAATCAGTGCTTAAGAGTCCACCTACTGGATGTGGAAACACATTTAATTTGACTATTCAGTAGAAAAAACAAGTAAATATTTCTCACTGTAGGCAGACAATATATTAATACTAAAGATATAAACATCTTGTCAGATGAACAAATTGCTATTTTTAGAGGATATACTTCTGCACTTACACACAGTTTATAGCATTATCTTGTTGCAAGAGGCCATAAGCTTTGTACTGAGTTTGCAAGTCCTCAGGTTTGAAGACTATTGTTTTTTTTTTGTCTGAACAAACTGGCAGCTTTCTTTTAATGTGGTTTAGTTGTAATAAAATTTTTCCTAATTTACCAAGTGTCTATGACTAATTTTTTAAGTTTATCTTTGTACTCTATTAGCATGATATGATTTATGTCTCTACTGTAATAACACCCTTTGGAGAAATACAGATCTAGTGTAATAGAGCAGGCCTTAAGAAGGGGAGACATCAAGTGCACGGGAGAGTGGGAACCAAATATCAAAAGGCAGAGTACAACCTGGCACTGGATGCCCTGTGGAAGTCAACTCCTCGCTAGAGAAAGAAATAGTTTCCAGAAGCTGGAAAAAAAGCTAAAACTCAGAAAGAGAAAAAAGAAATTGTACCTGCCATACATCAGGGGCACCACATATAAACAATGTGGCAATGGAGCTGAAAATTAATAAAGAATGAACATGTGTTTCCACTTGGTGAAGAACTCCAGATATTGATGGCTTACAAAGACACCCATCCACAGCTGGAACAGAGTAAAGGAGAACAAAACCCCAAGGTGTGGAGTAGCATGTGTAGGATGTGTATGAATTTGCTATTATTCTTTCTTTCTTTTATCCTTTCTTTTCTGCAAGAATTAGTTGTGGTTTAAAACTTATTCAATTTCGATTATAATCTTAGATACCTGTATGAATAGCATGCTTCCTCTTTGCCCATAAATTAGGTTTGAACATAACTGTAGGTATTGATTTCAGGAAATTCTACTTTTTTTTCTCCTTCATCTATATTAAACTCATTCATAAAGAAGTTTTGTGCTATCTCCAGACATCCTTTGTTTCCAGCGTGACTTGCACCAGATCCTCCAGTGCCCAGTCACTGATGTTAAATAATAAAAAGCATAGTAGTCACTTAACAAACTACCATCACTGCTGATGCCTCTAAGCACTATGAGTCCTGTTTGTGAGGTGCTACACATTTATGAGCAAATACTGCCCTAACTGAATTTATGGTTCCTGAATAGAGTCATACTTCACATGAAATAATCCTATTTCATCAAACAGGTTAAGCTTATTTCTAAGTTATTACTGCAATAATGTGGCTTCTGGGCCCTGGGGATTTTGTCAGTCTGTCTTTCCTCAGAGTTTCTGCTTTAGTTGCTGTAATGACTAAAGCAGTGATTTAGCCATTTATCCATGACATGGGGCATGTCTTTTTTGCTTGGATGAAAAACATTTCCTTTTTCCTTTTCCTAAATATAGCTGCAACTACAAATGACCAACCTTTAGAGGACTGAATATTTAGCAATTATAATTAAATTGATTAGAGTAAGGAAATCAGATATACATCACTTTTCATACAGCTTATTCATCATACTAGACATGGAATGTAGACTGAACATCACTCTTATAGATCAGACTGTATTTCCAGTCTCAAAAAGAGTTTACCTTTAAAGAGGCAAATAAATGTAGCAAAGCCAAGGTCATTATATGCAGAGGTAGAACCTATGCTTCTATGACAGTGTAATTCCTTAAATTGACTGCTGTTATCCCTAAAATTATGTGACATACGAAAGGATCTATTGATTCTCTGACAGAGCAATAGATGTCTTGTACTTAACTGCTTAATTGATATTAATGATTTTGATGGACATCAGCCAAAGTGTTGGAAAAATCTATGAAGTTGAAGCAAATTATTCCTTTTGTATTTTTTGTCAATAAAATCTTCCTATGTTATAAAGTAATTGAAAAAGAAAATGATCATAATTACCAACATATATGCAGAAAAGCAAATGAGATGTATCTGGAATTTTCCATGCTCTATGGAGACTTGTAGTGAAAGAAACTGAACTATTTGTTTTGTGCTATATTACACTAAAATTTTCCTTGGCAGTAAAAGAAAATCCACTCGTATTCATTACAAGTGGGATTTATTTTGATTGGTGTAGAATTTAATGTTTCATCTATCACACAGTTCTAAGAAACAAAGGAAAATTTATACCTCGTTCTCTTTTTTTTTTTTTTTTTTTCCTCCTTCATTCTCAGCCTCGGTGAGCACATCAGGAGAGAATGAGTTTGAAGGAGCCACTGCACCCTCTGTCCCGAAGGGATTGAATTGCAGCCCCAAATCAGGGTTGTCTGTGGAGCACTATTTATCAGCACATGGACACATTCTGGTCATGATGGACACAATCTGCTCATGGACATGCTCTACGACTTGAGCACAAGATTGTATCATCAACTTCAGAGGAATTACTTCTGTCTCACTTCCCTCCCTTCTTCTTCATTCCTCTATCCCTTTCCATTAATTCCCTTTGTGTTCCCTATTTATCATGCTTTTATCAATAATTAAAATATTTATAGTGAAGTGCAAACACTGAAGTTAAGTCAACAGTATTCTTTAAACCAATAGCATACATTACACTTCATCACGAGTCACCTTGGTTCAGGCATCTTTTACCATATGCAAGAATACTTTGCAAAAAGGCTGTACACAGTACACAGAAAAGAAGTTATTTATTGGCTAACACATGCAATAGGAGGCCAGGACCAACACAGTTCCAGGTTAAGCACAAGTCTGCTCCTTAGCCTTGACAAAAGACCTCAGCAGAGATGGATGGGTGAGCCTTCCCCACAGCCTGGACCACAGAGCAATCTTGAGGTTTGTTTTTGTTAAGTTACTCTCTTCAGGATCCCTTTAATGCCTTTGCTTTTGTTGTTGTTTGTTTGTTTGTTTGTTTTCCATTTGGATTTTTTATTTTATTTGTTCTTTATGTCAGGGTGTTTGTCTTGAATCCTAGAGATGCTGACTCCTGCAGATCCAATAGCTGTAACTTTGTGGTTTTCTAGTCATTCTTATATGAATCTAGCTCAAGCACTTTCTCACCCATTTCACTCACTCAGTCAAACTGAGCCTAGGTACCATAGCAGCACAATAGTGACACCAAACTTTGAGTCAGAAAGGTTGTTTTCTTGGGCCCAATGCTTCTTATCTGCTTACAAAAACGTGAAAACCAAAGAAAGTTACATGATCAGTCCTTACTTATAGAACATTCAGATTGCTTTTGTATCACCTGGTAGGAGGAGGCACACCAGGGAGATACTAGTGGTCAGGAAACTGTATAGCTGGTCTTTACCTGTTCCTGTGGCAGGGAGGCTCTTTTCAAGAGTCATGCATAACACAGCTTTAGAGGTTCCTTCCAACCCCTAAGATTTTATAATTCTGTGATAAAAATTTTAGCACTAAGATCCCAAGCTGATGTAATTCCAGAAATTTTCTGCATAAAGTTTACTTATCCTGAAGAAAGTACACAGAGGCAAGTTAATATCCATCAGTTTAATAGATACTCACTTTACTAGTAGAATACTGGTAGTTACCAGTCACTGGCAGCCATCCAGTACAGTCTCTACCCAGATCTTACTGGTAGCAGCAGGCTGGTAGAGTGTCCGCCCTGAGATTATGCTCAGCAGACACCGATGACAGCCACCTGGGATGCCTGTGCAACCCCTCAGTACTGTGGCCATATAAGTAACATCAGGAAACAATAAGAGTCGAGTATCAGGATAAGCAAGGTTATGAACAGAAAGCAAGGATACTTAGTGACAGCTGCAGAACAGTTTCTCAGAAAGATGTTTCTTCTAGATCCTTCTCAAGAGTTAGCTGTCTGTTCAAATCATATTCTGCGTTTTTCCACACATCAATGCCATAAAAATCTACATCAGGCTGAAGACCTAAAACTAATAAATTCAGTGTTTCTAATCTGGTTTCTTAAAGTTAGATTAAATGAACTGATGGTATGACCCTGCTAACAAAACTTTCTTGTTTTCTAGAAGGAAGTAGTACTTGCAAATGAGACTATGATACACTTTGATTAGATACTAGGAAGAAATTCTTCACTATGAGCATGGTGAGGCACTGGAACAGGTGGCTCACAGAAGCTGTGGATGCCCCACTCCTGGCAATACTTAAGGCCAGGCTTGATGGAGTTTTGCACAACCTGGTCTAACCTACCGTGGGGGTTTTCAAACTAGATGATTTGTAAGTTTCCTTCCAAGTTAATTCATTCTATAACTCTGTGATTCTAACAAAAGTTGACCTTTTTCTCTGTTTTGCTTTTGTTGTTGTTGTTGTTGTTGTTTTTGGTACAATTTCAGGGTTACTCTTATTTTCCCTTGCAAGTGATTATTGAAAGCTTTGAGACTAACAGAAAGCTAGCAGACTTTCATCCTTATACTACTGCAATCTAGTGCATAAACCATATCAGTGTAGCCCTTACATTGTCTTGCAAATGAAGTACTGCTGTTCAGCAGGTTAGAAAACACATTTGCAACAGAAAAACTCAGACCAGGTTGTGTACAATTGAAACCTTCCTGAATGAAAGAAGCATATAATGATTACAGAAAATTGCTTTCCATAAAGATAAAAACACGAGGCAAGAAATTTCTTTTTATATTAGATATCATTTGGAAATGTATATTTTATGCTAGATAAATATGCCAAGATCCCAAAATGTTTATAAGTATGGAACAAGTTAAAAGTTTGAGCAACAACGGCAGGTAGAAATCAATTAACATAAAGCTGATAGTTTCAATTAATAAGTAATTTCAGGACTCTCTGTATCTAGAAATATCTATACCAGTGCAAATTAATTTGATGATGAAGATGTTCTACCTCACACAAATAGGATATAGATTGAGTTCATCTAGGCTCATAAAATTTGCATTTTATGCAAGGGAAAATTGATGAGTGCTTTTGAGAAAGGCTACCTTGGTGGACAGTGAGAGTATTTTATTCATAGGCAGTGGTGACTCACATTATTTTTAATATTTTTCTTGAGTTGTGCTGCCCATCCCAAGCTGCCATACAAAACTCTCGAAAGGATAAGGACCTGCTCCAGCAAATGCTGCTGCAATCTTTGGATATTTTTATTTCCTCTAAGCGTGTGAAACAAAGATTAGTTTTAAGTTCTGAAATTCATACAGGTTTATGTGGATTATGCCACAGAATTCAAAACTCTTTCCTAAAGTGTAAGCTTTGAATAGGTTTTTCACAGGAATAATTTCACCAGAATTATTAATTGCAAGACAAAGACCAATATTTTCTGGTATACTTTCTTTCTGGGAAATAGAAAATTTCATCTGAAATTGTTCAATAAATGATACACTTGAGATAAGGCTATAATATGGAAAAGTTATCACAAACTCTTTATGCTCTAGTGAGCACGGACTGTCATAACGGAAATCTCTTAAAAATCACAACAAATGTTACTTGCTCAGTCTTGGTAGGTGCTATCCACTGTTCTGTGGAAGTATTATATCCACATCTGGGTATGTTAATGAATAATAGCTCTTTGATCTTCATATCACTGAAGTCTTGCCATAAGAGAGGAGACTTCTTAGTACTGTGATAAGCATATTAGTTTGATCTGAGATTGATTAAAAAAAATTATGAATGTAAATCATTCTGGTGACTTTCAGAGGTATTTATATTATTTTTCCTAATTATATGTCCTGATCCTTGTAGATATTTCTATTTTACTTTATAGTGGGTTATATCACTGGGAACACCACATCTTTAAAATACCCTGTGATGCTAATACAGAGAAAGAAAAAGTTGTTAGCAATTATCCAAAGCATTTTGACAGATGAAGAAAGATATTCTGTCCAATACTGATGTACCACAAATGTCAAAGGCAAAGAACAAAAAGAAGGCTAAAAAAATACCCAGAAATTATGAAAATGGAACAGGAATGTAATAAACATGTTCCCTTGCCTCAATCATATCTCAGATACAGGCTACATGGCTAAGCTATTGGAAGAAGTGATTAAATATAAAGATGATATCTGGTGTTCCCCTGATTAATACCCCACACAATGAATTGCCAAATTAAAAGTTAGATAAGATTACTTGTTCTTTAAAGTTGAAATCTCATGTGAGAGATTAAATAATAATCATCATCATCCTCATCCCTGGGCAACCAATTTGACCATCACTGAAATTTTTTTCTTTCATCTAACTGAAATTTTCTTTGTTGTTGTTTGTGCCTGCTGCCTCTCAAACTTCATGAGTGCACATTCAAGAAATGTCTCATTCTACTTTCTCTATGACCACACACGAAGTAGTAGAAGACAGCAAAAAGGCCTTTTCCTTCCACCTCTTTTTCACATTTACCAAGAAAGAGCCTTCTAGACTCTTCTCAAAGGTAATTTGCTCCAAAATCTTTTAGAGGGGATATGGAAATGCTACAGACAGTGTATGTAGATGGTATATCAATACTTACTAGTTAAGGTAGAATGAATAGATTTCTTACTTCTTTTTCCACCTTTCAACAATTTTGCATGCTTCTTTGTTGTCTACATTACTTCTTCCAAACAGCAATGTAAGTAATATCTCAGGAAATAATGTGACTGTAAACAAACAAACAAACAAAAAACGATCACATTCTAACAAAGGAGAGAAGGCATTTCTGCAAGAAGCAGAGTATGTATCAGAACCTCTGCTGAGATCTACTGGAGGTTAAAAACAGTTTTAATCCATATACTCTCTCTGCATCACAGTCAACTTCACATATCATCAGTACTGAATGCTATCTTACATTTCCTACCTTTAACAGTGTCTCCCTAAGCAGAAAGAAACAAAGAAAATTTTTAGGGAAAGTCTTCCTAACAGTAAATAGTCCTATCAAGTCTGTTTTTAAAAACTTCTTCTCCAAAGGGCCTGAAGCAAAGTGAGACGGCAAAATGAACAGACTAATTAGTGAGCTGAAAACAATACTTGTCTGCATTTTATGCCATCTGAAACAAGTGTACACTGCTTATTAGATAAGAAATTAGCTTCAAGGCCTCTTACGCTGTCTAATGTGAAATGCACGAATTGTCCTGGGAACACAGGATGGATCTCCCAGTTAGAGCCACAGGTCAGTAGTATTCACCATTTAGAGTAAATGACTCTCAAAGGACAGCTGGCTACTACTGCAAAAAAAAAAAAACAGGGAAAACTGTGAAGTGTCTGAGCATGGAAATGTGAAGCTTGCAATATTTTTTATTAGCTGTTCTCAGGAATATAAATATGTTATTTATGGTAAAAATTTCCACAGAACTAGGTTCAAAAAGGACTTATAAATGGTGTAAAGGGTAAACTACTTTACTTAGGTAAAATAACAAGGCAGTGGTATGGTTAAGATTTCCTCCAGTAGTGCTGAAACCACAATGTGAAACATGATGCTCCCCCTGACGTGGAATCAAATCTGAACAGATGCCAGTTAAAAGTCTGAACCTTTGTTTCCTGCAGTGTAGGTCTTTACTTTTTTACCATTATGTGCACTACTTAATACTAGAGGAGTTTGAAAAATTCATATTCTGCTCATCTAGAGTGGAATGGAAGAGTTAAAAAACCTTTATCTTTAGGATGTGTTTACACTGAAATCTGGCAGTAATGTAACAACATAATGTGTATGTCAGCCATCTGTCAGCATTACCTGAAACCCAAGACAGAGCACAAAATCTACCTATTTTGAGCAACAGCAGGCTTAGGTTCAAGATGGTTACCTCTGAAGAAAATGTATGGAAAAGAAAAGGATTATTCAGACACACAAAAAATCTATAAATATACTGGAGTTACTGCTTTTCCTTAGGAACACACCCTGAGTGAGTCATATGGCATTTGAAAACATTAACTGGCTTATTCAGTAGAGTATTTCCAGCATTAAAGACTTTAGTTTCTACTAATACACATTAGTTGAATTTACTTTTATATTTTGATCAGGACTAAAATACATTTATCACATATATGTGTGAGATTTTCAGTGCTAGGAGTAGAACAGCATCTACCAGTCTGATTTGTGGCCATTATAAGTGCCTACCAGGCATGATAGGACACATCGTGGATCGCTTCACAGCAACAGAAGTGCAGATTTGAGTTATATGTTCACACCATAAATACATCTTTCTAGTTTTACCACCTATCTACAGAAATACTAGAAGATTTCAAAATTTGATTTCAAAAACAAAGGTTCATAAAATCATTAAGGTTGAAAAAGACCTTTAAGGTCCCCTAGTTCAATTGTACATTAACATGATTTCTTAAAATTGAAGGATCAACAAGGAAAATAGAGCTCCTTGTGTTTACTTTCTTTCTGAGATACTGAAAATAAACGCTTTTATAACAATAATCATGTACAGAGCTTCCATCTGTCATAAATATTCTTTATCTCTTGATTTATACAGTTTGAAAACTGAATGGAGTTTAAAAACCAATCTTCTCCGTGTCCTGAATTCAAAATGGTGAATGAGTTTTGATTTGTAGAAAAGTTTGTAATAACAACTTGTGTTATCCAGATGAGTATAAAATTATGGTGGATGCAATTGTGATTTATTTCCCAGAACAGGTTTTGAGCTTCTGTCTATTCTGTGTATGACAACAATCTTCATAGTTAATCAGTTTATCCATCTCTTGTAATTTTAACACAATTCTCAAGTAGAAAATTGATATATTATTTTATACTTCAGATTCATTTAAAGGTATAACATTTCTTTTCACTTTTGTAGTACAAGTCAATAAACAAAGAACTATGGTATAACCACTCAGCATCATATTGTAAATAATGCTTTTACACTTTAGAAGGCGCACTGTGTTGTAAGAGACACATTAACCATGAGGGTACTTCCATACAGGTGAAGAGCAACATGGCCAGCAGGAACAAATTTTATCCCCATTGCTGAACTCTCTGGCCAAGAACAATAAGCAAAAGAATGATATTTTTGTTAAATCACAGAAAAGATCTTTTCTCTCAATTTTATTCTGAGAGTACTGCAACACAACATCTTTGCATATGCAATAAATCCATTCTTGCTTTCACAAAACTGAGATACTGAATTATAAAATAGTATGCTTCAGTAGGAAGAAAAAAAAAGAAAAAGAAAAAATAATGTTCTTCTCTTTGCCACAAGTGTAGTTCTTAAACCTCAAAATCTGTCTCTCTCTGTAATTATTTAGAATTGGAAGGGCTAAAGATAGTTTCTAAAATAACATTATAAAGACATCTCTATTGTTAGTAAAATTATTAGGATAAAACAGTGAAATATTTTCATAATTAAACTCAAATAAATTGTAGTATTCTTCTGTAATGCAACATCCCCCTCAGTTCTGCCATACTCATAAATATCCCACAGAAAAAGGATCTGGTTTTTCAAGACTCTCTGAAGCTTAGTTCCCAGCCAGATCAATCCTGAATCTAGAGTTTAATTTTAAGCATGAATAGCCCTCTGTATCAGGTGCAGACTCAATATTTACAGGATTATTCTTCAGACTACTATCTCGTTATAACGAAGAAAGTTTCAGGATTTTGCCTCAAACAACTCAAGACTATGAAAGATGGTATGGATTTACTCTTTGTGTCCCCTAAAAGTGAAGACAAATGAAAGTGTACAAACAAGGACACAGCACTCATCCTTGAGGCTGGGTAGCTATGACTCTAGAATTAATAAAGGATAGGTTTTGCTTCTGCGTTGAAGCATTTATGTAGTTAGGGCTTGCACATCTGAATGTCTTATGTCCAGAACTCAAATCAACAAGGGACAAGGAAAAACCTTTTCATAGGAATCCTTTTGAGCCTTCAGGATCATGGCATAGACAACCTAAATAGCAGCCTGCATTTTATCAGTGCATCCCTGATTGCCCTGTGAGCTGCTGTGCCAGACCTGAAGCATAGGCCCACTCCACCTGTCCTCTCTGAAAAATATCCCATTTCAGAGGTCCCTAGCAAGTCTAGCTACATTTGAAGCTAACCTCAGGAGGCCATTTCTCTCTGGGAACACTTATTTTTTGTAAATATTGAGCTTTCAGAGTCCATTATTCCACTTTGTCCTCTTTTCCCAGTGCTTGTGACAACCATTTAAAAAAAGGCCTTCCTGACTGCTGCAATCTCTGCTCAATTAAGTTATCTGTGACAGGTCATTGACTGAACACAGCTTCAGAAAGAGTAATCTTATCCGGGTGAGGCTATTTCAGCAGTTAATTGCTCTTAATTACCGTGAACTGCTCATGTTAGAAGGTGTAGAGCCACATAAACAAGGCAGTGGTAGCTGTAGAGATTGAGTGCCTATTGTGGGCTGTCCTGTGTGGGAGGAAGGCAGCGACCTGGGAAGAGGGTAGGATACCACGTGTATGGTGGACAGCAAAAACAAAATGGTGTAGGTCTTTTTCGTGGGTTAGTTAGTTTGTTTTTGTTTTTATATATTTACCTGTTCTATGCTACTGGCCCTGAAGAAAATGATTTAGAGAAATAAGGTGTTGGTACTTCCTGAGTATGTCAGTAAAACTGCCAGCTGACATAGAAGGTGTATTTCTGAGGTTTCAATATTATTTCAATACTGAAATAATTTTCAATATTCAGTGTTAAGCACCTGTGATGTGGAGACCCTTATGTAGTATTTAAACTACGGCTCTTTAATATGCATTGTATAGTCCGGGTGATGTTTACCACAGCAGAATGTAATAATGGCTGCATGATCACTACTTAGGGTTATCATTCTCTGCTTCTATGTGAGTGTGTAGTACAGCTAATATTCTGGCAAAATTCCTTTTTAGAAACAATGAGTCTCTTATATAAAGAAGGGGAAAGTGCACTTCCTATAGAGGTAATTGCTTTATATAACTTGTTACTAAATAAATATTTACTTTGTTCTCTGAAAGCCTGCTTCATTGTTGCTTTTGAAAATTAAAGGCACAGCCAGTAGTTCTCATTGAAGAATTTTATTTCCTTGCAAATAAAATTAAGTTATATAGTAAAGCTGGTAGTGTAATTTTTTTGTGAAAAAGAACTACATACTTGACTGTACCAGAACAAGTAAACGTTGCTTTTCTCTTCTTGGGGGAAAAAAAAAAAAAAAAAAAGATTTATATTAGAGACTAATCATGGAGGGAGCGACACTAAATTCATTGAGGAAATATGTGGAGAAGCCTCTACCAGGCTGTTTCAGCCTGCTGAAATTCACTTTTCTTGTTTATGTTTACTCTAGGAAAGCGTGTACTGCTGCAGCTGAAGTAACTCTGTTTTTACAGAAATAAGTAAGAGAAATGAAAGCTAAAGCAAAAGTAGGAAATCACTACGTTCCTTCTAAATTTGTAGGACTGCTATATTGCAACAGTTTATAAAAAATAAAATCAAATGCATGTCCAGGACATGTGAACTGGCACTGAGACTGACAGGTGCAAAACAGCCCACATCCTTCCTATGAAATGTTTATTTCTACCAGAGCAAGTTTGCCACTCCCAGTCTCTGTTCTTTACCCAGTCTGACAGCCAAACAGTTCCTGGGGTAGACAGACAGACAGACAGACAACTTGTTAGACTGGCCGCAGCAGACCAGGAACAGCTCTACAGCTGCTGTATGTCAGTGTCCAGGCAATGTTCACTGACAATTACTTACCAGTGTAGGTGTATTCAGAATTAATGGAGAAGAAGAAAACAACAACAACAAAACTCATTTCCAAAGAACCTAAGAGTAAAAAATGGAGAGACAATTCACTGTTTTTATCTATCTTAAGTTTTAGAAATGCTACATTTTACATTTACATCCCTTCTCCCTGCATCTTTCTCTCAAATTTGAAATGCTCTTTCTGGAGGCTTCTGGTATTTGCCATTAGAAAGACACAGCTTATAAAGGAGTAAGAGTTACTTTAAAAGTAGAAAGCTGCATAACAATTTCAGCTTGGTATACAGTAGTTTTTCATTGTTGTTCATACAAGACTAATGCAATTTTGGAGATGCTTGTAATAGCTTGGAGGAGGAGTTCAGAAAGAAAAAACAAAAAGGAAAGCATGAGTTAGAAATGTACTTGAGCCTTATTTTGTATGCTCTTCACAGCTTTTTTAAAATAA
Organism: Callipepla californica brunnescens; assembly: GCA_023055505.1. Classification (NCBI taxonomy): domain Eukaryota; kingdom Metazoa; phylum Chordata; class Aves; order Galliformes; family Odontophoridae; genus Callipepla; species Callipepla californica. The sequence continues at coordinate 33,404,557 of JALIRH010000003.1, read as the reverse complement.
GTGTATTGTAACAGTTTGTGTTTAGATCAGCTTAACACAGAATGTTTCAAACACATATTCTAATAGGTTAATGCAGAACAAAAAAAGTTTTATACCCTTTCAGCTGACTTCCAAGGCTGAATACACTATGATCTAATCGAAAAGCAGCACCAATTTAATATAAGAGTACAATCAAGAGTTCTTGTGAAAATAATTGGTTTTATATCAGCAGGCCTTGTTCGACAGTTGAAGACAAGATGAACTACTAGAATTATCTGAAACTCACCTCTGCTGATCAACATGTGCAACTTCTCTGCTTGGTTTGCTGTGGGAGAAACAGTGTAAAACTGTCAGCACATTCTTGTGGAAGCAAATCCTTACTGCTGAAGTGGGCACAGTTTTTGACATATTTTGCTAACCAGCATCGATTCTTCATGTTTTTCATGTCAAGCTTACCAATTCTGGCAAAAACTATGCATTTTAGTACTGTGTGTTTGGGTGCCTTTATTCCCAGATACCTGGATAGTGTAAAGAAGGAGAACAGTTTCCAGTATTTATAGCGTTTGTCTTAAAAGCAAGAAGTTGTTTATTCTGAAGAACTGTAATATAATGTTTAATGTTCTATAGTTTGTTTGTATTCAATGTGAGAAATTGTTTATCAGACATGAAGAATATTATTACGATTAAATAGTATTATATTAGATTTAACTCATTATTTTCTGTATTAACAGGAAAGCCAATGCATAAAGCTTAGAAAAGTTCCTCCTAAAACGAAAAGAAACAAATAACAGAGGCTGTGCATCATTATTTTTGAAGTGATATATGATAATGACACAGTCTCATAGTGGCAGTAAACATTCCTGCATGAGCTGCTTGTTGAGTGCCACAATTTTATTAGGCTGGTACTTTCTGGGCAAATCAATACAAAATTCACCAGCTGTTGAGGTGAATTGATGTAATTTGTCTTTGCATTTCTGAGGTGTCATAAAGGACAGGAAAGAAATGAGCCTTATAGTTAGTCTTCCGTTTAGTTTGGGAAGGATTATTTGCAGGAGAACTTTGTGCAAATACGCTATCCTATATCCCCAGACTTTCACTACTATAAGGGCTATAAGAAGTGGCAGAATATAAAGCCAAGAACAACATATATGGAGACAGCGTACTGCATTCAAACTGACTGAATTTTTAAGAAAGTAAAGGTAGTGTATATTGCTGTAGCAATTCATGAGTTTCCAAAAACCTAGTTGCTGGAAAGCACATCAGCTAAGTTTATCTACTGAATTGCAGTAGACAGAATAAGGCATTGGTATGTATGGAATTTGCAGAATCATTCTCTAGCTCAAAAGAGCTTTTTCCATGGGAAAATCTGAATTCCATGCTGGACATGCAGCCATTTGTTGTTGCTGATTTTGCTTTCTCAAAATCTTTTTGGGCTGAAACCTGCCAGGACTCGACTTCCACATTTGAACTGGACTTTCCCTCAGTCTAGTCATGTGGATAGTAATCACTCAGTATCACAGCGAAGCTACCAGGTTTGCTAACTGACCTGCAGTTCCCTAAGGTAGCTGAATGGTGATTTCTTTCCTAGCTTTCATAGAGTTATGGAAAGTGGTAAAAAAGAGAGAAATGGCACTCTTCAATCATTTTCAGCAGCTGATAGACTGCTTAGGCAGTTCTTAATGCGGCAGAAATAAGCTTTACTTTTAAAAATAAAAATGTCAGCTTCCTGTGATTTGTAAGGGCTATTTGTCTTTTGGGGGTTAGCAGAAAAGAGCAAGTCTAGCCTCTTCTGTTTCACCATACAATGAAGGGATTCCCTGTGTGTAATGTCATCATGAGTGTGGACCCAGTCTCTACCTAGCATTCTGAAAAATAATATATTTGTCTGTTACAGAAACTTGAAGAGAAGGAGATGGAACTTTGGGTCCAGTGGGTGCTGGTTCCTGAAAAGTTAGGAATAAAAAGCTTTATACCCTGAGAAAATGCTCAGACAACCTCAAAGAAGAAATCAAACAAGTCTGTTTATATAAAAATTCTTGAATTAAAAATAATTAATAAAACTAAAAATGCAATAAATAGTAATACTAAGAACCACAACCACCACCAACAAAAACCATTCAGAATTCATTGTCTGGATCTGGGGTTAAATTGAGAGTGACAAGAATACAGCATTGTCACGCCAGGGTAAAAACACTGTCAACACAACAAACTGGACAACTCTTGTGAAAAAACAACTTGAACTCTCCCAGGATCATGGGAGTCTGTTCCCTCAGAATTACTCCTCCCTTCTGGAAGTACTTGATGACTGAAGTTAAACTGATGTGCTGCAAGAGCTCTGCAGCTCCTGTCAAGATCATGCTGAGTGCTGTGCAAACAGAGCATCTCTACCATGAGAGGTTTGCCTGCTCTCTGAAGGTAAGCAGTGGTGATTTGGGTTAGCAGACAAATGGAACGACAGAAATAGTGAGCAAGGATGGCAGCCCTGCAGTGCTGTTCATTTGGCAGCAAGCTATACAGTAACACTCAGGATTTATCCCATTCATGGATTTGTAAATCCAGCTAGGACCATGATGGATGCTTTGTTTCTCTTCCTTCTTCGTAAATGACATATAGCTTCTCTCTGCTCCTGCAGTGAAAGGAACTTCTGCTTCTTGTTACATCACAGTTGCAGCTGTTAATTCCAGGACTTAGATTAATGACTTCATTCAACTCTTCCTCAGACTCTTTCTGAGCAAATCTTTTTTTTTGTTTATATCGTAAGCATTATTAGAATATGCTGGAGATGGGCCAAGACACTGAAACTTTTTACAAGGTATTCCAGTATAGATGCTTCAGGTACCCAGCTGGGCATGAGATGAGATGGAAAGTGGGGAACTTACATTACCATTTTTGTTGAACAGTTTCTGTTTGTATGCAATATTTAAGGTGTCATTGAACCAGATTGTGAAAACTAGGGGTAGTAGGACACTAGGCTTACATTCATGTCGTGAGGGGATGTACACCAGGGTGCAGATGTCTTGTTCCAACTGTTCTGGAGGTTTTATTTTAAAAGAAGGGCACACCTTTCCTGCTTGGATAGCATTATTATTCTCAATTTGTAATACTAGATTTTCTCTACCTTACTGAAATACTTCTTGAAAACTTATTACAAATAAACATGACGTGCTCAGACACTGTGACAACAAACTTAAATGAATTTTTCCCACAAAAAACAACAACTATTGAGCATCTTGGAAAGATGTCGCAATGAAGATTACACACACGGAGGAAGAGAGAAAAAAAATGCAAATAACAGCAGAATTCCTTACAAACAACTTCAAGATTCCTTCAGAACATTCATAAAACCTTATGTCACTTTAACAAACATAGAGCTTGGTGTATGGTTTTTATTCTAAGTCTCTTGCGGTGTTCCTCTCCCCTTCTCTCCTTGTGCTGTTGACCCCAACTGAATGCGTTGGAGGTAAGCATTGTCATAACACAAAAGGAAGCTGGCAGGATACTAAGTGAAAGAGGTTTGGGAATTAATTTCCTCCCTTAGTCTGAACCATCTCCAATCTGTAAGTAACAGTGCATAGGTTTACCTCAGGCATTTAAAAAGCTAGAAAAGTTTGGATTTTAGTAACTGCAGAAAAGGAAAAATGAACTTAGAATTAATTTTATCCCTGTTGGCTTTCCATTTAGGCCTAGTATTCATATAATTCAAGGCCAGAAGGGATGATCACAGTCATCTTTGGGGCCTTTAGCCAGCCCTATATGCACCACTGGATTTTTCCCAAAAATCCTTATTTTCAACCTACGGCTGCTGGACATTGACTGCCACGTTTAGTGTACTGCTTTGCTATTTCCAAAGCAGAGTCTTGATCTTACCAGATGATCTCTGTCTCTTGCTTTGTTGTTGTTGTTTTTACTCAGTAACGACATACGTATGTCATCATCTTCACTGAGAGTGAACATGATTCTTTCCCATTGAAGTTTCTGTTTTCAGTTTGATAGGACTACTGGAAGCACAGACTGATTTCCTTTTGCCTGGCCTGTGCCAGTGTTTAAAGCTCACATCGCTCAGTGAGGCCTCGCACAATGGAATGGAAAACAGCATGTGAAAGACAGGGTCCATAGGCTTTCTTCATAGTTGCAGTGTCCAACAATATCATCCCTTGCTACACAGAGGAATGCTTTAGACTCCGTTTCCAGTAGGTTTTAAGTGATTGCCATGTGTCAAGCATATAACAGATAATGAGTTTTTATCAGCACCACATGCTAAATCCATTCAGCTCTAACAGCTATGGGAATAAATTTTCCTCTTTGTGAGAGAGAGACTGATGATATCTCTTGACCCTCACAGACCTTAAGTACAAAATATGCTTAACATAGAAGTACAGTTATTAATACAAACAAACAAACAAACAAACAAACAAACAAAAAACAACAAAAAAAGCATATATACAAACCCTTTTTAAACATCTACTTGTTTTATTTATTTTACTTTGTACTAATGGGTTTTGAAGAAAAAATGGTATTTTATGCTCTACAGGCAGGAAGTTGCCAGATAAATTTGTTTGACCCCTAAAGGCTTATGGAAATAATTTTTCCCATTATTACTATGGCTAGGAAAGTGTCTTGCTCATCATTTCTTGTAAGTTTTAATCCCCAGGATTATCAGGATGATGGGGATAACTCCTTCAAAACAAAACAAAAAGGAAAGCTATGAAATCCTCATATATCATTGAATTCTCAATGGAAAATATATCTGAAGAATTTATGAAGATTGATTTAATGGAAGAACTCTCTGGAAGGAAGAAAAAATCTCCAGTTTTCTTTGCAGTTGTAAGTGAAACTTTCATGTTTTTTATGCTTTAATATATAAAATGTTATAATACTTCATAATATGATACTTGGATGTTTCTAAAGAATAACTTTCATTAACAGTAGTATTTTAGACTCAAGATGTGTTCATTTACAAGGGCTGCTCCAAAAACAATGCTTCCTATTTTATGATGTTGGCCCATGAATTGGAAGCAGATGATGGTGGTATGGGAGCAGAGGTTCAATCTTCCCACCACTATCCTTCTACATTTTGTTGTGTTGTGACAGATGGCATCAGAGGGGAAGACCAACAAAATGATGTATGACATGAAAGTGCATATGAAGCTAAGGTGAGGAACTGAACTTTTCCATGTGGAAAAAATTGCACCCACTGATATTCATCGATTCTTGCTGAATATTTCTGATGACCGAACAGTGAATGTGAGCACAGTGAGGTGGTGGGTGGTGCATTGCAGCAGTGGCAAAGTGACAGTAAGTCATCTCTCCTGGTGCAGAATTTAATGAGCAAGGCATGCAGGCTCTTGTTCATCACTGGTGAAAATGCATAGTTAAAAGTTGTGACTATGCTGAAAAACAATGTTTTGTAGATGAGAATTTGGTCTGTCAAAGAGTATTATCATGCTCTTTCTATCTGTTATAGTTTCCATGGAAATAAACAGGAAGCAATGCTTTTGGAGTGATCTATGTAAAACACAGGACCTTGTTCTATTGAAAGACCGTGTTAGTGTTATAATGGTGAAGAAATTTCTTTCTATTTAACAGAGAAAGATTTTACTCAAATTTGAGTGAGATGATCTGTTTTCTTTTCTTTTGTTTTGTTTTCCTTACAAAGAATGTGCAAGTGTTTATCTACATTTGTTGGAGTCTGTTCATATGAAAGTCTCAAATCAGCATCACTTTGATTTAACTTTTAGTGTCATTCTAGGTATATTGCAAGGTTGCCCACAGGAGTATGAATATTCAAATGTGAAAGTACTTGATACATTAAATTTTCTGAAGGTTTGTTTTTTTTGTTTTTGTTTTTTTATATAGTTGAACTCAGTGAACAGATCTCAAAAGACATGGCTTTTTTTTTTTAATTTCCAGAATGATAATCAGCAGAAACAACAATGCTTACCATATATAGATACATAAATTTACTTCAAGTTCTATGTGCACTCATATCTAACATATATATGTATTTGAAGGTTAAAAATCACGTCTTTTTTTTTTCTAGCTGAATTAAGTTTGGCACTTCCGAGATTTAAGGTTATATAAATAAATAGACACATAAATAAATAAAAGAATGGCTGACTCATATCTGAGTGGAGATTTAACTCTAGGCTAAAGATACAAGGTTATTTATAATACACGTGCAGAGACCCAGATAATCAGTATCTTAGGGATCAAAAGAGGTGACTTGAGTTGCCAGAAAAATGAAATATGTTCTCATTTTTAGCCTTTACTTATTTGGATTTGACTAAAAGATAAATCAAATTACATGAAAAGTATTACTGAAGAACAAAGGGAACATTTAAGTTTCCTTTGAAGTTAATCCAAGCATTTCCCTTTGAACATTTGCTTCCCAACTTTCCTGTATTGCTACTACTAACATATTCTTGCAAACAGGCAAAAAGCACATGAGATTTCTTCCTCAAAAATCCAGCATCAGTTGATCAACAAAAAATCAATATCAGTTATTTCCATAGATTGTTTGAAAGTGCTTGAAAAATTTGCTGTTTTGGACATATCCTGAGATGTTGGAGGAAATATTCCAACAATTCCCCCAAAATTACTAAATACTAAATATTAAAATTGGATTAAAAAATTAAATCTTCACCTAAACAGGACCAAATTATGTTAAATTTACTAGGAAAAATGACCAGTTTTCTGCAGAACTAACTCTTTTCTTGTGAAAAGGACAGTTCTTGGCTAAGGGAATTTTTTATAATGTACTTGCATAACACTGAAATGATATAAGAGATATAAATGTAGAAATATGCTCTAGAGGTACAGTAAGATTAACATTTCTATATATCAGAGGCTAAGTCATGTTACTGTAGGGTACTCTAGCACCAGGACTTGGACTAATATTCCTCATGATTATACAACTGGAATGTTGCTTAAATTAACAAGATGAATCTGCTTGTAAAGTCTGACAACAACAATCATAGGAGTTTACAAAGCATTCTGTGTGCCCAGGTGGCCAAGATGTCCAATGGCATCCTGATTTGTATCAGAAACAGTGCAATCAACAGAACCAAGAAGGTGATCGTCTCTCTGCACTCAGCTCTGGTGAGGCCACACTATGCTCAGTTTTGGGCCTCTCACTATTAGACATCGAGACCCTGGAGTGTGTTCAGAGAAGGGAAACAAAACTGGTGAGTGGTCTGGAACACAAGTCTTATGCAGAGAAGCTGAAGAAGCTGGGATTATTCAGTGTGAAGAAGAGGAAGCTCATGGGAGACCTTGTCACTGTCTACAGTGACCAGAAGGGAAGTTGTAGTGACGTACAAGATGGCCTCTTCTTCCAGGTGACAGTGGGATGAGAGGGAATGGCCTCGAGTTGCACCAGGGGGGGTGTTCAGGTTGGATATTAGGAAATTTTTCTTAGAAAGAATGATAAGACATTGGAACAGGCTGTCCAGGGAAGTGGTGGAGTCACTATATTTGGAGGTGTCTAAGGAAAGAGTAAATATAATAGCTGGGATCATGGTTTAGTGGACAAAATGGGAGGTAAGTGAATGATTGGATTAGATGATCATAGAGGTCTACTTCAACATTAATGATTCTACGGTTCTGTGATTCTATGATTTTGTGCTGGGGAACAGCATGTATACCTGGAAGGGAGAGTAAGCTCTTCTGTGCACTTTCCTCAGCAACACAAAAGTGAAGAGTACAGTCTTTCTTCACATACTGTGGACAAATACTCTGGGAGACAACTAGTTCAGTGGGAACTGAGAAGGAGATGAGGAAAAAGAAGGAAAAATGAGACCAGACACCTCCTCACTAATAACAACAACCTTATTTTATCACTTTCAGTAAGATAGAATTATTCAGACTTTTTTCCCTGCAATAAACCTTCCACACTTTCTCCCACACAGCCTGCTGACTCACTCAAGCCATGAACTTATATTTCAGGGTGAATGTTAACCTGTTCACCAAAATCTAACTTTTCCATATGCCCACTTTCTTAAGTAACATAATTCAAATTAATGCATTCATCTTTTGATGAATTTTGGTAGAATAAATCTCACGCCACTGTTTCTCTCTTTATTCCTAGCAGTTAGAATTGCTCTTCCTTTTGTATTGTGAAGTGATTCCCAGGTAGCATATCAGCAACCTGTAAAAAACTCCATTATAAGAGAAATAAACAAATTGTCCTTTCTTGTGTAGAAGAAGGTAAATCTCCATTTAGAAATTAGAAGATCTAAAATCGAAGAGTCATGTTACAATTTTAGTCTCAGTAACCTCAGTACGAATGCAGAGAAGTCAATGTAGCTTCTCTGGATTCATATTTATTTAGCATAGCAGAATTTGGATTCACAAATGTCAGCCAATATTGCTTAAAAATTACTTTCCAACCATCATCACTTTATATACCTAAGAATACTACAGAATGCATATAGTTCCCTTAATATAAATAAGCTGATATGTTGAGTGTCTTACACTTCAGCTTATATAAGGATATAAGCCTCCAGCATCTTAAGGAAATGGGAAGTGTGGATGCAAATCACACTGTTTCTGATTAGTTCTGCAAAGTCAGCAGAAGCTTTGCTTTTCCTTGTCAGAAAGTTATAAGGACATTTTAGCACAGACTTGACCTTTTCGTGTTATTTTTTGCAGCACTGTCTGTGAAGCTGGTATTCAAGTTTTAGCACAAGTTACTCCCAGCATTGTCAAACAGCTGATTTTGAGGACTGAGATGGAAAAAAGACATACTAAACATGACCTTTGGCGAAGTGAACAACAAATACATTTTTTCTCAAAAAATATGTTTAAGAAATCTGTTGATGTGACTGCCTTAAGAACTGAGTGCCAAAATCTCAGGAAAGGGGCAGAATAGGCACAGAAGAATGGTAGAGGAAGGAGAAGTAGGTGAAAAACAGCAGTTCACCCTCACCAAGGCTCTCTGCCACTCAAGGACTACAAACATAGTGACATCCTGCTGAACGTGACCACATGCACTACTGTCATTGTGAGGGAATAAGTAGATTGATCCTGGCCTTCATTTAATGATAGGAAGACTGAATGTCACCAAATTTACTTGGACTTCTCCTCGTGGCAACTATTCCTGAAACCACTTTACGAACATCTTAACTATCCTGCAAGAGATTTTGAACTCACAATCAGGATTTTTGAAGTGAGTTTAGTACTGTATGGTCATGACTTGTGATATTTGCTTTTTTTATTTTAGCCACAAAATGTTGTCCAATTCAATGTTAGTTTTCATCTAACAGAAAAATGTCCCTGCCCTTCCAAACGGATAGCTTGAAAATATAACCTGAGTGACTCTTACAAGTTTAAAAACAAGGTGATAAAAATAGAATAGTAATAAAATAATAATAAAAATGGGAGAGAGAGAGAGAGAGAGAGAAGAAAAAATATTTTCAAGCAAATCATTTCTGGGTGTCAGACTCATGATTTTGCTTGTTTTGTTTTGTTTTTCTTATTTATTAATTTATTTATTTCAGGTCTCAGTTCTCTTTCTTTATTTAGAAATTGGAGGAAGTGTTCTGGAAAGTGTAACTTTGATATTTGACAGCAGGACATTATACATACAACATGTACTCTTATATTTAAAAATAAAACCAATATATTTAAAAATAAAACCTTCTATTATGACAATTTTCTAAAGGGAGGACTGCAACTGTTCTGTTACATAAGTAGTTCTGTGGTCAGAATAGTCCAGCAAAAAAGAGAACAAAGCCTCATTGTGAAGAGGTCTCCAATGACCTGTGAGTGACATGCAGTAATTACCTTGTTAAAAAAATACTCTTACACAGTCTCTTCTCTTGAAAACCTACCAAGCACATTTTCATGAAGAATGTTGTGGTTTATATGAAGCAGTAAAAATTGCTGCATTGTAGACTATGATAATAAGAGACACAGAAAATTCAGCTCACTGGGAGAATGACTGATTTAGTTTACCGTAGGAGTAAGAAAAACCTTTCTAGACTTTTGGATTGCTTTCAGTGAGCTAACTGATTTGAGTTCCTTTGAGAAACCACATAGCATCATTCACACACACACATACACACTTGACTGATTCCTCTGTCCTCCAAAAAAAAAAAATTCTGTTCACCAGTAAAATAATCGTCCTTTTGTTTTTTACCTTCTGTAGAACAACTCTAACTTTGTCTCCTAGTGCAAATTTCTGACCTGGGCTAAGCATTTACTACAGTTATTGAAGCATCTACTAACTTCCTCAAACATTTACATAGCTTTGAGGCATCCACCTGTCTTGTACAACAGCCATCTGTCACAGACAATATTCAAAAGATTATTTATATCCTGGCTGCCCAAAGTTCTCTTTCCTCTTGTCCTTTTTCATAAAAATGCAGTAGATATGATACCTGGAAGGGCCTGAGCATGCAATAAGAGATCACTCTTTTTTCATGTTTGCCTTAAGTACTTTGCTGACAGTTCCCTAAATATGCAAATGAGTAGAACTGCATATGTCAAAGTCTGTAATACTAGTATGGAACAAGAGATCAAATTATTTGGGTTGCTTTGGATTGTGTTTTTTTGATTTTTAGCTTCAAAGATGATTTTGATATGGACTGCTGAATGAACGCTGTTTTGTATATTTAACAGAAGCTTCTGATTAAGGAATCATTCTTTCTCCTTGGGGAAAAAAAGGACACTGATTATGAGATAAATGTCATCTTATACAAACCAGTCAAGATCACTGACTTGTGTCTTAATAAAGAATTCTTTGTGGTTTGTAAAAAGTGGGATTTATTGTCTAACAACCAGAGCTAGAAATTTGTTCATCACCAAAAATTTCACTCCTAAACCCTAACATTTTTTGTGGAGTAAAGCTGGCTGGATATTGAAACTTCTTAAGTTTTCAATATTTGGTTCTTAAGGTCACAACCTTTTGGGAGACAACAGGCAGAGCTTGGGAGGAACAGCCCCATGAGGAGGGGGTTTCCTGCAGTTATTATTTTCATAGCAGTTATGGCAGTTCATCAGGTCATGAGCTTGTAAGCAGATGGTGACATTGTGCAGCATGTTGCTGAGAGAGTTAAATGCAGGTACAGTTTCACAATCTTGGGACAGTGGCTTTGGGCAGAAGGAAATGATATCCTGCTGTGCTGTCAGAGGCCGTCTCGCATGCGTGCACTGGGTGGAAGTCGCTATCTGATTCTAAGACAACCTGAATACAACGTTTCACACAGGAATGTGCTTCTCTTTTTATCTTCTTCCTTGTCAGGTGTACTATCCTGAGAAATGCAGGAGCCTATCTTAGCTCAGGGTGTACTTAAAAGAGTAGACAGTCCTTCATTATTTGAATAGGTGATTGTGCTTTTCTGTAATCAAAGCTTATAGAAGTACTCAGCAGCACTCTTAGGAAAAAGGAAAATGGTTTTGTAAGACAGGGAGGCAATTAATGGCAGCAGGTTTTTAAGAGTCCAGAGTTTTCTGAATATATGGATCCTGAAGTCCACTCTTGTCTTCTTTCAGCACCCTAGGCTAATTAGAAGTTCCTAGCAAATGAGAAGATCAGGGGCAGGACAGATCTGCAGCACCATGAAGCTGGATCATAAAAAACATGCAGGTTGCGGGTTATGAAACTTATCTTGTCATTATGGAATTGGTCAGAGGAGCTGATTTCTAGTGTTTTAAATAGTTAACTAGTTCAGTTTTCAGTCTTCCTTTTTTCTATAAGCCACTATCAGAGCTTATTCCTGACTTTCTAGTAATTGCTAAACATGTGTGTGTACATGTGTATCTCAAATATATATATATATAAACATATGCACAGTAATTCCCTTTTTGACACCAGGTTAGTGTAGTAATTTTGGCTCCGATATTTTCCTACAGTTTTAATATGCCTACTCTGGGGAATATCAAATCTTTCTGGGAAAGAATGCGGAAGAGTTATGTCATCTGTAGTCCTAAAATGTAAAAAAGCTGTCACCAAACATCTACACTTTTGTAACTCTCCTTAGCATTTCAGCTAATTTGGAGATGTAATGGTTCACTAGCTCTTTCCAGGAACATTCAATTTCAAAAGTAATTAGATGTAAGCTTAGCAAAACCCTTTTTGACTTTATCTTTTTGTTTAAGTGTTAAAGCATGAGCGAGCAGCACAACTTTGATTATAGCAATGAACCTGTAAGCAACTCTCACTCGATAATCTTTTCTCACGTGTATTTTCCAAATTACCCTTTCTCATCCAGTACTTGCAGTACTTGCAGCTGCTCTCTGCAGTTTGCAGCCTGCGTCAAAACTTCTACAAGCAGAGCAATTCATGTCCTTTCTAGTATTCCAGCTTCTCTGTTAGGGTCTTCCCCTGACCATAGATTCCTCTTTCCTGCGATAAACAAATTCTCCTAGGCAGAAGCCACATTGTACACATTTTTGTAGAGGGAAGAGTGGCCATGGCTGTGATTCTCTGTGGATTCTAGTGCAGTGTGAAATGCCCTGAGTCATAAATGGAGATGAAACCTATTCATGCATTTAAAAACAAAACCGAAGTGTCTTGGAAAAAGATTCTAATGTCAGAGAAATCAGAAGTCAAATGTTGGCCAATTCTACAAATCCTTTCTGTTTTTCCATACCAGTCTATTGGACTTGTGTCTTAGTAGCCTGATGATACGGAATGTATGGAGACTCAAGAGAAGAGAGACTGTCAGAATCGCAAGGCAGTCTACTGATTTGTATTCTAATGGCAGTTTACCATTTTCAAGCGTTTCTCCCCAAGACTAAGAATAGACCAAGAGCAAAAAAAAAAAAGTAAAAAAAAGAAAGTAACATCAGGAAATAGGAAGAAAATGATTTCTGAGCTGACTCCTGATGGCTGTTGACTTCAACTGATAAGTTTGGTTATAGATATATGTGTATGTACATATATATATGATATAAATATGGAAAGAAAAAGGGAGAGAAAGGAAAACGCTTATATAGATGTTCTAATATATTGAATAAAAATGGTATAACAAATTTTTCCTCGCTTTTTAAAGTTTTGTCTCTTTTTTATTTTTCTTTCCTTAATTTTCTTTCAATCTTTGATAAAAGACCCAGAAGTACAACAGATTCTGGCTGTATTATTTCCTTGGGAAGGTATGCTCATAACTAGCAGAAGTCTTAAGTAGTATTTACATTGGCAAAAAGGATGGCCAAAGAGGAGTCCAGTACAGCAAACCTATGTCTACACTATAGCCACTCTACTTCAGATTAAATATAGTTTGATCACATAAATTCAGTGCTAATAAGTGACTATCATTTATTATCTGTGAGACCAGAGTACATCTTCCAGCTTAGTTTTACCTAAAATGAACTATGTTCATCCACTGAAACCTATCTGCTATGCAAACCAAGATGTGGTGAGTGAGAACAATTGCAAAATTCTGTTCAAAATCGTGTTCCTGAGCCAAGATAAAATAGTCTTGTGGGGATAATTTCAGACTTTTAAGCTTAACTTCACATTTTTGGCTTCCAAAAAAATGTACACAGATTTAGGGGCTCAAGAGATCATCAGATCTATTTCCTTCCCCTAATGTTGGATTAAATATATTTTTAATGTTATGCATTTTCAAGCTTGCTTATAGAGACATCCAAAAATTGAGATTATATTATATTCCATGTAATTTAGAACTTTTTCCATCTTGATTATTTCTATGCTGGAATTAGTCTACAAATCCTTCTAATAAAGATTAATACAAATGTTCCGGAATGCTATTAAATCCAATGCTTCTTACCCAATCCACCGCAGATTCTCTCAGATTCTTTGCAGTAGCCTTCAGTATCCTTGAAGACTACACTGTGTTAGGAGGGAAATTTATTTATTTGTATTTAAATATAGACGATAAATCTCAGAAGGAAAAAAAAAAAAAAAAGAACACACCCATCTACCCTGTGAAATAAACAAAGATGTACGAAATGAAAAATGTAGAAAAATATGCTCATGACATAATTATGTCCCCTAAATTTTAATTATACATTAGTCAAAAAAAATATATATATATATATGATTCTTTTCTGTTTTCAAAATGAACTCCTCATGATTTTGGATACTATTATTTTTAACAATTTTTCCACTGGGGTCCTATTTTTTTATTCAAAAAATCTTAATTTGTGTATCCCATTTGAGTTTTGTGTTAAAAATTTAGTTTTAATTTGTTTGATTTTTGTTTCTTATGTTTCATTTTGATTCAACCTGATCTAGCCCCCGTCAGAGATCATGGAAATATCGTACTGTCTTGTCAAACAGCAAGAGCAGCAACCTAGTTAATTTTATTTCAAAATTCGTCCATATCAGTGTTAGTTCTGTGCTTTTGAACATTCTGTTACTTCTGGTGTGTTTCTCAAAATGCTGTACTTCCAGCAATGTAGAGCGAAGCAGATTGATACAGTTGTGACATTATGCTGGTTTATATAAATGTAAATCTTGACATCTTTTATGTAAAAATCGTTCTGGGAAGCCTGAAGTTTTTGTGGAATCTTGTGTGTGTAAACAGCCACAGAATTCAGTTTAGACAACAAGCCCTATGGTTTCTTTAATTCTTACATTCAAAACTAAAAGAAATCATAAAATCATAGAATCACGAGGTTGGAAAACACCTACCAGATCATCCAGTCCAACCATTCACCCATCACCAATAGTTCTCGCTAAACCATGTCCTTCAACACAGTCTCAAAACATACTTTAATTGACTCCAGGGTCAGTGACTCCACCTCCTCCCTGACCACTCTTTCAGAGAAGTAACATGTCCTAACATCCAGCCTGAATCTCCCCTGAAGCCATTCCCTCTCAACCTATGACCAGTGAGTGACATGAGTGAAGAGGCTGACCCCCAGTTCACTGCAACCTCCCTTAAAGTAGTTGTAGAGAGCAATATGGTCTCTCCTGATCCTCTTCTTCTCCAGACTGAACAATTGTAGCTCCCTCAGTTGTGCCTCATAAGGCCTATGCTCCAGACAGGCCTCCAGCCAGCCTCACCAGCTTCTTTGCCCTTCTATGGATATGCTCAAGGGCCTCAGAGTCTTTCTTGCAGTGAGGGGTCCAAAGCTGATCATGGCACTCGAGGTGTGGCCTCAACAGTGCTGAGTATGGGGGGACAATTACTTCCCTATTCCTGCTGACAGCACTATTTCTGATAAAAATCAGGATGCCATTGACCACCTAGGCACACGGCTGGCTTATGTTCAACCAAGAATCAACCAATACCCCCGTGTCCATTTCCCCTATGCAGTTTTTCAGCCACTCTGCCCCAGGCCTGGAGTGTTACCTGGTGTTGTTGTGGCCAAAGTGCAGGACCCAGCACTTGACCTTGTTGAACCTTATTCCATGGGCTTCAGTCCAGTGACCCAGCCTGTCCAGATCCCTCTGTAAGGGCCTCACTACCTCAGGCAGATCAACACTTCCAGCCAACTGGGTGTCATCTGCAAACTTACTGAGGGTGCACTCAATGCCCTCATCCAGTTCATCAATAAAGATATTGACGAGGACAGGACCCAGTACTGACCCCTGGGAAACACCACTCGTGAGTCTGTTTGGAGTTTGTTGTTGTTTCTAATAGGTTAAGTTGGGGGCTGTTAAAATTATTTTTAATTTACCACATGATGATTCAATAGGTCAGTTTATTATTGACCAGATTTAGTATTCTATATAGTTCCTTTAATGGCTCTTAATAGAATTAATTTATTTGTTCTGCTCTCTGCCAGGAAATGAAGACAAAGGATGAAAAATATTCTATTTGAAATCTGACTAATTAAAGGGAAATAATTTAGCAAGAGGTTCAATTTTTCATGGTTTATTGAAGGGTGAGGAGGGGGGATCAAAAACATCTAGCATAAGGAGGCTTTTCTAAAGAATTTAGTTTCATCTATAATCCTTGCATTTTGCTATACTATTATATGCAATTAGTCCAACCACAGAAATTTCTCAGCCAACTTCACCCAGTTTTCTTAAAGCACTTAAAGAATTGTTGTAGTTACTTCTTTGAATATGCAGTAAAAGTGTGTAAATCTCTACCATCATTGCTAAATTATGCATAGGGGTTATTTGAATAATTATAAGGATGGAAGTAACTAGTTCTGACGTAAGTAATAGCAATTAATTCATTTAAGTGCTGCTACATACATTGAAATACTTCACAGCTGATACACCTTACCATTTATATTAGCTGCTGAATTGAATTCAGCTATGATGTGGCTCCTGAATTATAATGTGTCTATATCATGTATTTTCCACAATTTAAGTCACATTGCCTTAACTGACTCTCATTCAGCAATCCTCATGCTGAAGTTCAGTGTATACCATTACATAATAATAACATTTTGAATTTGTTTTTGGTATTTGTTAGTAAGAAGAACATTTATGAAGTATAAACTCTTCTCCATATCAAAATCAGAAATGCTATGCTACTGTATTTCTCCATAGGTTATAGAAAATTACTGGTATTGAATGGTAATTGTCAAACGCCTGAAGGTCAAACTTCTACACGTTGCCACTCCTACATAAAGTCACATCTTGCTCTGATTTTTTTTTATTTTTTTTTTTTGCCTAACATGAGATACGAATGTGTACAAAATAATCTATACTCTGATTCTGAGAAGATAGTCAAAGAAATATTGTGATCATGAGATTGAAATCTATTTTATATCAGACATTAAAAATAATTCAGTAAAATCAGTAGAAAGACTAAAGCATTCATAGCAGCTCTGGATTTCTTTGTCCTTCCTCTGAAAACTCACTTTTTTTAGGCATCTCTGCTTCAGTGGAAATAGCTCTGTCTAGAAGGTTGTACACCCAACATCAGAAATGTAAGTCAGTAAAGCTAGTGCTGTAAACTGACTTCTTGTCGCAAAAGGAAGATATGATTCTACCTTCCTTGCTCTGACATGGTTTACGCACACATTTATTTTAAATCTTTGACCAATATAGACCTTCAAAGGAGCTGGTGATAGGGGCAAGATAATATCCATCTTTCCTGAATATAAATTCCTTAATTCAGAGAAGAAAAAATTAATCCACTAAATTCTTCTAGATTAGATAGATGGACCATGAACACTGAGCTAGTAATCATAAAGTAACAATATTTTCTCTCACATACTCTAACTGCCATAGTTTGGAATTTAGTAGCTGAGTCAAACATCTCCTTAAGTAATCGCAGACAAATGTAGTTAACAGTGTTTTAATCAGACTACCTGATAAAAGAATTCTGCCCTTTGAACCGAAGCAAGTCCATGAGATTGGCCTGAATAGTGAGGAGCAAAAAAATTCTTGCAGTTGTAGTTGCTGCTCACTGTTTTATTCAGTAGCATTTTATAGTATTATTCTTTCATCTGCCTGTTCTTCATGACTTTGGGAGATGAAGCAATTTATATGTATGGGAGAAGTTTTCACTGCACACTAATTGGGGCCTGTCTTCTCTGCAGCAGACTTTTCTTATTTCTGCTGAGCAGTCCATGATTTTTTAAATGTCAAAAAGTTCTTCATAATTTCCAATAATAACTAATGAATTCTAAAGTTCTGAAAGAAAATATGATGAAATGAGCTATGTAGAGGAAAGTGAGATTGGCAGTGTGAGAAATAAAGTCAGGGAATCTTTGAAGTCAGAGGTGGGGAAAAGCATACTAAGTCACTTTTCTCAGAAGGACAGAGCGTGAGACCTTGGCACAAAGTCTACTAAAAAATCCAAGGGAAATTGTCCATTGAATTCAACATTTTCACTTGCTTGTATAGCTTTATGTTAGAAAGAGTAGTAAAAACAATATGCATAGAAACACCTTAGGCACGTTTTCCTTCAAGAGGTATTATTTTAAGCCTACAAATACTTGCTTACTTAATGGTTTAAACTGTATAATGTATCTTCTTTCCATGCTTGAGAACATCAGCAATGCAATGCTGGATGGAACAAGAAGAGGTAAGAAATTTTTTAAAATTGTTTTTATTTTTATTAAAACAGAAGAAAAAGAAAAAATGATTAGGGTTTAGGAAGTGATAGTACCACTTTTGATATTCCTGACCTGACTCACTGTATTATTGTTTTGAGAAATCATTTAAAATTAGCTCACGTGACTTAGTAAACAATCTATTTTTCAGATGTGATTTAGCATGCTGGTTACATGGACAAGTGAATGCTTTGGTAGTGAGGATATGGAGGAAGGGAATAAAATGTCTAGATCACCTATGATTTAAATATCATAATTTAGTTTGATTCCCAACCTAACAAATGTGTACAGTGCAGTTCAGGGGCCAAACTTTGATTAGTCTTCACGATACATGAGCACAATAGGAAACTCTGTTTCCACCATTTTTGGAAACCTTTTTTGACTGCAAGATATCGAGATTTAGAAGTGGTGGGTGGACCTAAATCCAATCTGATATACTGCAGAAACTCAAATATGTTTTAGAAAGGAATTGTTTTCTGAATCTCTGTGGCTAAGGTCGTGCAAGAAACGTCATGTTTACAAACAATTTAATTTGGTATACATTTCCCTAAATTTTTCTCAATATAATTTTTACTTAGAGGAACATAAATGGGTGTTTACGTCATGCACTCATCCCTGTATGAGAAAGAACTAAAAAAGAACAAAATGAAATGGAGCTGCATCACATTTAGTTGTTACATATATTTTACAAAAATAAAAGAGAAAAATCTAACCTTTGAAGATTTTTCCTGGATTGTGATGTTGCCCTCTAAGGGGCAAAGAGGAATCCTTCCTATTTTGTCATAACTGTTCAGAATTTTTGACACCAACACAGGTACTATTGCCATTCTGATTCTATGTATATGCTGGACCACATGCAGGCAGCTGTCATCACCACCCTGAAAACTACCACAGACCTAATTAACACAGTAATAGGTTTTCCACTCTTACAGTTTCTGAGTGACAGTGTAATAAGGAACTTCACAGTGATCCTACAAATCAGAACCAACCTTCATCTTAACAAGACAGAACTAGTGTTCTGCAAATTAATTCTAGGGATTTCAGTATTTACTATTTCCAGTGGATAAACATTATAGTTTGTTTATACTAACTTATTTTATTATCTCTATCAGAATATGATGCCATGACTATATGCTAACATTTTTTCTGGTGAGGTGGTTCAAGAAAAATGCTTAGACTTATGAAGTGAATACTAGGTGAAAAAATTATGTCTCTGTAGTTTATAAATTCGCCTAATAAAAAGAAAGCATTCTGAAGACATAGTTTTGCACTGTAGACAGCTATAGAATTGGAAGCCTTTAGACCATTAGTAATCTTCAATTTGGCCCCAGTTTAGTGTTTAGTATGTAAATTTAGTATCTGTAAAACAGCTTCATTGGAATTAATTGGATCCCTGAGCTTCAAATGAAATAACTTGAAAGTAAGCCACAAAGCACAAGCTTGTTGACTTTTAATAAAATCCATTTATATTTTTGAGAAAATTAGGACTTGATCCAATTAAGCAGTTGTGCACGTATTTTGAAATAGAGCAGGTATTTAAAATCCTTGTAAAGTCAGGATTTTAAGGACACCAGTATTAACCTTATCCTTTGCTTTTAATGCAGACTGAAATTATAGTTCCTCAATGCTTTCTTTCCAAAACAGATAAATATCTTGCATTTCTCAGAACTGTTGAACCGAAAAGTTTTTAAATCCATAGATGGTACGCAGCTTTGTTTCCACTTGTAGTTATAGAAATCAGAAAAACACTCTTCAATAACATTTGTAATGGTTTAGCCTCCTTAGGTTGCAAAATTGCTCTCTTAGCTCAACATCCAGGAAAGTTCATGTGCACATACGCACGCACACATACATTCACTGTGCTGAAAGAGAAATTTGAAACCAACCTATAACAGGAAAAGCAAAGGAAATAAGAAGAATTAAGTTTATTATGAAAGCATATAAGAATTACAGTGCTTTAAATTTTTATTATCTTTACATGGAAGCTGATTGCCTCAAAATATTCACACTTCAGCCTAAGCTGAGACTGGAAACTAGCAATAAAAAGCAAATAAATAGAAGAGAACAAGTGGCAACATTTTTCAAAATGTAAAATTATCCAGTGAACAATCTCAAGTAGAAATATTTGCTGCAATTATAATATAGCATAGATGATGGCTAACTGACCTTTCAAAATGCTCAAATGAGTGACCATCAGTGGAAATATTTAATAACATATTTCATTTTGTTTAACATGAAAAATGAACATAACAAGACACTGACTGCCACACAAGTTTTTTTTCCAACTGGCAGCAATGTTGTTGGATATTTCTACAGGAATTACACATATCATTTCAATTGAAAGGAAAGAATTCTGAGATCATTTAATTGAAGACAACTTGAGTGTGAATGAACATGCCATTATAGTTTCATGATCATTCCTACAGAAAGCACAACTAAGAGCAGAATAAAAATGGCTTTCATAAAGTCAGACCGATGAAATCAGAGAATTGGAAGGAAAGATCATTTCAAGCAGCTCCTATTAGTAAAAGGTGTTAAACAGAATCACAGAATTGTAGGGGTTGGATGGGACACCTAGAGATCATCGAGTCCAAAACCTCCCCCGCCACAGCAGGCTCCCTGGACCAGGTTGCACAATTAGGCTTCCAAGTGGATCTTGAATATCTCCAGAAAAGGAGACTCCACAACCCCCCTGTGCAGCCTGTGCCAGTGCTTTGTCACTCTTACTGTGAAGAAGTTCCCACACACATTTGTGCAGAACTTCCTATGCTTCAGTTTGTGACCATTACCCCTCATCCTATCACCACACACTGCTGAGAAGAGTATGGCCTCATCCCTTTGCCTCCTGCTCCTTAGATATTTATAGACATGGATCAGATCCCCACTTAGTCTTCTTTGTTTCAAGGCTGAACAGACCCATGTCTCTCAGCCTTTCCTCATAAGGGAGGTGTTCCACACCCTTTACCATAATTTTTTTTGTATGGAGCAACCCAGAACTGGATGCAGTACACAGTGTACATACAAATAATTAAAAAGAATATTGAGGATGCATGATTAAGGAAATACAGATGATGAAACATCTTGGTGAACTTTTTAAGACAAGAATGAAATATGTAGAAAGTGAACACCAGGTCACAGTAATACAGATGGGTGTAAAAATTCAACAGAATGAAGTCTATATTAGAAAAACAAAGTCAAAAAAACAAGCAAACAAACAAAAAGAACCCAAATAGAATAAACAAGAAACAAGAAACCAGTTTCATCCCAGAGGTAGACTGTAAGCAAGACAGACTGTTGGTTTGCCTCTGCAGAAACTGAAAGTGATTGATGTATGATGCTGAAAGTTTCTAAATACTTACTGACTTTTTGCACTGTCTGTATAAAGCTCAGTTTCTATGAGATACTATCATAATTGATGTCAGGCATGAAGGATCAAGACTTCAGAGTTGTGTAGCAAAGAACAAAGTGATACTTCACATAATCATGTTTTCAAACTGCATTCAGCTGATTTTCTTCCACAGTAATGGAACAACTCATTAATAAAAGCTCAGTGTTTTTAGCAGTTCATTCGGAGAAGCTGTGACAGATGGATATGAAAAAATAGTAGAAGGCAAAAGTTGTGCCTTAGAGCAAATGTCCATAAACTGCAGATATTCTAACTTGCATTCCTGCAAAACACACTGGAGCAAATAAACAAGCAATCTGTGAACATATTGAGTAAAGCAGAGAAATTAATAATTCCCAACTTTAGTGAGTCAAGAATGAATCATGCCAAACCAGTTTTATTTCTTCTTACAAGAAGCAAAGGCCTTGTGGTTGGCGGGGAAACAGCAGATATATCACAATTTCAGTAAGGTTTTCAGAAACAGTGGCTCATGTACTTTTGAAAGAGACTAGAAAAGCACAGGCTAGGCAAGAATGCCCCAGATACATGGAAAACTGACAAGCTTCTGCTGATTAAGAGGTCTCTGCAGCGTAGAGAGAAAGCTATGAAATGTTTGTATGGATAACCCAGGGAAGCAAATAGAAGCTGTGTTCATTAAGTATGGAGAATAACCAAAGTAAAATTGCACTCATTAGCATGAAATTCAAAGAAATATTGGAAATTCTTAGATCAGCACCTGGAAAAAAAAAAAAAAAAAACAATGAAAAAAAACACATTACATGTTATTTTCCCATAATGAGTTCTTATATAGAGAGAGAAATAAGCAAGCTAGGTCTGTGGCTGAAAGAGACCTGGAAAATAATGATTACCTTCAGAAAAAAGAATGAGTTATCTTATGCTGATGAAACAGGCAAACAAACAAAATCCACAGACAACAAATTTCATCCAGAAAAGAAATGTGCCTACAATATCTTAAGTAGATTTACTTTGTTGTTCTCTGCATTACTGTCATAAGGTCTTAGCTGGACTGTTGCAGCCAACTCCACCTTCTACAGCGAAAGAGATCTTTGATTAAATGGAGATTATTCAGGATGACCACAGATACAGAAAACTGACATAGAGATAGGTATCAGAAAAATTATATTTGACTTAACCCAAGTCCAGATATGTAATAAGGTGATCTAAAATATGAAGATGTCTTTCTGATCCATTTGTCTGTGGTAGACTTCTTTAAAAAATTTGGCTTAATTTGCAGATTTACATTAACAAAATCTTTTCCATTTGAAAAAAGCATGGGAATATGTTAAGATGGCTGTTACAGCCACCACTGCTGGGGACAGACTAACTTTTACATCAACACAGGTAGTCTTTTTGCCCAGCTTAGACGTGTGTCTGAGCTATTTCACTACAACTCTGCACACGCGACATTATAGAATGGAAATACTTAATGACTGATTAATTTTTTCTGTTGTAGTCTTTTACTGTGGGATAAGATTAATCTCCCTCCAGGATTACTCGACTAACACCTAGGAGATTTTAGGTAAGGAAAATTACAAACATAATATGTTTTCCAATTTTATGGCTTTACTTCAATTTTAACCCACATCCATGCATGAGGTTTTATTGATGATCAGCATTCATTTAAAGGAAGACAGAGAAATATGTATAAAGAATGCCGTGACATTTGTACATTTTTTTTCAGTATCAATGAAAACCAAAAGTTTATAGATACTGCAAATAATAAGAATTGAAACATTAGAAGAGGAGCAAGCCTAAAACCTTCAAAAATTTAAGCCTGAAATGTGTTCATGATTTTTTTTATCTTTTTGGGTTACTATAGTTTGATTGAACATCTATATTTTGAACTTCCGCATGCCAGGGTTCTTACCATACATTACAAAATTCAATTCATTAAAAATATTTATTGCTATTCACGTTAAACCTTTTCACAGACTATTTATCACAGATAATAACTGTTATCTTTGAAATCCCTCCCAAATAACCATTAAATTAAATTGTAGGTCTTATTCTGCTGAATTACACACATAATTCTTATTAGCACAAGTGGGACTTACAACTGTACATCAAAGAAATAAGACATTTATTTGCCTAATAAGATTGAAGATGTTGTCTAGAAACATAAGCTTAGGACTGTATTTTGACTACTACTTACTATTCTCAAAAGGATTGCAGACTTCCCTTGCTTTTTTTCATACGTAAAGGCATTTGAAATTTCAGCTTTAGATGTTTTTTCTTATATCCTTGCAGCACAGATTACACAGGCTCTAATTCAGGTGAATGAAGTTAAAATGTATATACATAGGTAGCTCCAAAAGTAGTGTCTTCTATTTATTTCCATGGAAATTACAATAGATGCAGAACAAAATAAAAACATTTTGCCCACACAGTTTATCTTACATTGGCCCAAACAGATGTGAGAAGGAACTAAATCTGGACTGTATGGTGAGTGTGGTAGAACAGTCCAGCCAAGATTGGTAAAGTGCTCCTTGGTATTCAAAATGATATGAGGCCTGGTGTTATTATGTTGCAGCAGAGCTATTGCATATTCTCTGGCCTGACTCTGGAATTTTGAACATTCAGCTTAGTCAACTCCAAGAACTGTCATTGATTCTGTCTTATAGTGGTGACACCACTTCTCAACATCAGTAATGCAGCATTCCAGAAAACTGTCACCTTCAGCCTCACCTTGGTTCAATAGGTCCTGATAAACTTGCATATGGTGCTCTTTCTGTTCCTGTGTAAGCATTCACGAGACTCATCTGGCACAAACTTTGTAATATTCCAATGTTGCCACCATTCTTTTCAAAGTACTGAATCTGATATTCTGCTCTGTATGCAGTTCCCTGCTTGTAATCTTTCAATTATGCTGATAATCTGAGCTGATCGAGACACTTTTCATTTCATGGTATGACAGCTGTGTATGGCCACATGGAACATGACTTGTCTTGCATATAGTTGTCGCCACTGCTGAAGTGCACCACCCACCACCTTATTGCATTCACATTCACTGTTTGGTCTCCAAAAATGTTTAGCAAGTTTTGATAAATATCAATGGGTGAAAAGTTTTCTGCATGGAGGAATTCGGTTCCACACCTTTCTTTCATAAATGACCCTCCAACACCAATCATTTTATGATACTATAAGCCCTGGCATGTCAAATATTATTTTGTCAGTCTGCCCTTCTGCTGTCATCTGTCACGCAGTAATAAAATGTAAGGGAATATTGGCAAGATGGTTCAACCTCTGCTGCCATACCATACCATCAATATCCTCCTCTGACACTGTGGGCTAACATAATAAAATAGGAGACATTAATTTTGGAGCAGCATTCTTATATAATATACGTGTTAGTACTACTCAGCTCTCCAGGGTGACATTTAGTGCCCTAAAGAGCCAAATAGTAGACAAAGCACAGAACAATTGAAGCCAGAAATACAGATGTTTCTGTGATCTACTAGATGAATTTGAGATTTGAAGAGGTGTTACTTGGAGTGCAAAACTCCAAAGGGTCAAGTCACGCATCATTACTCAAAGTCCTTGTGCTAGCCAAGGGGTTTAAGAGCTTAGTGCTATTTGTGCTTTTAAATATCTACTCAGTGGTGATTCCAGTTGTGAGCTAGGCACTTTGCTCTTCCATGTTGCTTGGATAAATTGCTATGATTACACCTCCACTTTCTTTTTCTTTTTCACTTGATGCAAACTGTCACCCAAAATGGAAGAACTTCATTTCTCCTGCTGCAGGAACCTGCATTTTATGCAATATGGAGAACATAAATTCAGAAGCTTCCACTTCCTAGACTGTCAGTGGTGTAATTAAGGTAGTTCCCCTGAGCTAGATGACAGGTACTAAATGTATACTCAATGTCTGACAGGTAGATACTTAAAGGGATAACATAATTGCATTCTTCTACCTGCCTCCTGATTGCTGTGTCTTAATGATATTCCATCTATGAAATTAATTCCTAAACAAGTTCGTATGTCTCCCAGCTGGCTAGTATGTCCAAAAATCGGGGGAGCTACGGGTCTCTCAAAATAATAGTTTAGGTTGCAATACTTAACTTGAATTCATAAACATGAGATTTAATTTTAATGTATTATTATTGCTATAATTGTTATTATTGTTGTTTGTTATTATTATTATTACCATTTTATTTTAGCATCTATTCTCCACTATCAAATGCCTAATTCTTAAAAGGTTATCAAAATGCACTTTAATATTTGCTCAGCATATTGGATGAATAAAACATGTATTGAGTCTGGCCAACGTTCTCATGGCTTTTGTTACATTTTCTCAGTCTATTAGTAACCTTCACTGCTGCTGTGGGATCCACTCTAGGGGTCCCCTTTATTTCAAAAGCTTCCTTTTATTTTCTTCAGCAGTAAAATGTGAAGGAAGGTATAAGGCTATTCTGACATCTGCTTTCCATAAACTCATACCAGTTAGCAAAAATTATATTGCTTTCTTTTAAATTTTTATTAATAAAGGCTTTTGATAGTTTGTCCATTCTTTTCGTAAAGGCTCAATGAAAACTGACAGAACAGGGATTCTTACTGAACTATTTAAGTGTGAATTTTCTAGGAATCTGAAAATCCTCATTTTAAATTGTGTAACTCCTGTAACTATTGTTAAAATTCTCCAAGATACTGATGCAAGATTGAACAGTTTTTCATATCCATCCAATATTTTCTATCATTATGTTTGTTTCTGAATACTTTTCCCGTTACATATTTGAAATGAAAACATAGAGCTGTCAAATCTCATTGATCAACTAGATATGATTTATCAGTCACATTTTGATTAAATTACTGTTTTATGGGGAATAGCATGAAAAAAATGTTAAAATTTTTATGAAAATCCCAAGGATTCTTCATTACTAGAATCAAGATTCAAGCATGCTTCACACAAACTCGACTTTCAAAACAAAGTGTAATTAAAAAATGATAAAAATAAATCATTGTGTTGAAATTTCTGTGTTCATTTTTACTTCTAGTCTTTTTTTTTACTTTCAAGTAGGTGTAAAGTAGAAGATAACTTATGTTTTAGCATTTGTAATTCCATTTTCAGAGGTTTCTGTAATCAAAACAGATGGCAAAAAGTTAAAACTCATGTAGCCTGCGAGGAAAACTTCATATTCAAATGTATTCATTAACAACAATAATCTATTTGTGACCTCACTGTCATAGTAGTGTTGTTAATTGCAAAGTTTAACTTTTCAGTTATTTGAGCTGAACTAGATTACTTGCATATAGATGTGATAATTAGTAGTTTCCATTCTTTTTATGCAGTACATATATAATTTATCGCTTGGACAGAGAAGCACACATTAATAGTAAGAAGCTGCCATTTTTTCATGGTATTCCCATACTGAACATCTCTGTTTTTTCCCCAGAGAAAACTAACATTTCACACTCATTACATTCTCAACAAAAGAGCAAAATTTAGAATTGCACTCTGTATTGGAGGTGGAAAATAGGTTTTCATACAAAAGGAGCATACGATTTGCTCCCAATCAAGCAAATAGACAGAATATAAAGGTTACTCTTGGCAGGTTCCCATGCTGTGTTTCTTGCTTCACCCCAATGTAAATTCATGCCTTTAAGATAGATGCAAGTTCTGACTTTTCTCTAAAACAAAAAAGTGACAGTGAATAACTACCATCACATTACTTACAAGCAGAATTCTGTTAAGGGAGCATAAAGAGCCTTAATGCAGCCTGCAGGGGCAATAGGAAGGAGTATCAGATGCCCCACAGGAGGAAACCACCTTCAGATTATGTCCAAAAAGTAGAGTGAAGGGAGAATATGGATGTCAACATAAGCAAAAGTCTGCTGTGTGCTGCTTGAGGAGCCCTACTGATGCCTACCAGCAATTCACAGTGAGACTCTGTGCCTTGGTTTAACAGCTATATGTAGGCAGATGGCTTCATTTCTTCAGTCATCTCCACAGAAAAACTCCAATTGGTTTTAAAGGCAACAGTGTTTTTCCTCTAGGAAATAACATCTCCCAATGTATATACATCTCATAATTTCAAGAGTGAGCGAAAGAGTGAAATCCCACAGAGATCCCTTGGAAATGGGTGGGCTTTGGATACATCCTTTTATTTCTAAAACAGATTGTTTTGTGGTAATAACTCTGAGAGATAATTACAGTGTCTTTCCTTCTGCAGGCATTTATGTAATATCAAAACTATGTACTGCAGTAACCAAGAAAATACTACATGCTTTTTTTTTTTTTTAATGTTATTTTAAAGCCACTCATCTAAGAGGAGAATGAATTGTGCAAGGAAGAGTTTGATAGCTAATCACATTCTGAGTTTGCAAACACTGATCTAGAAAATGATAAAAAACTAGAGTAGGTTGTGTTCATAGCTATGCATAAATAGTTACACTAGAAAATATTTAGGAGTACCAGCAAACTTACACTGAGTAATCAGTTCACTTCATCAGCGTTTGACGCTATATTGCCTACTACTAATCACAGAAATGCTTTCCTGACTTTCACGTGCATCAATAGTTACCAACTTGCAGCATCACCAGGAGGTAATGCAAACCTGGAAGTGCAACGTATCCCTTCTTGAACAGCAGTAATGAGACAAGAAATATAATAATGTGAACAACAGGAATCAGCTGGAAACCTCATCCCCAGGAGGAGTGGTCTTTTGTATTCCTGATCAGGAAACACTGCTCTTCTGCAGAATGAGCTGCAATGGGGTGATGCTGGAGGTTCCTGGTATCTCTCTTCTGCTCCTGGGCTCACAGACTGAGTGGCCAGCATAGGCATGAGGCATACCCAGCTCATTTATCTAAAAAGCAGTGGCCCCTCAGCACTGATAATACATTTGACATGGTGTTCCAGGCTAGCAATACACAAAGGAAGAGAGAAAGCACCAGTAAGTTAATTCATTTTTTCCCTTTTTTTTTTTTGAAAGGGGCTTAGTGTTCCGAAAGTCAGGTCTGAATTTTCAGACACAGAAGGTTGAATGCAGAGTCATCCTTAACTAACCTTGGCAATCAATGCCCAGGATCAGTAGGCCCTGAGAGGTACAACCCTTCTCATTTTCTGGAGGCAATATAATTTCCTGGAGGCAATACCATGCTGATATTTTCCCAGCTCAGCCATGACCAGAGCAACTCCTGAAACACTGTTTCCCTTCTCAACTAAGTTAGAATTTGTTCAAAGCAGTTAAAGACTTTCACTTGTTCGTCTACTTTACAGTAAACAAGATCCATGTATTACCCATATCCGATATATGTTTTGATTCTCTACTTTAGTTCTGCCGCATTAAAAGAGGGAAGTATAGTTTGGATCCTGCTATAGAAATAACAAAAGTAAATATAGACAATTTATAACTACTTTTAGTAATATCTAAATTTCTTCTCCAGTAAACCAGAATGACTAAATGGGATTTTGCCTTTTATTGCTACAATTTGTATTCTAACAACTCTGAAAGACTCTTTATTAACTGTACTGGTTTGGATATGCTCAAAGAAAGATATCAGCAAGGGGAAATTGTTTTTCATTTTTACTGCAGCTTTCTTATGAGTAACAAAAAGGCTATTAAATTATCTTTTACTTTCTGTAGTATGATAGATGAGATATTTTTGATTAAAAATGGATTAGAATGGATTATAAAATATAATAAACATATCTTCAAGGTATTTCTTTGAAGTAATTTCCCTTATAACTGCTACTACTCAAATTACACTGAAGCACTGATAATTCCTAAAGTCATTCTTTGCAGTCAAAAGCAATTGAGTTGTTTTAGCATGTAAAATTACAAAATGTACATACATAAAGCAGGTTTAATAAAAATTACTGCAAGTTAGTTCTGATTCTTGCTCTTTAGATGAATCTGAGTATTATCTACATTAAAGTTGTAATCATTTCTAATTCATGTTTTAGTAAACAAAATAAACATATTGATATGAAGTTGAAAGTTGGGACCTTTAGAGATAGGTTTGACACCAGTAATCATTAACCAAACTAAAAAGGACTCACAACAGTGATTAGAGCTGAAGACCACTGAAGAAGAAAGGATAATGGATTTTCTTTTCATTCTTACTACTGTTTATCCTTGTGTAAGTTTTTCATACTCTTTCCCTTACTTCACCTTCAAGAGTATATTTCAGCTACTGTCAGTTACAGGAATTACATGCCAAAGATGTTTATTGACAATTTAAAAGTATGATGCTTGGCTATGAAGTTGTACTTGGATAAGAAGCATTTACAAAGTCTCCAGCAGAGCAACTGATGTATCAGTCAAAGTTATTGGACTCATTGCATGAGGTAGAATGAAGTATAATGACTATAACTACACAGAATATGTAATAGTCCTAGTTCAAATCTAAGAATGAAATTTTGAATTAACTGACAAATTGATGGGCTTAAAGTAAGGAAATTTTTTCCATGTTTTGTATTAAACAATAAGTTGTCTTCTTATGAGAATGGAGAAATATATACAATCTGAAAACGAAACATAAATATACTTTGAAGAATTATTAGTCAATGATATATAGTAAGGAAAAATAACACTGTCATTTATCTGTCAGAGTTCTTTGACGCTATCCTGGAACTAAAGAGCTGTCTGTAGAAGTATATGTTTTGTCACTCATCTCTCTTTTGCCATCTTCTTCTGTTGATGGACCCAATACCATGAGGCAACTGGGGAAGAAACTGCAGTGTCTCTTCTACAGAAGGCATCTGACTGGGAACATGCTGTATATTTTTTTGCATTACTTCAGTCTTCAGGACTGCAGATAGTCTCTTCTGTATTAAATAATCTTAATATTTAAAGTGTCAAATAACAATTAATAATGCCCCAAATTTCAAAGCTATCAGGTATGCTTATTTCAACAAAAAATGGAAAAGCTCACCAATAAATGAAGTCTACTGAAAATGGTCTTTATTAATCTCTGCCTTGTTACAAAAGCTAGCATAATATTTGATGTAAACAGAGAAAAGGATACCAAGAGAGCAAGCTTGTGACTGTTGGCATAGTTATAAGCAGATACAATTGTCAGACTGAAGTGAATTAAAGGAGAAAAGAGCAAAGAGTCAAATGCAAAAAGACAGTCTACTCTTACATAAAATCAGTGCAAGATTTCATACAGGTCTTCAGGCAAAAGTCCACCACTGGAGATTTCAGCAACAAGTTGTGTGAGAAGGAAAAATTCCCGATTTAATTATCACTTCAGGTGAAATTGTTGAGTCCAGCTGTGAAACACAGATACAAAGTGACATAAGACTTCAAGGTTCTGAATACTGTTGAATACTGGAATACTTTTGTAATACAAGATATCAGGCAATACCTATCTTATAATGCAATAAGAATTTCTCAAATACAATAGGTTTTTTTTCCCTTTTTATTTTTTTTAATTATTATTATGATTTAATATCAAATTGAAGATGTTGTTCATGGACAGAGGTAAAAATCTAGTTTTGACTTACTTTTAAATTTGATGACAACAGAGTACTTTGAAGAGCTATTGATATTAATATGAAGGCTCATTAACTAGCCATGGGTATACAGGCCCTTTTCAAGTGCATCTGACACTATTCTGCCTCTACTTGCTTTTTCTGTCTTCTGCTCTAACATGCTTTATACGTTCACTTTTTCACACGTTCTCATGTGTGAGTAATGCATAGATATTTATAACACAGGAATTTCAAAATTAAGCTTTGCAATCAGCTAATGGAAACTATCTTTAAAAGTCATTGATTTTGTTCATTAGGAAGATGTGAAAAACTGACAATTGATTTCTCTTATATTTAGAAATAGAAGTGATGTAGTATTTATTATAATAGTTTATTTAAATAAGCTTTCAGATAACAATAGAATCCACTTGGAAATCTATACCCCTCTTCAATATCTTGCAAAGACTACATTATTATGATATATTTTAAAAAATAATATTTTTTTAGAAAATATTTCTCATGATTTCTCATGGATTTAATCTGCATTTTTCTTACTAACCCAGATACAAAACTGTAGTTGAATTACTAGTTCAGGAAGGAGTAATCAAATTCTGTCATGTTTGAAAAAGCTTTTATAATTACAAAAGTTGTATCAAATGTAACATCAAATGTTACAAGCTCAAAATTTTCAGAGTTAAGTTTAGCAGTAAAAGAAGTATTAGTAGTTTTTGGAGGTGTTACAATAGAGGGTCTGAGTCTTTCATCCATTAACCAGTTTGGAATCTATGGCAGACCAAACAAGAAAACTGAAATACTCCTTGCTTCCTATAGTCAGAAATCAGGGTAGCGTGAAAATTTATATTATATTTATCTGTTAAAAACAAATCCAGTAACACTGCAATATACGATCATTGTTTTAAGTACTTAACTAACTCTTTCATCTAAACATAAATTCTCAGTATTTCAGGTATTCCCTTCAACACTGCAGTTGGATCAAGTCACAAGAGAGTGAAAAATAATACATAATTTCATAAAAAGTTTGACTAGAACATAATCCACACATTTTAATCAAGCTTTATAATGTAGTATCAAATAAAGCACTGAAGTTCTGTACATCAAACTCAAAGCCTATGGATTTGAAAAACTAGTGAAAGTATTTTCACCCTATAAAATCTAAACAGTACCTCATTTTAGTATATTTGATATTTGTGAGTCCAGGGCATAATTTGAGAGGGTAAAATTATTTCATACTCTACTTCCTATTCCTAAAAAGACCATTGTCTTATTAATGATAACATTACACAATCTATTTGGTCATAGGGAATTTCCCAGTTTCCTTATAAAATACTTAAGAAAGGATTTAATTTGCTCATGATGGCTGGACAAAAGCAGTGAAAGAAGAAAGATATTTAAGACTGCTCTTCCCACAGATATGACTAGAATTTCAGAAGGGAAAAAGGTGTTAACAGAATCAGCTCAGTGAAATGATTCAAAACACATGAGATTTCCAGATTGATCAGATGCAGTTAGGTATGATTAACCAATCTTCAATAGTAAGAAAAATAATCACAGTGAAAACTCTCTTTTCTGTTTCATACATCCTAAAGTTGACAGTAGTAATTTTTTGAGGTTTAGTTGTGATCATAATTATAGGGAGCAGTATGGGTAACATACAATATATAATTCAAAGGCAATTTCTTTTTATCCGTGTAACAGTCTTGCGCAAAAAAAAAAAAAAAAAAAGAAAGAAAGAAAGAAAAAGACAAGCTTTGTTTCTCTTTGTACTTCTGCATATTTAGAGCTTTAATATTTCAAAAAATATTTCTTAACAAATTATTTTAATAAAACCTTGCCAGTACAAATTAGCTATTATTTGATTGTATTGGCCGTGCTTGAGCAGGGCACTGATGACCTTCAGAGATCCTGTCCAACCTCAGCACTTCTGTATAATTCTGTGATTGTGGCAGTATCCAAACTGTGGATAAGGATGACAAATATACATCTTTTATGATAATGCTTTTGAAATGCAGGCAAGAGAAGGCACTACAATTCTATATCACTTCAACTGTACTCCCACTAAAATATCAAAGCATCAAAACTAAAATGTATCTGTCATTGTCAGGAGAGATATTTTATTTACATTAATTTATATCATTAAAACGTTAGGAATAGAACTGAAATTTGATATTTATTAAGAGTGAACAAATCCTTTCAACCTCTCTAAGATTATATACACAGGAAATTCTTGGCAAGTAGGGAAATGAAGCACAGACTTCCTGCACTTTAGAAATCAGGCACAGACCAACATTCCATTCATACAGCAATTTCTCCTACAGCCTAGGGCACCCTGTTCACTTCTTCTCACATGAAGATATCCAGAGGATTTGTGGAATCCACAAGAAAGGCATTAAAGAGTATTACCTTCTCTATTCTATTAGACTCTCAATCATTGCTACTTCTCTAGCAGCTAGTCACATTGAATCCAAGTGGAATATGCATTATATTATTAAGACTTCTCTTTTTCTGAATTAGACACATTGTACATACATGCAATTTAGTAAAAGAAAAGTCACTTCCTTAAACCAGATGAGATTAGACAGCTTATTTTTCCATTTCAATATCAACAAAACAATGTCTCCTTCTCATAGAACTGTACGTAAAAACACAATAGCTGCTATTCATTTGCAGAAAGAAGGCAGCAAGAAGCTATTCATATATCATACAGTCTTGTACATCACTTACAAAATGTATAGGAAAATGTATCTGAAAAATATATTTCCAATAAATATGTAGAATTCTGCTCTGTAAATTATACATAACATTCATTTTACGTTCATAATATGAGAGGTTAATTTTAGCTTTGTTTTTTAATGTACAGTCTACAGTGCTTCCAAAGACTCATCAGATTTGTATATAGACAAAATTATCTCTTCATAACATTTCTGCAATCTATCCAGTGCAGTAGCAAGTGATTTAAACCAATGGCAGTTACCTAAAAGAATACTGAAGTTTTACATTTTGTGTTTATTACCACAATCATGGAAGAAATCATCTCTTTGCTGTTGAGGTTTTAGCCTTTGATGCAATATTAGAGAAATCTGAGTGTGTACAGTAAAATCATCTCCCAAACATCTGGGCACACACACTGGTGATAGTGAGAAGCTATCAGAGGAGATGTAAGATCTCTGCTCTGGGCCCAGTGCATGAGTCCTTTTCACCTCACTTAAGTGAGAGCAAGTACCTAGCTCAGGCTCCATGTGTTGTTCACCTTTTCCTGAGGCAACTATGCAATCAGGTGCAGGGTCAGTAATTGCTGCAGCATGGGGAAGCCCACTCAGCCAGGATCCTTTCTGTTTGTTTTTCCTTCTCAGTCACATCTCATCTCTTATATTTATTTATTTATTTTTCCTTAGACTCAGTTTCCAGCTGATCAATTGCCTAATGCTTGTCACTTTTCTGAAAGGAAAATCTGTCCCAGAAGACATCCAATTACAAACCTGAGAGGAAATGCTTTAAATTATTTTGTCAAAGTTATAATGTCAACTAATATAGTGTCAGTTTATTCTAAGTGAGCTTGATCAAATTTAATTCCAAAGAAATCACTGTGTTTTTTTCCCTTGTTAGGAGAAAAAGAGGGAAGGAGCATTTTAGTGTGTAAGTTACCTCAGAGCCTTAGGATAGCAGAAATTTATGTTTCCACACATGGTAAATGCAAGGCACTTTGTTCTTTCTATGAGAAGTACGCTACCTGCATTTTCATAGAGCAGGCAAGTCAAATCCTCTGATCGATTCTTCTGAATTGGGTGTGTTACTGCTTCCTTTGCAGTAACTTTCCTCATCCATCCCATCTTTTTGGGCTTCTTCTGTCTTGAATTCTCAGATCTTTTGGCTTACCTATCTGCAGCCTTTTGTGACACAGGTGGTACTTCCAGTTTTTTGAAAACTGTAGGTGTCATAAAACTTTACACATTTCCTCATCGCAGTTTTCCTTCAGGTTGGTTAATAACCAGTCATCCAATGAGTTTGCTGCCTGTGGTCTGGAAAGACAGGAGGTAGAATGAAAAAAAAAGTCAGTCCTCTCTTCAGTCTTAAATTCAAGAGGTGAATATGGATAGAGATTAAGATTTTATTCCAGGAGATCTCTGACATTAAGGATTGCTTTTGCCTATATTTAAAGATATGAGATGTTTAACACTGAATGGTCTTTATTTCTTCTGAATGTAGACAAATAAAAACAGACATCTAGTTCAATATTGTTCTTTGGAAACTGTATAATTAGCATGGAGAAGGTGACCTTTTTGGACTGGAGTTCTCTTCCCTGTCTGTTTGACTCTTGGTGTAAGAATAATCACATCAGGAGTTCTTTCTGTATTATTTATATGAGGAGATGAGATGTCCTGTTCAGCTTGTCTCACCTGACTCACAGTCACTTAGTGTATTTTAACTGAAGGATATAAACATTCTCTCTGAAATTAGTAGTGATCTTTCCATTTTTATTGAAATGAGTTTAACATTAAAACTTTAACTCAATCAGGATCCAAATATTTGAACGTCAAGATTGTTTTATAAATACAGCTAAAAGAAATTGAAAGTTCTAAAGAATAAAAAGCGTTAGACAATATTTACACTGTAAGCAGTGATATTTATGATCTTTATAAGTCAATGGATACTAGTAGTAAGCTTGCTCATCAAAAGGTACATAAAAAATAAGTCTGGTCATACTTCTCACTATAGTACAGCTAGAAAGATCTGAACCTGTAGTGTCAGTTTCCTTCAAGAAATGTTTTCTTTCTACAAAAACAGAAGATACTTTCTAAAAAGAGATCCTTGAAGAAACAAGAGGCATTACTTTCAAAGTGACCTATATATATAATGTGTGTTCTCCAACTGTCCCACACAATCAGGTAGTAGACTACACATGGCTTGTGGAGATTTGTTTATATAGCCAACTGATCAGTGTCATTTCCAACACTATCATTCTCATTCCCATCAGGACTGTAATTTATTTCTTAGCTTCCTTCCTGGTTGACAGGTTGCACAACCAAGAAAATGGGTCAGATCATAGGTGTAGCAAGCCATCTGTCTGGGACTTTCCAGCAGTGTAGGAATAGATAATAGGAACAAAAAAGCCTGAGATCTTTTATTTATTTTATCTTATCAGCAATCAGTAATCTAGCAATTTCCAGACCTAGAATTTGAATTAAAACCATCATGGATAACAGCCTGAACTCCATCTACCTTCTGTGAATTCACGTGGCATTACTTTTTTTTCTTCTTGCACATTTTGTGTCTGAGAAGTCCCTACAAAAATAAGTTTTCTCATATAAAAAAGGGCTTCCCTTTTGTTTTCAGCCTGATACCCAACCATAACACTCAGATTAAGAAAAGCAATAAATAATCAATCTATATCTACCTTTCACAGCTGTGTAGTGACAGTTTTTCCAAGTAGAAATTTCATGTGAATTATACTTAATATAGAAGTGTTCCCACACCATAAACAGTAATAATCTTATTATTCATATATCTACTTCCTCCTGCAATGCCACGTTGACTGTAAGAAATTTCAGTGGAAAAATGAAAACATGAAGTCCGTAAAATATTATAAGTAAAGAAATTCCAGAAAAAAATAAACAGCAGCCATTGGGGTAGTTTCTTGTGTCAGATATTGGGGTAGATTCTGGTGTCAGATATTGATGATACTTGTGGTAGACAGAACATATATTCTTATAACAGATATAAGACCTGAAAGAAACACAGATCTTCTGGAGTAACAGTTGAACATTCGTTGACATTTAAATGACAAAAATAATATTTTAAAAGCATAATACACTTGCTTGAGGTAGTTGAAGTTGTCCTTACCCTTGAAAAAATCTGTTTGAAGACAGATTCTTCAAGTGATTATTTTTTCTTTTCAGTCCCAATGTCTAGTTTACAAAAGCCAAACCTAAGCAAAAACAAGTAAACAAACAAACAACAAAAGTGAAAACAAAATAACTTTCTATAACACTTTCTCATGTGGCACAATGAGACAGAATTTCTTTAAAAGCAATACTTGTTATTCTTCCATTTTCTCAAGGTGTAGGCAAAAAAAAAAAAGCTAGAATTTAGTACAGAAGGGAGTCATGTGAAATCTGCTGATAAGAACATTATGGAGCAAAAGAATTATGGAGCAATAAATAAATAAAGGAAAACCACTATAGAACTATTTTTAACATGAAATAGCTAACTATATATTCCTTATGACAAAATATAGACTCATTAGGTAAGCCAAATGAATTTTCCTCTGACAAACACATGCTCTTCTGTAGCGTTAAGGTTCACTTTTTATGTAATGCAACATAAAACATATTTCTGGAAATAGATTAGCAGAAGAAGAATAGAATTTCTTACGGTATTTTATGTTCTCTCATTGTAATTAAAAATTAATGAACTACTTTCCCTATTTTGTCAGTATTTGTAACCTCATAGATGGCAGTATTCAGAGGTTAAGAGATCAGATGTGAAAAAAAAAATAACCTGCAGAAGATTGTATTTTAAGTGACTCACCCATATTAAAGTGGTAACATGTTTATAATCAATATGTATGAAGCAAAATAATGAAACAGCAGCCAGGAGCATTTGGGCTGTTTTTCTAATTTCCTGAATCAGTCCTGTGGAACAAGAGCTTCATAGTTGGTAGTATACCAATGGGATATTCTTCTCATCATTTCCATGTTATGATTTTTTTTCTCCATGACTGAAGTGAAAAGCACTAAGGCTACTTTATTTCACTGGAAGAGGACAATGACTAGAGGATATGGAAATTCTCATATCTAGCTAGACTTCTGGAACACTGAATAATATCACTGAGGGGTAATCTACTTTATTAACACAGCAAATTCATATTCTCACAGTACTTCTTTCATTGGAATAGGAATGTTCATAAGAAAAACACTAAGATTTCAGAGGAGGGTTTCACTTATTGAAAGTGAGTAGAATCATGGAATCAGAGAATCGGAGAATCCACAAGGTTGGAAAAGACTCACAGGGTTACCCAGCCCAACTATCCACCCATCACCAATGCTTCTCACTAAACCATGTCCCTCAACACAATGTCCAAATGTTCCTTGAACACTTCCAGGGTCAGTGACTCAATCACCTCCCTGGGCAGCCCACTCCAGTGCCTGACCACTCTTTCAGAGAAGTAATAAGTCCTAACATCCAGTCTGAATCTCCCCTGGTGCAGCTTGAAGCCATTCCCTCTCATCCTATGACCAGTTACATCAGTGTAGATGCCAACTCCCAGCTCACTACAACCGCCCTTCAGGTAGTTGTAGAGAGCAATAAGGTCTCCCCTGAGCCTCCTCCTTGCCAGACTGAACAATCCCAGCTCCTTCAGGTACTCCTCATAAGGCCTATGCTCCAGACTCCTCACCAGCTTTGTTGCCCTTCTTTGAGCATGCTCCAGCGCCTCAGTGTCTTTCTTGTAGTGAGGTATCTAAAACTGGACACAGTACTTCAGATGCAGCCTCACCAGTGCTGAGTACAGGGGGAGAATTACTTCCCTATTCCTGCTGGCAGCACTATTTCTGATACAAACCAGGATGCCATTGACCACCTAGGCACATGGCTGGCTTATGTTCAAACAAGCATCAACCAATACCCCCGTGTCCATTTCCTCTATGCAGTTTTTCAGCCACTCTGCCACAGGCCTGGAGAGTGACCTGGTGTTATTGTGGCCAAAGTGCAGGACCCAGCACATGACCTTGTTGAACCTTATTCCATGGGCTTCAGTCCAGTGACTCAGCCTGTCCAGATCCCTCCGGGGAACACCACTTGTGACCAGTCTCCAGCTGGATTTTACTCCATTCACCACTACTCTCTGGGCCCAGCCCTCCAGCCAGTTCCTTACCCAGTCAAGAGTTTACCCGTCCAAGCCACAGGCTGACAGCTTCTGCAGGAGAATATTGTGGGCAACAGTGTCAAAGGCTTTGATGAAGTCTAGGTAGACTAAACCAAAAACCTTTATAGTTATAACAAGGTCTTTCATAGTTACTTACTTTGATTTCCCATCTTAACCAGGTGTTTAACTCTGCAGATCTTTTATTGAGCCCAGTTACTTGTGACTTGACTTGTACAATTATCCCCTTTGAGAGAATGAATCAGCAGATTTTAGCTAGAATTAGTAATGAAGTTCATGTATATGAATGGAAATTCTTGGTAAGTGATAACAACAACAAAAAAGCAAACAACAACAAAAAAACATTAAGATACTTCAAAAGATCTACTGATAGTGCACATATTTTGTCTGATAAATGTCATTTTTATAAAATGTCATTTCCTGGTAGAGTCTTGTTAGTGACTTTTCAATGTCAATTGAAATTTGAAAAATTGAAACACAATGGCGTTTTTTGCCTTCATCTCAACAAGCTTATAAATTTCATCTTTCTGTAATTTTGTATTTATTTCATTAAAACAAATGAGAGTGACAGAGCAAACCAGAAAATAAAATAGTGATAGAAAAATAGAAGAGATCTGTTAAGAGTCATCTCTTAACACTAAGAGGTTGAAAAGATCTCTACAATTGATTCTTATATATAAACTTCATTTTTAAATAATATATTGTTATCAAAAAACCTAATGCCTAATGCCTTTAAAAAATGTGGATTTGTCTCAGTCTGCCCAAGTGATTTTGAAAGCTCCTTTCAAAGGCTTCATAGTCAGGCTTTTGAAACATGAATTAAAAAATAAATAAATAAATAAATAAATAAGAATTTTTAGTTATATATAAGTGAAAAGAACACCCTGAGTTTTGCTTTAAGTTTCTAATTGGAATTGATCAAAATCAGAGAACTATTCAGGAAATAATAATAATAATAATAAAGTGAAAATTTGAAAGTCTGATTTCTAACTGTCTGTGTAATTTGGGAAAATTTCCTCTACCACAGAAAAAAAAATCATCCAGTTTCACATGATTGTGATCTATGAGTATAATTAGCACAAAGATTAAATTTAGCCAAAGCTTCCAGGAAATTTGGCTTTTCTTGTGAAGTTTCAATACTTCTAATTTTAGTTAAAGTTGCATGATTTCAAAACAATTTCTAAAGCCTGGAATAAGCAGTTCCACTGTGAGTTTATGAGGCAAGTTTTGTTTGGCTCCTGGAAAATATATACATATTTGTATAAATTCACTCCTGGAAACAAATTATATCCCTATTCAAAACTAATGCTGAAATGACTTGCTGCAATCATAGAACTGATTGTGGCTGTAAATTTTGCATAGATTAGATACATGGGATCAGTGACAGGCAGCAATATGATCAGGACAGTGTACACAATGTAAGAAAAAGTAAGAGAGAATGTTACTTTATTTTTCAACTTTCACTGTTGCGTGATTAGTTTTACTTCAGGAATGACTCAGACAGGATATTCAGCAGACAGAGGGATATCTTTATCCTTAGGAAAAAATGAATGAAACAGAGACTGAAATCTCTCCTGGGTTTGAATTTCCAGTGGGACCTAGGGGAGCTCATTTAGTTCTTCAAGTTCACATTCGTGTGATAAAGAGCAATAAGCCAATCCAATTCCATGACTTGACAGGCTAGTGTTTGGAAGCAACTCCCTCACTTTCTATTGTCTTCAAATTCACTGACTCTTCAGCTTCTCTTTCTCTGCCTTTGAGTGTCTTTTCAATCAAGTACTAGTTGTTTCCTTTCCAAATATACACATACTTCTAAGGTCCTGCAATTTATGTTGGAGATTACAGACATCCTTTGTACGCCCTACCAGAATGATACACAAGTGTGGACTTCTACTTCATGTTGTATGTGTCCTTAGCTACTTGTTTTGATACTTCTCCCAAAAAGGAACATCTTCGAGAAAAGTTATTAAAAAACATATCTAAGACTCATCTATACAGATGATGTTTCTAAAAGTCTGCACTTTCCAGGAAAAGCCTAAAAACGGTGACAATACTTAAAAATCTCTGCATCTGTCAGTGCAGTTATATGTGACCTACGTTCAGGAATTCAAACCAAGTCAGGTATCCTCAACTCTGTCATGACATTAACAATTTATCTTGTAAAGAACATTCCTATCCAGACAAAAGCATCAAGAATGTCTATAAAGCATCCTAATTAGTTTTACTCTTTCCTCTTAATAGATGTTTTCATCTGCATCCTTTAAACTGAGTCCTAAATTTTTTTGTGTTCAGAAAGACAATGTGAAAAATAAAAGCACTCATCTGTAGAACTACCATGAGTATAACAGCAAAAAAACATAGAAATAACTCTGGCTTTTAGTTTGCAATCTCAATCACGCTATTTTAATGACACATTTTCCTATAATTATCTTTTATAGCAAGCATATTATATACCTCAGGTGTGTACTCATAGAACTGCTTTTTTTAATCCCATGATGTTAGGACAACATGTTTATACATCTGCCTTGATCTGAATGAATGCCAGGTGCAGACATTACGTCTGTAAACTCATCATACAAAAGGGATGTTGCAGCATGACTTTCCTGTAGAACCAGACCCAGACATTCAATTTCAAGCCCTTTACCTCTGCTCCAGCTCCGCAAGCATTTTGGGAATATATTTTTCCTCTTGTTGTGGGTAGGCAGTAGGCAGCCAAGCTCCACACAGCTGTTCACTTACTCACCTGCAGTAGGATCAGAAAAATAATCAGAAAGGTAAAAGTGAGAAAACTTGTGGGCTAAGGCAAAGATAGCTTCATTGTTACAGCACAAACAGCATGCATGAGCAAATTAAAACAATGAATTATCATCATCTGGCCAATGTTCAGGAATGTGCTTTGTTACTCATAATGGCTACTTGACTAAACAAATGCCATTGCTCTGAATGTCCCCTCTCCCCCTTTTATTCCCCAGCATTGCCAAATACAATACTATATGTTGTGAAATATCCCTTTGGCCAGTCTTGTTCAGCTGCCCTGGCTGTGTTTTCCCCCAGGTCCTCGTGCCTCCTCACTATCAGGGCAATCTGAGAACCTCCAATACCTTTGATTCTGAATGAACACTGCTCAGCAATAGCTAAAATGCGTGTTATCACCACTACGATCATCACAAATCCAGATTAGAGGAAAAACATACGTATACAGCAAGACAAAATAGATATTCACATTCATTTTTTGTCTTAGATACACAAATGTACTTAGGTATCAGATCTGGTTGTTTTTGTTTTTGTTTTTCTGAATATTGTTTCAAAGTTATTTTTTGTCTTTCAGGAACCCATTCTCCTTGTTATTTAGTGCCCAAATTTTCTCATTCTCCTTCAATATTCTCAAGCATGCCTTCTTTTTTCTTCTTTCTTATCTGGTCCATAAAGAAGTAGGAAGGAATTAGAATTATGAAATTCATTTTTGCACTAAAACTGTGTCTCATTCTTCTAATAAAAAAATCACTGTCCATCAACTGGTCATCACACTATGACATTTTGTTTTTCTCCAGATTCATAAGCCTTGCTAGAAGTCCAGAATGCTAGCACATTTTCCATAGTTCATCATGGAGAAAAAGCAGCTTGTTCTGCTAAAACAAAGCAGAAAATCAGAATGGCTAATGTTTATTTATTCCTTGTTTTCATAAACCACAACACATTTGTTTCTTAATTTTTATATTATTGTTCAGCTAAGATTCAAGACCAGAGAACATCCTGGTTTTGAACCTCTTTCCAGTGAACATCAGTGTTTAAGATATGAGTGATTTCATCTTAGAAGCCTCATATAAGATTGCTTTGCCTTTGTATTTTTAAGTTTAAATGCTGTCCCTGTGAAATGTTGTGCAGGTTATTAATCAATTGCTATTTCATTAAAAGGAGTCAAAATAATAATGGAATTGGCAAATAAAGAAATAGCTGAAGAGACTGCACATCTTTTAATTTCTATATATTAGGTCCATATAAG
The DNA here is from genome assembly GCA_023055505.1 of Callipepla californica brunnescens. Classification (NCBI taxonomy): domain Eukaryota; kingdom Metazoa; phylum Chordata; class Aves; order Galliformes; family Odontophoridae; genus Callipepla; species Callipepla californica. The sequence continues at coordinate 33,361,923 of JALIRH010000003.1, read as the reverse complement.
GACACAGTAAGTTCATCTCTATTTGGATTTCCCATTTTATTACCATCATCTTCTGTAAACTCTTCCTTCATTCTGTGAAGTAGACTTCAAAAAGGACAGCCATATAAATTCTTGGTACAAATGCTTTTTGTCAATCTTTCTGAATGAACTATACAGCATATTAAACACAGTAGAGATACTTGTTCTCATAAAAGAAAACTAAAATTACTATGATCTGCTATATTTTGATACAGAGTTTTCATTGTGTCTATAACTAAAAGGCATTGCAGATTTAGTAAGACAATGAAAATTGATGTTTTCAATACCACCAAAAGAAGTAGGTCACCAAAAACTATTCTTGAACATAGCAAGTTTTACAGCATCTTATATGTTGGCTGAGTAAATTCACCTGGACTGAAATGATCTTTAAGGCTAAATCTGTCAGGAAGGATTTACTTTTCTGAAATTTCTCCCAAGTAAGGAATGTGTCAATTCCATAGTTTCCTCCAGATAACTCAGCGAGAGGGCAGAAAAACTGTGAGACAGAGGATCCTTGGTTCAAATATCTCCTTACACATAGCTACCCTTCTTAAAAACAGCTGCAGGCATTTGGTTGGACTTTTCTGTCTGTGTCATAACTTCTCATGCACAATGACCAACAGAAGTGACTCCTAATTCAATGGCAGAGAATGTAATCTTGTGCCCATGTCTCTGCTAAGAAGCCCAATAGCCTTTCTATCAAAAATAGTGATGAAAGTTGTCCTCAGTATAACTGAATATTGATGCACAATATTTCAAATGATGCCTGTAATATTAATTCAACATTTTTTTTTTCCTAAAAGTTGTGACTACATTTACCTGTGCATTTTATAAGAACTTCCTAAATTAGAGTTGCTGTGGCCTCCTATCAAATTTTCAGACTGTATCCTTACATGTGATATTCCAGTACTGCATCCCTGAGGCAGAACTCCTGGCAATCACTTTTCAGAGCTGCAGGTTAAGTTCCTCAAAATGGGAGGATACAAGATGAAATGAAAGTTGGGTTCTCACTGTAGTTACTTAACACTTAAGCCAAGATATTTTTTTTCTGATTCAAACAGAATCTTATAATTGTAACAAAATTTGTTTCAATTGATTGATCAAGGGACAATTCACATTCTCTTGATCAATTTACAATTATAAGAGGAAAACCGTCATCCAAAGATTGGATATATTTCAGCATGAAAAAAAATCCTTGCTGGAGAAGAATTCTGAAGTGTTTCCTACTTTCTCTTCCTTCCACTACCTTCTCTCCCTAAAATACTGGAGAAGATGCACAGAATAGGCAAAGGGGTAAAAATTATTAATTTGCTTCACTAAACTCTTTGCTAATATTTTGTTTTGTTTTACAGACAATAAAACAGGAACAGTACTGCTTGTCTCAGAGATATCTCCTATACTTTTCACACATCACTTAATCTGGCTTTCACACAGAGTGCAGCATAGATCTTGTTATTACTATACTTTCTTATTGTTCCTGACAAATATGATGTATCCTTTGCACTCATTGGTAGTATCAAGCAGAGAAGCAGTGAAGTTCACTTTCAAAATGTCAAATCTAGAGATTTTAAGTCAGACAGCTTAAAGTGCTAAAGAAAAACTTCAGATAAATCTTCCTTCCCACAGACAACTCTGAAGTCCTTCTAAGTCACTTCAACATATATTTCAGCTTGTAGATTACAAGGCATGACTTGCACCTTAGAAGTGCTCTGTACAGAACACTGTAATGATTATAGAACAAGGTAATGATTCAGACTGATAGAGTTTTGAAGCTATTTTCCTCTAATAGCATGGAAGAAATTAACGTTACTAATATTATTATAATATTCTCTATAGAATTTATTAATTTTATTTAGTACCAAACATGTTCCTAATGAAATTATCTAATTTTTAAAACACTGATGAATACCCCAAAGTATGTTTGCCTGATGTTCACACTAATACAGATACACAATATCTGTTTTAATTTTTCAACACAAATCTAAATAATGGGAGAAAATACAAAATGTGTTGTTACTTTCTGAAATCTGTGCACTGACACATGTGAAAATGAGATTTCCATCTAAAAGCAGTAGTAGTTGTATTTGCATTCAGGTAGTATGAGCAAAAATAGTAGCATGGACAGGTAAAATGCACCTAGGAGAATCTTCCAAGCCAAACTAAGCCCATGAAGCTATGCACTTCTATGATGATATTCAGCAGTGCTTGTGATAAAATATTTTTTTCAGAAGGGATTTATTCAGGAAATTTATTTTCAGGATTTAAAGACCCCAAAATCAGGTAGCAGTATCTGGATGTCAAAGAAGAGTAGACTGATCATATTCTTTTTCCTGTAAGACATGTACCAGTCTCAACAACAGTTTTCTATAACTTATAATAAGATGAAGTTTCTCTAAGTAGAATTAAAATTTGGGGTTGTGTGGGAAGATTAAAATGTATTTCATATAGGACCCAACATGGAAAAAGATGTAAAAGAAAAAGTAGTAAGTTACTAGAAAATTTGTTGGAAAATTAATCTCCGGCTAAAATTTGAATTCTGGAGTTTGCATTGCATCACTTCATATTTCTACTAACATTTTTCTAAGAAAAAAAAACATTTATAGAAGGAAGCTTTTCCACATCCTTCCCATAAACAGCTATTTTTGTCAGAAATGTGAATCTTGAAACATAAGAATAAGTAGCTATGGTAAAAGAAAAAAATACACTCCAATTATTATCTAGCAGAAGAAGAGATCTGCTTGGAATATGGGAGGTCACACACTAACTATCCATATCCTATTTTCCAAAATGAAGGTAAGGGATGCTGCCCCTGTATCAGAGAATTTAGATAAAAATGGCAAAAAATCAGATAAATATTGTAAAGAGAAGTTGAATTGAAAAATATATCTGTATGGTCAAAGTACAATAAATCAAATGGAAGAGAGCATTTAGGCATTTCAGGTAGATATTAGGAACAGTTTCTTCTTGGAAAGAGTGGTAATACATTGGAATAAGCTGCCCAGGGAAGTTGTGGAGTCACTGTACCTGGAGGTGTTCAAGTACAGGGCACATGTCATACTGGGGGCACGACTTAGTGGACACAGTGGAGTGGGCTGATGATTTAACTTGATGATCCTAGTGGTCTTTTCCAACTTTAATGATTCGATGATAAGAGATCTATGATACTTAAGGAAAAATAGTTTAGGACACACTTGTAAGTATTTGAATAGCTTCTTAAAATGTTTTTTATGAAAATGGTGACTTGTCCATTAGAAAATAAGCAAACAAACAAACACAGTAACACAGAGAAAGTTAGGAATAATTACTTAGATTTTTTATATTTTTTTAATTGAACAATAATCAGCTTTGTAGCATTTTTAGTGAGTGGAGGAGTACATATATATATCTTCACATGCTTGTGGTGACTCAGAAACAAACAGATTCATTTCTTGCTGGCAGGTAACAGGGCTCTGGAGACACAGACACTTGACAAGGGCTGACAGTGCCCATGCTCCTTTTCAGGCTGTGGTCTGTATGTCACAAAATATTTTCTTCTACCTTTGTGTCCAAGGTGCCACAGCTCTGTGCTGCATACTGCCAGCAAAACTCCCATGTCTTCCATCTTCCCTACCTCAAAGTCTTGCCATGCTTTCTAAGCCCACGCTGACACTTAGAGCTTGGTTAAAGTAGAGTGGACAGAGCAGAACTGCAAAGTGTAGTTTTCCACTATTGTTTGCTCCTCTGATTTTCTGAAAGTTGCTTTGCTGCTGACTTACACAGAGGCTGCTCCAGGCATTGTCTGAGATTATTTCAGTTACAACCAGTTAATTCACTCCATTTTTCCCTCTTCCAAACATCAAGTCAACCACAATGCTCAGATAATAAAAAATACCCAGAAAGGCTTCAGTTCTGATCATGAAGACCTTAATGGACAGAACATTTCTTTGCTGGTGATTAGCCATCTTAGTTGTTTAAAAAGATGTGGCTTATTTCAAGTTTCAGTTGGCTTGCTCTCAGCCTGCATCTACTCATCCTTGTTGCACCTCTCTCCTGGATTAAAAAGCCCTTCATTACTCTGTATTTTCTCCCCACAAAGGTTCTCATGCCCAGCATTCAACTCACTTCTCAGACTTCTTTTCGATAATTTTATCAGACTATGTACCACCATGTAAGGCACTTTCTATATACCTCAAATCACTTTCTTACCGCTCATTGTCACCTCTTCACATTTTCAACAAACCTTCTCATAAATGTTAGACAAAAACCTTACCTGACATTCTATCACTAACAGACAAAAGCAAAATTGTTTCTTGCCTTCTACTCGCTCTTTTTCTCTATATTTATCTAAAGGCTGCATTAGTCCCTTTTGATCCAGTGCTACAGTGGCAGCTCCAATCAAATTGTCTATCCATTATGAATCCCTACATCGTTTTCTCTATAGACAATCTTCTCCAGGTCTACTATTTTCCTGCTGTATTTTTTTGCTTTCCATTCTTTTTCTCAATTGTAAAGCATTCAGCTATTCAAACAGGCTAGGTTAATCAAGTGACTCAGATTGTACTACCGAACAATACAAAACCCACCTGTGCTGCAATGCAGTAATTCTTCCTTTGCTGTTGAAAAGGTCTCTCCAGAGAAACTTCCCCTAGAATGTGCTGGGAAAAGATAGTTTACTGCCATATTTTCAGCCTGGCTCTACTGTGCCTACCTCATTCTCAGAATAAGTGCATTATAACACGCTCTCGAATGCACATAATGAGCATTTGCTACTTACATAGCCATTAATTAATCCTTGCACAAATTGCGTTTCTTACATTCCGTTACATTTCTTATAAGTTCAAAACAAATGCTTGGAGCAATATTTCTCCATAGAAAAAAATTCACATATCACAAAATCACAAAATTGTAGGGGTTTGAAGGGACCTCTCAAGATCATTGAGTCCAACCCCCCGAGACATTTGTGACATATGTGACATATGAAGTCACATCCATATTTATTATTTTCATGGCTAGTTATGCTAAATAGCAAAAATTCTAGGGCTGAACTTGACAATGGAATAAAGATTTAGTCATCCTTTTCATTGCTTATTTCTATTCTTCACAAGTGTGAGAGGCTAAACTGTCACTCCTGAGAAGCAATTTGTTAATACAAAGAAACAGCATTTTCTTGAAGGGACAGCTACTCAATGAAACAAATTCTGGGCTATAACTCAGTGCCAGCATTGTGCCTTTACTTCCTACAGATCTGCTTTAACCTTCATCTGTCTGCATGGCTCAGACTCTCTGTTGGCCTTTTATGACCTCTGATGACTTTCTCTAATGTTTTTCTAGGGACTTACTGAAAAAAAAAGTATATCATTTATTACAAAAAAAAAAAAAAAAAAAAAACTGACACTGTGATTAGAAAGTAATTCATTTTTCCATGTATAAAACATCCTTGAATAAAGCTAATAGAAAGTCACGTTTCTCAAGAAGCCACTGTCAAAAGACAATACAGTGTCCATGACTAAGATAGAAGGTGTATAAGCACAAGGAAATATATGTTCATACCAATATTAATTTAACCAGTTTAATTTTTCTTACTATGTTACACATATATACATACATGTTTTTCAAATATATTTGTATCATAGCATTTTACACATGGTAAACAAAGGTTAACAAAAACCTTTCTGCCAGATATCTTTCATATTCAGAAATTTTCCATAAAGAAAAAAAAGTGGATTTCCTCTTTAGGCACGTGGCTCACAAAATTCCATAAGAATTTCTCCACTTTCCATACATTTTTATTCAGACACTTACAGAATCTCAGTACATTTAATTAAGTTCTAACTGTACAGCAAAGGTTGCTCTCAGCAACTGATCTGGCCCTCTACTGACTGCTCCTGTTCAGCTTCTACTCTGGTTACCAATTTTTAATTTGCTAAATATGAAGAAAATATTATGTAAGATTTGTTCATACATTAAAAAATATGCAGAACATGTATATCTGTTAATCTCTTGAATATGCAGCTTTGGAAGATATGCTCCTACAAAAACAAGAAAAAGCAACAAAACAAAACGTCATATAGAGTGTTTCATAGTTTAAATGTATTCTCATTCTTGTCCTTCTGCTTCCTCTGCTTTCTCAGAATGAATCATGCCCTCACTGCAGAAGCTGGCATACAGTTTAAAACAATGCTATTAGAAAATACATAAATAAAAGCTTCTTCAAATGAGCTGTTATAATTGGTTATATAAATATAACTTACTGTGCACCCAGGAAATCTATAGGAAGCAGTCTTTCTGAATACAGTTATAACAAAAAAAAAAACAAAAACAAAACAAAAAAAAAAGTGAATTTTTTTTATTCCAGACTTCTTAAAACTTCGGTCATACTCAACCTTCTCTGTTTTACACTAAGAATTACCCCAAGATGAATTTCTTTACTTCCAAAACCCATTTTATAATCAGTCTATTGTAGACTCTACTTGGAATAAGAAAGAGGTACGCAGGAGTTCAGAAGTGAATATCTATTAAAATTTTTTACAAATATATCAAGTTTTAAATTCTCAATATCTGCCTGAAATCTACCTTTGAGGTCTCATGCTTTCTGAACATTGAAGAAAGTAGTCATTAGGGAGGAGAAAAGGCCAAAGTTCAAAAAGCTCTGAAATCTATTGTAGCTCTGAATAAAAGATTTAACATTCTCTAGGCTTAACTAAAATGTTGATAAAGGAAAAATTACATTATTTCACCTAATTCATGATTAGAGTGGAATTAAGAAATTGCAGCACTTCCACGGGGTTACTCCCTTAGTAGCAGGGAAACACTGCTCAGTTGGCACCTGAAGCAAAACAAAGGTTTTTTTCTCTCACAGTCACATCAGACTCCTACAATTTTCATAAAAGAAAAGCAGGACAGAATGAATACAGGTTAGGCATCAATAAATACAGACATTTTAAAAAATACTCAGTTCTACTCCCAGCTTAGTGCTTGCTGAACTGGCAGTGTCAATTATCAGTTTTTCCACATTCCCATTGCCTGACAAGAATTTTTAAAGTGACACAGATGTCTGTGTACTTTGGGGTGCATTTGCAGTTTAGATACCTCAAGAAAATCAGTGACTTGTCCAAGTTCACAAAGTGAATTAGCTAGTATAAGAACTAATAAATTACTGAAAAAGCAGTAGTTTCTCAGCAAATTGATTTACAGTGTAATTTGTTAATTAATCCAACCAGGCAACAGTCTGAACAACAAAGTGATAAACTATCATCAAGCAGAGGGCCAGTTGAAATAACGGTACCTGGATCTCCTATACTATACCGCTACTTAAAATCGGTCAGAACTGATCTGGAAATCGGCTTTTTTTTAATTTTACTAAGTTCAAGTTCGGGAAGAAAGTAAGATGCTGTTATCACTTCACTGGGAAAGAATATATCATTTCTTGATTGAAATAAATATAAAAAGACAAAAGCTGCTTTCATTACACTTATTCTAGTGAATTTAATTTCTACTTGCTACAAATAGGAGAAACCACTTTATTTATTTATTTCTGACCTTAGCATTTTCTAATTAAAAAAAAAAAAAAGACCTATCAGGAAATCTCTACCTTATTCACTATGAATAATGATATAGTTGTTTCACTGTCAAAACTGGTGGCAAGTTAAGATTTGGGAGGTCATTTGATATTTTTTTCTGAATTATGTTTTACAATGAGATTTGATCCGTTTTTCTAAAGAACTCTGCCTGAGTATGAAAAAGCATGTTAATGAACTAGCTAGAATAGGCTTCCTGCAGACTCTGAGATCAAAACATGCTGGTAGGTTTGGTTCCATAGATACCCATTCACAGGCAAAGCTTTACAGAAATTATATGCTAATTTTGCACAAAGTATGGAAGTCAGAACTCAACCAACTGGGTTTAAGTGAGATTAAGAAAGTAGAATGACAGCTTCAGTATTATGTTTCTTAACCTTCTTAATGTACACACACACAACTTATGAATCTATAACATATTTTTAGGTGGGTTTATTCATTTTGTAGGTTTCCACAGTTCTGTTCTGAATAATATTTCAGTTAATTTGAGGGTGATATATATGAAAATACACGTGAAATTTGTCAGTATCTTTGACAGAAGCTTAGAGGAAATCTAATTAAACAATTTACCTATTATTTTTCTCAGAAAATAATATTAAGAAATGTAACTGTAGAATTGTAACATAAAATACATATCTGTAGTGGGTATTGCTCATTTACCATATATATTGTCCATGTATCTGTAGAAAATAAGATTTATGTATCAACTCATATGAAGAAAAAGCTGTTAAAAACAGTTTCTTTTACCACAGTCACCTTCTTAATTCTTTTCCACAATACATATTTGTTTTTTCATCTCTTTCTCACATACATATCCATAATGTAACTGTAAGAGAATAACTTCCGTATACATCCCTCACGTGTTTTCTATTGATCAGAAAGTCAGAGAAGTTATTTCAATGTGTGAATTGAAAACTTTACCATTTTTTTTTAAATTGCACTTTCACATATAAAGGAGAATTAATACATGGGTAGTCTGGTTTCATTGCTCTTCTCCCTGGAAAGCTGTGACTTGAGTTATGTTTGTGGAATGATAAAAATACAATTGTTACTGTTCTGACACTCTAAAACCATCATCCTTTTAAAATTCATAAGAATATTAATGCTACAGTAAGCTGGTTAAACATTTGGTAATTGACCCTGGTCTGTTTCCTTAGACACAAGTGCACACAATGGTATTTTTAAAGTGAATGTAATTTTCTTCAATATATCCTCCTGTACTAAGAATCCCTCTTAATTTAGTTAGCTGTAATCTATACCTAATGAGAAAATGATTTTGGAAATGAGTTGGATAGACTCTAGGATGATAAGCACTAGTTTAACAGGATAGCCTCAAGGAAAATAAAGAAGGAAGAAAGAAAAAATAATTGCTTTTTGTACTACAGACCTATGTGTGCTAAAATATGGTCATCAAATTCTTCTATATCATACTACAGGAGTTTTTTAATATGATGGGGGATTTTTTTTTCCTACTGACATTGTTTTTATTCATTAAGATTATTCAAATCTGTTGGTTTGGCTTTTGTTGTGGTGAAGTTTCACGAGTGAGTATACCAAGAAGAACTAACATGGAACATGAAATTCCCAATTCACTGATTTATAAATCGGGCAGCACCAGACTAAGCTTTATTCATTCTGATTTCAGCAATTTATTTTTAATGAACAAACAACTGTATCTTGACCTCTCCAGCATAGATGTTTTTAATTTTTTCTTACAGGAAACATTAGAATTTATTGTGCTGTAGTAACTACGAGTCTAAAATCTGCAGTTAGCTTCTTTCTCTTTTCTTCTTTACCCATATTCTCAGCTTTAAACTTAGAAAGCTGGAATACACAATTGAGAATGAACATGATACAGGACCAAATAAAAAAGATTTTGACCATTTTAATTGCCTTAAGGAATACATGATATTTTGACTTTTGAGCTCAATTTATACTAAGTCTTTGACTTCTTCCCTACCTAAGTTTTCGAAGAAGAATGTATCAATGAATTAATTTAATTTCAAATGAGAGAAAGATGGAGCAGTGGTGGGAATGGCACAACTTTTCTGGACTATCATCAGAAGTAGGGTGAAGCTGCCAGCCCCTGGCTGCTACTATCAATTTTAGTTTTACCCTTAACAAAACCCACTGGATGTCTACTCAGAAATGTCATTCTGAGAGACTACTGCTTTTCATCTGAAGACAGAGAAAGATAGTTTGAATATTCTGCTGATTCTGGGCAAAAGTAATAATTTGAGTCTTTCACTCCCTCTCACTTCTGTTTAATCTTCCTGATGCATTCCTGCCTTTGATCATTCCATGACACCTGCCTATTTTCAAATACATGTATATGCTTCCTTTAAAGATATGGTATGTGGCTAGAAGGACTGCTCTTTTTAAACATCTGCAAAACAAGGAAAACGATAGAAAAAATGACATCATCAAGATCTTATTTCACTTACAAACAGTAGCTATTCTTCCCTTTTCTCTATATATTTTAGACAAGCAAGCACAGAGTATTCCATCTTATCTTGTTGTTCTTTATTCAATGATTTCTGAACAGATGCAATGGAGGAGTCATGACACTGCATAAAAGATCTACAAACCTTACAACATTTCTTTTCACGCATTTCTTGTCAGGTCGTGTCGTCATTATTTTTTTTTCCTTTTTTTCCTTTTTGTGAGGACAACAATATCTTCTTACCCCTACAACACTGAAAATGAATTTTGCAGCATCAAACATAAACACTTATTATTTCATGTCTGAAATAGCAGAAGGGAAGCATTACAGAACAAAGTACTTGTTATGGGAGTACCTGGTACATCCTAAATGTATGATTTTAGTAGAAACTTGTGGATAAGAAAACTACAAGTTATAAATAATTCAGGGGAGGTGAATATTAATCTCTCTCCCAGACTTGTTCTGTAAAATTATCTATGAAAATATTTCTTATTGGATGCAGGGTGGACAAGAAATCACATCACCTTCAGTAAAACTGAAGTTTAAGTAAACATTAACCATTTTGGTAAAAGTAAGGACACTGTACTTCTACAAAGTGAAAAAACAACACCAGCATCCTGACCTGGAATCTATACAGAATTTTTTTTTTTGCCTTTTGCCTTTTGCCTTTAGAAGCATGAAAATGCTGAGTAAAGGAAAATAAGTCATCTACCCAGTTCAGTAAGGCCCTACAACATCCTTCTCTCCAAACTGGAAAGATATGCATTTGATGGGTGGACTGTTCAATGAATGAAGCACTGGCTGCAGAATCAAATCCAGAGAGTGGTGGTCAGTGGCTCAGTGTCTGGATGGAAAACAGTGATGGGTGGTGTCCCACAGGGGTCAGTGCTGGGACCAATATCCCTTAATATCTTCATCAGTGACTTTGATGACACTAAGCTGTGGGGTGCAGTTGACACACCAGACAAGATGCCATCCAGAGGGACCTAGACAGGCTCAAGCAGTGGGCCCAGGTGAACATTATGGGGTTCAACAAATACAAATGCAAGGTCTTGCACCTGGGTTGAGGCACCATCTTTCATAAGAAGTGTGGCCAGCGGGTTGAGGGAAGTGAACCTGCCCCTCTGCTCTGTTAGAGTGATTGCCTCATCTGGAGTACTCCATCCAGACATAAAGTCCACAGGAGACACAGACCTGTTGGAGCACGTCCAGAGAAGGACCACAGAAATGATCCAAGGGATGGAACAGGTTGGAGACTTTCATGGTGTGGCTGGATTAGGCTCTGGGCAACCTGTTCTAGCTGTAGATGTACTTCTTTATTGCAGGGGAATTGGACTAGATGACGTTTAAAAGTCCCTTCCAACTCTAAGAATTCTATAATTTTATAATTCTATATGTTGTATAAGTGATCATGTGCAGTTCAATTTACTGTGACCCAAAGCAACTATTTAGGGATGCACTGGAATGATTCATTGACTTCAGAGATCAGGCCAACTGGTGGAGAATTTTGAATACTCCTCGACTCACAAATCTGCACACATGAATTAGTATCATAGGATCATAGAATGGTTTGGGTTGGAAGGGACCTCTAAGATTGATTACTTCAAAGTCCGCTGCTATAGACAACAACAACTCCCTCTAATCAGGTTGCACAGTGCCCCATCCATCCTGGCCTTGAATGCTTCCTGGGAGGGGGCATCCACAATCTTGCTGGACAACCTGTTCCACTGTCTCACAACCCTCACAGTAGAGAATTTCTTCCTAATATCTAGTCTAATATATAGTCCTCTTCCAGTTTAAAACCATTTCCCCTTGTTCTGTCAATACTTCCCTTATAAAAATTCCCTCCCCAGCTTTCCTGTAGGCACCCTTCAGGTACTGGAAGGCTGCTATATGGTGCCCCTGGCACCTTCTCTTCTTCAGGTTGAAGGGCCCTAACTCTCTCAGCCTTTCCCCACAGGGAGGTGCTCCAGCCCTCTGATCATCCTCATGGTCCTTCTCTGGATGCACTCCAAACACCTCAATGTCCTTCTTGTGTTGGAGTCCTAGAATTGGACTCAGTACTCTGGGTGGGGTCTCATGAGAGCAGAGTAGAGGCACAGAAACACCTCCCTCGACCTGCTGGTCACATTTCTGATATTTCTGTGAAATAAAAAATAAGACAGGGGAAAAAAAAATAAGAACATTTACAAATTCATTTTTCTATTTGGTTTTATTCAAGAGCTTCATAAGTAAACATTTGAAAATAATTATTATTTCAGAATTAAAGGTTACAACACACACCTAATTCAGTTTCCTTGTGAGAAACTTCAAGCATTTCAGAGGTTTTTTTCATTATTCCACATATTTATTTCACTATATCACAAAATCCTGTAACAAGCTTAAAATCACTGGCACATTATATGCAATCAGAAATTGTCTGTTTTATTCTGGCCTCATCATTTGTCCTTTGACATGCACCATCTAAATTCCATCATTTATAAAACATGATTTTACAGTGCTCAGCAGAGCAACTGGTTATGGGATTCATGCAGACAGCTATATTTCACAATATTGATATGTGAAGACTTACCATTATCCTCATTGAGAAACTGGAGTTATATCACAGAGAAGTTAAAACAAAGAATAGGAATGCACATTTAGGCAAAGTCTTTGCAAGATATTTGTCTAGGGACCTTTTGCTTGGAGAGCATTCTTTGTTTTAACTTCTCTGTGATATAACTCCACACTAAATCCCAGCTGTGCAGATGTCCGAATTGTGAAAAACACAGCTCACACCTGTTGCACATGAGCAAACTTTGAATCTGAAATCACTATGACTTCACTATACCTTAAAATCTCAATATCTGTTAATAACATATTATTTGTTGCAGCTTTGTGATGCAGCATGATCATCAGGTGGCTTCAGTAAAACATAACTGGAAATCTTTATTTAAGCTTTCCTTGCATATCCTACGCTGTACGTCAAAAGTCTCTCTTCAGACTATTTATACGGAGATTGTACAGATAATCAAATGTCTCAGATAGCATTCTCCTTTGCAATCATTTATGCACAAGTATAGGAAAAGTTAGAGATTGATACAAGCTGTCTATGAGCTCTCTTTAATTTACAGCCTCCGTATTTAAGGGGCTAACAATAAAAATTGACAAATTTCCAAGAGATTATGGATTTGGGTGATTTTTATCTCTGCTTGTGAACTAGTTGGGCCCAGCTGTTTCAGACAGCTTTGGACTCCTACTTACTGAAAAACATAGCCCTTAAAGTAATAAAAGTCTTAGGTAAGCTTTGAAACAACGGACTAGTAAACATATATGATAATATCATCCTTCTGTCTCCGGGAAAAGTTAACAGCTTTGTAACAAAAACCACCTGGAACACAACGTAGATGTCTATGGGAGTCACTGCACACCCTGATGTGTGCTCATTCCACATTCATTTCAAGTGTAAACACTTTTCTACAAGAGCCTCCCACTCAGATCCTCAGAGGTGGAGTTTGGCAATAAGTGCTCTGCTGGGGGTTGCTGCTGTCAAATCGTGCCGGTCACACATCATTTACTGCAAAACCTCAGCGTGCTTCTGGTGATTAGCTCCCAACTCCAAATGCTGCTACCCAGAGATGGATCTGTTTTCATAGGAGACGTTTGGAGAAAAGGGGAGAAAAAGAAACAAATAACAGAATACTCTAATGTTCTCCGAAAAGAAATGGGAATATTTGCTTTGTGTTATATTTTGCACATATATGTATATGATTGCAAATGAAGGAAGCCAAATATGGTAAACTCCCCTCTGACTGTAGCAGAAAAGAGGCATTGCTCCTGCAACACTAGCATAGGACATGGCTTTAGGTTAGGTGATTTTAGAAGTTTCTGCCTGTAGCCTTGAGTTTATGCAAGGGGGAGAGAACATAGAAGCAATGTAGAATGAAAAGTAATTCCAAATTAGACACAGTGGCTGGTGAAGCAATGAACCAAGAGACAAACACCCACGCAGACATTTCAGATGGTAAAAGTGCATCTTGGGCTCTATGGAAACGTCCTGTTGAGATGCTAAACCCTGCGGTGCTCTCAGAGCTTCACTGCAGCTCAATGCTAATGGGTCTCCACACCAAGCAAACAATCAGAATCATTACCTTGAATGTGTGCCAGACCTCAACTATTTGCAAACTAATATCTCAAAGAAAATAGTCACTGATTATAATTAGCCTTCAAAATTATACTCATCAGTGGCAGACACTGATTAGCTTTCATTTTACAGCTTATTTGAAAATGAGTCGCAGACAATACTTTTTGCTCATTTCCAAGGAGGATAATGGCAACCTTTTATATAACCTCTTGCCACAGCTGTCTATATGAGCCGATAAATGGCTGTCACATACTTGGCATTTTGCTTTTTCCAGGATTTTATACTAGCGTTGAATTTTGCTTTTTGCACACACAGAATTTAAGTTCCAGATCAGTATTTCAATCTAAAAGTTAATGATCTCAATTTGAACCTAGCATTGGTATTGTCCTTTACTAAGCTCTATACCTGTAGTATACTAACTTGAGATAGTAGGGTTTCATTATTTCATTTCAAGCACTTTCCCTTCCTTTTCTCTTTCCTTTTCCTCTCTCTTTCTTCTATTTCCTCTCTCAGTCCTTACCTTCCTACATTCCACTTTAATTAAAACAAATCATACACTGCAAAATTTAAAGTATTTAAGTGTTTTCAATTACTTCTTCCAAAGCATATTTACCTGGAAGTGTCTGCAGAATTAGGCAAGACCTTTAAAACCTGAACTTGACTATTTAACAACTCAATTAATGATTATCACTGATTTAAAGTAGCTAAGATCTTTAAAACATGTATCTCTTTCTTTTACTGTTCTGACAGAATTAGAACATTCTGATGATTCATTCGTATTCATCTGCAATGTATAATTTGACTGTGCCTATTTCCATCAAAATATCAACTACTGAATACTGTATTCATTATTACTTCAGATGGTGTTCCATGTTTCAGCAGAATTTGGTATTCTACATATTGCCTGATTATTCCAAGTCTTTTAGAGTAAGTTTTCATCTGGAGGGTGAATGATGCTTTGTAATCATAAATCAAGAAGGAACGAGTAGAGCAGAGGCAGTGCTTAAGTTAGTTTGGATTTTAATTTGCTGCACTGTACATATCTTTTAAATGTTGCTCTGAGCAAAACTAGTTCATGCACTATGGGGCATTGCATTCGCTTACAAATAATGGAATGGTAGAAAAAGAAAGGAAAAGGTAGTAGAAGAACAGTGTGAAATAGTTACAAAATTTAGAGAGGTAGGGGTGGGAATTAGAAAGAAAAAAGAAATACTATTCAAAGTACATAATAAAAATACATTTCTATATCTCTGAAAAGTATTATACCTTTTTCACTGTTTCCCCACAACCATATAAAGTGTTCATGTTTGTGATTCTCTACTCTCATCATGGCTATTCCAATTTATATTCTATTCGCATTGTCTTTTTCTTTATTCTGTCTCTGGTGCAGTGATCCTAGTTACTACTGATGTAATTATTTTCATCATTTATGATCATGTTATAGCTTTGTACTTCACTGTAGCACCTGAGCAAGTAATGAAAGGGCTAGAAAATGTCATTAGCTTCTGCATCCTTGTCGATGCAGAATTCTGAAACTTTCAGAATTCAGGAATATAAACTTCTCTGTAGTAGGTCACCAGAGAAAAATCATTGTCCCTGAAAGATTTAGGAGAGCTTTTAGTCAATTGCTATTTGTCGGCCTGTACATTAAGTGACCCTGGAATACCTGAAATTTCTGGTGACTAAGGCGGTATGCTAGTTCCTTAATTACTCATGATATTGTCAGTTTCACAGTTAAGAAAAAATAAACAAGTTAGAATAATGAAATTATCTCTTCATCTAAAAAGAGGATTTGTACATTAGTTGGTTGGTTGGTTAGTTTTCCTAAACTGGGAATGAAGCACACAACTATGTCAGAATTCAGTGTTCTGTTCAGAGAATATTGTGCCTGCTGGCCCTGCATACATCTAAGACTAAATTTTGCTGGCATAACCAGCATTCTGAAACATGCTTATGAAGTTAAAAACAGTACTGCTGTCCTGCAAATGCTCTGACATGTTTTTATATATTAACTACATTAATTTTTGAGAGTTCAGGTGTTAAAAATAAATCCCCTTTTCTTCTTTAGGACTAAGAAACAAAATATGTGGTAAGATTTTAAATAATGAGTCACAGATTGTTCTAGGCTGTGACTTCTAATTAAAGTGTATAAACACTTATGCTTATCTAAAATCTCAGTTTTTGTACAAAACATTTCATGGAATCAGGATAGGCATTAATGTCAGACAATACAACAAAACTTTTCCAGTTCATCTCAACTTGCATAAGACTGTATCACATACTGCTCAAGAAATCAATGTCATTTGCTTTATAACTTATTTTCCCCTGAGGATTTCTGACAGAATGCAATTTCTAAATAAATCTTGAATGCTGAGCCTAATAAACATCATTAAGAGAACAAACTGAACTTTTCCTCTTGTGCCTATCTTATCCCCATTTAAATCCTACTCCTAGAAAATAAATACATTTAAAAAAAATCATGGGAAGGAAATTTATAAAATCTTGTTAAAGAAAATTCAGTTTCAGCTACCACTCAGGAACTGAGAGCAAGCCCACTATTAGTCAGAATGATAATGCATTTTTACTGTGAAAACAATATAAGATTACTGTTCTGAAGAACAAAATTACTGCATGTTTTTTCTTAATTTTCGAGCTGTTGAATTTAATGCTGGAAATAGGACTCATTAGGGAAGTGCCTAGGCTAATATAATTCATGTAATCACTACCATAAGGGAGTTCAGAGTTTTGTGAATAGAAGGGCATGCCCCTTTTTTGCCAAAAGTCTTGTCAATGTTTATATAATAAATGCTGAAAGAACTTCTTTGTCGAGAATATGTATGAACAGAATTTATCTCAGTAGTTACATTCTGCTTAAGGTGGGAAAGATGTATCTATGTGATAGGATTGTTAATAACAGCAAAGTTTAAAAGCTGTATCATGAATTAACTTTTGCAAGAGAAGTATTAGTTTAATGTAAATTTGCTGTTTTCTGAATTGTTAATAAGGAAGAACAGAAACAAAGATGAACTCTCTTAATCAGATAATTTTTATTCATTTATTCATCCATTTAAAAGACTGAAACACATATACCCCTTGAATTGGTGAACAGAACTCAAGAAAGTTTATTTTGACAGAGATTCATGTTATCTGTTTCCAGCCAGAGCAACTAATCTTTGCTACAACTGAACAGTTTCAGCAAAAGGAAAATACCCTTAATAATCTGTTGACTCACACACTGTCCTGTGAGTTGATAGATACCAAGGTCTGTGCCTGTCCTAAGGACTTCCCTGATCACTATCTCGCAGTGATAGAGAGCAACACATTTTTCATCCAGGACCCAAACTTCAGACATGCTTTTGAAATAAGTAAGCACTGGCCTGTTCAGTGAATGCCTTATTTTGAAATCCTAGCTATTCTAAATGTGAAACATGCTGTGTGCATAATTCACTCATGTAAACATATTTCTTTGCTTTAATGTCTGCTGATTATTTATCCTTCTTAATAAGAAATAAACTCGCTCTTCAATGCTGTAGTAGAAAGGTCAAAGGAGAAGGGACATTTGGCATTTCTATGATATTTTCTTTTGCTCTAGAAATAAAAATAGTACAAACAATTCTCATGAAAGCAATACAGAATAGGAACATACCCCAGGCAAGGTGTTTGGATATATTAAGAACAATAAAAGGCAAAAGCATGCTACTAAAGGAATAACAGTTGTTTGGTATAGCTTTCCCATATTAAGAAATCCAAAAGAGGCTGACTTAATACTTGACAAAATCAAATAGTGTTCCTAACATCTTCCCTGTTAAAAACATGTAAAGCCTTGCAGATTTCGCCATTTCTGTCATGAAGAGATCCACAACCAGTGTTAACTGGCAGTATAAATCTTTACAATACTGTGTTAAAATAAGAAAGCAAAAAAGGTCAGTGCAATCTTCTGCAGAGAGCCATCATAAGATAAAGCCAGGGGGTAACATTTCTAGCCCAGCTTTACATAGATTACATTATTCCTGGTATAAAATTGAATAAATTGAAGACAAGATGGTGAGCTCCCAGAGATTGTCTCAAATAGTCAGAAGGAGGTGATGGAGAGAATTAACACAAAAGGATTGTGAGAGTTAAACACATACTAAGTGAAGTGGTTAAAGTTCACTTTTGGTATTTAAAAAGATGAAGAGAAAGAATGAAATGAAAAAAAAAAGGATCATCATTATTAGGGGAAACAAATATTCAAATACAGTATAAAAACCAGAAGATAAGGGAAGATTAAAACAAAAACAAAACAAAAATACCCTAAACTGGAATAACTGAAGAAGTGGCCGTTCTATGGGTCAAACCACAGAGGCTCTGTAGACCTAACTGTCTCACTGAATATCCTGCTGTTAGTAGTTGCAGGACCTACAATGGGACCTCTGATGTTTTCTATTCTGTTCTTTTGTTTTGAATTTTATATACACTTCTTTGACTGGTTAATTTCGAAAAGTGTAAAATATATGTTATATGCATGTCATTGTTGTTCCAATAGCAACTTTTTTTTTATCATTAACATCAGCTACTCATAAGTCAGCAATGAAAACTAACAAAAACACCAAAACAAAATGTTGGGAAACATGGTAGCAAGAGGCTGTCTTAGGCATAGCAATTCCATAGAATTCTCTATTACTGCTGGAGACAGGAAGAGGGCCAGCAAGATCAGAGGACCTTGGACTTCTGGAGGGCAGGTTTTGAACTAAGGAAGAGGTTGGGTGATATGAGCCCTGCAAAGCCCTATCCTAAACCTCATATTCCTTACATATCCAAAAGCCTCCTTCACTGTGTGGTAACAGATGGCTGCCAATCAAAAAATGCTTGATTAAGCTCTCCTGCGTCATATCAAACACATTGTTCTTCATAATGACAATTGGAAACACCTAATCTGATAAATCATTCCCTGATAGGATGCCGTAATTGTCAGTTCAATAAGTCCACAGAGGTGGTCCCCTGTAGGGGGACCTGACAGGAAAAAAATAAGAAAAAAGTCTGTCAAGTATCTTCAAACAATAAGTAGTAATAGAAATTGGTTTAAAGGATTCATTAAAAAGACAATGATAATTTTCATTTTACAGGCAGGCATAGATATAGTGAGAATGAGCATTACTTAGCATTCCAAGTCCTTTAAGAATTACATAGCCTAAGCTTTCATGCTTCTGTTATTACTGAAAAAAAATGTTGTGAAAATGCCGTGAGTCAAGGTCTTTGCTGGAACAATCTGGTATATTCTAAATTTTAAGTAATTTTTGTTCTTATACTCAACTATAACTAAGGATGTTAAAATGAGAATATCACTTTGAATTAGAGAAAGAAAAGAGAATGGTGAGTGTTTACTAGATATACAGATCATTTTCTTGTTTATTCACATGTAATGGTTATTCGGCAATTACTCTGCTTGCATGTGATTTGAATATCACCACACCATAATTTTATCTTTTACTATAATAGACATCCATTTATTTAGAAATAAACACTGCTTTTTGTCAGGTTAGTTCTGGTTCAAGCAATATCACTCACACATGCCTTGTGTAGTTCTTTCGCATGAGCTGGTCTGAAATAATCTAATCAGACATATCTTTGAACTGGCACATAACAGAACTGCATAGCGCCATACGCTCTGCCAAACAGCCTTGTTTTGTAAATACATTCTGCAATCAAAAAAAGTACCTCAGCTCCTTGTGTAGAAAGAAACAAAAGGACACAAGGGAACTGTGCCCGAAGTGATACAGAAAGTCAGATGTGACCTCAGAAAGGATATTTACCTCTTTAATTCCCAAGTTTTACCAGTCTCCACTATGGCGCAGCTGTCATTGTGCTCTTAATAAGATTTCTGCCAGTGGAGTTTGTAACATTCAGTGCTTAGTGATGCTTTTATCTTCCCAGGACAGTGCATTTTCTTTGGGTATGAAAAATCTCTTTAATTAGAAGTTGAACTATAATGTCAAACCACTTCTCATAGAAAAGGAAAGTGCAACAGAGGTGCTAAATACAGAACATGCTCCGCTGCACATAAGCACTTAATGAGTCTTCTCAGCAATTTATTTTCAAAAAATAAGAAATAAAAACCTGTGCAATAAAATGACAGAGAGCCATTTGACTAGGAACTGTACATCTCTGGTGATGTTAACAACATGTATCCTACCACCTGCAGCTCTAGTTCATGCCCTTCTTTTGACAGTCTCCTTCTCCTTGTGCTCAGGTAACTCAAATAACAACTAAACTGTGTTAACACCAATTAGAATGTTGTGCTTCCATGTTTGGTCTTCCTGAAATTCTATTCATATCATGTTCCATGCATGAAATAAAATACTTGCCCCAAAGGAAAATAAAAACTTAGACCACTTGCTGTGGAAGTTATTTAAAACTGACTGTGGAAAATAGGCAAGAGATCCGGACTAAAGGGACAGAGTGAATTTGCACTGTTAAATACACAGTTACACTTTTTACTTTGCATGTCACCGAAACGTCAGCATCCAGCAAACATAAGTCACAATGCATTTTCCTGATCTCTGTAGAAATTCATCTACATGAAAAATTTCCTGTAGCTATTGAGTGAGCCCTGGGCTCTGTTTGACAGAGAAGGTGGTGACTGAAGCATACCTTCAGGGATGGTTTCAGCTGTAGGCATACATAAAAGACTTCTGCACATTCTAGTGCTTCTCAAAGCACAACATTTTATATAAGGTCATCAACTTTACCTGCCAAGGATAGTGATTTCACCTGTAGAGAATTCAAACACTGTGTTCCAGTCAGAAAGTCATAAGTAAGTAAATAAGTTATTTCTTGAGTGCTGTTAGATTGTATTCCAGGGCTTTTTAATCACAGAATTGTAAGGGTTGGAAGGGACCTCTAGAGATAAAATAAATGAAATGGAATTAAAACAACAACAACAACAAAAAAACAGTAAGTAAGCAGTAAGAACATAATACACAGATGCAACTGAATAGTCTTAAACACTATCAAGATTTTAGTGAAATATTTTTCAAATTAGAGATCACTTTTTTTAGACCTATGTAGTGTATTTCTAAACTGAAATTGTATATATTAGAACCACTAAGAACAGAGCTTTCCTTCATTATTTCTAACTCTGCAAAAGTGTAATGGCTTATCAAGATCACTCATTAGACTTATTTTTACTACAAACAGAAAATGGAGTAGTGAATACAAGCTTATTATTCCATTCAGATTTAAAAATCACATACATTGAGCTATGTAATGGTCAGTCAGGTAAAATCTCAAAGTATTAACTTCAGTAACATCTGTAATTCTTCATTTGCCATTTTTCTTCCAGTTATAAGAAACAAAAATTGTGTGTGAATTTCTGTCAAAAGAACTGACTTCCACCAACATAAACCACTGAGCTGGTTGTAGCTTTGTACAGTATAAATAGAGCAACACAATTTCTGATATAAGCTTTATACTAGTACCATCAAATTGAAATAGTCCTTCAGTAAGAAGACTATTAGACCTTTCCCTTTTAACTGATCATGATATCAAATCACATATTTCCTACAAATAAATTAACAGCAAAGAAAAGAGATCATTTTTGAAATGAGGACCAAAGTGAAAACTATAGTGGTAGAATGTCAGACTGGTTGATCTGACTGCAATTACCAAACAATCTCACTAACTCAAAAAGGGATTGGGAATTACAGACCATAAAGCAAAGCAAATGCTTTCTTACTTAGCTTCACTTTTTTTCTTTGACTAATATTAGATGCCTAGAGCTGTACTTACAGATTGATAAGCCATCAGTTAGAGGACCATGACGTTCCAGGTATGTAAATGCATGGCAATTTATTGCTATTAAGAACATGAAGCTGCTGTTGAGAAGAATTAGATCGTATATTCAACTAACTATATATATACTACTTGGTCTTGAAAACTATGATCAGTTTAATAAAGATTTAAAAAAAGGACAAAAATTAGAGAAGCTAGTAACAAGCTGAGATACTCTTTGCATGTTATCATATATTTATGATATCTTCAATTTTTTTTTTTTTTATTTAACATAAGAGACTTAGTGTTGGGGAAACATCTTTTTCTGACTGTTCTGGGGAAAACTTCTCTCAGTTACATTTTCAGTTTTGAAACCATAGCTATGAAAAGGAATCAGTTGCTATTGACATATACAAGGAATGATTTTTATGGAGCATAAATCTGTCTTGGCAATTAAAGTAAGCATTAGGAAGAGGGTAGAACCATGTAATTTTATTTCCTAAATCATCAAATAACTCTAAATAAGAAGAGAGAATTTTAATACTATGAAAAAAATACCATTTTAATAAGAATACCATTTTAAAAAGAGAATTTTTGAGAATTAGTGTGCCTCTGCTCTGTTCTATTAAAATGTTATAAAGAGAGTATGTGCAACAAATGTAATAAGTTAAGCAAATTTACTTGTCCAAATAGCCAAAAATGAGAGAAAGAAATCTACCAGCCTGCTAGTACGTGGTCTTCACTTTAACTTCCAGTTTCTGGCTCATTTTAACATATTAAATTGCTTCAGGGCATCTGTAGGCAGTATAACAGAAAATGTTAACTCAAACCATTTCACTTTTCTCCTGTATCTTGAGGGCAAGTTTTGAAGTAGTTTCTGAACTAATCTGTGAACTTCAGTCCTGGTGCCAGTCATGAACTTACAAAGTTTTTATTGAAGGTGTTGATTTTCACACAGCTGTCCTCATCTCACATGGTCTCAGGACAGGACTGTGGCAAAGTTGCTAAAGCAACTTCAAAAAATTCTTCAGTAAATTGCAAGTGCCAAAATTTTATTCTATAATGTTGACTATGTATATATTCACATATACATCCAATTATTCATTCAAAACATAGGGCTCAACACAACAGAAACAAAACCATAAGCGACTGTCGTTTCTCTCAGATTTTTCAAATGAATAGATACAGGTGATTCTTACTGTGTAGTTTGTTTCATAATGACTTCTACTAAAAAATAATTCTATGAACAATCCTTTAAGATTATTTAATTGTTATAGAATTATCTTCAAAACAAGCTATTGTTTGGCAGAAATTTGTATTGCTCTTAACGTGAGGATTTCAAAAAATAAACAGAATTTTGCCCAACAACCTGTAGGAAGCCACTTGAGTGAATGAATCCTCAGTATACTGTGCTTTACTTAAACCTGTATTTATGGTGCATTTGTTTCTAATGATAGTTAAGTAACACATTTCAAATATCATCTTAGTGGGCATAATCTGCAGGCTATCACTAAAATTAACGTGGGTCTGGATCAACTCTTTATGACAAATTCATATCTGTCATAAACTACTTAATCATTGACTGCGTGGAAATAGCAATTGGGTTGCTTAGTGGCAACAATATATTTTCTCAAAATGCTCTCTAGAAGACCAAATTCCATCAGAAAAAGAAAGAATAGAAATCAACTTGTAGACCTGGAAGTCTCCTTTTCCAATACTCCATAGTCATTACAGGGAATAAAATTTACCTCCACTAGAATACTGATGTTACTAGAAATTACTCCAAATTTAAATTTAGGTAACCACTTCATCTTAGGAAGGGAGTTTACGAGATTTCTTTGTAACCATAGTGAAAGGGCTGGGGTTGGAACAGTCACTGCAGTCAACGTAGATTTCCTTCTGGACAGTGACTGAGTCACTCATAAGTGTTTTTTTGAGGGGGGTGATTTCTGAGGAATTGATTCAGTGCAGCTATAACGAGGTGCAGGCAAGATCATACCATACTGTTTTTCAAGCGATTTGAGTCTGATCAAAGATGATCATAAGAAGCATTAAGGTAAGTATGGAAATACATGTGTATGTGAAAAACTATCAGCTACTGAAGACAAGAGTTTTTATTAATATATTTAAAAACAAATAAAATAACATCATGCAATTATTTATATTTCAGCCTTTTAAAATTAAGCATGGAATAAAACACTAAGTTATTTATTTAAATCAAAGCTATGCTTTAAGAAGATTGTCTGATTTTACTTTTGACTCCTAAGTGGGTAAAAGCTCTTTGTGATTTCCTCAGTTTGATTTAACCTGCAAAGCTCTAGTTCTCACTTTGCACAGAAAACTGACAGCACTTGACACATCAAGAAAGCTTTTTCACTCCTATTAAAGTGCTCTTTCTGATTTGAGAACCAGAAGTGGGTGGGTGCTGTCCTTTGGGGCTTGACCATTGTAATTATTTAAGCTGTCTGCACTGCAGCTAGATATTAGAACAGCATGCAAAATAGTAATAATAATAATAGTAATATTAATAGTAATAATAAACCCCACACATACAAAACAAATAAAAACCCCACAACGAACAAGCTTCCTGTGTACCCAAATCCAAACTATAAAGTAGACCCACAGTGTCTGTACTCCCAGTTGATGTCTTCTGTCTGTACTATCACTTCAGTGTCTGATCCTGGAAATTAAGACATGCTCAAAATAAATACAGTACGGAATGTAGTGTAGAAGTGATATCATTAAAAGTTCATAATTAATTCTTGCTTTTTTATGTTATCACTTCAAGCAAGGAGGGAGCTTGGGGGCTAAACAGCTGGAGCTCTAGGGAATGCAAAACATCCTCACATGGATTTTATTCTCTCTCTCATCTCATTTGTTTCCAAGCTGGTTTGATCCATCTTTAAATGCTTAGGCCAATTTATATATTTATGGAAGTCTGTGAAGCAGATGATGCTAAGGAGACGTAGGGGAAAAGGTACTGTAAACCTCTGTAACACTTAAGCAAAATTTAAAGAGTATGCTTCTTCAAATCATAAAACTGCCAAGAAATCTCAGACAACTAAGACAAACATTCCTTCCAACTCCCCAGCCCTCTAACCTCCCATTCTCCTCTACATGCTAACGGCACACACATAAGACTTGTTAGGTTACAAATCACACATTTCTAGATGTATGTCCTACAGTCTTTTAAGCATGGAATAGTAGACCAGGTTGCTATCAGAACTAAAACCAAGCAGTTATCTAGCTTGTCTGTTGTTTTTTTGTTTGTTTGTTTGTTTTAGGGAGAGTTATTTGTTTTTCTTTGTTGTTAAAGGCAGAAGCTGAGAGGAAGGGTTGATAAATGAAATTAACAATCTGTAAGAAACAGGAGGAGTAAAAGACAGAATCTGGTACATTGTCCTAAAGTTTCTTCTGAGAAGTATAAACACTACCTCCTTCTGCAAATTATCACCATTTCTCCACTGAAGATTCTTGTCCTGTCAGATCTGCTGACATCATCGTACATGCACCTTTCTATAACATGTTTCTGTCAAATGGAAAAAAATAAGTATCCATCTTCCTCTTGAAAGCATTTAGATTCACTCAGATTGCTTTGACAGAATGAGGCTGTATCAACGACACGTGCAGTTTTGTTGTTAGATAGGAGGAGGCAGGGAGCACTAGTGACAAAGCAGGTGCAAGGGTGTGCAGGCAGCAGTATCTTAGGTTGCCACAACACAGTTGCAACAAATAGTCCTTTGTAAACACAGCCCAAGAGGAAGCACCACCTTCCCATCTTTATCAATGATATCAGCATGGGAATGGAGTGCACCCTTCAGCAACTTCTGTAATGAGGCTTTGTCTACGTTAGGTATAGCATTGTTCAAGCAATCCAGTTTGCGGAAATAATCCTGATTATGCTTAATGCAGAGACATTCTATGCTCCATTAAATGTATTGCCCTTATGTTATTATTTTAAAGAAGTTCAATAACTGAGATTCTAAAACTGAAATGCAATGCCGAAAAAACTGGAACTCAAATCTTGCAAGTGAGGAAATGAAAATTTCACCAGATTCAGATTGATTAATTGTCAAAAAAAAGACATTCTTATTCCCATTCATATTTTTACTGTAACTTAATGTAACTGTGATATTTTTCTAACAAATTTTTCTAAAATTAAGGATGATTCAGACGAACAGAAGTTCAGTCTTTTTGAACAACTGAATATTTATTTTGCTTCTTGCAAAGGAACAGATCTGTACTGGATTTGCTCAGGTGAGACAAAGGTTCAAAATGCCTAATTAATAGCTTCCATTAATGCAGTCCACCATCATTCCTCTCCCCCATTTAAGTAAGATTGTTACCTGAGAGAAATTACTGACAGCTGTGATTTAAATACAGGCAGCTGTAAGCCTACCTCTCTCTTGAACTCTTTCTCCAGGAAGCCAAAAGCTGCAGCTGAAGATAAAAATCTCATAAACTTTCCATTTGTGTTCTGGCCATCATCTGAGCCTTTATGGTCTTACTTTAAAATGTATTCAAATTTTCTGCCTTTTTTTCCAGGAGACTCCCTAGAGTCACATGTAGTGACTTTATATGTCAAGCTTTCCAGCTGTATGTTGAGCTGACTTTGCATGTAAAAGAAAAATACAAAGGTCTCAACAATAAACTGACTTAAAATATTGAATTATATTTCAGAAAGAAGGCCTTGTGATAGTCATCCAGGAAAAGCAATGCTATTTGTCCAGAAACTGCTCTACCAGTGAACAATGTTTATATTTCCTGCTTCTTATTTTCATAAAACTGTATAGAATTCCTAAACACACTGGTGGGAGTGTGTATAATTTTGTATTACAAAAGCTTATGACTTATCCGATTATCACTCAGCAGTTCATGTTTTCCTGTTCAGTGTGTGGTCTGTTTATACATCTCAGTAAGATCAGAGTTAATAGATCAGTTTCTTACATTAGAGTGCATAAACTATAATCACCCTGTATTTTATCAGAAATAAAGCATATGATTAATGTAGGAAGTTGCTTATATCCAGTGCTTCAGATTAAACCAGTTGGAAGGGTTTCATTCCCATTTCATAAATTAGACAACAACTTCACTGTGGAAAACTCTGAAAGACTTTGGACTGGAAGCTGATCAAGGACAAGATCCTCAGCCCAGTCTCACCAGACCTCTCAGACTCAGTAATCATATTTCTGATCTAACACAAATCAACCCAGACCATAAACTGATTGTCTTCTGGATAAAATCTACCAGATCTACTGGCAGTCCCTCTTGGCATGCCTAAAACTTTTAGGATTGTGGCTATTTTCTGGACTACTTCTGATAAAAGCAGTGTAACTACAGCTCTATATGAAGTCACCTAGCTCCTGATGGCTACAACTCAGCAGCATGGAATTCCTGCCCCATGCAGGCTGCTATTACCTTCCCATGGAAAGCAAAAATGATGATACAGGGTCAAAATCTTAGGATTCATTTATCATTTGGAATTTGATATCCTAGGTATTCTGTCAAAGCTGGTACAAATATCTGAATATATGTCTAGACCATTTTGGTCTCAGAAGTTATTTTATGCATTTTTGTAAAAACTATTTTCTAAATGATTTTTACTATGCTGCTAAAAAATGAAATGTTCTTCTTTATTTCCAGAATTACACTTCGCAGAAAATATATATATATATGTATGAAGATTTATACATCTGAATAATGTAACAGTACCCTGTTAAGCTACAGAGTTAGTTTCACACTCAAAGACAACTAATAACTGTTTCCATGGGAATAGTTTGGCTAAGGTGTTTATACATAAAAGCCTGAGAAGTAGCTCACAAACGCATTAATCAAAATTATTCATGTACTAAATAAATTTCATGGCAATTTTCAAATCCATAACTCAATTTTAATTTCTCAATTTCAAGTTACTATGTTGTTAATGTAAAATTTACTTTTTGATTCAACCAAAAATTTGTTACTTCCTTTCACGTGTCTCAAAGTTAATTTGACAGGTTTGGTTTCCTTAGTGTGAATGTATACAAGAGTTTATGTATATGGTTTAAAAGAGATGTGTACTGCATCACTTTTCTTAACATTCTGCAGTACTTTATATCTAGGGATCTTAAGTGAAATGTTTAACAAATCAGGAAACAAGCAAAAGGAGATTGAATAATATCAGAATCAAAACTAGGTCAACTTTGGACTATCTTATAATGATTAAATCTTTCTGCATATAAATTTCAGTTCCCAGTTTTCTTGAATCTATGCAATTTTCTGAAGAAAAAGTAGACAATATTCACAAGTGAACACTTTGGAGTGTTTAGCTTTATGTATGAGATATTAGATGTCAAACACTTAACTGTTGTGGAACCACACCTAGCCTGACTAACTTGCACAGTAAATTAAAAAAAAAGAAAAAAAAAGAAATAACAGCAGATAAAATTATTTTTTGTTTTGTTTTGCTTTGTGTTTTTCTTTTAAGTTATTTTAGTTTTAGTTTTCTGTTCAAAATGTATTAAAAATATGGTAGTATGTAAGCATTGTGTTATGCACTGTCTTGAGAGTTACTATTATTGTCTAAAGTTTTTCCCTTGAATAGTACTGTCTATTAGGAAATAGTGGACTAAAACAAGCTACCTCTTCTTTTTTGTGTCTGGAATTAAAATACTCTGGGTAAGTTGTGTTATTTAGCTGAGAACTGAGCTGGGAATTGAGATAAAAAAAAAAAAAAAGACAGAATTTCAGCTAGAGGCAGTAGTCATGAACTAGTTCATCATTGCTGTGAAGTTGCAGTCTAAAGAGCTGCTGGCAAGACAGTGACATTCAAAATGTGAAAAATCTCTGCCTTCAGCCTTTAAAATCTTTTTTTTTTTTAACACAGAAAGAGGTGGGTGATTTTTTTTTCCTGTTTATGTTTGTGATTTGGTCTTTGTTGCCTCAGTGCAGTTTTGGATATTTTTCACATTTTACAAATCAACATTTTTTCAATTTTAAATTACAAATACATCTGAAATCATTTTTTTATTATTTTTTTTTACTTGCCTCTGATTTGTGAAACAGAAACAATGAACTAATGAATAATTGTCCACTAATTAGGTCTCACAATTTAGGAGGAGACGGAGGATTATCTCAATTTATAGATGTGCTAAATCTTTATTGAAGTTGTTAATATATATTTAGTGTACCTATCATCAACTTAAGGATGTTCCTGGCTTGACAGATAAATTTATGTTGAAGGTTGTGACTCTGTTTCACAAATATGAGCTTTCATCTTGTCTCTAACTCAGATATCCCTTCCACAGGTATGGACAATGCCCTATATGATATGAGTTTTTGAAATTAAGAATCACTTATTTGCTTGAAGAATAGTTTAAAGGTCACTGCTGGACTCATAAAGTCTAGATCATGTCTCTGATGAAGGACAGTGTGAGAGAAACCACTTTTCAGTGCCTTTCTCATCTTTCCCACGGCCAGCATAACTGATAAAAGAACCTTAATAAAAAATAAATAAATAAAGCTACTGTAAGAAAGTAAGTAAGTAAGTAAGTAAATAAGTAAATAAATAAATAAATAAATAAATAAATAAATACCAGCAAAGCAACATGAAATAAATGTCAAGATGAGCGATGACAAGTGCAGAAACAGTGAGCAGTACTAAAGCTTTTCTGGGGGATTCTTCACTCTTGTTCTCAGTTGATAAGCAACTGCTTGTTGCAGATGACAATCACCAATGACAGCTTGGGGAACAGCTGCTTCCCATTTTAGAGAAAAATGATGGCTGTCAAAATAACTGAAATGACAATTGCATGTGCTGTTTTAGATCAGCATTGCCACAAAGCCAGGAAGTAGCCCAGTTCCTATCTCAGTGCAAATTTGGAGGCTTTCTTTAGTACACACAAAGTACACATTTTCCATTTGTAATTTCTTGGGAGCACCTCTTTCTCTGTATTACAATTTTCCACTTCATTTCAAAAGTAGTAAGTAACACTCAAATATAATATTAAAATTTCCAATTGTAGATGTAAAAAATATTTTGTCTGGAAAACAACAACATCAACAACAAACACAGCAGTTATCTGAATTATTTTTTTTCCTTCCCTCCATCCTGAGCTATATGTTCTTGAGTATGTGAAACTTCGGAGATGTAACAGCTTCTTTTTTTTTTTTTTTTGCATAAGAAGATATGTAGAAAACAAAGAGGAGAGCTGGAAACACAGTTACTGACACATATTTAAGGAGATCAATAGGTAAAAACTGTGGAAGATATGCAGCAGGAATACTGAACATTCACAGTCCTTCAGTAAACCCACTTCTTTAGATACTTTCAGTATTATTATATTTTTTCTTATCTTTAGTCTTTCCAGTCAAGTAGATTCAAAAAGTATAAAAGCAGACTGGATCCCTCACAAAGTAGAACAGAAGGGTATTCACCTGGCAGAACTGATGTTCAGCTCCAGTGGATAACTATGATAAAATATTTTAAAATGCAGTGATGTATGAATGCTCTCATTCTCATGCAGTCCTTTTGTACTCTCTTCTTTGCCCAATTAATAATCAGTTATTTGAAATGAGAGTAGAAGTACCTTAATTCCTTCTTTGTCTGAGGACAACTTGTAGCTCCAGGACAGTGCTTCAAGTTGAAAATTACAGTCAGGAAGAATTTTCCCAGCCCCTATGAAGCAGCTTAATTACAAGACTGCTATTTGTTGTCTTCATTGTTTTTTTTTCTGTGAGTTGACTATAGATTGTAGATATGTAAATTAAGATTGTGGATTTATTGAGAAATAGCAGGGCTGAAAATATATGTTTTAGACTTGGATACTACTGCCCATAGACTTCCATGGACCGCATTTGTGGCCTAATAGTTAACTTCCAGAAGTGAAAGCTGTACTCTTGGCCCATAAGGAAATACTTCTCCTAGTTGTGTACCAGGTATGTGTGAACCACTATCACACAAGTCTCAGCCAACAGGAAGCTTTCTGCTGTCTGTTTCGTATGACAGCCCCACTGAAAAATGGTGAAGAACAGTTCTGTTCACAATGTCTCTCAAAATGTGGTTTTATGACTAGTCTATCGAGATTGTCGGCATGACAAATGTCATGCAAGTGTCATGCAAATGTCCTTCAGAAAAAAAAAGCAATATTGAAAAGCTTTTTAGAGAAGCTCAGCACAGGTTAGGCCAGTTTGTTTCCCACTACTCTGATTGCTTGGAGGAGAGGAGTCTGATGAGCTGTTCAGTGGAGCAAGGCCAAGCAAGATGGACAAAAGAAGATGGTTCCAAAAGAAGCCTACTATAGGGCCAGGGCTGAGCCACAGGCAGCACCAGCTGCTTCTGTAAGAAATAATATCTAAGAAAGAGAAAAACTGCCGGACAAAAGTAGCTGGAAGAGAAATGGAGTTAGAAAATATGAGAGAAACATCCCCTCAGACACCAGTGTCTGCAGAAGGGCAGAAAGTGCCCCAGGTGCAGAGCAGAAACACCCTGAAGCCCAGAAGAAGTCCACAGTGGAGCAGGCTATCCACCCGCAGCCCTTGGGCTCAATGTGGATCAGATCTCCATGTTCAGCAGCATGGGCTGAGGCCTCCTTCGGGCCTCATAATCATCACCCTACACTGAGTCTGTTTTGCCTGTGATGGTAATTAGTGAGCACCCTCCTTGTCCTTATCTCAACTTGTGAGCCTTTTTTTCATCATATTTTCTTCCATTCTCCTTTTGAGGAGGGGGGGGGGAGTAAATGAACACTGGTGTTTAGAGGCTTATCCACACGAAACTGTCACAAATTCAAAATACTTTATTTTTATTTATTTTATTCAACACTACTTCCTTATGTTCTGTATACTTCACTTGCTTTTTGTTTTACACATGTATATATGCATATTACAAAAATATAATTACAGGGACCTTAATCTTACCATGGGCAGACCAATATTACATACGCAAAGTATGTCAGGTGAAAAGTTAAAGATGACATTATTATTGGTTTTTGATTTTCTGTTTTGTATGTTTTTTTATGTTCCTGAGTACCATCTAACCTGATCTATGTAGATGAAAAAATACTCAGAGAAGGGCTGTCTTATTATATGGCTACAAAATCCTATAGCCCTATCAAGTCAGAGTTCTTTTTCAAGCTTCAGGGCACAATGTTTGCATGCATATATTTGCAATATGTGATCAAAAAGCTGCAGGTTGCTTCATTTTTTGAAGAAAGGGTATAAGTGCAGGAAAGCACTTTGAGGTTTGTTTTTTTTAAATCGAAGAGACAGGAAATAAAATATGGATCTCTATTTGAGTGGTTTGATCAGCAAGAAGAAATATAGCAAAACTGTATGCAAGTACTGTTTTGGCAGCAGATTCTTCAGGGAGAAAGACTTCCATAACAATAGTTGCAATTTGAACAATTACAGGAATTGGCAATCAAGGCGCTACAAATATTGACAAAATGGCTAATTTAAAATCATAACAAATAAATCTCAAAATTAGTTTTTTTATTTTTTTTTGCTGAACCTTTTAGCAATAGTCAGTTCCTTAGTTCTCATAATCTCCCATATCACTTTTCAACCTTCATCTAATTCAGAAGGACCTTAAGCTGTATGATCTCCATCTTAGTAGGATCTGTTTTCTCAGCATAATTATCGATTGCCCCAGTTTCATTATTCAGTTCTTTAATGTTAAAAGTTTAGAGTAATTTAAGAAGTTTGAGCCTGTAATAAAGGCATTTAAGAGCCAATGATATTGTGAAAGTAATGCCCTTGGAGAAAGAGCAATATCATTTATGGAAAGTATATGCTTATTTGACAAACTAACAATACAAAAAGGCACTCTGGACTTCATTCTAGGAATTACACCAGGTAAAATAAATAATAATAAAACTGGCTAGCATTCAGAACTTAATCACAACATTAGCAAATTTGAAAAGTTCTGGAGGCTTTACCGAACGGTTTTATATAGAGTATTTTAAATGCAGGTTCATATAAGGGTATTTCACCGTTTTGCATCCAGAAAATTTCTTTATGTTGTCCTCACGTCCAAGGGCTGGTGTTCCAAATGGTCTTGTAGAATTCACTGATTAATAAATCACAGAACCTTCTTGCAGTCTTGACCAATGGGAGGGAACACCAACAACTAAAGCAGTTACCTGCACAAAATATATGAATACTAAAAAAATTTGAATGTGTTCCATCACAGGACATGATAGACAATGAAGAGTGGAAAGCCCACAGGAAAAGGTCTATTGCATATGAAGCTGAGAATTTCATATATTTCTGTCCTGACTTAAGCTGGGACAGAGTTGATATTTTCTTCATATTATGAGGCGCTTAGGAGAAAAAACAACTTTGAAAACAAATCAATGGTTCTAGTTGTTACTGCACAGTGCTGCATGGAGCCAAGGGCATTTCAGTTTCTCAGTTTCTCATACTGTCCTGCTAACAACAGGGGCACAAGAAAAAGAAACCAGGACAGCTGACCTAATCTGACCAAAAGGATGTTCCATACCATATGACATAACATAAAAGAAAAAAAAAAAGGTCAGGAGTTGTCCAACCAGGCAGCAGCTGCTTGGGACTGGCTGGACATCCATTCATATATATATATATACACACATAAGTTATGCACAAGCAATTACCATCCATCAGTAGGTGGTGAGTAATTGCTTGAGCATAACTTGTGTGTGTATATATATATATATATATATATATATATAATTTTACATATATATATATATGTAAAATTATCATTACTATTATTTTCTTCCTCTTTCTTTTCTGTCTTTGTAAGTAGCTTTTATCTCAACCTACAAGTTCTACTTTTCTGTTTCTTTCAGATCTCTCCCCCATCCCATTGGGAGGTGGGGATGAGAGAGCGACTCTGTGGTGCTGAGCCACCTTCCAGATTAAAACACAATTTCCTAACATTTCCTATGTATGGAACAATTAACAGACCCCTCACACACAGTGCCTTATTAATTTCACAAAGAAAAAAAAGGCTGAATAGCGAAAAAATCATTCTTTTTTTATTTGTCTTGGGAAGGAGCTTGTATGAGATTTTGATGATCTTAAAACCTTGATGTGTAACTATGCACTCTTATCAATTTTTTGCAAGACTGAACTCATGTATGTGACCCTAGTAACCTGTAACAACATTTTGATCTCAGCAAATATTATTTCTCTTCTGTAACAAGTTTCCACTCTCTACCTGACGAGCAGTCTGCTTTACTCAGATGAGATTCCCTAAAGTAATATTTATTCGAAGGAAGAATTGAAGGAAACTTCAAAATAAGCAGATCCAGCCTAAACCTGGCTTGTCAAAAGTGTGCAATTCATACCATCTCTAGAAATACCTGGCTTTGGGAGAACACATAGTTATTATCTTTAATTTCCTGGATTTCTTCCTCAAAGTTCGACATCCTGAACTCTCATTAAGGACATTGAAGTTTTGGACTATTTAAGATACTCTCAATATCTTGCTCTGATAACATTTTTGTAGGACTTTTCTTACAAACTGTTAAATTTCACTTGCTTCTATTAACGCATTGGGAAGGGAGTGGTTCCCATGCCATTGGCCTTCCCCCCAACCAATGAATGTCCAGTGCCATTCTTAAAAGATATTTATGATTATATTCAGAATCATAGAATCAGAGAATGGTTTGGATTGGAAGGGACCCCAAGGATCACCGAGTTCCAGCTCCCTGCCTAGGGCCTCATCCAACCTGATAACGAACACCTCCAGGAATGGAGCATTCACAACCATCCCTTGGCAGCCTGTTCCAGCACATCACCACTCTCTCTATGAAGAACTTCACGCTGGCATCCAATCTAAACCTTCCCTTCTTGAGCTTAAAACCATTCCCCCTTGTCCTATCACTATCTGCTCTCATAAAGAGTTGATTCCCCTCCTGTTTATAATCTCCTTTTAAATACTGGAAGGCTGCAATGAGGTCTCCCCTCAGTATTCTCTTCTCCAGGCTGAAAAAGCCCAGCTCCCTCAGCCTGTTTTCGTAGAGCTCCAGCAATCTGATCATATTCACGGTTCTCTGAACCCTCTCCAACTGCTCCATATCTTTCCTGTATTGGAGCCCGAGACTTGGATGCAGTACTTCAGATGGGACCTCATGAGGGCATAGCGGAGGGGAATAGTCATTTCCCTTGCCCTGCTGACTACCCCTTTTCTGATGGAGCCCTGGATATCTTTGGCCTTTTGAGCTTCAAGAGCACACTGCTGGATCATATACAGTTTTTCATTCACCAGGACACCTAGGTCCTTCTCCCCAGGGCTACTCTCAAGGAATTCTGCCAGTAAGTATCTAGGATTACTCCAACCCAAGTGTAACACCTTGCACTTTGCAATGTTTGTTCTCATTTGGTTCGCACAGGACTATCTTGATCAATTTAGAAAAATTTTTATTGGAGGGCCTTACTTATAATTTGGGTGATTGCTCTGTTTATCACAGCTTTTATGCCTTTCAAATGTCATTAGTTTGTCGCTCTAATATATTCCATCCTGCTTAGTCACACTTGACTTAGCTCTATTAGT
The DNA here is from genome assembly GCA_023055505.1 of Callipepla californica brunnescens. Classification (NCBI taxonomy): domain Eukaryota; kingdom Metazoa; phylum Chordata; class Aves; order Galliformes; family Odontophoridae; genus Callipepla; species Callipepla californica. The sequence goes on along the minus strand of JALIRH010000003.1, from coordinate 33,326,518 downwards.
TTATTTGATGCCTTTGATTTTAAATCTTTGCTGGAGTGATCACAGTAGTTGCAAATTATCACATAAATATCTTCCATTCCTAAATTTCTTTAAAGCAAGTAATTGACTGTAATCGAGGACCTTAATATTTCTGAGCAGCTGCACATTCTTCTGTATGCCACAAACTTATTACAATCCAAAGAAAATAAATAAACAAAAACATTTATTTTATCAGAGTTTCTTCTTCAAAGGGATATTGCAGTTTCAAAGAGCATCAAAGTTTAGCTGCACTCTGATGCCAACATTATATTAATGTGTCTTGAAAATTGTATATTTAATCATGATGAAAATATTATTTTCTTTTAAATGTTTATTTAGAATTATTTATTGAGCTAGTTTTCTCATCTGAATCTCTACCTCTGGGATCAGATTTTATAATTAAAGAGGGTATTCTGCACTTGTTAAGATCCTTAATGTTTATCACAGGATCACTGCATAGAGCTAATTTGCTTTCATCACATCTGCTCACAATTAAATATATCTAAGTCAGGAATGTGCCCATCTCTATGAAAAGTCTTATTCTCATTTGAAGAAGTTTAATTGTTTATTTCATTTTTCAATTAGAAATAGCAAGCCAGTTCACTACTTGATGGAGAATTAGAACAAATAACAGGAAAACACTGAAAAGTCTGAAGTATTCAAATCCATTCCTTTATATTCACAAAAAGCAAGCAAACAAACAAACAAATGTGAGATATTTAAGGCTTTTAAATCCTCTCACAGAGGAGGAACAGAAACTAAGCTAGAAGAATAGCAAATAGTATGAAATAGATTAATGCATGTCAGCAATATCTCAAAGTTTGATCCTAGGATGCAGAAAGAACAGAGCAAAACTGAATAGAATGAGGAATGAGTATTTCTGGAAAACCGTGAAAGACAAAATGGAAGGCAAATTACCTCTTAGTAATAAAGGAGAATGTGAAAACCTAGGGCATTCTTCGATCATTTTACCTTAATCAATTAGAAAATTACTAGAAGACATTCTTAAGAAACCAAGTTGTAAACACTGAGATAATGAAGTAATAAAATAAAACAACCACTGACCATGAAGCTGATGAGACAAGAACCATAGAAACAAGTCAAACTTCTTTTCCTATATATGAGAAGAGAATAGATGATCCTCCAGTTCTCATGCTGTTTTAATAAACAGACAGAGGAAGTGTAATATAAACCAATGTAGACTGAAACTAGCAGCAGTTATATTAGTGTATTTACTAATTTACTCCTTAGTATATTCAAAGACTATTTGTCAACGACACTTTCGCTTAGACAAGACTCAAATTCTCTCCTGGTGTGCCCAGAGTTAGGTTCTATTTAATATTTTCACTGCACATTTTAGAAATGATGCACAAACATACTGATCAAATTTGCAAATGATACCTGCCTAGAAGAGTGGCAGGCTGAGAGAAGGATTAAGTTTGTTTATTTTTTATTATTGTTATACTGGAAAATGACTCAAAATCAACATTATGAAGTAATAAAGTATTGCATTCAGAAATGGGAAATTAGATGCCTAATTGCAAAATTCAAAAACCTGACTACATAGCAGTTTAATAAATAGTGCAAGGGCTATGCTGGATGTCATATAACATGAATTTCTATGTGATTCTATTTTAAATATGGCAAGCTTTATGACTTCACATGATAACAAAAATGTTGCTTGCAAAACACAGGATGATATTTTATCCTTCTACTGGGTTCTGATGATGTCTAGACAGAACATTGCGCCTGGTTTCTGATACCCTTCTTTAGTATGGGGTTGTATCCTGAAGGAAAGTATCACAATGATCAGACATTTCAATTTACCTTTGATTCAAATTTAAAAAAAAATTAAAAAGGAAGATTTATGACATTTTTTCAAAACGAGAAAGTCTATTACAAAGACTCTTTTTTTTCTTTCTTTTTTCACTCCCAAAGTTTTAACGTTAATTTAAATATTTGGGAAATCTTTTAAACCATAAAATCATGAGTAGAGAAATCTGAAGGGGTCAAGTAATATTTTTCACTAATTTTTTTAAAGATGATATACATTTTCTAACATGTTCTAGATGTGTGTGCTGCCTCATCATGGAGGACAGAAGAGAATGATCCCTTCTGGTCCTGTATTTCTATTATATTATAGCATAGCATAGTCTTACATTTCTGAATGTGTTTTATGTAACTCTTTTCTAAATTGGGAGCTCCTTGTATTAAGCAATACATGAAGAAAATGCCACCAGCAAGAAACAATCAAGTAAGAAGTTGCCAAGTCATTTGTATAGCATGAATTAGATTTTTCTCTTAATGCTGAATAGCCTCTTTTTATTGCTGTTCATTTCCCTCAGTGAATTCACTAGCAATTATTATGTAACCTACACAGTTCTGTAGCTCTGAACTTAATAGGATTAGTACCATGAAAGAGAGCTTCCTTTATGTCACCCTTCTATAAACAAAGCCACTGCAAATCTGGCCACAAAAATTCAACTTTGCTTTGATTGTGAAGCAGGCTAAAGTCATCCATTGATAGTCTGTACATGTGGAAGTGAATGTGGAACTGATAACTTGGTGGGGAAGTCTATTAATGTCATCTACCTAAACTTCTGCAAGGTCTTTGACATGATCTTTAAATTAGGGAGATATGGATTTCAAGGATGGACTATTCAGTGGATTTGGTTGGAAGGTTGCAGCCAGAGGGCTGTGGTCAGTGAGTATATCCAGGTGGATGCCGGTAACAAACTGTGTCCCCAAGGGATCCTTCTTGGGTTCAGTGCTCTTTAACATCTTTACCAATGACAAATAATGGGATTGAGTGCACCCTTAGCAAGTGTGGTGATGTCACCAAGCTGAGTGGTGTGGCTGATAAAGCAGAAGAAAGGAATGCCTTCAAGAGGAACCTTGGTAAACTAGAAGGTGGATCCATATGAAACTAATGAGGTTCAACAAAAAATAGTGACAGGTTTTGCACTTAGGTGAGGTAATCCCAGGTAGGTATACAAATGGGTAGAAGAACTCATTGAGAGTAGCCCTGCTGAGGGGGGCTTATGGGTTCTTGCTGATGAAAAATATGAGCCAGCAGTGTTCACTTGCAGCCTGGGAGGCCAATGGTATCCTGGGTTCCATTAGAAAATGGGAGGCCAGGAGGGCAAGGGAGATGACTGTCCCCCTCTACTGTGCTGTCATGAGGACCCATCTGGAGTACTGCATCCCAGACAGGGGCCCCCAACACAGGGAAGATGTGGAGCCTTTGGAGGAGGGTGTCAAAGATCATCCAAGGACTGGAGCACCTTTTCTATGAAGACAGTGTGAAGGAACTAAGCTTGTTCAGCCTTGGAAAGAGTAGGCTTGAGGGGATACCTCATTGTTGCCTTCCAGTATTTAAACAGAGTTTGCAAACATGAAGGAAAACAACTTTTTACACTGGTAGATAGTGGTAGGACAAGAGGAAATGGTTTTAAAGTAAAGGAAGGGAGATATAGATTAGATCACAGAATCACAGAATTGCAAGGGCTGGAAGGGACCTCTAGAGATCATCTAGTCCAATTCCCCTGATCTAATTCCTGGATCTAATTAATAACTTGTTGCAGAGATTACATGTTTAGAGAAGGAGGGACCACACAGGGTGAAACTCTGCTGTATGAACTAGCTGCTCCAACCCTCTTCCAAATATTTGTAATTACTTTTACAAACTAAAAGAAAAATTGGTTAAGAAAAAAAAAAAGGTAACACAGAAATACTATAATGATGAGACCAAAGAAGCATGAAAGTTATATCCCATCACCACTTCATTCTCCAACAACTTAAGAAAAAACATATGATCAGATAATTGCATTTCTAATCATGTTATTTTATGGCCCTGTTCTATGTGAGATTTGTTAAATGATATGTGGAGTGCAAGGTGGAGATGAACTATGCAAAAATTTGGCTTACAAGAGATTGGTTTAGATCTTCTTTAAAAGCAGTTTCTTAATGACTGGTAGAGAAGACTGAAATAGAATCTGACCAAAAGAACCTAGGAGACTGAGCTAGCCAGTTAACACAGAATTGGGAAATACTCCTGCTGCTATCCTGTTGCTCAAGTCCTGCTGACATAATGAGGAAATACCTTAAATAAGTGAATGTATCTGCAGATAAAGGAAAATGCAGTCTCAGTTACATTGAATATTTCACAAGCAGAAAAATACTCATGACAAAGAACAGATTTCTGGTGTCTTAGGACAGAGTTTTAAGCTGTTCTTTTCATTGGGTTGGTCTTAAAAGAGACCATAAACCTTAACAATTATTTCCAATGGGCTAGTATTATACAGATCATAAACTGGCAGACCTTGAGAAATTCTTCTTAAAAAAATATGACAGATAACTTTCCTCAAATCTGTCTCTTAAGCATCACCATATTCTTCATAATATTTACCATCTGGCAGCTATCATCTAGTCCTGGCAGACTGTGCTTTGATAAGGCATGACTGTGTACCATCCCACAGTAAGGTTGCCAGTTACGAAAGAATTTGAGCCAATAGCAAAGGTGGTTCTTGGATGTCACACTTCTTTCACCAGTACCTGTTGACTCTGGGAAGGAAGTCATGATAGGAGACTAAGACTAGATGAGAAAAAGAATGTTGAGATGACAACTTACTTGAAAAGTTTGGAGTCCTTGTAAGCAAAAGAGTGACTCGAGTTTTACAGTTCATTACATTCTAATAGTTTTACAATACTAAAGTAATTAGTCACTAAATACTAGAACTTTTCATTCTCCTAGGAAGCACTTTGCTACTTTTTATTTTTTTCCTTTCATATTTGGAAACCAAATCTGTTTGGTAATGACATCATTTCTTTCTTGTAAGCAATCAGATGTGTCAAGGAAATTGGTGAACATCTCCTGAATATTTTCCTTCTCCTAAAGCATTTTCTGTGATGATTATTTTTAGCAGAGTTGTATCCATTGACTAGTATAAAAATGGAATGTGAGAAAATTATATTTTCTTAATCTTCCTTGTCTGTTTTTAAGGGCAGAACCAAATTCATTTGCTATCTTTCTCTTCTTTCCAAAATAAGGGAAAGAGTGAGGGCAAGTAGTAACTCAAAGTTGTCATACAGAGTGAGTGATAAACTTCATCATTTATTATTTGTTGTGAGGTCTGGTATAGTTGTCTTCTCCCTGTGGCTTCCAAACAAGGACTCCAGCCACCAGGCCTTGCCAAATACATAATTCCTGACGTCCAACATTTTTGTAGTTTGAATTCAAATGCTGAGAGCTCCCATCCATGCACATCACTGTATCAAAGGTCAGACAAACCTCACCTTGGCCAGAGTGTCAAAACAAGTTCACACTAAGCAGGGGTTGTCAGGCTGTGTTGTAGTCTTTGCTGGTAAGATCTTCTACAGTGTGATGCCCTGGAGGGTGGAGTGCTGTTTGGGACTGAAAAGTGGTTACTAGGATTGGCTCTAGGTTTCTTCCCGACCTTGTACTGTTCTTGTCTCAAAAATATGGATAAACATTGTTGAATCAATACTGCCAACATGAGCTGCTGAAAATGGTTCTCTTCAGGAGAATTTGGCTCAGGATCTCATAGCAAGATGCTGCCAGCATGCTGAGGGCACTCATAGTTACTTACTGTCCCAGGAATCACCAACTCTCCCCTGGCCCCAGGGCTCTTTGTCAGCCCCAGAGCCATCAGCATCTGCTTTAAGCAAGACCACAGCAGGACCAGGCTCCAGCTTCCAACAGCTTTGCCCTGCCCAGCCCTGCTGAAACATGGGCATACATTCTATCCTGGCCCTGTCACCTAAAAGGCACCTAATGCAGGTTCTGCAGTAGTTCCCTTGACTGCTTGCCAGCCCTGTGGACCCCCTGATACTCCTGGGGAAGTCTGAGCAATGCTATCAGTTATCTGTGGGGTTCACAATCTCCCAGTAACATTGCTAGAACATCCTGACCAACAAACAAGAGCAAGAGAAGCGATGAGAAAAGACACTTAGAAGCTTATTACCCAATATCCCACAGGAAAGACTACAAAGCAGGATAGTTCACCTTTGACTTTTTTTAATCTTCTAACTCAAGCATGCTCCTCTGCATCTGGCTTCCACACATGCTTTTCTGAGAAGTGTCTCTTTCCCAAATCTGTTTTATCACTGTGTACATTTCATCACTTTGTTCAATGTTTACTGCCATTAAATGTCAAGGTCCCAATTATATATTGCTGGACACTGCTCCAGGTGAACTGGAGAGAAGTGATATAATGATATGGAAGAGGAGAGACTGCAAGTCCTACTCAGTTTCTCATGGATGTTCTGGATAAGCATGTTGGATGCCAAGAGCTTCAGCTGTGGCACTGACATTGCCAGTCCTCAGATAAACACTGAATCACAGAACAGAATTGTAGGGGTTGGAAGAGATCTCTAGAGACCATTGAGTTCAACACCCCCCTGCTAAAGCAGGTTTCCTACAGCAAGTCACAAAGGTAGACATTCAGAGAGGCCTTGAATATATCCAGAGAAGAAGACTGCACAACCTCTCTGGGCAGCCTGCCAGAGCACCATTGCTCTGACAGTAAAGTCCTTCTGTTTGTGTGGAACACAGCTACTAGTGTCCACTTCAGTGGGAGATGTACACCCCTCAGTAACAAGCAACCAAACAAGGATGCTCACTGTCATCCCTGAAGAGCTCCACAAGGTGATCCTGTGAATGTTACAAGAAAAAGAAGACACCCCAATCTTAGACCCATTTGAGACTACAATGCTTGCATATTTGCAATCTGTGAAAGCCAGAAAAATATCAGAATAGTGAACAGTTAGGCAGGAAGCTAAGTGGAGGAGAAGTATCTCTGCATGCTAAACTGATTCATTTAACTCTTCGTGAGGTTTTGAAAAGAATCAGGATCAGAAGCACTTTAATTATTTCTGCCTTTTCAGACCATTTCTAAGCCCTTTTCTTAATTTATTTATTATTGATCACTAATATTGGCATAACAAACCACTTCATTAGAAATATTTCAGCTATGAAACTTCTGAAATGAGTTTAGCAACTGATGCAACATGCGGAGTTAACTGATTATTCAAAAACAAAAAAAAAAAGATTGTTGAAAATAATGAGAGTGTAATATACAATTTATTTCTTTGCTACCTTGCAGCAGAAGACTAAAAGCAAGTTTATGAATACTTAATCCTCTTTATAAATAAATTACACAGGCAAAAACCAAACTCCAGGACTGGGTGGAAGGGATTTCACTATGAAAAAAAATCAAACACGTAGTTTACTCTACAGTCACCTTCTTCTGATGGGGAAAAATATATATATCTATCTTTCTTATCTCTGTTTTCTTTCACCTTCTTAACAGAGTTATAATGACTTCACAGGGAATATGACATTGATAGAAACTTTTCTGTCTAGTCATCCTGTCCAGTGCCTCAAGGTAACAAAATTAAGAAGCTGGCAGAGAAAACAATTGATCTGCAGCAATGGCATAACTACTCAGAAAAAAGTTCTTGCCCTTGAAACAAAGGGTAAGTGTATGAAATGAAAAGCTGTGATTTGGTGTAAGGCAATAGAACTGCAAGACCCTTGCTGAGTACAGATCTTACCATGGATCACAAACAAAGCATCAACTTCTTTTTAATTTTTCTCATCTTATTTCCCAGTTCAGATTGGTAAACTTTTATTTGCGATCAAGGATCTTCTGTCAAATCGGTTTTTCACACATATTAGAAAGCTTACATTTCCTTTTACAATTGTTCAGTGTGTTTCTCCTCCTTCCAGAGGCAAAAAAATATATAAAAATACTGTTATATTGTCCACACAATAATCAGACAATGTGCACTGCAAAAGCACATTTGCAGATCATGGCAGTAACCAGGTTTACCAAAGAAATGTTTGTTGACTATGTGAGACAACAATGACTGCATCACTGGAAAGGCAAGAGAATGTCTGCATTAAGTATTTCTGAAACAACATATACACAATGGAGACTGACATCTTCAAAATATTCATAACAATATTCTGATTGTAACAGCTGGGTTGTTTTTTTTTCCTTGGTATAACAGTACCGTGACTATATGTTCAGTAATAGGATCCAGTTTCACACAGACCTTTTGTCTTCGCTTAGGTCACTAAACCTGTGTGACCTGTTAAGTTACAGGAACTCACTGCCTCTATTATACTGAATGTTTATTTTCATATTTTTATGCAATTACTTTGTATTATTAGCAGCTATGAATCTATGTCATCAAATCTGGTTTCTTGACTGGATCCGGGGATTCACACAAGCAGCCAGGATGTGAAGGAAAAATAGCAATGACTACACTTAACACGGTCTCTGCATTTTTGAAGTAATTTCTTTCCAGGTAATTGCTCTATTAAAAACTGCAAAACTTATTCTGAGGTAATCTATGTCTCCTAAAGACTTCCTGGAGAATCAAAATTCAAAAAAAAAAATAAAAGACAAACAGATGATACGACTGTAGTTGCAGAAAGTCCTTTAGTCTGAAAAAGACACTCATAGAAACATTGTGGTTAACAGAAGCTTGACTCTTCTTTTTATCTAAGTGTTATAAGTTTGAATTTCAGCTTCTGAAAGAAGGTGTGGAAACCCAGTAGATGTTCTGTTAGTCTTAAATAGCTTGCCTAGTTTTGTTCTAGTTGCAGTTCACAGAATAACTTATCTCTACCTCAGTAGGAGAAAATGTTATTCTTCTGAAAATTCAGTATGAAGTATTATCTGCTGTACGGCATGAAATCAAACATAACATTAAACAGAATTATTGTCAGTACTGCTAATGCTTCTTTTTCTCTGGATTTCAGAATGTTTCACTGGTAAAGCCAGTGTCATCCTACAAGTGGAGAAATGAGAAACTGAGGCACAGAGAAAGAAGTGGCCTGGATAGATTTACTTCTTCTCACTAGGGACAAAACTGAAGACCAAACGGGTCAAACTCAGAACTCTTTCACTTTAACCAGTTACACATCTGTGTTTTTCGCATCTTCTTCAGTCACTGATTTTTTTACATGAGAAGGGAAATCAGCATTAGGAAACAAAAGTTCTAACACAAGGCAGATTGCTGTGGCCTGTTTTTTGTTTTGTCAGATTTCTTCACAAGTACAAAAATACATCTAAGTGTGGGTTGAATTTAAGTGAACTAAACAAAAACAACTAGCATATCACATATTGTAATATTGGTCTATGAGACTATATTTACCTTTCATGTAGTCTCAGGGTTTGTTTTATAATGTGTTAGATTATCTAAATAGATTTTTGCCTGCAGAATTTGTGTCTGTCAAGAAACCTGTGCTCGTTTACTGTACATTATTGAATAGGTTTTATCAAGAGGCCAGAAACACGGGGAGCAGCTCTTGTGAAACCCAGGCTATGATCCGAGATAAAGCATCAGAGCTCAGCAGAGTAAGCACCTGTGCTCATTTTTTTTCACTCTCCCAGTCCTTTCTATTAAGTGCACTTCAGTAGGGCAGGAGCTCTTGGGAGATAGACTTTGTGTCAGGCTCCCAAGTGGTTAGAAGCAAGTCTTGAAGGTTTGCAGCTTTATTTGCTTCAGCAGGAAGGGGTGAGAGGAATTCTTTTGGCTGGGTGAGAGAAAGAAAGCAAAGAGAAGATAGGATCAGAAAGGAGCTTATGCTCATTCAAAAGGTTTAATGTTTTACAGATATTTTGAATGACTGCTCTCATTTCCAACTGAAATCACAGGACAAGCAATCCTCAGAAATCAGCCCTTTTGCTGCCTTTGGCAGATCTGTGCACACCCTGCTTGACCTCTCCAGCTGACAATCACCAGACACCTATTTGAAACAAGTTCCAACCCTGCCACTCTCCATATTGAGGAATATTTCAGCAACAGATTACAAAAAGAAGTAATTTTCAGTTCATTTTTCATGTTCCCACATGCATTTTCAAGAGATTGAAGCCAGTGTTACAAGCTTAGGAAATTAATCAAACTACAGACCCTACCTCTCTGCAGCCAGCAGTAGGCACAGAGGGCTTGCTGTTTACATGCCTGCAGGTGGTATCTCAGTTATGACTGCTCTGGGGATTGATTAGGTGAATCAGCTCAGCAGAGAGATCATGATAATCCAAATAAATATGGGGATTGTTTCAAAGGATGAGGCAGAGTTGCAGTTAGGTTGCAGTTGTTTCTGTTCTCTGGGATTTAGATGTAAGGCAGTGCAAACACGGATAACCTGAGAGTTCCTGCAGTGCAGAGATGAGCAGGCTGTGCCAACAGTTGAGGAGCAGGGCTCTAACTTCTGCCTGAGAGAGGATGAGAGAGCATACTTTGGGGACAGCAAAGCCTTCTTAGACACTTAGCATGCAAAGATGATAAAAATTGAGAGAATTTGATGGGAAAAGAACTGAAGTGCCCAAAAAGATTTCATCTACTTGTTTCTAGAAGAGAACTCAGCGTTCAAATGTAGAACAAATCCAAGTGGATTACTGTGCCTGTGATTCTATGACCTCTTGGTTTAGCAAAGTACTTATGACTTGTTTTGCAGGTGTGATGAGTGCTCTTTGCAAATGGGCTGAGAAAACACTTGCTAGTTGGGGGCATGATAAGCAATAACTCAGTTGCAGAAGGGAAAGGGTTTCAGTGACAGCCACGCTACCCTGCTTGCCAGGGTCTCAGGTGTGAATTGCTGAATATGCCTTTCTGTCAGGAGTATGCCATTACAAGGCAAATGCAGTTCTGCCTAATTAAGTACTTGGTAAAAAAAATCTCAGCTGCTGGACAGCACTGAAGTCTTTCTGAAAGCTCTGATAAGTTTTTCAGTAGCAATCTAATATTAAAGAGAAGCAGGCAGTGACTAGCATCTAGGTTTGAGTGTTCACTTTTAACAGGACTTTCTATTTCCAGATATTTAGCAAAGGTAAACAAATACATGAGCTTCACAGTTTGTGTTCAAGTTAATGAAGCAAGGACATTCTCATTATGCTTATTTTATTCTTTCTTTTCCAATGAATTACAGTATATATCTGTGAGGACAATCAGGTCCACAATTAAAATAGCAGAGGAGGAAAAAAAATGTTGTCCAAATATGTTGCAAACTATTGTAGTAGGATTTAAGCATGAAATCTGTGTATACTTTTAATTATTATTTTGATGGAAATATAGATGTGTGAGTTTAATTTTGATTTCTAAGTTATTACTGAATTTTCTGACTTTTCTAATTCTACATATCACCTTTTCTTGTCACCACTGTTTTGGAAATTATACAGTTCTATTAACAAGAATTCCAATTTCTGGCTTCGAGATGCAGGATCCTGCCAGCTCCCTGTGGCTACTGCAGAATTTGAAAGTGAGCATCCATGACACCTGGGAGGAGTTCATCTGTGTGACAATATTGTACAACAATTTTCCTATACATTTCTATATTGGTTGGATACAGTGAAACTAGAATTTTTGAATAAATAAATAAATAATTTCATTTTTGGATACCACTTTGCTAAATAGTGAGGGACTCAAGATGCTTAACCTGAACTAAGTGCCTCACTTTTACATGTCTAAATCTGGTGACTACCTGAAATATTTGTTTGTTATTAATTAAGTCTGAACTGTTCACAGAAAATATAAATTAAATGCCTGTAAGCAGATATGCAATTTTCATTCATTTCATACTAAACTTCCCTTTCTTGGACAACTCTTCTAATTTAAATTTGGGTTCTCATTTCAACTTTCCCATTTTCATTTGGGAGAACCAAAATATTTGGGATGTAAACATGTTTTTAATTTGTCAGAAGGCATTTTACATAAACATTGATAGAACAGATATCTTTCAAATTCATCTCTGTCCTCTTTATGAGTCAATGAAACCATGATAAAATATTTCCACTAAATATGCAGGGGAGATAATTTGTGCCTTCCAACCATTCAACAGTAGAAAAAAAGTAGGCAGGTTTGTTTTCTGTAGCTTGAAAGTAATAATGCCATTCAAAATCAGAATTAGAAGAGCAGAAATAATACCCTTGTTTTCTGGACATGGTTGACTGGTTTTTCAGAGGCATTGATCTCAGGCAACTAATATTTGATTCCTGTTACAAGCAGCAGCACAAAGAATATATTTCCTTTTAACTCGATAATAAAGACATTTATTTTTATTTTATTTTATTATTTTATTTATTTATTTATTTTGCAGCATCATTTCTGGAAGAATAGCATAGAACTATAATTCACATAAAATGAGTCCATGAAATGCATTCAAAACTATCATGAAAATTGAGATACTTGTCTCATTATTTGCTTTTTAGGTAGTCACTTTATTCTTTCTGTAATAGCTAGGAGTCTAGCAAAATAAAAGAAATCAATCTTTTCTACTCAAACTGCTGAGTGCTTTGAAAACAACTGTTTTAATTATTTATCTAGCCTCCCTGGCCTCTTTTTCTCAAGGAAATGACTGAAAATAAGAAGGAAGCTACAAACCATTGAACTCCAAGCCTTGGAGTCACACCCTGGTTTAAATCACTAAGAGAAACTCTGAATTGTGGTTCTGACCCCTCAGCCAGAGCTATTGTTACTACACACATCAGGTATAATTAGAAATAGAGAGAGAAATCACAAGACTTTGTCTGTAATACCCAATATAGTAGAGGGTTGCATCAAATGTATGCCTTATATATTTGGTGTATTTATAAAGACAGAACACGTTAAAATAGTGAAACCTTCCTCCTGCCCTTGTCTGATGATGCATTTCTGCCAGTTTTATCAGATGGAATGACAAGGGAAGTTTCAGGAGGAGCAACCTTGCTGAAGAATATGGTTGTTAACATTCTGCCTGCTTCCAGCCAGGCCTGGAAGGGCCTCTTCAGCAGAGTGTCTTTCTGTCACCACACAGAAACCCAAAGGAAAAGAAAACAAAGGCCTAATCTGCAGTGTCACTAATCTATGTTCATATTGCTTTACAGAGCAATGTTTTACTGATCCCAGCTCTTTTCTCTAGTAATCCCTGAACTCATGATAAGCAAGAATCATAATCTGAATAAAATTGTGATGCCAATGTTGGTGACCAGACTATTCTAGATTTAGGTTCCATAAATGTAGTCAGTGACGCTGGAAACTTGTAAAGAGCAAGCAATGTATTTTCCTCAATGTATTACTTTTAAAAAGGAAGAAAACGTTTTAGTAGTTAGATTTTTCTTAGCAATAAAATATTACTATAAAGAATAGAAAGCAAACATACAGAGACAAAAATGACTTCTAATGTGTATATGTTTTTAATTTTATTGTAAATTTATATTTGGAAATAAGAAAGGTAGTTATTTAAATTAAACCACATTTCACACTCCTACTGGTTCATCATCTTTCCTTATAATTACAGTGAGAATGAATGGATTTTATGTGATCATTATCATGTAAAATAAACCCTAGAGAAAGATGAAGAAAGGGGGAGGAATGCATGATGGAGAAAGAATTCCCTGTACATATTTCAATTGAGTTTACTAAAATCATATATGTCAGAAAAGTTGTGATGGCATAAGGGAAGTTTATTTGGGAACAGCTATAATAGGAGGGACAAAGTAGTCACTACAGTAGAAGAAAAACTTCACAGAAATGAGCTAATTCTGGATGAGCAGTATCCTATATGATTAAGAAATGGATGACATTCAGAAAGAAAGAGCGATGAAGGGCATTCAACAATAATTAATTTCTAAGCAACGCTATCTGAAAGTAAAGTTTTTTTGAAAGTAGTTTTTCCAGCTTTTGTTCATTTAACAAAACAGAGAGGAAAACATACTTCTTTTAAGAAGAAGAATGGGGTAGAGTTGAAAAACACCACTCAAGATCAGCACTGTAAAAAAAATTGTAAAAAAAAGAAAAAAAAGCATTGTAAAAGAAAAAAAAAAAAAAAAAAGAAAATATGTCAAATATTTCCCAAGCACCAATTTTGCTTATTTTGGAGAGAAAAGGAAAAAATTCATTTACATGCCAGTAATATCACCACTTTTTCACACCTGGAAAATACATGTATATGAAGCGTGTATATGCTGTCTAAGGCATCCTACTCAACCAACTGAACATTTTCATAGTATTTATCTGCTTATTAATTTGATAAGGTGAACAATATTTTTTTAATATCTGAGTTAGAGAGGCACACAGGACAGTCAGAATGCCATGCAGTGACAGGAGCATCTTGAGAACTGGAAAGAAGTAAAATTTAACTAAACAGTCAAATGTGCAACCAGTAGATTTTGAATGGATCAAGAGCTTATACTGATGAGAGGCAGTAGATAAAGCATGACTCTTCACAACTAGTTGTAAACAAAGTCATGAATATATTCAGTATAGCTAGCACATATCTTGCTTCTGAGGGCACACACAGAAACAATAGTCCTCTGGAGAAATTTGTTTAAGCTTGGCTTTCACCCAAGTTGAGATTTCAGTGCCTCAGTGTTCTGGCAGACTTTGCAGACTTGTCCATTGGCACCGATTTCAAGGTCCTGGACCTTGTGAGATATTCTCAGAGACGTAAATACAGTAATATTACATACTATTGTCAGCTAGCTAAGTTTATATGAATTCCAAACATGTAAATAGTGCTTTTAGTTTAGATAAACTGAACTAAATATTTCTTTTTCTTGACACAGTTGTACTGGGTGATCATGTGGGGGCATTTTAATTTTCTAGACTGTTCCTCCTGGGAATTTATCATTGCCCACAGGCTCTGTATCAGTGAAGACTACAGACACATTTCCTGCTAATTTTGGTTTCCTGCTCCTTGGGAAATTGTGTTGCATAAAATTATGGCTACAGGCTTACTGTAGCCATTACTTCTGAGGAAATTATTCCCATAGTGGATTTTTGTGTTCCTCATCAGAAACTAAAAAGAAGTACTCCCATTCTGAGACATCCTTTCAAGGAATTTTTTTCAGAGTCTCTGCGTTATAGCCTGCAACATCACTTGCTTGATCAACCAGTCTTTTTTAGATATCTTGATGGCAAAGATCAGTATTTGATTTTGTCCTCTTTTACTTTTTATTTTATTGGGTTTTTGTTGGGTTTTGTTTGTTTGTTTACTTGTTTTCCATGAATGAAAATGAAGCTGTTAAACTAGTCAGTAGGCCATTTTGGCCTATTCCAGACAAAGTTTTGAGAAAGATTACAGAGAAAAGACTACACTGGCAATGGAACTCCTGAATAATAAATTTCTTACAATTACATTCATTAAAATAAAAAACAAACCAAAATAGTACAACCAAATGTGAGAGCATTTTACGCTGCATAAATTTTATTCCTTCATGAGGAAAAATTACACAACTGACTGTTTTAGATTTCTGGGTATATGAACATGATGTCTGTTTTTTGTAAAATTATTTTTCCCCTCTTTTTTTGTTCTGCTTTGTTTCAAAAATTTTGTTTTGTTTTAAAATATTTTTGACTCTGATCAGTGATGATATGGAATTATCAAAATGCCATCTTTATTGAAAAGCCTTAAGGTAACCAAAAACAGAGGCCTATGCTTTTTCTGGAAGCAAAATCTCCTACTATTAGTTCTTCCTGGGAATATAACATATGCCTTACTACTCACATAATTTTCATTGGGCAAAACCTGCTTGTAGTTTTACTCTTCTCTCCAGGGCAGAAGTGTTATCATAAAGGCAACATTAAGATCAGAGAGAACGTTATGCATCTTTGTTGCGTATTGTGGCAATGCAAAGAATTCATTCTGCATCACATATAAATTCCAAAAACTAGAGAACAGATTTAGGGAAACTTTGGATTTAAAGATCTTTAAGAAAAAGAAATTGTCACGTCATCTAACAAAAGGGAAAGAGCAAGTCTAATTTAAAGAAGAAAAAAAACAAAGACTGCTACTTCCAATCATTTGCTGAATAAAAGCCTGGGGGTTAGGAGTTTCCACTGTTTGATCTCACTGTTTGAATGGTTTTCATATTCTATAGGTAATGTGTGTGGTGTATTGTGAGAATCATGGATAGAATGCACCTCTCAAACATCAGCATTCCTAAGACATTAAAACATGTTTTTCTTTCCTCTAAGCTCTACAGAAATGCCTAGATACTACAGTAGGCAGCACCTGAAGCTTCATACATGCATGAGCCCCGATTACGAAGGAATCACAGCTGTCTGACAACAGCTTTTGCTATCAATATCCTGCTGAGCCATTAGCTCACAGTTTATACTCCTGTTTATATCTCCTGACAGCTGTGAGCCATGCTATGTGAGCAGTTACTGCAAGGGTTACCTGCAGTTGTATAATCAGTGGTAAATAAGATCTTGGTTTGCAGTTGCATTTATTTTCAGCATCATGGACTCTCCAATAAACAGGAAGCTACTCTAAATGTGCAGGATGCCAATGAGGTTTAAAATTGGCTGTATTCAGTGATTCTTCTGCTTCCATTTCAATAGCATTTTTTAATGTAAAATGAACAATCTTTCCAAGCTGGTGGATAAAAAGACAACACCATTTTAAATACACTGCAAAAATGAAAAATCCTACTAACTCTTTTGTTTTGATAATATCCTGTGGCAAACATAAGACAGGTATTCACACTTACAAAAATTTCTTCTACTGCCTGAATTTATCAGATCCCTAGAACTATCCATAAAACATAATAATAATAGTAATAAAAATATTATTGTTAGTTGCAAAATGTATTTTCATTTTGGCTTGCTATAATCTACTGACATTTCAGAAAAACTAATTTACATAACCCTGCCTTGTCTTGAAAATAGATGGAGGTTGATTTTATACATATGAGAAAAAAAACAGCATTAAGAGCTTCATATATACATTACTGTTAAGCAATACTGTTGGTTTTTTTTCCTGCAAATCATACTGAGTGAAATTAGCTTCAGGCTATGTAAATTAGGTGAAGGGATAGAGCGCCTCAGTAACTTTTCTGCTGCAACTCACTGTAACAGTTTGTGAATAATAAATTAATTTTATCTTATTTTATCATATTAACAATGAAATTTGGTATAGGAACTCTTGTCCTATTTCATTAGTCATGGACAATTTGGTTATTTTTTGCCAAAAAGACAACTACTACTGCTAGCCTTTGTGGCTGGATAGATTTAAAGGACACGCTGTGCTCTCAACTATGTAAAGAAAATATTTGTACTATCATGATCTAGAGCTGACATTCAAATAACAATTTCATGTTTGTCTACAATAGCAGACTAAAGTAAGTGCTTTTAGCTACCTGGCCTTCATCTGAAATGTAAATGAAACGTCCCTCTTTTCCCCAGCTTCATGTGTCCAGAAGTAAAAACGGTTTACAAATTTTAGCCAGGTAGTGCTGCATGTTTATATCCACTATGCAGCATCTTTCTGGTGTAAGTAGAACAGGTGCTGTATGTTTTAATGTTTTGATGCTAAGGGATCTATATGTCATACAAATTACTTGTAAGGGAACTTGAAAGTCTGGGAGACATAATGAAAGCTTGAGGAGTTGTTTGTGAATGGCCATCCAAAATTTTAGGAGAGTTACTGCACATTAAGAAGAATCAAGCTTCAGTCAGTTTGGGCTATTTTGGGCTGAATATAGGACAGGAATTAGCAATGCTATATGCTAGGCTTAAACTAACTGACAGAGATGAGGGATTGGTGGGGTGTCATATTAGCCACGGTGCTGGCCTTTGCAGAGCCCACCAGCTGCTTGCATGGCATCAGGTCTTACTACAACAGAACAGCTGCCAGTTGTAGGATGTCACCCCAGCAGGCTAGGCTGGTCCTCTTTCTATGAGAGTGCTGTAGGTTAACCCAGGGAGGGCAGCCAGACTTCACACAGCTGCTTGCTTTCCCTCAGTTAAACAGGATAGGGAAGAAGAACAGAAGGATTAAAGTGAGAAAACACATGGGTTGAGGTAAAGATAGTGTAGTAGACAGAGCAAAAGGTATGTGTGCAAGGAAAGCAAAACAAGGAATTTATTCACTGCTTCCCATCAATGGCAGATGTTCATCTTTTTCCAGGAAAGCGGGGCTTATCATTTTAATGGTTGCTTGAGAAGACAAACACCATAACTCCAAACATAACGTCATAGCATAGAATCATATGATAGAAAATTGCCTGAGTTGAAAAGGACCTCAAAGATCACCAAGTTTCAACCCCCTGCCATGGGCAGGGTCAATAAACATCCCCTCTCTTTCATTATCTCAGCTTTTATTACAGAGTACACCACCAGCCATACTGTTTGAAATATCCCTTCAACTGGTTGGTGTCAGTTGCTCTGACTGTGTCCCCTTCAAAGCTCCTGTGTATTCCCAGCTCCTCACTGGCAGGGCAGCATGAGAATCAGAAAGATCACTGACTGCACTGCTCAGCAACAAATAAACAGTGGTGTGTTATCAGCACTGTTTTCATCACAAATCAAGAGCAAAGCAGCATTTTAGTACAGTGAAGAAAACTAGCTCTCCCAGCCAAAACCTGTACTAAGAGACAAACCTCAAACCCTCTGAGTTCTCTCCTCAAATTACCTGATATGGTAGGAAAAGAAAGAAAGAATAAAATTAAAGAAAAAGAGAAAAAAAGAATCATGTCTTAATGGTTCATCCTCTATGCACATTCTGAAGTCCTGTACAGCCAGTTCTGCCACATCACCGTGTCATGCAGCTTGGACAGGCAGATGCATAGCATGAGAACTGACACAAGTGTTGTATCCATTACGCCAATCTCTATGACTGCATTTCCCCATAGAACATCTTTATCTTCTTTCCGAAATGGGCTCACCAACATTCACTCCTTTGCAAGGCAAAATATACACACAGCATATAGAAATACCCACATTTCTCTAGGCTTTCAACACTTAATGCTCTATTTTCTTGATTCTTTATGAAATTACACTTACAGAGGTGTACTTTGTACGTCCAGCTCTCTCTCTCACCATGAAAGAGTGAGGGAACTGAATTAATATTGTAAGACTCTTTGGTGGTGTGTTCACAAAGCTGTATGAAAGAATTTGTTTAGTGATTAAATTAAATTGGACTGACTTCCAGTAAGCTTTCAACAAAATAAACTTCACCATGAGAAAGTGGGAGTGACCTAAGCAAAGGCATTAAGATAGATTGTGAAATAGAACATTTCACTTGTTTATAGGCTTTCACAGCAAATGGGGCAACGGCCTATGATGTTGCACCTCTATTTGGATACTTTGAAATAAATTAAAAGGCCTTCCACATTATTTTGCAAAAAAAGTCCTTATCTTAAATGGTGCAGGCTTGTGTTTACTGCAATTGGAATGCTACTGTTAGAATGATAGTCTTACATTTTAACACCTCTGTTTTATGTAGATGTTGACTCTATTGTCTGAAGCAATACAAATAAATCCTATAAATAAAAATCAGTAAAGAGTAAATCCTTTACTGACAAAGGGTTCATAACATTTATTCATCTGGTAACCATCAAGGACTAGAAAACTTTCTGAGGCTCAGTCATTAAAGTCAGTCATGTGTCTCCAGATGGTGAAGTGTTAATCAATTAAACACTGATATATCTACAGTCAATACTTACATTTGCCTTTTAATCAAATATACTGAATATATCTTCTAACAGGCAGG
Organism: Callipepla californica brunnescens; assembly: GCA_023055505.1. Classification (NCBI taxonomy): domain Eukaryota; kingdom Metazoa; phylum Chordata; class Aves; order Galliformes; family Odontophoridae; genus Callipepla; species Callipepla californica. Next base: position 33,306,993 of record JALIRH010000003.1, on the reverse strand, counting down.
AAATAACAAGTTTGAAGTCTATCAGGACTCACTGTGGAATCAGTGACTGAGATTAAACGTCATAAGCTGAAACAAGGCTACAGCAGTGACTCTTAAATCTTAACTAAGTATATGGCAAATATCCAACAGTAAATGTTTCCTTCGCTTGTTAGCAGTTGCCAAAAAATCTGTTGCTCCCTTACAAGAAAAAACTGTGAAATTACAGCTTTTAATAAAATACTTAACATATTTTCATTAATCAAATATTGAATCACACTTTGAATGCTCTACATACAACTGTATTAAGCTTTAAATAACTAGCTTTACCAATGGAGCCAAAAATCTAAATCAATGAAATGCTTATGAAAGGGTAACATTGCTCTGCCTCCTTGAGAGTCTCATATTTCTGCAGAAATCTTGAATGACCACTGAGCAACAGAACTGCTGTGTCTTGCCAATAAATTTGATATTGAAAAGATGTTTCTATTTTCATTCTGCAGTTGAATTAGCAGAGCAGAGTGTAGTGAAGCAGAGAGAAAAAAACATTTTCTTGATAGGGTTCACAAGTGACACATTTCCTTGGTCCTCTAAATTACCTGTCAAATAAAAGAGCAAATCTGAAAACTTCTGTAATTATCTAAACTATTAACTCTAACAAAGATTTACATGTCTTTCCTACTGTGCTAAACAAGGGCAGTTTCAAATCATTAAGCTTAAAGCCTTCCGAAAGATGGCAGTTAACAATGTCCCAGAACAAGACAGCTAGTAACAAACCACTCTAATAAAAATTTCAAGCAGAGGCTTAAGGCAGACTTTTAACTGTTTCTCTGTGCATAGACTGAACTATGTTCGTCAAACTCTTTAAAACTAATCTCCCCACAGATATCAGCTTGAATTAATGATTTCTCAAAGCCAAAATCTCTGAGTATCAGAGATATCAGGCTTTTTTTCTATGAAAAATTGTGTTATCCTAATGTGTCCCAAAATTCTGGGTAATTAATAACTTATTTTTAACTTGTTTTAAGAAATTTGAAGTTAGATATGGAAATAATAGCAAATTCAAATGTAACAATGCAAAACTGAATCCCGCATAATTTTGAATCTTCCTCATACTTGGATTCTTCCATAAGTAGCCTTTTCCATAAGTAGTCTTTTTTTTTTATATCGTTTGTTGGTTTTCAGTGTTTTTTTTTGTTTGCTTGTTTTTACTAGTCTTTTTTAAGCATCAAGTGAATAACTTACCTTCTGCAACAGAGCCAAAACCTTGTAGACTGATTTGAACACTTAAGAGAACAGAAAATATTTTCTGGTCAGTAAGAGCAAGGATTTATACCACACAAAAAATTTGATTATTCAATCTGGGAATTTATGTCATGTAGATGATACCTTGTTAAAATGAGAATATGGACATGGAGTATTCATGAAGAGTACTTCATGAAACTTATATGAATAATTTTCTGTATCAATAAAGTAAATCTTGGGAAAACATACTAGTAATCACTTGAAAAATAATTACTGTAAATTTTGCAATCGAGATCAGTATAATCTTTTTATCACGTGAAACAAATAAAGGAGCAACTTCCTTGTTAGCCTGTGTGGGGTAAAAAACCTGAAAGAATTTCATTCACAGAAAATAACGAGGTGGATAGCATATTTTGCTTGGTTTATCTGGGTGGTAAACAGACAACCAGTCTGTATTGGTGAGTAAGGCTCACCAATAACTCCACAGGGGTGGGATCTCCAACAAAGGTGATCAGCCCTTAATTAGGGTCTGGGAGAGATGGAGCCAGACTCCACCCCTTCCAATCACACAGGTACATTGCCTTCACCTGTGCTCCTGCAGCTGACTCAGGTGATCAGTCAGTGGTTCAGGCTGTGAATCAACAGTTCCCATACAGTCTGATTTTAAAACGGTATTGTTAATTCACCTATATTAACCACAGGTTTACAGCCAGGGTCATTTCATTCACATAATTCCACGAGAAACAATATTTTCATGATAGCAATGCTGAAGTTTACTGCCTGCATCAAGATATAGATGTAGTTTTTGTATTAGATCTTAATTAGCCTTTTTCTAATGCCAAAAATAACAAATATGCCTGATTAAAATTAATGATGATATATTAAGTAAGTGAAGGTTATCTAATTGCAACTTCATTTTATACAATGCTTGAATTGCCTAAGCAAAAATTTTGTGCCTCTTGCCTAAATAACAATTGTCTCCGAATTGCAGCTTTGCCACTCTGATTGCCCTTCTTAAAGTGCAGTAAATTGCTGAAGCTTGGAATGCATTGAGCCCATAGCTTATGTAGATGAGTCTTCTATTACTATTGAAGCACGCAAAAAATTATGTGCTATGAAAAATATTGAAGTGTTTTGCAAACCATGACATCTCCATGGTTATTGAAGTAATGCTACTTTTGTTCTCAAATAAAGGAAATATTTTTCAATTAATGACTTCATGAAACTGTATAAATGTAATCTGCAATGAGTTTTTCCATATCAATAAATACCCTATCTTCTAAATGTCATGCTTGAACATTTTAACTCACAGAAAATAAATAAATAAAAATTAAATATGAAAAACCTGTACCAATACTAACATAATTTTAAATATATATTTTTAATTAATGTTAGCAAACATTATGTTATTATTAACTTAATTGATTTCATGTCCACTCAATTGCTTTGGTGAGAAATAAGGATTTTTTTTTATAGCATCCAATTCTATATTTCCATTTCATCTGGACATCAAAGGGAAAATACTAGTCTGTTCATACTGGATACACAGATATCAGTAATATATTTCTAAGGAGAATCACTGTGATGAATTTGTTTATTGTATTAGATTTCTTTGCCATTCTTATGCTCACCCAAAAATGTTGAATGTCTAGATTAGGTTTCAACATGGTCACAAAGGACCATTCTCTAAAGTGTAATTACTAGGTGCAGTTTGGACCACTTTCTTATTCAAAGACTATGTGGTATATGTGTTTAACTGTCTGAAAAGTGATTCCTGATACAACAGACAGCTTTCATCCTTTTTGTTGAAAAGGAATAGTGGGAGTGGATTTGGGCAGATAGATTAATTTAATTCACTCCTAATCAGTATACTAGGCTAGAGTCATTCACAGATTTTGCAGTAAGGTCTCATTGGTGGCTTTATAGACATCCAGCTGACACAGTCCTCTCAGATCCAATGGAGCTGAGACTGAGACTGAAATGTGCAATTCCTCCAATAAAAGTTTAGAACACTTTTTGAAAAGTGAACTCTGAATGTCAGAACTAGAAACTTATGTTTGTATGGTCCTGCTTCACTTTCAAAATACTTTCCTAACTCCTACATGATAGCTGGAAAAAGTAGACCTAAAAGTGATAAAAATGTTTTGGTAGGGTTCAATATGCATCTGGTCTGTGCTAACCTGAAGATGTGGGATGTATACTAAAATACCATTGAAAAAGCAGAGGAAAATCAGATTTCTGTGCTTTTCTTCATAACAGTTAAACCTCATCACAAAAAAAATGTCACTCAAAGTCATGTACAGGGGAGTGTATGCCACTATTCTCATTGCATGCATACTTTGTTTTGGGATTTAAAAATCATTTTGATTTGGCCATCCAAAGCAGCTGTACTCAGCTAGAATAAGTGACTGCTAACACTTCATGAGAATATACAATTTGGTTTCTGTTGGTTATTTTGAAATAGTTTTCTTCAGCATGAGATGATCTTAACAAAGATTATTAATTATGTGAGTAAGTTTGAAAGAACTAATGGATATTATTGGTATTCTGTATTTCTAAAGATATTTCTTTTTGAATCTTGTGCTTTGTAGCATAACATAGGAATCCACTTTGAAAATGTATAACACTTCTTCTGAGTATAGTGTAATGATATAGTTGTATATTAATTAAAATATGCAAGAGTGCATAATTGGAATTTAAGCTAGAGTTTGTATTAGAAAAGAAGGCTGATAAATTTAATGTGTTAAGATGAATATTGCTGATGGGAATGTATGAATTTACCTGTTAATATCTGATATGAAGGATAATGAGGATCTGTTGAAGTCTGTCAATGCAGAAAAATTGTGCATGCAGAGTTTAAATGTAAATTCAAGTATTAAAAGCTTGCATGTACTTTAAGTTTTGCCAGAATTTTCTCTCTGACTCGAAACTTGGAAAGTAACATGGAATAATAATAACCATTTTCAAGCTGTCACGTTGTGCATATATGAAGCGGTTTTGGAAAAAAATTTGACATTCTGAGAACTAAAAAGACTCAAAGTAACACGTTAATGGCACCCCCTGGATACTAGTTACACTGTCTGAATCCCAAGCCCCATTCCACTATCTAGAATAAGCTGATCTGCGTAGTACATAGGCAGTAAGGACTACATTCTCAGACAATCTGAATGGCTTCCTAAGGATGCCTGGGATTTGGAGAAAACACATTCACATGTCCTGTGAACCTACCAGGTTCTCTAAAAGAGCAAAAAGAACTGTGTGACTTTATGCATTTTACTTGGAGATTTTAAATGGGATGAAATAGAAAGAAGCCTAAAGCATCAGCTCATAGTGTGCAGGACCAAATACTCTTTCCAATGAAAGGTTTTTTGTTTGTTTGTTTGTTTGTTTTTTGCTGTATTTGTGTTGTTGTGCTGTGGCCAAGTTGAACATTTTATGCCACACTCTAAAATCTACAGAGCTTAAACTCTGTGTGCTAATTAACCCGAAAGAGTAAAAGCACACATTTAATTAGTGTTTGCTGTAGGTCTTTTCTCATTTGGTGGTTTCCTTGGTATTATTCAGAAATAAGAGGTCAAACAATAAACTCAGCAATGCCAAAATAAAAACAGCTTACCACTGCTGTACAGCTGTCTATCTCTGATGGTTAAAGCCTCGTCCTAACTTTTTTTCAACACTTTACAGAATATGGATTACATTGCTGGCAGTGCCAGCATTTGTCACTGCATCTGCTTCTGTACCAGACAGAGGCTGACAGTCTACTTCTCTTATTTTTAGCTCATGTGTTTGTACATAAATCCTGGTGTATGATACATGCAATATGTGCATGATCATAAATACTGTCTTCACCTATTTACCTATACAAAAGAGTAGCAGAAAACAGTTACAATTGTGAATGTGAAACACATAGATCCCAAGCAAGAAGATAAGCATACAAAAAGAACATGCTGTAAAATCAACTTCACCCCAAAATGCCTATCCTATATGACTCATGACTAAATATGTTGCTTTAGAGGAATACCAAAATGGTAGCAATAGAGCCATGATAAGTATATCAGTGATTTAGTTCCTTTGTTTTGTTCTGTCTTGTTTGTATTTATCTTCGGAACTCCCAGTAAAGAAAAGTAAAATGCAACAAAAACAACCACATGATTTTCATTCCATGGTTCTTTTGTTACTTACATACCAGAGTCTTACATGCTTCATGAGAACCTTATGGAGTCAAGATGTGGCTGTTCTTTATGAAGCACAATCTCTGTGCATAGCGCACAAACAGCTACTCTCATAACACTTTTGCATAGATTTTCTCATAACATTTTCTTCCCTTTTTCTACTGTATCTAGATATTGGAAAACATAGATGCAGCAACTGATGTCATCAAGAGGAGTTATGCCAACAGTTACTGACTATTGTACAGAGGGAATCACAGCTTTTGCTTTTGGATTTGTTTTGGAAATGCTGAAGGAAGAAAAAGGACTGCCTATGACTTTGGTGTGAAAACCAGGAGCAATACACCACACATGAGTTCCTTAAGGCTGTACTTCAGTACAGTCACTGAACTGCCTTTGATACTATATATAGCTAACGCATTTCATCTTCCATTATGCCAAGAAGGAGGATCCAAGGTCAGAGTAGCTCCTAAGACACCTGGGTGAAATTTACTCTTCAATTCCATTTCTAAGGTTTAGAACCACTTATGAAAATCTACCAGAAAATATCTGTGGAAAATAACAGACTTCCACCATTTCTCTGCTTCATTTATACATTCTAGTGTAATGCTACAAGGCAAGCATTTCTGAAACAAACAGCCAATGAAAACATCAGTGCCCTCTAATTTTAAAAATAAAAATCAATAATTTAAATAGCACCTTCTGGGAAATGCTGTGTCTGTGTATTTTTTCCCTCATGTTTTCAGTCACATTGTTTATTTTCCAGATTAGTTGTTATTATATAGCTGATTAATTTGCTTGTTTTCATGCAAGATAAGAAATAATAAATTGTAAACAACAAAAATGGACAAGTACAAAGGGAACAGCAGCTGATATCAATTAACAACACATTTCATACACTGCTCTTAGCAATCATTAAACTTTGGAGATATGAAACAAGATTTGCATCTCTTGTCAGGCACAATCTTGTATACAGGCATTGTAGACTTCTGTCAGAATTCTGTCTGTTCTCAGAATTAAATGATCCCATAGAGAAAAAAATGTAACCACCTGATTGTAGGGATTCATGCATGATTCAGATGATCTAAAAAAAAATTCATAGTGCAGTCAAAATATCTAGACTGTCAGTTTTTATTTACATGATAGTTTGTTTTACAGTGCATCACTCAAATGCAATAGGTCTCCCCAGAGCAAGCAGAGCATACAGAAACACTCAGCCCTTCAAGAAGGTACAGCAGAGGTACCAGATAAAATACAAATTCTCTCCTGGAAGTGATACCCTTGGCAGATGGCAGTGTGACCGCATCAACACATATCACTAGATCACACTGCCCTCCAGTGATTTCAGTGGTATTAAAATATTTTCTAACTTTTAGCACTGAAGTGAAAATGTTACTCAAGCAAGGGGTGAAAGGATATTGTTTGCCATTAAACACCTGGACCTATATCAGACACAGTATATCCAAAAGTAAAGTTTTGCAAGCTGTAAGAAAAGCACACTGATAAAAGAAACTGCGAAATTTAAGATATGCTGTGCGTTCCTTATCACATCCTTTCTGGAGCCCTCCACTGACACTTGCTACTTTGTTCAGAAAGTCCCTGGAGAAATGGGTTGAGGAAGAGAGAGGAAAATGAGGAAATGAGATTAGAAGTGGAAAAATGGCAACAAGAACTTTAATTTCCTTTTACTAATGGGGGAAGTGAAAAATTTGGGACAGATTTCACACCTTTCAAGGCCAATGTTGAAGTGATCATTAATTTTAATGAGAACATTATTTATTTTCTTTAGTTTCATTGTTTCTTATTTTCTAACTTCATTTTGTGGATGACTAGAATGTTTGGGTTTAGTTTCAGGTGTTGATAATAACTTCCACACTATTCATTTACTGTAGAGAAATCCCTTTCAGTCTTGCATTATTTTAAGATTCAAGCCGTCTCAAACTTACTGCACATACCTTGAAAGCAAAATCAACTCTGAGGACAAAATGTAGTATATTAGAATGACAAATTCCTTCTGTTTTCAAACTCCATAATTAAACGTGGAAAAAAAAAATTAAAGAGTAACTTAGGGCAAGTATAGCAATTGCTACCTTTCATTAACTCTACAGGAACAACTCAGAGACTAATGGTAATGTGTTTCTGCTTAGTCCACATTCGGATGTGTGAACATCATGATTAACTAGATCATATCTTGCAAGATGAAAGAGAAGTCAGTAGTTCTGTAGAAAAACATAACAACAAACTAGATGAACAAATCAAATATGGTTGCAGTGTGGAAACAAGGAGTTCTTCTGACAGCCAGATGAATAACACAAAATGTTTATTTATCATTGTTAAAGTTAACATAAAAGCAGCCTTTACTTTAGTCTTTTAGGTATTTTTTCTTAGAGGCAGATAGATAAACAGCTAGAGGGACAGAACTGGAAATATAGAGAGAAAGATATTTTGATATGGCTGTTAGGAATCAGTTTTGAGAAGTTAAAGGTATTTAGACAAGTTGTTTGGCAGCATCTGCTTGATTTACCAAGCTCACAGTACCACTCCTTATTCTGCTTTGTTTGGTTGGTTATTTTATACTAATGACATAAAGAAAGGCTCATCTATACTTTTTAGCTTCAGTTCTGAGAGAAATCAGCTTTAACTGAATCTACTGTTGCTTTGGTCTATATACATACTTACAGGTCTGATTTGAATGAGTCATTCCTAAATCCAGTGACCACTTTCAAGAAAACTTTAAAAATTGTTCTGAAAATAGGTGAATGCATGGAGATAGAGACACTACTAGTACTTTGACAAAAAAAAGCTCTCTCTTTACTCACACTGACTAGACATCAAACACTGTTCTGTGCCTCAGGGCATAAAACCTTGGCAAGACAGGCTTCTGTTGTTTCAGGGCTTATAGAGTTACTTTCTTCACTATTATGCAGGAACATTGGGTTTGAAATGAAAAATTTAATCCTAAATCTTTCCAAGATGGCACAAGTTAAACTAATGAACAGTTTGACTCAGCTTCATCATTCATTCCTTATCTATAAACCACTGGTGACACAGCCAAATAACCTCCTGAATTCCAGACAATGAAAACCCCTTCATGCTGCAAATAAACTATCAGAGCTGTGTCCTCAGTGCTGTCTGGTTTTGACATTTCTTCTGACAAGCACTTTGTTTTTGCAACAGATGGTTTACCTTGTGTACTGGAAAAAAAAGAATGCATACAATTATCAGAATACATTTTAATTTTTTTTTTTTTATTTTAACATTTAGGTGGTCAAACTTTCATTCGGATTTTCATGTGTTCTATTGATATCATATATACAGCATATAGAGAGTAAATCTGAAAGAAGATGCAACAGAAATGTGACTAAGTAGCAGATTTACTCAAAGATTGGCCTTCTAAGAACATTAATTTCTCTCACATATGAGGAAACAGGCATACAGCTAGGGTCTTCTTTCGCTTAGTCTAGCTTTCTTCAGAAATCTCTGACTTCACTGTATTTCCTTCTTAGTTGTACTGGAGACAATGAGAACGAAATTCAGCAGCAGGTTTTCTGGCTTTGCTTGGCTGTTAAGGCTTCTTTTGGAAGAAGGTGAAGTGCTATCATCATTGTCATGGGAGGACATTTGTATACCGTGGCAGAACTGGTCTGTAAGCAATTCTGTATCTGTTCTCATTTTGTCCTACAACGTTGTTTGTTTTCTTAAATAGGGTCTTAGACTTCTCGAAAAGAACAAAGACAATCCTAGGGATTTATAGAAAACTTTTAATATATGCAGTCCTGGAGCAGCCCTAGTTACAGCTGAGTCACTGATACTTAATGTGCCCTTCAAGCAAAGAGCAGCGGCTCTTCCAGGGAACAGCAATTGCTGTTCCAATCTCTTTGAAGAAAGACAGCAAAAAGTAAAACAGCCCAAGTTCTTCAATCCAGAAACAAACGAAGCAGGGAAACAAATCTGCTTGATGAAGACAGGGAATGCTGGCAACTGTGAGTGAGTCACAAGTGTAAGGGAGAAAGTAAGGAATAAACAATTCAAATAACATAGACAATGAAAAGAAAGATGGAAACTTACCAAATAGAAACAATAAAATATTAGCTACAAAAAGAAGCAGAAAGATTTTCATAACCAGAGTGAGGTGAGGGACTAGTAAACAAGCAATAAAGTCAGATACAGACAGCCAACTGTGTCTTCTATTCTGATCTGACACCTAAAAGCTTTCCAGGAAAGTATTCAACACTCTATTGTGAAAGAAAGAAGTTGCTCTAAAAGCTATCTGTCAAAGAAGAACATTCCTGTACAGGTTGTCATGTGTGAGAGTAGTCTCAGAAAAGCCCTGGAATTTCCATTACTCAAAGTGAAATATATAGAACATTTTGTTTAATTCTTGCAAGACTTGGCAAGTACTAGGAAGGAGAGGGCTGAAAACAGGAAGATAGAAGAGCCTGTTTTAATAATGTAACGTCTGACTCCTGCTGTTTCTTTAAATCATAATATTTGTTTTAAACTTCTTTTCATCTAATTTTCATCTAATTAAAACTTGACAATACCACATCAGTATTAAAGTTGCATAAACTGACTCTCAGTAGATTCCACTGTACATATATTAAGAAGTGCTACAATTCTCAGATGATTTTACTGGACCTACTAAACCAGTGAGAGTTGTGAAATACTATGCTCTAAGAATAACACTAGTAAAATCTTGATTGAAATGGCTTGAGAAAGGTATATTGATGGGAAAAGGAATCCAGGCTTAATTTCCATTTCCTTTCACAGACACCAGCTAATGTTTTCTACATTCAAATCAGCGCTGCAAATGTTTTTTCTGAATTTATCTCTTCTGCGATTCACCTGTTTGGTCATTTGGTAAACAGCCAAATGCAAACAAACAAACAAAACATTCTTCTGTTTTGCACTTTAGTCTGATCATTCTACCTGTATAAGAAACTGTACTTAAAGAATTAGGATGTCTGCTTAATAAAAGATTGGTGAAATGTGTGTTGTAAACAGTTTTTGCCTCCTTTCAGAAACCTTGCCACCATTTATATTTCATTCCACTTCCTTTCTACTCCAGTGGGCGCAGAAAGCTTACAAATAGTATTCACTCAATTATCACATCGTGTGACTACATGAAAAATCCTATTACAATCAAAGGAAATCACATTTCAGCAGGGCAAGTGCAGAAAAAATATTAAGACACTGAAGAAACAGAAAGTTCACAAGGGTAGGTGGCACAATCCCTTCATCTAACACCATATAAATTTATTGTACTTCACATTCTCTCTGAAGCACGTGTAAAACTTTTTTATTTCTTAGACGTTACTAAGACTTGTGTTAATTATCTAAGCTTTGTCTCAATTCTGTAGAAATAAATATTGTTCCCCTACAAATAAACATAAAATGAGATGCTGACAGGCAATTTTATCCATTGTCTTCAGAAAACAGATGGCAAGTTAACGTGTTGGTGAATATCTGTATTTTATCTTACTACAATCTACTAAATATAAGAGATGCTGCAACTGCCACAGCAAACTTGAACTGTCCTAACTTCTGCTTTTTAACAGCGAGGAGCCTTTCAGTGCAGGCAGCAGATAAGAAAGTCCCTTCCAGAATTCAGACAGCTGCTCTCAATGGAACCGAGGACCAGACAAAATCTGTAGTACTTACGAAGTAATGTTCTGCAGTTTCATTACATTCCCCACTTGAAAATTCTGTCAACTTACAGAATTTTACTCAACTTCAGTCTCTGAAGATATAGGAACTTTTTGTAAGTTCTGGGAGAAAAATAAATAAATAAAGTGTCTCAGAATCTGCATCTGAAAAGTATTTAAGATCATTCTCTTTGTGCATTAGACCTTAGCACTTTATATTTTTTGAGTCTCAAATCTCCTCTTTCTAATTCTAAGCACAGTTTCATGTTAGTAGGAACAGCTTCTTTAGAGACCCCAGGGTAGGCTGCATTACTCATCTGAAAACAGAGTTAAAAACTAACACAGCTGGACATTAATGTATTTCATGGTTGCCCTATGCTTCTAGCCCATTTTGTGCCACTGTGAATATATTCTCAACTTTTCTATACAAAGTAGGGCTTAATACTAAAATAGACCATAATACTCTCTAAAGTTATGTGTGCTTTATTGCCTGAAAATACAGAAAAAATGTTAAGCAGTGAACTATTTCGGCTACGAGAAAATCCTGTCTATTACTGTAACAGTGTATAGCCCCTGAGCATCAATAAAGATGCAGTCTAGAATTAGAGGTACTAGATAACTCAAGCTTGGAGGAAAGTCAAGAAGTCTACAGTTCAAACTACCCAAAGTACAATTGGCTTTGTGATCAGACCAGGCTGTCCAGAAAATTATCTGACCAGGTCTTACACCTGCATCTTGTTGGACAGCCTCTGCTATTGCCTTACTCTATCCAAATGGAAAATCTGTTCTGAAAATTTAACAGCAGTGCAGTTAAAACAGAAGAGATAAGTACACAGGTTCTGTCATGTTTCATATGTTGCTGTACCACTCTTTCCATGCATTTTCCCATGGTATGCTGCTCCTCCATTGCCCCATGACCACCTCTCCAGATCAGGGGGTTAATTCCTCTGTGTATCACCCCAGATACTGGCAGTATCCAAATTCCAGCTCTCATAGATGTTTCATTGCTCAATAAGGACAACAAGAAAGAAGACATTGTACCATGAGGAATAATGGAGCCTATTTGGCAAAGATTTCACAGCATATGGATGAGATAAAAAAAAGGCACAGCTGGTTTCAATTTTCTGTATTAGAATTTAACATTCGAAAGTATAGCAAATATTGGTAGAAAGATTCATTCAAAACTCAGTTTGGCATCAAAAATGCGGAACAAGTTTAGCTCAGTATACTTGTTTTAAACACAAAATACAGCTCAAAACTTATTTTTATTACTCATTAAAACCAATAACAGTAACAGGTGCCAGTTCTTTGATTTTGGTAAACCAAACATGGCAATTTACAGAGCATTCACATAATGTTAATATTCATATTCTGTATTATTACACAGCAGTACTATTACTTCCATTTTACTACAAAAAAATGAAGTAGGCATAAAATTTAATCCAGTGTATTTTCTTAACTGTAGTTGGTACAGACAATATTTCTTCTTCAAAGATTTCACACAGTCATATACTTTCAGACTCACTGAATGTTGCTGAAAGGTTCTTAAAGCCTAGGGCTCTTTTTTTTTTTGTTGTTTTGTTTTTTTTTATTTGCCCAGCATTTTGGTTATTTGTCACAGGCACGAAGATGTTATTTTTGGGTTACTGAAAATGACTGATTCTAACATATTCCACAACTTGGGAGAAAAAAAGTAGTGGGGTAGTGTAAAATCTGAGAACAGACAGATGGGAAACAGATTGTCTAGTAAAGAAACTATTACTCTATCAAATGCAGTAGGGAACATTTACATTCTTTCTAACTTCTCTGGATATATCTATATAGTTTTCACCTTTTTCACAAGTTAATTACCTTACATCAGAGCAGGGAGAATTACATTAAATAAGATTGTCTTGGTAATAATTAATGCAGGAACTTTTCCTGCAGTACCATATATGGAACTTTTGGCTTTTAGAGAAGAGTTTTACAAATTGAAGAAATGGTGGTAGTTCTGTGATGGCAGAGATCATCCCTGCAGTCAAGGAAGGGTTATAGTTATTAAATAGTAACAAATAACCTACAAACCTTTCTACAAAATCCAAGTGGGGTGGAGGAAATATCACAAAGAAGGAACCAGCTTGCTCTTTATTGTTCCTAGGTGAGTGGGACTATGTATTTGCCTTCAAAATCTTACTATCCTTAGTCTTTCCAATTCTGAAAAATATTCTCTTCCTCCCTTTACACTGTGGAGGTCTAGGTGCCAGGCCAATTTTGTTACAGGATTGCTGATTATCATAGATTTACAATAGTGCTGCCTGGTAGTAGAATGCAGAATATTCTACAGTCATTGGTCCAGGGTGACTGCAATGTTATATTCAAAGATGGCAATTGTGTACAGTCTCCAGGCTTGAGAGTTCTTCCTCCTCATTAGGAAAGCAGCCTACAGGAAACTGTACATCTGCCACTCCAGCCCTGCTCAGACTGCCCAGTTCCTCCAAATCCGTCTTCTGCCCTGCAAGAAAAAAAATGATCTCCCACCCTGGAGGCATTGTCATTAAATGTTTGCTCCAGGTTGGTATTTTTCAGTGGCTACATATAAAAGTGAAATGTACATAACATATTTCAAGTTGTATGCAAAAGAGCCTGAGAAAATGCAGGTGAAAATCTTGTGCAGAAGGAAAACGTCACTGCTGTCTTCTCACTGATTAAAATGACAACTGAATGAAGATGAAATACAGTGTGACATCAATAGTTGACTAATGTCTTATGTTTAAAGTCATGCAGGGATTTCTTTAACTATGTCTCTCTCTTTACTGCTATCACAGAAGTGAAGAAACATAGGAGTTGGAAGGGATTTCTGGAAATCATCGAGTCCACACCCCCTGCTAAAGCAAGTTCTTTACATAACGTTGCGTGGGAAAACATTCACATAAGTCTTTAGTATCTCCAGAGAAGGAGGCTCTGCAACCTCTCTGGTCAGCCTGTTACAATGGTCTGAGTAGAAGGAAGTACACTGAAATCCATAGACATTATATATATATGTTTATATATATATAAAATTGAACATATCGTATCATAATGTGAATGTAATGAAATAGTGCATATTCGGTATCCTAGTTGTTGCAGCTAATTACATTCTGGAAGATTTCTTGAAAATACCTTTCCTTTAAATCCAAGATACTTTCAACATAAACTGTAGGAAAAAAAATGGAATGCAAAAGAATTGGATTTAGGAAAAAAAATGGAATGCAAAAGAATTGGATTTAACTCCTAGTTTACACATCTTTTGAATAAAAGAAAGGGCTTTAAGGAGAACATGTTTTGGAATACTGTCTTTCTCTCCTAAAGAGTAGGAAACTTTTGTCTGTAGAGCTTTTGACTTAGTGTTAAGTACACTTAAGTACACCTTGATTGGTGTACTGCTGGTGAGGATTTTTCATGTATAAAAACCCTTTCAGCTTGTGGCTGTGGATTATTTGTGGACTTAGCAGACCACCATCTTGCTGGGTCATAACAGAAGAGGAAGGAAGTAATTTTTTCAAAGTATGCAGACAGATATTGCTCATCTCCACTTTGAACTGTGCCACTGCTTGGCCTTCTTACAGTGTCTTACAACCTTTCATTAAAACATGCCTCTGAACGTGATTTATAACTGCAGAAACTCACATTGAGATTAAAATCTCATTCATGTGACTGGGGACTGTCTAGACTATTTACGTGACTGTGGAGACTGCTTAAGCATCTATTCCTAGAAGCTCAAGCAGTGACATAGATTATTTGTTGTCTTGGGCAGAGATTCTAAATATCTCAATTTTTTTTTTCCCCACAGTGCTTTCAAAAGACCTAAGGCTGACTAAATCCTCAGAAAAAAAGTAACAATATGTGTTAAAGGAATTATCCAGATGTGGAAGGTACTGCAGCTTTTACATCCACATCTATGTGGATGAGGTTCACAGCTCTAAAATGGGGACTGTATTTGCCTAATTTTGTCTGCATATGTGGGAAACTTTTACAACAGAAAAGCTTTTCTGATACTATAAACATCCTCTGAAGTTGCTATCATTCTAGAAGTGCTATCAGAAATGCAGGCAGACTTTGGCCAGACTTGACCCAGGATAAAGGAGAAGTGGTTTGACCACAGCTAGAATTTGACACTGTTTAGGAATGTTGGCCAGTGGAAAGTGGTGGAATAAGGTAAAAAACTCTCCTGTTTAAAGCAATTATCTTCTCACTAGTATCTTGAGTAGATTGTGAAATGGCGAGTTTGCAATGTTCTTTGCCAAAAAAGGGTTTAAATAATCCATAAATAAGAAATAAATAAATAAATAACTAGGAAAAAAAGCCATCTTTACACAAAAATAGTTGTGAGAATTGAACAATGCATAGGAATCCAAGCTCATAGGGAACAAACTGAGGCTGTGACTGAAGTGCTCATGGAAATATTGTCCATGGTGACTGAAAAAGAGAGAAAAAATCTGGAAGTGTACATTTTGATTCTGTTTGTCTTGTGGATCTCTTGTCACCAGCTAAAAGAAACTATAAATGCTGACTATGCTGCTCCTTGGCATCTCTTGAGGTTGGGAAAAAAAAACAACAAAAGAACCTGCTTGTATGCAACTACAAAAATATGTGATCTTTGGGAACTGTTCTCTCACAAGTACACATTAGTGTTAATTGAAGTAGTAAGGGGGGTTAGGCACAGCTATATTTTAGCTTCCGAGTTACAAATATCTGAGCTATTTTCATATTCTTTTAGTTTAGAGGAGTATGAACTGTGTGTGAACTGGAGTACACTATTTAAAAATTTAACCTTTGCACACATCCACCAAATGATGCTATTTCCTTAGAACAGGTCCATAAGTGATAAAAGTTTCCAAATACTCCTTCTTTAATTCTGGAAGCTTGCAATCATACTAATATTAATCAGCGATTACAATTAAAACTTCCATAACCTAAAAGAACAGAAATTAAGGATATTTGACATCAGTAGATACTTGTAAACGTTCTTTAGATCAAGTATATCATTCAAATATCACACTTATTTTATATGCATGTTTACATATAATATTCATACTTGTACATACTGGAGTTTAATGCACAGTTTTGCACGAGAAACCAAAAACACCTGAAGAACATGTAATTCTGGGCCTTTGTGCTTTTCTACTGTATTTTATTCCATGTCAGAAATATGAAGTTACCTTCAGTTTTAGTCATTAGTTATTTAAAAATAAATATTTCATAGATTTTCTGGGAGTCCTACATTACTTTGCCCTCATCTAGCTACATCTCAGTCAATATGTTCATATGTCCTGATAGACTTTCTAAATGAAAAACCTGGCTTTTCAAACACCTAAAATAAATTTACCTTAACTTTCAGTTTTTAGAGCATGTCAGTACTGCAGATTATATTGCAACAGAGATAAACTTATATTGATTGTGATTAAGCTATCTTGTGTGCTGAAAAATTTCGAGCAATTTTGTAAAACTGATAAACAGATTTTGACAAAAATATGGCTCTGAAAGTCATGGTATAGCAACTAAATGACTATATTCACTCTTATGAATTTTTTTTTTTCCATAACACTAAGAGGAAAGAAGTTTAAAAATAGTAGATCTTTAATACATTCATATTTTCTTCCCCTTATTCAAGTCATCTGCTGTTTTTTTAACATATGGAAAGTTACATTGATGAGATTTTTTTGAAGTTCTTATTTTTTTAATAATGAAGAACAGAGGGGGAACAGTGGCAGACTAGCTTAAGCTCTTCTGGATAAAATAGAAATATGTTAAAAAATAATACCACTGTCCTTGCAGCTCCATTATGTCCTAGAAAAAAAAATTAAAAAGAAAAGATTTCTTGAAAGTTCAAAGAATATTTTTCCCCTTGTGTCTTTATGTTACTCCTTTAATACTTTATAGTAGAAACTGTGGTGAGCAGTCCAACACACAACTCTGTTGTTATTTTATTTTGGTGTAATTTTTGTTTTTTTTCTTCTACATAAATAATTATGACTGATAGACGCTTATGGAGATCTTGGAAAAAGGTCTTATCATTGTGAGCTCTAAAGACTTTAAAGTTTTTTTCTTTTCATCAATATTCTTAGCTCTAAACAAGCACGTGACATTCTTCCACCTCCAAATTCTAATTTGCTTAAAAAGAGACAAAAAATACCAGCAGAAGCATATGAAAGGCAAGGATTTTCTCTTTTCACTGTGAAGGCAAGTAAGCTTGAAATCAGACTAGATCACAGACACATTGGCATTTGAAAAAAGGATCAATTCACTCTATGAATATTGATATATATATATTACTACTTGAAAAAAGTACACTTCATACAACAGTTTATTTCCTGAATGTTTAAACTTGTCAAAGCAACTGCTTTGAGGAAGAATACCAGCTGAATTCTTTATTCTCTCTCATTCATGTTTATTACGATTTACATTTATATTTTAGTACAATTTATCATTAGTAATGCACAGGGATTTTCATCACTTTTCACCACAGCAAGATGACAGCAAGAAGGGGTCCATCCCATTCCAGGGACCCATGTCTTCACCTCACCAGGGCAGAGCAGGCCAACAGCACCACGCTGCCTGCTGCCTGACTCACCTGACCCTCGACCCATTAACTCTCACATAATAGCGTGCAATTACCATTGGCAGCAATATTGAAATGTATCAGTAATGATGCAGCTCAGCCCTCACCTGCAACAGCATTATTCACAACTAGGGCAAAACTACTGCCCAGTATGTGCCCTGAGCTGAACACTAAGGAAAATTCAACACAAAGTTGAAAATAAGTCATAGAAGGTTAGAATGGCTTGGGTTGGATGGAACCTGAAATATCACCAGGTTCCAACCTACTGCCACAAGCAGAGCTGCCCTGGGACCCATCCCACCTGGCCTTTAGCACCTTCAGGGATGGAGCATCTACAGCTTATCTGAGCAGCCTGCTCTAGGGTCTCATCAAGCTTTGAATAGCAAAGTCAAGCCCAGGAGCTTTTCTTTGGAATGGACAGCTGCATTTGATACTGCTGTCCATTTCTCTGCCATGACATGGAAAAAGTAAATAAACATTTCTTGGTACCATCCATTGATTAGAAAAGAGTGTAAACGAAATGTGGATTGTTTTCTTTCTGGCTTAGGAGGTCAGCCTGAAGCAGATTTTAGCTGTTACAGATGACTTCATCAGTACAAGATCCATTTATTAATTCCTTTGAGTGTTTTTGTGGTTTGTTTTTTTTTTTTTTTTCTCCTAACCCACGTATACTGGAAATGAACTGAAGGAGCATATATGTATTAATAGCACTTTGTTGCATCAAAGTAAAGTGAATCTGACTTAAATTTATTTTAAAATGAGAAGATAGGAAAGAAGAAAGCAAAGTAGAGGCACTGGATGTTTGTTTTGTGGGAGGAAGGGAAAGCATCTTTCTACACATAAGTAACTCAAGGCCTGTTTACAAACATAGTTGAAATATTTAGTGTTGGTAGAAGGTAAGTCTTTAATGATGACTTATTTTTAGCATCATCCTGAGAAATCAGCCTCATAAGACAAGCAATTTTAGGTGTATTTGTTTCCTGGCAGTAAAGAAGATCAGCAGTTCAAAGGCAAGTTTTGCTAGGGCATTGAGGAAGAAAAGTAGGGAAGGAAAGGAGGAGATGGAGAATGTGCAAAGTGTGCTCCTGAACACAATGGGACAAGCCCTTTAGGTTGGACTGAGCATCAAGCAGGGACAAAGAAGAAAGCAGATACATTCATTGCAACTTTCTCTGGGAGATATAATCTGGAACAGAATATGTGCTAATTAAATGCTAATAGTTCTAATTAAGTGCTAATAACTCTAATTATCATGAAAGAGGTGGAGATAGTGGGTTAATTTTACTTGATCTCTGTCTTCTAATTTATTTTATTATAACTCCTCAGCACCAGTCCATTCAATTTCTTGGCTGCCGACGCAATATGTATTTGCTAGACTTTCCTGCAGGCTGGCCACTATGTTCAGAGGGGCAGAAAATACTGAAATCTCAACAGTTATTTTTTTCTTTTTTTTTTTTTTTTAATTTTAGGAGTTTTCAATGTTTTGAGACAGCAAATGGCTGGATCATTAAATGGGACAAACAGAGAGATGAATATATGTGCCAAGAATCCTCCACAGCTCATTCAGTACTACTTCTGTGTTCAGCTGCTACGATCTCTCTGCTATTAAAACTGCATCCAGAGCATCAGCTACACATTTCTGTCTTCGGATTTTGCTATTTTTTTCCAGAAAGCTTACTCATAGTAATCAACATGCAACAGAAAAAAAAAAAAAAAAAGAAAAAACAACAACAAAAAAGAACCAGGCAACAGCATAAATCCTTTTGCTTTTCACTGGCAGAATGTTTGTGTAATGGAATCAATATGCATTTCCAAGACATGTTTGTCTTTTTTATTGATTCTGCACCTCCAGCAACTCATTTTTCTGGGAGCTCTGTAGTCATGTAAAATACTTGTAGTCAGTATATCAGATTATCTTTGTCTGACTTTAAAGAGCTTAAGAATATAACAGAAAGTCTTTGTATGTAAATGTGCATGTCAGTATGCACACACACACAAGACTTTGGTAGAGTAAGGTTTGTAACTACTCTGCAAAAGAGCAATTCTGTTCAGTTCTGAAGTCAAACGGTGAATGTGCATGTATTTTAACCCTGTAAAGATACAAAAAAATCAAATATCCTTGCAAATATTTATAATTTTATATATTCTTCTGTTAGAAAAAAACATTTTACAAGTTTTTTCCAGTCCTTTAATTCTTTAGAGTTATGTGCTTAATATGTCCCCAGTAAAATGCTATATTTTGCCGATGGTGAAAGGATAATTTCCATAATTATACTAAATGAAGGTAATGTAATATTTTTATATGACAGTATATACAACTTATGTCATACATAATGTTTTGGTATTTATTTTTTTACGAAACAGAAGTCCATGTTTTTTGTTTTTTTTTTACGATACAGCCAATGATTAAAAATATTGCATGAAGATTGGAAAATTTCCAGATACCCATTAAATATCAGAGTACTCATGTCTTTCAAACAGAGCTTTTTAGATTTTAGGCTACATCATTCTTCCTATGCTTCTATGTAGACTGAGAAATTCTGTATACTTCCATTTTACTACCAGACAAGTAGAAACAGATGAATAAGAAATAACACAAATACCCTTTTGTTGAAAATAAAGAAGAGAGAATGAAACTAAGATATAAAAAATTGTCTTAATTTTGCCTTACTTTTAACTAGAGAAAATGAGTGAGAACTTGTTTGCAAATGTTCTTGAAGTCTGTCCTGTCATCCTCTTCCTCTTTAATTATGAAATCTGCTCTGAGCTTCCAAAATGTTTATTCCTGCCCAGTCTCCTCAGAGGGCTATCAAACCACATAGGTTTATAGGGCCTTCTGCACAGATTTATTGGTGTCTAGCAATGGAAAGTTTTGTACACAAGTCTTCTAACCTAAATGTATCTGCTATGTTGGTTACAGGGCACTCCACAAGAACCAAGATTAGAGCCAACAGTGTGCTAGACAGTGACATTTCAGAGGACAGTAAACGTGAGTAGTTTCAGCTGTTTCTTCATTTCACCGCACAACTCACCTCACAGCCTATAGGGCTCTGTGTTCTGTTTCAATTACTTTGTTAACTGTTACCCTTCCCATATTGCAGATGGAGAGAACGTCATGTCCTTTATTCCACATCTTCCTCTACAAATCTCACATGAGATCACCATTTTCTACATATTCTCTGAGAGAAAACAGGTATCACAAAAGTCACTATAGTTTTAGATCTTAGATCCCTTTAAGATGTTGATGTCTTAATACTTTTAATAGGTTTTTTATTTTATTTTGTAGAGAGTGGAAGGAAATTAATTTTCCTTGGGAATGTTCCTCTTCTTAGTTCACACATTTTCCCCCTCAGTGCTCAGTCAAAGCCTCTGCTTTGAAGCAAGTCTGCCTTCAGAAACTGTATACTCAGTATTTTATTAACAATTCAGTGAGTATCTCTAGCACATGCATTATAAAACTCCTCAGAGTATTTCAGTATTATTCTCAGGAAACAAAAGTCTCATAAACCCCTTTCTTTCCACATTTCTTTTATTCCAAGCTAACACTACTAGAACAGTGGTCAAAACAGAGATTCCCTTTGGTCAAAAATCAGATTCACCTTTCTGCAGAAAAAAAATCCACAACCACAGCAGAGATTTGCCCTCTGTCCAGCATGGATTTGTTATGTAACTATTCTAAATTGTATATATTATATTTTTATTTTCTAAACATTTCAAAGTCTTTGCTAAAGTTCAATACTGTAGTAAAGCTAAATTTATCCGTTACAATTTTAATATAACTTTAAGAAACATAAAATTATTTATGTTAAGATATAACAGTTCATACTGCTAATACCTTAATTATAATGTGTCTTTTCCTAGAGGTTAGTCCTCTTGCTATGATGCTTTCAAGCCCTTCTGTTTAAATAATTCTTAGATGCGGAAAGAATTTTGGATAGTTTAGTCTAATCATGATTGGTGAAAGCTTTTCCTTTAGGCTAAAATGTTAAGTCATAACTCAAGATGTAAGAGAATATAAGTTACGAAATTATATGATAAATTCACTGTATTTTAAGTTGAAATCTGAGAATCTGAAATCAAACCTGGAGGTAACACTCCATCCATTGATACTAGATATCCTAAAAAATAGAAACAAATCTGGTGCTCTGAAATGCATTCGTCTCATTCTTGCAAAAATGTGGAGAACTATGAGATTTAAGCATGACAATAGAATTAGTTTTGTCAGCAAATCCTAATACTCTGCATCTCATCACCAAAGTTTCATGCTCTGCTCTGTTTCCCAGTGTACCCCCGAATTTAAGAGCCATACTTCATATTAAGGTACACACACCAGTCACATTCTCTATCTCTGCACTGACCTGTTGTAAAACAAGTTCAAAGTTTGTTTTTCATGTCTCCTGGATACATCAGAAGGCAAAGGGCAGCTACTCCATGTTCCCTGCTAGGGAAATGTTAGCTATTCCCAAAACATCCCCCTCTCTGAAAATGTACAGACACTCATTTTTTTTAATACTCCCATTAGTAATGAACTATGCATCTTCAAGTTAACTGATCATGCACACAAACTTACATTCTCACATTTTTCAGTCTTATAAGGAGTCCATTAATTTTCTTTCTCTTTTGCATATTTTCTATTCCATCAGTAGTCATATACATTTCTCCAGATATTTTGCAGCCCCCTTTTTTTTTTTTTCTAATTTCTAGAAATGATTCGGAAATTTTCAGCTATCACCCTCATGAAGCAAACAAGCAAATAAGAAATTTAGAACAGCAGAAAATTAACCTGAATAAAACATCATTTGACTTTTATTTCCCTTACTCAGATCAATTTAAAATGCTGTGTATGATCCTTAAAGAAGTCTGGAAACCTACTCGGTCTTCTCACACACTGCCTTCTGTTGTACTTGAGATAGTCTATGAGAACATATCTTTCTAAATATGTCTTTTTTCCCTAACAAAGTGACTATTATTCCTCAGCAGGAAGCTGTTGGAATTTCTCCATCAGCAAATCAAATGAAAGAGCACAACATAAAAGGTTATACCATACTGAGCATGAGGCCTGGAGAGACATTGAGAAAAACCACTGATGTAATAGTAATCAAGATAGGAGGTGATACAGTTTTGTAATAGAAAGAAAAAAAAAAAACAAACTATAAATGTAACGGGTTAGATGTGAATTAAAGTTTGTTTTCCTGTTGTATGTTTAAGATCCAATTACATTTGCTTCTGATACATGATTATTTTCCTTTTTCTATTTCTAGATAAAAGATGTGGTAATTTTTCTGAAATAATTACAACTAGTCACCATCATAGCACCAAGGTTATGATCATTGCCCCATGCTGCTCTCCATTCCACATGGAGAATATCTCATTCTCCCAAGGATATGGTTAAGTGTTTCTTCATCCTTCGTACTTCTTGTTACTATATTATGGTGTCCAGAAAGCACAAAGCTTTTGGAATATTTCAAATATTTCTAGCTAGAGGAGAATATCAAGTTTTAAGAGAGTTTATCTTGTATAGTTTTGTGCTTTTGAAAAATAGTCTTACAGTTCTCATCCATAAAAAAAGCTGTGATACCAGTAGATTTGCACCAGGCTAATCAGATGTTCCATTAAATACTGGTATCAAATTCTAAATTCTCTCATTTCATGGCATCGCTGACATAATAGATCATTCAATCAGGCAATTAATTATTGCATTTTTATTGATATGTAATAGGATATTATATGTTATTAAACATGTTTCCCTTTCTATTAAATTTCTCATGTTTTAATCTGGCCTCTGGCATCATGACTTGTGGATTACTTGAGGCAGTTTCATCAACCTAGTTCCATCCCTCAGCTCAAATTTAAACTGTCCTCTACCCGTCTCTTGGAGAACACAGCTCTTTGGGATCCTGCCATAACCTTTTTCAGGCTCACCTTGTTTCTTTTTCTTTACTTCCCCTGTAAATTACAGATTTCTACAGATTCCTGAAATTGCTGATTATATCATTGAGGAGCTGGAAGGGGAAGAGAGGAGCCTCTTGTTCTTTTGTGTATGTTCTTTTCTGTTGTTTTTAGAAACAGCCAGCTTTCCTTAAGCAAAATACTATTACTTGTGAAAAACAAAACCTATCTTGAAATGACAACTGCTTTTTATGCATGCCTCCATTATTCAGTACTCACTCACCCTTTGCAAGGATGCCCCAGAAAGTTCCAAGTCTCAGGGACAGATTTCTTCTTATTACTCTTTGGTGTATTATTTTATGGTATCTGCCCCCCAGGTAAGGGCAGTAGTCAGACAATCAAAATGCTTATTCCCAAATAATTTAAATAAGGTATTTCAGAATAAATTGTGACTAGTGTTTCAGTATCTCAGTTTCATCACTACAGCCTTTGATTCATGCAATAGAAAAAAAGATTACATTTAATATTTATAAAATTAATTCGGCGATTTTAGAATATACTTGATAACATGTGACAACTCCTGTTTCAAATTTTATGTTTTAGTTTACTAAAGCAGAGAATTCCTTTGCCTCTATCTAGTATTTATTGTTAGAATAAGATTATTAAATAGTTTCTGCTGTTCCTTTCTTTGCATTGGATAAAACTACAAAGCAAATACAATAAAAACTATGTTCTCTAAATTTTTTTCAGGATCCTTCTGGGTGATAGACTGTATGTCACTGTAAGTCTGTCATCATCAACTGTTTCCAAAGTAGGGCTCCTGGGGCTGTTTTTTTAACCAGCAGCCTAATTATGCCAAGTGCTTAAACAATTGATAAACTGAAATGAGATTTCTTTCTAGCCTTCTATCAGCCAGGGGACGAGAATCGCATCCTTTATGCAAACCATATTGTAGACAATTTTCATGGAAATTAGGTATTTTTTTCACACTATTTAAGGTGTTGTACTATTCATAAAAACATTGGGGGAAAAAAAGAAAAAAAATAAAGGAAAAAAAGCACAGCATAGGATGCACATATATTGCAATTTTTATTTATTTAAGTGTGGTGTTTTAGAGAGATATCATGAAGAACTATCCAGTGCTTTCCCAATGAGCAGAGATAGCACAGAACTTCACTGAGGCATTGCTGAATATGCCAAAAGCATAAGAAGGACATGCCTTGCCTGCCAAAACCATCCCTTTGCAGTGAGTACAGACCATTTAATTAAACCACTCCAGTCATATATCTAGATACTAATGATACTGCTGACAATGCATCTCCCTATACACAAGAAACAATATCCTCTGTCTGATACAGAAGAAAAAGTGTCAGAAGAATATAAGAGGGCTCTTGCTGGGACAGATATATCCAAGTAAAGTGTAAATGGCTGTCTGCACAGGTGGGATCATAAGTGAGCTATAAGGGCAATAGCTGCAAGAAGATATTCACTGAAGAGGTGAGAAGAATATGATACAATGACACATTCTTTTCAAAATGACTAGGGGATAACTGCAGAACTTAAGATGCATGTCCTTGGCTTCTTAATTTCCTAATTAAAAAGAAAAAAAAAATAAAAACAGGAAAGAAAGGAGGCTAAAAATAGCTTAGCAGTAAGTACAAATAGAAGTACTATGGGCAAAGGTGATATTACAAAAAAAACAAAACCAGCATCAAAGGAAGGTAAAAAGGATTATAAGTCCACTAGGCACCTTGAATATTTTCAGAAATAACAAAGGAAGTAGGGATAAAAATGTAGGAGAAAGCAGTCTGGGTACAAGATGAAAATGATTTAACTGATTTAACAGAGATGTGATAAAATACATGAAAAATTTATATATATATATATAAACATAATTTGAACAGTTGGCATTGTTTTTCAAATAGTGGAATAAAATTAAGAGAGTTGGGTATTGTAATTTGTGATAGGTGCGCTCAAACACATTTCAGGCTACTGAAAGAAAGACTAATGAAATGTTATTAATCATAGCATTGTCCGTAAACATTAAGGAGCAAAAAAGCGAACTTGAGTGGAACTCCATGATGCTGTGTTTCTTCCTGCCCCTAACCTCCTCCTTCAGTCTGAACGTTATGTGCCTCGGCCACAGGCAGACAGTAAGAAGACAAAGACCTTGCTCAAGACTGAAAGCAATCGATAATAATCAAAGTATGGTCAAGGCAGATAATGACCACACTATTGTCTCAAATTGGGTGCTCAAAGAAGTGTTAAGAGACCTCTGTCTCAGCGGGTGTCAATTGAGCATGTTCTAAATGCTATGACTGTCAGTCAGTCATCTCACCCCATAAATATAGTGCAGCACTCAAGCTCTTGTGCTATTTCGTTTGGTAGTGGGCTGCTTAATAGGAGTGCTCCTGGTGTAGAGGTGTCTCTTGAGGTTCTCTCTGTGCAGAGATCTTTTACGTCTTGATGTTAATTGCAAATTATTGTAAATAATTGTGAGTTGCCAATTCAAAGCTTAACCATGAATAAGACACTGACTTAAAAAGCTTTGTTAGATTTATATGTTTGAAATGTGGATTCGTCACCTGGTGTAACAAATCTCACATACAGAGATGAGATACTGATTTATCCCAAAGCTCTGCAAATCTTATTGCTACATGGTCTCCCACAAAGCAAATGCACCCTGAGATTTTTGCAATACTTTTTTTTTTAAAACATATTAATTGATCACTACCCTCATGCTGCCTGTGGCCTACAGTTGGTTAATTAAAGACAGGGCTAATCTTGTTAAGTAACTGCATGTGAAAATGCTCCTGTCTTCAGAAACAAACTTAGTGCTCACACTGTGATTTGAAGTGCCTCTACTTAATCATGTCAGCAATTTCAAGGTTGGTCATCCTGCCTTAGATAAAAGTATATATTTGCTATAGCTATGGATGCCTACAAAACTTAGTTCTTACTGACAACAACTACATTCTATCAATAATTATATTCCTGTTTCTCTCTTTCAACTGAAATATGTACTGTAGGCATATATAACTGCAAGAAGATATTCTCAGGAAGGGAAAAAAAAAAGAAAAGTAGGTGCTTGGGGTATTAGAGATCTAATCAGATTAACTTTGACCTCTAGAAAAATAGTGGAACGGAAAATGGAGACTGAACATCTAGAAGAAAAGCAATTAAATAAGTAATGTTCAACTTAAATATCTGCTCAGTAAAATGCATGTCTTTAAAGATTATTATGAATTATTATTATTATTTAATATGAAATATTATCGGTAATCGCTGCACTTTACTCACCAAGTAGCATAAGCACATGTAATGTGTAATGCATGCAGGTTTTGCAGGTTTTGATTCAAATGAGTGTGTGTGGTGGGCAAGAGAAGTGAAGTCAGCACTGCAATGTGCCCTCCCCTCCACAGTAACCTGTTGCTAACAGTGAAGTAACCACTTGAGCTACGTGTAATTGAATAATGAAAAATATTGTTAAAAATAAGTGTTAAAAGTATGTGATCTCGTAGGTGCAAGCAGTCTGTGGTTTGGGCATGCCTAGTCTATCATCTCCTCATCAGGGGATTTTGAACACCAGTTGCAAGCCTTTCCTAGGCCTGTGATTCCAGTCCATTCTTTGAGTCTGTCCTGAAAAGTGCATCAAATGTCACTATATCCATATAGTTTATGTCCAGTTAGTCTGACATATAGTTTGAGCTCTATCATTTTTCACAGTCATGTGTCAGAGGTGAAGATAACTGACAGACAGTTCTCTAAATGCAGGTATAATTTAAAAGCCCATATTGATCACAAAGAAAAATATACCAGTTGATGAATCTGGCAAATGACTCAAAATAGGAGGAAGAGTGAAAATCAGATTTGATTCTACAACACATGGCTGAGTAATCCATGCTGACACCAGTTTCTTGAGAAAATTTTGTCTGAATTTTTGTCAAAGTATCTTGGCAGAAGTTTTGGGAAATCAAAATAGTGCTTAAAACTCTTCTGAATGCTTAGTTGTTGCAGTGTGCAAAAAGCAGTTCTCATTGAGGATGCAAAATCTTTACAATTCTGATGGCAAGAATAAGAATATTTAGATTGTATTATACTAATGTGAGCTACTCCCTCTGGCATTCTCTTCCATAAAATGCTTCCTAATCATCATGGCTTCTTATATCACCAACTGATGGTTTACAAGAGTATTGCTGGCCAATGCAATTTCCACACCTTTTTTCGCCTTTTTATTTTTTAGGTAACACTGTCATTGTTAATTTGTAGGTTGCCCTGAAAGTAATTGCCACCTATTCATTTCCACAGAAACAACAGATACAAAGAGCACAGTGACACTGTTTGATAAATTCTCTGCTACAAACCAGTTTCACAACATAGTCACCACCATTAGCTATGCATTTTTGTCAGTGATAAACAAGAGCCTGCATGCCACGCTCATAGAAATCTGCACCAGTGGAAGTGACCTTTTGTTGCTGCTGCTGAAACTCAACACCAACTTCCTCACTGTGCTCATATCCACTCTTTAAACATTTAGTAAGCATCAATGAATGTCAGTGGGTGGCATTATTACACATGAAGGAATTTGATGACACACCTTTGCTTCATCTGCACTTCCATGTCAGATGCTATTCTGTCAGACTGTTCCTCTGCTGCTCCATATGTCATATGGCAACAACATGTAATGGGATAATTGGTGGTGGAAAGATTCAACCTTTACTGCCCTATCACCACTATCTGCCTCTTCCTTCATGGGCAAACATGGTAAAACAGAGGCATTATTTCTAGAGTAGCTCTCATACTGCTTTGACAATAACTACATTACGTTCATAATTGTAATAATAAAAACTTGGAGGTTTCATTCTAACTAGCTCAGACCATGGCTAGTTGTTGTAATTCTACAGAAATACAGTACGTATTTTGATACTAAAATTAAGGAACATAGCCATTATACAAGACACACACTTTAATTATATATTTTACCAACACCTAATTATGCTCAAATTAAAGACATATCTGTGTGTACTTATTTATTTCTTTGTAATACAAGGCATTTATGTTAAATTCAAATGCTTCTGGAAAGTTAATATATGTGGAAGGCTGGTTAAGAATGTGTTTTAAAGGGATCTTCAAATACTTTGTATTCATTTTATTACCACAACACTGATAAAAGTATTGGCCAAATCATTTCTCAACTCTTCAGCAAGGAACATTTTAAGTACTTACAATATCTTCAAATACAGATAATTGCAGATGGGCAAAAATTCAAGTAAATTCTCCCTCCTGCTTACCTCCTGAAAGAAAAACCTCACAGGTTTTACTTTTTTTTTTTTTTTTTTTTTTTTTTTTTTTTTTTTTTTTGTGTAGTCAGAAATATAATTTATTCTTTTGGTGAAAAAGAAAGGGGGAAAGTATCATACCTGCTTGGATTATACAAAGGCTTGTTACTACACCACCAAGCTAAGTATTAATAAGGTAATGAATGTAACTAATGGATGAAGCTTAAAGCTTCTGAGGGTGGAACTGTTGATGGAAGCAGGTTTTACTCCCAGTGCCTAATTGATTGTAGAAATTTCCTGACCTCTTCTGTTCAACATCCTCTTTTTTTCCTCAGGGGTCTCAGCATCCTAGTTGTTCTACTGAAAAAGCTATAGAGCATATCAAATCTGTTTGTTAATGTTTTTATTAATGTCTAAAGATTTCTATCTACTTAAAATAAAGTTCTTCAATTCTTTTTTATGTCATACAAAGCATGATTAATTTTGTTACTGTTAAATTGAAGGCGGTTTCCAGTAGATGCATTCCCTGAATGACTGGATAAATTTCATCTGCTCCACTTTGCATTAAGTAGATCACTTATGTCAAAATGTTAAAATATTATTTCACCACACAAATTTGGTGGAATGCTTCAATTAACTGAACTGAACTGAAACTCTTGAGAGATATCAAAATAAGGAATATTAGGGTAGAGATCTTCAGAAGTGCATTCACAATCAAATGAAGAAATAGAGGAACTAAAATTAAAGATTTACTTAATCTTTTACATCTCCATTTTTGCATCTTTTCTTATGTTAATAGAGATAGATCAGAATTAAAAGAAAGCGGTCGGGTTCTCAAAGTTGGAGTGGTGAGCTTTTGACAGGTTTTGTGGTAGCATTGTAAGTTTCCCAATTTCTTCTGTTTTTCCACACCTGGTGCAGGAAAACTGTTAGGTCAGGCTTGAATGAGTGATTGAGCATGTGGTGAAGGGGTGTTGCTGACCCAGGGAAGGTGAGTTTCCACCTGTGCTTCCCTCATGACCAGAACCTGGGTAGACCAACACTGGAGCCACTCTGGGTTCATATAAGGGCTAGTCAATGAAAGGAGAGTATCTCTTGGGATGTTTTCTGGAGATGAATGTTACAAATCTACAGATTTCCTTTCACTAGTTGGGTGAGTTCAATTATATTTTTTTCTGTATGTGACTATTGGCCTTCCTATGAATATTTTGCCTGGGATTATCAAGAACCTGACAGAAGCAAATTTGCTTCTTAGTGAGCAGAACACCTGGATTCTATTGATCTTGTGGGTGGGCCTGCATAGGAGGGGGAAAATATTTCTAAACACATGGGTAGACTTGGAAGGGCCTACAGTGCATCTCTATAGCTGTCTTCATTAAGTCTATCTACTTTTACAGAAAAAGTTTCCTAAGTCTGAGAACAACCAGGTTTCTTTGATGTGGAATTGATAATTATTTAGATACTTCTATGACTTTGTTTCTACATTCCTAGTGATTTAATTATGTTTTTAAATTTAAAACTAAATTAAAAAAAAAGCCTCTGTCGTGGGCCAACAGAATAAAATCGGCATCACTTTCAGGGCAGCCCTCATCAAAAAGTTTAATTTAGTTAATATCTATTAAGTAAAAAACTTATTTTATTAAAATACATAAAAAGAGAGCAACAAAAACATAAAATTAGTGAGATATGACCTTGTTTTAGTGAAACTAATGCATTGGTATCTGGTTGCAATTGCAGTGGCCACATTTCTTAGTGAGCTCTCAAGGTGTTTGGCAGGGATATCTGAAATTTTACTCTTCCTGTATTTCACTTTTCAAATTAGTTGTTTACAAGTATATATATTGCTAAAGGGCAATGAAACCAAGAAGCTGTGATTGCGAAGTCAGAGATATTTCTCTTTGATAAGAGAGGTCTTATGAAAGTTTGGTAAAGAGACGTAATCAGATTTAGGATTGCAACTCAATACATTCCATTTGAAAGTTCTCAAGTAACTTATGTTGATTGAAAACAGTGTTGCAAATAAACAGTTTTTGTTTTGTTTTTTTAAGCAATCTTAAAACTCATTCGCAAATTCCTTTATCAAAATGAAAAGCATGGCTGCATACTTGCTCTTCCCAGAGCTGTGTTTAGCCAGTGTATCAAAATACATAATCTTATTTGCTATTATATGACTTAGCACTTTCCTTGTGTCCTCCTTGTGTCTCGGTTTCAGCCTAAATAGGGTTCATAGCCCACAGATGTTTGGTTGGTGTTGAAGGGTCAGTAACAGGGCAGGGGGTTGCTGCAGTGCAAGCTGTGCTGGGCCGCATGCTGCCAGAAGTTCCCAGGTTGGATATGCCTGGTTTGGTGTGTACCATTTGCATCCCCTGTTTGCACTCACGTTGCTCCTAAGCAGAAGCCGTTATCCTGGCAGTTCTGCAAAGGAAAGGTTGTGCAAGTGCCCTTGGCACTGTCTCAATTTAGTAGAAGGCATAGGAGTAGGCACAGTGACTTTTATTTTTATTTTCCTCTTTGCTTAAGTGGACTGATCTCGATCTTACTACCTCTGCTTTCTCATCACTGATAGTTTCAGAACGTGAATGAGGATTATATTTCAAGGGGTCTTGTAATTCTATCCTCTCCCTCTCTTGCATGATTTGATGGCTTATTGAGAGCTGCTCTCAGTACTGCTCTGCTGAGGGCAGGACTGCATCCTGGTCTGGCAGAATGGGATTACGTGAGTGGTGTTCCTTGTTAAATAAATAAAAATCCTTGGCTTCTGTTAAAGGAGTGGCTGGAGCTGATCAGATCTAGCATGTATTAAGAGCCATTATCCTCTGTCTACATCTGAGGACTGACTTCGAGCAAATTAATGTTTGGAGTTATTTGAGTGTAGGAACAATGCTGTTTCTTTTTTTTTTCTTCAAACTTTTAAATAAAGTGGAATGAACATTTTGAACTGTGATTAAAAAGTAAAGACCTATAACATATCTAATAAATCAGTGGTAACATCACTACCAGAAAGCTTGAGTCACTTTCTTAAAAGAATGAATAAACATCTGAAGTTGGAAGATTTATATAATCAATAATAATTTCCATGTCTGTTGGAGAGTGATGTGTATCTGGATGTAGAAGAGACTATATGCATAAATTTACACTTTCCTTCCACTTAAGTTATTATCTGAGACTGATCAAAGCCAAAGTATTCTTCAAAATGTTGTGGCTATGATTTATCAGTGTGAGACAACAGACAAAATCAATAAGCAGAGCGTTCTTTTCAAAGAATAAAGGATGGTAAATATCTCAAAACTGATTTCTGAAGCATTTGCAAAGTAAACTATTTCCACAGCATATAACCAAAGATGGGCAACCATTAGATTTTTAATTGAGTCTTGCTAACATTCATTTTCATCAGCTTAAGTTGGTGAGTCAAGAATTAACAGGCTTCCATCTGTCTGCATCACTCAAAATGTTTTCAGGTAACACTGGAGCAATTTGATGCAATTTATAAATGCTGGAAGCTTGATCTGTATTTCTTGACCACTCAATTATTTCATAAGTTAATTGCTCACTGGAATGGAAAAGGATCTGCAAATGTATTTTTAATGGACTGCAGAATGAAAAGTCACAAATTTTGTTTAATGTCACAAAAACTTTGATCCCTCAAATGTGTCCAACGCTATTTCTTCAACTATAAATGTTTGAACAGCATTTGACTGCAGCAGTCGGTGCAGTAGGGTATCTGTTATTCCTTCACACTCAAAGATTATTTCCTTGCTTTCCTAGTCTGAGAAATTGTTTTGTTTGGTTTACACCAATTGTTATAATTTCTATCAGCTGCTTAGCAACATCAGCCTCAAACAATTTAATGACCTGAATTGCTCACTTCATCACTATAATTGCATCTCTTTAAAGACATGATACATAACAGTATTCTTTAATTCAATAAATCTGCAGTCCCCTTTTTCATAGCAAAACTTTAAAGTGATAGATTTTTTTTTTAAAGCAACCAATATTTAATGCTTTTTATTCCTGCCACTTCTATATAAATATTGGGCCTCAGCTGTCTGAAAGCTCTTCAGCACAGTGCTCCAATATCACATAGGAAGGTCCAAAGCAGGCACTAAATGCCACAGTAGTCTATGATAAGAACAATTTTGTATACCATCTCTCATATGAGACAGCATAGAGAAGCCTGCTTAAGGCCCCAGTCCCTCAGCAGGAAATGTGAGGACCTTGAGAGGCTTTTGTTAGTCAGTAGATGATGAAATATTTCGTGGGTTTTTTATTTATTTATTTTTGTTTGTGTGTTTTGTTTTTCTCTGTTTTTAAGATTCCGGAGCATCCTTTGCCATATGTCAAAACAATTCAGCCTGATTGCAGAGAGGGAAACAAAGAAACATGAGAATCGAATGGCATGCTGCTGAGCCTGAATTGGGCAAGCATGAGCATGAAGGGAAGAGCCAATGACCCCTTGGAGGAGATGGACACTTCCTGATTCGATGCCAAAGGCAGTAGGGACAAAAAGCGTTAGTGCCTCCCTGTTAAGCACTGATTGCTGTCTAGGGGCCAGACACTGTATCCACATGGCTGTGCCCTTTCTTCTACTTGGCTGTGTTTTTATCTTTTTTTTTTTTTTTTTTTTAACCAGGCGAAGAAAGAATATGACAGATTTGGCTTCACTGACAGTATTAGGAAGGGCAAATCTAACTGGGTTAAACAGTTAAAATAGCAGCTGGGTGGGTGAGAGGGCAATTACCCATACCTGAATCTTAAAGTCTGTAGCCTCACAAAAGAATTCACCTTCTTGTTGATCTTATTAGGCTATAACAAGCATTCCATAATTGTGGTGATAAATAAAAGGATAACAAAAACTGATTATAACAGAAGTTATGTGAAGTGGGCAACAAAATACCTCAGTTACTAATGTTAAAACTAGATTGAACATAATTAATATCAGTATAGGAGAGGCACAGATCAAGTTAACTGAATTTGCAAATGGATGCTTACTGCTTTGTAGATTCAGAAGATTCTGTGGAGCCGCTGAAGAACATAGTTTTATTTAAATTCTTAGCAAATCACTGTCTTGCCTGACCCCTGTGATGTCAAGATAAGATTTCAAAGAGAAGGACTAAGACCATTTTCTACAGCAGTAGGAAGCATCTTGCCATCCAGGTAGCCTGTTGTGCACTCTTGTGTATAAACTGGAATATCACTGTTGAATTTGATCAGTCTAGATGGCAAAAAAAAAAAAAAGTCCAAATGGATGTTGCATATAATATATATGCAGTATAATCATTCAGGATTTCAGAGTATTCCCAACCCTGCGGACACACGCAGCCTCCGTGTTCTGTGGGTGCTAACGAGAACAATATAGTCCATTGTATTACCATTCTGTGAATATTTGTTGGTTTTTTTTATATACAAGAATGTATTTAGTGGTGAGAAGAGGGGAACCCTTCTTGTCTAAGCAGTGTTAAGAATCACAGTATCTGGAATTATAAGTACCATTTGCACAAGCTATTCATAGAGTCTTTTGGTTTAGTTTACATGTGTGTAAACACCTGGTATAGAAACAATTACACCTTTGGTTTCCAGCAATAGATTATAAAGTATATGAACATTAGCTGCTAATTCTTTAACCAGATGTGGTTCATATTTCACTGTAACTCCAGTTATTTAGATTATTTAGACCCTCATTCCCCTGGCTGAAATAAGATGCTTTCTTCTAGTTTTAGCTTGTTCACAGAGTGCTACTGGAAGATGGTATACCATGCTTTTCTCCTATAAACAGTCATGTTCTTTGTATTTCTGCTTAGAAATTACATCTATAAATGCAAATGCTTTTTCTTGTCTTAGATGGCTACAGGCTTAACATGGGACAGCAGCACAGCAGCACTGTTAAGTTATGTGGCAATACTTAACTTTAGTGATTTTCCCCTCTAAAATGTACACAGCCACAAGCTGTTTCTATTCTGTGGGACTTAAAGCCTATGAATTTGGCACCCAGTATACAGATATGCAGATCTCACTCTGGCATCAAGCATGCATATTTGTCTGGATGTATGATCTTCAAACATTGCTTTGAGTATTCCCTGACTCAAGCCCTTTCCAGAAGGCAGCTGGCCATTTCCTTTTCCCAGAATACTGTGGAAGTTTAGAATAGCTCCTCATTTGACAGGAAGGTGAACAGGAAAAGCGAAGTTAAAAGAAGTTCTCTGCTGGGAATATTCAGCTTGTTGAAAAGAGTGGTGACTGAGAGCTGACTTGCGGTCCACCCTGTGAAGGTTGTGTTGCTTTTTTAGAAAGCTGTGTTTGGGACTGTACTTGGCAGAGCTTCTGATTCACTGCTGGTATAAAAGTCAGAACGCTCCTGGAAGGTATTGCTGGTGAGACCAAACTGGTACAGCTGCAATAAAGAAGGAATGAGAAGAGAGCCAGTGTAATCCAAGGTTATATGTCGTTTTCCCAAGATTTTCTTTTTGGAGATCAAACAGTCAGTAGCAACACAGGATTTCCCTGAGAGAAGTGATCTTCCTTCAGTGGATCCTATGAAAGCAAATAGATGCATCTCAACCTCAGTTCAGAATTATACA
Source organism: Callipepla californica brunnescens (assembly GCA_023055505.1). Classification (NCBI taxonomy): domain Eukaryota; kingdom Metazoa; phylum Chordata; class Aves; order Galliformes; family Odontophoridae; genus Callipepla; species Callipepla californica. The sequence continues at coordinate 33,271,638 of JALIRH010000003.1, read as the reverse complement.
GTTTATAAGAGATTAAAGGTGAAAATACACAGCAGAAAATGGCAGAAAGACAATTTTAATTCAGCACTTCTTACCTGAAGAAGCGTATTAGCCATGGTTCTGCCATGAAACTGAAAGTGCGCAGCATAAAGATAGGAGGTATGGGTAACCATTGTCTCAGAATTACGAGGGTAATACTGGAAACCAGATAAGGCAATGTTGCATGGCACCATGAGGTAAAACTGCAACAACTGCTTGTTGGGAGACTTGGGAGAAAGGCTCTGTTTCTCAATTGTGTGAGATAGATGTAGGCTTTTACATAGTTGATGTTGTGTTAATGGAAAACAGACAAAATATTTGGATGTAATTTACTTTGTGGGAAATAAGAACAGCAGTGAAAGGTGTTCTTTCAAAATAATGTAGTCCTGTAGTCCTAACTGTTCTGTTACTTACAGAGGAGGACAAGTGACAGCATGGCCCGGAAAACCGTCTATGCTGTCTTATTACAGGCAAATCCTTATGAGACCCCAGGGAAGAAAGAGATCAATGAGGAACACAGTCAGGAAGGATGAAAGTATGCTCCAGGGCTTTAGTAGGAGAAAAATCATTAGAACATCAGCTGCATCTTGAATGATCCGCATCCCTTAAAAGCATATCCTTTAGTGTGTGGTGCTACTCAACAAACTATGCTGAGTAAAACATGTCTGGCTTTCATTCCAGCATAAAGTAGTGTCTTTGTAACACAGTGATATAAGTAGCCATATGAGGAAGAAGTGCATATAAAAGAGGATATGGAAGTGGGTGTGGGTATTGATGTTCCTTTCCCTGTAAAGGAAATAAAAACTGATACAGGCCAAAAGCCAAATGGGTTTGATTTCAGTGGTAGATGTAGTACTGGATATTCAAAGTTAAGGCTTTATTGTAACCTAAATATGCAATATTACTTTTTCATACCCTCTTTCATACCATTTTCTTTGAGAGCATTTTTTTTTTTTAACTGTTTTAAAATGAATCCAAAAAAGTCTGTTTCCAAGTGAGTAAAATGACAGTCGTCTGCCCAGAGGGGTAAAAAAAAAATGAAAATGATCTAAGTCAGTGAAGTTTAATCAAAATTAATATATTAAAGCAGATGTTATATGACATCTGATATTTCTAAAGTAATTGATTTTCATTTGTTAAATGAAACAAATGCAGTTCAGAATTATGATATACCACACTTCTTCCTTTATTAGTTTCAAGAACAAGGCTTACACTTAATAGATGTTACAGCCTACCATCATGTTTTAAATATATGACTTGTAGAAACGAAAAGCCTCCAGGAAATGTTACATTTGATGGAAAAAATGTCAAACTGTTCTTTGGATAGTAACTTTGAATAACTTTTGGTATAATATGTCTGTACTTTATGATTTATTAAAGACTGTTCAGAGTTTGAGCAATATCTATCATCTCCTCATAGTAATTGTGAAGTCATGGATATCAGAAGATGGAAGCCAGGGCACAAGGGACAAAACTTAAACTAAGTTGTATGGAGGTGGGCTGTAGTTATATGTATTACCACCTTGAGAAAACTTCTCAGTGATCAACTCTTATGTTTATGTTTTGGAAAGTAACAATGGAAAATGTGTATAAGGACTCTTGTCCTTCCACATCTGAGCTCTGTTTTCCAAAACAAAAGTGATGTGCATAACCAAAGCAGGAATCTAGGCTAGATTGGACAATGAGTAGATGCAGTGGTCCAAGACCTTGACAGTCCATTTGATAGAACATTGTGGGCAGGACCATGTTCCAGGTCCCTGATTCCATGACCACACAACTGGAGAGCTCCTGTGCAATGGCAAGACTGATAGACAGTGAAGGAGTGGGGTTCAGTACACATATGCAGCACCGTTGGACCAAAGTAAATTGAGGATAAATCTTATTCTGTTCTGAAATAGCATTGGATTCCTGGCAAATGCTTAATGTCTTACAATTTTTCTGTTTTGCTAATTAGTTCCATTTTTCATTGTGTTAAAAATCCTGGTATTTTTATTTTGGAATTCAGGCACCCATAACCAGATTTTTACATCTCCTTGTGCTAAATCTTGGTTCTGAAGACATTTGGACAAGTCAAGTGGAAGTTCGCCATTGAGTGTGGGAGACCCAGAGCCCGAACATAGGAAACATGATTTCTTCATATTGACAGAATTTCTGTTACATTAGCAATCTGAATATTCCTAAAAGATCTATTTAGGTTTGACCTAGTATTTTTTCTGCATGTGCCCATGAAGCGGCTGGTTATTTTAAGTCAGGACTTCCTGCAGTTGAGCTGTTTCTGAGACTTTTCATCCAACCTTCATGTCTGCTTTCAGTCTTTGATTCCTGAGGCATTAGTTTTGACAGCTGATTTCCTCACTTCACAGGTTTTCTCCATCTTTGCAATGGATGTCAAGGTAGGATGTCAGGAGAAGATAAATTCAAGGGCTTTCAACATTGCTTTTCTATCTGCCAGTGCTTTGTTGCTGTTTTCTTCTATAGTAGTTTGTTTAGCACTTTTTAGTAGAATGAAGAGAAAATTAAAACAAAACCTGTGATAATTCTGTTGTTCAAACATTTTACTATTGCATTCAAGCTGTCTGGGTAGAATTTTCCTTCAAGGAAATTTTAGTACACAGATAAACCGTACAAGGATTATGTGCATGCAGCTGCAGTATTAAGCTGCTATGGGTAGAAAATCATATTCTTGTAGTGGTTTTGTATTGTTTTTTTTCCCACCACTATTTTTCATTATGTGTTTTACCTTGTGTCTGAAAGTTTAGGAGGAGTAGTTATGGTCAACAATACAGAAGGAAAAAAAATAATGATGTTTATTTAGTGTGTTTTCAGTCACAGTAAACTGAACATGAGAGCGAGGTTTCATGAAGTTCTAAAGAATGTGTCCAACTTACATTTATTTCTCTATTTACTTTACAGTCTCTTTTCAGTTCAGAGCTTTTACCTCTGAATAATTCTTGGTTAGAGTAAAGCTTTGTTTACTGCATAGAGTTGAGATCTATATGGAGTTGAGATCATACCCCCTAGTACATGCTAAAATAGACCTAACCAAGAAGAGAATCAATGTGAAGACATTTCAATATAATATTTTGTTTGTAGTGCTTAAACCTTTATTTTATATATATAAATATAAAAAAATATATATATATATAGCATTTTACGTTGCTTTCCAAAATAGAAACCACTTAATGCAGTTTTACAGTACAACAGGGAGATGGCACAGATAGCGCAGCCCAGAGAAGAAGCTGTGTGTTATCCCATGCACTAGAAATGGTTCAGGTGAATAGGTGTAAGCTCTGACTGATCTGGGATAACTTCACTCTTTGAAAATGGGCAAGAAAACTGTGGACAAAGAGGGCAAATGACAGAGCCTGAATTGTAGCTACAGTTCTGCTTGTTATGATCCAGCAGGTAGCTGAATTAGTCCTTTCAGTATATGTTCACATAAATGTATGTCCTAAACTTCAGGAAGTAATTCAAGATATTTTAAGACTTAAAGGTACTGGGACAAACATACTTGATTTATCTTTAGTGCATCTTTTAAGATACAGTACTACTTTTACAGGTATGGCACAGCATGGATGTCTTTAACGAGATAGGGATTTAAGAAGTAATATAGTATAGGAGTTGTCAGATTACAAGTGTGCCATTTTCAGTGGCAGTAAATTGTTTTTACCTTGAAGCCTTTAAGAGGAGGCAAATTCTTCCTGGGATTATTGGAGGAGGTTTGATAGGCAAAGAAAGAGAGAATAAATTTTTCATATTTTGGCTTTCCAAATATCTTCAGTTTGAATATTATGCCAGGCACAAGAAATATCACAATCACTTCCTGAGGTAAGGATAGCTCTGTAAAATGTTTTTCTTCCCCATATGCCACTGTTTGCTACTGTCGGTATCCTAAATCTAATATGGTATCTTCAGAGATAAATATATATACATCATTTTGAACAGCACTAAGATCTCTCCCTATATTCAATCCAACACTGTATTGCCATTTCTGAGTATTGTATATGTTTTTCTGAACTGTTAAGATTGTGTCAGCAAAGTTCACAAGTACTGTTTCTCCTGAAAAATTATTTTTCCTGACTATAAAATCAATGTTCCTTTTCTTGCTCAGAGTGGACAAAGAAAATAAAGTTATGAGCTCCTTCTGTACCCAGCACGCTGTCAATAGTATTTCTCTAAATGTTCTTAAGCAAATTGAGAAAGTGCAATTTTAATTGAACTCTACTGTATACATTTTCACTGTCATTTTACAATAAGTAAAAAATAAGATTAATCATTATTCATGTGTACTTCCACAATTATAGTCCGCTAAGAAATACTTTGAAGTGAAATAGGAATTACGGCAAGCAAAATTAGACAGAATCAGGTCCTGAAACTGGAAGTATATAATAACTGAAAAAATTAGGTTTCATATCATTTTGTGACACAGACAAAACAAACGGCTCAATGATATTTAAGCTTGATGGATGTAGAGGTTATGTATGGTGACATGCATGTTGCATCAAATCTAAACATTTACAAAGGTTTTCAAGGGCTCTTGTCCAATTGAAAATGTATTCCATACACCTAAATCACTTACTTATATGTATTCAGAAAAAGTCCCAGTTTAGGGGTAGAACTTAGTTCCAAAAAGCTGGTCTGGTATAACATACTAAAACTCTGATGTGGATATATAAAGAGTAACTGCCTTGTTCTAGATTAAACAGCTTTAAAAATGAAATTACAGTGTCTGCACATGGAAGATGTGTGCAGATGTCTACAAGAAATGTTTTTGAAGTAATTTGCTAGTGAGAATCAAAAACATTCTGGGAACTAGTGGGAAGTAGGACTGTACTTAGCAATGAGTAATGTATTTAGTTAACTCGATTATGGCCTATCTAATTTCAAAATATAGATTGATGTCTTCATGAGGTAAATGTCTTCCTCAGAGCATCCACAATTAATTTTGTTCACTGAGCTGAAATTCCCAGTCTTAATTGCCCTGCTTGTTGGATGCCTATTTGCAGCTGGTGGTGTTATTGCTAAATCTATATCCATCTGTTTTATTAAGCCCATTTCTTTTTTCCATAATGACTGTTTGCTGTGCTAGTTCTCCAGGTCACAATCAGCACATGTTTTCAAGTGATGGCATTTCAAGAGTCAAAGGACTTATTTGCCCATAAGATAAATTGTGAGGAAAAATTTCTGAAATATGATGATAATTCTTGTGGTCCCAGACCTTACGCAGCAAGTTCTGAACCACATCTTGCCCACAGAACACTGATTCCTCCATGAGCTGCACAGATTGCTTTGCCATCAGTATATCTAGGCTCAAGATCTGTCTCAAACTTATCTTCATTTTTCATAAATGGTTCTATTGCTTTTAGCAAGGGAGTGGCACAATTACAAGTTAATAAGTCTTTTAAGTGTTTATCTGGTGGCTTAGATCTGAAAAAATAACAGTAATATAAATCATTGCCCAGAGCTATATGCTTCCTGTGGAAGAAAAAAAAAAAGTTACCACATTCTGCAGTTCCTGAAAAATGACAAGCTGTTTTGTGGACAATGTTTGCACCATCATATGAAAATAGATAAATAAATGTGAGTACACAGGCACAAGCAATATAATTTTAGATTGAATTTTCTTTCCTTAAAACCAGACTAAGCTTCTTCATTAAACTTCTGTAATTGCAGTATGACCATCTCTGTAACTTTGATGTTAATTCTTCAGTTTACTGAGCTGCAGGTTACCTGTCACAAGATTTCCCAATTCAATGATAGATTTCAGTATTTTTCAGAGAATGCAATCAGAAATGTTCTGATCCAGAAACATCTACTTCATGTTGATTGCACTTCGATCTCTCTCTTATATTAATTTGCAGAACCCTAATAAATCACCTGTACTAGTCAATTTTGTTTTGCAACAATAGTGCCTAAGATTTTAATTGGGTTTTGACAAAACTAGATTTTTTTTTTTTTTTTTTGCATTGGAAAACTATATCAAGCCTTCTGATCTCCTTTTGGAGTATTAGTCACTACATTATACTTGCTCGTAGATAAGATAAGTCTTATCTGTTCCTTTTCCAGAGTACAGTTGTGAAAAATCACTACCTTCTATATTACAGTGTGCCTAAAGACAGACAAAAAAATGCAAATACAGGGCAATAAATTCTGTTTACATTGTACCTTGCCTTGTGAAAATGCAGCTTGATTTCTTTTTTTTCTCCTTCAAAAGGAAAATGCCTCCCAGTTTACCAAATTGTATGTTTTCATAGCTTCAAGAAAGAACAGAGTAGGAATTTAAAACCATGTACTTGATGATATTTCATTAATTAATCAATCAGGTAAGGTTAATACATGAATTAAGGTAATGTTTGATAGTAATGTATGTATTAGTACATTACAATTAGAATTTGTGTAAAACAACAGGTCAAGCAAATGGTGGAAGATTGTATCCTAACTCAAAGAACATTATCTTATGTTCAATAGAGGAAGTAAATTATTATTACAAAAAGGGATTTTTCCAGATTAAAGAAGATCGGGAAAAAAAAAGTTTGAAAAATGAGAATTATTGTAAGACTGTTTTTCTTCTGATAGATATGCAGAAATAGATTTTCTGTTGAAGTATCACTCTTGATCCAGAAAAGGGAGGAGTAAAGAAGGATGTGTTCATCTTAGAATTGTGTTAATACTTAGAATTGATCTTAACATCAGCTCCAAATTCTTCCACAATGGCCATGAATACTGGCTTAATCTGTCCCTTGGCCACCGATCAACCTAGTTACAGAGGCAATCAGAGGTCAGCTTCCCACCTCTGCATATCATACCCCACTGCCCTCCAGTATCCTGGAAAGCCAGGATACAACTCCCTTCTCACTACAGCTTGGCCTCTGTGCTGCCTCTCAGAGAGTGGTGGAAGCAGTCAATCTTGAGAGGATGCTTTTGAAAATCTGTTGGATAAGATTAGCAGATGTCAGACTCAAAAGTGATAGACAGCCAGGGAAAGTGGTATGTACCTAATATGTCCATTAATGTTAAGGGACATAGCTATTTTAATTTTTTTTAGCATCAGTCAGTTCTTAAATTGTCAAGTACTGACTGCATAATCCTGAGTTAATGTTCAGCTGAATGGGAATTAAACTACACCAGTTCTGTAATTCAGTATTCATCAACAAGATTTAGTCATGCAATTCAGGATGTTTACCATCTGAAGAACTCTGCATAGATAACCTGGAAAAGAGACCATGTAATTGCACAGGAGACAAATCGTTTCCACATCCAGTAAGTTTTCCTAGCTTGTAATAATATCAACACATAATTAAAGTGAGCATTAGTCAGGGAAGAAATTGTGTGACCTAATGAGCTTTTTTTTTTTTTTTTTTTTTTTTTTTTTTTTTAAATCCTTGACCGCTATCGCCCTGAATCATAATATTTAATCTGAATTTTCCAAATGATTTTCTTTCCTTTTTCCTCCTCACCCTTCCCCCTTTTATTTTTCCCTAGTAATTATGTTGGCTGTATTCCTAATAGCAAAGCAATTTACTACTAAGGAACTAATTTACACAGTGACTTCATTTTACAAAAAGACAAATCTGTGGTCACTTTTTCATTTTCTCTAGCAACTGTTGTGATGGCTCAGGATGCCATACTATGAACAAGAAGTTATGAGCACTTCTTAAATTTAATACCTTTCTTTGTAAAAATGTTCCTCATTACATTGGACCTGACTCACAAGTCTTTCATTAATGGCCCATTTGAGTCATTAAACAGAACTAAAGTTTTCCTATTGTGCTTAGAAATGAATAATTCATATCCTGTACTAGAATAAACTAGGATGATGATTAGCAGGGAAGAAGAAATACAGCATTGTTTTATATGTTTTACCCTTTACTGGTTACAGGATTTTCTTCTTTATTTTTGGAAACTAGCGTGGAATTTGTTTAAAATATATTATGCAGATGTATGTGTAAATACATGAATGGATCAAAATAAAAAGCTTTTCTATGTGCTTGTGTGAGTTTTCCTCTACACCCCTGCATCTTCACCTTGTTTCAGCCAGTTCAGTCATGCCACAAACTGTTTCTGTCAAAAGAAGGGGTTTGCAACTGAAGGAACAGAAGTATTTTACTTGTATCTGCTGTGTTTCACAGAGGAGCACTCCCAGTGCATGTAACAGAGGGATACAGGCCCATACTTGGCTAAAAGATGTGGTGTAGCCATGCCGAAGAGGATAGGGCACAACCTGAAGGTCAGTCACCTTCTTATGAATTTACTCCCTGTAACACAAGACTTTCAAAGAGAGTTGCAAGAGACATGACTAAACACTGACATGTTTTTTCCGTATCTACTTTTGAGCCAGAAGAGTGGTGCTCAGTTCCTGTACTGTATCAGTGTAACAAATTTAGGTAACAAAGCCTTTCTCTCCTTCACCCTACTGCTCCTTATTTTTTAATTTGGAATATTGCAGTTGTGAAAGTAACTCTGATGAAGTCTGTGGCTAGACAGGAGGAAGAGTTTGAAAAACGTTAGCACGTGAAACAATCAGCTTAGCTTGGACCAAACTAAACAAGACAGAGTGGGAGCATCCACATAAGAACTGCATACCGTTGACAAAATAATATTTTCTGAACCAAGAAGTTGACAACATTCCTTCCATTATGAGATGAGAAATACTACCTTCTGCCATCTGAAATAATAAAACTCATATACATGCACGTATATTTATTTATATACACACACGCAGTAGTAGCTATGTATTCTACCTTTCTTTTATCCTCAGTGTGTCTACCTCCTTCATTTAGAAAAATAATGCCTCTGTGAACAGTTTACTAATCTCATAATAAAAAGAATCATCAAGTAAGAGTCATGCATCATGCTGAACTTGATTTCTTATTGTAGCAGAAATTATTCTCCTCCAGAACTTCTTCTAAATATGGTATTTTACCACAGTAACGAGCAAGTAAGAGATGCTAAAAACCATTCTTTGTCATCATTGTAGGTCTCTCCAACTGCCACTTGACAACTCAATGATTTAGGTGCAATAAATAATGTTTAGAGATTTTTTTCTATTAATGGCAATATTTGATAGCCTAATCTGTTTTGATTGCAACTCAGTTGCATTTTTACTAGCTATGCATATTTCATATGAATCCTGTTTGTCATCCATCTACAATAGAAACAGAAGAGGTGTTGCAGAGGGAACATATTTCTGTATTTCACAATAGTTATTTAGCACAGAGAGCGTCTAGCTGTCTCTATAGATTCAACAGATAAATGAAGTTATCATCAGTGAAAGTGAAAAAATTACGTCTTCCTAGCATATCGTCAATCTTTGTTTCCTCTTAGTCTTACTTACAAACAAAACAGAGTCCTCCCAGGCTTTTAACTGAAAGCTAAAGTTAAAAAGACATTTCTAGATATTTATCTTAATATCACAGTCTGAAGATCTTGAAGGAAAATTAATGTATGTAGAAGAAAGTAAGTTTTATATCAAAATACTGACATGGCAGATGTATATCTGCAGAGGGATCCACAGCACACAAACACAACAGAAAACATTTTCCTGTCTTCTAAGAAAGAATATGCTTTATAATTTAGTACTAGGTTTGATAAAGTCTTATTTATCCAATCTGAGCTACTATAACAGACAGCTTGCATGTGGACATCTGATACATTCTCCTATCGTCTTCCTGAGGAGAGTGGCTTAGCTTAAGCAATAGTTACTACCACAAGTATTCATTTGTACAGAGGAGTGCTTCTGTCAGAAAGAATTCCATAAAATGGTACTTGAGACTGAATTATTTTTTTTCCACTAATGTGTACTTCTTAAAATTGGTTAGAAAAGTACTAAGTTGAGAAAATTAGCATAACTGATGATAATGCTGTGATACCTAAAACAAAAATAACCTCCACTAAAAGTGGAAGTCTTCCTCAAACCTTCCACTAATAAGAAATGGTGTGGAAAATCCCATTTTCTTATCTAAACAATGATGGGTGTTTTTTTTTTGTTTTTTTTTTGTTTGTTTGTTTTTGTTGTTTTGTTTTGTTTTTTCCTGCCTTGAAAGGGCATTCTAATACATAAATATGAATTGAATGCTTGAGTATTGTAGCTGGGAAACAAGAATCACTTTTTTGTGTGTTGAAACTGCAGGTGTAAAAAGATGTTAAAAAGTGTCTTGTTTGTGTTCAGCCAACAAAATGTTTTTTTTTTTTTTCCAGGATAGATGCTATTAATGGCTTAAGAAATTAGACCAGAGAATGTATGCAGAAAATACTTAGATCTGGTAGAGCCAAAACCACCATTAGTAGAACAATATAAAACCATATAAGTAAGCTATTTCAAACCTTAGAAATATATGTAATATTTTAAATACTAACCAAAAATGTAAATGCAGGCATATAGGCCCAAGACTTAGACTTGCAAAATTGGTTACAGTGAAAAAAAAAGAATGCAGTATGTGTATATATATATATATATATACACACACACACACACATGTACATATATATATATATATGGATGTATATATATGTATACATATAGGTATATATATGTGTGTATATATGTGTATATATATACACATATATATGTATGTGTGCATATATATATATATACATATGTATATATATATTTGAAACTACCTTTGATGTATTCATGGCAGTGTATTTCAGTGAATGAACAAAAATTATAATGTATAATCATGAAAGTCATTTTTTTCATCCCACTATATCATTTTATGAGGAACCAAGTACACTAAATTATATACCTTTCGCCATTAAGTAATATATTTTAGAAATATACCTGTAATAGTGTAGAAAAAGTAGAAGGCTATTTGGGAATGACATTATAGCAAAGAACCCCTCTGTGGCTGATGATTTTCTGCTGTCATAGCTGATTTCTAGACAAAGGGCAGCGACATTGGATTATTGACTGTCTGTATTTCAGTTTTCTACACTTTCCTGAAGTGTACTGCCAGACACCCTACAACAACATACCTACATCGTGGTTTCTGTCTTCCTCCATTTCTATGTACATAATTCTGAGGAGGATCCTCAGAGGGGGGAAAGGCATGAAGGTACATTGTTCTCAACAGTACCAGCATCATTTTGCAGGACTGATTAGCATGCTGTAGGAAGGATACATGTGCAAGATCTACCTGGTAAATACATATAGCTTTTCTACATAGGAAAACAATCTTTTTGTAATCCCTACAGTATTCGTTGCTATCATACAACCCATCCTACAAATCTGCATAACAGCATTATGCCAATCTAACAGTGTAGTACTGAGCTCCTGTCTGGTCCACCTGGTTTACCCATAGTGACGTAGGCACGAGGGAGAGCTCCTTTCTCCCCTCTCCCAACCTCTGCAGATCCAGCAGATCTCCACCTTAAGTTAGTATGCAGAGGGACATCTTGTCTGTCTGCATTCCCACAGGAAAGTAAGCACCAGGGCTCAATGGAAACATCTAGGTGAGAAAACCTGAAATCCTCCCTCTAATTTTTGTAAATTTTGTTAAAGTTGTCCCCTGTAGGTCTGACTGCTACCTTCTGTCTGAAGGTTTTGGAAAGAAATGCACAACTGAGATAGTACCATCGCACAGGAAATAGATTAATGACAACTAAAAGGGACACTAGAGAGAAGTGGAATAACAACTGGGTATTTGAGATGTAATGACTTGGGAAACAACAGGCACTACTAATTACATCAGACCTCTAAGTACTGGCTAACTGCTCAAGGGAAAAGGAATTTCCCTGAAGCTGCTCAGCAGTAAATTGTACAAGAACTAGCATCAGCCTAAAATTAATGAAGTGTAGCTCTGCAGGGAAACAAAAGCTGTAAGACAAAATAAAACAAAACAAAAACATAGATGCTCATGTTTTAAAACCTTGGAAAAGCTCATTCAGTCTGTTAGCATTGTGGAGCTGATGCTGACAGAGTCAAAGTTCAGTGCATAGCACAGCTCAGTCACGGCAGTCATCTTTACAGAACAGATGGTAGAAAGTAGAAAGAGTGCCATTTCTTTCTTGTGCCATAGCTCAAAGAGTAGAGCAGCTTAGCAGACCTTCTCCTATTCTGCAAGTGAAGGTCTCGGTTCCTTCTGGGCTTTTCTGCCTGTCCTATAGTGCATATCTGACCAGAAAGAAAGCATAGATAGCCAAAGTCTTCTAGCACTGTAAAACTGAATTTCAACGTGGCAGGAATAAATGAGTTTTCTGTCTGCGACATGCATAACTGCAAGTAACTACACACCTTTACTGCCTCTTCAGCATCTGGAAATCATAGGGCATGTACAACTTACCAGCTGTACATGCACAGCAAAAATAAAACACAATCAGAAGTTCAGCTGAAGTACTGTCACTGTAGATACCACTAAGAGTCATCAATATTTGCTGAATGTTTCTGTAGACTGAACAGTGGATGTGAGCGCAGTGAGGTGGTGGGTGCTGCATTTTAGCAATGAAAGACAAGCCTCATTCCAGACGGCCATGCAGACTTTTTTTTTTTTTTTTTTTTTGTAAACGAGTGCAGCGTTGCAATCTTTTAATCATCACTAGTAAAAATATATAGCTAATGGTGTGGTTATGTTGAAAAACTGATGAGTTTCACAGTTAGCATCTCAGAAAAGATTCATACAAACACATTCACACACAGACTATAAACATAGTCCTCAGACTGCGCTTTATAACGGTTTCTTGCTTTTGACAGTGCTTTGGAGAAGAGTAGTTGTGGAATGCATAACTTGCCATAACAGGCAACAAGAACAAATATGATGGTGCTGAGAAACTGAGAGAAATTTTTTATTAGTTTCTAGAGTTAACTGCGCTCCAAGAACACTGAATACCAAGCATGGTCTCACCGAGAGTCTTTCAGGGAAAAATAAATTCTGAAAGGAATTGTTGTAATTTGTGGAAGCAGACCTTTTCAGTCACCTTCCTAACATTAAGTGCACAGTCTATTGGTATAAAAATTATTATGTAAAATATGAAAAAACTATAAAAACAAAAGTTTACAGAAGAAAGCATCAGATACTTAGCGATTCACAGTGCTCTGAAATTGTTCACCCCTTCCCTAGACAGACAAATTCAGCTTCAAACATGTATTGGAAATAAATTTAATGGAATATATCAAGGAGTACAAAAACCAAAAACAAACAAACAAACAAACAACAGAAAAACATTAATGAAGAAACAAAAGCCAATAAATACTGACAGATTGTGGGAGGCCAGAGAATAAAACAAATTCAGAAAAACTCAGGATAGTTTCGTGCTCTGAAATGTGTAATAATAACGTACCGAGATCCTGCTCTTCTAATATCTTAAAAGATCAGAAATGATGGCAAAAAATGGTATAAAAATAACAACATTACAGATCAGAATCTTACTCTGTCTGTAGTTCAAAAGACAAATCTGTTTCTCGTGTCTTTTCTCTCTTTTCTCATCATTAAGATCATTTTTGGTCCTTATCTCTCTTATATTTAAGATGAAGAAGGAATACAGTTTCCACAGCAGTCAGAAAGCTGGATGTTTTCTTGTTGAGAAGTAATCCTAGGATATGCTTTTTATGCTGATAAGCCTCAGTTTGTTTGACATTGTTACTGTTTGTCACAAACAGTTATTACACCAGTCAGTCTCTCAGCAATCCAGAAAGCAGTATCTGAAATGATGGAGGACTTGGAACCAGACACCTAAAACTGCTTTTGCCTGCAGCCCAAAGCTTAGAAGAAAAGGTAAATCATTGCTGCAGGATGATGAGAGTAAGCTCTGCAGCTAGATGACTGGATCTCTCTTTCATTTGTTCCATATTGAATGGGATAAATTTTCTGATCAATGCTGACCAAGAGAGAGCATATTCCAGTAAATATATATATAAATGCCAAGAATTCAGAGACCTTAATTCTGGAGAACAAGAAATGAAGACGCCATTAACAAAATAATACAATAAATGAAAAACAAAAAAAAAAAAAAACACAAACAAGCCTTTGAAGTAAACAGTCTCTAACCACTGTGAATTTCACAAATGTAGGAGATGATGCCTAGAACTGATGGATTTTTTATACATGATGTCTATTACTTAGTTATAAATGAATAACAAAGTACTCATGCCAGAAGAGATCAAGCAGACTTGAAAAAGCAGAGAAGTTCTGAGAAAGCTAGGCAACCATTTTCAGAAATGTTTGCTTCTGTAAAGATATCAGCAGAAGCAACATATCTTCACAGAGACACTGAACACTCCTCCTTCTTGCTGCTGTTTCCTCAACAGACCATTAATAAGTTTTTGCAGTCACTGACAGCGTGATTTATCTATAGATTAAGTGGTCAGAATTGCTTGTTCATGAATTATATTCAAATTCACAGAAAATAAGTGTAAAAACAGTTATCCTCAAGACTTGAATCTGCACAAAATTGTTATCTGTCATACCTGAGTAGGCTAAGATGATTTCTTTAGCTATGCTTTGGAAGGGGTTGAAGGTGAGAGGGAAAGTACAGGTACCACAGGAACCTTAAACAGTTCTAATGGGAAATGCAGTCAGTAAAAACACAGGAGAAAAGACTCTGGAATAGCCAGTTGTCTCAGACAAACACTGGAGAGCCATATGCTCATGTTCTGTCACAGGTACTGCCTAGGCTACCATTTTCTCTGGAGTAATCCTGGCTCAAATGCCATAGTTTTTTTTGTTGTTGTTGTTGTTGTTTTTGGACCAGTTACATTCTGTATTAGTGTAAATGTCTTTTGAAGCAGGAACTTGAAATTAATTCTACTAATTCAGTAAACACACAGCATAATTTTAATTTCTTCACAATAAAGGTGATGGAGCACTGGAACAGGCTGCCCAGAGAGGTTGTGGAAGATTCCTCTGGAAACCTTCAAGACTCACCTAGATGCCTACCTGTGCAATCAGGTTTGGGAAGCCTGCTTTGGCAGGGGGATTGGACTAAATGATCTCTAGAGGTCCCTTCCAAGCCCTACAGTTCTGTGATAATATTGAGCCTCTTTTCTTTTTCAATTGGTAGAGCTTGTGTCATTATTAACCATTAAACAAAATGACTGCAGAAGAACATCCCATAATTTTCATTACTTTTCATCTGGAATAAACAATTCTAAATTTCAAATATTTAGAGAATTGAGGAATTTCCTTCCTATTATATATAAATATAAAGATATATTTCAGAAATGATACAAGAAATCTTCATACACGTAGCAAAAGAGAGTGGAAAGGATATTGTATCTTGATTGGGAGTTTGTACAGTTTTATATCTTTGCTGCAAAGTGCAGGAGCTGCTGATAAAGAGTTGGAGTAAAAGACAGTCGCTGTCACTGACAGAAGGATAATGCTCCTTGATCCCAGGAATTTCACTCTCCCTCTATATCTTGTTGGCTACAGTAGCTATAGCTGCAGGATCATGCAACTTTTTTGCAGTACCTAACTTCATATTATTCTTAGTCACAAGGAGTACCATATTCTGTTTTTGAGTATTTTAATATCTTCCCAGGCTCCCTCTACCAGCACTTATTTTAGGCGTCACCTGACCAATCAACTATATTAAATCAGTACAAGGTTTTCTTATTGCCCTCAAAAAACTAATCACTAAAATCTATATTTTTGTGTGTGTCAAAGGCCGTAATTTCTATTACCACAGTCATTTTCCAGGGCCACTGCTGCATAAAGGCATGGTGTGGCAGCAGCTGGAATGAAAACCTTAAAGCACTGTGCTCTAAAGAAACCGCTGTGAGAGGTTCAGTTTGGCACAGACAGCAAGTGTTGCACCTCTGGATCATTCCCTTCTTTCAAAGGAATTCAAATCTGTCACTGACACTGTGGGAGTCTTTATAGGTATTGAACTGGCTAATTATATTGCTTGGGTTTTCAGAACAGCCAAAGTCAGGTACCCTGGGGAAAATAAATGCTGCAAATGAAAGCTCCCTCCTACACCAGGCACCCCGTATGTACAGACTCATGATTTATTTCCACTGCTATATGTGTTACTGAGAATTCTGAATACACCACTCTGAGTACCGGGATGTACTTACTATATTCCCTGTAATACTGGAAGACACAAGCTAAGTTATTGGTTAAAATGTTTTGATTCTGTAAGAGGAAGAAGTATCTGACCATTTTGCTTTCAACTACTGTGTCATTTAATTACCTGGAGGCAACCCATTTTCAGACAGACAAACAAATAAAACAAGATTTGTGCTTTAGCAGCAAAACAGTACACTGACTCATATGAAATGGAGGCACTTGTGCTCATGGCAGCTTTGCTTTATACTTTAGAAGTCAAAAGAATACTAAATTTAAGTTACTTCTACTTAAAAATCAATGTGACTCGAAATATTAATTCCCTAATTTAAGAGTTGGATCCAAAATGGGATTTTCTCCACTACAACTAATCATGTTTGAGTTAGGTTCTAATTTAGTTGCTTTGAAAAAAAATGGTTGTTCTTTTTTTCATTTAGCTGTTTATTCTACTTTTCATACTTTTCCCTGTCTCCTGTTTCTTGTTCGTCACAGAAAAAAAACAGTGAGAATGAAGTCTGTACATCCTATTCATGAGGAATGGTAAAAATCTTACAGTTTTATGTGAGATTTTGTTCTTGTCATAAAATAAAAGAGCCTGTTGCTTATATATATATATATATATAAATGCCATTTTACAATACAATTTAATATTAGAGACCTTAACAGGGATTTACATGTTTAACATAATACTGCTTAAAAAGCATCTGTTATGTCAACAGATGGAAACACTGAAGTACTAATAAATTACTTTAACGAATATGGTTCATTACCACCAACACTTCTCGTGATAATGTGAGAAAATAATGAGTTTTCCTAATACATAGTCACAACAGTTATTTTCAAATGCCAGTAAAAGTGGCTGAGGTATCCAAAAAGAGTATCACTTGGTTAGTAATTCTAAAACATTACACGTTTGTTCAAAGCAATCCCTCTCTTTACAGTTGGAGGCATGGGTGGCAAGGCCCCAGCTTTCCTTGAAGGTGATGGAGGAGTGACTAGGGCCAGCACTGCAGTGGCTTGCTCTGTGCCAGGCTGCAGCCTAGGAGGGCTCTGAATTCAGAAGTGTATCAGGATGGTACAGAAGGGCTATAGTCCTTTCTTGTTTTCAGGAAGGCAGCTAGAGCACTGACAGGAAAAGATCAGGGCACAATGTTTCCTTCCATCTGCTGCTGATTAATGCAATTCAAGGTCATGAGAACTTCTAGCTAAGAATTTCTTGAATTTTTTTTTTTTTTAAACAACTGTATCACTCAATTAGGTTAATGTAACTACAAAATTTAATTGGATTAAGTAACTACATAAATCACGAAGTACACACTTCACAGAAGTTAACTGCAGTACATTGATTCTCACAGATAAAATGGGTTTCTCAAGTTCAGATATCATCTGCACTCTTTAAAATTATCTCCTGTACAAATTGCTACCATTCTCTTATTATGATTCTAATTACATTCATTGAAGAGGCAAGTGATGGAAAGAGCCAATCATCATCTTTCATGTTAATTCTAGTACTCAAACAATCCCATGTGTTGGGTTTTCACAGAGGTCACCCTGAAGGTAATGCTTCTTTATCTCTATGGGAACTACAAGAGCAAAATAACTCTATAGAATAGAACAAATTCTCATCTAAAAAAATGCTAATTATCAACGTAGTCACTACTATTAGTTGTGTATTTTCACCAGCAATGAACAAGAGCCTGCATGCTGCACTGAAAAAACTGCACCAGTAGAGGTGACCCACTGTCAGTGTCACCACTGCTGAAATGCACCACCCACCACCTCACTTTGCTCATGTCTGCTTGGTCTCCAGAAACGTTCAGCAAACATCAATGAATGTCAACGTGTGCCTTTTTTTCCTTTTTATTTTCTCTCCACATAGAGGAATTCAATTCCACAACTTTTCATCACACACAATTCTGACAAAGAGTATCTGACATAGATTGCTCCTCTGCTGCCGTATGTCAAATGCCAACAATACATAATGGAATACTGGTGAGAAGTTTCAGCCTCTACTGTCACGTCACCAACATCTGCCTATGACATCGTGGGCCAACATAATAAAATAGCGGACAATACCATTGGTGCAGATTTCACAATTCCCATTTGGCTTCTCTTATTTATACCAGTTACCTCTTGCTTTGCCTTTCACCAATGAAAGACATGCTAGTGAGTCTGAGCATTTACACATGAGCTAGTAAACCCCTGGTTTATCAATAGGTACCCTCAGGGAAGTGCAGCATTGGGCACAAACTATGACTGCATACACAAGATTTCTGATTTCTCCCATTTTAAGGTTGGGACTTGAGGTTCTCAGTCTCCAACGTATTTCCATTTGTTTCAAAGCAAAATCTCTCTTAATGCAGAGAAAAAAATATCATGATGAATTTCTGATTGCTTTGTTTCTGGCTAGCCTGTAAAAGACCATAATATATAGCTCTTCCTTAATGACTACTGGGATTGTCTGATAAATATAATGGCTAAATTAAGAGTTTTCTCTGGCTCATTCTTGTGATTTTTTTCCAGAAATAAGCCACAGACAGTTTTAATTGGAAAGACAGAGACAAGAAAATAAGGCAAAAAAAAAAATATATATATATATATCTACATCTATATCTATACACACACACATACACATGAGAAACAAGAGGAAGCGTAGTAAAAATAAGTTTCTTGTGGGTGTAGGTTTATGCTAAAATACAATTATTTTTAATAGGATAAAAAAGTTACATAATAAAATAGATTCAGTCTACATATATCACGCTATTAAGTAGAGCAAAAGGACACTTAATATGAAATTAGCTCCAGAATTTGATAAATCAGCTAGCACTAGTTTAAACTCTGAGTTTATTTAATTGTAGAACATCTATAACCAGCGTTAGGAATTTAAAACTAGAGTGGTCAAATTGGAAAGGATTTCACACACACATACACGCCCTCTACTTGACTAGTAAACACAGGATCATGCGTGGGAAAAATTAATAAAAAGAAAACAACAAACAACCCTAATATTTAATGTTTACCTATAGTGATATTTGACATATGAAATGAGACAGGTTTCTAAGTGATGCATATTAAATTCATTTTTGAGTTAACTGTACAGTTACCCATGTTTCTAGATAAGTTTCACTATGTTGGAGGGCTGCTCCAAAAGTAATGTCTCAGAGTGCTGGATAATATTGGAGTGTCTCATCTGGAGATCTTTAAGGATTTTTAAGCCTCTTCATCTTGCCAAATGATGGTGCTTTCTCATGTGGGAAGAAAACTGCTTCTGATAGGTTCAGCGTTTTGGGAGTTAGGTAGGAGATTAAGAATCATCAACAAACAATAGTGCTTGTATGCCAAGTCCATTTAACTCACCCACCTCATCAACAATTTTACTAAAGCAGAATTCAAGTGTAAATGGAGTGGAAATTTCACTTATCTTCTAGAGTATGTTACTGAAGAAAATTGCTATCTGTTTAATAGATATTGCTAAACAGCACTCAGTTTGGTCTCTGGACTTTGGTTCAACAATTTATCCTCTAGGAATTAGAATCCTAATAAACTTATTTTACTTCATAACAGATCTAATAATCTCTGAGAGTAATTATCAGTGATTTATAACTAAGGTGTAAACATACAGTGTTATTAAATAACATATACTGGGTAAGTATTTGCTGTATCATAAGTTTCTTCTTTCCAAGAATGTTATTATTACTATTTTCACTATAAAAGCAATACTATTTCCAGATAGCATAACATCTTATATTCTTTGAATTTCTAGATGCTAAGATAATTGTGGGTTCTTCAGAGTCTCAAAGAAAAAAATCCTGATACTTTTTCCCAGGATGCCTTTTATATCTCTATATTGAAACACTATTTATATTATTTGGAATATTTCCTTTATTCTAAGATCTATTTCTCACCTTTGGATGGGAAAAGCCACAAGAACCACAGCTTATTTAAAAATCAGTCTGACTCCTCTACATGAAAAGAGCTAAGCCAGGAGAGAATAAACCTGCCGTGCTCTTTATTTCTCTCTTCCTGTGTTTTCATTTTCCCACCATTGGAAGTAAACTACTTCTTGTCAGCATGCTGCAAGAGCATTGAGCTGGGCAGTCACCTACACTTCCTTTCTTGCTTGCTTCCTGTGGGTGGATGTAAATGTCTATTTAGGGCAAGGTAGAACCACAAGTACTGGTATCATTGCAGTATTCAAAGTAATGAAGTAAGTGGCACATTAGTAGGATTTCACACAACAAAACCTAATAGAAAGCCTGTTAGTGAAGGTGCAAATGGGTAGGGTGCATTCTGCACAAAATCTCATGCAAGTAGTAGGGCAAGATGTTTAAATTTGACATGAATTTAAAATCTTAGCTGCACCAATTAGTTTGCACTAAGTCAAGTTTTGTTTGTTGCTTTTCTCCCTGTAATCACTTCTTGTGCATGACAATTCCTATCAGCCCGGCTGCTCTGACAGGGAAACGACAGCCCAGCAGTCAGGCAGCTGCCAGTAGTTGGCTGTCCTAGTGTACCTCTTGGCATCTTAGATTCATAGATACATTAGGTTGGAAAGGACCTACAGGATCATCTAGTCCAACCATCCTCCTACCACCACCCCTACCCACTAAGCTACTAAATCAAATCCCTAAGCACCTCATCTAAACGCTTCTTAAACAACCACCTTCCTAGGCAGGCCATTCCAGTGCCTGACCACTCTTTCAGAGAAAAAAATTTTTCCTCAAATCCAACCTAAATCTTACCCGCCGCAACCTGTGGCCATTCCCTCTTGTCCTGTCATTAGTTATCTGGGAGAAGAGGCCAGTCCCCTCCTCACCACAGCTCCCCTTCAGAAAGTGGTAGAGCTCGATAAGGGACTCAGAGCTACTCAGGTACTTGGTCCTGATGAGCTTTCAGGAACGTGTGCAGGAACGTGTGGAGTCCGAGCCTGACACACTCTATATGCTCTCTCTCCTACAAAATAGAGGCAACATAAAGTCTCTTCTAAAACACTGTTGCAAGAGATTATTTTTTCCAGCTTTGAAACTGTGTCTTGGAAGGAAGTAAGCGCCAGTTTATACCTAACACAGCTATTCTCTCCTCTGCTGAAGTCAGAGCTAAAGGGTTGGAAGCCTGCTTTTGGTGTGGTTTGGATGTCTGCCTAATGACCAAAACAGCAAGATTTGGCATTTCACTTTAAATTGTTTTTAAGTGGAAACAAAACAATCAACGTACATATGTTCAGTGTTTGATAGAAGTCATAGAATTAACCTCGCAGTCCGGATGCATGTATTCTGAGGGCGCAGTTTATCATTTCACTCCTTCTGAAGTATTTTCTCAGTGGACTGACAGCTCCATAGATTCAGTTAATGACAGAGACAAAAATTACTGTCGAACTAGACTGGATTTTAGACTCTGTTTCTGCAGTTTTCCTGACTGATGACATTTTCCTAATTTCTGAAAAGATATCATGAATCTAATTTATTTATTTATTTTAATTTCTTCTTGTTAAGGAAACCTTGGAAGTTTTCCTTAATGTGCCTGTTTAAGCAAAGCTGAAGGGAGTTACTCTATACATGCCCTCAACTCATAACTTGTCTTTCCTTCTCATGTACTTCAATTGCTCCTTACTCCAGATTTCCTGACCTTAAGTTGGCCTCTGGCTTTCCAAAATTTCAACCCAGCAGATGATCTGTATTGTTTATACCCTAATTCCTTAAGCATTCAATTAAATGCATTTGCACTGATGCAACAGGTAAAATTAATTTAAGTGAAATTAAGGATGCATCCCCTGAGTTTGACACAGATTTTTTTGTTTGTTTGTTTTCTTTTGTTTAACAGTTAGTGGCTTCCTAACAAAGCGTTAAGTAACAAAAAAATATTGACTTCTAAACACAAACTGATTTATATTCCTACATCATTCATATATTGGGTATAAGTTATCTCACAGGCCAAACATGTTTTGAAATACTTAATGTCTCTCTCATGGGTAAATGCTCAGCATACATGCATCCTAAATTCTATTACTGTTGTCTGTCCTTCCTTTTGTCAGTCTTATCAGCTTGTTAGCCAGTTTGCTTACTCCAAATGCCTGCATGTAACACCATAATCCCACTTCACAAAAATGAATAGCTGGTAAGCATACTTAGACATTCCACCTCAAATTTGATACAACCCTCACTACAATACAACATCTAGAAGTGGGATTTAATTAAGCCTGAATTTTAATTATAAAATTTAAGAGCTAATTTCAATACTAATGGCCTGGCAAGAATACAGAAGAATAAGAATACAAGATAGGAAGGTCCTAGCTGTTTTTCTTTCTTTAGGAAAATAAATATAGAAATCCTATAGAAGTAATCTTGCTCAAAAAGCAAACCAACTTCCTTCCACCTTGTTTGGTTTTATTAGTCTATCTCTACTTGGCAATAGATAAGCTTATTTAGGCCTTACTAAAGAGGCACTTCTTATGTACAACATCCCCCACATTTCAGCAGTGTGTCTGGACTTTACAAAGAATTGGGAAGGAAAAAAAAAAAAAAAAAAAAGGACTTATTGATTTTGCTTTCCCTGTGTTACTAGACATAGCAACCCCTGAACAACTACTCGAGAAATGTGAACCTGAATTCTTCAGTTTAGGTCCCTCTTTTTGAGGGTGTTTATATAAAACTTCATAACAGCTTATAGTAAAGGAATGGTGACCTGGAAACCATTCCTGTAAGATTTCCTGCTGCTTAATGTAGCTTAAGGTTATACTAGGCAATTGTTTAGCTGAAATTTAGATTTGCACTACCTTTTACTGGATGTTTGAAAGGCACCTCTGATTTACTTTTTGGATAACATACATTTTATATGCTCTTGAACAATTTTGTATCATCAAGTTCTCATCTAGTAATCTTGTGTAGTATGTATAAGCACTTGCAGAATAGTTCACACAAGCAAATAATACGTAACCATTGTTCGCATTGAAGTCAGTAAAGTTTTCAAGGTTTACAAACATTTTCTTGAAAACTGCTGTCTAAATATTTCTAAGAAAAGAATACCACCTCTTAAGTAGAAGACTTAAGAGTAAAAGAAGTGATTTCTTAAAAATGCATATAATATTTTGCTTGTCATAACCTAGCAGTTGTCCCAATAATAGCCCCTTGTATGAGAAAAATGCATAAAAATTACTTAAACCAGCACTCGAAACTTCTCTGTGATCTCTTAAATAAAAACAACACAGTCAGCACAACTCTAGCAGCAGGAGGAATCCAACAAACAAAACCCAGAAACCTGGCCATAAAATTGTTGGCAGAGCTGAAATTATGTATTACACATGGCTGTTCAGTGTATATTCAAATTATGAGTATTTGGGTCAGTAATGAAGTTTGAGAAAGCTGAAAAATAGCACAGAGACTACTTGAGCAGGGCTGTGAGGATAAAGCTTGAACGTTATGAAAAGAAAATGAAGAAAAACTGGTATTCTGATGAGAAAAAAATAATTTACGTTCTATTAACATACTACTAATAAGTACTTCACTGCTCTGTTAGAGGAATCAAGAATCAGTAAGGTGAAAAATATATTAGTCAGATATCTTGTCATCAAAGAAGGAGAAAAGAAAAAGATTACTTCAAATGACCTGATTTTTGGACCTGACCCCTCCCCTTAAGTGCCTTATAAAGTCCGAAGGGAGGGATTTAAATACAGTAGGAGTACATTTAACTTTCTACTTAGTCTTAACACTGAAACATGACACTACAATTAAAATAGAAGAACTGTCAGATCCTCAATCAAGAAGCAGAAACTTTTGTCTTAGAAGCTGGATTATACCATGAGAAAGGCGGCTGCTTGCTAAGTCTGACAGTAACCCAATCTTGAATCTGAATTCTGCAAAACTTGTTAAAAAACTAAAATAAAATCCTTCACCTTGATGCTTGCATCATATATACATGCATAGTAAGATTTGGTTATATTTGACACAACCTCATATAATTGCAGCATACAGCCAGCATACTTCTATAGCATGTCCATAGGACAGCTAAAACAGCAGAGACGCAAGCCATCCAAAGCAAGATCAACTTAAAATGACTTTCTAGTATTTGTTTATCCTTTTAAAGAGAGCCGATAGCAGATATAACTACTTTAAAGCAGTCTAGGACCACCCACAATTTAATAGAAATTGCAACCTGGTAATAAAGAAGAAATTGCTTACCCCTTTTTCTGAGGTCCAGGGCTTGTTAAATATTCCAAAGGAAGCAAACTGCAATTCTAAATCCTTCCCTTGTGGCACCCAGCTCTTCAATGAGCTTAAAGAAGGGATCAGTTCAACTCCACTCCCATCCAGTCACACAGGTGAATTGCTTCCACCTGTGCTCCCAGGGCTACCCCAGCTTCACCAGCTGCCCCATTACTGATTCAAGCCGTGACTTAACAAACCTATTCTCAAAAACTTTGAATTATTTCTGTAGCCTCTGGGGTAACTTATTCTGGTGTATTACTATCTTTATTGTTAAAAAAACGCTTTTCTGTCATCTAAATGAAATCTTTCTTGCTGCTATTTAAGCATGTTTCTTTTATGTACACAATAAAGAGCGAATTGATCCTTTCCTATCTTAAAAAAGCAGTTTTTTAAGCTTTGGAAAGATATTATTACTCGCTTCTGTAGCCTTATCTCCCTTAGATTTTAAATAAATGCAGCCAATTTGATTTTGTTGTTGTTGTTGATGTTTTTGAAAGCTCTGGAAATCTCTGGACAATGTCTAGCTGATCAACATCTTTCTTGAAGTATGGTATTCAAAAAATAGAACAATAAGCTTTAGATAAAAATATATTTTATATATAAATATATAATATTATTTATAGATATAATTTATTCATTCTTATCACACTTGATTCATATTTATGTTGTCACAATTTTTTTCCCAAGGACCTTTTCTGTAATGCTGCTACCAATGTAGACTTTTCTTATTTTGTATTTATGCTCCTGAGTTTTCACACCTAAATAGAAAACCTTTTTTTTTACTGGATTGCTTCTGGCATTTTCCAGGCTATTTCTCTTTGCAGTATCCAGTATCATAGCCAGCCTCTAATAGCATCATCTTGATCATATGTCCCTAACTTGCTGATGAAAATCTCCTTTGAAACAATATCACATTAAAATCTAGACATTTTATGCTGCTTCCCTACTCATGAATTCTGATTTACTTTCATAGCGAGAAAGATTTCTTTGGTAAGATTTTTGAATCCATACTGGCAGTTTATCATCTTCGTTTGTTCTAGGGACTCATTTGTTCCAAGCATTTATTCTAGGAAGTGAAATTCATGTTGTTAATTTACAATTAAGTTTTGCAGGTTATGCTTTTCTTTTTGTTCTGGAGAAGCATTATCCTGTTTCTTTTTTGAAAAGGACAAATCATCATGCCATTTCTCCATATTCTGAGCTCTTTAGAGTAACCCTAAAAGCAGATTGTTTTAGTGACAAATGATAAAGTTCATTGTATTGAAGGATTTCAAAATATATGACTTTTTAGTTGTTCATTAATCCTTCTGCTTTTCCTATTCCAGGCTAGAGTAATAAAACTTGCCTCAGTCACCTCATTGCAAATGCCATCCATTCTTTTAAGATGGTGTTTGAAGGAGTGCCACATATCTGTTGACCTTCTCAATTCCATTTCCCAATAAATTTCCCTCTCTATTTGACTGTAGCATAACATTTTTCTACAGCATATAATACATCATATATTTCTCATATATTTCCCAACAGCATTCCCTCCTATTGTTCATACTACCATTCTTATTGCTTTTATTACACCTTTTGCACTCTTTCTTAGCTTTATCTTGTATGACCTGAACTCCCTGATTTTGTCCTTATGTATTATTACTTCATTATTTTCCCCCGGAATTTGACCTAGTTTCATCTTTCTGTAAACTTCCCTCTTATTCCTGAACACCAAGAAGAACCCAGTGTGTATTCAGGATGATAGCTCCCACTTCAGTTCTATCCTTCCTGTTTACATTTATTTGTGTTTCTACTTCTTTGCTTACTTGGATCTTTACTGAGTTAAAAGCCAGTATTTTGAGATGTCACAGCTAACATATGTAAAAATGATTTATAAACAAATCTATAGCATGTTTTTGCACTTGTTGAATGGATAAATGGTTATAATAACCACAAAAAATCACACCATAAAAGCATAATTTCCAGTATTTTCTTACTGTATCAATCAGGATTCTTCAAATAAAAGATACAATTTTAATAGCATAGCTCAAATCATTGTTATCAGCAAAGTATATAAAAGCATGTGTACTATAAAAAAGTGTAAGCCCCATAATTACAACTTTACTATAGTAATCAGAAGTACTGTTCTCCTGAAAAAAAAATAAGAATAATAATTCATGGTATCATCTTGGAATGGAGTATGTATTGCTACTCTCCAGTAAATATTAAATATAATCTCTATTCAGAGGGAAGTATTCCACAACTATGAATAATATTACAGTATTTCCCCTGGTATGAACCAGCTGACTTTTAAGAAGGTGTTCTGACTCAATTATAAGAGCTGCAGCGCAATCAGCATATCATATATTTCAATAAATCCAAATGTGGAGTCCTTGAATAGATTCAGGTACCTCATTGGCAAAGCCCTGCACATAGGATTCTGAGGATAAGTTTATTAAATTTTAAATAATCTGTATTATAAGTGATGGGAATTGAGATTTAGTTACCCATTTCCAGAAAATGCTTTGGATATTGCTACAGCTAATGAAACACGTTTTTTTGTTTTGAAGTTAGACTCTTGGACCTCTTCGTGTAACTTTTTATTTACATGCTAAATGCAGTACCAGAAATAATATATAAATACTGCAAGTTCTTTAGATAAATATGGCTGCTTACTATATTGCATTATTAGCACTTAAAGGCTGCATAATCAGAATCTAAAGAAACTACATTAAAACAAGGAATATCTTAAAAAGATTTTTAGAAAGATCTCAACAATTATATTCTCAAAGTACTCTTGAAATGAACTAATATTTTTCACATTTTTTTCTGATTTCAAGTAGCTGTCTATATCCTTCTTGTTAATTCTGCTAATTTCAATTCTGTATACTACAATGTATTAGAAGTGTTGGCAAACCATAATCCTTACTTGCATCTCGTTGTACCTATTAAAAGTAATAAATAAGGTAATGAAACAAGCAATCACAAAGACTACAATTTAGCTGATCAACAGATGATATACTGAAGTTGCTGTGACAGGAGAGAATTAGTTCCAGCTGCATAGTTTAAAGAATTAGGGAGAGAAGTGTTACAAATTCCCACCCTTGTGGGTTTTTTGTTTGCTTGTTTGTTTGCCTGCCTTTAAACATTTAAAACTTCTGAAGGATTGTGGAAGCTGAGGCAGGTTTTAGGAGCAAAGCTTGCTTCAGGAGATCAGAAGCAGCTAGTTCCAGTTCTCCAAATATGGCACATACAGAGCCAGACCCAAGTTGGTGAGACTGAGGGTTCGTCTCCATTCAGATTAAAAAAACCTAAACCACTTTGGCTTAATGTACATCATAGAAACAAAGATACGCAACTGGAGGATCAGAGCTATTTGTAACATTCCTGTAAACAATGTGATACATATCAAGGGGGAAACTGGAAGCAAACCCCAGAGAATGAATGACTGCAGCTGCCAGAGAAAGTTTCAGTTACATCAAGATCAAACCCAGACCTTCAAAATACTGTAATGATAAAAATTAGTAAAAATATCTTTAAAAAGTAAAAACTGAGTTTAGGAATGCCCAGGCACAAACTGCTGCCACCACACTCAATCTACATCAGTAACTGCAGCACCAGCAGTTTATATCACAGGAAAAAATACATGGAAAAAGAAATTTTGTGTCCTTGTTTCAGAGAACGGATACAAATAGGAAAAAAATTCCTTCCAAGAAAGAAAGCTCACTGTTTGAGACACCCAAATGCTGCATTCAGAGGAGGGTGAATATAGGCCAGGAGCTTTCAAAACATGAAAAATCATTTGTCATTCATGAGGAAAATCAGTTCAAAAGGAATACATACTGAACTGTGTTTCAATATGCTAAAAAGAAAGGGCTGATTTTTAGGTTAGATGTCAGAGGATGTTAATTAAGCTGGTTACTGTGAAATAGGAAAAGGTCAAGGCAATACTTTCATTTAACTGTAATTCTCAGCATCTAAATTTCACATAAGAGAGATCAACACACCTTTCTATTACCTCTGGTTATTTGGCACTTGCCAACTGGGACACCCCCAAACAACCGCATCAGTACAAGTTCTGATTTGCTGTGTTCCTGACACACAGCAGCATGTAGCCACAGTCACTGGCTGAGAATACAGTATAGTTGAAGAATGCATTGCCCACGTCCCATGGAAAACCATGTCTTCTCCTATTGCATTTTCATTTGCCACTTTAATGTCTATCTTTTGAATAATTCCTCCAGCAAATGTCTGAAACAGACCAAGTACCTGGTGTATGTTTTTTGTTGGAAATGTTGTTTTACTAGAGATAACTACTCTTAGTTGGGGTTACATATTGCTTTTCTTGAAAAAGTGCTCATAAAAGATGTGAAAGTCCACCTAGATACTTCCCTTAGAACAGACACAAGTCTTATTTCTCTGTGCAGGGAAAGTATGCAAAAAAGATGCTCTTTACAGGGCAGAAAGAAATTAATTTCAATATTTAGAAAATATGACCATCTCTACCTTGTTATTAAAAAAACCAACCAACCAAAAATACTTCTTGCAGCTTGATAGGACTGAGATGCAAGTAAAAGGAAATACATTAGAATATTTTAGAAGAAAATGAAAGGTAGAGCTTACGCTGTGATAGTCTGTCACTGAGATGTCTAACAGAAGAAGGAAACAAGCTATTAAGATTAGTGTCTGGCAAGAAATTGGTGTCACTTGTATAAAATGTATGTTTGGATTGTGTTGGTACTTCTCCAGCCTAGCTGACAACACAATAGTTACTGAGCAAGATATGTTAGCTTTAAGGAAATTACTCTTCAGCAGGCACAGACATTCTGCCCAGATCAATTAATTGAAGTTCCAGTGAAGGTCTTTGACAAAGAAAAATGTATGATCAGATAATCGGTTAATACTCTTCATTTATTTGCTTACTGCAGGCACAAAAGAAAATGGAGGTATGAGCATGCTAGAGTAAGTAGGCATTTAGCCAAAATTTCCTGGTCAGTATTTTCTCCTTTGTGACTGTCTGGACACTGTTCCTTTACAGTAAGCAGTGGAAGAGGAATAACATCTGACAGCAATTGTATTCTGAATATTAAAATTTATTTTTTATAGAGTATGTTATATTTTTTAATCAGCTTGGTATTCTGAATGTGATAAAAGAAATCCAGTCAGTAGATTGCATACAGCATGCATAGTCAAACTGACTTTGAAAGAACTAAAGCAGCACTGGACACTCACAAAGAAAATTCATGCATTCTAAAAGGAGGAACTGATGGAGAATGGAGGAGTTTGTATGAAGAACTTCATCATTCTTGATAGAAAATTAAATCAAGCACACCAAGTGAACGACAGTAGGACCAGAAGGAACTTCTGGTTCATCACTCTTCTTTCACAATTGCTCTAACCTGGTTGAGGCCCAAGTCTTCTCCATAGTTACAGATATTACATGAACTCCCATCCTGCTTTTTCACTTATGTAATGAACTGTCTACAGAGGAAAGACTGTACAACTGACTTTCAAAAGGCAATATTCTCAGACCCAATGCTTAACACAGCTTCATTACTGAGAGATCTTTGTGAAAGTGTGATAAGCAGTGTTCTTAGTTTATAGAATGAGGAGGTATCACTATTTTAGTACATCTGCACAGTAATTGGGAAGTTAACAGCTATTTTAACAGCAGTAAGAGACAGAGTAAGACTGGACAAAATTTGTTTTGATAGATTTTGACTGAGAGTCACGCAAGACAAAAATGTAGCTATTGTGCTTCTGTACTTTAGTGTCAGAAATGGGAGAGGCTAGGTTGAGGCTGCATTTAGCACAGAAAACATGGAAGTGGTGCTGGAATACAAGAGCAGAGAAAAAGCTGGATGAAGCAGCAGAGATTTTAAAGACCCTTCTTTCAGTTTGACACAAAGGCTGGATTACAAGATTTTGATTTTAACAGTCAGAAAGTTGCACAATCCAAGACATGTTTATTTTATTCTGCCTGATCTTGGAACTGCTGTGATAAAAGAGTCACTGTACTTTCATCCCTGTAGGATTACCTTGCTGAAATGAAGCGTACATGAAGCTTCAATTTAAATCCTGGCAGAACCAAATATTGATTTTCTTGCTGAGTTTTCACATTTTTGAAGATTTTGAAAAGATCTTAAAAAATCTTTAAAAAGGCCAGAGCTTTGTTGTGAAATGATATTTCTGTGCATAGTACAGCTAGAGTCTGAAATATACACTATAGCATGCCAGGATAAAATTATTATTATTATTATTATTATTATTATTATTAATAATAATAATTATTAATTCTGACCTTTAAATAAAGTATACATCTGTAGGGAGTAATTTGTCTTGCATGACTTGCCTCATTTCTAGCACATTCCTAGGCTTAATCTTAAAAATACTGGAACACAGAATGTGAGTTGATTGATGGAGATGGACAGTGGACAGAAAAGGAAGCACAAAAATCAGTACGCACCTAGAAGGGGTTTTCATTTCTTCCACACCTGGAACGTGATTGGAAAACACAGCCTAGGAACTAGTATGTTCCAAGTTGAATTTATTCCTGCTAATTTGTCACAAGTACTTTAAAGAGAAATTGTTCATTATTTAATCAAGACCATTGCTATAAAAGTAGCTAACACATGAGTTAGTGTTACTGACAAAAAATATAGAAAATTATACAATCATTATACAACTTCTGCTTTCAAGCATGGAATGAGTTTTGATATCTAGTAAAACTGGCTTTTTCTAAGGCCAATCAAATAAGCAGTTGATTGCAGACAGGTGTTTGAGTTGGGAATCATTTGATGAGCCTCATAGCCTTCAAGGAGTTGTTTTCACCAAAATTGCTCTTATAAAATCAGAATGTCTCAGTGTCTTATCTTCAGCCTTCTACAATGGTGAAATCAGACACTTGTTATTTCATTGGACATTTGATCTGTCAGCCTCAATACTGTCCTGTTCAGATGAATAAAGGAGATGTTTGATTATATTATACGAGGAATTATCACTATGCGCAATACTTAATTCATGTAAAAATACTTTGACTATTGCTTGGTATGTTACTGTGTTACTGATCATGTAATTCATTCTGCTTTCAAATATTTAAACAATAAAGATTCAATTTCTTAATCCTTTAAACTCAAGGATTTTTTTTTAATTTTTTTTTTTGGAGGGGGCGGGGGTGGGAGGGGAAGGGATAATAGGTGCTGGGAGTACTCTGAATTACTCCCTGAAGTGAAAGCTACTGCCTCAATAGTGATTATAAACCAATAACCCAGTTTGTAACTAAATCACGACTTCTCTGTGTTTTAAGGAAGCTTGCTTCTTCTTTTCTTTCTTCAGCTGTCACAATTTCAACAGGAGAGATGTTGTCTAGCTGTATTTTTTTATTATTATTTTCTAGTGTTCAGAGTACATCAACAAAAGTGTCATGTTTTCCCAATTCTGTAACCACTAGATTACTGTATTTGAGATACAAATTACCACTTTCTCATTGTCACATATAAACATTTCAGACCAATAATAGGAACCTCTGACAGTGATTCCGTGAAGGCAACATCCTGAATAATGCATCAGATAGTGGGTATATTATCCACATAAGAGCAAATACACTCATCACTTTCTGTGTCTCACAATAGAAAGACAAAAGGGATCTGGAGTCCATTCTGGGGTGCTCTACTCCTCCTGGGGTCTGAGCCCTAACCATGTCCTCTTTGCCAGCAGCAGTCCAGAGATGTTCTGATCCCACTCAGCACGGCTGCTCCTGAAAGTTACCACCTGCAGCTCCTCCCTCTCCTCAAAGAACAGAAATTCCACTTAGAGTGGCAAGCAGTTAATCACCTGCATTACTTTTAAACTCAGACACACACCAAATGTCTCTGTCTCCTGTAAAAATACTACCTGCTTGTGCTTACTTTGTATTTTGGATGTGCTTGAAATCTAGACAACATAATCTTATGACCAAGTCTTTCATCGCATTCATCCTCCACATCTACACCAGCAGCAGATTCCTTCACAGGCCTGGCATACCACTTGCCATTAGGCCCGAGGTCATAGCTGGAAAGCTTTTGACATAGAAGCATTATATGGCCTTTGAAAGAACTCATGAGATTAGGCATGCACCTAAGCCCCCAAACTCTCTCACACTTTAGTACAGAAATAGCATGAAAAATATGTCAGTTCCTCCTACAAAGTGACAAAGACCCTTGTGAAATATTCACATTCAATAACATATTTTTTTAAATATATGTATATTTCAGTTATAAAAATTGAGATCTGTTAATGAACGTTCACTTCTGCTGTTATCACCTCTACTGAAATATCAAATATTTTAGTAGATGTTCTCAAATTGAGTATCAAGAAAGAGGGTGCTTAACTAGTCTTATTGCCTACAGCTACATCATACAATATTCACATATGTCAGTAAATAATATGTGGATGATTATGTTTTCAGTCACGTCTATCTGATAAGCAGATACTCATTGTAACTCATTATCTTCAGGAACAATCTACAAGAAGATTAGTTGATTTTCCAGAGATGAAGAAGGAATGAAAATGCTTTTGCCAAGAAAAACTTTGTGTCTTAAAAACTTGGTGTAACAAAGGTGGCTATACTATTGCTATTCTTAGGGAACTTTACAGCCTTTAAAATTGGGGAAGTACTTCTAGTTAAAATTCTGAATTTCCCTTTCATTTATAAACAGTTCTAAATAAGATGAGCCTTTCAAGTCATTATATGCTTACTATGGAAACACAAAGGAATTGGAAAGCCAACAGTTTTGTGAAGAGTAATGAACACTGCGGAAATGAAAAGATTTGCCTTGATCGTTTTCCTTTCACCAATCAGGAAAAAGAAAAAAAAGAAAAAAAGAAAAAAAAGGAGAGAGAACTTGCTTTAAGAAAAATCTTGGTTTAAGGCATGTTTTGATCAGAAATGATATATTTGCATATTTTACTAAGGCAATAAATATCTGTTCTGAGTAGAAAACTTACTTATTTTTCAAGCAGATGTTTTGCTTTCTTTATTTCTCATTTAAAAAGCACCTACTTCCCATTAAAGGCACAGTTTAGAAAGAACACAGTCAGCAGCATATTTGCAATGCACTGCTAAAATTCTGAAGTTCTTTATGCACCACAGAAAGGCCTTCTGTCAGACAGAAAGCCATTACAAATCAACCAAGCCTCTGCTTAATAGCAAGAAGTCCTTACCAGAGAGATAGAGCACTGTAGGGCTAAAGTAGAGTTTTGATGTAGCCTTGGAACCTCATCTGTCATGAGTTAAACTCTAACAGAAGTAGAGCGAATAGTCTTCAACAGTACTCACTTATGCTGAGATATCCATAGATTTGGACACAAGTCGAGTACTTCAGGAGTTTTCTTGTAATTAGAAGAGAAACCTTATTAGTTAACTAACTATTCACACTGTTAATTTTTCAGATGAAGTGCTCCCAGCTTAAATATTAGGCTCAGACATCAGCATAGGGTGATCATCCGATTTATCTATATGGGTAAAGAAACAGAAGGGATTAGGGAGGGGAGGTGATTCTCCAGTGGGGAGCAGAAAACTTTTCTCTCCTAGAGATTCATGTCAGAAGCTTACAACATAATCAAGAAACTGACGAGTCTCCAAGGATAAAATAAGACAAAATACAATTATGTTATGTTAAAAACACAGTAAATAAAATAAGTCATTTAAATATTACTCATGAAAGTATCTTGTGCAGTTAAACTGAAAAATGATCTTGGAAATTCATGACCGTTTAGTTGTTTCTATACTTTTTTTCCTTGAAAAAACTCTTCATCTGTCACTCTTCAAATTCATATGACTTTTCAAATGTTATGCACAATGAAGCATGTAATTAGCACTAATGTCAGTCTTGCAGCTGTTTTTCATCATTCTTCCATTCAAGAAAATGTGGGTAAGGAAACAAGAAGTCTGTACAGTGTAAGTAAAAAAAGAAGAGCAAATTATGGAAGTAGAGAACATAACTAGATTAGTTGAGACAGTTGGAAGATGTCAGAAGTTTAATATGCACAGAAGAACTTAAGAAACTATGAGCTGTAATGTTTTTCTGCTTTTTTCCTATAGGAAGAACTATTTTCCCTGTAAATTTTGCTGCTCTAAACATGCAACTGCAGAATTACCATACCACTAATTTCACAAGCAATAGGTGTGTTCAGTGCTACTTAGAGGAGCAGAAAAAAAAATCAGAAAAAAAGCTGGATTGTCAACATACATACATATTTTTAAGATATTTAGAAAGAATTCTTTAAACTCACGTTACTAAGTGTTATCCCTTGTCTCTCATTGTAAAACTTTGGAGATTATCATTGCTGATGTTTCCATTCTTGATAGCTATTAAGTGCTGACTTTTACTATCAGGACTTAATTCCATGTGTGTATGTGATGGCAACAGAAGAAGTTTTGATTACGAAATTAAAAATCATTGGACTTACTAAGTGCTGATATCTTCTGCATTGTTTTCTGTAATGTCTTATTTTTTCTACTCACTTGACTTCCAAGTAGATCTTGCAGTATATATTCCAGTGCCTTAATAATTAGTAATTGCAAAATTCCATAATGATAATTAAACAACTGCTCACATAAAAGCCAATATTGTATTCTAAACTTGAAGTAAAATCCCCCCATTTTATAAATAATTACAGTGCTAATCAAATATGGTTATCTACAAGTGAAAGGTTTTTTGGAATATTTACGCAATGATATTTTGTTCCTGTAAGATCTCAGAAAAAAAAAGCAAAAAACTTCATAGCAACTGAAAATACAGGATGTTAATATCTTTGGTGAGAATGTTTTAAAGCACATTAATCTAAGAAACTTTTCAGTGCTCTGTCAATTTTGTTTTTGTTTGTATTTCCAGAAAAATATTTTGTTCTCTATACATTTTTTTTTTCTGATGTTTCTGCAATACTATGTGATTTATAACAGAGATGGGGTTTTTCACCATTTTTAGAGTGCTGTTTTTAGAATGGAATGCAGCTTTTATATAAGCAGGAAGATGTATGTTTTTCACAACTGGGCAGTGATGAATGAAATATTTTTGTTTGTTTGTTTTTATTGTATTTATTATAAAATATTAAGGATCAGACACCCTATTCAGTGGAACAGACAGCTCCAATGCTCGAAGAAAGTTTCTTTTTTGCTAGGTTCTAATATAACTAACTACATCTAGAGTTTCCAATCTCTGCGGCTGAACAAATAAAGACTTCAAGTAACATTCTTTCACCACAGGTTTCACTGGTAGATTGGGAAGTAAGTGATTGTCACTTATCTCAGAGGCTCAGTAATTCTTAAGTCCAATTACAGTGTCTCAGTTTCATCACTGTTAGTCACTGTGCTGTCCATTGTTTTAGGAGAGAATCCAGTTGCTCTGAGTCTGGTGAAGAAACTTCAGTTCCCTTGAAACCTAATTTTCTCCCAGATCACATTGTAGATCAACAAATCATGGAATTTCTGTTTATAATGTAATAAACATACAATAATCTCAATGTATTTATATAACCATTTCATGCACATGTATTATTTTGGAGGAAAACTTGTTAGTCTATTGGTTTATTTTTCCTGTCTTCTCTATTTTTTCCTCTATTTTACAGCAATTCTTTCAAGTTTTCTAGATTGAAAAAAAAAAAAAAACCCAAAAAAAAACCCAGCCAAAAACAAGCAGCCCTCTCAAATAAGTCTCTTTGCAAATACAGATGGAAATATATACTTTATGTCTAAATGCATGTTATTCAAGCCCAATATTCAAGTGATTGCATCACAGATGCTAAAATTCTCTGAAAAGAGTTCCATTCCCATTCAATTATTTTGCATATAGAGTGCTTTTGTTTGAATTGAAAGCTATTTGAAACTCATTAACTTGCCTTGCAGTTTTTGCAAAGCACAATTTTGATCTGCTCAAGAATTCAGGTACTTCAAACCTCTTGTCAGTTCAAAATGATTGATTACATTTGGGCAGTTTCTCTGTGAAAAGTCATACACACAATTGCATTCAATGAACCTGCTGAGATATGTGTCAAGTTTGTTTATATTCCACGCTTCAATAAAATATATAAGGTGCAGTGAAGAATTCCAGACAGAGGAAAGAATTTTATGTATTAAAGAACATCTTATGCAGGTTAGTCGAGGAGACTCCCAACAAAGATGTATTTTCAGATCACTAGGAGGGAATGAGCCCTGATTTGCCCTAAGGAAAGAATGATCTGTGTTTCAGGACAAAAGATAAAATTGATCTAGGCACTGTGAAAGACTTTAAATATAAATCTGACACTAAAACTCAAAGAAATTCCCCAAGTAGAGGAGGTATGTTCAAAACCTGAATCCCTAACTAAAACGATGTGAACAGAGAATCCAAAATTAAGTTAGCCACAAAAGAAGATTAAAGTTTATGAGTTTCCTGGCTAAGCACATAGATGATCAAATAATCAGAGTTACAAGTAGATTAAGGAACTGAAATACAGTAATTATCACTGCTTTTGTGGTAAAACAGTAGAACAGAGCACATAACCACTGATATTTCTGTGAAAGCAAAGTCTACACACTGAACAAAATCTGAAGTGATGGATAAATATATGTTGGGATTTTCATCTCTCCAGTTTAGGGACTAAAAACAGTTTCAGTAAGTTCCCCAAACAAAAAAATATCAACCTTTATTTTCCCTTGCGAAATGTGACAAAAGTCAGCAGAATTATTCATGTTATTTAATCTATTTTAAGAGCATTTGAAACAGAAAATCAAATGTTGCAGGTATAACTTGTTCAAAGTAGTTGACTTCATTTTAATAAGGATAAATCTAGAGGAATGCCTTTCAGATCAGTTGAATCAGTTTTAAGCAGCTTGAGTTCAGAACCATCCCCCTGTTGTTTAAAGAAAAACTAGTTTTGGACTGCATGAAGTTCAAACAGATTCAGCAGATACCACATCTCAGTACTATAAGAAAGAGAAGCAATTTAGAGACTGGATGAAGAAGAATGACACAGAAGACTTTGGAAAATATCTTGAGTCCAGAAAAACGAATGGGAAAATAAAAAGAAAGAATGAAAGCTATTGGAAAGATGGAATGTAAGAGAGAAAGAGGAAAAAAATTCTAAGTGGAGGCAGTATAAAAGAAAATCTATAGAGAGGGAGGAAATTCCCATCTTATATATGGTTAAAATGAATATCCAATTGATCTCAAGTAAGGTCATATCTAAGCATCAGAGCAAATTTTCATAATCCACCTGTAATGTCTTAAAATCTACCAATTAGGGGATCTGGAGAGGATACTTCCCTTTCTTTATCCTAGTCAGCCATCCGAGGTTTTGCTAGCACCTAGAATACCACAAAACTCTCCATCTCTGCACTCTCAAGTCATGCTGCCTGTCACCTTTGGACCAAAGAGTGCCATAGCTAGGCAACTGGTGGCTCACACCTTTGTAATAACACAAGTAATCCTGCCCATCACATTGGGGTAATGAAAGAAGGTCAAGTAAAAGTGCTGTTTTTTTCTAGACTGTCAGTGAGAGGGGTGTGACAGAAATCTTTAAGAAGCAGAAAATTTGGCAAGCCTCCTCCTGATTCTAACAGGCAGCGAGAACGGGCATGTAGATCTGAGACTTCTTCAGAAGCATAAAAAATGTGAGGAAGAAATATAGTGGTCATCAGTGATATGAGTAGATGAAGCTAGATAGCTCTAAACTTGACAGTGATCCTTGAACGTTTTTGTCTCAAGCAGGTAAAAATTGTCAGGAAGTATTCTAAAGAACTCAGCAGCTCATTTCCTTTGAATGAGTTTCTTTGATATATCCTTGAATAACTGAGAGCAGAGGGTCAAATAAGGAGGTAAGGACACATGAATTCCTAAAGCTAAACTTTCAGAAGCATATATCTACTTCCTGCTTATAATGAGGTAGATTTCTACTTAGGTGGATTTTCAAAGATACTTCTCAATCTGTGTCTGAAGATGTTTAATAATAATAAAACGGCTCTCAGCTGACCTTGAGTTTCAGTGCTCCATGTAGAAAGTGTCATAGCTTGATCAATGCTATTCTGAAATGTTTGATAACAAAACAGTGCAAAATATAAAGAAAAAATAAAAAAAATAGAAAAAAATAAAGAATATTACTGTTTTCCTGTTTGGGGAAAATAGCTCTTGAAATATACTGATTAAAGTACTGCTTCTCAAATTTCTGTTGAGAAGCGCATAGATATTTGCCACTTTATAAGCTACTAAATCCTGACACAATCTTGCTTATAGCTGAACAAGTGCCAATGGTGTGAAAATAGTGTGCTTTCCTTAAGATACGTAAAAATATACCTAAGTTCCTTTAGAGACAGAAATAGACTTTTAAGGATAGAAAACTCTCAAAGATTTCATATTGCTTTCTGTCATAGTGAAAGTCTCCTTTTCACATTACATACAGAGAAAAAAGGATGCTGATGAAAAAAATTTCCCCCTGAAAGTCCTTTGAATGTATCTTACAGTGTTAAGCCAAAGGTTGCACAGTTGGAAACCAGGAATAATTACTCTTTTCTTTTGGAAAGATTGAATTATCTGGATTAAGACTAGACCTGACATAGTTTTAAGACCTTCCTGAGTCTCTGCCAATGAGTAAGCATACTTTTGCCACTATTTACAACATGCCTTTTACATACATGGATACCTTATGCAAACATATCAGACCTACAGTTGATGCTGATAAGTACCTTTGTGATCTCTATTTGCAGATGGAAAACAGTCTGCCACCGCTGAACTTTTATAACAAAAAATAGTCTACAAAGTATAAAATAAACGTCATGAGAGTAAAATTATTTTAAAACCACTAGGTAGAAATGAAGAAATAGAACCCAGAATGTTAGGAGAAAACAGTAAATTTATAAGTTGAATGATGTGTCCAATATGTAAATTTCTTAAAAGACAGTGGAGAATTGAAAGGCATTTTGTAAAGTGCTGAAAAACTGACCTGATGACAAAAAAAAAATATGTAGCATAGGGAAAAAATAAATGTTTAAATCTCTAATGCTGAATTGGACTATTTCCAAACTATTAAAAAAATATTATTTCAGGAAAGTTGAATATGTCATCTGGATAACCAAATATCATATACTGTTATGAATAATAAAAATTGTTAAAATAGGCTTTTCTGTTTTTCTTTTAAATGTCAAAATAAAGTTTTTCCCCTGTGCAACAATTTTTCCCTGGTGCTAAGTAAATATTTAAAAATTGGAAAAAAAAAATCAGTATTGAATAGAAACATCTCAAAATAAGTTAAACAATATTTAGATCTAGAGATTTATCAACGCACAGTTTAAAATCTTCATATTTTCATAATATGCAAACTGGAATCTTATATTATATTCACATACACATACATTTAATTATAATAATTTACTTGGGACAAAGATAATCCAACCATGACATATTTACAGTTCAACAAAGAGGATGTGAAATGGTTTCTACATTATACTCATAAAAATTACCTGAGCTGGAAGCAGAAAAGATTCCTTATTCTCTCCAAAGGACAGCATAGCAAGAAAAGGTCTCCATTAGTTTTCCAACAAGAAATTGGAGTCTGAAAGTAGAAATATCAGTTTAAAATGCTCCTTCCTAAAATAAAGCTAGTAACCAAGGGCTGAGTCAGGAATGATTTAATGGCATTCTGTACATGCTTATTCTAAGGTCAGGTGACATGATCCTAACAATCTCACTTGGCCTTAAAATTTATGCTGCTCCAAATACGTAACTGATGATTATGCAAACACTTGTCTCTGTTCATCATTTTTAGCTTCAAAGCAGGTTTAACAGCAAATGGATCAAAAGAAAAAAACTGAAATCATCTGAACTGGTGTTTTAATTAACCATAAAGTTTTAAGAGGCTTATAGCTTTAAACTATTAAATAGTTTAGCAAAATCTATAGTCAGTCTACAAATTTGCACTGTAAATAAAAACTTTGTATCAGAAACATAGATAATAAATAATATATACATGTAAAAAAGTTATTGATTTATCATAATCTCAAAATTATTTTCCATCAAAGAGCTACGTGTTTTACGAATGAATCTAGTTTTCATCTTTTCCATTTTACATTTGTCTGTTTACCAACAGAAGAAAATTCATACTGGTATTGTAGATACACCAGCAAAAGAAAAAAGAACCCTGGATCCTTTGCTTTGCTGTTCAAGTCTGATACTGTTGCAGTGTTGTATCAGTTTTATTCCTTTGTTTCACAGCTTCATGATTTCCCAGAGAAGGCATATTTAAGCCTTCATTTCTATTCTTACAGAACCCTTATATGATGCTAATGAACTGATTTAAGTTTGTTTAAATGTAGCATATAGCCATTCAAAGCTCACCAATAACTTCCAAAGGGTTATAAAAAGTATAAAGGAGAATTAGAACTTTACTTTGAATAGGAAAACCCTTAATTGATTTCCAAAATTATTCTCTAAATAATATCAGCTCTAGCAGCTACTCTCAATTTGATATAAAATATTTTATGCTTGTGTTGGTGTATCTTTTTATCTTTAAACATATAAAATTCAAATGAATCTACTGCAAAGGAGTTGTACTTCCTCATTTCTATGAATTTCTATGAATCTCTATGATTTTCTATTGAAGCAACAGAAAGCAGACAGAAGATACAAGGAAACATGGGCTAATATAGTTTTTCTATTTTCTTTTTTTTTTCTTTTTTTAAGACAGATTTTGTTAGATATATGTTGGTACATTGGATGTTTGGTTTTATTCTAGAGGAAATAGACTTCATAGTTACATGAAATTACCTCCAATAATTTCACTTACAAACGAACAGTGGTGCATGTTGCCCAGGGAAGCTGTGGAGACTCCCTCCTTGTAGACCTTTAAAAGGTGCTGGGAAGCCTGCTTTGGGTCACCTAGCCCTAGCAGAAGGACTAGACCACCTCTTGAGATCTGTTCCTGCCTTAGCTCTTCTCTGATGCTCTGCATTCCACCACAGGTGCCCTTGTGTGATGAAACCCTGAAGACTCCCTGGTGCAGCAGACTTGTTGAGCATCTTTCCTGAAGCTTTTACAAAGAGTGTTAACCTTCCAAAACCATAAACTGTAGGGCAGCAGTAGGAGGAAAAGTGGTGATGAGAGCTAGAGAGAGCCTATGTACTTAGCTTTCACTGCTGAAATTCTCAGTACAACAGAAATCTAAAGCACTGACATTTTTCAAAATGTAGTAAATTACATTCTAATTGCATCAGTCATCATATAAGGGATTTATGCTCGACATTCAGGCATCTGACTTGATTGTGTCAATACACCTCTGCAAGTTTAAACAAGGCTTCATGTAGCTGATACAAATCCAATCCTTACAACAGAAGTCTCCCCTGCACCCCTTTTCAGTTAAGAGAATGGCTGAGTGAAGAAAAACAGCAGGAAATTATCCACAGGAGTGATCAGCAAGCCTGCTGTACTAAAGCCCACCCTGATGCATATATTAAATGGCTTTTGGGCATGATAAACAGCAGTGTTTCCTGCATGTTTGAAGTTGATATGCACAAAAATGGAGACACAGCCGCATGATTATTAAATACTTATAACACTACTGTTCAGTGGCTGCAGTGAAAATTAAAGGCCTATTATACTAAGTATTATAAAAACATGCAAATATACATTTCCTGCTTTGAAAAGTCAAGTCTGTGAAGACCAGTACTCTGACACTAGATTTTACTTTTAAAATGCGTTTGGTTTCCACACACAACAATGAAACAAGCACTTCAGTATAAAATCTTGGTGTCAAGAAAGCAGTTTTCTCTCCTTTGCTAATGCCTTGGACAGGGTAGTGTACAGTATAAATTCTCTTTTCTTCTGCTGAGTTCATTTGAATTACAATGCTCCAAGAGAAGGGTAAAGGAGAGATTTTTCTTTCTCTACTGGGTTTAGTTAACTGTAAGATTGACAGTGCTGGAGATTAACATGGAAATGCAAAATATGTCAAAAGTAAGTGGCTAATGTTTTCTTGGGGGCATTCTTGTAAGGATAATATATACAGCTTTGTGCACCTGTGCATGCATGATATCTGAATTGCTAACACTGCAGCTATAGTGAGTAATGTTGAGTAAATACTTAGAATTTAATTGAACTAGTCCAGACAGTTATAATTTTAATCAGTTATAGAATCTGCCTGATCATACAGGGATTGCTCAATTAGGAGAATTTTGCCATACTGATCAACTCCATAGATAAATTATTAACAAGCATCTGTGAAATTACTGGCTTCAAGAAAGCACATAGCTCAGATAAGCGTAGTGTGAGAGGAAATCATAGAACATGAAGCCTGTGTCTTGAGTTGTTTTCCATCAATTCTCTGCAATGAGTGCTCCTAAATCATTCCTCACAGATGTTTCTGACCTTGAAAACCTCCACTTAAAAGGAAATCCCAGTTTTCCCAGATAGCCATGTACCTTTTCTTACTGTTAAAACTATACTTGATTCCAAGAAATGCTAACTCTATCAATAAGATATATGGTGACTTTCCTAGTTTGCATATGAGAGCTTCTTAACCCAAAAAGAGTAAAATGAGAAATCTAAATGCTAAAAATTCAAAAAGACCTTGTTAAACAGTAGAGATATTTGTTTAACAGGAACAAGAGGTACAAATGATGCAGCTGTATGATGCAGTAGCACATGCATAGATGAGTCAAGTGTGCTAGGAGCACTGTCTTTGAAAGCGAAAGCAAGAAATTCTTTCTAAGGGTATGAAAATAAAAGGCAAATGAGTAAATCATTTGGAGGTATGGAACACAATCTCCATTTTATTCTTTCTTGTACTGACTTACAAGATTCCCATTGCAAGTAGGTGCCTTAGCACATTTGCAGGCATTTGACAGTTTTAATTGTCAGGTGTCTGAAACTGGAAGGGACTGAATGAATAAGAAATGAAAAAGTAGGTTTTCTTGGCTCACTTCATCCTTTTTTGTTCTTGCACAATAATTCAAAGACTACATCAGAAAAGTTATCAGCAGACAGGAGTACACAAATAAGGCAAAATCATAAGAGTATATTTATAACTCAAACTTTTTTCTGAAGAGGAAAAATCTTCAGCATATGTCACATTCCTTTGTTTGCCTTAAATGCGGAAAAATTGTTGTTTATCACTCCTGTTAATACAGGAGATCATTGAAGGTTTGCTGAAAGATTAAATACAAAAGTAAAATAAAGTACAATCTTCTTGACTACAAGGAAAAAAAAATAAAGGAAAGAAAAAAGAAAAAAGATTCAGAAAAGCTTCAGAGAGCTCAGAGAACATTCATTAACTATGCTGGTTCAGTTTTGGATCAGTGACCTTCTTGAGGCACTGGAAATTAATTGTTTTAAGTGTACTTGTTCTTTAAGGTAAATTAAATAAATATTAGTACTTTACAGTTAAAGTGAATGAATAATTTCCAAATCTACCTATATTAGACTGATTAATACAGTTTTGAGAATATTTTCACTAAAGCTTTGTAATTCATATTTTTTGTTAGAGGATAAGTAGATACAATTTAAAAAGTCTGTCTCCTTAAATTTGGAGTTATGAAGAAAGGATTGTGGTTTTTTATCAGCTTGTATCTATAATAATATTCTGGTCATACAAATCTTTTTGCTTAGACAGGGAACATTGAAAAGGTTTCATGCTGTGTTAAATTTTTCTGTTCTTTTCAGTTTTCTCCCTTATTTTTTAGCACGGTTTTCTTAATCTCAGTAATAGCATTATTCCACTTACCAAAAAAAAAAAAAAAAAAAGGCATATCATTCTCTTCAGAAAGCCTTTCAGCAAACATGGTAGATCAGTAGATTGTTGGTGTCTTGCATGTTTAGTTTTCTTGTAAACCTACTTCATCTTCCCTACCAGACTTTCTTTCTCTCTCATTCTGTTCTGCATTTCAAAGCATGAAAAGAAGTATTACATG
This sequence comes from Callipepla californica brunnescens, assembly GCA_023055505.1. Lineage (NCBI taxonomy): Eukaryota > Metazoa > Chordata > Aves > Galliformes > Odontophoridae > Callipepla > Callipepla californica. The sequence goes on along the minus strand of JALIRH010000003.1, from coordinate 33,227,527 downwards.
TAGCATGATGCATATGGTATTTGCACTGTGTAAAAAAAATATATACAAAATTTAAAAACGTATTATAAAATATTATATATATTTTAAATAGATATGATATTTTACTGAAGAAGAACAGCCACATTTCAAAATTTATTATATTTTATATGCTTTTATTTTATGTCATAAAATTAATTTTTATTCCCATGGCCCATTTGATTCAGGTACACAGATTCGCAGATTTTCCCCTTTCTTTCAAAATAAGGAAGATAATTTTATCATTAATGTTCATTAACGTATAACTGATGAAATTATCTCAAACAGCATTTGTTTTATTATTCAATCTCTGCCTCTTGAAAGGAGTGATTTTTTATTTATTCAAGGCACTCAAGCCTCATACATGAATTATTCATTACCTGCACTCGTATCTCAAATACTAATTTTAGGGTTTCTATTATTTAACTCAAAGGCTAACTGGTTGAAATGGCTTCTAATCTCAAGAAGTTTTATTATGAATCCCTTCAATCTGCTTTTGGATTGAAGTTAAATGATACAACAGTAAAGTCTAGAAATAATATTATTTCAATTATTTCAATTACAAAATTATTCTTTCTGATGGCAAATCTGAAAATGGCACGTATTTTCAATTTTAAAATATTTTTAAATATGAGATGACCACAATAATTTTTAGCATTCTATTTTCTTTGTTCTTTCCTCCCATGGTTTTCTTTGTCATGTTAGCAAGAGGGGCATAGTAGCAGAAATTAATGAGCGGAAAGCATTGAAACTCAAAAAAAATAGGTACCTTTCCTCATTTTTGCTAGGCATCAGTTTTGTTGTGGAGAAGGTGGTTGGCTATTTCTCAGCTTTACTGGACTCTGCTTAGTTTCAGGAAAACCAATCTTCATTTTAAAACCAACTTAATAAAAGCAGCAGTGTCCCTGTTCATCTTCAGCCTTTGAGGAAATAAAAATGAAGATGTATTCGATAGTAAAATTTTTGAAACATATTTATACCATTCTGTACACATTCCATTGACAGACACAGAACAACACTGGTAAGAAAAGTGGCGTAGTACCTTGAATATATCAATAATGTAGGGTAAGATATGATAATTACAAGAAAATATGAAAAATCTTGTACTAAATTACTAGATTAATAAGAATTATTTGTATACAAGCCAACAAGTATCTTAATAGCACTAAAAGTCCTTGAAAGAGCCCAGAGAGGACAGTCTCTACTTTTACTTGTTAAGTTAATGTCTGGTAACTCTGTGCTTGGTAATATTCTAGCATACAAATGATGGTAATGAAGAGCAGAAGCATTTCAGAGTATACTGCAGATTGTCTAAGCGATGAACAGAAGTGTGCACATAAAATGGATGTCAGAGGGGAAAAAAGGAGCTATTTGGGTACATTTACATACCCATTAATGGAGAAGTTACTTCTATATGCTGAGATATTTGCTGTCTGTCTTTGCCTTGTTCTCGCTAAGACAGAAAGTTTGTGGTTATAATAACCATTAGGCGTTCTCTTTATGCTTTCTGCATATTAGCAAGATAAATCAAACATATATTAAAGTCCTCTTTTTTTCATAATGATTTCTGATAGCTTCAGAAATCCATTTGAAAGGGTAAACATATAGACAGACACTTAATACGTTTGTGCATTAAGAGTGTGTATCAATGCCTCATATAAAATCCTCTAATTATTTACCATTGCAAGTTTAAATAAAATATAAATTAGTGCTAATACCAGCTGAAGTAATAAGATAGAGCTACTGTAAATGTCAAGGACAAGACTATCACACTGACCAGTTTTCCATTATCATTACCCTAAAGATTTAATTGGCATGCTTTTTTCAGTAGACCATTTCATGACAGGAGTTGCCAGTATGAAGCAGCAGTTGTTTTCCTGATGTTACATATTAAAGTAATTCTCCTTATGCCCAATATTCCTCCATAATGATTCTAAAAAATAAAAAAGTATAGAATAAAATAAAAACACAAAAGAACCCAACTGTAATGTTTTGTATGTGTGTGTTTGTTGGCTTGTTTTATCAGTTCCTCAGTGTAATTCCCGCAGAATAGAGAGGTGAACAGACTGGTTATAAACCTTCATATTAAAATCATTCTTTGCAGAATGACCTTGATAATATTAATATCATTAAAAAATTAAAATAAATAGTGAAAAAAGTCTTTTGCTCAATATTTTTAAACACCCTGGTAAATTTGAACTCTCTGATGAGTATGCTTCATATACAGTGTATCTCAACATGCTTAAATCATCAGAATTCTTAACATTTATCTCACTGTATTTTGCATCCTGACTTATCCCATGATGTCTACACAGTTGAATCCATTTATCTTAGAGAATGCCGTGGAAGATCTTTAAAAATCTGACACAAGCAACCAGTGAATTGCTAGATAACAGCATAGGAGCTGATAACAAAACAAAGCAGATCATGTGTAAGAAATAATGTGTATTTAAGAGGATGGTTTGTGCTGATCTGTGTGAATGGTCATGTGAATAATCAACCATATTCTACTAGAAAATATTAATATAATATGAATGAATATGCTTTAAAACACATATCACATGAGAGTCCTTAAAGTTTTGTGTATAATTAGGAGACAATTTCACCTGTATTGTCACTTGTCACACCACTGTATGTATATACTTTTTGTAGCTATGCAGCATCATAATAATCCATAATGATGAAAGAAATATTTGACCTGTATTTCTCCAGAAAATTTCAAAGAGAAATAATACGACTTCCTGCTGTACTGAAGAGAACGAACAGAAGTTAGTGATTTTGCTAGTGGCACAGAAGCAATAAAAGAAGTTCTTTATTCACCTGGAAATTCAGCTGTGAAAGCTAGAAGATGAGTGGATATGAGATAGCATTTCAGGTACCGAAATCAGCAAGCAGAGAAGAGGCTGTTTTTCCTTCTTCTTACTTCCCATGCTGGAATTAAAACCAGAGGAAAACAAATTACTACATCCTCAAAGACAACTAACAGAAAATTAAAGACCTCTGGCATATGCTTGTACACTCTGGCTCTTGTTTTGATTCTCTCATAATAAAATAAATGATATGGATATTACTTTTTTTTCTTTTCTTTAAAAGATATAGTCCCAATGGGTGAAAAGAAATGGGTGATAAGCCCTTCTAGATAGATATTGACATCTATATGCCAGATAGTATGTTATCTCAGAATATTTTAAGAAAATGACATCATTATCTCAGCAAGGATTTACCTTTCCTTAAAAGACAGGAGTTGAGAAAGCTACAGAGTGAGCAATGGGAGCATATTGCCTACCTGTTACCAGCCAGATTGGCAATCCTCCTCCTGAATGGTCAGTGCTTTCTGATCCACAGCCAAACACTCATCTGGCATAACTGCGTAAACTCAGCAGAAACATCTGAGAAAGCTGCTATCCTATTGAGGAACCTGTAAGAAAAGATACAGATTGAAATTCAATGAGATAAGAAAAGTAAAACTGCAAGTAAAGGCAAGCCAGTTAATGTAAGACTGTCTGCAGTTCAGGGGCTCAAGGGTTAAATAGAAAGAAATTGGGAAGGTGTCCAAAAACTAAGGGGAGACCTGTGAAGCTGAAAGATGTCAGCAAAGCTGATGGTGTGCACATTCCAAAGAGCAGTGGTTGCTGATCTGTCACCACCTCGTTTGTGCTGCAGGGCTTATACAGACTTGCTGGCAGAGCTGCACATTATATCCAGCTGCTGGGAACTGTGCAGGGAATTAAAGTTGCCCTTATCCTGCTTATACAGTCTCTTTGTGTGTGGTAGCAATTGCCTGAACAAAAGGACCAAAAGAGAGAGATCTATAGGTTTTTGCTTATTCAGATGTCCTTTAAGAAAACAAATGAGCCCATGTAAAATCTAACAATTTGCTACATTTGACTCAGAAAGATAATTTTGACGAATGGCCTCCATTTCTTTATGAATGATTTACTCCTAAGTGGTCCATATAATATTTATCCTGTGTCAGGCTGCATTTTTTTCCTTTGAAAATGGGCTGGCAGTGTCTGGAGTTAAAACGTGTCTGACTAAATAATGCCGTTTCCATTTGCTGCTACTGCATAAGATTTCTTTGCTAGGGCTGCTGAATGCTGTTACAGATGTTTCACTAAGTTTCAGTAAGTTCATTAAGGTAACTAAAATAAAGAATTATTTACTGCTACCTGCAATGTTTTTTTGCTTTTTATATATATATATATATATCATACAAAAATAGTGCTGGATAAAGTTTTCCTCTGACAAGTTTTCCTCAACTAAAGATCTTTACAACAAAAGGTCTAATGGCTCTTACTACAAATTACTGGCTTATTGGGTGCAGTCTGCATACAATCTCATAATATTTTTACATTTTTGCATGTATAAACCATTCCAGGTTGATTTTAATAATCTTCCTTTACTAATCGTTTCACATGAGGGTTAGAAATTGACCACGTAGCAATATTCACTTACTGATATTTCTTGAAACACATGAAATGTTTAAAATAATTGGTTACCAAACTACCATATTGAAATTGCTGCATTGAGAACATTTAGGAAGCATAATGATGTCCTGTGTATCATTTTAGTGACCAAATGCACATATGAAAATGTCAAGAAGATTGTTAATCCTATTTGAATATACAGGGCATTTGTCTCACTCCAATTTATTCAAAAGTCTTTGGATATTCAGTAAAGAAATCCATGCTGCCTGCTTATTACATAGCTACCTCAGTGAAACAAACAAACCACTGCAACAAACAAAAAACAAATATACAAAACACCCAACAATGTTTACCACTGCTGGCTCTCCAGTAATTTATGTTGTGACTTCATTATAATCATATGAGTCTGTCTATCCCATGACCTGCTTAATTCATTCTGCTTGTTCCACATTCCTGAAGATGACTCCGCCAAATCCTTTTGTTTTTCTAAAATTTATATTTTATTCTGAATGTACTGGCAATATTCTACAGACTCTTTTGGGCTTCCATGTGAGCAAGAGTCCCGTGAACTTCTACAGATATATTATTTATTTGCCTTCCTTCTTTGCAGCTGTGAGCCCCCTCAAATTTTCTCTCTACTTAGCAGACATAAATATTCAGATGAACCTCAACTCCTGAAACGTTTGGAATTTCTTAACAGAGAAACAGTTTTTTCCTAGGCTGAAGAAAACAGCTGGGTTGAGTGAAATATCTTCTTTATGGCTTTCCATGACTTATGAATTAGGACAATACATTTCAGCACTCAACATGACAAAATGAATCTTTACTAAGTTCTGATAGAATAGTGGTAACTTTTCACAGAAATTTCTTATCTTCAGCCTAACCCCCTGCAGAAATATCTGATCCTAGTGTTCCTCAGTTTTTGAGAACCAAGTCAAGGCTTTCTGGTCAAGCCAAAGAGTACCTTCTCTGACGCTTCATTAGCTAAAAGAGGGGAAAAGCTCAGATTAGCTTAACAGATAGATACTAATCAAAATGGCATTTTGTGAACAACTAAAGAGTTCAAGAGCTCATTCTATAATGCCCCATTTGTCTGCCTATCAGATAGGTACTAGGCAAGTTGGTAACTGATTTAGAGATTGTGTGGGAGGCTTTATTGTTCATACTGAGCTTACTGATTTGTTTCCCTAAAGATGTTTATGTGCTTTCTGTCCAAATGTCAACGTGAGTTTTGTAGGTCCTTGTAACAGTTTTCATAATGCGACTAAGTATACATTCAGTCTTTCTAGTAGTTCTGAGGCAAGTACTGTCATTTTCTTTGACTTATTTCCAAGTTATTCCATCTTATATTAATTGGTTACTAGTTTCTAAATTTAATCCATTTGATCCAACTAAGGGAAACACTTGAAAAATTTTTATTTAGCATTACCATTGTCATTCATAAAAGTTCAGAATTCCTATTCCCTATAGCTCTTCCTGCTTTCTGGTAAGTTACTAAAAATTGCCAGAATTTTTCCTAAAAACGTACTTTTTACTCAAAGGAAATCTTCCTCTGAACAACATTTCTGCTCTTACAAAGCTTTACTTTCAGATTTTTATCTTTATTTAAAGAAATAGGAAGAAAAATATTTTTGTTTACTTCCTTCCTAATAAAAGCCATGAAAAGGTCAAAATCGGTTATTTCTTTCTAAGGCATCACATAATGCTCATTGTCTTACCAGACCCTGAAGATGAGGCATTACAGAGAACATAAAGACTTTGTGTTGTGCTCTTTGAGACTGTGATGAAATGCTTGCAGCAAGGATTGCCCTATTGAAGTAAGTCAAGACAATCATTATAACTACTGTGAAGATGAGGCTTATCGCTTTTTATTCTCATGTAGAAAGCTCTTACCCAGGTTGCTGTAGAAACATAATGGGAGACATCTGCTAGTGAAACTTTTAGGGATGTATAATGAAGCCAAGAAAGATAAAACAAACAAACAAACAAACAAATAAATAAATAAAAATAAAAAAATATCATGAGCTTCTTCAGAAGGCTGCAGTGAAATATCTACATGATTTTCTGCTGCTCACTGAGATAAAAAATCACTTGAAGAGGTAGTGGGTTAGAATTCATTCACTGGAATACAAATCTGTTACTCTGAAAAGCTGTGCTTTCAACTATTACTAGCTGATTATCCATCAGTGTCTCTATGTTTTCCATAAGTAAATCATAAAATTTCGTTTCTGTATATGCATTGCAGTGGTATCTGTCTTAATAGGTAGAGCTGTTACAGTTTTCACTTCCAAAAACTGCATCTGATGGAACTTGTGAAGGTGACATTTATTTCTTTGGCAGTCTCATAGTAGAAGCCCTCACTGAGAGAATAACAGATAAGTGTCTGATTCCCTCAGAAGATTTTCATCCTAAAAAGTTTAGCTCTTTAATTTAGGTACATCTCAGGTTCCATACATTAACTTCCAAGCTGAAGTCCTGTGCCATCAACATTATTTTATAAAATTGTAGAGAAGCTGCAGAGGAAGCTGAGTAAGACACCTGAGTCAAAAAATAAACATTGTCAGAATCCAGGCTGAAATAAAATAAAAAATAAAAAAGATCCACTACGTACAAAAGCTCCCTTTAAAATAGAAAACAACATGAATTAAACTTATGCTTATGAAAGCCCATGAAGAGTTATTGGTCCCAGAGAAACCTGGAGTAACACTTGGCAAAAGAAATTGAGATAAATCTATTCATTACAACATCTGATTGCCAATTTCAACGAAGATTGGATAGAAGTAAGGAAATATCTCTTAAGACTAGCCCTGTCCCAACAGGGCAGAGGGCTGTCACAACAGCCTGAATGAATGGCACCTGGGTGCCATGCAGAGTTTCCACACTGTGCCACAAGAAAGGGCTGCAGGGGCAAGGACAATCATTAATTTATTACTATATTTTGTTCTCATTCTGCAATCGGCAGAGACTATGTTTGGATTGTGCTTTGCTTTTGGTTTGTTTGGGGATTTTTTTTTTTGCCATACACTTTTCTATTTACGGGATATATATTGTGCATATCTGACTCTGGCATTATTTGTCTGGAGATTTGAATTGGCAAATAACAAAATTATTGGGACAGAACTGCTTAGCTGTTATTTGCCCAACAAATAGTAACAGATGCTCATCTGCAATAAAATAACTTGAGGATTATGCGATGTAAGATATTTCAATTGGAAAAAATCAGTGAAATGTTCAGTTTTGTTAGGACAATTTCCTACTCTTTGCAAAATAATCATTATCTATAACACAAATTTAAAAGACATCTTAAAATTATTGAGAAACAAGATTATCAACTATTTTCTCTTTAACACTTTTGCTCAGTCATTTGATTTAAACTCCTTAAACATTATTTGAATAATCTGTAATATTTTTCTAATGCAGCTTTGCCCCAGTTTTATAAATGACCTACTTGATGCAAAGAGAAATTTTAAAGTTTTCCAAGCTTATCTTTCTAAAATCACCCTACTTACATGTAGATATAAGTAGTAAGTAGCCTATTAAATACTTCCTGCATATATATTAATTTCATCAAATTCAATAACAGCATATTTGACATTCAGTGTCTGTAAAATTCAGTACACATTTCGTGGTGAAGGAATATGAATCAGATAAAAGGAACAAAGCACAGCATTTGTAATATCTACCTAGACTCCTAATTTAGCTGCCATTTTGACATTAGAATTAAAGCTCTCTCCTGAAGACCTTACACTTCTTTGAGAAAGATTATATATTTTTTCTTATTCTTCTGCTGACATTCAATTTCCAAAGAGGCTTTAACCACTTTTCATATATGAAGTAGTCATTTAAAAGTTATATTAATGTAGAAATTGAGGAATCTTTGTATATTTATAATTATTCCTAGCATATATTTGCTTAAAGAAACCAACAGAAAAGATCATTATTAGTTGGCTTTCAAAAACACTTTTATTGCTGGAAGTCATTTCCACTGTAAGGGAAGGCAGTGAACTGTGGCATCGCTATACGTGAATGTGTCACGCCTAGCATGGAAGAAGGATGCAAATGTGGGTGATCGACAGTGGTGGCCTCCACAAGAGATTTACTTCTCAGACCAGGACACGGGTCCTTGGTGAAAGCCTACATGTACTACAGTAGTGTAGTTCTAATTTCGAGTAACTGAAGGACATTCTGAGCACAGAATACATAGGCAGCATCCATCATTTGAATTAATCTACACTTGGCTGACTCCTAAAGCTGAGGTGACGATGCATGGGCCAAGAATGAGCTCTCCTTTTGCCAGCCTTGGCTGATCCCCTTGTCACTCACACAAAAAGCAGGTGTCATATCAGGCAATAGCCTCCTCCATCCAGTGTGCTGTATGGCACTGTTGGAACAACCACCCAGCTGGAAGAGAGAAAGCACAAGGCAATTTATAATTTAATATTCCATTTGTAAGTCCACTTTTCTTTGCTGCTTCACTGAGACAATGAACATTATAAATATTTTGTTTTTTGGTGCTTGTAACCAGGGAGATTTTGTTAAGACTATGGAGCCCATAAAGGTAACATTTCTTCTCACTACTAGCTCTCTAAGTAAATCTGTCACTATTTATTAAATTAGCTACTTACAGCCAAGAAGTGTCTGCTCAGAGATCCCTACTGCCCTAACCAGGCAGAAGTAGCAAATTCAGACAAGAGTGGTACAGCTGAGCAAATTTGGTCCAGTATTGGTAGCATCCCAGCCCATTTAACAGCATGACATCTTAACATTTTGCAGCAGTTGTTCAACTGGTGCAGCTGTAGCCAAGGACAGTGGTACAAAAAGTTTTCGTGGGACACTCAAAGATTCTGGTCTTTTTCTAAACTTGTAGATAGACACGCATGTTCAACCAAAAGTAGTACTTAAATCACATACAGATAAAAACTGTATACATATTTGTTTCTATTTTGTGTGAATTTTAATTTTCTTCATCTTCAAATGTCAGAAGCTCTCCCACATAACCACAATAAAAATAGCTTTTTTGGTTTTGTTTTTGACAACTACACTAATTGGCATGTACTTTTAGCAGCTAGAGATATCAGTTACCAGAGCAGCAAGGAGTTTTACATAACAGACATTCAGATTTTTGTGTAGTGCTAAAACCAAATAAATTTGTGAAAGCAGAGATCACAGAAATAGAATGAAACACAAAATGCTAACAAGAGCGATAACGGCATAGCTGGATCTCAAGCAAGCTTTCTGGAAAGTGGCCACTCAGTTATCCCAGACAGTTTAGTTATGATTGATAGGACAGCCTTACTCAAAAAAGGAATAAATCACTGTGACGTCACTGGGCACTGAACTTGACACAGGTCAGGTCAGCCTTTTGTCAGAGAATAGGTATTTGTAGAGTTCAGCTTCCTTCTAGTGAAGTAAGCAAACCGTAAGTCAATTCTTAGGTTCACAAGGTGAATGAACAAACTGAGGATAAGTGTACCTGCTTCAAGCCAGGGCAGATTCTGTAAGCCAAAACAGTGCTTTTCACTGCTGACAATAACCAGATAATCCAGTATTTTATTTTGTTTAGTTTATGCTGGAACATTAACTTACCCTTTTGGTTAGATCTTCAGAAACAACAAACTAGCATTTCTTTGTGCCTTATAACAAAGACACACAATATGGAAAGAATCAGAGAGCAGCATATGGTCAGGAGTCATAAGAGAGTGAGTGTGTAGTTTTTTTGTTTGTTTGTTTTGTTTTGTTTTTCTTAAATACAGACTCATTCACAATTCTAGTAAATGTGATCACTTGGCTTAGAAATTCTAAGTGAAACAGCCAGGCAAATCCAATCAATTTTCTGTATAATACCTGTCAGATCCTTTACACTAAAAGATCTACAAGAAAGATGGGCTTTTGGTATATCCTCGGAAAACTGTCCTGACTTTTAGAGAAAAAGTGGGATGCAGGATAAACTCAAACAAGTATTGGAAGGAAAAGAATCAGGTGCCATAAGAAAATGAACTGAATGAAGCCCTGAGGGCCTTTCTAGCCGATACGGATAAAGAAGTTAATGTTACTCAGAAAGAAGTAATAATTTAGTAGGGATTCTCTTTAGATGTCCTTTGCAGTGTTGTCTTCTGTCTACACCACAGCTGTCAGAAGGTAAGAGACTCTAAAATCCAGACCCCCTTGGTCCAGTAACCATATAATTCAATGTAAACACTTAAATGCTGAGGAAAACCCATAGATGCAAGTCTCTTTCTCACTGACTTGTAAACTCCATGAAAATTTAGGGAGAGGTATGTCTTCTTGTTCGTTTTTTTTCCTTTTTCCCATTTTTGTGAACCAACAGGTGCAATTCAGCTGTTTTCCTCCAAAGGATGTTAATGATATGTCCTTGTCCCAGCTTGGCAACCATGAATTCACTTTCCGTAGGGTATGCTACACAAGCTGCAGCATCTGTCTGGTTGTATGGTCCCCCTGCAGCTCCTAGCAACCATTTCTGTAAGCCTACTCATTCCTCCCTTCATGCTCTCTGTGTGTGAACTTTACTTATTTCTCTTTAGCTCACACTGAAGATTCTATGAATATCCACTCTTCAAATCTAGAAGATCAGAATGCTGGAGTTTAACAAAACAATCTTCTTGCAACCTATCTGAGGCAGGCCTTCATCATGCATTTTTGTGTACATGAAAGGACTTTTCTAATCACATAAGAACCTGTACAATGGAGGTAAGACATACCATGTATGCTGAAATCTCCGCATCTCCTTCAGAAGATACAAAACTTTTCTTTCATGTTTGTAATGAGGATGGCTAGGGAAGTAATCAATTATTTATGATTAAAATACAATACAATTAATCTCAGGCTCAACTAAGGTGAAATGCTCAACACATAGAAAATATAGATGTGTTCCACTTATGTAAAAACAAAAAAGGACACTTTCAGATAAGTCATCCACTAAAACTTCTGTATCACAGATACCTTAAGGTTTAACTTTTATTTTCTGACAACAAAAAAAGAAGGCTGCGTCTAGACGACAGAACAGACTTGGTAATCTCAAGGATCCAAGTCAAACTCTAACAAAAACGCCATAAATAATTCCAAGATCAAAATTCATACATGGCTGTATTAAAACTCAAACTTAAATTCAGAACAGAGAAGGGAGAAATAAAGCATGATTCTTCTGCTTAAGTTAAATATCTCTCTTACCCACTTCAGTCTGTGGCTCATCTAACATAAATATCTAAGACCAAGCATTTAAGTTAATATTAAAAGCCATAAGATACTCAGCAGGATCTCCCTGCTGATTTTCAGTGTAGAAATCATGGCTTTTTCAATAAACTGTAGATATTTGTTGACACAAGTAATTTCAAGGATCACTTTAGAGTGTATCTATACTTGAAGAACTGATAGGAAACAAGAAAACAAACGAAAAACCTGATCTAATATTCTTTAAAGTCAAGGAAAAAGAAATAAATTTTAACACCACTTCTTTGAGAGACAACAACACTACTGCCACACACTGCCAAGGAGGAATGGTACTATGGCAAATGCAGTAAATCACAGACAAATAAAAGCAGAGTTGCTCTTCCCCCCCCCCCCCCCCCCCTTTTTTTTTTTCCTTCTGTGTTTTTTTTTGTTTGTTTGTTTGTGTGCCCCCATTAAGTTCCTGAAGAAGAAAGAAATCATAGAATCCAAGCAGTTAACAATGTTGCATGCTTAAGAAGTAATGCTCTGCATGCTGCTGTTTTAGTAAATACACTAACCATATGTTATTTTCTTTCTCTTTTTTTAGATGTTTCATAAACTATTCCTCCCTAGCCTTTTGCCATAAGCCAGACAGGAGTGATTCATATGTTTTGGGATTTAAAAGGTATATTTTGAAAGCACAGTTAGCAAGTCTTACCTGCCAAAGATAATCTACTTGAAATTTCTACAGAGATGAGTTGTCCAGTCTCCCTTAATGTCCTGACTTCAATCATGAAACTAGAATTTTTTCTTTCATTTGTTTGTTTTTCATCTTCTTTTGAACTGATAACAAGTAGAAACCACTGTGCTGCGCCTTCCACCACCACTTCAGAACGAAGTAAACTAGAAAGAATTCAATGCCATAGCAATAAATGCTAACCAATGAACATCCAGAGATCAATTGAAGCAATGTATGGAATTGAATATGATGAAAAAAAATGAATGTATAGTTATTCAGTGATACTGATTCTGGAGGAAAAACATTTTTAAAACATTCAATACTATGTGACTGCATACAGTTTCCATAACCAAGTGATTAGGTAATAACCTCACACTGCTAACTGAGAAGCAAAAGACCTCAAAATTTCACTTGGTGCAACACTAATAAAGAGAAAACAATGCCCATTATTTTTAATATTCTGTTTACTGACCCTTGAAATTCCAACTTTCATACACGAAAAGAGAGCTTTTCTGTCATGTGGTAGTACAGAACAATAGAGGTGTTAACTGAGATAACTGGGATGTAACCTCATCAGGGCACAATGCATTTCACCCTGTATAAATTGGCACCCACTTCAGAGCATGGAAATCTCTTGTCTGGTTAGGGATATGTGTGAGAAAAAAACACACATAGAACTAAGTACAATCAACAGGGGACAACAAAAGGCATCAATCACTGAGCAAAGGAGAATGGGGAGGGGAGGCATTTTTCAGAGTGGAAACAAAGGAAAATTTTCAGTGGGAAAAAAGGTAAAGTCACTTAAATAATGGTATTATTCCCAGCTTATTTTTATCTAATTTGTTGAAAATAACAGTTTTTCTCTTACACTGGGGAAGAACTACAACCGCGAATAGAATGATTCGCAAAATTGATACATGCTTGCAGGTGCTCAGAAGGAGAGAAAGGAGATACTGCTGACAAGAATAGGAGCTTGTATTTTTTAGGATAAAGACAGTGCAAATTTATTTATCCTGCTGTTCTACATCTGAATCCTCTACCCTTCAAAACTGACCTGACTACTAAGTTAAGTAACAGTAGAAGTTCGGCAGCAGCAGGTATTTTCTTGAGATCTGCTGGGTATTCACAGTCCACTGGAGCCTTATCCATTCACTCACTACTTTCTTATTATTTGTTTCAATTAGCCTTTCTTCCTAGAAACTTGGAATCTTCATTTTGTTCCAGAAAATTTGCTTCTGTGCATTGAGTTGTGCTAAGATGCTGTCAGAAATCACCTGGCTGCTTGGGCTTAATGTCCTCTGGAAATTCTGAAATGGAGGAGAAACCCCAACAAGAGAGCATGGTACACTCAGCAACAATCTCATTTCTTTGGATGACACACAGGATGACTACACAAATGCTAGTTTTTTTTGTGTATTTTTTGCATAAGAGAAAGCCTTTGTCCATGACTCCTCAATTTCTCGCGAGCAGTTTTGGGAAGGAAACAATTACAGATATCACAGTACATTCAGGTAGGCTTTCTACTGGTCAGACAGAAAAAAAAATCTAACATTGAACTTATACATAATACCAGACTGGGTCTCACTCACTAAATGCTGAATGGCTCCAATTCAGCAAATAGAACATATTGGATTCTACGTTAGTTAGAAGGACAGCGTGTTTTTGTGTCTGTTTATATTCAGGATACCACTTTGTGGCTTTCCCTGTAAGGTCAGACACTGCCATCTGTCAGGTCTTAGTCACAAGATGAATTTCATTGATACTGGCTTCACTTGGGTGAAAACCTGACATAACAAAATATGTATACTACCTTTGTTCACATTTAGATTTGGATACTGTTCAAGTCTCAGCAGTTGTAAGTTTAAAAGTGTATGTCAATAATGTAATAATAGTAATATAAAAATCTGACAATTAATTAATGCTTTGACAATGTCTCCAGTGTGAGAATTAATGCAGCTATATCAACTATGCTAAAGAAAGCCGAAAGAGCAGGAAGAATCACAGAAAATAGAGCCTTATGGAAATTCTTCACTCTGTTCTGACATAAAGGAATTTAAAAATTATGCACCTTCGAGAATGGGTTTTGGATTAAAGGTGAGAGCACAAAACATGCTTTTAAAAAGTTATTGCCAATTATTTCACAAATGCTCCTGGATTATTACACAGCACTTGGAAAACTCTCTGTAAAATATCATCTAGATTCACACGCAAAATGTCATGGAACTTCCAAAAACAAATGATATTTTGGTCCTTGGCTGACATTTTGGCTAGAATTTACACATTCCTTGACCATGCCAATTCATGGTAAAAAAAAAAAAATGAACAGGATTTTAAATTTTGAGTGACGAAATGCAATCAAAATAAAGGACAGTGTGTTTTGTCTCTCAGTATTCACTGTTGTGAGTACATCATGAACTCTTATAGCTAGAACCTACACATTTTTCAGATATACTCTAAGGCATGCCTATGATTAGATTTTAGTAATAATTGTGGAAGCACAGAGTTCTAAAGCTCTCCAATGACTCTATTGTTGTCTCTTCCTTTACCCCATCTCTATCCCAAAAATATATCCCCATTTATTCTGCAGGACGACTGACTACTTGCCAGCTCAGCCATGCCTCAGTCTCTCAGCTGAAGGATGCAGGATATAATCACATCTAGTAGACTTTCCAAAGCAGGCTTACTGTGTTTTCTCAGCTCCTTTTCAGGTCAACACGCAGAGATTCCAAGGTTCATAGACATTAGGCTAAGCATCAGGTCTAACTTATTGTCATGTTTGGGCTATCTCTCATGATGGAAAGATCTGGTTGAAACAATCTGAGGCAGAGACAGAGAATGACCTAATTACTATGAATCATAGATGCTTGTACTTGCTATTTAATCTTTTCTTACTTAGCAGCATAGATGTGTCTATAAATCATGCAACCATACAATAATGGGCTCCTGGCTATCGTTCTTCTTTCACTGTGTTTTTGTTGTTTTTTTAGCATTGTGATCCAATTATCGTTCATCATTCAAAGAAAAATTGGCAGGAATTTGCTGAAGGGATAGAGTTACAATAACAAGTAAAGGAAAATGAGAACATTTGTTATGTAAAATGATTTCCTTTACCTGTCAAATAAAGAGGAAAAAAAAAAAAAACAACAAAAAACTAACAGACATTTTATAATTTAAATTTAAAACTGACACTTGAATGTGTTGTTTAAAATATAGATCTTTCCTAATGCAGACAAATAATAAACATAGACTTTTGTAACACTGCAGATATAACCTGCTACCTGAAGGGCAAGTACTGTAGCAGTTCCTCATTAATTTTGAATTCTACAGTAATAATTACAGGTGTCCCTTTCTTAGATTTTTTATTTATCTACAGTTCTCTTCCTAATTCTGGTTTGCTCCCTGCTTTGATAGATGTAACTTACTTCTCTCTTCATAGAACTGGTTGAAACCTGATTTTCTTTTCAGATATCTTTTGTTGCATAATGATGATTAGCTGTTTGGATTAGGAGGACAAAATAGAAAACAACCCCTGATTTTTTTATCACTGTTTCCTCACTAGAATCCATGCTGAACTGAGACTTTCTAGGCATATGAAAATCTCCAGATTCCATAAATTTGCCTCCATTTTCTAACAATTTCAATATATATTAATGATGATTCAAAAGTTCACTAAGTTGTTGGTTACTTTGCATAGGCTAATTCACGCAGTTACAACACAGTTACAATACCTGAAAGACAGTATTATGTGATACAGTATTTCTTAAAAAATAACATATACCCAGCCTGACCTGAAAATCTTCTTTAACTCATCTGATGCTAAGAACTTTCCACAGTTCTTTGCTGATATTTTTTAGCTTCACCATAATGTATTCATAGAGTTCTTTGTCTCAGACTTTTTTTTTTTTCCTTTTTGGTCTCCTTTTCTTCATTTTTATGTTAGTAAACTTTCTTCACAGGTAGCACCGCTGATACAAGCTGGCATCAGTTTCAGGTCCTTAGGGCTCTACCATGCCTGTCACTATTAATTCAACCACTTTGGCTTGATAAAATAAAAACTCTGTCAGTGAAGAAAAGAGTACTGCAATTAGATTACACAGATACTAAAATTGCAAGTTGTAAACAAATCCACAAGACAACTACTGTTGCCTTCTCTTGTTATTTCCTTCCTGTGAATATTTTAGGAAATGAGAGACAGCAGGAACGCTTTCAGAAGCAGTGTTTCAGTCACTTATTGGGCTGATCATAATCTGAAATTTGCAGTTATTATCATGAATATTTACACTGCAGGGCAGTAACAGAATGGAAACCAACAAAGCAATTTACATTGTTAGTGAAAACTAAGCAATTCAACTGAAATACCAACAACTGTTTCATCTTATTAACAGCCTACAAAAGTGACTGAAAAAGAATCCCTGAAGATAATAGAAACACAGACTCATGGAAGGGCTTATTTTGGAGGAGAAATAAAAATCATTTAGTTCCAACTTCCCTGGCTCCCACTAGATCAGGCTACTCAGGGCCCCATTCAACCTGGCCTTGAATGCCTCCGGTGAGGGGGCATTCACAATATCACACATAGGACAAAATTTCACAGTAGGACAGCCAATTCCAGTGCCTCAAAACACTCTGAGTAAAAAAGTTTCTTCTTAACATTTAGCTTAAATCTCCCCTCTTCTAGTTTTAAGTAATTCCCCCTTATCCTAGCACTGTCAGACCATGTAAAAAGTTAGTCCCTCTCCAGCTTCTAAGCTCCCTTCAAGTACTGGAAGGCAACAGTGAGGTCACCCCAGAGCCTTCGTGTCCACAAGCTAAACAAGTCCAATCTCCTCAACCCTTCTTCATAGGAGAAATGCTCCAGCCCCCTTATCAACTTCACAGTCCTCCTCTGGACCTGCTCCAACAGCTTCTTCCTGTACTGGGAGCCCCAGGCTTGGATACAGCACTTCAGATGGGGCCTCGCAAAGGCAGAGTAGAAAGAATCGCTTCTTGTTAGATACAACTCAGGATGCAGTTGGACTTCTGGGCTGCAAGAGCACACTGCTGGTTCACGACAGCTTCTCATCCACCAGGACCCCCAGGTTTATCTGCAGGGCTGCTCACAAGAAGTTCTTCTTCCTCTCTGTATTCATATATGGGGTTGTTGTGACCCAGGTGCAAAACCTTACACCCAGTCTTGCTGAACCTCATTAGGTTCACATGTATCCACTTTTCCCACATGTCCAGGTCCCTCTGGGTGGAGTCTCCCTACTATAAAGTCAATAGAAAAAAGATATTCACTGCTATCATGAGATACTGCTATCAACACCCATTTCTTCACTCTTTCATTCATCTGAATGTAATAATTTAACAATAAAGCTTGAGAATGAATGTCTTGGTCCCAGAAGGATGTTAGGTTGGCCTTTTCCTATAATAAGACAAAATTAAAGCACATCTGCTACATTTATATAACCTTCAGAAGTGGGAATGTAACTCCTGTCATTGTGATGATGACAGTTTATATTTGAAGTAGTCCCAGGACAATTTCTTTTTATCCTTCATATTCTCCGCTAATCACAAGGAAAGTTCCTGGCTCTTCATTTTCAGATCATTTAATAACTTTGTAGCTGTAAGCATTCCTGTTAGAATAACTCAGAAAATGTTTTTTTTTATAATTCCACAGAAAATGTTGATTTACCATCAGAAAACAACTGAAAGCTCATATTTTTCTCAAGAACTCACAGTACTTTAGTCTCACATTACTGCCATAACCCTTCTGCCTTTCTCTAGACAGTCCTTATGATACCAGGTAGTGCTCAGTAGCATCTGGCCCTTTAGATAAGAAAATCATGTACCTTTTAGATCTGGAAAAATTTTCCCTGTAAAATAAAACATTAACACAATAAAAAAGCAAAGCTTTTGCAAAATTTTCTTCCTTAAATATTTGTTTTGGCTAAATACTTTCAGTTTGCATTTTGCAGCTGCAATAGTACTTCTATTATACTGGTATTCAGGTATTGTGCTGTTACACTAACTCAATATTTTAAGTGTGGGAGGGACAGCCAACCTCTTTTTAGCAGTCTGTGGGACAGGAAAAGAGGGAAATGTCCATAAAATGTAGTACTGGAAGTTGCACACCAATGTGCATGGGAACTTCTTCTCGGTGAGGTGACAGAGCCCTGGAACAGGCTGCCCAGGGAGATTGTGGATTTCCCTTCTCTGGAGATATTCAAGGCCCTCCTGGAAGCCTGCCTGTGCAGCCTGCTGTAGGGAGTCTGCTTTGCAGGGGGGTTGGACTAGATGATCTCTGGAGGCCCTTTCAACCCCTGCAATTCTGTGACTTAATGGGCTCTCATATTTCAGCTCACATTGACTATTGGTATGTTTTTAGGTAAGAAACACATTTAAACGATGTAGAATAGTGCCAGGAAGAGCCTATTTTCTTATACCCTTTGTCCCAAACAAAAGGGCCATTTGTCAGTCATCTACAGAGCTGCTAACTGGAAATCCTCTCCTATAGAAAAGAGGAGGGATGGAGTATTGATCTGTTGTGATTGCTGCAATTACAGACATAATCTGGAAAATTCTGGAATACATATAATAAATAAATAAAACTACTTCAAAAAAGTAAACTCTGCACTCAGCAAGCTATATATTTTTACTCAGCTGTTTGAAATCCAAGATTTTATGCCCTAATAATATTTCTTTCTCATTTCAGAAGCTTCAATTACTTAAAATTCACTGAAGCAATCATAAGAAGAATACTGAAATTATATACACAGCTTTGAATGAAGTAAAAGTCAGCTCTCAGCACCTGAAGGCAGTAATAAATCTTACCAGCTTCTCTGAGAAAGCAGCTTGAGATCAAGAAGGCAGCTCTTACACATCTAAATATGAATCCATTTTTGAGATGTTGAAAAGGAAAGTGGCCACTGAATAGCCATTGCACTAAGGTCTGGATTGTCAGTATAGTAATTGCAAATTGAGACATAATCAGTATAAATGCTTTACTGTAAGAATTGGAAACTGTGTTACTCTAAGCTATTAGAATTAGGAAGATGATACTGGAAATTATATTAAATGATTATTCTACATTCATTGTTTTTATAAATGAGTAATTGTTGATGAAAAGTAGCTGTTGCAGTGTTGATGTATTCCTTCATTTTCTCCTGAAGGAATAGCAGTTGATGTTGAGAACCATTAGTCTTTTTTAATTACTGAGTGGTCCATGGAATTGTTTTCCTGATAGCGTTATCAGTGTCTTTCCAGTTATCTGTTTGGCTTACTACACGGCAGTCAGCTTTAGACTCTCAACCTCACACAGCAGTTAAACATCCACTAAATTCACACAACTGTGAATTTAGCCTACAAAGGTACACTTCATTACTAAAATAAGGGAGGAAAGGGCATTTGAATATATATATATATATATATATATATGGAGGTCCCTCCGAAAGTAATGCTTCTTATTTATTCCCATGGAAGCTACAAATATAAAGAACATAGCGCTATTTGATAAAGTCAATTTTCAACTACAAAAATTTGTTTCAACACAGTCATTACCACTAGCTGTGCATTTTCATCAGCAATGAACAAGAAACTGCACACTATTCTCATAAAAATCTGCAGCAGCAGAGGTGACCCACTGTCACCAGTACCGTAATGCATTGCCACCACCTCACTGGGCTCACATCCACTCTTTGGTCCCCATAAACATTCAGCACCTGTTGATGAGTGTCAACGGGTGCAATTATTTCCACATGGAGGAATTCAGTTCCCCAATTTTGCTTTGTACACACTTCCATGTTGGACACCATTTTGTCAAACTGTCCTTCTGCTGCTAACCTGTTGCATGGCAACAACTTCGAATATTGGTGGGAAAGTTCAGCCTCTAGTGCCATACCACCATCATCAAACTTTGATGTTGTGGACAAACATCATAAAATGTGAAGCATTACTTTCAGAGCAGTTCTTGTATATAAATATTAAATTATGCATCTTAATTTTATATATTTCAATTTAAATTTAATCAGCCTACCAGAAATGTTGAGATTTCTCTATACAGCTGTAGCTGTGGTATGATGTGTTTATTACACATTTCTTTTAGAGCATTCTTCTCATATATACCTGTATGATCAAGAGCTTTCTTCCTCATTCTGCATGTAATTCTATGAGAAATCCTGATTTTTGTTTTGTCATCTTGTTCAATAACTCAGAACAGAAGTGAACACAGAGATTCTTTGGCACATGGAAAATCAAATTTGTTTTTGAGGTCTTATATCTTAGTGCTGATGCTGTGGAGGTTTTCATATCTTCTCACAGGATAATCCTTCATATGGCTGTTTCAGTTTAGAGGGTTGCTGCGTAAAAGCAAACAAATTGAAAGCCCCATCACAGAAAGAAATTCTGGAATCCTTTCTGGAAACATTGCTCCCATTGTGGATTGATGCTATTTCTTCCTCCAAGTGAAGGTTGTAATTAAAGGTGAGCATGCTGGGATGATATTCACAGAGCAAAATGACATTTATAATGTACTGTGGATAAATTCCCAAACTGTCAAAACTTTGAAAAGTCCTATTACATATTCTTTTGGGTAAATAAAATGAATGTTACCCTCTGAGAAATGTTTCAGTGGAAAGGATGACATTTTTTTTACTGTGTTATACTTTGGAAAACATTTTTCTAATGGTAAAAATAAGCTGGAACAACCACATTTTCATTAATTTGAGGAAATTAAACTGGAAAATAGTATTCTTATAACTTGTTCAATGGGGAATCTATAAATAAAAAGTGAAATGGGCTCAAAATAGTTGCTTGAGCAGCTCATTTATTCAAATCTAAGGTAGATGGATTAAGCCATTACAGTGAATTAAAAGTGCAGAAAAGGTGAGTTTAGAACTTCAAGCAGACTTCTAGGTAACAGAGCTAATCTAATTACTCATTGATACAATTCTTCACAGGTCAGCAGTGAGAACACAATAGCTTCCTTTCTGACTTATACACTGAAAGATATTTATTGCACAGAGCCCACCAAGGTGGTCTAAAATTGGTACATATGACTGTTAAAATATGTATTTTTAACTATTGAAAGAGAGCAGCATTCACTAGGTACACTTGCCTGTCTAGTTTTCTATACCTATATAATTTAGGACAAATTAATCCTATAGTTGCACATCTATAAGTTCAATAGGATCTTCATTTGTGAAAATACAAGCAATAGATCATCAGAGCTTACAAAAGAAAGATTTTCTTGTAATTTTGATTTCATCTTCTTTGTTTCCCAGGTCTGTAGTTAGATGTCTAAATAACATTAAAATATTTTAAGTTTTACATTTCAGATTTAGATTCAAAATTTTATAGATAATTATACTGAAGTGTCTGAGACACTTAAATTAGGTGCTGTAGCAAAGTGTAGTTTTGCTGTGATTTGTCTATGGGCCAAACTACAGAATCTGCTCCAAAAAAAGGTTATTAAAGTGGATGTGATGTTAAAAAATTTGTACCTTGTTCATGATCTCCAAGGCCTCTGCTTGGGACCTAAATGAAAGCAACTTTCCTCAGCAAGGAGGCTTTTAGACACAGGAGTGTTTCCTGTTAAAATTCAGTGACTATTGAGAGGAAAAATATTTCCTCTGTTTACTAATAGTAAATATTCTGACAAATATCAGGTGAGGTTTTAAATGAATTATTTTGAGCAAGTTCAAAGGACAAAATCCTTCTCTTCTTACCCCTATGATAGTGTCTAATTCCAGACTCTTTGCTGTACTTCACGCCCTTCATCTGTGAATATGTAATTGATACTTCCTATTAAACTATAGTTGCAAACTATAACTGTATTTATATCACTTATATTTTTATATTTTAATTTTTATATTTTATTTTTGATATCCAAATAACAGCATTTCTTCTGATACTGCAAAATAGCTCATATCAAACCTTGGTAACAGCACTTTTTTTTGTTATTGTTATTATTTTTTCTTAAGAAAAGGGTAAGCAGCAAGAAATATGAAAACACAGAAATCTATAAGACAAAAAAGCTAAGCATGGCATAGAATACTGTCCTTATCAGTGTTCATACAGAGCATGGATCAGTGCTAAAGGAATGCTGGAAAGCCTAAACAGTATAAGGCCAAGGTCTTTGTTCTTTTTCCTTAGAAAATACAGAGATCTTTTCTGTCTCCTGCCCTATAGGATATGGCCAAATTATGTATTGAACAGAATCCAGGCTGCTGCTTAGAAAGGGTCCCACACTGCATTACTGTCAACTTGCTTTCACTCCCTTTAGTTCTATACAGTTTGATTAGCGTCCTCAGAAGAGGTAGAAGCAAGGGCTCTTTCACACTTTTTACTTTGGTGCACAGGTGGGAGGAGAATTCAACCGTCTCATTATCCTTTATTACATCAACTCCAGTTCTCGCACTCTATTGAATTGCCATTCATTCTGCCATCGTTCCAATTGATCTCATTTAAATCCTATTAGAGACACATTTAAGTTAAGAGAAAAAGAATAGTAGTCTGATAGATGATAATCTTGTCATTTAATGTGAATAAAAGGCACACTGATAGTATATTCATGAATGGGGTTCTAGGAATTATTTGCAGAACTGTAACTATCAAGGTCTGGAGACCGATAGTTTGGAAGAATTAATTCTTCTACTAAGTGCTTAGTGAAATAGGAGATATCTCACAGAGCTGTTTACATAATAGCACCAATAATTTTTACAGAAAACAAGGAATTTAAGAACAGTAACTATGAATTTTTCTTCCTACTGTGTTTCCTTAAATTATTTGCTCTAGGAATTACGAATGTAAATTCCACACATTTAAAAAAAATGAATTTTTTGAAGTACCTTCTAGAAGGCAATGTGGGGAGCATTCCAACAAAGTTGCTAAGTCTTGCTGAAAATACCAGCATGGTGTTGGCATGCTACTAGTAATTTTCTCTTCTAAACTGTTAATACCATGGTCAAGATGTGTTCAAATTCATCCCTTTAGTTATCTGGCATTTTTCACATGTTTTAAGTGGGAAGCTTGAAATTCTGCACTGGAAGATTTTATGGCTCATTGACAATTTTTGGACATTATCATAGGAATTTTTTGACTACTACATAATATAAAATTCCTGATGTGAAGTACAACAAATGTCCATAACATAGCACCAACTCTGCTCCATTTGGATGGATTTTCCTGAGAAATTCCATAGCTACCTTTTAGGTGCTTTTGAGAGCAGAAGACTAAAATTTAATGAGGATTTAAAACTGCAACTCTGGAACATAATAACAGATAACAAATTTAACAATTCGCTTTTTCATTCACATGTGTTGTGACGCATATGGTATATGAGAGCTGTCATATCCAGATAACATACTAATTCTGTTAATTTTGCAGTTCTCAAAGTACTGCTTTAAGAACTCTTTTACAGTTTTGAAATATAGCAGAGACAGAAATGGAACCCAGGCCTTTCAGATCACGGAGTACCATCCTCAGAGCAAACAGATCTGGTGTGATTTTTCAGGAAATCTATTAGGCATTGTACCTCTGGTAACCTTGCAGTGCTTCTGCTATAATTCACTGTCTCAAATACATGACTGTCTCCTGCATCAGTCTAGTAATCTCATTCCAAACAAATACTGTTTTCATGGTGTTTGTGTATCTAATATAACAACAGTCAGTTTCTTCTCCAAGGAGATAACATTTTAATCAGTTTTCTCCATAAATTCACCAGTTCGTCAGCAAACTACCACATTGTAAGTACCACTTTTTTTCAGAACCATTTGTCACCAAAGTTATATAAACATATTTACAGGAGTATTGTAAGTTGAGTGACATCTTTAGACATCAGTGTAAACCCTGATTTTTGGATTTCTCGGTCTAATCAATGTTTTCATCTAACAACAGTGGTAAACTGAGCTGAACTACACCGGTTCAATGGTTCCACAAATGCCATTCTGTTAGTTCTCACTAGATGAGAGGCACTTAAAATAATTATACATGCAAGACTAAGGATTCTGTATCTAAAGAGAATAAAAAGCGATGAAGGAGTAGTACAAAAATAGCTAAATATTACAATAATATCTAAATACTATCAGTGTACATAAGGATCTTCATAGTTAAACAAATCTTTCTGCATTTGGTACATTAAAAAATAAGCAATCATCCCCATGTTTCATGAATCATTTTAGAAGGAGATAAAATGAGCAGTTAAGAAAGAGCTCTCAAATCTTTAAAGATAAAGGGAGGAAGAAACCACTGAAAACAAGTCAGAAGGAAAATTGAGAGGGGTGATGTTTTGAAGTCAGAAACAACTTGGACAACAGGGAAAGTGCTGTTATTATTTTATAATAATGTACCTAAGATTTAACTATTGGAAAAGATCCTTGAAACTCAGGCAGGAATAGTCACAATGGGGAGAAATGGTGGGAGCTTCGTTGGTGATGACATATGGAGTGTGTTGCTCCTAAAATGAGCAATAGTTAATATGAATAAGGTTCAATAATAAATAAACGAATATGGTGGCTCTTCCTACTTCTTCCTTAAGTAACTGAGGATATGCTTCAGTGCAGAAGTACTGGGCTAAGCATTGGCAAACAAATTCAGTTCAATACATTACATTATTTGAAAACATTTTTTACTGACATTCTAAAGCAGAAGAATGACTCTTCCACTTTTACAAAGGATCCTTTGTCAAAGCACTCAGTGAGAGTGTAGGTGTCAGCTCCTACACTTCCCAAATTAGAAAGTCTTTGGATGGCATCCCTGAGCTGACAGAGATTCTGCTCTGGGGAAAGAAACGTACTGAACCTTCCTACTCTGCCTTCACATGAATAAGCATGAAATGGCACTTAAAGACATATGAACTTAAAATTACTTATATATATATATATTATATCTATGTACATGACTATACATAAATATAGACATCTGTATACATGCATGCACATAGATAGATATAGACATCTGTATACATGCATACTTATATACACAGTCTAAAAATATTTGCTGCAGTACAAACCAAAATTGTCTTCACCATGGTCCTGTGCACAATGTGTCACAGAGCGACTCGTGAAGTTTTTAGAACAAAGAAGAACTATAACCCTATCTTCTTTTAGAAGGCTGACAAATCAAGACACATTTACTTTGCTTTCAAGTTAAATGGAACACTTTATATTAAACTAAATGCCTTATCTTGTGATCTTTCTTCAAAAAGAAGAAAATAACAATTTTTGACTTTTTTATAGTTATTTTTGTTTTATAGAAGAAATTATAAATCTGTATTTTCACATGCTCATTTGTAGTAGCAGAAATTGGTCAAGTGCTAGCAATAATGAATGAAGAACAATCCACTCACTAAAAAAATAGAAAAACTGATAAAACAAGGTAGTAATCTATTACATCGAACAAGGAAGTCTTCTTAAGTAAAAGAGAGCAAGCAATCATTCCAATGGAAGTGTAAGAAACATTGCTTGACATTTAATTGGAAGGTTGGTGAAAGGATTGACTAAATGAATAGAAAACAGTAGTCAGTAAGTCAGACTGCAGCAGGACTGCAGATAGGATGATGCTTGTGGGAGAAACAAAACAGTAGTTCCCTTAGGAAGCATAAAAACTCCAGAGTGCAGACCTGTAAGAAATTCTCTGGTCATAGGGTGCTAAGAGAGAAACCTGCTCCAGGGATGTCTGGATTACTAAGAAAAGGAGCTTTACGCAAGGCTGTTTAATGACCTTCTGTCAGCATACTGTGAGCAATCTTTCAAAAATTATCTACAGAATTGGTGTCCCAAAATCTTTTTTTCCAGAACTCTGAGACACTAAATATGACATTTAAACAGAGAAACAACAAATGTAAAAACATATTCTCTTCTTCTCAACAAGCAATCCAGGGAGAACTTGTTATTCATAAAAACAGCTGCAGCTATGGCAGAGCTACCACAACAAGAAAATACATTTAAGTATACTTATATATATGTATTAATCCCTGTATAAGTATACGTATATATATGTATGAATCCCTGTTTCCATCTTATTAGAATAGTTGTTAAAAATTTATCAAGAAAACACCTGGAGTTGGCACAGATTTTTAGTGAAGGGAAAGTAGTTCAGCCATGGCAGATGCCTCTTCCACTTTGGACTACACAACCCTAACACAAGGGTATTTGTCTCCTGTGTGGCAGTGGCTATATCAGTTTAAGGAAAAGTTTTACACCATTTGCTTTTAAACAAGGATTTTATGTGATTTCAAAAAAATCCCATAGAAGTGAAAATTTAAGTCGCTCAAATGGCTTTCAAAGTTTCATTGTCCTTTCTCTGTTCTTTCTCCACAAGTATGAAAGAAGGCACATGGATTGTCCTCCTATCAAAAAATAAAGGCAACAACATGAAATGTATGAACACATTTTCTTAAAGTACAAACCTTCTTTAATATCTTCTATTCTTACATTTATCTCATGTTAATACTTCAAGGTTTGTTCACTTGTTATTTTAAATCACAGAACCTTAGAAACCTTAGAGTTGGAAGGAACCATTAAAGGTCATCTAGTCTGTCTCCCCTGCAACAAACAGGGACATGCACAAGTAAATCAGGTTGTCCAATCTCACCTTGAAAGTCTCCAGGGACAGGGCATCCGCCACATCTCTGGGCAACCTGTTTCAGTGCCTCACCACCCTTTCAGTAGAAGACTTTTTCCTTCTATCTAATCTAAATCTACCCTCTCTAAGCTTGAAACCATTTCCCCTTTTTCTATCACCACAGACTGTGATTAAGAGTCTGTCCCCTTATTTCCTGTAGGTCCCCTTTAGAAATTGAAAGGCCACTATCAGGTCATCATGAAGCCTTCTATTCTTCAGGCTGAACAGACCCAGCTCTCAGCCTGTCCTCATAGGAGAGTTATTTCATTTTATTCCATCTCTTGGATCATTTTTGTGGCCCACCTTTGGATACGCCCTAGCAGGTCTTTGTCTCCTCAGTACTGAGGAATGAAGATACAGTCAAGTGGAAAATGCAAAGATCTCTTTGTTCAGCAGATTCCTCTGCAAGAATTTCCCTGCTAAAATTGTTCTCTAACCTGCTTTTGATGTAAGCTCAATAAGGATATTGACAGCCTCATTCATGACATGGTTGGACAAGATGATCTTGTAGGTCCTTTCCAACCTAATGAATCTATGAATCTATGAAGCTACACTCAACATCTGCAAAACCAGCTTCACTGAGTTCTTTCAGTTTTTCTCTTCAGTTATTTTTTGTTGTTCTTGAAACTACAGATGCTGAAAGGAGAAGATTCAGTGACTGGCTCAATTTTCATGACTTAAAATGGGCATTAGTTGTAGAAATATTTGAAAAAAATGAGCCGATTATTCCTTAATCCTTAAGGTTCTCAGAGGAAATACTAAAAGAAAAGACTGTAACTTTTATTTTAAATCTCAGCTTCCTAAATTCTGGGATCGAGTACTGGAAAACTTTACAAGGAACCAGAAAATTAAATAAAAACCAGCAACCATCAAGAAGTTGTGCTTCTTTTTGAAAGATCACCTCTAAGTAAGGAAGAAGCTGCGTTCTGTAGTAGCTGAAATGTCTGCTTAGTCTCCAGGCATGATTCCACTTACTCTGGATCAAAATGATTTAAAATTTTGCTGCACAGGCATTCAGGAATGAAAAAAAAAAAAACACTAAAAAGCAGCAATATGAAAAGTTATGCTTCTAAAACTGTGTATAAACCGTTTGCTCTGAAAATAATGCCTCAATTAATTCTATAGTAATTACAACAGACACAAAGAGCACAATAACGCTAATTGATAGAGCAAAGTCTCAGTTACAAAACACTGTTTTTTTTAACATAGTCACCATCAGTAATGCATTTTTGTAGGTGAGGAACAAGACTGCATGCCACTCTTGAAAAATCCGCACCAGTGGAGGTGACCCACTGTCACTACTGCTGAAATGCATCGCACACCATCTCACTGTGCTCACATTTACTCTAAAGTCTTCAGAAGCATTCAGTAAGTGTCAATGAATGTCAATAGGTGCAATTTTTTCTACATGGAAGAATTCAATTCCATACCTTTGCTGCATATGCACTTCCATGTCAGATGTCATTTTGTCAGACTGTCAGCATGCTGCCATCTGTCATGCAATGACAAAATATTACAGGATATTGGCAGGAAGGTTCAGCATCTACTGACAAACCACTGTCATCCTCCTCTGATGTGATGGGTCAACAAAATAAAATAGTGGCTATTCTCTTCATAGCTGCTCTCATACATTTCCTTCTTTATGATTCTCAATTCACATTTGCTGGAAAGAGAAAAATTACATTTTAGAGTTATCACAACTGTTCTGTGAGGATTTGTATGGAAAAATTTAAGCTTGTGGAAAGCAAGCTGAGGAAAGTTTTTGTTCTGTGGCTTAGCTGCATCGTCACTGCAGACAAACAGTTTTCTGCTTGATCTTAGTGTTTCAAATCTCAGAACTCAGTTGCTGGAGTTACAAAGATGCCAGCATGAGGTAATACTCTCTGACACTCCAGTTTATAACTTCTTTGAGCTAAATCCGAGCTGTTATGGATTATGTAATTGTGGATTTACCACAGACGATTATGGTTGGTTTCTTTTTTTTCCAATATACACTGGATCCTGCCTGCATTACAAGACCTGAATTCACCCTTCTGCAGTTCAAGGCACAAAGGTTTTGATGTCAGTAGAAATGAAAAAAGCATACCAGAGAAAAATTGATGCTACTTTGATTTTCCTTCAACATTTAAGCCCTGTTGTCATTGTATATAGTTTAGTGTAAGCTGTCCCTTGCTAACCAGAACTGAATGCAAAGAAAGGTTCTCTCCAGATCTTTCCCTAACTCTTGCAAAGAAGAATAGTCATTACGCCATATAATGCCTTAAGTAAAATATTCCATGTGAATTTATGCAAACTCTGCTTTATAGGATTTAGATACACAACTGATTTTCAGATCTATTTGTACTTCACTGTGCTAAATCATACATTCAGTTTTTGAGGAAGAACCAATATTTTCCCCAGGTTACTCAGATAAAAGCAAGTACAAATAACAATATAGCATTTTAGGATCATCATACTCCTGTGTTCTGGACCTTTATTTTGTACTGCACCTTTACAGTCAGACCTCCAAACCATGGAAAGCTGATGAATCAGTCCTTAAACCCCACCAGTGTCCCCATCTGTGAAGCATTCCCATCACTCCGTAATGCAGAAAATCTTTGAAGCACGCCTGGCAAATAAAATGATCACAGATGGAGTTCAGCGATCTCTGTGACAGCAATTGACTCTTTCTGTCTTGAAGGAGCAATTCCTTTCTTCAAATTTACCTTTGATATCTGTGACAAAATAGTGAAGACATTCCTAGGATTCAAAGAGTGCACACAAAACCCAAAGGCCATGACGTTATCTCACACAAGTCTTGTTGTTTTACTTGCTTAATTCACAGAGTCATGCTCACTGCTGCTTCACTACTCCTGATGGGTCATTTGCATGTTATATAACTATTTTCTTTTCTGAGCCATTTGTTGGCACAATGCGTACAGTAGTTACTAGTGACATTACTTGAAATGAGATAGAAGTAGTCAACAAGGTAGTTACCTTAGCCCATCCAGACAGAGGAAAAACTGAAAGACTTTCCAGGAAAACATTGCTATCAATGCAATGTTAAAACCAGGTTTAATTTTCTTTGAAAGATTAAATGCATAGTGAGTACAAAGTACTCATCTGAGGTTGTCCTAATATTAACACTATCTCACAATTTCTCTTGTGATTAAATGTTCCAGACCAAGAAAAAAGATTTTTTTTTTAAAAAAAGGAAAGTTAATGTGATCTAGTGATTCTGTCCTCCTACTCAGCTCTGCAGTGGTAGATATCCTTCAAAAACAAGTAAAAAAAAAATCTTGCCTCCCAGAAAGGATGACAGAAAAGGAGTGAGCTTTTTTGTTGATGAGAATTATGAACTGACAGAATCAGTACAGCAATTAGTTTAGAACTGACATAGGTGGAACAATTATTTCCCTAAAGTTTCCAATACAGATCAGCCACTAGGTGGACAATTAGTACATTTAATAATTTAAACTTGAATACAAATTCCTCAAATTAACTCCATCTATCATTAGCTTCTAGGTCCAAAAATTATGTTTTAATGATGAATACCTCCTGCACTTTTATGTACATTGAAACTTAGTATGGTATTTCATACACACATACATATATATGATCCAGCTGCTACTGTCTCTAGGTGTTCTTTATGACTACGTTCAGCTCTGGGTTCATGTATGAATTTTCATCATATCAACATGCTAATAAAAATCCATGTTAAAAGGGCTACTTTTAAACTAGTTAGACTGTTGTATTGTGCAGCTGCTAAAGATGATAAGCTAACACCTTAGTACAGGTAGCAGTACATAATGACTGTCATACCTAATGTGGCTACAGTTTTGGAAAAACAAATGAATATTACATTTGGCTAACCTAACAATCATGCACACTTTCCTTCAACAATATTTTAATTGTGATGTCTGCAACTGTAAAAAGATTCTTATAGATGAATAGCTCTTCAGAATTTACAGTTCTTTGACTTCATTTTTTGCTAAGCGTCATTCCCTGAGGCAGCTCTGAAGTATATATGCATATCAACAGAAAAGACATCTCATCCATATTTAAATGACATTGGATACAGTGAGCAATACAAGAACAAATGTTCCTGGTATTATCAGTATATATTTTGGAGCAAATTACAATCTTTATTTACACATGGTGTTACTTAAATATATTTTTCATTCTTCTGATTGTCTGGCAGTAATCTGCACTTCATTTATGATACTCTACACATATTAAGTGCTGAAAAAATAACTTGAATAATACATCTTGACAAATATTTCTGTATCAAAACACGGCACTACTCATTTTCAACAACTTCCTCATTATCTGTCATTTGAAATGACAAAACTGTTTTTGTTTTGCTGCCTTGTGATTGTATCTCCAGTGGTTCCTCCTATAGGCTGAATGGAATACTTACATTCTGGAGTGAAATAGACCAGCTATAAATACCTGTCCCATGCACTCATATCAGAATGTGCAATGGAAGAATACAAATAAATTGCAAAAAGAAAAAAAAGAAAAAAAAAAGTAGTGAATAGTTAAGAAAATGAGGATTAAGGATACATGTTTAATTTTCCAAGTTATTTTTTCTTAAAGTCGTTAATTATAGACTGGCAAATTATCTGATGCTTTCTTTACTCTGCCATGTGGAAGAAGACAAGTGTAAAATCACTAAAAATCTTATTAAAATTCAGGTTAAATTTGGTAGTTGACTTTACAAGAAATAAATTTTATAACGAAATCTAGCAACTGTATCTTCACTTGGCTAAGTGTCCTGAATTTAATACTTATAGGAAATTTACTATTTTTGAATCATGTTAAGATATGAACATCACTCCCAAATTTTAATATTTAACACACTTATAAATATTTTAGGAGTGCAACCGCGGAGATAATTAAACGGAGGAATCACTCAGGAAGCCATCAGCTTCTGCAACCCTCTTTTGGTTTTTGTATATGCAGGCTGTAGGTATAAAATACACTTGAGACAGAGATGGGATAAATTTTTATTTAATTGGTGTTAGTGCACCAAATGATCTGTCATCCTCTCATCTCTAGCAAATCCAAGATCTAGTATGTGGTAGTACAGTAAAGGATGAGTGGATGCAGCCCTTAGCTTTTCTGAAATAAGGAACAATCAGGACCATATTAGATACTTACTGTTCAAATGTTGAGAGTCAGTTCCTCCCTGACTGAAAATTAGCACTTTGTCTTTTATTTGCATTCACACTGGGTTAATTCTAGGAACAAAACTGCATAAAGATATTAACAAGTACTGCTTTCCTTCATGTTTTGTTTTGTTCTGATTTTCATGTATGCTGCTCTAGCCTTATTGGACTGCAGTCACTTTCACTTGGCAGAAGTGTTTGACAAATTCCACAGATTTCTGATTGTAAAAATTCTGGATCACATTTTTATTTCTAGTAAGTTCCAGGCAAACACTTTAGATGAACTGCAGTGCTCCAAAGCATTCTTTTTTTAAACATTCATGTTTTCTTTGCCAAAGTTGACTGGTTCATATAATCACTTGCAAAAACAAATGGCAGAGCACTCTGTAAAATTTCCAGCATGGACTGAATCAATTTTAGAGATGAAAAGAAATAAGTGAAAGAAGGAGAAAAGTTACTGAAAGTAACAAAATAACAGTAAAACACTGAAGAATAACATGAATCTGTTCTTTTGCATTAGCAAATGTTCTCTTTTTTATATAATATATTAAGTAAACAAATGCTACCTTATGCATCTGGAAACATCCTGGACCACAGGAGGGATGCACTTGCAAAAGTACATTACTTGCAGCACAGTAACCACAGTTTTATTATCTAATACTTTGAACTGCTGAAAACTCTGTTCTAATTTTCTTGGATCTGGATTTATCTGTATTAATATTCAGATGATACCATTTATCAACTTTAGGGTCGCATGTAGTTCAGTTGTTGTTTGTGATCTACAAACTTTTCTGCTTTGAAATTCTCCTATTAAATATAGTGAAAAATATCTTCCCCTACTTAATCATCTAAAATGATTCTGTCTTGACCTTATGTCCCTACAATGAGAGAGACCTGAGCCCAACTCCTTCACATAGTTTTGTATTTTATCACCACCTCTGATGAGTGGATAGAAGGTCAATGAAGGGCCATTTCTGAACTTCTACTGTATGTTCAACAGTTCTAACTTCTTAACTTCTATTTGTAAAACTGAAATTGAGTTTTACTGAATTGTAACAACTCTCAATGCTGCATTTAATATTTTTCAGAAACAATAACATATACCTGTAAATACCTATATAAATATTTAGGCCTTCCAAGTATCTGAGGCTGAAATCCTGCATGCAGCCTGTCTCCAACTGGAAATCTCTCATCCCCACAGATCTCCTCAGCCTGACTGAGCAACACTTGGCAGCATTTGCATCTCTATTGCCTTGGACAAACCCACCTTACTTCCCCAGCATTATCTGGGATGTATTGTGCCTCTTCAGCATTACTATATTCTTTTTATTTTCTCTTCCCCTCCCCCCCCCCCCCTTCTCACCTTGAAATGTCCTTTTCTTACTTTAGAGTTTACCTCAGAGAAACATCTACTCTCTTGACTTCTCTTGCACCCACATTTTTTTTCCCTTCTCTTCTTAGCATCTTTTCCATATAAGGATGTATGAGTAGGCACAGCAGGCTCTAAATGTAATAGCTTTCTCCTTGGTGCAACCTTTAGAAATTCTCCTCTGCCTTGCTGTCATTTTCACTGGCAGCTTCTGGTTCTCCCTCTTCTACTGCAGTATTTTAATTCTTGGTAAAGTTATTTATTTATTTACTTTGTGATTTCTGTCTCTGCTTATTTATTACTTCAGACATGCAATCACAAAAAGAGACCTCTATTCTGTTCCATCAAATTGTCTGCTGAAGGAATTCTTAAATTTGACAGTCTCCAAAATAAAACAATAGAATTATTAGGATAATCTATGAGAAATGAGCAAGCTTGACTCCTTTTTGCCCCCAACCCCCGGAGTTTTGATTTAAACTGTTCAAATTAATTAGTTCAGAATCCTAAACAATTTTTATCTTGTTTAAACAATTGATGACTGTCTGGAAAGAAAATAGATGGAAAAATAATCAGCTGGACATACTCGGCAGAATAATTTGAATTTGAGTGATCTCAAGCCCTATATTGTATTAATAATCAGTCATAGAGAGTTCTGACAGCTGAATCTTGTGAATTTAGCCAAGGCAACTTAGGAGGTTGCTCTTCTATCTTTCCACCATATCTTTCTGCCAAATACTACTGTAATAACAGCAGCAGAAAAAGAAGAGAATGCATTCCCAGTTGACATCTGATCTTTAGCCACCAGCAAGGCTAGGATCACAACAGTACAGCAGACCAAATTACAATGAGGAAGTCACATACACACATTTTCTTATCCCGATCCTTCCAAAATATCTGTAGGCAGTGCTGAGGAGGAAGGTGGATTACTAGGAGATAAGGACTGTTTTAAGCCATTATGGCTGTTTACTTTCCTGAAATTGAGTTAAAACATCACCATGCCCTCTTTTCACACCCTTCTCTGCTACACTCAGAGTTCCACAGTGTTGCCTGGGTCAGTACTGGTGACAAGCACAGTTAATGATGAGCTCATCCATGCTCTTTCCCTGAATTGTTTGCAGCCTACTATCCTCTGAGAGGAAAAATAAATCCATACTTAAGTATTTGACTTAGTAAAACACAGTGCTTTCTGCATCTGTTTTGAGCATATCCAGAGCTATCCGTCCTGGGATGACCTAGATGAATCTGCACACTCTCTGCACTACAATGTACAGTGATACGCTCTTAGCCTTCCCTGAACAAACAGATACAAGATGTGGTCACCACTAGGCTATCTGTACATAAATTAATTTTTTATGTTGTATCTTTTATACACTTGCACAGAGCACTAATTAAACCTAATTTCTTTATGTGCTTGCAGTTCTTAGTATTCATTAACATAGAACCCATTATTTGTCTATTAAAGCAGTTCTTGGCAAAGAGTAAATCCAGATGAAAGGTTAATTTTTGCATGTTTAAAATTCAGAGAGGAGAACATAGGCACAGAAACAGATCTCTCCAGTGAGGCACAGAAGCAATACCAAATGCTGTCGCATAGCAATGTCCCTTAACTCTTAGACTAGGAGATATGCATAATGTCATGGAATGAAATCCATTTCTTGAGTCATTCTTGTCATATTACATGATAAAATCTCATGCACACACCAACAAAAGAGCAGAGACAACAGTTTAAAAGTTCTTGAATTCTTAACGCTAAAGATTTTGGTACAGTGTAAGCTTCTCCCTGCCTGACACAGACATTTAGCTATGTTTGTTGACATTAACCATTCACTAAGGAAGAGAAGGATGAAGAAGGATGGCAACACTCAGAAAATTTTAAAGGAAACAGGTTCAGCCTTTTCTCTGTCTCCTAATGGCATGAAGTAATTAAATGTTCACCACCACGAGGATTGCTCTTTTACATAATTTCCTCTGGACTTTGTTCAGCAGTTTTACTCTGTGCCTGAAAAACTAAGCCATTACAAATTAAATAGTTCCCACTCAAGATTTCTGCCTCCAAACTTAATCTCAAGTTCCCAGTCTGACACTTCTCCTGGCACTGTCACTGACACCAGTCATAGAAGGTAAGAAATTATCCTGGCAAGGTTAAGACAAATTCTTCTTGCTTGAGTCTGATAGGTACACTTTGTTCACCTTGTGGGCTGATGAGAAGCCATAGCCTGTCCAGACTATGGTGCAAGAGCATGAGGCAGTCAGGTGAAGGAAAACGAAAGGACTTAAGAATCCCAGAACAGATGCAGATTGACTGCTTGGAAGACTTCGGATCAAGAAGCGTGAAGACTAATCACAACGATGAGTGAAGAAAACTGGTTACTGTTGTTTCCGTTAGGAATCATAAGTGAATGAATAGGTTTTCTGTAGAATAAACTTAAATATGTTACTTTAAGAAAGAAGAATAACATAGTAGGTTGAGACTCCACTCAGACAAAAAGGGCTGCTGCTTTATAGTCATTCTGTGCATAGAGCTGCAAATCTAATGGCAAAGAAAGTTTTCTAGAGCGTCAGCTTTCTGAATTAGTTTTCAGTTCTTCCTTTTTACCTTTCTCTCCTATCACCTAGGAACTGCAAAAAACAGTCCATCCATTTTCTGATAAACAATTCATGTCATGTACCTGAGGCAGCCCCTTTAGAGACCCCCTTATTCTGAATGAGTCATCTCAACACATTGTATTACAAATAGAAAACTAGAAGACGCCAGAATTGAACATCTGCACTTCCACAGAGCTCTGAAGTAGCTTTGACTGCTGACAAAATTGTTTTGAAGTAGCAACCTTTTCCCTAAAGTTCTTGTGGAGAAATTACCTTTGAATCTAAAATAAGAAATAAAAAGTACCTGGGCTGCTCTACTATGTCTGATCCAAAATGCTCTGGAAATCTGCTGTCATATGGAGATAAACTTCCTTATCTGTAACAAGCTAAAAGTTTTTCTGATCAAAAGACTCAGAGCCAAAAAGAAAGAGAATAATAGGAGACAGAAACTCTTATATTCCTGTTATTCTTCCATTTTTCCACTGTCTTAATCCAAGTCTGATTAAGAAACTGAATAATTACCAGCAGGTAAACTAGTAGAGTTTATCCCTTCCCAACAGGTGTATTCTCAAACACTCTGAACTTGTGTGTTCACCTTGCAGAAGAATTCAGTGTCTGCAAAGAATGAGCCTATTCTAATGTTACAGATAAAAATAGGCTGAGAGACCTGGGTCTGTTCAGTCTTGAAAAAAGAAGACTCAGAGGGGATCTGATCCATGTCAATAAATATCTAAGAAGTGGGAGGCAAAGTGATGAGGCTGGACTCTTCTCAGCAGTGTGCATAGGAACTTCTTCACAGTGAGGGTGATGGAGCACTGACACAGGTTGCCCAGAGTGATTGTGGAATCTCTTTTTCTGGAGACATTTAAGACCCACCTGTACACCTACCTTTGCAACCTGGTCTAGCGAGCCTGCTTTAGCAGGGGGGTTGGACTCAATGATCTATGGAGGTCTCTTCCAACCCCATTAATTCTGTGATTCTGTGATAGAGGGAGAATATTCCTGTCTTTCATGCTGTATGTGAGAATGTCCAAAATTACATTTTAAGCCACTGATGTGCTACATTAGAAATGTCATGTTCTATGAAGCCAAGATATTTCTTTTAGATTCCTAGATTTTTCAATCCATGTCAAACACAGCATTGACTGAAAATCATTTCTCAGGTAAAACTAAAGGTAACTTAAATTTAATGTTGTTCTTCAGGTTCTTGATGGAGCTTTAAACTGTCATGAAACAAATTTTTCTTTCCATCCAGAATAGAACACAACCTTAAGGAACTTGAAGTAAATATTTTGCTGCTTAAGTACACATTTGTAAGAGAAGGAATTAATTTAATGCCACAATATCTAGGTTTTACTGTTTTATTTAAAGTCTATCCTTCAGACATATCTTCTAAACAGCTCATTATTAGTGGAACAAATTATGCATTAATACTTTCTCAAGCATCATAAAAGCTATATGTCCTTGAAATTTTTAACATAAAAAATGTTTGCTAACTCTACAAGTTTGCTTTTAGTGCTCTTATTCCTTGAATTTGTTACAGTAGTAAAGGTCTTAGCACAGTCCCTGTAAAAACAGATATGTACTGGAAAGACATCTTTTCTTTCCAAAGTGGAACGGAAAATAACTGTGTCAATATAAAACAGTCTTTGAGATTCAAGCCTAGGAAAAATAAAACTGTATAACCTCCTAGCACAGAAAAGCTTTGGCTTCCACAGTGTTTCAGTGAAAACTATTGTAAACTATTTGACCAGCAATTCTCTAAAATCTGCTTTCTGTGTATAAAGAAAACATCAAATATTATCAGTAGATCATAAAGTTCCCAGACATGTAATGCCTTGCATGTATTTGTAGAAAAGCTCAGGATCTACTTACCTAACAGAAATGTTTTACTCCTCAAAAATTGATTTCCAGTTCTTCTAAAACAGAACAAAAAAACTGCATTCCGTCTCTCTGAATTTATCTAGAAGAGAAATATTACAGAATCGTATTTTCAATTACCACTTATTTTTCTAGATGTTTTTCATAAACTGTAATCATATTAAGGGTGATATCAAAGTAGTTTTATTGCAATTTAAATATTTGTTTTTTGTCATCTTGGATAGGACATTGTATCATCTGTGCCAACTTATCTGTTATCATTTTACTAACAACTGACTTACACCTGGAATTTCTTCCTTTTATTCTTGGGTTACTTTATTAATACATGCTCCAATATCCATTCGCTTCAAGGATAATGCAGACATAGAACCACTGCTACAGCTGACACTGAAACAAGATTGAATTTAGACCTTCAGCCAGCAAGAGAGTTGTTCCAGGTCAGGTCAGAATTAGATCTGAAGCCTTTACCGTAAGTCACAAATGGGATATTTATCTTTAAAAATAGCAGACTTTTTGACTGGACACGCTTCAAATAAGCAATTTTTCAGTCACAAGACACCAAGGAATTACTATTTTTCTACTTAAAGACTTTGCAAATCCAAGTCTGACTTTAGCAATCATAAGCCAAAAGAAAAGAAAAATAAATGAGTGTAGGATTAATTTAGCGAAAACTACTTATTCAAAATAAAATGTTTAAAATACTAATGAAATATTTTAATATAAGGATAACAAAATTATCCAAATAATGTTCATTTAACAGCTCACGCTTCTTGTAAATCAGTATTCTCATTAACACTTATATTCTTAGGTTCATGAAAGGCAAGGCATCTGTTTTCATTTTTTATCCAAACACACATTCTATTAATAAGTTTGTCAACCCTGAAGTAAGTTTTTCATTCTTAGCCCTCCAGTGAAGGAGACAGTAGAGCTGTCTTGAGGACCTCTTTGTAGAGGTGAAAGCAGTGTTTTATCCTACTTTCTTAGGGCATAGATACAGTTATTTCATTGGTTTTTCACCTATCAAAGTGAATTATCTTTCCATTTTGACCACATCTCAGTTCTCTTTCAGAAAGGTTAGAGAGGACATTAAAAATTATTATGATATCTGCTGTGATT
This sequence comes from Callipepla californica brunnescens, assembly GCA_023055505.1. Lineage (NCBI taxonomy): Eukaryota > Metazoa > Chordata > Aves > Galliformes > Odontophoridae > Callipepla > Callipepla californica. The sequence goes on along the minus strand of JALIRH010000003.1, from coordinate 33,188,476 downwards.
GACAAAACCACAGGTTCATCAGTGTCACACATAAAAACGGGATTAGCCCTATAGCACTTTTCTCACCTTATCCACACTGAGTCTTAAATAGATCTTACCTATACTTCTCCCTTCCCAGCCCAGCACTCCTCAGTGATTTAATCATGTCTTTGACCATCTCCAGAGAATAATGGCACAGTGATCGGGCTTTCAATTTAAACTGAATTATCATTCCTCATCTAGATACTTTCTAATGCAAAATGCCACTGCTGACATACTACGGTCTTCCAAAACTCTGGTAGTTACACTTTGGGGATAAGCAGTATTATCTCCTTTCCTTCGTGGAACCTCTGATTGGCTGATTATACATGAAGACACATACACACATATATGAACTTAAGTACTACTAGATATGAGCATAATGTGGCGTGGGAGTGAGTACACTATTTATTGCACAGAAATACATCAAATATTAGCAGTTAAAGAAACAACATACCTGTCAAAGATAGTTTAAAGTTCATTACGTTTTATCCACAGTGACTTATACACAAAACTTGTAGAGATCTCTGAACTTGGCTAAACAATCCACAGCTTTATTTAAAGCAGTAAGTGTTCTCATGCAACTTGAAGAGGACTAGATTTAGGACTGGAGAAATTCCAATGAATTAATGAGTCTATGTATATTACAGGCAATATAAGATATTTATGATAAAAATTAAAATACGCAGTTCCATCCTTCCTTGTTTTTATAAAACATGCTGTTTCCTTGAAGAAGGTATTTTTTCCTACTAATCATCTTACGTCATTTCCTTCCCCCGGGAATTAGTGCAACATTCCCTCCTAATTTTGGATCTTTGATTGTGACTGTTTAGGGAAAAAGAAAAAAAAAAGAATATATCAGAAATCTGATTGGAAAAGCGTTACTCTTCCCTTCCTGCTGGCAGCATCACAGTTGAATAGTGAACTGGTTCAGAGGGAGATTTGCAACAGCATGGCATGTTACTAAGCAACAAATGAACTGCAAATGTTTCATGGACCTTGTTCTAAACCAGCTAAAACTGCTCACAACCTCCGTAAAGTCTAGTCCAACAAAATCATATTAAAATCTGTTGTAATTATTTGCAAGGATGCATTGCTATTACTGGTTATAATTTTGTGCTGAGAAATCCAGTAAAAACAGCACTCCTTGTTCTGAGCAGCAAAATATTTCCACTGTTTGAAACTAAGAATGAAAGTTCTAGCTTGAAAAATTGACTTGACTATTAGACAAACTTCTTACACAAGGAGATATCATTTCCTTGAACAATTTTTTTTGAGAACTTTCACTAGAACTGTCACTCTCAGAGGTTGTTTGGTCAAATTTTCATAGGAACTTCACTGTAATCTTGAATTATCTTTCATATTTTCAGTGAGTGAGCTCCTGAATTTAAATTTGCCCATGGCATTCACTGACTTCTTCCTAAAAGAAATTAAGGAAAAATTAAAGAAATTGCACCTTTCATGACACTTTGTTATTCATCTTAATCACTGTAAGTTGTCATTTTTTTCTAATAAAAGGTTATTGATTTTTCATGAAGAAGCATAATTAATTGTTTCTGCATCTGTTTTTAAAATATAAATTACTAGATTCTAGAGGTCACATTAAAACATTTTTAATTCTTTATTAAAATTGAAAACTAGAAAATAAAAATAGTAGTTAACCTAAGAATTTTCAGATATGTTCCTTTCCAATTACGTGATAATATGGATGGAATTCTTTTTAAATAAAAATGACAATATGCAAGAGAAGTGTGCATAGAGAAGTAACTCCTACTCTTAATATTTATATTTTAAAATAAAACATTAGAACTCCAGAGAAACCACCCATTCTGTTAAAATACAAATTGTTCTTTATAAATCATCAGTTATTCAAATAAATGAGTTTTAGAACAGATATCTTATAGTACTGTAGACTCAATTAATGAGTTCAAATAGTCTTCAAAAGACAGTTTTAGAAATGAATGATGACAGACTTATAATGGAAAACTGCATATGGTCAAATGTGTAATACTTTATATTACGAAAATTCATTTTAATTTGCATATAATTTTGCCACTATTTAGTCTTCTTTAACTTTTATTTAATGGAGTCAGAATTTGCCTGAAAACATTCAGGATAGATACTCACAGAAAATAATGCTGTGGCAAGCAACATGGTTTGTGCTTCCTTATGATGGAAACAAATACCTCTTATAATCACTTCATTGAAAACCTCCCTTTAAAGTAACATATTCACACTTCTCAGCAGATCTGCTTGTTAGTCCAAGTATTTGTACTTTCAAATATATTTGACTCTTCTGTTAGTTCACAATATCAAAATAATTGTTCACATGTACCTACAGCTCTCCACATGCAATCTAACTTCAGAGAGCACATTCTTTGCATTCAGTACGATATAGTAAAATTCTACCCAAGAGACAGCATTGATGAGGCTGATCTTTCATGTTGACACATTTTTATTTTGGGCTTGCAAATTTTTCCTTTTATGTCAATTTATTTTAAGCTACCCCTTTCTGCCTGATATGGCCATTAAATCAATAGTTTAATAAAAGGAAGAAAAAAAGACAAGAATTTAAGGAAGTATATGATAGAAGAAGAACTGCTCGTCTTGTTTCTAAATACGTTATACTGCAAAAAGAATTTTGTGAGGTTACTCACATACTTAGCCTAAACCAACATCATTTCATGATTAAATAATGAAGTTACTAATTGTAAATTACTGGGAACAAACCTATATAAACTTTTCCATCTTCTTAAATCAAGAAGAGAGGCATAGTAACCTTTTATGATGCCCTGTTAAAAAATGTTTTCTAGGTACAAAAAATCCAAAGTACCATGAAATATTACATTAAAAATAAAACTATTATTATTGCATAGTCTTTTATCAAGAACATTTTTATAAAACATATGTACTTTGTTGAGCTGTTTTTTCTTTTTTTCTTTTTTATGTGTCTTCCCTAAGATGCATGCTTAGAGAAACCAGTAAGGAGCAAGAAGGGGAGATTCATTTAAAACCCAATAGCTGCATCTCCCTGAGATAACTTGTCTCTCCACCAGTGTTTCAGATGGAAAGAACATGTAAGACAGTTTATCCAGATTAATTGCTTTAGAATAATTACTCCTGTATAGGTACTCAAGAGTCTCATAAACTGTGTTCTAGGTTTTTGTTTCTCCCCCCTTTTTTAATTTTATTTTATTTTACACACAAGGTCCAAAGACAACTTTACTCATTTTCTTTCTCCTTCTCTTCTGTACGTACAGAAGTTAGCCAGAGAAACAGATGAGGACCACGATATTATATCTGCTAGGACACTGATTCCAAAGCAGTCCTTTCCATTTAAAAACCTTTTGAAGAATTTTGCTCGTTTCTGCAGGAATTTTTATGCCCTCTTCTCTTAATGGATTTTCCCTTAATTGCATAAAAGAAATAAGCAGTCATACACACATTTTCCCTTTTTTTGAAAGAACATTTTCAGTTGATGTAGTGGATTTCGCAGCTGATTTCGTCATCTTATTTTGAGTTATAAAAAGTAATAACATTATTCCAGTAAGCAACACATTCCATTAATTGTGATCATTTCATCAGTGGCATTTGCTTTCTCTGTTGGTATCTCACCTCCAGTTCTACATCTAAGTATTCTGATACTGCAGACCACTGAATTTTCTAAGTTTTCCTAACTGAGGAATTGAAACTTTAAGACTTTCACAGACAGCAAGAATTGAGACTTTCGAGAATTTCATCTTCTAAACATAAAAAAACATTCTCATCTTCTAAACATAAAGAAAATACTGAACATAAAGAAAAACTGAACGCAAATTTTAAGTGAATAAACTGGAATTGTACAGAAATTGTCAGCACAGTCCTGTGAGATTCAGTACAGTGCAAATTAATTACAATAAAATAGTATTCCTTGGGAAAGTATCATGATTAAGACATTACAGTTGTAATGAGTAACAATAGCTCTGCCCATCTCGGAAGAGCTTATTTTATTCCAGCTACTCATAAACATCATACAAAGCAACAAGTATAAAGGAACATATCCCACTTGGATTTCAAGAGATACCAGGCCAAAGTTAAGGGGGAAGGAAAATTGACTTCTCCCATTACGGTAACTGTACTGTCAAAGATTGTCCCATATTGATGTCAATTCATAATAGATTACAGCAAGTTTCTTTTTTCCTGTAGCTTCAAAAGTACTGAAAGATTCCCAAACCTTTTTTTAGAAGGCCACAGATAAAAACAGTCTGTTTCAAGAGAAACATCCAGGATACTAACAGATCAAGTAGGAATGTAAATACATTAAAAAAAAAAAAAAAAAAAGTGTTTTATATGAATATATGAATTAATAAAGAGTGTTTAAACATTAAAAATATCTTTCTCACCAATTCCTTTCATCAAGATGTGTACATAATTTTTCCTTACAAAAAAAATTAGTTTAACTTTTCTGCACATCACCTGTATTTAAAAAGGCTTTAAGGACATATCTCTTCCTGCAGATAAATTAACTCCACGTGCAAGCCAAAAACAAAAGATTAGCATAAAGTAGCATCACGCTGCTTTCTTGATTATAGGGAAATCTGAGGAAATTCATTTGAAAAGCTCCTTATGACATGCAGCGGGGGAGCTCAGCAGCATAAAAATATGCTGAATAGCAGCAAAAATAGATACTCCTGTTTTTGTCCCAAATATACATTGTAACTCAGCTTCTCTATTCCTTTTAGTAAGCTATTGAGCATGTATTACAGTACCTCTCAGGTGCCCATTAAATAATATAAAAAAGGAAACAAAACCATAGTCTAAAGTAGAAAATTGCTTCCTTTGTCTTCTTTCTTTTTTACATATTTTGCCCATTCTAATTTACCACTGTTTCTGAGTTTATACCTAAAGACGTAATTCAAGAGGTACAGAAAAAGCACTACATGTCAAAGGTGAATTAGTTTGTTCTAGCACTGATTTATTCCTTCCCTGCCTTAGAGCTACTGAAGTCTCTCCTAGAGTAGGATGCACAACATTTAATCAGAAAAGGGTCTGGAAGTAGATTCAATTTCTGTGGTGTTCCAGGTCTGTTTCAGATTATTTAAATTTTCTGACTGAGAATGATGGCACGCCTCTGGTACACTGAAGAACAGATCCCTTAAAAACAATCTGAGCTCTTACTGTACAAGCACTGGCCCCACAATAGAAAGTAAGAAGCACTACCTGACAAGAAGAACTTGGCTTTTGACATTTTTACAATCAGTAAGAGAATTTGTAAGAGAAACACAAGGTCCATTCAAATATTCTTTCTTGCTTTTCCATTTTACTCTGACAAATTCCTCCCTCCCCAAATGCACCCAGAGAACACAACTTCACTCCTTCTTCTGAGCTACCTAGCCCTTCTCTCTCTTTTCTGTTTCATGAAATGAAACAAAATGAAAAGAAACAAAACTCAGATTATCACGCAATAGCAGCAGCTTTCTGACATCTTTAATGCTCATCCTGATGAAAACATTAACCTTTTGGGAACAAGGCTACCAATACTATATTCAGAGTCCACATCCATAGTCCCCTTCCTCCTTTTACTTCCTCTGCTCCAGTTTCCTCAGTTAAGCTTGGTCACCTGTCAGTAGCCTTGGTACAGATCAACTGTAGCAAGAGGAATGCAGGATTTAAAAGGAAAGGAGAAATTTATTAAAAGCACTCTAAATATTCTTCTTTGTGAGCACTTGTAAAATGTCCTGGAGAATTATTGTTGTTGCATCTGAGAGAAGAGAGAGAGGAGAGAATTGCAATTAGAAATGAGGACACAACACAGAAATTCTTGACTGTATTGTGAAATAGTCTCCATTAAACTATTTGGAGAGTAAAAATACTACTATGCTTTAATATTTCCTAATTTCTTTTTCTTTCTGCTAAGAGCTGAAGGATAGCATGACAGGCTAAAGCGGCAAATATTCTGTGTCTCCTTCTATTGCAATCATTATATAATAATGGATTACCCTTCAGTGCTGTTGCTAAAACAATGAACAATATATTTAACTTCATCTTCAGTTACTTGTATAATACGTCATTATTTCCATAGAAAGCGAAGTATTTCATAGGAACTAACATCAATAAAGAAATATACCTGGTCCAATAAAGATTTAATAGTTTCAGCTAAAACATCCAGCTGCTCTATTTTCAGATGAGTTAAATGTATTTATTCAAAAGAATTCCAAAAAGGAAAACAAAAAGTTAAGAAGAAGAGGCAAATGATCGGTCTAGGGAGCCTGCTTTGGCAGGGGGGGTCAGACTCGATCTCTAGAGGTCCCTTCCAGCCCCTACAATTCTATGATTCTGTGATCTAAGCATTAAAGACATTAGATACTATCAAATGCTAAATTAACTTGGAATTTCATCCTGATATACAAACGTGAAATGGAAATATATGGTGTGCTGTATTCTGTGTTCCAGAATCTTATTTTCTGGACACTAGACAAATAGCAGGATTTATGCAATTATGTGGAAGAAATATAGAGGACAGCAAATCAAACTTTGAGGGACTTCTATTCTTAAATGATGTAAAGTTTCACTTTAAAGCATCCTTAACTCATTGTTTCCACCATATTCTGTCACTATGTTTGCCTGACCCATTCATAGAATTGACCTGGACAATTCAGAAGCAGCTGTAGCTGTTTACCCACAGACAATTTGTAAGTTAGACCCGCACAGACTTAAGGATGCAGACAAATGACTTTCTTCTCCTCCTCACACTTTCACCTGCCACTACAAGCTCATTACTGCTGTAGTAACCACCTTCTTTTTGTTTCAATAAGCTTTCAACTGAGCTGTCTATGAAATCCTCTCCAGTATGAGCCTTCAGCCTGATAAATATTTTCCAACAGTCTGATGTGCCTTTGGAAGTAGATTTTCTTGAGTCAGGTGCCCTCCAAAGCACCCACTGACTAGAACCACTCTTATCCAGCAAGGGGATTCAGCTGTTCTGTGGGTGACTGGGTGACTGCAAGCCTCCTCCTAAGGAAGAAATGACACTATGTTAGCTAACGATAAAATTGCATCTCTTTTTTTTTTATTATTTTTATTTTTAATACTTTACATGTAAGTTTATACACAGATAATTCTCTCTCTCTCTCTCTGGTCCTAAGCAGCACTGCCTGGATACACAAGGAGACAAATGCACAGACACTTGCAGACAAATTAGAGAAATGTGCTTCCTAATGATGAATTTCAAACATCATCTCAAGAGCTGAAAATTGCAAGAAATGAACACAATGATAATGAGATAAGAATTCACTGTAGTCTAATAATTATGGAAATATCTTAGCTATGTTCACTTTACCTACTAATCACCATGTCATACTGATAAAAACAATCTAAAAACACAGCCTTTACAGGAGGAAAACATAGGACCATAAAATGGTTCAGCTTGAAAGGAACATTAAAGATCATAAAGTTCTATTTCCTCAGACACAGAAAACTTCCACTAGATCTGGTGGCTCAAAGATCCATCCAACATGGCTTTGAACTTTTCCAGGGAAGGGACTTTTTTTTTATTTTTATTTTTTCTTTTTTGATTATTATGTATTGGAATTAACTGACCAGGAAGATGTGAAGATCACATGCCTGAAGAGACACATGGCATGGCCCTAAGAGGTATGGTTTAGTGATGGGATTTGTTAGGTCAGGCTTGATCTTGAATTTTCTGTCTTATCTAAATGATTCTATGATATTACTTTCAACAGCCTGGACAAACTTCAGAACGAAAGAAGAACCTACTTCCAATACGTGCTTGTGTGATTTTCTGCTTGTGGATAAACTTCATAGTTTAAGTATTAAACACGTTAGGAAAGCAGTAGTGCTATACTGTGAACTAGAATGATTAGTTGACGCCAAGCATCAACCAAGAGCGATATGACTGACCACTCAACCCAATAGTTTAGAGTCCTTTATCTGTCTTTTACACTCCAGGCACTTCTAGAGTATAAAGTCTGTATCACTGTCTCAACCTAGAGAGGTAACACAGCAAGGAATGTAGTGAACATGTACAATGGAAAAGTTTAAACAACTGCATCTCCCACAGACTTTCCTCGACAGGACCTCTCTGAGACCTGTTAAAATGAAAATATAATTTCATAATAATAAATAGGACCAGGTTTATTAAGGTCTTGATTCACTTTCTGTATCTTAAAGAAACTATATATTTCTTGTGCAAGAAGATTAATCTGTCTTCTATATTCCTTTTTTTGTACTATTATAACCTGATGTCACACAGTAAGAGAACTTAACATTTCTAAAAGTCACTACAATTATGATGCTCACCTGGTTTGCAGTGCAAGGAGAGACAGAAGATTTCTGACTGATAGGGAAATAGAAACAGCATTATGAAGAGGTTTGCATCTCCTGTTAGGAATCAAGTTATAAGGACACAAATTTTGACATAATAAAGAATATAAGACAAAGAGAAGAGAGAATACAAAATAAAAAAAATTTATTATCTCTTTTATTTTTTTTTTCCTTTCCTGGGATCAGCAGAGAAAACAAGTATTAATACACTCTGTTTTCCATGGCAGCAGAGAAGCAGTTAGTTAATATAGTTAGTTAGTTAATAACAATTAGCACTGAGGATTTGTTAACTCAGTCCCTGTTCACATATGTCCATTCCATCATGAGGTCTAGAACAGATCAGTTCAATTCACTTCAGCTTTGCATGCTTGATGTCAGCTGACCATCAACCAAAAATGCTGTTTTGTCACCTCAAGCTGCCAGCTCTTTCAGTTTGCCAACACATTTTAATTTCTAACTCTCTCAGTTCAAATGTGTCTACCAGAAGTACTATTTTTTGTAACTACTTGAGGTAACTAAAGGGAGCAGCAGCAGGGAATAGGCAGAAATTTCTCAGCAACCTCAATGGCAATAGCACATCAACTCTTTTCTGTCCCTGAAAGAAATTAATGTCCTCTGTTTAATTGTCTCCCTTGAGAACTGCAACACTTGCTTTGCAGGAGCTCTGATAAGGTCCTCCTGAGTAAAATGCTTCTGTTCATGTTTCTTTGAAACTGCCAACATACTTTCACTATGGCTTGGTGTGAAGCCTGACTTCTCAGCTTCATAATGCGAAGAAAATATTAAAAACAAAAGCAAAAAAAAAAAAAAAAAAAAAAAAAAAAGGATCTTTCTTAGCCATAACTTCCTGCATACATTGAGACTAGAAAAATAAATCAAAATATCAATAAAATTCCTTACAAATTTTGTACGTCAAAAGGGAATTTTCATTTGCATGAATTATCTTACGTAGTAACATCAATAATAATTCCACTCCACTTAATTAAAAATAAACAATATCAGTTTGCTGCTTTTTTTCTTTTTTTCTTTTCTTATTTTTTTCCCCTGTGGTCAAGGCACTCACTCAAACAACTATTCACAAAATGACATTTATACAGTCAAACTCCCTGCTTTCGACTTCTGAAAGCAAATTCTAATGTTTTTCTTTGTTTTCCAAAGAACTGTCTTATTCCAGTTCCCTCAAGGAGAGTATTTTTCATCCTTTAATGATTTCTAAACATAAGACAGTCTTTTCACGTCTGGATTTTGTCTCAAACACTGGTCACATCTGAAGCCTTGCTGAGTTGGTTTTTTTTTTTTTTTTGTTTTTTTTTTTTTACTAAAATGTAACACTATGAAATAAAACAGAGGATCTGACATTCTGGTCTACATGTCCATTCAAAAAATTAACCCATATCAGTATACTTGCTACTCCAGTGTCAACTGCAAAAAGAGAACAAAATTTTCTCATTTACCCAGTTTAGCAGCGTCTGCTTTGCAGTACAATTACTTCTTCAGTGCCCATGGTAGTTCCTAGCACACCAGGATGGCGCTGACTGATGGTTTTACATCCACTCAAACTCTGTAAAAAAGTTGTAACAACATAATGGCAATAAGACCAGTGCAACCAAGTAGATGTTACAAAAGAAGGGGAAAAAAGTGCTCACCCAGCTCTGAGGATCAGGACTTGAAAGGGAAAACTTCACAGAGGAGAGATCTCCAATAAGAGAATCTTCCTCTGTGGCAGTCAGCCCTTAAATGGGGGTCTAAGAGTGGTTGAGCCTGGCTCCATTCCATTCCAGTTGAACAGGTGAATTGCCTTCACCTGTGCTCCCAGGGCTGACCAGGTCTTATCTCCAGGTACTCAATCAGAAGGTCAGACTGTGTCTTAGCAGTTGCCATACAGCAGTGAATGTTAAATCATTTTTTTTTTAATTTTTTATTTTGCTTTCACTGATTAGAGAAGCAGTGAAGATTGACTAGATTGAAAAGGATTAGTAGCTTTGAAAGTGAGGCTCTTAAACACATAGTCCTCCCTGAAAATCTAAGAAGTAAACAAAAGGATCCAACTAACTAGAAAGAAAAAAAAATCATAACATCTCTTAAATATAAATTCATGCTTTGTTTAAACTAAAATTCCTTTTCTATGAATTTGCTTTGCAGCTCTTCCAGGTTCTCTAGCTCTTTCAAATTCCATCAGTTCTAATTAATTAATACCAACAGATTCAGTGAGTGATTTTCCACAAAATTTGACACAGACCTTTCTCTTCTCTGTGTAGATGGAAGTTAACATAAAAGAGGAGAAAATAAGAAATAACCACACACAGACTTTTCCTTGATGATTAAAACCACATTGTTTGCCTTTTTTGTGTTAGAACAAGGTTTTGAATCTCAACCAGAAGCCCATGGTTGGCACAGTGCAGAGATGCAAGTGAATGCTCCAGAAGGCTTGCCGAGCCAGCACACACACATATTCTTTCAGCACACGTGCCAGTTAAAGACCTTAGCTCTCCCAAATGACATCAGTTGGAAGATGCTCCTCAGTTCCATCTGCAGACCAGCTTTTCTGAGGCAATTGCTCTAGAATTTGTTTTAGTCAAAATGAGTTATGTTGGTTTAAATAGTCAAAACACAGTATTTATATAAGCAAAGTCCTTTGAATTGGAGCAAGTCTGAAATGAAACACACAAGAAATTTCACTGGCATATGAGGCAAAAAATGTTTGTATTGAGCAACTAAGGCAGTAACACAAATTATAAAATTGTCGTGAGTTTTCATTTACATAATCGGCTGAAAATAATCACAAATAAGGGAATCCATTGCCTTTAGGACATGCATGTGGGATTCAGGAGACTTGATCTATGACTGAATGTGTCACCTTTGACCCAGAGTGTCCTAGAGATCAGTAGAAGTCAGCTGCTAACCCCTCTCAACCTAGTAAATACCTATAAAATCTTAAGTGGTGCTTGTGTTCTAAAAACAGAAGTCATATGGGCTCTCACTGTTGCACCTGAACTGCATGTAAGTGGAGTCTGTCAAGGCAGAAATAAAAGGACCTGCCCTGATCTCAAGAGGGGCAGTGGAGCAGTTCCTCTAGCTCCATTGTACGGCCTGTAGTAGGTGTTTCACCAAGCAAAAATGTGGAATGGGGCTTCACTGTGACCCTGCATGGCACCTGGCATATGAATTCCATGCAACACATGAATTTTCTAAGTCAAGGGAACTCCCTCACATAGCACAGAAAGATGACAGCAGAGATTCTGGCCCACAATAAACATACCCATTCCAGCAATCAAACTGTTTGCTTCCAGGCTGTAAGTCATGCTTCCTTTGTCTCTGGCTCCTTACATAGAAATAGTGAATGACAGCCTGTGGATGGATGCTTGTTTTACCAATTATGTTCAACAGTAGCTTGGTTTTAAATAACTGCAGGATCCCATGAAAATTCAGTCTGTCATATCAAATTGACTATAGAGAAAATGTCAGCTTTGTAAACTGTTTGTGTTGTTTGTTGTTTTTGCATTAAAATTTACAATACTTAAAAAAAAATAATAGAAAAACCACGTTAGCCCATATTTCCTTGTATCTTCTGGCTGCTTTCCATTGCTTCAATAGCATGAAAAAGATGTAAACTCTGATGAAGAACCAAGCAGCCAGAGCATTCCTTATTCACACTATTTTGCCAAGTTTGTCTGCTTTCAGTAATGTATTATTTTGAATTTGTCTACACTAACCCAGTTATAAATACAGAACATCGTCATTTTGCATATGCAGTTGCACATTTTAATCTTTGACCACATCTGCATCACACAAACCATTATCTTCGTGTGAATCTGAATTTCCTCATCTCCTACATTATTTTGTGATTACTGAAGAAACATTTGGCATTTATTTAAGCAAAGATTTGAAATCTTAGTTTAGAACACTTTTTAATTATTGGAGTCGAAGAGTTCAGTCATTTGTCACTGCTGCTGAAGTGAAAAATCTGGTAGATATATTAGTTCTTTGTATTTAAATACATATACATAGTATCTTCATGTATATATAATTTATTTTTTTTTGCTTGTCCAAAACTGAAATGGGGTGTTTTGGACACCTCTCCCACTTTCTACAGTTTCTATTACCAACTCCACTTGCCTCATCCCTGTCCCATCTTCGGAGTTGTTCCTGGGCTCTTCCTCTTCCTGGGCTCCTCCTCTTCCCTTGGCTTCAGAATGCATTATTCCTTTCCAGAAGTAGCAGCAAAGGTCTTTCAGAGGGCAAGATTTTATCTTTAATGGTGCTGGACATCTTCTCACTTTGTACTGTTACTATCCTGCCAGACTTGGCTTTCCTACAAAAAGGAAAATAAAAAGCAAAGACATTTTGTTAACTACAAAAATATAAATCCTCAGAGCCACTTTTAAATTGTAACCTTGGAAAAGTCCTATAGCTTGAACACAAACTTGAAGTTGTTTGACTAAATGTTCTGGTACAGTTTTACAAGATTTTCTTCTCTTCTTCATAACGCTCTGCAAAGATGGTTCTTAATTTCAGGAAGAGTGATCTCACAAGCTAAAGAGATCCTTGCAAATGTTGGAAACAAGACTGGCTCCTCTTTTTCTAATAGGAAAACAATGTCACATGAATATTTAAAGATCTTGAACTTACTAAAACAAAAATACACAGTCTGGCGGGATAGCAGAGGAGAATTTACCCAAGATGGGTCACAAACAGACAGAAATATTCTTTACTGGCACAGCCCAGAGTGATCTGTGCTGCCAGCCATCTGACAGCCTAGCCATGCAGCAGGATTGCACACTGACTTTGTACAGGGGAGACAAATCACAAAGGAGGCCAAGCATAACTCAAAATAGAATAACGAGAGTCATTTGCACTTTTTCTGAGAACCATGCTTTTAGGTAAGTGTGGGGACACTCAGACAGTTTGAACATAACCAACTTGGATCTGAAGGAATCACAGCTATAGTGTGCAGTAGGCAACAAAAATAGTTTCTCTTTGCACAGGGGTTTCCATCTTGTGGACATGCCCTCACAGAGGGGATGCCAATTACTGTCCAAAATAATCACTTATTTTCTGTTTTTTGTTGTTGTTTTCTAACTTATGTTACCAAAGCAAATTAGACCCCAGCCATAGCTCTTCCTCTAAAAGATACTGGCATTCATGGAAGAGATGAGAGGTAGTCACAGATTCTTTTTCCCCCCCAGGAACAAGAGTATTAAATCTTATTCAGATATAGCTAAATGTGTCACTGACTCAAAACAGTGCCAAAACAAGCAGTGGCTAAAACTTCAGGCCATCTGACCTCTATGAGCTGCAAGAGGAAGTAGATAGGTTTGTTGTTTTGTTGTTTAGATTTCTTCTCAGACAACTATCATATTCAAAGAAATAGAGAATGGCCACATTACAAGAGTCTTTCCACGTCATGTCTCTATTACACCAATAGCAAATATGTAGAGAAAAGAAACATATGCATAATTTCACTATTAGAGTGGAAAGCTAGCAGAGGTAAAATAAAGTTAATGAAAGTAAATACTAATGCAAAAGCAAGGAAAAGTCTGATAAACTGTAAGAGAAATATTGCTTGATAAAAATTTACTAGTCCTTCAAGCACAGGAAATCCTATAGTTGACAACCTAAATACAATGGCCTAGATTTCAAATCAAAGCACTGCACTAAATGGAATTTATTTAGCTCTTACTATTCAACAAGCTGGTATGTCTCTGCTCTTTGTGTATCCACTATACCTGGGTAATGCATAGCTAGTTCATTGTCTCAATTTTCTATTCAGGTTTCGATTACTAACTTAAATTTCATATCAAGGTATTTTTATTTCTTAGTTAAATATCATGGTTGGTCTTTCATGGTGTATCTGCTATGTGAAAACCGTAGTGGGCAACCTAATTTTGCTCTAACTCTTTTGCCTGGATTATGTGTGCAGTGACTCACTTAAGTGACTCCTTCCTTCCATGTGGTCATGATGCATGAGAAGATAGCCTGGACATCTTCACAAATTTTGACTCAATTATTTTCCTGAGATAGACAGTCGAGAAGTGCCAGGTCCTCATGAAGAAGATGAAAACAAGAATATTAAAGTGCAGAAGGTAAGGAAAATCATCTCTTAGAAAGATTTTTATATCACACACACACTTAAAATTAATAAAGGAGTGTTGCAATATTATTTCTGCTCGCAGAGATTGAATTTCAACTCAGAGAAATTAACCTCACCAGATTAAGACCAGACACTTCTTACTCATGGATTCCTTTGACTGCACCCTAGTTAGTACCTCTCTGTATCCAACTGTGACATTTACTTAGGAATTTCTGAAAAAAAAATGCTCAGCTTCAGCAAGAAACTGAAAAGCATGCTGCCTGGAAGGAAAATGAGGGATATGGAAAGAGCAGTTTTAACATATAATAGCAGCTGTTGAACTGATAAATCTTTTCATACCCATGACACTTCCCTCCCTCTTTTCTCCATTCATTCATATGTAAAATGGGAGTAACTTTGAACTGTCTACAAACATCAAAGAATCATCATAAAATATTTTTTCCACTTACCACAAGTAAGTCTCTCTTATGTCTGCCAGTGAATATCTCATTACCAGGTGGATTGCATCTGGGGAATGTGACAGACAGAAAAGCCAGTGTCCTGGTGATATAAGAGAATGTGAAATGCACAAAGTTTAAGAGAATCTGTCTCCCCCTAAACATTCTGACAAAGAGAAGACATTGGAAGCAGCTTGCCTGACATATCGAAATGCTGGCAGTCCATCCTAGAAATAAAATGACTTTAATAAGCTAATATCTGATGCAATAATTGTACCAGAAGCAAAACGCATGAAACACAAATAACAAGTACTTTAAAATCCCAAGTATTTTAATGGGTAATTTTTGTATTCTGTTCAGTAGGTCACACCTTGAAAATTTATCTCATCCTTCAATTTTCATTCTATAGCTTTCTCAGCCTTTTTCTGTTAATTTCTACCCTATTTCTGCAGTGACTTTTCTCCTGCTTATCTGCACTGTTTGCTTTTCAGTGATAACCTGAGCTCTGGGTCATAACAACTGAATTAAAAATGAATGCTTGGCTAAATTAAAAATTAATTTGCTCCTACTTCTCCTGCGGCCTTGTTGCATGCTATCAGTACCATAACCCCTCAAGAACATGCTCAGCAGTAGCAGCTCCTGTATGGTGTGCTTCCAGCCCATCAGTGATTACCAAACAGGACTGCATCTTGTCTGCTGTACCAGTATTTGCAGCCTTCTTGCTCCCAGCAAAGCTGCTTTGCTTTTTTATTGAACGTTCCCAAGCATTGAGTCCCACTGGTTCTCACACACCTCTTCCTCAGGATCTTTTTTGCTCAGCAATAGTAAGTGACTATGGTGAAAGACAAAAGCTGTTTTATTTTGTCTCAAATCTTGCTTTGTGATGCCTTTCCAGTGATGAGACTCTAACTGACAACTGCAAATTATTTAGGTGGGTGTTACATAGCCGGCAACCCTTTGTGTACAGTGCTTACATTTGAAAGCATTTTTTTAAGCACTTCTTTGGAGGTGTTTTGCTCAGGAGGGTTTACTGGCAGAAGATCTGGCCTGTTACCGGTTAGCTGGTTCGGGAGATTGGAGGATTATACCATTTTATCCTGTGAAGGCAAGAAATAATTTGTCATTTCCCTGCCCAACACCCTCCCCCCCCACCTTCCCCCCCATCTGCTGGCAAGGCCTGGAAGATGGGAACAAAGAATTTCCTGTGGAGATCCAAAAGCCAGGAGCCGCCTCTCCAAAAAGAGCTGACTCAACCACATTGGAATTATAAATAAAGTTATATCTTCATTAAGAATTCAAAGAGAAAAAAAAAGGAGAGAAAAAAGGTGGAAGAAAAAAGTCATCATCAACCAAACAACAGAGTCTACATCAACCCATCACAACTGGAGATGAGCACCTGAACTACAAACCTCACTGGACCCATGGTGGTGACTTTCTCTCTCTTGCTTTCTACCAAGACTCCTTGCTTTTGAATCTCATTCCTATCTCCAATCTTCCCTTTCCCATAACCCTAAATAACTAGGATTTGTAATAAACTGTGTCTTAATCTCGCCATCGGAGGCCAACGGGGAGCAATGCTGCAGCCTGGGTGTACCCCAACAGCGTGTCCCCTCCTGCTGGGGTGGGACTTCACAATCACACCTGCAGCTGTGTACAGCACAGGTCCATATACACATACTAAAAAGAACCTCTTCTCCCTCCTATAAATTGGAGTGAAACAACTACCCTTTCTGCTCCCAGACGATACCAGAGGATGGTACAGGACCACAGAAATATGCTGTTACTGGTAATCATGGAGTGCTTGAGGGATGTGAGAGTGCTCAACAATTTGAGATCACTAGAAGACTCATATGGGTTGGCTGTCTTTAGATCTACTGCAGGGCAACATTGGTTTCCTTAATTGCCACCAAAAATGTTGCGCAAACCATTGGGCATGCTTTTCTTGCTGTACAAGTTCTTACCAAGACAATCTCTTGAAAACAGTTCCTTGACAGCATTTCACACTGTAGCTGTTCAGCTTCCCTAACTTAAACTGAAGTGGTACGTTTTCAGTTCCTCACTTTAACACAGCTCCAAATCTGATTTCATGTCCTCACAGTTGAACTTAAAATGAGCAGAAAAAACCTCTGTTTCCAGTTCTGACACTATTCAATTCCCTCTCTCTGACAGATAATTTAGAAAGCCTGGCTTACCTCTTCCTTCTCTGCTGGGTAAATGAAAGGCAACAGAGTAGAATCTGAATGTCAGAATAACAAAACTCAGAGACAGGAAGAAATGGCCCTTGAGAAAATAGAAGCTTTGAATTTCTTTAAGAAAATAGTCTCTAAGCATGACCATCTTCACAGCAAATTCTAAGCAACAGTGCTTTTCACAGATTCTGCTATCTGGTCTATTACAGGTTGTAATTCACAGTCCTGCTTCAGGAGAGATTTGACACATTTACAATTTTCTCATGAGGCTAATTCATGAGAAGCATTTTTTGAGTGACTCTCTTACATTAGCAATTTTTCTCATGCAGTTGAATTGATCAAAATGAATCTTCAAGTACATACTGATGTCCTAATTCTTTTATATATATTATATACACATATACATAGACACACACTTACAATTTTTTTTTCCCTATAAGTGCTAGAGCTGCAATTCAGCAGAAATGTCAATCTGCTTTTTCCTATGACCACTTCAACTCTTTCTGGAGAGGAGTGATGAAGTGGACTCTGGTTGTATCTTCAACTTATTTTTCTGCTGACCTGATCTAGCAAATATGCCTATTTTTAACCCTCTCACTGTAATCTCAGTAAACTACTCTGCCTAAAGTTAAGAGAATTTATCTGTTTGCTACTGATACAATCTAAAGTGCTAGCACAATGGACAGTGAGAAATGGAAGATATATTATTGTCATACCAGTGGTTGTCCATGCTAGGTGTAAAGTAATAATTAACACTATTACAATACATTTTAAGAATATTGCTTACTGTAGAATATGTTCTCTGTGAGCAAAGGCAGATAAAACTCTGCAAAACTTGCATTATTACAAGCTACCTTGGTAAGAAAAACAGGGCAAAAACCTTTAGTAATATAGTTATTCAGAACTCAAAATCAGGCTAAAATTTAGTCATGAACATTCTTCATCACCTGTTAATTTCAATTTCAGTTAAAATTCTGATTTCCATTTTTGTTTCAAAATTTGACTTGGAATTGAATATTTAAACATCCAATGATGACAATTCTGATCCAAATAATTAAGATGAAGCCTGGAGAAGGCTCATGTAAGTTGAATACTTAGAGGAAAATCTACAGGATTTATAGTAATCTCTGTGAATGTATGGAAATGGAGGCAGGATTACCTTGTGGCATATTTTATTCTAAATGTGACGGTAAGCATGAAGACCATTCAAAAATTTTCATAATAAGAATAAATAAATATATAGCCCATGATAAAAAAAGCTTTGCAAAGATTCATAGTGTTCAATTTTTTAGTCTTTTTACAGCAAACACGATCAAAAATGTTTCAGTATAAACCCAATATTCAGTTTCTGAATGCAGTGTTTTTATATTCATAGAAGAAAAAAAATGTAATTATCCGATGTAAACAGTAGTTAATGCATTTAAAGTTGGTATTTCCAAAAGCATGATTATTCCTCCTGCTCATTTATACCATTTTCTTTCTGTAAGCAACAGCAGGTTCCAATAGTTTTCTTGGTGAGCAATGTACCTGGCTGTCAATGCTTTCCAGGGTAGAATTTTGGGCGTTATTCTTGAGGAGGGGTAAGGGTGTTCCTAGAGAACATTGTGATCTTTCCAGATGGGCAGCATTTTTCATTTCTTATGACCTACCCTTGATTTTAATCTGATCAAGGACACCAAACTCTCCATGTGACCTATTTTTCACAATTTGAACTCAGCTACATAAAAATGTCAGACCTGCACAGCAGAAAAATAAAGAAAACATGAGAAACACCATTAAAACATAATGTTTTTTCAACCAAAATAAACAACAACACACTTTTTTCAGAACTAGTGTTTACCATGTAACATTAAGGTTTATCTTCTTATTCTTGTAGTTCTTTATGGCTATTATCATTTACTGACATCAACCAGTTTGTACAGACCCTGAAGCTTTATCTTTGCTCACATGCTGAAACTGCTAGGACAGAGCTGTAGGACACACTTATTAAAACTCAGCAGTCACAAATCTGTTCATTCAAGAAACAGGGAAGCTCACAGATGACAATGCTTCTGGCAGATTTACACTGAACAAACAGCAGAGTAACTAATTAAAACAACAACTGAGCTGCAGATGCACAGGTAGCATTCAGTAATTATGTTTAATTTAATTCATACTGGTTTATGAGTTAATTACTCATAAATCTAGCAAAGAAGAGCAAATGAGAAGATATTATTTAATAAAATAAATCCACAAATCTGTATTATCTTCCTCTGGTTATACAGTACATGGGATGAAACTACTAAGCTGATGATAATTAGCATAACATCGTTGAAATCAACGGCCTTATGCTCACTTGTGTTTGAGACTGTAGTAGCTGACATTTAGCAATGCATGAGAACAAGCTATGCTTGCATTAACAGGCAATATTTTTAAAATATAAATTTAAAATTGTCAAATTAGAACATTTCTTGCTTTATGGATCACAAATCAAGTTAGTGATTTAAACCGAATACAATTTTAGCAAGGATACTTTTTTAGACAGCTTCAAATATAATTGTTTCAGTTTAGAAAGACAAGATGTTATAACTACAGTTGATCTAATGCCTGGGACTCTAAACGGTAAGCAGCCATCAGTCTCTCTGCTCTATTCAGTCCTTCCTGACCTGGGCTAAGTGTGTTTCCATCACACTACACTGTTGAACAATGCATGCTCAAATGTACTTCACAATCTCCTAACAATATATGTACAATTTACTTCTAGTGATTATCCAACAAGAACTGGATAGTCACTTAAGGTATCTAAGAGACTGTCTTGGGGACACACTTTAATTTAAACTGACTAATTTGTTTATTGGTTTGACATTTCTGAAGTAGCGTTTTATCCCCTTAAAATTGCTTCAAAGAGCAGATCTTAAGAAAGACCCGTGTACTTCTGGGAACATTCAGCACCAGCATATCACTGTAACCTAGAAATTTTCTCCTTCCATGTGTGGGCTTAACGAAATGCCTCACTAAGCACCAATAATATTTGAGCTTAGAGACAGAAACACCTTCTGAAAAAAGTAGTCTCATTAATGTTAAATAGTATTTCCTTTCTTTGCACTGTATGCCAGTGAGAAGTATAAACAGAAGTAGGTTGCAACAGATATTTGATTTAGATAGCAGGATGACTGAAGCTTAGACTATCTCAAAAAGAAAACATTCTAGTCTAATGTTAATCAAACTTCAAATTTCCAGCCCATGGCAAGATGTATATTTCAACACTAGTTCTTTGGTAGACAATTTAGAATAGCAAACATTTTCATATAGAAAGAGAGTTTTGTTTCAATTATGCTGAAATACTTCACTTCAAAAGTGTTGAGCAAATGAAAGCATTCAGTTCAGGGCTGATGTACAACATTTCATTTTAACTATGTTAAAATGCAATATATAATATGACTTAGAATGCAAATTACCTCATCAAGCTATGTCTTCATAATTGTGCTCATCCCAGAGCATATTATACAATTTTATTTAAAGGGGAGCTCTTCACTGTGTCCTAGACTTTGTAATCCTCCTTGGAGTTCAGCTCACACAGGCAAGTGCACTCCCAAACAGCACCCTGGGCACTGGTAGGAAATATCATTCAGTGTTAAGTATTTTCAGTTTATTAACCAACTCAGAGTCTTTAGATCTGAGTTGAAACAAAATGTTCTGTGGCTTTATTTTCTCATCATAAAAACCATAAAAACTAAAACTACAGAAAACTGCTATTGCATTTGCCTTTTTTTTTTTTTTTTTTAAGAGATGGAGTAACAATCTTTACCTCCACCTTACTAATATTTGAACATGAAATAATATCATAAGGAATGTAACCAGAGTAAGTATCTCAAGATGAACAGATTGTTCTTAATTTTTCCATTTTTATATCTTAAGGAAGTGCAAAGAAAGGCAGTCAAACATTTAATTCCATACAGAATGTCCTTCAAATCATATGCTGAAAAAATTAAATATTTAAGCTGAAGTTACTTCCACTAACCATATTTTTAGAGTACAATTCTATATTTTACAGATTATCTTAAAGAATTTTGTTCTTTTGCTTCAGAGTCTACAAATTCTTTCTTGTTTTCTGAGCAGAAATAGGTGGGTTTTATTGAAAGACTAAGACTGTCCTTCATTGCCTTTGATGGATGCTGCAGATCAATAATTGTAACAGAGTAGAAATTTGGTCATCAGAGACATTTTCCCCCTCCATAAAAATGTCCTGTATGGGAAATTAATTGGTGTGGTCCAGTTACCTACCAATATCCAGTGAGAAACTCTCTGCATCATACTTATCAACACTGCAAGTGACATTGATTAACATCCTTACCAGCACACAGAATCAAAAAAGTCCCATGGATGAAATGTCAGTAAGTCTCCACCATGAAAGCTGAGTACATACAAAGAGGTTTGTTTTCCTTCCTACAGAAAAAGAAGAACAAAAGTTTGAACCAACTCTGATGTTGAAGGCTTCAGGCTATTGCTCAAGCATGTATTTTCCTCTCTTTCTCTCTCTATATTTTGCAGTAGTTTTGATACATACACTGCTCAGCCCAGTCTTTTTTGCCTTTAGAAGTTGTCACCAAAGGTAATAGCAGAACAGTCCTGACTTCTGCTAGATTTAAGAAAAGTGCCCGAGTACATGACAATATACAATACAATTTAGCAACATGGCAACAAGTAGAAGACAAATAAATACATATTGTCTTTCTTAATTTCAATAGTTGAATACCAACACTGCTCAAAACTAACAAGAACAATTAAAAAATAAAGCATTTTTCTTAGCAAATTTAGCACAATTAGAGTTAGGATCTGCTTGCTTTTGAATTAAAGGGGATACTCCAAATGATGACAGTGACATACTGCTCCATGCTGAGGAATGACAGTGAATAGCATCTGGGATGAGCACCTGGCAATCCATATGCATATTTGGGGGCATCATTTCCTTTACAGTAGAGTAGAGAACATATTTTTATTGTCAGACTACTGTTTTCATACAACTTTACCAACCTTGCATTTGCAGGTGACTTTCTGTTGAATTGCAGTGGGCATATCTCTTCCATGACCAATCTGTCCCATATCCAATGGTGCTGTTGCTCTGGGTATGGAAAGAATTTTTTTTTTAAATGAGTTATAGCATACTCTGAACATGACATATCATGTGAGCCAATGATTGACTACTGGTCAGATTTATGGCACATGAAGAGATCAGCTGCTTAAGCAGCACTTCAATAGATTGCTTAAATGTTACCAGATTTCTTCATTTTAATGTGCCATGTTGGCAGGTATGTTTACAACAGTTTCAGTTTTCTAAAGCTACACATCTAAAGGAACAAAAAAAAACATTTTCTGTGTTGTGCTCTCTGGCCAGTATATCCTCAAACACTTTTGTACACTCCTAGCTGAGGATATTGTTTGTGCCTTTAGTAGATGTGTAAGTATACAAGCTCTCTGGAGACTTAGAAGATTTACTTAAGGTATTAAAAGGAAAGATGTCAGATGAAGGTCCCGTGAAGCTGCAACTATTTCTGTATTCTATCCAAGCTAAAATTACCCATCATAATTTCAGTGAGACTGCTACTATCAATCAGCAAATTCTGCATACCAATAAGTGATGCAATTCACTTTCTCAAATGGTGAAAATGGAGCATGCTCCCCTTTAGAGGTCACACTGTTGCAGAGGCTGATACAGTTTTTGACACTGAGGAAGATAGATAACAGCAAGAGATAAACAACAGAACAGAAGGTCTTTCTGACATTATGCCACCTTTTGTGACTTAGTAATATATATTAACCTAAACCACATATTTCTAGATCAGAACTGTCTAATACTGACCTTTCTGTCAGATCTACCTTTAGTTGATGAAAATTGGGAAGAGTGTTTCATGGTATGATCTCACTCCAGAATGCAAATTATACAGATAAGTAGTAATATCAATATCCTTCAACTGTTTAAGCATTCTTATTTTCAGATCCTTGTTCTTTTCAAATTATGTATGGATTTAACTGTCCCTGTTTTTCAGCAGACAGTGCTGCTGCAAAATGTAACAAATGTGCATCAAATAGCAGAGTTACATTTATGGTTCAGCTATTTTAAATTCCTCTGCAGCAAATTCTCACTGACACTCATTTCTTACATGGGTAATATAAATAAGTAACTTCAAATAACTCATTGCCTTAACAAATATTATGTTTTATGAAATTGCTTAAAGTACTTGTACATTTTAATTATTTCTACCTTATATTGGTTTTAAACCAGTTAATACATACTGCCAGGTAAAAAAGGCAGTTAAGTTCAAAATGAACAGAAGAACTTTCATTCTGCTGTAATTTTTGATTTCTTATATATGACAGTTGAAAATAACAGAATTTTCCTCAAATCCCTCACATTTCTAAAAATAAGTATTTTTGGATGACATTTCAAATTACAAAACAGCCTGCAGATTAGATGAACAATTCTGAAGCTTTTTGTAGCTTTTCTGACAGGAAAAAACAAAACAAAACAAAACAAAACAAAAAAACAGAACACTTTTACACAACATCATTATCTCTATTTATACTATAGTTGATGTAGAATTATTATTAATCTAGCTGCTAAACAGAAAGAAAAATACAGAACGTGGCAATAAAATGAGGATAAAAGAACGGCATGGCAATTAAAAAAAAATCTGCATTTAAATTTAAGTTCCTATTACACCCTTGACCATGTCTGCAGACATTTTGTTAACAATAAAAATAATTTTGATATGTTTGAAAATGTATAGAACACTAAAGTGGTCATTATATGTTTGAAAATGTATAGAACACTAAATATGTTAGGAAAAATTTACAGAGATTTATTATCTATCTTTCTGACATTGACACTTTTGGAAACAGTTTGCAGGTTTGCTCGTAATAATGACTCAAGAATTTTGAACCCTGTATCAAGGGCTTCTCATGTGCTTTACAGACTATTGCTGTCATGCATCACTTTCCATCAGGCAGCCATAAATAACAAAGGGAGGAATTGCTTAGTCGTTGTTGAAAAGATGACAGTTTCCTGTGGCTTTTCTGTATGTTCTCTTATGATTTTGAAAGCAAAATAGAAATTTACTTTGTATAATTGAAACACAGCAGTACTTAAAAACTTTGTTTCATTTCTTTACATTAAGGTTAATGGAGCACTGGCAAAGTTGCCCACAGAGGCTGTGGAGTCTCCTTCTATGGAGATATTCAAGACCCATCTGGATGTTTACCTCTGGGACCTATTGTAGGGTATCTCCTTTAGCAGGGCAGTTGAGCTCCATGATCTCTTGAAGTCTCCTGAAATTACTTATCATAATATTATCAGCCAGGCAGTTTCACTGAGTTAATGCAAGTTCTTGAATGGAGTGAATTACAGTCTAATGAGCAGTAGGAGAACATTGTACCGGGCATTAGGTGTACCTTGGCAGAACTCTCTCAACTTGATTCACATCAGCTAAATTTCTCCTCCTCGTGTGTGCTTAAAACAGATTCAAGAATCTGAAAATACATAATGAGTGCTTTTATTAAAGTGTGGCTCTACTCCTGATCCCACTGAAGTAGAATGAACTCCTGGATCTGCATAACAAGTTTACTCATAAGGCTTCCCAGCTCTGAAAATATCATCAGTGTTATCATTAGAAGCACATACTTTCTCACAGTACTTAGGAACTTGCTTTGCAAAAGTCAGGAAAGGAGGTGCTATGAAAATGAAAAATAACAAAATAAAGAGTGACTCATGATATATCCAGTTCTTAAGAGATCCTAGATGAAATAATAACAATACCCCACGCTTTTCAATAACAGAACCAAACCTTTTCTAGGAATTTGTTTCATAAATGGCATTGAATTCTCTGTGTAGCAAATCTGCATCTAATCCAATCTTCCTGAAGTATTTAATATGCTGTGAAAACATAATTCCCTCTAGAATGTACAGAGCTTTTAGAGAAAAAATAAACACTTCAGTACTTGCCCCGCCCCTGCCCTGAATATTTTCTCCTTTGGATTTCAAAGCTAATACCTGGTTGTCTTGTTTTCTTGCACAACTCTGCTGGAAGGATCAAGAAAGAGGGGTATAGATTTTTTTTTTTTTTGTAAAATACATCAACAAGACACAAAGAAAGGAGGTAGCTGGATAGCTGGATGTCAAAAAATGGTAAAATACAGAAGCTTCAATTATATAATTCTGTATGAGTTTGTTTTGTAACTAGTTAAAATAGATGAAGATATAGCATTTTACTGCAGTATTATGTTTTTTGTTGTATTTGTTCTAAATGAAATTGTGGTATCTTATTTAGATAATCCATGTGCAGATTGAATTAAATCTGGATAAAATGATAATGGGAAATTTTCAGTGCACTGAAGCCTCCTAAGGAGAAAATTCTCCTGCCATCACTACAGCAACTTACATCCTATTCCTTCAAAAGGAGGCAAATCCAGGCAGATTTTTATCCCTATATACCATGTTGTTGGCAAGAGCAAATAACACAATGCCCTAATTTTGATTAAGGAATTTGATGTACTTCATAAAATTTTTTGATTTTGTCTGTGCAATTGCAACTTCCTACTATTAAGGAACTTACAATAGGTATCCAATCAATTAAACATTTTCCTAATTTTTATAAGCCATTCCTTGAATCTAAAGGAACAGCTGAGATATTAATATATCTGTACCTAAGGATGAAGAATTTGTCATGTGCAGATGTGTTGCCTTTTCACCTGGCAGAGATGCATAGGGAAATATTGCTGAGAGTTTGCAATCAACACATCAACTTGAGTGAAAAGGACTAATGCCCTGAATTAGATATCAGCTTGACTTCCTCTGTTGAAATGAGGCCAGAGAAATTAAGAAAGATCTCCAGAGCATTTAATTAGAGTTAACTCCAACTCCTGCTGTGTTTCTCTTAACGATTAGCTGAGTTACTGGGATAAAGTCAGAGGCCTTCTCCTTTCTCTGCACCAGCTACAGAGGAAATAGAGAGAAAGGAGTCTGAGATATAACTAAAATGAATTCATAATAAGTACTGCTGATCCCTCTGAAGCCCTGTCTGGTAACAAAGAAACAGCCTGTCCTGGCTTCATGCTAGTTTCACACTCAGTGTGAATGCTGGCTTCACACTCAGTTTGGCGTGGGAAAGGAAAGGTTTTGAGTGATTTGACACAACAGTCAGGGCAGGGACAGGTGACAAAGAGCTTTGTCTGTGCAAGCCCTACTACAACAGCATGTGGAGAAGTGTCAGGGACTCCCGGGCACCACTGTTACCACAGAGCTGCTAAAATATGGCTGTGCATTTTCCTGTATCAGCTGTATCTGTCAAAGCACTATGAAAAACAGTAACATGTAGGAAACAGAAGTTTGCCTGCGTTTTGCAAGTTTCTCTGAGAAATTCCATCAGTTATTCTATTGCTGGATAAGAAAGGAAACATTAGGGTGAAAAGATGAAGATAACTGGTGGAGAAAAAATTGCAATTAGAAGGTGAAATGTACTTTAAACTTGTGCCTTTTGTGTGAGAGACCTTTACCTGGTTCCTGAGTCCTTATGATTAGAATCAGGCCATGAAAGGTAACACATTTTTTCATCCTTCAGATTCCTCTCTGTCAGTTACTGACCATTTTACCTGCAGAGCTGCTCTTTAGCATTTGGGATGGATAAAGTCCTGAGAGGAGGAGTAGGAGCCAATACTTGTCACTTGGCAGCAGTCTTACTAGAATCACACTGTCCTTTTTTATTTGGAAATTGAATTGGTGGGGATAAAAATAAATAAATTCTAATATCATTTTCATTGCTTAATCAATGTTATGGGGAATATAAATACCATTTTAGTTTACAAATATAGCAACAAATCTTAAGATATTGGAACAACTCCTACTGTGGAAAATTAAAGTATGGACAAGTACTCACTAGCAACTGAAATCTGTAATAAAACTCCACTCCACATGCTTTGTCCTTAACTGCGTGCTTTTCTAAAATAAGAATCAGCAATGGAAGAAAAGCATCTATACTCATTAACTCATTATGGCATCACTCACACTTCATGAAAGAGACTTGAAATTGCTTATTTATCTCAAAAAAATAGATTTTATGAAGTACAGGATAACATTTATGACTAGTAGAAATAATAATAGTTACATACTACACTTTGCTTTGCATCAGTATAGTTAGACATTGTTTTCTAGATGTAAAAATAAGTCAGAAAGGACTGCTTAGGATCATCTGTCAAGGCTGACAAAGCTTCAGAAATGAAATCTGGGTTTCTGCCCTTAGTAGTAAATTACAGACAATTTGAACATTTTAACCACCAGAGGACAACTACACCAAATCATTCATACATCTGTGAAATCAAAGGAAAATAATTAGTGTTCAACAGTCTTTGCAGTGTCTGATACTCCCACTGCCTGCAAAATAATTTTTAATAGAACTTGGCAATAAACACGAGAAACAGTTGATCTCCATAATTATATTACACTGTAACAAAATTTACTAGTCTTAATAGATCATCTCATCTATCTTAATACATTTTTGAGGATTTCTCTTTTGAGATCTAGTCATAGATGGCTTACCCTTCATAGGCCAATTTTTAACTCAATCATAGTAAGAGCAGCAGCAGATCCAACAGATAAAGCATATGTTAAAAACACACATAGTAAATTGTACATGGTAAAGGCAAGATTGAGGCTGTATCTGAAGAAACTATAATAACAGTATGATTTTGAAGATAGCATTATAGAGTCATTTCAAATAATCTCTCCCCCTTCTTCATGAAAAAGCAACATGTAGGTAGGTGCTACCATATTATGAAAGGCCATAGACTCAATTACTTTATGGACTAATTATAAGATAATAAAATTATAATCACTGCTTGGACCATTAATCTTTGGTAAAGGTGGCTGAAATAATCACAGAGGAACCAGGATCTTATTTAAAGAGTGGATATTAAGCAACAGTAATTAAGTAACACTGTGGGAGTGTAAGTCTCAGGAGAACATATGTAACAAAGACAATTTCATTACACTTTTCAATTAATTGTTACCTTACATTTTGGTTTTCTGCATTAGAAAACCATAACTATTTCATATCCCTAGAAGCCTAAAAACAACACTGATGCCTGAGGTAATGCCAGAACCCTTTTGCTCATCCTCCGACCAGCTGGCATAGTCTGGTCATATTCATGCTGTTACTTGGCCTAAAAGTAGGATGCTCACATCCAAACTGTCATGGTTGGTAGTTTCTCCAATATTAGTTCCCAATTTGATCCAGGAATTACCTGGCAAACTGCCAGTCAACTACATGCAGGACTGTTCGAACAGTTAAATAGTGCAGACAGCAATTTCTTCACTGTCTCCTGTGTGCTGGCACAAAACCAATCCAGTAATGACCTCCTACAACAACCAAGATGTTTCTGACAGATGTAATGGGCAATACAGAGCTGGAAGAATGATACTTTGAGATGGGAGAAAGGTCCAATGTTTTTAAGAGGGAAAACAGTGGAACTAATCAGTGTTGTGTATAAATGTGAGCAGAACTGGATGAGCTCTGTCAGACCAAGAAGACAGGATGTTGCAATAATCAAGTTAGGAAAGAATGAGGAATGGATCTAACTGAGGGAATGGAACAATGTCTGCATTTTAGAGCCATTAGGCTAAGAGAATCTTTGAAGTTCAGAGCCAGTCCATGGCTGGGGCTTGGCTGAAGATGATGCTAAGGAGTCCAGGCCTGCATAGTAGATAGAATGCTGGTGCTGTTCCTGGCAAGCAGAAAGTACTGGTAATGTTGAAGAGATGGTGCAAAGTCGGTTCTGGCTCCATTGAGCTGGATCCCCATAACCTAGAGGCAACCTGTGTGTTTAATCCACATATATGAGTTGAAATTAATCTACCCAGATTTAGATACCTGACTGACTGATTTCTGAGCCTCTCAGAGATAGGAAATCTGAGAGTTCAGAAGGAAACAACCAGATTAATTTTGCAAGTCCTCCAAGTTACACATGCCTCAGTCAGAAAGAGCCACAGAGGTCAAAAGAAAAGTAGAAGTGTCTGAAGAAGCTTTCTAGACATCCCAGAAGCCTTCATTAAGCTCATTATTGCTGTGTCCTTTTGATGTACTACTGAAATAGTGCTATTTCTTCCTGAGCTTGAATGCAAGTGCTAAAGTAATTCAGACTGCTTTCTTGGCAGAGGGAGCATTTGAGGCTAAAGTCTGTAATTGTCGCAGTTCAGCAAGTTCCTACCCATGTGAGCTGTCAGGAACACCCGTAGGTGTCTGAGCAATGGGCTTAGAACAGCTCTTCCACCCAGTATTTATCATTAAAGGAACTGTGATGGAAGGGAAAAATCCTTGTTGTAGTAACATAGCCAGCAGGATAGGTGACCAGAAAAGAGCTTGGGAAACTTAACCATTTTGTATTGCTTGTGTGAGCAGTGAAGCAAGAAAAATAATAAAATAAAATGGAAAAAAAAAAAAAAAAAAAAAAAAGTTAGACCTCACCGCAAACATAGTCTCTTTTGACACATATATAACAGCGTATGTCAGTGAATGCACACTCAGATATGAATCCTATGTTGGAATCCAAAATCCAGAATCTTCATTTTCAGAGTAATCCAACCCTTACTGGCTGTATCTAAATGAGTAAATTCAGCTGTGCCAGCATCTTGGTATTTAATCATAGTCTTTTTAACTGTATAACCTTTGGAAAATTATTAGCATGTTTTTAAACCAGAAGCCAAGTAACACACACCCAGACTACTCCTGGAGGTGATCTGAGGTTTGTCATGGGCCAGGGACATTTGCTACAAGATCATTTGGATACAACCATCCTGTTTTGAATGATAAGGCAATATTACACTCCCATTGATTTCAGGGCCAGACAATGGGTCCTGGGATTGCTCAATATGCTGATTTAGACTCACTTGACTGGAATGAATAAAAGTTTTCCTACCAGCAGATTTGCTGGTATTTTCCCCAGCAGAATTCTACGGATACTGCATATTGGTGGCCAGAAACATCATCTATAAATGTGGCGTGAGTAGTGAAGTGTAGTGATATGACATTCAGTTCACTAACAGCTGACATTTTTCTGTTCTATGAATACTGCAATAAGAATGTAAACATTCGGCAAAGAAAATGTAATGACATTAAACTTTGTCTGGTGAAGCACTATGCAATTCAGAGTGTGTCACATTCTTTTCCCAATATTATCAGATAATCAAACGGACAGAATTGTGCTGCGAATTTCATTTATAAAGAAGAGCTGCTAGAACAGAGATAAGGACCAAGAAACTCCTGGAATCCCTTCATGATATAGGGTGCCAAAAGATGACTGCATGCTCAACAGCTGAATCCTTTAAGGCTTGTTATTATTTTTCTCTCAGCATGGAGATGCAGCTCTTATGCTCTACTGAACTAGAAGCAATAAGGGGCTTAGTAATATTTGCTTTTAATGGCTCTTTGCTTATCTTGATACAGTTGTTCACTGGCAATAGCTGCAAGTAATAACAGGAGTGGCTGTGGTCTGATGCTGTCACAGATAAATAAATGTATCTACAAGTACTTAACAACGGTGATAATGTTTCTCAGGCTGAACACTGCTGTGGTGTATATGCTTAAATAGCACTTACCACGTTGCTCCTGCTTGTCACATCTTAAAACCTCAAAGGGCTCTGCTTTCCAGCAGCTATTTTCCATTCTGTTCAGCACCAATTGCTTTGCTCTAGAGGAAGAAGCACACTGTGCTTTCCTGGACAACTCTATGCTGCTTTGAAGCACTTCACAGTCTCTTCAATACCTTCTGAGAGGAAAAAAGATCTGTTTGTTTTTTTCTCTCTCGAGAAATATAATCCAATCTGATGAGTAGACATCCAAATCTCATTGATTGCACTATTGTTTTGAGCTTAGAAATACCTGTAGCTATGAAATTAAAGGTTGGTCTGAGCTTCTTTTCAGAAGCCAGGTAAAAATAGAATTTTACAATAAATAATGCATCTTTAATCACCCTTCAGGAAAAAGGGGGACTGATTCAAAAACTCTGTATGTACTGTATGTTTTGATCTAAGAAGAACGCTTATTTATACAGCATTATGAAATAGTAGTAATACAGATGCTTGCAGGTGGTCGATCATGGATTCTTATGGCTCCAAGGCTAAATTATAATATATATTATTTATAGTCCCTGTAAGTTCTTATAATATTACTTTGTCTGATATTTCTCAAGGACAAATATAATCAAATATTTGCTGCACTTTAATGTATTTCTCCAAATTAAAACATTACATTGCTCTCTCAGAATCATATGCACCCCTTGTGTTGTGCCTTGCCATCATTAGATTCCCCATTGTGCTTGCACAGAACCTTCTGTGTGGGATGATTTAGTCACTGAAGAGTGCTTCAGAGACATAGAAATACAGGAGTTCATTAAAGGGAAGGTGGAAGTGAACCAGAAGACAGACCATAATGTTTAGAGCACAAGAAGTTCCCACATATGTGAGGAAAAGGCAGTGGATGAAGTTCTACATTGTTATTACAAGATAGGCTGGAATTCAATCACTTCCATCACAGGAAGGTATGTACCAGAGATTGTACTGGCTTTACACAGGTTACTTAAGAATCTTTGCATTTAATATAGCTTCTACTACTAGTAGTAGTAGTAATAACAACAAAACAAAATCATTCTTGTTACCACTTCATGAATTAACAGGTTACTAAATGGCCACTAAAGTTTCCAAAGATTACTCCCCCTTTCAGTAAAAAAATCTGATGTGGGAGGACATTCCAGTCCTCTGTCCTTGGTTATCTCTCATATGGACAGCATGCAAAATGGCATGAATATGCCGAGTTAAAATATGCTAGTCCAGATTCTGTACAGAACAACATTCCCTAAAAGCACACTGGCAAGGTAATAGAGTAGATAACTGCTCAACAACCATAAGAGTTTTTCTTACTATCTGCGTTCAAAGCATAA
Source organism: Callipepla californica brunnescens (assembly GCA_023055505.1). Classification (NCBI taxonomy): domain Eukaryota; kingdom Metazoa; phylum Chordata; class Aves; order Galliformes; family Odontophoridae; genus Callipepla; species Callipepla californica. The sequence goes on along the minus strand of JALIRH010000003.1, from coordinate 33,156,458 downwards.
TTAAGAATAAGGAAACTTAGGTCTACTAATTACGTCTGTTAAAAGCTCAAGAGCAGTGCTGCTATTAGCCACAGTTTAATGGCCAGAGCTTTCCATACATGAAACAACTTCCTTGCTTAGAGAGGAGTAGAATTCAAGTAACAGTACCACAACAGACCAGTAAATTCATACCAAGGCACCAAAAAACAGAATGAGTAATATAAGAGACAACTAAACCATCTAAATACAGAAATTGTGTAATCTTTTATGTGACTCACTGTTATCTTAGCAAGCTTGTCTTATTTGTTTCTGGTTATTTATTTCTATTTACGACAAGAAATAAGTAAAGCATGAAAATTACCTGGAATGATAAACCTGCAAAAGTCCAAGTGAGCCATTATCTTCATCCTCCATGACCACAAAAAATAATGCCAGAGCATTTAATACCATATGGGTCATGATGACCATCTATTCCCCTCACCTACGTACAAGAAACAAATCATATTCTTCATCAACAGTACAAGAGTCAAACCTCCAGTATGGAGTGAGGAGAGATTCAGAGTCTGTAGTCTGATCTGCTGTCATCTGTGGAGATGAGCAGTCATCTCCTTTCCAGTACCACACCTTCCCCAGGCAGGAAGAATAAAGAAACAAACAAATGTGATGGAAGAAAAGTTGTGCTTCTGCGAACAAATAATTACTGCTGCCACTGTTACAGAGTTGGAATCTTAACAGTTTAAGCAGAGACAAGCATTTCGGCATTGCTGACAGTGCTGGGTTTAACATAAACTATAGTCATTATTAACTAATCATATCCAGCTTAAGGAAGATGTTCATTTGTTTGCTTTTATAAAAAAAAAAAAAAAAAAAAAAAAAAGGCTGAAAAACCTCTGCAGCAACAGTTCTTAGTGCTGGAGCACCCAGTTTCTTTTTCACTGTTATCAATCTACACTACACCTGGTAGCACACAAACCCAAAGCACAAATCAGAAGTACTGTCCTGGTCTAGATCCAGGCTTGAACATACAAATGACTACAAGAGGTTAAACATAACTCTTAAGTTCAGATTCAGATCTGAAGCTATGTCCCTGGGGACACAGTTTGATGTGAATGTACAAAGGAAAATACCTACACTTCTCATTTACTGGCTAGCATCTCTTGGGTTTTCCTTCATCTGCTGGAGACATTCAGGTACTCCAGGTATCGAGTTTCTGCATGGAATTTCTCCTCACTATTTTGGAATATTTAGAGAGATGGACAACATTTTCTCTTGAGTAAAAATTGAAGTAATCCACTGGAATCTGAAGGTCTATGGACATACTACAGCCTTGCACAGTTGGAATGCCTTACCTTCACATGATGTCATGAGCTCCGAGAATTACTCCAGAGCAGCCCAGTAGCACAGGATCTACATTTACAATAACACAAAGCATTAAAAACAAGAAAATTGTCATTCTGCTTTGTGTTTTTCTGCATACAGTATGTAAGTATGCAAGTCTGCATTTCTGAATTCATGAAGAGAGACAATTTTAATGATTTGTAATTTCAGCTTGTATTCATTTTGTAGTCACAGCCAAACCTGAGAAGGACTACAGATGGAGTGGCACCTGTTTGCTGACTTTGTATTACAGAATAGTAAAACTTCACTCTAGATTCTTAATGCATCCCCATTAATACAGGGCACTCATTAGTTTGTATAAAATCCCCTGACAGATATGCAAATATGGTAAGTAATGAAATGACTCTGCTATCTGAAAACAAATAAATTATCATACCAAACCCTATTACCTCTTGTTTTCTAGACAAAGAAGTAAAATAGTCTGGGTTTTTTTGTTTGTTTTTGAACAAATAAAAATCTATGAGAAATAAGAGCCTCTGCAGGAATAAGCAGTAATCACAGCTTTATTTATGAGAGCCTTTTCTCTTCCACGTGTGCCAGTTTACTTCCTGGCTGCTGTGACAGTCCTGAGGGTATTGGAGAGAGAGACTCTCAAACACAAATTATTTTGCTTTCAACTCATGTTTTTGACTTGCCTGAACAGAACATCGTTCAGTTTAGAAAAGAGGGAAAAAAAGAGAACGAGGGATGCTTAAAAGACTTAGAAGAGGAAAAGGAGAATGCAAAGAAAAAGCCCTTTCTAATTCCAAACCTCTGGAGGTTAAGGAGGGGGAAATCAATAAAACAAACAACAACAAAACACCAAAACCCAACAAAATAATACAGTTCTGGTTTCAGGAGGTCTCATTTTTGCCCAAGCACACCACCTGCTGGGTGTATATCCTTAGGCATGTCGTGGTGGCACTATGAAGGCAGTTAATAACAGCTAAGATTGCTGTATGCTCTTTGACTTGAGGCAAAGCCGAGGATTCTGGTGTCACTAGTTCTGAAAATTTCAAGTTTTGGATGCTTCACAGGTAAATGCAACCCAAGCTAAAGCAGAGTGGGTACTCAAACATTAGTCTGCAACTGCATTGTCTCATTTCATGCACAGATCTTATTATATGTATCCCAAGGACATTTGCCACTGGTCAGTTTAGCTTAATATGCCCGCACACATAGAATACATGTAGCTTGCTCTGAAAGTAATGCTTACTATTTATTTCCATTAAATTCCTTGTGCTTGCTACATTTATTTCTATGGAATATGCAGCAGATACAAAGAGAACAGTAATATTTGATAGAACAAATCCTCAGCTACAGAGAATTACAGGATCTTAGGGGATAGAAGCAACCTCTAGGCATCAGTGAGTTCAACTCTCCCTGCAAAACCTAGATTAGGATGTACAGGAAAGCATCCAGATGGGTCTTAAATATCTCCAGAAAAAAGATACTCCACAACCTCTCTGGGGAGCTGGTTCCAATGCTCTGTTACAGTAAACATCTTCCTCGTGTTTGTATGGAACTTCCTATGTTGCACTTTCATCCTGTTGCCCCTTTTTATATTGCTGCATGCCACCAAAAAGAGTCCACCTCCAACAACTTGATTCTCACACATTAGATAAACTGTGCAGAGGTACCCTCCCAGCCTCCTCTTCTACAGGTTGCACAGTCCCAGGTCTCTCAGCGTTTTCTCTTATAGGAGATACTCCAGACCACACTTCATCTCTGTGGTTCTTTATTGGACTTTTCTCTAGAAGTTTCCTGTCTCTTTTGAACTGAAGATCCCTGAACCAGGCATAGTATTTCAGTTGTGGTCTCACCAGGGCAGAGTAGAGGGGGAGTAGAGTAGAGGAGGTCCCTTGACCTGCTAGCCACACTCTTTTTAATGCACACCAAGAACCCAATGGTTTTCTTGGCCACAGGTGCCCTGACTCATGGCCAACATGTTGTCCACCAGGACTCCAGGTCCTTCTCCACTGTGCTTCTTTCCAGCAGGTCAGACCCTAACCTGCACTGATGTGTTCAGTTATTTTTCCCCAAGGGCAGGCCTCTACACTTGCTGTGAATCATAGAATTATAGGGGTTGGAAGGGACCTTAAGAGATCATCGAGTCCAACCCCCCTGCCAAAGCAGGTTCCCTATACCAGGTTGCACAGGTGGGCGTCCAAGCGGGTCTTGAATATCTCCAGAGAAGGAGACTCCACAACCCCCCTGGGCAGCCTGTGCCAGTGCTCCACCACCCTCACCATAAAGAACCCAATTCTTCAGACTGTCCAAATCTCAGTGAATGGAAGCACAGATTTCTGGTACGTCAGCCACTCCTCCTAGCTTTGTACCATCAGCAAACTTGCTGAGAGTGGATTCTATGCCTTCATCCAGATCATTGTCGAGTATGTTGAATGAGACTGGACTCAGAAATGACCCCCGTGGGGAACACCACTAATTACAAGCACCCAGATAGACTGCCACTGACAATGACCATCAGAGATTTGATGGTCCAACATAACTTGAAACACATAGGTTAAAGGAACTAAGAGTGGAACACACAGGTCAGAAGCCTAGCTAATATTTTCTGAAATACAGCTAGGCCATACATGAGACTCATACACTTTGTCTTTTAAATTTGTCAAATGAAACTGTATAAAGAAAAAGAAATGTACTTTTATAAAAGGTAGTAGAAGACAGTAATAGAAAAAAAATACTGCTGATGATAAATACTACTAAAAGAAGAAAAGTGCTGGGAGAAGTTGTTTCCTTTGTGGGAGGTTATCCTAGGTGGAATAAGCAATGATAAAAGATGTAAGACTAAGAGGAAATTATATGGACTGATTCATATGAAACACATCAGAAAAATGTCATGTTCAAAATGTCATGGTGAATCAGACCATAATGAGAATGTGTTCAAGAAGCAATAAAGGGCTGCAGTGACTGAAAGTGGAGGATGAGAAAGGGCAGAGATTTGACAGTATAGGTGCTGGCAGCCAGCAGAATGAATGCTGCTGGCAGAGAAGACATTTGTAAGCAGGGTGGTTGATTAGCATTACGAATACATCCAAGGATAAAATCTTCACACATTTTTCTTTGCATTCTTTTAGACTTCTTTGCAATATCTGTATTTTTAATTTTCAAAGCTTTTGAGACTACATCTTAGTGCTTATGAATTAGTTATGTCTCCTCTGACTAATGTCTCCAAACCTGTTTAATTCGATTTCATCTCTTTTATATGTTGCATACTAAAAACAAGAAATGACAGAAGAGATGTTGCCTTTAAAAGGAAAGTAGAAACAAGAGAGAAAGAGAGGATGATGCAAGTAGAAAAGAGAGGCTGTTAGTGTCATTGTCAACAAAGAGAAAGAAAGAAAAATACAAAAATTATTTCTGTTTTATATTGGACTTCATTTTCTGAAGTATTTTTTAAATAACAGTACTCAAGCTTTGGTGAGAAGCTCATATTTAAAAAAAACACTTCATCATGTCTAGTAAATGTCCAGAGGGCAGCATACATCCTGTGAAACATAAAGCCCAATCTTTCAGTTTCCTATTCAAAGAGAACAGTTCTCAGATTCTCCCAGTAGTAAGATCAGTCTAGCTTTAGTTATTACAGTAGTTCCAAATCTGAAAGCAGGATAAAAATACACTAGGGGGACACCTAGGAAATTAAATCCAGCTAGAAGTCTGTGAACATAAATTCTGTTTCCTTTGTATTTCTGACTACTGCACTTAAATCTCACATTAGTAAGAATTATTGTAATTTCTTATGTTAAATTCACAGTTTTATTTTGGCTATGCAGGAAATTAAGTTGTGTTTAGTAGACTGAAAAAAGAGAGGAAAAATAGTTTTAACTCATGTTACTTTTCACAGTCCCACTAGTCTTTGACTAAATGATCCTATTAGCCACTCGTAAAAATGGTGATATTATTTTTCTTAATTTACTCTTGTCCACATCACAATTGTTTTGCTAATCATGGTCAAATATAAGCTAAATTAGCTAATAAAAATGAAAGGAAAGTAAATTATTTACTTATTAGGCCTAAGTTAATAGAATCATACTTATCTTAAGGAAAGCTCACAAATACCAGAAAAGAAGACAACAACAACAATAGCAATAAACATTAACATGAATGACAAAGCTCTACTTCATCTACTTTTCAAGAGCCAGGCTTCTATAGGAAAAAATATTTACACACTGCATATTGCCTTAATGAAGTAGTGCTGGCACTTCATGCAGTACAAGGAGTATAACTGTAACAGCAAGGTACATTTAACAGCAGTAGACTGTGGAGGATATAACAGAAAAACTTTTCACTAACAAGAATCAGTAAGCTGTCATGGTCTTTCCTATAGGATGCTTGAAAGTTCATATAAAACTGGAAGAATGCTACCAGATGAAGAAGGATCTGGGCCTGCAACCACAAGGAATGCTTTTTGTCCGTCAGTCAAAACAAAAATAAAATGAAAACAAAACAAAACAAAACAAAAAATACAATGTTGTATCGTGTATTTTCCTGATAATGGATTCTTTCATTTCAATTTAATCATGTCAGTGGAAGTTGTGAGCACAATTTTCTACCTGCTCTTTTTTCACTTGATATCAAAACCACCACATCCACATTTAAACCATGCAATTATCAACACTTACAGAGTAAAAATTGTTTTTAATCTCCTAAGTAATGCTATAAACAACAGAGCTAGTCTTGTTTAAAAATTTCTTTCCTTAGGCAAATACTTACACAGCATTCAGAGAACTCGTACTTCATGAAAATTATCTACTACCTTTGACAAGTCTGTGGCATTTGATTCCTTTATTTTAATAGCATTCCAAAGTTTACTACATTCATAGAATCCTTTTTTCTTTCAATTGAATATGAAAAAAATGACTCACCGAAAACTATCTTAAGGAAGAGGGTGAAAATTGAAGGAAGAAAATACAAATCAGCATTTCCATTGGGAAAAAGATCCAAAGTACCCTTCTCTGTACATCAGCACCTAAAAAAGAAGCCTATTTTGACAGTGTAATCTCCCAAACAATACTCAATTCAAGCACATTTAAATACAGTAATATAAATTGTATTTCCAGTTGGTCATGCACGAAATTCTAATTGTTTTTGAATATATAGAGGGTTATTTGAGAGGAAAAAAAAAAAAGAAAGAAAACAAGAACCAATATTTTTGGAATATTTATCTTTGCTACTTTGCCAAGAACAGCATTTGCACTTTTCCATTTGAAATTTCTATCGAAATATTGTACACTACGCATTCTCTCCAGGGACCCCACAGAATATAACAGCTGCCAGGCACCTTATGCAGTAGAAGCTTTCCTGTTAGCATACATCTTACATTTACAATGTCACTTCTATTTGACATATCTAGTCAATGTCACAAGATGTCTCCTTCCAGTGTAACTTGAGAAACAACCATCTGTGATGCCATATGTAAAAGTGTCTATAAAATAACCAAACTTCATTAATCAATACTGAAAAGAATGTCATGATATGTGCATACAATTATCAACAAAGGGAACAAGATATACACTAGGTTGTTCAAATCGGTCTAGTTTAAGGGTTCTCCTAAAAATTTTGGAGGAAGATATGTTATGGTACTATATAAAACAGGCCAGAGATTACCTTCTTCCAACAGTCACCTTGGGTACACCAGTGTAAGTGCATTTTGGTCTGCACACATACAATTCTGAGAATATGAGATGAGTTGTAGAAAAGGATGCTCTATCATTCTGACTGTTATATGATTCGTATTACTCTCACAAACCCCTAATATCCAAACAAAATTCATCTCTACATTAGATATGACTTCTTAATCTTTGGTGAATCCCTTCTTGACCACGAGGGGCTTTAGCAGTTTTGGTAGTCTTATAGCTCATGGTTATATTTCAGTACTGTAGCACAAATATAGTACAATCTGTTCTTTTGAAATTAATTTCATTTATATCACAGAAAGACATATCAATCAGTTTACCCCACCCTGAGGGCAAAATTTACTGTCATAACTGCTTCCATGAAATACTGACTGCTTCAGAGATATAATTATTATTTTTAATCTATTCTGTTGATGAAAACAGAAAAATAAATCGTAGTTTAGTATATCCAGCTCAGGTTTGCAATTGATTCCATTCATTAATTTTCCAATTCGTATTTTTGAATGGTGAGGCACAGCCTTCTGGGTATTACTCCACAAGAAGAAGTGAGAGAAAGAAATAACTCCAACATATATAGTATTGAATCATACTGAACTATTCCCTCCAGTACTAAAGTTTCAGGTGTATGAGAGCTATTGTTATTTTTCTAGCAGATCTATTACATGGCCTGCAGCATCTTTAAGTATTGGCAGTTTCCCACCAGGAGAAAAGGCAGCGCAGTGTAGCAGCATTGCCAGTGCTAGCCACTGGCCTCAGGCATGTACTGAGTTTGTAAAGCCTCTGTTTTGAGGATTGCTAGCTTGCTCTGTGTTTGTCATGACCTGCCTGCAGCTTTACTGTTAGTTGGTTATCTGTGAAAGCAGTTCTTCGCATGAAAAAACTGTCTATGAATAGCTTTTTAAATATTCATAAGGTAGATTCATAGTTTCCTGTACACGTAGCAGCATAGAGTAATTATTCTGCACTGAATAATGTATTTCTGACAAAAAAAGAAAACTTTAGTGTGAAGAAACACTGGCCTGGTGTGGCAGCAAAGGGCTAAAGGAGAACATGAGGAACACAGGCACAAGATGATGGCATTAAGGAGCAGGCTAGCTCTAAGTGGTTACAAATCCATTAGTAGCCAGCTGATGAAATATAGACATGTGGACTGAGAAAAACAATTACAGAAGCGACAAAGAACAAAAGACTAGTAACTAATTTCGATAAAACTTAACATTTATAGTAAAATTTGAACAGCATAACCCTACAGAACAATGAGGAAAGAATAAGCCGTAACGTACATTAGCAAATACTTAGATTGACCCTAAGCAGATTCCAAAGAGAGGAAGAGGAAAACAGCACTATTTTAGTCAAAGTCCATGACTTATTCTCCCTTTTGCACCCTGCCAGCAGCCTTGGAATACAGAAGAGTAATGTAAAGGTGACCAGAACAACAGGAAAAGGCTAGATGCTATGAAATGAGCACAAAAATTAAAAATGTATTCTTCTTATGATCTTTTCCATGCAGTAACTTCATTCTTTTTTCTTTCTCTTAGATCTGTATTGATAATTATTTTATTCATATATTAACATTTCAATTATAATACCATAAATTCTCAGATTTACATGTAAGATGTTTTTTTTTGTTTTTTTTTTTTTTCCATTCTAGAAAAATACTGCATGTAAAACTAGCTTAAAGTGAATTTCCATCTCAAATATATGTTATCTACAATGTAGCAACAGGTATCCTCTCACATTTATTGACTTAGAGAAAAAAATATCATATCTCTCTAGCAGACGTGAGAAGAGAACATAAGCTGTGAACATTTCCCCAACAGTTTTTCAATCTCCTTTGGATAAATACTGAACTTTGTTTGTATACTATAATTGAATTGAAGACAAGTCCCTTCCTCCTATAAAAACATGTATCTCCTGAGAACAACCAGTGAGCAACCAATTACAAAGGTTAGTGTTAGTTCCTTTTTGTAACACGAAATGACTCCTTACAGAAACAATTGACAGGCACACAGTATTCAGGATCAATACAATCTTTCCTTTTCCTCTCCCTTTAATTCCCAAGAGTGTCTAACAAGGACAGATGCCTAGAAACTGATTAGTAAAACAACAGGAAGGATGCAGTTGTGTTCTTAACAATAATCTTTACAAAAATAAATATTTCATCAGGGAAACCATAAATACAAATCCTCTTATTGCAGAGGAAAACTTCAAGGTCTTCTCTCCCAGAAAAGGTCACATTCATTCACCCTTCCAGCTACAGCATTCAGGATTTCTATAAAATTAAGCCAGTAAACTTGACATTAAAAATGCCAGCCTGATAGGAAAAACAAACTCCAAAAATTCTCCCCTGAATACCTTGACATCCTGCACCATTGCAGCCCCTAGATTACATTACAGCATAACTACAAATTACAGCACCTAGAAGCCATATGACACATCACAGTCGAAAATTTTATCAAGACATTAGCAGCTGCCTACCATCAGAGTACCCAGTCAAGGGTAACATATACCGCACACATCTGGAGTCCTCAAAGGCAGCCACTCCCACATCTGATACCAGATGGGAGCAGAAAACCGTTTTTTATCCTCTCCTTAAAGCTTCATAAGTATCTTTCATTACCAAGGAAGGTATCAAAGCCCCACCAGGAATCTCTGAATACCTTTCAGTTCCAAAAAAATGATGAATTAAATATAATCATTAGGCTGGAACATAATTCATCTAGGTATATATAAGTATCCAGTGGTATAAATTTCATTGAAGGCTCTTTTATTTGAGAATAAGGAAAAATATTTGGGCTGTAGGGCCTGTTTGGAAGTGAGTTCCAAGCAGGAGTCAAATATTTGGTTACTTGAGATTTTTCAGTAATGAAAAGCTTAAATAAGAGAAATAATTACATTGTAAAGAATACTAGCAGCACAACAGTGATAAGAGTGAATAATAGAAGTTCTAATGAAACACAATTCACAAAGACAATCCCTATTAAGCAATAAAGAACACAGTGCTCTTGATTACTTCTTAGCTATAGGCATTTATATCAGCTTGAGAAGCCAACAACATAATTCATAGAGTCAGAATTCTTGAGTTAGAAGGGAGTCTTTAAAGTTGTCCAGTCCAACTCCTTTGCAATGAACAGGGGCTTCTACAGCTAGATCAGGTCACTCAGAGCCCTGTCCAACCTGATCATGACTGTCTCCAGGGAGAGGACAACCACAACATCTCTGGGCAACCTATTGCAGGGTCTCACCACACTTATTGTAAAAAAAAACCAAACCATCTTCCTCATATCCAATCAAAGACTTCTCTCCATTAGGTTGAAACCATTTCCCCTTGTCCTATCACCACAGACCATTATAAATCACCTGTCCCCTTCTTCCTTAAAGAGTTTCATGCAGATTGTAAGTATAGAGTGTTGCAGAAGTCAAAGCTACTTAATTTGACATCTAACCCTACATATATTTTCAGGTTTTGTGTATACTGATCCTTAATTCAATAATATACTCACCATCAGTCAGAGATGCTGGTGTGTATGATCAAAACACCCACTCATAGCTACAATGGTGATGTCACTGTACATAGGCTTTTGAAGAGAAATAACATAGGCACAGTGAACATTTAGAGTACATGAGGACTATAGACCAATGGAGTTCTGTGAAGTACATGTGAAAAAACAGTGTCTCTAACATTGTAAACAGAAAGATAAGTATTCACTGGACAGACTCACTAAGATTTACAAACCCATCTTTACATCTAACAAAGTAGCTAAATCAGATATGTGAATTATGTTTTAATTAGTTCTATAAAAATAGTTTCATAATCCACTACTTTAAATGTTTAGATAATTCTGGATCAGATGATTTACTGCATATATCTTTTGACATTCTTCTGTCACTTTATGATTCATTTTCTTTATTATACCTAGAATTGCTACATAACACACAATCCTTTGTTATGTTTACCCAATGATAAGATTCAAGATACTTCTTGTAGATGGGGATTCTGCTTATACTGCAGATGCTGAAAACAGGATATTATTTGATAATCCCTAAATCTAAAAAATGATCATCTTTCAACTGTGTATAAATAACTATATTTTTAAAGAGTAAAATAAAATTCATAAAAGACATTTGTTGTCAAAATTTTGTAACAGCTAACTGACTTCTTTGTTTCATTAGCCTTCATCACAAAATGAGTACACCTTAAAAATCTTGATGAGAAAGACATTGCGCAAAGGTTGTCTGTGACAAGGATTAAATATGCCCAGCCAAAGCCACTGGAATTAATTTCAAAAGCTTTAAGGATATACAATTTAATGCCACAAGGATTAAAAAATGATAACATACTGATCTGAGGTCTGCATTTTAGAGTGAAAATAGAAATTTTAGTTATAAACCATAATGAACTTTTTTGTCAGGGCAGTGTCTCAAGTCTTCCACATTGTATATTTCTGTCTCTCAATCAATGGAAAGAAAATAAAACCCATATAACGTGCTAAAATATTTCACTCGAAGCTGATTAACTAGCAGAATACATATAAAAATCAGACTAAATGGATGCTACCATAATTACTGTATTAACTATTTCACGATTCACTTTATTTATACTGAATGAAAATTTATCACTAGTCAAGAGTTGATTAGCATGTGGAAGAAGTAAGCGATGAGTTAACTAAACCAAAAAGTCTCTAAGTTATTCATATTGCAGTCTCTGGCCTAGCTAAAATTAATTTTCCCAGGGGAGAGCTGCTGCTGATATTATAAATATGAATACAAATTTGAATAAAGGAGAGGTGTTCTCCAAGTACAAATTTCCCCCAAATAAATAAATAAATAAATAAAAACCAAGTGCAAAATACACAAATCCTGATTGTGATCACTACCTTACTATTCTGTCATATACATAGTATTTCACGACATTTGTATGAAACAGCTTAATTAACCTATTTCTGGCTTCTCTGGTACAAAGTGAACTTTGGGTATTATAAAACAGAAACATGGTACACAACAGTGCAGAAATATTCTGGTGGCTATTTAAGAGTTTGCAGATTATGGCATAAGGTTGTTCCCAGAAATATAAATTTAAAAGGATCTGCGCCTCCAACAGGAACCAGCAGAGAACCACCCAGATTTTCCCTGTCCCACAACACATAGGAAAGGTAAATAACAGTTTCATCTCCAAATAGATCAGTATTTACTAGCAAGAGACTTTTTGGCATACACAACAACACTCAATTTCCCTCACTGTTATTTCCCTATCTCTCAGATCACAGAAGCCCTAGTGAGCAATAGAGGCATTTGGTTACAAATACATTACACATTTTCTTTCCTGTGCAATGTTATTTTTGTTGCTTAGTTTTTTCTTAATTTATGGAAAGGTGTTCTTGGTTTTTTTGTTTTTTGTTTTTTTAAACATACTACTAAAGTGTCAGATAGCAAGGCATCAGATCAGCTCTGAAGGGATATTCTTTCATGGCTACCAGCATCTGCTTCCAAAGAGTGAAGCCCCCATTCTGCTATGTACTAATGCCTCTGTCAATGGCAGAGTCCATAGCAATGCTACTCAACCGGCAAGCTTCTCTACCATCCAGACACACACCGTTGGCACCATTGTCCTAACAGCAAAGTAAACAGGTGACAATAGGTTAATTTGGGTGGCATGAAAAGTCTATTCTCAAACCTCGAATTTCATTCATTTTCAGAGGTCGAGTAATAATGGTGACAAAGTCTTTCTCACCTCCTACTCTTTCAGGACATGTTGTTGTTGTCCTCCTAGGCATCGGTGACTGTGATCATACTGGGGATCGCAGTCCTCCCTCTGGAAATCCTGGTCTTCAGAATCCTGGATCTCTATCCCCCTCTTCTCTTGCAGTGTCTTCTTCCTCTACTTTCTCCTCCTTCTCTTTCTTCTCTTCTAAGGGAATCAAGATTCTTTTCATCTTTTGTCCTCTTACTACACAGACAACTGACATCAATTCTGGTGCCTCCTGAGGTTGATCAGATTGGTCAGTTTCAATGCTCATCCTCTCTAGCTCATTTCAGAGTCTGTCTCATTCAGCTATGCCATGATGAGGCTGAACATGGAATTGTTCAGTTCGAGACCGAGTACTGTGACCTGCTAGGCATCTCGCTCAGTTCTGAGGTAGTCCCATTCAGACTGAAGGACATCTCGCTTGGACTGGAGAGGGTCCACGCTGGATTGAAGAGTGCCTAGGTTGGCACTAATTTACTAAATAAAATATCAGAATGCAAAATAACACAGTATAATTGGAAGTGAAGCTAATAAATAAAATGTGAGTGAGAGTGTCCAAGAACCGAAGGCCTTATGCTAAACATTGAAGGTAAGATGGCTAATGAGCACCTGCTACTGGGTCAATATGAAAAGGAAGAGAACTGTCTCTCATCACACAGTTTTTATCTTTCCCTCTGAGTGGAAAACAGAAAAATGCAAAGCAACACAAAGTCCTCTGGGGTATGTAGTTCTTCTCTTCTGAGACAGATGTACCTGGAGCTATTGACGATCCATGCAGCTGAAGCATTAACTCTTTAACTCCCACTTCACTACAAGATGTTATTATGTGGAATAACCAATAACAAAAAACATATAACTATGACAGAAAGATAGAAGAATATTCTGAAATTCAGTCAAGAACAAGTTGTGCTCTTATTAAGCTCTCCAAAGAGTATTGGTGCTGGACATTAAAGAGCACAGCAAACATAATTCTTATACAACCTAAAAGTGAATATCTTTAAGTTATCTGTATAAGAAAAAACTTTGTTTTTGTCTTAACCTTAAAAAAATACTAAATTAATTTCAAAATATAATGTCCACTCCAAATCATATATTTGAAATCTTAGCTTGAGAACTCCAAAAAAAAATTGTCCTTTTTTTTTTCCTTTCTGCTTTTCCCAAAAATTTAATGAAGAGAACCTTAGCTCATTAAAGCCAAGTATTCATTTATTTTTTAGGAAAGTGCCACCTTCACTTACTACTGTTTCCATTTTTCTTGGGAATTTGGTTGTAAATGTCACATAAGTAGCTCTGCTGAATGCTGAGCTCTGTGATGTGGGCTGAGCAGCTGAGAATCTTCCCCCACACAGCGGTGTCAGTGTCTCATATACCTATTTTCATCAGAAATCAGAACCTCTTCATTCCCTGCCTCTCTTGAGCCTTATTAGCAGGACTTTTAGATCAGTTTCTGTACTACCTGCCAGCAAAGTTCCTGCTTTTTTCTCATACAGTCTGTCAAAAAAAAAAAAAAAGAGGGGGGTAACATTAAGAATTTCAAGGTTGATTTGAATATTCAAATCCATAGTTCTTGGAGAATCTTAAAAGAAGGCAAAAAAGTTTACTGCTTCTGCTTTATATTTCTCATTAAAACAGTGGGGCAGATCTCATGAGAATAAAGTGGAAAAAAGCAGAATTGTTATGACTTAAAAAATAAGGGAGAAGCCTTAAATGAGATGAGAATTACAAAGCAGTGCTGTGCTCTGAACAGTTATCAAGAATGTTACTTTTTTCTAGTTATTCAAAACAGAAGATTTTATGCAGGTGTTAACTATTACGCAGAAAAATAATTGGCTTAATTTTTCACAGCTCTTTTTCTAGAACCTTTGATAAGCCTTCAAACCAAAGTTTCATTGTCACACAACTGCTATATCTTCCATACCAAATGCCTAAGTAGATCTTTTCTTTCTACCCATTACTCATTCCCATAAATCACATAAAAAGTACAAAATTACTATCCAGCTTTAATTCTTCTGTATATTGCCTAGAAGTAAAAACCAGAAAATGCAATTGCTGAAGTGGATGCTCCACACAAGAGTAAGGACTGTCACAGAGTATGAATGTTTGGGTGAATTATGGGTGTAAGTAAGCACTGGTTAGACTTTTCATCACCTGGAGCCTGTTGTAAGGAGGTTTGGAGATCATACCTGCCCAAGTACCCACACTGAACTGCCAAGGAGGCAAAGAAAAATGATTCTAATTATATACTTCGCAGTAATAGAGGAATAGACATGTGGACTTAACTGATTTCACTTTAAAACCAACCCATCTCGTTTTGTATCTAGTATTTCTATTATATGTTACTCTTGGCACACTATCCAAAAGGTAGAAGAATGGAAAAAATCACTTGCAAATTGTCAGAAAGTTTTTGAATACCGATAGGTTTGAGAGAAAGAAGAAATCAAAAAACGTTTGATAATCACTAGCATGACAAAGATTCATTATCACTAGAAAGCTCTGCAACTCAGTAAGGATAGCTTTTGAGACAAATGGAAGATAACAGCAAATTTTTAAGAACCTATTGCCCATTCTTCTCAGATTTCTAGGGTGAGGGGATTACTTCAGATTGGATTTAGTCTGATCCTGCTGGCTGAATGCCCATTAATGAATAAATTCTAGTTCAGCTTTGCCAAGAAAAAACTCATTTGCAGACCAAAACCATTCCATGATATGAGTTATTGCAATAAATGAGGCAAAATTTAGAAATTGCTCCAAAATATATTTGTCATATGAAAACAAATCTATCCAGATTTCTGCTACAAAATAAATTTAGATGCAAATTACCAAACAAGTACTCAGTTTCAGTCTCTTCTTACGTCACTGCTGTTACGTTGCCTCATAATAGATGATCATGGTCAAACTTTAGCCTTTGCTTAGCTCACAAGTAAAACTAGGTGACATTGGTATAGCAATTTCCCATAAATGGTTGCATTTTAGAAGCCACAATGTAATAGAAAGCACAGCAATAATAGCAGAACAGTAAAGTCTCAAACTGCAGAAATCGAGGATTTGTCCAAATACAGCAGCTGTAGGCACACAGGAGAGAAACTGGCTACCTTCAGAAGGCCTCAGATACACAGGGATCTACCCTCACCTCCATTGTCAACTTTTAAATGAAGGCTGGGAAGGGCTGAAAGACACATTCAGAACACATGATTATCATTAAACATTAAAATAATTTCTCTCATGAGTGGTGATCCAATAGGGTATTCTTCCATTGATCTAGAAAAACTTAATGTACTGTGTCTTTCTTGCAGGCATAGCTGATATTAGAACACTCTAAAAATAGTAGGATATTACTAGTCCCTATTTACAATTATTTATTTTGAGAAGCACTGATAACTGGTCTATACCAATAACAATATATGCACCATGTAACAGTAAATAATCTACGTATTATGAGCCCCAGATCCAAGCCCAAGAAACCAATGAGAACACCATATTATTACAGCTGTCCCTCGAAGTACACTTGATTTTTTGCTAGCTCTTCACTAATTTATGGTAAAAATATAGTTAGTTGGATGTGGAATTACCCTAGACCAAGTACTTTTTTAGGCAAATGTTACCTGCAAGGCTTGTGAAGTTCTCAAATAAATTCTCAAGCTGCTGGCCTTTGTGATTAAACCTTGTAGGAAGGAATGCTGATGTGCCTTTTCTGATATAACCATGGTGAACCAGCAGAAATCCCTTATAGTGACAGCAAATCTTACAGGAAAGAATTTGCCTATGGCAGAAGATATTTTGCAGATTGTAACAGCCTTGAATCTGTTCTGTATGTGTTTCAGTGCATGAGTTCCACTACTTTACTACCCTATGGTAAAATGATGAGATAAAATCATAGAATAATAGGGGTTGGAAGGGACCTCTAGAGATCATTGAGTCCAACCCCCGAGTGGGGGGGGTGCAAGTTACAGAGTAAAAACACCAAGAAATGAAAGAGGATGAATCATTCTCTGACCTGTTACATTTTTTATTTAACCTATGTTGCTAATAAATGATTACATTATCTCTCCGACAGTACAATATGGCAGAAAAAAAAATTACTCCATAAATCTGATAATGCATATTTTACAATAACTTAGGGCATTAAAGAATCATTTCAATAAGGAAACATCAATGTTTTTGCAAACAATTTTTTGGAGATTCCTGTCTTCAAGATAGAATGCCATAATGACTTGGATAAAATCATTAACATAGAAATGTGAACCAATTTATTTGGTGTATTTCAGCAACCTAAATTCAGTCATCTTGCCTTGCTAACTTCAGTTGCAGGCCTCAGTAAAACTTTAGGAAAAGTGTACAGAAAAAATCATTGCTATTTCTAAATAAGAGTAAGAGCCTTGTCAGAAAAGTGTTGAAAGGCAGACGATCCCCAGGCTAGGGGATCTGAGTGCAGGTCTGATCCTGCTCTGAGGTCATAGCAATTCTAATCCAAATTGCCATTTGAAGATCCCTGTTTCTGACAGGGGAAAGTGATTGAGAGGGACATTTTCAAGACTACGAAGGAAATTTGAGTGCTGAAAATGTGGTGGTAGATTTGTAATACATAATTTACAGAAGTAGGGGACAGAGGCCTTCTGGGCAGACATTAGGCAGCAAGGGCATGTACTCAGGGGACCAGTCAAAGCATGACAGGCATATCAGCACTGCTGAAGTCAGCCAGGCTGTAACTGCTTCGCCCTCAGGATTATCACTGAGCTCTTTCAACTCTGCTGCAGATCAGCCTCTCTTTGCAACTGAAGACAGAAGTAAACACAAGCAGTTCTGCAGTCAAGTAAAAAGACACCAGCATGGGGTGAGGAGCTGCGCGGCTCCCCTGCTCAGGTAGGAGCAGCCAAGGTCCTGATGCCCCTGTAGCCAGCAGCTTCCCACTCACATCCACACAAATTTGTGCCTGAGGTTTCATCTCTGCAAAGCATGCTGGATGTTTTCCAGAGTGTTCACTGCGTACACTGTAAACCCTGAACTACTATAAGTGCAAATAGTTGAATCAACTTGACATTTTGAGCTTTCAAGTCAGATCAGTGAGCCATGAAAACACAGGTATTTTATGAATTTTTGTCAAGAGAATACTGAACTGATAAACTGACACATGCAACAACAATGAAATTACTGTAGTGGAAATGCTAAGTCATGGCTTGAACCAGTGACTGAGCACCTGGTAGGAAAGCAGTGCCAACCCAGGGAAACTCAGGCACATGCAATGTACCTGAGTGACCAGAAGGGCTGGAGCCAGGATCCAACCCTTCCCAGATTTTGTTTAAGGCTTGGCAGTGAAGATAAGAGTATTTCTCTGGATATCCCTACGTATCTGAGGCCTTCTGAAGGTAAGCAGCTACTTTCCCTTTTTTTCTGTGTTTACAGCAGTTGTATTTGAGTGAATCCTTGCTTTCTGCAATCTGAGATCTTGCTGCTCTGTTGTCATTATTGTGCTATCCACTGCAGTAAAGCTACAAAATTATTTTGTGCTAGCAATATAAATACAGCTGGTTTGATGAATATTGCAAACAACCAAATCACATCCAACATACAAAGTATCTACAATTAACATAAGAAAACAGTTATAATAAGTGGAATGATAGCAGAAGATTACAAACACATTTAAAAGATAATAATTTTGCAGAGAGGAAAAAAACATTTCCCTTTGGGTAGTGTCTACCTGGCACCTGCAATCCCATTTCAGATGATTTCAGGTTAAGAAACATGCAATTTCATAAACAGCTGATAAGACTTGTAACTGTACTGTTTATGGTTTTGTTAATTGTGTCAGAATCATTAGTTATTTTCCAAATCAAAGAACTATAACCTTTTTCTCATAACATTTAAACATGATTTTGAAATGTGTTATTTTGAAATAATTTGATGGCTAATTATAAATCATAGCCAAATAAATATCCTTCAATTATAATGACCTGAATAACAACCTGAATTATAATGAATTCTGGCATCACAAATGTGTGAAGATGTCAGTTTTGCACCAAGCTGGACTTGGTTCTCACCAGCTATAGCAGAAGGGGCTCTATGCAAATGAATTACTTCATTACAGAAAATGCTCTTAGTCTGGAAATGTTACCCAAACCCTCTGGCATATATTATATAGAAGGGCTTAGAGCTGATTAATCAGTAATTTCTGTAATGTCTTTTCCTGCTGTTAAAAAAGGTTTATTCTAGGGTGAAAGCTCTCTTCAAAAATGTCTGTGCACTTTCAGAACATATATGAGAGTTCAACAGATCAGATATCGGGAAGTAGCAGATGCCTTGGAGTTTTCCAAAAACAGCGCAGAGTAGACATTGATTTTCTACAGTTAACTTACCTTTGAAGATGTTAAACTTCACTGTTTCTGTCTGAATTCACAGAACCTATCTACTACATCAAGCTAAAAATAATTATAGTAAACAGAGTAGAGAAGAGCTATCTAAAAATAATTAAGCAGCCATAAAATAAGCTGCACTGAATGTCAGGACAATATACTTGTTATAACAAACTTAACAATAACTTTGTGTTCAGTTCTGGGCTCCTCGGTTTGAAAAAGACAGGGATCTCCTAGGAGTCCAACAGAGGGCCACAAAGATGATTAAGGGCCTGGAGTATCTCTCATAGGAGTGAATGCTGAGTAACCAGGGTCTGTTCAGCCGGGGGAAAAGAAGACAGGAAAAATCTGACAAATGTTTATAAATATCTAAAGGGAGGTGGGAAGCAAATGGATGAGGCCAGGCTCTTCTTGGTGCTGAATAGTGATACGGCAAGGAGCAATGGCCTAAAACTTGAACATAGGAAGTTCCATGCTAACGTGCAGAGGAAATTCTTTACAGTAAGGGTGACGGAGAACTGGAACAGGTTGCCCAGAGAAGCTGTGGAGTCTCCTTCTATGGATATATTCAAGACCTAGCCAGTCGCTTACCTGTGCGACCTATGGTAAGGCACATGCTTTAGCAGAGATTTGGACTCAATGACCTCTTGAGATCCCCTCCAACCCCTGCAATTCTGTATGACTGAGCATGATAATCACTTTGGGAAATGGGTACACATCACATCTGACATTGAACTTCTATCCTGCTAACTAGCATAGCAAAGAAATCGAGCTGCCTTCATAATATGCACAAGGGTTTTAATCCAAGTTAACTGATAGTCTCAAATCACTGAGAACAACTTACCTCCTGTAAGCTACATTTAAATCAAAACCTGTCAGTGGCAGAACCATATAGTGCTAGAGATAACCAGACAGGATTGTAAATGAATCTCTCAGAAGCCACCTGAAGTGAGCTTTTCAGCAATTTTGTGACCCCTGTTCACAATAACCAGGCATCAGCCGGTTGCCAGAGGACATGTTCCGTGAACTACAGACATCAACACATTACAGCAATTCACAGAGCAAATTCAGTAGTTTTGGTGTGAGAATGAGTAAGCTGCTTCTTGACAATGCCGGACACTAAGCAGAGACCTGAAAAGTTTTCCATCCTGCAGAATTATGGCTCAATTAATAGAGAAAAAGAAGTGAGGAGTCAGCATGGATTTGAATAGGCAAGAAACTAAAGATGTGACAGCACAGACTTGCAAAAAGATCGTTCATGCACTCCAGTCCAGCTTACGCAACAATCTACCTTCAGGTGCTGCCAGCTCATCACCAGGTAGAAAAGAGCAGCATCTGGGAAACTACCTAGCATTTTCAGTCATAACTTCTTTGTTAGATTGGTTTTGTTTTTTAAATTCTTACCTGAAATACTTATCCAAAGCATTAAAATATCATTTTTTTCCAAGGATTAGTCCACAACTATGAGACACATGTTTCAGTTGGGTCAAAAAACACAGTGAGTCATAATGACTAACTTCATGGTATATATATTCAGAAAAAGAATCATTGCATTCAGTCCATGCTTCTAGCATTATAGAATGTCAAATCAATGAGTCAACTACTTACTTTAAGTAAGATGGGAAAACAAAATTGGCAACAAAATGTTGCGCATCGATCCCAGCAAGTTATCACAGAGCAATACATTCACTCTCCTGATATCTTTTTCCAAGTTTCACACAGCTGCTTCACACTGCACATTTTCAGTACTCTGAGGAAGGTACCATCCTCAGTTTGCTTTTCAGTCCCTATAGTGAGATATATCTCTTGATAGGGTATGGCTGGTTTGTACATTCTGCATTTTTCCTGACTTCGTTAAGGAGATTTTCAGTATTAGCTTGAATTCAGGAGTCTCTCTAGAAACTGCAAAGGAGTTCTCATTGACCTGAACTGTTCAAAAAGTCTCCAAAGGCTGATTATTACTCAAGCAATAGACAACAGTATAAGTTGCCTTATTGAAGGAAATAATGCATTCTGAAATTCTGGCTTTTTATTCCCGCTCAGCTCTAGAATTTCATCTCCTTTGAACAACTTTCTTGAAACAATGATCTGCTTTCTTTTTTTCATGATACCAGGGTACTTCTGGTTAAAATCAAAATTTAAAATATATATATTTATACATTTGAGTACTTACCAGACCAGCAAGTGTTTCATATCCCATAGCAAATTTCACCCATTCCAAGTCTACATTTTCTGTGTGTGCAGGAGACTTTCCATGAATATTGCTCCACAGTTGAGCACTGAAATTATATATCATCACTGTGATTCATCCATATAAAATCACTTGAAAAAAAAGGTAATGGAAGTCTTCACCGCAGGTAAGAAACCCACAGGTGGCTTAGAAGAGGAATACTTTACCTCTATTCATGAAAAAATGCATGGTGCTTTTTTCTTGGAGTGATTTCAGCTATGCCAGAAATCCAACTTCTCAACTTCTGTGCTCTGGTATCAGAATTAATAGCTTTTCATGTCAAGCTAGTTAAAAGTTATGGCAGAAGCTATTGCAGAAAAGCATCCGGGAATTGATGATGTTAAAAACTAAAATGCAATGAAGAAGTTATCTGTTGCTTAAAGCTTTAGAATTTATTATGATCTCATTTGCATTAGAAGACATTTTTTTAAGGAGTGCCAGGAGCATCAATGGGGTGTTTCTATTACAAAGATGCAGTCTTTTCTTTGAGTTTCCACGTCACAAATTCCTCATGTGCTTCTGTGAAGGATAATACTGGCCCAGTAATCACAACCAGGGAAGCTGTAAACTAAAAGAGCACATTTTTTCACCATCTGGATGATGTGAAAATGTACAGTGCAGTTCTAATTCATTTACTTTGTTAAGGTGAATATTTGGAGCTTTGATTGATGTAATTCACTGACACATGCATTTCTTTCATAATTTCATCATTTAAAAGATATTTCATTTTGGCTTGCTGATATTCAGTGTGTTTTAGAGCAGCATAAAGAAATTTGAACTTCCAAGAATGCATGACCAAATTCTAGGACAGTGTTCCATTCTGAAATTATCCTAGTCTCTTACCTTGAGGGACATTCCTTATTTTTAGGGGCACTTCTCTTTCCATTCATTTATCATGTGATGAGAATAAACATTCATATCTTTGTAGAACCAGAATAGTTATCAATGATCTTTGTGTTTCGTTTCCCAGGAAGGAAATATCTGAAAATGTCCATAAACATCTATGAAAACAACAGTGCCTCATTATGGACATGACCACTATTTGCAAGTTAAGGCTTTCAAACACCATGACAAAGCAGCTTTTTCCAAGCAGAAGCTGAACATTTTTAAGTCATGTCTTCTGTAGACATTGGGGAAGCCATTATCCAGGATACCCAGGGATGTCAGCCAAGCAAGATTTTGCTGCACTGCTTCTGTGGCTGCTTCAAGCTACAGGAATGGTGTACTTCAGCACCAGGCTTTGCAAATGGAGAAAGAAAAAACGGCATGATTGATTTGATCTGTGGAAGAGAAGAGGGTTTCTGAGACCACTTTAAAAAATAATAAATGATATTTCCACAGATTCTACTGGAATTACTCTGAAAGAGGAAAAGCTGACCACAGTGAATAATAATAGTAGCAATAATAATGATGACAATTTTTAAAGAAAAAAAAAAGTCTTATTATGACCAGTCTTGCCTGTGCTGGAGCTTAGGACATGAGGCATCCACTAATGAGCAAGCTATAGCAAAAAACTTTTAAAGAATGAAAGCTCTTGTCTGAAAAATACCAGGAGAGAGAAAAAGACGTCATGAAAACATACATTCATTCCTAGTACCCGACTGAAGATCCATAATTCTGAATGAAATAATCCTGAGCTAGTTTGACTATTTTCTCTAGAAAAATATGAACTGATTTTTAAGGAAATGCAAACTTTACAGATGGCATTAAGCTAATGGCTGTGTGTGATCTGTGCACAGTAGAGCTAGGGGACACACAGAGCTCAGCAGAAGCTGTGTCACTGCTCCAAACGTCCTCATCAAAGAACTGGCCATCCAGAGGTTGCAAGACCTTCCCAGCTGGTCACTCCCATAAAAGAATCCCTCTGCAGTACCTCAAGGAGTTGCCTCTGCTGAATCCCCAGGTGACCAACACTCAGCACACAGCAGATCTCACTGCTCCTACACCATTGGAGATCAGAAGAAAACACACATTCTCACACAAGCTTCATCTGAATTGCTACTAGCACAGAAACCACATTTCAAATTCTCGCAAGCTCCATGAGTCAAAGGAGTCCCACTCTAACTTCTTACACCACCCACAACTATGGTTTTATTTTATGCCAATGAACTGTTGTTTGTTTAGAAATCAAAACAATAATGAACTGAAATAAAGAAAGAACAGTAAGTCCTATTTGGAAGAATGAACAAGGTATGTGGAAATTGTGCATTTAATAATACTGAAAATACCTACTTTGAGAGGAAAAAAAACGCATTCACGTCACTTCAAGTAAAATGTTTTCCTAATGTTTCCTCTAAGGTAGTGCTATATTATGCTTACCATGCCAAAGAGGCACACAGATGTACCAGGAGAAAAATATATATATAATGCAGGGCTATCTGCAATTTACGTTAAAAATCAATCATTTTCAGGATAAATTCCTAAGGGTCTAACTTTACTTCTATTCTGAAGAGTAGGGAATCATGCATATTTTATTCTCAATATAGAACATGTTTTCCCCCAGACCTTGATCTTTTAGTTGCTGCTTTCTTTAGTTATATTTACTCTTCATTCTCTGAGCAGTCCTGAAGCTCCAACTTTGGGTTCTGTGGAGTAAAATACTTCACAAAAAGGAAAACAATATTTTGTTTTAGCAAGGGAATTATCTACTCCCACATCTTGGCCATTAAATCTTCTACTGATGCCTACATAATGATATTTCATTTGGATAGCATTTAGGCACAGCACAAGATCTTAATACTTTGTCATAACATCCCCTGAAGAACTTGACAACTACCCCTGCTCTGTTTTTTGTGCCTTTTGGCATTTGCAATCAATAGTAGTCTTGTTTGTCAGTTCATTCATTACAAATTCACCTTTTAAATAAACATTACGTGACAGGATTTGCTCTAAGTCTTGCTTTACCTAACAGTCATTCAGTAAAACAGAAAAAATGGAAGGGATATTTTCCCTTCTGATTCAAAACCCTGAAAAATAAATAATGAAAGAAACTTTCCTCTTTTTTCCCCTGTAACTTTTTCTTCCAAATATCATAGAAGACAAGATATGTGCTAGTTTCAGTGTTGATAGGCACACTTCCTAAAAATTCATCCATCAGGAGCTATTATCCAATGTGTAATCAACTCTCGATAGTACATCAGCAGTGTTGTCAGAGGGTGGCATATGTATTGGGTCATACTGCTGGAGGCCACTGAGGAAAGAAGGCAGAAAAGAGATAGCTGTCAGAGAGCTGAACTGCTTGTACAGACTGGCTTTGGCACATGAACAGAGGTTGACCACTTTTTCTAGACTGTCTGTTACCAATTTTGCAAGAAAAGAATGTTTAGTTTCTTAAGCAATCAAGTTTTAGCCTCAGGTTTTCTTGTTAATCTGCTTGAAGAATGTCCATAAGGCTTACCATCTGGATAGATAATGGTTAACTTTTTCAGTGCAGAGGGAGGTTCAGCTGTTGAAAATAAACCTTAAAAATTGAGTAAATTCTAAGAAGAGGAAGAGGGAAAACTGCAATGGAGAACAATTTAAATACATTTCAATCCCTTGAACCCAAATACTTGTAAAGACAAAACAAAATTCATTATTTCCAAAAGTAAAATAAAATTCTCTAAGAAGATCATATGTATATTTATTAAAGCAGACAACCAAAATGAAACAAAACAACAACAACAACAACAACAACAAAAAACAAACAAAAAACAAGGAACAGATCCCCTCCCACTCTAAATCAAAATAGAACCACTGAGGTTCCCATTCTTATTCTTGTTGCATCAATACATCTTGAAAACTGTGTTCTCACCTCTCTCTATTTTATACCCATACACTCAGATTTGTAGTTTTATCTCACATCCTCCCATTAGACAGTTTGTTCAGTTTGAACTTTTATTATTCTTACCTGCAATGTGTAACTGTGAATACAATCCCGCTTCATCAGTAAAACCCTTTGAATCAAACATTCCTTCCTCCGAGAGGTGAAATTTTGCTTTAATTACATTCACTAATAACATGCATTAGAAAGTGAACTCTGGAAACAGAAAACCAAAATACAATAATTTAGCAATTCACCTTCATAGAAAGCATGGAAGTACGTTGCCTCAGACAGAAAGAATTAGCTAATCCCTAGGACTTGGCACAAACTGTATATGAAACCAAATGTACAGCAGTTAGAAAGACATAGTAAACTTCTGCTGCAAGCTGCAGCCTTGGCAGTTGGCAATGATGAGGAAAATGAACTGTGCACAAAGTAGTCAAGAACAGTACAAAACATAAGGCTTCAATGTGATACAAACTTGGAAAGATCAGTTTAAAATGCTATTTCTAGTGATACAGGAAATTACTTGAGTCCCTGGTGAAGCTTCTTCAGGGAAACAATTTACAATTCTTATCACTTATCTACAGGAAAGAGGCAACCAGACTGAAAAAAAAAAAAAAAGAAAAAAGAAATAGAGCATGTAGAATAAAGACGGGGTAGTGACTTTAAAATCTCCCTTAAATTTGTAAGCTTTTTCCATGTGCTGACAATCTGGCATAACAGTTCAGTTAAATTTGCAAAGGTGTAAAAGAAATAAAATAAGCTTTTAAATAATAATAATATGATATTCACCAGTTTACATAAAAAATTACATGTCTCTGGAACAGTGTTGTTGTGCTCCTGTTACCTACATCTATGTCTTCTTCCACCTATCCCATCTCAATGATTCTCCTTGAACCTGAAAAGTAAGGTCAGATTGGTCAAAGATCGGTCTGGTATAAACTGCTCTAATCTTGTGCCCTGTCTACAATAATAAAGTACCAATATCTTGTTGTGTATAGATTTGGAACCTATTTCCTACTGTGATCAAAGATGAAGAGACGTGAGGTAACTACGGCTGATGATAGTGAGCAAGGAAGATATTTACTTAATTTAGTCAGACTTCAGGATTTTTTTCTGGAAGGATAATGAATGCATTCTTCAAGTGATCTCCAGAGGTGACTGGAGGACCACAGGTTCTGGACTCTGCTTGAGCCAAACATAAGATTAATCCTAGTATACTCAATTAGTGAAGTATAACCACACATGTCCAGAAATAAATCTTTAGAATCAAAAGGAATGACTAAGTACTAAAATAGGAAGTGTTAACAGAACACTCCATGGGATGTTATGTGTATTAACAATAAGATTTTTTCTACCAGAACCTTGAAAGGGAGTGGAAATTACTCAGTTCCACACTTACAGAAATCAATCAAGTCCTTCTGAGCTCTGCCCCTTAGTCTCTTTGTGCCACAGATCTGTCAAACAAGGCACCAGAGATGCAGAGGAACCCAGAAGTTTCCCCACTGCCAAGCAGCTGGAGCTATCCCAAACCTGCTAAAAGCCCATGCTTTTGAAAACCTGAAGGGATTAATGTGAAATCTCACAGTCAGGAGCATCAGGTTAGGACCATTAATTAAAAATATTATTTAACAAGACACAGAGACTGTTACAGATAAAATGTAAGTTTAATATTTATTGATCACTGCAATACTTCTGTATTACTTTTAATTGCTACATTTCTTTACAGTCCTACTCATCAGTTTTATGGAATAAGAATGTAGCTCAGTAAAACTGGCAACACCAGTTCAACTAATTAAAGTTTAAATTAGTCCTCTCTACACATCTACTGCAGTTATTTATTGCTAAAATACCTACAACAATGAAATTGTATTTAATCCATGAATCACACTGGATTACCTAGTGATAATCACAACAATAAAGGAAAATGATACTCAGTGGGAACTTGATTCTCAGTACCAAACAAGCTATCAGCAACAAAATACTAATGAATAATACACTTAATTACAGTCAAAGTACTGCCTCTAATCAAGAGCAGCATCAAATTATACAGCATTACTGGCTATGGTATTTGAAATGACATATAATGAACAAGAAATTTCAAGAGAAATGTTGTCTCTTGATCAGTATATTGCTTTAACAAAATAATTCCACCTTTATAAAGCTGAACTCTGTAAGAGCAAGAGCAAAAATTCTTCCTGCATGAGGGAAGACAAGTATTAACAAAACAGTAGATGATAAGAGTCAGCATGTTATGATGTTTTTTCTCTTCCATTCAGACTTAATTTTTCCTTCAACTCTAGGATAAGCCAGGCTTCTTACAGATTTTTTCTCTCTGCATATAAGCCAGAAAATATCCCTGCTGGTGACTAAACTAATCACCTGACAAGAGAGTCAGGCTCTGTTTTGTTTATTATGCAACAAGTCTCATTATTTAGCAGTTTGAGATGAACAGTGTTCTATCTTCAACTAGACAGAATGAAGGTATCTTGGTGCCTTATCCCCAACTTTACTGCACACACATTAGGGTATTTTCAACAATGAAGACATTTAAACCTCTCTGGGCTGGAGTACTTGAATTACTCTGATCCCTGTTAACATCTGATATCACTGTTGTGTACACTCTTCATTTGTATACTGGGTAACTAAGACTCATACACATCCTATGAAGATTAATACACTTTCAGATGAGTTAGTTAAGTCATATCCCTTCCCATGATTTTTTCCAGTGGCTGCTGGGTTTAGACAAACTCCTTATTAAGTATACTCCTTTAGCTCACCTTTCCTAAGGGCCTGAATTTCCAGATGCATCACAAAGAGCATTGCACTGTCTGGGCTATGAACTCTTCGCGAGCACATAAGGATTAGGTATCCTTATTTTCTCCATTGGAAAATACACCAGAATGGACTATAAAACAAATACAAGGCACTACTTTCCTGTGATGTATAACTGACATTTTATGACGAACTAAGAAATGAGCAGCATTTCACCTTCTAAACAGCTAGCTAAGCTAGTGGTGGAGTAAACTCTGTGCTTATAAAAAGATTTTGACCTCAATTAATGAATTATACTTCAAGCCAATAGAGAACATCTCACGCTGTGAATCACCAAAGTAATGAGGTGCAAAAGTGACAAAATCTTAATTATCCTAGAAGCTGTGACAATTTTAATAAAGCAAACGAAACATGGAGGAGGAGACAGTATCGTGTCTCTTTCCTTGTTCCTGTTGGAAGTAGATTTTTCAGGATTTAGTATGAGAAGAGTGTGCAGATTGATGATTTACACTCTCTAATCGCGGTGTGTATTTGTTGGAAGTAAAATTCAGTGTAACAGAACATAAACGCTGCTCATGAGGAAAATGTCTACAGTGCACTTCATGCAGGAGTAGAGAGAAATTAGCACTGGAAGTGCTCTGTACATAAAATGCCTCTACAGAACAGCCTGGAGGTCTGACTGTCAGAGAAAAAATCCTTTGGAAATGTTTGACTTCTCCAACCAATGCACTGATCACAAAATGGCAGAATGTGATGACTCTCATCAGGTTCTACAGCTACATGGAAGGACACAGGTCACCTGCCCAATTGGGTATTGATAGCTTGTATCCTGTTTTCTCCTGAGTCTCTCTCAATGGCAACTGGTTGCAGGGGAGATGTGTGGGTGGAATCTAAATATCAACATGCTGAGAAAACATTACTCAGCACGCTAGATAAACCATTCTCCTAATTAGAACCTATCATAAAAACCTGATCTACTATAGGAAATGACTTTTTTGGCAAAAAATGAAAGGTTCCCATGAGACAATAAGCCAGTTTTGATGAAAGGAGATTTTTCAGGTTCAGTAGTAGAATTCCAAGAGAGAATGAAGATTCGACCCAAATCCAACAGTGAATGTTTAGTGCTGACTGCCATGATAAACATTGCTGGACTCCTGCCAAAGGTCTCTTGAAAACTCTTTTTGAATAGAAACATCTTTCTCCATTCATTCAAATTCAAACCTGTGCCAATCTTCACCCAAGTATTCTTCATTTTTTAAAGTGCTTGCTTTGTGCTTTGTGATAAACAGAGGCTTAGATTTCTTTTATGATTTAGAGCTATTAGCATCATATTTTGTTGAACTAAAGTATCAAAGTTGGAAAGAACAACCTCCAAAACAGAAAGTTCGTGGATTGCTTTCTATACTCAGACAAGAAGGCTTGCTTTGTGCTTTTCAGACACACTGTGTAATGTTATAAATGAATGAAAGATTTTGCCATATAATTACATTAAAGAAAATAGCTTGCAAAGAACTTCGGTATTGATTACTGAAAAAAAAATATTTTTCATGTTCCCTAAGGAAACAAAATTTCTTTGTGTGTCTCTCCTTCATTAGAAGATTGAAATATTTTGTAACTTACATTTACTATCTCTGAGGATTTACCAAGACTTTTGGTTGTGAGTTTCCTTTGATATAATATTTAAAACCTGCACATATGCACACAATTTATGCTTAGATATACATGGAATTTATGCTTAGAACTTCCATGGTCAAATACATTTGCTCAAATGAATGAATTGCTTCATAGAAAGAAAAAAGAAAAAACAGCTGCTGACAGTCATCAATTTGGTAGTAGATTTCAGTTCTGTGATTTCTGCCAATGGTTCTAGCAGCATATTGCACAAACAGGCTGATAAATGGCAGATGTTTAGACAAATATTCTTTTATTAGAATAAAAACTTTAACACTGAACTCGATTTGAAAGAAAAATTGTCCTAACATTCACTCAGCAAAACAGAACTAAATATTAAAAATACATCTCATTTAAGGAAAGGGACTTAATTCACTACTGGATTATGATTTATTACTCTGGTTTGCTTTAACTATAAGAAGAGGATTTCAAAATCTTGAAAAACAGACTGAGTTGCGAAACCATCAAGTAACAAAATACATAGAAAAATAAAATAAAAAATCCAACTAATTTGACTCAAACAAATCTTTTCTGAATATTGTGAAACAAACAAAAAGAATACTTACTAAGTCCCCATGCAGTTTCAAAGAAGATGATCATCAAAAACAAAGGTCATCCTTAATCTTCACAATGAAGTTTCCCAAGTCTAATTATTCATGCTAAGACAATTCAGTACTTCCTTTGATCCTCGTGAAATATTAGAGAGAAAGCTTAAGACACTTCCTTCTTTATCAAGAAAGAATTAAAATGTAATTTTCTTCTCAAGCTCCTTGCGAATCAAAGCTATAATTCTCAACAGAAAATATCATTTCTTAGAGAAAAGTCATTTTGCATCAGATTTAATAAATAAATGTCAGAATTTCACAACATTTTGCTGTTTCAGAAACAGCAAGATGATGTTCAAATGCAACCTTTCCCCTCATTTGTCCAACTTGCTGTGAAAAAAATAATTGCTAACCCAGACAAGCAAGCTACTCCCTGGTTGCTCAAAGTTGCTCAGCAGGATGCAGAATTTGTCACACAGGCAGGAAGCAATGAAGCAGGGGCTCAACATATTTCGCCAGATGTGTATGTGTGGAGAGGAAAGCCAAGGAAACAAAAGCAAGGACACATGAAGTAGGGGGACAAGGTGGCCAGTTACCCCATCTTCTTGACTGTCTTTATAAGAAAGTTTGGACACAACTAATACATTGTCATAAAACACTTTGGTTTTGTCATATTGGTACTTTTCATTGAGCACTGTTGATGTAGGGATAATATCCAGTGTTTGTACAATGCTATAAATAGTCTAGCAGGGAACATGGTCTAGTACTGCTGCTTTAACCTGTGTCTCCAAATGAAATGATACACGCCTCATCACATTCATTTTGACCTCACTTTGTGATGTGAATGGCAGGGTTAGGACCAAGGAGGAGATGCATGTGCTACCACACCAGTATTCATGAGGCAAGCTGGCCTCTTTGCTTACTTGGGGATCAAGATACACATTGGCATGAGCGTCAGTTCTCAACTTCCCTGGGGAAGACAGAGAGGGTGAGGAAGAAAAAGAGAGACAGAGTTTCCTGTCAAGTCATTTCCTCTTTTTGTAACACTAGAAGCAAAGCAAGATGAATAATTTATGATGGTGATGACTGCTGGAGCTTTCTTCTGCCAGTAACCTGCCCTTCTAAAGCCTGTCAGCCTTGGCAGGAACAAAATATATCCAGGATATATCTGCAGACTGTCAGGGCACAGCACTCCTATTGAGCCATGGGAGGAAGCAAAAATGAGCTCCAGATCTCCTATTTAATATGATCATAGGTCATTTAACCTCAGTGTGAAGTTTTTACCTTTATATCCCAGCTGAATATTTCAAACTTGATAAAGCAATTAACGTAAGTCCAGGTATGCATCAGGCTTATTGTCAGGATCAGTAACTTAGGAGGCTAAGTAAGGATGTAGGTGCCTCAGACTAGGAAACTTGTGATAGGGAAGGATCAGCCTACACTTTCCTATGATAGATTAAAAAGAGCATCCATGTATACAAATATCATTGAAATACTGTCGATTATTATGGAAAAATACAGACTCTTCACTAAAACATGGAAAAGAACATTGACTTTGTAGTTGAAATGCTAAGTCATCACTTGAAACAGTGATCAAGCACCTGGTAGGAAGACAGGGCCAAGCCAGTGGAGGTGGGGGCATGTGATCTGGAGATCCCTGCCTACCTGAGGAATTTACAGGCTTTCCAAAGGCAAGCAGTTTCTTTCTTCTATTTCTGTGCTTACTGCATGTAATCAGAGCCTTACTTCCTGTAGCCTAAGGGCTTGCTGCTCTGCTGTCTTGTTGCACTTTCTGTTGTGTTACAGACTTCTATACAAATGAAGAAAAATACACTGATTAGTTGTTAGTTATAAAAAGCCAGAAACACAATGTCAGATAATAATTAAACAGGGATAATTTGCAATTTGTTTACACATTACAGCTCACAGGAAAGAGTTACTTTTGGGTTCACATAAAAATAATGAATTATATGTAAACTGTATGTAAATCTGGAGTATTGTGTTCTGTTCTGGGCTCCCTGGTACCAAAAAGCAGGGATCACCTTGAAAGAGTCCAGTAGAGAGCTACAAAGATGATAAAGTGCATGAAACACTTCCCTTATGAAGAAAGGCTGAGAGATCTGGGTCTATTCAGCCTTGAAAAAGGAAGACTCAGGGAATCTGATCCACATCTATGGATATCTGAGGAGTGGAAGGCAAAGGGATGAGGCTGAACTCTTCTCTGAAATGTGTGGCAATAGGACAAGGGGAAATGGCCAGAAACTGAAGCATAGGAAGTTCTGCACAAATGTGCATGAGAACTTCTTCGAAGTAAGGGTGACGGAGCACTGGCACAGGCTGCCCAGAGAGGTGGTGGAGTCTCCTTCTCTGGAGACATTCAAGACCCACCTGGACGCCTACCTGTGCAACCTGGGCTAGGGAGCTGCTTTGGCAGGGGGTTGGACTCCATGATCTCTAG
This sequence comes from Callipepla californica brunnescens, assembly GCA_023055505.1. Taxonomy (NCBI): domain Eukaryota; kingdom Metazoa; phylum Chordata; class Aves; order Galliformes; family Odontophoridae; genus Callipepla; species Callipepla californica. Next base: position 33,123,868 of record JALIRH010000003.1, on the reverse strand, counting down.
AGGTCCCTTCTTCCAACCCCTAGAGTTCTGTGATTCTGTGATAAATAAACCAAGCAGAAAATTTGCTTTAACTCAGCACAAGGGTATGACCCTATTGGACGTTTCTTATTTTCTTTTGAAAATCATTCCTGTATAATAGAGACCAAAAGTATAATGCAGATAACTTTACTTCACGATGATAGCTTCTATCTTGTAATGCTAAAGAATCTTATTTGTGTTCTTGGTATGTGCTCGTGTGTTTTATATGTGTGAGCTACAAAGCAGCTGTAGATCCAAATTTTGGTGTGTCAGAGGTTTGCTACCATCTGCTTTGTTGGAAGTTTTTCACACTTCACATATGCTGGTATTGGCTTTCCCATATGTCCTGAAACTGGTTAAGGAGGATTGCTACAATCAATAAACACTGGAATTATGGAAAGCAATTGGGGAATTAGATAAGAGGAACTTCCAGCATGAAGTTGGAAGATACTACAGTTGCCGAACAGCTCATTTTTAAAAGTTAAAATATTTTTTAAATAGTAAAACTGTAGATTTTATTTTCTTGTTTGAAAGAAATTGCCATTATTATTGTTGAAAGGCTTTTTCATTTCAAAGTATACTCATTATAGCTCCGGCAAATAAAATTGTAAAGTATTTTTGTCTCGTGGGATGATCTAAATATGTGTAGTGCATTTGTAATTAATTATTGTAAAGATTAAAATATCTGCTTATGTAATGAAAGGGAGGGAAGAGAAATCAGTTCTGAATCAAATGCGACCTCTGAGGTATTTATTTAAAGCATAATCTACCTATCTTTGTATGTTTTTATCTGGATTCTTTGAGCAGGCTTCCTGGAATTCAGCATAGTAATGAAGGTTTAAAATTAGTGTCTGTAATAATGGTAAGAAGTAAGTAGGAATGAGGGAATGATTTAAATTTAAATAGCCATTTTAACTATGGCTTTTGATCTATTCTACCTCTTTTTTTTTTTTTTTTTTTTTTTTTTTTTTGCTTTTTGCTCTAGTTCTAAGCTATCAGATTATTAAAGTGCATTTGAAAATGATGGTCTGAGGTACAACTTATGAAATGTGTGAGAAAATGGGGATCAGCAGGCCAAACTTGCTGAGCTGCAGCTCTCTATACATCTTCTTCCCCAGTGATATTCACTTCCCTTATCTCTGTTCTGCAAAGGAAAAGTATCATAAACTTCGGTACAGTAACAAGAGATATAGGATTTTTCCTTTTTTCTTTTGTTTTTTAATCCCTCTTGCCTTCCAGGCAAGGAGAAAACTACTTTCATTTTCTTCAAGAAAATAAAACTGCTGCATGAACCCAAGAGATAAGATGATTTGTCTGGGTTACAGTGTAAAAAAATGCATTGGACAAAGTAGCTGTCAAGGAAGAGTGAGAAAGACCCTTGTTTTTATTTTCTTACCACAAAACTGTAGGGTTTTGTCTGTTTCTTTCATTAAAATTTTTTTAACACTCAAACTTATTTGAAAACTTAATGTCTTTTCTCATACAGTTCATTCACAGCTGTGACCTGGAGAAATTCCAACTGAAATTAATACTGTGGCTATATTCCCAGAAATTAGGCTCTAAATAGAAAACAGCCAAGGAAAGGCATACCCACCCACATATAGACATTCAGTACTTGTGAGATAACTGCATCTACCTGAGATGGCAACTGGACAATTTTTTTTACATTAAAACTGTGTTACTTCCACCTAATTACATCACTAGGCATGTATAAATGTTATTATGCAAATATAAGTATATTCCTTGTTACAGTCAGAAATTTTAGGAAGTTATTAAAGTAAAGCATTTTGATGTTCTGTTTGAAAATAATTGTTATTCAGAGACATGAAAGGAGTTTGAGCAAAATCAGAATAAGAGCTATCTAAGTAAAATAATCTATCATGTTGTTTACAATTGCAGGACTGTACGTTCTACTATTATTGCAAATAACGGTAATTATGCCTTCTGGTTACAGAAAAAGGTATTTCTGCAGCAAGACAAACTGAGTTTAAGCTAGATGCAGACACAAAGCTAGAAGAGTCATGGTTTTGTTATTCCTTTAAATAAACATAGTACACTGTTCTTTTACAGCAATAGAAGTAATAAAAGAATATTTCAGACATTGAGTTTATAATGCAATTTGGAAAACATATGATTCATCTGGAAATAACAAACTTTTTGACATCAGTGCAGGTCTAACATATAGAACAGAAGCTATGGGGAAGTACATGCCAGTCCTTCTAACTCAGAGGCTGGAGATCATGTAGTATGCCTTAAAGCAATTACAGTGGCATAAAACACTGTTTAAGCAACAGAATCACTCCATGTCACTTATTGTAGCCACTTATGCGGGAAGATGTACTTTACTTAAAAGATTTTATCTTCTGTGCAGTTTGCAATAAATAATGAATTATATTAAAAGCCTATTACAAATTAATCAGTGACATTTTATTGACCTGAAAGAGGCAGAGAGTCTGTCTCATAGAATTTTGTACTAGGTGTCATTTGCTGTACTCTGACTTTGTTTCTTTGATTTGTTGGCAGAATATAGCCATTTGTCTACATTTCAAGGAGTCATTTCTTCAGCTGAGTAACAACCGAAAAGCCTTTTACTGCAAAAGAAAGTACTCTATCCAGCAAAGGTGCTTTCATTGTCTTGAGAGATGTAAGAAATAAGACAATTCTACTCAGAAGAAATGACACAGCAACAAGAGAGAGATTGTTTTGCTAATACTTTCACTTCCTTTGGGTACCTAGGATGAAATAAATACACTCCAAAAACTATCCTTCTGATATTTCTGTGACAGTTTAAATAATATAGATGACCATAGCTGTGGGGTCATGGATAGAAACACGGCATAACCGATTTACTGAAACCTCAGCCTTAAATGCTGAGTTGCAAGGACACATGGAAAAGAGAGCAAGAGTGTTCCAAAGATTTTTTTTTTCTATCTACTCAAAGAATAGACAGTTAGACTCAATATTTATAAATTTCTGGGGAGGAAGGTCACAGACATGAGAATAGATGGTTAAACAGTATGGCTACAAGGTCAAGTAATCAATTTTCAGTTAATCGCATTAATGAGGAGCAGGTTGCTACTGGGCAAAACATCTTAGAAGGTACATTTAACAAATCATTAAATGGAGATAAAAAGCTTTACAGGTGAAAGATCTTTGCATCGTACTTCTAATGGGACATGAACAGTGAATTTCTACCAAATGTCTGTTGAATGTTTCAATAATTGCATGCAAAAAAGTACAGCTTTCTAGAACACTGGCCCATGGCCTTTCTTAACCAGGAGATGAATCTCTTTTCATTACTCAACCTTGTCCTCAGCATCCCTGTGATGTGAACCCTGAGTGCTTTCAGTTTAATTTCAGTTAACATACCTTGAAGTGTCCTTTTTCCTTTCAGATTTCTTCTTTAGTCTGCACTTGGGCTCTGAATGTTCTGAAATTCCCTGGCAAGCTGCTTATGACATACTCTCTCCTGTTCTGGTAGAACACCCAAGGAAATCACAAATGACTGCATCATCATGAGCGAGGCAGACATAACAAGTAGATGAACAAATAAATGAACTTTGAGGGAAATAGTAACAATAGAATATCATATCAATTTCTTCAACAGAAATGAAAATTGTACATAAAGAAATGCAATAAGGTCATGCATATTTATGCCATCCATCTTTTCCTCACCAATTTTCTAGGTCAAATTTTCTGATAGAAGGAAAAAAGAATTATTATCTGCAGAGAGCTCTTGCAAAGAGCTACTACATTAATCTCCTGCTCAGGCTCTCCTCCAGTAAATATTTATTCTATTGACCATCTATGAGATGTTCAGGGTAATTAAACAAACTACTTAGCCAGAAAAAGTATGGTTAATACAAATATGCACAGGTCATTTACAACTTCTGTATGCACTGGATAGCAAAGAGTCTAAGAACATCATAGCACCTGAATCACCCTGAAAAGAATTGAGAGAAAAACAAAATCACCCTGAAAAGGAATGAAAGAAAACCACAGTATGATCACAGACCGACACTCTTTCAGGAACCCTTGCACTAAGAGAAAGAAGTTTAAGTGGTTAGAAAAATTCCTAATGATTTCCTCTCCATTAAACATTGTTGTCATGCAAAATGAAAGTTTCTTCTTTTACCTCTTTCTATGATATCATGGATGTAAGATGGATTTACTGCTTGCAATAAGACTAAGGAAAGTCCAGACTAATCCAATGCCTTATCAGGCTTTCAATAATAATACAAACTCATTTTAGAAGGCCACAGTTCCAGCGCAATTCCTCTAAATGTGCTCTATAAAAGCTTTCATTTTCATAAATCATCAAGTAAAAAGAAACGCAGGCCTGTCTGGACTAATGGCTGGTAAGACCAGTCCTGTACACTACAAAGTGGAAATACTGAATATCAGCTTCCATATGGTATCTTTGCCCTTGCTGCTACTGAAAATGACATCTAACACATTTAAGTTGTTACATAAGAAGAAGTCTAAAACAAAAAAGACATTAAGATAGACTTTTGCTAATTAGTATTTGGCAAAGTTAATGTCAGTTAATTTATCACTGCAGTTTTAAGTTACTGGAACCCTATCTGTTCTTTGTGGGTTGTGTTGCAGGGTGTGAAGAATATAATTACTTTCTGCACTTAGCATTTTTTGAAATTTTAAACTAATGACATAGCAAGTAGAAAAATGCTTTATGGCACACAGTCAAAATTCAGTTGGTTTAGTCTCTTTCAATGAATATTTAATTGATACATATTAATGGCTTTATTACTCCTAATGAAGAATTAGTGGGTTATAGCTTTACCAATACTCAAGCTAATTTAACTGCTTGATTTTGAAATTATCCAACACTTTTTGTTTTTAATTTGTCTATGTGTTTATCACTAGAGAGACATTTTTTTCTTTAAATCTTATTGCTGTTCAACTTCAGTAAAGTATGCTATCCCTACAGATTTCACAGTGAGTGTGTCCCTGTGGTATTACACTGAAGAAAATTCTCTTTTTCAGAGGCATGGAAGATTTACTCTGTGTTCACACTGATCTTTCTGCACTAGTAAGCTCATGACAGCTGTGGTGTTTGATAGAGGAAATCATAGAACAGACTTCAGGCACAGCAGAGAATTGTTATGCAAAAAATATGAAAAATCCAGAAGAGGAATAACTGGATAAATGACACATTGGAAAACATTACTCAGTTAAGTTCCTACCTTTGGCTTGGGACTGCTATCATCCATTAAGAATGACAGGGAGCTGTCCCTTGCCATTGAGAATCTTGAGGCCAAGTCCAGCACCTGAGCAGGAAGCTTGTGCTGTTCAGTGACTGTTAGCTGTCTGCCAGAAAAAGAAAAAAGAAAGTACTTGTAGCATTAATTCAGCCTCTCCATATAATTGAGAATATCCTCACCAATATAGTGACAAAACTGAGGAAAAATGGAAAATAATGTTCCTATTCAATATCAGGGCAAAGAATTTTCCTTCCTGTTCCAGCCTTCTTAGCCACCTGTATGTGAGAATGCAACTCAGACAAAAAGAATTGTGAAAAATATATACATTTCATAAGGTTTAACATTCCATTGCAGCCTACAATTTTTATTAATTCAAATTTTTTTGTTTGGAACTATATCTTTCCATGTTTATACAAGTATATTACACCACAAATACTGAATCAAAAGCCAATAGTCCAGTTATAACATATTATACACTATATACTAAATAGAATAACATTTATACACTAAACAGAGTGACTATACGAGATCAGAAATCACTGTCATTGATTAGTTCTTATCTTGATTTACAATCCTAACTTTGCCAAAGGTGTAATTATTAATGGTCACACTGATACAGATGTTCTACCTCTGTACAAAAGCAGGCCAGTAAGAAAATAAGAAGACTAACAGAATTGTGAAGCATATTCTATGATTTATATTCCTATATTCGTGCTTCTCCACCATCTCACAAACCTTTTCAATGTATTTCCAAAATCTGGAGAAAGAGGAAAAAAAGATTACACAAAAGTCATCCTTAGCTCTGATAAGCCAACTGCTGTATAGTTTTTTGTTTTTTTCCAGTACTAACCATAGGCTCCTTTTATATGAGCACCACTGAAAAACTAGGACTGAGTCAAATGAATATATTAGCTATACTAAATTATTTGTCTATCATCTTTTATTAATAATCTCCCAAAAAGGAAAAGTTGAGCAGTTTCACTCTGTGTCAAGTCCTAACAACATACATTTTTCTTATCACCATAATGTGCTAAAAGAGACAAGTGAACTTGATCTTCACATCAATAACCACAGATTGCACAATAAACGCAATGCTGCATTTTGATCACTTACTACAGATGAAGCAGCCAAAGTAATTCCTTTGGAGTCAGCTATGGGAGATTGATGGGCAGCTTAAGGGTAAGAATATCTCTGAGAGAAAAAAGTTGCTGTGAGAACATCAGTTTACTGAAGCTCACCCCAGTATGTACCAAATATGCACGTGGTTTTGAAGAAATTTGAAAACACCTATAATGCTGCCAATTTTCATACTAGAAATAAATAGTTCTCGAACACGCTGTTAATTATCAACATCTGTAATTCATATTTATAATAATAATAATGACTAAATGGCTTACTGATAAATTGAAAAGGAAGTTATTTAGAAGATGTTCACTGAAGTTTTATCAGATATTGAAGATTTTCTTCAGGTATTGAAGATCACTCATGTCAGAGTTGAAAAACATGACAGCGATGCTAAGCTGATTTCATTATAAAAATATCTTAATAAGGATCTCCAGTGTGTGATCAATAGCCAGCAGACTCCTGATAGAAATTTGTTACACCACAATGGGCAGATGCATCTTATGTTGTGCTAGTATTCTTCATCTAATGTTGTATTAAAGAGTAGGCTGTTGCTCCCACTAGCCCCTGTCATCTCTAGAGCAACTAATTACTACTACTAATTACTACTACATCTTTCTGTAAAAAGTCAGTAAAAAAGGGAAGCAATATTTATTTAAAAGGGTGCACAGATTGTCTCCCTGCCTCCCCATTCTCATTAAGAGGGCAGACAGATTGTCTGTATGTTGAGGGAACAGAATGATTTTTCAGGTTCCAAACATCTAGAAGTGAAAGAGGAGATTGGCTGTGAGAGGGGGCATACAAGCACAGCCACAGTCTCTTGACTACTTACATTTCAGAAGGGAGGCAGCATGACTGACAACAAGAGAGGAAAAATCTTTCAGACATAATCTTACATATTTTTGGTTATTCATGTTAGCTAGAATAGCACAGGCATCTCAACATATCTCAGTTCTTCTCAGATCCTGCCAGAGTAAAGCACAGAATACTTGTCACTGTAGCCTTTCCCCCTTCCACTGATCATGCAGAAAGACATGGGAAAATCTGCACATGGCGATTTTTTGCACTTTTAGGGGATTCTCACTGCAGCTTTTAGATAGCCTCAGAACAGTAACTCCCTCAGCATGATAGATTTACACTGGAGAGACAGTAGACTTTTTCATGCAGAATAGGCAATGCATTTGCATGGTAGAACAATGAGGTCATCCTGGGTTTTTATATACTACTCTTCAGAGTACCATCAATTTGTTTTCCCTTTATATTTTATTTCATTCTTAGAAAATGTTACTATAGAATTGATTTTTTTTTTCCTAAACACACTTCGCTTTCTTTCATCATCTGCAAGAACCAGTATTTTAGCAAATAAAGGACTTTTTTTCATATCTTCAAAAATATTCTTGTCTGTAGAGCATTCATTTCTTTACAATTATAATTAAACAACACATGCCAGCTTACAAAATTTTCCTAAGCAGTGCTATAACAACAAAGTTATATTGGTTATTAGTTTTCTCTATTTTATATTGTAAATACTATTAGCACTGTGATTCTCTTCATCACTTACAGACACATAATTTTTAAAGTTATGTATCCCCTTGTTGAGAATCAAGAAATGCTAGCAATCTCACTCATTTCTGGCCTACTATCCTAGAGATTTCCTTTTCATCACAACTGACAGTATCTCACACTATCAAAACTTCTATGTCTGTCTTTGAAGCAGCTCTGACTTTTAAAGCACTCCGTTTTATCTCAACATTTGTGAGGTATTATTTTACTTCAAGTTCCTGAATTGCTGTGTCAACTTTTACCAATTTATTTGGAGGAAGTAAAGAGGAAACTGAAAATTCTACATGAGTTATTTATACTGAATATTCAATGGTACTTGGAATACAATATTGTTCATTGCTGTTATTATTAATCTCATATCTTTCAAAATATTTCAAAAAAATGCTTCTTTAGGATTTGCTTATTACCATTATGTTAATACCAAGAGATCTCAATTGTATTATATTGTTATACTCAAAGTTACTCAAAATCTTGAGAAAGTCATTTGCTAATGTGAATAAACACAAATACGTGTGCATTTAAAAATCTGGTAGGTGAAGAGTTAACATGTTTTTCCTTGGTCATTTGTGTTTGGTAGTGTACTTTTTCTCTAGTTTGTATTGTTATGCACTAACCAAATCTGACTATATTAAAACCCTTTGCCTTAACCATCAAGTCTTGGATTCCTATTGCACTTAGCACCTTCATTATAAAATCTGAAATTAGTTAACTAGCTTTGGATAAGGTTCCCTCAATAACTGACATAAGGAGTTTCTAATAGAATGAACTAGATGATGGAAAATGCACAGGTATGCTCAGAAAGGATTTGCTGTGAAGATTAAAGTATAGCCTTTTCCTAGTCACATATTTAATGTTTTCTCAAGCACCTTGAACAGCTTATAAGGTGGATAGCAAATTCACACTCAGATTAACATTTATTTTTGCGTGTCTGTTTGTTTGTTTTGTGTATGTATGTGTATCCCAGTAAATGCTGAAGGAATCACCACTCTAATGCATAAATAGGCATAATTAAATCAAATCACTTTTTTCTAAATTATTCAGGTTGCCTGACTAGTACAAATCTTGATGATCTGTTTCTCCATATTTCTTCTGGTATGCTTGGATCTATTTTCAGATCTGCCAAGCCATTCATACAGGAACTTGCCTTTCCATCCTTCATTTACACTGTTATATGCAGACCTCAGGTCACCTCCCCAGTCAGTATCACCATCTGTTCATTAATTCACACCTGCTAAGGTTACAGCTTCTAGTTTCCATTCATTTTCAAGAACAGAAAGGAACTTTATTTTGTTTTCAGAAAGAGAAAATTACAGTATATACGACTGCTTACTGTTTTAGATGAATCTGCCTGATATTTGCAGTAATCATTCCCTAGTGGCCATAACCCCAGAAGAGATACATTAGGGACAAAAGGAAAAGCACCATGACTTATAACTCTTACATTCACTGTTTCCTACCCTCATGCTCTTCCTGATGCATGAGCCAATTCTCTTGTCACAGCCCAGAGAAAGAAGACTAATGCTGGCATAAATGGGTCTGAGCATCATTTTTTTTCTTCTAGAACACCACCTCTGATTTTGTTAGAAAAGCTACTAGCAATTCATTGCTCTCCCTTGTGAGAGGAATCTTGATAACTTTCTGAAAAATTCCTCATCTCTAGTAGCTTTTTAGCTAATAATTTTTCACAAACAACAGCTTAACTTAAATAAGATCAGAAAGGAAATATATTTACTTACTTTGAAACTGACTCCTCTTCCAATCACTGCATATTCTTCCCTTTCTTCAGCTAAATGATACGGTTTATTTGCCATTGAACTCTTATAGAAGAATAAAGCAATATTTTCAAAATCCATATTGCAGAAACACAAGAAGCAGTGAGCAAACTGAATAATAAAAATAATCATTATTTTAAAACACAGGCTGGATTTCTCACTGAGAGTGTACTTTCTAACAGTCCGGAAGTTTCACTTACCTGTAATCTTTACTCCGTTTTCATTAGAAGTTCTGCATGAACCTCATATGAAAACAGTCAAATAGATACAGAAGTACAAAATGTAGAGTGGAGAAGAAATATGATCACAAGTGAAAAAATGAAATGACTCTCTCTTGACTCTAATAATTCAGAGGATTAGCTTAAGGGGGAACCTTCGCAATTTGCATGTCTTGGCTGGGCATTTTATGGAATATAGCCATGGACAGATCACCATACTGGGAACCAAATGAACTGAACTACAGCAAATCAGAGCTGAAATTTTAATCCTGAGGGAAGCTCTGATATTTCAGATTTTGCTTTGTCCTGAAGAGAAAGGAAAAGCTTTCATTGTAAATCTATTTGGTGGCTGATTAACAGCCATTTGGTGCTAGACTGGAATGTAGTCAGATACTGGCTAAACCATTTGCCTCAACTGTGCAAAACATTACAACTCCCCTGTTAAGCTTCACTGATGTGTGTTAAACGTTTACAATTCTTAAGTGTTCCTAAAATAACAACAATGAAAACAGTAATACTTGCTTTCTTGAATATTATGAAAGAATTTTAAAATACAATTATTCGTAGGAATTGAAGAGAAAATCCAACATTTTCATATTCTACAATCAGAACAGAAATCAAACTATAATGGAACAGTAGTGGAGAAATGTTAAAAAAAATAATGATACTTAAACCCAGAGCAGACTCAGGTTTTTGGCTTGCCTGTTATAAGTCAGCTATAGGAGGACAAAGATTAAGAAAAAAAAAAAGAGCATATTCTGCCATGAATATTTGAAGACTGGGTGAAGGTCTGTTACAAGGGATAATCAAGAACATATCTGCAAATGGTTTGACATTGAAGCTTAAATATAAAGCCCCAACAGCAGTAGCAAAAACTTTAAGAAAGTGGTGGAAACTTCCTTGAATGCAAGTATGACAAGGCAAGCCAGATGAAGAGGGAAGATACTGAAGATCTATTTTTGAAGAATAAAGTGGACAGATCTTATTCTCAGCAAGTCATGGTCTGAGAGCTAGATCTGCTGCTAGAGTCCTCAGAGCTTCATTCAGAGTCTGCCTGATGTTATGGGCAAAGAGGTTCGAGTAGACATTCCAGACCTACAGGAGAAAGGAGACAAAGTGCATACATGAATAAGGGATTCTATCTGAGGAAGTTAAAATTAATAAACAAAAACAGCAACAAACATTCCTTTAAAATGTTTTTATTGAAAATATACTTTCAATAATAAACTTCAGGAAAGAAAATAAGTATTTCAAAATCACTTTGGTTGATCTTTACTTCTCCTTTTCTTTCTCCCTGTCTTTCCTTCTTTTGTCATTTGAAGATTGAAAAAGGAACAAGAGGGAAAGGGTGAAAGCAGAAAGGAAGAAGAATAAAAATGAAAACTGGGAAGAAAGGCATTTCATATTGTTGCAAACACAAAATAGCGATCCTTTGTCCTTAATGCTAATGGTGTGAAAAGGAAAAAGAAAAATCTTTTTCACCTGCATACAGTCATGCAGCCTATTTTTTCAAGGGCCAAGAGGGCCATCATCATTGTATGAAATGAATTAAACAGAGTAGGTCAGGACAAATGCATAATCATAATGAGATGCTTCAGGGATCTAGACCATCAGGGAAGAGGCTTCAGCACACTTCAAGAAAGCAGACGGTACTGTGACACGAGAGAGGAGTGAGATGTCTTTCCCTGGAGTCTCAGAACAGTAGAAAAATAATGGGTAGGAAATAAGGAAGAACAAAGTCAGAAAAGGTCAGACAAGGATTTTACTGAATCAGGAAAAGAAAGAAATGGATCAGGGATGTGAGATGCTGCTAGCTAGGGAAAGTTCATCAGTGGAAGTCATTTATTTGGTGATGTTTCTAAGGAGAAAAATAATAATAATATCAAATCAAAGAACTGGAAAAGCAATGATCCACTGAGTCATATGAGTAGTGCAGAGTAGGTAGCATGCTATTTCAACATGATCAAGCAAGTATGGTAATAGACAAGAGTCCATCAGCATAAGCGAGATGGCAAGAGTCTCTAGGAAAGGGGATATGGGGAAGCAAATGTTATCCCTACGGAGGCAAGAAATTTGTGTTGGTTCACTTGCATTGTTGAAACTCCTATAGGTACAGCTAGAGATAAATGCAATGTAAGATGTAAACAGTCATAAGTCTTTAAATAATAAATCAAGTCACTGACCCACCTTCCAGCTTGAAATAAATACATACATGTATGTTGATATATATATATATATATATGATGGTACTATGCATTACTGACTGCACAATCAACAGCTGCATCTAGATATTCAGTGTGCTGGATAATCATTTCCCTGCATCAGTCAATTAAAGAATCCCTAAGTTCATATTAACATAACATGCACTAAGTGCACCCAAGGAACCACTGTAATGTATCACATTAATATGAAAGCATCTAATGTCTCCCCAAACAGACATTGTCAGGATATACCCAAAGGGTCACACTGGAGCTGATACAGCATACTGTATCCAAAACCTGTGGATTAAAGGCTTATTTAATAGGCACCAATGTGAGAGAATAGAGCAGGTACTTCCCATAATGTCAGTCATCCACAAATAATGGGAAAAACTAATACACTTCCAGAAGAAATTACAGACTAGATTTAAACAGAGGTATGAAGCACAATCATTGTACCAGTGTTGTTCAAAAAGCATAATGGCCACAAACTTTCCTAGTAAATTAATTCCTAGTAAATTAAATAACTAGTTTCACTACATTATAAAAAACAAAGTAATCACAGAAGGAAAAAAAATCACTTCAGGGAACAATAGAGAACTTAAAGGGAACTCTCAATTAAAAAACTGATAGATCCTCATCCTTCTGCTCTGATTTTGTGGAATGTATGAGCCAAAATAAGTTTTCTTGGAAAAAAATTGTACTGTTACTTCATGTTTTCAAACATGAAAGGCTTGTTGATGGTAGAAGAGGTGAAGCTGTGTAATTTCATAGAACAAAATCACAGAATTGTCTGAATCAGAAGGTACTCTTAAAGACCATCCACTCCAACTCCTTTGTAATGAACAGAGATATTTACAACTAGATAAGGTTGCTCAGAGCCCTGTCCAGCCTAACCTTGGCTGTCTTGGATGTCCACCACATCCCTGGACAACCTGCTCCATTAAAAAGTGTGTACAGTTTCATTCAGAAGTTGTTTAACTTATAATCGTGCCTTCCAAATGTCTTCTGTGTTCGATCTAGAAAGAAGATGCTATTTTATATCATATGGAAATGTCACAAATGCAAATATCTGAAAAAAAGATTTGAATCCTTCTGCTTTTCACTATTAATAATTCATGTATCTCTGAAGTACTTCAGAAATTTTGCTGCTGCTTTGGTTACAGATGGCCTCTTAATAATGTGACAAGACACCGTACCATCTTATGTTGCTGGAAGTATGTGATTTTTCTGAGCACCATTCAGAAAATTCTTAGAAGTAGCCTGCAAGGAAAAAAGAAAAAAAAAAAGGCAAAAAAACATAAGGTGAAAAGAGGGAACAGTCCTTCTCCCTAACAGTACTTGACCATGATGAAATACCTGGATGCTACCATGCAGACCTAAAACTGTATTGATATAACTGATGTCAGCCTACTCCAGCAACCTCACTACTAATAGAACTGCAGAGATTGTTCAAATTGAATTCTTCTGTTGTGGTCACAGTAGTTTCATCATAAGAGATGCAAACAAGAGTGCAGACTGAAAAGTATGCTTCTAGAGTTTTCTTTGCTCCTCAGCTGACTGCATAAGTATTATTTTTCCTTGTTGTCAAGAACATTGTTTTTGCTCTAAACTAGTTAATACCTGCCAGCACAGGTGTATAAGCAAATCCACATAACAAAAGTGGAATTAATTCTAACAAAAAAAGTGCTTTTGCTGACAATGATAAAAATCTTGTGAGACAAATCCGTTATCTCAGAAAAATAGTTTAATCACAGTAAAGAAAAGATTTGCTAACTTGTTACTTTCAATAACAACATTTTTAGAATGGAAATGCCCTTAGTAAAGCTTCAGCCTCAGGATAGTAATTTCAAATGACTGCAGTCATTTAAGTCATTTCTTCATGAGGTCTAGAGAGTTGCTATCCTAATTGCTCTTTTAAACCTTTGACAGATGTATTTTGTTGCAGATGGAGAAGGAATCACTGAATTAAAGTTAATGCACATGCTAAAATCGATGAATTTCTTACTTTTTCTCACTAAATCAATAGAAATCATTGCCAACAAAGGCACTCTGGTGTCAGGATTAGCAAAGATCATTTGCCTGTATCTATTCAAGCTCAAATACATATCAACAAGTGAAGAAAAACAAACAAAAAAACAAAAAAAAACATGGAAGCACCACCCAGTTATATTACATATTTCTAAATTACTGGTACTGAAAATACAAATATCAGCTTGGTGAAGTTTCATTCTGCCCATTTGGCTCTGCCTCTAATCACATGTTTCTTAGCTTTGATACCATTCTTTAGAAATCCCTAAATAAAGCCCTACTTTCACATTTTCTAAAAACTCTTGAAGTCTGACATTTTGCCCAGAAAAATTCAAGGTATTACAAACCCACTACAGGTAATTATATGTGTATCAACATTATATAATTTTGTTAGAGATGTCCCTAGCTATACCTGAGCAAAAACCCATGAGCATTCAGTGCCATAGAGATAATTTAGATGAGGTCTAGAAGTAGAAGAGACTTATTCTACTTACTCTGCATTACATAAACATGTCTGTGGGGCTGTTATGACGACTTTCCTATTCCAAAATCTGCTTGCATAGTGTTTCTTCCATGATTTGTATATTCACTGAGAAAGAAAACACTTCTAAATAAAGATGTTTCAATGAATCAGAAAATAAAGGTTGTTTGTTTGTTTTGTTTTTTCTTAAATATGTTGCTGCAGAAAATGTTAAAATGGCTGTTTGAGGGATGCCTGACAAATACAACACACGTTATAACACCCAAAAGACAGCTTAATCACAAGGATAGTCAGAACTTAGTAACCAAAAGAAGTACCTTTTATCTTGTGACATAAAGCAGAAACCCACTTATAGCATCCTCCTCTCAGAGGCTCAGAAAAGCTATACTTTTCTCCGAAGACTGCAAAGACTTTACAGGTGCAAAGAAAATAAGCCTCAATTCCCAGCATGCTTCCCCTCTCAGCCGCGTACTTATCTATCATATCTCCACAGGGATCCCAAAAGCCAGCACGGTCAGTGCTCAAACACAGCTACTGAATCTTCTTCAGAAGCATTGCTCAACCTTTATTTTTGGCAAAATGTCTTAAAACAAACACTTTAGGTCTATCACTATGCAAAACCTGCCTGACATCAGTAGTGAGGCTCTGTACTAGCTGGAGGCACAAAAGCTATCGTGTAACTATCATTTCTTTCATGCTGTACACAAGGGTTACTTCTTTTGAACTTAAGGTCTCAGTTCAAGCCCTACTAGGAAAGCCAGTCTTTCATGTGGTTGAGGGTCATGCACAGCAAACGCACATAGCTGTCACTGCTTAAAAGCCCCTAGTACTTTCCAGTACACTCCCCAGGCTCAAATCTACAGCTGTGCTAACACAGATGCTTAAATAACAGGAATGGAAGAAAGCAAAGATAAAAGATACACTTTCCTACACAGTGAAAACTGAATAATTTGGGTTCCTCATAAATCAATAACTTTGCTGGCTCCAGCAGAGAAGACTTCCACTGTCACCAGCTGAGAATACAGACAAAGCCTCATTTGAAAGAATACAGAAAAGAAAGAAGTCTTCGAATTCACTTAATAATAACTACAGAAATATTTTTTTACTTCCCCATTATTTCCACAAGAAAGAGAAGAAAACAAGAAGAGAACAGAAAGCATTGCTCACCTTCAGTACTTTCTAGCTACTCTTGGCAAACTTTTCCTGGTTAAAATTCCAAGACATGGAAAATTTGATTTTAAACATTTTTGTTTTACCCTGACCACATTAAATACTGAGAAGTGAGGATGTAAAGAAATTAATGGAAGATAAAACAATTCTATATCATTCTCTATATCATAATTAAACAGTTGCATGATGGAAAGTTAGGTTCATGTCACCTGTTTCACTGACATTTAATATCATCATATTTTCAATAGTGCTGAACTTTGATCATTAGATATTCCATTAGACATCAATTTCCACAAAGGTATTTAGGACAAATAGCTAAAAATGCTTCAGGAAAAAAACCTAAAAAAATTAAAAAAGAAAAAGGCACAGGTTAGTCTTCACTTCTCACACAGAAGTGCTATGCAAATGGCCTGAAGCTTGTCTATCCTTAAGCATCAAACAGGAACTTTGGGTATAAGCACTTCTGTCAAATATCAGGTTCATTTCCTGCAGCTTTCATCTTTTACATGCTAAAATGGACTGCTAATATATTTTTTTCTTCTCATCTTTTGCCTCCATATAGAATTCACATTTACAACTCTGAGAGAAAAAATCTACTGCCTTAATAAAATGTTTGTACATTGTTGCATGTTATAGGTCTATAACTGTTTTGGGAAATTGTACAATAATAAAGAAGCTTGGAGTCTTGAAAATGTAAAAGTACCCAAATGTTTTCCTTCTACCACATGAACACAGCATTATTTCTTTCTGAAAATGGAATAGAAATGCAGGATTGAGCACTCAGATCTCACTGCAAATGGATCAAGTCCAGCTCATGCAACAAAACCCATAAACGTCAACAGTTTACACAGCATAGGTACAGCTGTGATGAACTAAAATTCCGTTTTCTTGGCAGCTTTACACATAAATTTCCTCTGCCCTCATAGTGTGCAGTGCACAGTACAGGGCACTAATGCACCCTGAAGATGCGAGGTATACCACAAGGACGCCACCTATGTCTATGAACACTCATCTTGAGCTGAAGCAGCTGGGAGTTCAGTCTGATCTTGATAACCTGCTATTCCCTTGCTAACTGGCACAGATTCCCTAGGCTGGGATGTGAGGGAGAGGATTTGAATGCTCTGCAATTCCCCTTTACCCATTACTCCAGAGCTCCTTTTCCTCTAGTGCAGATTGCCAATATCTGTCTGTGTTCACTACACAGCCTTGCAGCTTCTCAAACAAGAGCAGCACTGTGGGTGCTCAATGGGAGCAGAGAAAGAAGGAAAAGGACGTCTCTCTTTATCATGGAGACCCTTTGCTTTAGGGCTTAAGTAAGACAGCCTAGTACTATGCAACATGAAGCCTATCTTCTGCCTGAGCTTATATACAGATATGGATTTACTGGAAAAGTCCTAGACATGTCTGGGTCCTTGTCCCATCAGATTGTGCATATAACATACTCAATACTCTGAATCACTCTGAAATCTCTCAGCATGAAAAAGAAAAAGAAGAATGTTTAAATCCCAATGAGAAAGTTGATAATTTTCATTTCATTTTCAAAATTATCATTATTATTATTTGAGCAGGGGAGAATTTGTAGCACAATTTTGAACTCTGGCTTTCACAGAAGAGAAATATGCCTAGATTTTTGCCTTAGTTAATTGCTGTTTCTGCTGCCAGAATTTGGACATAGCAGGTAATGGCACCCAGACCTGCTCCGAAGGGAGATTTCTGTACAATAATTTGATGAGAGTATGAAGATGCCATGAAATGTCTAGCAGGGGAAACTAACGTTATAAATGAATGACAATGAAAATTGTAAGCAACATCAAGAGAAACATGCCCCAGTAGATGACATAAGATCTTTGGCACTGAAGCCATTTATGGGGAATCGGGGTTTCCTCAGATATGAGACTCAAGAGTGTGTTTCTCAACTGCTTTGTGGTTTGTAGGACTGATTTTGCCAACACAAGACAAGCACGACCTAAAGCAACTGTGACTTGATAACATTTCAGTTACAGTTATACCTGATAAAAATTTTGGCCAAAGAAGCCTATCCCCACTTCACTTCTTACATGGCTGTGCTTTGTTTGTTCTGTCTCTGATGGTTAACTGTAGAAACAACAGCTTTACTCATGAACATTCTGCCCAGATGACATCAAAAGCACACAGAAGGACCGCATTATTTGACGATTGTTGAGAGACAGCATGGCAAGAAGGCTGGAAAATAAAATGCTGTCATTCTTATTCATCTTAATTGAGAATAAGGAATGAAAACCAAATGAAATTCTCAAAAAAGGACAATAAGGCTGTTAGATTGAAAAAAAAACACCAAAAAAAACAAACAAACCACAAAACAGAAAGCTTCAGATGGTAGTCACTTCACAGAGCAACTTCAGTTCTTTCTGACGCATAGACTCCATTAGTGCCAAGATGTCAGAAACATGGTTTGAAATTGTCTACCAGAATCATTACTGTAGTCCTTCAGCATATGCTATGGAATGTAAAATATAACCTTTATGCTTCCTCTCTTAAGTCTGTGGTAATATATATATTGTAGTATATCATAATGCTTTTATCAGTTTACTTCAAAATGAATGAAAAAGCAAAGAATTATTCAACTCACAGGACAGTATACATCAGAAAAACTCACCTATCATATTCACATAATCTAGATATCTGATACATACAGCACTACCAATTTTCTTTGCACTCATATTTGAAAATCTATTGGCCTGAAGGTCTTCTGGTCCAAAAAGATTTCATGTATGGTTCTACATTAAACAGATTTTTTTCCATATATTTGACAAAAAACAAGCAAAGAAAATCACACACATGCCTTACTGTTACACTGTTATAAGAAATACAAGAAGATTATACCCAAAATGCATTGACTGAGGGCGCCTGCAAAGAGTATCAATGAAATGATTCATCAGCAACTTTCATTCCAAGATGGAAAGACCTGATCTGTACTTTTAGGAGAGTAGTTCTTCACAGCCCTGTTGGGTGACACTCTGGGTTGTGTCAGTCACGGCAGGAGTTTTGTCAGGAATAAATTACCCAAGGGACTAGGCACAAAACCTTTAACAGAAGCCCCCAAGGAATAATCACTTTGTAGTGAATTTTGATGATTACTCATGCAGAATGAATCTAAGCAACAATTCCCATAGTAAAATGCTCCAAAACTTGTTTCAAAGATCTGGACATAAGTTGTCTTTCAATCAGCTTTAAAATGGATATTCAACAATGGATGTAAACAAATAATAAATAAAGTGAAATCCTGCCATATGCTTATGTAATTTCTAAAACACATTCAGAGAATAAATTCTTCACTTAATTTGACAATAGTAAAAAAAATCTGAATTCGTAGTAGAAACTCAAGGTTAATATGCAAACAGTTCAAGGTAAAATGTCCCCAGAAAAAAAGGTGGAAGCCACAAGACAGTACATTCTCAGGTTCAAGCACTGAACTGTGTCAAGGAGGAGCCAAGGCTGACACTTTCCCACCTGGCTGATGGCTGTCTTCCCAGCAGGAACTAGACCCAGGGTCATGTGCACAGCAGTGTTTCAGTCTCAGCCAGTCACTGTCACCATATGTGTTGGTCAAGAAAAATGCCACTCTGTATGCTTACAGTTGGAGTATGATCCTGTTTGGAGAATCCAACAACACTGGAAAATGCCACAATAAATGTGACCTGAAGAGCAACAAATGAACAAAAAGTAATGAACAAACAAAAATCCACACATGCAGAACTCATATTTTGTTTAGACAATCATGGTTACTGCTCTTTTTTCATCACATCAAAAGCACTAGATCCTATACAGTGCTGAGTGGTCTGGCTGCAATCCAGTAATGCACTCAAAGGAGTGCTGGGCTTAAGTCTATGAGTAATCTACAAGGGAACTATTTACATACTGACAGAAAGTAGGTGGCTAAGTGCATTGCTTGATGGAGGTAAGAGTCATTGGTGATTCTTTTTTACTGGCATGCTTTAGCACATAAAATTTCCCATCAGTCTCACTAAGCCTTTTAGCTTAAAAGGAATACAAAATATGAGAAAAGAAAATATAAAATCTTCCCAAGGAATCGCATGCAAGATAAACTTTTTTCTTAGATTTTCTACAGTAGATTAAATGCATCATCTTCATGGTAATGCTTTCAGGGAGAAGAAATACAGAAAACTATGTCTATGTCCTTTGCTATCCTTTAGTTACACTACCATTCCATTCAGTTCTGTTTGTCCTCTCTGGTACTATATCAGTACAAATAGAAATACAGTACGCACAAAAATCATAATAGCAACATCTGTGATGTAACAAACTGGAGTGCCGTAGTCACTTGGACCTAAATAGCTAACACTGCTAACACTAAGGGGATAAGAAATGTTTATAAAATAATTCCTACAGAAATACAACTGTGGGAACAGGATTTGTGGTTCTATGACCTTTCTGAAAGAGATCTCTGTTCCACATACAAGGAAGAACACCAGAGGAGCTACGGTAAAGGAAATTCTTTTCCTTTTCCTTTTCCTTTTTTTCCTTTTCCTTTTTCTCCTTTTCCTTTTTTTCCTTTTCCTTTTTCTCCTTTTCCTTTTTTTCCTTTTCCTTTTCCTTCTTCTCCATTGCAGAAAATTGGTTTATTTTCAAAGACAGCTCCTGGACTTTAAATCCAAAACTTTTAAAATGTTATTTAAATTTGTTGAGGACCATGGCTGTGCTATGCAGTGTGCTCACTATTTTCTTTTGCAGAAGAGCTAATGTTTTCTTCAGTCTTGCTTTCTGTAGCACATTCACCTTCTTAGAGCCCAGTTGCTTTGGAAAATCTACAGTATATCCATGAGATTTCATCTCTATCCTTTCCAGCAAGATTATTTGGCTTTTTTTTTTTTTTTTCCTGGGGCTGGATGGAGGGGTGAAGATACCAGACTAGATCTCTTTTCCTGTGTATAATTCTCTCTTTCACTTACAGGGTTTTAAACTCTTCAGTACAGGCTTCAAGGCCATTCATTAGTTACCTTGTCAATCTGGAGTCAGTTTATGACTAACTACTGTTAGTCCATGTGGCTGATTTCCACAAGTCTTAAAATACTCTTCTGATGTTATAACAAATTAAACACTTCATAATTACCTTTTCTTTACATCTTCTCTGAATAAACTCTAGCTTTAATTAAAACCATGATAGTTTAAAAATATCAGTGGAATAAAAAGTTATTTTTGTTAGCTCATTAACCAATCACTTAGAAGCATATTAAAATACTATTTTGCATACTAGAGTTAAATCTTATCTCAAAGAAAAGGTATAAAATGTACAATTTTTTAAGGAAGTATTTCAAGACAGCACTCAATAATCCTCTGCTAGAACTTTTCGCTATTACTACATTAGTCTCAATGTGATTTCCATTTAAAAATGAAAACAAACCATTTTCTATCGATTCAGTGTATGCAATGTAATGTAGTTAAAATATCTGGGTTTGCTTGATCATGAGAAACTATGCAAGCAATTATTATTTTGAGTGTGCTTAAGAAAAGTAGCTAACAAATCATGGTGCATTTGGTGAGTAGTCTTCTACTTGAATGAAAAACTTCTGCATTTGTCGATTACTTGATGTTTGTGATCAGGAATTCAAAGACAAATACCTGTGTTCTCCTGCAGTAGTTTGTGACTATCTAGCACAGTTTGATTTATGCTTTATGACAATTTGCTTGGACATAATGTCTACAGGTTCACAACAGTACTCAAATTGGTATTAAAAACAATCTCGTGCCATTGGATTATTATTTTAAAAAATCATTTTTGTGTTCATATTATTTCATCTGATTAATCCCTGATGCTAAGGTGAATGTGTTGAGCCTAAGCTGATTATATGGTGGTTTTATGTCAGTGTGACCTCACAGAGCCAGATTTACTGTCACCTTGCAGCGGCTTTGCTCTACTTCTACAATGCAAAATGCCTACGAAGCCCAATTCAGTATCTATTTTATCAGGGCTTGCAACTTCCTTGAATGAGAAAGCAGCACAAATTTGCATACCAACAGCACTGGTGGAGGGACTACTGATGTATCTCAATGTGAACTAAGAGTCATGCCCTACATGTTCTTATTTTTATATGAAAGTTGATTTGGCAGTGGAATTTTTTTATAACTTTATTATTAATTATATTTTTTCTCTTTTTCTTTTCTTCATATAGTATATATTTCTCTGGCAGCAACAAGAGGTTGAAGTCTTAGCTTCCAAAATTGAAGTTAAGAGATAAAAAATCTAGTTGCACTTAATTTTCTCAGAAATGCAACAAGCACCTCAGAAAAATCATGTAAATCATCCCCAAATACCTGTAGATGTTTTCTTTTTCAGATCTTAATTCCTAGACTGTTTTTACTGCAAATATGAAATATGCTATACAGTTTACAGGTGATAGCATGAAAGAAAAACTAGAAATCCTGCATATAAATATATCATTTATGTCTACAGTTCCAAATCATTTCTCTTCCTTTCTTTAGGTTAAGGCAGTTACATATATAAAGTCATAATGAACTCAACACAGACAGTTGCCAGTTTTTCTTCATCTATATGCATGCAATTTCAGTGATGCCAGAGCAAAAAGCTAGCATGTACTTCCAAATTGAAGACTTATCCAATTCAGGCTCTGAGTGAGTTCACATTCAAAGTGCTATTTTTGCACATTTGATTATAACTGCAACATCCATAAATAATTGGACTGCAAAGTCATAAATAATTTGTCTCAGGAGTTCCTATGTCAGATTTATTCAATTATAAATAGAATTATATATTTCATAACTATCATCCCTACAGAGTTAACACTCTCGGAAAAAAAAAAAAAAAAAAAAAAAGTCAAGGCATTCTAATTTCTGGCTGGTTAACAACACAGTGAGGTTCTGAGGTTCCAGGTAAAAATTCCTTTCACTGTACAGAGGTCCAAAATCATTTCTTTTTTCACTTTTTCTAGACAGATTCTATTCATCCAGTTCAAACATTTATTTGTTGCCTGTAAACAATTTTTTTTTCTTGTAAAGAGAAAGGTGAGAGAAGATTTTCAAAGATCTGTTGAAAGTAGAATTTGTAAACATTTGTAAAAAGTTTAATGGATGAATATTCAATATCAATGAGGAAATTATTTTCATAAGTGAACAAATTTTGTTTATCTTTAATTTGAATATACATGGGAAGCAATGATGCAAGAGAAAAAACAGTCCTTTTTAGACTCTGCTTTTCAGATGGAGTATTTCAGTGTCTTGGAAGAAAACCCTGAAGTCATGTGGCTAGTTTTGACGTCAAACTCACACAGAGTTAATAGGATATCAAAACTAATGTTGAATGTCCTACAAAATGGATCATTGTGAATATGAATAATAGGCAAATTGAATATGAATAATTAGGCAAATTGAAGACAATTTTCATTAACAGATAGCTAAGATGACAAATACATTCCTTGAGTGCTTTTGTCATTCTGAAGAACATGCAGTAACAGATCCATTTCAAAAAAGTCTGAATGTACAGAAGATGCTTTACAGTAACAAACCAGAAAGATCTACATTTCAGTTCCTACTATTAATATGCTTTCCTGATGTCTATCTGTAGAGCTTTTAGCTTGCCATCACAAAACATTTAAGGAGAAAGTGGGGAAGTGAGTGTGTGATAAAGTCTAGGCTAAGGAAGTTTGATCTTTCCTATGCATTTTGGAAAGTAACTTGAATTTTTATCACAGAATGACTCAGAAAATATATGGGATCATTCTTGTCTTGGAGTTTAAAATTGCCTTTTGTTTAATAAATTCTCCCCTAGGAGTGCTGAAGTAACAAAGCAGCTGTAGCCCTAAACACAAAGTATTTCACTGCTTGCTCAAATGCTATATTTTAAAAATTAAAATGAATGAAAGAAAATTAAATGGCTATGTTTAAAAACGAAAGTATCATTGAAAGTTCAAGAAGCATATTAAATTTGAGCTTGAAGAGATAGAAATCAACATGTTGAAAATCTTCCTATTTCATAAAAAAAAAAAAAGAAATCAAGGTGATTTCAGAGCTTGATGAGCGTTCTTTGATTATGTAAATAGTGACTCTATGAATTATATTTTAAGACTTGATCATTGTTACAATATGAAATTGAAAATATCCAACAAAATATATAATTACTTAGTAGTTTACAAATACTATATAACTCAAAAACATGGTCAAAAAGATTTCAAGTATCTGTTCAATACCTTATTGTATATATTTAGGTTGGATATACGTAAATACATAACTGTATATACAGTACTGTATAAAACATGAATGTTATATTCAAAACAAATGTGTTAGGCTGCGTAAGATGTTGTTCCCCCTCCTGCTTTTAAGTTCCCTTCAAGTACTGGAAGATTGCAATGAGGTCTCCCCTTAGCCTTCTCTTCTCCAGACTGAAAAAACCCAACGCCCTCAACTTTTCATCATAGGAGGTGCTCCAGACCTCTGATCATCCTCATGGCCCTCCTCTGGACCCACTCCAATATTCTGATTTATACCAATTGAGGTTCTGCATACAACACCAGCTTTGTAAAGATGAGTTGTGGTGTCAAAGCCAACAGTCTCTTATTTCAACTCCTTGAGAGACGAAATACTGATTACTGAAGTCTGATGGGAAAGTAGAACTGTGCTTCAGGAGAATGCTGTCTGAACCTGTCAGCTCCAAGGAGAACTGACAAAGTAGGATGTCTGTCCACAAATGAGAGAATATAAGCTTTGAAAATAAGCTTCATTTCATGGACTGATACTAGGCGTTCTAAACTGTAGATTTCTGCCAGCTGTGTGTGGCAATCAAAAGGTATGCCCTCTGTTCAAATACACATTTATACGAGAAAACATCCCACAGTGAGGTACTGATTCTGCTGAAACTACAACTTTTCCTCCTGACTTGGCAGGAAAGGATGAAATAATTTATCTTAAAAGAGCTGAACCAGCACAATGTAGCTCTATCCTTTCTTTCAAACCATAGGGAGAAAAAGTAATGGCCAGAAATAGCCGTAATAGTGTTGGCACACAGTTGGCCATATTCATTAATGAAGCAGATGAAATCTTAGGTTACTAACAGCTCTCTCTAGATCTTCTCAACTGTTAGGAGTATTGCTATATTTACTTAATAAAAAAGGCTTATTTGTCTCTTAATTCTTACAAATAGCTTTTTATATTTGTTGATGTTCAAAACCAGAAATGATCATAAATTCTACAGCAGAAAATTTAATCTACAGCATATAACGTTTAGTTCAAAACTGTATTAAGAATATTCTGAAATTACTTTTTATATATTTGAGTAACTAATAAAAAAACTTTGCAATGCATAATTAATATGTATTATAATAGGTTAACATGGTAATAAAAATAAAATCTGCTTAATAAGTTTGTATCATTGGGCTTTATCAGCAAAGAAACTATAGCATTTCACGTATACATGTCTGTAGTTTCCACCACTGCAATCTGAAAGCATTTTCCAAGTACGACCATAAATATATTTAAGTTAATAAATCAGAGACCCTCACAGTTCAAATATCTTAGCACTATCTCATTTAAAGAAATAATCTGGCCTGTATTTGCTATAGGGTGTGAATTTTGTAGAACCAGAATCCAAGCTGAAGTAGCTTTAGCAGACAAGAAGAGATATATTTACAGCACCAATTCCAATCTAGTACTACCACAGTACTTATGTTTCTGGATTGTTTCTGAGATGAACTTTCCCACTATCACATTTCATTCATTGAACTACTTGAAATGCTTCCTTCGGAAGGTGTTTAATAGAAAAATCACCAGGTTTAAGGATTGGTGAGCAGCTAAAGAAAAAAATAATTATATTAAAAAAAAGTTTTTTTAAAAAAACAAAAACGCTTTCCACATACCTGTATTTCTGATTAAGTCCAAATCATTTCATAAAGCTAAAATGTTTTAGAAATACTTACTGAGAGCAGTTCCACTCCTTGGACAGGATTGTTTTCTGCTATATTTTATTCATTGAACAAGGCCTTGGTCTGGGGACACAGTTGCTTATGTCTAACTGCTTTGTAACTTTTCACACTTAAAACTCCCCAAAGATATTCACAGAATCCATCATTTTCCTGAGAGTAAGCAAAAAGTCATTTTCTGAAAGCTAAGGCAATAGCTCATGATACTTAATTGAAACATCTTTCTTTTACATTAATTAAACCCTTAGCTTAAAGATTCTTTTGGATACATGTGCTTTACTTCAGTACATCATATGAAACTGTAGTTTCATATGATCAAATTCACTGAAAAGGTAAGTTTGGTTATTTTTAACTGATAAATTTCATATGCAGCTACGACTTGAGTTCACTGTCAGTTCTCTAGATAGAATAGCTACGACGGCAACTCCCAGCATCAGGTATTAAAATAGTGAATCAGAAGATGCTGCTAGAAGAGAAAGTGAAGAAAAATGTGGTCTTCTATACAAGAGGAAAGAGAGCTGCAAACTAAAGATGACTTGGTTGTGTTCACATCACACAACAGAGTCCGGAAGAATGCCAGTAAGGCTTCAAATTTGAAACTCTTTCTGTTAGAAAGTCCTATATTTTTACTTTCTAATATGCCCTTTGTGTTCCTTTAATTCAGATTATATAGGCCCTGGATTGCAACTCCCAGGCTTCAGTCTGGGGTTAATGGGAATGAACAATTAGTTCATAAGTGCCATTGTTGCATTATGTTGCCAAATCTATTTTCACTGTCCTATTGATTTCAAGGGGACTTTCTTCAATGAATCAGTCTCTCCTCTCAGTCGACAGATTCTGGGCTTGAGTCAAAGAGTTAATTTCATCAGTATGTGTTCTCTTCATCACAAGAGGATGATAATTAGAACTGGCAGTTTTTCCATCTTAGGTCACTTAGAAGCAGGAACTTAATTGTAATTCAGGTATTGTTGCAGGATCACTGCTTTGTATTTAAAGTCAGTATAATCTTTGCTGAGCAGACCATGGTGAGTCACTTCAGTGCAAGCATGCTTCATTTTTATTCTGGCTTCCTTCAGCCACCAGTTTAGCTATTCTTAATATGCTTCAAAACTGACCATTCTTGCTTGCCATAGAATTATCACAAACCTTTGCTTGCCATCTCATGCAGGCATCAGAGATGGAAAGTTATATACGGAGTTTGTTCTACTTTGAACAGCTACAGTAAGGTATATAGAAACAAATGTTGATCTACAGTTCTATGCAAAACATACATGGAGACACTGCTAGTGGTCTGACAATGACACTGTCTCCTCTTCACATTGAAAGTATTCCCACTTCAGAAAGAATTAAAGGTGGAGCTGAAGAACACAGCAAAGTGTGTCATTTTAGGAATAACTATAGCCATTATAATTTTTTTTCTGCTCTAGTGCATGAATTGGATCCACTAATTTCCAGTATATGGAATGGCAGCACTGAGCTCCATTTTAATCTCTGCCAGTCACATAAGATCTGGCTGTTACATCCTCTGCAACTCAGCAGGTCACAAACAGAGCTCATTAGAGTAGTGCAGATAGGCTACACCTGTACTGGACATCAGTTCTTCATTAAAATGAATAGATCCAAAAGCCAGAAGGAAACAATGTCACTAAAAACTCTGGCTTTACAAGTAACACTTGACTTTTGCCCACATTCATCTGGGTGTCAAATACAAACACTGTACTTTGATCTTAATTTTCAAATTTGCAATTGACAAAGAATCCATCAAAAACCTATGTGAGCTGTTCCAGTGGTTAATTAACTTCTCAGCTAATGATAATGTCTAAGTTTGTCAAATTTCAGCTTCCACATACAATATCATCTATTAATCACTTTTCTGTTTTCTAGAATGGCCTGTACACACCATTACCAAATTACCACTGAAATGGACCTCTGAAAATCTTCATTTATTTAAGTAAGTCCTCTAGTCTGTCATGTTAAGGTATACTGTCTTTATTGCTTAGTATACTGATCACGCATAGAGTCTCTCTTTTAAACTTACCAATTTTTTATTGAAATGGCAAAATCAGAGCTGTGCACAGAGTTTAGTAGCTTAAATAAAAGAAGAACCAGAGTCCTATGCTCTGCACTGCACTCTACCCCTGGCCAGTGACCTATAACCACACTGACCTTTAACACCTATGAGGGGTATCTTTATTCCCACTGGTGTGATACAAAGAGGGAAATCAAACACACTGAAGTTTGATCCCATGACTTGTCACACTACAGGCCTTCATGTCCATATGGCATTTTAACCAGCAGTGGTTAAACTGATTTGCCAACCTTAAGTATGTACTACACATATAAAACAGTTAGGCATCTCAGGACCTTTTGTCCAGATTTCAGGTGAGGTGCTCTAGGAGATGTCATTAAAAATGACTTCAACCCTGCTTCCACTAGGAAAGAAACTACTTCAGTTACAGACATGGGATAAATCTAATGAGTACCTGGTTCCTTGTAGAAAGGTATTCCATCATCCAAAAAAATTCCCAAAAGACACCAAGTTATTGGCTTACGTAGTCTTAGCAGACTGACAACTGACAATATTTTTTTTAATTAAAAAAAAAAAAAAAAGACAGAAATGTTGCCTTTACCATAGGTTGCTCACCTATGAGATGTAAAACTACACAAGTTTTACAGAAGGGTTATCCCTCTGCCTTTGGCATAGTTATTCTTTCCTTCCAAGTTGGGCCCCAAATAAATTTTGTCTTTTATTCTGTTAACAAAATAGAAATAAATCACATGATGAAAATGCCCACAGTGTCTTATTCCTTATATAGAGATTTATCATTTCAAAGCTGGTTTGATTTTCTACAGCAAATAACTAAAAGCAGAAATCTATAACCACAATGTTTGACTCATTCTTCACGGCCAATTCATATTTCATACTCATTTAAGTTCCAAAAATGTGTCCAAAGGAACAATTACCTTACTTCCTGCTGTGTAAGAGCTAATCACAGCCATAGGCTCTTTTTACAACAAGGTACTATGGGGATAAAAGGTAGTACTTTATAATAGCTACATAAGAAACTTGAACAATTTTTTTAAACATAAAATTCAGATTTATATGACTCATTAGTTTAGAAATTCTGAGATGAAATAACAACATGTAAATTAGTTTGTTAAAAATGGTTTAAAATAATAATTTTAGAAAGCAAGGGAATCTTACATGTTTATATCTCTCATTTTCACCACTCATATGGACTTAGAGGCTGTTGCTGAAGCACCTTAGTCTAACACTGGGTCACTTCATATGTTATGTGGCAGATAGAGCTGGCTTGCTATGTAACCATGTGCAGAAAGAGATAGACATTTTTAATAATTTGCTTAATTTTAAGCTTTAAGGTATAACTAGCTATTCTCTCATAGTCACAATGCCATAGTCATCTTCACACTACTCTAACAAAGCAGCTGTTTCCCTGTAATGAAAGGAATCACAAAATAAATAATGATTTGTGTTTAGTCATCTGTGACTAAATTACTAAGAATTCACCAAAGAAAGTAATAATGTATTATTTTCTAAACAATATATTAGTCAGTATATATTTTCGCACAAAAATGTTAATATTTTCTTTTGAAATGTCAAGCAAAAAATATACAATCATAATTGTGAGGCAGCATGGTTGCTTAAATAATCAATTGAATGGGAGCTGTCCAGAAGATGTTTTGTCCCATAAAATGAGATCAGCAAATTATTGAATAGCTCACTGAATTTGCCACATCATATTCATATCTAGGGGAATAGGTGCTCTCACAAATGCAGAATGATGACTGAAGGAACAGGCAAAAGCTGGGCTGTGAGTGATATTATGAGAAACTTGGCTGCTGGACACTGCAATAACACTAACAGTGATTGCTTCAAGGAAATGGCTTTCTATAATCATATTATATCATTGTAAAATTATTGTACCATGAAAGTCTTCTCTTCAAGTAGCAGGGCATAGTCAGCAATTTTTTGCTTTGGGTGGAAGCAGGGTGGAAAGCTACATACAATCACTAAATTCTACAGCAACACTGATGTCAACAGGACTGTTTTCAGTGTAGCTTTCTAGTGTCAAAGTATTTTCAGGAATGTACCAGAGGTAAAAGAGGATCAACAGCAGAATCAAATTCTTCTTGAATTTGTTGGCACATAGATTGTCACATCTAAGCCTTTTCAAATTTGTGACTCAGCACTTGTATTTATCTTTGAAATAAATAACTTTCTGCTGATGTTTGAGGGAATCTGTTCAGTGAAGAAAGAATGGACAATAAACTGGAACTAATAGAAAAGTTTCTAACTAGGAGGGAGAGATTATATTTGCCTGGCCAGGATCATTTTCTCAGTAATCTGGCATGCCTTTATCATACTTTAAGTATTACTACACAGCCTCAAAATGACATTTTTCCTTAATGGTATCTTGTGAATAATAAGACAGGAGGAAAGACATCTGGGATGCCTATGGTGGTAGCCATAGGTGTAGTCATATGATCAAAATCATAGCTAGACCAGATGTTGTATTTGTCAAATTATATCATAACAAGGATCTCTGCCATTGTGCCTAAAGCGGCAATGATAAAAAAGACAGAATTTTTCAGCAACAATGGCTGGGGATGGGTATTAAGAATGATGGGAGAAAAACATCTCAACTAATGGTAGCCTTAATAGATATATGTTTTTCTTCTCTTTGAGTTTGTAAGAGGACTTGAAGGCACTTTAGCTAAAAAGAGAATTACTAGAAAATATTTTATTATTGAATACTACTGTTGCTTTTTTTATATATAAAGCCATAATATTGCTAAATCTCCATAATGACAGCACCAGAAATAATTCTTGTATTTTATCAATAATTAAGAAAAGCAAAAGTTAAATGAATAAAAGATCATCTGTAGGTAATAATAGACTGCCTCAGTTTATCACAGTAATAACCTTTCATCTTTCTCATCTCAATTTTACTTCGAGTAGAATCTTCTCATTTTACCTGGTTCACCAAACGAATATCATCCTGTGAGAGTTTCTTAGCCTTCATATTTGCAAAAAGATTTAAATCTCTTAATCACAATCCTACTACTGTTTCAGTACTCTGCAAATTATTTGAGGCTTCTTTAATTCTTCAACTGGAAAAGTTTTAGTGTTCAGAGAACCTATGAGGCAGAATTAAGAAAAAAATATGTACTCTAAACTTAAATGCTCTATGTTGTTGTTGTTTGATTGATTAATTTGGGTTATATACATTTTTTTTTTAATTCTAAAGAAATGGAGCCCATGCAATCATTCATACTTGTATAAAGCTCAAACATATTTCTATGTCTGTTTGTGTATGTCAAAGAAGTCGTGTCAAGATGAATGACAGTTATTTATGTGTATATTAGACTCATCATATCAATTTTCTCATAGAAGTTCTTATGAAAGAATTGGCCAGAGCCGAATTTAGTAAGAGAATCTAGATTGGTATTTGAAGGTTATCAATTTTTTCCTTTTCTCAAAATTTCTGAAACTCAAGAAGAAGATGTATACATTCCAAGTAAGCACCATTATATACTGAGAACCCCAAAAAATTAACTGTTGTGACATACAGAAATCTTTGTCCTCCTCAAAAAGCTTTTCCTTCCACATGATATGTATACTGCAACAAAAATATTACTTTCATACTGAAAAAACACAATTTGCAATCAAAAAAGGTCTAAGTCACATGGACAAGATACAGATCCCAAAAGTAAGTACAAAATATTACTTGAAAAAAATTAATAAACATAAAAAGAAAATAAGTGTCTTTTTATAAAATTTAACAGTGACCTATCATTTGCCATCATATCAATTTCTCTGCTTCTTGGTAAATAATGCAGTTCTTCTCTCCCTGGTAGCAATCTGAATTAATTTTTTTTACAACTGCAAAAGGAAATGCTACTATTTAAGTGAGCAAGTGCATCTACTATTTTATACTGATTCTCTGAAACAAGGGAAATTTTGAGTAGCCTTAATCATGGTTTAAATATAGCAGAAGAGTGATTCCTTCAAACAGAGTATTCTTTATATATTTCATTCTCTATGGTATACATTTATTTCTGTTGCTTGGCAAAGCTACTTTGCCACCATAATCAGACCAGAGCCAAATTTCTTCTGGAACTCTACTAAAATATCCAGTGCAGTTGTACTGTATATGTACAGCTGGAAAACTGTGACTGATGAAAATATTAAGAACTCATATGCTATTGCATGGCACTATCATTAAGCCAGGAGTAATACAGTATGATAGAAATATGCTTGCTTGGAGTAGTACAGCAAAACAATTGGCAGAATACGCTGGGAAATGGGGAAAGAGACCACGTATGATATATATGCCTCTTTGTTAGCTTTCTTTGGTTTAAAATAATAAATTATTTTTATTATAAAGAGCCTTCATAATTACAATAAGTATTTCTTTGAATATATTTAATCCAGAAATAGTTTTACATGTTGTTCTTTCGCATTGCAAATGGTCCTCTAAATTAAATAGTCATAAGAAACTGTTCTAATTCTAATTATTGTGCAGCACTTTCCTTCATTCTAGCAACTGTTCTCTCATTATTATACAGTACTTTCTTTCTCTCTACATCATTCTTTGTTATTTGCTCCACTAGGCTAATGTATTCATACATTTTCATCTGTAGCTGTGATAGGCAGGGAAGTAATAATTAAATTAAGCCACAGTGTCATTTTTCTTTACAAAGTCTTTGAAATGAGAGCAAGCACAAGACAAACCCCCAACAAGTTTTTCAAATTCACACCCAGTTCCAGATAACACTACTGAAGACAATATCTCAGTTTTAAAAAGGTGCTTGCACAAGCAATGTCAAGTTGTTGGCAAATGAAGAATGAAGTAAATAATGCAGCTATAATGGAAGGTGAAAGCCACATTAACATTCAAGATGCTTTACTGCCAGGATGTATAGCAAAGAGTTCACATGTGTCTGAACTAAATTGTTCTCTGCTGTATATCCATCTGTTAATGCAGGGAAAACAAAACAAAACAAAACAAAAAACAAAAAAAAAACATAACACCTACTTAAATAATGCAAAGGAATTTCATGACTGCTCAGCACAAAGAATGGAAACCTGGCCAAACAGTTCATCCCAGAAAAATGAAGCTGAGTATTATCACCTCATATGATAATTTCAAAAGGATGACTGAAGTGGCCCTTATTCTGAAGTGGAAACAAACAAACAAACAAGCAAACAAACAACGATGGGCCATTACAAATTCCTCGATATCACGTCTAAAATCCAAATATCATATATAGGCAATGTGAATTCCATTAATACAGGTTTAAAATCTCATAAGAATTAATCTGCCCCATTACTGTAATACATGTTCAGACCCTACAAGATTTTTAACCTAGACATTTATTGAGACTAACTTTGCTTACTTAGGATTTGATCAGTACTTCAGCATGATGAAAATAAAAGAAAATAGGAGATACATAAAGAAATTTTAATGAAGAAAGCTGTATCGTTGCTGTGTCCTTATGATTTTAACTTAAAGTAACCCCTGATTGCTTCATATATTTCTCACTTTGTATTTCCCCTTTATTTTTGTTTGGCTTTGCTTTATCATCTTTTTTCATTTCTATTGATAGCACTTATAGAATAACCTGATAAGAAACAGTCTTACAAACTGAACAAAAGTTTAACAGCAACCTTGATGTAACATCATCCCACAGATTGCAGAAAACTTATGGAAACCAGTGTCATTTACAAAATACAGAAAAATGAAGGATCAGTAAACAAAGCTTGGCTTCAGGTTCTAACAATTCAAAATCATAAAGTACAGCACAGAAGCAAAGATCAAAACTCTATTGGAAGGGTACTTTAATCAGTGGTTGTCTCCAGTAAAGGAATACTTCATATTGAGAAGGAAGGTAACAACCCTTGTCTACACCATTCATTTAACCTGCAACATAAACTGACAGAGAGACTTTTCTTGACTTCTCAGTTTCTCTTCTGAAGCGTGATGTTTGTTTTCCCTTATTTTATTTTGAATAATATTGCCAGTGAATATATTCTGCCATTTTTCAAATCCATCATAAGAATTATTTGGTGACATCCAGTAGTTTTTGCATTGTATGAAAGAAGTACCATTTGGTAAGATGGTGCATTTGTTACACATATATCCATAACAGTGAACACATCATAAAGCTGATATTGTTACCACAGTGCATGTAAAAGCACTGGTATGATGCTCTCAAAAAAACTAACATAAAGCAGCTAACAGCAAATAAAGTCTACTTAAGGAATGTAAAAAAAAATTTTGCACCCGTTTGTGGTTGCTACAGAAAACTGTGCAAGCTTTACACTTATTTGCATCCTTTGTTTTGGTTCAGTGATTACACACTTCCATTGACATACCTTGAGACACGCAAAAATACAGGATATTTACTACCTGTGTGAGAAGACAGTCCTGAAAAAAAACACCTTCTGCCCAAGGTCTTTGCTGAGGTTTGGAAAAGCGTACTTAATCTCCACTTGCCTTTGTCAGGAAGATAGACATCTGCAGGGACATCTGCATTACAAAAAATAAAAATAAATAAATAAAAATAAAGGAAAAAATGCAATGGTAATTACAGTCTCTACTACTCCATAATTTCTATATAAATTAGACATAGGGTTTCAGTTTATTAGCTGAAAAATGTCTGAAATTCGCTTGCATTAGTAAGTTACTATGACATGTGTCATCCTCAATAAACAGGGAAAAAACTGTTTCTCTGAAGTTCTGCGTCTTTTCCCTTTATTCAGTAGGGCAAATCTTGCACTTTTTAAATCTCTTTCATGCTTTATTTCTCTCCCTGACCATAGTTCATAATAAGTGAAAATATTATTAATAACTCAATGTTTATTATTGTTCTTCAGAACAGAAAAAATTACAATATCTTCAGTCTCAGAGAATTATTTAAGAAACTTTGTGTCTAGAAACCAAGAAATAAACATCTACTGATTATTAATATTTCTTAGACATTTAGAGGAGATAAGTTATATTTTCACACTTTTCTTTATACAACTACAATATTTGTAAGTCATTACAGTGTGAAAAAGTGGAATAGATTTTATAACACCTAACTATGTAAATAAGACATTATTTCCACTTGCAAGAATAACAGTGTCTTTGTGTTAGAGTGAAGAGTATATATAAAAAAAAGAAAAAAAAAAGGTAATTATGGGCTTGAGTAGGCTACAGAATATTAATGTTTTTATGCCAGATGTAATTTTTAAGCAGACAACTATATCTGGAGGCACACTCTATCACTCCCATTTCAATCTGTTGAAAGTGCATCCATCATCTGATAAAATTGCTATAATTCTATATGCATATTCTTTCAATTTTCCCTAAAGCAAAGAAGAGACAGCTAGTAAATCATATAGAAACCCAGTAGTTACTAACAGTTACTGATGTAACTCCTTAAATGCTAACAGTCTGAAGCATTTGGAGCTCACACAGCTTTCCTTTAGCAATAGGGAAAGTCACTAGAGAAAGGCCTGCAACAAGCATTCCCGAAAAATATTTGTGGGAGAAACTGCTTTTTATATAGTTTTAATGGATTTGAGTGTAACATGTATTTGTTTATTCAAGAAAGCTAACTATACTTCCTGGCTTGACCTTCAAGACAACAGATGTATGAACTCAAGATGCAAATCCAAAATTCTTGATTCTCTTCTTATGAACAGAATGACTCTCCATCATGAGTACAGTGAGGCTTATCACCTCAATTTATCACGCTGTCTGAGAATACTCCGTAGTCAACACATGCAAAAATGGGGACTCACACTGGGCAATAATTGAAGAGTCCCACCTAGAAGATGTTTTCTGGTATCACGGTACTGAAAATATCATTTGATGAAGATTTACCAAATCTAACATCAAAAGTGATAAGAGGGAGAAGCAACATCTCTTTAGTTTTGCCCAGTTCAACTTTTCCAGAAGAGAGAAATTCAAAAAGCAGCAATATATCTTAATATTCATATGCAACTTCAAAGGAGAAAACATCCCAATTAATTCATGTTGATAATATCTAAGATTACATAATTTCTTATAGTTAGGAATCCTACAAACAGTTTTCATAATTAAATTTTAGAAAAAAAAACTTATTTTCAGTGAGATACTCCTGCCATCAGAAAGACCAAGGATATGTTTGTAATATATCTGATATCCAGTACCATTCTCTTAACTTAAAGAAGATATAAGAAAGTCTGCATGACTATATTTTATATTTTGCTCAAAAACTAACAAAAACCAACCAAACAAACAAACAAAAAAAAACAACACAGAACAAAAACCTGTGATTTCTGAATCAGCTTTCCTCTTAGTGTATTCACTAAGACAGTTTCATTATTTTAAGAATAAATAATAAGGACAACCAGATACACCATCCATTCTGCCTCCCAGCAGTGACTATCTCCCATATCTCACATTATCATCTCAGATATAAAACTGAAGCCACAAGAAGAGGGTATTTCCACTTTCCTCTTTGCTCAACCAAGTCCCATGAGCAAGAGTCAGCCAACCTCTTTGCTTTCACAGGGTAGCATGCTGTGACCCAGTGCTAACTGATCACAACAGAGCAGGAAAGAATGATGGTGGCTGATCTCACTGTTCAGCCCCTTCACCAGCAAGTTTGATGGAGCTTGTGGAAGCTTGGAAGCTCTCTATCCCTTTATGAAATGCAGCAAGGTAGGTTGGAGGGACACTAATGTCATTATCAAGGGAACAACAGAGACGACCAGCCAGCATGGTGGGCAGAAAGGTGAGCAAGAAAATAGTCTGCAAGTGTCACGCTCCAATATAAAGGAGGGAGACAAGGTTCTTTGATTATGTGTATACCTGATGGCGAGATTAGGACACAATGGGTCAAATGTTAGCCCAACCAGTTTATTACAATTACTAGTTGCTTACGGATATGGGGAAGGGAAGGTGAGCAATAGAAAAGGGATAAAAAGCAAGGAGTCTTGATAGAAAGTAAGAGAGATATAATCACCACCGTGGGTCCAGTGAGGTTCGTAGTAGGTCCGCTGATCTCAGGAACTCTTCAGTCACCGTGGGGGATGGGAGAAAGTCAGGAAGCTTCGCAGCAAGCAGGCCTCAGGGTCCGCCTTCAGGAGTTCTCCGCAAAGATTTTTTCTTTGGGAGTTCTTCTCCTCCAATTCTTCTCTTCTCAAATCCTTGGTTCAGTGAAGGCCTTTTATCCCCATTTCTCAGGTGTTTGTGTGACATGTCTGACCCAACAGTTAAGCCAGCAGAGGATGTTGCCTTCCTTGCTATGCAGGAGCATTGTCTTTTTGTGGTGGTCAGCATCTTCAAGACTTACCCCCGCCCCGGAAAAGACTATTTGCCCCTATTTCTGCTTATCTTTACAACCATAAGCAGAGACAAGGAGGCACCATAACACCCATCTGGATAACCGGCAGTTATCGGTCAGAGTCTTGTCACCAGAAAAGGCCTTACGAAGCAAGCTTTGAGACAAAAGAAAGGAAAGCAGTTTCTGTCTTTCACAAACAGGCAGACTGAATGGACATAATGACAATATCAGATAGAAAATTACTCGTAGTGTAATAATCTTGCAGCAACAGGGGATGATTCAGTATCAGTGTTGTTTGTGCTTTATCTGACTTCTTTAGAAAGAAATGGGCACCAAGAAAAATCTAGTATTTATTTTCCCCTGAATGAGTGAGGCACAGGAAGCTTCTTAAATTTGCTTGTTATGTATGATCTGCCACTGAGAAAACAGAATATACACCATCTAAAAATCTTTAGGTCAAAAGTAAGACTTCTTGAATACAATTTAATTCCAGAAAAAAATAGGGAAGGAAGCAGTCAGAAGGAGTGAATTGCTAGGAGGGGGAAGAAGGTGGAATTTAGTAATAATTTCATTCTCTTATTTTCTATTCTAGGGGGAAAATGATATTTTGAGGAACAAACTGAATTATTAAAAAGAGCATATTGATTCCTCCTGCCAAAAAGACACTGCAATATTCATTATTCATTAACAGCTTTTTTAATATACTGTGTGATACATCCCAACAAAGGTGTTTATCAAATCAGTGCCAATGTGGGGGATTTTAATAAGGTAGCCCTTTAGTATTGCATAGATTGCATCCATTTATTATCTAGTATCTCAGCCAATTTTAGTCTCAGTTCCCAAAACAATCTGCCTCCAGCTGTTATCCAAATTTGTCCTTGTAAAATGTTTTCATGAAACCTAAAAAAGTTTGAAAAATAAGTGAAAAATAATATTGCATCAGAAAGATAGATATGTTGGGGACAGGAGAAAAAAGTACATTTGTAACATACAGAAGGTAGTTCACTCCTGAACAGTCTTACACAGAAATTGATGTCCTTCAGTTCAATTGTAAGCATGTTATCATAATCCAATGAGTACAACATATTTACAGTTAACCATTGCTGAAATATTTTTCAGAGCACAACTAGTTCAACACATGTCCCATGTTGCTTTAACTGAATCAGGAGTGTAGTGTCTCTATGTAGATAACGTAAGTGATATAGCACACACTGCTGGTGATGACTTTCTATTTTGATAGCTAGAATATCAAACAGAATCATAAAAAGAAGTAATTTCTCCACTCTCATCCCATCTTGGCAACCCTTCCCCCATATGATACTTAGTTTCCAGGGAAGAATTAATGGGTGTTCTGAGATGGGGTAGGGTAATGATTTGGTCTAATCATCCCTTGTTAAGACATCTTTCTTTTCTGTTTCCCAGTTTTTCCTTTATGTGTATAGATTTAAAAAAAAGAAAACTGAATAAACTAAAATTTGGAGCACTTCCCATGTCGTCTTTTCCTTTGTTCTCATCAGCAACTTGATCCAGGTCTTGCAAGCCACAGCTATCATTACTGGCTATTGCAGCAATTCCCACATTTGTAATGCTTTGATGTTGTTTTGAACCAATTAGGTGTGGGCATAAGAAGCTGAAAGGCTCTATGAAGGCTTCTTTTTTTGGCTAAGCTCACAAGAAAAGCAAATTTCAAAGACTGCATAATTTCTAGCCCATGTTGAATGAATATTTTATGACAGCATCTATGCAGTGGCTGACCTACCAAACAGAACCCTTCATAAAGTATTTTGAGATTCCACTGTCTTCGTCTTCAGCACATGCTACAAATTATTTCTCACAGTGGTCACAAATTCCCTTCAACTCTGATGAGCAGCAAGGCAGACCTCCTATCTACATCATTTAGTTACAGAGTTGATTACTGTTAATTACAAGTAAATCTAGACTCTTATTTTCAATCATATTTGTTAAAGGGGAAACATGTAAGAAGTTAAAACTAAATGAAGGCTGACAACTTCTCCTGTAATAGAATTTTACTAATTGCAAATACATGCTGATTGCAGCTGGATACCTTTTCCCCTCTTCATAACACAATGATAAGCTGAGTTCACTTTTTTGCAGTTGCTTGAAATGTTAATTTTGAACCTTAGGGAGAAGGGTAAAGGGAAAAAAGAATGTGAATACATCAAGTTAAATAAATAAAAAATTTCATTTTATTTCCCAAGACATTTTTAATACTTGAGATATGTTAATATACTAATTTCCTTCTTGAACCTGTGCATTTTGTGGTCATGGTGAAAGCAACAGAAGAAAGCAGATTCCCTCAACACAGTTCATCGTCCCTGGCTAATAATAGAACATTGTAAAATGAGCAGTATCAGAAATTCACCAGTGAAAGATTGAGGTTTTAATCACTGTTAGATAAACCAGTAGGCAATTCTGCCATCAGTTTGTCCACTGTAACACCTACAAAGACCTTAGCAATTACATGTAGATAATTAAAAATAGGTTTATGATCTGGTACTTTAAATAGAAGAGATTATGCGTAACACTGCTCTTTAAACATTTAACACTTCTGAAAAGGAGCTAAATACGTTTCCTTAAATAAGTATGCTCTAATCAAGAGTTCTACAGGTCAGGTATCCTGAGCAATTAATGAGAAGGTAGGAGACAATTTTGGTCTCTGTATCTAAACATGATTCTGTGGTAGTTAAATTACCATCAAATGGTTTCCTGCATTACAGCAGAAGTTATAATTTTTTTCTATTGAAATCAGTGTCAGAGTCCTCCCTTCCTTGCTGGTTGTCAAGGCTTGAAAATGTGCAATCAGGTGATTAGAAAATTTGGGCTTTGAACACCTGTGGAGTAACTGTCAGTTCCTTTATAATTAACTGAATTAAATCAGCATTTTAATGCTCTGAACATGAGTATGAATGTCATGAATGCGCATGTATGGGAAACAGGGTACTTGTCTGCATTACTAGTATCTTTTAAAGACCCTTTTTAAATAGAATCTAAAGTCTTGAGATCACACAGGTCTTAGTAAAAGAGCACTAAAATAACACTAACTGAAATAACCAAAAATAAAACTCAGTTTTATACCACTGTTGGTCCAAACCTCACAGATTCTTACCCATATTTTTCTTCAATGTATTTCCACCATTAACATCTTTTCCTCTTCTCATTCACCCCCAGCTTGTTCTGCCTTATAGACTACCTGACTTTGGGTTCTCATCTAGTCTATCTGTCCAGCATGTTGGCACGTTGTAGTAGAGGCTCCTCAAAACTACCAGCACAGGAGGAAAGCCTTTTCCTTGAAGCTATAAGCAGAAAAATAAATCCCTCAGTGGAGGATCAACTCTACAACATACATGTTAGCAATCCTTAACTCATCTTTGCTAGGAAAAAGAGTTGCTTTTTTGATCTGACCCTCATCATACTTTGCCACTTTAAGACTAACCAACCAGTAACACATCTTATATAGCCCATTTAATAAGGGAAATTAGAATTTTAAAGAACGGTGCATGCTGGTTTGTTCTTTCTGCTTCAGCTTTAAGATGCAACATGATAGTGGGGACTGCATCACTTAAGAATAACATAAATGCAATAGTATCTACTGCTTATTCCATACTCTCACATCAATATTTCCAACAAATCCTACCATTGTCTTATCTTTGCCAGTGAGTGTGCCAATGTTACCTAAATTCACATTGTTAATCCATCTGTCTCTCTGCACATTCTCCAAACACAGAGGCTCAAATTAACCTGTACTTATCTGCGATACTCTGCTTTGTTTGACGAATCTCACTTCCAAGCAGTCTGCACAGGCTCTCATGGTCCAGCCCCGATGGAGTGAAGGGCAACATGACAACTATGGGCTGAAAGTAAAAGACAGGAGGACCTAGATGACAACAGGACATGAACAGCAGAGACAGCAGAGAAGAGGATACTCCTTTGCATATGGAACATGAACATCTTAAACAGGAAGGAAACTTCCAATATACAAATGTAGCTGAATGCTATTTGCAGTGCAATGAAGGACTAATAGAGTTTAAGCAATGAGATATTAGCCGCTTAAATCCTGCAAGGAAAATGAATCCTATGCTAACAGTGTTAGAAAAAAATACTGTATATTTTATTTTAGCATATTTTTTCTACTTCTGATTTAGTTTGTTCCAGGGCTTAGCTTAATTATCCAACCCAATTCCATTTTTAGCACATAACATTACTCCACTTGAAAACACATTAATGCAAAACTGATTTTCTCATAATGTACACTGGAATTCTACACAAAAAGGAAACAAATAATTAAAAAAAGAAAAACTGCATTTTCAGACATATATTCTATTCTAAAGAAGAAACATTATAACTTCTGAAAGTTAATTTCAGATAGCTTTCTCGTAGTAAAAATGTTCCAACTAGTCTTATTGTCATGCTTTGAGGGTATGGAACACATTTACACCAGATTTATTGCTATATAGCTCTTTCATTTGTCACATGCCAGTACTAGTTTTCATACCTAGCTTTATGTCTATTACACAAGACACTAGTTGTATATGCCATAGTGGCATAACAGGCTCTATAAAAGTTCCAACTATTAATGAAATATGATTTCCGTTAGGCTTTCTAAATTATACTGCATTTAGCTTTGCTCTTTAATGAACTAAATTATTCATTCAAAGCAGTATGTGTGGACTAGGAAATAAGGTTTAAAAAAAAAACCGAAAACCACAAAACAAACATATGGCAGTAGGTCATAGTTCCCTCTACCTAAATACCTTATGTTTTAAAAGCTTTTTGATAAGCAGACCATTTACAACAGTTTTAATATTTAAAAGGAATTAAATTTTAAAAGCTGACATCTGTCAAGTAGTATTTTTCCCACCTGTGTTCTTTACCTACTATAACAGTTAAAGATAAATCAGACTGTTTCAACAGCAAAGTGTTGTTTAGCCAAATTAATTTTTGTGTATACACATATACAGGAAGGACTGCTTGCATATCCATGTCAATTTTATCTGTAAGAAAATACTGTTAATCTACTTATCAAGTTTTATTTACATATATCCATGATGTCTTCACAAAGAAGACTTTAAGATAAAGCAAACTGGAATTATAATTACCCTACATTATCCCTTCCCTTGTATCACATTATTTCATA
This sequence comes from Callipepla californica brunnescens, assembly GCA_023055505.1. Classification (NCBI taxonomy): domain Eukaryota; kingdom Metazoa; phylum Chordata; class Aves; order Galliformes; family Odontophoridae; genus Callipepla; species Callipepla californica. Next base: position 33,081,649 of record JALIRH010000003.1, on the reverse strand, counting down.
ATCTCCACACATAAACTGTTTTAAAAGAGGCTAAAACAGTCTCGGCCACTGAGTTGTAACATCCCTGCTTATACAACACACACACACACAAAAAAAAAAAAAAAAAAAAAAAAAAAAAAAAAAAAAAAAAAATAAACAGAACTAATGGAAACTAATTCATCCCGAAAAATTTCCATTCAGGATACATGACCAGTACCGCCATAAAGATTTAGAATTATTTCCTCAAATAAAAAAGCTTAATCTTCACAAGAGGAACAAAACATAGAAAATATGTTTAACACAACAAATGTTTTACCTAACTCCATTTACTTGATTTAGTTGGATTAAAAAGATCCGACAGATTTAGGTGATTGTTTAGGATCTCTTTATCAGTCTGGTCCCACAAGCTACACCTAATATGCTGCTATCAAACTTCTTCCAGGACAGTATTTTTCCTCAAAATTTGTTTTTTCCATTTATGCGATCAGCACTGACTTCTTTCTCCACCTCCCAAGTCCATAAGTCAAATCAGTTTACTGCTCCCAGTATAACAGATATAGAACTTCAAAGGCATGCTAAAGAGATACTGAAAGTAGCGGAGTTTACATAAACAAAGGGGAAATCATCAGTAACATCAGGTATTTCTAGGGGGTTCTGTAAAATGCTTGAGGGTTTTGTAAACTGTATGTCTAAGTTGATTAGTTTATCAATAATTCAATTTCATTTAACATTTACAAAATTGGCTTTTATGAAGGTAAAAAGAAATTTTCATTCAACTTTAACCACAGTCTACAGTCAAGCAGCTTTCTGCTATAGAGCAAAAAATCTGTTCTTCCATCTGCATAGCAGCTCTCAAATCAGTTTCCTCATCCTTATCTATGTGTATATATCTAGTAGTTACGAATGGTACTGTCTTACCTTTTCAGACAAGAGCAATACAATCAAAACATACAAACAAAAAGGAAAACAACAACAGCAACTACAACACCAATAAAACAAACTCATCCGTCATATAATTAAATTAGCAGAAACATATTCTCCTATATTATACCCTGTAGCAGTTTTTCTAGCTTCCCTGTAGTAGCAGGCAAAGGCAGTACAATGGAAACTGACAGCAATATTCCACTGGGACTCAATGTCACATCAGCAGATAAATCCCATAGTGAAAGCAAGTGAAATAAGATTACAACTAATTTATGTAAAAATAGAAAAGTAGATCTTAAATACATCAATTACTTTATCTTCTGCTAATGATTTTTTCTTTTTCATGATGCAAAGTGTGATCTTAGAGTTTTCTTTTCCAAAGCAGGTTTTGCCTTACTATTAGCCACTGAACATGCTCATTAAATTAATTCTCCTAGCAGGTATTCTCATAAAACAATCTCATTGTAAGCAGAAACAGAATATAATCAGAATTATAATTTGCAATACTTCTATGTCCTAAACTAATATCAAACTCTTTCTACTTTCCTTGTTAAATAAGATCTACTTAAAAATGTGATTTTAAAAAATAGATATATTTTGCAAATGCTCAGTGGTCTGCATGAACCTTGACACTGCTAAGCACTTCAGCATGTCTTCATATAGAATGATTCCTGTAAATACAGGAGAGATGGTTCTCTCAGAGAAGCACAGGTAGATTCAGGAAATATCAGGCATCCTGTGAAAGGCAGTTTTCTGAACCCTTTTTTTATTTTCCTTGCCTCAAAGCTCACTTTGTGAGGCCCTTTTGGTGACAAGACTCAACTAACAACAGTGCAAATTATCTAGGGGGACAAGTGGCAGGTGTCACCATGACATAATACTGCTTATGATTGTAAAGATAAACAGAAGAAGGGCAAGCAGACTTTTTCGGTGAGAGGGTAGCTTGAAGGAAAATGGTTACTACAAAAGGCAATAATGCTTGTGCATGTCAATGAAGGCACTTCTTCCTGCTGGCTTATCTGTTGGGCCAGGTGAGTCACACTAACAGACAGAAAAGAAGAAAAAAAAGAAACTGAGAAATGGGGGATAAAATGTCCTCTCTAAACTAAGTACTTTGGAGAGGAACTTCCAAAGAAAAGAAACCTTAGGAGAGGAACTCCCTGAGAAAAGAAACCACTTGGCAAAGGAATTTCTGAAGAGAAAAAAACAAACACAAAAACTTAGGGAAGAACCCCCTGGGGCCTGTTTGCTCTGAAACTTCCTGGCTTTCTCCCATCCCTCACAGGGACTGACCAAGTTCCTGGGATCAAGGAAAAACTATGAGCTACATTGGAAGCTTCAGTGGTAGCTATCTTGCTTTCTACAAAAACTACTTTTCTATCACCCATCTTCCCTTCCCCATTTCCCTGCAGAATTAGGATTTGTAATAAACTGGTCTGGCAAACATTTGACCCACTGTGTCTTAATCTCACCATTGGGTATATGTATAAATCAGAGAACCTCCTCTCCTATAATTGGAACAAGACACCTCATTTTGCTTGAGTACTGATAACTTGTTAATTATTGTTTTCAATAATAGTAATCTCTAGTATGTTGACAAACACCACTGGAACACTAGAGATGTTTAACACTTGCCTTTCAGTAGATTTATGACAGAGCAAGTTAGCAAATATTTGGGTAGGAACTCAACTTACAGCCAGAAATTCCTTACCTTCTCCAGCAAAAGATCACGAGGAGCCTCTACATATTCAGGATTTACAGATGACGGACTTATTTTGTCGGTCTTAAAGATTACATATACAGAATGAATGAGTATATTTCTAGAAAAATAATGGAAAGCTACACTGGAGTAAAGGATCAACTAGATGGACTCATGTATTTCCCTGATTTCTTGAGGCAGCATTTGTAAGGAAATGACAGAAAGCACTGCAGAAGGCTATTGCAGCACCTGGATCTAACAAAAAGGACAGATTTCCTCAGAGGATTATCTTCCTTTTTTTTTTTTTTTTTTTTTTTTTTTTTTTTTTTGATTTTTTACCAGCATGACAGCATATTTTGAAAATAAAATGAAAGATATGTATAACTGTTGAACTAACGTTTCTTATTAAAGAAAATGAAAGGAACTGAAACAATTTAGGAAAAATACAGTTAAAAACAGTTCCCACACAAGGATGGGACTTGAAACAAGATTGTAGGTCTCACCTTTGATCATTTGAACACAGTAGGATATCAATTAGAAATTGTCCAGCAAAAATACTCAGCCTCTAAGCTCACAAACTACCACACATGTGCTTTTGTTATATTTTAGCACAAAACTAAATCTTTCCAAACATACAGGGCCAAACTTACTCCTTCTTTAACTGCACTGAATTCTACAAAATTAGACCAAGAATGACCTAAATTAGTTGAAATCATAACTAATTCAGATGTGAAACAAATATTTTTCTTACCTTAAACCTCCCCTAGAACTTCTAACATGTGGCACAGCTTTCAGCAGATGTTCTTTCCTTTTTGTGTCAATATAACAACACATGATTGCCTCAGTGGTAAATGGGGTAGTTTGCATTGGAGAATCCAGAAAACCTGTGTTTACAAGCTTTCATAAGGAAAGAAATTCTTGACAATTAAGTTTGTTAATCAATCCTCTGATGCTCAAATTTTAGCAATTCTTCCTACTTTACCCATCTTCCCACTTTTATTTTCTTAATAATGATTTTTGAAGTATATCACATCTTGGAAGACTCTGGAATTTTTCATTATTTAGATTTTTTAAGCCAATAAATTTAAATAGTTTATATTTGATATAAAACTTTCTTATCTTAGAGTTGTAAAGATATTGAAGTTCTTTTTCCTAGTGGTCTATATGCACTTTGTTAAAGGCTAGATCAGAATGAAACCTGACACAATTCAGCTTAGTCTAACTCTTTCCAAAGAGTTAGAGTAGAATTACAATATTTTCTATTCTGACATGGAACATTTACACAGGCATTCAGCACTGCTTAAGTAATTCACTTAAAAAACTAATTAAGCTTAATTTTCCTCAGCCTTCTCAAGTAAATAGGATCATAGATGTGTACTGACTATATCATGTTACATCACGTTCTGTCACAGGAAAGAAATTAGGGATTGATCATTGCAATGAGCAGACAAGAACATCTCCAGCTCTCCTTCAGGAAGATATTATTCAAAGTTAATACAACTAGTCCTGTGGAAAGACCAAGTACGTCATCTTCTAAATGCAGCAGACCACTTTAGGCTGAAAAATGTTAATGTCATACCAATTTATTCTGACTACCATGGTGCCAGAAGAGCAGGGCTCCTAGTGCTACTTAAGTAACTGAGCAACAAGTAGAGTGGTGAAGAACAGTTGTTTCCATAGAAGACTTTGATCATCCTTTTCCAAAATTAGCAGTGTCTTTTGCCATGATTTTAAACCTGTTTGCTTGCTCTGCCCCTTCTTCCCTGGTAGGAACAGGTCAGCATTAACACCTCATATCTGGAGAAGCAGCATTCATTTTGCTCACTTTGTTGAGAAGCCTCAAGCTGGATCTCATTCTGAAGTTCTGAATCTCATTCTGAAGTAAGAATGATTTTGTTTCATGCTTCACTGTGGGTCAACTGTTGTCTTGAAAGTGAAGGCAGGTGTGAAAGGAAAAACACAACTAACGGTATCATCCATCCTGAGAATACAACTGTCAGTGAAACTGCATTTTGCTAGCCTGGAGTTTATTGAACTCTTATTACTGCTTTGAGGGTCTTAAAAGTAATTCTTGATGTGCTTTCTTTCAGCTTCTCACAGCCTAGCATACAGGATCCAAATGCAGAATGCTGAGCATAATAGTGTAAGAAGCAAAATTCAGTAATGTCATTTAAAGTTCCTAAAATCTCATTTAGAATATGCTATTGCAGCTGTTACCTATTGTGAACCTGGATTTCTCTAAAAAGCATTTGTTTGTTGCTTTGTAAATACGCATGTTACAGGATTGCTGATGTCTCCATGGAATCTAGTAAAATTTGACTTAATGAGTGTGAAAATTAGAAATTAATGGTCTTTTAAATGAAATATGGATTAAAAAAAAAAAAAGATAACTGAAATGAAGAACACTCAATTAGCATTGGTCAAATAAAACAGAAAAAATTGTAGAGATGCAAAGCAATCTAAGATATCTGTTATGACCTGAGGTAACAAGACGAAACCAAAAGGTAACAGAGTATGAGAAAAACGATGCTTCTCAAAAACATCAAGGTAAGAGAAAGGTGAAAAGACCACCTCCTACATGCACTGTAAAGCGAGGTCCAGCCTCTACAGAGCAGGGTCTGGCTTTGGGTGAAAGACAAGTTCATTAGGTCGTCACCGTATTGCAAATCTCTCAAGGACAATGAGTACAAGAGAATAGGATCTAGCTAAAAAGAGATGATTTTTAAAAGACAGTTCTGTTGAGATACATCAAACTGTCTGCAGCTCAGCCTTGCTTAATCGTGTCCTTCTGTCAGAAAAACAATTGGAAATTCTGAACCTTCTAAACAAGTTCTTTAGTAAGGTGGAACTGCTATAAGGAAAGTCAATAACAAAATAAGATAGCTTCAGAAAAATTGAAAAGCAAATACTGACATTAAGATAGACCTGGCTTCTAATAAAATAGACGATAAATTTATTTCTCAAAAAGGTAATAATAGAATAGATTTTCTGAGGCAAATAACAAACTCATTTCTGAATAAGAACTGCAGACACAAAAGGGGAAACACACATCATGAAACACAAGATTTAGAGACCTGTAGATACCTGGATTTTGATAGATTGTGTGTACTCCTATTGACTCAAAAAACTAATTTTTTCAACAGACACACAATACTGCATTGAAAAGAAAGTTTGCCTACAGTGAGTTTTAAAACAAAAAAGGCAATTCACTGCTATGTAAAGTGTTCTACAATAAATGGACCAGAGTGAATAAAGGGCATACATTTAACTGAGGCATTAACACTGAGATTTAGGGACAAGTTTTTTTTATGAGTATTTGAAAACAAACCTGTAGAAGTATTATTGATTTTCTGCATTTACTGTGAAATACCCTGCTTACGTGAAAGAAATAGAACTAGTCTCATAGACCAATTGTCATATGCTGTAGGATCAAAAGGAATATGCAGAAACTTTGAAGTAAAACAAAACAAAAAAAAATCCTAGTGAAGAGTGTGAACATAGAGAAGGGTGTGATCACAAGAGGATGCATTTGTTGCATTAGTTTCTATTCTGTTACTTTTAGACTCCTCCAAACTGAAGAAGTCAGAAATCAGCCACCAGAAGAAACAATCAGTAATATTCAAAACTCAATGTAATATTACTAAATTATCTGACTATGGAAAGGGGACCACAACCTTTGGAGGGGACACAGACTGAGAGCTTTCTGCAATCAAAAAGTTATTAATATACAGGATCACTGCATTTCCACAGATTATGAGATGTCTGAGAAAACTGTACCTGAAAGAACAGGACATGCAGCTGAAACAGGCTTCAGAGTGAAAGGCACATTCTTATCATAAGTTATGGGCTTTAAAACTAATAATAAATGAATCTGCTATTAAAAGAGAAAAGACAAGAGGAAGTACTATCATCTCTACTATGCAACCACTGAGGAAGTGGAATATGAAAGAAATTTTACCCTATAAAGAACAAGAATTGAAAAATTAAAGTTATCCAGTACATAATGAGGCAGTAATCCATAATGAGTATAAGGTTAAAGACAGAAAGTCAAGAGGAGAATGAGATTTTCTCATAGTATAATTAATTGGAACTAGAATAATTAGTTCCATCACTCAGAAGAGATGACAATTGAGAGCTTGATGCTTCACCAAAGAGAACACATACAGATACTCAGAAATTACTCACAGGTCATTACCAAACATAATAGGAATGGCTACATTATATTGTACTATCAATTGTACTATTACTTGCATATAATATAATGATTCAAAATGAAAAATATGTATAAGGAAAACTGTGAATATAGTAAATTTTAGCAAAAGTGAACAGTCAAAAATTCTAACAAGAATTAGAGCAAGTGCCACCAAGTGACTGCATTAGAAAGAGATAATCTTTATTGGCTAATGTGATCTATATGTAGATTAAAAATTATAAGACATTTTCTCAGTTTTGAAAATGAAATGTATGAATTACTGGGAATTCAAATGGGAATCAGATGAATTTTATACTATTATTTCATGCATGCAATCTAAGACATTAATGGACAAAGATTATTGAGATTAATAAGGGATATAAAGTGAAATATAAATTCGGATCTAAACAACATATATCACAGATGAACTCAAAACACCATGGGTACAATTAAAGGCAAAATAGAGTCCACAATTAATAATGCTGATTAGTGCACTACAGTGACGTCAGCAGTATAAAGACAAGATTGGTGTTAAATCTGGGGGTTCTGTTCAACAGAAGACATAATATGAGACAACAGTGTGCCTTGGCAACCAGAAGTACAAACTGCATTTTGGGGTGCACTAAACCCAGCATAGCCAGCTGGTCAAAGGAAGTGATTCTCACACTACATCTAACGTTGGTGTGGACAAACCTTGAACATTTGCAGTTCTGGTCTCTACAATACAAAACTGAGTGCGTTCAGAGGAGACCAACAAAGCTGGTAAAAGAGCAGAATACATGTCCTGTGGGGAGAGGTTGAGAGCACTCAGATTGTTTGGCATGGACAAAAGCACAGTATGAAGTGAACTCACTGCTCTGCAGTTTCCTGTGGAGGAAGTTTGTTGTGAGGGTGTTCAGACACTGGAAAAGGCTTCTGAGCAAGGTGGTTGATATTACATGCCTTTAAGTGTTCAATAGCCATTTGGATAATATCCTTAACATGTTTTAACTTCTTGTTAAATCTGAAGTTGGAGTGATTGTCTTTGCATGTCCCTTCCAACTGAACTATTCTAATCTCTAATTCCCCATCTGCTCCACTGTGCAAATCCGTTCCTAGACCAAATTAATGTATTGAGTCAACTGCTTACATGTTAACGTGCCCTCAGTGCTGACTAGTATCTGTAGGGTAAAAATCTTAGAATTCTTAGTATTCATAGAGTCATAGTCTCATCAAATGTTTTGAGTTGGAAGGGATCCTTAAAGGTCATCTAGTCCAACTCCCCAGCAATGAACAGGAACACATACAGCTAGATCATACTGCTCAGAATCATATACAGCCTGACCTTTAATGTCTTCAGGGATGGGACATGCACCGCATCTCTGGGCAACCTGTCCCAGAGGCTCACCACACTTACTGTTAAAAAGACTTCTTTAAATCCATTCTAAATCTTCCCTCCTTTAGTTTGAAACAATTTCCCCTTGTCATATCACAAGGAATCCTGCTAAAGAGTCTGTCCCCTTCTTTATAGCCCTCCTTTAGGTACTGAAAGGCCGCTATCATGTCCCCCAGAGCTTTCTGTTCTCCAGGCCGAACAGCCCAAGCTCCCTCAGCCTGTACTCATAGGGGAAGTGTTCCATCCCTGAGATCATTTCTGTGGCCTTCCACTGAACACGCTCAAAAAATTCAATACCCTCCAGTGCACATTAGTAACATGGATGGTGTAAAAAGCAGGACAACCTCCAACTCTCCTATCCATTTTTTCAGTGACAACCTTTCTAGAAGGTGTGTTATCTGTCACACAGATCAGGAGCAGGCTGGCTATGCCACTATTAGCACCCTTTATCAAGCAGAAATGAAGCGTAATATTCTCCCAAGACTATATCATGGGATTGAATGATATAAATTTGACAAGTATTTAGGCCTTGATGAGACAAACATGGCAAAGACCATTAAAAATCTAAAAATCAAAAAAGTCATTCATGATCTGCAGAATGGTTAAAACTAAATTTAGCAGCCAGCAAGATTCTTGGAATAATAACAGTGCATTTCTTCTTCCTCCAATATAGTCAACTTACCTTAGTTTCACTGAAAACAGAATCAGACTTTGTTTTTAACTCTCTAATGAATTATAAAAAGCTAAAAGGATTCAATCAGTGGCTTTATTCATTGGCAAAAAGTACATGGAAATAAAGTAAGACGTACTCCCATTGGAAACAGAATCAAGTAGGTTACTATTGTATACCTATTTTAAATCTTAAGGAAAATCATGGTAACTTTTATCTTCATTATTGTACTGCTTCCTTTGTTTTCTCAAAACAAAGTAAATAATTATATTTTATAATTTTATAATTATTATTTGGATATAATAGGGCCTCACACTTTTTTTCAATACTAAAATAAAATCTCATCCAATAAAATCCAAGCTGAAAAAACATTTTCATCATCTTTATTTCAGCTAGCATTCTAGATTTATAATTTCAGTTACTTATTTACACATTTAAAGGTAAAAGAAACAAATGTGGATTTATACAAATACTGATAAGAATGCTTTCTCATTTGTTTTTTCTCACTTGACAAATCAAGAGAATTCTCTGAGAACTACACTGACAAAGAAATTTAGGATCTTCAAATTCATGACTTTAGGAGACAGAATATTTACATGGATCTGGTACTTACGCATCAAATTGTAACATTCCATTGATGCCACTCCTGTGTAAATAAGCAAATGTCACAGGGTGTAGTGTAAGGCGATGAGAGGTCCTGCTTAGAGATATCTGCCTGACAGCAAACACCTGAGAAGGTACTTGACTTAATAGCCTAAATTTGGAGTTCCACTACCTATTGGTAAGCAATATGAAGTGAGTTTACTAGCAACTTTCAGTCAAAAATACTGTTCACCTTCTGCACTACGTCCCAGTCTCATAGGACAGAGTCATAATCTTTAAGTCACTTTCAGAGCCAAGGAGGATTCCATTGGCACATGCTGCCAAGAACAAATCAGCCAATAGCCAGAAAGAAAGCAAGTGACAACAAAATCTGCTTCCAGATGAGTCTTTAGTGCAGTGTATAATACGTTAAAAGCATAGGAAACAGAGCCCTCACACTTTCTTAGCCACCAAACTTAACCACAAGCTAGACAGCCTTAACCTTTGCCTGCTTGAACTAATACCTGTCTAGAGAAAAGCTAAAATACATTCCAAATGGAGAATAATATTTTTAAGCTATTAAATCACATATGGGCAGCCAACAAATGAAAGACAACAAGAAAGATTTAAAACACATTACTTTAAATCTCCTCAGAGTAAGAGATAGAGGAGTATTTAGAAGTAAAACAGAGAAATACAATCTTTTCCAGAAACGTACACTTTCATTCATTTCTCTGCAAATTTTTTCCTTAACAAGGCAAGCTTGAGGCAAATTCACAGTAAGATCAGAGGATTAACACAAATCACCTAAGCTCTTTAAAATTACACTGACAGAAATCGAAGCATATTAAAGAAAGGGGGTTATTAGAACAGTTTCTCTGATTTTATCATCAAGATATATAAGATTCCCAAGACCAGCTGGTTTTAAGAATAAACATTTTTCCAGTAGACATTCCTCTACTCTTTAAGGCTAATTGGCAGTGTGTGTATAAGCCACTTCAGATAGAGCATCACATCTGTTTTTCATTCTGGTGATATACTGGGGTTGCTGAACAATTTGTTCACAAATAGGGGAGCAATCTGTGCTGAAAGTTTTGCAAATGAATAAGTACATCTGGAGAACAGCAGCATTGAATTGATTGTCTCAGAGTGGCCTGGGTATACTGAAAAAAATCTTTTGATGGTCATTAGTCAACAAGACAGCTCATCTTCAGAGCTCTGTTAGCCCAAGCTATTAATCAAATGTTGACTCTAATCAAGTAATGGTGCTTTTTCCCCCATCCCATTTAAAATTAGTTATTATTATTGTGTCAGTACATGTATTTTTCCTGAAAATCTAACATTAGTCACAAATCCCACTGTTTCACAGTTCACCGATATTAGCCATTACCATTTCCTAAACACATTCTACACAGCTTGCTGCATGATGTGGTTGGTTTTCTTTGCTTCTGGATGTTTAAATACTATGTTTTTAGTTATACATATAAAAATACTGTTGAGCTCTGATTTCAGAGTTCCTGAACTGGAAAAAAACTTCTGAGCATGAAAGATAACGTTAAAGATTCACAAGGCAGAAATGGAAGAGAAAGGAAAGAAAGGGAGAGACTCAAATATTCTGAGAATGTGATATCTCAGGCCAGAAACAGGAAGCCACTTGATAAACATGATCACACAAGCTGGAAAGAATAAGCAAACAGTTGGATTAATGATCTGAGGTTCGATAGACTGACTTCACATATTAAAACAAGCACAGTACAAAGGAATTTCCATTAAATAAAAGGTAAGAGAGAAAATCTCTATCTCTCTTGAGTAACTTGTTCAAATCCTAATTACTGTCAAACTAAATGACCTCTTGTTAAACAAAGATATAACAAGCCCTTACCCCTACTTTCCAACGATATATGTAAACCAGTGCCACAGGTGCTAATATCTAGCCTGTGTCACTAATCAGCATCCTCATTTCAGAGACATAATCACAAACTGGGGAAAGAAAAAAAAAACACAACAAAGGATGTTGAATTTTTTTTTGCTAAGCACATTTTGAACATTCAGAAAATAATTAGCCTTGCCTTGATTGATGCGCAGAATAAAGCAACGTCAAAGAGACAAGCAGACAGATGTGACAGAAAGGGAAGAAAATATGTAATTCATATACATCAACCTGATTCATAGAAAGTAGCACAACTAAGGCAGTTATGGAAGAGTAATTTTACACTGACAACTGAGGGGTCTTGCAAATAAAATACAATAAATTCTGTGTTGGAAGGATATTGCTGGAAGTGGAGGTGAGTAAGAACTTGGGTTTAGTACCACTGACAATATGGACAAAGGAGAGAAAATATTCAAATGTAAAAAGCAGGAAGATCTAGAAGACAAATTGTCTTCAGTAAAGCTACCCTGAGTATTTCATAGTGAACTGCAGGACATGAAGAGGTTGCTGACGTAGTACCGCAGAGAGATCAACAAGTTATCAGTGAGGATGAGGACAGATGACAAAAGTAACTTAAGAGCAAAAACATGCAAAACATGTAATAAATAAAGCATTGCAGAAGAGTCAGCAGCAGAGGGAGTTGGAGATGGATTCAGTGAAGGGGTACACCATAGGTCTTCCATTCTTCTTGGAATAAAAATAATAATTGTATTTGCACTTTCTGCAGAAAAAAAACCACTACTCTGGCCAACTTCAGATTTACTTCTCTCCAAAAGGTCTCAATCCTGCATTACTTTATGTTTTTGTGTAAAGTACACATTGAAATTCTTTTTGCTTGTTTTTAAAATGTGATTGCAAAAATACTAAAAGCTGAATGCAGTAATCAATCTCAATGAAAGAAAAAAGCACAATAGCTAATTGAGTAAACACATGTTCTGAACATATTTAGACTAACATCACTGAAGAGATCTAAATGCCATTTTAAGTATATGATCAAATTTCAGTCTATTTCCTATGCCCTTTTACAGTTCAACACTTTGTGAAAACAAAATTTTTCCAGCCCCTACTCTACTCAGACTCTTTATTCTTCTGGTTATTAAGGTATGCTGCAGAAACCAAATGGATATCAAGATTTTATTCTGTATTGTTTGAGTTCATGCGTCAAAAAATACAATTAGACAGTTAAAAGTGGGTAGCCATTGGTTGTTTTGTTGCAGGGGAACAAAAAACAAAACAAAACAAAACAAAACAAAACAGATGATCTTAAAGATCCCTTCCAACATGCAATTTTCCAATTTCTCGGCAATAATGCAAGTTAATATTAACAGAAATGGCATATGCTCCCTAAAAATAGAGGGCAGGCTGATATCAGTTTAAGGTACAGAAGACTGCATATCTTAAAGTCAGGTACAAAATCCAGTGCTCCCAAGCTTTTACAAACACATGCTAACTTAGGTCTTAGTGAATTAAGAAGTGAGGACTAATTTTTCTTCAGTTAGAATCAACCCATGATATATTCTCTGACAAAAATAAAACTCCACTGGTATATTTGTATTCGTATCTATAAACTTGCTGAATGCTCATGTTTTTAAAGGGCACTACATAAAATTTTCATTTGAAATCATTTGTTGATCTGTTTTGATACTGGAGATACTTGACACTTTAATAGAAGAAAGAAAACAGTAATAAAATGATTACAATAAACTTCTACTTGATGAGAGAAGACAAATGTAAATAAATATAAAATAAATTGGTAACTATGATTTGATAAACATTCACCCTTAAGGGATTCTGAATAAGTATATATACAACAGATAATGCAAGCCACAGGAACATTTTAAGACAGATTAACATAAAAATGCATAGAAGAAAATAAGCTCTCCTATTGTAGGATTGTAATGAACTTTAAACCTTTCTTTACAGCACACACAAAATTACGTATAATACAGGAAAGTACTGCATTTTCCATACTTTTTTTCCTAATTTGAACTGTTTACCACTGAGTCAAAACCCTATAAAAAAAAATACAAGCAATTTGTGGATAAGGACATGAACAGGAGAGACCATAAAAATACAATCAGAAAATACTGTCATTGTTCAGAGATAGATCAGATAATCTAAAGGAAGCTCTACAGGAAAAGCCTATCAAGACTGCCTGGCTCCTATCACCTCAGCTAATGAATAAAGTTAAGCAATCTGAATTGCTTTCAACATGAATGATGTTTGGAAAAATTCATTTAAGTTGCAGAGCTTGGAGTCCTAGTTTTAGTATGCAATATTGTAACACAATTCCAGAAGAGACTGAAGTACTTGAATTATTGTTCCATTAGTATGTTCTAGTTTTTATCTTGCCATTAAAGTAGGTTTTAATCAGCTCCCACTGAATTCAGTAAATGCTCAGGAGAACAAGCACTTAAACTCTTATGCCACACTTTACTGAAAACAGTTTGCATGCTTATGTGTATTTTTATATACCAAAATGACTTTTTTAAAAGTTGGCCCTTATTTTCTCTTAATAACAGCTTTGAAATTGAAATTGTGTTTATCCATCTTTCAAACACTTTGATGTCCTTGGACAAAATTTTTTAAGGAAATAAAAATTCCTAACACTTCTCCATTCTTTTGCTACTGAAAGTAAGTATAAATCGCCTAGGAACAATCACCCTTATGCTTCATGATACATCCAATTAATGTTTTTATTCAACTTACACAAGCCTGTGATTAGTATTTCAAACAGATTCCAAACTCACCTACCTGGTGTCAACCATATGGTAGCAAGGCAACAATTACTGTTTATTAAGTCTGCATTAAAATTTTCAGAGAATAATTTTATGAGATCCCATAAGGTCATATACTTACTGCAGTCATTAATCTTCTCTAGGAATCTTTAATCAAGCAGTTCTGTCAGAGTCATTAAATGATGTTAGGCCTCAGCTCTTTAATTATTATGCAAGATTTTAATTTTAAGAACCAATACGTTACATAATTATTTTGACACATGAAATTGCTTCATTTCTAACACTGGATGACCCTTTTAGAATCAGGTTAACTTTATAAATATAATGTAGATTTTTAGAACTATTTCTGAGTCTGGCAGAAACATCATCTGGATTATGACATTCTGGCTTTAGAATTTCAGTGATGTGTTTATGTCAAGAGGTCAGAAAATAGATACGTTTCTAACAGAAAAACAACAGTAATCAAATACTTGACACATTTAAAGTTGATAGTCAAAGTTCATGGAACAGAGGTGTATAAAATGTTTAGCAAAATATCCTTAGAGTTGTTGCAGTAGCTAGGCTTCTGTAACATCTAGAGCCCTCAGTTGATATGTTAAGTTATACACAGACATAATATTTCTTGTCCCCTCTTAAATACTGCAAATGCAAAATAATCTCTTTGTCACATAAATCAACAGGTCACCAGTGAGAAATGACAATTTCCTACTTATTATGATCTGGAAATAAAAATATATACCTTCACGTATCACCTAATTGAATATTACTGTATGGCAAAGGAATTGAATGAAGATGGAAAGACACAAACTATAGCAAATAAATCCAAGATATACTTTTAAGAAGGAATTTTTAAAAGGTTTGACAACCTTGAAGTCTGTAGAAGAAAATACTACTGATTTTTTAAAAGCAGACACTTTCAAGGTATTGGGAATACTGACATTAAAATATGAAGAAACCGTGGCATTTTCCATTTCTGCCATAAAAGATAGATGATTATTGTAATATATTCTAACACATGAACATTGACATTCACTATTTCAAATGCAAGGGAAAAACAAAATTCTTACTAATGTTATCAGCACGTAACTTCAGTTGTTAATTTTGCTGATGCAAAATACAACTGTTCATAAACATAGAATCAGGAAGGGTACGCTGATGGTATTTTCTATATATTACCTTTTAAATTATTTGCACCCTTTAAAAACAAAAGTTTTCCTAGCAATAAGAATATTAGAATACTTTCTGGTACATATTCACATTTTAAGAATGTGAATTTTTAAGAAAATTTCAGCCACATGGATATTTCTAAAGATATAATTTTTTTTTACATGTGAAAATCTGTTGTGATATTTACAACTGGCCTCACCTGACTTTTTTTTTTTTTTTTTTTTTTTTTAATATGCTTATTTTTGTTACTGGTTTTGGAAACCTAAGACAAGTAATCAACCAAAATGAAGATCACGTGTAAAATGAAGAAGTGGCCCCAATGAACATCTGAAGACATCTCATTCCTGTACTTCACCCAGGCCCACACAAAAACTTTTTAATTTCAATCAGATCTCTACCATAGGAAATACATCTAAAACAGCCACTGCAGAGGAAACCCCTGCGTATGACAGTTTCCCAGCATTCTGTGGAAATACACTCATCCTCATCCTGAGGCAACATACTATTTCTGACAGAATGAAAAGGATGACATTTTGTAACACTCATTCTGGTGGATGATTAATCCGATAGGTTTACAGATCAATATTCTGGATCTACAGTCTCAGAGGGAAATGTGATATTCAGCACTGAGCACTCATTTCCTTTCCTTATGCATGCTTTTCAACTTTATTAGCTTCTGTTGATTTGCTGTAATTAGCAGATCATCAAAAAGCTATCAGCTTTCCACTTGGGGTTCTTTAAAAATTAATTAGTCAATGATTTTTACTTTTCAGTGTTGAAAACAAGAAACTTCAGGTAACAAAGCAGCTACAATTGATAACAACTGTGGAAAAAGTAGATAAATAAATGAAAAAGTACGTTTGAAATGACAGAAGTATAGAGACTTTTAGGACAGCACTTTTGTTTTTTAAGCACTACATGCAGCACAGCAAAAATTTTTAAGACTTATACGTTTGTTTGCATCAATGACTACAAGCATTAATACTCTTAGCAATTATGCTCACATACACACATACATATACATATATTAGAGAGCAAAAAATTCCTCCCCTTCAGCAATTAATCTAGTGGAGTTAAATAGTAATTTCACTAATGTTGGGAGTGAGAGAAAGAAGTAGGTTGACTTCCCTTCATCAGGCTTCACATACTGAGTTTTCCACTGGAACAAAGAAGCAAAGCTTGTCACTCTGAGATTCAAGAGAAAGTGAGTCTTCCTGAAACCCTTCCAAGGTGATATGGTCAAGTTTTCCCCTGTCCAGAGGACTGGAGTGCTTGTGTCCACCTGTTCCATCTCACACTATCCACTGGCAATTTTACACTGCAAAGAATATGTAGATGGGTAAATGGAGGGTAAAGATGGACTAGCGGATGGAACACTGATAGCAAGGATAATACTGGCATTTCTACAGTTGTTAACGTGGTCATGTAGATATTAACCTCTGTGTCCTCCTGCTATACACCTCCAGAAGGGAAATTTGGCAGAAGGTGGGACTGTTAGGTCTTACACATGCAAATTACAACTTACATGGTCTAGTGTGGAGAGAGCTCAGGGAAGGCAGGTAGGCCTGGCATTTGGCCATGTACAGTCTTTCCTGAATGCAACACTGAAGCTACCAGACATCAAGGGGGAATTCATCTGGTACCATGAAATGACAGACAAAATAACAGTGCAACTAAATACACAGAAATTAATTCGGATGGAAATATGAATGATGGGCATGAAAACTGAAGAACAAATTAAACAGGTTAAAAAAAAAAACAAAAACAAAAAACCAAAAAAACAAAACACACCCTACCTTCCAGATGTCATCTAAAATGTCTTTTCCTCCTGAATTTTTAAACATTGTGAGAAGAATTCAGAAAGTACAATAATGTATGTCAATGGGAAGATCAAATCCTTTGAAGAGAATGTGTCATCCATCAAAAGAGATGACTAATGCCTTCTATTCATTAAATGATTTTTGAAAAGACACTTTTCAGGAATCTCAACACAAAATACCCCTGCCACTTTAATGAAGTTTTTAGAGTAACCAACATCTCTATCATTACCAAAATGTTCTCCAAATGAGGTATATAGAGCACAGACAGTAAGGAAGAACAAGTTTTCTCTGTTTGAGAAGCACTTCCTAACAAGCAAGTGCTAACTCTTCTCAGAGCCATGGCCATGAAAAAAGAGGGACATATATTATTCACAGTTTTCATAAACTTACCTTGGTCGTATACTTGCAAATTTTTTTTATGATCTAAAAGTGAAAATATCTGTAAGGCATTCTACAGGAACTGGCATTTGGTCTTGTAGCCGGAAAAAGAAATTATTTTAAAAATCATAATCAGAGGCCACACAGCTTAAAAACTTTTACATTTGTACTAATGAGGGCAGGATAGTCATACAAAGTTTTAGATTTTTGACAACTTGGTCATCAAATACTTTTATATTTACAGTGAATACAATCTCACCATGTAATGTGAAACAGTGGCTCTGGAAAACATGCAGATTTCACGTTGTTCAAGAAGATACATTCATATTTTCAGCATGACTATTCAATAAAAAGTGACTTAAATTTAGCAGCATAAATAAGCCACAAAATTACCCATCTGATTCTCTCTCTATATGAGACTAAATAGAGATACAATAAAATGCTTCTGTAGTGCATATGTTTCTGGTGCTCACGTTTGAAAACACATGGTTTTCAAAATCTACAGTTAATGAGGTTTGAAAAAATCATCTAAGATAGAAATTTGTGAAGATCTCAGTGAACTTTGTTAACCAAAAGAAAATTGAGGGATGACTCAGTAGAATATAAGTACCTTTGTGGGAATAAAAAACCAGGATATGAAAACTACTTTAGATAAACTATTTTACTGTTCTTGATGATGCAACACTAAGAATTTAACTTCAATAACTGAGGCTAACTAAACATTGGAATAAATAAGGCAAAGTCTGATTCTGTATCTTGCTACCTTCAGAACTGAGAAGTATGGTTTCTGAGAGAGATGCTTTCAAATGCAAGTTCTCACAAACAACTGTATAAAATATAATAGTTTGTGCTATAAAGAAAATAGTCCCCAATTCTCAGTTTTACCATGATTTATGATTCCTTTTGTGATTTCTAGTTTTTCATGTAAAGAACTGGTATCTCAGTTCCATGAATAAAAGACTTCAAATCCATTTCATTCCAACACCTCTGAAACATTTCTAAGAGCGTTAAATGAATATTAAATAAGCATTTATTGCTTTTATACTACATAACCATCAGTAAGTTAAATGTACTGCAAAAAATAGTAATCATAACAAACAAATTTCTAGACTTCTATTTATTTTTCTCTCTTGATTCCCCAAACTTATGGAAGGAATCCAACAGAAGTAAATGTGTTTATTATTTGGGTTATGTTTGAAGTTTTAAGTTAAAGTATTGTATAAAAAACCTAACACATAGTTGACATCAACAGAGAAGGAACATTACACACTACTGTATTGGAAATGTGTTTTTACTGTGTCTGGAAGTATGTGATAACATTCAAGCTTGCGCAGTTGCTAGAGGTAATAAAGAATTGGGAATGGTGTTGGCTTTTCAATTTATTTTAAATTACAGTTTCTTCTATCGTATCTGATATGCATTACATTAATTACAGTGGAGCATATGCAATTCTGAAATGTTTGTTTACAATCCACAGTGACTTCACAAATAAAAAAAATAAAATTGGTAGAGAAGTCTGGTACAGAGGATTCAGTACTTTTTAATACTATTTATTCCAATTATATCTCCAAATAAATAAAAATTTTAAAGACATAAAAAAAAATCCCTGAGAAAAAAGAAATGTTCGAAATGTTCAAAATATTCAGCTGATATTTTGGAATTCGATCTTTCAAAGACAGCTGAATAACTGAAAATGATAGAAGCTTCAGCATGAAAAACTAAAACACTAACAAGAAAAAATGAATAAAGGAAAAAAATATATATATATCATTTGAAACAACAACAATTGATCAGAAAAGAAAGTATGTGATACAAATTCATGGAAATTCACTATGACATTTTTTCAAGAAAAAGTAGGGAGTTCTGAATAAGAACTTTTCCTCATATCAGTAATTAATAGATTATTTAGCAAAATTCTAACGGGAGTTTTCATGCACTGGAAATCAGCAAACAGAAAAAAAAAAAAAAGAAAAAGGAAAATGACTTTGCAGAACTTACGAACAAGAGGAAGAGGCTTCTAATCTGAGGTTTAAAAAAAAAAAAGTAAGAATTGCATAGCCACTTAGACTACACAGGTTTACAGTGCAATAGTTTCTTACATATTTAAATTGATGCTGAATTCCATCAAGCTTTAGATGGAACTTATTTTCTGGTCTGTAAAACCAGTGCTGCCTGTTTTGAACGATCCATTTGGGATTCATAAACACATTACAGTAGAATTACTACCTCAGGTATGCTAGTGCTATAATATAACACAGATGAGCACTTCACTGTGTAAAGCCATTTTAATTAAAAAAAAAAACAACAACCTCTTAAGCAGCCAACACTACAGTTATTCATGAGAGAACAAAACTGGTTGCTTATGAGGTGTTGTACAAAAATGCCAACAACTAATATCTGAACACTGAAAGCACATGAGCAAGTGTTTGCCATTAATACCAAAGTATCAACATCAGACCGGAGCAGACCTTTCAGGGGTCTGCACTCATGGTCCTCAGCACCAGGCAGGAGTGTTCTGCAGGATCTCAGACTGGCCAGCACCTCAAGCAGGGTCTCGGTCAGGACACAAACTGCGGAGGTAAGGGACACGTGTATGAGAAATCCAGAGATGAACCAGTAAGAGAGTTTAAATCTCCAGCAAAACAGTGCAGCTAAAAAAAAACCATTGCTTCAACCTTTCTTCACAGCAGAGTTGCTCCAGTCCTCTGATGATCCTCGTGATCTCCTCTGGATCCACTCCAACAGCTCTATGTCTTTTTTGTGCTGGAGGCAGTACTCCAGACAGGGCCTCATGAAGGCAGAGTAGGGGAAGATAATCACCCCCACTCCCTGCTTTTCACCCCTCTTTTCATTCCAGCCAGGATGTCCTTCCAGGCTGTAAGTGAACAATTTAGGCTTATGTCCAGCACCTCACCCACTAGAACTCCCAAGTCCTTCTACTCAGAGCTGCTTTCAATGAGTTCTTCTTCCAGTCTGTTTATACTTCTGTAGTTGCCCTGATCCAAGTACAATACTTTCCACTTTGATCTTGTTGAATATCATTTGGTTCATGTGTGCACACTTTTCAAGCCTGTCCAGGTCTGTCTGGATGGTATTCCTTCATTCTATTGTATCATCTGCACTACTCAGCTTGGTGTCAGCAAACTTGCTGAGGGAGTACTGGATCCCACTGTTTATGTAACTGATAAAGACACTGAAGAGCAATGGTCCCAGTATGGATCCTTGGGGGATATTACTCGGGACTAGCCTCCATCATTGACAACCTGGCCTGTAACCATTCAACCAATTCTTTATCCACTGATTAGTGCACCCCTCAAATCCATAACTCTTCAACTTAAAGATAAGGATGTGATACAGGACCATGTCAAAGGACTTGAACAAGTCCAGGTAAATAACATCAGTTGCCCTTCCTTTGTCTACTGATGCTGTCACACTAGCAAAGGTGGCCATTAGATTGGTCAAGCATGATCTGCCCTTGGTAAAACCACGCCAGCTGTCTCAGATCACCACCACATCCTGCATGTTTCTTAACATCACTTCACGAGGATCCCCTCCATGATCTTCCCAAGAACAGACATGAAACTCATGGGACTGTAGATCCCCAGGTCTTCCTTTCCCCCTTAAAAATAGGAGTGATGTTTCTCCTTTTTCCAGTCACTTGGGATATTGCTTCACAGGCACAGCTTTACAAATATGTTCGAGAGTGTCGTGGCAACCAAATCAGCCAGTTCCTTCAGAATCCTGGGATGCAGTTTCTGGCCCCACAGACTTGCACACTTTCAACCTCATGAGAGTCCCAGACTAGTTCTGCTCTTACAGTGAGAGGGATTTTTCTCTTCTGCTTTCTGATTAATAGTTCAGGGACACAATAGGCACAGGAAGCCTGACTAGCAGTGAAGGTTGAGACAAAGAACTCACTGAGTACCACCATGTCTTCAGCCTTCTCCACGTCTTCTGATGTCAATCTTTCTCTTCTCATAAATGAGAGGGCATAGAGTCTCCTTTGTCTGTCTGTTCTGATTGTTATATTTAAAGAACCTCTTGTTAATTTTCACATGTCTCACAAAGTTCAGTTCTGTATGCAGTCTGGCTTTCCTGATCCCATTTCTGCAGGTCCAGATGGCACTCCTACATTCTTCCCAGGATATGCATTCCTGCTTCCACTACCTATACTTTTCCTTCTTATCCCCCAATTTGATTAGCAGGTCCATGCCAGATTCCTGCTTCTTCTGATTGGTTTCTTCTGCTGGGGCACAGAGCTCTTGCACACTCAGGAAGGTATCCTTGAAGAGCTGCCAGCTCAATTCTATCCCCATGTCCCTGAGGAGAGCTTCCCAAGAAGCTCACCTGATAACTCCCTAAACAGCTGGAATTTCTCTCTCCTGAAGTTCAGGGTTCTGACTCCACTAATTGGCAGACCTGCATTCCTCGAGACCACAAACTCTACCAGGGCACAGTCTGTAGTCCAGGCTGCCTCTGATCTTTACCTCTTTAATGATCTCTTCTGCAGTGGTGACCACCAGGTCCAGCAACACTTCAGTAACCAACATGCACTTCATATAGATGTGCTGGAAATACATGTAGTTATGTAACCTGTTAAATTTTGTTTCTTTTAATGAAGATATGAAATATCTAGCAATTTTATGATTATTTTCTTTAAAACAAACAAAAATCCTCCTGTTTCAATCTTACTCTTAGTGCTAAAATCATATTATCATTAAAAGCAGTGAGGTTACTAGGAAACATCCAGTTTCAAATACTATCTAATCAATCTACTACTAATCAATTTCAAATACTCAAATTATTTATATTTTCATTACAATTGTGAATCAGAGACATTAGGCTGCTTTTATATTCTTCTATCTAGTTTACAGCAGAAAGAAGGAAGCTTTTGGTAGGAAGAACTCACAGGTTCGAAAAACACATTGTTGTCCTTTCAAAAACAGGGATGTGTTCACTTAGTTCTCACTATCTTAAAAGCTAGATGTCCAAAGATCTGTCAGAGCCTTCTGCTCCTAAAGCTTTCTTCCAGAATCTGAGAAACTAAGCAGAATTGTTTCAGTGACTTTAGGATGGCATAGTCACAAAGACTCCAGAGTTCCCTGTGAATTCATACTGGTAATAATTATGTTCTCTCTGTGCCTATAAATTTAATCTCCTGAGACTAAGTCTCTAATTCCCCCGAGTCCCAGTCCATGTTTGCTGCACTGCACACAATCAAGCGCATAACAGAGGATAAATGTTTCACAGCAGCCGGGGCAGTGATTATGCAGGTCCTGAATTGCTTTAGAGTTTGTAGGCATGCTAGAAAACTGCCACACAAATTGTGTTCATTGATACATCTGCCCTCTACCAAATTCAGACATTTCTAAAACTGTTAAAAAATAATAATTTCTTCATTGTATACTATTTTTATTTGCAAGTGAAACTGAATTTTGTTCCCTGTCTTCTTACAAAAGAGCTATTCCAAAAACATGATATCTTAAATATTTTTTCCTTCAGGCAACAATTATATTTCTGAATATAATTTGTAAATGAGCTTTCAGTTTTGATTGCTTTTCGGTACTTCTGCAGGAGACATCTAATTTCCCACGTCATTAAATATGCATTTTCTGTAGTCATTCTCTTTTTTCCCAAAAAAGTTTTGATCATAATTACTAATCATCTTTCCTTCACTGATTACGATCATCAGAAAGATTTGGTTTTACTGAGTTCACCTATTTATTTTTGTGATCACATGTCTGCTTAGACTGTCATCCAAGAGAATCTGTCACTATTAAGTAAGCTCTCATGATTTTTGATTTCTCAATGCAACAAAACCTTCTTGGAACTAGTACCAGTATGAAATATTATTCTAAAAGCCTCTTAAAAATGCTAATGTCTTGAAATTGCAAAATAGTCAGAGAAAATGGATGTACGAGCAAGTCTTCTCTATAATTATTATCCATTAATTCCGTATTAGAAGAAAAATCAGTGTATCCTTAATGGAAAATAAATTCTGATCTGCTATGATGTGACAAATGAGGATGCCAGTGTAGCAGTCTTTTTATTTCTTGAGCAGATAACAGTGTATAGAATAAACAAAAAGTAAGGCATCAACAATGGTACTTATCAAAATATTTTTGGATCTTCTCACTAAAGTTTTGCAAAAGATGAAATAGAAGTACATTTGAAATTAAACAGTGTTTTCCATAGGGAAAATGTGATGTTTGATATGAACATGTCCTCCATTAAACTTTTGATCCTGAGCAGAATTCTGATCAAAGAGAAAACTAATTTGCTGCATTTAAAGGTAAGAACAATAGAGATCATCTTGTAGTCTGAACCAGGAGCAGGCAAATTTTGAGATTATAAGTCTGTCTATCAGCATTAATTCTACACATCTCCAAACATGAAGAAGAAATGCAGTGTCTATATTTCCTGTTCGAAGTTTATTCTGTTATGCCACATCTATTTAAATGACAAACAGTATTCCAGACGTGTATAAAACCTTAGGAACTACTATTTTCTAAAGCAGAAACTGACAAATAAAACTAATCACCTTTTCTGTCAAATGGATAGGCTTAAACCAATGTACACAGAGGAGGATCAAGAAAAAGAATCTTTTAAATAGCTAGGAACTATAACAAGATTTGGATTTAAATATTATATTAAGATTCAATTGCAAAAACTGGGCTTATTAACACCTTAGATTAATACTGTGAAACACTTAGAAAGTGTCCAATAGTTACAGCAGTATGTGATGCCCCTCAGTCTGCAATAAAATTTTGATATTTAATATATATATAACATTTTTCTAAGTGACTGAAAATTCATCATCTTCAGACAAACTCTGGTTGGATCACTGGTTTATTTCTTAGTCAGTGGATATATTTCTTCCCTTCCATTAGGATGGACCAAATGATATGAGCATTTGCCTTGCCATCAAGACTGAGCAACTGCCTAATTAATTTAACTTCTCATGAGGAAGTATCTGCAAGTGTCCAATTATCAGCAGTCATATCAGGACGCTGTATGCTGCCAGAGAACAGAGCCAATAACACAACTG
Organism: Callipepla californica brunnescens; assembly: GCA_023055505.1. Taxonomy (NCBI): domain Eukaryota; kingdom Metazoa; phylum Chordata; class Aves; order Galliformes; family Odontophoridae; genus Callipepla; species Callipepla californica. The sequence continues at coordinate 33,057,147 of JALIRH010000003.1, read as the reverse complement.
AACACACAAATGGTCACTTGTAGTTCTTTTTTTGGCACTGAAGTAGATGATGAAGGGAATCCTTCAGAACTGAATGCACTTAGCCTAGATTGGGCACAGGACAGAGCAGCAACCTCAGCCTCACTGGATGCCACTGCTTAAACCAGATTTCATCTATTCTGCTCCCTTAATTTTGATCTGCACTACCAGTATGCTGTGGCTCAAAGAAGAAGATAACATTTTCTTCAATTCATTAATCTCCAATGAAATATAACAGCAAATCATGAGTCTTTACTTCTTTCAGTTCACTCACATCATGTGCCTCACATTGTATTCACTTAGAGTTTTTGAAAAATTTGAAATACTTTCAAACCATTTCCCACCCCCCTAAACTACAGGAAGCAAAACATGCTATGTCTTCATAAGATATAGAGTGTTCCCTTACTAGGAGCTCCCTAAGTTTTTGATATTCCCAGATATTTCCCTAACTTTATTATCTACTTTATGACTCAAAATCAAATTATCCGCTTCTCATTACAGTGTGTACTCAACTGTAACATGGTGAAGTCAGTTCTCAGCAGCTTTTCCCAGCAAATTCAATTTTTTTTTCACAGTGTTTTCTTTACAAAACATTCAGACCTTCTGACATAATGATCACATGCTAAAGTAAAGAAAACCTTATACTTTGCTGAATTCTACCTTCTGCTACCATATGTTACGGAAGATGAAGCTGCAGGTATCACAAGACATTTGCACAACAATTGTTGAGAAAGAACAAACTGTGAATGACTGGGCTTCTGTTCAATACCAATTTTAGAGCAAATCATAGTACTGTCCTAACATATCTCAAAAGCTGATCATGTCATGAGTGGGACAAAAATATGCTGAAATTTTATTCCTCAACTGAAAGTAATTTAGAACAGAGAGGATTAATCATGGTAATTTTAAAAGGTTATGTCTGAACTTCACTAGACACAGAACTGTAATTCTTCATTTTTCTTCCATTTTCTGAAAACAGAAGGAATAATTTTATTTTTAAAGAAAATCTTCTCCAGCTTTGGAGTAAAAAACTGTCAACACAATTCAAAAAGATACCAGTCTTTGTTTCATTCTGCTCCTGGTTACTCAGTAGACTAGTTACCACATGCAATTGCAAAGTTCTTTCTTGAGATGATAGCAATTGAAAGTTTGAAATAAACTTATTTTAGAGTATCTTGAATACGTACTGAAAAAACCTACGCATTTCACTTCTTTGGTATACATGCTTGTTATGCATTATTGACTTCCAGATCAGTGTTATTACAAACATTTTTACAAAGGTGGTGCCAGTTCAAAAATTCGCTGCCAGACTGAAAAGCCTGTTTTATTTATAAATATTTATATATATATATATATATTTTTTAATAAATATAAATATTTATAAAATACAGTTTACTGCATTTTTTGTTTTACTTCATAGTTGCTGTAACTGAGAGAAAAAAGCAAGGTGACACTGAGCTTCTGGTTGTAGAAGGACTGGGAATGGCTTCAAACCGGCTCTGCTGCAAGAAAAATCAATAACATAGGTTGCTCTGAAAGTAATGCCTCCTATTTATTTCCATGGAAAGTACAACAGATACAGCAATGCTACATGACTGAGCAGTTTCTCAGCTAAACAAACAAACAAACAAAAAACCAAACACCTATTTTATTAATTTTTGCCAGTGATAAAGAAGAGCCTGCATGCTGTGTTCATAAAAATCTGCACCAGCAGAGAAGGCCCACTGTCACTACTGATGATGATAAATGGCACCACCTACTGCCTCACTGTTCTCACTTGCACTGTTGGATCTCCACTAATGTTCAGCAAGTACCAAAGAAGGTCAATGTGTGTCAGTTTTTTGCATGGAGGCATGGAGGAATTCAGTTTCACACCATTACTTCATATGCCTTTCCATATGTCAGCCTGCCCCCCTGCTGCCACCTGTCACACAGCAACAGATTGTAATGGAATATTGGTTAGAAGATTCATCTTCTACTGCCATACCACCACCATCTCCCTCTGATGTTGTGGGTCAACATAACAAAATAGGAGACATTACTTCTACAGCCCTCATACAACACGTAACAACGATCTTATCTCACTTTTTAAATAAATGAATAAAATTAACACTTCTGTCCAACAAACAACTCTATACTTTGAAACAGCTTAATCTTCTCATTTCCCACTTCATAATATAACTGTACAGGTTACAAAATCAAAATGTCAACTTAATTGAGTGTGCATTAGTGTCATGTGGTATGTAATTCCATGGATGTCACCTGAGAACAACTCTAAACAGATTCCCTATGAGAAACTAAAGCATTTTCCTGCTAATAAAGTAGATTAGTCTGAGTTCCTCAAGTTAATGCAAACGTTCTGATACTACAAAACAGCAGTGACCGTATTTACATAACACACATGGAATTATAACACTGACAAAGCAATGGTATAAATGATGTTTTTTGCTACAACTCAGAAAGTCGTTTCAGTTTAAACACAAAACCAGGTGAGCAATGCCTATCTAGTCGATGCCATATTTTCTATCAATACATTTTTGATATGAGCTTGTTGGAGCAATAGATGCAACAGCGGAACTGAAATCTCTGCTTCCCTGAGGTTGCTATAAGCACCCATGATAGAAAGATTTAAGCAATAAGCCTACTAGATTAAAAAAAATCCATTAAAAATATTGTGGAAAGAAAAGTCAAAGAAGCTAAAGTAAGACACCATCACTATGGTCAACCGGTAATAAAGAATTAGCTCATCTGGGAAATCATTTAAATGATTCCCTCAAAAGTTCTCCACATTTTAGTAAAAAATATGACTTACATGCAAAGTTTCAGGAACATTCCTACTTAGTGAAATTTAAAAATCCCTTTTCAAATCGACTAGCTATTTCAACTGGACCAAAACTAGAAATCCTCACCATCCGAGTTAGTAAGATAACTTTCTTTTGTGTTTTTACTCAGGAACTTTTTTTGTTCGTGAAGGCGGAGTTGTTAAATAGCAGCGTATTCTTCCTTTAAAGACACTGAATGGAGAAACAGTTGAAATGTTCACCATCTGTAATTGAAACAGAGCACACTATGAACACATTAACGTTTTCCAGAGGTTAAAAGCAAGCGTACTCTCCAAGTCTGATACGCTAAGTGAATATTGATTAAAAATGTGGATGGATAGTAGGGTAAGAAATAATATAAATTACAGGAAACATAGTTTTTAAATAAACTGTACTCCTATGTCACATACTCTTAATTTCAAAGCAAATTGGATATATTAAGTATTAAAGAACAAGAAAAGCTCCAAGTAGTAACTTTATGTGCACTGAGTCAAAGAGAAAATGCCATGCCTCAGAGATACAAAATTCCAGGCATTACGCAGGTATAACCAGACTTGGATTCTGCCAAAGTCCGTTCCCAACCACTTGTAACAATTAACACTAATCTTGCAAACTCTTGCAAACCAATTCTTAGTTGCTAGAAGTCACTTTTGTGAAAGCTATTAATTAGCTTTGTTCAATAAAGAAAGGTTTTTAATACTTACAAGGAAACATCTGTCTCATCAGATGATCAGTAGATGCCATATTTAAAGAGCGCAGTGCTAAAGTGTCACTTCACATGTATTTATCTCACAGTATACAGCATTAAGTACTTTCCAGAAGCCTTAAGACACAGAAGTTAAGGTTAAAGAAATATGCCAGTTCAATTCTCTTATTTGCTCACAAATTTCAGTTTAAATCCTTTTCAATACAAAGGGATCTTGAAACATGAAATAGAATCATTAGCTACCTCTCAACAAATTGTAAAAAATCAAATAAATGTGTGTCTGTTTGTCTCATCAGAAAACTACTCCCATGTTTTATACCACAAAAAGGAATATTATTACAGTCCTTGATTTCTAAATTAAATACACAAAGCCAAGAAAGTTGGATTCAAGGGTGGACATTTTAAAACCTGGATGCAAATTTTATCCACCGTACCTGCTTCTCGCACCATCACCGTCTATCTATCCTTTGGCCTCAAATACCACAGAATCCATGACAATTGAAAACCAGAATCCACTACAGGATGCCAATTTCAGAGTAGGATTATTCATAAACCATTGTACTGAAATCTTCTCTTTGAAGAATAATCGTTTTTAAATTATTATTCCCTTCATTAAAAGCTTTCTTAGTTATAACTGAATACTGATACAGCCTATTTTTGTTTTTGTTTTTGAAAAAGAAAATAAAGTGGAGCAATAGAATAGCAAGAAAACCAGGAGAAATAACATTTGAATTCAAGAAACCTGACAAATTTGAAAGATGTATTCTTGTGAACCTAATGAGGTTCAACAAAATGAAGTGCAAGGTTGTGCACTTTGGTCAAGGTAATCCCAAACTGAGAAAAGAACTCCTTGAGACTAGCCTACTGAGAAGGAATTAGGGGTCCCAATTGATGAAGAAACAATATGAGTCAGCAGTGTGTGTCTGCAGCCTAGAAGGCCAATAGTATTCTGGGCTCCACCAGGAGAGGGGTGGCCAGCAGGGCGAGGGAGGTGATTGTCCCTTTCTATTCTGCCCTCGTGAGGCCCCATATGAAGTACTGCATCCAGGTCTGGGACCCCTGATATGGGAAACACGTGGAGCTTTTGGAGAAGGGTCACAAAGACAATCCAAGGACAGGAGCACCTCTCCAAAGAAGGTAAGGCTGAAGGAAATGGGCTTGTTCAGCCTGTAAAAGAGAAGGCTGAGAGGAGATCTCATTACAGCTTTTCAGTATTTAAAGGGAGTTAGTAAGCATGAGGAAAATTAGCTTTTTACAAAGGGGAATGGCATTAAACTAAAGGAAGAGAGATACAGATTAGATGTTGGGAAAAGTGTTTTTTTTTTTTTTGTTTTTTTTTTTTAAATGGAAAAAGTAGTGAGGTGATGGACCAGGTTGACCTGGAGATGTTTCAGGCCAGGTTGAATGGGGTCCTGGGAAACTCTGACCAAGTATTTTATCCAGTGGCTGACAACCTAGTCTGTTGCAGGGAGTGTTGGAACTTGATGATCACTGAGGTCCCTTCCAACCCAAGCCATTCTATCATTCTACAAAACAGAAGTTTACAGAAGTTTAGGCCTGTGTTGAAGTAGGTGCAATTAACATGGGGATTAATAAAAAGACTCAATAAGTAAGTCCTCAAATGCTCCCAAGACCATTAGGTTTCCATTCTGAATCTCTTTTTTTTATTTGTAAAGACTGGCATTACAATTGAAAAGGACTCAAAATGGAGTGATGTACACATCATTGATGTTTTATGATGCAACTGATGAAATCCCTGAATGGATATTGCTTCAGCTTTGATTTTAAAAAATAATTTAACAAGAAAATCTTCAACTCCACTATCAATCACAGGTGGCAGAAATGAAAGATAGAAGAAGAAACCAAAACTACGGTCAGATTCATAACATATACAATGTTGGCTGATGACACTTGTTTCAGATGTACAATAAAGCCCACAACACTTTATTACTATGGAGATAATTATTATTGTGAATGTTTTTTTCATGTTGATCAACTTGATTTGAAGGTTGTTTCTTTGATTGTTTTAAACTTGCATAATAAACATGCAATGAAACATTTCCTGTTAAAGTGTTTGTTTGTTTTTTTTTTTGCAGTCTTCTCGTCTTCATACAAAGATTTCATAAAGTTGCAGTGTTGTATCAGAGCATTACCAAATAAGAGCAAAAGCTAAAGAGGAAGGTAAATGTGAACGGAACTCGATGAGAATAACCTAATCTTGTCCTGAGACACTCCAGTCAATAAAAAGATGTGCACAATCAAGTCCCTTCCCCCCAAACCCACCAAATTCACAAAATAAATATTAACTTGGAAGAAAAGGAAGACAGAAAGAAAAATAAAAATATGATGTCATCATGCACTCATCTTCTGCATAGCTCAACCCACATATAGTAAGGCACTATTTCCCAACAACTTAGAGTCCACAACAATCTTTTACAGTGCTCTGTGAACTACATATAGTTCCTTCCAGAATGATGAAATAAACAGATTGAATGAGTGTTGCTACTGTGTCACCCCATGTGTGATTTTATAGATAAGGGCATAATCTGGCAGTTTCAGAAAGAAGCTGACTCAAGTCTCTTCTTACATGTGCATGTAATCTACATGGGTATCTTCTGCATGTGCAAGTGGTTGGTTTGTTTTCAAGAGTTGCTGTTATTTTTCATTGTTCTTTACTCCAGTGTTCTCAAAGCAAATACACAAGAAAATAAAAGCGCAGTTGGGTCATTAAAAACAGAGCTTTGGTGCTCCAAAAGCACACAGCTTTGGGGATTTAAGAAATCCATTGGACATTCCCAAAGGACTTGGAAAACACATGGACCTATTTTCGAGTGGAAATCCTTGTCTTTGCTTAGTTGAGCTGGTCTTCATACTGTTTGCGGAAACAATCACCAGCAGGAAAAAACTCCCAGCATCGTTCTTGATACATTTTCCATACATAGGATTCCTGAAAGAAGTTAAATCGATTAAAATAAGAAAGAATCAAGAATACCTATTCAAAAGAAAAATAAATATATACATATATATTATGTATCGCTTCCCCTTCTTCATTCTTTGGTTCCTGTAAGTCTATAAAGTCATGTTAATTATTTAATGAGTTTAGAGTAGATTTTACATCTGGTCCCGTAGTCAAATAACACAAAAGAAAACACATAGAAGAGGGACCAGGTCATTTCACATCCAGGAGGCATTGCAATGCTCAAGTAAAGCTGGTCATAAGATCAAATGCTAGCATAAGCAGATTATTTTCTGTCACAGAAATATGACTGAATTTCTGCGTCAGTCCTTTCAAAGCATAAAAGAAATGCATCAAATAAAATGGACTTTAAAGATTTGAAAGAATAATAAACAGTAATGAAAAAATTCCTGTTAAATTGTTCTCCTAACTTTCATTTAAAATAGAAGCACAAGTCTTTTCATATTGATTTATATAGAAATGTAGACATAGAAGATCATATAACTGATGAGTAATATTAAAGATCAAAGACAATAAAAAGAGATTCAATGGTGAGAAAGAAGGAATACTGCTTTCATGGGATGCTTAAATATTTCTCATTATTTCTGTTTATAGATTCTATTTATATTTTGTGGAAGTAATACTTTAAAAAGTCAGGTCAGATAACAAATGCATTAGAAAACTGATAATCTAAAATTAAGCATCAAAAGTCCTATGAAACATTAAGAAGAATAACAATTAAGTAACTTACCATATAGAGTGCTATTCATTAGAATAAAATTAGCTTTGGTAAGTCTCAATGATTTTTATTTTAGAATAATTTTTATTTAATAACTGTTGGTACTAAAGAGTTGTTAACCTACCTGCCCTGTATGCTCCGTTTCATCTTTGTTAATAAGATACATCAGAAAAAACCTACAGTGATAAAAAGAGTTGTTAATACAGTATTTGGAAGCACTAGGCAATCTACAGACACATGGGTATTTCTCAACATTTCACATATACTGAAGAAATGCTGTTCATAGGTTTAAAAGCTCCTAAATTATACTTACAATGTATTCGCAAATGTATTTTCCTCACACTTTTAATATGCACTTATTATTCAATGAAAAATATGCCAAAATGCACAAGATTCCATCTCACTTGAAATAAATACTTACCTTATATGAAGCATTTCTAAGTTTTCTTTCAGAAAATTGTAATAGTAATTTCTTTCCCACAAACACTAACTTGGAGATAGAGAATAGCAATAGGATTTTTTTTTTAAGCAATAAATCCTTAATATAATTAAGAAATAGGGGGTATTTACTAAGCGCATATCAAACTCCCTGTTTTTATTCCCTAGTTCACACACAATGCATGTTTTACTACCAAACTGAAAAAATATATTGAAGTTTGTAAACTTTCTGCTCCTACCTCCACAGAAATCGTCTCTTCACTAAAGCAAAAAAAACCTTATTGCTAATAACATACATTTTCTCTCTCATGGGCTCTATTAAAAAAAAAAAAGAAGAAAAAGAAAACAAAAAGGAAATATCTCACTTGTTCATTCAGACAATGAGTGCACATCAAAGCACTCATAATGACTTTTATTCATGGAATAGAGTTAATCAGGTACTTGCAGAGTTAATAAGAAACTCATTTTTACTGTACTTACAAATAATTGGCCAAGTTGTGCTCCTGCAGTGTGTGAGTTTCAAAGCCATGGGGCACTGTATCAAAGTAGTCATTTCCTATTCCACAGATAAAGCACTTTGTCTAAAATAAATAACACAGAAAACAGTAACACATATATAATGCATCTCTGCACCCCTTTTGAGAAAAGACACTCCAAATGTAGTAGTTTTCTTCAAAATACCAACAGATCAAGTGTAAAATGTGCTGAACAGAAAAGCCACTTTTGTGATTGAGATTGGATGCTTCAGCCAAAGCACCTGAATAAAAGATTAACTTCCAAATTAACATATTAATGTTCAATCAACCAATCAATCCCAATACCAGTAGGTGAACAGGTGTGCGGAGAATTAACGGCATTGAACAGACAATTTTTTTTCTTTTGAACACTGTCAGCAATACTCAGTGTATCACAAGGCAATATCTACCTTAGTGCTTGAATTTTTACACTGAATATGCCTTTATATTACATAACACATTAGTCCTCAGTATATTTCTCATTTCTTATATTCACACTTAAATGACAGAACAGAAAACCGGCAAATACTGGAGATTTTCATATATAGATTAATCAAAGAAAATCGCACCTGAGATGAATTGCATCATCACAATGTTAAAAAGTGTTAAAAATCTCTAGTCTCAAGATTCAAAAGACTTAAATGGCCAAGGATATGGAATCCATTATAATGTACAGGAACAAATACTAAATATACAATCTGAAGTTTAAAAGGTCAAAAGAAAATTAAAGATGTAGGCTTTTTATCAATTTATCATCAGCAGCCAAAAATTGGCTAAACTTACAAAAGATATTAAATAACATATTAAAGAACACATTAAAGAACATTAGGAACTGGCAAACAAACACAAAGCACGCTAAAGTAGAATGCAAAGACAGTTTGTGCTGCCAACAGCATTCCCCTTTCACAGTGTAGATCAAAGAGCAGTAAATGTTATTCAGAACCTGAATTCTAGCAGAGTTTTATCATTAAGAGAAGCGTGAGTAGCAGAATGAGGGAGATGATTCTGCCCCTCTACTCTGCTCTCATGAGAATCACCTGGAGTACTGCAACCTGTTCTGGGGCCTTCAACACAAGAAGGACATGGAGCTGCTGGAGTGGGCCCAGAGGAGGGCCATGAAGATGATCAGAGGGCTGGAGCACCTCCCCTATGAGGACAGGTTGCAAGAGCTGGGGCTCTTCAGTCTGGAGAAGGCTCTGAGAAGAGCTTCTAGTGTAGTATTTGAAGGGGGCCTAAGAGAAAGCTGCGAGGGGATGACTTTTTATAGGGGCATGTAGCAACAGGACAAGGGGAAATGGTTTTAAACTTGAAGAGGGTAGATTTAGACAAGATATTAGGAAGAAATTATTTACAGTGAGGGTGCTGAGGCACTGGAAAAGGCTGTCCAGAGAGGTTGTAGGTGCCCCCTCCTTGGATATATTCCAGGCCAGGCTGGATGGGACTTTGAGCAACATGATCTAGGCAGGTGTTCCTGCCTGTGGCAGGGGGCTTGGAACTAGATGATCTTATATGTTCCTTCCAACCCAAACCATTCTATGACTCTGTTACGAGTTCTTACGATGATTGAATAAAACAGAAAATAAAAGCAAAAGTAAATTTTCTCATTTAATTTTTACATCAGACAAACTGATGTGTAAGATTATTGGATCCTGTACAGAACCGTACATTTATTCTCCTTTCAGTATCACCCTTTGACTGAACACAGATGTTCAGAAAACCTGAAAATAGGATATAGTTCAGCAAATGTATTACCTCCATGTCTTCCTTAACTTGTTCTTGCTGATCTCTTAATTCACCAAAAGCATCAATAATTAACCCTAGGGATTAAGACAGAATAACAGTTAATGTCAAGAACTATGACAAAGAATACTTAGAAATTTGGGGATAACTCTGACAAAGAACGTTAAATGATATTTTTATTTTGAAATAGTAGAATGTGTTATAACTTCTAGAAACCACAAAAACACCTAGATATATGAAGGAAAAAGAGCTAGTCAAAGATAATAGCTACCTTTATCTGTCACTATAATTTGAAATTATAAAATAAGGTATAAGCAGATTCCTGTTTTATTTGTAGAACTCTGACCTTGATTCAGTATGAAAAGATGCATGTGATTTTACAATGGTGGAAGCTTTAACAAAGAAAGAACACTACAGTACATTTAACAGCTTCAGGAATTCATTACACAGCAGATACAAAGAGGCTCAGAGCTTATGCACCCTCTGTCACTACAGCTGCCAGCTAGTTTCAGGTTTCACTGTTAAAACTCTATAGAAGTAAAAGGACCATTTCAGGGAGATGCGGAAAGAAGAAAAACTACTGATGTAGTGGCTCAGATTATAAATTCTTAATGATTCTCCCTTTACTTACACCAACACAAGTACAGACTGATTACACAATCATTACTGAAACTACTGAGTTGTAAAACTGATGGATAGCAGATGACGATTATACTCAAAGCTTCACAGCTATCGTCTCCACTTTTAGGTCAGTCACAAAAAGAATAAGTACTTAGATATATGCTACTGCAGGCTATGAAAAATTATGCACCAAGCCCTTGAAATAACTTGTTTCCATAAGAGTTATAAACTTAACAGAAGCTCGGAGTTGCCTTCTAAACTCCCTTGTAGGAAGTGAGAAAGCATTCTTATTAAGGTGAAAACTTTATAATTTACCTGTTAGCTGGCAGAAGATAGTAATAATAGTTCTTTCTATTCACTTCTCTTGTGACACCAGTACAGGAGTCTTTTAGAAGGGACAAAGGGAAGATAGAAATTCTATTGAAATCAGCGTTCTTACAGCAAATAGTTTCTTTGTTTCTTCTGATCCAGGCAGAGCCTGTTATTCGTATGGAGACTAAGAAAAACAGCATCCAGACAAACACCATCTTGGTTTGATTTACCTCATAAAACTGCTTTCTGATCTGCTCTAGTGTCCTGGTAGAAAGCTATACGTGCAGTATCTTTAACACTAAGATCCATGTATTGCTAAATAATGCTTTCTGTCACTGCAGGCTACAAACATGTACCTTGAATAATGGCAAGCAGGATGACAATCACAAAGAAGAAGAAAGTGATGTCAAAGATAATCCGATAGATTTCATATTCATCTCCTGCTGGATCCTCTATTTCATCACCAATGCCTCCACCTGCACGTACTCCAACATACATGTGAAACATGTAGCACTACAATACAAACAAACAAAAGGATACAAAGTTTTCTGCATCAGCAATTAAAAATATCAATTGCAGCAAATCCAGTAATTAGCAGAACTATTCTATGTTTTAGTAACTAGGCAACGTCAAGTAACATCTCTCTTTTAGGTTATGTACACTTTAGAGAGAACAGAAATTCTGCTGTGAAGCTGTAACTGCAGCATTTCACAGTCTGTATTTATGTCTCAATTCAAAAAGATTTTACATTTGATTACCCTAAGCACAGCAGCACATCATGATTGAGGTATAAAAGTTTCAGCATGTGGTAATGTGCAAGTAGGAATTACCATCACAACCAAATCCACCCCGTTTTCCACTCACACTCCCCCTAGCTCAAGATTGAATCACTTGACCCATTTTTGGTATTTCAAACAAAAATAATTAAAAAAAAAAAAAAGTAATAATAAAAAAAAGAAAACAAAATAACAACTATAAAATCACCATCCAGTAGAAAACAAAAACCATCAAACAACTTCTGAGGACATCTGTGCAGAGCACAGGCTAATGATGGAAAGGGTCTGAGACTAGTGCTGTGAGGGGTCTGCAGCACAAGACTTATGGAGGAGTGCCTGAGGGAACCGGGATTGTTTAGTCTGGAGCAGGTGCAGGGGAGACCTTATTTTGCTCTCTAGAACTACATGAAAGGAGGCTGAGATGAGGTGGGGGTCTGCCACTTCTCCTGTGTAACTAGCAATAGGACTAGAGGGAATGGTTTCAAGTTGCACTGGGAGAGGTTCAGGTTGGATATTAGGAAAAATTTCTTCTCTGACAGAGTAGTCAGGCACTGGAATGGGATGACCAGGGACACAGTGGAGTCTTCATTCCTGGAGGTGTTCAAGGAATGTTTAGATGCTATACTAGAAACATGGTTTAGTGGAAAATAATGGTAGGTGGATTGTTGGACTGAATATCTAGGAGGTGTTTTCCAGCCTTGGTGCTTCTATGAAATTCCCTGGAAGTGGTTCATGTTGCATAACATACTAAAATAGATTTGATTTTGTTCTAGGTTACTTTTAGACTGATCTTAAAGGTAACACATCTTAGATATCTGTAGGACTTAAGCTCTAATTACTATCCAAAACCTGGCACCAAATCAGCAACTAAAAAGTAATTTTCCATAACAGAATAGCAAAATGAATTTTTTTCATGACCACCCCTGGCAAAGTAATGGATTTTAAAACTTAAACAGCTATTTCAGAACTTAAATTACTCATGAAATTCCTTACCTATAACTGACCATCATCCTGAGTGACCTATAGAACCTACAGATTCAGCCCTTTAACTGACTGAGCTCATGGTTATAAGTTGGTTTTTATTTTTGCAGAAACTATGAGAAATAATGCTATAATATTTATTTTATCCATTTAAGAAAGTATTTGTTTAACATGCACAGGGTATTTCCAGTTGTACAAGGGAAGTTCATGAATTTGTTTCTTTACCTCCCATTAGTCTTTCTCCTGATGGCTAATTATACTGTTCTATGAAGAATAATTACAGAAAGGAGGACAAAAATATAATTGTTAAAAAAAAAAAAAAAGTAGATAGCAAACTAAGACTTACTGTTAGCATATCATCACATTTCATGTCTGGCATATCACCATCTTCACTTTTGTTGTAGAATTTTCGGAAAAAATTGAATGCCACTACTGTGTACAAGTATACCACTACTGCCAATAATCCCACTGTTAAGACAAGCTGGAAAAAAAAAAAACAACACAGTTATAGTTGCCTTTTTACAAGGTCTTCTGAACAGACCAATGAAAATAGATGACAGTTAATACCTGTTTGCCATTGTGGGTCACTGATGACAGTATAGTTCGTAATGTCTTGAATCCCATTGCAATGTCAAGGAGGTGAGCAGCAAAGAAAAAATTGTTGTAATGGCCAAGGACTGACATGGTCATATACCAAGCTAGGTAAAGGAAAGACTAACACACACAAAAAACAAAACAAACAAACAAAAAACTGCATTACAAATAAAATTAATGACTTTTATGTCTAACTTAGTACACAATACTTCCAATTAAACAGAATATTGTGACTTTTTTCTCACACAATCTTTGAGAAATTTCTCTTTATTCAAAAACATTAAATCTGCAAATACAGAGTCCACAAGAAATGGTCAAAATTTAGAAATTCTGTATTTCAATTTTTAAAAACTCATTTTGAAATTGTTAAACTACTGTTTGTTCAAAACAAGTTTTCTGATTGAGATGATTTTCTTGTTCACAAATTTCTTGATGTTTACATATTAATATTCATACAATAAAGAGTTCAGCGACAAAAGAAAGGAAAAAGTAATTCTAAAAATAATTCAAGCTACTAAAACTGTTATTTATGTGTTTAATACAATGTATATAGTTTACTATTCCTAAAAATATTAATTTCACTTCTTTCTCTATCATTCAAATTGCATTGGACTTAAGGACAAGAACATATTAACATGAGAAATTTCAGATGTTCAGTTAGAGGAAACATAACTGTGAACAAACTTAAACTGTCATGCATTCTGTGGACATGGTGAGTTTCTATCTGTCCTTGTTTCAAAATGATTTGTTCCCCCAGCAATTTTTGCACCAGAAAAATCAGCTAAGACAGGTGAACCGTAATCATAAGACTGTTTGCATTCATAAGATGAGCAGTATTTTAAACTGCAAAGTATTTAAGTGGCCCTGTTCATCGTTCCATTTTTTTAAGACTTATATTTCAATTAAGTAAAATCATTAGCCTCATTCTGTATACTATTCTAACAACAGTTTCAGTGATATAAATTACAGTTATTCCACAAACATTAACCATACTGATTCAACTGTGTTCCAGAAATATTCAAGTGCCTACAGATGTAAAGTCTACGAACAACACGGAAAATTTTAATTAGAATGTATATGGATATTCTCCCAATTTTGCAGCAAAATACTTGCTTATTTCTCCTGAATAAATATATATAACAGAAGGGGAGAGGTGGGAAGGAACAAACAGATTCCTGATAGTCATGTAACATGTCCTTTTAAACATCCAAGATCTTTATGCAGTAAATTAAATATAATTCAGAGTATCCTATATGCTGTTTGAAGCCCTTCAAGTTAAGATGAGTATATTTTTAAGAAGGTATAAATGTTTGCATATATAAATACTGATAAACTTACATTATCAGTGAAAACAACTCCTAACTTCCACATCTGATACTTAACATCAATGGAGTTTAGCCTGTAAAAATAAATAAATCACATTTTATATAAGAACAAAATTAAAAGTTACACAACACAATCTACATGAAGCTTATTGCCTCAGAAACATAAGACATTACAGCTGATTCATTTATCTCAAACTGAAATACATCAGAACTTTTTCCTAGTTCACTTTTACTCTGAAATGGACCTACCTGAAATAAAAGCAGAAAAATAAATTACTACACTCTATTTTGGAGTCATCAGATGTGGAGCTGATCAATGTCTACAATGCAAAGCCATCCTGTCATAAGGGAACTCATCTGTTAACACTGAACCCAATTGAGCTTGAGGACTGCTTCTACTGATGCTACACTCTTCGTTGTGCAGCAAACATTTAAATACTGAATCCAGAGGATGCTTGAGTTTGGGTAGCTTCACAAGTATGCAGTTTTTGAGGTGGTATAAAGTAGATAAATGTAGATTTCTGAAGAATGTGATTTTCTGCAAACCCCTGTCACAGTTGTTTATTTTCCCCACAGCCCATTCATCTGATATAAGTATGCAACGATTTCTCCAAGAAGAGTGTTGAAATGTGCACAAAATTATAATTTATTTTTGTTGCTGTTAATATATATGAAATAAAGCAGACACTGGAAGTATAACAAAAAGGTATGACTCTAAAATAAGCATATCATCAGTCTTCTCCCACTGCTTCATTTTGGTCTCATTTTTTCCAAGAATATCAACAAAAATATTATTTTAATTTTCTCCCTAAATAAGCGCATGAGCACACAGTGAAGATTAAGCAGTTTGATTGCCTTTTTCTATCAGTAATAACAAAAAAAAATTAAAAAAGAAAAAAAAAAAGACTATTTTCTAAATCCAAGCATGGATTCTACTATTCATCAGTAAAAGAGCAGGAAAGAAAGTTTTCTGAAAAGTAATTCTGCCACTTTATTAAACTTTATATAGTATTGCAATGCCACAGAGCCTAGGGATCTTAGCACTACATTTTTTTCTTGGTTTTACTCTTACAGTTTCAATTATCAGTTTCATCTTTACAAAAACAGCCCTTGCCACAGTGCAGTTCTCATCTGCTAGCAGCCCTGTCACCTATTTCATATGTTTCTTATAAATATACTGGGAAGTGCTACCATTATAGAAAATTATGCATATTCCCTTACAGAAGAATCTCTACAGAATTAAATGTGCTCTGTAAAAGTTGAGAATCTCTCTCTATTCTGTAAGAATGAAAATGAATACTACTATTCTGACTACTTCAATGTCTAGGAGATTTTTCTGATGCCTAGCAAGTACAAACAAGTATGTAGTTTAGGGAAAACTAATTATGAAAGGATGTGAAAACTAATTATCCAACTTCCAATGTTTTACTAGTCACTATCAATATCACTTAAATATATTCTACCATTTCCTTGAAACCAACACGTACAGTGCCTATTTTGTCATTTTATTCTGGTTGACCTGAGAAAATCACAAATATGAGTTTTCCAGCCCAGTTATATCAACAATATTAGAACAGAATGTAATGTTTTCAAGTAGCAGTGCACTAAACTGAATCATCATACATAAGAAAAGAGGATTCTTTTTTTTTGTAAGTTCTCTATAATGAGTTAATTCACCATGTGATTCAATTTATGAATTTTTTTTTTTTATATAGCTGTTTTCTGATATAAAGAGAAGTCATACAGTAAGAAAATTCAAACCTAAATTACAAATTTTGCATTCACAGTTTTAACCACCAACAAAAAAAACTGCAAAAAAAAAACCAAACCCTGAAACAAGACCAAAATAAATAAACAAAATAATAACAACAACAACAACAACAACAACAGCAATAATAATAATAAATCAAAGCCAAATGAAGAAAATGCTTACACAGCAGATAAGGAGCTATCCTTCTTTGGTTTCTTCTTTTCTCTAGCATCACTAAAGTCAAGAGCAGCTTTGTCCATTCCTAATAGCTCACTGATTCTGTCACGGCCGTAGAACTCACCATATTTATCCATGACCTAAAATTAGGAGGAAAATTCAAGAGAAGCAGTAAATAAACAAAACATACTTTTCAAATTACTGTATCTGAAGGCATTTGTCACTGTGCAGAACAGTTATTCAGCCAAAGATTATGTCAAAGGCCAATCTCCACAAGCCAGAGGAGCACAGGGAACAAAAAGGGCCAGTAGGGTATCTATTGTTTGATGGTCAGTTATGTTGTTATGCTATGCCCTACGTCTAATCATCTCAATCTATTTTATCTCCTTATAAAATTGCTAACTCTTTAGTGATTGGGGAACTCTCTATACTGTGTGTTTGTATGTGCATGTAGAGATGTGAGTGCAGCAATTAGGTTCACAGAGACAAAACTATTTATGTATGCTGTAATACAAGTATATACATCTCTATAGAATTCCATGAATGTATTTGAAATTTCTGGTTTACATACAAGTATGTAAAAAAACTTGCATTACAGCTTTCCTTTAATTTCACATATGTTTCTGAAAATAAGCCTTACCTTTCTTTTCACAAATTTGTCCCAGTAGTTGTTTGGAAAAGATCTGAAAAACACAGATGAAGAAAGAGCTATTATGGTTTTACAATTTTTGTCATCGGTATTCCACATCATAACATCACAAATGGGAGTTTGTGATGTTCATGCTCCATCATCAATAGTTCCAGATATACCTGTCTCAGAGGAAAACTACATACCTCAGAAGATACTGTGTCTCTGTTCTGTTACTGTTTTCCGTTCATATGTCACGAGATATCTCTCTTCCCTTTTGGCTCATCCCAGCAGTGCGTGCTCCCTAGCCATCTTGCCTTCAGCATTAGAGTAAAGCCTTCAGTTTTTAGACACTCTCTCATTTCATTTTATTTATTAGCTTCAATTCCAATTATATTGTATTACATTGTGTTATTTCGCATTCCAATATCTTATTTAGTAAATTAGCTTTCCTCCTCAGATCGTTACTGCTGTTTTGTTTTCAGGTCCATCTCCCTGCCCTTTTCCCTTCTCCCAGGGCATGGATCTGTAGGTCCCCCCATCCCATTCATCATGGAACTAGGTCAAATCAGCCCATAAACACTGACATTTTAGGTGGTTGTGAAGAGATAGAATACTTACTAAGATATAGGAATTATATACTGATTTGTTTCTAAGAGACTCTGTTTCTATCACCATCTGGCAGTTCAGGTAGATACTGGAATGGAAGTTACTAAATGGCATTGAGTCTATCACACTACAATGTCTGCAAGAGCTCAACTGAGCTAATGGCAACCAGATAAAGTTTGAAAGCATTTGAGTCACAATTCAAACAGGCAAGGAGTTAGACTTTTAAATACTTTCCCTAAGGAGAGCATTCAACAGTACCCAAAAGTACCCAAGCCATAGCTCACTTGAACTGACAGCAACAATCATCACCGTGCTTGTCATAAGAAATTATTTGTGTTTTTGTTTTTGTTTTTTTTTCTCTTTAGTATGTAGGCTGCTCCAAAAGTAATGCTCCTAGAAAGGCTTCACAAGGGAATAAGAGGGTGACAATTATCACCCTTGTGCTGGTCACCCCTCTTTTGTTGCAGCTAAACAATAACAATAAATAATAATTCCTTACAAAACTATAAAGATAGAATAAACAAAAACTCACTGTGTGTTGATTACAAGTCTATCCCATTGCCCTTTAATATCATCTTCTGAGGGCTGTTCAGTGATATACAGTCCATCAAATTCCAATTTCCTTGCTACTTCCTTTTCTCTCTTAAAAATTACCAGTGGGACCTGCAGTTGATAAAACATCAGAAATTAGTTAAAAATATACTGAAATATCTGAAAACTCAGAGGAAAGTCTGCTTATTTAGAAAAATTAAAAAATAAAGCATGTATAAAATAATCGTTCAACAAATTAAAATAATTGACAACTGCTCAAAACACTCTGAAGTTATAGATGCACATGGACCAGTTCAGAATCACAGAATTAAGAGTATATTGCACAGTTGTAATGAAACAGCCAAAAAAGTCTGAATGTCCTTCAAATAAACATAGTTGCACAGTTCCATGGAACTATTAGAACTAGTCCTAAAAAAGAGCTAAAATAAATATAAAAAAAACCCTAAAATTCTTAGAAATTCTAGCTCTAAAATATTCATTTGGGATCACACTTTTGGATTGCATTTTGGCACCTAGGGGTGTCAGACATTGCCTTTCATTTGTTAAAGAAATATTGAAGTTTCACAGCATGGAGAACAGATTGTGTGCAGTTAAAAGTAAAATCCATAAACACTGTTCACATTCTGTGCATTTGATTTGTTATCTGTGCTCCTTTGCCAGCAAAGACACCTGAACAGCAAGAAGCAAGCTTTTCTTACAACTTGTTTTCATATTCTGGATCAAACAAGCATTCTGAGAAGAGAGAGGTAACTAGAGGCCCCATTATAGTGTTTTTTTACATAAAAGCCTGTTACCAATGGAAATGCATGCTTTGCTGTGTTAACATGTACAGTGAATTGCTTCATTAAGTTTTTCTTTTGAAAATAAATTCTGCTGTAAATACTTTGCAGGTCCTCAAAATGCATCCACATTGCAATGGTGTCTGAATGACTAGTCAAGACTTGTCATGGGTATACTGAAAAAATAATAATGAAAATTAGACTAAATTAAGATGGTTATTGTATTACATACAGTAACAGTACTGATCCTATTTACATATAACTGAGAAAAATGTAGTCAATTTCATGTGGAACACTTTCCAGAAGCAAACATACACAGAACTGCAGTTACAAATATTTTTAATACTGAAATCAATGCATCTCCAAAGACTGAGACTGAAACCACATTTTGGTCATTTCCTCACTTTCAGATTTGGAATGAATGCATTGTCATTATTTATTACAAAGAATATCTATCACTCCTAATCAGATAATAAGTGTAGTTGTAAAGAATGTTTTGGGAAAGTATATTAAGAGTTCAAGAGTACAAAAAGCTGTGAAGTAGAAGAGATCATCTCCATAGTAAGAAATCTGAGCTTCCATTCTTCATGCCAACTAGAAAAACTGGAAAATGTCTTTAGAATTTACTGATCTGCAGAGAAACTCAATTTATAGAGGAAAAACAAACAATTAATGTAACAGCATGATGTACATTTCTGTCATAGAAAAATTATTATTATTATTATTATTATTATTATTATTATTATACATTAAATGAAGAAAAGACTTATATCAAGGGCCACATAAAATCTTAATTGTAAATTATACTTGTAAAGACAAATAAGCAGTCATATTGGGTCAGAATAAAGGTCCAAGTAATGTAATACCTTGCATTTTGACCTACAGTGCTTGCTTGGGCAAGAGTATAAAAATGGGGAAATTTTCATCCCAGATATATTCATTCTGGCTCCAGAGATGCATGGCATTTGATCTTCCCAAAACAGAAGCAACAGTTTTTTTTTTGTAAGGCATCATCTTTAATTCTTACCAACCTAACAGAGATCTTCTGTAAGGCACTCCTTTAGAAAAGGCTTAAGTTCCTTCCCAAACACAATTATCAGAGCTTGTATGAAAAAGGCGTTGTCGCAACACACAGCGGTTGTACTCAAAAGTACTGTATACTTCACAAATGACCCAGCTGACTGACCAGTAACACAGACACTCCATGTGACTGTTCACTGTTTGACAGTCACAAAAAAGTTCCTGATATGTTGCTGCTATAATTGTCTGCCTGACACAGTAAATGTGGAAATACTGATTCTACAATCCAACCCCAGACCAGCAAATCAGGCTCTCACTTGGAACCTTTTGAATTCACAATTCACCTAACTCAGTTTTTGTTGCAGATTACATTAGCAGAATAGTATTTATATGATTTCTCAACTTGTTTAAGAAAAGTTGCTACAACTTTGTTCCAATTTATGCCACTCAGTGGACATAAAGTTGGCAGCTAGAAAAAAAAAAGCAGTGTTGAGTATTTCTTACTTTCAAACAGTAATACCCAATGATGCAGAAGAAGGAGATGACTGTGTGTAGAACAGCCAAAATCCGCAGTGTGGGCTCCATGTAGCCACTGCTTTCTTCCAGGACATAATGCACTGCAATGACCCTCTGGCTGTCACTCTCCAAGCTGTCCATCTTCATATTCTCTCCAGTAGACACTACAGGAACTTCCTTTTCTTCTGTCACAGCAGAGGTGGAGACCTGTTTAAATCACTTATATCTTAATATTACAGATGTATTCCTCTGACAGATGTTTTAAACTACTACAAACTAAACAGTAAAACTGAAAATGATCTCATCAAAAGCAACAGAATTGTGAGGAAATTTTTTTCTTCTTCTTCTCAGAAAATTGCCCACAGGAAATATTTCACACTGACCACTTCATCTTGTCACACTAAACTATGAGAGTGTTGATTTTCTTTTACTCTCTTCCCATTGCAAGTGTGAACCATGCTGAATTTCCCACCTTGAATTCAAGAAATGGTACAGCCGTACTGAAAGAAACCCCATGAACTCCTGACCTTGCTGCATACAATCTTTATGAGTAGGGTTCTTTCAATAGAACATAATTGAATCATTCAATCTAGAAAATCTTGAGTTGTATTAATTTTAATTTTGCTTGACAAAGATGTTAGGTTGGCAGTTTTTTTGTTTTGTTTTGTTTATTTTTACAATAGAACACAGTCTACAAAACCTGAACGTTTTTCAGAATGCAACTTCAAAAGCAACAGTGTGATAACCATACCTTATAGAAAAGCAGGATGAAGTTGATGGCAAAGGCAACAAACAATGCCAGCATCCTCATGTTATAGAAGTTTCGAGCAAAATAGTTCTGAAAACACAAATAAAACATAAATACACTGCCTAATAACAATACCACAATCCTGAAATTCCTTGTT
The DNA here is from genome assembly GCA_023055505.1 of Callipepla californica brunnescens. Lineage (NCBI taxonomy): Eukaryota > Metazoa > Chordata > Aves > Galliformes > Odontophoridae > Callipepla > Callipepla californica. The sequence continues at coordinate 33,035,668 of JALIRH010000003.1, read as the reverse complement.
AAGCATTATTTTAGGGAAATTAAGCTACACAACCAATAAATTATGAGAAGTGTGATTAATGTTTAGTCCCAATATGAAAAAGAAGTTATTTTTTCACACTGCTTCAGAATTTCCCATGATTTCAGTCAGTCAGACCATACGATATGTAAGATATCAGCCATGCTAGTTTTCTGTAGTGCTTTTAAATGGCAGAAGACTGGAAAACTATGCAATAAATAAACATTTCACGTTTTCCTATCCTTTCAAATTTTAAGAACAAAATAAATGAAAGTTGAAGTACAGGAATCTTGAGAAAATTTTTTTTCCAGTGAGGAAATTCTTGCTATGTTCTAAGGTGGACTGATTATTTAAATTTCAAAACAATATCTAAATTTACAGCCATTTCATCTTGTCAATTGGGCCACTTCATTTTAAAGAAGTTTCACAACATATGTCTTCCTTAGAAGTCACCTTCAAAGAAATTCAATACCTATAGTCTTTCTATAACTTTCCAATTATCTATAAAGTAACAATTAAAAAAAAAATTAACTAACACTATAAAAAGGTAAAATTTTCAAGATTGAAAATTGTGCTATCAGAAAACGAGAAAAAAATGAAGAAAGTTTACTCCCAGTTTTGCAAATGTACTTCCTTCTCCCACTTAACTTGTTCCCCTTATCTTTCACCATATAATTATCAACATATCACTAAGAAGACTGCATATTAGCAAGCATATTTAAAAGAAGGCAGACATTATGTTGTTTTTATCTTTGAGAGGTTAACTTTACTAGTTGTTACATTCTTTGGTCATAGGTCATTGTATACTCCCAGTGATTATTCCATTTGCTTTTTACACCTGGGAAATTGCTGTTTTATTATGATTTTGGCTGGAATCATAGAGGCTCATAAGATGCTATATTTGGAATTTTTAATGAAAATAGTGGTGACAAAATAGCGATGTTTTTAGTTGTTGACGAGCAGTGCTTTCCCAGAGCCAAGGACTGTTCTATTTCTTGTGCTGACATGCCAGCATGGAGCTGGGAGTGCACAAGGAGCTAAGGGGAGACAAAGCCAGGACAGCTGACCAAAACTGGGATAAGTGATATCTAATATACCACCATAAACTCAGAAATAAATGTTAGGGGAAAGAGGGAGGCAGCAAGGGACATTCAGAGTGATAGTGTTTGTCTTCCAAAAACACTGTTAAACATGATTTGCCCAGCTTTCCTGGGAGTGGATGAACACCTAGCTGCAGATCGAAGGTAGGAAAAGAATTACTTGCTTTGCTTGGATGTGCAGATTTTGCATTGCTAGTAAACTGTTTCTGTTTCAACCCCTGAGTTCTCACTATTTTGACTTTCCAACCCTCTCCCTGGCGTTTTCTGGGGAGAGTGAGTAAGCAGTGGCTTTTTTATTTTATTTGTTGTGTTTGCAGTTTTGCTCTGTTTTTCACTTAGCAATCCAAATTAACCTCTGCCTTTATATCTTATTTATGAATGACTGTGGATAGAAGAATGAATTAGACTTATCAGGTGTAGATTTGTCTTTTTCAATCTGGTACAATAATTTTGTGGTACCTATCTCTCCTAAAATGTAAGGACAGAGGGTAGAAAAAAACTTACAAGAAGCTTCTGTTGATATGCAATGATTTTCTTCCAGAAAGCTGATTCCTGAACTTCTGGTTCTCCATATCTGTGAGTATGAAGCTGTCTTAATTTCTGTTTTGCTTTGTCTTCCTTTGCTTTCTCTTCTTTTTCTCCATCCTCTCCTCTTAAGATACGATTGAAACCAAAATAACATTACAAGTTAATAAAATTAACATAAAAATAACTAAACTATACCCTATGAGAGGACACTGCATCCTTTTATTTGGCTCAAGTAGTCATGATTGATGCAGTGCATACAGGTTAGTCACAAGTATAGGTATCCATCTTCAGCATAAAGCACTGGCAATTGTGACAGTTAAATCTACAGATAGTTGATAATTTAACTTACTGGTTTGTCACCTTGAAGTTAGCAATTCTAACTGGTAGAAGCAGGTAACCAAGAACCTTCCAAACTTATTACCTGAAGCTCTGCTTCATAATTGTGCAGCTCATACCTGCACAGGCAATTGCCTGTCCAGCTGTCTCAGTGCTCCCATCCAACCTCATGCACTTGAACAATCTTATTCTCATGCAAACTGAAGAACACTGTTTGTTCTTGTATTTACAAACTAAGACTCATGTTTTAACTTGTGCATTTCTGTCCAGCTGAGGACAATGTAAGCATCCCCTCCAGGAGGAGAGAGGAATAAAAAAGCTTGACAGCATTACAATCTGTGATTATCACCATGATGCTAACAGAAAATCATAGCTAGCAGGCTGCCTTCTTGAAGCACAAGATCTTAGGAAATCAGAATTATTTTGGAAGCTAATGAGTCTTGACATCATGATAGATTAAAGAATCACAGAAGACCATTTGAGGCTATATCAGGGTGAGAGGCAACTTGCAAGTTACATTATTAATCTATCTACACACAGAATAACTAATGTCCTAAGCTGCTTCGTAGTAGGATATTCTCAGCAAACTTTCACTTGAAAGTTTGTCTTACACTAGGGGTGGCTTCAGGGCAGCTGACAGCATCAGGCGCTAGCACTCTTTACAAAGAATGCAGGTATCGCTGCAACTCACATAGCCAAGCAGTAAAATCAACAACAAACTTCAAAAGTCAGAAAGACTCGCCTTTACAAGGCTATATAGGCTGCATTAGGAATTTGCTGTACTGATTACAAAGAAGAATATTAATTTTTGGAAGAGTTTGTCATCCCAGGAGGGCAATATGGAGATAACTTGAGAGTAAGAGACGCACTTGGAATTCTGAAAGTGATATAACAGCAACAGGAACCATAAACTTACCAAGAACCATAAAAAAAAAAAAGGGGGGGGGGGGGGGGGATGGAGTGCCATGTTTTTACTGCTTAAAACCAAGACTTCTTTATTCTCAGTAATCTCATTAACATTAGATTTTACCATGTCTTAAAAAACCTCAAATTATTATTTATCAAATGCTAATGATCCCCATGCAAATGTGCAAAAAAATTCAGTAATTCATTAAAACCATAATGGAATAATAAGCTTTATGCAAAATCCAAATAGCTCAAAGTATGCAATAGTAAATGGGATGAGCAAAACAGATTCAGTCTCTCTACCACTGACAGATAATCACTTTGGACAGAAATGCTCCTGCAAATTTTCCAAGAAATTTTCTTCTCATTTTCATACTTGCCAAGAAAACCTTAAACGAACAGATAAAATTAAGCCAAATTAAAACAGACCTGTAAAAAATGATTTATCAGACTCAATAAATTTTTTAAAAGTATTCTCATTTCATTGAAACTAACATTTATAAAAACTTTGAATGAAGTTATTTATATGGACTTCACTTGCAAATGAGTCTTGATGATGAAGATTAAAAAAAACCAAACCAACTGTGGAATGTGATTGGAAACAAAATTATAGGCAAAGATGTATAAATCAAGTAGATTTTTCAGTGATACAAATTTGTAAGACCATTGGTTAGAGTTATACATACTCTGCTTTTTCAGGTTCAGATTTTGTTTCTTCCTTCTCTTCCTTTTCATCTTCTTTCACCTGCTCCTAGAGATAGATTTTTTTTTTAAGTTTCTGTTGAACACTGTTATATAGAATAGAGTTATTTAAAAAAATATATATAGTCCGCAAAATACTAACTTTAAAGAGGTTTTTTTTTTTAAACAGTTGAGGCTCTGAGTAAAAAAAAATAATCCTTCGCTTTAGCCCTGAATTATATACAAAACAAATTACCAGGTATTTAAAGAAGGCTGTAAGCATTAGTTTATGATGTCACAGAAGGTAAACTTTAGTGATTACATGTGATTCCCTAGAAAGTGCAACAAAAGCCACACAAAAATAGATGCAAGTTTTGTTTCAAGACTATATTTCACATACAAAAAAGAGAAGCATACAGCACAAATAAAAGGCATAGTTACCTGGACTTTTTCCTGTGTCTCAGGCATTGGTGCTACAGAAGGAGTGCTCAGTAAATCACTCAAACCAGCATTTGGGTTGTGAGGGATCAGTTTATACTGTCCACCTTCTCGTTTCAAATCCAAACCAAATATATCTGAGAGTAGATCACTCTCCTCTGATAAAGTTCTCAAATCAGTCAAGTCTTCTGTAGGCAATGCAGTTTCTGCTGGCTTCCTCTCCCCCTCTTCTCCTTCCCCACGCACTTCATCTTGAGTAGGATCTGGCATATTAGCTAATAGCTCAGCCACCTTGATTTTCTTTGCTCCTTCTACTAAACTTCCTCCAAGCAGCAAACTGCATACAATACGAAAGAAGCCCCGGAAGACACTACAGGCAAAATGTAATAAACCCATTAAAATGCTCCAGTAGGAAAAAAATAAAGCCATAACCATGTCCTTCATGGTCATTTTCTTTACTTTTTTCATCTGTTTCTTTAGGCTCTTCATGCTGAGCATTTTCATAAGAGTCATTATATTATACTTGAGTGCTAATAATGCTGACTTCATAGTTACAAGTGAGAAGAAACCCATTCCAGGATCCTGTTCATCAGGCTTATCTTTCTCACTATCCTCTTTATTTGCTGATCTTTCATTCAGATCTGACTCAGAGATTTGGGCAGCCAGTTGCATTTCAAAGATGGTATCTTCACAGAAATTAACAAAAAGCTCCATCTTTTCTTTCTCCCCACCTTCATTTACAACATCAAATATAAACTGTCTCTTTGACTCTTTTACCTGAGGTTTTTCCCACTGAGTCCGACTTGACTCACTTATTTCAAAATACACTCGTTCAATGCGCTTTGCACTGCCCATGATTTCTATACGTCCAAGGAAAGGCTGAAAGTAGTTCAGCACACTTTCTGACAGTTCAAGAAAAGTTTGCAAGCGAGTATCGTGGGGCATGTGCTCGGAGAGGTTGGTCAGGAGAACAGCAACATTGAAACCAATGTCTTTGGCAGGCTCGTGGAATCGTTTCACAAACTCCTCATAGTCCAGAGTCTCATTCTCATCTGTTTCAGCACAAGATAGCAGAAATTCAGTCTCGGACTGGGTGTAATGCTTATGGCTTTCCATTGCCTTGTGGAAATCTCTTTTTGAAATAATTCCTTTGCCATCAGGATCGTACTCTTTGAACGCATCAGAGGAAGTCAAATCCTTCAGTTTCAAGAACATATCAAAAAACTTCAGAATCATCTCCACATTGTTGGATGATTCCACAAGCATATCAACCATTTGCTTGCCAATAGTTCCATTCACAACATTACCTAGACACGATAACATGAAGTTAGAGATATTGATAGCAGCAAATATTTCAGCAAAGAGAAAGATTGATAAACCACTGGCTAACACACTCTTAGGAAGAAACCAGCTGTAAAATCAGAAATCTTTTATTAATACTGCTACCCTAAGGATTGGGAGAAAATGTAAGTGATTGAGTATTTGCCATCAGAGAAAGAAAGAACAAACAAGTCATAGAGAGGCACATTTGTTACATTTAATAAATTACTAAACATGGGCAGCTTTTCAGTACTAACACTACAAATTCTACTATAGTGCCAGACAGAACAATAGCCTTATTAGTGAGGATGACTAGTTCAATGTGACACTCATGGAATGCTGTCTACATATAAGAATATATTTTGCTTCTCAGTTGATCTCATGTGAGCAAACAGTAGTAACCCATATTACACTGTAATTTAGGCTGTATTTGCTGCTCTCCTAGTTCTTTCAAGACAATAAACATACACGAAAAAAAGAAAAAAGAGAAACAATCTTTCAATTGTCTGTTGTTTGTGTATTTCTAAACAAATACTATTGATAGTCTACTGTTAGTCTGCTAATATGAAGCCAGACAGGAACTACATAAATATATATCTTCACAACAATCACATTCTCAGTGGAATGACAATTTTTAGTTACTAGTTTTAAAGGACTCTAAACTTAGTCACTAAGAGAATTGAAGCCAATCATTTATGGCTAAGGTTCCTATAAAAATAACTGCAACATATTAAAGCAGTTAACAATATGATAATTTGTTCAATTCATAGAATTTAGAATTTCAACTTAAACAGTAGAACTTCTCACTTAAAGCCAAAAGATAAGCCAAGTTCAGAGAAACAAAGTATAACTTCTGCTACAGCTGAATTTTACACAATGACATGCAGAAGTAATATAAATTATATCAACTACACTATAGAAATCTCTCATATAATTCAAGACCTAATGTCTCCTCTCACAACTGTCGCATGAAAATTAAAATTATAAAGGAAAATGAAGCATTGTTTCTTGCACAAAGAAAATCACAAAAGTAAAAATGTTGCTATAATAACTGTGAAAGAAAACAAAATAAACTGAATTTTACCTACCTTCCAGCATAGACAACAACATGACAACCATATCCTTCTGAAGATCCATTAATTCTTTCAGTAATTCAATTTGACTGGAATCCTAAATAATGAACACAATACATATAAATAAGACATCTATTGACTTCCTTGACATTCATCTATGTTCATGCAGATAACACGCTGTAAAAATAAGACTTAAAAATTAAGAGGTCTTTATTATTAAAAGGGATAATAAAGCAATAAGTGGATACATCAAGCCCATAGGCAATGCTTCTGTAATAATTAATGACATCTGATATAGCACTGCTATTGATGTAATTAAGTGGAAATAGGATAGGATTCTTCTCATCTGACTTTAGTTCTCTACAGAGCTGTTTGTGCTAGTCTCCCATACACTCTGTAGTTCATGAAAAGAATACTGGATCCAAAACTATCTACTCATTCTAAAGATTAATTGCATTTTTTTTCTACTGAGAATAGAAAAGGCTTAGATGTCTGCTTTGAACCAGGCACCTAAACGGGGAAGATAGGTCCTGGATAAAAGCCTTGTGCAAAATTGCAGAAAACAAGGAGGCAGAATTTTGATAGGAAACACTGCAGCTTGTTGGGTTTTTTGTTTGTTTGTTTGTTTGTTTCCTGATTTCAGATGATATACTTCATTTTCAGCTTCATTTATTTTGCTTTGAAACTGTGGTCAGTAACCCTTTTAGAGGCCTGCTACTCACATCCACTGTAATTCCATAGCTTATGCTCCAAAATGTTTTCATTATTATTTCCTCTGTTTTCATTAATTTTCCTCTTACCTCCACCATCAACTGCTGTTATTAATTACTCAAACACAGGAACAAAACAGTTCATCTTTACTAAAAAGTGATTAACTTAAAAAGGAAAACCAAAAAGATACCTGAGACAACTTCATCTGCATGTGAGCAAATACATGAAGAAAGCCAACAACAGCATCCCATAGCCTGCTGTGTGCCAGACTCTGTTGATTCCCAGTACATGGTCCCTATTTTTAACAAGGCAATAAGGAGAAAAAAAAAAAAAAAAAAAAGCAGATTTTATCTACAAGAAACTCAATAAAAAATAAAATAAAAAAAAAAAAGCAAAGACAGAGGCATACTAGGGGGTCTATCCTTTTAAAAATGTATCGATAGAAGAAGTGTAAATAGAATTACCTATTTCATAACAACACCAACTATGAGCTACTGCTAATAGCCATTCGGACCCTTCTTTAGCCAAGTGCCAATTTACAGTTCAGAAGAACAAAAAGTACGGGTTAACTATTCCCAACTTTAAGCTACAAATGTTAGAGAAGTACAGATATTCAAGCTGATGCTTCACTACTTGTAAGTTAGAAATAACCTCATACAGTACTGATGTAAAATTGTTATAAGAGATTAGAGACTAAGATTCCTGATTTGTTGGTTTGGCTTTCTTTTCCAGCAAATTCTACGTGTAGAACATTGTTAAAAAAATATTATTCCAGAAATTCAAATTTCCAGAAAGCACGATTATAAGACCTTTTGAAACCTCAGAAAATTGTACATAAAAGATCTACTAGCTAACAATACCTCTTGTGATTTGCCATATATATATATATATACACACAATATAAAGATTTACACGTGCATATAAGTTGCTGCTACTCATATTTATTCAACCCAGAGCTATCATGCTTCTATATAATGTGTACAAGATTTTTTTTAATACATTTTTCAGATTATCATTGAGGCAAACATTTAATTTTTTTATTTGTTGCAAGAAACTCAAAGCTGCCTGAGACATAATTACTTAATTAAAAAATCCATCCCACTATCATAGAATTATAAAATGGCTTGAGCTGGAAGGGACCACAAGGATCAGCAAGTCCCATCTTCCACACCACAGTATCTGTACCTTGTAAACATCCAAAGAATTATTATTTACTAGTAAGCGTAAACTTGACTAAACTACTAAGGCCCCAAAAGAGTAGTGTCAGCAACACTAAACATCACTTCCTACTTGAATAAATGCTCTGAAATCATTTTGAAGTATAATTAAATCTATATTATATCTATTCTTTATTCTATCTATATTATTTCTACATCTGAAGTATTACCCATTTTCTTCCAACTCTATAAAATTACAATGAAATATTTTACCTGGATATACTCCGTGAGAGTATTGAAAACCTGTTTTGCAACCTGAATGGCTTTGGAAAAATTTCGTTGTCCTTGTTCATCAATAACATCCTTCCCAGAGTAATACCAATAGAAATCACTAATGGACTCCTAAAAACAGTTGTGAGAAGAACAAAGAGATTATATGATCTAAGTTTCTCAAATCAATTCTTCATAAAGATCAGAAAAATATTAGCTATGAGTATAGTTCTGAAAAGTAATTGGCTTATGTTTTTAAGTGATTCCTCACAGTAGGAGGATTCCTCACACTCCTCTTGAAGTATTACTTCAAGAATTTTCATCTCAAGGAAATTTATAGAAACAATGAAATAACCAAAAGAACAAGAACAAAAGCAACCAAATCCATAAACACACACACACACACACACACAAAATAAATAGAAAAAAAGGAGAAAGAAAAAAAGAGTGAGATCAGTTGGCATCTGGTATTAGAATTGTAACTGTTTGCATTTTGAACAGGAGGACACAGTACTACTCTGATGTTGCATGCTGTTCATTAAAGAATTTCACTTTATACTCTCTGCCTGATACTCATTCAATAGTGGGAACAAAAGTAGTTTTGTATGCAAGTTGCCTGTTTCTGTCTTCCCTAAAGGAAACCTCATAAAAGTTTCAACAAAGCAAGCAATGGAATAGAACCTCTGTATTACCACTACAACTTCTACAGAATGTGTGAAGATAAATGATCAGCAACACTGATAACAGCAGCAACTTAAAGAAAACTTATTTTCATAGATTGAAATTCTTAGTCACAATACATAAATAGTTTGAGAGAAAATGTAGCTACGTAAATAAATGAAACAATGCAGATTGAATATCACGTACAGTGATTTACCACTACTGGTAATAACGGTAAGCTTTCATATTTAAAGATCAAGGAGAAACTTCAAAGCAGAGGCTTGAAAGGTTTTTAAAGTAGCCTTCTGCTTTCCTCCCCCTCACCCCAACATACATCCATTAGGAAATGATGCACTATTCCTATGCTTTACTTTGTGCTATGCATACAGCAGACCAGTAGTCAGGTTTAATCAGCATATGGATGAAAAACAGCTGGCTGAAACCAGAGTCAGTCAACAATCGCACACATTGATCTGTGCACTTCCTTAGCACCTACCAACCTTCTGCCTACGCTGGTTGGTTAACAGATTCTATTTGCATATTTGCATACACAACAGTTGACAATAACTTTTTAATCTCACAGTGCAATTAAACAACATTAAAACAATTGAAACCGTTAAGAGAATTACAGCCTTTCCCCTGTTATGACTATACAATTTTTTGTTAAAAGTATTCCACATCATAATATCATGTAATGTACTGGAAGAGAGTTCTGTGGACTGTCAATATTTCAGGGTACCTGGTTCTCAGAAGAGAATAAGAACTACATATCCCAGAAGTCTTTCACTGTTCTGTTTCCCATTTAGAGGGAAACATAAAACCGTAATCACGATATGCCACTTGTTTTACTGCTTGCCTTTGTGGCATATGCTCTCTAGTGATCTCACCTCCAGCATTAGAGTAAGGTTTTCAGTTTTGAACACACTCTCTCTCTCATTTTATTTTATTTATTAGCCTCCATTCCAATTGTATTGTATTATATCATGTTAACTTCCATTACGATATCATATTTAGTAGATTAGTTTTTCTCTTTTAGCTCATTGCCTCTGTTTTGTGTTTAGGCCCACCTCCCTACATTTTCTCTGTTCCCCTCTCCCATGGCATGGGTCTGTGGGTCCCTCCAACCCATTACTCATGGAACTGGGCTGAAAAAGCCCATAAACCACTGACAGTTCCAAAATGGGCTACAATTAACAAAGTTATTACATGTATGTGCTCCTCTATTAAAATGCAATACCTTATCATAGAATCACAGAATGATTTGAATGTAAAGGAACCCTTAAAGGTCATGTAGTCCACTCCTCTGCAATGAACAGGGAAACCTACAGCTACATCAGATTGCCCAGAACCCCATCCAACCTGACTTTGTGGGTCTCCAGGGATAGGATATCCACCACCTCTCTGTGCAAGCTGTTCCAGTGCCTCAGCACTCTCATCTTAAAAAAAAATTCTTCCTTACATCCAACCTAAATCTCTCCTTGTTTAGTTTGAAACCACATCCCCTTGTCCTATCACAACAGACCCTGCTAAAGAGTCTGTCCCTTTCTTTCTTACAGACACCCTTTAGATATTGAGGTCTGCTTTCAGATTTCCCCAGAGTATTCTCTTCTCCATGCTAAAGTACCCCAGCTCTCTCAGCCCATCCTCATAGAGTATGTGTTCCATCCCCTGTATCATTTTTGTGGCCCTCCTATAGACATGCTCTAAGAGGTCTATGTCTCTCCTGTCCTGAGGACTCCACATCTGAACACAGTAAGCCAGGCGAGATCTCAACAGTGCACAGACTAGGAGGGAATGATCACCTCACTTTACTTCCTGACAATGCTTCTTTTGATGAAGCCCAGGCTTTCGGGGTTGCAAGAGAACATTGCTGGCTCATATTCAGCTTGCCATCAACCATTACCCCCATGTTCTTTTTGGTAGTCATGCTATATGGATGAAGTTTGATCTTGCTGTAAACAGAATATTTTGTTGCAAGAAACCAGTAACTACTGAAGGATATTCCAAAGTATTTAAGAAATTCAGAGTCTCCACATAGAACAGTTTACCTTATGTTCAAAATAAACAGTGTACTGGTAAAGGTTGCATAAATGCTAGTCATCTTTGTCATCTACTTAATTAGTACAGAAGTTAACCTACCTGAACTCTCAATAAGTAATCCACAGTAGAAATGATAATATTAACAGTTGTGTTGTTACCAGTCTGAGTTCTCAGGTAATTCTGAAAATCTAAAATTTCAAATAAATGTTTAGTTAAGTGCTAGAGACTTACAAATTATGTCTACTTAAATTCTGATTAAATACAATCTAGGAATGGATTTTTATTTTTCAACTAATTGTTTTTAAGAGTTTCAGCATTTTATTGCAGAGATTGTATAAATTCATCAGCAAAACATAAGCCAGGTCTTGTTCCATCTGTACAAGTTTAACTTGTACATATTTTAACATATTTATTACTAATAATACTAATACTAATACTTTAACATATTTATTACTAATTTTATCACATATTTATTATTAATTTTACATCCTTATTTTTCCACCAATACCAAGAGTACAACACCTAATATATATTTTGCTATTGGACAATGAAATCAAGCTATATAATTACACAATTCCTGACTGCAAGGTCATAAATATATACAATGGCTAATGCAAATACTTTTATTCCCTCTCAATAACTGGTTAGAAGTCATAAATCATGAATTTTCCTATATATCATCTACCTTTTCCAGTCAGGCCAAGATTGAAATCATTTTGGAAACCAATACCTTTTCAACAAAGTTTAAACAGATTAAACAGCCTAACAAATTGTCACATTTAAATATTTTTCTTTGGAGTCTGTCTAGCAGCTTTATTACATTTCAAAATATTTCATGAAGACTACCCAACTTACAGGAATGAAGAGTTTTTATCTTTAGTTATCTTTAAGTTAGTGCTACCTTGGCTTATCTGGAAGACTGCCCACAAACCTGAATTGTGTCCTTCACAAAGCAATTGAAGAAAGCGAAAGAGGTCACAGGTGAACTCATCATCTTGCATCACTTTTTCTCCTGCAGAAAGTCCAGATGAATGCACAGATTATGACAGGCTGACAACTAATACAGCATGCCTCTTGCAGAAAATCTCCATATTTAATATTAAGGAAGAAAGGGGGAGAAAATTTATAGCCTCCAATCTACCTGAAGCACATATGACTTGTGCTTGACAGATAGTTTGTTTCAAGAAATCTCATTTAAGAAAAAAAATTTATAAATATGGAAGCATGAGCATGGCAACATTTTAGAAATAATCCATGATTTACATTCTTGTTTGACTATTCTAGGCATGAATGCTGCATTACAAACAAAAGTTAGAACTGCATGAATTGGGTACCTGTTAACCACAAAACAAGGTGCCTAAAAAGAGAATTAATTTAATAATAATTAAAATAATTCCTAAAATAAATTATTAGATTTTAAAATATCTTAGAATAAGCTTGGAAATTTATAGCTATCTACATTCTTAAGAATCGTTTAGACAGGATTTAGTACCTGTTTCCTGCTAACGTAAAATGGACTTTGGGCTTTTGTTTCCCTGGACAAAATAAAGTAGTAAACTTACAATGAACTAGAATATATGCCAATGTGCTTCACTGACTTAGGTACTTAAATCAGTAGATTTGGTAGACAGATAACAATCTACAGTATAAAGCTTCAAACAATTTTTGTGATCCTTCATTTGACAACAGTACACTAGTAAGCCTTGTATTAAACTACTATTTCAATTATTTCAACACCTACAGTTAATATTTCACACTGAACTAATGAGAAACAAAGATTAATTAGTGAAAACAATCACAACTGTGAAAAATGCAGAAAAGCAGCCAGTAAAATGATAAGATAGTAATATTATTGATTAATAAAGGTTCCCCAGGAAATCCACATTTTAGGACTTTGGATATGAATTTGGTATGCATATGGAAATAAAAATGGAAACCACAAAACTTATTTTATTTGAGAATATGCACCATCTGAATATGTGGTGAAGTGTTATTTTTAGATAGCAAAACGGAAGGAAGTAAAAATGTAGGACAACTGCAAAGAAAATCAGTGATATACTACCGTCTGCAAAACCAAGCTCATACAGGGCCCAAATATGTGTTTTTTACATATCAAAACATCACTGAATCAAAGCCATTTGACGTGGATAAGACTACAATCAAATAACATTTTTCTGAACTACAGGGAAGTCTTGATTTAAAATGATTACATATCTGTCCATGGTGAATTTATCTTCTGGCTTTTAGAACACCTAATGGAATTTATAAATGTTATAAAATGAATCCCAATTTTAGTATTTCAAAGGTTTGGGACCGCATTTTATTCAGCTATACCATACAGAAGTCACAAAATTAATACAAGTTATTGGACAATTCAGCAAAACCAAATTGCAGGTATGTAATCTCTCACAAGATGAAAAAGTTAATCTTTTTGAAAATTATCTTCTTCTCTATTTTAAAGTAAATAATAAATAAAAAGTGCTGCTTTCAACAGCTTGGGCAGACTAAAATTGAAAATAAAACTAGTTATCCATTTCTACAGCTGGCTAAAGTTGGACTAAAATCAATGATGATATTGCCTGAAGTTTTATTTTTCAGATGTTATTGACTGCAAGAAACGCCCTCCTGGAAACTACAGAATTCAAGTGCAGAGTCATTTTTTGTATAAAATCTAAGAATACAACCTTTGGTGTTGAACACACAAATTCATGCCAGTTCACATAAACATTTATTTAGAAAATGTACTTACAAATATGCACACTGCATACAACATAGCTCAGGTTGTCCTGACACTGTACTCTTTAGCTTCTGCTGATATTACACGTATTCTGGCACATGCTTGTTTACACATGTTAAAATAGTTAAAATGCTGCCATTGCTCATGCTGTATGTAAATGGCATGACTACACACATGAAAAAATTTATGTGTGTAGTTTTGGCAAAAATGATATCCTGTGTTTGTGATGTATAGAAACAAAAGTATAAATATACAGGAAATGAAAATAAATTCAATTGAAAAATGAAATACGCCTGTTTCCTTGAAAGTGCATGTGTCCAAGTTTGATAATTCTCTCTCTACTTTGCAGTTGCTTGTTTGTTTATAATTAATATCCTTAGTGGAAAACATTTGATCTCTATTACTCAGAAACAATGAGACATTCATCTTCTAGGGACTAGGACTTCTCTTTGAAGGCAGTTAAGCAAGAGCAAAAAACTCTCATAGTAAATCTATAGTAAACTCTATACTCCCCTTATAATATTGGGTTGGATTCTATGTACTGTGTACCTCTGACACCTGAAGAATCTGACTGAAAAAAGAAAAGTACAAGTTTTCTCACCAAGAACCACTTCTCTGAACTCAAGCTATTTAAGTGTCCTTAAATACAAACACAAGTTCAAAAACAGTAATATAAAAGTGGAAAACACCACTGCAATATAGGCTATAGAAAATGACACTGAACGTAGAAAACCACATTAAGAGGGACTATGCCAGAGAATAACAAAAGCTTATTTACTGATTCATTAATTGCTGAAAATAGCCCATCTGAACTCCCTCATTATGTCTTTATTAGAAAGCATTTGCACCATTCCCAAACAGTTTAATAACACGTCCTTTACTATCAGATCAAATTCAGTGCTAGAATTATATTTTATTATAATAAGCCTTCTGCTAACATATGAAGAAACAAAATAATGCCATGATATAACATTAACAGTTTAAAATAAAAGGAGTTTTCCTTAAAATTTACTGAAAGCTTATTATTATTGTTCAACTGGGGAGAAATAAAACAATAAGAAAAAAATCTTCATATTCTAAACAGTAAATTTAAACATAAAAAATACATTATTCCTACATATACAGTACAGCTATCATTTGCAATGCAAGACAGAACATTTGGGGTGTCCAGTTAAATTTGACAGCATCCACCTAAAAGATAATAATGTAGACATTAATCTAGATGATACTTATGAGTTTTATCTGTTCAAAAATTGCCATTGTCAGTATGATTTCTTGAATAATTTAACCTGGAATAATTACTGCTGAATTATAAGTTTTATTTAAGTGTAGTTTGAATTTGTAAGCTTCATTTGCTATTATTTATTAACATAATAACCCTGTTGAGAAAAGATGTATATCTTACCAGTGTTAACTATGAATAAAGAAAATAAGCATTTTGCCCATCAGATAGTATTACGGTACTAAGCTAATACTTGCTGCTTAAAAGGTCCTTTCACTATATGAGTTCTGGACTCTTTTCTGAAGGAGTAAATCAACTTGCCTGGTTCAATAGGTGACACAATAGAGCGCGACCGTCAAATACAAAGCAAAATTAAATAAACACTCCTCTTGAAAATTTCTATTTTCATGTTATTGTTTTAAAAATGTCTCAGAAATTCAGTATCAGTTAAATGAAATTGAGTTTTATTATTATACTGACTTAAACAGATAAAAAGCTTAGTCTAAAAATGGACAAATATTTCAGAAGTTTGTAGTCCAATATACTAGCACTATACCCACGGAAGAGATTGTTTTCTGAGAGCAGTAGAAACAATAATGTCAATAATAATTGAATCACTGTGAAAGACTGATACATTATGTTTGCAAAGATATGCTAGCAATGCTCTCTAAGACAAAGCAAATGAAGAAAATGGGACAGGAAATGTTAGTGAGTAAAATTTCAGTTGCAAATTTCTCTATCAACTGTCATGTTGCTTGCCTGGGAGTTGATTCATTTCTCCACATAACTCAAACCATAAAGTCAGAATAATTATGTCTATTACAGAAAATTGCCTGATTTAGCTGTATCAAAAGTTCCTCAGATTATAAACTTAGAAAAATACTTTTCATTACAATACCTAAAATATTGGAAGGGTATTACTGTTTCAGGTTAAGGATGCTTTGTATAAATTCTAACTAAATTTCAGTGATCATAGAATGGTTTGAGTTGGAAGGGGTCTTCAAAGGCCATGTGGTTGAACTCCCCCATGCAGAGCAGGGACACCCATAGCTATCCCTACTGCTATTATTTTTTTCCTATCTGTACAGTAAGCTGGATATATTTAACACTTTTCATCAAAAACAGCAATTTAAACAAAACGCGCTCATAACTATCCAGAGAGCAGGAAATTTCAAACTATGAGTAAAGTGCACAGAAGTAGGTTCATCCTGATTTTGAACTACAGTTGGAAGAAAAATACTTTCATCTTAATATACATAATTTTATGAATTCTTAAAATAATCAAAATTATAAAATATCTTTCTAGAACACTGCCTAGCAAATATAAGATAAACTAAGAATAAACTTTCCACATGATATGAGACATAAAGCAAAGCACTTAAAAAACACTGCACTTTCAAGAATATTTTAACTCACAGTGAAATAACGAAGTATGAGCATTAAATGAAAAAAATGAAAAACTATCATGAGATAGTAAGCATTTATACATTGGTTTGGAATCCTCTTTTTTTTTTTTTTTTTTTTTTTTCAAAAAGGAAACAGAACAATCAAATCAAAACAGAATACGTACAGAAGAAACAACATTGAGTACATCACAATAACAAGAAAGAAACACATTTGCGAAAGAACCATTGATGTTTTTACCAGTGGGGGTTCCAGGGTTTGGAAAGGGAAGGTAGTACCAGTCAGAGGAATACCAGGACAAGGAGCTTAAAATGTGGACAGCACAAAGAAACAGTTGGAATAGAGCAATGAATCTCAAATCCATGTTGACTAAGTAAAGGGCTTTCTGCCTATTGCCAAAGTTGATGTGGGACCTGAAACAAGCTTTTATATAGCACTGCCCTTGATGAAAACATGACTGTACTCCCACAAGTGTAAACAAAGTCTTTCTTTGAATTTGGCAAGAATAATTACAGACTTACATGTTGTAAACTCAGTTATAGTTATTATTTAATATGCTTCTGCACCAGATTTAGATGACATGAGAAACAGGCTACAGTGCACATTTTACATTTTGCCATTCCCTTAGGAATCAATAAAATGATCGCCAATGAGGAGTAATTTGTTCCTCATAGAATAAGTATCTCCGCTGAAAAAAAGAATGGGAGAAAGTTCCACATATATTGTTGGTACTTCCGTGGAAGTATTTTACAGGTGGCTATTCACAGGATTGAAAGTAGACATGATGTCATGCATCCCATAAAATCTAGGATACCTGAAAACTGTTCCCTGCAGGAATTTCTCCAAAAATGCACTGGCTGGGTTTTTGTAATGCTATCAGGTCTTAATACCAGCAGCTAGACAGCTCTTATGTAAATGTATTTTCAATGAATTGAAAAAAGGTGCTTCATAATACAGAAAATACTATAATTTGAATGGATTATCATATCAAGAATAAAATAACTCTAAGAAGAAAATGTGAAACCTTTCTTTGGTTTGGCTTTGCTTTGCTGTTGTTTTCTTGAGTTTCCAATAACTGAATAACAATCTTACAAAAAGTAAATAATGTTAGTAAATATCCCTTTGTATTAAGAAATATTTGGCATAGTGTAATTACTGTTTCTTGACATTTCTGCTGCTGCTTGTCAATGGCAAAGAAAACCAAAACACATGATCCTAACTGTAGAATTCTGTTAGTTTGCTAAATGAAAATTTCCACTTAGAAAACAAATAGAAAACAAGATTCCCTCACCTTCCTCCTATAACATTTTGCTGATCAAATGCCATCTGCTGTGTTTGAGTTTAGTGTTTCTGCTGAAAGGTATATTTATTTTATATTTTAAATTCTTAGTTCTCATGGTTGATGGCAACATCTCGTGGCAACTGTAACTACTGTTACAAAACTTTTTACAGTACTTTAGAGTACTGTAGAGGTATAGGAACATTTAAACATCACGTAATTTTCAGAGCTAAGAGCCACCTGTAAACATTTATACCTCTAAATTAGAGAAGAACCATGTCTTCCTGCTATCAACTCCTGATCACATTAGATAAACCTAGCCAGTGACAAGTCCTCTCCTCACTGGATCCACCACTGATTTCCTGTGTTTGCACAAACCAATGCAGCGATAAAGCCACATTCAAAACACAACATAAATAGTACAGGAGGACTATAGCACAAGACTTGGTGCATGTTGAGGCACACTTTTTTATTTTATTTCTTTAAACATTCATCCATTGCAAATACTGGGCTCACTAAAATAAACAGAAATAAAAAGGAATAAAAAAAGTTTAAAAAAGCTTGCTGCTCTTACATCTAGCGTGCCAGTTACTGTGCAAATCCTGAGAAAGGGAGGAAGAACAAAGCAGGGAGAGTTGATGCAAAAATCAAAAAGTTTGGAGTATACGATAATAATAGGAGAGAATCACTTGTTTATCAGTCTTACAGGAACGAAAAAATCTAATGGTGTTCAGGAGCTGTACAGTGCTGACACAAAGCTAACAACAGAAAAAATAAAGAAAAGGCAGTTGTGTTTAATAATTACCACGCTCATGAGTGATGACTGTGGAAGGGAGGACATTTAGTGCAACAAAAAGGAAACAGGAAAAAAAATTGATAAATTGTTTTTAGCAAATACAGTATAGATTTAGTATCGGTATTGACAAAATTAGTCCTACACTAAAATATAAGGATCAAACAGAAATAAATCCTACAAAAAATTCTTCAAATGTGGAAGCAGAAAAATAACATCAGAAGAGTTAAATATGTAGTGTTCAAATAATTACTAATTTCTGCATTCAATAGCAGTGATTTCTATATAATGGTAACTATTCATTGTAAAATTCAATTTATAAAAAATATTTACTAATAGAAATACTGTCCAAAATCTTAAAACATTGTGCAAAATAATTTTGAGTAAAATATAAAAGTAAAGGTCAAAAATTCATATGCCAGATAATTGTGACAGTGTTCAATCTACAATCACGTGACCAAAGTTTATCCACTTGAGTTCACTTTATTTTGATTATTCACTTAAAATATAGCAGACTATATTTAAGTTGTAATTTAAATGAGGGAACACTTCTGGAGAAACAGCATTTTATTAACAGTCTTGAAGTAATCCAGCCAAACTTAAGATTCTATGATATTAATTTGAGACAAGCAATTGAATAGTCAGAAAATATGCTACATAAAATTACAGGAACAATAGATAATGAGGTATGAAGTGTTGCAGGTATGAACTATGAGCCCCAAAATGCAATGATGATTATGCAGTCAAGCTTTTTTATCTTGTTTTTAGGATAAAAACATGTTAAAAGATTTGATCACTGTAGAATTTCAACATAAAAATAAATGATCAAAAATGTTGTAAATAATGGGAGAAACTGTGCTTCAGTAGCCCTAGTAGTCACGTAAAAATGAGACTAATTGTTCCAGACATCAAAGAACTTACTGTCAGACAGAAGAAAGAAATTGACAGTGAATTGACAACAGAGGGTAGAAAGCTAAAGCGGTTCAAAGTCAAAAGTGAAGTAATTTTTTTTAATATTTCACCACAGACCAACAGAAAAGGCTTATTTCAAATAAGCAGCTTTCCCATGAGACTTTTTTTCCAAACAGCAAATAGAGTTTTCTTGACCTATACTGCTTAACCTAGCATTCTGGTTTTAATTCCAGCCAACTCAATTTAAGAAATTTAAGAAATGAGGTGGGAGCTTTTAATTTCATTTTATGCTGAAACTAGTTAAGGACTTCTGAAATGTTATACATGCATAAACGTTTGTTACTAGAATCTGTTTCCAATTTTACATGTAATTTCTTCTTCACATCTTCTAAATGATGGGTAAGTCTCCTTTGAGATGGTTCAGAAACTGAAACTAATTTACTATTGTTAAGTATGGGCTTAAGTAGATCAATCACATATAAAATACTCCTAGATACCATAGATTCAGACTCTAGATTTACATTTAAAGGTTTCTTACAAATTTTCTTCTACAAAATGAAGAAGACAAACATACACAGAAAATTTCTGTTAAAATATTACCTGATCCCTCTTCAGTCACCATGCCAAGGCCTTCTGCTTTGTTTTGACGTTCAAATGCATTTAGATCAAGAACACTGAAATGAGAAAAATTATATTTGTTCAGAGAATAATTGAATATTTCTAATATTTCACTTTTTGAAAGATAGGGAAGGATTTGTGATTTCATTTAAGCATGTAATCATACTAGTGTCAAGAAGATATATTTCAGTGGCTTACTATACCCATCTGCTATAAGATTACATAACTCAGTGCTACAGTGCTTTTGCCCTGCAAATGACAATACAATTTAGTTATTTATAATCGATTAAAAAAAAAGTGAATGCACATTGTGCATATATATATGTGTGTGTTTGTGTGCATATATATATACAAACACTCAATTTCAAGGGCTACAAAGAAGCCACATAATTATTAACTGCTTTCATACTATAGGTCAGTTCCCCAAGCTGCAAGGTTTATTAGAAACCTGTCAGTTCCATTCACTGTACCTTTCCCGCCCTCCACGTACTGAAAACTAGAAGATGCCAAAAAGGGCAACTTTACTCAATCATCCAGATGAAAGAAATTTACACTCTTAATACATTTCCATCTGTTAATGAAAGATTCAGCCTTTCAATGCTTAGCATGTTAGCTTGCCATTAAGACGTTTTCATACGCAAGTGTAGAGAAATCACATGAATGAATTTCAATCTAAACTTTTCCAAGGTCAGTGTTACAAAAAAAAAAAAAAAAAAAAAAAAAAAAAGGATATAGGATAGTACCCTTGTCTTGGTGACAGAAAGCTAAGTCTCTTTACTCAGGAATTCCCATTTAGTCCTATATTTTATGTCATTAATACATTATTTATTAATATGGTTTACTCCCAATGTATTTAAACATTTAAATATTTTATATATAATCAACATAAAATGTGAAGAAACAGAAATAAAAAAATCATAGCACTCCTGCAGTTTATTTAAGCAGTATTCTATGTCATTTTCTGCACACTGAAATTCTATCAATTCTTCTTGCAAAGCTGGGGTTTCGCAAAAACTTTATGATTACTTAACACTGATCATTAACTACGTCTCTGAAGGACTATAGGATATCTTCAGTTAATAATTCACTCTGAGGAGTGCTCCTGAATCTGGAATTGTTTGTCTGAAATGTCATAAACACATCTGAAAACAGATCATTAAGTAAAGGAAATTGATAGAACATGAAGATTTTCATACCATACTGTCTTTTATCCTAGCACATGGCACTCACCAGGCGTAGTTTCCAAGAATTATATAGTTCTTTTCAAAAGAATATATCCTGTGGAATAAAACCTAAATATAATGAATTTTGAAACTAGGTATTTTCTTACCTACAGGACTGCATAAGACCAGCAAGGCTCTGAAAGAAACCCACATCTTTCTTATCCTTGAGGTAGTCAAGCATTTTCTGCAGTAAACATAGATCATATATGCAAAGAATTAATATTTACACTATATGGTATTCTAGTTTACATAATAGTATACTGTTTCTAGATTACTAGTGATATTGGTTTCAAAATATCTCTAGTATTTTCAAATTATGTAATAGAGTCTTGCTGAGAAAAGAACAGGTGTCAAAAATAAATACAATTTTTCTATTCACTACTATTTCAGCACCACACTGGGACTGTCATGAGTTTAACTTATTTTAGCTTATTTTAGATGCAATAGCACATCAGTAGTCAAATACGTGTTTCTACATTCATTTTGGCTGCAGTGTAACCTGTATTAACTTTCTGATAAAAGATCACAATAACAAGAAGTTATACACTGGAGTAAATTCTGATTCTAGAATAAATATGCTGTCAAGTGAAGATACAGGATCAAACCAGAGGTCCCAGATGTGACATGGTGGTCAAAGATCTATTTCTGTTGGAATGCTATAAGAATTCACTTCGTGAACAGGATAAAAGTTTTTACAAGCAACAAAAAGAATAGGAAAAAAAGGTAATAAGCAAAATCCAAAAAGAAAAAGTCAGACACTGCTAACAGAATGTATTATCACATCCTTACAGAGATCCAAGATAGTGCCTAAAGAACCCGCACCATAATCAACAGCAAAAGTAATTGTAATAAAGAAATCCAAATGATGATGACTTTTCAAAATTACTTCCACATGCTTTTCTCTGCCCCTGCCATTATTCCCAAGGAAGACTCAGAAGTTCATGCTAGGGCCCAAAAAATAAAAATTGGAAAGGGCAACATAACATTTGAGAAAAGGAACAGAAATGAGGTGATTGAAAAATAGCACTTTTTACTATACTATTGATGCTATTATTTTGTACATATGTAATTTAAAATACAAGTATTACAACCAGATGCATAACTGTGTCCTGCATTCTGATTAAAAACTTTGAGCTTTTTTATTATTATTTCAAATGTAAATTGTTGTATTATAAATACAGATTAAATAACTATGTACATATTATAATTTTTCTGTCACTTACTGTCACGCCAGCACAAAACTGGCAAAAGTTCAAGTATTTATTATTCCAGATAATTAGTGTACTTTCAGGTCGCTTCCTGGAAATGATAGCCTCTGAAATGGATATCATTTTTGGCTGTCCTCAACTTCAATGGCTAGATAAGAGAGGAGCGTAACTACTCCCAGTTTCCTGTATTCCTCGAAATCATCCCTCAGCAAAGTAGCAATGGCAAGTCTGAAACCTTCCAGACTCAGGAATCTTCAACTACTACAGAATGCTGAATGTAGTCTGCATGAGGCACTCGTCAACAGTACAGAATACTGTCAAAATACCAGACTTGCCCTCTGCTCACTATTCCTTATGCTACCATAAATTAACAAATCAAGTTTGAGTTCTCTGCTTTTATCACAAAGACTGTCCAGACCACCCACAGTACAAGCTAAGAACTTCTGACGTGTAAAAATTACTTTGTGAATACTGAGACCAGCAAATCCTCTCTACTTGCTACAAGACAATAGCAAACTCCCCCCAAGAAATTATTTCACAAAATTCTACACAAAAGATAACAATTTAAAATAAAGTTTCTTCACTCCAGATAAAGTGAAAAAACACTTATTTTAGCCTTTCATTCTGTAGATTATGTACATAGATAAAAAAGAATATAACTAACAAACGATATTATTTTGTTAACTGCCTTCTTATGGGGATGACTTTAAGAATATAAATAACACTTGAAAATATATAATTCATGACAAAAATAAGGACTGTATTATAAAGTTCTGTACCGAGGATAATGAGTGAAAATAGATGAATACTGTACCTGCTGAACAGTAGAATTTCCTCCATTTAAGATGGCAATCCCTAGCTTTAGGGTAGCTGCAACCATTGGCCCCATCTCACCTTAAAAACCATTAAAAATACTTTTAGATCGTACAGTAAAACAAGAATGTTCTATTAACTTATTCATGCACTGATTTAAATGGAGGATCAGGAGGGACACTTCTGTTTCTCATGTAAAATGTACTATCTCTCTTTCATGATAGCTAGCTTGAGTTATTACAGTTGCAAGCACTGTTTAAAAACTGCAGTTTCAAAGTTCATCAGAAATAAGCGAAATCAATTAAAAAAAAATTACCTTTACTAGCACTGATTGTCTGAAGAACCATCTCAGCGGCACCTCGGTCATGCAGTCTGGCTTGCTGATACAGAAGTTTTTGCTTTTCCATTTCTTTTTCCTGAATAAAAATTCCAGTCATTTAAGATGAAGACTTCAGTTACTATCAGTTCTTCAAAGGCTTTTGGTTTTCTCTCTTAGTATATGGGCTCTATGGCAACATCATGGACCAACATAATGCAGACAGTGCTATCGAACAGATATTTAACACGTTCAAGAAGTATTCTTCCCTTGGTATTTTTCATTAATAAGATTTTAGTAGTTTATCTGAAAAGAGTTACTTCAATTGTAAATAATTAGGTTAGTTTAAAGCCCATATTCATTATATATATTTACTCTGTATATGAATCTTGCACTTTTGTGCAACAGTTGACACTCGATAAACTTCCATACTGGGACCATAACTTCATACTGCTCAGTATGTGGCTCTTGAGTTGCAAGTTCTTGCTGAATACCAGAGTAACCAAAGCATTTCATTATTTTTTTTTTCTTCCACAACTCGTCATTACAACACAATAGAGATTGCCCACCCTACCAACAAAATATTTGACAGAATGCACTGTGCTTTTATATTTCACATCTTATAGCGGCAACAAACAATACTGCATGGCACTGCTTGAGCAATGGTGAAGTTTGTTCTTTATAATTTAAACTACTACTAAAAAAAAACGAAGAAGAGCATAAGGAGCAAACATAAAGGCACAGTTAATTCCAGATGAATTTGAAGTTTCACAAAATCAATTGAAGTCTGCTGGAGAATTGAGGATGACTAAGCAGTATAAGTTGCAAAATGGACGTTGCATAGAGCCCTATGACAGTGAGTCCATCAGATGGCGTGGTAGAAAGCTTACTCAAAAAGAACATGACACAGTCAGTTAGTATCATGTCCAAAAACACAACGCCCAAAACATGTATGACCTAGAAGCAGGAACAGCTGCAGCAGAAGTAGCCAGAATGACAGCTTTGCTGCCATAAACTTTCCATCGAAGATACAGAAAAAAAGACATTGGAAGATGGAAGAGGTTTAAAAAATGAAGGCTTGCTATATAGAGAGTATGATTAATAAATAAATTAAAAAAAAAATAGAAGAAGAGGGGAAAAAGAGAAATGTGTTAAAATGAATGAAAAAGAAACCTTTAACTCAAAAGCAAACCAACACAGACATTTATGCTGTTACCAGAGAGTTCTCGCCGAGGCTGGCAAATTTGTTTCTTAAATCTTTGATATTATCGTGCTGCGGAAACAAAATTCATCAGGGTTTTTTTTTTTTTTTCACACTATTAGCTCTCCTATGGTTAAATTGTATCTTTTCTCCTTAAATTACGTGACAGAGCATGATGGAGGCACAAAAAAGGAAAAAAAAAAGTATGGCAGCTTCGCTTTATATTTAGCCATGCTAAAGTTTGAAAGATTTGCCTTCATGTTTAAACCTCTTCCTGGGAGTTCAACGAAAATGAAACAGAAACATTAAACACACGTATGCACCTATGTGTGCGCACACACAGACTACCAGAAAATTGTGACATCACAGGTTCAGTACACCTACAACCAAACATTTTCCTTTGCTTTGATCAGTGTTTATTTTTTAAAAACTATTTCCTATTTATAGTTAATTTTATTTTAGACCCAACGATCTTCCAAGTTGTCTCTCATTGCAAGATTTATTATTCACATTATTCACCTACCACTAGGTATACTATTTTGGTTATATATTTTTGAGAAGTTCTTAAAAATGGGTATAGCAAGGATATAGTTGTTTGATCTATAGACTGAAAAAATAATTGTGCACAATTCTGGCAATGCAGAAGAATAGAAGAAATAGATATTGCTGAAGAACTTGAAGTCAGAAGGGTGGCATTTCCCATGAGATATCAAGCTGTTTAGGTAACCAAAGTAGACCAAAACAAAACAAAACAAAAAAATTCAAAAAAGAATCAACAAATATTTCTTCTGAAAACAATCATTCATTGGTGATAAGTCCCCACCAAATACTGTTTGACTTCTTTAGCTTGACAATATTTTTTCTCTGTTTATTTTTCTATACAATATTAATACGCAGACATGTGAGTCAGGCTGGTAAAGTAGAACAGTATAAATCCTGTTGCATGGTAGCACTGATTTTCAATGAATCATCCATAATATAGAAGGCATGCAAAATTAATAAAGCTGCGGGCTGCTCAGGATATCCATTTTTCTGTAGGGTATGCATATTGCTAATAGTTACCAGTGATAACAGACTGTTGTTTTTTTTTCTGCTTTATCGTGCTAATCAGTTACCATAAAAAAATACTAAAAAAAACTATCAAAATAACTAGCTAGTGGTTGAATTTTCTGCAGTTTGCTAAAATCGTAACAACATTAAGTAAAAATGTTTCATATGGCCTGAAATACTTGAAGTAATTAATGAGAAATTTAATTAAATATTAAAAACCCAATTCTGTTGTTTCTGGAGTGCTTTTCATTTATACGGAAGAAAGCTGACCACTTAGACATGTAGACATTACCAATTTTCTCCAGCAAGCTTCCATGACAAAGAAGCATTTACATTACACTCTGAAAGTAGAGGTAAACTTTCTTTTTCATTCCATTCAGGTTTCTTTTTTATTTTAATAATAGTAAGAAACTTCAGGCCAAAAACACAAACTGGGGAAAATAAAGAGGACCTTAGGAATAATTTAAAAAGAAATTTACTGAATTCCTAAAAGACAAAATAATCTCAAAAGTGAATTTTTACTAAAACTGATCTTTGCAATTCTAAAGACATTTCTCTGTCATCTGCTGTACTTTCTCCCCCTACATATTTTTCCATAGTTAATGGATACTGCTATATCACAATACCAGTTATCTAATAAACCTTCTAACAATTGATACTATCAGTAAAACATCAGTAAATACTTCTGAAAACTTTTGAAAGTGCTCTTTAAGCATTATCACTAAAAGTGATAAAGAACTTCATGAATTAACTGTCATATTCTTATCTTACTCTCACATTCAATACCTTCAAAAATTCAAAAATATTTCATACAGTCCCACGCTACACATTTCCTCATTCTAAAAATTTCTCTATTTCAGCTTGCATAACTATTTGTATTGATGTCAACATATTTACACTGTCATTCAATTATTAAGTTCATTGCAAGAAAGGAAAATAAGTTTTCTTTCATACATTACTGCTACCATATTCTCACCGTGTCAATAATGATATCTCTCATCATATCAATTTCCATTCAGGTAGATAGGAATTAATATTGTTCTTAGTCTTAAAGAGGAAAAATTTTGTATTTGGGGATTTTCTGCGTGTTCTCAATTTGTTTGTTTGTTTGGTTGGTTGGTTTGTTTTGTTTTTCCTGTCTATTTACATCATAGTTATGAAACTACACATTATTTCAAACTGTGCCACTATTTCTAGTTTAACAGTGGGTAACAAACTTGACATGCTTGGAACAGTTGAAATAGATGTCGAATTCTATATGTGAATTAAAAATAAAAACCCACACAAAATTAATGGGTCATTTAGAATATTTCACTGCTACTGTATCTGAATTCCTTAGCTAAAGCACCATATCTTCCATAGAGCAATAGGTTTGGAAAGATCTTTATGTAATTTTCATGCCAAAAATATTCACAGAACCCTGTGGCATGCCTGGGAGAGCTCCTGGAAAGTACCTCACCAATGCAGCTGAAACACTGTAGCGTGAAGCAATGCTGATAGACACAGAAGACAAAAGCAGACTGAGCACATGTTGAATTATCTTAATGAGTAGCCTCATATTATCATTTATCACCATGATCCTGAACTGAAACCCAAAGAAAATCCCAAGTACATCAATTCACTTCGTAAAGAGATTCTCCTTAAGACTGTAATACACTTCCCATAATCAGTTGGAGGTTACGTTACTCATATGCCCCAAAGCCACCATAGGATTGAAACTGAGAAACTAACCTTATAATAAAGAAAGTATTAACTGCACTTATCCTAAGCCAGTGGCATTGTAAACTAGATTGCGGAGAATCGAAACACTGCAAATAGGCAGGAGCAAATGACAGGTGAAGGGTTGGCTGTCCAGTGTCAGACACTGGATGAAAGAAAACATAAAAAAATATTTTCTGCATGGAGTCTATGATTAAAAAAAAAAAAAGTGATTGATGGAAATGGTCATGGGTTGACTTGACTGCGGGAGCACAAGAAGAAAACAAAAGAAAGAATGTCCTGCAAATAAAAGACTGCATAATATCAACAACATCGTGACCTAAGAAAGAAAACAAGAACATGGAAAATCTCATCATATCTTACCTAAACAGAAGTTTGTGCTTTTGTGGTAGATATACAAATAACTTATCCTGTAGTTGTGGATAGAGACATAATGTCACATATTAGGTAACTAGTGACACCGTGTACATCTGTTCATGTTCTGAAGTGCAAAGCAGAAAAGCCATTCTCCCTGGCTACAGCAACTTCCTAGCTTGTCCCCTTCATGAAGGACCATCGGCAGAGCATTTCTTCAACAGTCTGACCTGAGGTGCATGGCACCATTTCTCAGCCAGCATATGAAACTCTCCTTCAGAATAATGCTTTAAGTAATCTCTTGTTCCCTGGTTTAAGATTCTTCCCTTAACAATATTCTAAGTTTTATTTGAACTTTATATGGATAGCATTCTGCAGAGAAATACATAAACAGTTCAGACAGTGGAGAAATTACCAAATGCTAGCACAAGAATAATGGACCCATGCTGACATCTTCATCAGTGGAAAGACTGTGAAAAGACCTTCTAAATTATCCTGCAGGGCCTCCGCTCACATTTTACTCAACTTGACTCTAGCTGTCACATTCAAAGGAAAATTCCAGATGGATTTCTGCTTAACCACTGCATCATCTACTGGATGACAGCATTGAGAGAGTTTTCACGTATCAACTTCACAAATCATTTTTATGTGCTAAATGAAATGCTAGAACTTTTAGTTTTAACAAAGAGTAGCCACTACCTCGGCCATCAAATACCGCTTGACAAAATCTCATACTTCTGATTTTGTGTTTCACCTCTGTGGTACGAAATATTTTCATAACTGTGGGCTGCACACCAAAAATAAAAAAATTACAGGCAATCACTGAATGAAGACTTTCATCTTGTACCTTTCTTACTGCTACAGAAATTTTCTAGTAAGATCTCAAACTAAAGGTTTATTTGAGGTGACTGAAACACTTGTTGCAAAAAGAAAAATAGTTTCTTTAAATGTCAGCAAGTTTGAGAATAATGGCTCCTTTACCTATTAAGAAAATCAGCACAGTCAGCAATTAACCACTGGTGGAACATCTTGAGTCCTCAAGAAACGGGTAGTTTGCAGTTCCCTATCTACAGTCAAAGGAAGATTTAATACAGCTCTAAATACAAATCTAAATTGGAATACATTGTCTAACAGTCAAATGTTAAAAAAGATATTCAGAAACACATCAGAAGAAATGCAAACAATAAGAGCAACCAAAATAAACCTTCACCACTTTTATTATTAGAATTGTCTTTAGTATATCGTTTACTGAAATCAGAGTGTAATTCTGAAGTACTTAAAATAGACCTTTTATTAGACTTAGCATTTTATGTCCTTTAGCAGAGCAGGCTGTGTCCAGTTCTGGGCTCCCCAGTTAAAAACCTACAGACATCTCCTAGAAGAAATCCACCAGAGGGCCACAAACACAATAAAGTACCTAGAGCATCTCCTGTATGAGAAGAGGCTGAGTAACCCAGATCTGTTTAGCCTGGGGAAAAGAAGACTGAGGGGGATCTGCAATTCTGTGATTTCATAAAGCACAGACAACTTTTACTGTTTATTTACATTCTGACCTCCCTACTGCCCACACAGTGATTCAGAAACAGATTATTTGTAGAGAAATGAGAAAACACTGCACGAAGCATGAGAATTGCAGATAAAATGCAATCCTTATTTCTATCACATTCTAAGCTTGTCCAAAGGCCTCTGTTGATCTGACTGGGAAAAGATTTAGTACTTCAAATATCATTCAGTTCTTAAAGCCTAGAGGACCAGTAGACCTTTATTTCCTCCCAGATTGAATAGTCAGTCTTTTTATTTGCATACAGAACATGGAATAAAATAGAAACATAGAACCACCAAGGTTGGAAAAGACCTCCAAGATCATCCAAGTCCAACAATCCACCTACCACCAGTATTTCCCACTAAACCATGCCCCTCAGTACCACATCTAAATGTTTCTTCAACACCTTCAGGGTCGGTGATTCCACCACCTACCTGGCAGCCCATTCCAGCACTAGGTGACTCTTTTAGAGAAGTTTTTCCAAACATCCAACCTGAATGCCTGCTGGTGTGATTGACCCCATTGTCTTAGTCCTATCACTAGTTACATGGGAGAAGAGGCCGACGACCTCCACCTCATCACAGCAATCCCTCAGAGAGTTATAGAGAGCAATGAAGACTCCTCAAGCTTCCTCTTCTCCAATCTAAATAATCCAAGTTTCCACAGCTGCTCCTCATAAGGTTTGAGCTCCAGGCTCCTCAAGCTCCACTGCCCTTCTCTGAACATGTCCCAGAGCCTCAACATCTTTCTTGTAGTGAGAGGTCCAAAACTGAACACAATACTCAAGGTGCAGCCTCAACAGAACTGAGCAGAGTGACGATCACTCCTCTATTCCTGCTGGCAACACTATTTCTGATACAGGCCAGGATGCTACTGGCCTTCTTGGCCACCTGTGCACACTGCTGGCTCAAGTTCAGCCAAGCATCGACCAATATAACCCAGGTCCATTTCCTCTATACAGTCTTCCAGTCACTCTGCCATAAGCCTGCAGCATTGCCTGGAGTTGTTGTGGACAAAATGCAGGACCTGGCACTTGGTCTTTGCTGAATGATTTTCATCCCCTGGCCTCAGCCCAGATATCCAGTCTGTCCAGATCCCTCTGTGGGGCCTTCCTACACCCAGAGCGATTGACACTTTCTGCCATCTTGGTGTCATTTGCAAATTACTGAGAGTGCACTCAATCCCTTCATCCAAGTCATCAGTAAAGACACTGAACAGGACAGGACCCAGTACGGGCTTAACACTGTACTTCAAGATAGGCAGGCAGACAGACAGAAACACACAAAGACACACATACACTTGGGATTTATGGTCACAGAATCACACCTTTACAATAGTTTCCTGTCATGCATGAAGGAAGAAACAATTATTTGTACATTTTTCCCTTTGAAAACACTTCTCAGTAACAGACTGATTTTTAAGGAACATATAGCAGTTAGTATATGGAAACCATGTAGGCAAAAGTGCTAAGTCAAGTGGTGTTTGAATAGCTTAGCAGAAGAAATAAAGAAAAGACTGTACTATTAAACAGGCTACATATTTTCTTTTGGTCTTTTTTTAGTAGGTATGATGTGTTTGTAGCAGTTAGAATACTTTTTCAGCAATTCATTACAAGTCTGTGTGAGTACATCCATCTTTCAGATTAACGCTTTGAAGTATATTGAAGGTGTAACAGAATTGAGCAAACTTTTGAAGGAGTAAGAAGGAAATTGATCTTGAACTATATCTTCTGCTTCTGAAGTTCTATGGGAAACTTGTTCTTTTTCAAGTTGAATGTTAGGAAATGTTAGCAAACCCAAAACCACAATGATGTCAATCTTTCAAATGGAGAAGTCCAGGTCTCCATGCACTGAATTTTGAAACCACTGCATGGAACCTGACCATCAGGCAAATCTGCACATTCTCATCTCAAGTAAGTCACTTCTACTTAGTAAGCCTCCATTAACCACAAAACAAATAACTAGATTTAAGAGCCTCAGAACCAAAAATTAGATACTGCACAAACTACAGCTCCTCTCAAAAACATCAGCTTTTCATTACTATCAGCAAACAGTTTGATTCAATAATGGAAACTAAGATTTCTACTTGCATGAAGTATGCTGGTAAACTGGTGCTTCAGGTATGTGCCAAGTTTTAGAAACTGGTGATGAGAATTTCAGTGTGAGACATATAAGATTGGTTAGGAAACTGAGTCACTATACTAAATGCCACTGCAAAATTACACACCAATTGCCTCTAGGATTTTAGAAAAAGCATGGAACAATAAGGAATAACTGCAGATATGGAGTAGTTAGAGAGTTTCTATCAAGTATGATGACACTGAAGACAAAGATCTCCATCTGCTCCAAATGATCTAAACCATAAGCTATAATATAACCGATGAGACCACTGTGACAAATATTAGATGAACAATTCTGCTACTGTATCATAAACGCATACCTGCTAAGACACAGAAAAGTCCCATCAGAGGACATTCCCTTCAGAGCCACATAAATCTTTTAAATCATTCAAATTAAATTATAACCAGAAAGAAGATAACTAAAGTAGAAAAAGCAAGAAAAATAAAACTGTGAACAAGCCAAATGACACTCAGTTTTCCCCAGAATGGCAATGTGTTTTTGTATGAACCTGTCCTAAATAGTACTTGACATCTTTAATAAGTTCTCTGCACAGGAAGGGTTCAATGGAGAGATGTCATGCTGGAACAAAAATATTAGACATGTTTTCACGACCTTTTAGATGAACTTATTCAAGATGTTGGGCCTAAAAGTCACAAAACTAGACCCAGACAAATACACATATATTTTTTTGTTTTACCTTGCTGCGTTGGGATCCTGTGACCTTAAGGAAGGGCAAGGACAAGAAGCGAAATAGCAATAAGAAAAAGAAGTCCAAAATTTTTTTCTGCAGGTAAGTGTCTGATGAAATACATACATATAATTGTTTTTTGAAGAACTAATGCATTATTTGAGTAGAAGTTTCATAGCTACAGAAAAAAATAAGTGTAAAAAATAAAGAATAATCTTTCAAAAGATAAATTTGAATACAGAACAAGAAACTCATTATAATTCAGATAATGAGCACTAATAAAACCCTTAGTGGCAATGTTGTCCATTCAACTCAGTAACTTCCCATTTATACACTTTTGCATTTCTAAACATCAATCTATCAAAGACCCAATAAGCATGCATGGACAAATTGACAAAAACTTACAGAAACATTCTTTGTTTAGTGATAATGTCATACATTGCATTTAAAAGTAAAACTTTAAAAAGGAGAGTGGAAATTTGGAATCACTCATTTGTTTAACATAAAAAAAATAAATAAAAATATATTAGGTACTTTAGTTTGTAATTCAGCTAGTGTACAATTTCTGAGGGACTAAAAGGAATTGGTATTTTTTCTAATTTCTGTATACTGCAAAACAGGGAACACACTTAATTCCACGATATCTCATACAACATTTAGAAAACTTACATAGCATCAGCTATGTACAAAACAATGAGAGTAATAATAGTAAGCATGCTGAAATCCCTTCTCAAAAAACAAAGCAGCATAAGTTGTTTTATATCAGATAAATCATTATAACCATAAATGTTAAAAAAGCATAAAATCATGCATTTCCTGTTTTTGTCCTTTAGTAAATGTACTAAATACAAGTATACAAGTAATACAAGTATTATTTTATTTGCAAACACAAGACAGCTTTTAATGTCAGGATCATATGTCCTCAAAGTTTTCACAAGCTAACTCACTCACTGCCCCACAGAATAACAAATTTCTCTTGATTCCCATTTTCTTGTTGGAAAAAGTGACACAGGTCACAGAGTAAACACATAAAAAGGACTCGTATCTGTTATTGTTGCAATAACCTCTTACAGAGGTTAGCACTAAAAGCTCTATATTATATATTCAATATAAGAAAATGCTTGACTGTTTCTTATAAAAAAAATTTCATCTTTTATCAAGAACTACTGCATATGCAAAAATAAAAATACTACATAAATTACTAGTACTGTATATAAATGGCTTTCGCTTCTCTGATATTTCACTATTTTGATCATGTACAAACTGAACTAGAACCTGATCCCTTGTAAGATAGTCTTTTACTATCAGACTTCTAGAATAAAATTCTATTCAGCAGCTAAACAGTTAAAGTCAATCAAATAAACTTGCAAGATGTGTTATAATACTACCTATATAAAGAGTTTTGTTTTGTTTTCTGGTGACAGTACATCTGTTTTTGTTTTACTGCTGTGAATCTGATGACTCATATTTGACAATTCAGTTTCTGACATGCAGTTCACTGCCATAATAAGCTGCAGTAAGCCATGAACTAAGAAACATAAATGTCAATTGGAAGCTATGAAAAATGTCTATTATGATAAGAAAAAAAAACACACCAAGAAAAAAAAACACCAAAGAAAAAAAAGTATAATCTTACTTCAAAGCTCTTCACTTCTTCTTCACCATCATCATCTTCTTCATCATGGCAACTCTGATAACACGCAAAAAGAAAACATTTACTAATAAGCGCAAGAGCGGCTAAGGATTAGTTGACTTAATACAGATTTTTTTTATTTTTTTATTTATCTTCATCACTAACATTATTAAAACAGAAAAGATGTAAGAGGTAATGAAAAAGTTACCTTTGCCATGATGTCAGCATAAGCCATATAAAGAAAATCTTCCTCCAGTTTGCTGGGTAACAGAATTAAGAGAAAAGAAGAAAGATTAGAGTAATAATAGTAGAATTGGCACTCAAAAATATTTTTAAGCACCTTAAAAACCATAAAGTATTTCCAAGCAACAAAAAAACAAAAACAAAAAAAATTTCAAAATAAGGACTTGATTCAAAATGAATAAAAAAGCTACCTACAAACACAGCATCCAGACATCACAGAATCACTCTAGAGATAATCTAGTCCAACTCCCCTGCCAAAGCAGCTCCCTAGACCAGGTTGAACAGGTAGGCGTCTCCAGAAAAGGAGACTCCAGCACCTCTCTGTGCAGCCTGTGCCAGTGCTCTATCACCCTCACTGTGAAGAAGTTCCCGTGCACATTTTCACGGCACTTCCTATGCTTCAGTTTGTGACCATTTCCCCTCATCCTATCACCACACACTGCAGAGAAGAGTCCAGCCTCATCCCTTTGCTTCCTGCTCCTTAGATATTTATACACACAGATCAGATCCCCTCTGAAACTTTGTTTTCCAAGGCTGAACAGACCCAGGTCTCTCAAGCCTTTCCTCATAAGGGAGTTGTTCCACAACCTTTACCATATTTCTGGCCCTCCACTGGACTCTTTTGAGAAGATCCCCATTTTTCTTGTACCAAGGAGCCCAGAACTGGACATAGCATCCCAGGTGAAGCCTCACCGAGGCAGAGGGGAAGGATCACCTCTCTCGACCTGCTGGACACACTCTTTTTAATGCACCCTAGGATCCCACTGGCCTTGTTAGCCACAAGGACACACTGCTGGCTCATGGCTATCCTGTCATCCACCAGGATGCCCAGGTCCCTCTCCTCAGAGCTCCTCTCCAGCAGGTCAGCGCGTAACCTGTACAGGTGCATGTGGTTATTCCTCCCTAGGAGCAACACCCTACACTTGCTCTTGTTAGATCTCATCTGGTTCCTTTTGCCCAACTTTCCAGCCTGTCCAGGTCTCGCTGAATGGCAGCAGCCCTTCCAGTGTGTCAGCTATTTCTCCCAGCTCTGTAACATAAGCAAACTTGCTGAGGGTGGACTCCATACCCTCATCAATCTCATTGATGAAGATGTTGAACAGCACTGAACCCAGCACCGATCCCTGAGGAATACTGCTAAGTACAGGCCTCCAACTGGACTCTTCAACACCAATCACAACCCTCTAAGCTCTGTCAGTCAGACAGTTCTCAACCCAACTCACCATCCACTCATCTTTTCCACACTTCCTCAGCTTTGTTATAAGGATGTTGAGGGAAACAGTGTCAAATGCCTTGCTGAAATCAACCTAGTCTACATCCACTGCTCTCCCCTCATCCATTTAACCAATAATGACCTCATAGAAAGCCACCAGGTTGGTCAAGCACAACCTTCTCCTGGTGAACTCATGCTGACTACTCCTGATAAATCTCTTCTCTTCCAAATGCCTGGAGATGGTATCCAGAATAACCTGTTCCATCACCTTTCCAGGGACACAGGCGAGGCTGACTGGCCTGTAGTTCCCCTGTAGTTCTTGCTCTTTTTGAAGACTGGAGTGATATTTTCTATCCTTCAATCTT
The DNA here is from genome assembly GCA_023055505.1 of Callipepla californica brunnescens. NCBI lineage: Eukaryota > Metazoa > Chordata > Aves > Galliformes > Odontophoridae > Callipepla > Callipepla californica. Next base: position 32,999,797 of record JALIRH010000003.1, on the reverse strand, counting down.
CAGGTACCTCTCCCATTCTCCAAGGTCTCTCAGAGATAGAGAGCGGTACAGCAATCACCTCTGCCAACTCCCTCAGCACATGTGGATGCATCCTATCATGGCCCATGGATTTATGCACACTGATGTTGCACAGACGTTCTCAGACCATCCCAGAAAAGATCGAAGTCAGCTCTCCTTAAGTTCAGCGTAGCAATTCTTTTTGGTTTGCTTCTTCCATTCAAGATCTTGAACTTCATCATATAGTGATCACTACATCCCAATCTGCCCCCAACCTTCACTTCTCTAACAAGCCCATCCTTATCAGCAAGAACAAGGTCCAGTAACACCCCACTCCTCATTGGCTCCTCCACCATGAGCATCAGAAAGTTATTTTCAACACACTGCAGGAACCGCCTGGAGCTAATGTGCCTGACCATATTGCTTTCCCAACAAATACTCTATCCCATGAGAACCAGAGCCTGAGTTCGCGAGACTACTTCTAGCTGTTTGTAGAAGGCTTTGTCAACTTCCTCCTCCTGATCAGGGGGCCTATAATACACACCCACAACAGTGTCACCCACAGTATTCTGCCTCTTAATTATTACCAACAAGCTCTCCATTAGTACATCACCCTCCCCCAGGTGAAGTTTGATACATTCTATATTCATTCAATAAACAGATTCCAATGAAGACAGCTTGGTTAACTTTTTCAATTATTTCTAGAATATTTAATAACTAGAGTATCACTTTTAATAGGGAATACAGATATAAGATGTATAATAATTACTGAATGCTGCCAGAAGTACAGCATTCATGTCTATGGCAAAGTTTATGAAGCATCTGTGTCTCTCAATGAAACTCATTAAATCTTATAATCAATCATGTTAAAACCTCTTCATGTACTCCCACAGACTACGGAGGTTTCAGTGCAACCCAAACTCACCATGTGTACATATTCACATGTTCTGGCCTAAACTATGCAATTTTTTCTTAAAAAATGACACAGATAACTTCAAATACAGAAGTAATTTGGAAATACGCATATGCTCTGCAGAGTGTTTCACACTATCCCTACCATTTTTCAGTTAAGGCTGTTCGACTGAATAGCAGAATAAGTTGATGTAACGGATCCACTCTTTTAAGGGTTTCATCTTCTTCTTGTGGTTCTTCTCCAGGTTTCTTTAGGGAAAAAAAATAATATAAAGATTAAGAAAAAAAAGTATATTGAATTATCTATTGTGAAAACATTTTTCTCTCTCTTAAGCATTAAATACTTGCATACATTATCTTGATATGATGAATCAGGAGCACACAAGTTGCAAGCAACTACACCATGAAGACTACATTGTGCGCAAAGCTTGGAAACTCCTCTCTTCATAAAAATCAACCCTGATTTCCAAATTCTGAAACAGTAGTCTGTTTCTCTCTGTGTTGACAAGCTTCATCAGTGACGTTAGAATCCTTTGTTTGAATTGCTATGCCAGGTATAACGTTCCCTAAGGAACATTATTCAAACCTGAAGCTCACCAATAGCTTTAGCAAGAATGAGCCATAACTACCAACAACAATAATGCAGAATTTTACATGGTGACAAATTAATAATGAATAATAAATGCTTTATATCAATCATTTACATACACATGCAAATACATACAACGTTTTGTTTTTGTTTTTTCCCTGGTTTATTTTGCTTTCTGGTTTAGATAGTGCTAGTTAGCTCCTCTAGAAGAAAAATGTTCTTCTAGATATTATAATGGCAATCACTGAAGCAATGTTTTGAAAAGGATCAATGACAAAAGATATTTCAGATTATGCTTTTCATTGCTTCAATTATACATATATATATATTAATTTTTAAAGCATCTTGTAGGTCACATTAAATTGATTATATAACTTACACCTACTCTTCCTCTTGTTTTCACCTAGCAGTATACAATGCAATACAGATAGAAAGAACTGAATGTATTGTTATGACTGCAGAAGTAAAAAAAATACTATGCCAGATGTTATTATCAATTAGAAAGGCTTGGCCACATACTGGTTTAAGGAAAAAGGAACGTTTATTGCCAAGAAGCTGCCTCAAAAATGTTCCTCTGTAAATGCTTTTAGATATCTTTGTGTACTACATTTCATATATGTCTGTGAAGTCCTCATTTTCCTCTCAGTTCTACTAAACATAATTTTCAGCTGAGAATTTACTTCTTTTTTACATGTAACCAGAATGACTGTTTCAGTAACTAGGCTACATCTATTAGAGGTGAAGAGAGCTATGCTAGGCATGGAAGGTTCACTTCACATGATGATATTTTCCTTATCAATAACAAATTCTGAACAAGGCAGAATATAATTTTAATTATGTCTTACCATTAAGGAAGATGCTCTTCTGGTCTTTATTTCAGTTTCATTTAGGATTCTAATCTTTCTCTTTAATTAAATGACAGCATTCCATAACATTATCACCCCAAAAAACCTCTCTAATATTACCAAAATCAATGAAGAAAATGGCAACATTTCTGTTGTTCCTTGCCAGAGATTTCATTCACATTAAATGGAGGGTAACATTCACCAATTACTAAGCTAAAGCATTTCCTATCATTTCTGGGAAAATAAGCTTTCTCAAATTTTAGTGTTTTGAGACATTTGCCCTATAGCTATTTAAATTTAAAAAGTTTAAAGTGAACTGAAAATAAAAAAATAAGTTGGGAAGTTTTAGTTGTCATTTCAAAATGTTACAATCTAAAAGAGTTACTTTTAATGAAATCTCATTATTAAACTTCTATTAAACACGTTGTTTCCATGTCATCACAGTTCAGTAATGCCAATCAACAAACTAATAACAAATTTGTCACGTAAGACCAAGTGTTCCTAAAACTAATGCAAAGAAAGGAATTTTTAATTTTGCCTATGATTTCAACTTCCAACTCTAAAAACCTAGCTTCATTAGAGGCTTGATACACTGAATAAGAATTAAAAACAAGCAGAACTACACTCCTGAAATAGAGAGGTCACACATACTTTTTTTTTTTTTCCTCGAGACAGAAGACTCAGGAGGCAAATCTGTGTTAGCATAATCATTTACTTAAACAGTCATCTCCTATATCCAGAAAATGCCCTTTCCACAGGCCTGAATGGTCTGAATCAGGCAAAGTCAGGAAGGAGAAAGTTTTCAGAGAGTTTTCATCGCATTTCTTCTTTTAAACTATTTCCTCTTAGCAGAAAAGAGACTGTAAAATTCTTAGTACTGTGAAATAATGTACTGAAGCATAGTACACTGTAGTTTACTGATTACAGATTGCTAAAGGATGAGAATTCTTGGCTACAGCCTCTGACCCCTGGCTTGTTTCTGTTTTCTACTTGATATCTGAACAGGTCAGAAACACCAGGTTTCTTGACTTCAAGCACAATACAAGGCCTTTCCTTTCTCCTCTTGCAGATGAGCCTGGGCCCTTCTCACTCTAAGAAGACTGACTTGGCCCTGACAAAGAAGGAAAAAAATTTCCTAGCACAATAATTCCCTATCCTAGTCCTCACCCAAGCCTCATAAAAAACTAGCTTTCTGAGAGATGATTATAAAGGATGAGAACACAAGCCTCTACTGAAAATCACCCCAGGGATTAGCAGGCATTAAGTCTAACTTGACTAACGGAAAAAAATACTTATTTCCATGACCAACAACCCAATAGGGCTCTTCTGCAATGGTAAGTCCCAGTGAGCAACCTTTTCATGTCTACGCATCTGAGGAACTGACTTATCTAAAACTAGAACTTATTAGTTTCCTATTCTAGCCTTTTGACTTAACTGATTTCAACAAGGGTTATAAAGTTTTCAAAAACAAAAATAAAGTGCAAAGAAAAAAGGCAACAAACTGTTCCCCTTCCACACAGAGCAGGTGAAAAAAGGCAATGTCAGTGGCTAGCACAGAGAAAAAGTTTTATAATGACATTACCAAAGCCCTGAGGCAGACTGCCTAATGAGATTCTGTAATCTCTTTTTTTTTTTTTTTTGTGATTTTTAAGGCATGTCAGACTGTCTTGGTTCAAGCTCACATTTTTGAGTAGAGGTAGCTAAAATAACCTCTTACATGACTCAGAGACTCCTGATCATACAAGATGAATGCTAATTTGTAATACATTCCCACCACCCTTTGCACCCAGACATACTGCTAAATCTTCTATCAGTTTGTCTTCAAAATAGTGTTCTTCTGTTTCAATCCAAGATTTATCATATCCTTGGAGAAAGAGATTGACAGCTCGGTGCCTAAAAGAGGATAGTTAAAACAAAAGCTATAAATTCATACAGAGAAGATCTCGTCTACATAAATTTCATTTTGTCTGAAGAACTGTCCATATGTTACAGCTATCATTTAAGAAGGAAGCAGAATTTCTGGTAGAAACCACATCCAAAGAATCTATTTTAAAATTTGTCTTCACATTTAAATTTTCTATTTTATAAATTAATATCTGCAATTTTTTTATTAAAATATGATAATAATGTTTTCCGTAAAACATAACAGAACTTTACAGAAATAAAATCAATTACATTACTGCATATGTTAGTTTTGCTTTAAAATAAAATATTATTTTAATTTCAATATTAAGATTGTAGCAATTGATAACATTGGATTGCGCTCAAGCACTTGCATTTTTTAAATGTTTAGGATTAAACTTACATATTTTAAATCCTAAATTGTTTGATTTTGAATGAGTTTTGTGTCTTTTTCCCCTAAGGATTCAATACAAAGCAGACCATGTGACAAAGACGTATCCATGAAGAATTTCATTGATATACTTAATTTTATTCAGAACAACTCTCAGTCTCACATATACTACAGTATATGCATAATTTCCTAACAGAAAAATAGAAATGCTTCTCCTCAAAGTGTAGAATAGATGGTCAACATTTTAGATAAACAGTATTTGTTTATTTTCTGTGTATAGAACATATAGCATTTAAGAATAGAGGTAATTCCATAGTTATAATACAGTAACAGGGAATAGCTGGGTGATCATCAAAGACCAGATTAATGAAGGACATCTGATGGCTGGGGTCCACTCTAGGTTGCCTGATCAGGGCGAGGCTGTACATTTGGCCTTCTTGTTTAATTACAAGACATTGCACTTGCAGGCTCTTATCTTGATAGAGGATTTCAAACATTCAAATGTCTCCAAGAAAAGCAATATGACAGGCTGCAAGCAATACCAGAGGTTCCTGGAGTGAGTTGGGAACAACTTACTCACCCAAGTATTAGACAAACCAACCAGAAGAGAAGCATTACTGGACCTGCTGATCACCAGTATGGAGGAGCTCATTAAAGAGGTTAAGACTGGAGACACTGGGCTGCAGTGCAAAGTTTATGATGTTGAGAAAGATAGGTCTGCCAAAAAGCAAAGTCAGACCCTAAACTTCAGGAGAGCAACATTTCAACTGTTTAAGGAATTGCCAGATGAGATCCCTTGGGAAGACATCCTTTGAGAAAAAGGAGCAGAGCTCATTATGGTTCTTTAAAGGACACACTTCAGAGAACACGAGCTCTCCCCAGTATAGGAAAACAAGCAGAGAAGGCAAAAAAACTGCGTGGGTGAGCAAAGGCTTGCTGGCCAAACTGAGAAAGGAAGAATGACACATACAAGCAGTGAGAGCAGGAATAGGTGTCTGGGTATTGCTGTCCAGATATGCAGAGCTAAGACTGGGAAAGCCAAGACAAAGATGGAGCTGGATTTGGCAAGGGATGTGAAAAATATCAGGAAGAGATTCTACAGCTACATTTATCAGAAGAGACTGGCCAAAGAGAATGTAACCCCTCTTATAAATGAGAAAGGAAAACTGACTATAACAGACATGGAGATGACAGGCACTCAAATTCTTTGCCTCAGTCTTCACTCACAGTCAGGAATCTTGTATCTCTACGTTCTCTGAACCTCGTATCTATGAAACCCTAGGTGGAACTGGGGGAGTAAAATCTCTCCTACTGTAAAAGAAGAAAAAGTTCAATACCACCTCACAAAACTGAATGCTTACAAGTCTATGAGATACAATGACATGCATCCTGTAGTCCTGAAGGAATGGGCAGACACGGTTGCCAAGACATTCTCATCATATTTGAAAAGTTGTGGCTGCCACACAAAGTCCCTGGTGACTGGAAAGATAGCCCGTTTTTAAGAAGGGGAGAAAGGAAGATGCAGGGAACTACGGACTAGTGAGCCTCTTTTCTGTGCCTGGAACAGATCCTCATGAAAGACACTGTAGAATCATGGGATCAAAAGGGTTTGAGAGGACCTCTGAAGATCATCAAGTCCAAACCCTCTGATAAAAGCAGGTTCCCTACCGTAGATTGAGAAGGAAAGAGTTCAGGAAGACTTGGATGTCTCCAAAGAAGGAGACTCCACAGTCTCCCCAGGCAGTGAGCTCCAGTGCTCCATCGCCCTTTCTTGCATCTGTATGGAACTTCCAGCATTCCAGCTTGTGCCCATTGTCCCCTGTCCTGTAGTTGCACACCAATGAAAAGAGCCTGGCCCCAGACATTTGTCTCCCTTACTTTAGATATTTAGATATTTATAACAGGTCCAGCAGCACATCTCTCCTTGTTGGCTTCTCTACCACCTGTGTCAGAAAGTTATCTTCAGTGCACTGCAGGACTTGGCAGTGTTGCTTATTCAACAAATACCAGAATGATTGAAGTCCCCCATAAGAACCAGTGCCCAGGATCATGAGGGTGCTTTCAGCTGTTTGAAGAAGGGCTCATCAACTTCCTCCTCTTGATCAGGCAGCCTGTAGTAAACACCCACAACGGTGTCACCCATAATAACCTTCCCCTTTATTCTCACCCATAAGCTCTCAATTTGTTCATCATTTAACCCTATGCAGAACTTGGTTCATTCCAGTTGCTCTCTCACATAAAAAGCACCTCTACGATCTTACTAAAAAGTACATTGCCAGAGTTATAACAAAGTTTAGGAGGAAATTAATCCCCTAAGACAGTGACCCCAACATGACCATTTTTGTATTTATCTCCTGTGAAAGGTATTTACTTTCCAAAAAAAAAAAAAAAAAAGAGCAGAACTGGACAAATAGGTTCAAGTTCATAATGAGATAACCACAAATTGAAAATTATATTCTTTGTCTCTTTTTTTTTTTTTTTTTCCAGAATATATATTAGAAGAAAGTAATGAGATCTACTAAAAGAAAGCAACAGAACGCACAAATGTAGTTTCTCAGGCACTGGTTTCAATATTTTTCTTCCTTTAGATCTCACCAAATAGCACTGTATGTACATAAACACATTTGGAATAGAATAGATACAGTTCTTACCTTGGCAGGTTGTACAATGGTGCCATTCTAAAGCAAGCAACTACTGCTCTTTTCCTCTGTTTAGACAGCAGCTTATGCCAGACTGCTTTTTTGGACCGCTGAGGATGTTCAACCTGTTATATATATATATGGAAAAATAAACAATGTCACAATATCACTACGCCCTGAGCTTAGTAATAACAACAAAAATGTTAGATGAATCAACCGGAAAGATAACAGAAGAATTACAGATGGGAAAATGTGTTCTAGACAGAGTTCAAGTGATGAGAGAAAAACAAAAAACAAACAAAAAAAAAAGAACAATATAAAATCAACATTTCCCTTCCCTTTTTATGGGATATTCCTTTTCTTTACTTAACCCTAATTTTTAGATCTTTCAGATATGGTATTCTCAACAAGTCCATCTATAAGGAAATCTCACATTTTAGTACAAAGAAACTTCACTTTCTTTTGTACAGAACTCCTTATGTACTTAAGAGTATGCATATACCTCTGGGACACATTGGCCCAGAGGGAATTTTTCTAAACACCATCAAGCTTTTATCAGTAATGTTTATCAAAATTAGCTACAATGGAAAGGAATTATCTTTTAAAATTAGACATAGGTAAGCAACTTAGACCAGTATCACTTTCATGACTATAAATATAATGGAAAACTACACACTGCAGCTGCCATTCACTGAAACCTGGTGGGATGATTCCCATGAGTGCAATGAGACTATTGATAGCTACAAATTGTTCAGAAGAGACAGATGAGAAAGGAGGGGAGGAAGAGAGAGAAAGGAATAGAGTGAAGAGCTGCCCCTGAAGAATGGCTATGAGACAGTCAAATGCTATTAGGCGAGAGTTAGAGATGGGGGTAACAAGGGAGCCTAGAGGTTGGTGTCTTCTACAGACTTCTTGATCATGCAGAGCCTGTTGAGCAAGCTGCCTCCTTCCAGCTACAGGAAGCACTGCAATCACAAGCTTTCATTCTGCTTGAGAACTTGAGCCACTCAGACATCTGCTGGAAAATTAGCATGGTGAACTGCAGGAAATCCACAAGGCTCCTGGAATGTGCTGTGGATAACATTCTGGGTCAGGTAGTGACAGCCTCAATAAGGGTTATGCAATGAAGGACCTGTTTCCCACCCTTTTCTTCCCTGAAGAAAGTAACTATTGTGGTCCAGAAGACCAACAGCATGCTAAAGCTTGATTGGATAACTGGGAACAATGACTGATGTGTGGTCTACTCATAGTTTTTGTGATTTACTTCACATCTGCTTAATAAAGGTTAGTTAGATTTAACCTTTTCAAATCCAATAAAGTTGATGATGAGGAAACGATAGAGGATTGTTTTGGGAGGGTTTTACTTTATTTTTTCAGACAGTTGCGCTAGTGGAATATTAGCTTTCCTGACTCCCAGGCATCATCAGAACAGTCACTGGAAATTAGCATTGGCTGAAAGACTGCGATTCTCACTTGTAATAAAATGAAAAATTTTGTCTTAGAATATGTAGCAAGGGTGATGTTTATGAACACCAAAAATTCAAACATGAAAACATAGTTATCAATGATAACTTCACTAGTTCAGTGAAATACAGAAAATAATTCAGTTAAACAAAAAACATTTAATTAATCAGACTAAAAATGCCCCAAAGCATTCACTAAAATTGGAGAATTGCACTTTTAGGATTAAATGGCAACATTCTAAAATAGCTTTCTATCTTTTGAAAGGAAGAAAGTCATGAGTTTGTTATGAGAAAACATAGAAAAGTAATAACTGCAAACACACAACAAAGTCAGTATTAGCAATTCAGAAGTCAGACAAATCCAAATGTGTAAGTTAGATAATTAGTAATGTCTTCACAAACAACTATAAAATTCTCTATACTTTCCCAGAAGAAATAGCCTCGGCCTACACAAGCAGATCTCTGAAAGCAATAAAAACAAATAAATTAATAGTTCATGGAAAGAAAATACAAAGAAATAGCTGAAGAACTGATCTTTGCAAGTACCATAAGGTCAAACTGACTGTATATGAAGAACAAAGTCCTCAGATCATCATAAAAACACTCCCAGTGTTCACTATAATAATGAAATTCTAAAAACATGGGATTATCAATTTCAGTAAGAAATTAAAGAAAATATATCAAAAAGAAACTTTAAACAAAAAGAAAAGAAAAGAAAGCACTACTACACCTGGGCACTTGTCTACAGAAGAGATATATAAAGCTATGGGACAAAGTCTCTAAACTAATGGTTGAAGAAAAAAAAAAAAACACATGCAAAAAGAAATCAATAAACAAAGTACTAAAAAACAAATAAAAAATCAACAAAGTATTGAAACCACTGAAAAGTGAAAAATACATAGCAGCTCAGTATCTAAATTGTGAAAACTAAACTTTTAAAGTAGTCTTTGATTTGTATTATGTACTTAGTTTTTTTTTTTTTCTGATATGTGTATAGTAAATAGTTCTCTAAAGTTATCAATAGAGAAGTTATCTATCAAACTATATGACTGTACATCTTCATATAGCTAAAATATGCAACTTCAAGCTATGTAGACAGTTTAAGGCTCTTTATACTTCCATAATTGAAGTTCTCAAAGGAAGAGAAAAAATCTTGGAAAAAAATACATTTTTTTCAGTAATTCAGTTGTTTGTTACTTGCATTTCTTGGGGCAGGGACAAGTTAGTGATGACTTCTGGTTAACTGCAACACACCAGTAAGAAACTGAAACAGATGTTACTATACTTTTTCCAAATAAATGATTGTTGGAGCTGCTGATAAACCATTACAAGATTAATATGATCACAAGATATTGCATTAATCACCAAAAGAAAGTATTTTAACAGCAGCAACCAAACTGAAAGAAAATTAACTACGTCAGGTGAAAGTACAACACTTTTGTTCAGAACAAGAAGCAATGGAGTTAGGTAAATATCTCTAACCTGTTCCAGATGAAACAATACGTTAGCTATGTCAAGAACTCTTTCCACAGTCTTCTCTGGATCTGATGAATCCTCAGTCCTATTTGGCAAATCTTTGTAAAGCGCCATCTGCCATCTAATGGCAGGATCCTCAAGCTGCAGGAAAAGGATTTCATGTGAAACCAAGGCAAAACGATCAAAATATAGGGATAAACAGCTTAATTAATATAAAAACTCCTTCAAAAGACAAAAGAAACACTTTATATTGCTAACCCATACCCTTAAATGGCTAATCCATACAGTGCCTACTATGTACATAGGGAGAACACAAGAAACAAAACTAAAGACTGATTTATGTAATATTTAATTCTTGTGGAAGCTGTTACCAAAGTATTATAATCATACAAACAGCAAATGATCATGGGCCAAGTATTATCAAAGATGAATATACTAAGGAAAAAGTAATGAATATGAGGTAGATAGACAGAACTTTATATACTGACTTTCCAGTTATTAAACCAAATAAAAATGAAATTGTTGCTTTGTTATTTGTAACCACATAGTTTTCAGCTATGAGTATTAGTCACGGAAATAAAGATTTCTGATTTTTTGCATTTAAACTATATTCAATTATTAGAAAATCCTAATTTTACCAGTTACTAAAACATTTAATGCTAACTTACGAAAAAAGAATACAAGACACATTTGCTGATTGGCCTACAAATTATAAAGAGCTGTATGAAGTAAAACATTTTTTCTAATTTCCCTCTTTATATTTAATTTTCTCCATTTTAGTGATCTCTGATTCTTAATTTTATCACCATCTGTCCTCTTAGTTATTTTGTATTCTCAGTGCTCCTGCTATACAGAACTGATGAAACCACAAAAAAACTTTTTTTGCCAATGGCACTGAAGACAAAAGGAATGTATTTGCCATTTTACTAAGAGTTGTGATCAGTGATCGAATTCCTGACTGCAATTTAGGTGTAAGCAATACTGGATTACTAGAGCATTTGGGAGACTAAGCCTCATGGTTCTGAATAGGGCTTAAAGTCACCACTTACTTTCTAAAAACATTTTTGTGAATCTAGATACGAATTTGTGTGTAAAAAAAAGATTATAACGCTGATTCACCTCCACAAAATATCTTCTAATACACAATTTTCTGAAGTTCCAAGAATGAATATAAACTTACAGTCACTCAGTAATAGCTTATTACAGCCTAGAAAGCTACAATTGGCAGGCTTTTCTCCCACCTTTCAGCTTTTCAATTTCTTAACAACTGTCACATCCACAGTATCTGTGTCAGTATTTGACTGGATTGTCATGGAACCATAGTCCACAAAAGAATTTTTAAGCACAGGCAGAGTTATCTTTTGATCTGAGAACTCCTCACATTCTATCAAGGTACAGATTTTTTTGTATAGGTAAATTTCTAAGGTTATGTGTAGCTGACATTTGAAGGTATGAATTAGAATGGCTGGAAAAAGATTTGGTGACTTGAGCTTCATCTATGTCAAAATGTATGCAAGTTTCATCATCAGTTTCTTGAAATAGAAGGCTCAATATTAAGTAAGAACATGCAGGCACGCAAGGAAAGGAAAACAGAAACAGCATGAAGACAAATGTAGACAAAGGTAGACAAATACATGCAATATTTGTAGCTAAAGATTTAGGAGGATGACTCAAAAAAAAAAAAAAAAAAAAAAAAAAAGCTGCTTTCAAAAGGAAATCAAGATAAATCACATATACTAAAAATGACCAAGCATGGTGTCTGAGAAACAAAAGTGGTCAACAGAAAGCATCATTTGAAGAGAAACTACTGCTAAGCTAATAGATCTCCTTGAAAGAAAATTAGACTCCATAAAGTGATAGGTTCCTCTGTTCTGACAGCCACTTACACTAAGATTATTACAAATAAGTTCCATATTAACTGGTAACATTAAATTATAATTGAAATTGCCTAAGATCATCCAGCTAATATTTCTTTTATATATAACTGCATCAGGTATAAAAGGGTAGTATATGCATAAAGCACATTAGAACCATTTTTCTTAACAGGAATCATGTTGTCTGGCTATATCTGATGTGTACTCAATTCTGCCACAGGATACGTAGTGACCAAATACTAATGGCATCAGAGAATAGCACAGTAACTGACTAAGTACTGAAATTAACATTAGGCATTATGTCTTTAAATAATTAAATTGTATACATCTTTAACTTGAACTCTAGAACACATTAGCACAAAATGATTTAAGACAATATATATTTCAATCCACTGAGGAAAAGTGATGGAGAAATGGATAATAAATCACAAAGATAATAAATGTAATAATAAATAGAAGTTTTGAAGCCCTGTGAATGCTCTGTTCTGGCCATAGTTAAATACTTAAATACTTTTCCCATACAGGTCAAAACCTGAGTTTTTTACAGTTAGTAAAGAAATATTATATCAAATGAAGAGAAGTTTCAAATTAAAGCTAGATACAACAGCTATTTGGCTTTGTTAGCTAAATACTCTGTGGTTCCATTTGAGAAATTGTCATTTTTTACTCATTTACAATAAGGAAAATAAGAGGAAAATCCTGATAAATTTACAACAAGAAAAAAAAATCAAACAATGTGTACTTTGGATTATTTATTTCTCACATATAAGGTATAAGAAATTCTACTAGTTTAAGAATTCCTGTAGAATAAACAGAGAGGCTATGTGAAAAGCTGCTGAACAGCAGCAAACTTCTAAGGGAAGTAGAGGATGTTTCTCAAGAGAAAACACAGGTAGATAATAAATATAATAAATATCACTACTCCAAGGCAATAAAAGAAGTAACAGACAGAAACTTCTTAATAGCACTACGTGCAATCCTAAATAGACAAAATAGAAACTGAAGGAGAAATACTTTAAATTGGAGACTGAGCTAAGAAGCAGCAGGAAATGGCATACAGAACTTACAGCAGGATGGGTCACAAAATATAATAAATAAGTATTCACCTACTAAAAATATCAGAGTAGAAACACCTGTTATCTTCATAATGAAGTAAACTACTCAAGCATACTGACAAAGTCACAACACATTTCAGGTTTGTGTGTCCACACTGTTGTCGCTGCTTAGTAACACACATTGATGCTGCTTATAAAGCACACCATATATAAGTAAATCTGCTGTTCTTCACAGTACTTTGCTTGCATGTGTACTTTTGATTTTCATTTGAAAATAATATTCACTGTATAAAGATAATGATTTCAAGTTGTTTTTAAGATTTAACCAATTTTTTTGTACTTAAGAGATAAGCTTTTCTATATGCAATTCACGTAAAATTAAAGCTAGCATTAAATGTTAGTTTTGCAAAATTGAAGCACCTTCTTATCAGCTCTCAGAAACCATACCTAAGCTACGAAGAAAACAGAAAATTGGACAAAATTCATCTTCAGATATTAGTCTGGAAGAACCATCAACAAATAAGCAAATCTATATTGTCATGCACTGACTTTGAGATACTTAACTTACTTAAGTTTTTTTGTTTTTACTTTAACTACCTAATTAATAAATACCAGCTTTATCCCCGAGGTGAATTAACATTTTTGTGGGGAAGTAAAAGACAATTCTTAGCGAAGCACCATCCACAGACCTACTTCCCTCTTCCTTCAATATACCACTTTCCTATTCTGGCAGCTTCTTTACCACTATTTGAAGCATTAACAAAACAGCTCAGTTATACCGGGCTAGTTAAGGACTTCTCCCCTAAACCTACTACTCTGACACCAATTGCAATTCAATAAAAAATAATACTCTATACTGCTTGCAAAATACTTCCATTTCCATGAGCTGAAAAACAGGGACATAACACAGTGATTTTTCAGTTCATAGAATATGCAAAAGTGGTAGCTTCCTTTTCCTTTTCATTCAAACTGGTATAAGGTAAGATCAAGCATTTTTCAGATTATAATTCAAATAATTAGAAGGTAGAGTTTAAACTGTGATAGACCTTGTTTACGTGCCCAGTTTCATATTGTGTTCATAGGGATTCAAAAGCCAACAGGTTATATTGTAAAAACCGTGCATAAGCACATTAAAAAACTAACATTTAACTATTGAAATGAAAAACTTACCTGATAGAAGAGAAAAAGCTGTTACAAGTGAGGCAGGTTGTCGTTATATGGTAGAAATAAATTAATTCAATTAAACAAAGATTGCATCTTTAAAAGCTACATATAAATTACCTTGCCCTGGAGATGAAGATTACTGCGAATGATATCTCGTACCTCATCCTCTGTATCTTTCTGTCAAGAAATTATAAATGATGTGAATCAGTGCAGTATAAATATTAAGTTTGGGTTTGGTCCAGGTGATAAATAAAATTGACGATGAGAAAAAAAAATTGAGGAAAAGTAAGGAAAATTTCGTTGGAAATGTGTCTTTTTGGATGAGGTAGCCATATTCATGCACACAGGAACGAGTTCAGGATGTCATAATTCATATTTATTCACATTAATTCAACACACTAAATATGAGTTTTTGCTAAAAAAATAATTTACATATATGTGCATATATACACATATAAAAACACGCTACAATTTTGAATGTTGACCAAACAAAATTGACATTTAGTTCTTATATGCATTTCCACATGCAAGCTTCACAAAAGATATTAAACACATTTTAGCATTAAAAACTGAGAAAGAAAGAACTGCTTTAACTTAAGAATATTATCTCTGCTAATTTTGATTATTTAGACATAAAATATGCACAAGTTCAAACAGTTTTTTGCCCCAGTACGTGAACAAGTCATAGATTACGACTATCATCAGCAATTTTGCCTTATACAGTAAAATGAGTCTTGATTATGAATAAGAATTCTAACTATATATTTACATACAGCAACATTAAAATGAAAAAGATTACATAACAAGTAGAATTAATATGAATGTTCCACTTGAAGTTCTAGCCTTAATTTTTCACTTGCTATTTTTCAGTGTCATCAGCCTAGAAAGGGCAGACATTCCATCTAGGAAGGTGAAAGTCAGAAGAGCAAAGTCAAGCAATGCTTTTAAAAATTCTAGAATATTTTCTATTTAGCCTTGTTTACTATGAAACACAAGAAACGCCACATGAGCACTTACCATGCTGAACCTGTTTTTGGCCAGTGCAATTAGATCTTGGTCTCCAGGGGCACAAATATTTAGGCCAATAGGAAGTAATCGCTTCAGTGCTGCCACAATAAGAGAGGTCTGCATGGAGTACCGGTCACCTTTCCGCTTCATCTTCTTCCTCTCCTGGTCAGAAACTGCTGCCTGCGGCATAAAGCAAAGATGGAATACAAAATAACATATCAAATATTAAATAAACCTATTATTAAATAGTTAGTTGAGTGAACACTTTCATACTTATTTCTAGCTTGACAAATTAAATTCCTTACTTCTTTTGCACCTAAATACCTATTATTGTAAATATTTTGCGCCGGTACCTTGAAAGGTCACCGTGTTTCTTAAATGACTACCTCCTGCTTCTCAATCTAGTGTTTTAATTTCTTATAAGTGGTCAAAAATACTTTTTAAAAATAAAATTAAATAATGTTTTTCTAGGGTCTCCCTGTCTCTTTATATTTTGCAAAGAGAAAAATAATATTTACACTACCTTGGACATCTTAGATTTGGTATCACTGATAAGGAAAGACATGTTGTTGATTTCATTTTGTACCACAAAGTTCTGTTCTTCCCTTTTGAAATTCTGAAACATACAGAAGATCTCAGCTAAAAGCACAGATGATACATGCTAACAGTATAAAATAAAATTAAAAATATAGCTGAACTGAAAATTTATTAAGTTCACAAAAGTAAGACAAGGATAGAAAAACAATGACAGACAGAACAGCACCAAATTCAAGTTTTATTTTTGTTACACAGCTCAGGGTTTTGTGTCATTCTTGTTTTGTTTTTGTTTTTTCTACACTAGAGGGATGGAAATACTTCCCTGGATATGAAACAGACATGACAAAAATTCACTATAAAGAAGTTTAGGTTTTCCTTTACAAATAAACCATCCATTCCAACTTTCAGTATTACAATATCCGATATTATTTAGATAGATAAGTAAGTTTAAATAAAAGTCTGAACTTATGAATACACAAATAATTTGGTGATCTAGTACCTAATTACAGTAAAAAATGAGTACGGCAATATTTGTAATAAATCTAAGAACCAAATTTCAGACAAAACTACATAAATAACAAGGCATCTTGTTTCTAAAACATGAAAAAACTTTTTGGTTATGGTAGTTATGGTAGAAAAGACATTCAAGTATAGACAACAGTCTTTAACAAGATCAAATACCTGAAACTGTTTAGTCTCTCTCAATTTTGATTTTTTTTTCTTTTTGCTCCAGTAACTGTATGAATCATAGTTTATTTTCATTTATGCACCATTAGTGATAGTGCCTGCTTAGATTTTAATCCAGACTCCTTGGTCCTTGCACAACAGAGATCAGACTTGAGAACCAAGGATTCTACATTTGGTGGAAGTGCAGTTAAGAAGAGATACTTAACCTTATCAAACTTCAAGTGGTATCATATAGGAAAAATATTTTATTTGGAGATTCCTTTTAAGATATATTTGCTACTTGCACGTAGAATATCAGCTTTCCTTATCAGCTTCTATTTATGCAATCCAGCTACAGACCTATGCCTAATAATTGAATTATACACCTTAAACATTTATAAAAATCTGTGCTGCAACACTAATTAAGTCACTATAAGTAGAGCTGTGCACTTCTTTCAGAAAGCCATCTTCTTCTGCTAGTACTGTCGAGGATCTTTTCAAAGTAATTTTTATTACAACTCTATCTAGAGAGGCTCAAGAATGTAGACAATATAATTTAACAAAAAGTCATTTTATTTAATAAAGCAGATATCTCTAATGTAGTACCCACTTATCCAGGTTGGAAAATAGTTTTGAAGCTGATTAAAAATATGGTAAGGACATAGGCTTGAATGAACTTAATAGTAATTATACAACATACAGAGAGTCCAGTCACTGTTACTACGCTACAAAACACCCATGAACTCCCCCACCTAGGCAGACATTTAAGAAGCGTCAAAAAAACCAGCCATTACTACCTCCCCATCTACAGTTCCAACTCTGACATTGAATGTGTTTTCTCAAACAAAACCACTACATAATTGCCTGCCTAATAAAAAAACTGACATAAAATAAATTTACCAAGGAATTACTTACATGAGACTTTGACCAGTAAATAAAGACTTCCGCCACCATGCGAAACAATTCTTCAGCTTCAGGGTTGGGCTCTTTCAGCCATTTTGCCCTAAAATTTTGGCAGAAATGCTGATGATCCTTACTGGCTTTATAAATGCTGTTTTCAGCATTTTTCATGGATGAAAGCCAAGAAAACCAAGCATGCAAATCCTTTCTAGTAGCAGCAACTTTTTGGTATCCTATTTCAAAAATCTTAAAATTCTTTGAATCCTATCTGTAATTTATCACATTCGTATTGGGCCTAGTATCATTTTCCTATTCTGAAAAAGCCTCTACTTATTTTAAATTCTTTTTAGCTATAAAGCACCAGCTTGATAAACTTTAAGATTTGCAGACTGAGTAAAAGCTACTTTAATTAAATAATAGGCACACCAAGGAATAAGATATGGTATAATTAAACAAGATTTTAAGAAATTTATTAACCTATTCCTCTCCACATACCTGTTATAGTCCACAAATCTAATCAACAAAGGGTAGAAGGCATAGAGGTCCCGTGCCAAAGTGGTGAACTCATCTAGGATGAGCAGTTCAGCCTCCGACATGTCACCTCTGCCTTCTGCTCTTAGATGCTCTTCATCCGATACAACCACTGCTGCTTTTTTCTTTAGCTTATCCATCAGTGGCAGGAAGTGTGTCTTTAAGAGCTGTGGCTTCGCTTTGCTTATGATGGGCTGGGAAAACACTATTTAAGGCAATCAATATTATAATGTACAGCTGGCCACAAAATATGAACAAAATTTTTACTTTTCCTTTCTTCTTGTGTCTTATTTCTAGAATACAGAGTAAAATCCTGACCCCATTGAAAACAGCAGAAGTTTTGCCAAGAATTAAATGTGGTCAGGATTTCACGTTTAATTTGCTGCGTAACTGTGGGAGTTAAAAATGCAATTTAACAGACTAACCTTGAAAGATCATAAATACTGAGGTGCCTATTTACAGATAGTTTAGCAACATATTGGTATTTACCTGCATTATTTTGCTGAACATCAAGGAAATTGTTTAATAGTATGTATGGGTAGATACCTCTATAGCTGAAGAGTGTTCACACAAGTTTTACAAGACATTGATTCCTCTTTTGTGCCCTGCTTTTCAGCTTGACTAAAGTAGGGCTGGAAAGCACACACTAGGTGTTTGCAAAGCTACTCAAACAGCCTACTTATATTTCTTATGTACATAAGGACAATGGAAGGCTTGCATAGACAGATATGAGACTGATTCTACTATCCATAAACCCATCATTTGACACTTGTTAGCATGATTTTATTTGCAAATCTACTCAAAAATTACAATGCAAATTAGCCCTTCATCTGGGTCTATTACTGCAAAACCATTTTTTACATATTCATTAGATTACAGAGAATTTTAGGCAGTTCCATCTTATCACTACTGCTCATTATATTACAAGACCTCAATAGACTATGAATCCAGACTGTCACCAGCTACTACAATAAGTATTGAAAAATCATAAAAAAGCCTATCTGAAAAACTGAAATCACAACACTGAAGTATTCTAACTTCTACTTAAAGATTGCAACACTGATAAATAAACTAAAATAAAGTTTATTGTTCTCACAATGTTCTCATTATTATTCTCACAATGAAGTAATGTCATGTTTAAGAAATGATATGCATTTTCTCCTTTATTGTGAAAGAAATGCTGGAATACACAATTTCAAAACAGCTTTTTACAGATCCAGCTCTCAGACAGAACAAGAAACTTCCTAATGTCTGCAAGCAGTAACCTGTTATTTAATGAAAATGGGCTAAACAACCATAATTTTTTCATTCAACATACTGGTAAACGGGTATGTGTATATTCTGGAGAAAAAGATATAGTTTGATATACTTCTTAAATTATTTATTAAGAGAATAATACATACTGCTTATACTATTCTTCCCTTATAATTATTGTACTACTTTGTCAAGATTCATATTTTTTAAAAAACAAATATATGAGTGTTATTCTAAATCAACTTTAACAGGGTAGATGCAGAGTAATTCGGAGTGTATAAATAGATGCATATTCCAATAATATACACATTAATCTATCTTTTTTTTTGTTTTTACATCTTACCTGCTAACCTCTTCATCCAGGCTCCTTCATCAATACCAAGGTTGTTATAGATGATTTTCAAGATGTTACCCAACAGAGTGTTCATGTGCTCTGATGTCAAGGCTGTACAACACACTTCAGCTTTGTCAGGATTGTTTTCTGGCCCATGCTCCCACCAGTGTGACATGTAACTACACAGCATAGGCAGTATGACTTCCATTATATGTGGCATTTGTGTGTAGCGAATACCAGATTCTGCCAGTTCCACAATTTCTTCCATTAGCTTCACCAAGGAAGGAATATTTGGGCAAACCTCTTCTACAGTAGTAGGCAAATTGAGAACTATTAAAAAAGAAAATTTAAAATCCCAAAATGAATACACTAAGCCATAGAAAGCAAATAATTCTCTCCAAGTGATAATCAGCACCATGTTTTTTTTTTCCATTTGCATGCCATTCTGATCCAAGGGAAAAAAATAATAAAACAAAATAAAACAACATTCATACAATTTAGCAATAAAATGGATATATATAAGCCATATACAAATCTTTCTATAATAAAAACAATTCCTTTGTGGAAGCTTCAACAATGTAAGGAAGATTAAATTTCAGAATTCCAAATTCTTTCTCCTGCAGGCAATTTCTTTCATGTGCCGTTAATATTATGTACATCCATTAGCTCATGAGTGTCTGAGATCCTGATACACATATGCAGTGAGGAAGATAGATATCTACATATTGAAAATGTAGCCCACGATTTATTAATAAAACCTTGCCATCATAGAGTAAGGCTAGATCTTTCCAAAAACATTATTTTCACTTAGCTAGGCTCAGGTAGATTTTACACACCTATTTTAGTGTCCTTTAGTGTGCTCTAAGCACAATGCAATATTGGAAAATGAATTTAAATATCTGTTAAAATAATTTAAAAAATCAGCTTATTGTCTTTCAAGATACATTAAAGGAACTAGAATATATATGATAACTAAGCATAGGTGTTCATACTTGCAAGATAAGATATCATAATTCTTTGAAGAATGTTTCATATCTGCCTTCTCTTTATAAATACAGGTGAAGTTATAAAAGTTAAGAAATTTTAAGCTGGCATTTTATGCGATGTAATTATACAAATTTGTGTTACAATTCACACTCAGCATACACGTAGAGATTGTAAAGATCCATTGTAACTTCTATTTACCTTTGAAAGAAGTGGCACATATATCCCTATTCCACAACTGTCTTAGCATGAGAAACATCAAGAGTTTCCAAAGTGGAACAGAAGCACATGTGCAAAATAAGCATATTTAGTGCTACTGAAGAGTATTATTCTGAATCTTGTATTTCCAATAACAAACAAAAAAAAAAAACAGCTTATATACTATGCTGAACCACATATACTTTATATTTTTTATGTACACAGGCAAAAGTATTTTGCTTCGTTTGCAAGTATGTGTGTTTTAGGTACTCAATACTGCATACAAAAACTGAGGTACTAAAGTTTCTGATTAGAATATATAATTCCATCATCTAACATACAACACCTGAGCTACTAACAATGCATGAAGTCTTTACAACAAATTGATTCTAAAATCATATTTTGAGTATAGAATCTTATAATGAAAATATCAGTATCTTTAAAACTTATAATAATCAGTTTTACTAAAATTTTCCCATTCACTTATGAAAGAAGAACGCAATTAAGAAGGTAAAATAAAAATCTTGCACTACAAACTGTACGCAAAAATACATTTACTAAGGCAAGCAACACTCGCAGAGAAATTTGTGTTTTCATAAGCATCACATGACATTCTAGAAATACCTGCTCTGTCTCTTGCATTCTTGGTATTGTAAATTGAGTAGATGTTATGTTTGTTCAAATGAGTTTCCAAAAAAGCCACTGGAAAGGCACCTGAGAAAGCAGCCAAGCATTCTCCTAATGCTGATCGTTGCCTGTTAATTAATAAACATCATTAAAGTTTCACACCTTGTTGAATGAATACACTATTGTTGATGTAAATCAGCATTCATTTTATTCTAAAGCCTTCATCTCAAAGAGGTAAGTCTGCATAGTATTAAGACTATCAAGTCAAGAAAAGGTAATAGATAATGAAAAGTACAGCAAACTCTGCTAATAGATTAATTAAATGTCATGACATAAAACATTACAGATGGACTGCACATTTGAAAGAAAGCGAGGAGTATGCAGGAAAAACACAAAGCCACCATGTTAGTGATATTTGCTCTATTACGTTCCTATCAGCATTACTGATTTTATAATTAAGAAAAAGTTCACTTAATAGATTGATGTGTCAAGAGACAAAGTATGACTATCATTGTATCTTAGAGATAAAATTTCCTTTTTCTTAGATGTAACAACAACAATAGCTGAACTGAGTGTCATATATTTAGAGTTCCTCAGTTGGACTTAAACAATGTGACGTTTTTAATTAGTCAGATTATTTTGTCTGTAATTTTTCGTTGAATTAAGTAATATATTTTGACAAAAACGTAACAAAACATTTTAAGTACATTTCAGTAAGTTCTACAGGATTCTACTTAACATGTGAGCGCAATTATTTTTTTTTTTCCTGTCAAGGTGTGCTTCCAAAAACCACATCTTCCCATATTCTTTTCTGAAGTACATATATTTATTATCTGTATTTATATTCTGGTTAATCAAAATAGATGAAATTTTTTTCACCTTACCGCTCTACATATATACTTTTGCTGGTTCCCAGAGCATACAAACTGGCCAATATTCTGTAACAAGACACTTGAACATCTTCCACTAAAGAAATGAAAAGATGATAGGTATTAAGAGAAAATTTCATTAAAATTCTTTTGATAACAACTGCAGTGATGAGATTAAGCCATTAAGGACAATCTACAGCAACTATTCTCTAAACACAGAAACAGTCTTCTGAACATTCAATGTCACAGAAGAAATTAATGGCATAACAACTCTTTAAGAACAAAATCTAATTGAATAACCATTAATAGCTATAGAAAATATATCAATGAATCTTTTCCAGTTTTCTCAAGCACTTTCATTTCAAAAAAACTTCATGACAAATGAAGACTTAGACCTAGATAGTTAATAGCATCCACTTAATTTTCATTCCATTTACAAAGGATTAAAAAAGAGAAATAATCCCTCCGGTTCTTCTGAATACTTCCCCAAACAATGTTTCAAAATTATAAATCATTTCAATCACATAAATGTGAGATTTATCTTAACATCTATTTGAAAAAATGATTTCCCAGTGTAAGATGTGGTACTAGTGTCACAATGGCATAAGTACCATCAAGGACAACACTCCCATTTTCCTTTTACTACTTCTATATTCTCTTCCACAGTACTATAATCTTTACCTAAAACACAATGAAATTTTGGGACTAAAATAGACATAATGTGCTGGGAAAGCCTTGAAGATGGTTCATCAAATCAAGATAGTCTGATTCTTTACTACAAAGTAATTATAGTTCCATTCATCTTTTAGAGCTGAATCTTTTTATGTAATAATAATAACCTCAGGTACACTATTGCATCTTTGAACATAACCACATTTACTCTGTAAATGTAATACATACACCAGGTCAAGATGCCTGCCATCAGAATACTACAAACAAAATAATCTTACAATTAGGCATAATTTAAACTAATAGTTTTCTGAGTTTCTGAATTCCTATATTGGGAGTTTAACACCAACATGAGCTATGTGGAATTTCTCACTAGTAGGAAGGTATGAAAGGCTTATCACGAAGTTCCAAAATGCAAAATATCAGAGAACAAAAAATGAACAAGGCACATTCATGCCTAATACAATATTTTATAATGAGGTAGTAATAGGTATTAAACTGATAGATTATTTTTTTTCTGAATACTGTCAGAGTCACCTGAATAATTTAATTCAGAAATAATTTAATAAGAGAATTGGATGTTTATGTCCCAACACATTCTAATCCATCAATAGAACTCAAAATTTTCAAAAACAAATCTTTAAGGCTATTTTAAATAATGATTTTTCAGATTCTAAGGTCCTCTTTTTCAGAGAATTCCATAAATGAGATAGCTACGCAGAAGCAGAGCAGCTTGCTTTAACGCAGACTGGGCAGCAGAAATCCTATGGAGTTCTTAAAACATACAGCATTAAAACTTTGTGTTCATGGAATCACAAAAGGTTGGAAAAGACCTCTAATACCATCCAACCATTTGCGTATCATGAATATTTCCCACTAAACAATGCCCCTCAGTACAACGTCTAAACTCCCCTTGAACACCTTCAGGAGTGGTGACTCTACCACCTCCTGATGTTGCAGACTAAAAATTTTTGTCCTGAAGAGAATGGATTTGGGAAAATGAATAACACTGAATCTGTTACAATTGGAATATCTACGGAAATGAAGTGACATATATTCCTTTATTTAGTGACTGAATTCTACACTTCTGCATTTTTTTTAATTTAATTTTATTTTTTTTACCATTTGAGATGCACCAACACACACCCCCTGCTAACTGGGGTGTGTATTACAATGAACCATCACAAGAGCAATATATCCTCAGCTACAAACAGAGTAAAAACAAATTAACTTCAAGTAACTTTTCTCAGTGACTAAATAACAGTGGATGTATGGTGGAGACATTACCAAAACTAAGCATTCAAAACCACAGCTTCTTTAGTATTTACAGAAATCCCACTAAAACCAGCAGACTGTTCTAGATTATTTATCGTAAACATTTAATTTAATCAAAATTTTGTCAAAGTAGGATGGGATCTGTCCTTCTGCAATAGAAATGAAAGCCTATTAATACTTACTACATGATATTATGAATATATTAATGGCATGGCATTTCTAAATAATACATACATATCAAATCTTCCCCAAACTGGTGCTGTCCAATATGCTCAAACAATGAAGATAGCACAGGCAGGAGAGCCACTGTGGTATAATTAATGATTTGTGTAACTCCCTTGGGCTGGTTTCTGCTGTGTGTAAACTGGCCTTGCTTAAGATTTTCCATTGTTTTCTCCAGATCCTCAGCAGCATTGTCCAAAAATGCTCTCAGTGCCATCTTAACAGACTCCAGACCAGTTTTCATCACAGTTCTGTATATAACATGCAAAGAAAATGAAACAGAATATTCCATTAGACGAGCATGAAATAACGTCTAGTCTTGGTTTTTATGAAATAGATGACACAGATCTAAAGAAAAATCTTTCACCACCCAAGACTATAAAATCTTCTCATAGCAGAACAAGGTAATGAAAAAAAAATCATAGGTGCACAACGTAAGGCTTTTTATTTGGTTTTCCACTGTAAAAAAAAAAGACCCTTTAGATTCCCTAGGGAATAATTTGCTCAAAATTAAACCTGGATTAATTTTTCAATGAAGACACTCAGAGACAGATTCACTGCAAACCAGGTGCACTTAAATCCTGATTTTTTTATTTTGACTAAAAAGCATAAATAAAAGCATAAAATCTTTTTAATGTTCCTGTGTTTTTGAGAAAATCACACGATTATAAACAGATGAAAGAACAGTCAGCAGTTCCTTGACACCACTGATCTGAATTGAAACCTGAAGTGTAACTTAAAATTACTTTTCTGCCAAAATCTAGGTAGGTAAAACAAGTAAGTAACCTATTTTGAAATAGGAATTATTTTCAGTAATATAACTTCTTTCTTGACTATTGATATTCTTTAGCCTTACACAAATCTGACTGGATACTGTTCTCTTTTAGGGTATATTCTTTGTACTTTAGGAAACACATTCAGTATTACCTGGCATCCAAGGTCTGGCCCAATATGTGAAGACAGTTGACTATTGATGTTGCATCATTTCCTAAATAGAAAGGAAAATTACCCACCAATTTAGCTGTGTATACTTCAGAGCATATCTACAGCCTGCTAATCATGTCTTTGGTTTTAATGAAAGAGGAAATTACATAGCAGAAGAGTAATTCAACTTTTGTAAAATTTTGACAGGCAAGTTAAAAACATGCAGTTTGTTGTCTTATCCTTGTTTGCACAAATTCAGTAACTAGAGGCAGTTAAGCATCTCTCATCAAATAGCTGAGGCAAACAAGAAGGAAGCACTTAATTGTGGGGTTAATAAGAGTTATAGTGTATTGTCTGGTTTTCATTTAATTTTATCAACATTGCTGAAACTGATCCAAGTTTATAAGAACATTTATCTTCCCCCTCTCAAGAAAATAAAAGCTGCTTTTGCAACTCTGACAAGAAGAGAAGGCATATAAAACATTACCAAAAAGGTTAGCTTGCTCCCTGGTGTTACCAATACACTATTTATAGAAGAAGCAAATCTGCTCTACATAAGTAATAATCTCTGTCACTATATACTTTACAATTATGGATGTAAAAAGAGAACTTACACACATGCCATATATGAACATGCACAAACTCTGATGTTGCCATGTATATGTTACCGCTAGGTTCACATTTAATGCAGGACAGACTTGAGCATAAAAATTGACACAGAGTTAACATAATTTTTAAAAAATGTAAAGCATTGCAAAAATGAAAATATTTTTTCTTCCTTCTCTATATTACTAGTTTCTCAATTAAAAATAAATAAATTAAACAGACTGAAAGCTTAAGATAGATTACTTGCTTTTCTAGTTATCAAAATTAAGGGGTATTTTTGCAGCCTAGACTCACAGTAGATTAAACAAACTAGAACTGCAATTTCTATGGCTGCCCTCAGCCATGCTGCCTCATCCTCTTTTTAATGGCACTCATGGCCATGCAATGATGTAACAAACCAGATGATAAAGCTGAGGAGTCCCAAATGAATCCTACAGAAAAATGTAACTATACCCATACAGATTAAAGTTTTTGTCAGCTCCTATTTTTGACAACCTCTATGTTTTCTCCTTACTATTTTACTGCTCATGTGACATGAATGTCAGCACTGATGAAGAAAAGATTTCAGGACCATGGTAATGACAGCAGAGATAGAGAGAAGCACTCAGGGCAACCCTGGCATAGACTGTGGATTAAACCATCAAGCAAAGTGTGCATATTCTGTGAGCTACTGTGCAGTATACTGTTCACTCTATTTCCCTGAAAAGTAACATTGGTGATCAATTCATACCATGTAGATACAACAGCCATAAATTCATGAGAAATCAGGTACCTTCTGTGGTACAATGAGGTAGAAGATTAAAAACTTCATCTATTTATTCTGAAAACCAAACAAATTTTAGGTATATCCCTATAGCAGATATTGAAAGGCTTGGCTTTTTTCCCCAATGTTAATAAAATTATCATAAAATTTATCGATGTATAAAAAATACATTCTAAACCAATATTAAAAGACTATGCAAGGCAACATGTTCAAAATAGCCAGCTTCAGTGCTTTACCCCAAAACAATATTTACACAACTATCTTATTTCAAGTAAGATCAGTAACAGTTTTGAATGTCCTGAAATTTTTTTTATTATTTTCATTATGGTAACAAACAACAGGTTTAATCACTCCCCCATTTAACCAAAATGTCATACATTTGGTTTGGAAGCATCTAGCTTAAATTTACTGGAAATTGCTTTGAAGACAGTAATTAAAATGCTGATGATCTAACAATCTATTCTTCCACACAGAAGTAGGAAGCTCTGAAGGCCATTTCTAGTTCTGCCATAAATAGACGTAGCTGTAGCATGGCCACATAATAGAAACTCTTTTCCTATTAAAGAAGAATTTGCAAATTCTGGAGACTTTTAAGAATGAATCACTTTGAATGTAAAGCTAGCAATTAGAATATTTTGGAAGCCAGATGGGTATAGGCATCTATAAACACTGCTACATGTCATTTAATGAAACAAGAAGTAAGGGCAATCAGTTAACCTACTGTAAAAGAAACACAAGAGAAAAACATTTTTCTTAGGAATAAACATAAGCAACATAAGCAATGGAAGAACCTTCCATGTGTTTATCTTGGACATCAGAGTAGAACTCTGTGATCACAAAAAACTGATGTACTACAGTTTAGCCATTTTTATCAACATAACACTGAAATTAGCCTGTCTAAACTATCATGGAAACTCCTTCATGGAGTGTCACACTTTCTTTATAATCTACAACAGAATTTGTTACAGAATCTTAGAAAACACAATTTGCTACGAAATATAGGTTAAGGCTCTTTGGAAATTCTGAGTCTTACTTTTGTTTGATGTCATGCATTTACTTGTTTTCACCTAAAACAACAAAAGTGCTGTGGGTTTTTTGTGGTTTCTTTGTTTGTTTCTTTTTTGCATATTTTATATAAAACTTTTTAAATCAGTACTGGACTTTTACTAATAACATTAACACATGCAGCTGTATCCTCACAATAAAGCACTTCTATGAAATGTCAATAAAATAACAAATTCCCTGACATCCACAAAGCATATTACCAAGCAACTCTCGCTCATTTAAACAGCCCTCAGGGCTTCAGCTGTATTCTGAAAGGCTGTCCTCAAGCATTTTTTCCTCTTCTGCACAGGCCCACAATTGCTCAAAGAAGTACAGTCCTTTTGATCCAATCAGGATTTCTAACGTAATTTAATTCATTCTCAAAGTAAGGCAAGCTGTAAGACGACTTTAACTTGAGTTAATAGGTTCACAGTTGCAACCATGCTTCAGAGACTTACTGCAATCTTGTCACAGCTAACGGGAAAACTACAGTACATTTCTGTGTCAGCACAAAGATTTTTTATTCACTTAGTAACTGCACACCAGGAAACTTGAGTCGAAAACCACACCAAAGCTACGGTGCACCATCTGATACCATCTGTCCTATCTCCTCCTACTGTTTGAATTCAGCCAAAGAACAGAAATTAAATAAGCTAAAAAAGTCTTTCCTTTAGTACTCAAATAAATTATGCTGAATCCAACATTGCACGTGAATTTTCATTCATTAGGAGAAAAATTAAAAATAAAAAGAACTTCACACAGCAACAACTACAAAATAATTCCTGAAAAAACCTTAATAGTATACTGAATTAGTTTGTTCTTTGAAGAAATAACCTATATATACACCATAACTTATACACAGGTTTGTGACATATTCCATCCTTCAGAAAAAACTACACCACCACTCAGTTGTACAAATAACTCCATTCTTTCTATGATCTTTTGACTTAACAGGAAAAACCATCTCAAAACATACTTAAGTGCAATATCCCCAAATAACTTCTACTCTTCTGAGTTTAACGGTTTTTGTAATGGTGTGTAAGGCTTTTCATACACCACACTACTGTGTCAAATTAGTTCCTTCTCTTCATTTTTGGATGATGTTGAATAAAATATGTAGAAATTGAGTTAGATGCATGTTACCTTTATTGAATTTTAAGCAGATAGATAATTACTCAATCAGATATGTGCAGAAATGCTGAATTTTGCAGTGCACCCACTAACTGCAGAAGCGATGGAATGTCATAGGATGTGCTATTTCAACTATCCTATTATCACGGCATAAGAAAAGTTTTCGGAGAAAAGGACTGTGCCACACATTGCATGTTTTTTTTTTTTTTTTTTTTATTTACAATCTATTGAGTGTTTTTTCAATTACACTATATGGAGACTTCGAATTATCTTTTTTCACATTAAGAAAGACAAACATCCAGCCCCTGATAGATTCACATAATACCAAAGATAAAGTAGACATGCGTATATGGGGTGGTAAAGCACATCTGGGAATGTTGAAGATTTCCTCAGAACATTACCAAGCATTGCAGCCCACTACTAACTTTCCTTAACGAGTTTCCAATACAAATGTACAGTTCTGATACTCTGCATACTTCCGATACTCCAAGTGAATTATAATAAAATAGCAGATATGTAACTATAATTAACTCAGTGGG
This sequence comes from Callipepla californica brunnescens, assembly GCA_023055505.1. Taxonomy (NCBI): domain Eukaryota; kingdom Metazoa; phylum Chordata; class Aves; order Galliformes; family Odontophoridae; genus Callipepla; species Callipepla californica. Next base: position 32,970,409 of record JALIRH010000003.1, on the reverse strand, counting down.
TTTTTTTAATAGAATAATGAAATACATATATTGATTAAGACACACAGAAAACAAATTAACCCCCCCACCCCAAAAACTGGTAATTACAAAAGCTTCTCATTTCATCTAATAAACTGTGTGATCTACAAGCCTAAACAATTAGTGGTCTGTGAAGACCATGCATTTCAGCCATGCAGCATGCAACAAAGCAGCACATAACGCAATGCAAAAATGGCAAAGAAAACCAAGAGATGGCCATGCTAGTATTTATCAAGGGTCTCCTTACCAAACAGTGAAATCCTATGCCTGACAAGAACTCCAAGTTTGCAGAACAGGCTGAAGACAAAAGAAAAATAAAAAAGAAGGAAAAAAGAAGATAAAAGGGGGGAGGGGGAAGAAAGAAAAAATAACAGCTGATATATGAGCAGGAAAAGCAACATGATGTCACGCAGAAAGAATCAATTATCTGAGCAGAATGTGGGACAGTATTAAAGAAAGAGATTTTAAGTGCATATCCTTAACAAACATGGTTAAATAAGCACATATTGTAATTAAAGGAAAAAAAACAACAAACTAAATTAAATTAAAAGCAAAGCTAACTAATATAAAAGCCACAAGGAAATTACTATTACAGCTTTAGGAAGTAAAATATGGTAGGATGCTACTCAGGATGCCACTGACAATTTGAAAACAAAAGGTAAAGAAATCAAACTAATTGAAGTGTTTGATGGCAAATGTTTAACTAATCCAACTTGGATCTCGCCATCTTGAGAACACAGCATGAATTCTTTTAAATACAATGCTTTTCAATGCACGACTTAACATGAGAAACAACATAAATCAACGTGAAAAATAGCCTCTTAAATGGTCAAAAGTAAACAAAAATGAACATCATCAGTGATTTGACTCCATGTGTATAAAATACTTTCTTGTTTATGAGAAGTGTCCCATTCTGAACAATAAAGAATGAAGCTTTCCATTAATTCACAGAAGTCGGAGCTCTCTGTCATACCCAAATGGAACTGGCATCCAAATACAGGAGAAATTTGTGCAATCCTTAGGAACCAGTCCACCCTGAGTATTTTGTTCAACAGTGATGAATTTTTATTTTATTTTATTTTATTTTTTTTCAGTAAAAACACTAATCTGTTAGAATGACATGAACTATACTCTGTATTTTTACAAGGGCTGCTCCAAAAGTATTGACCCCTATTTTATTATGTTGTTCATGACATCAGAGGCAGATGGTGGTGGTATGAGTACAAGCTGAACCTTTCACCAATATTCTATTACATTTTCTTTTGCTGCGCAGCAGAAGGACATTGTGTCACATGGCTTCTGAAACTGTATATAATTTAATTCCTCCATGCATAAAAAATGGCACCCTTTGACATTCATCAACACTTGCTGAATGTTTCAGGAATCTGAATAGTGGATGTGAGCACAGTGACATGGTGGGTTGGTGCATTCCAGAAGTGGTGATAGTAACCAGTGCATCACCTTTGCTGATGCAGATTTTTATAAGCACAGACGGGTTTTGTTCAACCCTGGAGTAAAAGCATAGCTAATGATGGCAACTAAGTTGAAAAATAGTGTTCTATAGATGAGAATGTGCTCTATCAACTAGTGTTATTGTGCTCTTTGTGTCTGCTGTAGTTTCCAGGCAAATAAATAGGAGGCATTACTTTTGGAGCAACATCCGTAATAAGCCACTTTAATTATTATTTAATTATCAAATTATTTTATTATAAGAAGTTTCTGTTTTAAAAGCAAAATACACATAAGCATGTTTGCACCATCCTTGAATAAGATCTGAACAGTGCATTGACAGCTTTGTGCCAAGTGGAAATGTTTATGTCCAGAATCAGAATGGTCAGGTTAATGTGCTGCTGAATCCACCTTACCAGCCAGTGCACAATGATCCATTATAACAACAGCAACTGCTCTATTTTATAAAAGATTCTGGTTGGCTCTCTGCTCACCTATACCATGAGGCAGATGTACACTACACATTCTTGTATGAAATCTTGGTACACCTAGTCCAACAAGAAAAGCTGTACAGAGGTATATTATATTGTACAAACCCTGTCTCCATTCCAATAATGACATTAATCAGCTTTCAATCTATCTTCTTTTGCAGCAGACAAATGCTACTCAACTTACTGTAAACATTCAGCAGATGCTGTTTCCACAAAATCAAACTGAATCTATTATCTCCAAGGTAACAGGTTTAGGAAAAAAAAAAAAAAAGAAGAAGAAAAAAAAGAAAAAAAAAAAAAAGAAAAAGAAAAAAAGCACAAAAATCCAGAACTTGCATATGGTTAGAACTTTGACTTGTCCAGAACTAATCTGACACAACTGCAAACATACAAGGAATTTTACGGCAGTATAAGGGAGAAGAAATGCAATCCTGAGGAAGCTGGTTACAAATAAATAAAAAATAATTCCATGATATTTCAGGAAGAAGTGACTCGTGTCCTCCTACAACTGATCTAGACTTAATATATTTGCTAAACAACAAATGTTTGTTGCACTTGCTGACAATCAAAATGACCTCTTTCATAGTTTAAAGAATGTAAGCTTATCTTCCCTGGAAAAGACAGCAGTCAGAACTGCCCTTGATTCAAAGGAAAGTCTAGATAAGAGTTGCATCCAAACAAATTTAAAGGGGAAATAACAGAAGATCCAAAATTCAGCTTTGAAAAATTCCCTACAATCGGGAGAGCATGGGAGAAACAATAACTTTGTGAATCTACTAAAGCAGCCCAAAACAGCACTTTAAAAAATGGATCATGTAATGCAGTTGTATTATCCTAACAGTTAAGAAATAAGCCGCACAATAGCAACAGTTATAGCCAAGATTTATCCAGGTTTGCATGTGTTTTATTGATTTTGTCTGACACTTCTAGATGGAAAAAAACTGAATTGAGTTTCGCAGCATCCCTGATCCTTTTGATGAGCAACATATTCAGGACTGTCATGCACACAGCTAGACAGCACATGCACAGAATTCCTGAATCCATACTGCATGTGCTGATATTTCCTTGGTTGACATGGGATTTACTTTAGAATCTTTACTTCACAAATGCTAAAATGCTTTTATCCAGGATATTACAGACAGAAACACAGCAGTTCTAGATGCATGCATTTCAAAATAATTCTTTAGTTCTTTGAAGAAGGCCATTCAGCCAAGCTACCAGACCAAATCAACTCAGGTGATGACAGGGTCAAGAGCAACTTTATTTATTTTTAGTATTGCTGCTAGGAAGTGTACTCAACATTCATACAATCTTGGAAATACCCTCATATCTGTATGATCCCTCATATCTGCATGCCTGTCTCCCTCAAAGAGCTACAATTTAGTTTTGCCCAGTGCAGTACAAAAAACAACCAAGAGGGCATCCATGACACCTGTACTGTGCAGGTACGCAGATGGTCTTGTATTATATTTGTAGTCCTCATTACTAAATGGGAAACATGCGTTTCAATTCAACAAGAAATGAAATTATGTGAAACCATTGCTAGAAATACAGTCTAATAATGCATAACTTCAGAGGATGGATCAAGAGGATATTTCTGTAGTATTACTACTGTTGTCTCTACTTAGAAAATCAAAGAGCAGAAAGAATATTCTCAATTTATTTTTCAAGATGGACTGTAATAATGACATTGTTTCTGAAATTCAGTTATTGGCAGTATTTTCCTTTAAGTATAAATAAAATGTTATAGGAATAATTACTTCAATACATACATAATTCCAACAGTGAGAACTGATACACAATTATATGTCCTATACAACATATGTATTGTTGCTCATAAATTAAGATCCTGCACTTGAAAATCATCATCACTACCTTTAAAACATCGCAATCATAACTCTGGACACTCTTCCTCATTTCACGCAATGAATTTTCTCACAAGGAAAAGGAAGTGAAAAAGGTTTAGTTTTATATTTGTAAAAATGTTCCTCAGCCTCCCACTTCTCACCTACCCACAATTAATTACAATTAATGACATATATGCATACAAATTAACATTATTTTAAATTACCTTGTCACCATTTCTTTCTCCTTATTAGAGGCATGGCCTCCACTGCTGAGAGGCCTACTTGCTGCAGATAAGAAATACAAGCGATGATTTTTGAAATACTGATCAATCAATGGGAGCACAACCTGAAATTACATCAGAAAGAAGTGGTTATCTGAGGGCTTTCTTTTCTATGTTTTCTATTATTTGTAAGTCACAGCTACAGACAGGAGATTTCAAATGCGTTCACTTTCAAATTCCTAATATATATTAGATTTTATTGTCTATCTATTTTCTAAAAAAATGTTCCTTATTATCCAAGATACTTAAAATATAATCAGGAAAAGCAGCAAAAAATTGGTTACATTATCACTTAGACTAGATCTCTGAGGAATAGAAAACAGGAATCATCATTTCATTTTATCACACAATTTAATATTTGTCCAGTATTGCATACTTGGACACAACGATTGCTGTTCGTACCTTTAATGTAGGGAGGTTTCAATAAAAAAATCTTTGAACTGTTGGTATACTAATGGCATTTAATGCTACATGCTCTCAAATAAAACTCCAAAAACACCCTCACTCATTAAGGGCTTGTCCGCAAAAGTTTTCTTATAATTACTTCCTTTTGGGTACGTGTTCACAAAAATGAGTGTCAATGAGCACAGAAAATAGTACACTACGGAAGTAGCAGGAGATTATAGTTTACTGCAAACATATCAGGGTTAGGAAATGCTGCAAATACCTACCTGTGCCTATTCACTAATGAACTGATAAGGTACTTTGAACATGCAAGCTCCAGACAGGCTTTTGAGTGCCAAAGCTAGAAACAGGTTTTCTCAACTCAAATTCTCATATGAAGAAGAATTGGGCTGACCAAAAAGGTCAACAATGGAATATGCAAAGTCCTGTATCTGGGGAGGAATAACCCCATGGATTGATACACAGTGAGGGCTGACTGCCTGGAAAATAGCTCTGCAGAGAAAGACCTGGGGTCCAGATGGACATCAAGTTGATTAAGAATCAACAGTATCCCTGCTGCAAAGAACTCGAATAGCAACTTGAGCTGAGTTAAATGCAGTTGTAAAGGGCACAATACAAGGTTCTGTCCAAACACAAGGAAACACTTTTTTAAAACAAACAAATCAAAATAAACAACTACAAATAATACAACTATGAGGTTGACTCAGTACGAGGACATGTTGCTCTGACACGCTGTGGTGTCTCCCTCCTTGGAGATACTCAAAAGCTACCTGGACAAAGTCCTGAGTACTTTGCCCTCTTTGATACTGCCTGTGCAGTGCGCCTAGACTACATGACTTCCAGAGGTCTCTTCCAACCCTCAACCATTTTGTGATTCTGTGATGAAGATTTCAGTATTATTTTAAAACAAGGAAAGAGATAAGGAAGGTAACACTGAATGATACATGACAGCTCAGCTCCAGTAAACATTCAGCTCACTAAAGAGTGTAACAGAAACTACTGAACTACGCCATCAGTAAACAGAAAACGTAGGGAGGTTATAACATCACGAGATTCATTACATATAATAGAATAATGACAGCAAGAATAGAGTCGTGTAATTTTTTTCATGGTTATACTTCATTTTTTGCATGTTCAAGCTATTTTCATTGCTATTGCTTTCAATTATTAAAACAATAACTTTAAGACAGAAGGGTACAAATAAAACATTGATAATCATGTTCACTAACGTATCCTTTCTCAGCTACTTACTATGTTGACAAATAACAAGCAAAGATATACCGTACTTTGGCAAAGAACTTGATTTCTTGTTCATATGGGAAATGCTCTCCTTTGCCTCTGCTGCCACCATCTGAAGAAAGAAGAAAATTATGTTTCCTATTACATATCCTAATTATGGTCTATTCTGCATTTTTCTTAGAAAGTGTATATTATAAATAATATTGCTCTTAGTATATTGATATTGATTTTATATACCACCAACAATAAACACACAAGATAAAGAGGCATTTTATGGCTACCTCATGGGAAGAAAAGTAACAACAAATAAAATGTGCAATAGAAAACTGTCTAAATATTCATAGATGTGTAGGTAACTAATAGTACAAAGAGATTCAAAAACCTGTATGAATTAAAATCCAATTCCATGTTTGTATTTTTCTAGTTAATGGCAACATTGTTGAAAGACTGAATTCTGATTCTAAGGGAACTAATTTCTTCTGTATTTTGAAGGAGTAACAGAATTAACAAATTTTTATTGCATATTTGCAGGCTTTGCCTAAAAAATAAAATTAAATATTGGAACTAACCAACAGAAAATAAACTTAATTCTTTGCCCCCATTGCTTTAATATTCACATATTGTTTTTAAGAGACCTTACTATACAGAAAACATTTATCCTTTATTCATTAACTTCTTTCTGCTTATCCAATGAATTACAGGAATAGCGTTTGTTCCTCTGGGGTTTCTAGTTTTCAGCATTCAATCTATCTCATATTAAGTAGAAAATGAAGCCATGATTATTAGGCAGTAACAGCAGAAGTAACCAAGGCCAGATTTTTCCTAGTGTAAGGAATCATGGAATATAATCATTCAAAAATTTGATAATTTTCACTTTAAATCCAGGAAGTATTTGTATGAGCACTGGTTTATTCTATCTTCCTGCTGCTCCTGTGTTACTATTTTCAATTACAGCATGCATGCCCTGACATGAGGTAAAAGATATAACACATAGCTTTGCAATTCCAAGGTCAAAGAGAAGCTGCTTCTTGCGCCAGTTCTTTCCCTTTTACTGCTCTCATAAGAATCTGATCTAGTCCAAGCAGTTACTTGTGTTAACTTTTTTTTTCTTTTTTTTTTCTTTAAGAAAAACATCTTCCTTCATAGGAAAATGTTTCTACTCCTCTAGAAAAACAGTTGAAATTTGTACAAATGACTACTTTAGTTCTCTCTGTAAAAGAGAGAATAAATATGAATAGTAAATACTAATGCTCACATATTAGAGGTTATCAGTTTGTGTATGTATTCAAGGGAACATTCTTTTTTTTTTTTTTTTCAAATAATGATAATCATAAATATTGGCTGAATACTTTTCATCTGAAGAATGAATGTGGGAAACTAGAATGAATGTGAAAGAGATATCTTTCCAAAATTCATCATCATCAACTATGAAAAGGTAGAGGAAAAACTCCTGGTACAAGAATTTATTTTTTGAATTTTTTAATTTGTTTTTATAATTTCAAACATCATAGTAATTTTTAGAAAAATGTGCAAATATACTATACCAAATTCCAAAATGTACTGATGTGCTTCATCTACATATCTTATAAGTTGCTGAAGGAAACTGTAGGCAAAGCGTTTCTCAATGGAAGGTGTGTCCAATTCCAGGTCCTTAAGTCCTCTGAAATAAGAGCAAGTCAATTTTTAACCTAGCAAAAAGGAATAAAAGCAGTCTTACCTCTTCTGAGGCCATTTTCTCTAGTAATAATAAATTGCTTATTAATATGAGTACTGTTTAATTTAAACAGAACAATTCTAACACTTAGGTTTTAAGCAGTCTGTTAAGATGCAATTCAAGTTTCCCAAGGCTCCCCAGAAAAAGAGGACTAGTCACCCAGATTAATCCAGTATTATTTCAGTTTCTTTCACTTATTTGTAAGGTATTTCCATCTTTAATATCTTCCATTGATTGATTTTTGGCTGAGGGAATTTCAAAACTACCGAAATACTCAGCTTTAAACAATCATTCCAGAAGAAAAGTTAGTCTCCCTCATTGTGAGTTTTGCCTAAAATTGTACTTGTAATGAAGAAATTTTTAACGTCTATCTAGCATTTGAGAAAAAACGGAGTAAAAACAAAAATAAAACAACTTCTAGAATTGCAATTTACTTTATCTTTTGGACTGTGTTCCAAAAGTCTAATTGTTGATTTGTTGCAAGAAGATAATTAGCAGATAATGGAGTTGTGATATAAGGTTTTGTCTTCAATCAATAATCTGATAATGACATAAGCTTTGATTATGAAGGACCAACGTTTTAAGGACTAAACATAAAGAAGTTATGCTTTACCAGCAAGGCTGTTTGGCACTCCACTGTTAAAGGCACAATATTTACAAACAGTTAATTTGCAATTTAGGGCACATATACCTACTAAATGTATCTGGTTTTGTGATGCACATTTCTGCTTTAAAAAAAGAACACTGCTGATGATAAGATAAAGTTTTGTTACCTGGAAACTACATATCCATTAATCTGTAGAAATTTCAAAATATCCTGTGCTTTTTCTCTGTCCTTAGCTTTTTCTTTGGCTGTGAGTGTATCATAAGGAACTAGAAGAGGATGGTTGCCTCCTCCTACTATGGAATATCAAGAGAATTAAAAGGCAGTTTAAAACCATCTGTTAACGCAATATTTCCTGATATTCAAAAACACTACAGTAATAACAGCATGTTACAGTACAGTCTAGCCTGAAGTACTAACAATCCATTTTCCTGTTTCTTTACAAAAGACACTATATTTCTACAAAATATTCAGATACAAACTTTAGACATGGCTGTATAGATACTTTTAACATAATCAGTTGCTAAAAATACCAGGAAAATCATGTTTTACTTGGAATCATGGAATCATTAAGGCTGAAAATGACAGAGATAATATAGTCCAAACATAGACCTGCTGACTATTGAGGAAAAAAAGTGGAGCAGGAAAAAGCGCTTAACAGCTATGAACTAGCATTATCATTACAAATCGGTTTAATGAAACTGAATATACTTCAATAAATAAGACATAACTTCATAAAGAAACCAAGAACTGTCATTCTGACAGTATAATTATCATCACCATTACTTCAGTCTGTTTCAGTAAATAGTTATCTCAAACCATGAGTCCTGCATTTTATTCTCTCCCCATCTCACTGGGAGAAGAGGGGTGAGTGAAAGTCCATATGGTGCTTAGGTAGCTGCTAGGTAAATTAGGAAGACATATGCACAACAAAAATCTATGAGAAAGTGATGTAGTTCAATTTAATAGCAAAAAAAATAAAGACAGAAATGTAAATGAACTTTTTCATAAAATCTTAATTACCATAAATTAGCAAGAGATTTACAAATAAAAAAAAAGAGAAAAGGTCAAATTTGGTGCATAATGTTAAAATTTCCACCTTTGGATAACACAAAATACCACACAGTCATCTGCAAATTAATTTGTTGTTTATCCAAGTATTGTTTCCTCTATGTACAGATGTAATGTGCAAAAAAAATCTTTATAGTTAAACAAATGTATCTAATACAGAAGCAGTCACACTATATAACACAAAATTCATCATTTAGTAAGCAGAGATTAACAGATTACAATCAATTTGTTTTACATGGAATCAAAAATCTGGTCTAGATTTATCATTTGTCAATTTAAAACACTGTTCTAGAGCTATCTGCAATAAAAAGAAGTACCCCAAAGAAAATCAGAGTCCAATGGCCAATAGTCTGACAGATAAAAACTAGAAGGAAAATGCATGAATGTATCTTACTAATGTATCACAACTATTTATTTCTTCCTGTGTTGCAACAGAAGTGGAAAACTACTTCAGCAGGAATTATAACATTTGGTATTACCAAAGCTCCAGCACTCTGTCTCACGCATTTTCTCCAATTTGTGATAAGATAATCAAACTGAATTTAAAATAAAGTACTTATAGTTTACATTACCTTTTGCTTCAAGCTCCATTTTCTTTTTCTTTGCCCATATGTTATGGTAGTTTTCAGCCATCATCTCTGCCATCGCCTTAGAAAAAAATGGAGAACTTATATTTTTAAAAAATATTTTTAAAAATGGAGAACTTACAATAATTTGAAATTGTCAACTCCCAAGGAAGGACAAATTTTCAGTTGATATTTAATTACAACTTCTGTGTATTGGCAGTTTAAATACACTGTAATGATTAAATGAAAACAGGAGCTTTTATTGCACAATTACACTACATCATTTTCACAGATTAGGCAGGCAGGAGTTATGGACCTGATGACAAAAAGAAAACTGTTAAAACCAAACAGAAGGAATCACATAGAAGGAACTTGATTCTCAAAAGAAAGAGAGCAAGAACCCTATGAAGGACTTCAAAAGGGAAACAAAGAACAGCAAACTTCTTATATATAAATTTAGTTGACTACTCTGAAAGAGTTTTATATCTCAAAGGACACAGAAGAGCTCTCCATTCACAAAGTAATATAATTTTGAGCTCTTCTCTCCCTTGTTCATGACTCGGTACCCTCTAAATATAAGCTGTAGAATTTCTCTAGATTTCACTCTTCATATTTCATGGACCTGCGGTAACAAAATTCTTCTGTAAGTAGTTAGCCAATTACTACTGCTGATCATTTCACCGTACTACAACAGAGTTCTGTATGGGCGAAGTGCCTGCATTTCAAAAGTTTTTTTTTACCATGTTGCCATCACTATTCTGGTACCAAATCTCATGTCAGTTTAAACTTACCTAGCATATGTCTATAGAATGTTGCAACTGTACTCAGAGTAAAACAGTGGACTTCAAAGTCTAGCACCACGCTCCATCAACTATCCCTACAAAACCTAACTTTCTAGAGGGAGAAACTAAACCTACTGAAAGTAATGCTCCAAATAACAGCAAACTAGTGATAGATCTATCAAAATCCTGTTCATGATCTCTTACTATAAAGCCATATCAGTAGTTTCTGATTCAGTTTAGAAAAATGAGAGTGATGAAATGTTCACAGAAGCCAGTGGTAAAATTAAGGGTAAACATAAAACAAACAAAAACAAACAAACAAATGATGTTCCAAACTCTTCTAAACATAATTATCTTCAGAATAAATGATGTTAGCAAACATGGAAAATTAATCTGGGACTAAAAGAAACTTTGGAGTCTTTCAGAAAGAACTGCTCTTTTTAAAGTAATGGAGAATCAAAAAGCAATATTGAAAAAGACAATAAAAAAATAAAAAATAAAAAATAAAAATAAATTCAGAATATATCAAAGGAAATAATAGAATGCACAAAATCTATTTTCAATAAATTTACAAAAAAAGAGCTATTTCAATTATCAAAAGGGTTAGAAAGTGCTTTTGACTTACGTGCACATCTCTGGAGAGGGTGACATTGCTCATGTCAATTGCTCGAGGACTGTAACCATGGGCTGCATCTACAGAGATCTGAATAGCAAAAACAAAACAGTTGAGTTGTTGGAGTTTTATAGAAAAGTATTTGTTTTGAAGAAGTTAACATTAACAAGATATGGAAAGTAATGAAAGGACAAAGGAAAAAAATCACTTCAGAGGATAAACAGGACCATATGTAACCTAACCGACAATATACCAACAGTAGTAAATTTAAGTCAGGTGTAGGGAAAAGGTGCAAACATCCCTCATTTAAACGCAAATTTCACTTCAAAATGTTAAAATACGAACTCTGAATATTTCTGTACTACAGTAATAATTCCTACATTTTCCAAGTTTTGTTTTGTTTTGTTTTTTTTTTCAAAGAAAGATAAAGCAGGCCAAACCTCAGATGATGTTCTTCAAGCTGAATTCAGGCAACAATCAAACTTTCTGGTTTTCTATTCAACTCTATTTTTACCTATAGAATCTACTAAATAAGACATGTCCCTTTCTTTCTGTCCTCCTCCTCCCTTAGAAAATACCACCATTTTGTCATTCTCTCTACTACTCAAATTTGTCACAGGCTCATTCAAACGTCTTTTGATGAAAGATCAAATAAAGATTAACAATGATGGAGATTTGCTGTATGGCAAACCATTGATGCAAGAAATGTGGCTAGAAAAATGGAATTACTGTGCTTTCCTCTATGGATTATGCTGTAAGAGAAATACCCATGTCCACTACATGAATATACATGAATATCTTCCTTTAAAAGAAACTATTTTCCTTGTTTTATAACATATTAGACACACACATATGAGAATTTGCAAGGCTTAGAAATGCAATTGCTCATTTATGAAGTTATTTTTGACAGAGAAGACAATAATACAATGGACGTATAAGCAGTAAACAGAAAAAAAAAATCCAATAACTGCTTTCTTGTGTTTCCTAATGTAAATAACTGTTACATTAACAATGAAGATACTGATTAAATATCATAATTTCTCAGCTGAACAGGGGAAAATGCTAAACTTTCAATTTTCTCTGTGATTAGCTCATTTTATACAAAGAGCATTAATGCGATAGTATACTCTGAAATGCTGCGTTGTTCTTGATTTCCAAAACTCTCCTAGCATAGTTAAGTAATTTTTTATAGTATGGGAAGACTAACTTACCTACAACAGCTGTTCTTATAATTATCTGACCCCCTGTCATAAAAGCTACTAATTCTATATGGCTCCTTATGCATAAAGAATATATAAATATCTGTTACTACAGTGTTTGGGGGCAACGTTATAAAAAGCAAAAGTCAGGAAGTTGAAAATCAAGAACTCCAGAAGGAAATCATTGTTTGTAAACTAAAATTTTACTTCATTCTAAGTGCTAAATCAAATCCCATAATATGCACTTTCTAATGCCTAGAGAGTGGAGGGGAAGTTTCAACTGCTTGTTTTTCACAGGTGTACTACCAGACCAGCACATGTAAATTTTGCAGACATGAGTGAAGTAGAGATTCTTTTTCTCCATTTCTTTTTCTCATCTCACTCCACATATATCTCTACCAACAAAATTGAAATAGCTACTCTCCCCACTCAGATAACTTTGCAAACTATATACATACATATGTATATATATGCAAGTATACTTTGTTTCATTATCATTAATATTAGTATTCAATTTCCTTCTTTTAAAATGACAAAAATCAGTTATATTTGTACCTTTACTTAGTTGTTTAATTACTTGAGGGCATACATAGCCACAGAAATAAAAAACTTCAACATCCAATATAATATTTTTAAATAACATACGGAATTTTAAATAAAATTTAAATAAACAGTTTAATATTTCAATTTTTTAAATGCTCATTAGTACAGTATTTTTTTACAGTGAAAAATCATCAAGCTTCAGTGGATTATTTCAACATCTGCAAAAATCAAATAATGGAGAACAAGTTTTATATGACTTATTAATAATATTTTGAGGAGGTACATTTTCAGTAAAACTACTTACTTGACTAGTTTGAGATATGCGTCGCGTCCTATTATACAATGCCATGGAATCTCCCTCCCGCGTCCTTTCAATCCGCCATCCCCATGCCAGCATGGTTTTTAATGATTCTTTGATTGGCCACCGATAAATTTCTTTCTCCTAGAAGGGTACACAGGCAAGAATTACTTTGTTTAACATGTAGCTGTGCAGAACAGAAAATTAACTACTGTGCTTTGCTTGATTATAAGGAAATGCAAAGAAACGCACCAAAATTGTGGCACAAGGACTCCACAATGAGACAAATAAATCCTACAAAATATTTAAGTTTATTTATCATTTTAAAGGTGAGTAGAAATTCTGGCCAGGCAGGAACTTGATGATCAAAGGGATAAACAAGAGTCTTACTGGCATTAATTCAACATCAACTCAAAGGTGGACTGGTTAATTATCAGGAGCAATATGATGTTGTTTCTGGCAGATGAAACAAAACAACATAATTACAGAATAATAAAGAAGTCTACATCAGAAGAGAACCCTGAAGATCAACCTTATGCTAAAGTCGGATTACCTAACCTAATTGGATTAACTAAAGTTAGCAAGATTACGTTATCCAGAGATCTGATGTGTTCTCCCAGACTTGCTCCATTTATCAAATTTTCCAGTCTCCTAATCTAACATCGTTGAACATTATGACCTTGAAGGTCTTTTCAAACTTTAGCAATTCTATGATTCCATGCTGGAGGAGAACAGAAAAAGAGTCACTTGAAATCTAACCTTCACTAAGCATCCCCAGATGATCTTGCTTTAAAAATATACTGGCATTATGACAGTTGAGTTTCACTGTACATTAGGCCAGTTATGTTGAACCATGAGAGAAAATAGTTCTAGTGGTCTGCCTACTATACAAGAAAACACTACTCCTCATTTCTGAGATTTATGAGGAATCCTTTAAGAATGCACTAGCGGATGGACTAGAAGAAAAACAAAGAAAAAAAAAAATACTACAACAACAACAACATCTGGTGCAAAAAAACCCAAAAAGTGATGATTTAATAGCAATGTGATACTTTCACAATTAAAGATGCAGTCTTTCAGTTAGCCTGCATCAAGAAGAATGAATAAATTCCTCACCTTTTCAGTGAGTAATTTATACTGTTTCATTAATGGTTGCACTTTTGCAGATTCAGAATACGTTTCACCATATGTCCATCCATTGGCAAACTGAAAAAAAGTAACAAAGAGGGAAAAAATATGATAAATCCTATTTTTATTTTGCATAAAGAAGTGGAAGAATGCTTCTGCCAATCTGTTCTCTTAAAATGTCCTTCCTACAATTTTCTCAATGAATCTTCGTATTATCCACACACAATAAAATGAATTACATAAAAAAAAAAAACTTTTCTGAAAATTAACAACTGCTTAAAGCAAATATTTCAAGATATTTTGTATTTATTGTCTTCCTTTTGATGACTCTACAGAGCAGAATATTTTGTTACAGCTGAGGAATAGATTTCAATACTTGACACTAGAAACTACATGAAAACATACAAATCCAAAAAGCATCTATATGTTTATAAATTTTATATTTTTAGAAATAAAAAATTTAAGTCAGCAATTGAACAATAAAAATAACGAAATGCGGAAAAACTATTCTGAAATATTTCTGTAAGCTTACAGAAGTCCTTATCTTCAAAAAACATACTTCAAGAAAATATTTATTTCTTATCTACATACTAACCTGGAGTATTATGAAAAAGAATAACATTCAGAGTTAAAACTTTTTCAGACTAAGCAGATACAAATAAAAAAAGATAAAAAGGAATAGAGATTTTACCTTTTCCATCGACCATTTATCGTGAGAGTGTTCCGCATATTTGTTAATAAAATATTCCAACTTCTCAGGGATTGTAATGCTGAAATTTAAGGGGAAAAAAAGCTAATATATCACACATGCCAAACCTGAAATTTGTTCTGATGAGAAGTTTTAAAACATTTTGTAAGCACAAATCAATTCAAAGCAATTCACTGTGCTGTTTTCCTCCCACACATCTTCTCCAAGAGCCAGTTATATCAAAGACGCAGTCTGACCTATTTAATGATCACCAAATGAGAACTACAGCTGTTATAGGACACGTGTAGGGGAAATTCAATAGCAATACCCAGCACTTACTCTTTTTGTTACTTACTTATACTACTAGTATTTTCTTATGTTTAATACATAAATATGACCTGTTGCTTCAGAAATGCAGTAGTTTATTACATATATCTACAAAAAACTAGGTGTGACAACAATCCTTTTTTTGCAACACACCATGAATTCTATCTATTTCTAAAAACTGTATTATATGAATTAATGTTCTTCAAGTATAAGAATTAAGACACGGGTTTATTTTCCAAAACCTCAGTGCACAGATTAAAAATATTATTAAAAAAAAACAACATTAAAACAGACATATATAAAAAAAATACACTAGCCCTTGGGTAAAATATCTTAAGCAGTAAAGGAAAAGCAGATGTACTTGACTGTCAAACAAGAGACAAACAGAGTCCTCTCCCAGAAATGATTAATCAAATATCAGTATTAATCACATTCTTGATCACTTGGAAATAGCAAAATCTTCCCTCCTTATTCAAAGAATTTAGGCAGTGAGTGTGCTACAGTGCCATCTACTGCAAAATAGAAGAGTATATATTTTCACTTACAGCATGATATGTAAAACAAAATCATGTTGTATACAGGAAGAATAACAGTTTGCAAGAGCCCAACCCAAACGTACATGGAGGTCAGAAAATGTTGATCCAGCATCATCATTAGTTGCTTTTTTTTTTTTTTCCAGTTTATTTAGTGCATTTCAGAATAAACTAGTCATGGTATAATAATTTGCATCATTTCAGAAATGTAAGAAATGGACAAGTACAATAGGGTTGTATAATTTACACCTTCGTGTAAGTAGGGCTAGGGCCGGTAAGCAGCGATTGCAGGGCTGACACTTAAACTGGTTTTAACTTTTTAACTAGTTGGAAGTGACACTGATTAAGGTAGCGCTTTTTTTTTTTTTTACTTGAATCATCACAAAACAGCTAACTCGGTAATGTTAACATTTTCTGAGGTTTTGAGTATATTGTGGCAATCTAGAATAATCCTCTGAAAGGATGCCAAAAGTCGTATCTCTGATTAATAAACAGAAAATATAACACTCTCACTAAATGTTGTTAAATTTTTATATACTTTAAATATATCATAGATGAATTTTAATGGTGTGAAATGTGATTCCTACATTCCAGTCTATACAATGACTTCTGCTATCACATTTCCATGCACGTACCTGTATCAACATACTATGTATCAAAGGTATAAATACGCTGACTGCATTTTGTTCTCTGAATGTTAATAAAGACAGAAAGTCCACAAGGACAGTTGAAGCAAATTTCCTACAAGCATTATTTTTCAAGTTACAGTGAACAGCCATACCAGCAAAAGACTATTTTATATAAAGGAAAATATGGTTTCAGCTTTAGTAAAAAATAAAGACAAAAAAACCTCTTTTCAATACCTACTCTTTTTGACTATGTACTTAAAAGGGCAGAATCTGAATGTTTGGAGAAAGTGAAGATCTTTCTTCGTATTTCCCCACTATTCAGAGTAAAAAAAAAAAAAAAAAAGAACATACAATCATTATCATTTTCTGTAGGCACAGTGCTATTCACAGGCAATAGAATTAGTGCCTTAGCACATATTCATAGAGGCAGAGATGATGTAGAGCTTGGCTGCCAGTAGAAGAAAGACAAAGGTAACTGGAGAGCTCTATCTTCAGCCTGATAACACATTAAATATCTGCTAGGTTGAACAACAAATTAGTAATGTAAATGGAGATTTATTTTTTTATTATTTTAGATAGAAAATAAAATCCAAGACCTACATTTTATCTAGATGATGTGAATTCAGAAGAGTTATGGCTAAAAGTTGTAATTTCACACCTTCCCAACAAAGGACTCCATCCTTCTTTATATATTCATGACAAAATATTTGTAACAAAATAATTTCTTACTTTGAAGTATCAACAGGTTGAGGATTAAAGTTCCCATCTGAATCCATTGAAGATTGTTTTTCCATCATATTGACATAATTTGATTCCATATAATCTGGAGGTAATGCCCCTGCAACTGCACTCAAACAAGGCAAAGCCAGTTTGAAGAGTTCTTGTTCATACTTCTGTAGACCACACAAAAGATATAAAATGAATAGTCAAAGGAAGTAATCATCATCATCGCTAAAACTGGTATATGTGAAACCAAGTAGCCATAGAATGGCTTTCTTAGTGTAAAATGTATTTCTTTTTTCTGAAAATAAAGGCCACTGATTGCCCAAAACAAATTATGGAACTACAGCTAAAGCTAGGACCTTGTTTTGTTGATCTCTGGGTGTGTTCACTTATTAAATATCCATTTTACACTGTAAAGACCAGAACTGCACATAGTATTCAAGGTGAAACTGCACCATTGCTAAATGAGTGGGGGAATCACCTCTTCTGACCAGCTGACTATGCATTGTTTAATGCACCCCAAAAATGCAGTTTGTCCTGTTGACGGCCAGGGAACACTGCTGGCTTATATTGTTCCTACTATTGACCCAAACCTGCAGATCACTCTCTGAAAAGAGGATCTGGAGGGACAGCAATCCTGGTTGAAGAAACTATAGTGTATGAGCCAGAAAAATGCAGCTTTCAGCTATCTGCAGGTGCTTGTGTTTGCTTTTAAGGCTCTTAAGTTTAGTTGACCTCTACAGATAAACTTCAAGATTAACATGTTTATTTTTAATGAGCAGACAAATAGCTATAGCTATCTGAAGATGTAACAGCAAGGTTTAAACTAGATGACTAAACTTTTTCAAATGTCTATATTTCCATTATGTATTATTCACTTCAAGGTGGATAACTCTGGGTTAATGAAAGACAGGTGAAGGTTACAAATTACAGAAAAGTGATACGTGTTTTATTAGTGGTAGATGGATATTAAAATGAATTACCTTTTGAGACAAAGCATCAAAAATACCCCAGAACAACTTTCTTGATAAATGAAGTTCTTCTTCTGAGGCAGCACCAAAGTTACCCCATCCACCTGGTAAACAATAATACTTCCAGCATCTTTCATAATGATTTGTCAGCAACTAAAACAGAACATATTTTAAAAGCAAATAAAATATAACTTCTGATGTCCTCCAGCTCTGGCACTCAACATCTATAGGCACTGCTGGAATAATTCATAACTTTTATGAAGAAGCAATTATATTTACTTACAATTTAAATTGTTTTGTGAACAAACACACAAGACAAACAGTTTATACTTTTAACATTAGTGGCATAGGCAGAAAATATTCTCTGCAGAGCACCATGTTTCTCATCACCCCAAGAACCGCGACAGATCAGCTGAAGACAAGAATGCACCTCCATGAGCATTTTGCTATTCCAAACACTGTTGCTGGGTGGATAAGATACTAGAATCATCATATAAGCTAGTTCCAAATTATTCTTTACATGTCTGAAAGCTATTCAACAGTAAGTCCCAGTGTGATTCACCTCTTCTGTGAGCTGTAAAACCTGCTATCAGCCTACCTTCCTGCCTTCTCTTAAAATTGGCAGTGAGCTTAATTAGCTGTCATTATACGCATGTTTCTTGTTAAGCAGCTACAAAATTCCAAATTATTAAGGAGTCAAATGGTGCAATGACCTGCTACCAGGCATTTGTCGAAGCAAAACATAACAGATTTTTCATTTTAATTTATATGCTCCTAAGTCAGAAACAAGAAGATAAAAAAATCAGTTGGACATCTGTCACTAAAGGCAATCCCAAATGAAAATGAATTTCTGGCATTAGTGAAGTACGAAACCTAGTCTAACTTAGGAGTGGATAAACAAAGCTTTTCCTGAAGCATAGAGTTCTCTTTATGAAAAATTAGCTAGAATATTAATTCACTGATTATTTTAATAGTTCCTCAGGAAAAAAAAATAAAGTTTCAACATGGATTTGCTAAGCATGTTGGCAAAATATTATTAGTCACTGCTAGGCTCTCTTTTTTCCTAGTGAAAACAAATGACAACATGGAAAAGTGTAGACATTCATAACACCAGCTTGCAGAATTAAAGACTGCTATTAAATAAAATAAACAAATAGATAAGCCCTGGAGTACAGAAATGAGAACTTCCTGTTAATTGATTAACAGCATAAATAGTACTGTGAAATTCTGATGAACTTGACATGGGTCAGAAAACAATCCATATAACCAATTTGTATGAGGGAAACCCTGAAAGTAATGCCTCCTATTTTATGTCAGCTCATGACATCACAGGCAAATAGTGTTGGTATAGCAGTAGAGGTTGAACCTTCTCAACAATATTATGTTACATTTTGTTGCTGTGCAACCGATGACAGTACAGAGGCAGTATGACAAAATGGTGTCTGACATGGAAGTGTATGTGAAGCAAAGGAGTGTCAATGAATTCCTCCATGCAGAAGAAATGGCAGCCATTGACATTCATCAGTACTTGCTGAACATTCCTGGAGACCAAATAGCGGATGTGAGCACAGTGAGGCAGTATGTGATGTGTTTCAACAGTGGCAACAGCACTGTGAAAGACACGTTCTGGATGACAATGCAGACTTTTACAAGTGTAGCATGCAGGCTCTTATTCATTGCTGGTGAAAATGGCCTTTGGTGGTGACTATGTTGAAACATTCTGTGTTATAGCTAAGAATTTGCTCTTTCAAATAGTGTTATTTTTACTCATTGTATCTGTTGTAGTTTGGAAATACATAGTTTAGTTAAAATAATCTGTTATTAACTATTCACTATCTAAAACACAAGACTATAGGAGGAAAAAAAAAAGAAATGAAATTACATGTGTGTATAATGCAAAAAGAGTACTGGAATCTAAGATATATTTTAAAATGCTTATTGTTTCCTTCCTGCACAGTTCAGCACTATGAGAAAGTCACTGATGTGGTAACCTCCAAGAGAAACAACCCTGCTTTCCTAAATTAACAGATTGCAGGCAGCTAGGATTGTTAAGATTTCTCTCCAGAAATTTAAAAAACAAACAAACAAACAAACAAACAAACAAACAAACAAACAAACAAAACAACAACCATGTGTTAGGTCATGGCTTTGAAACTACTTGTTCAAATTCCTCATTTTATGCCAGAGAGTATAAGCTGGCTAGTAGAATCCTGCACAATTCTGGAGAGTATCATGGCAAACAGAACAGATATAAAATATAATTAATCCTGATATGTAGCTTTTGAAGTAGAAATAAATGATGAATAAGAAATGATGTCATATCTGATTCAAATTTCTGGTGGAAAAGCATTGATAATGCTGCTGAAAAGCACTACTATGAAAGGTAGTAAGTGATAAATTTCATACAAACAACAACAAAATCTGAAGAATCTTTAAAGAGTGCACCATATTGTGAAGGAAAAAACACTTTTCCTTGTAAACTATGAATCACAATGAAAATATAGGTTAAAACTTTTTAGGGCTGAAAACAAAAAGGAAGATTAATTAAAAACATATATTGCTTAGATTTCCAAGCACAAATGACAGAAAAAGAGTCTGTATTCCAAGAAAAACAAAAATCAATACAGATGTCAAAGGAAAGGTACATGCAAATTATCAGTTACCATCTTTTTGCACATAAATGCGTATATATTTCTTCCCCAAAGAAAGTTTTCATATGGTCTTGGAGAAAAAAAAAGGGAGGGGGATGGAGGGGAAAGACTTAAAAGCATTGGACTTGTTAGACATGGGCTTCATAACTCTACAAGGATGGATGCAAATCAAACTGATTTCTTACAAGAGTGGAATATTACTGAAGATTAAAATATACATTTACCTTGAGAGGCATCTTTGCATGTTCATTTAATAGGGGAACATCAAATACTAATCTTCTCAGTAAATGCTGCATCATAGAAGGCCTCAACTGCCTAAAAGCAGACAGATATTATCAATGGGGTGCATCATCACAATTGCATATAAATCATTAATAAATACATTAACTGTCATTTTTATCCTACATTAAATTTGTTCAGATTCATTAAGTAATGGGATTTAGCTTGCAGCACTGCAAGATCTTGTCCAAAAAGAGAGCAAAGAAGCACGTACGAAAGAAAAAACTTCTCAGAATGATTTAAGTCAAATCCTTTTAAGAAGCACAGGAAAATTCTGACCTATAAACAGAGATATAAATCAGGAAAAAAAATCCGAATTTTCATATGGTATATTATGATCACTCTGTCCACAAACAGAGGCTATAATGTCAATTTCTTACAATATACCTCAATGGTACTGAAAAATATCCTATAAATCAACAATGACACAACAACACTAACTCTTCAGATGTATTAAATCAGACACACAGTAGTGGGTGCCAGTTGAAAGGACAGAGGAAACATGTATGTTTCAGAATGACAAGGACATTGTTCCAGAAAAACAGAAAACACTTTCTTTTTATTGGTTCTTATGAAGGTCATGTATATCGAACAATCAGTCTGAAATATTTTGTAAAGAATTTTGACATGGTACTTTTGATACTCCCTCTTAGTTTCAAAATGACTACCATAAGAATGTCTGCCACTTCTGAACAAATTCTCATCTTAAAAAAAAAAAAAATGCTTACAGTAAAGCATTTAAAAGAGCTATGGTGATCTGAAAGACTAAGCGTTGCTAACTTTTATTAGGAATTAAGTTCATCACTGCAGAATTAGCTTCTGATAATTGACCCTGTAAAGCCCATAAAAACTTGGGATTGCAACTAAATGTTTTACAAACTTGTTGGAGGAATTTCATCTTCTATCTACAAGTATAAATAATGAAGTATAGCTATACCAATCATTGATTAGGATTTCAAATGTAAAGCAGCATAAATATGTTCACTGAACAGAAACCTTACTGCCAACTTGTAAGGCTGAGGGAATTCAAATGGTATTTCATTGAATGCACAATTCAACATTTACAGAGCTTTGTTTTTTGCAGTACATCCTCCATACATGAAGCATGTCATGCTTTCTTCATCTTTCAGTTCCTCCTGCCCCTGCTCACGACCCAACTCTGACCTCCTCCAAATTACCACAGTAAAATTTTAAAACCTCAGTAAAGCAAAATAATCAAAGATATATAAGCAATTAATAAAGCAGAATACAACCATTATTTTTAAAATGTCACAGAAATTCTCAATTTTGCTAATAATGGCACAGTACTGCATTCCCATATTAAAAGGAATGCACTTCAATTCACATTCCTGTACAAACAAGAATATGTTCTTACCCACAGATAGATAGTAAACACTCTTCAATGGAATCTCGCTGAGCTTTGGTAAGAGAGCAGCCCTTTGAAAGTCTGTACACAGTATGTAATAAGGAATCAATAAGAGAAGCATGGTGCTCTGTGCCAGCAAAAAGAGGAGCGCATCTGGTCAACAGAGGCAAGACCGCTGTGCAAAGATATCGATTCAGAGCTAAAGCCATATCTGTAGCACTTAAAGCAGCCTACAAAGTAAAAGAGAAAGAAATTAGTTTTCTTTTGTCAATGTAGTTACAAATTACAGGATTTTTTTTTATTTCTCATTTTTAGCCATTAAAGAGGCAAATATACAAAACACATAAATGTAGATTTGAAACCCACTGGATGCTGAATGTCAAGCTTCCTTTGTGCTTCTATAGTCTTCTCGCAGATGGTACTTTTTTATGGCTGAATGAATGAAAGTATTATAAAAATAATGAAGCTGGAAACTGAAGCTAGTCTTTCAAAGACAAAGGAGTTTTTAAATTTAAAGAATAACATATAGTGGCTTGTAAAAACAGACTGAAATGAGATAATACCAGCAAAGTTTGCATTTAAAAAGCTCAGTAAAATCAAGCTGAACTTTAAAGTGGAGAACAGATCTTCATCCATTCTTAAGTAAAAATATAACTATTAAAAGAAGAGTTTAAATAAAAGGTCAAATAGATAAATCAAATTTCATGTCTTAGTCCTCATTTAAGCTTTCTAAATTTTACCTTTCCATACCAAGCCAACTAAGAATAATTAGAGGGAAAAAAAAAGGCTTGATCTGATATAGATTCTACAGTAAAAGGTCAGAAATTCTCCTGGGATATGGATATCTATGGATATGGGTATCAAAGGGGACACTTTATAAATCAAAGCACTGTTCTGAAGAATCCCTTTTCACCGATCTTCAAATATTCTCAAAGCTAATCAGCAACAGGCAGCTCTGTCAGCAGAAGTCAACATGCAAAACAAAAATACACTGAGAAGTGAAAAATGTTTTAGTGCTCACTTAGAGGAACAAAATTTACAAAAGACTCAAAATCTTACTGTATCTAAAGAAGCAGCAGCACGGAGATCTGGCAGAAAGCCAACTTCAAGAAGATGTAGAAGAAAATCCTGATCCTCAATTCCATAGACCCTGTCAAGGAACAAAACCATGGCTGCCTTGTGATCTGGGCAAAACCCCGCAGACATGTCAGGTTCCACCACAGTACCATCTAAAAGGAAAGAATGAAACTTCAGTGACAAGGAACATCTTTTGACAGCGAACTAGGCTGTTTATGCTCTTTCTCCTTGGAGGTTTCAAGTCACTGTAAAATATGAAACCATCTTCCTAGGTGAAAATCACTCAGATCAGACTAACTAATCTACAGAACCACCTACACATCTTCTAAGCAAAAGCTAGTAAGAAATAGAATAATTCTATATCAAACAGACTCATAAAATTTCTTGAATCAAATTTACATTAGTGATTAAAGTGTACACAATTATTACATAATGTGTGCAGAAACGTTTTCAAAACATTTGAAACAATTTTACTTCTAATATGAATTATAAATTGCTTATTTTCTAGTATATTTTGAAATATTATACTTATAAATAATACTGTAAAATAATGTAATAATGTGAAATAATGTGTATCAATATACAGTCAAATTATAAAATACAAGAATCAGGTGGGAAAAAAAAACAGTACAATAATCATCTTACCCTTAGCTATGGTCGGCATGTGGAAAGGAATACTAATTACACCCACCAAATCTTCCAGCGGAATCAAAGACCTTAGAATTGACCTGATTCTTATGGCCTCCCCCTTACCAGCATGTATTAGCTAAGGAAAAGAGAAACAAAATATTAGACAGGTCTTCTTTTATTTTGTATACATGCACATTATGTGGGAACATTGCAAACTATAAACATACAAGGATTGCTCTCAAACTCATTATATTTAGTATTGTACATTTCAGAGAATCTGTACTTACTTGCTGTGTTTTGGATGCAAATATGGAAAGTCTAGAAACCTAGAGGTTCTGTTATTAAATAAGATTAGGTCCATTTTCAGAATTGAATGTTGGGAAAAACAGGTGAGCAAAGCATTAAATATGTAGCTTTCAGGTTTCACAGCTGTTGGTCAGATGTTGATTTTTTGGGGTGTTTCCATGTGTGTGTTTATTCTAATGCGTACACTGTTCTTGTTCAGTGTATACATTATGCATATTGAGATACTACGTAGTCAAAACTGCTATAGTACACAATTACATTTATCACTGTGAGAGCACCCAGCAGCAGAAAACCAATCAACTAGAAAACTGTCTCAAATTTCCAACACATGAAAACATAAAACTTACATGCATTTCAGGGGCACAACGTCCTAAGAGGTCAATCAAAGCAGCATAGAAGGTCATGATTGCATTCCCCATATGAATAGTGTCATCTTCTTGATCTTCTATTTCTCTGTAATTAGTTAATGGATACACCAATTAAAAGATGAAGAAGATTCAAGAAGGTTTTTACATCAGCAGTAAAGAAAAATTTCCTACAGCTGCTACAGCTTATAAGTGGTGGCTTCCTCGTATCCACTGAACTTCTATACATAATGGAATTTGTATCTAGGAGATTGTAGTGACATTTGCATTGTAATAATTTATCTGTCTCATAGTGACTCAGAGGACCAATTCTTAACCGAGTAAACAGAATTATGAGAAGGATACAGTATTTAGAGAAAGCCATTTAAATGCAGCAGTGTGGGAAAAGCAGTATTTAATAGAAGATCATTCTTGATCCTCAATGGAAGAATCTAGTCAATAATTAACGTGTTAAAATAAAGAAGTCATTTAATTACTAGGATTATGAAACTGATAAATAAATATGATGACAATGTAAGCAATTACACTGCACCTACAGGGTTTTACTAGATCCATTATTTGGGGAAGGTCCATCCCTTGTTGAATCTTCTGATATTTGTATTGCTTCCTCCATGGCAGCAAGTAGACCATTGCCTCCTTCTCCTCTTAGAGCTGGACCAAAACATTCTGGTCGACGAATAAGCAGTCTGACTACAACATTAGCATTCTCTTCCACACTCTCTCCTATCACATGAAATATTAACATTTAAGTTTCTGTCTATTATCAGAACAAGTTACACAGAAATGCAGGATGTAAGCTTAAGTAGACACTTAAATATAAACCTGTTTAAATATCATGGCAAAATAATGTAAATACAGAAATACGTCCCTCTAATTATTATTAAAAGCTATAAAATAGAATATGTGATTTTATTCAAACTTACAAAGCACAACTGTTTTGAAGCAAGAATGTTAATGATGGGAATGCTACAGCAGTTAAACACAAAACTGGACTGTCCAAATCTTAAACAAAGGGTGGGTCTTTAGCTCTAAATCTAACATGAATTTTATCTTAAGATTTTGGAGACTTTGCTCCACTTCCAGTGCAGTCCATTCCAAGGACTAAAATATAGATATAGGGAGAAAGCTCAAAGGAGCCTATAAGATCTGTGAAATGGGCATCTATGTCATTATATGCTGTGCATAATTTTACTCTAACTGTACCATAAATTTGACTTAATAAGCTGCAAAGTTATTTTAAATGAAAAGTTTCATGCAGCTATTTATTCAGCGTGCGAGAAAGTTATAAAATGGAGAGGTTTTTATACTACCATTGCAAAACACAGCAAAACGAAGGAAATCCAAATATCTCTCTCCTTCAACCGGATTCCATCCGATGTCTGGATAGCCTTTAGAAATCAACAAAGGACAACTCTGCAATCCACATCCAGCTAAGTATCGAACCACCTATTAAGCAAGATACAGTTAAAAAGAAAAAAAAAAAAAAAATAAAGATGACAATTCTCGTAAAAAAGAAACAAAAAAAAAAGCCAAAACAAAAACCAATCAAACAAACAAAACAGAGAAAAGTAAAGTTTTAAAGGGAAGCCTCCACTTATATTGGACATCTTTGATTTGACTTCCACATTCTATTTTCCTGTACATAACCAAATCATATTTTGGGCAAGTCAGAAGAGCAACATTCCCAACCTTCCTGTATTTCTTCCAATACAAACACTACCTTGATTCATTTGTTCTCTTTTTACAGTACTGCTTTGGTCTCTACATTTCTCTTCCAACCATGGTGTATTAAGAATTAGTCAGCTTGGTGACAGTCCCCTACTACAAACTACTACATTTTTGAAAACTTATCTTCAGATTTAGCTCACAGGTGTGCTCTTTTATTTTAAACTGTCTTTTCACTTTTTTTTTGTTTGTTTGTTTACTTTTTAAACATGAAGCTGCTTTATACTCACTGTTATTTAGACTGATAGCCACAGTAGCAGTTTTTAGTTCTCCCTTTTTTCTGAGTTTTAAGAATTGCAAGCCTACCTTTAATCACCTCAGAGAGCTTCTTTTTACAAACCATTTATTATAATATTATGCATGAAAATATCACATTCAACACATTTGGGCAACCTTCCTACTCCAAGAAAGGATCGCCTATACTGGTATTACTCCTAAAAATGGTTTGCGACCTCCACAATTGGAGATTTTCAAGAACAAACTGAACAATGTATTTAGTTGTCTTGCTTTCCAGCAGAGAGCACTTCTGATTTGCAAGTGAGTCTGTCTTTTCATAATTTAAGTTGCTTTTCTCATCCACCACTGTCTTGGAATCTACTGTTCTATTCACTCTCAAAGTATTCATTTACATATCCAACAGAATTGCAACATGCTCTCTTGTGCTCTGAATTCTTTAATCTAACTCATTCCTACTCATTCTACCTTCCTTCAGTACTTCAAGAAACACTCATTGCTCTTCTCAGGAATTTGACCAATAGCGCCATAGTTGCCCTGACTCACCATTCTGTTGAGCTATTATTCCAACTACTTTTTTCATTCTTTATTCAGATAGTGTATTTTTTTATATCAGTATAGTTCCTTGTTGTTTTTTTTTTTTTTTTTTTTTTTTTACATTTATGCCACATCTTGAATCTGCAAAATCATTCTAAAAGTTAATGTTTTTCCAATGCACTGGCAGCCAATTCATTAGTTTTTACCTGGGGTGGATTTCAGTGTAAAAATCTGTATTATTCTTGTACATGTACATACGTAAAACTGCATATCACAATAGAGATTTAAGAGAAATAAAATAAAGATAATTACAGAAACAGGGATAAAATTAGGTTAAAGGGGCCTTCAGAGATCATTTAATACAATCCCTGCTCAGAACAGGTCTAAGCAGACAAGGTTGCTTAGGGCCATGCGTTGTGAGCATCTGCAAGAACGGTGTCTCCACAGCCTCTCTGGACAGTCTGTTGCAGTGTTCAATTTGCTCATCGAAGTACTTTTTCCTAACATCTACACAGGAATTTCACATTTCAGCATGCAAAAGTAGCCTCTTATAATACACTTCCAAGAACTGTCTGGATCAATCTTCTCTATATCCTCTGATCAGGCAATCTTTTTCCTCAGATCAAAAAAGTTGTCTTTGAGTCACCCTTTTTTAAAGTCGACTAGGATAAGTTCTCCCAATATTTCTTAGTACACCATGTACTTCAGGTTTTCTGATCATCTTGGTGTCTCTCCACTGAACTTAATCCAGTATATAAATGTCTGTATTCTACTGAAAAGCCCAAAATTGGACATCTTAACACATGAATTAAGGAGTAGGATTACCTGCTGGCAATATTCTTACTAACATAGTACAGGATACAGTTGGTTTGTAATACTTCAAGAATATGCTGTTTACTCCTCTTCAACTTCTTGTTCATCGGGATTTCAAATCCTTTTCTAGAAAACTTCTTCCCACAGATTTAGACCTGCCAGCCTCTATTGGCAAGAGATTATTCTATCCCAGTGGCAAGAGCTAGTATTTGCTCTTGCTGAACTATGTCAACATACTGATAATGTAATCACTGTGGAAAAATGTGTTGTTGTAATGTGGTAAAGGGATGAGGAGTGGAAAGCAGATAAATTCCCTCTTTGTAGGTGTTGTGATAATGAGTTTTGTTCGCTCTGTTGATTTAAGTGAAGCTTGTGAAGATGGTGTGCTAAATGGTGATGAATGTATACTTTAACTACAATTTAATCATCTATATAGTTGCATATTGATAATATAGTATTAAAGCTGTACTGTATTAGCAAGAATATAACCAGTATCTGATCCTTCTCCTTAATTCACGATGTACTATGCCCAGTATTTATACCTGATGTCACACTACTGGCCATTAAGTGGACTTCACATCTTTGATACCAATGTTTTGAATCCAGACAGTTTTTCATCCACCTTATTACTCACATATCCAGTCAATCTGATGATAAAGAGACTATCAGAGATTGTGCCAAATTCCTTTCTAAGTCAAGGCTTACAAAACCCTCTGCCCTCCACTTGTCCACTCTGCTGTCATTGAAAAATATAGTTTGTCAGGCACTATCTACCCTTAGTAAGTCCCTCCTGGCTACTCCCAATCCCCTTCTTGTCTTTCAGGTTTTCAGAAAGTATTTCTAGTATGATTTGTTCCACAACCTTCCCAAAGGAGTCATCAGTAAGACAGAAAAACAAAGAAAGATTTTATCAATAGTATTTTGTTGAGGATGGACTCCACTACTTCGAAAGTAAGGGTTGCCCTTGAACCAATTCCTGTTGGTTTCACCTACACACATAATAACCATAAACTAAAAGTTCAAACATCCAGCACATCAGTAGAAAGAGCAAACAATCAGATTCTGATAATCTTCCTCCAAAAGTTATTTAAAATTCCCATACAATTCTCATCTTGGAAGTTGATTACACCACTCTACTTTCTGTGGGGCTGAGCAAAGATATCTTGCCCTTTCTAGAAAGAATAAAAAAAATGCTTGATACAGGAGCTACCAACCTTCTCCAGATCAGGCTCCCTTAAAGCTAATGCAAGTTCATTATTATCCATCACAGATGCTGCTGCAACATCTAAAGGAGTTGATCCTCGCATAGAAGGAGAGGCTGTTAAAATAACATTTTGTTTCAGTAGTAATTAATAGAAGCTAACAATTTAATAATACAATACTAAAAACAAGTTAATAAAATACAACATTCTGTAATTAGTAAGCACATTACTATAAGTGTACCAGTTAAACCATTCAATTTTTAATCTCCTTGCACTCACACAAGATGTGAAAGTAAAAGGAATTCAAAGTACAACTTAGATTTTAAGCTAGACAACCTGTCCTATACATTTCTATTCTCATCGCAAAATTTGTTTAAAGATCTAATTTTTTACAATATTCATAACTGAGATAACTTTATTTTGGGGAGAAGATAAAGAAAATTTTATGTCTGAAAGAATGTCATTTTCTCTAGTAGACTGAAATTGGACATATCATTCAGCTTCAAAATAGTGAAACACATGATGTTTATTTCTGTTAAAATGGCAGTCAATACAGTATCAGTAAAAGTTAACATATTTTACTAACATTCCAAATGTATTTCACTTCGGCATTTTCTCTCCAAAAGGAATTTTGTTTTATTCTTCTGTCCTGTATCTATACATTCCATGTACATTTTGATACATATTCTGAACTAAAATTACTAAATTAAATAAAGGATAGATACATCTTCTCCATAACACACCAGCCTAGCAAACAAAAGCTAACATTTTAGGAAAACTGTAAATTTTAATTCTGGGTATCTGCGTATGCACAGTCAACAAAATTAGCTCTGAATTTGTTCCACTGGCATAGAAATATATTGAAAAGTCAAAAAAATTTTTATAGTTAAACAAGTCTCAGCAGTGAGAAATGAGGCATAGAGAAAGACTGCCAGCATTCATCTATGATTTCATTTATCAAAATCAAGATTCTATTCTTTTCCATAAACAGTGCAACTAAACACCAATTCTCCCTTAATTTCCAGGCCTATACCACCAGGTTTATAGTTAATACTCAACTTAATGTTAATATTATGGTTTTGTCTGGAGTTAGCAATAAAGTTAATGAAGATATTTTTTCATTAGGTAAAGCAGAAGCTTCAAGACAAGAACAAACAAAACAAAAAAGCAACACACAGAGGAGTAAAGGAAAAAAAAAAATAATGAGATGGTGAGCAGCAGGAGAAGAGAAGGAGAACAGTATTTGTTCAGAATGTCACAAGTCACACACATTACTTACCAAGGCCAACACTGCTATTTTCCAATAAATAGCTAAGATGATCAAACATAGCTTTTTGATTCTGCCTACTAATGCGGCAAAAATAGCATAGGAAACGACAACAGTTTGCCACCATTTTTGGGAAAGTGATTTCCTAAAAATCAAGTAAAAACAGACTAAAGCTCAACCTCTAAAACAAGCATAAAACTTGCAAAAGATCATTTATGTAACAGTCATTTAATATGCTAGTATTTATCATAGTAATCATTGCATCCCAGTTAAGTTACATTTAGGTTTCACCCTGAAGTCAACAGAGCTTTCTCAGTCAGTTAATAGCTGTCTAAATAACAACAATCAGATTATCAGCTTGAAAATATGAGCTGGATTCACACAACTTCTAGATTCATACATGAAATAATGTGAATGTTCAGATTTACAAAGTGATACATCATCGATTTTTTAATTAATTTTGAAGTAGATCCTGAAAATCACTTCAAAATCCATTGAGCATGTGAAGTGCTATTAACATTCTTTCTTAAAAGCATTCAAATTTATAGCGCTAATTCCATCTTTTTCTAAAACAGGAGAATGGAGTTTTCTAAAAACTTGATGATCAGCTATTGTGCTAATGGAAATTAGTAAAAGGTTGTGGTCTCAGTACCTCCAATGACTGCTTGGCACCTTACAGGATAAAGCTTTGAACAGCTATATTTTAAATTCTCTGTCTTCTAAGAGTAAATTGCTTTACCTTGGATTCCCCTCCACCAAGTACATTTACCATCACTTCCATGACAGTCTCATGCATGCCTAAAGCTCTCATGAGATTGGGATGTTGATAAAATACTTTATTATTCATGATGTCTCTAAAGGAAACAAAAGAAAAAATTCTGATTACTATTTTGTGACTAGTTTGTTATTATATTATTTGTAAAGGTGATGTACTGTGTAATTCATCACCATCTGAAATTATTCATCATCATCTGAGCTGAAGAATTAACCTGGGAACTTCTCCAGGTTCTGTCTCTCTCACTGTCTCCCCCACCTTACCTCAGCCCTCCCCTTTCCCACCATTACGAGATACTCAATTTTTTTTATTTTTATTTTTTTTTTACCAACACAAAAGAGGTATATGACTTTTCCTCTCCCATATTAAAGCTATTGCTCTAATCACCACTTAACTGCACCTGAGTATCGTGCTTCTCTATTTTCATTCCAGAACTAAGATTATTTTCTGACAAAAATATGATACAATATTAGCTTCGAATTTAAATTCAACTAATTCATATTTTCTGATTTAGCACTCTTGAAATGCTTGACATGAGCCTTCAAAGTTAAGAAGAAAATATTGTAAAAGAGAGAATGTAGATCCAGCTATCCTTCAAACATCAGAAACATTAGTCAACGTTAATGTTAGTTCATGAATTACTACTCAGAAGGACTATCTTTTACAGGTCTCAGCAAAATACATTTACATTCTTAGAAATCGTTCATGGAGATTATAATATTATATAGATGTGGTAGGTCCAATAAAAATGTGTATTTTACAGAGTAATTACATTTCTAACAACTGTAGTTAGTCATAAAATCACATGCAACCCAGAATTAAAGACAAACAGGTCACGGTAGAAAGGACTAGCAAGTCACTATAAGAAATACCGTTGTCCAAATAGATCAGAAATGATGAAGGATGGGCCCTGACTCCAAAAACTACCAATAACACATTTCCTTTCTGCAATAGCATGTCATGCTATTGAAGAAGAACCAGATGATCAAATTCTGCCAGAGCATACTAAATTCCTACTTGGCTACAGCAGCATTCTTTCACAGAAATAATTAAGTGCAGAAACTCAAAAAATCACTCATGGACTGTCCAGCAATACTGCACTATTTTAGAAAGCATATTTTTAACATAATTGCTGACTGCATTGTGAAACATAATACTTCAGAAAAACTTAGCGACATTTTTTGCAACAGTATTAAGGAGGAACAAGTCAGTCTTCCATTTCTCAGTTGTAAGAAAGAAATGCTTCAGTAAAAAACTTGGCATTTCTAAGTAACAGCTGGAGCTCAGGTTAGGCTATAAAAAAAAAAATTGCACAACTGAGGAACCTAACAGACAAACAAGACTATGATAGAAGCTATTAAGAATGGTATGAGGAGCAGGCAGCAAGAAAACTAGCTTAACAGAAAATACCTCTTTATTTTCCATATATCAAACTTTCTCATATCACCAGGCTGTTAGAATGAGAGCAGCCTGACTTATGAATTCCTTTGTAGTAGAAAAATGGTAAGGAAAAAAAACACTAACAAAAAAGAAAGCAGAATAGGAAATGAAAAGTATTGAGACTGGTTCCCAACTCCCCACCCCAGGCATAACAGTGTCAAAATCTAAAGAACACTCATTCTTTTTAGTCTTAGCTTAATTTAATATAACAACTACGTACAAAAAGTGGATATAGAAATGTCATTATATTTTGCCTGTGGACAGGTGACATTTCCGTTTGCCAAGCCTCACATCAGGTACACTGAATGGAAAATTAATTGGACCTGCTGGCAAGGTTTGATCATAAAGGATCAGCAAAAATTATTATTTTTTAATTATTTGCATATTTTAGATTTTCAGTAAGCAGGGGGAAAAAAGGAAAAAAACTATTTTGCATAACAAAAACTTCTCTTCACGTATTCCTGGCATTTTTTGTAAAATGTTCTCTCTTTTCTTGTCATTGCTGCTGTTGATTGGGAATTTCTAAATCATCCCAATGTTTAATCTCACCAGATATCCCTGATATGATCACACTTCTTTGAAAAACAAATAAACTCTTAGCTTGTCGAGCCGATTATGTTTTCTTTACACTGTTTTCTCCAACTGCAGTTTCTATTAGGCTATATTTTAGTGAAACAATAAAAATAATACTGCATGAACCACTTCATAATTCAAGTTGTACCAGCTACTTACAGCACAATAGAAAGATGTCATACGTACAGACATTTGTATATTCAACTCTATTTGCTGATAGCTGTAGGGATTTGTATGAGTCAACAGTTCCTAGTCCTGCACTTATGTAAAGACTTCTGTCAAGAAAGCTGTCCAGTTTTACAGCCATAGTATTTAAAACATGACAACAAAACATGTTTTTGTATGTATTTTGTATATTTACCATATGTGGACCTGAGGGAACAGCATGAAGCTGTGCAGCTGTGTGCAGAGAAGTTCAGGCTATGTGTTAGGAAAAGATTCTTCACCACAAAGTGGTCATGCCCTGGAATCAGCTCTTCAGGGTAGTGGACATGGTGTCAAGATGCCAGAGTTCAAGACGAATTTGGACAATGCCCTCAAAGATAGGGTTTGATTTTTGAGTGGTTCAGTGTTCAGTCAGGAGCTGGACTCTATGATTCTTGTGGGTTTTTTTCCAACTGGAAATATTCTACATTTTCAACTTCTCACACAAGAAAAACCTGAAATTTCACTTGCTACTCTCCAAAAATGTAGCATATAATGCTACAACTGAAAATACTACACAGCTAATTCCAGTCTGCATTTATATCTAAATAGACTACTTACATTCAAATGCCACACATAACTTTAATAATAATGAGACAGCAAATAGGTATTTGTACATTAACAGACATTACCTACCCTAATCCACGAATCATAAGTTTCTCTTCCTCCTTTCCCATCCTGACACTGAGCAAGGAACGGATTTGGCCAAGGGATGCCAGAAGATTGATTGTATCTTCCACTGACACACTATTTATGGTGTAAGTCTTTGGTAGGGCTCGAACCAATCCACCAATACCATCATATTGGCGATGTAGCAGTACAAACATTGCCCTGACTAACTCTGGGTCTTCTATTACTGATTCCTGAGCCCAGCGCACCATTGTATCTGAAATCAATTGCTGAAGAGTAGCTGTGAAGAAAATACACAAATCACAAAATTACCATTAGTTTCTCATCCCTAACAGTAGTCCCTAAGAAGAAGTCTTTCCTATGCATTTCTAGAGTCAATCTCTGAAGTTCTAGTCATAAACTAGAAAATGTTGCCTTTGATACTTACCTAATCAATTTTTTTCCACTCAAGTGGATAACAGAGAAAGTTTGATAAGGTAAGCTTTATAATCCCTGCTGAAGTTCAACAAACTGAACAGATAAACATTCTGGTGCTGAATAAGATTGTTTATATAGTACAAACATAGGAAAAAAATTTTTTTTTTTGTCCGATTTCTAAATTTCATTACATTCAAAAATTACAGAGCAACAATCATAGCCTTTAATTTTAGGCTGGCTGCAGACACTTTCTCCAAGTGTAGCTTTGCAACTTATGGCTTAATTGTGCAGTCTTTTTCAGTTGGCAACCTTCCTGCAAATACTGATTTGGAACTGCTTTAGCTGATCTTATGAACAAGTTCTCATAATCAGGACTTTCCTACAATTAGTCTGCACTAACTCAAAAAAAAATCAAGAACTAATCTGTAAAAATTATGAATAAAATGAGGAGCAAGTTTGGGAACAAAAATAAATAATAAACAACAACAACAACCAAAAAAACAGAATGGAACTTTCTACTGCATCCCACTGGGGAAGAAAATCTTTTTATCATAAAATATAAATAAAATATTATTCCAGCTTGAGCTTGTTTGGAGTCAGAGCTACAAACACTGTCGTCTCACTAAAAATCCACCTTGTTTTTTGCTGAAAATAGACATCTCTTCTCTGCTTCTCTTATTATTTTGAATTAGAACCCAATAAACTGTGATTTAATATCACTTACAGGAGGTCTTAGCATCATCATCAACTGGCTTCTCAGCTTGCTTCTTCTTCAGATATGTAACCTTTTCCATAAGGTATAGGAGGCGACCTCTAATTGTTAAGTCACTGTTTCCATCCAAAGTTCCATCTTCATCCAGTTCAATTCCTGAAAACATAAACATATAACAAATTTAAGTAAAATATTAAATTTAGAGAAGTTGCAGCAATGCTTTTTATTTTATGTCTTAGCTAGGTTGGTTCTATTCTACCAGAACTATAAAAAAAATTTTATTTAAGTTTAACCAGACGTCTGGGACAAGTACAGATTAAATATATATACAAGGCAGGAAAATGCAGACAAAGATCACATTATCCTATTAACCTACCATTATAAATTGAGTACTGTGATACATAAAACACATAGCAATTATATTTTTCTGCTCAACTCACTATGGATGTTTCCATGCTAATGTTTTGGACATGTGTTTGGAACTGTATATACGCTGTCTACAGACACAGTAAGACTCGAGTGATAATAAGCAAAGAGTATGAGATTTTGTAGGTAAAACAAATCACAAAAGTGAAGGAACAATACAAGTATAATTTCTAACAACTAGTCAGAAGAAAATTGCCACAATGAACTGTTTCATGTGATACACTTTACAGTAGGCTCTAAAAGAGAAAAAAAATAAATTACAGAGCCACAATCTTGCTGAGATTGGAGCAAGTCTCTGGAGATCCCCTATTCTAGCATCTCTGCTCAAAGCAGGGTCAACTGGTCAGCTAGGGCAGATTGCCAGGACTACTCAAGTTTAGGCTCTGAATCTTTCTTAGGATGGAGAGCTGTCCTTTCTGGACAAACTCACCTTGAGTTCCACCTACTACCCTTAAAGTAAAAATTAATATAATAACAACAGTAATAATAATAAATAATTTAGCTTTAAATAGAATATTCTGTACTTCAATTGCTGCTGGCTGTCTTTTGTGCTTTCACTAGTCACTACTATAAAAGTCTGTCCTGATCCTGGAGTAACATCTACCAAACAGGTGTTTTTATACTCTGATGCAATACCCTCTACAAGCCTTAACTTCAAATTCACCAAGCCCTCTTGGCTTTTTGTTATATGAAAGATACTCCAGGAATTTAAACATCTTTGTGGCTCCTCATTGGATTTACTCTCTCACAAAGGATAACTCATTATACCACTTTTTAGTTTCTTCTTTCATGCACGTTATAACTGAAATAGAAATTCCTACCTCCATACATTACTCATAATAAAATCAGCTCCAAGTAAAAATGCCATTCAATTATTTTTTTTTAATCTCTGATAACAGTTTAGAAGTTATGAAAAATACTATTCCTTTAATTGCATAATTTTTTTTCACATTCAGCACAGTTCCATTTCCATGAAGAGTTATTTTATTATATTTATTCCTAGGAGTATTACTGATGTCAGTAACTTCATATTTTACATGGAATCACAGTACACAAGGGTTTGGATGGCAATCTCTTGAACAAGATGTACAGTAAAGATATTGAAATGTCTTATCAGATAGAATGCAAAGCTTCTCTGAAATTAATCAAATGAAATGTCTGTTTTCCCACAGCTGAGATGTTCACTGAGCTTTAGTAGTATTTCACTGATTTGCAAACTGTCAATATAATTGTCTCTCAGACATTTCACTAGATATAAACTGTCTAGCTAATCCAACAAACATGAGACTTGGCATATATAATGCTTTTACTTACTTTGCAACAGACATGTTTTGAATACAGTCCCAGCTATAATACATGGTCTGTATTACACAACTAGACCAAGTAATTTAAAAAAGCCTCTTCATATAACTCTAAGAAATATGAAAACATCAAGAGAACAATGAAGCCTACTCTCCTTAGCTATGTTTTTTTCTAAATAACATTTCTTTATCTGTTTTCTCTCAACTGTTGATTTTCTTTGAATTTTCTGATTCCTTTTTTCATTCAAAATAGAAAATATTTAATTTGAAGTGTCAAAATATGCTTTTTTCAAGATTTTTATTTATCTCAAATAGAAGGGGAGCACAAAATATGGTCAAGGGCAGCTCAACTAGGTATAGGAATGAGCTGGCAGATAACTTAAACTCAGCAAGAAAAAAATGCAAAGTTTTGCAGCATAAGCAGACATACCAGATGTGACAGTAACATTTGGTTTGAAGTGGTTAAAAAAGCTTTGCAAATGAACCTAAGGGTTCTTATTGGAGAACAAGCAAAACGCCCATCAGCGGGGGACTGTGACAGTAAGGAGAGATAAAAATAGCCTGTATTAGCAGAAATATAATCAGCAGATCAAGGGAAATGATTCTGAACTTATGAAACATCATCTGGAAGAGCAGGTTAGGGCTACCCAGTACTAAAAAAGACATTGAAAACCTGAAGGGTTTCCAACAAAGGCCCATCAAGGTATTAGGCTGGACTGCTTGTTCTATGAGGAGAGGATGAAAGAGTTGAATTTGTTATCCTGCAGAACAGAATAGAAGATGATCAAAGTCCATGAGGAAGATGTCAAGGCAATGTAGCCATGCTCTTTTCTGAAGTGAACAAGATACACTTGTGAACATAAAAAAGTTAAGATTCTAAAACTGTTGCAAGGAAAAAGAATAACTTGTAACTATGATACTCAAGCCTTGCAACAGGTTGTTCAAAGACATCTCTGCACTTAATACCACTGAAAGTCCAAACTGACAAAGCACTCAGCAAGCAGATCTAAATTCAGGAACAAACCTAGTTTGAGAAGGAGACTGCAAAAAAGACCTTCAGTAATATTTGATACTTTAATGCATCTGAGATTTCTCAGTAACAGAAGTCCAACCTTGACATGGATCAATCCAACCAAGACAATGGAAAATTACTTTGGAATTGGATTTGGAATTGGAAATACTTTAACAAATACATTATCATACATTCCCTGTATTGGTTTCTTCTAGCTAACCAGGCATAATGTTGAGCTGTCTGTTTTCTCATGCCATCTGGAATTCTCTCTTTAATTTTTTTTTTTAAATAGTATATTGAAGTGAAAGAACAGGTATCCTTCAAGCAACGAAGAAACAAAACATACTCTAAACAAAACTACGTTATTACTGATTCACAGATATGAAAACATTTAAAATATATTTTTGCTGCTTTTCTATTTTTTTACATTTTTACTCTATTTCTCATTTTAATATGGAAAGAATTTAATCATTGTTTACAGTAACTAAAACAAAGAAATCAAAACTACAGAAATTTAACTACTCCTTTTGAATTTTTCTGTTTCAGCAGATAAACATAAATGTTTAGTCATCTCTTAGAAGACTGATCTATTAATATTACCTTGTTTTTATATGGCCATACTCGTTTCATAGAACAAAGATAGCCTGTACTGACCCATGTGAGCACAAAGGTGAGGGGATGACCCAGAGGAACTGCTTGAATAACAGATAAGTTAGACTTACCCAATACAATAAACCCAAATAAATTTCCAAAGAGTTGTGTAGTTGGAAGAAAAACAAAAAGTTTTCCTTCATGTAGCAAAACATACTGCATTCTGTTCTACTTTGATACTTTGACAGCATTTGAGGATAAATACAATATATATTAACTGCACACTCTATATTTTTATTTGTCAGTATTTATTGTTGATACAGTGCAACATCTAGACTACTTAATTGCTTTTATTTCCTTAAAATGATTTAGAAAGAAAGCTTCTAAAGTTAGTATTATTTTAAAAGGAAAAATGTTCAATAACAGGACTTACCACAGTGTGTCATTAGATCTTCATGGAAATCCAAGAGTTGATCCCGAATTTCTTCAGGGCAAGGACAATCAGTTTTATCATCTTTAAAGTTCAGCAGCATGTTAATCTTAAGACAGAGAATACAAAGGAAAGGCAAACAACACTTATTACTACTAGAGGAAAATCTCTGAAATAAAAAGGAATTCTGCTATACATGGAATAAAACAAAAAATCTACAGTGAGTTGTAAACTATACCTGCTCCTGAGGTGGGGATCGAAATTCCTTTGTTTTTCTAGCTGTCAAGGCAGCAGACATGTTCAAGGCCTGCATCACTTCATTGTACCGGAAGCGCTGATTCTCTTGAAGCTTGGCCACAAAATCATCTGAAAATGCTACAATGGCTTCTATCCGGTGTCGCACCTGGCAATCACACAGGTACTGGAGTAGATGACACATCTGAGAAAACAGTATCATAAAAGTCAGGCCAAGAAGACTTATCTCTAAGTTAATGTAAATAAGGATGAATTCTTTATAGAAGCGGTTACTGTCAAATAAATCGATAGAAATCTTCATTTCAGTCATTTACTGCATCTGAAGTGGTTGGCAATACATCCTACACCAGAAATATCTGCCATCTGCAAGAGGTATATGTGTCTTGAACATAAAGAAACATGTACATATATATAATATTATGTATAGATATATATATATAGGACAATAAGATTTACTCCTTGCTGCAAGTGAATTTATTTTCAGTCTGAATAAACAAACATGAAGAACTCCTTGTTCACTTCATTGAGAAAGTAATTCAGTTTCACAAAACAGTTGTTTGATTCACTGTGAACAAGTTTGTGTAATCAGGAAGACACTAAATCCTGTAATTTCCCTCAAGGAAATAAATACCCTGTTTAACCACCACTAGATTTGCTCTATTCCTTGAAAGGGAAATTACCAGGTAAAGAAAAAAGGATCTGAGAAGAAACAGTTATATATGCTTCTAACATAGCGGTTACCTGTAGTTTAACAGGTTCAGGTAGTTTCATCTGAAGAAGTCCTTCCTTTGGCACTTGCTCTCCTTTGGTTTCTTCCTCTCCTTCTGACTTGAGCTCATCCAAACTCAGCTCCTTCTCTGAAAGATCTCTTTCATCCTCCAGACTCGCAGCTTCTTTGAAAACCCGGGGCTCAATCAGCTGCAAGATGTGTTTCAGATCCCCGTTGTGGAAGATTCCCATAATTAAGAGGGTGTAAAAGAGCTTGATGAGAGGGACAAACAGAAATTCTGTAGAACCTCCAACTGGGTCTCTGACATGGAGGCTACCCTCCTGAACAGCTTCAGTCAGCATCTCTATTGTTTTGGCCTTTAAGATTTCTAATGGGAACTCAGGACTGAACTGAAAGCACTCACTGTTAATGCTTACAAAACTCGGTGAGGAGAATTGCATTCTTGGCCTTAAGGAAGTGCTGAGTCCTATACCTGGGAGGCCATGTTTCTTGTTTTCATCAGGAAACAAGGTAATACTCTTGGTCTCGTCTGTCATTGGAACAATAAATTCATTATTCATCATTAACCTGGCAGTTGCATAGGTATTGAGATGTATGTCTATGAGTAAGTCATAATATCCTGCACGTAATAATCCTGGCATATATTTATTCTCAATGGCATATAGAAGCTGAGATTCATCCACGTGACTACACATAGCATGAGCCACTCGGTTGTTCCCTAAAGCACACACAGCTGAATATAATCGGAGAGTATGGTAGTGAAATTTCAGCAGTTCTTCTTGTTCTGTCAGCTCTAAAATATCAATTGTTCTGCAGAGAAAAGAACAATACAGTACATTTCAGTGCAAAAACTCACTTAAGAGAATGAATTCTTCCTATGGATAACATTAACGCAATATCATTACTAGGGATGGACTTTTTCATATTCAAACTCTCCTGATACGCTCTAAATCTAAGAATCAAGGACTGAGAACTGAGTTTAATCAACTGCCTAACCAAGTTACACCTGAAGTACAACTTCAACTTCTTTCAGTGGGGGAAGCTCAAACTGACTCACTTAACAAAGAATAATATATACAAGAATTCAGATAAAATGACTGTTTTTAAATTATCATAGGTTGAGATATTTAGGTAATTTATTGTTTTTAGATTTGGGGTTTCAAAATGGAAACAGACTAATCAGTTAATTTACAGTTTGGAGGTTTATTTTTCTATTTGCTCAGAATTCTTACCAAAGTTTTTACTGATTTTTTTTTCAGTTTTGGCACTGGCAAAATGTCAAGATATTCAGATAACAAGGAAATCTCAAAAATATATTTTTCCAAACGTTAAAATTAAATTAACAAAAAACACTGGAATAATTAAATTGGTCGCTTTTTTTTTTTAATATCAAAGGAAAATGTGTTTTTACATACCTTGCAGAGTATCTTTAAGAACTTATAAACAATATTACTTTTTAATACAAAAACTACATAAACTATTAAAGAGTTTGGAGGAAAACTGGGAGGATGTAGATTTAAAAAATTAACTCATTTTATTTTCAAATGTTTTAATATTATCTAAATAAAAACACATTACTCTTTATTTACTTGTGAAAAAAATGAGACAAAGAAGGACTTGGACTTTTCTCCCAAAGAATTTATTACATGTCTAACATCATAACCCAAATTTTTACTCAGATAAACTTCTATACATAATCAGTGTTAACCTGTTTTCTTCAGGAATGTGAAGGGCCATGAACTGCAAAGGATTCAGGCACTGTATCATCCAGCCTTGACGTTCACTGATCCTAGAGACATCAACTTTCAAGAAGTGGTTTGGCACTCTACTCCAAAGTACGTGAGTCAGAAACTGGACATGGAGACGTGGAGGGCATTGGGAGACTGGGTTTTTGTGTTCACTTTTGAATAAGCCAGCAGACAACGGCATTACATTCTGGAGAATTCCAATATAAGAGACAATCAGTTTCATCACCTTTACCAAACAAGGAATACATAATATTTGTCAAGAAATATATTCAACATACTTAAAATTTAAAGTTGCACTGTACTGTATTTTGTACAATCAGTAGATAACTGTTAGCAAGTTAGCAGTAAGAAAGCATTTTCTTCATATTATTATTATTTCAATAGATATATTTGAAAGAGAAGCTTGAATGGAATGTGTTCTCTTCCTTGGATCAGAGATCTGAATCTAACTCTTCTTTTACCTCTTTTAATTTCTAAGTCATCCACAGAAACAAAGCACAAAAGTCAATTCCAGTTTTACTGAGTGTGTTCTTTAAGTATATGTCAAAACTCAATTAAGACTCTAACCTAACATGCAGATAACATTGGTCACACATTTTATCATGAACGATGAGATTTAGAAAATTCAATGGGACTTTGCAATACCTTCTTGCAAAACTTATCAGTTACAGCCCTTTCCATCCAATGTATTGTAATTTAAATGAACAAATTAAGAATAGAAATAACAATAGAGCGAATATTTGGAATAATAAACGCTGGCTCGATACCATGAGTACCCTGAATGCAGCATTTATGGAAAAAAAAGAAAAAAAAAAACAACCAGAAAACAGTATCTGCTACTACATATTATTTAAAAACCTGCAAAAATACAACAAGAACAAAAATTCCCAACATTATTTACCTTTATTCTACCCAGTTCAAACTGGAAAACATTGGGGCTTGTAGCTTGAGCAAATACAGCAGGAAATAACTTTGTACTTGGTTCAACCTACAATCAAAGGTGCAAAAACATTTAATTACTTAAGACAACAAAAACCATTATATATATTTATTTATTTATTTAAAGAAAATCTATATCAAAAGCCAATAAATGAAAATCTTTCACTAAAATGCCAGAAAATACAAACAGAAAGGAAAAATTCCTATTTCAACAATGGTAATTACTTCTCCTTCTCTTGCAACAAACTTCCTAATAAAATGCAACCTGAGGATTCTGTTTCTTCCTTTTCCATTGTAAGATGCCATTGAAAAGTTCTCACCTGATAGTATGTGCCCAGTTCTTTGCCGTTAGCTGTGAAGGTCAGCAGGCCACTGGCAGCATCAACTAAACAACCAATCTCCAGACCGTTATTATTACGTCCTTGCCCAGGGCTCATGCTCTCTCCTGCGCATACCATATAGCAGTTGCTGCGTTTTATACTGAATGTCAAAAAACAAATAAATTTACAGATGGTGTGTATGTTTCACCTAGTGGCCTAAAAAGAACTGTGCACACCTGTAATCAACGAACAGCGCCAGAAAAGAGCAGTCACCCTAATCAATGCCAAAATTCAATGAAATTTAGACTTTAATTATTAAAAAGAAGATCTCAAAATATGAAGGACCTTAAATCTGTTGTAAAATTTCAAGAGACAAAACTTTTGAAAATTAATACTTAAAATTGTTTGTGTTAGGCATAACAGTTTCTAATACTGAACACAAGCTGAAATGTTGAAAAGCTTTGTCATACTAATTCTTGGTTTCTCAAAATCAGTATGCCAAAAATGAGGCCACTTTGTTTCAATTTGTAGCAGTTCAAAAGCCAACAGTTACAGGATCCTCCATTTCTTCACAAGGTAAAAGAAAACACTACAAAGTTATAAAGTAAAAAAAAAAAAAAAAAAAAAGTCCCATATTAACTCAGTTGCATTAAATTCAGAGGATTTACAGCTTATAAATTGTTAGTTACCTTTATGGATGGCAAAAATAGGTATCCTTTTAAGAATATTGCAACTAACCTCTCATGAACCTTCCCCTTTTCATCTCCCAGTGTTACTGTAACAGTACGCACTCTGTCCAAGTCAAAACTTGTGTCATACTGATGAAAGTCAGATGTAATCCAGCCTACCCAAACATTAGCTGGTTCCTGACCAGGAAATATTCTCACTGAATAATAGTACTACAAAAAGTAAAAAAAATAAAAATCAGTCAATATTAGTATTTGCTTTTCTGATATATCACTTTGATTCACAATTCATTTATTGTTTAAAATCCAAAAAAAAAACAGTCATCTCTTTGAAAGTAGAATAAGCATGTTCAAGTTAACTAAGATTCAACTTAATTTATGGCTTGCTGTACAGAAACTGGCTTAAACTGACAGTCAAGTCAAACCAAAACAAATGTTAAATGTGTGTTTAAATTAAACATTTTGCCCCAAAATTAGTTACTGAAGCTGTTACAAGCAAGAACATATAATTATACAAAACATCAAGACAGAAATCCTTTGTTACCATACCGTGGAAGTTTGCATCAAATAATCATAGTCATCTCTATCATCTGCTAGCACATCCTCAGTAAGCCTTGCAGAATGGCTTGTGCTATAATCTGGCTTTGTCCTCCTAAGCATAAATCTGCAATAAGATAAGTAAAACCAAAATATATACAAAAAGCTCAGGAGATCAGTGTATACAAACAGAGTTTTTGTACTAATATTGCTATGAGAGTTAATTTTATGTAATGATCATAAAAGCATTAACAATAAACCAAACAATTGTATCCTAATAGTTGGGGGGGAAAAAAAATAATCAATGAACAAGCAAAAAAAACACCACTCTTACGCTTAGTTTTAATCCGTAACTTCCATATGAAGCAATGTATGTATATGAAACTAGTTTTTCCTCTTATATATTATATTCAAATAGAAGATAGAATTAGGGGAATATCTCTGTAGATCCAATTGTCATCTTGTTCAGTCAAGAA
The DNA here is from genome assembly GCA_023055505.1 of Callipepla californica brunnescens. NCBI lineage: Eukaryota > Metazoa > Chordata > Aves > Galliformes > Odontophoridae > Callipepla > Callipepla californica. The sequence goes on along the minus strand of JALIRH010000003.1, from coordinate 32,925,636 downwards.
CAAGAAAATGAACAGTAATAAAAAAAAATCTAATGCACTACAAACCTTTGTTTGAGTCGTGAAGGCTTTTCTTGAACATAATCTTTATGGTTATTTAACTCTGGTTTTGTGGCATCTTTTTCCCTCTCTGTCCGGTCTGCCGCTAGATGACCATGAGCAGTTTTCATTAGAACCTCAAAATCGGAATCAGCATCGTAATCCTCCAAATCATTTTTTGGGCCAAAAAGACCAGTGCCTGGTAACCCTCCTGCAGCTGTTCTGGAGAACACCTCAGCACATTCAATAGGCATACTTAATCGAAAAAACATGACATCTGTTTTACTGTTCTGTGAACCAAAGGACTTCTGTGTGACCTTCAGGCAAGGACAGGTGTCTATGGTCCCATCAATTCTCATCACCTATCAAATGTAAAAATGTAGCTGTTTATAAGCTGATGTTTTTCCCCATTAAGCATTCAAATCATGTCTAAAGTAAGCACTTCTGACATGCAAAGTTTGCAACCAAACACTGTTAACAGTAAAATGCATTGTAATTATGCATTCCCATTTCAAGGGGAAAAGAATACCTTAAGGAGTTCCTTCCTATGAAGGAATGGTCTTTCTCACCACAATTCTTTAAAATATAAGTTCAACCTTTTCAGGAATAACACATCATGAGTAACAAAGTATACATGCATGACAAACAAAACAGATTTTTTTAAAAAACTGAAGTGTGAAACTCATTGGTCTGCCATTTCATCAATTAAAGAAGGACTTCATTTTAGTCTTAAAAGACAAAATCAATTTCATCAAGATGCATAACACGGGGACATAAATGTTAACACAAGTAGCTACTAAATATTTATTAAAATAAAACCCTACTAGTTAAGGAAAATAACTTTCTAAAACATCTACACCAGAACACACACTATTTGTTATGCAGAAACATCTAATTTCTGGGACATCTTTATAAATATATTTCTCACTTATTGCTCATGGAGCTCATCTTGCAGAGGACATCTTGTAGAATTTATCTCTAAGAATCTCATGTTTACATGTATGACATTTTGTGAATAAAGAAATACTATCAATCAACTGCACCAAATGTAACAAATTTGTAAGACGTGCAAGGTTTGTACAAAACTGGGACAACATACCAAATCAGATTTTTTTTCTAGAAGTGCAGAAATAGAAACATAAGTAAAGCAGACTCATAGAAGAACTGTTTAGAAACATTAAAAAGGATTACTGACCTCAATGTGTTCATGATTTTGTGGCACTGGCAGAAACTGAGGGAGCCTTTTGCTCAGCCAAATGGTAATGTCTCTGTTTGTATTAACAGCAAAGGGTTCATACCCTTCCTGTAAGCCACAGATAGTGAAATATTTTAGAGTGCTGACATCTTTTCCAAAGTTCATTCTTCCCACTTGAGAAGGACCCAGGCTGCACACAGGTAGAAATCCTGAAAACAAGAGGAAAGAAAATGTGAATTGTATATTACAAACACCGGATATTTTTTCTCTTTCATAAAACAATTCAAATGTAATTTTTTAAAAACCAAACAATACAAAAGCAAGCAGTTATCTATAGCACATCACCTCCTATTTGTCTCTAAATATCGTATCTCAAATGTCATTCTGGAAATAAAGATAATATCCATTAATCTCCTCCCACAACTTTCATCCTCCACACAGAAATCTAAGACTACTTCATCAAGCACTTTTCTCTGCTAAGGTGATTAAGTGTTGCCAATTTTACTTTCAAATCTAGAATTTTTCATGTTACTCATGAAATTACAAAAGTTATGGTATTTTGAGAGAACCACAAAAAGTAATTCCAAAGCAATGTTTCCTACCTATACAATTACATTAGTGGGGAAAAAAATTAAAAAACAAACAAAAACAAAAAAGAACCACCAACAGCATGCTATAGATCAAATGACAAAAGAAATTAATTAATTTTAAAAATTCATACCATTCCATTATACTAGTTAGTTAGAACTAACAATATGATAGTGTCCCTTCATAGAACTTCCATTAGGATTTTTTTCAGTTGTGGTGGGTTTTTTGTTTTGTTGTTTGTTATTACTTTTGAATCAACTTCACATTTGCAAGCATCTGCTTTCCTATAATTTCTCTAGCACAGGCAATTCACTTGCGATTCCTTTGCACTTTTTAAGTGCAAATTTGCTCCCTCAGGTTTCAAATCACAAAGAAAATCTCTTGTTTCTTGCAAAACTTTTGGTCCCAGCTTATTTGACCCAGCCACTAACAAAATGTAACAATAAAGCTTATAAATAATAAGTTAAAGTTCAGCAGTTTACCTTTTTATGAACGAGAAATGTCAATATCTGTTCAATTAGTTACACATACATTTTATATACTTACATATTTATGCATTTTTCATTTATGTATGTATGTATAAAATGTTTTTTGTTTCTGCACAGATCAAATATTTCATGTAAGGTAACAGCAATCTCTGAAACTCCACATAGAGTACAGAAAAGAAGTTGATTAGATTTTGTTTATGAAACCCAGACAAAGGCCAAGCAGTTAAAATTCCACAAGAGAAATACCTAATCAATAGGTATAAGGTTCATCTTTCCCATGAGAAGAGGGAAATAAGCACCACAGGAGGCTATTACTGTTCAAAATTTTTCTTTCTTAGACACAAATATATAATATAACAAATGAGTAACAGATGACAAAATATGTACATTTATAAATTTATATCATGTTGTGTCCTGATGAAGTACAGATCAAGTGTTAAAGGTCTTGAATTCAAAGCCTGACACACATCCCTGCAAAGTGGAGTCAAAAAGTCTGATCACAAAAGATGATTGGAAAATTCACTGTAAACACCTTTACTTATTCTCCCACTTCATGTGACACCTTTCCAAATGATAGATACCAATCAGAGTAAAACACAAAAGCAGATCCTGAAGACCACACGGAAAAAGCCATGATAATAGCTAAAACTAACCATGCTGTTAAGGAAAAGAGCAATTTTAAGGAATAGGTCAGTATAATGACACACAAAGAAGCACATACTATTCTCTTGATTTTTACCTCCAGCATCCTGGGAAAAACAGCGAGTACTACTAATACATACCATTTTTCAGTGAACCAAGTTATTTATTATCTATGAAAATACACACAATATACAAAATATATAAATACATATTTTTGGTATAAAATGAGTTTACAAGATATTCAAAAAATTACTGAAAAAAATTCAAAATAATATATTTTCAGAATTCTGTGACACTGCTGATACTTTCACTAACATTGCCTCTCCAAGTGACTCAAAGAGCTGATCTGGATCCACAGTCCACAGCAAGAACAGAAATTCAGAATTGAAAAATATAAATCAAGGATTTAAATCATTTAAAATACTATAACTAATTTTTAAAGCAATTTTCCACATGAGGGCAACTCATCACAATCATCACAATACAGAGAAACACAGTCTTCAGTTAATAAATGTCAATTCAACACTGCACTCTAAAAATTTATAATAATTAATAAAGTAATGTGCTTGCTGGAGCTACTGAACTGTAACGTTTCTTGCCTATCATACTGGTACTATTTTCATTTCTTCTTTCGATAATATATAGTTTACTACACTCAACACTATATCAAGCAAATGGTGCATTTAGCTTGTAAATCAAAATAGTTAAATTTTCACTTGCATTTTTTTTTTTTTAACCCAGAAATGGTGAGAGAGAGGAAACAAAAAGCAGCACACTACCTTAATAGGGCGTTGAAACAAAAATTACATTAATAGCACAATGTATTACAGTACTTACCATCACCAACGTCAAAATCCTTGAATGCAAGTTCTGAACCTGAGTCATCAAGCAGGATTTCACCATTTAAGGTGAACATCATAGTGTGTTCATTCATGTCAACCATACATCCAACAACATCTCCTGCCAACCAGGCGCGGCCAAAATGCTCATTACCTTGATGCCACCGCTGTGCCTGAAAAGATTTTGAAGACTTAAAAAAAAAAATAACAGTGACAATGCATGTGTTCTCCTACACAGTGGTACAACTAATAATTATCTGCCTCTATTAAGATGGCACTAAAATTAACACTTACACTGTATGTCATTATTCCCAAACAATGCCTGTGAGTAATGTAAGTTACCTTTGAAAATGGAAATCCAACAAGTAACTTCCTGTAAAACACCTCTCATGTCATTATTGCAAAATATTGCTAAGTGAGCTGACAGGGCAAATTGTACTTCAGTATTTTAGTAACGAGAACTTAGCCTATTTTTACACAGAAGCTGCATTAAAGACTTAAAAGGAAACTAATGTAACATCAATTAAAATGCTTTTCACAAGGTGTGAAAAGACTTCTAGAAATGATAAATTCTGCTTATTCCATAGATGACATTAATTTATAGCTTACACATTTCTGTCTCCCTTTGCATTCCACCCAGACCCTCAAAGAGACAGAGAAATAATTTCATAGGCCACAGATGAAAGAAAAAAAAGCAACTAAAGTGAGGCTATTGCACATAGAATGAGATGTAAAATTGACTTTTACAATTATTTGTATTATTATAAATGATCATAAACAAACCTTAAAGCCATCAAAAACAAAAGCTTCTTCATCTGAGCCAAGTTCCTGATCTGGCAGACAACCAGGCCTTGTCCAGCCAACTCTCATGTCTCCTGCTGTAACTGCCTCAAACTCGAAGTACCACTTTCCAGATTTCACTGCATAAGTTTTCTCTGTACGAAAGATGCGGAATTTTTCCATTATCCCATTGCTCACATCCAGTCTTGTTGCTGCAAGGTATAAAAAATAAGAAGTTAAAGGAAAAAATAATAAAAGCAGAAATTACTGCATCCAACTACTGACAAAATGCAAGCAGTTAAAACAACAAATAAATATACAACTGTGTCTTTAGAGCATGTTGAAAAATATTAAGTAGTAACAAAAGAAAATCCTGAAGAACAATGGCCTATTATCACATCAGTAAAGCAATGAAACAGTAATAAAAACCTTTTTCAGGCATGAGAGAATGCAATATATATACTCATGAGGTTTAAAAGATTGCCTGCCTTTTTTCAAAATATGGTCTACAGATTTTCATGTAGTATTACTGAGGTAAGTTAAGACAGACATTGCAAAGACATTAATGGTGAGTCTAGAATAATTTTTTCCTTGCCAGGTGCTCACATTTGCATGTTATGGAGACATAACATGCAATAACATATGACATAACAGCCATATAGGGCTCTCTCGCCTCTTTCTGTGGAATCAGCATGCTTAGGAATCTCAAATAACTGCACTAATGCATGCAGCATGACAAATTAAGAAAGAGTGTAGTTAAATGTTTATGACACTCACTGGAATCACAGAGATGCAGTGGAAAAACTCACATGGCTGTGACACTACAATGGATGAATATCTGTTTTTTAGGAAGGGCAGGCTGTGCAGGATGATGAAGAGGTAGCTTTTATCAGGAGAACAGCATTTAGATCTGCCCTGAGATGATTCAAGAGCCAGTTCAGAGTTTGTTGGAAAAGATAAACAGGCAGACCAATGTGGGTGCTGTTGTCAGGTGTATCTGCTGTAGAAGCAGTAAATCAGGACTTCTTTAAAAAGGAAGAAGCTGTACATAAAGCAAGAAGACAGTTGGAGCCCTGCATGTATGAGTGAAGAGCTCCTAAACAAACTCAGACATGAAAAGGAAGCATATAAAAGGTGGAAAGCAGGGCCAGGGAATCCAGAAAGAGTATAAACAATCTGTCCAGCCTTACAGGGTAAGTTAGGAGTGCCAAAATTGACCTGGTATGGTATCTGGTAAGGAACTACAAGCCAAAAAAGGATTCCAAAAACACACCAGAAAAAAAGAAGCCTAAAAGCTATGATCCATTTGCTAAATAAGGTAGAGGGATCTAGTGACAAATGAGACTTGAAAGGCTGGGGTACTCAATGCCTTTTTAGTCTCAGTGTTTAACAGCAAGACCATCCTTCAGGAATCTTAAGCTTCTGAGACCAGAGAGAAAGTCTGGAGCAAGGAAGATCCAGGCTAGGTTGTGCTTAACTGGATGGATATAAACCCATTAAGCCTGAGAAGCTGGAATCCCGAAATGGTGAGAGTCATGCTGATGTAATTGTGAAGCCACTCTCAATTATCTCTGAAAGGTCGTAACAACTGGAAGGTTGTTGTAACAGGAAAAAAAACAATTGCAAGAAGGTCAGTCAATCCCAGGGAATATGATGGAGAAAATCCTTCTAGAAACTGCCTCCTAGCATATGAAGGACAAGAAGGTGATCAGGATTAGACAGTACAGATTTTCAAAAAGGGAAATTATGCATAACCTATCTGAAAACCTTTTACAACAAAGTGACTAGCTTGGTGAATAGTGGGAGAGCAATAGATGTTTTTTCATTTATTTCGGTGAGTTTTTTGGCACTGTCTTGAAAAGCTGACAGAGGATGGGCTAAATAAGCAGACAGTGAAGTAGATTGAAAGTCTGGCTTCAAACAGTCAGATCCGGAGCACTGTAATCAGCAACCTGAAAATCACTCTAGAAGCAAATCACTATTAGAGTTTTATTGTCACCTACATCAGAACTGGAGTCAGTGCTGCTTTGCATTTTCATTAGTGACCTCAATGATGAAACAGAATGCATTCACAGGAAGTTCACAGAGGACAGAAAACTGGAAAGAGCGTGATTTTTCCTTTAGTATGCTGCCTTCCACTACTTTACACATTTTCTCTATGAAATATCTTCCACTAAAATAACTAAAAACTAAAACTTTGTAAAGTGAGTACATGCAAACCTTCCTTCATATTTTTTGCTAATTACATAGTCCTACAGGTTTGTTTCTGACCCTTTCTTTCAAGAATCCAAGATCCCACAATCAATTCAAGCCGTAAGGTAGCTTAGAATCACAATGGTATCACTGGGATACAATTTGCTGGCTCATGTTCTGTTTTTCAGCAATCAGGACATCCAGGTCCTTCTCCGCAGAGCTACTCTCGAGTTCTTCCCCCAGTCTGTATACAAATCTGGGATAACTCTGACTCTCAGCTGCAAAGCCTTGCACTTCACTATGTTTGTTCCCCTTAGGTTGACAAAAAAAAATATTCATAATCTCCAATGTAAGTAATTAAAGCTTGCTATACTCTAAGCAATCCCTAACATATAGCTGCTGTGAGTAGCCATTAAATAATATTTATAATAAAGTATTAAAAAAAAAAAAAAAAAAGCTATACAGCTCTGTAAATCAATGCTAAAAATAAAATTCATTAATGGAGACAGAGAACACCACTAGATGGCTCTACATATCATTTAACTGTAATACGGATTTTGGCTAACGAAAGGGGATTCCTTTGTCAGGATGCACTGTAGATGCTCATACTTTGTAAAATATAAAGTATAAAAACTATCATTTAATGCAATTCCAGTCTTTGTTTGAGTGCACTGTCCTGCAGGTCCTTTCCTCCTAAAATATTGCAACAGGTTTGATGGCACCTTTCAGACGTGAGGACTGCAAATTTGTTCTTTTCATTTCATTAGTAACTCTATGTACTGAGGAATTTCAAGGATTCTCGTCATGGTTAGTAAAAAGATTTTCTAGCCCAGTCATTCCTAAGGAAAGACAGGAAAATTTGGTTCACAGAGCTGTAAATAATGACAGGAGATCGATATTGCTCAGTGGAATCTGGAGAAAATTGTGGAAAAAGAGATGCTTTCCTTGTCACCCTATATCAAGAGGCAGCTCTTTTAGCTTCACAGGAGTCAACTACCTCCTACCCCAGCCAGCCCAACTTCTCAGAGCAATGCAGAAGCTGTGCTTTCCCTCCATGCAGCATAACCTTCTCTTAGTAGGAGAAGAGCGGGAAAAATTAAGAGTAGTTTGCAGCCTTAAACTCTCCAGACAAAAGATAAGCAGATAAAATAGACATGGCACTTTGCCACTGAGGAAATCTATGCTGCAAACCAACAGGTTATTTTTCCTGTTCAGCAATCCAAACCTGTTACACAATTATGATAACAGTGATAACTCATACTTAAAAATGTAATTTAACAGCAAGCTCTCATAAAAGCTAAAGATCAGATAATGTATGCATTTTGGAATAAAAATTTTAAAAAGGCAGGTTCCCAATGTTAACTCATACCTAAAATATACATCTGCAGAAACTATTTACAGAAGATCTACGGCCCCAATAGGCCCAAATTTAACAATATAACTATAAAATCAGGAAAAAATAATCAGTGATTAATCAATGTATTGACAGGATAACGTTTAGACACATTTCTCAAATTTTCTATGCTGCTGAGATTACAAGTTTGCATTTATTTTTCTTACCAGGACATCTCTACATCAAACTGTATATGCTGAAAACATTGGCCTGGTTATCAATAAAATATTAAAACTAGCAATGGTGCAAATTCAAACTAAATCACTTCTTACTGATGTTTTAAGTTTACATAGAGTCTATTCAATTTTGAAGACTTGAGACAACCATGTGAGTGTAAATGGTCTAATAGACTGTCCAATTCTCTAGATTTTCAGTTTGAAATCAAATAAATTTTGTTTATATAGATGTCTTGGAAAATTTCGTAATTTAGATTTAAGTGCTTAATAGAAGATTGTATGCTAACTGCAGAATCCTTTACTACTTAAACTGCAGAAGCAAAAAATTAATCACCGTTGACCTTACATATGATTTTCTTATTCCACCTCGAAAGAAAAAAGCTAGTACTTATCAAAAACATTTTCATTGAAACCTGATTTTGGATTTGACACTTCAAGTATTTATGCACAAATTTACGACATTTATTTTCCTGGCATAAGATCATATATTGAATGAGATGACATACATGTTCTCTTGATTTTCTGTACTTAATGGGTTTCAGAATTCTTATTTAATTTACTTAAGCTTCTAATTTTGTCTCCTTTTAAAAGTCAAAATAATAATAATTTTTAAAAAATAGTAAAAAAAAAAAAAAAAATGTATGCTTACATTGGAAATTGTACCACTGACACCAAATGAAATATTTTCATATTTTAAAAATCTCTATTTGATGCTACAGAATGAGGAAAAGAAACAGTAAGGAATGTAAAATCTAAGGGTAACGTGAACCACAAAAGACAGGGAAAGGGGCCTATTAGCTTTGGAGGCACTGTAACTGTTTAGATTATTCTATTGGAACAAGAAATCAAAAGCAAAGTGAAATAATTTCACATTTTGAAAGAGCGATAGAGCAGAACAACAAAATTAATCACCATGGTCTTGATCAGGAGCTTCCAGATTGTAGCCATAGCCTAGAAGAGTGCGGACTGCTTCCCGAAGACTGTCTTTGTTTGACTTCTTTGTTCGATCATCCAAAAGGGCATAAGGTACAAGGCGAGGATTTCGTCTATTTTTCACATCCTGGATAAGTATGAAAAAACAATTAATTTTCAGGAACTATACCTTCTCTTATAAAAAAATTGTGCCACAGCAGAAGTATAAAAACTACTATTTATACTAACTGAAATCATGATATTGTATCTTCAAGTAAGGATACTAAGAAGTTGCAATGGCCTAGAAACTAGTAACAGAGAATTTACTCAAAAAAATAAATAAAACAAATATGAAGGAAATGGCTTATGCCTGCTTTTCCATCAAAGAAATTGCTTAAAGGAAAACAGATGAAAACAAGAACACAAAGAAATGCAAAGAGTACACTGACAGAAAACTCAAACAGATTATCTTTTATTCACTACTTTTAAAGCAACTACCATAAAAAGCCAGCACATTATTAAAGCTCAGAGAGAAAACATTAGCACAGATATATAGGATTTGGTTTTGATTATAGAATGAAACAAGATATAAACAAAATAAACAAGATCTAAACTATTAATAAAAATGTAAGTATACACAATACTTTTTAATAAAAAAATAAAACAGAAAATAATCCCATGCCTTCATACGTTAAAAATGTACTTCTCCAAAATAAAGCTTCTTATAAGAATATGATTAATGATTTTATGACTTGTAGAATTTTTCTAATAGGTAATAAACTCACTTCCAACTGAAATCACTATACTAGTAAAAATTTAAAATTTGCATTTTAGGATAATTAACTAACATGGATTAGGTTTTCATCAGTTCAAAATCATTATATTTGAAAGCACTGTTCTACTGGATTACATACATGACTTACAAAATTTTTAGTGATTAATATAATTTTTCCCTTCTCTACAATTTGTTCTCATGTCCTGAGAGAAACCATACAAATAGCTCTCTATTTTATTTCTAACAGCTCTTTTCATTATTATTTAAGATTAGATATATAAAAAATAATTGTTTGCTTGGATACAAAGACCAACGATACATGGAGAAATCTGTTTGACTGGACTTATTGAGAAATGCAAAAAACCTATCTATTTCTTTCAGAAAATAGTGCCTATAGCTGAAGTACCTTGCATCTTCTCCTTATCATTACAGTTCTATTGTTAAGAATGTATGTGGTCTTCATTTCACCTGTCTTTGTAGGCAGATGAAATGACATACTCATTTTGACAAAAACATTCAGACATTGTTTGTTGTCCTTGTAAGGCTTAGATAGAAGGCCATCTGCCTTGGGGTTCATGATAGTAAGTAAATACTAAAGTGTAGCTATCATGAAATGCTTCCTTTTACCAGTGAATTTCAGTCTTGGGAAAGAAACATCACAAGCAGACGCTACTTGAGTGCTGAAAAAGGCACACAAGAAGATAATATCTTCAGCAATGTATTATTCTAAGTACCATACCGTACCAGCTCTAGTTATATTTAGTGGGAATAACGACAGGGTGAACAGAAATAATTTGAAGGAATTTCTTCCCATATTTATTCTAAACAGTTTTAATTTGATGTTCTCTTTTTTCCAATATTTCATTTTGTAGATCTGGAAAAGGGATGCTTCCAAAACAGAATGGACCAAAAAGTGCTTAAGTAAATGTTATAAGCAATTATTATTTCCCTGATAAAAGAATATTCAGATTATTCACATTAACACTGGAGGTGAAGCACCATAGTTATAATTATTTGTCTTGGAAGGGTCATAAAAGAAGAAATAAGTTTCCTCTGAAGCACTTTGTGCAAAAAGGTATTATGTAATAATATTATGTAATAACTAGAAAAGCATTCATAACTCCTCTTATCCATGATATAGAGTGCAATCCTGGTAACTGCCATAGCCATCATTAATTCACATCAATATTTGGGCAATCACCGGATAGCAAAGTATGACACAAGCACCTTTAAAATGCCTGAGAACAAAGTTGCAATTTGGAAAAAAAAAATAAAAATAAAAAATAAAAAAATTAAATATTAAATATTAAAGTAATTTTAATCTGTACTTATGTCTAAGATTATTTAACATTGTGATCTTTTTCACCAATTCACTACTTTGACAACTTCTTGAAGTACGAATATGAGTAGGGATTTTTCTTTTAACAATTACTTTTTTGTTTGTTTTCAATTTAAATTTTGCATAACTTAATTTTAAATATTATGTTTACCATTGAACTAAGAACTTTTATAGTTAAAATCATCTTTGGTACTTATGATCTTTTGAACTCCTGTAGTTTAAGCACAGCAAGCCAAGAGTATGACCCTACACAGTGACAGAGCTTGTTTCAACAAGTCACCAAGAAAGTTGATTAGGTAAGAGTGATACTTTTTTCAATACATTGGCAACTTGCGCATAGACTTCATTCTTCCTATTTACTACCGAAAAGTTACCATTTTGAACGTCTTTTAAGAGCTGGAAAACAACTTTTTTTTTTTTTTTTTTTTTTTGACGGAATTGGCAGTCTAATCTTTCATCAAAAGACTGCGTTCTGTGTAGAGACTGCCTGGTAAACTACTTTCTAACCAAATAATTTGAAAGAGCATAGAAGTAGATCTACAGCAGAAAAAAAATTATAGAGCAAGTTGAAAAAAATATGTTTAAAAGAGTTAAAGCTGAGGAGTACACAAAGTTTATCTGCCTGGTCTTGAATTCAGAATGTATCACATCACAGAAAACATAAAGAAAACAGCCTAGATAGCAGCTACAAACAGCCAATATTGCATTATACAATAAATAGTACTGATTTTGTTTTGGGACGGCAAACAGAATCATAGAACAGATTAGCTTGGAATGGACCTTTAAAGATCATCTAATCCAACTCCCTTGCAGACAAATTATGCTTATTATATTTACAATAATTATTTGCATTAGCACATGTTTATTAGTAGGATGTATGTGAAATTTGAAATAGCTGTTATTATGTCTACAGTGATGCTAAGCAAATGTAGACCTTAATGGCAGTAAAGTAGAACTACAGAAAAATACCCAGAGACACACCAACATTCATCAATGTGCCTATTTAAATTTCCATTACAGGTAATGAATGCTGATGCAAAATATTTCACAGAGGAAACATACTGGGAAGCGCAGAACTTCATTCATTTAATTACAGAATGTAAGCACATGATGTGTAGATAACCAATCTAGTGCAAACTACAGCTTGCAAAGACAGATGTCATGTTAAAGAAAGACAGAAACAGTGGGAGTGTCCATTCTCTGTCTAAAGCAGCGCAGAATACCACAGTCATACTGTTCATGCAGCTATAACAAAAGAACCTATTAGAACATGTGCAAAATAAAAGTACCAAAAACTAAAGCATCACATAAACCTCTGAAAGACAGCTGAAAAGATAAATATAAACATAGTTTTCAGAGTGATGTGATGTTGCAAATTTACACACTGCTGGATCGTCCCCAAAAGTCTGAGAAGTTCAGCAACTGCCAAGATCATCTGACTAAAAGGAACAAAAAGACACAAAAATATATAAAATGTGCCTGTCAAAGAGAAATTTAAGAAACCACTGAAAAATTAAAACATAGAGTAGGAAGAGTTCAGGACAAAGAAGATCATAATCTGATGAGATTGGAATTTTTGTGATTCACAGAATTAGAGCTGTACAGAAACATGTTCTGTGTGGTACTGAAATGATTTTGATTTCTTAACCACATCTTCTAAATTACAAGAATAAAGTCAGTGCATTTCACCACATTTTCGAATGAGAGACAGATACGTTGATAATTTCCAAGCTTCATTTGCACCATTAGAATACCCTGCTCCATAGCTGTGAAATGATTCAATTTGCTGTCACATCTGTGGATCTTGCATTTCCGTTAAGATTTTTGAACAACTACAACAACTCAGCTCTATTCTTAGAAGTACGTGTGTCCTTAGAAGTTTGTGAACATCGTCTATCACCTTCACTGGGGACCGTACCCATAACAGAGTGCCTCGCAGGATGTGCCCTTACAATAAATTGAAAGAATTAATGCTCCATTATAATTAATGTAAAATTTGGAAGTGTTGTAATACAAATAGTTTCTGTAAATACAAGATGCCTCTTTAGATGCATATAATGACAAAACAAGAGACAAGCTTTAAACTTGTGACTTTTCCCCATACACCTATTTTTTCTAGCAGAAGAGCACTCTTCCTTGTTGCAGCAGAGGACAGCCTGGGAAGGCCAACTCCAAATCAAATAGTAAATTCATATATCTTCTAGAAAAATCTGAAAAAGGTAATATCCTACCTAAAAAGATCAGTCTGTCTTTTACTTTGCAATATGCACCAAAGAGGAAATTGACTTGACAACATAGTCATGACTTATTGTCCCAGGACAAGACTGATATATATATATATATATATTGTTGTTTTTTTTTTTTTAAGATGCTCTTCACACAGTAGGAAGAGGTTTTTAGGTTGCTGATGTTTACAATTACTTATCAAAGTCAGAATTTTTGGATGTAACCCCTAAAAATCTTTGTTGGGACTTAAAAAAAAAAAACAAAAAACCCTAACTAAAAATAAATAAAAAAGGTATATTCAGGAAGTGGGAGAGGACAGCTTTGAATTTTGTTTTCTCATCTCTGAGCTTTTTTCTTTTGTTACACTTTCTGTTATATAAAAGTTGGCCTGCTCCTGTATCCTGTATGCACAATTCCAATCTTATAAAAGTCAACCAATATTGTAAGCCCATGGATAAATCTAAATTAGTTTTGAATATTTTCTATACAACTGTGAAGATTTAGTCACAAATGATCCTTTCATTCTTCAGTGCTATTTTTCAATCAGCTTGTTATGGAAAACATCCTTTCAAGGAAACATCTTATTGAGTCAGGGAATTATGATAAGATGCAATGTCAAAATTCACACGTGATTTAAGCCCCCTCTCATAGCACAAATGTGATTATTTTCTTTGACTTACACAAAGGATATAATGCTCCTTTCCCTATATTTACTCCCTTAGCCATCTTTGATTGCTTATCACTTCTCTAGTTCAGAGTATAACAACTGTAGGCAACCACATTCTCATTTAAAGGAACAATGACAAGGAATTTTGGTATTGATTTTAAGCTTGTTTATCCAACTCACTCTTGATATTAAGTATGTTCTTGTAAGTAGAAATATGTATTTTTCTGCCTTTTATTTTCCTTCTACTCCTTTCATGGAGCAGCAAGCTACTCTGTCCTACTAAAAAATGCTTGTTCGTGATCAGCGTCACAGCTGTCAGTACAGTGCTGGGAACAGGATTTATTAGTTAACTTGTGCTCCCTCTGCTGGCTGGCTTGCTCAGCAGCAGCAGGACAAAAATACTGTGTTTACTCATGCGCAAACGATAGCTATCACTTGGAAATAAAAAATTACTGAAAAGTAGTGGTGAATTTAGAGGAAGAAAATATATGGAACTTGGAAGGCATTTTCCCCCACCAGATTATGTAACAGGAAAAAGTGAGATAGATATGAACTACTTGACAATATCCCTTTATTTTTCATATTTTATAATCCCCAACAATACCTGCCCACTTTGACAAGACATGGCATAGGCGGGATTTTTCAAGGGCATCATCTATCTGCTTACCCATACATTAGACTACTGCAATTTATCTTCCATGCACTGGGGAGTGAAACACACTGCTAATCTTGATGATCTGCTCCCTGAAGTTCACAAACATTCCTAAGATCCTTTTGTTTTTAACAACCTGAATGCTGAAACTGTAATTATGACAATGCTCCACTGCATTAAATGCTCATCAGCACACAAAAGTCTTCACTTTGAATGACTCATATCCAACAAAAAATTGTTATTTAATGCAGAAGTATGAAAGATTGAAAAACTGTAGGCCTAATTAAGAAGCTTTCTAATCTTTATCTTCATGGGCTATCAAGCTTTTTATTTTCAAAATTATCTGGGTTCTTCTTTGAATGACTGTAATTGTCTTTGTCGTGGTAGGGAAGAATTGTTCAATGTTGATAATGTACAGCTAAGCCCAGTATAGAATTGGAGAAGAAGGATTTATTTGAGTTCTTTAAAGAACAACCTGGTAGTTAAAATCAGAGCCTCTTTTGTGCTGTCTACTTAAGGTATCTCAGAAAACATAACTATGGGCTACTGTTTTAATTTCATATTTATTCGATCTAAGTGATAGTGATACTTTCTCTACATTATATGCTTTAGTGCATTTGTTTATTTATTTATTAATCAAAGTTATGGTCTGGGGGCAAGTTCCACTGTTTCAGGTACCATGATAAAACTTGATTGATTAGTATTACATGAAGCCTTTTCAAGAGTAGAACCTTCTATATAAACACATACTTACATCAAGACAATGTGCAAACACCTTGTGTAAATGAAATTTGTTTCTCCATCACTCACACCTGCTGCATCTTTTGCTTATCACTGGTAACCCAGTAACACTGAGAAAATCTCTGACAAAATCATTTAGTTGACTTTCCCATTTAATATCTTACTAACCCAGAAAATATATAATTTATCTGCAAATTCACACCAATAAATAACGCCAAATTACTTCTTATATTAACTAATAAATACTGTTGCAAAACAATTTACTTTTGGATATGATAGTGATTCTACCAAAGCTGTAAAAGCTTCCTAACTTTCACTCATTTCCATTCCTCTGACTGGCACAGCCCTTTATCGAAAATATTTGGCTTCTGTGAGGAAAAAAATATTAAAGGAGGCATGGTGTAAATTACTAAGTACATCTTTAATGTATCAAAGATAGTTGAGCGTTCAGAGACAGACTCTCATTCTAGAAGCAAATTGTGCAACGCCTCCATAAACACAGGATTAACACAGTGAGTGGAATATGAATTAATATGCCCTAAGTAGCTGACAACAGAGGAGAAAATCATCACTTTCAACACTTCTCAATTAATATTCTATCTGGAATGCTAACAGCACTTCAAAGGGCCGCCTTCCCTTTTTTAAAGGTTCATCAGTAGGAACAAATTTAATCCTATTTTATGCTGAAGAGTTGTACCAAGACCAAAAACTCTTCACTATCTTTATAGTAGAGAGGATTCCAGACATTCCAGTCTGAAAAGCCAAACATTGGTTCATTATCTGCCTAAAGACAAATATGGAACATGGGTTTCTTAAATACTTCACAATGTAACAGAATAATAGCTTTATAGGAAGACACTACAATGGACAACGCTGAAATGCTTTGTGGTACACATTTAGAGTTTCTGACAAAAACAAAAACACTGTTTGTAGGTGGGAAACTGTGTGTACCTACAAAAGTGTTCTTCATTTTTGCAAAAAAAAAAAAATATAGCCAGTGCTAACTGACGAAATTTCTTTTTTTTTCCTTCCCTATATAAATATCAAAAATAATATCAAGAATAGAAACTATTTATTCTAAGGGAAAACTGATATAGCGGTTATCTCAAAAAATATTAAATTAGACTAATCATATAACTATTCAGTATGTTTTTAAAAGAAAACAAAGACAATGAGTTTTGTTGTTAACAAGCCAACATGCTAAATTTTTATTCCATTCCCTTACAACACATTCTAATACCCAAAATATAGCTCTCTTACTGAAAAAAGAGAACTAACAGACTGGGACTTAAGAGACTTGTTTACCTGTTCCCAGTTAAATGTAGCCTTTGCCAGAAATACCACAGCAAAGCGATTATCAGAATTTTACATTCTGCTTTACCTGGATAAGCAAAAATGCTCAATTTCCAGGACTGCCAAAACTTAAATGATCCCCCCTACTGAAAATCAATATTTACACTTTCTGAAATTCTAAAGCATATCCTGCATACAATTTTCTCACACTGAGATATAGAGAGAATACAAGATTGAGTGACTTTTTTTTTAAACTCTGATAAACAAAGTCTTGCATTTCTAGAAGATTTAGCAGATGGACTGTTTGAAATATATATATTTTCTCTCTCGACTAACAGACTAGCATTCATTAGCATTTTCTTCCTGGTTTTTACACACCCATTAATCCCATGTAATAGTAAAATATCTCAATAGATATAAGTGCTTTTTCAAGTGACTGAAATTGGCACTTACCTGCTGGATACCATAGGTCCAGCCTTGCCTGATACGGTCCCTTGCCCACACATTATGAGCATTCTCCGCTAGTTTATCCACCATAGCTTCTTGAGAAGGGGTCAGTTTGATGAAACTCAGATCCATGGGAGCAGGTTTATATCCACTCAACAACTGGTAGCTGTCCAAAAACAGACAACTTGAAGTCAGTAAGAAAAAGTTAATAGAAACTGCAAAGGAGAGAATTTATATGTATGCAATATATCAATTAAAAATGTGTCTTTTATGTAAATAATAATAACATACTGACATTTACTGTTACTGTTTCTTTAAGGTAACTGTATCTTGATGGGATGAAGTGGATAGAAAAACAATGAAATGTAGGCCCAGCAGACAACTGGTAGTCATTCCACAGTCCAGCAAAGGCATGTGGAAGCACAGTGTCTGCTCCTCTATGAGTATCTGGTGTGAGGCCAGATGCAAAAGGTGCTAATAGGAAAATGATGAGGTCACCAACAAGGAGATACAGAAACAAAAACATGGTAACAATGTCAAAGATTAAAAAAATCTGGCCAGCCTCACTACCTACTAAAGGTAGATACGCGTTCATTCTCACTGAAATTAAGGACCTTTGTCAAATCAGGATGACAAAGTGGGCAACAAACACACAGACAGATATTCTGGCAAGAACCAAAAGCAAACCTAGTCAGTGCTGATAACTGATGGACTATAGAAATGGCAGGCAATATGAGACTTTGCATGTCATGAGAATGTAATCCTCTGAGTACAGGATGTTTGAGTGGGTCAGTGGTCCCTGTGCCAAATAATGAAGAAACATGCAGAGGAAAGGAAAGCAAGGAAGGGCAAAGCATAGGGTAGACAGAAATAAGGAGCAGTGAGTTGTTGCCCACATGCTGGCAGGAGGATGCAGGTAAAGAGTAATGAAGAGAGGGTGAAAATCTGCATGGCAGAGAGGAATGGGTGAAAAAGAGCAAAAAACAGCCCTACAGATACCAATCAAAGACAGGGGGAAAGGAGTACTTCAGGTGATGGAGAAGAGACTTCTGCTGCTTGTGGAAAGATCTTGGTGGAACAGACAGATATGCCCTGAATATCCCCAAGTATTTATCCTCAAGCAAACAGAGAAAGCAAAGCACTACTTTACTCATGTAACAATGGGGATCTGTGGAAGAAATATGACGTTCTCTCACCAAATTTATATGATGGGTGTTTAAAGAGTAGCTAGTTCGAAAAAACTGTCTAAAAATGTTCAAAATAACATCAGTATTCTCTTGTATTTTATGTATTTCGAGTGACAAAGAAATCCAGAAAAAGCAACATTATTTATCCCTTTAGAAAAAGGGGTACATAATACTCCACAATATTTTAATACTTCATAGGTCCTAGTTAGCTATCTTCTGTGACTGAAAACAAAAACGAAAAACAAGCAAACATTCAAGGGTGATTACCTTTAAGAACAATGCTAAACCCCCTTCAAAACTACTGAATTGTTTAAAAAATTGTTTTAGGACTGCTATGAAAATTGTAACTTGAGAACACAAATCATTCATATGAGTACCAATTTGTAAATTCATATAAATAAATAATCAATAAGTTAGTATTTCTGCTATTTTTTCATGTGCTGGCTAACTGGCCTTAAAATTATATACTCCCCAGGAGCTTCTAAATCACTTAAGTGAGATAAGTAATGTCACTTAGTAACGCAAATAGTGAACAGAATTAACATTTCTGTCAGATCAGCAATTATTACATTCTTCTTGTCATATTCCCCTGTATAACTGTTCTCCTGTGCTTGAAAATTTGAGATTGGTAGATAATTCTGTATAAAAGCAGAGTAAAACAACAACATGCCTCAGAAGATTTTGTCACAGAAGATATGTACGCATGGATATTCATTAAGGATAAGTATCAATGGATGCTTGTGATAGTAATAAAAATACACAGTGTGTATTGTTTAAAGATTTCCATCATTGTATAAGAGTTTGTTTTACAAGAAAATAAACAAATAAAATTTACCTTTTTTCCATGTTTACTTTTTTTGTACCCAAAATAAATACTAACTACTCAGAATTTCTTAAAGACTGAATA
The DNA here is from genome assembly GCA_023055505.1 of Callipepla californica brunnescens. Taxonomy (NCBI): domain Eukaryota; kingdom Metazoa; phylum Chordata; class Aves; order Galliformes; family Odontophoridae; genus Callipepla; species Callipepla californica. Next base: position 32,906,160 of record JALIRH010000003.1, on the reverse strand, counting down.
TTTCAGGGAGATATTTTAAAAAAAAAAAAAATTATGCAAGTGAAGTTAGAGTTAAGAAATACAAGAATATACACACTACTGCTGCAAAAAAAAAAAAAAAAAACACTTAGAAATCAGAGCAGATGAGCTACTTGTGTTTAACTGATATCTATTGCTTTTGATTTTCATAATAGTATAATGTTTCTGCATCAGGCAGCTCTGAGGACTATCAATAATTATCATGGGGAAGTTGTGCAAATATTGGGAAATATTGGGAAAACTGTAAATAAAGTATCAAAATTCTTAGTTTGTAGATATGGTGGGACCTCAGACTTCCAAAGTTAAGACTAGGGATTATCATTGCTTTTCATAATAATAAGCAAGGAACCTGAATTCCTATTTTAAATTTAGAAATAACAGAACACACAATTTCTCTTCTGAAAGTATGACCTTTGCCTTTGTAAGTTTACATACTTTACTTTTTCTTTATGACACTGAACTGTATACCAATCTTGACAAGCTTAAAAACCATGAGCTCAAGCATATATTAGGAATTATGGCTTTCATATGCTCATAACCAAGTACAATTCTACTACATTCAATCACGTTAACATTCCTAAATTCTTCATATTCAAACCGGGGGGAACACTGGCCCTAAGGAAGGATCCAGCAAATATTGACTGGGCAATGAGAGTTGATTTCAGAGATGAGGAAGTAGAGGCCAGTATTACTGGAATAGGCTGAGTCCCACTACCAATGCTCTTGTCAATCTTCATCACTCAGGAAGAAATCAGGTAGCTGTAACTGTTCTGTTCAGCTCAAGTCACTACATAGCCTTGCAAGAACTTGCAAAAAGGGTTGTTTTAAAAATTTACAGCATGGCAAAATATATTGACATGTTTGCTGTAGAAATCATATGGAAAATTGCTGCACTAGATTCTACAGAAAGAATTTTGTAATAATGAATAGAATGTCAGGCATCTCAACAAATTACAGGAAACCTCAACTATGTCTACACAGCAGATTGTAAATATCTAAAAGGAAAGGTATAAGTGTACATATGTGTAAATTCCTGAGCATCCATAAATGCATACATGTATACCCAAATGTCTATTAAACCAGCAACACAAAATCAAACGTGAGAACACAATTTGCTTAAATCATACTTCCTAATGAAAAAATGCAGTTGAATTTCAACTTACTTCTTTGGAAGTTTCATTTTTTTCACTTTTTCTTCAGCACGTTCATCAGCAATTCCAACATGGCAACCTAATGCCAGCAGGGTTCTAGAATACAGGAATCACAGACAAATTACTGACAATGTTTCTATATCTGGAGTTGCTTGGTATGTAAATAACACAACAAATAAATGAGACCTATGGGAATGACAAAATAACATGGAAAAATCAACCCACCCATCTGCATAGGTAATATGTTTTATGGTGATAAGAAAATGCTACAAGGTGTTCCTGAATGCTGCAGTAAAAATATGAGGGATTATTTCAAAATATAAATTATCATATAGTCCACCATTTTTACAAGGCATCAGTCAAAAGATTTCCTGCCCTTGAAATTTGTATTTCTGCTTTATATGCCTATTCCTATGGCTTATATATTCATTCAGACTACAGTATATCAAAACTTTTTTATTTTACAGTATTCACTCCTAAGCTGATGAAAGAACAAACAGGAAATGCCACTTGTTATTCTTGGAATGTGTCTTCAGAAAGAGATTATGTTATTCAAAGATTTGAATTGGATCTGGTTTTCGTTAGACCACATTACTAAAAAAAAAAAAAAAAAAAAAAAAAAAAAAGGCAGACAGCAGAATACACTCTAAGCAATATACCAAAGCAGCCACCATAATACTCAGTATGGATTTTTGGTACTGAGCCACTTCAGGGAAAAGCATTCAGGATAGATTCAGTGTGCTATGGGCTTCTTCCAGGAAGGACATTCTGATTTGACCTTGTAAAATGCAGCTGTCCCTACAAAACCTCGTAACAGGGTTAACAGTGACTTCTTTAAGGTCAAACCTCCTCCTTTTTTTACAGTCTTTATCCAGTAGCATAAATCTTAAATTTCATCAGCAATGAGGATTTATATTAATAAGCATCTTGATCAGTAAATCATCAACCGCTTGTTCCCACACTTATTTTCAATACTGGATTATCAAAGGTTAGTATCTTTAATTACTAAAATACTAACAGCAAAATGACAAAATTCAAGAGAGAACTTTGGAATCAGTTTAGAAGTTTCTCAAAATCTGAGGACAACACTCATATATTTTATTGAAACAGGATATACAAGACAAATCACTACTGTAAAGCTTGATCTCCAGTCCCAGTTCCTTCCAAAGCATAAGGAAGCTAGAATACAAGGTTTTGATTTGCTTTTGTCTCCAGTTAAAACCATATTTTCTGGTGCTGTCCTATATTTATTGCTCTTGAAATGAACTGTGGAGAAAAAATGGACATAAATACTGCTTTAGTACCATATCTCCTAGCAGACAAATTGTACATTTCAAGGAGATTCTTGAAGTGTGTTCATAGTGCTAGCAACATGGAATAAATGCTACTGTTATGTGAAACCCTATTTAAATTTAGGTAGTTAAATCAGATTCCAGGACGTCAACATGCAGTGGACAACTCTTGCAAAACACAGTCTGAGAAAATACAACAAAGATAAACTTCATTTAACATAAACCATACCTGATTCCTATGTAGATATCATTAGCATATGCAAGAAAACATATTTAACAGTGGAAAGCAGTACAGAGGAGCTAAGCCCCACCACTCCTTGTAGCATAAGATAGGAAGTTAAACCCTATATCCAGATGAACACTGCAAGTTCAAATCAGAAAGCTCAGAAGGATTGAAGGCAGTTGTGGGCTGAGAGTTAGATTTTTAATTACACTTCAACAGACTCATCAAATACAGGTGGAATCCAAAAGACCCCTGAAGCACTTCAGCGCTAAACAAGAAAACTGAAAGTTCCAGAATGCAAGCCTTGGCATAATATTGTTACATATAATTATCACAGAAAACTGAATAAATAGGTAAAAAGGGGAAATTCAGTCACAAAGTAGTAAGAATCCAAACAATAAAAGATCAAGATATAGAATTAAAAAAAAAAATTGCATAGAAAAAATATGAACAAGCGTTTTTTTGTCCCATGACGTTTTCAGAGGAAACTCATTCCTGAATCTTGACATTTCATCTAATACATCATTTTTATAGTTCATAAAAGTATTCAATCATACTGAAAAATATACAGAGATCTCAATGTACTGGAAAAAAAAAAAAAAGTTTTGTTATGTAATACAATTCAGAGCTTCCTTGTTTTCTGCCTCTCTTATCCTGTAGAGCTGGCAGCAAAACCAGCAACAAACCAGCAGAATAAACAATTACAATAAGGAGTTATTCTTGATGTCTTGAAGCATCTTCAAGTATTCAAAGCAATGTTTGATGCAAATCATAGAGCATATAGTGGACTGAAAGTAGTTTTAAAATATACATTCATGTCTATAAACATCTAAGGAGTGTGAGGCAAAGCGATTCTTCTCAGCAGTATATATACTGAAGGCTTCATATTATGGATACTGTCCATTTAATTGAAAGGTTCTATGTTAATGTCTATTAACACCCCACTTAAATTTTCAAGAATTAAACTGCAGAGCTTCATTAAATTCCCACACCTAACTGCTCATCTACAATGCATATTACTATTCTATGGCAATAGACACAGAGACAGAAATAGCTCATTGTTAGTCATGTCCAAAAATATCAATTGATTGTCTTGGTGATCTCACACTGATAAGCAGTTGAACCTCCACTACATAATTCTCTGTCTTCTCAAAGGAGAAGAAAAGTGTTCAAGGTTGAAATAAAGACAGGGAGATTAGTCACCAGTAACTATCATGGGTAAAACAAAACTCAGCATAGAGAGATTTAAGCACCAGTTACTAACAGGCTAAAAGCAAACTAAAAACAACTTCCTCCTACACCCACCATCTTTTCCTTCCTCCCTGTGAGTAGTTCAAGGGAACAGAGAATGGAGGTCCGTTCATAATACTTTATCATCTGCCACACTTTCATGGTAACTCTCCTTCCATGCTCCAGCATGAGCTCCCTCCCACCAGATGCTGGTATTCCCAAATTGATCCTATGCGGGCTTTCCACAGACAGAGCTTTTCAAGAAGTGCTCCAATATCAGTCCAAACTACAGGGTTCCATCCTTCACAATTTTTCCCAATATCCAACTTAACCCTCCCCTGATGCAACCTGAAACCGTTCCCCCTTGTCTGATTGTTAGTTGCTTTTGAAAGAGACTGACTCTCCACCACACTGTAATCTTCTTTGAGATATTTGTAGTGAGGGATATGGTTTCCTCTGAACCTACTTTTCCCTAGGCTGAACAACTCCAGTTCCCTCACCCACTCCTCGTAAGTTTTGTGATCCTGACCCTTCACTGTTTTATTGCCCTTCTTTGGATGTGCTTCAGGACTTCGATGTCTTTCTTGCAGGGAGGGGCCCAAAACTGTACACAGTGTTCAACCTGCAGTCTCACCAGAGGTGAGTACAGGAAAACAATCTTTTCTTTAGTCCTGCTGTCCACACTGTTTCTGGATGCTGTTGGCCTTCTTGGTCACTGGAGCTCATTGATGGCTCATGTGACCTCACCATGGGTATCATTTCTCCCAGATCTCCTCTACCACAGGCTAAACAACTGCCCAGAGCCTGCTCCTGTGCGGGCTCTTCATAAGCTACAGCATCCTTCAGGCCACATCCAGTGTTGCACTGTGAGCTCCTCTAGAGCTCCACATTGTGCCCATGGGCTGCACAGGGATAGCCTGCTCCTCCATAGCCTGGACTTCTCAGCGCCTGGAGCAATTCTTGCAGCACTTTACCCTACTGCCTGAAGGGCTGTTTCTCTTACACTTTCTCACTCTTTTACAGGATCAGCTCTGGTCAGGGGCAGATCCCTTCTGGAGCCAGATGGCGCAGCTTTTAGGCTCTTCTCACAGAGGCCAGCTCTGCAGTTCCCCTGCTACCAAAACCTTGCCAGGTAAACCCATTACAATTGTTGAAGTAGGCTTCATCAACGCAGAAAAATTCAGTAAACCAAACAAGATAGAAAAGTTTTTTTTTTTCAAAGCTTAAATCTCATTCTCTCTCCTTCAAGCAAGACAGAAATGGTCAGTTGTCATTTAAGAATCAGTATTAACACAATAATATAGCAGTTCATGAAAATCTTCCAAAGGAAGAAATGCAGATCACTATGTAATTATACTAACATAAGCTAACCGTGTTAACTTACAAAGGCTATCAAGGAATTGTAACAACACCAGTTTCAATGCCAAAAATGTAATTCATTAATGTATCTGACTCTCGTTTTCCTGTTACTACCATCACTTGGTAAGAAACATCATGTGTCAAATTATAATTTTGGAAACCGCAACCCCATAGGTTTGCTGAAAGCTTACAGTAAGCTTTACAAGTTTGAGCAACTTACTTCAGTGTTTCAAGTGACATTTGCAAGTTATAATTTCTTTCCTGCTCCGGCAATTTTGAGAACTCCACTAAGCACGGGTGTTGTCGTTTGTTGTCATCTCTAACCTGAAAAGACAGTAAAAAAAAATAGATCTAATATGTCTTAAAAACTTGCTGAAATTTCAAAACAGTTCGAAACACGAAGTACTTAATGCTGATTTTGTCACTATTATTCAAATCAAATAGCACTTAAAAAAAAAAAAAAAAAAAAGAAAGAAAGAAAAAAAGCAAATCTGTATTCTCATGAAGAATTCTCACCCTCAAGCATGTCTTTCTGTGATAGCCAGAATATGCAGTATTGTTATTCATTTGACAAACGACAACTGTTCTACAGGAGATGGCATCAGTTCTGCAGCTTTCGAAGGAGAAAGCCAGCCAACAAAATTACAGAATTTAACCTGCTTCACTTCATCAGGTGTAGGCTGAGGAACATTTCAACAGTTCTCAGTGTGGTATGTTGTGAAAAACAGCTCACACAGGACATTGCAACCATACAGAAATGCTTTTGTGACTCCTTACAAGTGCTCAAAAACAACCCACAGTTTAATAGATCCTGAGGAGAGGTAAAACTTCATGCAGTGTCTTCTGCTTCTTTAACAGCTGGCAATACCTACAGCTATCTTGCTGCACATACATTTTAGAACAGTTAACCTTAGAGAATCCTTGTATAAGACTCAGAGAAGCACCACAGGAAATAAGTGTCCTCTACTTTGACTGTTTTAAAATACGATCCTTTTCTATTATTTTAATTGAGAAAAGACCACTACTGGATTTCTCAGTGGAACTGTTCCCCATCAAACTGAGTATAATCTATTCTAGATACTTTTGCCTTATCTATTATTCATCTACAGAATCAGAGAAGTGCAATATCTGCAATTATACATAAAAATAAAATAATTATAATGTTGGCAGATAAACACTACATGTTAGAGGAGGAAAACAAAAAGTTGTCATCTTCAAACCCTACCTTGTTTATACAGTTTCCATAATTTCAAGTCCTACATTCTACATATTAATTAGACATGTGTATACACACAGCGAACATGAAGACGGATCATTCATGATTGAAATTTATTTTATATTTATCATATTCTATTTTTCAGTTTTAAGTTTTTAATAACAACATCTAAATTAGACATTACTATTCATTCACATTTTTTAATCCTATAAAAAAACAAGTCGCATTCCATTCTAACATTACTAACACATTTTTCCATTTTCATCTAAGCACATAATAATTATCAAATTGAACAGCAGACAGCTGTTTATGTTTTGGTTTGAAAAATATTTACAATCTCAATGGGATATTTTTCTGCATTTGATGGAATTAATGATATTTGGACAGGCAATACAAATAATTAAACTGTCAAGCCACTTGATCAAAACATTTAGCAGACAAAACAGGAAACATATTTTAGCAGACACTGAAAACATTACTGGCAAATTTCTTCACAAGACCTACAGCAACCTCCATCAATAATAAGTTTCAGAATACTCCCCAGTTAGGAGGACCACCTTAGTTCTGTGTAGCTAATTTCAACCCTGGAACTCTTTTTTTTCTGACTTCTAATATTAATAGAATTTTCCTTAGTAACTACTTCACTTGACAGTTACAACATATAAAACTTCCATTATATAATCAACTGTAGGTTGCCTTCATGCCCTCTTCCCTTATTTTTTTTTTCCTGAGCAGTGTATAAAATCTACTGAGTTGCAAATATATAATTGACAGATCTCATGACACCCTATTGATTCTTAATTTTTGTAGATTATTATATATAGGGAAGTGTAAGAGAAACAAACATATGCAGATGAATCTGATTATTTTGAGTTGGGCACCTAAATACTACTCAAATTCACTCTGTAATGAAAGAACCATAACAAAAGTCCTCAAAACGCACTTTTTTTTTTTTTTTTTTTACACCAGATTGTCACTTCACTATTTTATATGTGTAAAATGCAATAGCATTTGGAGATGAAGTATCCTTTGGTGATATTATACACAGATCAGGTGGAAGAGACAGGTAGCACAAGTTTGAAGGAATGCAACCTACAACAGATTTTTTTAAGTAGTTGCATCCATAAATTCTCTGTCTTTTAGCTCTTAAATATTTTACATACTGGTTTTTGAAGATTAAAAAAAAAAAAAAAATCACTCCTTCAGAAAGACTACCAACTATATTTAATGCTCCTTGCTGTAAATTTGAACAAAGATTAGAGCAGTCATTATGTGTTGCCTAAAACAGCTAAATTCAGTTTCATACTTTGCCTCAGTACTCAGCAACTGCAACGCATCAACTCAGGTAACAAGAATTAGCTACAATGGCTTAAACTGATAAAAACACCTGTGAAAAACCCAGATGATACAGGAGTAAATCTCCAGGAGATAATTAGCAGATATACTGTTACATTCCCAATTGAATACACTGAACTGCAGAACACTAAAGCAGGGGAAGGCAAGCAGAACAGCTTAAAAGTTTTAGCAACCTGTTTCATACTGTGCATAATTTCATTTCTCATTGCTTAACTTGATACCACTTATATGATTAAATGAAAATAGTGCTCAAAATTACAGTTAGATTCTTGATAGTAAGTATTGGCGCACTGAAAACATTTGCACATTGTTTCACAGCTGGTGTGATTATCCCACAACTACTATACTTAGTCTCATTAATTTTGCTGTTGATTGTCTGATGTGGTAGAGAAGGCAAAAAAGAAAAAAAAAAAAAGCCAACAAATCCCTATTAATCAAATCCATTTAAGAAATGCAGCATACTACACCAAATACAATACCTATGCCCAGCCATATAAATTCCATATTCTCAACAGTTCAGAAGACCAAATTCTTTTTTTTAAGCCAAATACTATACTCAATTCTGTACACCCACATATCTAGCATCTACTGAATGATTTTATGTTCTGCACAGCAATACTTCTTTAAAAACAGTAAGACCTGGTATCCAAATAAATAATAATAAAAAGATCTACAGATTAGCATTATAACTGATTAAAAAATAATGGATTAATGGATTGCATTTTGTATCAAATTCAGAAATTTATCTGTCATATTCCATGAAAAGTAAAAAAGAGATAAGAAAGTAATTTAAGTACAGTAGGGGTCAGAACAGTAGGGGACATGGAAAGACAGAAGTAAATTTAAAGGTATTTACCATCCTCACAAAATATAAAATATTTCTTTTTCATAAATATATTTTGTTTGATCTTTTGAAAGATTTCAGTCAGTTCATACAAAGAGAACAAAATGTGTTTTTTATTGACTTACTCTACCAGACAACTGAACACCTTGCCCAAGAGCAAATATAAGGTATATAATCCACCGTATGCTTACTGCATCATTAGATTGCTAGAAAACATCAGCAGCAAACAACTTTGATCTCAGAATTTTTGTTCTACAGTATAGAAGTTTGGTTATACAATATACTAAGTGCTTTTGATGTCCCCACTACCTTGCAATGGAAAGAGTCTAAAACCTTATAAATCTTAGAAAGATAATAAAAACAAATAAATCAGTCCCATCAGCACACTTAAATTGACTTCTTAAGCAATATAATGTAATTAACAGAAAATTAATTGGGAAGGTACATACTGGTCCATACTGCCAGCCCAGTTCAATCTTATTCATAACCCAAAGTTCATGGATGTTCTCTGCTAACTTTTCTCTAATTCTTTCCAAGTGGGGAGGCAAAACAATCTAAAAAGAGAAGAGAGAAATGCATTGTTACAAAGAAGTTGCTGGACAGTGGAACAGACTTCCATCACTTTCAGACATTAAGTCACATTCCTCAAGTAATCATAAATAATCATTCTTTCTTAACAATATTCTTAACAATGAAATAATAATAAAAATAATAACTTAAAGTGAGATGTAATTCTTAGATCAAGAAATACCCTAATCTACAAATCTCAGAGTTTGACTAGCAAAGGAAAACAGTTTTAATTCAAATATCTTCAAATGTTACAGAAGATATCCATGACAGCTGGCTAGAAACTACTCAAACTAAGAGTATTTATCAAATTAAAAGAATAAAAAAAAAAAAAAGTAAAAATCTCAATAACAGTATTTTTCTTCAAAACACTTCAGGCAAATATAAAATAATTAGGAAGTGCACCTCAATAGAGAAAGAGAGGGATCGTGATGACATATATAAAGTAAAACTGGGACACTGTCTCCAAACTTTGCAGTTAGATACTATCTCAAAAACCAGAGACCTCAAATAGACAGTGCTGTGAACAATCACACTGTTATCTTAATTGTAATAAACAACAACTACAAGAATAAATGTAGATATTGTATTTAGCACATAATGGCAATACAGTAGCAGGTTTTTTTCTTACCAAGACAGATTCCTAAATATGTTACAACATGACCACAAACTGTCCAAAAATGTTACTATCCAGAACTCTGCACATGTAAGAACAACTCTTTTGTTGTTATTTTTTTAAATCTGTGATCAGAGACAGAGCTCTTTGCTGTCAGAGAACTGGACAAAGAATTATTGTTTTTGCAACTATTAAAAAAAAATAGAAATACAACTTCAATGTGGTTCCTGACCGCTGTTAGTTAAATGCCTCTCTCACTAACCTACAAAGACAGTAAAGGATAGGGCTAAAGCTGATCTAAAGGTCTTAAATCAAAGCCTTCAGTAATTTTAATTAAATATGTCTAGTGACATGACAGTGACAACTGAAAAAAAACAAAGCATGAAATTCAAATACTCTTTTTTGCATATGTACTACAGGTAAAACAGTCTTCATTATAGTGTTTGTGAATTGAAATATATTTGAGTACTATATGAACTTAATAGCACTTTTGACTTTTTTCATTTCTCAACTTCTAGCTATGTAACATATCAAACAAATTCTGGGGAAAAAAAAAAAAAAAAAAGTTTGAGATGTTTAAATTCAGTCCAGTGTGAAATAATATAGATCTACAATATCTGTGTTTGAAAAATGAAGTGTGATCCTTCAGTTTTAATACCTGGCTAGTATCTACAGGAACTGGGGTAAAAGCTGCTTGTGACAGATTCAGAGTGGGACCCAGCAGGTCTCTTGTATAGCTACGATCCTGCTTGTACTCTCGACTATGTTCCACTTTCAGTTTCTCTTTTGGAAGAACAGCTTCAAAGCAAGGAGCATATCCAGGTGGAGGAAGGAACTTGAATTCTCCATGGCGACCTCCAAGCAAGAAACGTACCCTGAAAAATAAAAGTTAATTTAGATAATTGAGACTCTTCTGGTGTCAAACCTAACCCTGTTTGTCAGCTTCACAAAAATTGAAAGCTATTGGGAAACAAATTATAAACATACTGAAGTTTATTTGCATTGTGTTGCTACTCCAACGCTACTGAAGTATAAAGTGCAAAAAATGTGATGAAAACTGAACATTTTTCTTCATTTTAGTTCATTCTCACTTCAAAAAAAGCATTCTAAGGGAGGCTAATTTTAACCTATAGTAATCAATCAGCAAGTACTCAATTCTCTCCACCGGGGAACTCTCAGTTCTCTCCAATTTGAGAAGTGAACTTGAAAATTTAGCAGAATTAACTGTTCCTGTTGCTCTCAGATAAAGAAATGTTTAGTATACAACATAAATAACATCCCTATTTCCTTCCCTAACAAATGCACCTGTCATTTTAGTAGCAACATAGGATAAAACATTCTTTACTCATTACAGAATGGTGAACTTGACTTTTTTTCTTATTATGAAAAGATTCATTCTTTTTTTGTTTTTGTCAGTGAAAGATTCAATGAATGCAATCATGTACATTTCCAACATGAAGAAGTCAGAAGCAAAAGAAAACAAAAACCTCAGCCATGCAACAGAATCATGATGTCTCTTATATTATATTTGCTACAAGTTTTCTGTGATTGTTATCAGAGCATAAATAAACATTTTCCAAAAAAAGATGGAGCATACGAATAGTATCTGTCAAATACTTTTTTTGATGAAAGAGATAAAGCATGCAGGTGTACAGTTTTGCATTTCATAGCATGCACCTCTATAGTTTTACCATATCTTCTCATCTATTATTGTATTATACAAGGCAAAGACTATAGAAGTGCATTTTGCACCTGTAATGAGATGCTAGTTTTTTGCTTCTATACTGTTTACCCAAGTTTCTAAACAATCCCTAACAAAGCACTGACTTCTTTTCAGTAGAAAATAACTTTCAGCCTCCAACTTCAGCAGCTCTGCCAAAGTCAGTCCTCCTGCTGAACTTCATGCAATCTTTTTAATACTATTTGTCTCAAACTACTGGAAACATGGAAGTAGAAATTTAGCACCTCAAGTGGGACTTGAAATTTTACAGAAAATCAGTACAACAATCAGAGTATGGATTGACTGAATTTCTACAAATCCATTCTGTTGAAAAGAAAGTGTACCAATATTTCTTAAGGTAAGTGCAGATAGCATACATGCTCACAACAAGTGACTTAAGGCAAACATTTTTTATATCAAAGACTTTTTTTTTCCTTCCCATATAGTTTTAATGCTATTCATAAAGTTAGTAACTATCAATGGGCATTGTAGGGAAGGTAAAAATGATAAAACTGTTTATAAGTCCTAACTGCAAGCCACTTGAATACACTGATGTGATGAAAAACAACAGATGCACCATCTCCTCAGGATTCCTCTGTAGTTTCACTAAGAACTGGGGCTGTGCCAAAGAAGCAGATGTCAGGAAAAGAAATGAGAGTGAAGACAGCTAGGGAAATAGTTTAGTATATTCAAGACTACTGAAAACAAGAATCACAGGAAAGAACAGACTGGATACTGACTTTATTCCTGCAGAGAAGCTGACAACTGGGAAGAAAAGGCCATCTATGTTGAAATTCTCAAACATTCCTTGAACTGGCTGTCCATTTATCCGAAAAGAGATGCTGGGAGCACTCAGATCCAAACAGCAACTAATAACATCTTCGGTTCTTAACAAATGTTGGTTTGGAGAATTTACTGTTCGAGCCACACAGCCTACAGATACAAAGGAGATACATTTAACAACACTTCTGGGAATTATACAGGTGTTCACAGTATGCTAAAAATATGAGAAAGAAAACACAGCAATAGAAAGCACATGTTAATTCAGTGATATTGAATCAATAACATCTGATTTTAAGACCTGAATTTAAGCTCGCAATATGGTGAAGGAAAGCAAAGAAAGACATCTACAAAAACATGGAGATATTTTAATCATAGAGACAAAAATTATAGTTAATGTAAGAGAAAATACTGATACAAACAAAAACTAAATTTAATTACCCACAAGTAGTATAACGGCAAACAGCATAACATGAAACCTAGCACACTTAACTAAAGAATATATTATTATTCATAATAAAGAATACCATTATACTTAAAATTATTCTGGAAAAGCAAGGTATTGTGTGCTATTATGAGCCAGACCACAGTACCCTTACAAACCTGCTTAAGATGTTACCACAAAGATTTATAATCAAACCCCGCAACAGCATTTTTCCAGCATATATCAAAGATAACACCAATTTCAAAGCATAAATATTCATCAATGTGTGTATTTTCCTCAAATATGTGTAGAATTAATTCTAAATGATCATTTTATCTTGCACCACATTACATTTACAGAAGCAAAGCTGTTTACTAGGAGAAATAAACCAGAGAAGAATGCAGAAATTAGAAATTTCTGAAATTTATTGCCATCTACAAAAATAAAAAAAGCATTAAAGTGTATGAAAATAGCTCAACATGCTTTTCAAAAACAAGATATGCAATTTCTGCATGAGATAAACTATAATGGATAGCGAGAACAGAGCAATGAGTTTTTAACAATGTTGTGCACCGTTTGTAAACACAAAAGACTTTCCTAAAACCACTATGCTGACTTAACTAAAACAACTCTATTTCCAAATAGATGATGATGCCAATATGTTTTTAACATTGACAGTATAATAATAATAATAATAATAAAAACACCTTCATCTATTCTTCTGCAGATAAATTTTCACACATGCAACATCCCCACAAAGAGAAAAAAATAAATAAAAGGTAAGACACTTTTAGCTGAATACAAAACAATGGTCCAACATGTTCTCTTCCTGACACCAGAAGAGTGTTCAGTAGGTGTAGAAACAGTGCCTCTCAATCTGCTGGGTCCCTCAGGAAACAGGTTTCTGGGAAGGCTAGTTCCCAGAATCATGCCTATCTGGTAATTCTTACCCAAAACTGCAGAACTTATAAGTATCCTGTTAAACATCCTATGTATTTAATTTCAGCATTAATCTATTAAATCTGGTTCTGAATTTCTAGGATAAGCAGTTCCCAGACAGGCAGTTGGTCACAATTTTCATGGTTTTCTTCATCACCTCATTGTGGCCTTCCAATACTTGAAGGGAGCTTATAAACAGGAGGGGGAATGACTGCTTGCATGGGTGGATAGTGACAAGACAAGGGGGAATGGTTTTAAACTAAGATGGGAGATTTAGGTTATATGTAAGGAGGAAGTTTTTCACTCAGAGAGCAGTGATGCACTGGAACAGGTGTTCCAGAAAGACTGTGGTGGCCCCTTCCATGGAGGCATTCAAGGCAAGTGTGGATGTGTCTCTGGGTATAGTCGTTGGCAACCCTGCCCATGACAGGGGGTTGAAGCAAGATGATCTTTGAGGTCCTTTTCAACCCAGGCCATTCTATGATTCTATCATTTTATAATTCAGTGAAATGTCCTTAAAATGTTCGACTTGATTATCAGAATGTTTTAGACATACCAAGATTCAGCCTGGGATCGTGAAGGAAGAAGAAAGGTCATGATTTTCAACAATGAACTACTTAAAATCAACTACTTAAAGACTGAGCTTGTGTTACATTTCCCATAGAAAATATCAAGAAAGATAGAAATATTTTCAAAGCAATCAGCTACATTCACAACAAAGTTAAATATGTAAAATTTATGCATATAAAGATGGATTGAATTTTTTGACTGGGATGGGTTATGGAATGACAGGCCACAAATAATTGTTCATTTAATCTATGGTAATTCTAATTCAGAATTTATCTTTTGGGTAGAATCATGATCATATTAATTAACCTCTTCTTTCCTCCTCAAAACTGAATCTAACTGCAAAAGTTAATTGGGTTGCCTCATAATTTTCTGATTCTTCTTCAGTAAGATTGTATCTGATAAACTCAATTTTGACACATCTTTAATGACATCAGTAATTATGCAAAATTGCTCCAACGAAATTTTCATTGTACATGAGAGCAGAAGTGGCAGGTACATTCCCAAGAAGACACTCTACTGGATATACTGTTACTTAACAATACATTCTTCTGCTATTTTTGTTGCAAAATTCTTTTGAAGTGTAAAACTATCTTTTCTTCCAAGCACCAGGCCACAATGCCTCAAATCATCAAAGACTTGAATCATACATAGAGTTGACTCACTAAAATGTTTCTCTCTCTCAACTGTTAAAGATCTTTAGAAAATTTGCTCACATCTTCACAGTGGCACAAATTGCCAGTCCAATGAGCCTTGCCCAGCTTCCAGATAGTTCTATGGTTCAATAATCTTATAAAATAAATGGGGGAATTTTTTTCCTTAGTGAGATAAAACTGTAGTGGAAAATGTTTGACAAGTTTTTAAATCTCCATTCATATGACTACCCATTAAAAATTGTATCTTGGATAAAGAAAGATTCAGATGAATTAAAACTCTCGAGGCTGTTCTCCCACTATCACAGTGGAATTAGAACTTCAGATTGATAGAATTATTTTTTGTACACTTGAAGTTTTAAATAAGAACCCAAGAGTTACAATTAAAAAAAATGCCCATGCCAAAACATAAATTATTATTCTGTGTTACTTTGTAAAAAATATTTTCTTTTTTTTCAAGATACAGTGTCAACTTAAAGCATATCCTGATGGGAAAGTGTTTCTGTATATTTCCAGTATTGACAGAAACATTTAATTGACTATTGAGAAACACTCTCTGCTCCAAGCTTAGTAGCTTAATATCCTTATACAATATAAAATGGAAAAAAAAAAAAAAAAAAAAAAAAGAGAGAGAGAAAAAAAAAAAAAAAGAAGGAAAAAGTACCTGACCACAGATGCAGACCATCGAAGCCATAGGAATACAAGTCATCACCAACACCATTTCCTCCCCATTCCGCTCCTCCCCCTGGATACGGGGAGTAGCCCTCTGTTGAAGCCCAGCCTACTCGTAGATGAGTTGATTCTGCAGTCACAAAAGGCTCTAGGTGGTCCACCATAAGTTCATAGTACCATTTTCTGTACTGGGCAGAGCCTTCACTAATACCCAGGAAAATATTAGGTCTCATACTGAAACAAAGTATAACAGTACAGATTAAAGCCTCGCCTCAAGAAGACAATGTAATACTGCAGACTTTTCAGCTCAAACTGAGGGCTTGTCTTCATTTAAAACAACAGCACCAAAATAAAGTCTACTTTACTCTGTTTATTTGCTTCGTTTCAAGACAAACATTTAATTTCTTCCAGAAACATCATATCATTTGCAAATTATTAGCAAGATCACTCATCACCAAATTTTTGACTAAACACAGTACCAGTATTTTTAATACTTAGTCCAGAGTCCACAGTTTAATCTACCTAATCGTCAAATTTACTCTTTATTAAACAGTGTTTCGGAACTGAAATTTTGCAGTCCCTTTAATTAGGTTGTCAAAGAGCAGTACCTTAGCGATCTCCTTTGCCAATTATTTGAGATGCAAGGCAAGCAATTTTCATTCTCTCTAAATGTTCTCAACATTTAATTGATCTTATCTATGAAAAATAATTGCTTTTACTTATTACTGCAAGAATATAAATCTTCTCATTCATGACACATTCACATTAAAAGCAAAAATTTGCATTAAATACAGTAGTGTTTTTCTGTAGCTCTATTTGAGAAAGATCACTCCAGCATCCCCGTTTGAGATCCAAAGTCATTTCAGAAGCTCAGTAGGTCCTCATACCTTTAAAATTTCTTCTCAGGCATTTTTAACACAAGTCTTAATTAGTGACTACTCATCAATTGCTCATAGTTAACTGACGACGTGGAATTATTCCCTCTACACCCTCTTTCCATGCTGGTGTGATGTTAGATGTATTGGATTAAGGAGAGGGGGTAAGTTCACATTTGGGTAAGAAAAATATAAGTGAATGTACTAGCTACTAGCACATTCATTTCACCTTCCAGTTTGGATCTATTTTTACCTGAAATGGCCTCCTTGTAATATACAATTGTTGAATTTTTGAGTTTTTAGCATCTAGTAAATCCTACAAAGTATAATTCCAACATATTATAATTACTATCTCAATATTTCAACTTTCATTCTCACTTAACGGCAGATTTTTTTTAAATAGGCATAAGTTTAAGACAGAGAAAGACCACACGAATCTGCAAGTGCAGCCAGATTCTTCTGCCTCAATATAAATTCAAACTCTGGAAAACCCCTTATTTATAGATATGACCTTACTGGTTTAAGACATTACATTTCAGCTAGCTATAAACATCAGCTGGAAGATAACTTTTATAACTCTTCCACTGTGATGGAGGTACAGAACTCTCCCTCAATTCCCAGGATTATTTTAAGATACTGGCAAGGGTGTTTGACATTAGATTCTTGCTTCTGACCAACTTTAGAGGTCAAAAAAACACTGGTTGATGACACTTTGCAAGTATAGCCAGATCTAGGAAATAATCTTTTGAAAAGACTCTAATTTCACATATTGAAAGTACTTTAAAGCAGTTTTACCTTGCATCAGCATTCTGTTATTCATATTTTGGTTATAACAAATATTGAGGAGAGTATTTAAAAAATAAGAATAAAATACCTTAATAAAGCTTTTGGATGTAAAACAGTTTTTCTACAGTGCATATTTTTCTCTCTTTCAACTACAAGTGTTATTCCAATTTGTCCATGCCTACAGATTTTATTTTTATTTTTACCTGCTCACGTGGTTGACAAGGCGTGTCTGTAAGAGCAGATCTCTTCCTGGCAGGAGATTATCACAGATTAGGTGTTGATTAGACCGCACAGCTACTCCATGACAAACACACAGGGAACATAAGACATCCAAAACCTGGAAAAAAAATAAATTATTTTCATCATGAATATTTTTACATGCTGAACAGATCATTATCACTCTGAGCTCCTTCTGGAGAAAAAATGCTCCATACTGTATTAGTGGAAGACATGTAAGGGTACGAAGTTCATCCAACATAGTAATTTAATCTTATAACACTTTGTAAATTCTCCCAATGATATCGTTACATTCTTCCTGCTTCTTCTGAAGTTTAGTTAGTATCAATGTTTTCATCAAAACTAAAGTAACATCCACATTTTCATCTTCAAACTGCCTGTAGGAAAAGTTTCATTCCTAATTGTGAATACAGATTTAAAGTCTTTGAAATCTAACATCTGTACAGACCAATGTGGTTTGTTGGTTCATGAATGTTCATCTACATATAATCCCTCTCTATGCCTACCTTATGGTTTCTTCCATGCTTGTCCAAAAGACAGATGATTGATTTAATATGTCCTTCCTTAATAATGTTTAGAGCTTCTGGGCTTTCCACCAGTACACAGTGTAAAACCTCTAGTATTCCTGGAAAAAAGAAAAAGAAAAAAGAGAAAAAAAAAAAAAGAAAAAAAAAAGAAAGGGGGAGAATTATAATTCAAAGTATACATAAAATTACAATTGCTACCAATGTTTGCCCAGAAAAAATCATTAGTTTCAAAAAGTCTTGTATACAATATATAAACCAAAACAAAATTGATTATCCTTCTAGATTTCTGAAAAGTAGTGGATGTAGCGAAAGCCAGAAAAGACAGGAGAAAAATCTGTAAATTAATTGGAAACCACCAATAAATTTGTAACGATCAATGCTCAAAAACTTAAAACACATAGAGAAAAAAAAAAAATTGCTTTTCAATGGATTAAAAAGGTGAATTCACATTGTATACATGTTCTATACATAAAATATTTTCTCCATATTTACAGATTTCTGCTTCTTCCCTTAGAAAAACATTTGAATCATTAACAGAATACTATCTTCAATTTAAAAAAAGGAGGTAAATTCCAAGTATATTGGCCCATTCTATATCATTTTCTTTGTGTATGTAACAGTTAAGCTGGGAGCCAAGAGTGGTTTTCTTGAAGCAGTGAAATAAATGGAAACCAACATGAAACTAAAATGTGCAAATTAGAATGACTAAATCACCAGTGACCTCCCAATTAAATGCGAATCTAACATCAATAAAGCAGCAGCCCTTGCTATCAAGAATCATGGGATTTTTACATGTTCCCAGCCATGGGGATGTAGAACAGATTTAGATTTGTCTGTGTTAAGGACAGCTGGACCTGCTTTCCTTGAAGTTGCTCAAGGCAGTCAAGCAGAAAGTGTTGGAATAGAATACGCATATCACAAACATATGCAGACTCAATAATAAAGATGCTTTAAAATTCTCTCTTAATAATTAATGTGAAAAACAAAATAACTTTCAGGACAAAACACTCACTTCTCTAATTTCATGCTGTAAAATACTAGAGCATGCCTTAAAAATTACTCAAACTGATAATACATTTCCTAAGATCTTTGATTTAGGACATTTTACCAGATTTCCTTATGGTTCCTCATGTATGCTTCAAACCCCTTGAAAATTTAGTAGGACTAGTTAATCCCATCTGGAATACATTTCAGAAGGAAAGACTAAATTTATACAATGAAAGAGACAGCTGAAGCACTTCCATTGCATTTTTCACTCAGTACCTGTGAGGTATGGAATGGAAAGATTACTAGAATCTAAACTGGAACTATAATTATAATCAACATATAAAAGTGTTCAAAATATAAATCTAATTTTCCTAATATATTAGCTCTCCTATGGGAAGAGCTTCATGATAATCGAGAACATCACCAACTTTAAACAAATGAAAGTCTGGAAAAATAAGACAGTGATAATACTAAAAAAACATACCAGAAGAGGCTTCTAATCTTTCTAATCTGCTGATCAGCCAGTCAAGAGATCCAGAAAACTGAGCACAGTTTTTACGATTCCCACGAATAAGAGCCGCTATGAGAAAGATAAAAATAAGGAAAGAATAAGGAAATAAGGAAAGTAACCCTGATTTTCAAGGATTCTTGAATCAAATAAACTTGTTCCTTAATCTTTCATTACTGATGTTCTTCACATTAAATTTAAATTACTTACGTGATTTATACATTAAAACAATACTCTTGGCATTAAATTAACATTTAATGTATTTGAATAATAATTCCCGAAGAATATTTTATATGAAGTTGAGAAACAAAGAATGTCATCACAAAAGTTAGCTGGTACTATAGAAAAAAAATTCTGTTGCATGTAATTTTGTAACAACAGAAATCACTGGAAGAAAATGAACATAGCATAGGGGATGAACAATAAATTTTTTTCAAGAATACTAGGAACATAAACAAGACAGACGTCGAGAAACTGTCATATTTTCACAGAGCAGAAAGGAGGAAGTAATTGAACTGATGCTTGAAGCTGAAGATCAAAGTACACCGGACACATGCACTGACTTAATGGGTATAGCTGACTAGAAATCTCATTGAACTCTGTAGGCACTCACACGACTGCCCTGTTCAGGGGTATGCACATTTGCCTTCATTAGTATATGAAGAAGCTCTTAGAGAAGCACCTCTTCCAATCAGAAGAAAAGAGCTAGGCACTAACGATTTTTTGGATTGTGGAACAATGCAAACCACTCTTCATAAGAATGTTGTTCAATACGGCTGACAATTTCACTCTGAACTTTTCTATGACTGTTCAACAGCAGATGTTATTGGTCCTAAGTGGCGACAGTGACCAAAATTTCTGCTTATAAATATCAGTTACTCACGCAGTTCAGATTTAGGAAAGTTGCTGAATTGTTTTGGACTTGTTCAAGCAAGAAACAGATAAACACACTCTGTAAAGTTTATAATTTGTTGCTGAAGATTCACTGTATTTTAACCTAACCATGGTTTTACACTTTTCCATTTTTATAAGGTTTACATAAGTACAATATGAAAGTGTTCCTTTTAAAATGGAAAAACATTCTCGGAGTTAGCAGCAAATAAGTCACTAGTCTGATAGTCTTGTATCATTAGGAAGGACACCGAAATCAAATTGCTTCACAGGAAATAAGTAAATAAATAAAAATGACAAAATAAATAAATAATTCTCCTCCTGCTTCAGTTTAGGGAATATCATCAGTTTTCTGCCACAAATTTTTAGTGCCAAGGTAGTTATATCATAAATCAGACAAAATTCTAACTAAGAGATTTTCTTATGGCCTTAAGAAAGAAGGGAAATACGTTCAACACTGAAAAATCCATTACACATTTATCTTTTCAGAGTTTCAAGTTCACCTGATACTTTGAAGGACTGCATAGAATTTGAAGAAAATTTTTAAATACAAATCTATTTTAAATAGTGAGATAAGGAAAAAAAATAATAACTGCCATTATTTATTTATATTTCTTAGTAAAGAAAAAAAATCCATTACATGTCTTAATGTGTCATTTTCCACAAGACCTGTCATACATTTATCATCACAGATCTCAAAATTATTCGAGAAAACACTATTTTTTTCCAACTTATGACTGGGGAAAGGAAGCAAAAAAAAAGTGAGTGAACTTAAGCTCTTTTAAACTCAATTAAAATTTCTAATTTCTTCAACAGCGTGAAAATTCGCTTCCACGTGAAATTCTATAATCAGAATAGGAATGTTTCATAATTTGTTGTTATCTCTCCTGATTATATAACCTGTAAGATAACAGTCTTTCACCTTACTCTTTTTTTCTCATGCCAGAAAACTCAAATTTTCTAATACAGTGTGTTGTGACATTACCCTGTGAGCATTAGAACACAATCTCAATAACTTTCTAAATTTTTCATGAGGGATAAATGTCACACAGTTAAGAAAACATACTAATCAGTTTACATTCATCTATAAAATGAGGATCTGACATCCTGGCACAAAAAAAAAAAAACAAAAAAACAGAAGTACATTAAAATAATCAATATAATTCACTTTTTAGTAAGGTCAAAAGTATCATAACAAATGTATATCATGTACATTGCATAATTAATTAAAACCATGAAAAACCATGATAAACCTTATTTGAAAATAATTTGGGGGAATGATAAGAGGAGAAGAATATTGTTAAATGTTACTAACTAGAGCTGAAGAATACTTGTTTCTGTAATAGACCTATTTTTATTTACTATAGGCACGCCACATAATTGCACTGGTCTTCAAGTACCTGCATAAGATGAAGGCAATAATAGCTCACTGCTTCACATAGCTTCAATTAAGTTAATTTCAGAAACAGAAAAAGTCATAAATGGTTTTATAAATACAGCTGAAAAAAAAGTTTGTGAAAGACTGGCATTCATAAATGAAAGTGTGGTTAAAGCTGTGCATTAAATGAGGCACATAGCACTGAGAATAAATTAATATTCAAAAGTCGTATCTTTTTTGCCCACTACAGTGAACAAGACTAGTGTCTGGTGTAAAAGGATGAAAAAACAACAGGATGTCACCAATCAGATTTTGAAGTAACAGTATTATGCATTCTCTTGGACTTTCTTTGGCAATACAAAAGTTTCAAATACAAATTCAGAATCACAGCATGTATCTACAATACAGGAGGGACAGACGCCACTGCAGATATATGGCAAGCATTTTTGTATGTGATAGTATCTAGTCTCTACTGGCAGTCCGTAAATGCCTGCATTGCCATCATAGTGAGATGTCATAATGACATGACAAAAGTCATGAGTTGGGACATCACTGCTTTCATTTATTTAAGTGCTGAATCAAAAGCAAAGCACTCTGCTGAAGGAAGGCAGAGCAAGCAATATCAATTTGTCATCTATGCAATTACTGTACAGCCCCACAGCTATTAAGAATAAAGCAACAGATGCACATTCATTACAGACAGAGCAAGGCCAAGCTTCTTATCCATCCACTGCCAAAATATAATGTAGTTAGGAAAGTAATGTAAAGGGGTTGTAGGAAGCTGGGATATCAAGAAAAGTTTGTGCATTGTTCTCATTGCAAGCCCATAGAAATTATCAATATTTGTTACAGGACAAGTAGATTTTTTCAGAAGTGATTCTCTGGTCTTGTCAACAGGAAATTTTACACTTCTACAGAAACCAAGAGAGTAATTCCTCCAGTGTCTGAGCTGCATTTGCTTAGCTTTGCTGCTGGATAGTAAGAAAAAAATGATTTGTAGGGAAATAAGTAAACAAAAAAAAACAAACCACTTTGTTTTGAGGCCAGACAGAATTCATTTTCACTGTATGTTTATTTTAAGTGAGACATGCCATTTAAATGTCTATTTTTGTGCCTCTGACTTCGGAGGAATGCCAGTTTTCAGTATGCCTTATACACATGAAATATTGATGAACACTCAAAAAGAAGAAAAAGAAAGCAAAAAACTAGACCACATAGCTTTTAATTTGGGAACCAGAATTATTAGTCTTCTTACTTAAATTTCTCCATCTCTATTTTCTCAGTGAAAGGAAGATAATACCTTTTATTTGCCGTATGACAAAACTGTTTCCAAGAACACTTATTATAACTTATTATTATAAATTCTTATAACCAATTATTCAGACCACTAATCATAAATGGAACAGCAAAGGAGCATACAGATAATACCTATGTTTTCCAAAAATAATTTAAAAGGATCACAATAAGTAAGACTCAATGCCACGCATTTTGTAACAAAGAGAAATAAAGCATGTAAAGTACTAATTATAAATGAATACTATGAATGGGTCCTATAGAAAACCAGTATATGATCATTTCTACCAATGCACATCCACAAGAGCCAATTACATACACTACATTCCTATGGACAATTTGTAACAGTTTTACTCAATTTTACGTTATCCAGTTGTGGAGTTTTCAATGTAGTCATTATATCATTAGATTACTTGCATATCTTTGCAATACCATTTTTCTGAGAAGTGGGATTTTATGAGTGCAAATGATACACCAAAAGTCTTCTGCATTATTGGAAAGTGAGATAACAATCCTGTGTGAGGACTGGACCAAATTCAAGCTTTTGCCAAAAACACGTGCATGTTTAAAACAAAGCATGCCCACACAGCAGTTTGTGTGTAACACAGAAGCAGCATAAGCACGTGCAAGCAGCCTGCACAAAAGGAATGCTTAATGCCAGGGAAATATAACTACCTCAGTTATATTTCTTATTATATATTTCTATATATAATAATATATATATATAATATAATATATATTTCTTATATTTCTATTATATACTACTCTCAGTCACCTAAGGTCATCGTTAATGTTAATATTTAGGTTTAATTATGGTACTGAGAAAAGCTGACCACACAGAAGCATGGAATTGACAAAATGATCCTTCAGGAAGTTTAATCTCCAGTTAACAAGAACTCAAAAGTAGTGAATATACTGTGAGATACAGTGACTGCAAGTCTACAAAATCATCGTGTTATACTGCATCTAACAGCTAATAATATCCCCATGACATCCTGTTTGCCAGTATAATGCTGAAGTCAGTGGTTATAATGACTAATAAAAGCTGTCTTGGTTAAAGAACTTTCTGATTCAGTTTGCAGTTCTGCAGCCACACACACAAATAATCAGAAAACTTTCAAAAACTGACTACAGCGTTATGGCTTTCTAACATAAGACAGATATATCCATATACCTCTGGTTCACACATTTTTGGGCAGCATACAAGACACATCAGCAACTCAATAACAAAAGTATTTAACCATTTAAGTGAAGTCAAAAGCATTTTATTTGTCGTAACAAATACATTTTTAAAAGCATAAAAAACAGATGTTACATTTTCAATGTACTTTGCACATAAAATGACCTGAAAAATGCAAAAAACTGTGGGTTTTGTAGGTTATCTACTCATCCCACACTAAACCAGACACATATTTATTTTCAGCTAGTTGTTATTTTGAGCTAAAAGAATCCAAGCAACCTATTTAGAATGTCTTACCTAGTAATTCATACAAGGAATTTAGAATCGATTTCCATGCTTCTCCAGCTTCCTTTCCAGCTACATCTGCAAAATGAGCTGCACTGCTGTATACATTCAAGCGATCAATACATTCAAGAACGAGGTTGATCATGCCCTAAAAATTGAAAGGGTTAGATTACAAGAGGGAAAAATACAAATCAAAACAATGACAACAAAACCTTGTTTAGTCACAAACATGTAAGATTTTCTGGTATCTAAGAAAATACAGAATCAGCCATGAAAGGAGACAGGTGGAGTCAAAGAGGAAATGTCTACAGCAAAAGATAGTTTAAAAAAAAAAAAAAGCAGCACTGATACATGTTTTCAACTGCTGTGAAAATAGAAATTTACCAATTGGATGGTCAAAATAAAAAATAAACAGTACTCCAGGTATTCTATTCTAGGAGGCATTTAGGCATTTGACAAATCACAGACAACCATCACTACCACAGAAATAACAGAGAATATTAAACATTATAGTTTAATAGGTACTTCTAAACTATAACATCCTTTATCAAGAGAAGAAGCTGCTTTCAGAGAAGAAACTAATTCACACTAAAGAAGTAAATTATGGTCAGAACTCAGGGTGTTTGTTTATATTAATATCTAACTTTTTTTTAAAGGCTTTAAATACATTTCTTAGAATACACCGGAAAATCAACAGATCTTAGAAGATTATAAATGTAGCAAATAGTTTGAGTTGCATAGGACAAACAAACCCTTCAAGTATACTTCAGATTAGACATCAACACCAGGGACACCATAAAAGAATACCTGCAAACAAAACAGGAAAGAAAAAAGTAAAACAGAACTACCTCTTCCTGGAAGAGGTTCTGGCGATTCTTCAGTGCACGGAGCCTGTTCTGTTTGTCTTCATGCTCTAAATGTTCATCAGGAGGGTGAAAGTATCCAATCAAGTCTTGAAGGCTCAGACTGACTGATTCAATAGGTAAATCTACTGTGGAAGACTTTGCTTTTTTGCTGAGAGCATCAAGGCCCCTATAATAAGATTCAAAGTCTCTTAAGTACTGGGAAAGTGTTTATTTTACCTTATCAACTCTTCATTGGTTTAGAAGTAGCCTTTGTTTAGATTCCACAGCTCAATTTATTTTTTGACAAGTTCTTAACCATGTCTTATGCCTCACCCATTCACCACTTATTGATGCACAAACAACCCTAGCAAACAATCATAGCATCATCATCAGTCATTCATATGACTGGAAGCATCAAAAACGTTGTTTCAAGAAAACAAATTTTCTTACTCTACCTGTGTTTTTAGCATTTTCAGAGACAAACCAAAAAATAAAAGCTACTGTAAATCTCTCAAGTGCATCTCTAATCTGTTCTTAAGCAATTTCCAACACTGAGAGATCCTGCAATCCCACCGTCTGTCCCAACACTTCATTGGCCTTTTACTGTCTCTAACACAAAATTCATGCTTGGTCTTGCCTGTTGCCTCCAAGAAAGGGAGAGCAGACCATGCCCTTCCATGTTTCACTTGACCCTTGCTTCAATGAATCCCAGACAAACCCTTGTAATCCAATTTCTCATTGATTCTGTGCTCTCCAGATCCCCACTCAAAAATAAACAAACAAATAAATAAAATAACTTTTTCCTCCATTTAAAACTTATCTTTTTTTTGAAACACAGCCATCGCTGCTGAAACATCATTACTGCCCTACAGACCTTGGAGCAGGCAGTGGTGGGCAGCAGGCAAGGCAAACTGCTGCTTCAAAAGTTCACCAGAACTTTTTGAAATGCACAGAAGGGTTTGCACAGGGCACATAAAATATGGGACAGTAGTGTTCTGCAGTCCCATCAGCCACCCTCAGAAAGGAAAGAAAGAAAGAAAATATACTTCTGAGGGTGCCTATTAAATGCTGGAAGACTTACGAGACAACCTGGCTCTCAAGCACTGGATGAGGAGCAGCCCTGAAGAGAAGGGCACACAGTGGGGAATGAGGAAGGAGGCAGATTATCTGGCAGTCCTGATTTCAGTTTGGACTCATTCTCATTTCTGCCACTGTAAAAGGTTTAGCTTGCTAGCTTGTGATTAAAAAAAAATCTAGCTACTGAGCAAAAAGATCTTTTGGGGGCTCATTAGTGTTTCCTCTATGCTGACCTAAAGTCCCCAGAGCTTCAGCTGGCACAGGAGACTCGCGCTCAGAGGTGTAATGCTCCAGCCACACTTCACTATCTCCCCCACTTCCTGCACTAAGCATTGAAGGATCTTGGAAACATGACTCACACTGCAGTGGTTTGGGAGATTATTGTTTGTTAGATTTGGTGTTTGCTTGTTACATTAATTAAATAAAAATGAAAATATAGCAAAGAAACTGACAGCTACAATACTTTGCCGGTAAATAACTGTTATCATGTTTAGCTTCAGAATTATTCACCTGTTTTTCCACTGACAACTTAAAAATGCATTTTTTAATAGATACTTTGAATACATCAAAAAAGGAAATGAAAGCGATGAAATAATCGTTTAAAAGGTATACCTTATAAATCTGTTGAAAAGGAAGACTGTACTACGGATGACACGTGCTGTACGGGATTCTTCATGTTGAGATCTGGACAATGTTAAACCATCATCCATGTGACCTTCATGATGCATTATTGCCTGCAGTACAGAAACAAGATGACATCACTGCAAAATTAAACATGTGTCATAAATAGGAGGTATGAAAAATTCAGACAGTAAGGCAGAGAAGTGAATGATATATTAAAACAATATATTGCAAACAATATACTTTATGTACATATATACGCATGTATATTTATGTACATACACACACACATACACATGTATATTTAAAGAAAAAGGCTAAGAGGTTTGGAGTAATTTTTGTTCAACATAAAAGATATTCACACACTCAGAAGCCAGTCTCTCCAGTTCATATGCAATAAAAAAATGATATTTTTATTGGTATTGTTTCCTGATTGTGTCTCAGATATATTGATAATTCACTGTTTTCTGAAAGTAGATACCATGGCTATAGGAGTATTGAATCTTATCTATGTATTTACATATTTTAGATAACATTTTTTTCATACACAATTTTTTGTTACTTGAATTACAGAATTATTAGATATCTTATTTTAAATGTTGAAGAATTATTAAATATTATGATTATATGCATTAATATTATATCTATACAAAACAGTCGCTTTTAAACGTATTTTTTATAGAACGCATTTACAGAATGCCTAAATATGTGTGTGTAGATAGATAAATAAATTGTGTAGGAATACACACAAAGTTTACATACCAAAATTGTAAGACAGGATAGCAATTTCACTCTGGCTTTGTACTTGCAACATGTAAAACAGCAACAGAAAATTCTACATACCATGACATATTAGAATTCTTATCAGAAGTAATTTTATTTTATTTCATTTGCAGAAAAGACGACAAAAATATTTTTTCCTTTCTGAGAAGTTTCCCCGCAAAGTTAAACATTTGTGATACTAATACTCATACTAATATGAAACATCTAGAATATGTATTAAGTTACGAAGATTGCTTTTCCTACTTCATTCTGCTTAACGATGGTTATTATTCTTTAGAAGAAAAAATCCATCAGGACTTGAAAGAAGAGTTGAATGTTCCAGTCCAAAAAGTAATACACTCACAAGATGGAAAGGCTTCAAACTATAAACTCCTTCATTCCAAAATGCAGCACAGTAAAGTAAGGAATGTTAAAATATAATACGGGCTAATACTAGAACTTTAGGTTGTCATCAAGTATATACAGATCTATCAGTTTTCGTGGGTTAATATCGAGAGGCAAGTAGATGTACTTTGTTCAGTTTTAAGTTTGGTAATTCAGTACCTCATGTAAATCTGACTTTCATTATGTTAAAAAAAAAAAAAAAAAAAAAGGAAAAAACCTTTACACTGAAAGAAACAAACAGTTAAAATATCTGAAACCTAGAAATCAGCTTTCTCTCTAGTTTTATGTTCCTCTGCTGATTGAATGAAGTGCATTCCTATTTAAAGTCTTACCTTGCGTTGCACAGAACCCATTCTTACAGACTTTGCATCAGCAGACTGGTATGATAGCCACAAGCCCGTGTCTACATGTTGTATGAAACATATTGAATCCCCGTATTTTATTTCAGGTGTTCCCATTCCATCCACCTCTTTTCTCATACCTAAATCCAATTTTTCCTGAAGGAAAAAAAGTGTACATGAAAACAATAATTGACAGTTCAATATCTGATGCAAATATTAACAACTATGCCAGCTCTCAGTACAGGACCTAAAAGAGCATTTGAGAACCTTCTTCAAAGAAATGGTTAAAACTGGTGGAAATGGAAATCTAATTAAATATTTAGGGAAAAGATGGAGAGACAGATCCTGTTTACATACAAATGTAGCTCTTTACACCTGCCTGGGAAAGAACTAGAATCATAACTGACAGTACATGTCACTATTGAAACAATAAAAGCTTAGAAAGCAAAGCGAATTCCATCAAATTCCCTAGCTGAACAGAGCACTAAACTACAGCAGTCCTTTCTCCTTGTTTGTTTTGTTGGGTTTTTTGTTTGTTTTCCTGTTAGTTGGTTTGTTGTTTTTTCTTCCTCAGCCTGAGAGACAGATGAGCATCATCCTGCAATTAATTTCTGTTTGTCACAGACAGATGGTCTTTAACCAGTAACTGCCCAATATCCCATTTCTGCCCACCAACAGGTTTAATATCTCCTGAAAAAAGTAATCCATTCCCATACGTTTCTTACTGATCTGTTGACAGGCTGTAAAAGAAAAATGGCATGCCCATTCATCAGTCCAACAGGTTTCTTGCGGAGACATCAGTCATTCCAGAAGAAATGTAGTATCTAGCTCCCATAAAAACCAACTTCTTTCCTGTATATATCAGTTTATAAGAAAAAAACCCTACATATTCTCATTCATAGCAAAAGAACTATTTAATCTGTCCAACTGCATAATGGCTCTACTGACTGATGTACAATTAACACAGCTATGCCCAAAGCTCGTCAAGGAGTTTCAACCTTCTTCACTGCAGTCTGAATCTGAGAATTTAAGAAAACAGCTTCACTGCAAGAGATGACTAAAACAAGATTTTTTAAATAAAAGACAATAATCTATAACTTATTGAAGGATTACTAAAACATTTATTTAACTAAAGGGGGTTGCCACATAACTACATTTTCAAGCTACATTTAAGAATTTTGAAGAAATCTATAAAAAAAATTGGATAAAATCAATATTCAGGTGGAATTATCAAAATTTTTATAACATTATGCTCCCAGAAATAACACATTCATCAGTTCAGGGATGTTTAGGGATATGTATGTTGATTTCACTATCTTGTGAATGTTTGACTTCCTTAAGAGCTTGAACACTTGTTAAAATCTTGTTCACTGACAATACTGATTTATTAATAAATTTGATGATAATTAGCAAGTTTAAATATACTTACATTTCACTACAATTTCATTATTTTGTTCACATTTTGTCTAAATGATATATTAAATTATTCCAAGACCAAGTAAAAATAATTTGAATGTAATAACAGCTGAAAATTGAAAAGTTTCTTATGGAAGGACACCATGCACAAATAACGATGCAGGAAAAATCATATTAGGTCCTGATATCAGATGAAGAAACAGCAGCCTGATTTCAACCTCCAGTATTGTGAATCATCTTCTTAACTATATAGTGCAGAAATTTTGGTGATAACAATTTGCCAAACAAACTCTGTTTTTGCTTATAGAAGTACACTAATAACTGTGTATATAAGGTTTACAACTCAGAGTGAATTCAATCACATTCAACTGAACTTCTTCCTGCAAGATAAATAGAATAGTCAGGAAAGCATAGAGTAAAAGGGGAATCGAATGTAGATGAGAAAATGAAAAGCTAGGTAATCGTATAGTGGCAGCAAGCTTTAAAACATTGTTTTTGGATCCTCGAGATGATGTTATTTAGGGGAATGAACAGCAAAGTCAAAAAACACCATTTCATGACTTAATTGTATAATGGAATAGACCTGATGTAATGCAAGTTTGCAGCCCACTACTCTTTCAGAATAACTTCTTATTACAGAACCATCTGCTGTCTTTCTATGTCATATTTAAAAATAAAAGGTTCAGGTTTTTTTGCAGTCTAGTCCCATTCTCGACCATCAACTTTTTTTCTACAAAAATAAAGATCAAAAATCTTCATTTAATACACTGGAATGTAAAAAGAAGCAACTGTTACTTGCAACAGTCTGCAAACTGCCTCAGTGATGCAAAGCAACAAGAACATACTGAATATGAACAGATTTATTGATAAATGTGATACATTTTCTCCAGATGGACAAGCTTATTATAAAACTAGTTTTTATTCCATGCATACAGGAATAAGGGCCAATCTCCCCATATTTTTGTGGGCTAAATGGGCAAAATTATTTAATATTATTTTATCTTAATATTGAAAAAAATAAATCTGTTAAGTGTAGCTCTACATGTGTTACTTCACTCCAGTGTTTCTCTGCCGTTCCTTACGACGTTCAGCTCTAAGTTTCACTTGTTTAAGGCTTGTCCTTTGTATTTCTACTCTTTTCATCTGACCCAATATTTACCTTCTGTGGCACAATATTATGATTGAAATTCTAGGAGATCTCGCTGGAGACAACTAAATCTTAACTGCTTTTTAAGCTGCCAATAATATACTTCCCATGAAATTTTACAAAAGAATAGGTGACAATGGAAAAATACAGATTAACTTTGAGTAGGAACACTGCAAGTAAGGGTATTCCTCTTCCACATATCTTTCTGCCTATTTAGAGCTAACTTATGTGTAACACAATAAACAAGATTTCTATGTGTTTTTCAGACTGTGGAAAAAAGTATTATGAATATGATGTTGAAAGACAGAAATTGCTACAAATTAACAAAAAAATCTATTAATATTCTGTATTCCATAGAGATGATTAGGGATGTCTCTTACCCAGGAATCTGGGGCTAAACACATGCAAAAATACATGTGAAAATTGTATGGTTTGTCCATACATGCTTGGGGGAAGTAAGACCTCTACCTAGAAAGACTGTAGAGGATGACTCCTATGTTTCTGCAGCTTTTATTTTAAGTTTTTTGTTTGGTTTTTTTGCCTCCAAAGAGGGAAGACATTTTTTTTAATGCCAATATCCTAATCAAGTGAAACATACCATTCCTTCAACAATATACACATTATTCTTTCTCAGCAAGGAAGAGAAAATCACCTAGTCCCCCTATGGCTTTTCCATAATTCCATCAAAACAAAGTCTTAATTTAATAAGAATGTCCATATTTACTAAATCACCACATGTGTTTATGCTGCTTAAAACATACAAACCACTCGTCTTTCCACATCAACAAAACATTACTGATATTCTCTGTATTGTAATCAGCTACCTTATGAACTAAAACTATTTAATTGTACAGTACATTATTCCATTCTCCTTGGTGTAACCTCAACTAAAGACTCTTTTGAGAAACAGTGAGTTTTTTACTCTTTTTGCTTCAAAGGAGGATAACTGTGGTCACACATATAAAAAATGCAATGGAAACTCCCAAATACAACTGCACTACCTTGTCCTGAAAACGTTATGAATTAACTATGGCTATTCCTGTCTGGATACAAGCACACACACACACAGATGTTCGTAGTATGGCAGTAGAGGATGAGCCTTCCTGCCAGTACTCCATTACAGTTTGTCAGTGGAGTGTGACAGATGGCAGTAGGGGGACAATCTGACAAAATGGCACATAAAATGGAAGTGCATTATAGATGTGTCACTGAATTTCTACAAGAAGAAAAAATTTACCCATTCACATCTACTGATGTTTGCTAAATGTTTATGGAAATCAAACAGTGGATGTTACCACAGTGAAGTAATGGGTGATGCATTTCAGTAGCGGTGACAGCAACAATGGGTCACCTCTGCTGGCACAAAATAATTTTTATGAGCATGGAATACAGGCTTTTATTCATTGATTTAAAAAAAAAAAAAAAAAGTATAGCTAATAGCAGCAACTATGTTGAAAAGCAGTGTTTTATTGCTGAGAATCAAACTAGTGCTAGTTAGACCTTGGTATCTAATGCAGTTTCCACAGAAATAAATAGGTGGCGCTATTTTCAGTTACCTACATATATAGTCTGCAACTCAAAAATAATCTGTTCTAAAGTCTTCATTATCAGACTTCAAAGGTCTGTACACTTGCTTCCAGGTATATATTCATTTCTTATTATTCTAAATATACAAATAATTATGCAAGTTATTGTTTCTTACTATGCATTTTAGAAGATAATTAAAAAAATACCACTGCCAATGTCAAAATTTCAGCATCAGTTATGATAAATCAAAAGATAGAAAAGACTTTAACATAGAATTATTTTAAACAGCTTACCCTTAAACAAAGTACTAGCCTGCATTTGTAATGCTTATTGAAGATGTCAAATGAAGATTTCAACTCTTGCAATTCTAAACTGGATAAGGAGATAGTATCTAGTGAAATAAATAATTTCCTAATTAAATTTTAAAAAACCAGGATACCATAAATGCTTCCTTGTCAGTCAACAGACATAAGCAGTAAAGCATCGGGAAAGTACATTAAAAAAAAAAAGATAATTAAAAGAAACCATTCAAAGCAGAGAAAATAAACATAGTTTTAGACAATTAAATATGACAAAAAAAGTTTTCTAGACATGAATTACACTCAGTTCTCTTATTATTCATTGAAAACATGTTGGAATTGCTATAAGTTATAATAAAGCTGCACTGATTCCATACCTTGGAAGACCGAAAACAGAATGCTGTAGATTTTATGTCTGCTTTCTCTTTCTCAGTAAGAAGAAGACTCTTGTCATCCAGGAGACTTAAATATTTTCCTGTTGTTATATGTCTTAGTCTGAAAGGCTGTCCCCATCTTATGTGGCTGCCACTCCACCTAAGAAAGTTCAAGGAAATATTGGTCTTTTTTAAACAAGACACAGGGTTTAACTATCGGGGAAAACGTTCTAAGACACATATATCGCTTATTAGTCAACAAAAGAGTAAAACTTTACATGTCAGACTATCAGCAAGAAAATTACTACTTTCTAACTAAAGTAGTTTTTCTCCTCTTCACTATTTTGTCGTTATCACTTAAGAACTCTCAAGATCAACTTTAGTCTGAAGCAAAAGTTTCACTGCTCTACCACTGATGCTTACCATCGTCCCATTAAATTAAAAGCAGATAGAGAAAAGCACCACTGGAGTAAAACATTGTTTTAAGTTGCCCTGATTTAGTCTCTAAAAATAATTATTTTTCAGTCACTACAAAATTCTTTGCAAATACATACTGTAATAATATTTTACAGTGCATTCTCAATTAACACTTTTTTTAAAAAGGCACAACACTGTACTATAGTTCCAATACTCTTACAAGGTAATTATCTTTGTCATTTTTTGCTGTTCAAGACATCTAAATGTCTTAAATAAGTTAGGAGTGATAAGTGAATCAGGACGATCAGGAAATCAGGAACGATCAGGAAACCAGGACGATCTCTTTGCATGCAACATATTTGTATAAAAACAGAAAACTGCGAGTTCACTGATAGGTATGTCAACTGAAAAGAGAAAAACCACAGCAAGTGTATTAACAAAAACTGCAATATTAACATATACTTTGTACAAGGTCATTTTTCATGAAAGCAATGTAACATTTTTTGAGAAAGACTTAGTACTATCGATCTGGTTTTACAGCTACTAATATGTTGTAATAGGAACACTCTGACTGTACTAAAAATACCTAGTTAAACTGAGTATTTTTCTGTGACAGCTTTTACTTACGCAACTCTTAGAGTCTCTAATCGCCAAAGGGAACGAGCATGAATCGACACTGCACCACCTTCATAATGGACAGTTCTGAAAAACAAGCAAAAGCATTAGCTAAATGTTCAGCTCTGTGGTAATAAATAAATAAATAAATAAATAACATTTTTCTAGTATATTTAACTGCATCTTTCATGCTAAGATAGCAAAAACAATTATTGCAACTGTTAAATTTCAAAGGTTATCATTCAAAATCACCTCTTATAAAATAAGCCTTAAGATCTAGTTACTCAAGCAATTTTTATTTAGTTGTCTTTAGCACCTGTTGTTAGGATATACACAGTAATAAAATCTTTATGGTGTTCACTTAGACTTTATCTTACAGTTTTTATTAAGGGCATAGATTCCAGAGGGGAAAAAAAATGCAAAAGCCTTACAATTACAATATTTCTCTCTTCAAACAGAAAATAATCATCAAATGATAAAGGTCTGTGATAACTGTATCACTGCATACTATTCTAAAGAAAGACAGTATTTTCTCAGAACTTACTTTATAAAAATAGCTATTCAAACTACTGAATTATGAAAATTTACCTTTCCATACTGTATTTTATCTTATCATGGCACCCAATTTTTTACAAGCACACTGATGCAGTCTTCATGCATGTCAGAAATAAATAACTTCTTATTTCCAAATTTTAATATACAATAACCCCTCTTGTTCCTTGTACATATGTTAAGAAATGAGTGCTTTTAAAAAACAGTGATGTGAAACTAAAAAAATGCATGATACACGCACAAGAGAAAATCATAAGCATGTGCTTCATGAACTAAAAAGAAATTGTAAGTACATCTACAAATACATACAAAATCCTCCCTTGGATTTCATAGAAAGTACTTTCCCCAAAGTAATTTGCTGCTCTGGTTATGGTACTAATAGCAGCTGACAGATTAATAACTGTAAGCCTCTCATATTTCTCTCACAGAAGGGAACAAAAGTCAGTCTTACTTTTCAGAGAAATTGACCTTCATAAGTACAGTAAAATGAAAATGATAAACAATCTTCAATCATTTTTCTTTTCAGTTACTCTCTTCTTACCTGTCATTTATTCAAATTTTTGTTCTGCAACTAACTGACAGACAAGGTTGTTTTTTGTAAAATTTAAACAGTAGCAGATCAGATACAACTTTGTTCTGTGTTAACCAAATTCTGATTACGTCCTGGTTTATTTTAATATGAACCTCTCTGACAAAAACACATTCAGAATTCTTGCACTCACCATAATACAAGATTTTTCAGTTCTACTCAGCATGTTTTCTGTCATTACAAATACAAGAAATCTGGTGAAAGCCTGGGCTCAAATAAATCAGAGTATTTTATTTTTAAATTGATGCTTTGTTACTTTTCAGGGATAAAATTCATTTTCAGATTGGAAGCCCAGAAGATATCACCACTTTCTATATTCGAGTACTCTTCTGAAACTACCTTTTGATTACACAAAGCAGTTGGATCACTGTAAAATTTAAATATCTAAAAATCCTCCTGTTGTGAACTTAAATTGTGAACCCAAATTCATCCTTTATTCTTTCTCTATTATTTCCAAGGGTACTTACAAGACTCAGAATGATAATATAAGACAAAAAATAAATAAATAAGGGGAGGTGAAGAGAAGGGAAATACAAAAACAAGGAAAAAAAAAACCAAAACAGGTAACTTGTTTATAGAAGGAGAAAAGAAAAAAAATCCTAGAGAATATATCTTACAATAATATGAATAAAGTGGTATAGAGGTATAAAGACAGCAGCAAAGTCTCAACAAAAGAATTGGTTATATCAATCTGAAAAAGGACTGAGAAAGCTGGGATTAAGGACCCCTAAAAGGAACCATAAGTAAAAGACTGGAAAGTGGGGTCAAGAATGGATCAGCAAGACTTTCGATAAGCAAGCACTAGAATATAACCTCTAGCTAAATCTGTTTTCTCTACAGAAAACATGGTAGAAGTTGGGTTTGTGTAAAAGATCTCATATTTTAATCACGTTGCCTTTACTAAAACAATATTCATACCAACTATTACCCCACAATAGTTAATTACCTTCACAATCTAGACTCTCTCATACTTTCTTCTTTTGTGTAAGAAAATCTAAGGCTCACTTTTTACTCCTTCCATGAATACTGATGTATTAAACTACTCTAAGATTGTCCAAACCAACTTCCTTAATACTTGTTCTTAATAAAAACTGTAATTCATAGGACACACCCCATTTTTTTTCATATACTCTTGAGAACAAATCTGTTCTGAAAAGGAAGTATGATTCATAACGTTTTTATCTTTTCTGAAACTGACACACATTATCCATATCAGATTATATTACCAGGACAAAAGCAACATTGTTATTAATGACAAATGAATAATCAATAAAAAATCTAATTTTATATCAGAGCTAGCAGAGGTTCACGTTGACAGGGTGGAGAAAATATCAAGGTTGCAAACTGCACAGAAGATGTTCATGAGCGATCTGACAGTAGAAAAAGCCAGCGGATTACAAAATCTTACTATGAACTTTGTAATGTGTAAATGTAAAATTTGTCCCATCTATGCTTATGGATTAAAGATATTAACCACTTTTTTTTTTTTTTTCCCAATTGAAAATACCTATAAGAAATTGAGGACCTTTGAGAATTTTTACCATAAGTTTTAATCAAGTCAAGTTTGTTGGCGTAATTTTTGGTCTGCTATATGAAATAAAGCTGAATTTAAAACACCAATTTCATCCTAGAGAAATCATTAACCCATTTAATCCCTCTTAACAAAAACAGTCACAGTCACAAAAGCTGGAACTTGCCAAGTAATTTGTCTCTTAGTGATAGCAATGTAATTGCAGCACCACAGACAACACAGGCTCACCCCATAGGCAGCTAGAGGCAAGGGCAGGGGAGTCTCTGCAGCCACAGAAGTGCCTACATGCTCTAAACAAGAATCCACCATAAGCAGAAAAACATATCCTTATTTATTTTATATTATGAATACACAAGTGAAGACCAAAATTGTCATTAGCAAAGGGTAAAAATAGATATCTAGGTAGATACATAAATAGAAAATGTCACAATTTCGAAACAAAAAAAAATCCAGTGAAAGTGAAGCCCATTTCAAGTAATTTAAATCTGTCAGATAATACTATAGACCTGCCTCCAAAACGAAAGTGTTAAAAACAGTCAACACATTTCCCACATTTGAAATAATAGCAGAAGAGTGTAAAAGACTACACAAGAGCTGACACACTGCTTTTATCAGTCCATGCAATGGGAACCAGGACAGAGATTATGAGCCCGGGCATGAAAGTAGTCAAGATAAATATGGCCTCCCAGCTACCATGCTGTCCTAGAAGTTTCCCCAAGCTCTGAAGATAAATAGAATCAAAGAACCCATCAGAAAAATCAGGTTGATTATTCCTCACCTTCTCTTGCGTACCTGCACCTATAGTTATTTTTTCCTGGAAATTCTACTGAAATCTAAATTGAAAAGTTAATTGAGTAGATAGAAGGCTTTCACATCACTGGGAAGTATATCAGTACAGTTATTAAAGTTTGTTTTAACATTTCTGATTCCACCTAGATCATTTCAGGATTAAAACAAAAGCAAAACACATTAGTTCATGATATACAATCTTATTTTACTGTTTTGTTTTGTTTTTTTCCATGAGTTTCTACTTTCAATAATGTGTTTAAACCAGTTTGTTGAGTCGCCCAATCTACAAATACTTGAAGTCTTTACATTTCTTAACTATGAATATTTTATCTTTGAGTAACGGTTTACTGGCTTACTGGCATTACATTAAGCATCAAATATCACTACATAAAAAGCACTATTATCAGAGACAACTGAAGATATCCCGGCAATGTTGAAAAAACTCAGCTGAAGAGCAGCAGCAGCAGGTTTCCCCCAGGTACCTTCACTGGGAATTAAAATGCATCAAGAGACAACAGCCTTGGCAGTGAGTTTACCTCTGTGCCTACCCCCGGATATTCTACCAGCATGCAATTTGTTATTGCCAGTACAAAAGGTATGTACTACCAAGACAACACGATATTGCTGGCTATAAGAGGAAGAAGGCAAGGAAAGAGCCACTGCAGAGGACATGCTGGACTGTGCACGTAAGAAACAAAAACAGCTATCTGGATCTCAAATCTCTGAGGAAAAGAATAAATTCTGCACCAGCATGCAGCTTGAGAAACAAATAAGAGGAGTCAGAAGGTAACATGCTACTAGAAAACCACCATGCAGTTCTCATTACTAACCTGATGGGATGATTCCCATGACCAGAGTGTGGCTTTTGACGGCTAACAAGATATTCAGAAGTGACAGACAAGGAAGGAGAGGAGGAGATACTGCCCTCCTTCAAGAAAGGAATAGCGTGTGGAAAGATTCCCCTGAAGAATGGCTGTGAGCAAGATGAAAGCTTACAGGTAAGAATTAGAGACCGAGACAACAGCTTGCAGTTGGTGTCTACTACACTCTGCCTGATCAAGAAGAGACTATTGGCTTCACGAGCTAAAGGAGGTGTTATGGTGACAGGCTCTCATCCTGCTGGGGGACATCAACCACCCAGATATCTTTGGAAAAGCAACACAGAAAGCTGAAGGCAATGCCGAAGGCTCTTAGAATCCACCAATGATAACTTCCTGAGCCAGGTAATAGACAACCCCACCAGGAATGATGCAATACTGGACCTGCTGTTCACAAGCACAAGTGAGCTGATTGGTGACATGAGGAGGCTGCCTGGGCTGTATT
Organism: Callipepla californica brunnescens; assembly: GCA_023055505.1. Taxonomy (NCBI): domain Eukaryota; kingdom Metazoa; phylum Chordata; class Aves; order Galliformes; family Odontophoridae; genus Callipepla; species Callipepla californica. Next base: position 32,866,956 of record JALIRH010000003.1, on the reverse strand, counting down.
GACCATACAATGGTGGAGTTCACAGTCCTGAGAGATATGGGACAGACAAAGAGCAAAATTGGGATGCTAAGCCTTAGAAAAGCCAAATTCTCCAGCTCCTCAGGGAGTTAGTCAACTAAATCCCCTGGGAAACTGTTCTCAAGGACAAGCGAATGAAGCAGAGCTGGCAGATTTTCAAGGAAGCTTTCTTAGGCCACAGATCTTTCAATCTCCAGCTCAGCAATTAAATGATTAAATAAAGTATATATTCAGAATAAATTGTGAGACACAAGATAATTTTATAAGCTGTTTATAGAATTACTTCTGCCACTGTATTAGGCCTCTTCCTGTGCAAATTCTGATGACCTTGCCTTGGAGAGAGCTTTGCTAGGTCCTGTAATTAAAAATACATTTTGCATTGTCACTTTATTGTAAGTCTCTGCTGCGCTAGATGCTGTTTCACAAAAGTATAAATAGCATGTGAATGTGGATTATTTTATTTTTTATTTTGGGCTTCTTGTTATCTCTGGAATACTTTTATAGTCAAATTTATTTGCCTTCATCAATGTTCTAAGAATAGAGAAGACAGCAGTTAATTTTAGAAACTGCCACAGAGGATCCTTCAAATCAAAACAATTTATCCAACCCCAGGATTAGGTAACAGGTGACATGACAGAATAAAACCATTATTTTAGGGCTGTCTGATCCCTTTCTTATTAGTAAAGGCATGGGAGAAAAAAAAAAAAAAAAAAAAGTGAATTAGCAAGTAATGTCAGATGTGAAACTTCACAGTGCTCATTCACACTGGCATTCCTCAGAGATGACCTGCTTATCAGGCATTTGCTGTAACAAAACAAACAAAGCACTGCTACAGAGATCTTCCACAAGATAATTTTCAAAGCTAATGAAAGGATAACATGGAGTTACTGCATTCCAAATATATCATGTGTTTTGTGATTATACTGTGAAACTGGAAGTGAAAGACAAAATAATTTATCCTACAATTTCCTATCCATCAAAATTAGTCATATTACTAACATATTTCTACCAGCAGTTGAATACCACCCATCAACAAACACCCATCTTGAAAACTGAAAAACCTATCCCACAGAATATACTCTTGAACATTAAATAGATTAGAGTTCTAATTAACATAGCCAGAAAGAGGATTTTTGAGCAATACTGCAGGGAGAAGAAAATGCGGGGCACAGAGTGCTCTATAAAATTAAAAGTTGTCATACATTATGTTGACCATTTAGAAGTAAAAATAATTTATATTTAGCAAGAAAAAGAACTTCAGAAAAAGAGAATACAAAACAAACAAACAAAAAAAAAACCTGTACTTTAGTCTGGCAAATAAAGTTCCCGAACAACAAAAGAATATGAAAGCTGGTATTTATGATGCACTGAGAAACAGTGTTTCCTAGTACTGCTCTCAAAAATGTAAGGATATGACATAGATGTGTCTTGTGTACTTTAGGGCACTTTACAGCCAGTGGAATAGAGAGATAGTACAGAGAGAACAATCACCTTCTTTAAGGCACTGACATGCAGTCTACAAATTGAGACACAAAGATCCAACATATTGCAGAAGAAAACTGAATGCAATATTTCTTACCTAGCAATTTAGCCCTCTTTTACTGAAGTTTTTGTATTTTAGTTTTGTTGCAAATAATTCTTCATGTGTTCTTAAATGTCAAAGGTCATTACTGGAGTGCTTAATTGTTCTGCAGATGATGCGCAATTACCCTACAGTTATGAACTATTAATGTGATTTTTGCAGGATTTGAACTGAAATGTGAGCAAACACTATAGTATCCTATTTATTTATCTTTTCCTCTGTGTTACATTCCAGATGACATAGTAAACTCATCAACTGAAACTGGGAAATGGCTGAAGCTTTTCTCATTCATATTTACAACTTCAAGAAAAAAATTACTATTCCTTATGTCATTGTTCAATCAGTCATTCCTGTCTTTACAAGGTATAGAACAACAACAACAAAAAAACTCATTTGAAAATGAATGAATAGAACTTTGTCACAGAAATGCTGTCACCTAGCTGCTGATATGCTGGCTTAAACAAACAGTATCACAGAATCATAGAATGGTTTTAATTGGAAAGGACTATAAAATCACATAATTCCAGATTTCTCCAAGTAAACAATACTATATAGCACTTTTTAAGGTGGAAAACGTGAATAAATCTACTGAAGCTTACTGTATAGTTTATTTCAGCAAATAAAGAGATTATAGTTCTATTCTACATTTAACCCACCCATGTAAGCAGTGCACCCAGACACCTGCAGTCTGAGTGACAGTCTACTCACCACTTGGAGTTATTAATTAACTCAAAGAGAAAATATATACTAAGCCATCCTCACTTCCCTACTTCCGTTCTAGATTAATTTTATCAACAAAATAACTGAAAATTAAGCTCTAGACTACAATGTCAGGTACACCTGAGATCAATACCCATAGTAGTAGCCTTGAAAGATTCAGCAGTAGTCTTAATATACAATACACTGAGATATTATATGTTGTACATTAAAAAAAAAAAAAAAGCAACACAGATAACAATTTATTTCATTAACAGTATTATTAAGTCAGTAAAGTTAATGATGTTATCAAAATATAAAAAACAATAAATTGATGAACAATAAAACAAATAATAGTAACATTTTAAATAAGAAAGTAACCATAATTATTGGGTTCACATGCTATTTACTACATCAAAACAACCCACTAATAGCAGATGTAAAGGTTGCAGGCACTTGTTCTAGATTTGATTAAAAGCTAGGAATAATGATAAAATAAAGTCATGAAATGTTCAGTTCAGAAATTCAATCTTCAGTATCCACCCCCCAACTCAGTGCATTTTGTTTCATACTGCTGGACCAAGTCCACTTTCAACAGATACTCCTGTTTTACACACAGAAATATCTGATCAATACAAAAAAATATAAAAGCAATAATTTAATGCCCAACGTTCACCCCAATCACATTTCTTCTTACAAATGACTCATCAAAATATCCTTCCAAAATTTATACTTCAAATTACATTCAATACTAAAACAGCAATTTGCATTACTGTTCTGTTCTAAGGTGGAATCTTACCTTCTTTGTTCTTCTCCATGTTCACCTGAAGGGACTGTCAAGCATTCATCCATATGACCATGCAACAACCTCAGAACATCCCCACCTATCAGATATCCTTTAATGAAAAGAAGAAAATAAAGTGAATCAGTTTATTTTATTTTTTTACCCTCTAAGTTCCACTAAAAAGAGTCAGAGGAAGGGGAAAATATCCCATTCCCTGGAGATTCAAGCTCCAGATCAGAAAACAGGAAAGGACAGATCAGGAGAAAGACAGTCATAAAAAAGGGATCGTACAGAACTAGTGCAACTCAGACAAAGATTGGTGCAGCTGAAACTAGGAAGTAATTCCATCATAGAATAAAATAAATAGAGTGGAATGCATTTCAGTTCCATTTTACCTGAAGATTTTGTGACCTTTCTTTCAGACAAGGATTCCAGTTTAATTGCTAACAATACACAGATGTGCTTATGTATTAAATTTTAAATTATTTTTGTTGTCAAGTTTCCTGTGAGGAAAAACTGGGAAGATTGACTCAAATCTCTGAGTCCCATAATGAAAGTACGATTTATTGTTACACCAAAGATAAACCCCTATACAGAATACACTACCACAATACATGCAAATTCAAAGGCAAACACTTAGCTCTCCAGTTTACAGGGGCAAATAAGTGTTTCCACAAATTAAAGCACAAAGCATATGCATAGCATCTCAACATTTGGAAAGTCAGGAACTGAAAACAAATTCATAATTCTAACAGAAAAAATATTAATAAAACAAATGACTTCCCAACAACCTCTTTGTTTCAGAGATGTGACTTAAAAAAAAAAATTGTTATCCTACAAATACTGTATCATAACCTAGTAATTGGAGAGCACTAAGTCTTAGTAGTTTTTAAGTGCAATTCAAGTATTTTTTCTAAGCTGAACAAGCACTTACAGTACACATAACTTCTAAATTCATCCTACCTTCTTGCTAGAACTGTTTCATATCAAATTCAACATTTTAATAAGATTCAGGAATTCAATTCCTTTGGTTTAGGATTATAACAAAAATACTAAAAATATATTTCATTGGAATAATAATTTGAAGCTATTTCTGTACACACAATATGTAAGCTAGAGATCTGCACAGTTAGATGTAAGAGAAAACTGTTGAGGATACAACACACAAACTGTACAAATTACATAGGTTTACTTTGATGCTAATGTGTAGTCACAGATAATTGGGGGAAAAAAAATCTTATCTGTAAACACTTTGGGATGTATTTTCTTTAACTTTTCAAATCAGTATCAGATTAGTATTCATAAGGCTAAATTTAGCATTGAATCTTTCAACTTTAAGCTCTCAGTTTGATACAGAGAGCTATATCCAGATAGGAGTAATAATATTTAATAAATTTTCTGTTGTGTCAGTATAAATATGGAGGTGTTCAGTCCTCAGTTGTTTTTTGTTTTTTTTTTGTCTTGTGCAATAAAAGTGCCCCCACCTCATCCTCACTTATATCACAGTACAAAAATTGCAAATCGCTTGATCCAACTCTAAACTCTGTTTTGACTTGTTAAATTGACTTCTGTGTAAGCTGCTGTTGGCACTAAACAGCTTGTCACACAATGTCATGATATGGGATATTGATAAAACCAGGACATCAGTTTTGCAGAACTGCCTATAAAAAGAAATTGTTTTATTTTCCATATACCTCACTCCAATATTTTTTCATTTCCTGGACTGTTTATACCTTGTTTTCATTTCAAAGTAATTTCACTTCAATTGTTTCAAGAGTCCTGCAAGGATAAGAGTTTTTCTCCCTGTGAATACAAATAGAATAGCAAAAATCTAAAAACTTATTTATCTATTGTTAATGGGAAGTTTTGGTGAAGATGGAGTATTCTAACATTTGTTGATCCTAACAAAATTGGCTTTACTTTCTTCTTCCTCCATTTTGAAGTAATTTTCTCCACTTTGGTTACTGTTTTACTGATATGTATATAGTATGTTCATACACACCAAATGCCATAGTCATTCAGCAATTACAAGAAGAGAGCATGGATTACAGTAGCATTTGCTGGATTTGCTAGAACAAGGTTTCACACTAATTCTCACAAAACTCCATCTGATCTTCTCTTTAAAAAAAAAAAAAAAAAAAAAAAGAAAGATAATACTCAGCAAAGCCTACAGTCTGAGACATGTGAAAACAGAAACGGAAAGCAACAAAGCAAATGCACAGAAATGTAAATATAGAAAATGCACAGCTAACAAAACTACATTACATCATTTTCATATGATTTCCTGGGGGTACAAACATATAACACTACATTCTGTCATTGTGGAGGTATGCTTCCCAAATTGACAGGAAAGCCTTAATATTAATGTGTGCCAATTGCAGAGATGCAGTGTAGCACAAAACTGAGTCTCAGCTAGTAAGACACTGGACTTTAATATAAACTCCATAGCAGTGCTGGTGGGAGGGCAAGAGAATGGAGTGACAGGATGAAGCAACAAATCGGAACATTGAAAGCATCTACAGAATGTTTCTCCCAATCCAGTTTAGGATCCTGGTTGGTAACACACTAGCATTTTTAATAACTTATCAGGACAGAAGCTGCATCAGACTACCTGAATGTGCATAATGATTCCTATAGTACAAAGCAGTGAACATACAGATATTGGGTCTTGCTGTCCCTGAAATCTGAACAAGCAAAATTGAAAATAGAAATAGTTAATTAAAAAACAGATAAATAAACAGAACTAATGTGAAAATTCAGTGTTTCATCTTTTTAAAATAATCGTATGTGGAAATTCAAGGAAATGACAGAAGGACCCGAAAGGTGTTTTGTTTTTGTTTTTTTTACAAAAGCAATTATTATGCAAGAATCTAAAAATCATAGAGCTTTGCAGCCTGAATTTTCTGAAAAAGATGACACTGAGTTTTTTCTTCTCTGAGAAACCAGTATTAACTCAGACAACCTTTTTCTTTCATGATGAAATTTTCAGTATTAAAAAAACATCCTAACTTTTAAATAGAAGAAATTTTCAAAGTTGCTCTATACTGTCTCTATCCATCTTGTCTTCTCTTTCATACTTCTCAACCATACACTCCTCACAAAAGCACTCCTACTCAAGTTCCTAGAATTTTATATCCTGCTTCCAGTACTCTTTTCTTGCCCAACAAGATACAGTTTTATCCACGTGCATCATTCTACTCAATCACCCACACATCCAATTCCTAATATAATCTACTTGAAGAGGTACTCTAGCCTTCCAGGTATTGTGGGGTTTTTTTCTCTTCCTCTCACTCCATCCTGTGTTCTACAATAGCACTCCTGCCTAGCTTCCCTACTTTTATTGCTTCTTTTCTAGACTCTGAGGACAAGCACATCATTCTCTCCAATCACTTACAAACAGATCATTTTTCTTCATTATGTGCCCCGCACCAACAGAAGTTCCTTTCAATCAGCACATAGTTTTCAGCATCTTGTTAGTAACTTTCTGTTCTCCTTTTGCCAGCCCTCTCTTGGTGAATTTTCTTCTCTATCTCTGTATTTAGTTCCAAACTTTCCATATTTGATTTTTCTACTTTCCCTTTTCTCCTTCTACCTGTCAGTCCACCAGCGAGATTGTGACTGAAAACAAAGCAAAGGTTTCTGGATCAAATCTAGAGTTTATCTTGCCAGTCAAAACCAGTCCTAGACTAAAAATGCTCAGGGATCTATGCTCAGATTAAATCCTTGAAGGACACAGGAATTCATCTAACAGGTTCTCTCATCTTTTTTGTTTTTAAGATGATCAAAGTTTCTCTAAGTTAGATTTTTAAAACAACTCGAGAAGTGTAGTACTGATACAAAAAGAGCTACAGCTGTATACTCCAGTTTCCACTTTTAGCACTGTGAGTTTTTTTCTCAGTCTTCGGAACATGCAACCAGGACTGCATTTACCAGAATAATCAGAGTTAACAATTGAAAACTTTTAAAAACCTGTATGAATATAACTTTATATTTAGTAAAATTAGATTTGGATTAGCTGTTAGTATGTAGAAAACCACCAGTATGTTTTCCAGCGGAATTTGGAAATCTGTTTTTAGAACATTTGTATTTAAATTTTCAAGCCAATGAATAAATCTAAGGGAAACCTCATTCTTATATTTTAGTCACACTTTCCAGAAAAATCTGATTCTTCAGGTACTTCATTTACCATCAGTCTTTCAAAAATAGAGTAAATCTTACCTTGGGCAAATTCACTTCCTGAACTGATAGGTGCTACACTCCAAAGAGTTTGCTGGAAAGCTGCATCAACATGTAAGCTACCATTGCCATAGGAGAGATGCTAAAAACAGGAAAGGAGAGAGTTTCACTTGGGATTTAAATAGAAATCTCACTGCAATTACAGTAACAATGTAAAGCATTTTCTTTGTTGAATCATACGCAGATTTTTTCCTATTGACTATAAATCAGTCACAAAGACAGACCTGTGTACTCTTCAGGAGACAATGGAAATAAAGCTAAAAACTAGTACAGCAAACTTCTCCAAAAACCAGTCAACTCTTTTAGAGTCTTAGACATTTGCAAATGCTCTGTAGAACCCATTATTAAATGCTGCAGGGATCTTACATCGGTACTCTTACTTTTGTACGTAATGGTATTTTCCACGAAATCTGGATACTGTAAGGTGACTTAATTTGCTTTTTGGGTAAATCAGCACTTAATGATTTTTTTGCTTCCTCAAGTCAGTAGATCAAAGAAATAAAATAATGAATTTTGTAAGGCTCATGAGGGAGTTTCCAAAATATATTCCTACAGAAATGATACAAGCTAATCTGAAAATATCTTCCTCTGAAAGATTTGATTACTGCCTAAAAATTAAATGGGTGCACTTCATTTACTGTGATACTGTTCATCTTCCGTGAATTCTCTTCTAAGAATTAGAATTGGTTTTAGTGCCTTTGTGATCTACATTTCCTGCAATGGTATTACTGTCACAGAAATTCTAAGCTCAAGGCATATTAGCACATTATACACACATCTATGCAAAGCCTTTGTCCCACATCATTCTATTGATATACCATAAGGTATATCTACATATATACACACACACATACACACATTTATCTCTATTTCTGTATGTTATGATCAATATTAACACCTTTGGAGTAAAATCATTAATAACACAGAGCACTGAAGTGCCAGTGGAGGTCAGAAAGTAGTAGACTCCCAACAACCCATGCAGAGCTTGTTCTCCTGTCTTCATATCTTCTGGCTACATGATGATATAAGAGATAGCACAACAGCTTATTTTTGTTTATGACTGTAACAGTTACAGACATACAGTATAACAGAACTCACAAAAGCCATTTATTTCTACCACACAAGTGTAATTTAACACATGTAATAGAGAATGTTTATTGAGCAAATGACCTGTTGAGCAGAAGAGGAAGAGGATAACCACCATGTCACTCAGATCTGCCATCAACAGGGCAGGTCTTATAAGTAGGTGCTTTGTACTGTTAATGAACTTATTTTCATACAAAATGGTATCAACTGAATTAGAGCTAAATGTTATAGACAGAACTCTGAAAAATAATTCATTGCTGACTCCTCTCATCAGAGTACTGTTTATTTTCATCAGTTATCCCTCCTATTGCAGCTCTGATTATAATCCAGCTGTCTTAAGTGGAGAATTATATTTTTTCAAAGTTTGAAATACATTTCTTAATACATTACCACCACTACAGTTTAGAGTATATCTTTGCAATCCTCTTCTTTCCTTCATGTCCCTAGATTGGTTGGTGAATACTTCAATTTGCAAATGAAGACATGAAAAGATCCCCTTGACTATGAAGTTTTAAATTTGTTCCCCAAACACAGCAACACAGCGAACTATAAAATGATGCTCTGACCCCCTAGAGGAAGCAATGTGTCAGTGAATAATCAAGAAGTCAATAAGGTCATTTGCTTAGAGAAGGAAAAAAAAAAAAAAGGAACAAGAATAAGAAATGCCAACCTCTCAGTCATTGCCTAAATTTTCAGTGCTCTATTTCACAATCCCAGCATTGTTGTAAGGCAATCTGCTGCCAAACGGTAATTCATTCAGAGCTTATCTGCTTGGTTTCCTACTTTCAGCAGAATAAAACTGTCAAAAAGAAATGCAAATTCTGTATGCAGCATTCATGACACTGATGTGACACTACCTGTGATCTAGAGCAGCTTCCATACCTTGTAGCAGCTTGGTGTCATCTATGACGACCACTTCCACCATGTCTTTCAGGTATGAAGGAATAATACTTTCAATGCAGAAATATTTGGGATGTGGGAGTCCTGATGCCTTTTCTAATCCTGCTAGCCTTCACTGTTCAAAGGAAGATTCTCCAGCATCCTCTTTCTCCAATATTATTCTCTCTGCACTGATGTCCAAGCTTAGCCAAAAAGCTAGATATTTCTTTGTGTGAAAATAACCTCAAAAATAGCATTTAACCTGTTACATGTTTCTAATCATGTTTCAGAAATAAATTACAATATTTTATGAACACAAACACTACAGTCTAAGTGCAGTTTTTCGAGTTTGAACTCTACGACTAAAATCTCCCAGAATAATACAGGTTTCCCAACTGAACTCACTGCCATGTTATAAACTCTATAGTGCTCTGTAGAAATGCAATAAGTCACATCTCTGCTCCCCAGTCTTCAAGAAGAGCACAGCAAATTCAAGTTCACTGAGGAGCTAAGGAACCAAAGTAATTTCCACAAGAACCCTTCAGCAGTGATTACAGCAGCATAACTGCATTTACATCTGCAAATAATAAGATGATGCATTTTAAATTTTGCAATCAGTATGTGCAAAAGGAATACACAGATGGCACAGAGAAAAGATGTAGGCTGCACTTTGGGAATACAAACTGTTTCAACTTACATATTCTTTACACCAGAAAAGAAACTTAATATTTCCGCTCTTCAAAACATGTAAATGTAAAGAGGAAAACAAAGTCAATCTTTTCTTCAGCCTTCCTCTTAGCTACTGTGTGTCAGTACTAACATGTCATCTAGCAGTATTTATTTCTACCTACACTTTACATTATTACATCTTCAGCTTCATTCTCTATCTTGTAAATGTGAAAATAGCAAAAGAAAAAGAATAATTGAGAAAGTTTCTTTTATGGCAGAATTTGAGAACAGAATACAAAGCAGAACATTTGTCTGCCTTATCTGTGTGATTCTCTGCTGCACACAACAGCGGCAACAACCATACTGCTTCATAAGAGTTAGCATAAGCTGGTGCAGAGATGGAGGCCACGAGTTTGTAGCCAGGAAAAGGATAAAATTCAACCTATACTCAGATATTTTGACAGCCCTTGCTGTTGTTCTTTTCTCTACATTTTAAAGTGACTGCAATAATCAGGATAGAGTCTTCAGTTTTGCACCATACAAGCACCTTTTCTCAATGGTCCAAGAGCACCTGAAATGTTAAGAGTCTTGAACAGATACATTCCCATAATAGGTACATAGACAAGAATACATGCATCAGAGTGAGGGAAAGGACTTCACATGTATCTCTACTTTTTTTAAACAACCTGAGAGCAAGCAAAGAATCAGAGAGAGATATCCACCTCAAAGATATTTCTATCTTGGCAAAGAAACCAAAAAGCACATCACTGTATGCATAACAAGACAACAACAACAAAAAAAAAAATCAAGAACAAAGACAAAAAAATGATTAAAAAGAGAAAGCAATTAAAATCCCTTTTTTTATTAGAAAAGGAAAAAAATTCTTCAAATAAAAAAATAAGAGGACTTAGCAAGCTTCAGCAAAAATCAAAAATTACAATGATGCAGACTCTAGAATCTAAAGCATATGTTCTCTTCTTAATTAACAGGTAAAATTTCGCTTAAAATTTATTACCCAAGTCAGCAATGCAAAAAATATTTTGTAAATAACTTTCAGTGATATACTGATAATGTCAAAATAAATAAAATTATTCAGTCACAAGGAAGAGAGTTATCAGAAATAAATAGAAGTATTAAACTATATCTGTCTAAAATTTTTATTCCATTAATTATTTATTTTGTGTGTGTGTTTATGTGTCATGGTCTTAAGATTTTTGTTATTGGTATTCCACATCATAACAACATGCAGTGCTGTGGGACTTAAAGAGTTAATCCTCCAGCTCCATGGATCATTGATAGCTCAGGGTACTTCTGTCTCAGAAGAGAAGAGGAACTAAGTACCTCAGAGGACTTTGCGTTGCTTTGCATTTTCCCATTTTCTGTTCTGAGGTAAAGATAAAAACTGCTTGTGTGTCATGAGACACAGGCTCTTTCCTCTTGGATCAACCCAGAAGGGGTGCTCCCTAGCCATCTTACCTTCAGTGTTTAGCTGAAGGTTCTCAGACAGTCTCTCATTTTATTTATTAGCTTCAATTTCAATTATATTGTGTTATTTTGCATTCTGATATCTTATTAGGAAATTAGCTATCCTCCTCAGATCGTTGCTGCTGTTTTGTTTTTAGGCCCATCTACCTTTTCCCAGGGCGTTGATCCATGGGTCCCAATTGTCACAGAATCGGGCCAAACCAGCCCATAAACTGTTGACATTACGTCTCAAAGTGGCAAGACATTCAAATGTATTGAAACATTTATTTATAAATTTAAATAGCTTGAACAATAAAGTTACACTGCAGAAAAGAAATGGAAATCCAAATTTCATTCTGAAGTGGGCAAAGCCCAGGAAATTTCATATAAAGTCCTAAAAATATTCTGTTTCCTTTGCATTTCTCTGAAGTGACTTAAACAGCTAGATGGTGAATCCGCAAACACAGAGAAGTTTTTCAATTGATAATGGAAGAATATTCAGCACCATACCAACACTTCCCAGCATCCCCACTCAGCATAAAGGTAATGTCAACAGTAGGATAGTAGTAGCTGAAGCCCACAGATACGCAAAAACTTCCATTACAAATCAGGCATCACATATACTCTAATCCACTATCACATCACTGACAGCAGGCAATTCCAGATGCATGGCAGGAAAGCAGAAAATCCCAGAGAGAACAGATGGTGGAAGTCTGTGTTTCCTTTTTTTTTTTTGTTTAATCTTAGTTCTCCTTATGATCTGTAACCACTAAAATCATAGACTCATAGAAAGGTGTGGTTTTTAAGAGACCTCAAGGATAATCAAGTTCCAGTTCCCCTGGATCAAGTACTAAATCAGAATGTCCAGGCCCCCTTCAACCTGGACTTAAGGAAATATTTAAATACTTCCTGGACAGGGATGTGCTCAATCCTCCAGTTTCTACTGACTGTGGGAGTTGCCATGATCCAGATGAACAAGCAGTGAGCCTTCACCTGGGCTCACTGCTCAAGCCTGTCTAGGTCTCCCTGGATGATATCCTATCTATCAGATGCGTATTCACCACACCACACAGTTTGCTGACATCCACAAACTTGCTGAGGATGCACTCAGTCCCACCACTGATGTCACTGATGAAATGTTAATTAGCACTGGTCCCAGTACAGATCCCTGAGAAACAGCACTTGTCATAGACCTCCATCCAGACACTGAGTCATTGACTACTAAGGCACAACAGCTACTAACCTTCACATTTTTATCATATATTATGATTAAAAATACATACATTCACTAACAAAACATCGTAAATTTTGCAGAATCAAGCACCAAAAGCTAAAAAATATCAAATTAGTCTACTGAAACTGAAGGTGTTCTGGTATGTGCAATATATTACATTCTCCAATGTCAAGATCCCATGTGATTTTTTCAAGGAAGTGATGCCTCATTGAATAAATGATAAAAAAAGGATAACGGGACTCACTTCATGAATAACTGTTTAGTGTTTTGTTTTCTCCTCAATCTTCAGTCTGTAGCCTCATGCTTTATTCAACACAGTCGACTCTTTAAAGTCTCAAGAACAGCATTATTAATTTCCTCATAGGCATTTCTTTTGCTACCATCAATTATAGCACTTCAGAAAATACAACATATACTAATTAAATCATTTTCTCAAAATCTCAAAGGAGTAGCATGGTAGAACCATTTTCCAATGAGAAGAGGATGCACATCACTTACACTAAAAATTTCTATTATCCTAGTATGCCCCAAGTTGAGATCACAAAAAGTTTATTCCTGCTATAAATTGCATTCTATGCAGCCCTAATCCTTAAGGCACAGTTTCTATTCTCATCTCTTGCAGATGCCATGACCGAGAAACTCCAGGACTTCGGGCAGATGAATGAGATCTCAGAGCCATGATGACTCAGGAACCCAGCCAGTAAGAAAAAAAAAAAAACAAAACTCAACGTGCATTTGAAAACAAGACTGCTATAAATTATGATCTGCTCAGCAAATTCCAAAACAAGGTTTGATAGAGAATGTAATTCTCCAGGAAAACAATCAGCTAAGCATTATAATGCTCATTTCCAACTTCAGTTCCCAGCCTGATATTTCATCTTCAGTCTTTGTTCTGTAGACTCTCTGCTACTAAGGACTGACATAACCTTTAAAATTCCATCACCAGCACCGAGATAGTGTTCCATACAAAGCTATTCTGACTGTATATTTAAGTGATCTCATAACACATATTAGTTCTGGGTATTTTTACATTTTCCAACACCTACTACTTTAAAGTGTAAGAAAATTATTTTTATGGTATGTAATTTTTCTTTTTTTTTTTTTTTTTCAAGTGAAAAGAAATCGGCCCAGATATAGTAGGTGGCATTATTCTAACACCCACGTGTTAGGCATATATCACCTAAACTAAAAGAAAAACTCCAGGAGGAGAAGGCTGTCAGCACTACACGGATGACAAGCACACGTTAAAACAGTTGGTTTCCTAGACAGTTGCTGAAGGTAGCTATCTAGTCTAATTGTTCCAGGCCTCTCCTATTTTCCTTCCCTCTCCCAATCTTTATCCCAGTCCCCTATACCTCACCTAGCCAAGACAGATTCTCAAACAAGTTACAGCCTATCCTGCCATCCTAATTAATATTTTCTTCTGCATCAAAAAGTTATCTTCAGACCTACTAAGCCTCAGCCTGGCCTTCTGGAATTTTTCTTGCTCAGCCTCCTCCTTCCCATGCATCAGAAACTCGCAATACCTCCTTCTCAATATTTCTCTCATTTCTCAACCCTAAACATTCCTCTGATGGAACCTTTGTCCAGTAGTTGAGGATTTCTCAGTCACACCACTCCTTCTTTGGACATCTCTCACATCACCCAGTCCCACTCCACTGGTTCTTCATACAATTCTCCCTGCCAGAACAGTGCAATTTTTCTGTTCCAAATTTCTAATACAGTTTTAACAAGCAGGTGCCCACTCCTCTCTGTTCACCAAATTTTGCCCCACGTGACACATTAATCTCTTGCTGCTTGCTGCCCTTCAGCTTCCCATGCAAGGGTGGAGATTGCTCGCTTCTAGTATGTCCTTGTGAGACTTCTGGGTAGTGGGGATATAGGCTTGGGACACCAGCACGAGAAAAATGCAAAGCTTCTGGAGCAGGTCCAGAGGAGGCCACAAGGATGATCACACAGCTGGATCATTTCTCCTATGAAGAAAGACTGAGAGACCTGACAAGAATTCATTGCAGCCTTCCAACACTTAAAAGAAGCTTGTAAACAGGAGGGAGACAACTTTTTACATTATCTGATAGTGATAGGACAAGAGGGAATGGTTTTAAATGAAAAGAGGGGAGATTTAGATTAGCTATTAGGAGGAAACATCTTACTCAGAGAATGGTGAGGTACTATAATATGCTGCCAAGAAAAGCTGTGGATGTTCCATTCCTGGAGGTTTTCCAGGAAAGGTTGGATGTTGCCCTGAGCAGCCTGATCTAGTGGTTGGCAACTTGACCAAGGCAGGCAGTCAGAAGCAGATGATCTTCAAGTTCTCTTCCAATTCTAGACATTCTATGGTTCTATGCTCTCTTCAGCCTATCACCAAGTCCCACTCAGTTTCCCTCCTTACCATTTCAGTCCCAGGTTCCTCTTTCTGCTACATCACCTGGATTTTAAACTTTCTACTTTTTCATAGTTCAGTCCTTCACACTTCTTAAATGGCAGCAGATCTCTGACAGCACATGATGCACCAGGTTCTCAGATGTCAATATAGTGTCTAGCTTCATCCACACCTTGCCAACTGTCACAACTAACTGCTGATTTCACTAAGCTAGTGGCACATTTAATTATTCACTCGGGAAGGAGTTTAAACAGTTCATCACACAGGAGCTTCAAGAGGTCTAGCTGGTGCAGAATAGGAAAAAGTCACTAGATTTTTATCTACTAAAAGAAAAAAATGCAGTATTTCAGAATGTTTTTTTTATGCTTTAGAGCAGCAGGGAGGTAGTTGTCCTCTTTCTTCCTAGTTGCCAAAAAACACATGCAGTAAATCAAAATGTCACTTTCTAATTTCATATTTTGATTGTAAAGCATGGGATGCTCAAAGTTTTCAAGAAAATTTGATGATTTTTTTTAATGAGGTGAATTATTTTTCTTTCAGCTCAGTCTTCAGCCATAGTGACTAATGACCTCTTCCGGATAAACCGAAAAAAATCTCAGATTAATTTGGAAAATAAATAAATAAATAAATGAAAGAAATAGGTGCTACTGTTTTTACTCAGTGAATTTTGACACTTTGAGCACTTGATTATAAGCACTTGGCAGTAGCATTTTATAAGGCAGAACAGCTTGACAACCTTAATAATGGGGAAGATCTACCAGCCTCCACAATAACATTTCAAATGGTATAAAGACTCCGTGGGAACTGCATTATGAGTGGTATAACAAAGCAGCTTCACACTGCCTTTATTCCACTCATTTCAGGTTTGTTTAGGCAGATTCAAATGATTTAAAAAAATAAAAATCCCCTTTTTCCCATTCTATAGCTACAAATTGGATGGAACTGTGCTCTCACACATAACGAAGTCCAGCTACTATGCTTCATACTTCTTGGAGAAAAAAATGAAATCATTTGGGCAAGCGGGGAGGAACCACACTTTGCTGTGTTAACTAGTCTTGCGCCAGTAAATGGTTCAGATATTTATTTGTGTAAGGGAGCTGTCCAAAATCTCTGATAATAAATAGAAGAACTTAAACTAAGAGCTGAAATAAACAATGTCACTATATATGAATGAGGAAGAAGCTCCTTTCCAACATGCAGGAACCTGTCAAGTTGTTCACAACAGATAACAGGTACCTGCTTTTTCTTTGGAGTAATTTGTTTCAATTCAGAAGATACTAATTTTGAATGGTTAGGATGACATTACTTAACCCAAGAAAGGTACCTGAGGAAAAGTCTTCACTTCAAAAGAAGTGATATAATAGTTTAAAATGACTACCAAAAAAAAAAAAACAAAAAAAAAACAGTGAAGTTAAAGAAAAATAAACATCAAGGCCTTTTCATACAATGCATGTTTGCATAGCATAGCATAGCTTCAGACCAACATTAGAGTCAGGACACCAGCTACATAGGAACATCGGAATTTTTGATTGCTACTGCAACCCCTATACTGTGAATTTAAATTTTAATTCTTTCCCCTGCTTTTATGACTTCTCAGTCTGCATATCACTGTACTCATTACTACTAATTTTCATTTTTACCTTCATTATGCATTTTGTATTTGGATTTCTTGTCTAAGGAACTTCTATGGAATGTTTAGAAGATTAGAACTACTGTTTTCCAGAGACTTCACAAATCTGACTGAAATTAAAATTAACAATTTCTAAACAATTCAGAATTAGCAATTTTGAAAGCTACTATGATGAGTAAATAACAATAGGCAAGGCAAAACTCAGTGCAGCATTACATGCTAATATGCCTAAGAAATCTGCTGGAACTATTACATTAGTTTCTGGCCCCGCACAACCTCAAGAAATGAAATAGAACAATTTTGGCTTAGGTGGTAGCTCTATTGATCACAAAACATCTCTTTGCTATATACTAATTGGGCTGATGTATTTCTCCTGCTCACTCTGTATGATTCAAATTACACTATATTCTGGATACGTTTTGAAAAAGGCAGATGAGACAGCCTGTGAATGACTCTACTCATCTGTTATTATGACATGCAAGTCTTTGTTCCAAGATTGTTTATTTGCTGATTTTAATTCAGAGGTAGAAAATTGCTTGGAAACAGCAAATAAAGCAAAACAATGATGTTACAACCGTATTTCTTGCAACACTATGACTTTGATATGACTTACCTTTTCCTGAACTTTTAAGTGTAAATACATAATGTATTTAAATTTAACCCCGAGAAACCTGCCAAACTTCACTCTTTATCAAGAGTTCTATCTGAGGAATTCCTCACCATCAGAAAAATAATTTCCTTAATTGGATCCAATCAAGACTACTTGGTCTCAAAGTCAAGTTGCATTTATAAAAACAGCTTCATTGGTCCTTAGCTATTATTAAAGATATTATGTTGCTACATTCGCTTAAGAAAGAGCTACTCAACTCAACCACACTTCAAATAAAATTACAGTGATTACTTTGTAAAAGACTATTTTTTGGATTCATGCATTATTATGATATTTCAATTTTACATTGTAGGAAATAAAAACTTGATGTATATTATTTAGTACCAGTTTGAGTCAGTCAGTTTCCCTTATAATTGGGGGAAACATTAAATGTGACTTTATTGGAAGGGGTTACATTTTTCTAAAGTATATACCCAAAATACTGTTATTCATTTTCACTCAATTCATCTCCAATTTCACAATTTCTAGACTTCAGATCTGTAGATCTGAAGCCCAATGGAATAAGCCTAATAGCTTAAGATAAAGAGACAGTTTTCATGAAAAGTATTCACCCCCTGGTAGCTGGGTGCTTCAGTCTTTATCATGTTTTATGAATTGTTTACTGCTAATAGAATTACTAAGTAGGTACTAAAAAAACAAATATTTTGATGCTTGTGAAGCTTTATAGTCCATCAACTCTTAGTTTAATCTGGAACTTCATGCGTTTATAAAATGTGGGAGTGAGTGTAAGAGCAAAATTAATTTTGCTAAGTCCCTCCTTCCTAAGATAAAATAAAAACTGAATAATTGAAATTGCTTTAATAATTATTCAAATTTAAAACAGATTTGTGTTTTTATTAATTATTTCTACATAGAGAAATGATCTTGAGCAAAACTCAAATCCAGAAAGTGAATTCAATAATTCAATATATTTCAAAGAAATTCAGTATCTTTAAATAAAACGTTTTCAGGAATAAATTTTCTCATTAATTTTGCCCAGAATAACTTGCTTTTCCAGTGAAGCTAATTGTGATTATTCCCAGAAAATAACAATAATAATAATTTTAAAATATAAAGATGAACAGAAAGTTGTCACAATTTCCACCTACAAAAATAACTCACTACATAAGTTACTATGCTTTTATTTAGGTGTTGAAATTATAATATATTTTATCCCCACTTTTCTATGTCTTCTCAAAAGAAGGAAGAACATGTTTAATTTAATGAAGAGAAAAATCATGTTATTTTATCTCATTAAATTCTTCACTTCTTTTTCTAAATAACCACAGAAGCTATTTATTAAATACTGTTTCATAACATAAAAAGTAAATAAAGGCTACAAAATAAAAATTAATGTCACAGGCAGAGTTGTAACAATGCTCTTGATAATGTTAAAAATAAGCACCCTTAGAAGTTCCTTTTTCCATTTGTATCTAGATTTAGGAAATCACTCGGACTGACTTTACAGAAACTTCCAGTAGACATTCTTTCTTTAGATCTTTTTTGTAGTTGCTGGGGTTGCTTTGCTTTTTTTTCTTGCTTTGTTTGCTTTTTGTTGTTGGGTTTTTTGTTTTGTTTTCAAGATAGAATAGCTCACAGGCTTACAACCCTAAGAATACCAAAAAAACCCATCATCTTAAACTGCCAAAGAGATATTTTAACAAGGAAGAAAGCTATGTAAAGCAATGATAAAAGGAAGCTAACTCTAAGTTTTAAAATAATTTCTTTATATTTAATTATTAATTCAAGTAACAATTTAAGTATTTTAATTATGGCATGTTAGTAGCATTCTGTGCTATACCATTCATTATTCTATGAACACAAGGACCTTTTAAAAACCATTCCAAACATTCCCAAAATTTAGTATAGTTTTAATTCATGACAGCGCTATGAAATTCAGAACTCAGTTATGTAATTGAAAAAGATTCCTCTATGTTTTCCTCTTTTCTTCATTT
Source organism: Callipepla californica brunnescens (assembly GCA_023055505.1). Classification (NCBI taxonomy): domain Eukaryota; kingdom Metazoa; phylum Chordata; class Aves; order Galliformes; family Odontophoridae; genus Callipepla; species Callipepla californica. The sequence continues at coordinate 32,847,691 of JALIRH010000003.1, read as the reverse complement.
AAGAATGTTTCAATTTTTATATATTATTTAAATCAACACAAATCAAATCATTTACATATCAATGTCTCTACAGGCGTTCAGTACATTTTTTGCAACGTGCTATAAAATACCATTTTAAAAACCTTAATCTGTACTTTTGGAGATTAAAATGTAAATCAAATTTTAGTGTAATACCTTTACTGACTTTTTTTTCTACAGAGAAGGCACCATTCAAATATTCTTACACTACTTACCAAGTATCTTTCAGAAGAGACGCTAACTAAAATAAGGTCATCTCCAACACGCACTTTTTCTCCTTCTGATCGTTGCTTAGAAGCAGGATGGATAGTCCACCAGCACGCCTCACCTGTATCATTGTTGAGTAACAAGACAGAAAGAAATTGAAAAGAATGTCCAATAGCAATTTCATTACATTTACAATTGCCTCAGTCCTCAAGTTTTGACCTAGTTTTCAGCAGGATAAAATAAGTGTCCATCTGTTTTCAATAACTAGCATCACTCCCTCCCCATCAATCTGCTAGAAATTCAAGCATAAAAAATTCAACCATGCAGACAGCAAGACCTCTGGAACAGAAGCTGAGGAGCTGGGCAACAAGGAGGCTCTCTGTTTTCTATGAAACACAGTGCAGATCACCCTTATTAAAGAACTTCCCTGTCACTTTCCTGCTAACGTTTTGGGAAAATTACTGAAAAATATTTCACTGAGAGTTACGACAAAGATGTGGAAAAAAACATCAGTAAGGACAACAACAACACCACAAACAAAAAAAGCATCTAAAACTATGATTAAAATAAAATCCAAGATCAATTATGCTTTTCCATTTCTACTGTCACTTCATGTTTGTAATTCCCTAAGATAAAAATAATTCGAGTTAAAAAAAAATCTCAGCAGAAGGCTCCTACTGTCACAGTACTTGAAAATGTTCCTTATATTCACTGTTATAAATTTATACTTAAATATCAAAAGATATACTTATGTTTCATAGAAAATAAATTACAAAATCTATTAGAATATATTTAACGTGCTAAAGACAAGAATATTAACTTCTGCTTCTTCAGTCCTTAAATAGTCTTAATTTTTATGTTGTTTATATGTTTTTATAGGTTTCCATTCTGATTTTTAGATTGAAAGTATTCCTCATTATTTAGTATACTAAATCAGTGCTTACCTGTGGTATCCTCTTGCAATCCTACATCAAATGCCAGCTTATCCATTGAAGATCGAGATGTTGAGAGGCAGCATAGATACTATAACAGAAAAAAAGCACACATCATTTGTTGTGCCTGTATTTGTCTGAACTGGAATATAAAAATCTGCTAATACAACAGCAATTCTTAAATTATCCTTACTAGTTACTGTCAAGAACATAAACACTTTCTAATCTGTATGGTTCTCGAGGAGACTTGATCAAAGTATATGTCCAAAAGTAAGTTCTCAGATTTTATCCACATTATATTTCTATTGAGATAGGAATAGCAAGAGTAGAAATAGGAGCTGATTACATCAAAGTTCAGCTCCACGAAGACTCACCCATCATTAAAGAGCTCTGAACCAGTATAATTCTTTGGGAAACTGAAAAGTAAGGCCAAATATGTCTACAAAGGAATATCCTTTCCCACTCTGTTTCCAACAGGTTACCAGCTAGCTGCTGATTCAGTCTTCAGTCGCAGTTTATGCAATACATAATAATCAAGGGAAAGGCAATGGGAAATTATCAATTCAGCATAAACAGCAGAGCAGAGAACTCTACAGTATGGATCTGGACTTCATTTCTTCACTTACAGAGAAACGACTTCAGCTCATATTTCTAGACATCTATCTTTTTACAAAAATTGCATGAACTAAGGGTAAAAAGCCTCTGATGTGAATATAATATCCCAATATCAATAAATGGCAACAGCCTAGGAACAGTCAAACATAGCTTTCATACGGTGAACAAATCATTGCTGCTATCAAATCCTGTTACATACCATGCCACTGTAGGAATGGCGCAGCAGGATTGCATGCCCATAGAGAAGAGTTCGATGACCACCACCTTGTGCAGACTGAAAAAGAAATAATATACTGGTACATTGGAAAAAAAAGTCAGGCCTTTTGTAAAATAAATTAAATCATTTATTTAAAAAAAAAAAAAAATCAATCAATCAATCTCTGGACAGTTTATATTTGCCCTGTCACAGAGAAGTATATTTCTCGAAAAAATCCTGCTCAGGGATTAGTTGAAGAATGGAGCTTTATGATCGTCTTCACCTTAGTTTTAATCACCTCTGAATATAATGAGTTTTAGCCAGAATATATAATGTCCTTGGGACAGATTGTAGGTAAAATCTGGAGAAGCATATTTAAAAACTCTCAACTTCTTCCATTTAGAGTTCCTCAACTCAGTAATTATGGAAAATGCTGTATTTTCTGAATTTTTCACAAGTCTAGTATAAAATATATTGAAAAAAGTTTGAATCCTTCTTCCTTGGGCTGAAACCAGAAGGTCCCCAGCGAAACAAAGCCCTGTTGCACTATGTACCTCTACACTGTTTCATAGTCCTAAATCCTTTACTATTTCCTCATTTTTATATATAAGAGATCTTCCAAGGGAGCTTCTTCTGTACTGTTCCTGATGTCACTAGAAAATACTAACTATTTATCAATCACATTTAAGAACAAGCATTTTCCAGACTGCTTGGTCTTCAGCATTCAAATGTTATTACTTTTAGCAATACTACTGTTATTAAACAGAATGTTTTATCTGTTAGGCCAGACAACTGCTCAAAGACATCCAAACAAATGCAAGAGAATTTGGAGAGTTCATAAAATTCAGAAATAATGTCCAAATAAATGTTCCTCTTGAGAAGTGCAATATTTTATGAAACACATTTTGGTAATAAGTTACCTCAAGAATCTGTTTTCTTTGGTTCTTTTCCCCACAATACATTAATCATAATGGTTTCTGTTTATCTACAATCAGTTTAAATGCTCAAAAGAATAACCTCAGTAAAGCACAGGCAACCTTCAAGCTTTTGCTGAAGATCAACAAATTCCTTAACATAAGATGCAGCTGACTGACGCCAATTAGGAGCAGAGACTGGCTGACAAAACACTGTTAAGAGCTTATCACCACACACAACATTATGTGCATCATGCTCTTCAACATCCATAGATAACTATTTCTAAATCTTCCTGCAAGGAAGATTTTTTCATATAAGACACCTAATTTAGCTTGCTTCATGAAGCATTCATACCATTTTTTTATTTTTTATTTTTTTTAATCACAGCAGGCTGACTTTGTGTTTGAATGGAGCAGCAGATTCATTACAGGACAAACTGGAAAGAGACATACCATGCAATCTCTACAGCATCTTCATTTCAGTGCTGAAGATCAATCTCACTGAATGGCTCTGCCGTTGACCCACAATTTCCTTTCCTCATGTATTGACCACCTTTCCTTAACTTTTATTTATAGATCTTTGAGTTATTTGCTTATAGATATATATATATATAGGTTGTAAAAAAGCAAGTAGTTTAAAAAAAAAACAAAACAAACACCCATAGAATTAAAGGGCAGCTGCCAATAATTTATGCTCTTTATCTTTAAAGAAAAGATAGTATCCTGATGGACACAAAGCATACTTTGAACAAACTGCAATGCCAGTTCAAATGCAGGGAGACACTTCCAGCAATCTCACTGGAAGAGTGACTGACATGATTTTTATTAAGAGGGATTAAATTTCAGAGTCTTTGTCATGGACACAGTCTTGACAGTAAGACATGAAGATTTAGCTTTGAACTACCATTACTACCACTGCTTTTTCTACGAGGAAGGACAGAGACATTTGATAATATCAGTACCATAGTGCCAAACAAGAAAGCTGAATGTATGCCTCATATCACATGGGGAAGAGGAGAAAAATCAGTCTTAACGTGTTATCTTACCAGAATTTCAGATTTACCCAGATGCTTTATCAACAGCAAACATAAGCCATCCAAACAATAAAATCACTAATATGGACAAAAAGCCTGAAATTTCAGTAACATTTCTGTCAAAATTATTCTTTGCTACTAGCCATAAATTTGACATAGTAAATACAGATTTTTGCTGCTTGTCATACAAAATCTTAGAGGAATGTAGAAAAATCACAGTTGTGTTAACTTGCTGTTATTTGGGGCATACTGATTTATTTGTTAATAACTATTTTGCTAAACACTCCCTTTCTACACAAACAAAAGAAAGATTGGCTCAAAAAATGCCAGTTAATGGGGGATTAGCTTTTTTAAAAAAAGAATATTATTCTAGTCCTCCTGTAAAATAATTAACTAAAAAAATTATCGTACCCATTAAAAAAAATACAAGGAGCTCACTGTCCCCATTTCTTAGTCAAAAGAAAAAGAAAAAAAGAGAGTTACAAAAAACTTTTCAAATATCTTCCACTTAAACATTTTTGAGTGGCAATTATAATCAAGCCAGATAGATGGAGGGAGAATTTAAAAATGAAACAGAAAAATACAGGACAGAAGACCAAGCTGGGACTATGAAAGTGTCTTCCATTTTGAAGACTACCATGTTACATATGTGCATGTAAGTCAACTTTCTATTTCAAAAGATCATTTTGTATCTATTTAATATTTAGCATTTATTTTTATGCAAGAAAGTATGTAGTAAGTAGTTACTGGGCCATAATTGTCTACTGAAAGTGCCTTTGATTTTCAAAACCTCCATTCCTACCTGGAATGGTACAGAGAACTGAATTTTCTATAACTCTGTAAACTGTAAACTTACAAAATAAAATAATATTTAATTAAACCAAAATGAAACTAAACTGAAAACCAAAATAATATGTAATGACTGGATTTCTGTGACCAAGTTGTAACATTTCAGAACAAAGAAAATGGTTTAATTTTTAGGTAGTCCTCTGTGAAGCCGAAAGTTGTAGTCAATTATCCTTTTCGGCACCTTTCAACTTGGGATATTTTAAGATCCTATGAAGCGCACAACCAAAGTTTTAGCAAATTTCTAGTAGAATTCAAAAATTGAAATTTCAGAATACACTGAATATAAGACTTGCTGGAAGCAAATAAATGATTTTTAAAACAATATTCTGTTTCACAAGTTTTGTTTGTAGACACTTTAAATAAAAAGCTTTCAAGTATTTCAGAAATTCATCAGAATAACTTTCACCTGCAACTATGGATGACTTTCTTTCATGTCTATTAAAGAACTCCTGAAATTATCCTGCACAGACTACTATAAGTAAATGCTCCACATTCTTTATCATCAGTTTGATTTGCTTTATGCTTTTAATTCGTAATATTCAGAGTCATTTCTAAGTTGAACAATGCATTCCCTCAATAAAAGCAGGATGTGGAAAAATACATTTGTGTTCAAAGATTGAGTCCGCTGAATAGTTATGCTACTCAAGAATACCAAATATATGAATGCTATTCTTGGGACTTTATCCTCCAATAATCTGAATATTAGAGATAACAATTTTGTACACAGCAGTCATATGCACAGAAATTATCACCCAACAAATTAAAACTGGTATATCAATGAAGTTAATTCTCACAGTTACAATTGCAACACTGAATCTATTGTTGAACTGCTGTGTGTAAGTTCATACATGAGACGCTGAGGGAAATTTTTCAGGGTATACAAAACAAGTGTTTGGAGACACTTGTGCTTCTGGCAATCTCACTTGTACTGAGAAATTTTTGTAATTAATGAATAACTTAGACATACATAGAGCCTTTTAGTTAAAAGGACATTATCTTTCTGTTCTTTTCAAGAGAACAGCTTAATTTCCATTAGAGAAAAGATTTATTCTATCAGTGAGTATACTACTGCAAATTAATGTTAACATTTCTTTCTTCACAGTTCCATACAATCCCCACAGGTTTTCAAAAAAGAAAAGAAAAAAAAAAAAAAGAAAAGATAAACAAAAAAAATTCATTTTGGGGATATACCAGCAAAAGACAAAAATGTGAAAGCATCCTCCTTCAAACAGGAAAGTAATTCCAGTGCTTTGTGCATGCACAAATTTGTAACACTTACACTGTTCAGAACTAGAATGCCTGAGAAATGTAATTGCATCGATATGTGGCGTTTCAGACAATTCTCGACAACCAGGAAAGCAAACCAGTAAACCAGTAGGACTGAACATGTCGTAACAAAATAAGAACTTAAGTACACTCTCTAGAAAATCAAACAAGGTAAAACAGTGAGCTTTTAGGAATAATATAACTGTTTTAACTGTCTGGAAGATCTCTTTTCATGATGAACCTGTAACAGCAAAATTAAATTAGCAGTATATGCTGTAGGAAAAATGACATTACAGAAACCAGATTGTAAGCAACTGCAGTTATGATGAGTAAAAAAAAAATGTTAGAAAGAATAAATTTTAATTGAACAGTAAATTACAAGACATCAGTAATAAATCTTTAAAAACATCCAATTCACAGAGTTGACAGCAGTGGTAAATATCAACCAGTATCTCCTCTGTGCCCTAGACCTAGTCATAGGAAACATTAGACCAAATGGTCCAGATGAATCTTAGGGCCATTCAGTATTGCTCTGACTGAGTTTCTAAAAATACTATGTTAACATTTTCATGGCCCTGAAGTTTTATTACAGCTGAGAGTAGCTGTACGGTAAAGGAAGTAATATGCTTACCATTTTTCATCATAAATATCTTCCAAAGGAAATACAGCAAGATAAAGTTAAAAAGATAAAAGGCTCAAATATTATGTAAGTGCACAGTAGTAAAACAATGCCCTTTAAGCATCATGTATTTACATTTCATTAAAATAGAACAAGGATCTGAAGGAAAGCTTATATTAATATATTTCCGAAGATAATTTGGGGAAAAAATTCTGCACTAAATTTATTCTTGTGTTAGACCTAAAATGCCACAGCAGCTCAAAATTGTAACACGTAGTAGTGGTACAATGACTTAAAACATATCAACTTGAAATTTTAAATAAAGATACTGCAAACTTATTTTAAAGCATCAGTCTGGCAAGATTGAATGAGGGGAAAAGTTAATTGTTTCTAACAATTATGTTCATTCAACACTAAAAGCAGATGCTGGAGACATTAAAACGTCAAACAGAGGACACGCTACAACTCCATAAAAACTCTTAAAAAAAATAAATGTGAAAATGTTATCTTCACCAAGACAGTATCCTATTTCAAGACGCAGTATACATCTAGCAAATATGTTTTCTGCTATAAAAACTGCAGAATGAGGAAAAAAAAATCCCTCTAAATCTAGGTATTGGATTTAATTGCATAAGTAGAAGCATTTAAACTTAGAATATCTCACAATTTCCTGCTTTCAACTCTGAGAGGAGTTGGTTGAAAACCAGACCAAGAAGAAAACTGCAATCACCACTGATGAAAATTTCTCAAATTTCACTCTTTGAGTCTTGTGCGGGAGCTGTCACGTTCTCCACACAATACCAATCAATAGAGTCTGAAATTACGTTTAGAACCATTAGCAAGAGAAATCAAACAGGAAATGAGGTTCTCGTTACAAGTACTGACTAGGTAAAATCATCAACCATGCATTTGGAGTGAAAGTATGCTAGGCCTTAGTGTACACTCTTCTTAACCAGAATCTTCCTTTTCCCAGAGATGTAAGACTGTTGACATCAATGCCTTTTACCAAGCTGAAGGAACTGGGATTGTTTAGTCTGGAGAAGAAGAAACCCAAAGGAAACCTTACTGGACTCTAAAACTCCCTGAAAGGAGATTTTGGCAAAGCTGGGGTTGGCCTCTTCTTCTAGGAGTGACAGGACTAGAGGGAATGGCCTCAAGTTACAGCAGAGGAAATTCAGGTTGTATGTTAGGAACAACTTCTCCAAAAGAGCGGTCAGGCACTAGAACAGGCTGTCCAAGCAGGTGGTTGAATCCCCACTGCTGGAGGTGTTAAGAAACGTGGAGAGGTAGTACTCAGGGACATGGTTTAGTTGGGAAATACTGGTGGCAGATAGATGGTTGGACTACATGATCTTCAAAGATCTTTTCCAGTGTTAATGATTCTATGATTCTCTTAATACCAACATGATCAATAACAGTTTATGGATAGCTAAATGAATTTAGCGATGAAAAAGTACAAATACTCAAGTTAATTTTGCCCAAGGAAACTAATTATCAGTGGAAAAAAAATGTTTTGGACAGTAATTCAATTCATCCAAACTCTAAGTCACACATTGACAACACCTATGCTTTTGCTTATGCTTACATTGGAAGCTTGGGGTAACCGTGGCTCTAGATCAGGCATTTCAGTTTTGTAGGATGCATGCTCACCAAAGAGTCTAGAAAATCCCAACTGGCAGTGAAATCAGAATGTATAGGAACAGTCTGAATCACTGTAGATTAGTCAGGATAAACTAAACAATTCACACTTGGAACAGCAATGCTAGAAAATTACATCCCCAGCAGCATTGGAGAACTTGAAAATGGTGCAAGTAGGAAAGATTGCAAACAAAGCTATGGTGTGTGAGCCAAGGAGTTTTCCACATTCTTCTCACTTATAGAAATATCTGTTTTCTTTAAAAATATTTGGAGAAGAGAAGGTGACAGAATTTCCTTTCCAAAGTAACAACATCCAGGCACAGACGCCGGGAATTCTTCTACCATAAAAACATAAATGCTAACGAGACCCTTCTGTAATTACTGTGTTCCTTGGACTGCCATTTCCAGAGGCTGGCACCAAACGCATAGCATACAGCTACTTAGAATTTAAAGATGCCAAGTGAATCAATTCACTGACATACAGCACTGTGCTAATGTATTCCCCTCACCTCTCTCAAGTAACACCAGTGCTGAGGGCATATTCAGCAATATTTAAAACCTCTTTCCTTGTCTCACTGTAGCCTACATACCGTGTTGTAATAGAATAACGGCAAGTTTAATAAGGCATATTATAGCATAATATATGTATATTTGTTGCAGTCTTCACACCTTTCCTCTAAATCACAATTTCATTATGCTACATTTATTCAAGGAATTCACTACAAAAAAGTAAGTGTTGCAAAAACTTAGGTATAGAGATAAGTATGGCTGATGGCTCTGCTAGTATCTGCTCTTCAATAGAAGTCTCAATGACTCACAATATCAAAATACACTCCACACTTCTTTTAGAGTACAACTGGCACTTTCCTCTTATTTTATAACATTCCAAGTCAAAGAACAGAAAAAGGAGCTATGTTAAACTATAGGTTTTCAAAGTTTAACTTGATTTAAAAGTACAGTGTGTAATTATAATTTATTCAAGTGATATTTATATGAATTAACAGGACAATAAAAAATCATGAATATGTCTTACTCAGGTAAGTACACATTTAACTACTTGCACCACAAAGATTGGAACAATTGGTAATGATGACAAATATTTCTGCCAGCAACACGCTAAATGGTCTCACTTTCAATAATATTGACTTGTTGGAAGGCAGATCAATCAGTCACATAATTAGAAGCAATTCAGATGCACCTTAGTATTTTCAGCATTACACTTATGTTTCCCTTATCCAACACCAGTGAACTTCACATCAACGAAGAGTCAAAACAGCAGCAAAAATAAATAAAAAATAAATAATATTGAACATTTGTTTCAAGCCCTCTATGTAAAACAAGCATTTATATTTCTGGCTGAGGTAATGTTTCCATTATAAACTCCTATTTTCAAGCACTTACAGAATTTAAATGAAAATTGCCAAAGAGGAAATGTATTGATTTCTCTCTTAGTCTAGTGAAGATTTCTCTTCCCACCTCCTCCTCCTCCATTTTCTCTGCAGAGATGGAAGAAATTATTAAAAAATTCCCTGGTTATTTTAGAGCTAAATAAGTGGAGGAGAAAGGCATTTTTCACAGGCTAAGGACAGTGGAAAAGCTTTTTCTGTTACTGTATGATACAAGGAATATGATTCATTCTTGTCACTTGAGAAAGAAGCACACAAATAAAGACAGACAACCAAGTGGGAAGGAAAGATGGATCAGCAGAGGAGTCATATTAAGAAAACTCCTCTGACGTCATTAAATTCAGTGCCTGAAATAGCACTGCTTATCCAGACCCAAATTCCGCCCCAGCTCAGGGTGACAATAAAGCAAGCAAGACCGTATCACAGAAGTGTGGGCTTCTAGGGGATGAAAATCGTGAGCAGATCATTTTAGAAGGCAAAAAGTTAGAAGTATATAACCAGCGCATCTTGGATAAATCACAGTCAACTACTCCAAATGTCAGTTATTTAGAATGCCTGGAATTTCTCCAAGCTCCTTGTCTTAGTTAAAAAAGAGGAGAAAAAAACAAAGGAAAGAAAAAAGAAAAAGGAAAAAGGAAAAAGAGAGAAGAAGCAGAACTGCCGCTCACTGACCTGAGCCCTGGTGGGCTGCCCTCTCACAACAGTAGTCCTGTCACAGAAGAAAGAGCATGCTGCCCCTGATCTACCAAATGCCTAAGTGATTTACAGGGAATTCTGCTGTTTTACTAATTGTCTCAGAATTCCTTGTTTAGCAGACAGTGTTTCATTCTCACAGAAAGGGTAAGGATGAACTGAGAATTACAGGTGCTAGCCCAATGGTCTTTCTCCACAGTTGCCTCTCTTTGGGCCTTCGTAATCTCAAGTCATAACCTCAATTCCAGATAGAATCAATGTGGTTTCTAAATCTGCAGTTTTACAAAATTCAACGTGTTCTTTTTCAGTGAAGGCAAGTTAGATGATGATGTGAAAAAGAAAAATAATGAATTAAACAAAACTGGGAATTTACAGAAAATACAGTACTGAACGTTTAACTTGCTTACCTTCATCATAAATTTCTGTAGAGCCATGAGAGGAGGAAAAAAAGAGAAAATGTGAAATGAATATTTGCTTTTCAGGTGCTTAAAAATGGGATTTGTTTTCTCTAAAGTAGTGAGTGGGATACACAGAACTACAAATCACATTTAAAAGGAACACTTATCATTGTAATTAGCATAATTATAGCTTGTGCTAGAAAGCAAAACAGCTGCTCAGAACAAGGCTTCATCATTTTTTTTTTACTGCAAGAATAGTTTTTTTCCCATTAAATAATGTACTAATAGCTTAAAGATAAAACATGGTACCGGCAAAATAGATGCCATACTTGATCATCTTTAAATACTTGGTCTTCAGAATAGTTCAGTGCAAGTTATAAAGTCTTGCATTCAAAGAGCAGTGCTGGGATGCAACAACACAAATGTAGAGAAAGTCAGGAAAAATGAAAATATTATTAATAATTCATGCATTTAATTATTTAAATGCCACATGACTGATGTCAGAAAATTATGGAAATGTTGGGGTTGATTTTCTTGAGACAGATTCTTGAGTAAAAGGAGAGGTTACTTGCAGTGATCCCACTTTCTCTGCAAAAGATCTATGGTCACCCTTTCCCCTGTTGCTCTAATTAGTTCAAGTTTTGATATCTGCAGTCTTGAAGCTAGGGACTGAAGTCCAGCAGTAAATCTCTACCTCACGTGAAAAGAGTCTAAGTTGGCAGCCTCCAGGAAACACTGTCCTTTCACTTCATACAGGCTTTTAAATCAGCAAAGTCTGTTCTCAGAGATGCAAAACATGTTCTAGATAAAAATTAAATAAATGGGAAAAAGAGAACAGTATACCATAATGCTGCCAAAGTGTTCTTTTCTTTTAGAAAATCTTATTCTGCAAATATGGAATTTAAAGTTGAGGTATTCAGAAAAAATTGAGCAAAACTACTAAAGACTTGGCACCTTGTTCACCATCCTCATAAAGTGTTTACTTACAATATATGCATAGATCAGCAATGTAATCATTCTGGGATTATTTGCCATTTCATTTCTTGTCTCAATACTTTGTTTGCTTTTAATGAGTGGCTCCAGAAGCTAGCCAGAATTCTTTGCTCAGCTGCGTACAGCACTCTAAGTGTACAAATTCATTACAAGAAAAATCAGTTAATTACATAATTAATTCTAATATAACCTTTTCTGTATTTGTCAATATTGAATTTCACTTACTGAATATAATCTTCTCAAAAAGCAGATAACAGAGCGCTCAAGTTTTTCTATCTGCTATTCAGCTACAAAAATTTGTCCTGACCGCTGTGCAATCACATTACTTTTCCATTTGACAAGTAGATTAAGCAAAAGTCCTGTGGAACACTGATAATATAACTGCTTGATTGTAATCTCTTAACTAGCTTCAGATTAATATGAATAGTTTGCCTCTTCTCCTGATTACTAAAATGACATAGGAGGGTTTTACACGGGATTTTTTGGAAATCCAGAATTAATTCTCTTCTGTTAACATACTAACTGAACTGTAGCAAGTGAAAGAGAAACAATATTCATCTCTCAGTTGTTGCCATGCTGTGTTCTTCCAGATCCTTAATTCTGAATATAATTTATATGCCATTCTTTAAGACAGAATGTGCCACGCTCTCAAGCTAAAAACCATGAGAGGATGACAGTGGGTGAGGGAACTGTAAATATTTACTTATTTACCTAATGTCAAAACCATCAGGGCAAACATACTCTCAGCCTGCCAGTATAAGAATGCTTTCTTTTCACAACAAACTCTTAAATGCAATTTATCATGACAGAAATGAAGCAAATAACAGATGATGCAGAGAAGACAGAGATACTGAACACCTTCTTTGCTTCTACCTTCCTTGCAGGAACTCCCCTTCAGGACTCCTGGGCTGTGGGGGTAAGCAAGAGGGTCTGGGAAATGGAAGGCTACCCTTCAGTGAGGGAGGAGATGGTCTAAGAGCAGCTAGACAAATCGGTGTATGGAAATGTACAGGCCCTGATGGGATGCATCCACGAGTGCTGAAGGGGTAGGCAGGGATGATTGCTGAACCGCTCTCTATCATCTTTAAGAGGTCTTGGAGAATGGGAGAGGTGTCTGAAGGCTGGAGGATAGCCGATGTAACTCCAGTCTTCAAAAAGGGCAAGGAGGATCTGGGTAACTACAGGCCAGTCAGACTCACCTCCGTCCTTGGAAAGGTGTTGGAACAGTACAGAACAGGTCTGGATGCCATCTCCAGGCAGTTGGAAGAGAAGAAAGTTATCAGGAGAGGTCAGCATGGGCTCACCAGGAGGAGGTCTTACTTGATCAACCTGGTGGCCTTTTATGATATCATTACTGGCAGTGTACCCTGGTGGCCAAAAAGGCCAAAGGGATCCTGGGGTGCATTAAAAAGAGTGTGGCCAGCAGGTCAAGGGAGATGGTCCTCCCCCTCTATCCTGCCCTATTGAGGCCTCATGTGGAGTACTGTGTACAGTTCTGGGCTCCCCAGTACAAAAAAGACAGGGATCTCCTTTAAAAAGTACAGCAGAGGGACACAAAGATGATAAAGGGCATCGAACACCTCCCTTACGAGGAAAGGCTAAGAGACTTGGGTCTGTTCAGCCTTTAGAAAAGAAGACTCAGAGGGGATCTGATCCACATCTATAAATATCTAAGGAGCAAGAGGCAAAGAGAAGAGGCTGAGAGACTCTTCAGAGACTCTTCTCTGTAGTGTGTGGTGACAGGATGAGAGGAAATGGCCAGAAACTGAAGCATAGGAAGTTCTGCACAAATGTGCATGGGAACTTCTTCACAGTGAGGGTGACAGAGCACTGGAAGAGATGTTGTGCAGTCTCCTTCTCTAGAGACATTCAAGACCCATCTGCTTGCCTACCTGTGCAACCTGGTCTAGGGAGCTGCTCTGGCAGGGGGTGTAGACTAGATAATCTCTAGAGGTCCATTCCAACCCCTACAATTCTGTGATTCTGTGAAATGCCTCTGTGAAGCTTCACCATAAAACAGAAATTACCTGTCATGAACTGGACAGTAGCTGCCCAACTATTGTCAAATGTATAATACAGAGGGTTCCAGGTAATCCTGTCACATCCTTCTACAAGACAGCTCTCTCATGCTTTTATATTGAATCCATTCCAGGGTAAAGTGTAACACTTACTTTTAAAAACATTAACTTTCAGTTTGTGGGAATTTGTAAATTATCTTCAGTTTATGGGGAAGTAAAAAAAAAAAAAAAAAAAAAGGAAAAAGAAATCCTAAATCAAATTGTGAAGAGCTATTTCAGTTATACATAAATCACAAACCTCTTATTCAATTCATGGAGCTGAACTACTGACCACAGACCTTGATCACATTTATGTTTGAAATTCCACAATACAAACACCCTTAAAAACCGTGCAGATGTATGCAACATCCAGCATGACATGCAATAAAAGAAACTTCTGTCTTAAGAATTGTTAAGGATGTGATTTATCAGCACTACATAGTTTCCAGATAGTCAAGGAAAAGGCATTTCGAAGATTAATCTGATTTATTAAGTTGACATTCTACTTCAGTGAGAATAAATACACGGTAGAAGCTTCCTATTCTCTGTCTTGACTACAATTATCAGTTTAAATAACTTGCTGATTCTACACGGTCTACAGTGAATTCAAGAATCATAAGGAGGAAGTTCTCAGCTGAACGCCTAGAAGCCAAGGAGCAAGGTAATAACTGGACTTCTGATGTCTCCTTGGACTACAGATAAAAGTCTCTGTGCTGAACTCCATCACACTGAAATCAATGAGAGTTTGATGGCTGAAGTCATTAAAGATAGCACTATACCTCTATAATGACTTGTTCAATAAATCAGGACATGCCGTGAGTTTTATATGAACATGTTTCTCTAACATTAAAATCTTCTCAGAAGTTAAACTGAGAGTTAGAACTGATAACTGAATCCAACTGACAACTGTATAATCACATTCCAATAACTTTCCAGCTGCCTATGCTATTTAATATTTAGGCACAAAAGACCATGTAAGTGCTTAGCCATACTTGTGGAGGAATTAAACAATCAGCACTCAGCAGGAGGATTACCTCCATAGCTTGTACAATGACTTAAACAAATAAATAATGAACAAAGCTTCATAGGAGAAAAATAGTTGCATAAACATGTCTTCAGTACCACTTAAAGTAATTCATTGCACATCTGTGATTATTAATCAGTGTGATCTTCAATAATTAATTTAATTATCTAAGAAATTGAATATATTTTTTGAGATTTTTTTTATCACACTTAGTTCTTTTACCTAAATAGAGATCTATCATTCTTTTGAAGATGGAAAACACGCCACTTTTTCTGAAATATTTTATCTTCCTTAAAGAAATTGTGTCCAAACTTTAAATATGACACAGAGTGTAGAGCAAAGCCAATGTAGTAAATTATTTAACTATTGTCATACAGATTTGGGGGGAAAAATGACAATGGGAGAAGGTAGACCTGCATGACGTTAAAATGAGCAATCATAGCAAATGTAGTGACTAAGGAAACACTGTTCAAGAAACTACATCTACTGCTATATTTTCAATTACACATTCGTTTCCAAACTCACTATACTCTGCAGCTTAGTAGATGCGAATTGCTGGCCAGGTCTAATTCATAACTTCTAGAGGTGGTGATATAAACATTTTTTTAAAACTTTCCTCTTTCCACAGCCAAACTGTGTGAAAATCTGACCAAAGTTTCTTGTAATAGAACGGTAGGGTTTCTAACTGCACATTAGGACTCCTGTGGCTCTTCTCCTGCAGTTCATTTTGCAGATCTGTGAATTTCAAGCTGCATTCCAGGTATCAAGAATACAGCGACAGAAGTTAAATGTCTACACTTTCAGTTCACATGATTTCCATATTTTTGAACAGGTTTGTGTAAAAGTTTAACATCTATATGTAAGCAAATTTCTACAACAATAGAACAAAAGAGAGAATCTTTAGACTAAAAGGCATTGAATACTAATCTCAGCAGGTTATATTAAACATTAGATTGCCATTATGCTCTTTGCATAAAGCCAGAAAGACCAAGAATGGAGGTGAAATTTATAAGTGCAAATCAAAAGTTATCTAAGGATACAAATTGTATAAAACCCTCAAAATCTGTAAATATTTCTATTAACAACACATCCCTAGCGTCCTCAAATAAATAGGCTATTTAAGTGTTTGGGTTTTTTTATTTGTGAATGAGTCAGGATGATGGAAAGAATGATGGATGCCATAAGCCTAAAATCTAGATCTAAAATAGTGAAACCTACAGTACTGTAAGTATCAGAAGCCAATGGCTCAACATCCAGGTGGAGTTCAATTACAAGTGTTGCTCCTCAGGGGCCTGTCTTGGGGCTGGTATTCTTCAGCATCTTTATCAATATACTTTATGAAGACATGGGATTGAGTTTACCCCTCTGCAGATTTGAAGATGACACTAAGCTGAATGGTGCAGTTGACACAATAGAAGGAAGGGATGCCATCCAAAGGGACCTGGACAGGCTTTAGGAGTGGGCCCACAAGAACCTAATGAGATTCAACATTGCCAAGTGCAGGATGTTGCACATGGATCTAGGCAATCCCAAATACATGTGCAGGCTGGGAGAATAATTAAGAACAGCCCTACAGATAAGGACTTGGAGGTGTGGATGAAGGGCTTGACATGAGCCAGAAGCATGCACTTGCATGAGGTATTTAAGCTGAGTAACCAGAAAATCAGCTGTTAAATCATCTCTGCAACAGACAGCATTTTCTGCTGCTGTTTAATAACTTATTTTAAAATGCATATTTCAGTTTGGTATGTCCCTTTAATGCTTTCTGGATTAATTCAGTAGGTACACCTGTAATCTACCAGGGAATCTTCTGGAATTACAGGGAGTGCTAAAAGCTGCCTTATAGAGCAAACCTGAAATAATTTCATATTTGAAGTAAACCCAGAACTCACTTCAGCAACATCATATAGGAGGCTGTGTGGATTACTAAACTGACTAAACTGGTCAACTAAGAAAAGTCTTCAGTTCTGCAAGTTGCAAAGAAACATATAGCTCTGCTGTCATGGGAAGTATTTCGTTTTAGCACAGTTTAAGAACACACTTCTGCAAAGCAGCCTTTCTTAAGGATAAGAATCTGATGTTACAAAATTCTGAAATTAAAAAAAAAAAAAAAGGCAGATCTCATTTGTATTTATTCCAAGAATACACTCTTCAAAAAACAAGCTATGTCAGAGTATGAGGTCTGTATATAAAGGTACTTGTACACTATTTAATTTTCCCTATAATGCTGTTTCTTCTCTTTACTGTAAAATTGTTCATAAGAATAAACCTTCAGAACCCAAAGGTATAGAATCTCTCAGACCTCTCAGTTGTAATTAAAATATTGGACAAAATGGAAAGGTAATCTAACCACCGTTACAGCTTAAAAAATATTCCAAGTAACTCCATACTGGTTTTGAAAAATATCTGATCCATAAAACATGAATAATGCCAGCATACTGATACTACAAACTGAAATTAACTTAACTGCATTTACTGATTAACACTACAAGCATGTATATATTTAGTGACACAGATAACTGGAGGTACATGAGTAGAAAGCGAGGTGAAAGTCTTAAGACACCATTTAAAATGTATACTTACCTACAGGCATGTCAAGCAAGCTTTTACTTAATTCGCTATTTGCTATAAACATGTAATTGCTGCAGATTAAAATTCCATGAAGACTAGCTGAAATAAGTAAGACCAGAGCACTAGAAATGCAATTGGCCATAATCCAAAGGATGTCTGAGTGATTTCTGATCACATGCAGTGCAAATCAAATACAAAGAAATTACAGAGGCCTTTTGTGGTCCAAGCTTTCAGAGAGGCTTCCACCTTTTTTTCCTTAATGTGAACAAACAATTTTATGCACACCTTTATGACTACTAACTCATACATATATACACTACAATTACACTTGAAAGAAACATGTGCAAACATGTCCCATATTGGGGATTTATATCAGATGTCCACACAAATGTGCATGGCACACACAGACACATTAGGAAATTGAGAGAACTGAGAGCTGAGACAGCTCAGCTCTCTGACAGCTGAGAACTGTGCTTTGACCTCCTTTGTCGTGGTCTATGAACAATTTTTTATTCTGTAGCAGCTGTTCTCTGTCTAAAATACTTAGTACGTATAATAGATGCAATTAGAGTATCGCCCGCTATTTATTAGTATTAATTATTGTCATGCATTTTAGGATTATGATGTCTGTACAGGAAAAGACAAGGTGGGTAACAGAATGGAGTAATAACACTACACAGCAAGGCTCAAAACTGAGAGACAAGGATCACAAGAGTGCATTGCACAAATCTAAGATCTAATTTAAAGGGAGAGGTTATTAAGTCAGCGTGAAATTTGGTATGAAAATTCAGGAATGATCAGATCTTATATGGCCTTGAATTTGACTCTCTTTTTGAGCCAAGCAAGTTGAAGGGTCATGAATACACAGTATAAAAACAGACAGCTTAGACTCAGTGACAACATGAAACATTTGGGATCAAGTGAATAAAAGACAGAATCACATACCCATTTTTCCACATCAACTAGCTGTAGGAAGAAAAAGCAAGAAATGAGTAAATCTATTTCTTTACATATACCATACCAAAGTCTATTTTGAACTTAATGTTTCACTTCCACAGAAATGTATCTAACATTAAAGAAAATGTATGAGTAAAAGCTACTCTTCCAGCATCTAGGCTTTCAAAAGTCAGCACCTCAATTTTTTTCCTCTTTGTTTTATGGGAAACACTTAAAATTCTGGTTTTCATTTTTCATTTCAGATCATGGTAGTAATGAAGACTGATGGTGAATTAGCTCCATGTTGTATTCTCTAGCAACTAGTCAAAATTACAAAATAGTTTCACAAAAAGCACTTTTCCATCTTCTCTTGAGAAAAGCTCTGTCCTAATCAAATTTTTTTACTCAAAAAGATTTACTGGTGGCTATTAAAGGTTTGTGATTTTAACAAACATTACAAGTATGAAACCTACAATTAGGGAACAAAAGTCATGCTTGGACCCAACAGACTACAACAGCATGAGAAAATAGAAGAACAGAAAACTGAAACAAAAACGTCATTCATTTTATTGCAGAGAATAACAGAACCATTCTGAAAGCTTAAGATTTTGTAACAAAAAAAAGTCTGTTTTCATGCTAATTAAATAAACTGATTTTAAATACTCTAAAAAGTATTCAGACCACCAGGAAAGCTAAACAGAACTAGAACAAATTTCAGCTAATAAAAATGTTTGTATGGCACTGAATACTAAAAATTTAGATCTGAAGTAGGTTTCTCTCTAGATTTCATACAGAAAACACTGCAGCATATCAAGACTTCAGTGGTTTTACAGAAGGTACATATTGACTTTTTTTGTGAGCGTACATTACATACAACTTTAAGAATGATTTAAGATAACATAGTACAAATTTTGAGTAATTTTCAACACCAGTAACAAATTATTTGGATCCCAGATGCTTCTGAAATTACTGTAATAGAAAGCAATAACACACAGAATAAAATAATAAAAGTTCTCAATGAATAAAATTATTTTAATAGAAGTATACTTCCTAATTAAAATATTTAATTTTAAAATAGCTTTACATTTTATATTTTAAAGCATTTATACATTGATAGGTTCTGCACATATACAAAAATTTGAAAACTCCATGTGACCTGTCAGCTAATTAACAAAAACTTGTAAACATTTTTAATTTGACCATCCCTATCTCTCTCGTGAGACGTAGACTACATTCAGATTTATGATAAAAAAAACTCATGGAACAATTATTAACTTCAGCTGCAGAAATCAATTCTAAAAAATACCTGGTGTTTTAAAACATTTACAGTGAAATAAGGAAAAAAAAAATCAAAGATCTTGATTAGAAAAGCAGACAACAGCCTAAAGCCTAATACATTCAATGTAGTTACTGTAGCTTAAAAAGTAAGAAATAGCCAATTTATTTTACATTATTCATTTATTAGTTTGCTTGTCATGCATTTGATCAAATCACATATGCATTATGAACACAGCATCACAAGCAATTTGACTGTGTAACAATGCCTACTATTCCAATATTTAAATGAACAGTTTAGCCACAATTAGTTTCAGAAATAATCCTCTCAAAGCAAAATGAGCATTATTAGTTGTACGACTAATTTCCGTATAATAGCTGGATTAACTTATAACAGACACTAGTTAGGTTCAAAAGTCAAGTGCAGCATTTCTCAAGTATTTATAGACTGTGCATGCTGTATTTATATTTGTATATCCATCTTCAAAGGGAAGCACCAACAGGCTTAAACATATGCCCAAAGGTATTTTCATTCAGTAGTTCTTGAGAACAATCACATGAACCAATTTTGTTTGTCAAATCTTACAGTAATTATGACAATACAGGTAATATGAGTGAATCCAAAGGAATCTGCTTCTGAAAGTATGGTCTTTCACTTAATAGAATGCACACCACAATGAAATCTTGCATTTTCAGTTCCCACCACATTCCATTCTTCTGCTGTGTACCCCTGCAGAGCCCTCCCAAACCAAGTGTGGTTGCTTTTCACTACCCAAAGTACAAGAGTGCTTTTCCATCTGCTGAAAAGTCACAAGAAGACATTTATTCCCTACAGGTCACTCTGTCTAAAGTTCAAATCTTTCCTGTGTGATATATGGAATTAAAATTTATTAGCTTTTGCTCTGCATAACTCATACTGGAAGACATGCCAACATCAAGGTATTTGGAATTGTCATTTAACAGGAAAAAGTCATAAACATCACCTAGTAATATATTTACTTGCCCTGAAATTCCTGCTGAAGTATATTAAACAAAAGGTAACAAGTGCTCATACCCAAGATCTAACCCAAATAAAATAGGTGTAAAGCTTACACGAACAGAAACAAAAAGGTACAATAAGCATGTCATCCTAGTACATGTGTTAGACTTAACCTATAATTCAGTTAGCAAGCAAATAGATGTCTCACAGCACCCCTAAATACAGATTCAGCTTCACACTGATAACACCATCATTTGACTGCTTTCAGTTGAGAGAGCGGGGGCTGTTCAGCCTGGAGGAGAGAATGCTCCAGTGAGATATGACAGCAGCCTTTCAGTATCTAAAGTGAGGTGATAAGAAAGAAAGGAACAGACTCTTTAGCATGGTCTGTTGTGACAGGACAAGGGGAAAAGGTTTCAAACCAGAATATGGGAAATATAGATTGGATATACAGAAAACACTGTATACAGCAAGGGTAGTGAGTTACTTGCCCAAAAAGGTTGTGGATGTCCCATTCTTGGACTCACTCAAGGACAGTGCTCTGGGCAACCTGTGCTAGCTGCAGGCATCCCTGTTCATTGCAGGGCAGTGGAACTATAATGGGTGTCACCCAACTCAAATTATTCTATTCTATTCACAGACTAGAATCCACGTGTTTCCTTTTCCCAGTATACATACAAATTCAGGAAAAACAAAAGTTCAAAGTTCAGAATTCTTTTATTCTGAAATTTAATATTTTTATTTTATTTTTATTTTTATTAATTTTTTTAATAATATACTTATGAGTGTATGTAACTCATAAGTACTTCAATGATCTGCATTTATTGACTTCTCTTCAGAGGCACGGAACAATTCCAGTCTTCCAGCCAAGAGTTCAGCTTAAATTCATTTAATTCAATCTGGAAGACTAGTTTTCCAACAGTTTATATTGTGAGATGCAAATCTCCAGTGTTACATTAACCACACATAAAAGCCAGTTAAAACAGCAGGAATATAGTTCTTTTACCTCTCTTTTCTACTACCTGAGAAGCTATGAACAAAACAAAAAGAAATAGAGGTACGATTCCACCACTATGAGGGAACATTCAAAGACTCATTTTTTACATTTTGACATGAAGCAAGCTTACACAGAACTGTGCTGAATATGGACTAATACAGCACCCTTCGCTGGCAGTGCAAAGACAGAAAGTGAGCTACATTAAACTTCACACAATAGCCTACAATTCAGTTCTGACTTGCACATTGTCTTCTTTCATCTGGCTGAGCAGCATGCAAAAACAATAAGGAACTTTGTTCCACAATGCATAGGACAATCTCAGCTGAACAGGGCTAATAACATTGCCAACTATTTATAGAAACCATAATACGTACATTATCATGACCCAAAAATGTGATTGCAACCTGAAATTATCTCAGAAAACCAATGCATTCCAGCTACTGCACGTTGTATCTTCTATGCTTATATTCTTTTTTTTTTTTTTTTAAACAGAAATAGGAAAATTTTATAGGAAAAGTAATGTATTTCGGGGCTTTGTTGATTTCGCTGTTGGTTGGGGATTTCTTTTTTTTGTTTAATTTTTGTTTCTTTTGGGTTGTTTTTTTTTGCATTTCTCATCTGAGAAAACTTAGCAAAACCTCTGCCTAAAATTCTCCAATCAGAATAAGCAAGATGAAATAAGCAGAATTCAATGAGATAGATTACAAATAGAAATGATCTTCATTTTTGCTACAGTACTTGACTATCTTCACTACTCAACTTGAATTCCTGCAATTAATATTCAACAAGGTAACTGATGATGTGCATACCAGGGCTGTCTTCCATTGCAGGCTTTGGTATACAAAATACTTCTAAAGTAATGTGCTTTTGTATCTGCTACGTTTAGATCCACTTCCATAGGCAACTCTTCTCAGAAAAGTTTACTGAGAAGAATTGAATTGAATTTCTCACAGCATCAGTTTCTATTGACTTGGAAAGAAAAACTTGAGCACAGTAGAGATCCAATGATTATGTTAGGACTGAGAAAAGGCCTTCCATCTATCTCCAAAACAGTAAAGTTGTCTGGGATAATGTAAGTTTGTGTCTTTCTGGCATTCTCATTCTAAATACATTCTCATTCCAAATGCAGCCTACTCAAAAGGGGAGCATACATATCAGGCTAGAAACATTTGCTTGTCACATTTCTTTGAGATGAAATAGATAATGAATTTATTCTTGTCCTTGCCTTTCCCTGAAGATTTACATAATGCAAAAATACTGTGCCTGCACTCCTAGATTTCTTACAGTACTTACAGTTGATCAAAGTGCAGCAGATCAAAGCCAAGTCTTATTCCTTTTGTGCCTCTTTTAAAATGGCTTTCTACAGTCATGTCTGATACTAAATAAGCTACTCTGAGGAAAAAATGTCAGTATTTGCTTTATCTGCAAAACTTTCACTCCTATTAGCACTGCAGCATCTCTAAAATACAAGAAAAAAGACCTTAACTAGAATGAGCTTTCTAAATTACACTACCTTTTCATAAAGTTTTCTACTTCTACCAGATTAATCCAACTGCATGATACAAAGGCTCACATGCATAAAATGATTTGAGCTTCATTTCTTTCTCTCCTTTCTTCTCTTTCTCTTCCTTTGCACTAAGAATTTCTGAAGAAAACTGCTAATGGACTGTTTTGTTATTTCGGTGAATTATATCACCTGTAGACAACACTTAGCCCAATAAAAATAACCTAACTGCAAAAATAGGAAGCTATTATTCATATATTTTGCTTATAAGTTTCATTAAAAAGATAATTACATTCTTTCTGCATCTGTACTTTGTCAAAAGAGAGAGCATTCTGGACAGTGCTAGGAAATCAGAGTCAAAACTTCCCATTCCTTTCTGACTCCTCCTAAACAAGGAATTATTGAATCACCAGCATTGGAGAAGATCTTCAAGACCATCCTGATGTCCAACCTAAATCTCCCTTAGCACAACTTGAAGTCATTCCCTCTAGTCTACATCAGAGAAGAAGCCAAACCTCACCTTACTACAGTCTCATTTCAGGGAGTTGTAGAGGGCAATAAATTATCTCCTGAGCCTCCTTTTCTCCAGACTAAATATTCCCAGATCTCTCAGCCACTCCTCATAAAACTTGTACTCCAGAGCCCTCCGTTGTGGAGTTTCCTTTGCAAGCCTCAATCTTTGGAGACAGGTAAGCATTCTTCTTATTACGGATTTTCTCTTTAACATCTGGATAATCCTTCTAAAATATACCATCCATTGTTGACTAGCTATACCATTCGGTATTATTCATTGATGTCTTACCCTACACCACAGTTACTCTCCCCCATCCAAAAATGCATCCAGTCCTTTTCTGTTGCACAGGAAACATACTCAATTCTGCAAGGAAACACAAATTTTCCCTGTTTCTTAAACAGGAAAAAAGAATTACAGACACAAGGCACTTGTATGTTATGATTCCTTCACACAGTGCCATTCAGATCTGCGGAAAAGCGTTGTATTCTGATCTTTCAGCAAAGATTACACCACATATAGCACTAGACAGCAGTTTGCTGATCAGTAGCGTGGAAAAATAGTTTTATTAATACAAGGCACCAGGAGAAATGATTAATCAGCCCTGACTGGATGATTAGAAGGCAGTTAATAAACTCAAGATGTAATTTACCTGGAACTCTGCTGTAAATGATGGGTATCTGCAGACAATGCTTTCCTGAAAAATGAAGCTGTCAAGTATTGGCAAAGAGGTTGCAAAATCATTTCGTTTTTGTAATAAAGATATAGTTGAGATAGAACAGGCACATAATGCGTGCACCCAAATGTTTGCACTCTGTTAATAAGGTCTGGCATGGATTTAATGAATGCACAAATTTGAAAAGTTCATAACATTTAATTACGTTGTTTTAGTACAATATAACTGATCTATTTCACTAAAAGTTAATGGATGTATTCGTTCCATGGTTATTTTCTGATTTTTTATTTTTTTTTCCTCGACCTTTCCTAATATAATTATATTTGGACCTGGAATTGGATTTTGGAAAGAAAAAAAGTGAAAGACAAGCACGCTTAGACATCTAGAGCAAAACAGACATTCCAGAATGTTACTAACAAAGGAAAGTCAGACACAAGAGTCAGTAACCAGCCCAACACTGATCATTCAGCCCTGCTCTGAAGTTAAGGTCTTCTGTCAGCAATAATAGGGAGAAGAAAAGGAAGGACACTATCAAACTATCAATCTGGCAGACATGGAAAAAATGTAGCAGACAAAAAAATTTCACATAAATGCAAAGAAATTTGAAATAAAAGGAACCTTAAATAAGAAAGTTTCTTTTGCATTGGAATATTTTTTTCTGAAACTTGTCTCTCATTATTGTATTTGGAAGCCCATGAGATCAGTGCACCAGATTCATATTGTGGGAAAAAAAATAATTCAATACGCAACACTATATACTAAGAACTTGATTAAATACGCATAAGGCCAACAGAAGTTGCTAACATCAAGCTGCAAAGCAAATTAAACTTTTAGATAGTACTTAAGTGTTCATTTAAAGATGAGTGAACATCATACCTCTCTATTATTCGCTTAAATCACCACCTTCCCATCTTCCTTTTAGTGGGAAGTGCTTCCTTCTCTCTAAATCAGGAGGTACTCAAGACCAGGTACAATGGAGTCCTAAGCAGACTGATCCTGTGGGTGGCAAGAATGCCCATGGCAGCTGTTTGGAACTGGATGATCTTTAACATCCTTTCCAATTCAAACTCTTCAATGATTCTATAATCAGTCCAATCTTGTTTATCATCTGAACTGAGCCAATAAGCCAAAATCAAACTGATGGAAACGAAAAAAAAGTCTGCTCAGAACTAAGCTGTAAAAGGGTTGAAAGTACCTTTCATGAGAAGCAGTTATATCTATACAATATTGGTTTGAACACAATGAGTAATTATGAAAGAAAGCATTCAGTAAATGCTTCCCACTGTACTCAAAAAAACAGTTACATTTGTAATCTTGAAATCCTCAGGAGATTTGCAAAGTAGCTCATGCAGAAAGACTTCCTGAACAGAGCGGAAGGAGGAAGAAAAAAAATGTCAAAAACTATTTCCTAAACATTTTAGTGCATAAGAATACAGAATTCTTGTGCTTTGCTGTAAGACTGGAGAAATTACTAGCTCTTTACCATGAAGAGAACCAAGTCAGTTTATTCCGCTAATCCCTTGAGTGAGATATTAAATATGCTACAGGATTACCCATGTTAAGATATTATTTTGTCTACTGTTTCACATTAAGTCAAAAAAAAAAATTGATTAGGATTTATTGGGGGAGAGGGGTGGGGGGAAAGAAAAGTAGTAAAAATCACTGGGATTTCAAGATATCTCAGTAATCTACCACATGCACTTTCTTCTCTAATCCAAGCCAGTTATTTATGAGTTGAGAATGGATTATGTAGGTGGACTTCATCCCTAAGCACCCTTACAGCAGGAAGTGTGTTTCCTACATTTCCTATGTTTCTTGGTGCTCAAACAGTATAAAAGGCTGCAAAATATCAAGACTTTATATAGCTGTTGTAGGGCTACAATATTCAAATAAACTGGGTTAGTTGAGGCATTCACTGAAACATGTACCAAAAGATTCAAAGAAAGGTGTTAGAACCTTCCAGCAAAAGCAATTATGTTGTAAGGAATGTACTCGTCTTCATTGCTTAGCTGAGAAACCACAGGACTTGCTTAGTTGCAAAACAACCTGAACCTAGTGCAAATCAAAAAAGAGTTGACATCAAGTTCTGTAAGTCTGATTCACAACACAGCCCTCCCAAAGTGAACATTTAGAGCGTTTTAACTTCAGCTTACAAAACATGAATGAGACTACAGAATGCTATAAAATTATTTTGGTTTTAATTCAGCTACCTAAAGCAGTACATTTGCTAACATAGAGGTGGAAAGGGAAGAAAGCAATGCATTGTTGGTTATGCATTTAAACATGTGGTTAAGTCAGTTTTTTTATAAAATTTTCACTAGGAAAATTGAGCTGTAAAATTTTTAAAGTGTATCTAATATCATTCCTGGAAAAAAAAAAGAATAATGTCGTTCAATTGACATGAATTTAGAATAAATGACTTGGACTCAGAACAAACAATCTACTAAATACTTGGTTCAAAAGCAGCTGACTCCACATTTAAGCCAAACAGAAAATGGACTCAGAACTTTGCACTCTATGGAATCACAACTGAAAGAGAACTGTGGTTGGTCTAGGCGGGAAGAAATGATGGCTGCTTAATATGCTCCTCTGTAGATCCACAAATTATCAAGTTCCTTTAAAATGTGGGCTCTGTATTTCACTAAGTAATGCAACTAAAAAGGAGCTACACATTGCCAAGGAGAGGGAAAAACAAATCACACCTGAAATTCTTCCCTACAAAAGTACGCATCAGTTGCTGACATGATTACAGTTTGGACAAATGCTCAAATTGTTCTGAAGCAGAGCTATTTACAGAAAACTGCTTTTACGCTAACAAACAGAAACAGAATTTTCATAGAAATACAAATACCAAGTTAACTAAAAATTTTTTTCTTAAGTAACCAACATATATGCCAAGTTGCATGAATTTACCACATTAAACAAGAGATGCTGTGATAAATTACGTGAGAAAAAAAAAAGCATTTCTCTTTCTTCTCTGTATGCGCACTTATCACACTTACCACTTGTTGCTCATCACAGTATTTCTAGGCTCTTTCAAGAAAACTAAGTGATCTGTATGTTTATCTACAGACCAACAGCTACCAAAGGCTGCTTCAGGACTGGTAGCTGCAAGTACTGCCATAATTGCAGCATACCATCACAAGTATTGCACAAGCAAATATTAAATACATGAATTACATGTAATTGTAAAGGGCTTCAAAACCTAAATTAATTACATTGGAAGGAGATAACAACACTCAACCCAATTGAAGTCAGGCATAACTGTTAGAAGCCTGAAATCATATCTTTTGCTCTTAAGTTTCTCTGTACTGTCTATCTCATACACCATTTCCATAAAAAATAGCAAGGAGAGAACTTTCACTACCATAACATAGAAAAGGAAAATGTTATCTATATATATATATAAAAAATATATAAAATTATGGAGAGAATGATAACTATTTGAAGGACCAAAGGCCAATGTATTGTCCAACCAGCAAACAATGGAGAAGAGGAAACAGCTTGGGAAAGAGAGGACAATCATGAAAGCTCAGAAACTGGTTCAAAATAAATTAAAAAAATTAAAAACCCACTATGAATGTAGATCAAATCAAGAGGCTTTTAGTTTTAGCACTGCTACTGAAACAAGACTATCTGATGGCTCATCAATATTACTACCACCTACCAAAAACTTAAAACAAACCTTTTTAGCATAACACTACGCAGCAATCAAAGAATGGCTGGACATCATGCACTGTTCAGTGGTAACTGTCCAGGAAGCCACACAGGTCTATCACCAAATCCGACACATCACAGAGCAATATGGACAGGGATCCCTGTTTTTTCCAAAACTCAGCTTCTTTCCATTTTCTATTTAGGGCTATAAGGGGAAATAAAAGATAGAAGAGGACTGATCCTTTAGTCTGTCAGAATAGAAGAGAAAATGACTTCAGATTAAAAGACTGGAGATGCAGACTGGATAAGAGGAATAAGTTTTATACAGTAAGGGTGGCAAAGCACATGAACAGGTTGCCCAGAGAAGTGGTGGATATTTTACTCTTGGAGATATTCAAGGTCAGACTGGATAGGGCAACCTATGCTAGCTGTCGGTATCCCTGTTCATTGCAGGGGAATTGAATTTAATGACCTTTAAAGGTCCTTTTCAACACTTAACGATCTTATGATACTGTCTGTCAGTCCAGTTCTGTTCAGGCTTACAGACTTTATTTCTTCCTCTTTCCAATAGTTCACACGTAGCTGCCATTCAAATACAGCCCCTTTGGGGAGGAATATACGCATACAAACTCAAACAATATGTAAGTCAATGACGCCTGCACAGCATCATTATCACTAACGGCACCCCAAGGTGTAGAACTCTGCAGAGAAAGAGAATTAGAAACAAACCTACATTAAGAAAATCTTCTAAGCACCACAGAAGGTATTGGTATGATATCTCCTGGAGGATGGGCACGCTGAACACAATTCAAGAGAAGGAACTAAACCGCTCATGTAATCTTCTGGCTGCAGTTGCTCTGAAGTCCTATGGAGCTGCATGATAGCAAGCTTCCTTGTTACGTGTTACCCAGCATCACAGATACCATTAATGTTTTATGCCACGCTCCCAGCCCATGCAGTGCTGCTGTGCATTTCCCACATTGACAGCATTTTGTACCAACCATCTGAATATACATTAAACTCGCCATTATAAGCTTCTAAAATGAGACAAAGGATCCCTCTGTTTTTGAAATGTTTCATACACCAAGCTGAGTATTCCAGAAAGCAAAAGTGTGTAAAAAGTTTTTATAAAAGAAATGTAAATTTGGATATTTTTTCATATATGATTTCTGATATTTACACAGTGTTAAAAACAATCTGTTCAAAAATATTCTGTGGTTTAAACAAATTACAGCTGTGAGCATTACAAAACAAGGGGAAAATAAGATGCGTGAGAATCGTGCTATCCAGACTTTGGCCCAGCTGTGAGCTCATCCTGTAATTAATGTAAAGTCACACTAATGTTGCACTTAAAATCATGAACAATTTCTTCTTAAAAATCCTTTTATCTAAACATAAAGCATCAGGCTTGGCATTTTCAAGAGAACAATGCTAAATTTTACAAAATAATCTCAGTGATAAAATGAACATTAAGAAGACAGAAAATGACAAGTTACCCACAAACCTTAATTTCAATCCATTCACATGATGATTTCAAAACATAGCCTTCCACAGTATGTCATTACACTTTTAATATGAACTCTGCCTCATTCAATGTATGAACAGAGAGGTTATTTATTATTTTATATCATCCCACTTCTATATGCAACCATTGTACTGTTTTAAAAACATAACGATTAAATGTCATCAATCACAATGCTAATTATTGTTATACTGCTCTCACAAATATTAATTTTTACAATATTCCAGATGAAAGATATTGAAGACTAAAGCAAAGAGTCACTAAAACGAAAATACACACAAATCTGAGTGTTGAGTTTAAGATGTCTAGGACTTGACTAACATTATTTCACATTCTGTGTATAACTTCCATCAGTTACATACACATCTCTGAGATCTCTGCATTGGGATATAATAGTCTTGAGGTAAAAAGAAAAAAAAATATACAAAACGAGGAAAAATACAGTGATCAATTACAATCTGTATGCTGGACAGTAATTTCTTAGCTAGACTGACCTGGTTGAAGACTTAAGGGTGTTGATTGCTTTAGAGGATTACTCTGTAGCTTTAGGAAAATAACTTTGGTCTTACATAGGATTGTGTAGCAAAACAATCTTCAGCATTCTGGAATAGCACTGAAATATTTTTTTTCGAGTTTGAGGGGTTTATCTTTTACTTTGTCAAAATGTAATTCAGTACAATACTACCGCAACAAATTATAAAAATCTATTTACAATTTCTCTGTGCTTAATTTTTTTTTTTTTTTTTTTTTTTTAAAAACCACCTACTCCAGGACTTCATAGGGAATCTTTACACATGACAATAGTATGTTGCAAGCATTTTTTATCATTAAATAGCTAGAGATCACAGGCAGCAAGGGTTAATACCTAAGGGAACTGACTGGTAAAAAGCAGAGAAGCAGACAATCCACCTGTTTTCTCACACAAACCGAGGGACACACTACATACCTTGAGTTACCTCTACTAATCTCTCTGCCAATATTTCTCAGCAATCTTCATTGCAGCTCACTACATCAAACTGGCAGCTTCATGAACACCATCGGATTTGATCTAGGTGCTTTTTGTATGGATACTACTTTTTCTAGGTTCACTTGGAACCTAAAGCAACTCTTGTTTCAGTTTCTGCGCATCATCTACCTTGAAGCTGTGTAAAACTGCAGTTCCTGGGAAAGGATGGGTCATCTTTATACCACTACCTCATTGTCTAACCAGAGCACTTTTCCATTCCACCTCCAAGGCAGAACTGAATCGGCTGCAGTTTCCTCTGTGTTCAAACTCATTGCAACACTGTTCAAATGTTCAAATAAAATTATTTTGCACATCTGCACAACTTTGTTTTCAGAACTAGTAGTGATCATGAGGTGGATTTCTGGACCAACCAACCAAAAGTTGCAAACAAAAGTCCACTTATAGTTCTGTACTGCAATCTCCATGCTAATCGCCCCAGTGAAATTAATCCAGCAAAGAGTAAAATGTGAAACTGCAGCACATTCATCTGGTACAAAGTCATCATGTAACGCTCATTAAAAGCGCTTACATTTCTTCACTGAGGTAGAAAATGTGAAATAAGGTATCTTCACTTTTTTCCTAATACCCCTTCCAAAAATCATGTAGGAACATTCCTCAAGAATTAATACAAGCACCGACAGTGTTTTACATCTTCATTACCAGCCAGGTAATGCCTGGGACAAAACTGCAAAGCATAGGAAATTTCAATGGTATAAAGTAGTTGCTAAGTACAGCTGCTACGCAAATACTAAAGGGAAAAATGCAAAAAGAAACAAACCAAAAACACACAGAAGAGTTCATAAGTCAATATGGCAACTAAGATCAATCTGCAGGAAAGTAACATAGGATTCCATACTAACTATTTTGGATAAATTTAAACAAAATTCAGGCATATTAAGTGAACTGAGAGCCACCTTCTTCTACGTAATGAAGGTCAAAAGCAAATACATGGGAATTTCCTGGCTATATTCAAAAAATAAATAAGTATGCTACAGATCTATACACTATCCTGGCTTATTCTAAAACATGGGTCACTTCAAAAGTAATGCCTCCTATTTATTTATGTGGTAACTACAACAGGTACAAAGAACATAACACTAGCTGATAGGCCTAATTCTCAGCTACAGCACACCATTTCTCAATATAGTCACTGCCACCAGCAATGCATTTTCACCAGCAATGAGCAAGAGTCTAATAAAATCTGCCGTCACCACTGCTGAAATGCATCACCCATCACCTCACTGAGCACATGTCCACTCTCTGGTCTTCACAAACACTCATTACGTATCAGTGAATGTCAACAAATGCCATTTTTTCCTCATCAGGGAATTCCACACCTTTGCTTTTCACTTGGATGTCAGATGCCATTTTGTCACACTGCCTCTCTGCTGCCATCTGCCACACGGCAACAAAATGCAACATAATACTGGTGGAAAGGTTCAACTTCTACTGCCATACCACCAACATCTGCCTCTGACATTATCGGCCACCATAGTACAATAGGAGAAATTACTTTCAGAACAGCATATGGTGTAATTCTAAACAGAGAAACTGTAATTACTTTCACTTTCTTGCTACAAATGACATGCAAAGAGATCCTTAGTTCAGCAGTATTCTTTTTCTAGTAAGCTATCAAAAGATGTTTTTTGATGCATTTGGCCACAGAAACAAAGGAAAAAAAACTGGTTCAATATAGGATAAGCAAATCTGGGACATCTCTCCTGCAAGAATCATTAAAACACCATTTCCATACAGAAATACAATATTCCAACACATTCAGCTGATTGTACCCAACTCATGTAGTATGAAGCCTGCCCCTTGGGAAAGGAATTAAATTTCATGCACAATTTGCTGCTAAAATTGAAAAGAAAAGAAAAAAAAGATATTACAAAAAAAACATAGTCTCGTGCTCTTCTACATAAGAAAAGTCCATGCACACACTTCACATTGGCAGGACACAGCACAAAGCAGCAAGCTGGAGCTCATAAAGACCTCATCCAGACGGGCATCTGCTCTCTGTGCTCCTGCTATTTCTTTGTCTGGATAACACAACAAGAAAATCAAGACAATGTGGCACCCATTGGTCCTTAATAGACCAACTGAAAATAATGCTGGCAGAAAAATTTAGAGCTTCCGTAAGCGATCAAACTCACAATGAGTTCTCTATCACTTCAGTGAAAACATATAATATAAACTGTCTTGTGCACATAAAGTTGCACAACATTAAAGTAAATCACATATCATGCATATTTATTAATTCAAATACATAAAGTCTATTCTCTAGCTGTTGGCATTTAACATACAACCTAGATACTTCAGATGTCAATGACTTCATTTACAAGAATTATGCACAAATGTAAAAGATTCACCACAGCAAATGAATAGTATGTTATTTATATCATATGACTGTCAAATACATTTCAGAAAACACCAAGTCAAGCAAGTATAGCTTCACAAATCACAAGCTTTTAAGTGGTTTAAAAGGTTTCTGCTCTAGACAAAAGATACTATAAATGAACAATCAAATTCACGCAAAATATCCTTCAAATGTCAACCTAATTTCCTGCATCTTCTCAGATAATTTCCAAAACTCCTTGGATCTCATTCAGTAATAAAGTAATAAACACACTGAACAGTATGAAAGTTCAAGCTAGTCACTTAGTCAAGTACAGATAGCAGTTTTGAATCCCCATATTTACCATTTAGAAAAAAGAAACATTTTTACCAATGTGAATAAAATAAAATATATTTGAAACACACTTCATCAGGAGTTACTACCATTAGCCTTTATGAAGGCTACCTTACCTTTCATTCATTTTAAATTGCATATCTCTGTATATATTTCAAAATGATTACTTGAGGATGATTTCAAGAAGTTTTCGACAAATAAGTCAAATCATTTCTTTGAGCAACTGAGGCTAAGAAAACACCTGCTGTTTTTCTATGTCAAATACATCTAGATAGCTTTTTCCTTCTGAAGTTCTGCTACAGTCACAATACAAATAGTAGCTAGGTGGAGAATTTTGCAAAACCTGTTAATTTCTATCTGAAACATGGCCAAAGCACTGCAGGGCTGGAGCACCTCTCTTATGAAGAAAGGCTGAGGTAGCTGGGCACATTTAGCTTGGAGAAGGCTACAAGGAGACTTATTCATGGTCTTAATAGCACTTGAAGGGTGCTTATAAGCAGGAACAGGAGTGTATAATTACATGGGCAGATAGCGATACGACAAGGGTGAAAAAGAAGGGAAATTTAAGTTGGATGTTAATAAGAAATTTATTACTCAGAGAATGGCTAGGCACTAGAACAAGTTGCCCAGAGAAGCTGTGGATGCCTCATCCCTGGAGAATTCAAGGGCAGGTTGGATCAGGCTCTGGGTAGCCTGAGCTGGTGGGTGGCAGCCCTACCCATGGAAAGGGAGTTGGAATTTTAGGTGTTTTCCATTAAGTTTTATGTCTTGATGTTGTGGGACCCAAATGTGCACTCAGTGAACACATCAGGCAAATTGATTCCTATCGGAAAGAAAAGTAAATGGAGGACTGAAAAGATCTCCGCTTGCAGAATTCTCTCCACTAAAAACTGAACTCACACAATTCAGATTACAATAACAACTCTTTAAGGTGCTGCTATACTTTTTTCCCTTAAGTAATAGAAAATAGTGTTGAACTAAATAAAAACTGACACTGCACCAAAAAGATACAACATTTCAGATTACTGCTTTCAATTACTACTTCTTGCAAAACTTGAAGTAACCACATCAGACATCAAGTGTTATTTCAGATATCAGAGCTGCTCTCCTGGCAGCTTTCTTAACTGAATGAGACATGATTAACCCTTGGTGCCTGTAGCCAAAACACCTGTGTCACTCTTCCTCACTTACTGTTTAAAGGATTTGGGTTGGAGCACAACATTCATACAATACAGCATGTATGTGGAACACTAAACCTCATCATTGTAAATCAAATTAATTACACAAGCGAGAAAAAAAAATACTAATATGATTTATGTGTAAATAGCTATTTGCTAGTCAAACAGAATTATTGTTACTCCTGTATCCTTCCTCCTCCAGAGAGCAAAAACATGTTAGTTTCCACTGAGGCTCACTCACACAACATTTTCATTTGTAAACCCGAGTTACATCATATATCAAAAGTCATTTTAAAGCTAACTGACAGCCTCACTTGATACAGTTAGAAGTCATCAAAAGTCATAACTGTTCTAAACAAATGATCCATCTTCATATTTCCCATAATGTAGGATCCTGAATAAAAACATTCTGTAACTCTAGACTCATCTGCAACACATTGAAAAGATTAGGTATTTACAATACTGGCAAGCTCCAGTGCAAGCTTCAAATGTTCAGAATTTCACAAAATCAGATTATTCCTGTAGGAAAGGAAGAAGTTTAAATGTAAGCAATTTGTTACACTAGAAGCTTGCGTCAGACACAAAAAGTGCATTACATGGGAAAAAAAAAAAAAAAAAAGGTCTTATTTTACAAGATGAAAAATACGGTGAAGATTTAATAACTTACCCCTTCTGCCTTCTCCTCTGTGTTAGCCAGCATTTCCTGCAGGGCTCGTACTGACAGAGACTGCTCAAGCACAAAGGTGCAGATGGATAAATCAGGTGGCACATTCTAGATGGAAGAATAATAAGATTACATTAGCAACAGGCGTCCTGAATACCAGTTTCAAAAGCTCCTTATTTCCCTTAATTTCAACAAATCTAAGAGATCTGCTTCATCTCTGAGGCCATCATCACACACTGGGCTGCAAGAGCTAAGACTTAGCCAGACAGAAAGAAGAAGCAATTCTTCCGTGGTGCTGGATTCTGTTTGGGTCCTCCTGATATGAAATGGACACCAGCAAGCTGCAGTGAGTTCTGCAGAGGATCATCATAATAGTCATGGCTGGAGAGGAAAGGGGAATCCTGCAGATCTTTACCAGTCTATGTCCATTTATAGGGAAAAATGAAGCCAGACTCTTCCTGGAGATCCTCATGAAAGAAAAAAAAGAGCACTGAAATAATTTGTACCAAAGAAAATTACAATTACATATCAGGGTAAGAAAAAAAAATCATTCTGAGAGTAGAAAACACTGAAGGCCACAAAAACTAATGAAATCTCAACCCTCAGAGGCATTCAAAATTTATCTGGAAAATGCTCCAAAAGCAGTCTCAATTAACTTCAGAGCTCAAATAATTTCTCACTTATATTCCTCAGCTTAGAAGGTTACCTGCTCTGAATAGGGCGCAGGACCTCTCCAAGATTCCTTTCAACTCAATGTTTTTCATGCTTGCACCAGCAAGGCACTGTTATTTTGTAATGGAAGTAAAGTCAAGAAGAGCCACTTTTCTATCTTTAGAAAGTTTTTAGAAGGTTGACAGCAGTGAATGCAAAATACAACATAGACAAAAGCAGAAATTACTGTCAAAATAATAGTGAAAACATTGAAAAGTTCAGCCACAGGTAAATGAACACCACTGTGTGTGTCTGCAACCCTGGCCACTTCAGATGTTTGCTGAAGCAAAAGTCTTCCTCACAATGCTAATTATCATTCATTAGAAATTCCTTAATTATTTTCCTCGTTTTAGCTTTCCTTTTTTGTTTGCGCATTTTTTCTCAGCCTCAAAAGTGAATGGATAGCAAAGGAGACAAAATTCAATCTTTAGACTACTGATAGCAGCAAGATTACATCCTTATGATGGTTTCCAGGTCAAAATGAATTTTTTGTAGCAGAAGCATAAGTCAGTGAGTGCAAGGGCTAAGCCACTACCTTCACAGCCTTGCAGGACTGTATGCTTCTCCATATTTTATTCTGCCTGGGCTAAATCAAGACAGTCTTGTAAAATAAAAACTTCACTTGTCACGACTAGAAAAGAAGAAATATATATATTGAGCTATTCAAAAGCTGATAATCCAGACAATCATAGAAACTGTTAATAAAATTCTTACAGGCTTATAATAGGAATGTCTAAGTTACAAAATAACAAAGGAAAAATAGACTGTATGTGAGGATCTTATCTGTTCATGTGTGAATAGAAAAAAATTGCAACTCCTACACATTTTCTTGCTTTCAGAAACTCTTCCAATGTTCTTCATCTTTTCATTCTCATGTTAGCTGCACATTTTAGTACAGAAATACTTTTTACTGAATACTGAATTTTTTTTTAATTAGTAGAAAGCATTCATGGTGTAAACAAAGTCGTACACATGCACATCTATTCAAATTGTGCACAGTTTGAAGAGGCCTCTTCCAAAGCCTCCAACGCGAAACTGTAAAAGGTAACTCCATCCCTTTTTTTTTTTCTTCTATAAATAGAAAAAGAAAAAAATTAGTTTAAGTTACCTCACACTGAAAGCAGCTTTTTATGTTGTGGTTCATTTGTCCTAACCTTACAGTAACTTAAGCATGTTTAGTAACGAATAAGCATTACCTTACCTTCCAATATTTATATTTCCATAAAATAGACTTGAAATAAAGCTTAAATTTAGTTACAGCAAAAACATTAAAAAAATACCCTCTCTTGCATGGGAGTTCTACTTATTTATTCAGCGGTACACATATATAAAATATTGTTAAGCTAAATCCTCTAGGAATCATGCCCCAACTTACTTTTTAGTGTTCTTGTTACCATATTTTTTTTAAGTGGTTAATCATATATGATTACAGTCCTCTCAATACTAGCACTAAGACTAAAGGTAAGACATTAGATTTATAAAAACTACCTTTTTACAAAGTGGGAAAGAGAGCATTCAAAGACTGCAGGTTGCAAGGTCTTGTTTCTGATCAATAAACATGAGTATAATTCTCCATTACAGAAAGTTCTTCTCCGTGAGAACTGATCAACAAGCAAGACTGATAAAAACAGTTACTCAGCTCAGAAATGACCCAAGGCTAAATTTTCTGTATGTGCTTGGTTATAATTTATATTAAATTAACTGTAACAATGCTCTTAAACTGTTATTGCTATCATTTACAGTAAGATTTTTCCTAGCATAACACGTATCTCCCATAAAATTCTGTAAACTACCAAAACATTTAGTACTAATTTTCCCTACAGTTTATTTGTACTAAAAGAAGGAAAAATCCTCCACCATTTCACCCAGTGATCAAACCATCACAACCAGGCTGCAGCTCCTTCATCAGTTCCATTCTCCTTTACATTCAACAAAGCCACAAGCATCTACTGATACTGGCAGTGAGCATGTGAATCATACTTCTCCTGTCCAACAGTTCCTCACCCACAACCGCACTATGAAAGATCCAAGCTATTGCTGCATTCTGTTTACAATAATGGCAGCAGAGGCATAGCTGGGACAGAAGCACCACATTCAGGAGTGACAACGTATTTAGCTCAGAAAGTTACAGCTCTGCCCACGTCAATCCAGACTACATTAATAATGACGTTTCTAAAGCTATGGATTTTGGAAGTGAGTTCTCCAGCTGGTACATCATCAGAAATTGAAGGGTTTGTTTTGTTTTGTTGTTAAATGGGAAAGAAAAGCACTTGCAGTCTATGATAATCTGCAGATTGCTTGCCTTGCTTTTTCCATGCTATCTCACAGGCAGATGGAATACTAAATATTAAAGGCATGCTGTGGTGCATATGGCAGCCTAATATTCCTGATAGAGAAAAGACCTTCCTAAAAGTCTTGTAAATTTAGTTTCCTGCCCAGAAAGTGAGAACAAGGGCTACAAGGAGAAGCTATAGCAGCAAGTTTGCAATAACAGGCTTCTCTTAGGACAAGTCAGATGTACAGACAAGTTCAGTGATTAAATACTTTGCTTAGTAATTGCTTTGACAGAATATAAATACACTATTACATTATCAAAAGTTTCAAAATATTTTGCTTTTTGTCTAACAACCATGCACAGATGCATACTTTTAATGAATACCAAAGCAACCAGTAAACAGCTGAAAATTTTCAGCAGTTTAATTATAATAACTAATCGTTAATTTGTCATTTGTCAGTTGTCTACATTTTGTCACCTTCTCATCTTCTACCTTCTTTAATAAGCAAACAGCTTGATTAAAAAATAGGTTATGTAACAAATAAACTAGGATCTGTACTTAACGCTTCAAAAGAAGGTTCAGCAATGCTAGAAGAAAAATAATTACTATTAACTGTTTCTATTCACACTTCATTGTTTGTAGCAGTATCTTACAGTCAGCAAAATAATAAAAGTAAAATAATTCTCACATGATGTTATTAAAGCTTCTAAAGTAATTACTAGATTATTTAGAAAAAAATAGATATTGTTCTTCCTGTGTACACTAATTTTCTGTACTAATATTTGCATAGTAAATTATGTTTTATTTCACAGAAGGCAAATTTGCTAATTAGATATCATACAGTTTATTAAAAAGGCGTCACAAGCAACGTTTTTGAAATGCTATTTTAAAATATTTGTAACCGTAGTCCAACCCACGAATTAATCATGGATACTGGATCCATTCAGTTATGCACTTTTCCAGTTTTCAGTAAATTATTATTTACAAGCATAACCTAGTACAATAACAAGTAAGAGGCTAAGTTTTAAAATGTAGAGAGGGTACTGGATTAAGGAGAAATACAGAATTAGGGAAAATCTACTATAATCAGTTTAAGACTGCAGTGAGATAGAACTTCTGAAAATTTAAGCAACAAAAAAACTGTATCTTTAAAACCTGAATGAAAGGGAAGCAGAATAAAAAGAAGTAAGTAAGTTCATGGCAGGAATTATTTAGCTGCATCACATGGCATGCTCTCTAAGTCTCCCACTAAATGCAACCTACCTGCTTTCTCTCAAGTTCAGCAATCTGTAATGGCAAGTTTTCATGGCTGTCTTCAACTGAGGCACAAAATATAACCAAGCAATGTTGCTCCCAAAGGTGCCAACATGTTTTTCCACAGCAATTTATTGTTTCTACCAACTCATAATTTTCCTCCAACACCAGTAGCTGAAATGAAACTCACATTGTTCTAAATT
Source organism: Callipepla californica brunnescens (assembly GCA_023055505.1). Classification (NCBI taxonomy): domain Eukaryota; kingdom Metazoa; phylum Chordata; class Aves; order Galliformes; family Odontophoridae; genus Callipepla; species Callipepla californica. The sequence goes on along the minus strand of JALIRH010000003.1, from coordinate 32,808,223 downwards.
ACTCTACTTAAAGGCAGAAAGCTGATAACAGCTGGAGTGACAAGAGGTACTAAACTGTACTCAGGCAAGAAGTTCAGCTGAATTTTCAGTTAATTTAACAGGCACTTCTTGCCTAGGAAGAATACAATGCTCTTCTCTTCCATGGCTTTCATAAAACAACTTCAAATGAAGTTGTCTCTGGCATTAAAGAACAGGATTAAGCTTATTTTCATTTCCATATGTATGGTTAATCACAGTTATAACTGAGCTTGTTTTGAACACTCTGGGCACACGTGATTTCTTGGCAGATCCTTTCAGACTTCATATTGCAAGTAGTATCTGTTTGCTTCCTAGGACCTCTGTTAATCCACTTCATGCAAGTCCCTATGCTCTGTACTTTTCTTTTTAACTAGTTCCACACAGCAATCAAAACAACAGAGTTTTGGCATTTCTCCTCATATACACAGAAATAATTGTCCCTGCTGCATCTTTTAACGAATAATACACACCAGTTCCCATGGAAAGGCAACATTTATAATCTCCGTACATGTGCCAAGATAAAAGTACAAATACCTGGAACCATACAGTACTCTTCATAACTGACAGGAAGTTAAGAGAGAACTAAATCCCAAAAGCATTGATTAGGTATTACCAAAAACTCACATTTACAAGATTATCTCTTTCTGCGAGAACTGTCCCACTCAATTAATTAGAACATTTTCTTCAGCCCTTTTCTGTTCACCCAACTTGCCAACCAGCAGAGTTAAGGCAGCAAAGAAGTAGATGCAAACAATCCTGCTTTATAAAATTCTTGTGCTGAGGCACAGGGAGCAGTAAAATTCCTTTTAGCTTGTAAATGGTATTTGGAAAAGCCAAGCCAAAAGAGAAAGAGAGGAAGCACATATTAAGCTAGTTAATTATAAGAAATATTAGATAGAATAAGAACTACACATTGCATGTGATTTCCCACAGCATTATGCCTTTATACCTGTCCTCCAGGTACTGCATAAGTACGGTTCCCTTAAGAGAAAATGAATTGGAAGTGTCAAAGTGGTTTGTTGTCAGCTGTGAGTCCACCATTTTATATCCACAGACTCTTAAAGAAACAGTAAGCTTTCAGAAACAATTACAGAAAAGAAAATTAAGTAAAACCCAGGAAAAGCAGTCCAAATTCCGACATTCTGCATTTATGCATACAGTTTAAATATTATTTATATATACAAGTAATTATTTTTAACCATCTGGTGATTTTCTTTTTTAAATACTAAACAGAGAAAATGTACTTTTGCTTAAGAAACTAAATTTATGCCTATGTTTGCTTATAGCAACACCTCCCTCTCACCCACCACTAATTGATTAGTGCAGTATTTGATTTTCAAGCATGAAGGCACAAAGCCTATGGCTTCAATCTCTCATTCCTTTCCACTTGCTCAGTTTCCCCCTTTCAATCCAGAGTATTGATAAACTAACACCCTTAATTGAATGGTGCAATTACCCTCCTGATAGCAAGTTATGGCATTCACTGTTGTAAAAGGACAAATCTTTATCCTCAGTTTTCTTGGGAAAGTTGCATGATGAAACCAGAAGAATCTTGCAAATCAGCACCCAAATAAACAGATGGCTTACTACTCTTCTGTTTGATTCACTCATTTTCCCAACAGCTTAAAAATACTGAATGCAAAGTAACAATAGCATAATTTCAAGTGTTGAACACAGCTGCACAGCCAACTTGATACTTCCACTTTACACATTTGCCTAAAGGGTTTGAAATAAGTATTTATCTTTTCATGTGTTCTTGGCTTGAACAGTAAGGAATTCGGAAGCTGTCGGGTTTTCAGGTTCTCAACTAAATATCAAACTAATTAAATTCTGCTCTGTAACTATTCCAGTTTTACAGCCAAAACACATACTGTTATAAGCCCATCAGAGAAAATATTTAAAAAGTAGTGGAATGCATCATAACATAACCCAGTTATATCTGATAAGCTAGGCAAGGCACCACAGCAAGCTTTGAAATGCTGTGGTTGTGCTCATGTTGGACAACTATTGCTTGTGCCTCTCCTGAAACAAGAATCATACAGCAAATGAGAACCCCTATCAAAAAGAAGTCTTAACATTCTGGCTTTCCTCTTTGTATCACTTCATTAATTTTCAAGGGTTTACAGTATTTTTTTGTACAATCAGAATAATTTAGTGGACAAATAATCTGCTTCCAACCTTTAGCACTTACCGTATAAGGGTTTATTAAGCAATTGCTAAGATTATTAAGAGTTGCAATACTTAAATATTACTTGCAAACAGATAAAGCCATCATGCAATAATAACAGAACTCCTTTTTCATAGGAAAAGTACTAAAAAGGGTAGGACTCAGAAGACAAATTATAGCAAACTGATAGGCCTTCCGAAGCTAGCTAAATCAATTGAGATTCCACACCACATCTGACCTTCTTACATCATGTTGCTATTTTCACAGCAGTATCTCAACTGAAATTGTCCAGCATTTCATCTGTTTCTTATTATATTTTCATCTTTAAAAAATGAGAAGTTTAAAAATGTAGCAGAAATAGATAGTTCTAAAGGGAAATTGATTTAATGAGATTTTCAGATCTTATTCATTTACTTTGTCACTCTTTTTTACCTTGTGTTTCTGTAAGTATTTCAATATTACTGTTTTATTAAGCAAAGAATTAAATATTGAAGCAAGTTGCAAAATAAATTTTAGACTGCTGAAGTTACGATTCATTATTTGTTTCTGAAATTAAAAAAAAAAACTATACAGCTTCGGTTTACATTTCTTGTTGGATAGCTTATGTTCCAAACAGTCTGAAACATATCAAGAAAATAAAAATAAAAATAAAAGGAGCATTTGAAATTTGTCTTGTACTGATAAGCTGATAACAGATATAATGTATGCACCCATCATCATACATACTATGTTTTCATACACTGCCATCACAGAGTATTAAGATCATGTAATTCTTAACAATAAAATCAATTCGATTGTGTATCTCAGATTCCAGAGCTGCATTTTCAGGTGGCATGTCATGCAATTCACAAGCATATTTACACATACTGAGTGCTTTCTGTTGGATTTTTTTTCTTTTCAAGTATTGTATTGATAACAGTCTTCAATATTTCTAAAATATTCTTAGACCAAAACAAACAAACAAAACAATCCCAAATACCATGTGACTTTAAAAGTATTGGGTAAGCACCTCTGGATTTTAAATCACTATTACCAAATCACAAATATTTCTGTCAAACAATCCAAACTACCCAGAGAACTGATCTACAGTAATATCATACTTAAAAGTATTAAATAAATGGGTGTGACGCAAAAAGCAAATTCACATTTGTGAAAGCGTTTACTTATTTTTAGTAGTAAATAGGGCCTCATTATGCTTAAATGTAATATCTTTGAAAATAGTGGATTCAATAATGAATAATTCTGTAAGATCAGAATAATACATACCTGTCTGCACTTAGGTTGCTCTGAAAGTAATGCCCCCTATTTATTCCCATGGAAACTACAACAAAGAGCAAAATACTGTTTGATAGAAAAAATTCTCATCTACAAAACACTATTTTTCTATGTAGTCACCACCATCAGCTACGCATTTTCACCAGCAAAGAACAGACCACGTATGCTGCTCACAAAAATCTGCACCAGTGATGACTCACTGCTGCTGTCATCACTGCCAAAACGCACCACTCACCACTTCACTGAGCTTTGCATCCACACTTTGATCTCCACAAACACTCAGCAAGCATCGATAAAGCCAATCATTGGTGGGCCATTTTTTCCACATGGAGGAATCCAGTTCCACTCCTTTGCTTCATGCACACTTCCATGTCAGATGACATTTTGTCAGACCGCCCCTCTGCTGCCATCTGTCACATGGCAACAAAATGTGACAGAATTATCAGTGGGAAGATTCAGCCTCTACAGCTGTACCACCAACTCAGCTTCTGATATTGTGGGCCAACATAATAAAATAGGAGGCATTATTAACAGAACACTTGCACCTCAAATACCACATATCTGCTACAAACAAAAGGTAAAGTCTGAAGAATGAGAATAATGTTTCTCAAAATTGGATATAATACTACTTACTGTCCATGACATCTTGCAGGATATCATGCATTTTGTTCAATTTTCTAAAAAAATTTCCTGGACTACAGATAGCAAAGCAAATGTGCTAAGTTGTGTTATTCTTAACGCTAGTCCAAATTCTCATATGATGCAAAGGCATGCTGTCTTATACCCACAAATACTTGACCTTTGTCTTTCACAGCCTGATTATAGCTATGCTGTGATATGTATCTAACATAGACTTACCAAAGCTGGCAAATGAAAATAATTCTTTGCACATGTGACCCATTAATCAGAAAGTTTCATATAAATTTCTCTCTCCTCACTCATGTTCACCAGCTGAGAATCTTAAAATCATCAAAATTGTTCATGACACCAGAGAAAAGAGAGCACTAGGAATTCAGTTAAACTTGTTGCAGTTCTTCGAAGTACCTTCTCTAGCTATTGGGTAGAATCAGTGCCAATTACTGCCAAGGTGTCTCACAGAGCAGCAGGGCTTCTCTGGCACAGTGCAGGGAGTGCCTGAGGTAAGGAACCAGGCATAAATCAAGACATTCAATGCAACTTGTTTTTGTAAGTCTTTCCTTACTAAAGCTGCATCTGTTCTATATCTAAATACAGAGGTGAGCTACACTGTTTACAATTAAAACAGTGTAACCAAAATAAGCCTTTCTTGGCTCACAAACGCTGTATACAGCTCCTATTGTATTCTTAGACAGGTAAATGCAAATCATTCCACAAACAAGATGTCCACTCTACTAATGAGAGGAATTCCAAATACATCTGGCAATAGTACGAGAAGAAGGCAGTCAACATGCAGAGTTCAAAGAGTAAACACTTCACGGAAGAACACTATAATTTAGATCAAAATCTCACACCTGACTTTAATCCCAATTAAAACTCATAATGCAAAAAAAAATCTTCAAAAAGAACTATAAATATATTTTACAGTCATTTTAAATTATTTAGATTACGTATTTTCAATTGCAAGAAGTAGTTATGTTTGTAAAAACAAGTCTAAGAATTATAACTAAATCTGGTAGATATGGCTACATCTCTTGTATTTAGGATCCAGATTTGTACCAGAATTAAAAGAGGTAAAAATGGAATCCAAAGTATGTAAATATAGTAAATAATTTATATAATGTAAGAATATCTAAAATCACATATAGATATAGTGAAATAACTTATATTCTCATTTACACTGCTTCTGTAAAGAAGCATTTTGCTAGCAAAGAATGATTCAATGAACAAAATCCTCTGATTTCTGCCTGTGAAAACTCTCCACCTGAATCCAAATAATGTATCTAGAATAGGGCAAATAATCTGTAAGTATACATAAATTTATTACAAGCTCTTCATTTACACTCCTAATTAACTGTCTTAGTGAACATCTGCTAAATGATGGAGTCCCCTTAACAAGAGATTACATAAGATTATAAATAATCTTTTCCGTTAGATTTCAACATTTATACGACACAATGACAATTAAAATGGCCTTCAGGTACAGCTACAAAAACTTGCTAAAGCCCTAACAGTTTCCAACTTTGTTTCCTTTACTTTTTTCCCCCTTTTTTCCTAAGAAAGAAGGGATCGGAATATTAATCATAAGAAAGAGCAAAAAATGTAAGGAAAAAAGACAATGAATAGTAAATTCCCAGAATGATCCATAGCAAACAGAAGCAGGCAGTGAAGATTCAATTCAGTTATAATATACCATTGCCACTGCAAACACATTTAAGTGTTTGCTGTATGAGATAGTAAAAGAAAGCAATCCTTGCCTTTAGATCTTAGACTCTTAAAGGCATAAAAGGTTTTCTCTCAAAGGCAATCAGGGTACAAGATTCAAGACCAGTGCCCCTGCCCACAGTTCAGGACAACACCCTCTTCCAGTCGTCTCGGTACGGAATTTGACATGGAAATTTCTCATATGAACACTGAAAAAATCATACTTGCTTGTAACAATGTCTGTTCTCCAACCTCCCTACCCACTTTTCCAACACAGACGCCAATCCAGCTCATGATGATTCATCCACTTGTTAAAAACAAACAGATTTTAAAAAGTAACAATAAAGAAAAAGAAAGAAAAACCTCAAAGAATGGGCGTTTGGCAGTAAAAGAAACAACTTATCAGTACAAAGGGCTTTCAGATTTCAGTTCCCATCCTTCCACATTTTTACAAACAGAATAATTAAGGCATACAAAGCTCTTCAGCTCTTAGCACTGCAATTCACATCTTAGAGTAGGAGATTTAAGCCACAGGATCACACACGGAACCTTTCTCACAAAAATTAAAAAGAAGGAGGAGTGTTTTTTCATCGCCATACTGTCCTTCACAGAATCACAGACTCTCTCTCTCTCAGGTTCAGACTGCTGAGAGCTGTCATGACACTGAGTGAATTTATCACATCCCCTATCACACACTAGCTTCTGGTAAAATTGAAAGATACAATGGGTTATTAAAAACAGTGATGAAAGCAATGGGTGGTTTATGCATTTAGCATAAGGCCTTTGGTACTCAGATACTCTCCTTTCTCGAAAACTTCCCCTGCTGTATTGCCCCACACAGTGATATCATCAAAGTATTGTAAGTGCCCAGGAGTACCACCCTGTTCCAATACAGTTTGCATCAACTCATGCCAAATGGTTGGGCTGTGCTTCCACCCCTGGGGCAAATGTTTCCAGGTGTACTGAACACCCCTCCAGGGTGAAGCAAACTGGCCTGCATTCTGTGGTCAAAAGAATTGAAAAGAAGGCATTGGCAGTGTCAGTGGTGGCATACCACTTGGCTGCTTTTGACTCCAGTTCATACTGAAGTTGTAGCATGCCTGGCACAGCAGCACTTAGTGGGGGTGTGACTTCATTCAGGCCACGGTAATCTACCTGTCAGCCTCCATTCTCCGCTGGTTTTACACACTGGCCATATGTGGATGTTAAAAGGTGAGTGAGTTTTGCTGATCACTCCCTGGCTCTCTAGCTGACAAATCAAGTTAAGAATGGGAAGCTTAAGAGAAAAAGTCTTTTTTAAGAAATGTAAGAGTCTTTCTCTACCTCTGAATATCATGGATTTAAGATATGTAAGTTTATCATCTGCCATAAAAGCAAGAGGGGGAAAAAGAAAACTTAAGCTATTAAGTTTTACAGGGGTAACTGTGTGGTTGTTCACATATGCGGCTGGTTCATAGCTGAGTATGTTTTCTTTCATGGATCAGTATCATTTAGTTTGATAATGGTTTGATTTTTGAGTCGCCCTTTATGGAGCCAGGAGTTGCACTCAATGATCCTAGTAAGCTCCTTCCAACTCAGAACATTCTATGATTCCAACTTTTGAGATCTCTTAAGATACTGTTTGCTTTTCAACCTTCCATACTTTATAAGATTTAAAGAAAAATTACTTCTATGTCAGAAACCAGAATCTTTTAATGAATTGACTTTGTCCTAATAGCCACCTCTTTAAATATAAAAAGCAGCAATCTAATTTGAAATGTAGAAAAATAGATCTCACTAGATTTTATGCTACTCATAAACCTTGTTTTAATAAATGAGACGGTCTTGCACTCAGGAAACAGACTTAAAAGTAAAACTAATACTGATGAAACAAAATAACAGCTCATCATCAAAACAGGGGGTTATATTCTTTCTTGCTTTGTTTTTCTCACACCAATATATTTACGTTCTTTTTGTTAAAAAAAAATGCTATAGTTTTAACAAGACCTTCTGAAATAATGAGATAAGAAGGAAGTCTAGCATTTTACAGTTTGCCTTCAACTTGTAATCTTTGTATTTTGTCATTTGATGCCTTATGTATTCAATATTCCTAATACATATGGAAAGCACAAGTTATCCCTAAAACATCTCTTTTGAGATAAATTGCTCTGACATTTGTAGAGACTGAAATATATTTTTTACTTGTGCTACTACACCTCTATAGACGAGATACTCAAATATTTTGTATCAAACTGATTGTTTCAGAATTAGGGCAGTCTAATATTAATAAAATTAGAAGAAATTTAGACATGATATCTTACTTATCCATTATTTTAATCCTGAGGATACAGGATGATGTGGAAGAATTTGATTATGTGCACTGAGCAACAGTTGAAAAGTTGCAATATGCTTTAAAGTAATAGATAAACAATGATTACAAGTTAAGCGTAGCAAATATGCTCACAGTTACATTCCCCCTTTATAATATTGAATAAAATAGAGATAGGATAAACTGCTAAATAGTTTTTGTCCCATTTTCAGCAAATACTAGAAATTATTTCCTGGTAGAACTCCAAAGAACAGCTATAAGACAAATCACCGATTTCTCCAAGGCTTCCACTGCTGCTAATCTAAAACCTTGCTTATTTGTGCACTTCACAACTCCAATCCAATCCTTATTTCAAATCAGGAGTACATTTGCTGTATAAAGGCCCAATACCACCAGATGAGGTGGTGTCTGAGTACCTGAGAAGCAGTATTGCAGAAAAGAACCTGAGGGTTCTAAGATGGGCCCACATTGCGCTCACATTAATCGATAATTCTCACTGAAGTGCCTGCTAATTTACTCCAAATAGCATGATCAAACTTTTGTTAGAATGCTACTTCCAAAATCCGCCATTTTTCCATTGCTGAGAGAAATCCATACATATCTCCACAAACATACTTGTGTTGCAAACTTCAGCTGAATCAGCTTTCATTAAGGAATTTTCATAATGGGCCTGACAGAGTTACTGTTGTAATGGGATGATTGTTAAGAGTCAGTAGTTGCCAAAGTATCCTATCAATACATATCTCTTCAGTGTGACTACCATTTTTGTAGTATGAATTATTCACTGATCCAAGGCAAGAAAGTACATGCAAAATACTGTACTAATGAAGCATCAGGTACACTCCTAGAAGTCACATCCTCATGTATGTTTAAGAAAAGCAGGAAGATTGTTTAGGAAATTCTCAAAAATATATGCCCAGGACAACAGCTGATGTCTGTTACACGTATTTGACCCTACGCTGGTACATTGCCCTTGATATCTATCTGCTTGCATTAAACTGGACCGTAACCCATTATAAATAGAAAATATTGTTGAGGACATCAGATAAATTTTTAACTGGTTTAAAAACTCTGCTGGAACCTCTAATTACCATATGTCTCTTGTAATATTTTCTATGCTCTCAAATAATACAACAGTAACTCCGCATGGCCAAAGACATTAGGGAGAAAAACATTTTTATTTACTCCTATTTACCAAATCCTTAAAGCAAAGTTGACTGCAGTTTTATGGCTCCCTCAGTACTTGCTTCTCCAAACGACTTTAAATGATCTCATCCTAGGAACAATCAGCACTTAAAAATTAAAGCAAGAATGAGCTGCATGGGCTTTCTTTTGCTTGCTTCTTTTCCCCAAGCTCATGAAGAGTGAGTAGAATATTGCTTCACCAAATGTCAAGAAAAGACTGCATGAACAAGTAAGCACTGGAAACTGATATGAAATTTACACTGCATTTCTTAAAGACAAGAATGTTCATGAGAAACTGTAGATTTAATATCCAAATTTACCAAGTGATAATAAATTCATTAAATAGATTTTTTCTGAACTTACAGGCAACTAGCACTGCAGCCTCTTCCATCCCAGCACATTTTTATTGTTTAAAAGCTTCACTTAAAACAGAGCAGCATGAATGATTTCATCAAGATCTCTGCTATTACAATGAATCATTAATATCCTAGTGAAAAATTTATTGTGATGAATAATACATTCAAAATGATGAGACAGAAAATGAAGCATTACTCTGCAATGTACCAGGGAATCAAAGGGATGTTATGGAAGTTATCAAGCTAAAAAAAAACATCTAACTCCCTAACATCAGGTTAGGGAGTTAGAAGGACTTATACTAATAATCACATCAATGCAAATGGCATAGACAAGTAGAATAATCACTCTTTCCTGTGGCCTAAAAATCACAGTAATCAAGCATGTCCTTGTATTACAGTAACACAAAAGTTGCAATCCAGAACTCTAGTGAGTTCTGGCAACCAAAAAAACAAGCACATTGCAGGATGAATTTCTGATCCTAATAAGTTTAAAAGGCAGCCCAAAACAATAACCCAGTATTAGAATACAGGCAAAGAGGTGACACAAAGAGCTGATTAAACTTCAAAGAGGAAAGAGTTATTCATTACACAACTGATAAATTTGTTTCATCCATTGTGGTAGACAGATCTGTGTACAGCACACCAAAGCTTGCAACATTGTAAGCATATTCTTGCTGCAAACACAACATATAAAACAGTCAGTAGTACCTTAGAATTTGATGTGGATTCCAAAAAGCAAAGCCTGTTGCCAAATCCTTCTGCAGCAAGACACAATTTCTGTTGCTCCTTGTGAACAGTTGCAGTGCACTGCAGAACCACTTCATCATCCTTCCAGAAAAAAAAGAAAAATACAGAATAGTGGTTATACTTCTGACTTGAGGAAGCACATACAAAGTCATCACAAAAATTCAGAAACAGTTATCCATGAACACAAGCAGAAGTGAATCTCAGCTTCATTTTTGTTCTCCAATTAGAGAAAGTGGGCAAAACAATGAAAAAATTATAATTATTAAATATGTGGTTTTTTTCCCATTTACTTTTCCTTGCAATAAAAATCATTAAGTAAAAAATACAAATCTTATAGGACTAAACCTTCACAGTAACATAGTCATAGTAGATGTTAAAAATCCTTATAAAACAGAAACAGACCCATATTTATATCCCAGTTCTACAATGGAAGCTGGAAAATCCCTTTCCAGAAACTTTTCTTTTTCTTGAAAGGACAAAATCATCATTTCCTAACAGTAATGACATTTAGTTCAAAAAGAAAGCTTACATCCAGGTTAAAAAAAAAAAAAAAAATGTCTGACAATTTTAGTCCCTGAAAACTTAATTTTAGTTAACCGTCTAATGCACCAAATCTTTCCTTCCTCAAGCTGACTGCAAAACAGCTACACACTATCACCAAGCACACATAGATTATATAAAGGTCAATCACTGGAGGATTAAGAAAAAGTACATAGCAACTGCATAAACTTTCCTGATTTGTTTTCTGAACATGTTCTCTTCCTTTGCTGTACAGTAGAGTACACATAATTAGTCAACATAACACATGTTGATAAACGGTGATGTTTGCCTGCCATACTTGCTGAAACGACATTAACAGATATATAATCTAAATAAAACCTAATAAAAATAGTATATGTATAATTCTATAACTGACAAAATAACACGCACTTTCAGGTCCACATTGAAAACAACCACAACAGGCAAATTATATGGAATCCATTAATCCCTATATACCCTTCAGTATCAGCCAGTATATTAGTGCATAATTTCATGAAATGTATAAACTCAAGAAACTAAAAAAAAAAAAAAAAAAAAGACTTAGCAGAGAAGTTATTGTAAATAAATATTTAAATAAATAAATTCCCTGCATCACAGTAGTCTCTACTGTAAAAATGTGTCCTAAAAATCAAAGCAGCAAGAGCAGCCATAAGCTGGTAAACTGCATGCTCAGAACCAAATTCCAGAAGATCAGACTACTGAGGGAAGAGTATGAGGTTGCTGCCTGTGCATGATATTAAGACAGAAAGTTCTCAAAGCTCCTTAATAACATTTACTTTCATCTCCTGTGCTTATTCAACATCCTGTAAAATCCATTCAAATCTCCAGAGATTACATTAAACACATACTACCAAGTTGAGAAAAAGGTTAGTTTCTTACAGAACAAAGCATGCCCTCATCTTTACAAAAGGGATGTTTTGACTGGGTGTATTTTTTACAGAACTGGCAATTTCAAGTTACAACTGAACACAGAAAATATTTCCTTTTAATATGCAGTATGTCTCTATGCCCTGTTAAAGCTTGAAAACATACACCTCCTCTGTGGTCAGTTTTGACTAATCCTTAAGCTTCTCAAGATGTCAATTCTACTAAAGGATCAAAACTGACTGACTGCCACAGGTAGCCATCATCTACAGTGTTACATGTGCTGGCACTGCTTTCATACAGACAGGTATAATCTTAATGGCAGAATCTTCGCATTTCGATTATTTTTCTGAAGTCTGCTTGAGCTGTTTTTTTCCCCCTTCTACTTAATCTAACATCTTAAACTTTCAAAAACTATGAATATCTATTAAACTTCAGACTTTTGTGCTTCAGCTCATTACATCTTGACCTTGACACTTGCATTTTGCTCTCAATTCAGGACAAAAATAGGCATTATTATCTGGCTATTTTAGTTTATTATCTTTTTTATCTTTTACTTTTATATATACTTTTACACAATTTTCCTTCATAGAGGATTCAGTGAAACATTGACTTCTACTAATTCAAATAATTTGTTGCACTTTTCCTTATCTGACCCATTAAACATAACAACCTCCCTTTAAGATGCAACACTGACTGTGCTCTTCTACTTCTGTGAGATTATACCAGTTCTGAAATAGCATACAGAAAGCTGAATGTCACATTTGCAAAATAAAGCATTCAAAGGTTGAAACTATTAAGTTATGGTTGTACATTCAAACTTGCTTCCAGTGCTGTTTTATATGGCGAATACTGCAATTAGTGGAATATTTCCATCAATTTACACATGCTATAAATCAAGATCTCAGCACAGACTTTAATAACTCAATCTTTAATAGCCTCCTCAAACTCCACATATGCAGTGTTCTGCTTCACCACATCCCATTTAACATTCAGCTGTGCAACTGAACTTTGCAATAAGCTTCAGTGCCAAAAACACTTTAAAAGTAGGTTACAATTAGAAATAAAGCCTGTACAAACTGCTTTCCACCAACGACAAGTGTAGAATACATCTTGACTTAAATAACCTTACTTCAGCTTCCCTTTGTTATGTTGGAATATGTATTAATTTATAAAGTAGAATAAAATATGTTAAGTCCCATAGGCCAGCAAATACAAGACTTCACAGTTACTGGCAAGCATATTCTACAACAGTATCTACAAGTCAGCCCCTGAAACGACCCTTGTGTTCTGACCTAAAGCAACAACGTTATCTTTTATTTAGTGTTAAGCATCTGAATAGTATGCACTTGAGACAACTTTCAGCGTTTATGGGAGTCTTAATACTAATGGCCCAGGAGCTTCATTCTCCCTGTGATTTTGAAGAAGGTAAAACGCAGCAAAGCAGAAGCTAAGTAACACATTAAGATGGAGCTTTTCTTTCTCCAAATCCCTGCTGACAGCAAATAGAAGCCTAGATGCACAAGCTTCATTAAATACTACATTGAAAACGTGTAAGAATCACTATCAACATAGATTAACTATCTTGTGAACAATCCCACGGGAGGTACCAACAAAGCAAATGTTCAAAGCCTAATCTTACTTTAATTCAATTCTTGACTGACTAACTAATGTCAAAAAATTATCAAGCTCTTATTTGAAATACAATCTAATTAGGGATGGTGGTTCTCGCACCTGAATGCAAACAAAGCCTATGACAGAGGTAAGAAAAGGGCCCAAACTTTTAATTACTGTATCATAACTTAAACCACAATACTACAACCCTCCCAGTAGCAGAAGACCAAGTGTTTCAATAGTTTGTAGTAACAACAATCATAGTAATCTGGGCCAACAGAAATTAGTGCTTAGACACTGTTAAGAACAGCTCATCCTTTACCACAGAAACACAAGATAAAAAGCAGTGATACAACAATACTGCATTAGAGAAGGATCTGATGGTTATGGTGAAACTAATGTTGATCAGCAGTCAACACCATTAGGCAGTACAGAAAACAAAAGGCTGTCAACAACATATGGCATGAAGGACAGGTAGCAGTTCATTATATTGAGAGAGTCAGTATAGGACAGCTGGGAAGAAGTTTTCTGAGGGCAGCAAATTTTCACTTACCAATTTAGAAACCTCATCATTAAAGATTTTTAGAGATACACTGGAGGATTTATGCATTGCTGAACTCGCTGTAGGATGAGAAGGAAGAGAGTAGACTTTTCCAATCAGCTGATTCTAATTGGTCTGGATACATTTTAGGGTACAAGTTTTAGTTTTATCCTGTAGGAGGAGTAATTTCATAAGTATTCAATGTTGTACTAAAGGAAGTAACTTTCAAGAAAGAAAATCCCATTCAACATAGGTTCTAGAGAACCAGAGCAGATGATAGCTCTTGCTAAAATACTGGGAAGCAGGCTGCTAGTACAGTAACCACTTTATTTACTCCTCCTTCCCCAGAACTCTCTAACTTACTCATCAAAACAACTCTGCCAGATTCCAGCAATGTCATGCTGATCTGCAGTAAGAAAGACATGTGGCAGTTTAAAAATACATACGTAAAACCCCTGAGCCGTGTAGATTCTTATTCAGCACTTGACAGACAGTTTTCACTACAGAACGGTATGAAGAGCCTATCATACAGAAATCCCTATCTGTAAGGCAGAAAATCCAACCCTGTTATGCACTATGTAAACAGACTAAGGCTCTGTGGCAAAGCAGAGTTTATCTAGAACTTGCCCATCAACACTAAGCAGATGGTCTCAGGCACAGGACCCATCTCAGTCCACGGCTTCCACAGCCAAACAGCAATGAAACACACAACCACAAGGGCAAAGACCAAATCTGAACGACTGGCTCCGGAACAACTGAGTCATATGAGCACCTGCGTTCTCTGAACTACTTCACTGTGAAACAAACAACTACATTTTGATCTGAGCACTGCAGTGATATGCTAGGTGACTGGACTATTCAACTGTATGGGCTAAAACCACCCACTAGTGGCATCAAACACGCATAGAATTAGAATAGATTTAAGATCTATATTCAATGTCAAAGTTTCCTCTTTTGGCTCTGTATGAGTTCTACTAAAGCTACATCTGCAAATGAACATATTTCCAATCAAGATGACTCATTTTATTATTTCTCACCAATTAGCACTGTGGTCCTATAATCATAAAAAATGCCAAGTTCAGCTCTCAATGCCTACTAGTAATCCCATCTATCTAACAATGGTTAACAGTAGCTAACTTTGTATCTGACACAGTTGACAGAGGAGGGGGATTGAAAACATCTGCAAGCATGCTTACCAAATTAAACAGAACAGCTGGTGGGCTGATTTTGGCTTTTTCAAAGCTCCAGTGTGCCAAATTTATCTTTGAAGTAATTCCACATATTTTAGGAATTTAGTAAGAATGCTATTACATTACACTCTAGCTCACTAGTTTCAAGCTGACTATTCTGCAATCAAAGGCATGATTACAGTATGGTACAAATCTCTGCCATGTTTGATTCTGCTGGTGTGAATATTGGTACCAGCAAGGACAGAGGTGAGAGCATGCTAGAAAAGGTGTCCACAAGATTCTGCAGGGAAATGCAGGAGCATTTTATTTATGATCTGAGTCAGGCACTTAGCAAGCCACCTCTGAACAAGTGGCACATATCAAAACTATTTTTTCAAGGTCACACAATATTTAGGCTCTAACTGAACTTATTCCTTTTGTTGTGTTCTTCCTACCCCACACTAAGAGGTTCCACAGTGCAAGAAGGAGTTGACAACACAGCCTCTCACCTCAACTCATGCCACAAATACCTTCACTATCATCCATTTCATGCAAGAATACATGAGGATAAATTCAGCAGCCCTCACTCTTCTATCTTGTGAGCAGATTCAGAAGGCAAAGTCAGTAACATCACCATCTGCTTGAGTTTGCACATTCAATTCTAGATCACTTTCTCACCCCTTAATCTTTTTTCAGCAGTATTTCTTAGTTCATTCCACTTCAGTGCTCTACCATACTGCTATCTCACAGCTCTCAGATTGATCACGCAGTTTTTCCTCTCTGATTCCCAACCAAAAATATTTACCTGACACTGCTGTTTTTGTTTTTCTGGAGCAATGTTAAAGATATGTTCCAACCTCTCTCTCTTTCTAATTCTCTGTCAGTGTATTTCTCCCAGTTTTAATCTTGAAGCTGCTCTAATTTAAAAGATTCACCCTCTCTCCCTTCAACACATTTCCCATGAGATGCTGTCTTGTCACCACGATAAGTCTACCACCTTTCTGAATTCCTGCTTCTTAGTTTTTTTAATTCCATTTTGAAATATTCTCTCAGGCTGCTGTTCACAACTTCTCTCCTTAGTGTCTTTGATTTATAATTGTTCTTTTCCTGAAGACCACCGATAAAAGCTTCAATATCAGATATGGCACCCTCCCATGAAGAATTCCTATGGGTTTATTAACAACATGAATTTTCGACAGATTAAAAGGCCACAGAAGAGCCATCAACTTGAACTTGATTTCTTCACCTCACTGTTCTAAATTCAAAACATATTATGCTGTGAAAAATCCAAGCAGTAACAATGAAAAAACAATCCTTGGATACTTTCACTAACTATACAGGAGATTTTAAATCTCCCATTAAACAGACTGGCCTTCCCTCCGCTAAAAGAACCAGTATCCAGTCTAGCATTGGTGAGTTGCTGCGCTTCTACATTCAGCTTGTTGCCTTCATCTTCAAAAGAAGAAGTAGAGCACGGCAGGATGAAGACAGAGCTGTTCAGAGAGCAACAGTTAGTGATTTCAACTTTTCCACAGTGATTCAAGTCAGAGCTCCACACAGCAGCTAATCACCAGTTACTGACCGCCATCCTGCCTTCAGGATGAAACACTATTTCTTGATTTTATTGTCCAATCTATCTCTCAAAAAATCCACTGCATTTGCCTGTGGCCTTCCAGATATCTCTTGGGAAATAAATCATCTCAGTTGTACTCTGTTTTCCCCCTCACTTTTATAAGCTCACTACTCACATAATGATCTATTCCTTCCATTCCGCACAAAATTTTATACTTTCAAACCTTCTGCTACTCACTGGTCTAGCTTTTTCATTAGTTTTTTGTGTTTGGTTTTGGTTTTTTTTTCAGTTATCTCCTATTTTCAGCCCTCCATTTCTCCATACTACACTCACATCCCCCCCTCCTAACTCTAACTCCACTATCCATACCCAGACATATCGAGCTGACACCTCTCTGTCCTCTTCTCACATCTGCTCCTATTATCAGATGTTATTCCTGGCAATCAAAAGAGAAGTCCTCTGCATAAGCCTTCCTTACAAGATGTTTTTGTGTTTTTGTCTTTTTTAAAACCTTCTTCCTTCCCCTCTGTTTAATGAGCACAAGCACATCAAGAAGTGATGTCAACTCCACATTCAAGAGAATTTTCAGTCTTTCTGAAGAATGCTACAAGAGCCACGGAACAGACAAGAGGATACAGGTCATGATGTGTGCCCTGCTGTAGGACCTGAGGGCTGGTTGATGGCTGCACCCACTTTGCACCCAGGCTTCAGCTAAGTGTATCATGGCAGAGAAAGGGAATATTACTTCATAGAACTGAGCATTCATGCTGAACGGATACAATGAAGCAGTGAGGACTAACAAGCAACTGCCTTCACTGAGGGAAAAAAAGAAAATTAAACATTTCAGAGAGGCTTTTTAGCTGAAGACTATCCTCTGCACCATGATTACACTTAGCAAATACTTTGACACACTAAACAGAGAGAAGAAAGGAACAGAGGGCCAGTAGCCATTGTTCTTTCCCCCATACCCAGGGATGTGTCAGGATAACAAGAGAATTCTATTCACTTCAGGAACAGTCTTCAAAAAAAAAAAATCTCACAGTGGTCAAGGAACAGGAAAATAAAAAAATCAAGAGATCAAGATAATAAGTTGCAGCCCCAGACTCTTTTGTTGTTAGTATACTGTAAAGTCCATATCTTGAACTCATATACAAGCAAATAACAATATCCATCACATTGTAGTTTCTTCACATATTGTGCAACAAAAAGAAAATAATTTCAATTTCAGGAGAAAGTATTCTATCCACACTTGTTACAAGCTGCCTTTCAGGGCAAGAGCACTAGGACAGCCAGGAAAGTTAAGCCTCAGGTAAGTCTGGCAAGAGTGCTAAGGTCATTCCATTGATGCAGAATATCTTCAGTCCCAGTAATCTCAATTTTACAGGAAATGCATTATTGAGGAACACGTTCCTCAAGCAAGGAATCACAGACTATATTGGCAATTCATCTTAACTTTACCCAAACTTAGAAACATAGTAGCTAAGCTATATTTATTCTACAACATTAATCAAATCACAGCATGACAGTAAATTCTGCTTTATGAAAAAGGTGTACAGACCATAATACCAGTGTTTTTTTGTTTGTTTGTTTGTTTTACATGCCAACTCCACTTTTACCATAAAGGAAAACTTTAAAAATACTATTTTGTTTATAAAACTAAGTTTTGAACCACTCTTAAGTGTCCAGAAAGTCTTACTCAAACACTTTCACATGCCCAACCACATAAATAAGTCACCATTTTACATCTTGTTTTGTATACAAACTTGTCTTACATCCAACTGCTTTGTGAGATTCTGCTACCTACCATTCACAGCTTGCAAATCATACCTTTGTGTTAACAATCTTCAGCTCTGACATGTCCTAGGAAAAATATAATTCTATGAACTAACAAATCTTCCATCACAAACATGCCATGATCACGAGGCTTGTTTGGCAATAGTGTTCAGCTCAACAGTTGTGCCATTTGCCCCATATCATTTTTGAAAAGAGCACATCTAGAGGGTATAAAGTGACAAAAGTCTTTCTAAAAAAAGCAGAAGTAATCAGGCAAGGTGCTACAACCCCAGAATACTTTGTCAGGTGCTAATTGTTCTAGCTGGCTCCTAAGCAGTCTCTGAGACCAAATGGTTTTTCTCAGCAGCTACAAAAAAGTTCTAGATCAAAAGTTTATATGAGGCTGGATCTGCAGCAACCTGAAACAGGCATGTCTGTAAACATCAGCACACAGAGCATCAAAACACTTGAACACATCTTAACCTGACTAAATTATTTTCTCCTCAAACAGATCATATGAAACACCAAACTTTCTATGTTATGCTGTTGCTGTCATGCAGGATCTGCCAATATTCAAATTCCTTGTGCAGATTTCAGGACAAGACAATCAAGCAAACACAGTTTTTAGTGAGCATTTTTGTACTGTACTAATGACAATATCAAAAAATACCCCATACAAAATAGGTGCTACAAAAATAGGTCGCAACTCTAACAGCTGTTGCTTTGTACTCTTTTCCACAGAACGGAAAATAACACCATTTTAAAAAGATGCAAATCTTCAGCACAGTAGCAATACTGGCTGTTTTGAACATTTCTGCTTAAGAAAGCACAGCATGCTGCAGTGAAAGATTTGATTATTAAAAACTGTGCTGATATTTACAGAACTGTAAATAGATCCTGATGCAACTGTACTCAGACAGTCTTTTGAAATAATAAAAATGCCTGGTTTCCTAAGATTTTTCTCTTTCCCTCAGCTTGAAGAGTACTCTTTCATTTTCAATCATTTATCTCAAGTCCTTCATAACCTTACTATGGAGCTGCACCTTTCATGGAAAAGCTGTGAGATTCAACTGGCATGCTACATTTTACAGTAACAACAAAGAAGATCTCAGTAAATCTTCAAATATGCAGTAAAGAGGCTTTCTGCCACCAGGTTCTCACACCAGCAGGTAACTCTTCACAGATTAATCAGGTGTAGTGACAGAAGGCCACTGTGAACAGAGTCCCAGAAATATGTTACTAAGCAAGGGCAAAAATAATTCTTAGCTTACATACGTCACAGCATAACACTCAGTCTAAATTTATTTCCTGTTTCTTCCTCAGAACAAACTCACCAGCTATCATGAATGAATGAAACAGAAAATTATCATCAATAATATTATAATAGGAGTATTTTTCAACTGCTTTTACTTTAATTTTCATAAGCAAATTCTTAAACAAGGTTATGCACAAGCAAACTCAAACATGACAGACCACAAATTCATACTTGTATATTCACTGTATATTCATTTTGCATTAATCTCTCTATATACTCTAAAAGACACACAATTAAGGTGGGATTCACTTTATTTCTAAGTGAGTAAAAGGTCAAAAAATAAATACAAACAAAATTTGGCCTTGTGTATTTATAAAGTGGAAGTTGTGCTATACAACTAAAACTACATTTTCTTCAACAAACAAAAATTGTGGAATGTTAATCAGACATGAAAATACAAATTCTTGAATACTGAATTCATCATCTAACACAATCCTCATTTTTCCCCACTCTTACTTAAGAAATTATATAATGAATATTATTATGCATACAATATATATATAAGAAATTGCCATCGCTTCCACCGTACTTTGAGAGTTCTGAAACAAACAGCATCACGTCACATGAGCTGCATTTTAAGATTTTCATAAACTACTAGAAAGCCTCCAAGATATCTGTTAGAATTGCTACACTATTGGAAAATTCAAAATTAGAACTCCTATTCTCCTATGAAGTTTTCATGTGCTGCCATTAATCAACTGCCACTCTTACTAAAAATTTGCACTATTACAGTAACCGTAAATTGAAGAAATATGAGAAGAAGAACAGTTTTTTCACCAGGGCCAAAGAAAAAAAAGTTTCGAATTTTTTATGCCATATTATTTTGGTAATTCTCTGCATATGATACTGACAATTTACAAAATTTACAAAAAATATCTCTTTAAATGTAATATGTCAGAATTATTTAACTCAGCATATTAACATGCTTAAGTTTTACATAGACTACCAGTCTGTATTACCATTTTACATTCCTTCATGTTAGTCATCAGTAGACATACACGTACTATTGGATTAACACAGGTTAATTTAAAGTCTCATAAAACACTTGCCTCAAACATACACAGATGTGCAACTTCACATAATGTGGGTCAAATTATACTTCAAAATTTGCCTTCTTAATTCACTAATTGTAGAGTTAATTTTAACAACTATTAAATACAGCAGCAAAGCTAGGCAGAAAAGCCCTACATTAAAGAGGCTAGGAAACATCATCTCTTATTCGTATTTTTGACTGCACTAAGTCCCTTTGGCTGGCTGAGCTCCTACACACCACTTAAATTATGATTCATCACACTGAACTTAAGGCATTTAAAATTCACCCTAGTAAATCTACTTAGCTACCATCATTAGTCATTTAGCTATTTATTTACATCTACTCAGTGTAAATTACCCTTTCAGCCAATGATGGGAGACTGATTTTCCAAAAAGGGAGGCACTAACTCTGGAAATTGTTATTTCAGACAGAAATGAGTGCCCTCTGCAAGTATTTGTTCTCCTCTATGTGCTCTACAATAATCAGAATAGTAAAGGATGACCATTCTATAAATGTTCCAGTTCAGGAGAGATAAATTTCAGGTTCAGCATACTTGTAGCAGCTTCTACAAACACTAAAAAAAAAAAAAAAAAAAAAAAAAAAAAAAAGTGTAGAGCTTCCCCATATTTTCAGCAGCACGAAGACTAAATTAGGGTATCAAATTTTAAAAATTCGATAGAAGCTTTGCATAATTATTTAAACTAAAATTATACTATTAATGGTAACAAACAAGTCAAACATACTGCAGACAATGAGGTTTCACATTCTTTCACTGCCCTCTGCCTAGCTGAGTTACATAAAAGCTAAGGAAAGGGGTACACTTTGGTGTATTAATTTCAGTCCAGATCACGTACAACACTTGATATTCACAAGAAATTCTAAACTGATCACTTCAGCTTGCAACCAAAAGACCAAGTCCTTAGTCACAACACAGAGTTCTCCACTGTTTTTGTATCAGCTTAAAACTGCACATGCAGCACCATCAGCTCCCAGATGAGGGGTAGGAGACATCCAGCCACAGAGGCCTCACGTGACTTAAGTTGTGAGCAGGACATCTCTCCGCTGCTCTGTTATACATTTCAAAGCACTTACATGGAGCAGGAAGAACTGGTGAAAACAAAGGGAAGAAAGCTTGGCAGCTTTGGGAAGTCTTGGCAGCAAGGCTTCCACACACTGTTGCCATAAGAAGAGGACTGGGATTGCTGCAGGCTTTAGACATCCTAAAGCTTAACTGCAGCAATCCACATGCAGTATGGTACCCTCTTTAGACTCTGTTTACGGTCAGAAAAAGGTTATTGTTCAGGAACTTTCTTGATTACAGAAAGCTAGATGACTACATCAGACATAGACTTCTAGATCAGATTAGTCTACTTCTTAGGATATAATTAAAATGTCCCTAACACAACAGTAAGGAAAAAAAAAAGAAAAAAAAAAGAATAGAAAAAGCAATCAAAAGTACTGCTATGCTTCTCATGAGCAGATTGTTGAATTACCTAAGCTGTAAAGGACCCATAACAATGCAGTCGAAACCCTGGCTTCAAACAGTCACCCAAACTCAAACCCTTTATCTGAGAACATTGTTCAAATGCTTATTGAGCTCCAGCACTTGGGGTCATGATCACTGCATGCTGTTCTAGGGTCCAATCACCCTCCTGTGCAGGACCTTTTCCTAACCTCTACCTGACCCACCCCTGATGCAGCTCCATGCTGTTCCCTTGGGTGTTGTTGCTGTCACCAGAAGGCAGAGATCATCACTGCTCCTCTGGTCCCCTTGTGAGGAGTTAGCATTGCTACCATGAACTCTCCCTCAGCTCCTCTTCTCCAGGCTAAACAGCAAATCAAGGGACCTCAACCACTTCTCAAACATCTTGCCCATCAAACCCTAAACCATCTAAACCTACCGCGTAGCCCTCCTTCAAACATCATCTAAAAATATTATGTCCTGATACTGTGACACTCAAAACTACACACAGCATTATAAGGTGAGTTTGCATTAAAGCAGAGTGGGACAACCCCTTTCTGTCACCAAGTGGCAGTGCTGGTCCTGATGCATCCCAGGGTACAGTAGGCTCTTTCAGCTGCCAGGGCACACTACTGACTCAGATTTAACCTGCTGCCAACCAGAACCCCCAGATACTCTCCTGCAGGGCTGCTCTCCAACCTCTCATGCCCTGTTTAAGATGCAGAATCTGACATTATTTGTTGTTAAACTTCATTCAGTTGGTGAGTCCCCAGCTCAGTAATTTGTTGACATCTCTCTGCAATACCTCTCTACCATCAAGAAGTCAACAGCTCCTATTTAGCGTTATGTGCAAATTCAATAAGTATACATTTGAGTTGTGCATCCTATTCATTTATAAAAACACTAAAGAGAACTGGCTCTAAAATGTAGCCTTGTGGAACCCCTCTAGTAACCCTGATTGTTTTCTTCATACAGTTCTTATGGGCAAATGTAAGATAATAAACATTAGACAACAGTGGCAGATACAGATCAGAAATCACTGTTCAGTACACTACATTAACAAAAGAAGAGCATACCAGAGCACACTGCTAGAAATACAGCATAGAGATATTAGAACTAGATTTATGCATACATATTTATTTGCATGTGCATGTATCAGTAATAAATCATTATTACAATAATTAACAGATTCCAGTTTTACTTAGTCTCCAGCCCCCCAAAATTCATCTTAAATACCAATTAGACATTAAAGGTTTATGCTATCATAAATTTTAAGCATATTTATGGCTACAAAGAGAATTTTATAACCCTTGCTCAGCAGGCCATTGATTTCAATACTGTAGATGTAAAAAGATACAGGTGAATAAATTTAACCATAAACTTTGCTTGCATAAACATAACATTTTCAGTTTCAATACTGACTGGTCATTTTATGTTCACCCTAAAGCCTACTACAAAACTAGAAAGATATTGAAAAATCAAGGAAGATCTAACCCTATGGGATGAAATATGGTGTGTTTCTTACTGCTTTAGAAAGTAAGTGCTTCAATGATGGCATGTTAAATTCCTAGTTAACTGACAACATGTTTTCCTTCTATGGGTAATATAAATCCATGAAGCATGGGAGGAAAATTTGACATCACAAAATAACAAGTTTTTCTTTTTGCCCCTCTCCTTTTAAGGCATTTAAACATCTACATGCTACAGAAATATCTCCTAAAATACAGAAAGAAAACCAAAATGTCTCATGGCCCAGAGAATCACCACAGAGGACAAAAAAATAAAATAAAAATAAAACAAAAATAAAAAAAATTAAAATAAAATAAAATAAACCTTTAGTTATTAACAGAACAAATGCCTGGTAATAAAAACACTTAACATTTATTCAGTTAAGTATTAAGCCGAGAATCAGGTTATCTGTAAGAATAAAGTCTTAAGCAGTCTTGACAGAGACTCTTAACATGATAACTGCCAAGTGAAATGAAAATAGATCTACACCTTTTGATTGGAGCGTCATCTCCTCTACTTCAACTACTCAAACTTTGAATGAGTAAATCTTCCTAAACCTACATTGTTGGTTGCCCACTTTATCATTTCCAAAACAATAATCTGAATTAAAAATCAGTATAGTTTTTCACCTCAGTTGTAGCAGTTAAGGATGTAAACACTAGGATTTATATTTGAATTATTTCAGAACAAGACAACTTTGAGCAGATTCAATATAAATGCTTTCACTTAGGAAAAAAAAAAAAGAAAGCTTTTCCTTGATTTAGAAGCTTGAAAATACTTAAAATGTAAATATTAAAGTAAAAGAAATCTCACCTAGAAAGAGATGCTTTGATTACATAATTCAAGAAATCATTTGCAAAGCTAGAAAAGTTTCCATATTTCATAGTTCTTACACAGCCCAACACTTCTCAGATAATTGAGACCTGAAAGCCTGAAGTTTTTCACATGCACTAGGAACTAGGAAATTGAAACAAATACAGATGCAGAGATAAGAAAACAGAGGCAGAATCACAAATTGACAAAAAATGGTAAGTGCACATACGTTCCAGTCCTCATTTTTGGCATTCTCAAGAAACACATTAATAACATACCATTCTAAGACTGATTACATTTATTTCAATGACTTGCTGAGAGCATTCTGGAAGGTGCTCCTTTTGGCAGAAATGCATAGCACTGTAACATATTGCTACTGGTTGGCAGAAACTAGTAAAATCAGATTTTAATCACTACTAAAATGGAAATATCAAATTGAAGTTAGTCAAGTTGCGTCTTTAGATAAATTTTACTCAAAAAGATAGTACAAAAACACATTCATTTTACAGCCTAGAAAATCTCTTCTGGTGACAGCATCTGTTTCATTTACCCAGATGGACTTACACATCTGTTCAGTTCTGTTTAGCAGCTTGAAAAACTGGAGTAAAATCAACAACAGAAACAAAATCTTATGAGATTCTGGGGTCTCTCTGACTCACAGCTAATACACAGACAAACTTTGTCTCTCAGTGGTAGACTTTGTTTCATGAAAGAAATGTATATACTGGAAGCACTGGAGATAGATCTGTACAAGAAACTGGCAGGGGTTTGGGGCATGTAGAACTGTTATTTGCAGTTAAAAGCTAGCACTGCTAAAAAGAAGCATAATACACAAGTGCTACAGTTATTTAAATTCTACACACTAGCAGCACCCCTATACTTGTTCCAGGTTACCTGTCCTTGCTTCCACTGCCTATGCATTTTCTTTTTGCTTTTCAGTTTGACCTGGTACAGCCATGCCAATCTTTTGCAGTCCTTTCCTGACTTTGTACACCTGGGGATAGAGAGCTCTTGTGCCCTAGGGAAAGCTTCCTTAAAGATCTGCCAGCTCTGCTCCACTCTGTTGTCCTTAAGGACAGATTCCCAGGGGGTTTTGTTGACTATCTCCCTGAAAAGCTGAAAATTGACTTTTCAAAAACTTAGCTTCCTAGAGGGAAAAAAAAGATTACTGGGGACTCTAAAGAGACCAGAACAAGAAGTGGCAAGAGAATCACTTTTAAATTCAAAAGAAGTTTATGGCATTTCATACTTCTGTATCTTCAGGTTTTGTGTTCTGGCCTTCTGTTTGGTTGACTCTGTTTTTTGCTTGCCCATTTTTTTTTTCTGGTTTTCAGTGTTGTTGGGCTTTTTTGTTTGTTGTTGCCTGTTCTGTTTAGTTTTCAAAAAGAAACTACCTGCAGTGCAAAAAGCTCTTGCACCAAAGCTTTGTTGGTTACTCACATCCTTATATTTACTGGAAACATCTTGTATTCAAAAGTAAATATATTCCTATTTAATCTTTTTAAACAGGAATTATTTTATGTGCAAATATAGCACAAACCACTTTATTTGCTGCTTTTGCTAGCTCTTGCTTAAGAATCAGAACACTTACATTAATTTTCTAAGAATGTCTAAGCAATCTCCCTAGCAAAGACAAAAAACAAGCTACATTCTCTAAGAACCATAAAGAAATAGTAAGAAGGCTTTCAGGGGGATTAAGATCCCTAAGAATTATACGAGCTTTAGATAGATAACTGAACATGAAAATAAATATTTACAAAAATATTATGAAAATGGTTTATGCTTATGTAGAACTCTCATCAGAATTGTAACCAAACATGAAAAAACACATCCAAAAATGGAGGAAGGCCCAGAACACTAAATTGCCGGAAAACATTTTCATCAGCCTCTTGCACATAGATGAACAGCACACACTAAAAATTAAAAGATGGTTCTCAAACAATCATCTTGGACAAATTAAATATTAATTGTGTATACTATTTTAACAGAGGCAAATCCTCGAACTTCTCTAGAGGAGAAACAAGAAATCTGCACAAGCACTATACCTCCCACCTCTGTTTCAGATGCACATCTTACTCAAAATCCTTATTTCATCTCAGCCCACTTCTCTCTTCTTTAAGGCAGCAAACACACACAAGGAGACAGAGGGCAATGCAGATGCTGCTTGGCCAAGCATCAGCAGCTCTGCTTAGAAGTTCTTTGTGGATTCCACACCAAATGCAAGGGAAAGGCAGATGGAAGACTGGCTGAGCTGTATTTATTTATAGCATGAAATGAATAGGGTATGGTATCTTCAACTATGTTACAATATAGTACCACAGAAGTTTTATTCAGACAAAAACAAATAATATCCTTAGCCAAGTCTTCCTGGAAAGATAGAAACTGACAAAGAGTAGATTTCATGTGAAATTAGCTAGTGTTTGCTACTTTCCCTGTCTTGAAAGAGGGCTTGGGGTAGGGGAGGGGGAAGGGATCTCTAGCTTTGTTCTGTATAGTTTTTTTTTTGTTTTGTCCTCAGTATAACTGGTTAAATGCCATTTCCGCTTTAGCATAATTTACAAATTTAATTAGGATTATATATCACATTTTTAACCAGGATTTGCCCAGGATAACTTATAGATGATTCACCTATGGTGTGATAAATAATTATAAATAACAATTTTGATGATTGGATTTTGTTTTGTTACTCTGTGTTTTTGGGAGTTCTATTCGTTTGTTTTTTGGTATTTTTAATGATAAACAAAACCAGAACTCACTATTTGCTCAGAAAATACACACCTGCCTCATTTTATCTGCACTGAATCCTACAGACAGAAGCATTCATAAGTATAATTACCACAAAAAGCTCTCTGCAGAATAAATAAAAGAAACTGTAAAATATTTCTTGTTTGAAGGGCAAGGAAATACTTCTTCCTTTGTTCTATTCAGTAGCCATGGTATTGAGCTTGTTTTGCTCATTTTTAATCTTAGACTTCCATAAAAAGTATTTTTTTTGGTTTTTTAAGTTCAATGTAACCTAATTAACTGGGGTTAATATTTCCTGAAGGTCATTAAGATGAATATATATTAAAATCTGCTCTATCATCCTATTTTCATAATCCGTATATACTAAAAAAAGCCTTTTTACATAATTTTCTGTCCCACATTTTTAAATTTTTAACATAGAATTGCTTAATACAAAAGAAGATAATTTAACAGAAAAAGATATGTTGTTTAAAAACGTCTTCACGTATTTTCAATGAGCTCTCATATTATAGATATATTACTGACCTCCAGTTGAAAGAAAAAAAAAAGATCACTTTCCATCTGGTTCTCAAGAAATAGAGATGATTCATTTTTGCCTCATCACTGCTGCTGTCTTTTGGCATATTTTCCAATACACATGCCCATTTTAGCAAAACTTTCTGACGTCAGAAAATGACTGATGATTGGATTTAAATGTTCCAATTTGTGCCATATTTTTACCTGCTACAGGTAAAATACAGCCATTTAGTGAAAATGTATATAGTGAGCAGGATTGGTTAATGTGCAACAGCAAACAGCATAAGAAAATTTCCTACTGTTGCAGTTTGTCCATTGTTTGTTCTGTAAATACACAATATAGACACTGAGCTTTTGTGGATTGGTAGCTGTGGGGGTTTCTTCATGGGTTTTTTTGTGTTTTGTTTTTTTTTTTTTATGTTGTTTTGTTGGTGGTGGTGGTGGAGAAGGCTGTGGTGTGTGTTTTACTTCAAAAAAAAAAAAAAAAAAAGAAAACCACAATATTTTCATGACCTCTACTAACTACAACAACACTTCACAGGATAAATAGCCATCACACATAAGAGAAAGAGGTAAGCAGCTACAGTCCCATTATACTCCTCCATACTTCTCATATGGGAACACTGAATACACTGACTTGCCACCTAGGGATAGATTTAAACTCCAGATCTGTACACCATGCTACTCATGTCAGGTCAGGCACAAACCCAAGTTTACTCAGTACCTCACTGTGCACCTTTTTTGGATGGAGAACACAACCACTCCTCCATCAGTTATTCAAACTTGCATTTTTTTGAGGACACAGGGCAAATACATAGGCCCTGAGTGCAAGGGGTTGCAGCAGAGGGCACCACTCAGAGCTGCAGGCTCTAACCTTGTCCACCTGTCAACAAGATCTTATTTTAATGAAGCTACATACTCAAATAACAATAATGGTAGCATGGCCTATGTCTTATGATCAAATACACCAAATATCTACTTCCACTTGTATTTGAGTATAAACATTTATGGCAGAAAATGAATGAAGCTCAAATATTAGGATAAAGTCCTTTCTATTAGCATCAAGGGCCTTATTACAGTACTAAACTTTAAGCTTCTTTGCTTTTTATTCAAAGTCAAAAAGTGGAAATATAAATAACAGCTTCATCAGCTTTGAACTATGGTATGACATACAGTACTTCATCACACTATGGAAGTTAATCATTAAATAAGATGGGTGAAACTTGAAGCAGTACATATGCAATTTAAGAAGTTACAAGTATAAAGGAATGAATAGGGCAAACAAGAAAGACACACAGACTCTCAAGTAAGCCAAATTACTGATCCATAAACATGCGGCCCTCAAAGTTAGGTCCCTGAAAAAAAAATTTCCATCAATAATAAAGATTTTTGAAAAGTTTTAATTATTGCATAATAACTAGATAGTATTCTGTTGAGCCTTTCCCCTAGTTTGAAGCAAATTTTCAGGTACCATAAGTTTGTATTTGAATTGAAGTAACAGCATAACTCAGCAGTTAGACAGTTCATGTCATTTCTAAAGACCTTCCAAAAATAAATCATGTAAGTATTAGAATTTGGCTTGCTAACTGTTAAGAGACCCAGGCCAGGAAACCAACATCTGGGTTGACAATATGTTTTAACTATGCAGATGTGTGATGTAGTTCAACAGCAAAACTGGAGAAAAAGATTTAACAATACTAGTAGACCATCTTTACTAACAGTAGTCCACCAGTAAGGAAGAAGCAAATGATCTTCATGATGCCACTTCAAATATATTTATATGAGTTACAAGACAATCCTCTGAGCACAGAACTGAACTTTATGTCAGATCATGAAAAGCACTACTTGGCCTTTCCTTTCATACACAGTGACACAGCAGACACTGCTTGCATCATTCATTACATGTGCTGTGATAGGCAAAAGGACATAATCTCTGAGTTCATAAGCCATAAACCACTGATGCAATCTTCTGGGCAAGTATGACAATTTGCTGGCACTGCTCTTCTCCGAAAATCTCTGCTTCAAAAATTTTCTGCCTCTTAGTGTGCATATTTCAGAAACTCAAATCCTATGAATACCATTGGATTTCTAAACCTAAGTTTGCAAATATTCTCCTCTATTTTGGGTTATAAACTGGTATAATGTTGAAAGGCAAGTACAGACAAGTCTTTTCTTTTAAACTGTTTGAGTAGACACAGACCACCTGGAATAATAGAGGCAGAGAGACTAATTCTGCATGAAGGCTGGTGAGAGGCAAGTCTCGCAGGGGCACTCAGCGTGCTGATGCTTCTTCATTTCTCTTTTAACAAATCCCTAGGTCATCCCAAAGACACTTCTCACCAGAAACACAAAGCAAAATCATAGAATCACAGAATGGTTGGGAGGGACCTTAAAGGTCATACAGTTCCAAACTGCTGCTGTGGGCTAGATAAGGCTCCCCAGAGCCCAACTTGACCTTAAACACTGAGTTCTGGGGCATCCACAACTTTCCTGGGCAATCTTCATTTCTATTTATTGAAATAGAGAAATATGCCTCCACCATAGTACATTCCAGACCTGACTGTTGGCAGTCATTCCTGCAGGCAGCTTTGCCATAACTCATTAATGACAAGCTCTCCCTGTGCAAAAGGAGACAGTGTTCAAAATATACTGTATTTTGGGAGAACAGAAACTGTATATGTTTGGTCCTATCTAAACCAGTCCAAAGAGACAGTAATTGATGCCTGTTTTCAGATGCTTGCTTTATAAGCCACGCACACAAAAGAAGGGAAAAAAAAAAAAAAAAAAAAAAAAAAGCGTGCTGCTTTCCACAGAGATAACATTCACAACTACAAAAAACAGCATTACATCTGCTTACCTGACTGGTAGACCTTAAGAGAGCCCACTGACAAAATCTGCACTGACACTCAACTCTGATATCTGCAGAGCAGGCGCTGTCAGTCAGGGCTGAAGCTCCTGGTAGGCAGGAGTGCCATGGCAAAACTTGCACCTACATATCCAGGTTTTCCAGTCCCAGTTCTGTGGGTCAGTCAATCACTTCAGTTTTTAGAATTTTAGCACAGTAACTCTTACAAGAACATCAGCTATATTACTGTAACAAATAATCCATAATTTCTTCACACTTATATTTCTACTTTTCCTAATTCACTCTATGCTGCTAAAATAACGCATGGACATTTAGAATTAAGAGAGACAACATCCAAACACACAGAAAGTGATGTTTTCACATCCTTCCAACTCACTTCCTACAGCATTTGCTATTTGAGGTTCAAAAAGTATCTGCAAGTTCCAAAATTATCCCCTCTGCAAATCTGCATATACAACCACTTACTTAGAAGCCAAAGTAATCACAAAAAAACAGCAACTTCCACAGTCATGGTACTTTCCTTGCAGTCTGTTACACTTCAAGGTGTCTTAGTTCAAATTATCTCCTTTATACTTTGACTATTATTAAACAGTCCACGTGGAAATGATGTTTAAACAAATAAATCTATTAATCTTCCCTTGTTGACTTACTAGCTTGAGAAATACAAGTACAGAATTAACAAGCTTTTTACTGATTAGACAGAAAATATAAAGAAAAAAAATGGAGAAGACAAATGACACAGCAGAATTTATAAAGAGAAATACAATATGATTCAGTGGCATGAAATAACTGTAATGGTTGAAAGATTTTCAACTTATGATGACTCCATGACAACTGTCTCAAACAACTACAGCCATCTACAACAAACTCAGATCAGCAAGCTACAAATATCGTATTTTCAGGGTCTTTACCAAAGAATGCTACAGACCTACCTACAATCAAGAGTCTTCCAAGACAACATTATGAAGAGCCTTCTAAAAAGCAAGGAAGAAAAAAAATTACTGAAATACTAAGAATATTTGAAGTGAGAGCAGGAAAGAAGAAAAAAAAGAAAAAACACAAAATAGACGGGACACAGAATTAAGTTATGAAAGACTTTCAAGCATGCTAGTAGCAACTGCTACTAGCTGAGCATAATAAAAGACTATGGAGAAATAATTTATACATTTTTTTCCATAAAGCCACAAAAGCAAAAAAAATTATCTGAACAGTGTTCTGATAAATCTAACTCTTAAGAATTGCGCAGACTCATACAAAGGCTCATAGATTATTTAGGGCAAAAGACTGATGTTAATAAGATAAACTTTTAATTTTGAAATTGTTTATTGTTTTTTATTTTTTCCCTAATTCTGTCTTGTAGCATAAAGGAAATTATAATAATTCCAGACTTTCAAACGTAGTTACATTTTAATAGCAAACTGTCTCTTTGTTATAGAAAACGCAAAAATGCCCTTAGTGCACAAAAAAAACCAAAAAGATACTGAGTCAACATAAATGGTCTTGATATGCTATTATATTTTCTACCCCTCCACACACAGAAATTATATCTCCTTCATGAGATGTAAGTGCTTAACTCATTACTGTTTTATGCAAATTTAACATTAAACTGTTAATACTTAACTGCCAAACAACAGACAACCCAACAGTACTCATCAGCCAAAAAAAACTGCCATAGAGAAATGCAAACATTTAAACACAGAGGCCAAGTATGGATTAAAAATGCAAGCATCTCTGAAAAGTGAGGCATATTATAAACATGATTTTTAAAACAGTACAGAGGAAAGAACTGAGACAGACTTGGAAAGGGCCACAAAGATGATTAGAGGGCTGGAGCACTTTTCCTATGACAAAAGGCTGAGTAAACTAGACTTGTTCAGCCTGGAAAGAAGAAGGCTCCAGAGACACCTCACCACAACCTTCCTGTACTTACAAGGGAGCTTGTAAACAGGATGGAGACCAATCATTTACATAAGCAGACTCACACAACCAGTGTTAAATACATAATCTGTACAGCTTTCAATTTAATTTCCTCAGCTCCTTATCTAATTTCAGTATTTTACTAAGATTCCTATACATTTCTGTTCTTCACATTTGGCCCTAATGTGCTGAGAATAAAGCATCCTTTCTAAAGGGTTCTTCCTTCATCTTCTGGCTGATTTTTATAATTAAGAAAATAACGACCACACAGCATTAAATAAGGTGCTGGAAGTACTGATATCACAAAGAAATGACCATCATTTCAGTAGCAGAATATAGCAGCATACAGCAGCAACAAATAGAAGAAATTATGTTTTGCTTTGTTTTTGTTTTTTAATTACAAATATACTGAAAAAATGCTCCTTGAATTCAAAGTGCCAATATTTATTAGAAAAGCATACATTTTAAGTATTCAAAAGTTCAGATTTAAAACAAAGTTAATGTTAGCTAAAACTACTCTTCAACACAATAGCAGAACTATCTCATTTTGTATGAATAGTTAAAGCATAAGAATCACAAAGCACAGACATCCTTTACACAATGATCACCTTCATTTGTCATTGTTCCAATTTAATGTACTGTGAGATAATTAAAAAAAAAATGTTCATAAAGGCTCACTGAAAGAAGTCCAGATCACATTCTGAACAGTTAGTGGTAACTGTCCTATCCCTTGTGTATTTTACCTTAGTTGTATAGAAGCCCACATATGAAGTCAAGCAGAATGCCATAGCAGTAGCAGCGCTTGCGCTGGGCTGAGAACTGGTATCACAGCATTTCTTTGTAATGAGGAGGCTCCTGAAGCTGTGGGAATCTTCATAATAGCTATAAGTTTCTGGTGGCATTGAGATATTCAGTAATCAGGCAGATATCATTTGCCAAGTCCAAGCAGACTGGCACATAACTAATATAGCAAGTTCAAAGACTGAAGATAGATGGGCATGGAAAGGGATGAATGTTGATGATCATCAGCCCTGT
Organism: Callipepla californica brunnescens; assembly: GCA_023055505.1. NCBI lineage: Eukaryota > Metazoa > Chordata > Aves > Galliformes > Odontophoridae > Callipepla > Callipepla californica. Next base: position 32,774,542 of record JALIRH010000003.1, on the reverse strand, counting down.
TAGTACTCCTAGGGAGAAGGCAAGCCTAAAAGATATGTTCTGAAGATTACATTCAGTTTCTTAAACAGGAAACTGAAGTAAAAAAACTTAATGTTAGAATTCTCTGAAACGCTTCCAAGTCCACATGAGACGCAAGAAATACGTTGTATCTCAATACAACCACAAGATGGTGTCAACGAGGCTGTTACAAACTGGGGAACTGAAGGGCAAACAGGAAAGGCAAGTTGAACCCGGTACAATGCCAACTGACTGGCACTGACAGCAAACAAAAAAGCATGGCAAAATTTACATATGCTTTCACATTCTGATTTAATTACATTAATTTCCAGAAAGAACGTGACCAAGGAATGGCAGAAGCTGTCAAAAGAAACAGAGGTGGGGAAAAAAAAAAAAAAAAGCAAATGGAGCGGTCCAGAAATAAAGAAAGATACCCAGTTATCCAGCAGACTGTTTAAGAGAATCACCCTATCAGATGAGCTGAAAAACCACCTACCACAGCAGACAGAGACCTTCTAAGGTCAAAGAGAAAAATAAAGGAGACAGTCTTAGAGGAAAAATCAGCAGTTTTAAAAAGTAAATCTAAAAGCATATCTGAACAACACAATGTATGACAGATCAAACATACAGTCAATCGAAGGGATTGAGGGGGAGGTAGGGGGAAGGGGACACAATCTGAAGAAATCCTTGCCTCCGCCCGACTATGTTTTGAGTCTTTGTTTTCTGGAGTTTCCTTCATTTGGTTTTGTTTTTTAAACACAGTGCATAGTTGCTGCTGGAATTTCACACAGGATGTTGTATAAGTAGAGACTGTCTGTGGGAACAAATTAGGATTACAGAAATCGGTGTTCAGTAATTTCTCCACAAACACCAAGGAGAACATCCATGCTCCCTCTAACACTCCCAACAAACCATGTAAGGATGCTGAAGACATACAAGGGCAGCATCTTGCAGAAAGTGCCCAGGCTCATGTACCATCCTGAATTAGCATCTTCTGCTGTCACTGTGAGAACATGGGACTAGATGGACCAGTGGTCTGAATCAGTATGGCACTTCTGCTACTTTATTCCTCTGAAAATACATAATAAATAAATAAAGTTGAGAGGCCACAGTTACTATGTTTAAAGCATAAAGTTAACTACAAGGGAACAGCCAGTCCCTGAAAATCCTGCTGGTGTAAGAGGTTTCCCTTTAGCACCTAGGGTTTGCAAATGCTTTTAGCCATGTTTCTTTCTCAGCTTCAGCATTTTTTTTTTTTTTTTTTTTTGGAAGGAGAAGACAGAATGAAGAGAAAATCAACCACATGTACATTTTCACTCCATGGTGGCAGACAAGCTGTGGGAGATAACTGTCAGCTCAGATCTCATTTCAAATACAGAACAAATTGGACAGGGAAACAATATCATGAAAAATAAAAGGAGTACACTTTGGAAAACATTATATTCAAATAGCAAAATGTGTGCATTTCTTACTGTTAATTTTTCTATGAGTAAGCTATTTAGATCGCTAGTGGATCACTATGCAGTTATGTTTGGGGGAAAAATGAGAATCTTCGAAGCATTTTCTTAAAAAGACTGATTTGATGCTAGGAACATAAGTGGAGGTTATCATGCTTAGTAATAAAACTAAAGATATTTGCTTGTATTATATATAATTTTCAAAATAACAGTCTCTCTAGAAGGTCAGCAGTATTCCCAGATGTAAAGAATTTCTCCCTGACAACAACTATTTCCAGTGACAAGCATTAGAATTATTCTCATGAAGTTAGTACTATCCTTACGTAACTAATGCAAAATCAGATGGCCCAGTTAAAATGAAACAGACTGCTGTAGATGCTGCATTGCCTCAAAATTACCACTGATCATCCCATTCTTGAAAGGTGACATACATGACAAAATTATCATCTTCCACTGTAGCATCCATTCCTTCCCTGGACAGTCACAGCAGTGAGAGAATCACAAGGACAGTTTTTAGTGTCTATCTCCCCCTTGCTGTTTGCTTGTCTGCACCTTGTCTGACTCCAGAAACCATCCTGCTTTATGAATGGAACAAAAATACATAGAAGTGTAGGTGGGAAAGGATTTTATTTCTAGGACTAAATTATCACTGTCTTTATTGATCAAAAAAGGTGAAATAGGGAGCTACTGTACTAAGTTAACTTTGTTAACCTCCTTCATTTCTCCCATCTATAAGCAAATGACTGGGAAAGTAAAATAGTGTTTCCTTTCACTTTACTCCCAAAAACCAAATATGCAGGAAAAGCTCCCAAAACAAACTTGTCCTACAGGAAGAAGGGAGGAAAAAACTTGTGCCTTGGCTGCACCAGGCCCCTTCCCCAGGACAACAAGCAGGCAACAAACTTTGCCAAATGAGAAGAAACACAGCTGCAACTCTGTGTGACAGCTATTGTAACCAGCTTGATACTATCCACAATCACTTCTGAGATAAAGTAACAGGAAAAATGCTGTATCAGAGGAAAAGAGAAGATGCTCATCAGCTCTGAAATATTACAGTTAATTGAAACAAGAAGCACACAAGAGAACGATGGTTTTCAGTCTAAGGTAGTGGACTAAATATGTTCACTTTTCTGATAATAGTTGTACTTGGGCAAATAGCCTGTCTCTGGTGCTTATCCCTGAAAATGAGGATAGCAACACAGTACTTCTACAGATCCTAACTGTCCCTGTAAATTCAGAAAATATTTCAGAAGATGATACTACAGCATAAAAAAAAAAAAAATAGCAAGACCACAGCAAGACTATCCATAAGTTAACAAAGCTCAAGAGTAGGGACTACATTTCACATCTCTCAACTCAAGTATCAGCCAACTCGGAGAATTAATGAGTGAAAGAACAGTGAGGGATACCAAGAAAAAAGGAATAATTTAGGTCCTTCTTTTCCTTTATTTTGGCATTCTTTAGCACTTGGACTTCTTAATATGAAGTAAATAAACCTTCTCATTCACCCTGAACAGGGCATTATATTAATGATACCAGCAGCAGATCTATAATATTAAAGTCTGTTTAGACACATGCAAATCTGTCAGGTTTGGGTCACTGATCATCACGGCCCATTTTTAAACTCCAGGAACAAAGACTATCACATAGCACTCTGCTCGGCTCAGGCTTGGTGAGTCATCACTTAATAGGCACCCCTGCTTTTACTGGTGTTGCTTTATGCTCTTATCAGAGGTTTTTCAGTTCTCCTGGCAGTGTTCAGTGACAGTTTAGCGCAGTGTAGAGTTACCCTAGATTTACAAAATCCCCTAGTGGGTTGCCTCCCTGGAAGCAGAAGCACGGAGACTTGCTTCTTGTGTCATGAAGGAATGTTCTAACACTCCTTGTGAATTTGCAGATTAGCACTGGTCAGCACCACCCAGAAGTCACTCGTCTACTTCTTGGCAGAGCAAAAATTCATTGCCTTAGAGACAGCCAGGTAGGAAAATTTGCACTCAGGAACATATCTCCCAATGCCTCATGAATCCTGTAGAAATACTATCATTAAACCACAGTTGTGAGAAAAATCTAGTAAAAGCAGTAGCCACTATCAGCATGGGAAATCAAATACTGTGTAAAGTACTAAAATACTATTTCAAAGATGCTGACCTAATAAAAGATTTTCAAACATTATTGCTAGTGCCTAAACTACACTTTCTCCCACTCAATATTAAAAACAAATTCTAAGTTCTATACAAGCCCTAAAATAGAGAAGCTAATCATTTAGGAAGATAATCTGCAAAGGAATTCATAGGACAATGAATAAGTCCCCTGCTACCAAAGATACCACAACATGCTATTCCTTTAAATTCCATCCATCTTCAATGCATTTAGTTTCTCTTACAGTAATTGGAATTGGGAGGCTGCTCAAATCTTCTGGTGGTCAGGACATTTATTTTTATTTTTGTCCTACATTTTACTTTCATCCAATGCGTATGTTCACATACCAAAATATTGAGCTTTATAATTCTGATATACTGTTACACTCAAATTACAATTACTCTGTTTTAGCCTTAAAAAAAAAAAATCCAAGCTTAAGAAATCCAACATCTTCTCATTTACTGCATAAAATAATTTCTCCGTCATACTCTTCCCTGCCTATGTGCCACTTTGGTTTCATTTTTTTTTCTTGAACAGATGGAATTTTGCTAACAATCTGCACAACAGCATCAATATTCCACTACTGGGAAACTAATGATTGGAATAGAATATATACAACACATGATTTGCAGCTTAAAATCTGCAAAATAGATCACTCTTAATTGCTAATCATCTCTGAGATTTCTGTCTTTCAATTTCATGTAGTAAGGAAAAATCTGTCTTAATAATTAACATCATTTTATAATCTAAAATCTACATGAATAAAAGATATCACAATCAGCACTTCTCTGCTTTCTGATATCTGGACAAACCTATAGCCAGATTAGAAAATCAAATGTAAGAAAAACAACCTCAGCTATTACATCTGTGACAAAAAAACAGTCACTATTTCAAAATGCAAGTATTTCTCATAGCTTTTTTTCCTCTCTTCTCAAGTCTCTGCATTTGTTTATTAACTAAGCAAAGGCACTCCATTTTCTCTACTATAAAATACATTCTGAAAAACTTCTACTTATACATCAGTAGCACAAGAAATAATGGTTACAGGGTGTTTTTTTCCCCCCTTGTAATAACATCAAATTCCCAAGAAACAACACTTTTCACAACATCGGAATTGAGTCTTAGAGGCTTCAAACAGCCCAAGAACTAACTTGAACATTTGATTTTTGCCTTTTCTTACACCACATCTAAAATGAGCTCCAGAAGCTGTTAGCTCTCAGGTTGCTTTATTTCCCCTGACATTATATTGTTATCTATTATAACATAATATATAATAAATAATATTTTATATTATTATATGTAATATTATAGTATATATATTATATTAAATATTGTTATATGTTACATATATTATATGGTTATATATTATATCCCTTGACATCATATTGTTTTTTACTAAAACTTATCTCATATAACATGATAATGATGGATAGGCTTTTGTAAAAGAAAACAAAATTGATTATGTTAAAGGAGTATTTTTCACTTCATATAGGGAGAAAATATTGAATCTCTTCTGTCTGGGATGAAAAACTCAAACTCTCAATCTTTCATATTTTTGGCTCCTCATTTTCTTCTAATTTCACATGTTCTCAAAGACTAGCTACATAAGAGACACAAAGTATTATAGTTAAACCAACATGGAGAACACTATGCACAGATACAGCACAGTAACTGCAGGACAGTCGATCTACTGAACATTCACTGTAGCAATTTTTAAAAGGCTAGGGGGAACCAACAATACCAGTCAAAAGACACAGCATGCCATACATGGAAGCCAAATTCACTGCAACAATTGCAGGGGAAAAGCTAGATTCAAAAATATCCCATTTCCTTGTAACTATTATGATTTTCCAAATAAGCATTTATTTAATGAATACGTATAAAGGATTTGAAAGAGATACCAGAGTACTAATAGAAAATTGCTACCAGTCTCAAAAAAAAAAAGTATATATTAATATGTATACACATGCACAAATAGTATATTCTGTGTCTTCTCTGTCCTATGAATTCCTTCCTCTGAATTAGGAACACAAATAATTCAAAATTTGTGAGGTATTATAAACTTGTTTGTTAGCTCATAAATTATATATTTTGTTTCAGTACTGAACTGTGAGAGTACAAAGCTTTCACCTGACATTTCAAGGAAAACAGAAGCTATCTGGACTTCATGTAGCAAATCAAAATGCTCTTTTTGTAAGAGATGTATGTTGACTGAAAGTAACACTATCATTCAAGAATGTTTAAAGTAAACATGTAGCTCCATAAGTATCAACACAAAATAGTAACATACAACAAGGCTGGGATTTGAAGCAAGCAGGGTTGCTTAGCTTTTTAGTGGAAGGAATATTATTTTGTCCTTGGCCAAAATTAGTAAAGTCCATTTCTTTAAAAAAAAAAAAAAAAAAAAAAAAAAAAAAAAAAAAAAAAAAAAAAAGATTCCAGCAGATACCAAGAAGGCATTAATACAATAACTTTGAACAGCAGATAATTTAAAAAGTTATTGTGTATGTTGCTGCATCAAGTTAGATAGAAATAATAATGCATGAAGTTGTTATATTTTTATATGGAGGTATACTGATTTCTGTGTGGGTGAGCATCGGTCAGTAATAAATGAAAGCTATTATTTCTAAACCACTTTCAAATTTCTAAAACTCCAGGTGAGTTATGGATGTATGACTCCATCTGGGGAGGGAAAAGAGTACAAGAATTTCACTATCCTTTCACGGATAGTAGGTAAAAAAAGACACTGGCAGGAGGTGCACACATTCATTGCTTCTGAAGTTAATTGTAAATTATATGCAAACAGAACAGAGCACAAAATTTAGCAGTAGAATTGCAAGAAATACACTGGTTTTGCTTAGAGGTAAAACAGGTGATCAGACCTCTGATCTGAGCTGGGAGGCACTAATTCATCTAGAGTGATGGGGAACATTTACAGTTCCTTCCACTCTACCTCCAGTTCACAGGAGTGAGGTGAATACAGATTTTTGAGACTAATCCCAGACATCCAAGCACCACAATGACTTTTATCTTCTGCACAGCTTATATAGACTTCACCCTGTGCATACCGATACATCCAGTCAGTTTACAGACTACTTAGCTCATGAGCCTATGCATACACCACCAAAAGTAAAGAGACAGCATGCCTACATGCAGCAGCTACATTGAGGAGTATGCAAGGAACACTGTGAGGTAACAGCCACTGCAACACCCGCAGGACTGGCCCCTCAGCCCCTGCAGAGGACAGCACAGCTACCTTCCCCTGGTCACTCCTGGAGGCCACAGACTCACTCCTGGGCAACTGACAAAGCTATTCTTTTAGAGGGCAGTTCAAGCTCTGCACGGCACGCCCATTGGATATACTTACTTGATATGCATAACATACCAAATATTTACCTGAAGCATCAACATAATGGAGATGCAAGTATTTGAGTTTTTCTTTCACTGTAGAAAGGTCCAAGCCACAGAAGGATGTAGTGATTTTTTTATTTTCTAATGAAACAGGTTTCTTCTGGAGGGGGTTCATTAAGGCTAAACTTTATTTAAAAAAAGATTCCATGAACAAGTGCAAAGCAGGCAACATTACTTTCATCCCATCCGAAAGCTCAGGATGATTTGAAATTAATTCTAATTAAGCACTCTAGATATTACCACCTTAGATGAGATGTTAATTTATTAAAACAAATACACACAAAAATAGCAACAAAGTTGCTTACAGTCAACAGAGAATAATAATAAAAAAATTAACTTATTAATTAATCAAGAAATATAAATGCCTTTTGCTTCCACAGTAGTCACCATTCATGTTTTCCAGTTGGTCCAGGAAAAAAAACCTGTCCAAAACCGACCAGAACTGTCCAAAACAGACAGTTGGCACTATTCAGCTGTCAAAGAACTTGAATAAAAATGATGTCCATACCTTGAAAATAAATTTGAAGAGGTAGTGAATAAGCATCACATCAAATTCAATATCACTCAGATGCTAAAACAGAAAGCCATAAAGGACAGAAATGAATAAATCTTTGTCTATATCAAATATACTTAACCACAACAACCTAATGTTTTTCACCTCAAACAGCAGCATGGAGAATTCCACTGGCCATTTGTATGCAGTGCTCTCCATTAAAACTAATCTAAAAATTGACATTCAAACATAATATAATTTTCAGTTGCATAAATTTTCCAATTTGCCAAGTTCTACAAAAGAAAATATAATCATAAAAAGATGAAAGATCAAAACTTATTGAAGTTAAAGGCAATTTCATTATGTATAGCTACACAAAGGAGAAGAAAATGAGAAAGAAGGTCAAGTGTCCAAGATCTGAGAAGTGGGTTGCTTTTAATAGAAAATTGGAAATCTTCAGTAATCAATCTTTTGTCAATTGTGTTTGATGAAGAGATTGTTAAATCTCTTATTCCTTTACTCCTTTCTTACTCTTAACTGTCTTAATCAGATGTTACTTGTGATGACAAAGGGAACACCGTAGTAGCTCAGCTAGTGCTCCTGGAAATCTCTTTATGTTTCTGCAATGACTATTTCCAGCAAACTTACTAAAGAATAAATACACTGCACATGAATTTCTCATGCAAGTAACTGCCAGAATTCTTGCTTGCAACTGAAAGGGAAGGGCTCACACAATAAAAACTGCAAATAAAAAGCTAAATACCTTTCAAAAAAGGTCATGTCTGAACAACTTCTGAAATCATAAAATTCTGATACTAATATGCAATTCTGTGTGTTGAACTCACCTTATGCAAGGAGGTATAAGCTTTGGTCCTCCCAGCTTATTGCACTAGGAAAGGAAGAAAGAAACAGAACTCTTTCCTTTAAGACTTCAAGGCAGACTTTTTTTTTTTTTTTTTTGCCCATTTAGATTGTCAAAGATGACAGTGCAAAATTGTACATTTTAGGCACCAACAGTCTTATGGAAGTGAAATCTTAGGAATATGTTTAATTATTGATGAAAAGTTAAACCAAATTAAAAAGCTTTGGAGTGCTTGCATACACTTATAAATATTTGAGTTTTGATAATATCTTAGTCTTACACTTGCGTAAGACGTTGCAAAATGAGACAAATGCATCTCATACGTCTTCTGTTGACTTTGAGAAGGCTATAAATAGGATAATTCTAATCTTGAAACATTAAAAGAAACTGCTTTTGTCTACCTAAAATATCAGCCACACAGCTGTCCTCAGATTTCACGGCTAATTCACTCTTTTAATATAAATGTTAGCAACTGTGCAATGGAACAGTATCGAGTATATAAACAAGTAATAAACTAATCAGATCGTCATCCAGTAAATCACACACAGGAACTGAATGTGACAACAAGAATGCCTTTATACTTGCAGAAATACACTTACACAGCACTTTCAGACTATGTGATAAGTACCCCTCTGACAACATAGGGTCACAGCCATGCTCTGACTTCCGTTCCTTAACTGTACAGCAAATTGGTTTTCTTTGCCACTGAAGTAGTACAATATCAGAATACATTCCTCCACCTCTGTACAATATCAGAATACATTCCTCCACCTCTCTAAGCTAAAGATCATGTGCTACTTTTCTCTCCTAAGATTTGCATTCATGAACCTAGATTCACAGTACACTGTTACTTTTTAAGTTAGATTGAAATGCCAGGCACATCCAGGTTCAGCTAATGGCAATGAAAGTTGCAGGAAGTAAGCTCCATTTGAAACTTAAATATATAGGCCTCCGGAATGTACACACTCTTACTCAATTCCTCGTGCAATGGCAGCTTGAAATAAACAAATCCAGATAGGAAAGCTCAAGAAGAAAGAGTACTGAAAAAAATCAAAAAAATGCAGCCCTTTTTGAGTGGAAGGTCTTGTGGCCAAGAATTTTGGTGGTGTTCAATCTTGACAGAATTGGCCAGCTTTGAGTGGTCTGACACAGCGTTTTATGGAAGATCTGTCTGAATGCTGCTTTGTTGGCAGTCAAGCCAAAGTATGTGATGCCAGACACTTCTATCAGTAATTGTCATGAAGGGTACATGTAGTGAAGCAACCGCCTTATAAACAAGATTATTTTGTAAGACTGTGACATGCTTGTAGGGATAGTACAAGTCTAACAAATGAAAAATGTGGAAATTACATCCCTTATTTAATTTCATCAATGCAGATGAAATTATTCTTGCAGATTACTGCAGTGTAGATGCAGACACCTAAACTCATTAGATGTAGGTCACCTTTCAGTCAGAACTGGGAAAAAAGGCCCTTGTATGATGCAGTTCATCCAATTTATTTTCAGTGACTACATCAAGGTGAGATTAACTTCACCCAGTGGGACTAGTGATTTTTCCAAGGAAATAACTTCTATTGGGCAGACTGGATAAATTTGTTTTAGCATGTAAGCACTCCCCTAAAGAACAGTATGTCTTGATAAATCTTAAAAACTTTTTTTTTTTTTTTTTTCCAAACTGTAACAAGTTACTAACAGAAACCTGTAAAATTCTCAGGGATCTAGATGAGCTTATAAAGGTACTACTAACCTCCAAAGGAAAATTCTCATAAAAGCAAACAATTCCTTTTAAGCCTGTATGTTCAAATACTACCAAAAACTGGCCCCAGAACAGGGAAAAACACCATAATCTTCAGTTAAGGTCAATAACAAGGTTAACATCCATGCCCTGCTTATTTACCAGAAGTGCTTTGAGCAGGCCACTTTCCTCACCTAAACAGATGAAGACAGTAAGAACGTTATTATAATCCATTTTTTTCTTCTCTCTAAAACAAACAAGAACTCATACAGATGATTGATCTTCACCATCCCTCATGTTTGGCCACAAACAGGCACAAGAGCCACTAAGGTAAGCAAGAACTTCAGTCTGACTATCAAAGATTTAAGTCTAAAGAGAAGTGGTTACGTATGTAATGTAATTAGCCTTAAAGTCAATATATATCTTCCTCTAAAATACTAATTAGAACTAATACTTGGTATTCAAAATGGTACACTATAAAAATTCATGTGTATTCAGTATAAATTTAGCAAACACGAGATGGACAATTTTAAGTGTTTTACAGCTCCTTTCTGTAACAGACAATTATTTACAAGAACAGAAGATTGAAGGCATGACACTTTCCCCACTGGTGTTTTTAAATCTCAATCAAAGTCAGGAGCTGGAACCAAAGAGTAAGATTTTCATATGCACTTCTGTGCCCCTAAGTCCACCAATCATTCTGAGAAAAATCCCTTGTATGTTACTGCCTTCCCACTCAAAATAGTATGTATTTTCCCTGTAGGTAGCTGCATAAAAGTTGTATATGATAAAACACACATCACATACCCTCAAATGCTACTGGAGAGCCTTCTAGCTCTTCAGTTCTGGAGTGAAAATTAATTATGAAACTGCTTCAGTGAAAATATCACACAATCAATATATGAGGTAGGTCAGTTTCTTTATTTCTCATCACTTAAGAAAAACAAGACTTCCAAGAGGGTTATGTTTAATCCATGCACACAGATATGTAAATTTGTCTCCAAATGAAAGCTGTTAACAGAACAAGCCTATAAACTGGTATACTGACTAATGAAAAAACAGCTGCTCTTTCATACACCAGTTTCATTTGCAAGCTAAATCCTTACCAATATCCTTCAGAATATGCATAATGAATATCCAGAGTGCACGTATGTATCCTTAGCATACCAAAAATACACCACTTTTAATAATTACATTTTAATTTAAAAAAAAAATTAGACTCAAAAAATGAGTTTAAAAATTAAGTTTATCCCAGGATTAAAAAAAAAAAAAAAACAAAAAAAAACCACCTTTCCTTGTTTAATCAGATATATTTTCCTTGTAAAGAAACATTGGGTAGCACCCAGAACTAGGGATACAGGAAGCATTCTTTTTTTTTCCATCAAAACATTGTCAGTATTTCTATCAGCAACAACTCATAATAGCCTTTCAAATACAAAATGGTACATCGTTTTTTCATGATCCCTATCCCTTTATCCTGCAGTCATCTGAGAAGTAGGTAAGGAAGATCTTAAGAGTACTGATTGTTATGTCAAGTTAGTATAAAACGTTGGTTCCAAACCAGACTTGAAAGGCACAAAAATAAGTGTTTAAGTTTAAGAAAATACACTAACATGATTCCCACAAGAGAACACACAATTCATAGTTCACTCCCTTTGAATTGTCATGCTGCTGCTACCATCTGCAGCTGCCCCTCTAACCAACCACGTCTGATAAAAAGCCAATAAGTTTTCAGTAGGACTTGCTGTCTAGCTAGAAGATCTTCCCCCCCCCCCCCCCCCACACACACACCGCACACACTGAAGTGTGTTCCTTCACGTGGCCTCCTCCCTACCACAATGGAAGGCTCACTCAGACTCACAGAATTTGGAGCTTAACCCTCAACAACCATCAGAAGCTTCATTTTATCAAGACGTTGATAAAACTAATTTTTAACATCTGAAAGTCATGGCACTGGAAATTTCACGGTTAGGTATACGGTAAGTTCAAGCATACCAGAAATAAAACACAAGAAGTGGCAACTAAAAAAAATTCTTGTTTTATTCTCTCAGCACAAAACCCAACTTAATTGGTTTCACCAGATATCAATACTGGAGCAGAAATATTTCAAAAAGAATGTTCAGATTTTAAAGGACACCAGATTGCTTCTCTGTTAAACTGATCATTGCAGACAACTGACAATTTACCATCACATTTCTCAAGTCAGAGGCATGTTCATTTGGAAAGAGTTTGAAGCAAAGGAAAATGAAGTTAACTTCACACATATTGATTCAAAGTTTCTGAAAGTGAAAACTAGATGAGTAAAAATACCATCCCAAGTCAGTAAAAGAAACTGTAGCAAGAATCAACTTACTGTTCTATGCTTCTATGCTACCTTTTATGAATAAGATCAAAACATTTGATAAATGAAATTAGGAACAATACCTAAAAGATATATAATAGCCTTACAGTTATAATGGTTTCACTAAAAATCTTGCTGCTTCATATAATTCAGTCTTATGTAGATACATATACATTTAAATATTTTTAATTGAGCAGATATAAAATAAAACTATAGGAATTTCTTCATGAGGTCCACAACTTTTCAAATTAATTGTAAAACCTTATTTTTCATCCAAGAATAAATTCTTATTCAAAATTCTTTGTATTACAAGCAATTTAAATCTTACAAAATATGACACCCATCCAGTTTCACCATCTTGTGGGCAGCACTGCCGCGGGAAAGGAACCAAGACGCCTCACCACTGATTCTGCAGTGTAAAGCTGATTGTGACACCTTCCTCATAAGCAGTCCAAGTCTATTTAGTAGCACAAATAACCTCAACATGCTATTCCTCAAGAGCACAGTTAGCAAGTCTATACACACTACCATCAGTGTTTCTTTACTACAGAGAGTACTTCAGATGTGTTTAAAGAGGATTAGTGAGTACGAAGGATTTAGCTGGGATGAATACAGTTTTCTTCCTAGTAGCTTGTATGGCTCTGTGTTTTAAATTCATGACTGGAACCGTGCTAACACACCGGTTTTAGGGGATGCTGAATACTGACTGCATAGGGCAAGGATTTCTGTTTCTCACTCTCTCTTTCTGCTGAGAATAAGATTTGTATTGGTGGTATGGAATATGCCCTTGGTCAGTTCAGTAATGCTGTCCTGGCTGCAGTCCCTCCCATTCTCCTAGCCACACCCAGGATGTTCACTGCTTGCTGTCTTCCCACAATAGTCATTACTTAGAGACCAGCTGGGCATTGGTATGCTGATGGGAAGTGGTGATCAACTGCACACTTTGGGTTTATGCCCTTCATCCCCTATCATCTCTTTATTTCTCTTATTAAATTGCTTTATTTTGCCTGACAAGGTTTTCTTCCTTTCACATTTCTAGTTCTCCACTCCATCCTATTCAGGGCAAGGTGCAGATGAGCAGCTGGGTCACTGCTTGGTTGCCAACACAAGTCATTGCCCACTGTTAGATTTAGAGTTTATAAAACTGTCCAATTCTTTTTACATTCCAGATAGCATAAGATTTATTGCATCAGTAGTAAGGATTGCTCGCTTTAAAGTTACACTGCATTAAAATTCCACAGATCCTCACCTTATACGTTAAGCAACACATCAAGAGTAGTCTCTGAACAGCCTTCACCTTATGTTTAAAAAAGTATGCCTAAAATATAATGCAACCCTGCTAAGGAGTGTTCATGCAAAGCATTTTAACTTTATTGTTATCAAGAGAGAAAGGTGCTTAAACCCTTGCCAAATTGCCTTTTATATATCATGCACTTCAACCGCATTTGATATTCTGTCACCGTGACAGTTGTTTCATATCCTTACACAAAATTATTTCATTAACACTGTACTGCAATAGCAATGACAGCAAATAAGTCTTACTAGTAAAATTGTTTTCCTATGTGAGTATCTATCCCTCTTCTAATATCTTGTACACAGAAAACTATAAAAGAACAAACTAGATAATCCTTACAAAGCTAACTAGGAAAATCTAAAGCATATTTCTCAAAAAGCTCCCCAATTAGCAGCCCTAAAGCATAAAATTACATGTTTTGAATCATAAAGAGTTCCTTATTTGTGTTTCTGTTAACTTTCATCTGCCACCACACTACTATATCCCCCAGGCTGGTTTAATCCTTCTGAAGATCCAGACAAGCTCTGTTTTGTTTTAGCTAAATTAAACTGAAATCTGACACATCTGAGAGATACTTATAAATGCTACATATTGTCTTACTCACAGTTTACCTTCTTATAGGTTCTATTTATCTTATTCCGAGGAAAAAAAAAAAAAAAAAATCAAGATGGTCATAAGACCATCTTCTTACTTGAATATAATTTATTTTTATCAGACGATTCAGAACAGGTAACAGCAGAAGAAAAATGCTATATCCAGACTGCATTTGTCCTTAATCATGAAGAATTTGCCATTTGACAGATAACTTATTTTTAATAAAAAAATAGATTTCAATAAGAAACATAGAAACCTGTGGACTAACTCTCATAAAATTGTGAGTAAAGACTGAATCTGTTGCAATCCATTTTAAACAATTCCTGCTTAGAATCTGTTATTAGTGCACCCTTAGAATTAGTTAAGATGTTTTTTAGATTCATTCTATAATTCAAGCTTCAGATGCTGTTCTAAGCCATTTAATAGTTCTCTCACCTACTTTTCTGAATTCTTAAGAAATTTTATAGGATATATATATATATATGTAATATAAAATTTTATTTGTATCTAATTAAGAGGCATATTTAAATTAAGACCCTAGGCTAATTTCAACATGTTATCCATTGTTTCATCTGAGAGAACATCAGTGGTACCTTACAGTTTAGATAAATGTGCGTGCAGAACACACTAAAAAAAAAAAAAAATACTCTACTTTAGAGCATTCTGGATTAGAGAAAGGAGGCAAAAAAAAAAAAAAAAAAACCTCACTAAAAGTAGTAAGCAAGCACAGAAGCTGTTCAGATTAAATAGAGAATTAAAAAATACAGGCCTTCAACAAGCACATTACTTCCATAGAGCTTCATTGCTTAGCGCTTCTGAAATTAAACATTAAGAACAATTTCACTGTACACATTAAATCCTATTTTACATGGATATATAGACTTCCATTAGCACTGTTATCAGAATTAGGCCATGACACTCGACACAAGGATTTCATATCAGAGGTGACATTTCTGTTCACTTCAAAGATTAGAGAGGCAAACTGGGACAGAGCTTAGACAGCCTTGCTTTATGCGCTTGCTAACCTGGAGGTTAGACAACAAAAATCACAATAGTTCCTCCCAGCCATGTAGCCTGTGACACCCCCAAAATATGTTAGACTGTGCCTTTTGCTCTGTTATTGCTCATTGTGATGTTGTTATACCCTCTGGATACAGAATTTGCAAGAAATCTCAGAAATCGGAAAACAGAAAATGAGCAACTGAACAGAGAATCTCAGATAATAAATAAAAATACAGCCCCTGAAGTGGCAAGTACCTATGATACTGCTTTAAAAACTATGAAAGAAAGGAACAATAAAATAACAATCTTTCCTTTCAATTCAAGATGACCTCTGAATTCTGCTTTTTATTTTTATATATTGTACTTCTGATCAAACATGTAAAACAAATAGAGTTTTAGCAAAATATCACATAGAATATCATGGTCTCAGGTGCATAAAACTGGCAATCTTGATCTACTTAAGGGCTACATTATTACCTCTTCAAGAAATCTCTGCCTGGATGTAACAAGTGCAATCAGTTAGTGATGAAAACTAGCCCAGGAAATCCCCAGTGAGCTCCGTTATTCTGTTCTGATTTCAGCTAACGTGTATCCACACACCCTGGATGACTAACTACACACATACTCACTTAGAATCTATATGCATTAGGAAAAGGTGTTAGGACTCCACTGCTTCTTTGCACCTCCATTTCATTATCTTGACAATTCCACAAAAAGACCATAACAACTGAATGTATGTATTTCTTATGCAAGGAGGACTTTGTAAGCAAATAGTTGTTTGTGCTGACAATGGGAAGCCACATTAGGAAATGACAGAGTGAAGTTTCCAACAAAAGTTCATCTGACAGGTAAAAGGCTGGTAGACACAAATATCCAAAAACCATAATAAATTGAAATATTATACACAGGAAGAACAATTTAGAAAGTAATTTTCATAAAGTCTACCCATAACATTTGCAATTATCTATACAAAGAACATCACAAGAGGCAAAAAAAAAAAGTAGGAGTTATAACAACATAGCAATTGAGTAATGTTCAAAGGCAACCGCAAGCAAATTCTAATACTCAGAAGCTACTGTTTCTAGATGTATTTCTTGAAACTGAAACACAGCTCTGAATACCTATGGCAGCTATGGCTGCTACTGCAGGTACAGGTCACTCAATCTGATTCTTTTAGCAAACCACAAATGTTCACAGTTCAATGAAACAAGACAAAAAATTCTTCCTGGCTAAGTTTTATTTCTCTTCTTATTTCAACAGAAGAACTAGGAGCAAGTTTTCTAAAAAACATGTCTGCTTAAAATCTGTTCAGACTTTAAGCCTGTTAGATCTACACTCTGCAGAAACAGAACAGCACACTGCTAACGAAGGTCTAAGTCTGGAAAGGCCCATATTCAACTCTGAGTCTTCATGCTGACAGCCCCCTGGAAGGAGTGCTGATGTCTCCACATGCAGTGGCAACATCACTGCACACCATCAATTTTTTCCTCAAAGAAATATACAGAAAAGGGCCAAAACTTCATAATATATGAACTGTACCAGTACTCTTAACAAGCTACATATCCTACACAGCTACATCAAGAA
This sequence comes from Callipepla californica brunnescens, assembly GCA_023055505.1. Lineage (NCBI taxonomy): Eukaryota > Metazoa > Chordata > Aves > Galliformes > Odontophoridae > Callipepla > Callipepla californica. The sequence continues at coordinate 32,757,633 of JALIRH010000003.1, read as the reverse complement.
GCTAAAGTCAAAATCTTGCTGAAGGCAATTCTAAGCAATTACTCAGCAGAGAAAAGAGAAATTAACTTCAGCTTTAATGTTATTCATATTCTAGTAGCTAGCTAATTAAAGTTTGAGTAATTTGCATTATCTTTATCATGTAAGGTGCATCAGCTTCTGGGTAGAAAATATTGAAAAGTAATGGGAATTCAAAGCACATTAAAAACAAGAACAAAAGGAAATCAGAGTAAAGGGTAAACTTATTTCAGTTTCATTGACAAATAAAAGCAATTCTGTAGTAACACTGCATCTTTAATGCTCTCAGCCATGACGCTCACACTAGTAATTGTTGATTCCAGTACAGCAAGGAAAAAGGAATAAAGTGAAACTGTATAAGATCACTGCAGTGTTTCATAGATTTCAGACTGCTTTTTAATTTATGCAAATAATTATGGCTAAAACTATTTGTCAAGCCTTGTTATATTAATTGGGCTATTAAATCATTGCTTAAAACTATAATAAAATAATCCTCTTAATTGGATTTCTTCCTTGTAAATCTTTCCAGATCACTGCAAAAGAGTAAAAGTGTGAATTATTTCATGGCAACAGATAGTTCATGCATGTTGGAAGCACAGTGAAAAGGCAGGAAGTTTAGTCAACATCCTTGCCACTGAACCTGAATTAAAGTTGCAAGAACAGGGGAAGTAGCGTTTATTTTATTACACAAACAATACACATGAAAAATTGTCTTCTTAGTCATGGACCAAAAAACTCTTTCATAAATTCTGTATTTCTAACTTAATCTGAAAGTTAAAACATTGTTCATTTCTGCTGCCTTTATTCCTTGAACTGCGGCAGTGGAACAAAGCTTGATTTATCAGAGCAAGACTCCCTGAAGACTTCACAATGCAGACTGCATCATCCGCAGCCTATTATTGCTGCAGCCATTTGACACGAATACATTCAGATGCTGAATGCTCACTGCAGGATTTGGATACAGTCACATGCCCTCCAGAAAATAAAATGGGAGGAAAAAAAGACAAAACACAGGCTTACATTAGATGTTTATCGTCAGCATGTATGAAAGGTAGACAGATTTTAGTGATTGATAGAAATATTTATATACATATTACAGAACAATATAACCAAACACTGATGAGCAGAAGAGTGATGTAGGTGATGCTTCTATTGCATGTAGATGTTATTCAAGAAAACATTTAAACACTACCCTCACTAGCATCACTATATGCAGATTTGGACAAGAAATACTGCTCTATGGACATGACTGCAGCAAATTAGTGATGACTGTATAGGCAATGCCTATACAAAACTACTATAAATTCATGTCACAAAATCAGATTCTTATACCAGAAAGTGATGCTAATTATGCTAATATCCAGGGCATACCAAATACCCTCTACTTAGAAACACTTTTTCTGGCAAAACAAAGGCCTTCAGTAAGGCAGCAATCTGACTAGTGCTGACAGACATGTTATTTCCTTCAAACAAAATGAACAGAACAAGATTCTTACATCTGCTGGCAGTCTAACACAGCAAGTATAAAGCAGTAAGGAATTTATATATACATCATGACACAAGACAAGAACATAACTAACTTGCACATCTTAGGTGGTTCAAAAAAAAAAAAAAAAAAAAACCAAAACTATTTCAATTAGTAACTTCTACTTACAACTCTTGGAAAGAGCAAGTATATACCTCCAATCAGGAATAATGAAAAACAAGAAAGAAATCCTCCATCAACTTCCAACAAAGGCTCCTGCAAACATCTACAAAGACATTTGCACAAATGCAGCTTGAGCAGCAACACAGAGGTCTTTAGTGCATCAAGTTAAGCACAATTAAGCTCCCACATATCAAGATGGTAACAGAAAGGATGCATAAGTGAGGTATGAGGAGAGCAATGAAGAACAAAATTATAGAATCAGATATCAGAACAACGGTTCAGGTTGCACAATAAAAACTCTTTGTCCTAATTCATTGAACTTAGCCATATGTAACTTACAGAACTGCCATAACAATTGTTCCTTCCATGTAAAATAGTACAATTCTAATTGTATCATTAATTATATACAGTAAAATTTATATGCAAAATCATATAGATGTTATTTAATATCTGAGACTTTAGACTACAATAAACACCTTACTGTCACCATAAATACACACTCATGAAGGCGTACAAGCAACAAAGGAAAATCAGGGCATATATAGCTAATGGCTATTTAACTACCAAGAAAAACGGTTGTTCCTTTTTCAAGCAAACTTCCCTGCCAGTTAGCACCACACACACAACTTCCAAAGCAATATAATATAAAATTGGGAAATATAACTCAGTCTTCGAGCTTTTTTTCCTGCTAACTGCTTTGATTTTATTTATTAAATGATAAGAACTGAGAAGGTTTTGCCAAATGCTGACTATCAACATGAAAATAAATGTAGTGTCAAAACTACAGATTAAAAATCTGTATAAATATTCTAATCCAGTTTAAGAAGGATCTGAAATAACATTGTGGAAACATATTTTAAGAGCATTTAAATTTTATTTTTAGGTTAACATTTTTCTGGGCAAAACACAGAAAACTGTTTTCTACTATTCACTCTATTTCTAACTTACCCTTGTTAATTTATGCTAAGGTCAATTGTTTTTGTTGCTGTTTTTTTAAACTATGAGCAGTGTTTGATCAAACTGAAATAGGTCAGAGTACTCAACTCAGAATTAATCATTTAAGTACAGTTCCAAAAGAGCTTGGCACTTCCATGAGTATAAGGTAAAAAACTGCAGAAAAAAAACAAAAAAAAAAACAAAAAAACTCCCTCATCACACATGCACACAAAAAATAAAGGAGGAAAAAAAAAAAAGCAATTATGCAAAACTGTTAATCAAGTTAAAGAATTTAACAAAAAGATCTTTTTAAAAATAACTCAAGGAGCATTTGTTGGCTACTGAACACTGAAAAAGTTCAGCAGCATAGATTTAAGTTCCATAATACCATTGTGATGAAGGTACGACTGCTTAAGAACAAGGTGAGGCATACAGGACCAAAGAAAAATAGGAAAAGGTTCAATACACCCTAAATCTTATATCATTTCCATGAATACCAGGTTAAAATAAAACTTCATACTTCCTTTCAAATTTGCTGTATTTACTTGCCATGTAAAATATTTCCATACTCTATATAATTCTTCGACATCACAGGGTATTCTGTTTGCACCTGCAGTTAATGTTTACGTATTTTGTTTACTACAGTGCAGCTAGATCTTCTATATTTAATAGTGAGAACAGAAACATCCTTTGCATAACTTTCTAAAGCATCATTTACTTCACAATGGTTTTATAAAATAATTGATTTCCAATTATTCTTCCACAGAAAACAGAATTGCACTTCAGAAGAAAAAAAGCAAAATCTGTTGGCCACATTAAGCTGGGTAACTATAAGAAAGACTAGCACCTGAGTTCTTTCCTGTAGTCCATCAATCCTTATTTCAAAAATTGTTAGAGGTTTATTTGACTGCTTGGAAATCTCTCCTGTGCTATTGAGACTCATTAGGCATAGTCAAGCCAATTAAAGCAGAAACATTCTTATTTATACATGCCCTAATTCTCACATGCACATATTCTCTGTGTTGTACAAGTTCAACTTGCAAGGAGAACACAAAGAAAATCACTCGATGGACAATGTGCAGCACATGAAGTATCTGAAGGACACAGGCTTCTTGTCCAATCAAGTTCAGATAGTAAAAGTCTTCCAGCCCAAGAGATTTGGAAGCTACCTGTCCAGTTGTTCCTTCTCTTATTAATCACTGAAAGGAAATCTCTGAAAATGATTGACAAGTTTTTCTCATAATGAACTAAAGAGCACCTCAAACTACTGTATCCTGCAATCAAGTTCTTATGTATTTAAAATAAATATATGAATGTAAAAGCCTCCAACATATCTATGAGAATTTACTGGAAATATTTTCAAAGACGATTATGTTCAACAATTAGAGATTTTGGATCAAAACTTCAGTGCATAAGGCACAGAAGAGAGGGAAATCAATCCCACAAAGTTAAAATCCATACATCAGATGAAACAAACACAGATGGAGGTGAGCTGGAAAGATAAGCAAAGGAAAGGGATGTATGAAAGAAGTGTACTTTTAACGTACATCCACACTCTCTCAAAGCTTTAGAGTAAACACATACAACTCATTTGCGAACTGTCAAAACATTCTACTATTAGAACATGTTTTTTCCACTAAAATACAATCTTGTATCTAGCAGAAAATAGGTCAACTAGAAGAATTTAAAAAAAATTAACAGCACCTGTTTTTTATTATAAACCTGAAAAATTGGTTAAAAGTAAAAATTCAGTTTTACTTGAAAAATTTCTCTGTTTCCCTTGGGAAATTTGACTTTGTGCTCTCTTTGCCCAGAGATATCCAAATGGCTTAGATCCATGTTGCACACCATGGACTCCCACACTTTCCAAACCCCCTGCTCCCCACTTTGCAGCCACACTGCTGAGCTGGCAGCCTTCTAGCCTCCTGCTGTTTCCCATCTCCCTGCTGCCAGATTCACCAGACTACCAACCAAGCGCTGCGCCTCAGACTTGATCTGTCACCTGCCTGGACTTGCAGCAAGGTGCTCAGACTCTGTTGGATTTGCTCTTGCTTTCTCTGAATGTATTTTGAACTCAAATTTCACAGTGAAAGTCATGAAAATTCAGCAATATCTGTCTCCCCATTGTGGAAAACGTCACCTCCTTCGCAGGTCTTCTCAACTTACTGAGATGCAAATTAAAGACAATGTTCAGACACTTCTTTTTTACATGCTTCTGAAACACTGGAGAAGTGTTTATACAAATACAGAAACAACATTTTAATCTCCACATTCCAGACATCTGCCACTGAGAGTCACTGATATACAGCACTCTGTAGATCAGCTTGTTGGTAACCTGTGTGCTACTGCAAGATGCACAGGGTTTCTGCCTCCTGCTGATGTGACCTAATACTAGGGAGGAGCTTTCTCACATCACATCACTAGCCTCTGTGGTCAGAAACAGTCTTGTCTAGACATCCCTGACCCTTGTCCACAGCCATGTCTTGACTCTGACCAGTACCTGAAAATTATTTTTCTGAGTTGTCTACTTTTATGTAGATACTGACTCTGTACAGATAAATATAGAAATCTTCTTTTTACTTCTTTACTTCTTTCCTTCAAATGAAATTCTTCCATTTAACTTTAATTGCATTCTGGAAACACTGCTCATTAGCAGAAGTTTAGACATTAAATATAAGCCCACAGAACTGTCTTAGAATCTGCCCACACATGTAGTTGATTGTCCCATATGGAGGAAAATGCTAAACGAAGCATCTGCAAAAGACAACTTTTGGTATCCATTATTCATGGAAGCAAAAAGAACATCTCCCTTTGCACACAAAAAACAGCAATGAGAGCAGCAGTCAGTGCACATAGTGCAGAGAAACTTAATTCAGACTCTAGGAAAATAATAAAGAAATAAAATCCTACTACTTCTCCCATTTGTTTGGGTTTTTACATGCTTTTTTTTGTTGTTGTTGTTGATTTTTGTTTTATTACTACTATTTGTTTTGGGGTTGAGTGGTTTTTGTTATTGCTTTGTATTTAACTTTGTTAGGGTATTTTTACTCAGCAGCTGCTCTTTTAATCACACCTACAACACTTTAATCTAATGCTCTTCTCCAAGCTACACCCTTACTGTTTCTCTTTTCATCCACTCCCTCAAGGTTAATCTGGAGAAGATTAAAAAAGCAATGTAACAGTGAGTCTGTACAGCTTAACTTTTTGTGCAGCGTTGGGGAAAGAAGCTTATATATGAAATTTTCTTAGTACCATAATGAAAGGCAGACAGTGCTCTAAGGTATGTTTTAGGCGATTTACTTAACTAAGACCAAACATATCTGATCTCACAGGCTACAAGTAAAGCCTGTGCAGCAACTTCTCAACACTGCTTGGCATGATGGACATGGAGTATCTGTAATAGCCAGCAGAATTCATAATTCTACAAATGGCTGAAATCCCACTGAATCAACGTAGATATAATGTTCCAGAATAACTTTAGGGAATACTGATCTCATATGTTTCATTTAAAAGTGACCCTGCTGATAAGACTTGCATCTACTCATGACAGACATCATATGTTAACTTTCATCAGAGAAGATATGCTGATCTTAAATACTCTGTGTAATGCTAAACTCCCCTTAGCAAATGCATTACATTATTCCCAATATTCTCTATCACAGCCCAAGTCACATAATGACATGCAGGTCAGCAGACCTTTATACAGGAATTATTTACACTCATGTAGCACATAAACTTCTAGACACAGCTACTAGTTACATGTACAAAAGTAGAAGCAAACTAAACCCTGTTAACTTTCAAGGACTACTAAACAGCATCCTCGTCAAAACACAGTTACATTCAACTACCAAATTCCTCGAAAGTACACAGATTCAAACATTGTTCTGTTGTTTCTTAAAGGTCATCCTAAAGATTCACAAAGGTACCGTTCCTGGAAAGCAATATGACATAGGTAGGAGCAATAGTACTCATAGGAAGAATAATTATCTCTGCATGATGCTACCAGAAAACCCTCATATTATATTACCAATTAGATAAGCCTGTATAAGAATTTGTAAGGTAAGTAACCAGTTAAAGTAATGCTATTTAAACATCGACAATTTGTATGTTTAAACGAGGAACATTAGATAAGCTGATTCTATTAAAATGCTGACAGTAAGATCCACAGTGCTTAAATGAACCATAAAAAACACAGAAAACCTTCACATTTATTCACTATTTAACTTCGCATACTGAAAAGTACTTTGCACAAACTAGTTCTATACTCTGCTTCTCTTACTCCATTCCTCTTTACTTTCTTAACTGGCTTCTGGAGGTGGGCTTTCCAAATCACCCAGAATTAACGTGTGTGATTTTCAAGAAGTGAAGAAAGACACTAAGTAGTTTCCAGCACAAAAATAGTTCAGAAAAACTGATCTAACGAAGGAAGAATTGTGGAGATACAGTTAAAAAGTCATAGATCCAACCACATTCCCCATCATCTCAGCAAAGCTGGAACGAGTGCTTACAGCAGCAAAGAACAACATTTACATCACCTACAATACCATTCTCTTAAAAATTCTTCTCCATAAAGCCAACTGCAATCTCACTAAGAAACAAGTGCATCTACCATTCACCTTGCTTTTGGATGTGCTTCACTGCTACTTCTTTCTTTTCCCCTGTACTTTGCTGCTCTCACTGTTGCGCCAGCCCTGGATTCTAAGCTTCTTTTACCCCCATTCAGTCCTCTTTCACTTTAACATTGCCCATTTCTTCTCCTGGCCAGAGAGATCTGCATATTAGCCTACAGATGCTGCCCACTTCACGCAACCTTGCCCAACACGGTGAGAGAAGCCTTCTCACCTTCCTACCACCACATTTTCTATGCCTCATCCTTGCATCTTCTCCAAGGCTGACACTACTGCTTCTTGCAACTTCTCCAACCACTGAAGTGGCAATGCCAAAGCAAAGACACAGCTGAGCAACTGCAGGTTCTTCCTGATGTATCCAGTACTTCAGCCTGCTAGTGTTCACTTGAAGTGCTCACACACTAATGAGGCATAGCTTGCGAATTGAAAAACTCCAAATTAGGTAATTTAAGAAAAGGAACCATCAACTCTGTATTTCTTCAATGGCTTGGAACAGAAATAGAACAAATAGAGACCTTAGATGAGAACTGTCTCCAGAATAATAAAGTCCTCCAGATTACTTTTGGGTAATCACATTCAAGTGAAATAACAGTCTTTTTACATGCTTAGGAACAAAAATAAAGCTCCTGGCCATTACTTTTCACTCTTTCTTCTATCTTCACAGACATCATCTGAGAATACCCGCCAAGCTCCTAAGGTCAAACTTAACACAGCTCTCTTTTGTTCCACATATTTGCCCCTACTTGCAGCTTGAGATTCTACACTCCTATGAACTATAAACTTCTCTAACTTCCAGACTAAGTTCATTCAGGGTCAGTCTGCACTCTTTTTGTTTTAGTACCAACATTATCTTTAAGCCTAACTAATCTTTATTCTTTCCTGTTTCCTATAGGATGCAATCTACATTTCTATTGTACCAGGCTAAACAAGCTCAGATCATCCAAAATCTCATAGAACACTCACTCCATTGCTCAAATCAGCCCCAAGCCTTTCTTTTCACAAGTGCAAAAGGAATTTCACATTTCATGAATAATTGGGATGAGAACTACAGGGAACATTAAAGATGAATTCTCATCAACTTGGAAAATTGTACTAATTATTTCTAGTACGCATACTATTCTTCCCTTAACATTGGGTTTAGATATGATGATCTCCAGAGGCCCCTTCCAACCCCTATAATTCTGTGAATATCCTACTATCCTACAATCTCATTTGATTTCTTCATAACTACACATATATCCTGTTACTGGTTTATACTCAGCTTCACTGAATAGGCAATTTACATGACTTGTGCTGGCTTTGCAAAAAGAAAAAGAAATCATCCATTTTGAAATTTTTCTTCTGAATCCACAGTGCATGTGCAACTCTAAGAATGAATCTTGAACTCCATTCATATTTTTAGCATTACTAAAAAAGAGATGTAATTTTCTCTGCACATACAACACTATACTTTTCCCCCACTTCAAATAAGTACATCTATTTTTTCCAGTTGTGAAACTTTCAACTGTGAGAAACCATTTACACTCTGATCTGAGGCAAAAGGAAAATAATGCAAGTCATCATCCTGAACTCATAGATAAGTTAAGAAACTGCCAGATAAACTTGCACAATACAAATTCAAGACTGAAATTTTCAAAATAAGCGAACTACTTGGAGATGGGAAAAAAAGAAAAGCAATTGTACGAATGCTAAAATCTACCATGTAAATCAATTTCTATTGTATTAGAGTAACTACATTGATTAACAACTTTAGAATTAAATGTAACAAAATGTAATAACAGCTATGATCTTAAATCAATCGTGCAATACTACATATTGAAGAAAAACAGTTCTCCAGACCCCACAAGGTATCAACTCAATCTTCCTAATCCTAAAGGATAAATGACTTTTTAATTATTATTTTTATTATTACCTCAACTAAAACATGCAAAAAGGCAAAGAGGAGGAAGAGACAAGAGAACAGCCAATTCTCAAAAACTCTTTGCTGTGAAGTGTGCAGTAACTTCAAACTGAGTTACCTGAAATTGCTATTAACAAAAATAAATACACAATATAAATACATATAAATATTCCCGCCCTCTTTGTATTCTACATATACTGCACTTCATTTCTAAGGACTTTTCCCCTTACATAGGCATACAAAGTAGAAGATAATGACCAATTTTCACCAGTATTTTCAGAACTCTGCCTTCAAGTCTGTAATTTAAAATAAAAATTAAAAAATCTGTATTTGTTGCAATGTTATATGCTGTTCCTACTTCCCTTATTTTTACTCATCTCATTGCCAGTTTCAAGCTTTGATTTACACTTCAGAAGGCAAGGGAACAAAGAGTAGAGTCACCTGATGACTATTATTAATCAGACTAATAGGATTTCCATTCTTTTTTCTTTCTTGAAAATTTCATGCTACTATATTATAGACAAACACCTTCACTAGTCTACCTGTACACCCGTATTTTTTTTAACAGGACAAATATTCTCATTTGATCAAAGCCTGCAGACTGAGAGAGAAATGGTAAGCCATTTTGGATAACACCATGCAACACAATGTTGGCTGTGGAACCCCTAAACAGTTGTTCACTCTGACTTACTGCAGAGTTTCTCTCATGTTGAAAAACTGGAACCATAAAGCTAGAGGGAGAAGTTTGGATACCTGAGTCCCTGTGACATAGTCTCCTAGTTCTATTCTCTATTCCCAGTCAACAATGAGTGCCATATAAAAGAAAAAGGAAAAGCTAGTGACTCTGATGTGATCCTATAGGGTCTGGACCATTTTCTAATAATTTCAAGCGAATTCATCTGTATAGCTTAGCTTGTATCCCCCACCCCCGGGATTATTTTCTCTACTCTGTTACTGTGGAGATACGGTTAGAGAGACTGTGCTTAGTATGCTGTTTTGTGGGGCATCACGCAGTACCATACATACCTGGTTTGTTTTGAATGAGGCACTAACTAAGCAATGTTACTTAGTTATGATTAAACAATATAGCCTAGTTACACAAATATTATTGGTGTGTTACTCTTAGCTATAGCTGAAAAGGTATATAAACTCAGCTGTGTGTATCAATAAAGGTGTGTCATGCTTGCAGGAAGCTGGAGACCCCTTCTCTTTATTACCACCACTTTCACGTCACTATTGCAACTACTAAGTACAGACTGCTATATATATATATATGTGCACCTTTATCATAGTTTCTCATTTTCCTGGGATACTCAGTAAATTCTCTCATGCTAGGCAAGTAATCATATAGATCTCCAACAAGAAATTTTGTTAAAAGCAGTCTTTATGCCATTTTCTGGTTGCTACTATTATACACATTCAGTAAACAGGGAAGAAAAGTTCTTGCAGGATGGAAAGCTATCAGTAAAGTAGAGAACATGAAACCAAGCAGTTTGCTTCTTCGCTTTCTTGCAATGTTTTTGCTGTCTCCTTCAAGTATTTAGGACTTAGCTCCCTATGTTCATAAAATCAGCTGCATAAGCATCATACGCATGACCTGTTTGTGACTGCATTTGCAATAGTTGTGTACATCTGTGCTGCAGGGTTTTAACTCAAGCTGCATTTCATTACCAAATGCAGACACGGCCAAGGGGATGCTTACTTGTCCCTATGTTTTAAAGGGACTAATCCAAGGCTGTCTTTTATTCAAGTGGTAAATTCATAATCCTCAAATTACCTGACACCCTTATATCTTTACTTCACACATTTTCTCAAGTTTCATGTAGCACAAACTTTTCTAACATTCCACAGTAAATTTACAACTTCTACCTGGAAGATATAAAAATTCAGATATTAATTTAGAGCAAATCACTCTTTGGAAAACCTTGAAAATAGTTCCACCATGCAGGTCTGGGGGAAAAAGGTTCTTTGTGAGCCAAGAGTTCAAAGACCAAAGGTTATGCTTCTTATTATAACTTTCAATATAGAATCATCTCTAATTAATGGTGATAAACTACAAGATCTTCATTTCTCAGATGTTGAAAACTTGAGTTGTTTCCACTTTTGTCTGTGTGTTAGAATGCAAGAAGTACAAAGGCAAGACTGCACACTACGCAAATATCTCTCTTAAAATGTCTTAATGTGTTAGCAGAGTATTATGTAGCTTTCCAAAGCTATAGAAGCTATAAATGCCAAATCCCTTACTGCTCAAGGAAAGTTAAAACAAGGTATTCTGGATATATTATTGTCACATTTTTCAATTTTTTTTTTTTCTTTTTAATATAACAGAATATCCTTCTCTCAAGACTCTTAGACACAATCCATTGAACCTACAGAGATTTAGATAGAAACTAGATTTAATTTCCTACAGTTGTAAACTATAGCTTGAGCATTTTAAAACAGTTGTACTCATTTCTCTGACATTTTTTTTATCACGTTATTTTTTCTTTTTATTATCTAAAGTATACTAATTAAAAAAAAAAAAAAGGAAAATATAAATGCTCTCTTTCATTCAGCTGTGGCAAGAAAGCATCTAAAATTAAGCAAAACCCATCTATGCTAATAACTTAAAAGCATGCATGTGTGCTTTGGCTTGTCCTGGCCATACTACGTGAAGAGAAATTGTCCTAGGCTCCATAAGAAATGCATACAGTATAGAAAAATTAAAAAAAAAAAATTACTTCTATTTAAACATTAAAAGAAAAATTCAAGAAAACTCTGCCTGTGTTATAATGGTACCAAGAAAGAAAACTCATACCATAAGGCAAGTTTTAAGCACAGGAAGTGGCAAAAAGGAAAGATGCAAAACAATGTTTCCTGCATTACATTAAGACTTGCATTAACAACTCAGAAATTTAATATGTAAATATATGCCATATTTATGCAGCAGATATGTGAGAAACTGCCACACACTGTGTAGAACATGAAACTGTTTAACAGAAGAGACACTTTGACTGCTAAGTATAAACATCACTTCTGAGATCTGTCACTCCAGAAATACTACATACCTAATACCAGAAATAGTTTAGCTGTTTTCAAACATAGCAGTTTGCTTCTTGGACATCCTTAGAATTCAGAAATCCAGCGTACAGAGAATTTCAGAATGAAACATTGCTTGTGAGGTTCTTCATGTTATAACATTCTCTCCCACATATCCTAAGTTAACATGGAGGGAGCAGAAACACCTAGTTTAATGTTCCAGTAATAGAATACAGAAGGTTGTTAAATTTTCATCTTCGTTAGAAACCGTAAAAATACAGAACGGCTTAGGTTGGAAGGGATATTCAGGATCACCTAGTTCCAATCCCCTCGCTGTGGGTTGCCGAGGCTTTTCTGACTGCAATCTATCAATCCATTACCACAGTTGCAAAGGATGTAATTCAAAAGAAAGCATGCAATGGTCAAACATACCACAGACACACACAGAATCCTTGTAGTAACTCTGGACATTTGTCATAAGTACCTAATATTTTCAATTTATGTAATCCAGGTAAATGGAGGGAATAATAACTTTATAATTTTCTTTTTCTTTTAACTAACAGTTACAAACTGATGGAGAATAGGTAAACTATTCTTGATCTCCATAGAACTTTTCCTATTTCTCACACAAAGTAAAAAAACTATAACTAAGCCATGGATTACTGCCTAGATCTGGGAAAATAACTAATGCTATTTTAATAGAATCACAATTGATGAGTTCTAAGAGACCCTTAGAAGTCATCTAGTCCAACTCCCCTGCAATGAACTGGGTCATCTACAACTACACCAGGTTGCTCAGAGTCTGGTCTAGCCTGATCTTGAATGGTTCCAGCAACAGGGCATCCACCACTTCCCTTGGCAACCTGTTCCCATGCCTCACCACCCTTACTGTGAAAAATTTCTTCCTTATATCCAATTTAAATCTCCTCTCTTTTAGTTTGAGACCACTTCCCCTTGTGCTATCACAGCAGACCTTCCTAAAGAGTCTGTCTCCCTCTTTCTTACAGCCCCTCCCTGATACTGAAAGACAACTATTTTACAACAAAATATCACTGAGAGATATTTCATGACTTTGAATAAATTCAAGTTCTGTTTTGGATTTACTATAAGAGCACTGAGTGTCTTTGAAAACAACCAAATCCCACCAACACATTCAGGAACAATCCTTACACAGAAATCACCTTTCCTGGTACCTCTCATGGCTCAGCATTGTTCTGAATCCTAACACCCCACTATCTTGAGCAAAGTTCAGTTTACCACTTAAATGGTATTCCTCAAGTGAAGGGAGATAAACTGTAGTATGCTTGCTATGTGGGAGCCTGGAAATTCTCTAGAACCACCTTCTATTTTTAAACACATTCTTCAGATGGAACATACTGGTACGCTGTCATATTTCATCCAATGAAAGGCAGCATCCAGCACATTTTGACTGCCACAAACAAGCATGATTTCTTCCTTGTGACAAAGCAGTTGGGGAACATAGTGCATAAATTGCTAGATCCTGGCAGTAGACTAGGGAGAATGACTGAACAAATCAAACATGGTGATTTATCTAGGGGAAAGCCAATAGGAACTTGAACATCAAACTCTTCAAATAAATCCAAAAACTACCATTATTTGTTCTTCCTAATGGATATCTCAAATACATTCAGATAACAATAAGTGAGTCATATTTCGTTAGTTGGATACACTTAGAATCAGCACTCAGACTGTAGATCCTGACTATCTGAGGAAGAGTACATTGCAGCTCTGACATAATGAGCTCATGGAAAAGCAGGCCACTTTAAAAAAAAAAGAACTGTAGAATCCTGTACCCTGTGGAAAAATGCAGTTCTGACAAAGCGCAGTAACACAGGCCAGCTGGCCGCACAGCAATAACAGGAGTAGTGGCTGCTGCAGTGCAGTGGCAGGTAGGAGCCATCCCACCACATGCCAGCAAAAGGCACACAGATCTCAGCCCCACCATCCAATAGTGTGCCCAAGGATCACTGATCAGTTCCTTCTGATAACCTTCATCTTCTGTCAGTTACTTAGATTCATTCCAACCTGCCTTAATCTGCCTGTCAGTCTCACCTACCACAAAGCAATGACAAGAACTGATCACCATAATAGTATCAGAAACTGCATTGCATCTGCTAGCTAAACCTCTCATCAGCAGAAGACACACACAAGCAGTAGGCAGTAAGGATATTCAAAGATTGACAGAGGACTCTAATTACTCTCCCTCTCAATCACTACAATGAGACCAGAAAGGTGGCAGTGAGATACTGAAGTTGAGTGTCACTGGGATTTGTGGGGCAGCACAACATACGTAGCTGCATCTAAAGGAAGCCACCTGAAGATGCAGCTTTCTGGCAGAGGCACGACTACCTTCTGCTTTTGAAGGCCATTGAAACAATTTATTATAACTGAAGAAGAAGAAACAGAAATGAAGCATTTTAGAATGAGATGCAGACATTTTCCAATTGGAGGACAGGGGAGAGGGTAGAAATAAATCACAATTACTTAAAAGACACATCCTGGTCCCCGTACTTCTTTCTCACGCCTCTCCCAACAAATGTTAATCAGAAAATATCAGCCTCAGATTATAGTTTTGGTTGATTTAAATATTTTAATCACCACTAAGCTTAGACATGCAAAACTCTGTGTTCCGCTTCAGGCTTGCCTGCCCATAATTTAACCTGCTCAGTGTCATTCCCAGAAGTGATAAGATTATTTTACTGCACAGAAATAGTGCCGCATCAAAACATTACTGCTGTCTTGTCTTTGGCCACTATTACCTTTATTGAAACCTGATGTAAACAAGGGAACAAATTCTAAAATAATCCATAAATAATATTACAATGAGCAACATAATTCTGAAAGGAGATTAAAGCCAGATAGCAACATTATGCTATTATTTAGACCTAAGTCTGGATGGAATAGTGCATCACTGAAAACATCTCCATCCACAAGTTTTCTAGGCTTCTACACAACTTCGTGAGCTAAAAGAAGATAACTGCCTTATCTCTCTGTAATGCCATTTGAACAAATATCAACTGGTGAAACAAAAGTTTGCAGATCTAGCTGGTCAATATCTTTATCATATTAAGAAAAAGTAGAGCTCTCATTAGTCTACACATTGTATTTTGTTCTGAAAGAGACTAGCAATATTCTTTGAATGTAATCACTCCACAACCTCTTCAGCATTTCTTTTGTTATTTTTTATCCCTACTGTACAGAAGTCATTAAGGGTGTAATCCATTAACATTTGTTTTTTGGAAATGAGCATGATGCTTTCCTTCAGGATTAATAAGACATCTTTTACTCTCACAAAAACGCTCTTCCACTGTTGCAATGAGATCTTAAGGGGAAAACATTACTTTCCTCAGATCTCAATTTAAGAAAGCGTTAAAGCATATCCTGTCTTAAACACCTTAAATCTGCCAAGCATGAAGTAAGAATCTAAGTATTTTCTGAACCAGAAACCAAAGCTGATATGGAAAGCATCTGTTTAAAATACGTTATTTGGATGACAGAAGAAGAACATCTCCTGTACATCCTTCAGAGAACAACTGACCTCAAGATCTTTTGCTATTTCAAACACTGAAATATGAAAGTTGGAAAGCTTTGGTTGACAATGTTAAAGTATAAGCCTCATCAACGCCATTAAATGAACAGACAAAATACAGTAGGAAATCAGAATCTCTTAAATAATAATGATACTTTGCAGATCTTAAATCAGTACGGTTCAGATCTACATATTCCAAATGATTTTAAATACAAGGGGATTGTGATTTTTTTGTTGCATTTCTCTTTGTCAGGATTTGGGGTTCGCTTGGTTTTATTTTTTTTCCTCCTTTCTCCACCCTGTACAGTCATTTAATTCAACCTTGCTAGACAGATTTGGAAAAGAGGTGTTGAGATGACAATTTATGTCCTCCAGGTAAACTAGAACACACACAAATAATATATTGCCTATTTGCCAGAATATAAGAGCTGCAGCAAATTTCCCCTCAGCACCCACTATGATATAGATCAAAGTTTCTGCTATCAAGACATTTCTTTTCCTGCTACAATTTATAGTTTTTCTATATTGTAGAAAGCAGCACATTTATCTTCCTTTGTGTGTGGTTGTTTTGTTTTGGCTTTTTTTTTTTTTTTTTAAGAGGGTACATCAATACACGCAAATGAAAGCATTACTCATTCTGCATGGAACATTATCCTCCAGCGTTTCTAGCATTAAGAAATGCATTATCCCACTACAAGTCCTAGAAAATTAACTACAGAAAAGAAAAGGCACCACAGGACAATCCTTCCCTGTGAATAGCTATATCAGTGATCAGAGTCCTGACAAACTCATGTATTAGAGAGATGCTGGATAAACAGTATGACCAGTTCATGCCAGTCATGTAATCCAGACACAGACTTTGTTGTATTTCCTAATTAATGATATAAATACTTTGAGATCAGTGGAAGACAAGAAGAAAACTTACTCATGCTTCTGCAAACAAAAGGATGTTAAGTAATATCGTTCCAGGTAGCTACAAATACCTGTTAAGTCAGCATTTTCCACTCTGAAACAATTTTCTTGTTGAAAAATTTGCTACATTTTGTCTAAATATTTCTTCTAGTAAAAAAATAACTATTTTACCATGAAAGCCTCTGATTTTTTAAAAATTGGTAAAAACTTAGCATCCAGTTTACTGTTTTGCTTGTGGTTTTTGGATGCAACACTAAGTAATATTATATAAACTTCTTATCTTCTCACTGAACCTTTAATAATCACATCTAGAAAACAAAGGCACTTAACTAAAATCAATATATAAACAATATAAAAATACAATGACTATAAGAAGAGTGTGTAATAACATCAGTAGTCTGCCCATCTGCTTGATCATTATAAACCTGGAAATTCCACATCTAAGAAAAACAGCAGAACCCCAATTTCCTTTATATTCCGGGAAAATCCTGATAGGGCAATTTCTGACGGCATCTGAATGGATATTACTTTTAAGCACTATGCGTATAGGAGAGAATTCAAGCTCTAATTTAATATCAGTGTCCTGGTTTCAGCTGGGGCAGAGTTTTCTTCAGAGTATCCAGTACGCTACATTTCGGCTTTCAGAAGAAAACAGCATTTCAGTTATTACTGAACTGCAGTGTAGAAAGCTTCACATACTGTCCTAACTAGTGAGGAGGCCAAAGAAGCACAAGGAGCTGGAAGAGGATTGAACCAAAACAACTGACCTGAACAGGTCAAAGGCACATTACACACCATAAAACAACACATGAAAAAAATATAAAACCAAGGGGAACTTACTGTGGGAACAGCATCTGCTCAGGGACTGGCTGGGCACTGAATAGCTGGCAGTTGCTTTGTAAATAAGAAATAACAGTAATTATATTTATTCTCTCCTTTTTCTGTCTCAGTAAAGTTGTTTTTCTCAAGAGTTTCTCCCCCCCCCCCCCCCCTTCCCCCCCTTTTTTATTTTTCCCCTTTCATGGGGAGAGCAGGAAAAGCAAGCAAATGACTGCGTGATGTTTAGCTGCCTGCTGGGCTAAACTACAACAAACAGTCATCCAGATCACTTTCCTATACTCCTTTTCAGAAACCAACTAAAACAAAAGATAACAGAAAATTCTGGTAGCTGCTACAGCAGCTCTATACCTTCACTCTTCTCTTGCTGGGTTGCCAGCTAGACTCAAACCCAGAAGAGAGATGGGCATCAAGTGTAAGGTCTTAGTACTCTCACCAGAAAGATGAGCTACCATGTAGCAAATGACAGTACGAGAACACAGACAAAGCATAGAAACCAGTTCCCTCCATGAAACACCACTACAAATTGCAGAAAACATGTGGGTTGATGGTTTTTTTGTTTTGCTTTTGTTGTTTTTTGTTCTTCAACAAAATAAACCTACCATATAAGCAATCTCACAAATCATTTAATTACACTTAACTGTGGTAATCTGCAACATTTTCTTAGTTCTGCTTTATTATGATTATCTCATCCTTACCTTTGATGTATTTTATCCATTTTATTCTGTCTAAAATGTGACTAGTATGCTCTAAAGACTGATTACTAGGTGTTTTTTTCTAATTTCCTTTGAAATTAATCACCTAGCACAAAGGGGGCCCAAATCTTCCAGCAGTCACCATATTAGAGACTGTAATTCTCTCCACATTCCAGATGGCAAGTGTCCCAGTGACAACCAGAGTTCTTTTAACCAGCACACTGAGGTGAATATCACACTCTTGGGAAGAGTTTCATGTAAAATATTGAGAAGCTGGCAGATCAGACAGATTTTAGGACCTTTTTGCCATAAATCAACTTGGAAGATATACAGTTGCTATGAAAGCAAGCTTTCCAAAGGCAGAGAATTTCTGAAGTTCTCTTGCTAGAGGCAGTCAAAGTAGTCACGAGTCTCTGAGGAAAAAAACAAAACACTGAATCTACAGTTTCTCCTACATTACGCAGTATTTCTCTTTCTCTGGTACTGTTACAGAGTAAATAAAACAACAAGTTTTGAATTTGATAGCTGTCCAATTGATTTATTTTTCACACCCAGGAGGGAGACCTAAGGTAACTACACGGAAACCATGCCTTTAAGACTTAACCACCATTCAGCATAAAAGTTGTTAGAATATGAAAAGATACTTGGGTAAACTAGAGCGTTGAGAATGGAAAACCTACATAAACTATTCTTTAAAAAGTCTTTCTTAAGCAGACACCTGGAAGGTAAAAAGTTATACCATGGAATTGAAGGCTTTAGGACTTTAATTCATCTCACTTAGCTTCTCCCTGCCAAATACAGTTGTCTGAACACAAAGGCTGGAAGCACTGTTAAAGGAGGCAATGCAAAGAACCCCTATCCATATATTTAAAGTGTTCACCTAGAGATCCTGTTGTTCCACACCTAAACTTGGCACACAGTTTTGCATCCGTCTCCAGAAGTCTGTTGCTCCATAAAGCAGCAAATCTATTATTCTAGTCCACATCCTTCATGCAGTTTTTATCCTGATTTGTGCAAGAAAATAAGATTGAACTACTTCTTTATGTATTCTTTAGAAAAGATGGTAGGTAGGAGAGCAGGAAGGAAAGTACCAGAGCAGTGCATTAGCACTGAAATAAGTGAAGGAAATCAGAACGGGTAAACCGTTTCTGATCTTATTTGGGAATCACTCTCAGAGGGCCAAGCTGCGCAAAACAGCTGTAATTGCTCCAATGGACCAGTCAATACATGCACAATTACCATAACATTAGATTATTCCCTCTAGAATTGCCCTGATTTGCCTCATTGCAATCCTTTTTTTTTAACTGTCTTATAGACACTGATTACATAGTAGTCCTTAATATTTTTTATGACCAGCAATCTTTTCCTCTCACAGATCGAGGTTTCCTAACAGAGCACAGAATTAAAAGCATTCAATAACTTGTCCTTCAGTATTCAATTTGTGCCTCAGCGCCTTGTATTTATTTCATTCCACTCCATTTCCAACCACTGGCAGCTTTCATTCCCAGCCTAGTGCTCTCTCTATAGGATACAGCATCCTAACAACTCACAGATTCACAGGCATGGAAGAATTCCAAGTCAAAGAATAGGAAAAGCGACTGAGGTAAAATGTTCCTATCTTCATTTTACAAACAGGGAAAAGTAAACATGACTAAGTGGAGATAAAAATGCCAGATAATTTCAAGTGTCCTAGAATCAGCATGTTTTGAATAGTCATAACTAAATAAGTCACAAGTTTGAAACGCATGCAATATTGGTTTCTGTTATAAGCATGCAGCACCTCTTCAAATCAGATTACAGTGAATACCCAGGAGAACAGGATCATAGCAATTAACAGCTCCACAATTCCCATTACACAGAAGCAGCCGAACAGCAGCAGATATGGACACTGAGCTCTAAGGCCACAGTTATGAAAATCCCAAGCCAGCCCCCTAACCACGCAGTCAAGCACTTGGATGTCCTATTGACAGCTACATAAGACAGAATCTGATACAATCCAATACTTAGAAGCAGAGGAAAAAAACTGAAGTTGAAAAGATGATGTCCAAACGTTTGGGATTCAGAAAAATACATCTAATCTTCCAAGCAAAGTATGTGTTGGCCTCATGACAAAGTACAGTAGTAGATTCTGCTTATGTAAGAAATTTTACTTTATTTGCATACACACAAATATGTTTTCTGCTACCAAATAACGTAGTTTACACTACAAATGATGTGTTTTTCATGCACTCATATGATTTTTAAAATAATTTAATTCATGCATTGAACACTGTCAGAAGAATTTACAAGACCAGTTACAGCACCTCCCAGGTAATTTTCATAGACATGCGATGCTTATGTATTCACTGACAGTTTTAAAACTGAACAAAAGCCCATGTGTTATCAGCCCATCGCAGGATGGGAACAGTGAATTTTTCATTCTTGAAGTAGGGAAATCAAGGCAGGTTAGGCCCATGGATGGAAGTCTATAACTTAAGAAGTTCTAGGTTAAGAGGCAGAGAAAGCTCTTCTCAATATTGCTGCTCATGAATTCTGCAATGTCTTAGCAAACAGAGTGTGTTAAAGTACTACAGAGGCCAAGTCCGCACAGCAGGGTGTACACTCTACATGTTTTACTGTCCCCCACAACAGTCACAGATGAGAATATCAATTTGCCAAATGCATTCAGGTCCTAAAACAAAATATTTAAAATACTGCATTTCAATTAATTAGTCAAACCGGAAGTCAAACTGAAAACAGACAAAAAAGAAAAACACATGGCTAAGCACCGCTGACCACAGTTGACCAGGAATTAACAAAAAACTTCATTTATTATTCTTCCTTTCTTACAAGCACGAAGACAAAATATTCTACACCTAACATTTAATTAAAATCTTTTTAATTATTAAAAGAAAAACAAATCCCCTGAAGTTACCAGCAGCACCCATGCAAATACCAACACAATTTTCAGAGAATTATGTCATAACTACGTGGGTTCATAATGATATTAAGTGGTTTTCTGAGAATGAGTCAGGTTCTGAAATCAAATCTGAACACCACCAACTCTCAGACATCTGCCTCCCACATTCTTGCATCTAAGGAAGAAGTGGAAAAGACAGTCTTCTGATTTCATATTTATTGATAGATGGTGAAAAAATGTCATCCTCACTTAAGTCAGTATCCAACCCGGCAAACTGCTAACAATACAGCTAGCAAAAATCTGTCTTAAGAAAAATAGGTCTAGATTTTCAGTCAGCCCAGGAGAAAAGAAGTTATGTGCCTCCTTATTGGAAAGAGCCTTTGTTTGCTTATGTGACAAGTCAGCGTTGTCTAGCACTGTTTGCAGG
The DNA here is from genome assembly GCA_023055505.1 of Callipepla californica brunnescens. Classification (NCBI taxonomy): domain Eukaryota; kingdom Metazoa; phylum Chordata; class Aves; order Galliformes; family Odontophoridae; genus Callipepla; species Callipepla californica. The sequence goes on along the minus strand of JALIRH010000003.1, from coordinate 32,736,168 downwards.
AGGTTATAGGGAAGGGTATGTTTGACTTCTTTGTTACCTCAGACAGGAAGAACACAATCACAACTTCAACTTTAACCTAGAAGCCTCAAAACAAGGTTGCTGACAACTAAAGAAGCAAAAGGACAGATCACCCCAAGCATGGCAAAGACCAATAGCATCTTGAGAAACAATAAAAGGATGCTAGGCTATGCCTAACACTTTGGAAAATTGGAAACTGTTCATGAAGGTACTGTTGGGTGTAAAACATAACTAACGGACTAAGGATTTCTATGAATCCCTTTCTATGAATCCCTTGTAGAGCTTTAAAGAAGCATGTATTTGTTCATTTGCTCTTACTGGTACTGTCTGTGACTACGAAATACTGTTGGAGCTATGCTCTCCAGCCCTAACATCCGTCCTGATCACATAGGAAAGCAACAGAAATTCAAGTGTTAGGGGTAAATCAAACTCAGTACACCCAGGAAGATGATCACAGAAACATATACAACTTAAGAAAAAGGATGCTTTTACTATAATTTCAGACCACTTTGAGCCCTTACTCCTCTTAATTTATTATTAATAGAAACCTAAATACTGTAATAATGTGTGTATCTTAAGTAATGATAGTTGTAAATGTTCATGCATAGACAACATATCTTAAGTTGCTCCTTGATGAAAGACTGCATATACACACTCTCCACTGACATATGCTATATTTGTCTCCCCAGCTGACACAAGCAAGGATTACTAATGCACTCCAGATACCGATGCATTAAGATGAACTACGTGAGATCACCATCACACCAGTAAAAGCAGAAGAACTCCACTATAAACACATTTATTAAAGTCATTCTTAAGATTTAATAGCAACTCAACTACACAGTGCAAGATAAACTCTGATAAAAATTATAGTGATTATCTGAGCCCCTAAGAATTGAAACCTCAGCCAGATTCCTCTCCTCCGCTGTGCTTTCCCCCCATTAATACATACCTCTTACAGAGACTCTCTACATCATATAACAAGCTGCACTGCATTCAAGCTTACTTGTGATATTAAAAATTAAGATCAATACCACGTGCCTTTACGGTAGATGATCTACTCTTCCATTGATTCATACAAACAGCTTTTTATTTGTTTGTGCCAGCACAGAGCAAAAGCATATAAATGAAATACAAATTAATTTACAGATGGAGTTTCAAAATTTAAAAATGCTTATTTTTCACTACTATTATTATTCTACTCACTCCAATCTGCTGTGCTTCAGATATAATATATAATATTCAGATATAATAACATAATATTCAGATACCCACAAAAATACATACACACTTTACACTGAAAAGTGCATTACTTTTACTTTCTTTCTTTTTTTTTTTTTTTGTTTTTTGCTTTTAAAAAAAAGCATTAGCCTACCAAATTTCTACTGAAATGCATAAAGAATAACTGACTCATTCTTAACCAGGTAAACAAAAAAGAGAATTAAAATAAGAAATAGAGCATTAATCATAATAAAAGTCAAAACATATTTGGTATTTAAAACAATCATCAGTAATTAAGATTCTAAAACATTAAAACAATGCATCAATGATCCTTATCTAAAGATAGAAGAATATGTATAAGAATTAAAGCATTTCTGAATTATCCAACGTAACTGAGAAGTTAGTTGACCCAATAAAAAGTTAGAGAAAAGAAACCCCTCACACACTAAAAGATAAAAGCAGGGATGGTTATGAAGAAGAAACTATCACTGCAATAAAATCCCAAGGCAGAAAATATTTACTGAAAGCATATGAGCTGTACAATAAAGGATATAGGAAATTACTGCATTCGTTTGAATGCAATCCATGTTGAAACTGCTGTGCAGGAAAGAAAAAAAAAAAAAATCAGTCATGCACAGACAAAAAGTTAAACCCGAGGAAGGTGTGAACTAAGCTGAGTCATTTCTGACAGGAGGACTGTAATCACGCACACTGTGCTAAGTTGGATGGTGGTGGGAGAATGGTTGGACTAGATGATCTTGTCGGTCCTTTCCAACCTAATGGATCTATGAATCTATATACATGAATCTATGAATCTATGAAGTTACAAATGCACTCTCAATTTATCTTCTAGTCATAAGACAGGACTAGAGAATGAAGAAGGGAAAAACACCAAAGAGGAAAAGGACACACATGTTTTTAAATGTGAGGGTAACTAGATCAGAAATGTATTGTCAAGAGTAAGTACTAATTCATAATAGAACATTAGCTGTTGAGGTGTTTCACATTGATTTTCAAAGAGATGCAACAATGCTCAATAGCATACTACCGGACTGGATCTGATGTATTCCGAAGCACAACTGATATCTCCAGTCACTGAACTTTTGACTTCAGACATGTAGGAAGATCTCTCAGTGAGCAGTGGAGTCACCATCCAAAACCTTGGCTTGAGGTGACACACGAAGTGGGACCCAAGTGGGCTCACGTGGCCACAGCCACTTCCTTCCTCCTGCCCTGTGACCACAGCCACTTCATGATTTTTTCAGGACAAGTGAGACATAAGACATGAAACTCTTATCTAGAGACAACATGCGCAGTTTAGGAAGTGCAGAAAGTATCTAGTAGTTTCTAGTAGTCAGGTACACCAGCAGCAGAAGAGTAACCAGTGAGAATTTCTACACAAGCAGGCAGAGATTGAGTTGTTAATTACAACCCACATATTGCTATGCTTATCCCACTATGTGAACTACACTATATATTTAAAAAAAAAAAAAAAAGCTGCAAAAAGGGTTTCAAATGAAAAATGGTGTTATTTCTTTACTATTAAAAGCTATTTTCTCAAAGTCCCCATTGTTCAATTTTGTCCCTGATCAAACAACACAGCTTATTTTCCACAGGAACAGCAGCACTTTTGTAATGAATTCATGCCTATCCTCTTGAAAACTAGCCAAGCCTCTAAACATTGCAGACACCATTTGGGAATGAAGTATTTATTTCTTATCTTCAGTTATTCTTTAAACGGAGCAGTAATGTAAACGCATCACTGTCCCCATTAGTCTGAGGACACAAAGAGTACATCAAAAAAAAAAAAAAAAAAAAAAAAGGTACTTGTGATCCCTCAGGGATACATACATTGTTCCACTTAAAACAAATATATAGCCCAGTGGCTCAGGAAAAAAAACAAAAAAAACACGCATGATAAGGACAAAGATAATTCCTTATTTACTCATTTTTAAAATTCAAAAGTTCAAAAATCATTATTTCTACATTAAGGTCAAAATTCATTGATAATCGTTAAAAATAATGTTTAATTTTCCTTGTAATTAAATTTCAACAAAAAAGGAAATTTACATACTTGACTGTAGATACTGACTTTAAGAATGTATTAGAATTGATCTGGGATAATTTAAACTTAAGAAAAAGGATTATTGCCAAACATTAAAAACATGTCTTCGTTAAATTCACAAGTAGAAAAAAAAAAAAACAAGAACTTACTTTATCCTCTCCTGAAATTAGCAGTATTTCTAACTAACTATGCATTCTTTAATTCTGCCCCTAAGGTTCTGCAAGCATTAACTGCTACCACTGAAAACCAAGCATTGGCAAACTCCATTTCAGAACACCAGAAGCCCAAAAGATATTTGCTGCTGGGTTTTCATGCAGTGCATACTTCTACTTACAGATGATGTGACATGCAGTGCACAGCTAACATCAAAAACAGCTGTTGTTTTCTCTCTTCTCCACATCTTTGCAGGGGGGGTGTTACAAACCATGTCTGCTGCCTGGTTGGGAAGTGAGGAGTAGCAGGTTCAACACTGTTTTGTCTGCTGCTTGAGGAAATTCCCTTCATCTTGCTATCTTTCCAACCTCAGACTGGGAGCCTCAGGAAGAGCCTGCCTTTGAGTACTTGACTGAGAGGCAGTAAGCTTGTTATCATAATTAATTTTAAGCATATGGAGAAGCAGCAACTATAATTTTTGTTTGTTTTTATTGGAATTCTTATTTCCTATTACTGTCAAATTCAAGCCAGCAATCCACTTTCAGTATTAACCAATCCAGCAGTCTTTCACAGCTAAACAAAATCCTCTTAAAGAGCAGGTTGAACTGTACAACAAAAACCAAATTAAAAATACCCATACTGCTTCAATTGTGTCCAAACTGCAATTGTTAGAATAAATATTTTCTACCTCTAAAACTTACTATTTGAACACTGGCACTCACTCTGACAAAGAAAAGACCTCTGTAATTGCTAAGCACCGTTACTGGAAGGGGGGAAGGAACACGCAGAGAGGATGCTTAAGAAATTGTACTACCTTACTTTTATTACTTTTAGACTTTAAGTGTGCCCTCCACCTTGATTAAAGGGTGAACATTAGCCACTGTGCGCCAGTCATCTGTCCCCTTACTACACAGCATGATTGCTGCCTACTCACTATGGCAGTTATTTCCTTCTAGGTGAAAATCACGTGTGTGTTCAACAGTATTTCTAATGCCCCAAACATCCTCAACTGCAGCTACTGACAAAGGGCAGCTACTGCTCAGAGGGTCAGGCAGTCCTCAGAATGCGGGTCAAACACAGACATAGCTGTTTGGATCTCTGATTACAAAAGCCAGAACATCCGTAACTGCAAATCCTTCCACAGAAGTGCAAACCAAGAATCAGCAGAAAGGTAGATAGGAAATGTAAAACTGTAGAATAAATACATGAAGGAAAAAAAGGAGTGGGGGTGAACTCTTCAAAAAATTTCAGCATTGTACAGCTGGTTAGCATTGAAAGAACGGCTCTTGTTTTAATTGAAAACTTTTTTTAAAAATACTAAATGTTTTGTATGAGACTATAAAACAAAAATTACCACAGTAGTTACAAACACATGCAGTCATATTTCAGTCATGATTCACTGCCTTTTTCAGTACCATAACTAGGGAACATCAGATGCTGAACAAAGTAGCTTTAAAAAAAGCTGTACATAGTAGTTTCAAAACAAAGAGCAACACTTCATGCACCATCCACTTCAGCTGCAGTTGCTTCCAATTTCAGCATCACCATTCCTGAGTCTAATTGCTGGGATCACAAATCACTACAGGCTGATGTCAAATAGAGACAAAGTGTACTCTTGCTCTTTTTCTCTGTTATCTATTATTGAACATTACTGGAGATACTGAGTTAAATGGACCCCTTGGTTCTTCAGTTATTACTTCATTATTTTTATCTAATCTATAGTAAATAAATTGGTACAACATATAAAAGCACTGCAATGAAGGATAAAAGTAGTCTAGCTTACTTCACTGGGAGCACTGATGCAGGGTGAAGTAAACAGATTTTTTAAACACATTATGTTAGCAAGAGTTGAAGTCATAGAATAGCCTTTCTTTTATGGCAACAATCATTACTGAAGCCTGCTACTTGCAATTCTCAGGTTAGGTGAACTTGTGACATTAAGTCATAATCTAAAAGTGTATTTTCAAATAACTTTTTAACTATTCCTTTTAGGTCATTATTTGTATGCTTTAAATCCGCAGATGGAATAAAAGCATATATGCATGAACATAATAAAGGGTCTGACAAACACAACACTGTATAAATCAAAGAAAGCATCCAAATACAGATTTTATTACTATTTTTATGGTATCTTTCCATCACCTGAAGTGAACTAAATACTTGGATGATCTTATGTAAGGCATTTTAGCTATGAGTCATCCACAAGTATGCTCTTGCATACTAAATAAGCTGGAAACAGTTGGTACTTCATGCTGAGTGACATCCCCATTTTACTTAAATCTTCAGATTCCAACTTCATATGGTATTTCTGCTCATTTTAGAAGCAGTGCATTACAGGTTACTTATCTTTGCTTCCATTTGCCTTTTGTTTTCACCAGTACAGATCTGCATTCATATCTCAGGTGAGTCATTAAATCCAGGGAAAATGCCAGCCTCAGTTTACACTGGGACATAACCATAACTATTAAATAATCTGTCATCTATTTTTCCTCCTTCATACCAACACCTGATATGCCATCTGTGTACCAACCTAACTAGAAAAAGACAGTACTTTTATGGCTATTTCTACTGTCTAATTCACTGTATTCAAATAAAAGTGGAAAATCTTGATCATTGCAAAAATTACTAAAAAGTAGCTTACAGAAAGAACAAGTTCCACTGTGTTAAACCACAAGTGATTTTCCTACTCAAATTTCAAGTCACAAGCACTGATCTACAAAGAAGAAAAAGCATTTCCATTGCTCTTCTATTTTCTAATGTTCAAAAAAAATTTTCCACAGAATATATATTCCTAACAGAATAAACAGATCATAGGAATGAATTATCCCGACTTTAAATATTTTATCCAAGAAAACCTACTGTAACGATTGTATATGTAAGCTCAGGATGGGAGTACAGCAGCCAACTGTAATTTAGATTTTTCTCTTCTAGAGAAGAAATTAATTGTTTAAATTATGATAACATTAAAATATTGTTCTTTTCATTGTAGATATATTCATGACTAAGGATAACCATATACTGTCATAACAAATTGCAGTGTGCTTTGACTCCTTAACCAGAAGCTCATTACAGAATAGAACTGCAAAGACATAACAGTTAAATAATCCTACTTATTTGTGCTTGGAAAAATTTCTGCTGACCACTCACATTATTTTAGTCCATTTTTAAAACAGAATGGCAAAATAAATCAATAAACATAAAAAAAAAAACACATTTTATAGGTGCGCTGAAGAAACAACACTTAAATTAAAAGTTACCTTCAAAGCCAACTCATATCTCCTAGGAAACATTTTCAGAGGATTCCTATATTTATTCTGTTGCAACTCTAACTTCTTAGCTTTCATATCAGCCTTGCATTTCCCATTTGAAACTGCCAGTTATATTAAAAAAAAAATTAAGTCGTATAATTCACATATTTCTGGTAAAGACCATCCAGTAAGTTACAAATAAATTCACCTTTTCATGTCCAGTCTTTTGTCCGCTATGCCTTGAATCTATGCACTGACATCACATATCCTCCCACATCATATCCATCTTATATGTACTCATATATGTACTCAGTAGGACAGTTCTCTAAGTGTCTGTACCCTAAATCGTCATGAGTCTGAAGAGTCCAGAATGAACCCCCCAATAAATCATCTGTGTCTTCAGACCACCACTACAGTTTTTTTGCCCCTTAACCTCACCTCAATGCTTCTCCATCTTGTCTATTTGAATTTGTGTACTTTCAGGCAGAAACTGTATCTCACTGCACATGTACAGCAGCACAGAGGGGCTCTAGTCTCAGCTGAGCCCTCTAGGCACTACGTAAAATAAACAATCAATAACAATATTAATAGATTTTGTCCCTTGGTTCCTCTTGCAACTAACAGCTGTAATCTTTCCTCTGATAACTGAATATGCATGTAATTCCTCAGGTTTTGTCTCAGCAGCAACAATGTATATTCATTTCCTATATTATACCTCGAAGATCTTATCCAGTTCTTCAAGAAGCAGACAGTAATTAATTCTTTTCCTTCATAATCCATCTCAGAATTCTTATGTTTCATGTATTCTTTCACTACTACTTTATTTCAAGACCTTAGACTTAAGAAAAAAAAAAATCACATTTCAGAATTGAAATAAGGATGTCACATATAAAGTTATATTTTTCATGTGTATGTATTGATTTTAACTTCTACTAGATTAAAGGGTGACGAGAAGCACCAGTCCATATAGGGGCCAGATCCATTCTGGAATCTCTTTTAATTACTTAAATTATTTCAATAGACATTAAACACAAGAAAACATTCAGAAAGAAAGACATTCATGTACTTTCACCTGTACTCACATACACAAGAGCCCAACAAAACCAGAGCTATTGGTGAGAAAGATACTTTTGATAAATGTGCTGAATCCTATTGATAAACTTGTTCTGAGATTTGTTATTCTTAGTTAACATCTGTTGTTTAAAAGTAAATAAAATTAAATATAAATACACACACACACACACACACACACACACACACACTCAAATGAAATAGGAATGGTAAGAAGTCTCTGATGTTCTACGATTGTCTTCAAGAGAAAAATACAGATATATGTACACACACTTTCCCATTCTTGATCTTACAAGGTCCAGGAATATAAAATTGCATGATTCACCTCCTCTAGATAGTTTGGTTGCCAACAACAAAACCTAGCCAGCTGAACCGTGTAGCTAAAACACTGAAACGTACCAGAACAATACAACGTAATCTCTAATGCCCCATCAGAAGAAAATATCCATTTTTAAGGAAAATAATAATAAAAAAAAAAAAGCAGTTCATGAAAATCTTTTGAGAGGAGGTTCAATACCTAAGAATTACCCCTTCCCACAGGTTAAAAAAAAAAAAATAACTTCATTTTAAAACAACTCTGGACAGAAGGATTCCACACACTGAAAGTTGTACACAGATGTTACATTTATGAATCAGGTGCTAAAAGTTACATCTATCAGATGATCTTTAATAATGCCCTGTTTGTCCCCTGGATCATCTCCAAACATTTTAACAACAGCCTCTTTCAGTCTCTAGTCAGTTCATGAGCATCACATTGTAACGCTTCAATTACACTGACACTTTCAATTGACACATCCCTGCCCCTAAGTGGGACCACACTTGACATGATGATAGCGTATTTTGCGCACATTTCAGCCACAAAACAATTGCAGACAGGAATTTAAGGTTCCACAACAACAACAGCCCCATAACAACACAGTTTTTTGCATTCTGTTTGCCTCCGCTTACTAAGTACTTTGAGAACACACAGCATGTAGAAATCCTACCCTCAGCACAAAAAAACGATTCTGAACGTATACTGCACTAATAACAACTCTTAAAAATAACTATTATCATAGATAAGACTTTGTAACATGATGGAAAGCACAGCAATGACAGTAGAGCAGAAAGGTCCCAGGCTACAGCAAGAGAGGATTTGCTCAAACACAGCAGCCATAAGCACAAAACAACAGAAAGAAACTACTTACCTTCAGAAGGCCTCATGTAGGCAGGGATCTCCAGCAAGATACCCTTGCCTCCACTGCCAACCCTCAAATGAGGTCTGGAAAGGGGTGGATCCTGGCTCCATCCCTTCTGGTCACTCAGTTACACTGCATACACCTGAGCTCCCCTAGGATGGCCCTGCCTTCCCACCAGGTGCTCAATCACAGTTTCAGGCCGTGATTTAGCATTTCTGCTACAGATGTTAAAAGAACAATAAGAAACAGAATTTACACAATCAAAACCTAGAGAATGTTACTGACTACCCTATGCTTTCCCATTTTAAATCCCTTGTGTATCCAGTGAAAGAGCTCATCCGTGGCTACCAGGAGGCGTGAACCTTGAATCTTCTGTTACCAGTATAGTAAACTGTTCAAATTTCCAGCTGAACCAGACAAAAAATTGTCACATACAACAAGAACTTCCTTCCATAGACCAAACAATGTAATGGCAGCTTTTTCTCACTGCAGAGAAATTACATGCTAGTGCAACAAAAACTCACCAAATAATGAATTTCTTCTCTAAATCAGCACCAAACCTTCATAGCCTGACTCTCATATCTCTGTTTTCTATCTTGCAAGCTGGAGAGCAGTGACAAATCTCTCTTATTCCCTCACCTCATAAGGAGTGGAAGGAATAGGTGCTCTGGGATACTTTCCAAATTAAAACTATCCATGTCCACTAATTTTTTTTTTTCTCTGTCCCAAATACCACTACAGCTTTCAGCAACATGTTTCCAGTCTTAGAAAATATATTTATGATTTTTCTAAACTGCACTTTAATTTTAAACAATTCAAAGATTGGAAATTTGTTTAGATTCCAAATATTGCTTAGCTTAAACAAATAAAAATGTTATATGTAAGTCTTTAAAAGATCAAGTACAGTCACAAGTTAGCAACAAGATATGTGGAAGTAAGACAAACGACATGTACTTTCAAGCAAACAGAGAAACCTCAAGACACCAGGAAAACAACAGACAGATACAACATACACAAATGCACACAGAAGACTCAATTTTCAATAAATGTATACAGCTCATATCCTACTTCAAGCAGGAAACAAGATGGAAAATGAATATTACTAGGTAATGCCTTACAAAATTACTGCTTATCTTTAAGACTAATTGAAACTTTCTTCATTAACTAATCAAAAGCAACTGTACTCACCTCTAAGTAAAAGCTTCGTGACAAGATAGGTCTACAATCTTATAATACAGATGAGTGAAAAAATATATTTTTTTTTACTTAAAATTAAAAAAAAAAAAAGATGAAAAAGAAGTTCTAAACAACAATATGAGACAAGAAGAATGAAAGAAATGGATAATGGAAGAATAAGCAAAATCGATAAGAAAACCAAGTATTTCAGATGTATCAATCACCTAAAAAGCAGTACTCCACCATATATGACTTCCTGAATAGGTTAGATAGTATACATAAGCTCACATCGAAATCAGAGCTGATTTTGGGTTCCACAGATGACACAACAAAAATTATGCTGTGCACAGTAAAAGTGCATTTCTAACACAAATTAAAGAAACTGGTCTGCAAGAACACTATTTAGCTTATTAACAAAGTGTTAAGGAAGATTTGCAAAGTAAGAGCCATCTAGATTTCTTCTTAAAATGAGCATAACAGATTACTACAGATGTTGAATTGGACAAGACTGTCTGCATGGCAAAGTTGGAACAGTTTACCAAAATTTAGATATGAATACTTCAATGGATCGTTAGCAAGGCATAAGTAACACCTTAAAATTAATTGTTGAAAAACTGGGCCACACACTTTTGGTACATAAATATGATAAATATAGTTGTGTTTAAAACTGCAAAAGAAGAACGTAGAAAAGGACATGCATTCAGAGCCATTTATTCCAGCAGCACACAATTGTAGTTGCTTGTGATATAGCTTTGGTTCAAGTCTAGAAGATATTTGACATCACAGAACTGTAAGGGTTAGAAGGGACCTCAGAAATCACCTAGTCCAACCCCCCCTACTAAAGCAGGTTGCCTACAGTAGATTGCAGAGGAAAGCATCTTGAAGGGTTTTGAACATCTCAAGAGAGGGAGACTCCACAATCTCTCTGCACAGCTTGATCCAGTGCTCTGTATCTCTCAAAACAAAGAACTTTTTCCTCGTGTTTGTTTTGTTCCAGCTTGCACCCACTGTGACTTATTTTGTCTCTGGGAACCACTGAGCACCACACAATTGGTAATCTATAAGAACAGACAAAATCCCCTCTTAGCCTTCTCAAGGCTGAACAGTCCAAGGCCTTTCAGCCTTTCCTTGTGAAGAAGATGCCTTTCCTTGTGAAGAAGATGCTCCAGGACTTTATTCATTTTTGTGGCTCTCCACTGGTCTCTCTCCAGAATTCTTTGGTTTTTTGTTTGTTTGTTTTTTTTAACTCAGGAGATCAGAACTGAACACATCACTCCAGACACGGCCTCACCAGAGCAGAGTAGAAGGGAACTGCAGCCTTCTTGGCCACAAGGGCACAGTGCTGGCTTATGGCCAACCTGTTGTCCTCCTTTCCAGTAGACCAGCCCCTAATCTGTACTGATATATGTACGTACATATATCACTATAGTCCCCCTTGAAGTTTTGGGCAAGCAAATTGGTTTGTAAAATGTTTCATAAATACAGAGTGGATTATTCTGCTAAACATTAAAATCAATTAATTTACCTTATAATTGTAGCAGGATTTTATTAATAGGCAATACAGCCATGTTTTTATTTTAGCCTTTGTAAAGCCACATTTATTTTTAGGTATCTGTCCAAAAAAAAGAATAATAATAATTTGTACTGTAATATTTTCTTCTGCCCTCTTGCTAATCTAATAGCCCTTAATAACCTGTTATACAAACCTGCTTGGTTTATGTATTTCTTTCATTTAAACGATTTATTTTTATTTAGTCACAGAAAATGAGATCCAGGTAGAAAATTTGCAAGGAATGTAAGGTTTTTCTTCAGCTGATTACTTTATTTAAAAGTATACAATGCTGCTACAAACCATTTCAACTATCACAGCTCATCATTTCTCTGCCCCTCCCAGTAAAACAAATTACTAGGATATAACTACTAATAGCAAACCATAACTTTTGAATAACAACTTACTACACCAAAGTGTGCTTCCCAAGCTCTAGATGTGGTTCCAATTGTCAAACTGTAATTCTGTAACAGACATAAATCATCATAAAAACTTTATTCATCAGTATGTAATCACAATAAGTACATAAAGTCGTAATCTTGTTAGTGCTCATCCAAGTTAGTTTGCTATCCAAGTGAATATACACCTTCACTGAACATGTGTTCTGTCCCATGTTAGTTTATTCTGTTAGTAAACCAAAAGATAAAGTGAGGCCTTCTTGTCTAAGCAGAAATGCAAGTGCCATGCACAGAAACAATTCTCTTCCATCAAGTTCTAAAGACTGAGCGTATCTCACATGCCATATTAAGAGAATCACCTTACAGGATTAGAGCTTTAGGAAAACTGATATCCCTTCTCTCACTTAGCCATTATCTCAGAGTCAACAGAATACACCTCTGTGCCTTAAACCAGACTGAGGGACAACCCCTGAAACAAACTGGCTTGGAAGGGAAAAATAATCATTGCTGATCTTAACTTTGCAATGGTCAAGTAAAAAAATAAATAAACAAACAAACTGCAGAACAGAGAGCAAAGAGATAAAACAGTTAATGCCTAATTCTGCTTCACTAATAGATTTAAAGGAGTGCACAAGAAAAAAATCTGCACTTGCAGCAGACACCTACACTATAAGCTAAAATTCAACTCGGAAACTCAAAATAAATGTGAAAAAGAAAGCTATATGTTACTTCTGGCAATCAGAACAATCAGAAAAGTGATACCTGGAACATTCTCAATAAAATACATGAACACTGCAGCCTGACATGTTAATCTAATAGTTACCTAATCGGTTCTCAAACTACTTCGATATAACTGATAACAGTAAATTATGACTACTGCAGGAAGATTGGAACTAGACGATATTTAATCGTCTGTGATTCCCATAGCTATGAAAATTTTATAGGTAATTAGGGATGGAAAAAGAAACCTCCATTCTCAGCTAGTTGTAGTCAATAAAGAGGCACAATTTCTTCAATCATTAAAAATGTAGGTATAACGTTTTTTTAAACTGAGCCGCATATTTCCCCTAAAAAAAGATACTATTCAGCAAACAGGAAAATCTAATTCTGACAACGTAATTTCTCATACTTCTCCTCCATGAAAGAAAGTTTCTACTTGTTTCTAAATTTGGAATTATAATACAGTTTCTGTGCATAAACATACTGTACTCTGGAGAAAACCCAGACTGCAAGGTACAACTCTTGAGATGAAGACAGCAAAACAATAAAATTTAAGAGCTGCCTTCAGGAAAACATTCTTCTACCAGGTTGAAGGAATGCTTAAATTCACAACTAAAGATAATAGCAAGTTCTGCTACAGACAAGTTGAGGCTGTGTCAAACTTCATACAAACAGAAGCAATCAAACACAAAAGAAAGAGGGCTCAGTACTTCTGATGATAAAATGGAAGATGAGTGAGACTGAAGAAAAAATTTTGGACTCAGGCATTGCATGTTTGAAGAAAAGCAACTGCAACAGAACCTGCAGATAGCATGTAACTTACAGAACAAGTACAGCATTAGATACTTCTAACATAATTTTGATGTGGTCTTAGAGGCACAATATTTCATGTAAGATTTTGGAACTGTCAAAAATGCAAGAGCATTTATTCCTAAGGACTGCAAAACCCTTCTCATATAAAAACGTTCTGTAATTTTTGGTTTAATAAGTCTTCTGGTCAGCTCAGTCTTTCACTTATTACTTGTTTGGCAATTCTTTCTTCTTGTAAGCTTTAAGATTCTTCTTCCATCAAAGTACCAGTATTAAAAATAGCATTGCCTTCATTTGGTGTTTTAAGTGTGATTAAAGAGTCAGTAAGGACTGACATACCATAACAAGCAATCAAACCATCATGCCAGGACTTACTGAAAAACATTTTAGCATGCAAATCATTATTTCACAAGCCTGATATATAGAATTTAGTCAACAGTAATGGAATACCTACAGCATTTGAAGAATTTTTAGTTTTTACCTACATAGCTATGGCCTTTCTGCAGCTACTAAATACTACTACTACGCTCACAAACTTTTCTGAAGGATTGTACTACATAATTCAAAGACTAAAAGAAATCAGGTAAACAACAGAAATATGTACACACCAAATAAATACAACTCTTTCCTTTTTTATCCTTACAATCCCAGGACCTGGGATAGCACTGCTTCACGGATCTTTATTTGCCTTGAAAATCCCATTTCAGGAATGTTGAATCAACAAATCTGACCAAAAAAAATTATTTAAATGTTATTGGTACACTTAGATCTCTACTCTTCCATTTACTAGCAGAGTTAGATGTTCTCAGCCACATCTGCTATGAAGTCACATGAACTGTATCTATTTTCAATCTAACCTACAGCTTTAGAATCCCACTGTATCCTCATGACTGCTGCAGGGCTCGAGGCTTCTTATCCATCTATGTAGGTATTTAGTTGACCATTACTGCCAATGGAGTCAAGGTGTTTATCAAAGACTGCTTTGGGATGAAGACCACGCGTCCACATGGAGAGCCTAAACATTTAACTCATGCTCAACATGTCTCTACCACTACTACTACTAACAAAAAGATTCCACTTTATAACTAGAAAAACATAACATTAGGTGATTTTTCAGTGTTTATTAGTATGGCTACATTCCTCATGTAAAGATCAAGTTATCAGTAAATTAATGAACCTAATAGTTAAATGAGACTGAAGCAGATCCATCATCCATTATCTAGGCTTGCTTTGCAAACTCTTCAAATTCTTCTCACTCCTATGTCTAAATTTATACATAAGAACTTGCATTTCCTACCACAGGAATGAAGGTTGTTCATAAAGACCATTGTGTGGTATATTCACTAAAGGAAAACACTTTCCTCTTCCCTCGTTTTCCTTTTATAAATGCAAAGAACTCATCCCACATGAGACCCAGGCTCTTTTTTCTGGATATGCATGGTTTGGAAGGAAGAAATTTAGGAGACTTTCCAGCTCAACTCCACTAATGCCACTTCATTTTCTAACAGTCCTAAGGAAAACTCACAGAACAGCGCAAACTTGTAGAGAGAGCTTTCAAAAAGTACATTCAACATTTAGAGCAAGATCCTAGAAAAGTTTTCACAGAGGTAGATTTCAGAGGTAGGGAGATAGGGTGCACCAGCATTTGGCATCAGTCCTGTAGTAATATCTCTAGCTAATTGGATTTTCTTTCCCATGGTCTAGTTAAAAAACAATCAGATAATGGAAGTATGTTGTTCTACAGTTGAATTATTCTGAAATCTTGTATGAAGGTTCCTCCCAAGTATAACGTTGTAATTCATTCTCTGTGGTCCTACTGTGTTCAGGATATGAAAGAAAGAAAAAAAAAAAGCCACTGTTCTTCACTAAAGTATAGCCTTGCATCCATCGATCCACATATTGTACAGTTTGGTACCTCATCAACTTTTGCCACAGTCTCCCTGGGATGACTATATTATTACCTAGTAGGTAACCTGCTATCTTTCCTATTCTCTTCAAGAATTCCTGCCTTCCCTAAAATTAGTCTATTTAAGACAAACAATAAATTATCTCACAAAATTGAAAGACTGTTCCTATCTTAAAAAAAAAAACAAAAAAATCCATAGAAACTTTCACAGTAGCAGCTAGATTAAACACATTAATATTTCTATAAAATTGGTCTATATTTCTATAAAATTGAGCATTACATTTAAACTGAAATTGCAACTGACAAAGAAGTAAATAAGTTAATACACTTCGTAATGATATACTGTCATACTTTTCACTTTCCAAACAGTAATCACACAGACGTTAACATTTTTTAAGCAGTTCTGAGAAGCTAAGCAAGGTTTCCACTATATGCCTCAAACATACATCCATTCAAATCCATAGCTGAATAACAGATTAGCAAGCGGTAGAAAAACTCTGAATATATATTGTTTCAACTAATCTGACAAGTAACACCATCTTTCTTATGGGAAGGAAATGAAAGCAAGACTTTGTAAGTAAATATACAGTAATTAAACAAAATTCAGACTTATTGAAAAAGTAACCAAAACATAGAGTTATGCTGCTGTACAAACACGTGTGAACCTCTTACCAGTTTGTGTCAAAAATCTAAAGTGACTTTTTCTGTGCTGATGTTGCAGGCAGTGGTTGACCTTAAGTTGCACTGTTTGTTGCAGTGACAACAAATAAATCTTTTTACTCTAAGCAAGAAAAAGCACAGACAAGATACTAGGACTAAAAATACATGCAACATTTGCTTATCCCGTCATTTTACTAGTTTGAGGTCGGTTGGTTTGTTTATCTTCTTGTTATTCAAGAACATCATTATCTACTTCTTCCTGCTTCCTCTCTAGGAGAGTCAGTTGTGATCGGATAAGGGGAAATGACTTTAAACTGATAAAGGGAAGATTTACTGTGGATATAAGGAAGACAGATTTTACAATAAGGGTGATGATGTTCTTTACCCAGTTGCCCAGAGGTAGTGGATGCCCCCATCCTTGGAGACATTCAAGGTCAGTCTGGATAAGGCTCTGAATAACGTGATATAGCTGTAGGAGTCCCTGTTCACTACAGTAGACCTGCATGACTTTATTTTAAGAGCCCCTTTCAATTCAAACAGTTTTATGATACATGGGAATAATAATATTACTTAAAGAATTCATTATATAAGTGCAAAACCATACAAACAAAGGAAAATATAGTCCAAATGAAATAGAGAGCTATGTAACATATCGTGGCAGACCAAAGTAAAACACTTCATCGGTGGCATGCCTGGAATTGCCCCAAACTATTGCAAGACAAGAGGCTAAATGCTGAAAACATGGTTGGAGAAGGGAGCTATGCAGAGATGGAAAACCTTGCTCTGATCAAACTCCCTTGTACAAGTGGAGTTAACTGCAGACATGTTGTTGACAATGGACTTGTTGACAACAAATCCTATAAATCTAGCAGGCAGAAAAGCATGACCTGGAGAAGCTTGGGAGTAATTTCAAGACTTCGGAACTTCTGGATGAATGCTCTCACAGACACTGGCTGGTCCAGAGCTGGAAACCAGAATGGTGATCTCTTCATCTGCCACTCACCTTCCCCTTTTCATTTTTGTTTGTAAAGCTGTTAAGTAATGCATGGCTTATTTTGATTCCTTATAGAGTCACGTAACTTGCCACTAGATACAATTGTAAGAGTGACAATAGTTTTAAGCTAAGTGTAGTACTCATTAACATTGATGATTGTGGTTGGACACTGAGTATTGTTCCACCTTAATCTAAGTGGATTTGTGAATCCAGCCACCCTTCCCCTTCATTCACAGGCAGAACATGACGCACATATTATTGGAATCATAGAGCAGATTACTTTGGAAGGGACCTTCGAGATTAACTGGCTCCAACCCCACTGCCATGGGCAGTGCTGCCACCCCTCAGCTCAGGCTGCCCAGGACCACCTCCAACCTGGTCTTGGGCACCTCTAGGGATGGGGCACCCACAGTTTCTCCAGGCAACCTGCACTACTGCCTCACCACCTTCTGAGTAAAGCATTTCCTCCTAATATCTAACCTATATCTGCTACCTCTTAGCTTAAAACCATTCCCCTTTGTCCTATAACTATCAGACTACATAAAAAGTTCCATATTTTTCATAAGCTCCCTTTAAGTGCTGGAAGGCTGTAGTAGTTTCAGAATACTCCAGGAATAACTATCACTTAAGAGATACAGAACTGTCCTCACAAAAGAGGAGAGTAGTTTTGTGCAGAAATGAAATTTCTGAAAATTTCTATTAATGGGAAATTGTTACTCATTCACCCCTAGTGATTATTTGTCATGACAATTTATTTTTTTAAGGAGATTATCCCCTAGCAATAAATACCAAAATTCCTGCTGATTATACATAAAAGAACAAGCCCCTCAACAGTACAAAATACAAACAGAACCGCTGTAATTTTATTCTCCTTAGTATCATGAAAGGAACAGTCACCTCCAAATATTCACAGAGCTTCATTTCCCGGACGTGCTGAACTAAAAGATTCATCAGATAAGCTACAAAGGAAATCTCCTGACAGTGCCATAGCTAGGAGCAATTCCAACCAAAGACTGAGTCTTTCCAGAGTTCAGTAATTTTCAGAAGCAAATCTGCATTTACATTGTAACAACTAACATACACACAGGGACACACATACATTCCTATCCAGTTTGCCTGCAGTCCAGGTCTGGAGACGAAAATCTGGTTCTTTTGAAGTCAACACTTCTGCCTTCAACAGGATCTCAGTTGTGAGACCTGGAACACTTCTTCAACCCACCACAACCAGAAGATTCACCACAAATCAACAAAAAGTAGATTTTTTTTTTTTTTTTTGCTTTATTAAAAAAATAGTAGTGCTATAAGAAATTTATTTTAGCAAATCAATGCATAACAAACATATGCCAGCAAATGTACATATTTAGTACTAAGCAGAGCATTCTATAAGACCTCTTTATAGCATTTCCAAGTAATTATTAGTTAATAACTAAAGAGACAATGCTTTTTGACCATAGATTAAGAAAAATATTTAGACAATACAGAAAGCACACTGCTGACATCTTACTCAGTCAAAATTCAAATCACATCACACTAAGAAAATTGAAATTTCCTTCATTAACCCATTTAAATTATGTCCATTTACCAGCTCAGACAATATTATTACTTACGTACTAGCACCATGACATCAAATAATACCAAACAAATTCATCACTGAAGTTTTAATCGGAAAGCACAGAAAATCTCAGTACCTACACATACATACACAGGTTTTTTTTTACACCTCTCTTTTGCTGTCTGCATGTAGCTTTTTTGGTTTGTTTGTTTGTTTTTTGCCAATATAATCAATTTGAACATGTGTTTGTGTAGAGTTAAGGAAAAACAGTACTGTTTTAATACAAAGCATTCATAAGTTTAAAGAAAAGCAGTAGGAAAAGACCTAGAATTTTCAAGTTAATCCATGTACTTTCTGGGTGCAGCTCCTCTTTCCTTTTTTTAAATGTTGATAAAGAAATACTTCAAGATATCCTTATCTTTGCATAAAAGCCAGTGTACTTTCCTTAAAAAGAATCATCCTGTGCACTTCCCATACAACTATATAGCAGGAAAAACAGTTTTAAGAAATGCCTATAGCACTAAAATAGAGAAGTCAAAGGCAGATGTAGATCCTGAGATGCACTAAATCTACAATCAGAAGTTAACCAGTGTTCATATGAGAATTCTCTCTTTACAGCCTTTCCACTGCTTAAGATCCTGTGACAGCTTTTCCCTCAGAACTTCACAATACTAAGAAGCAGCATTCAGCATTGCATATTCAGACACTGAAAGGAAGAGAAGCTTTCTATGCATCAAAATAGAAGTCAACCAACTCACAGGGCTAGCAAGAAACTTCCCTCTCTGGTGGGCGAACAGCTCACTACAGAGCTTCTTTAACCACCTTCTCACATACCTGATACAGATGACCTTTAGATGCAGAACACCAAACAAAACAGTATGCAGGCAAAACCACCTGCATTTCATCCAGTAATATTGTCCTACTGGTGGTATAAAATGCTTGTCTAACAATTTTGGCATTAGAACATTTGGATGTAAAATATTCACACAATTCCCAAGTAAGAAATAGAGTAGACTTCTTAGCTGAAATGCATTCACTACTGTCTGTCCAGCTCAATTCCAAAATAGAATTTGAGATCACATTCAGTATCCATACTGCAGTGCAGTGCCTTAGAGAGGAAGGTACAGATGCTGTAATTGCAGGCACGCCATTCCTCACATAAACTGTTAAACAGTGTTCTCTTGTGCCTTTCCCCAGTGAATCCTTGCAAGTCACATACTGATAGTTACAAAGATCACTTTATTAATATAAACAAAGGGTAACCAACATGGTTTTTAATGCTATTTACTTCTAAAATTCTTCCTAATATCCAAGGTTGTTTTTTTATCATTCTCCTCAGTGTACACTGCCAGCAGTGTTTGTGTATTTGATGACTGCAGGCACCAGAACCTAATATATATTATCATAAAATCCTTTAAAGATGAGCAATGTATGAAAACAACCAAGGGGGAAAAAGGAAAAAAAAAAAAAAAAAAAAAAAAAAGAGAAAGGAAGATTCATTTCCAATGCACATAACAATTCTTATATTTCATTATTTATTATTTTACAATGACTAGAACATCTTCTTTGCCCAGGTTCCTTCTTTGTTCCATGGTTACACAATATTTTCATTTGTTATGGGCTAAGCATATTATTTTTAATCACATTTGGAGTGGTGCTCCTTGTTTAAATGCTGTTTATAATGAAGAACATTTACAACAGAAGTGATTCTGGAATCACCGAACTCCTTCAAACGCGATCACATTTAAACCACATTCTTCAGTTCTGAGTGAAGAGAAATTCTTTGCCAGAAACTCTATTCTTTTACCATCTGAAGTACTAAATCCCAGCACTGAGTTAATAAGATATTTTTCACATCAAACCTAAATAACATATAACTTATTTTAAAAGTACATTTCCAGTGTTGAAAAGTACCTTTACATTTCCCTCTGACAGTCACACTCAAAACAAGTCTATGAAGAAGATAAGGCAGCACAGAATATATTCACAAGAGCAGGAGACGCTATTAAACAAATTATGTTTGAAGGAAAAAATAAAAATGAAAAAATAAAAAGAAGGCAAGCAGCAGCACAGAGTAGAAGGAAGAATGCCAGTATTCCAATCTTGGGAAAAAAAAAAAAAAAGGAAAAAGAAAAGATAAACAGGAGATAATGATTCCAAGAGATCTGGGAAAATCGTTACGCTGACTTTGTTCTTGTTTTCTGACAGTTAGAGACAGTGAAGAAGACCATAACCCTGTCAGCCTCACTTCAGTGTGCCTTGATGATGTCTCCTACCACAAACACCAAGAATGCTTGTCTTCAATGCAAGAAATTCCACAGCTCCAGAAAACTGTGCGTATTGCCATCAGGAACATGACAAGATCTAATAGCTACATTCGAGCATTTCTCATCACTCCTAGGCGCAAAATAGCTTCCAAGACTCAGGACAACCATAACCAACATACAAGATATGCCTAGGCAGTGTTTCATAGACATAATGTAACTGGTCCAACTCCGTCCTTGGCTTACAATCACGCTCCAAAGAAAGATATTCCTTTATAGGTGTTCTGCACTACAAAAAACATTCCTTGCACATGCACATTATGGAAGGAACCCTTGCACTTTGGCAAAAAAAACCATTATGTTCTTTCATGGAACTCTGAATTATTTTAACTTTAGACAAGCAAAGAAAGAAAACAAACAGGTCACTTCCCTGTTGAATACAATCTTGAACATTAAACAATGAAAATTTATTGTGAACACATCTTTCTCCTTTCTAATATTAAAAAAAAAAATAAATAAAAATCCTGCATAGTGAAGTAGCCATCTTCCAGACACAAAACTAATACAAGCAAAGGTGTGATGCTTGCTCCTCTTCTTCCCTTACACAGCATACATGCCTTCAGTGGGCGAAGTCACAGTAAGGTATGTTCAAACCTTAAGGGGGATACATATAATATAAAACTACATCCACACAATATTCAACAAATGAAGCTGTCTGTGGAGAAGCATGCAATTAACATGATTATACAAAGACTTCCTTAAGGAGAGCTGAATCCCAGTCCATCTGAAGTCATCTCAACCAGTGTAAGGACTGATCCTTCCAGAAGCCCATAGCATTAAACAAGTTACATTCACTTTTAAAAAGTGACATGTCAAACTCAATTTGGTCCAAAGAGAAACACAAAGCACCATAGCAGCAAATTTGTGAGAGGGAATGCGTGATGCCACCTCGTTAAAAAAATAAGAGCGTCAAAAGAAGAGGAGTCATTAGGTGAAGCAGGAGCATGTGAAAACCAAAGTTTTACACAGACATATGCATCAACACGTAGACAGCACATACAATTTCAGTTTAGTAGCTAACTATAATAAATATTTTATTGAAGAAAGTCTCATTTCTCTTGAAATATTAAAAATAAATTGTATTTACATTCTAGAGAAAATTAAAGATCGCATAGACATTTTGAAGTGTCAGAAAGAGAACCCACTTTTTCAGAAAGCTTATCCCGACCTATCCAAAGAAGAAAATTCAAAGAACACTGTTTACATGTAGCAGGCCTATAGATGTCACGACTAAGGTATTCAAAGCATAGAAAGCTTTTTTGTTGGTATACGTCATTCTTTGATGTGTTCTATTTTAACCATTCATGAATCCATCTGTCCCCAATTACTTTTTCAAAAATAAATAACTACAAGGAGAAACTATGGCAACTATCAGGTAACATTTGATTTACAGTGCTTTCTATCTGCATTATTCAGAAAGCCATGTGAATCTAATAGCTCTAGAGAGTACAAAACCAAACTTTAAAGACAGAAGAACTAAAACACTGAGATGACATCTTAAAGCGAATGAATTTTCTAAGTCACAATCATAACTTTGACAAAGTGAAAGGAAAAGAGAAGTTAAACATTATTACTTACATATAGCTACAGATGAAAAGTTCAAAAACTTCACATGAAAAGGCTACTGCTCAAGTCTTGTATTATTTCACTACACAAATTCCCCTGTGCCTCAGTTTATCAGGTTCAAGGTCATTTTCCATCAGTACAACATTCTACAAATTTTTTAAGTGTGGTCTAAGGCTGCGTTGGCCAGCACCCTGTCAAGCCTGACGCACATTATCAGGAGTGTTGTTTTACATAATGTGCTGCTTCTGTCAGGTGCTCTAGTTCAACACTACTCTATATGTGCACAGCAGTATTATCATGCCCACAGCTTCGCTTTCCCTATTAAGTATTCAGATAACAGCACTTCCATGAGCTAAGCCTAACAGAGAGACCTGCAGTAAGCCAGTTTGTGACGGCACAAGTATTTCAAATGCATTTTCCATTCAGAAGACAATCAATAAAACTTACTAATTGAGTTGACACATTTTCTTTCAGAAAAGTATTTTCTGGTCTGTCTTTAGCTGTTATACAACACTACAACAGAAATCGAATAATGCCAAGAGGAAAAAAAGTTGACATTCTCATGCTAGTGTTGCATAACAGCTGTATTCCTCTCTGTATAACCAGTTTCCAAGAACTCAAAACAAAAATAATAATTGTCAATATTATAGCAGGATGCATGTCTATTACTTTCCAGCTTCTGGCTGAATAAAAACACAAGAAGATTGAGATCTAGGCTCCATGATGCCGCAAATGGCACACGAAGTGCTTTGCACAGGCTGTGCCATTTGCTTTCCCATCCTTTCTAAATGCATTTTGTTGTTACACATCAGTCATCAACAATTCGCACAGTGGACTGCACTATAAAAAAAAAAAAAAAAAGGAAAATAAACCTTACCACACCGTTTCAGCATCTCTATCTCTACCTAACAGATGCCTCAGCAATTTTTCCTAGAGCTGTGACAGGGTTTGGACACCGCGCTGTTCAAATATACCCCTCTCCAAAACTTAGTAGGGTTGCACCTATGAACAGCACTCGGGAGATGTCCCAGAAGGTAAACAAAGCATTGCGTGAAAAAAAAATAACCCAGCCAAGCAAGGAGCGCAGCGCTCCAGACGAATTAACTAAACTCAGAGAAGAAACCGCTCTAGCGCCTTTACGTGCTTTGGACTGAGGATGCTCACGAAAAAAAAAAAAAAAAAAAAAGCTGTATTAGTCCGTGCTCAGCGAGAACGCCTGCAAGTTAGCGAGCACCTCGCAGGGGCGGGGAGGCGATGCGTTTAATCGTGCCGATGCAGGAGGAGCGCGGTCGCAGCCCCCGGCGCCGGGAGCGCAGCGTGGTGAGCATCCGCAGTACGCGAGCGCAGCGGCGGGCGGGAGCCGCGCTCGGATACTCGCGGAGGCGGCGGGGGCGCCTCCCCCTCCCGCGTGCCCCCACACCGCCGCCTCCGCACCGTCACCCTCTCCTCCTTGCCCCGTTAAGCGGAGCCAGCGGTCACTCGCCCCCCTACAGCAGGCCGGGGGCACGGGCTGCCCAGCGGAGAGCAAAGCCCCGGCGGTGCTTCCCCCGCACACGGCGTCTCCCCCTCAGGGCATCGTCCCCATCCGCCCTCACCCCGCGAGCCCCTGCCCCACGCCGGCGCGGCGCTTACAGTTCTCAGGAACTGGATCTCGTCCTCGCCCTCGCCCCCCTCGGCCATGGCTCCCCCTCTCTCAAGACGCTGCTCACGGCCGCACCGCTCTGCGGCTGGGAGGGAGCGAGCGGGCTGCGGCTGCCAGCACGCCTGCCGCAGGTGGACAGCTCTGCCCGCCGCCGCGCCACCAGTGCCTGCTACAGGCGGAGGGGGATGCGATTAACCGCGGGAGGGAGGGGGGGTGAGGGGGGAAGGAAAGGCGGAGCTCCCGGTCCTCCCCCCCCCCCCCCGCCGCTGCAGGTGATCCGCAGCCCGCTCCCTCCCTGAGCCGATCCCGCCGCACAGCGCCCCTTGCTGGCTGCTCCGCGGAGCTACGCGTGCACGCCGTGTGGTTAACGCAGGGCCAAAATGGTCGCTACTCGAAGGGCGGCTAGCGTGTGGTACAGCAGAGGGTCACCTGAGCGAGTGTGTGCTCGCCTCCAGTCTGCTCGTTGTTCCTAGAGGTGAAGAAACCAGGCCTCCAACAGAGAGATGAGTTTGGCAGCCTGCAAGAGCCATGAGACTTCCAGCACCAGTAGCGCTACGGAGCAAATAGATAGAAGAGAAGCTTTGCTCATGTCACACGGTGACAACAGGAGAGAAGCTTAGAAAGCAGTACAACGATCATGATATCTCTGACAGTGATGAGTCTGAAGGGTGCGTGTCTGCAGAAGGTCTTTGAAGAACCGTATCTGCTAAATGTAAAGAAATCGCAATAATTTTGATAAGCAGAAGGCATGGTGGTAACCAAGAGATTCCTGAGGAGCCATACTTGCTGTCTTTAACTTTATGCTGCTCGAAGGGATTGTGAAAAAGTAATGCTAAAATTTCTGCAGAGATTTTGGCAGCAGTGGATGAACAGTTCTTCTGGCAGACTGGCAACTGCAAGTGCAGCCATGACCCACAAGGGCTGTATAACAGAATCCAAAGTTCTACAGATGAACTCCAGGGTCGATAGCTTAATCAGTTCCTTTATAATTTTCTGGATGACCTCTTGATGACTCTATGAGATTTTTACTTCTCAAACTTAAATCTGATGGAGAATATTTTTTTCTAAAGGTGATTAAATAGTGAAGAAAATACATTCATATCATTACAATACTCAAACCTCATTCCTCCAAATGATAAACGTTGATAGATATTTCTTGAAACAAACTCCTGCTACGAGAAAAGTCTGGAGTCTGAATCTTTACAAAACCATGCTTCAAGAAGGTGCACTGGACAAGTAACATATTGACTGCACTTTATCCCACTCACAGAGTAAGTCAGTTTCACACAACAATTTGCTTTTCTTTTTCCACATGAATGTAAAGGTGAGTTCACACTGTTTTACAGGATTCACTTCTTGTTTTGATCATAGAACACAGAGGATGTTTTCCATATAGGTCTGAAGGTGAGTTGTGGATGAGATGTCTGCTTGATTTGCTGCATGTAAGGCAGGGACACATTGAAGAAAGAAAAAAAAAAAGTAAAGAAAAAACTATAAATAGTTCACTATGACATCACTGACTGAAACAGTTTGTACAGTTTTCAGTACATTACGACATAATGAAATTTGTTCCGGGAACTGGTGATACCTGGGTGCCTACAGATTTAGAGCTCGTAATTAGGCTGCTTGATGTTTAGCAAGATGCAAACTTCAGCTGACAATTCTCATGCTGTCAAATTTGTTGGACCTTCCCAGTTAGTTGAAGGATATTATGTGATAACAAAGAGACGGCACACATGGTTACATAATCTGTGTAGGAACAGAGCAAAAAGTAGTAAAGATAAAAGATTAATCTAATGACTTTCCGAACAGGGTGAAAAAGACCAAATATAGTTGGAAGGAGATCTCATTACATTATTCAACGAAAACACATATTTATATGTGAACATAGCATACACATATACTTTTTTTATACATACATGTACACATTGCTTATTAAACATAGAGTATGCATAAATATAAAATCAGTGCATGCACAAAACGACCAAAACTAGATTCCTTAGCCAGGGACTTTCTCTATGTTACCTTAACCACAGCAATTAACCACAACACATGTCTCTTTCCACTCAAAACACAAAGCCTTATTCTTCCCACATGGAAAGATCAGAAGTGTTCTTAAAACATTGCTGTGATTGGATTGATGTGTTGTAAAGGGAATGTACTTCAGCTAGCACAAGATTCTGATCAGCAGCTACGTTTAATCAATTGTGTTAAATAATTAAATTCAACTCATTCTTTTTTAAAGTAGAAATAGCGTAGCAGTTCCTATCATATTGGGAATTTATGTATCATTCACAAGATCATTGCATAGATTACCTGTTAGGAAGAATACAATAACAAACATCTTCCATAGCTGATATTTTCAAGTGGAATTTGTTGGAAATGCATTTTTTCAGTAGATGTGAAAGTAAAGGGCAGCTTGCTACAGGACTGCTACTCCCAAATTTCAAGATGCCAGTCATCCCTAGTGCAGATAACTTTGTGTTCCCAACTCTCACTTGCTTAATTTCAATCTACATAACATTAGATTTTATTCATTGGTTTTCACAAGTCTGATATTAGCACCTACTCAAAATTGAGCTTTCCACAGAAAAGCACTCACAGAAAAAATGCAGTTTCTACTCCTACCAAAATAATTCTGCTGGTTTGGAGACAGTATTTAACGAAGCCTCTGAAGATAAGAAAGAGGAAAAAAATGTAGCAGAAAAATTATCAGTTCCTTGCTACTCTAATATATATTTAGTTGGCTAACTAGTCTTCTCATAACACACATAGTATGTCTGTTCTTTTTTCCTCCAACATAGAAGTAGCCTTTCAGATTTTCAGTCCATAAGTTCCCCTGCATTATGTGTGGCTTGCCCCATGTAGTCTTCTCTTTGTTGTCTTGTCTTTGCCATGTTTCATTTACAATCCCATTCAAGTTTGCCCATCTCAGTGAAAATCTGTAAGTAAATGACACATCATTTACTTTGTCCAGTTTGCTTTTGGACAGCAAAAGTTCCTTGTTCCTAC
This sequence comes from Callipepla californica brunnescens, assembly GCA_023055505.1. Taxonomy (NCBI): domain Eukaryota; kingdom Metazoa; phylum Chordata; class Aves; order Galliformes; family Odontophoridae; genus Callipepla; species Callipepla californica. The sequence continues at coordinate 32,708,905 of JALIRH010000003.1, read as the reverse complement.
AATCCGTGTTTACTGTGACAATATATAATGTGCCTGTACCATCCTCCACAGAAAATGGGTCTCTTAAGAGTAACACACCACCAGCGGAACAGTGTATCTGAGATACCCCAGAAGGGTATGGACATAAACATGTATTAATGCTATTATGCACACTTTAGCACTTAAATTTCTTAATTTTTAATCATCTGAATTAGGAAACTTAATATGATGTTAGGAGATGATGCAGAAATATGTTTGTGTTTACCTTAGTAATCTATGTAAAATAAATGATGTCTGCTGCCCATTTTAGAAGTAATATGAGCAGAGTATTCAGTAACATAAAGAAACAGCTGTGAGTTCCCCTTGTTTTCCTCCTGTACCAGAGTATACTACCATGCTATCTTTGTCTTCCTAGAAGCACAGAATAAGACAATGCCAGTAGGAACAACACGGGGTAGATACTGTCCTCTCTTCCTCACACTGTTGTTTGTTACAGCATGTCAGGCTTTCAAGTCACCCAGTAGCCAGATATCAATCTTGTCTGTAAAGCATGTTATTCCATGTGGTGTAAAACTAAAAAGATTGCATCGTTTTCTATCTCACAAACACCACTGAAGTGAATGAAGTAGGAGCAGTGTAAAATCAATGCCAATTGAGATCCCAGCTGTGGCAAGAAAACATGAACAAAATGAGTAAACTTGATTCCACGTTGAATTTAAAATGTCCATTGCAAATTGGCAGGGATTAAGGAAGCATGATTACAACGAAGAGCACATATTTATAAGCCTATCATGATCTCCCCAGTGTTCAATAATATGCTGCATATTTCCTTAGTAGTGCTCATCCTGAACCTACAAAATACAATGTAAATGTTAATTAAATGCCTGTCATTAAGTGTATGTCCTGCACTCAATATATATATAACTTGTACAAACAAGCATGCACATAGGAATTTAATGACAGTGAAGCTTTTCCTCTTTTATGAGAACTTCAGTTTTAAAGCAAACACAAAAACAAGACCAAAATTAAGCTCCCGCTTAATTATAGTAAAGTCCTTCCAAAAAGTTGCATTTTGTATTTGGACATGAATAGTCATTTTCTAAGATGTTCTCTGTTACTTTTTCTTCTGCTGTCAGCTGAACATTGTGAGCTCATTCCTAAGTGCAGTGTGGATGGAACGTAGCAGTGGCCAACCCTGTAAATTTATGCTTCTCCCCCTAAACTAAGAAATTACCACTATCTGAAGCATCCTTCTTGGCAAAGCTCAAAGTTTTTAAACTCTTTTTTCATTATTGTGTGTGGAATTAGTAACATGAAGGAGGAGCTATGAATCTTCTTTTTTGGGTCTTGGAGAATGGTAATTTGCTTGTTTTTTCACGTTCTTGTCTCCTTAGAGTCTTTATTACTTTCTAAAGCTTCTGATGTACTTACCAATCAATGCACTGGAGGCTGTTGGGAGGAAAAAAATGAGATTTTTTGTGACTTTTTTCCTTTGGTTTATTTGGAGACATTAATATATTATGTTTGCAATGTATACATAAAAATTGCACAAAAAATACCATCATTAAAACAAATTTTGCTCATGGCTTGGGTCTTCTAACAGGTTCCTTAACTGTACAGTAGTACTGTATGGTTGTGATTATACTCAAGAACATACCCAATTCTCAAGTTTTTATTGATTAATTGAGATGTGTTGGTGGTCTGGTGGTCTCTTCTATTTGCATTCTTGAAATGAGATTTCCATCATTACTTACCCAATTAAATGGCAACTGGAAGGTACTTTTTTTTTTTTTTTTCAACCAGTAATTGACATCATTCATGTCAGTCTCTCAAAAATCAACACAGTTGCAAAGAGTTGAGACAGTAAGTTTTTCAAGATGTTTCAAAATGTTTTCAAGTAAGCATCTCAATATTCAGAATTCCTGATTTATTTTGAATGAGTTCATATCCAAGTACCTAGTTAATACCCTGGAAAAAAAAATAGGGGAAAGCCCTTATTATTATTATTATTAAAATCCAGGAACCTTGATGAACTCAAGTGATTAAGAGATTTGTCAGTCTCAAAGGAAACTCATCTCAGATGGCAGGTTGTTTTGTTGTTTTTTTTTTTAAGAAATAAAGTTTCAGCAATAGAGCAGGCAGGCTCACATTTTGTTCTGAGGAGATACAGATAAATATTTCCATGGTTGCTAGAACGATTATTTGTACTTATCACTGGGAACAGCATGGGAATTCTCCTAAGAGAAAATGAACCACCTATATTACTGTTATTAATCAGACATCGACTAACAAAAATAGAACATACTGGCAAGTCTGTAGAAGTAATCAATCTTCAGAGAAAAAGAAAATAATGTTAATTACACAGATAAATATTTAACTTATTTAAGTGATCATAAATTAGTGATAAAATGAATTGGTAATCACATCTACCATTTTTAGTACCGTTATTCAAATATATAGTAGCAAATACTAAAGCTTGAATAGTGCCACACTTTAAGATACAAAATACTGCCAGGAGATGGAACTTAAAACTTGGATCCATAACTAGAAATAATGCAAATATCTCATTTGCACTGTGACTATGACAACACAAGTGTAGGATCACAACTGTTACTAGGCAAAATGTTCATTGTGATCAAATGATTAATTTAGCTTTTCTGAGTGAAAAATCTAGGTGCAAACTGGTTTAGTGGTGCCTTTGTAATTCTAAGTGTTAAAAAAAGAAATCAGGCAGTAATTTCGGGATATACACACTTGGCATTTATCTTAGAATATTTATGATGTCTATGGTATCACGTGAGTGACAAGGTATTGTTTCTACTTGCTCACTGGGTAGCAAAGTAGGGTGACACTTAAATATCATATGTAAGCACAAATAACCTTGTTTGCATGCCAGTGCAGATAAGTGGGGAAAAAAATATAGATGTTCCCTACATACTCACAGGAAAAAATCTGTCCTGATAATATCTTTTTCCCACTGTTATTTCGTGGACCAACAAAAACACAGGCTTACAGATTTCACAGTTAATTGTTAGTTTCTTAAACATATGATATTTTTATGGGGTACTGACTTTGTTTCCCTTTATAATTCTGATGATTTGATTCCGGAACCCATTGCAGATTTCCTTTAAGTCATTCTAATGTGCCCTGCACGAGCTACTCTGCCTGGAAGGGCATACATGAGCTACAATTTCTTTATGACATTAAAAGCCACAAATCTAAACACCACTGCAGTAATGCAGAGGAAAAAACTGCTTGGCTCTTAACTCAAGATTAGACTCTGTAGCCATTAAGAAGTGAAAGAAGCAAGAACCAAAACCACTGTGCTTACATTCCAGTCACAACAAGCACTTAATTGTTGTAGATACAGTATCTGGATAATGCTACACAGTAAGTAGCCAACATTCAATTTTCCCTTTCACTTGCATAATTTTTAAAAATATATATATTCATTATCAAATTCATAAAGGACTAATAAATGTTTATTTAAAAATAATAGTTATATATGTAGGTCGCTCCGAAAGTAATGCCTGCTTATTTATTTCCATGGAAGCTACAGCAGATGGAAAGAGCACAGTAACACTATTTGATAGAGCTACTTTTGTTTAGGCACTTAGGACTAACAAAACACCTCACATCTAGAAACTGGAAAGTGACTGCTTACTGACTTAAATAAGGAGAAAGGCTGAATGCATCTGAATTCAAATCTATAGAGCATAATACCCAGAGAAAATAAGTATTTAGGATTTTCTTTTGTTATTTGAAAGACACTTACAAATTGCTGTGCTAAACTGGAACTAAAATCCAAAAAAGACCAATATCTGGTCACTTTCTGCAGCAAATAATGAACTACTGCATACCACCCAGTTCCCCACTCCTTTCATCACAAATACTTGGCTGTGGATGACTATCTGATTCAAAATCTTTGATAGTAGGAATACCTGCTATTATTACAAATCTTGCATAAAATTCTATTTTAATCTCACTTAAGACTAAGTAATTCAATAGTTGTTAAGTTCAAGAATACACTTATCATTTATTATATCTAAATATTTGGCACCTATTAAGTGACAGAACTGAACTATCCAAAAGGTATCAGATCTACTTATTAAAGTATTTTAGAGACTTATTCACAATGTTAAGGGGTAATAAATAGTTCCCTCCAGACCTTATTCTTCCTGTTCAACCCTCTCTCCCAGTTCATGGATTCTGCCCTGATTCACATAGCTCAGATTGATGCCATTATCAAAGTTCCATTGCTATTCACAGAATATTTAAAAAACAAATTCAGATCCATTCTCCTCACATGCAGAGATGTATCAATAAGGGATCAGAAAAGACCTGGACTATTTTCTCCTTGCATTACCCAAGATTCTTAAGTAACGTGCTTCCACTTTCCTGGCTCATCTCATAGCAGAGCTTATTTCATATTCATTGAAGCAGTGAGTGAGCAGCAGTTAAATCCCATCTTTATTTTTGCTTAGAAAAAAAAAATCTTTAAAATCAATGATAACACTTCATTATCTTCCTTTCCCACCCTTTTTAGTGCAAAGCTCTTTTCCCAGTAATAAAACATCACGCAGTCTGTTAACTATTTATATGACAATGACTGTATCTTTTATGATACAGCAAAACATCACATAAAAGTTATATTATAAAGTAACTAATGAAACATTGTCAATGAGTTAGTGTGAGCTGAACGGTTTGGCTTCATTGAAGCCTAGAGAATCACACTTCGAGACATTTTTCCTTTAAGGCCACCAAGGTCATTTCTATAGCCGTGGAGATTTTATTAGCCTAATTCAGAAGGGCTAACTGCTTACTAATCACGGCATGAAAAGGCCAGCTTAGGGCAGGACCGCTCAATCTGAATATAAGAATTGTTCTCAAATCACAGGAAGAGTGGAGCACCATCCAGCTTCAACATTTCTAACAGGCCAGCATATCCATAAGCAAGGAAGGGAAGTTGCACTGCAGAGTCACTCACTTAGAAATGAGGTTTATAAAATTTCCACATTTCATTTCAAGGCAGGCATGTTTTCAGTTGAAAAACTCAGCTTTCCTTTAAAGCAGAACCCTCGGGCTTTTCTGCATATTGTAAATGGAGATTTTAATTGTTCAATTAACATTTGCTTTTTTAACAATACATCATGATTTCTGGCATTAACAGCAGCTACAGAGCTCAGCTTTCTCTGACAACTTTGCTTAATCTGCTTATTGAACTCTGTTTTAAAGGCTTGATTCTATGCTTGCCTCTTAGTGTGTGTGGTTATTGATACCAGCAAAACGTGGGTGTAAAGGTTGCTAACAACGGTGCAGTAACATTGTACACCTACATTACCCAGATGTATACCACTACAAAGCAGCAGAGAATAAAGACTTCATGTTTTGGAGAATATTAGTAGATTTTCAGTTGACTGCTACAGGAAACTTAAAATGATCTCCCAAACAATTAAAAAAGGGGCATTCAGATTTGTCCTGATTTAGTAGAAGGCAATATTATTCATCTCCTGTCCTACTAACAAGAATACATAATTTGCTAGTGTATTTCAGTCCCTGCCAAATGATCCTAAAGCATAATGCTGACATTCTTGACCTGTCCTATAATACAAAATAAGTATATTGACTATCACACAAGAATAAAACAGTCAGTGCAACTGCGGTAGCACCAAATGCACTGTTCACTGAATTAGACCTTCACAATGAAAGAACAAAAGCTGCTTTGATCCTCTTACAGAAATGCACTTTTGTTACAGGCCAAGAAAATGAGCTCCCATTTGGGCCACAGAGCACATCTTGTCTACACTGTTTATTTCAGGTTCAAGTCCAGTAAGGAAACCTAAGGAAGCAAAATGATCAACAATTTTTGCCTTCATCAGGTAATATTAGCTCCAGGATAGTTATTCTCACCAGTAATAAGGCTATTGCTTACCCAGCTCAAGCCCCTCTGCCCAGCTTATACAAGCAACTGCCACTTCCCCATACACTGTCCCCCTAACTTCAGGCCTGCTTTCAAAATTCACCAGAAAAAATTTGTTCACTGGCAAGATAAAGCATTCAAATGACACATTAGTCCTAGCTAATGAAAAGAAGCACAGAGCAAGGCTTTTTATGAGTCCTGACATAAAGCTTTGTCATTCAAGTAGTCACAAGCCGAGTCCTGCACTTCCTCTCCCATCAAGCATGATCTCCTGTAGTCCTTTTAATGTTGTTTTTGCAAGATATCTTAGTTCTGCTGCAATTGCTTGTTCCCACAGTCCTTAAAGCTCATTATCTTTCACTACTGGTGAAAGAAAGAGACAACACAGGAACTAAATATATACTGAATCTCAAGGAGGCAGCTATTTGCAGTGATATTTCTATGCACTTATTTTCCCTTGCAGTGCTTGCATAATCACCTCCTCTGAGCTCTGCCCATTGTGAGTGCAAGTGCAGCTGAAAAGTACTATTTGATCCACTTCAAGTGGCACAGAAAACTAGATTTATTCACAGAGCAGCACTTATTTGTTTCATGACATATGGCATGATATACAGCTTTTATTTTTCACCAAATTAAAAGCAGAATCTCTCAAATTTATGTAGCATGCTTACATCCATGCACCAAATGGTGTGGAGAGCAAAATCGTGCTTTACGTCTGCTCCATTTTGAAAAGTACATATTAGAGGACCTTCCTGCAGATGTGAAATATTTTGGTCTCTGATTAGAGCTGGAAAATGTTTTATAAGCTTATTTCATTTCTCCTTTCCAAGTTTATATAATATTTGCTGGTATTTTGAAAAATCATTTTTGCTGGTCAAAGATAAAATTTTATGAAAATTTCAGGGTAGGATACCAGTCAGGCAGATATCTAAATGGTTGGGGCATTCCTCAAATGATGAAAAGATATTCTGTCAAATGTACAGGGAGGGGAATCTATAGCTGTAAAGAAAAGGTGAGTCAAAAGCATCTATTTGAGCATGGCAGTATAAAACACCTGAATTTAGAGTTTAAAAATGCCAGTTTGGTTTCATAGTGGAAATACCTCTAAAATGCTTTGAATCTTGTCTTAAAAAATAAGCAAAAAAAATGGGAAAGATAAAGCACTTTGAGCAGAACAGTAAACATTTCTATTTTTCACTATCTTAACCAAGAGTCTTTAGAGAAAGCTTTCATAAATGAAAGCCCTTGTACTTTGTACTAAAGAGAGTGGTAACACAGGGAAGAAGAGAAAAATACAGAAAATGAAAAGAAAAAGAGGCATTCCCATACCTGCAGCTCATATTTGCAAATGGAGGACAGGCTCAGTATGTTGTCTTATCAACCACTCAAAAACCTGGCAAACTCCTAGCAGCAGCTGATGATTACAACACTGCTTTTAGCTGCCCTTTTAGTCATGGGTTCACAGCAATGAAACAAGAAGACATGCCACAGTCTTAAACAGTTAAGTCACACCTCCTAGGAAAACACAGATACACAGAGGTCAGAAAAAGACCTCTAGGAAGAGAGAAGGAAGGAAAATGGACATGAGATAGGAGGTGATGGTGAAACCTAGCTGTTGTACATTATATCAGTGTTCCAGTTGATATCATGGATATAGCTTAACTCAGAGGGATGATGATACCTCAACATTCCAGTTGATATCATGGATTTAGCTTAACTCAGAGGGATGATGATACACTTCTTTCTCTCCTCAGTGGACAAGACATCTGTCAGGATCAGATGAGAACAGTTCATCACTCTCACTAGTGCTTTCCTTTAGTTTCGGTGTGCATAAGCCCAAAGAGGAAACAGAAGGGGGGGAAAAAAAAAAAAGTGGATTTACTCCCTATAAATTACTTTAGAAAGAACAATTGTTTTTTATTTGTTTTCATGCAATGGAGTATTTTAAATTCTGCTTCTCCATAATTAGAAAAAAAAAAAAAAAAAAGTCAGTTATTTTCAGATAAGGCAAAAGCAAGCAGACCATTTGAATCACACTAGAGGAAATATTCCAGCACAAGCAGAGATATAATTTCAACCACATCATCTCCTTAAATCTTGCATGTGAGTGCCTGCATTTCTTCAGAGAAGTAGAAAAACCTATTTTTCTGTTTTCTTAAACTGTCAAATTTGCCCAGCAGTATAAAAAAAGCTGCTAGTTAAAAGTCCAATTGGATTTACCCTTGGTTCATTCTTGAATCTACTGAATCTTGACATAATGAAGATTAAATGTAGAGTTGGTAAAGATTCCTACCCAATCCGGTGTTATTGCCAGTTGCAGTTTCTGTGCTATTTTGCTGAAGTATTTTATTTGCATCTCTCCACTTCCTTCAGGATATTACTTCATCACACAGAAACTAATCACGTATCTTGCAAATTTTTATAGCAAGTTATCAATCTGAAATACGTTTGCTTTTTTAATTTCATTCTTTGTTAATTCTTACTATGAAAGTAACAGTTTTCCTTGTAAGTATGCATCATTCAAGATTACTACCAAGGATTCAGCAGTATGCATATTAGAATTTTGTTCTCATACAAAAGGCCTGCTCCTGCAACTCTTACCCTTCTGGGTACCTTTGATATGATAAAGCTGCAAAAGTGTAACTTTTGCAGAATAAGAAACAAAAGGATTAGTGTACAACTTTTTGACTGCCATGCAACAGACAAAATATACAAGTATCAACAGACCGTGGCCCAGCAACTGCATGGCCTCACTGATCACGTTTATTTTCATTTTAACAACAGTTTACATAGACGAGCTTCATCTTTCTGGCCAGACTGTGAACTGCAGCAAACACATACTTGTGAAAAAAGCCATCTTCCACTACATTTAGTGAAATACACTCAAAGTCCTCTCAGGAGGACTACACTTGTATCTGCAGTGATGTTAGCAGAAAAGAATACCTCTTTTTGTACTCATTGTCTATTTTCTAAAATATAACAAAACTCAGTGCCTGCTCAGGAAAAGAAAAGCAAGACAGAATAAAAAGGCAATGCTACAGCTACCTGTAGGTATGGAGCAGAAAGTCATATCTATGGGGTGAAATAAATCGAACTGCAGGGAAACTAAGCAATTAGACCTGCGCTGGGCCACTGGGAACCAGGCTGGCCAGCAGTGTCCACCAGACTTATACTTTCTGGGGAGTTCAGCATAGCAGCAGTAAGTTTACATAGCAGTGCTTATGCAGAGATCTTGTTCACAGAGAAAAAGGCAGGATAGGGAAAGTAATACTGTCCATGGGGATAAACAGTATGCCAGAGATTTGGTTTTGCATACCGACCCAAATATACAATGCACAGACTGCAAAATTCCACTACAGACAATGTAAATACATGCTGAGTATAAACTGGGAGAATATAGATATACAGCACAGAGGTTGTGGATTCTCCTTCTCTGGAAACATTCAAGACCTGCCTGGATGCCTGCCTGTCTGGCCTGGGCTGGATGCTGCTTTGGCAGGGGGGTTGGACCCGATGATCTCTGGAGGTCCCTTCCAACCCCTACAACTCTGTGATTTTGTGATTCTGAGGTATCAAAGATTGCCAGTTTTACGAAGGGTTACAGGGTAACAGATACTACCCATGATCCCCCTCCACAGTAACACTGTTGCATAAATTCACTTGTGCCCTCTTTCAGACTTACAGTAAAAGAATTTCAGGCATTGCACTGTCACAGGAGAGGAGAGCTGAAAGACCAGAGGGGATATCAACGGTACATTATTCACTTTAAAGTAAATTAATAAATAAAGTAGGAAATTTATTAATGCTTACAAGACATATATATATATATATATACTTCAGACTTTAAAGAGCAGTGAAAAATAAACATCTCTATCTTCTTACAAGACCTGGGGAAGTGTGAGGAGGTGAAGTTTTCCTTTCAGATCCTAACTCCACTGATATTTATTTCAGTTTGATTCTGAACACTCATTTAGTAGTGTAAATCTGGAAGGTACAAATCCCTAGATTTGTACTCATTTCCATTGGGAAGAGAGAGCACCATTCCACAGGAGCAAGATCAGACATATCCATAGGCATAATTCTGATACAGTAAAAATCTGAGATGCCTCAGTGAAAAATACCTTCCACCATTACAATTTTATCTGGAGCTCAACTTGGCCTGTCAACTGGCATCTCTCTTTCACTTGTAGTTTAGTCTACCTTTAATTTTTCTTGTTCTTTATTATTTATTGTTACCATTGCATCAGCTCTTAACTCCTGGAAAAGTCAGTAGATAGATATGAGTGCAAGAACATTGAAACATCTGGAAAGAACACAGGTCTTTTAAGATGATAACCTAGAAAAAAAGAAAAAGAGGGAAAGGGAAAGGGAAAGAAGAAAAAAAACCTGCAAAAAACAAAATATTCTAGTTGATTAACTAAGAGGTTCATGTGATAAGATTTGGAAGAAAAAACAAACAAACAAACAAACAAATAACCATCCAAACAAACAAATAAATAAATAAGAAGATAAAAAGAGAAAAAACCCAACAGTTTATATTGGCCATGAAGTTCTATAATGTTCAAAAAATAAGAAAGGAGGAAGTTCCTTGCCCCCAACAAACTCTCACATTCTCAGTGCATCACAAGAAGCAAGTCTGGAACTTGTTGTTTCAATTGTCCTTGAAGCAAAGGACATTTGATAATAGGAAGGTGCTGTGCCATTTGACACAATGGGTCCTACACCACATATCAAAATAATGAAGAACAGTTATGCTACAAAGAAAAAATAGAAATGAAGGAAAATGCACAGAAGAAGATTAGACAGTATCAGTGGACAAAGAAATCCCAGAAACTGAGATCTGAACTCGCATTTTGCTTGCAGAATAGGTTTCATTATTCATATGCTTAATACTTTTCTGTCTTGGTTGTACTTGTATACCATACATGATGGATTCTGCTGTAGATGCTTTGTCTCTTTACTACCCTTATTAATAATCCACTTTTATTTAAGGTGTGTTTGAGGATGTTTGAGCTTACCTTGTCCTACTACAACAGACAGGTGCAGAAACCACAAACAAATTGTAGCTCTGAGCTGAGCTCTGGCCCTCCCCTAGAGCAAACTCTGAATATGTAAGGAGTTACAAAATTTCTTTCAGAGTTACCAGAAAGTTTGTAATATTTCATGTGCCTTCTGACTCATAACGTTCTCCAAATATTCATGCATGTTCTTAGGGGTAGCAGTAAAAATAAATCTCAAGAGATGATACTTAAAAGTCTGCTATGCTAACTGGTGGAAAGTTTCCTTCTTGGTCTGGTCTGTTGGCTTCTCTTTACCTATGTTACATAAAACAGCCTTATAGGTCTGATTTCATTTACTTGTCAGTTAGAGTGGATATTTTTAGTCCATAATTTTCAACACTATCTTCAAACAGCGTTAAGCTAAGAACAGCCAGTGATATGAGTGAGTGTAACTTGACCCTGTTTTCTAAACAATGTAGATGCTGATACTATTAATTTCTCATCCTGTACCTATGTTCTCAAACTGAAACTTACAAGCAGAAAGTGATTCTGTAACCACTGTGTTTGAGTAATTACCAGAAACATGAATACACTGTAAAGGAGATATCAGGTTTCTTAGACATTCGGAATAAATCCACACCTGTAAATCACGTATATGAAATGATGTCCCATGTCTAGCACTAGTTTTGTATTTGTCTCAAGTACAATTATTTTTTCTCATATTAACATACAATCGTTTAAACTTCATTTAAAAGAAACCCATTATTTCAGACCAATTATATAACAGAAAGAACTAACACTAATGTTATTTAGACTGAAGGTTATATTTCTTAAGATGCTTTAACCCAGGTGCAGCTACATCCTGTGTGACACTGGCATCTATACAAACATCTGAATGTGTGAAAACAAAAAATGAATTCAAGTAAAAAAGTCAACTTAATTCTGCATCATGTGGGGAACTGGTGCGGTCGACATGAATTTCTGCCAGGCTTTTAATGTGATGGCATACCACATCCTCATCAGGATCATCATCATTAAAGGCCTTGCAGAAATGGATTTGAAGGGTGGAGAATTTGATGAATAAAGAATTGGTTGACTGTCCTGTTTATTTCCATTTTGGTCTTAATATCCCCACAATATCTCAGATCTTCTATTGAGTTAATAAGTGCATTTGATATCCACTTTCAAAATGTACTTGCTAGGGCTGTCATTTTCAAATTCCATAAACCTGAAAGCAATTATTGCCAAAAATTTTTTAGTATTTTATGGCAGTCACTGTCTCAGATTGCCTACTTTGTTTTACCACTCAATATTATCACTGATTCCAGTTTAAATTTTACCAGCAACGTCTACTGTTAGCTTTTTCCATCTTTAATTTTATTTTCTAGTGGCAAGCCATATATATACACATTACTGAATAGTGGAAAACCCATTACTGTACTTTGCTTACACTAATAATTGGCCTTAGTTAAGAAGATATTTTTAGTGACTGGTTAAATGATTTTCAAAGTGACATTGGAATAATTTTTTAGTAGTCACTTGTAATATACAGAATCAAAAACCACATTTCTCTAAAATTGAGAAGGTGACTGTCTATATACCCAGCTTTTGGAATAGAACTACTCAAGTTAGCTTTCATAGTCATTTTTCTAACCTGCCTGAAAAACACAGAAAGTGACATTTAGTCAATGTAAAAATCCAATTTGAAGAGGGGTGCCAAGGTTTGCAGGTGTTTCATTGTCTGAATGGGAAAAAAAAAAAAAGAAAAAAGAAAAAAAGGAAGAATAAAACCTCACTAAACTCAGAAATATCTTACTCGAATGCAAGGAAGCTGCTGAAATCTATTTTGTCCAAAACAGTCTGATTGCACCAATTCTTCAGACTAATAAAAATTAGAATATTAAAATTTCATTCTGTTCTGGCATATGAAAACAAAATCTAGAAATTTTTACAGTACTATTTTTTCCTATGAAGTGTGAAGTGGTGAAAATGAGGACTTACTATCATACATACTTTTATTTAGTTTAAATATACAGTACTGTAGTGCTCAAGTTTATTTTTAAAGATCCCTGGCTTTCAATATTTGCTAAATGTACTCACCAATAATGAACTCTAGATTTGCTGCGATTTTATACCATAAACTTCTCAAATACTGATGAATGACTGCACAGTGCAAACCACTGCAAACATAAATTCTTATATATAAATATAATTATTTTAGTTTTCAATAATTAAATTAAGAATGTGAAATGTGAAGTTTCCTTATAAATCCTGTTTTTTTTTCTTCTAATATCTTTATAAATCTCAAATGACTCAAAATGACCCTGAACAGGTTCTGATGACTGAGAAATGTAATGAGCAGTCGCTAGTGTTATTCACTGGTCCTGCCTTACTTACAGAGAACAAATTGCAGAACTGATTTGCCAGACTTAGGCAGGGAAAATATTTAGCTGCAGGTTTCAATTGTTTCATTGTCTGCAAGAACATAAAATTTTATTATCTAACTCTGTATTCCACAAAAAATAATTATGCACCAACTAAAGACATATTTTAATCCTACAGCATGCATGAGTTTTTAAGAAAGACAAAATTTGAGGAGGAGGTAAAGGTATTATGCAGAAATAACTGATAAGATTCTACAGCCCACAGAAGATTAAAGTAGATGGTGATCTTAATAGTATTTTTCTTATTAAAAACCATGAAAGCCTTGCTTTTTCTTTCTTTCTTTCTTTTTTTTTTTTTTTTCTGAAGTCAATCATCACAACTGCAGTGCCTTTTGCTTTTTTTGGACAAGGCCAAAGCTAATTCAGAAAGAAGACACATTATTAAAAAAAATTGCTAAAACTTTTGAAGAAAAGTGACCTCACAATAAGCTTAGGGAAAGGGATGTGCATTGTACCAAGATTTTTCATGCACAAAGGTTTGTCTGCTTTTTTTTAACATTAACACTTAGTGTGCCCATCATGCTCTCAGTGCTCACCTAAACATGGTTTGCAGCAACTTGGTCTTTATCTGATCTTTGCAGCTTGAAGGACTGGGAGTGCTTCCCTGTTTATTTCTCTGCTAAAGAAGCATATAGAAACTATTAGAATGATGAATTATCCATTCCCTTTGCTCCCTGATACAACTACTTCAATTACTCGTATGACTAAATATTAGTTGTCATCTAACATCCATAAGTATTTTACTGTGGCCAAAAGTGGCAAAGCAGCAGCACATAAATCAAAAGCTTAAGTTTTCCATTCCATATACCACAGCCTATTAAATGACTCAAAATAGACTGAAGAAGCTGTTAAGAAACACTGATCTTACAGCTTTGTGCAAATGTAAGTATTTACCAGACTACTTAATGCTGTGAAGACCTTTTGTAACCATTCTTTGAGGTTTTAAGTGTGTCATTTTTATTATGCTGAATGGAAGAACAGTTCAGCTGCTGCTCTGAATCCGTCCAAGGAAGGATTTTCTCTCCACAGACCGTACAGGGAACCTTGCACAGCTACATTCCTAAATTAGGCACCCAAACTTACACAATGTGACTACTCTTGTGCATATGCTAGCACGCATTTACACCCACAACCAGAACAGCCTTTTTGACATTCGAAGCAAATAGAGTGCAGTTTCCCAGACTGTCTTGCTTCATGCACTGACAGCATTCTGTATTCAGCTGAAATCAGTGTGAACAACAAGGATCCAACAGGAAGTGTTGTACAGCTGTTACCTTACATGGTCGGCTGGGAGGCCAAAAAGTCATGCAGGTTCAGAACAGAGTACATCTGGGTTATATCCAAAAGTCAATGACTTAGACTTGCTTAAAGCTTAGTTATTTAAAATTTATGATTTTCTTTCTACTGTTTATATGTCTCTCCCTTCCCTGCTACTCAAGAAGAGAGTTGGTGGAAGCTATGTGAAATGACTGGCTTTGTACCGTGTTCCAAGTAAGCTACATTGGGCTCCTTTTCATTGCTTCTGGCAGGTTATTCTGTGGTTCAAACTTGAGAGATTTGTCTCTGTAGTAGGGGCCTTTTGCTCACTTGTGGCAGGTGTGTAGAGAGATATGTTGGTGGAGTATTCCTAAATCAGTCTGCCAAAGATAAGAAGTATTAGGATAAAGTAAGTAAAAAGAGAGCAATTTCTTGTAAAAAAACTAGGAAAGTGTTGGTAGAACCATTGCAAAGCACCTTCCCAGTTCTAAATTTCAGATTTTGACCATATTACCGAACTCTTTTGCAGCATGACAGATTTCACCAGATGATTTCTGTACAGTAAATGCTAGTCAAAAGAATGTTATCTTTTAGTAAAGCAGATCTCATTACCACACCTTTCAAGTAATCAGAAAATTCTTCCTATTTTAGCATTTGGTGATGAGTTCATCAAGAAACTACCCTGACTTCAATGAAAAAAGCGACAGTATGCATTTCAATGCCAATTTGATCTGCAAATCAGGCCTTGTTCTGCAAGAGGACCAGTTGGAGGTGGGCTCCCCACTGACATGGGAGACAAATCCCCGAGCACAGGCATAGCTGCACCAGCAAGCAGCACTTGTAGTGCACAAAGCAGCTCCATTATGCTGCTGTGCAAAGCAGAGCCCTCCAGAGCCATGCAGGGAGGCAGGTGGTTGGTTGCTCACAGGAACACAGTGCAGCTATTTAAGACCCGGTCTAGGGAGGGCTGTGCCGAATTCAGAAAGGATTATTTCAACTTTCAGCACTGAAATATAGCTGGTGTTAACATTCTCATGAAAATCACTATACTTGTGGACTCTTCCACATTTTGGCAGGGCTTTGCAGTAGATTTTGTCAGAAAGTCTTTCTTCCCAATATAGCGTATTTTGTGGATTCTTAAGAGATGTGCATTTCCACCTTTAAAGAGTCCAACAATTCTGAAGCCTCAAGTTCTCAGTGCATAGATGAGCAGAAAGTGACAAAACTTTGAGAACCTAAAATACTTGTTCATGCAGTACTTCACAAAATCACACAGGATTACAGGATTACAGAATCACAGGGGTTGGAAGGGACCTCAAGAGCTCACTGAGTCAAACCCCACTGCCGTAGCAGATGCCCTACAATAGGTCACACGGGTAGGCAACCAGCTGGGTCTTGAATATCCACACAGGAGACTTCACAATCTCATCTCCCAAAGGTATTTTTACTGTATGATTTTTATTCGCTGTGATGCCATAATTGGAAACACCATCCTTGGATGTCCATGTTTCAATACTGGATAAACATCCTCA
Source organism: Callipepla californica brunnescens (assembly GCA_023055505.1). Taxonomy (NCBI): domain Eukaryota; kingdom Metazoa; phylum Chordata; class Aves; order Galliformes; family Odontophoridae; genus Callipepla; species Callipepla californica. Next base: position 32,692,773 of record JALIRH010000003.1, on the reverse strand, counting down.
AATGACAATAATCAGTATAAGTCAACTACCCTTTTAGCCAGATAAAAGTACATTTGAACTGTGGAATTCTCTGCTAGATCTCATCACCACATACTCCAGTCAAGCATTTCTAGGTAATTTAAAATATCATCGACAGAAGAGGAATACAAACGTGTGCAGGAAACTCGGCTGTCCTTTCAGTAATGTTACACCTTCAAGCTTAAAAGATGACTGCTGCTTTACTCATCTCCCATCTTGTCTGATGTGGAGCCATAACTACCAGTTAGCAACCTTCCTGAGCTACATATAGATGTGTATTTAAGCTGTAACTCCTATCAAATAAAAACAGTTTTCACACCTGCCCAACTTTCTCTCTTCACACTTAATTCATAGTAAGCAGTCACATAGTAGAACAAGACAAGATTATTTTTCAGCTGCTCTGGCTTCCCAAGCAGGGTGGGCAGATGGTCAGCTTTGCAATGCTGGGGCACCTTCCATCAGCCACAAGGACTGGTGGCAGCATGGATCAGAGATAAGGCTGGGGACAGAGCCAGGCAACACAGCACAAGCTTCCAGGTGCAAGCAGCACCAGTAGGTCACTGGCATGCTTCCGCTTTGTACAACCTACTGTGCACTGGCAAAGCTTGAGTAAGCATTTGGCAAGTCTTACATCATCTCATGCAAGAGCACCTCCCTCCTCAAAGTCATCATTGTTAATTATTAATTCTTATTCCAAGTAGAAAACAATAAAAACTGCAAAATTCTGGAGGCAGTGATGCAGAGGAGAGTCAAGATCTCAGTTGCCAGTGTTTGTATAGTCCTCACCCAATCTATTCTAATGCTTTCAATTAGATTATCACCACACAGTGGAAATGAGAAGAACAGGGTTAGAAGAAACTGAAATTAAAAATCTGAACATGACCGGGGGCCACTCAGAACCACATCGGGTAATCAAAGTAAATTAATTCATGTTTTAACTCCTACAATTTGTCTTCACTACTGAACAATAAACCTACAGGACATCTTCCACATGATCTTGCTGTAAGCTGCGGTGGTGCAGGAGATGTGCGCACAATGTTTTAAGAAACTCAGAAAATATAAAGTACAAAGACTTCAAAACATCTTTGTGGAAATAGCACACAAATTAAAATATGCACTGTTTTGGAACATATCTCAAAACGAGGAAGTTTGGGAACACAGAACTCAAATTGTATTTTTCTGAAATAACTACTGTGAGAATCTGAAGGTAAAGCTGAGCTACGAACATTTCATAGGGTATATATGGAAGAGGGTAATAATAACGTTTTCTCCATAGATATATAAAAGCCTTAATTTCTAGTCAAATGGAAACAGATTCAAACTGTTTGCCTGATCACCCGTGCAACACTACATGTATTTAGCAGTCTGTTTACCCTCAGATGCTAAGTGGTTTCATAAACACATACCTAACAACACAATATACATTTGCAGTACTTCTTGCAACATCAAGGATGATGAAGTAGATTAAAGAAAGTAGAAGAAAAGGGGTTTCTATCAGCAGAAACTGAGTCTTTTTGGTTGATGGATGATAGGAATTCTTCAGTAAGAATCTTGACAATTAAAATGTCAGCTAAGTTAGATTGTTCTTCCTGCACGAATGATATTGCTTGATAATTATCCATTCTTTCTATGGCACTTGGATTTTTCAGACAATAAAACATTTGATTAAGTGCTTGCTCCAGTAGAAAAAATAAATGTTCTTCATTAACATTCATTTAAGGCAAGGTTGGTACTCTCACAAACAACAGAGGATGACTCCCCTGCCCTTCCCCAAAGCATATGAAAACTTACAAACCATGCTTAGATATTCTCGAAGGGCACAGCATATAAAAGCTCTAAATTTGCAAGCTAAATACAGAATTCTCTCTTTCTAAAGAATACTCATACTGATCGGCACAAGCATCGCTGATTAATTACACTGTACTCCTGTAGCCCTCGCTTGTGGAGCATAAGGCTGTGCTTGTAGAAAGGCACAGCTCTTAAATACATATTTAGGAAATAAAATCCAATCTGCTTGTCCAGGTTGAGCAGAAAGGTATTGCTTAAATGATATTGACAACTAAGGAGCTGTAATATTTCTGAACCACAAGGCTGCTTCTCCAAAGCTGATAGTCCAAAAGCAACCGTTCCCTTTGTAGTCTACTCTTTTCACATTGTGCAAACACCATAATTACCTCATCTGCTCATACAAAAACTGTCCAGTTATCATTTTGACAGCAGGAAAGATTTTATGCTTACCCATCAATTTTTCCATCAGGAAGTCACTTCTTAAATTATCACGCCTTTTGGAATTATAACACGCTTGGTTGTGCTTTATGTCTGGTAATCTAACATACACGGTTTATGAATTCTAGGATTAAAGAATACATAGCAGATTTCAAATCTGGGGTTCAGCTGTAATTCTTCTGGATTATAAAACAGTATATCTGGCTTACACAGAGTAATAGGGTGCCTGTCTTAAGCAATGTTTCATTTGTTGTGAAAGTTCAGCAGAATACACCATAAAGCCAGGCCAATTGCAGTCTAAACTAGATCAGGTTTGTATCACAAATTAGAGTTCAGCCACTGATTGGGCTTTGATTAATGGATCAGAAAGATTACACAGACTATATAACCCGATCTGCTTCTGTGTTGACAGTGTAGGATTCACAGTAAACCAGAATACAAATCATATGGGAACTGGATTTCACCGATTTCTGGCTGTCAGGCAGGGCAAGTTTAAATTGTACATCTGTGCAAACTTGGCTCTCCTCTCCACGGCCAGACATACAGCCACACCAAGTCTGAATGGATCAGGATTTCTTTACCCTGCAGTTGACATTCAGTGCATGCTCCCTTGTAGCAGCATCATGAGGCAGACACGCAGCAACTCAGTCACGTGTGTTACATAACTGCAAGTGAAGACCATAACAGTTCATTAAAATATTAGACTTAACTATCACAGGCTAGCCTGGAAGCTACTATTTAAAGTTATAGACTCCTTTTAAATCAAGACTTACAACTATTTCTATGCATAGGAGCATAAGCCTGAATGAATTCAGTTTTCCCCAAAATAATCAGAGTAATCAAAATTTTGTCCCCTCAGCTCTAAGCAATCTCCAGGCAAACAACAAGGGCACGCTGCTTGCTATCAAGGGAAGGGAGTGAGCAAGAAAACAGTGAGTAGGCAGCACTCCCCTGACAGCTGTAATTCTAGTATTTACATAGAAATAACCAACTTTAAATACTGGCTTCTGCATAATATCCATCAAGCAATATGCATATAACTTATAGCAAAGGAAAAACAAAAACCTCCATCACAAAAATTAAAACATTTGTGATGGATGCAACAGAAATGGACCTGCAAAGGGCTTCAGTTTCTTGTTCAGAGTAGTTGTGACGCTGCATCCAAAAAACATCCTACAACTCATTTTAAGGAGAAAAACAGAAACACATGTTTCTTAATAACTGTTCTGGATTGCATGTGGTTTCTCAGACTTAACAATGCTAAGGGCTGTGTTTAAATTTAATAGCAGTCTCACATTTGATTTGCTTTTAATCCTGTAATCATGATTAGCTTTCTAGTAAAGAATTCTTACCTCAGAAAGGGATAGAAAAGCAGTCCATATATTTCTAGCAGTCTGTGAAAACACCACTAGAAGCATTTGAAAAAAGGGTGCCTGTAACTCAGTGGAATAAAAGTTTTATTGTTCGTACATGTATTTTGTCTTTGTTTTTCTGCACCTCCAACTTCTCAGGCAGTGAAAGAAGGACACCAGCTCTGTATATAAGGTCACTTTTCCAGCTGTTTCAGCAAGAGCTCCCTGAGTGCTGTTGCTTCTTGTACCATTCAATGGTTCATCTCCACAGCATTTGAAATGCCACGGCTGCCTTAAAATTGCCTGGCACTGAGGGGTGTTGTTTCTTATTGCTTGTAGATCCACACTTGAATTGCAAAACCAAGCTGTAGCCCAGAGACAGGAAATGCTTTTACCATCCTTTACTTTGTGCTTCAGGAAGGACAACAGCAGCTAATAAAGGCCAAGATGTGCAGTGGGTTGACGGATTAGAAAAATTCCCATTGATATCACAGCCTGAGTGAAAAGTGTGTCCAGTGTCCATTTCACAGCTGGTAGAATTTCCAACAGAAGCTATCACAACAATGTCTGACTTCCACACTACTCAGCAAATAAGCAAGAGCAGAAAAGAAGAATGGTAACAGTCTGGAAGCTGAATAAAAAGACTAGTGGCAAGAGTAGAAGTAGCAGCAGCAAGAAACAAGTATTTCCAAGGAAGTATATAGCCATTAAAGGTACTGCAGGAGAATGAAGGAACTAAGACTTTACTTTAAGTAAAGCATACAGATGAAGAGATAAAATGTTTCATATATTGGTAAGAACTTCACATTATTGCAGACATCATTTGAGCGACAAAAGCATGACACTTTGTATTTTTCACGCTGAGCTTTCTGGAAATAATCTATAACACGCTTCTCAAATTTATTCAGATTGATTAGCAATAGCTATAATGGCAGTTAGTAACTTGCCATTGCTCGGCACCCTGAAGGTATGAATAGCAGGAAAATAAAATCATAGTACTATTACATTTGATAACTGCAGAATTACGTAACGTGAAACATTAAAATGTGTGGAAAAAATGGCACCCACTGACTTTCATTGACCCCTGATGAACGTTTATGGAATCTGAATAAGTGGGTGCAAGCATAGCGAAGTAATGGGTCTTTTCAGCACTAGCGAACAGTGGTGCTAATACACCACTCCCACTGGTGCAGATTTTTCTATTTATTTATTATTACAAACCTGACATGCAGGCTCTTCTTCACGACAGGTGAAAATGCACAGCTAATGGTCATGACTACAATGAAAAATAGTTTTGTAGCTGACAATTAGCTCCATCAAACAGTGTCACCGTGCTCTTTGTAGCTGTTGTTTTCACTGAAATAAATAGGAGGTATTACATGCAGAGCAACCTATACATAGTTAGGAGGAAATATAGCTAAGAGAAGTTCTTAGAAAAAACACCAAATGAATTCCCAACAGCATCTAGAAAGAGTAACACACTTTTCACTTAATTATTAAGGACGAGGAAGCTAAAAATCTTATTCAACAGTATTTGTTTTAAAATCACAAGAGACTTGGAATCATGAAAAAGTTTTTGCAGCAAAACATTAACCACTTGCATTTGCCAATCCTTGTCTGCTAAAACAGGGCACCCTCACACCCTCAATCACTCAAGACTGCAAAACAGAATCAATATCCATGCTGCTGGTTCAGTTTGCAAGCCTACATCAAATGTCCCTGAGATGGATGGTTACAATTGATCCCACTGGACCCACAGCTGAAAAGCTTATCTGTTCTTGGCTTGACAGGGGACCATTTTCTGTCAGGCAAGTGTTTCAGAATGAAAGTAAGAATTACTGTCATAGTCCTGGCCACCTATTTCAGTGAGCCACTGAAGGAGGATTAAAGCACATCCTGTTAATCCTCAAGTGCTTTTGACATGACTTGAACACTGAATTTTCTTTACAGATTATTGCATTAGAACTGATCAAAGTTGTTTTTGAGATAAGTAGCAATTTTTCCATGGACTTCAGTAGCAGCTGGATCAGACACAAGAACTGCCTCTAAGAGACACTCACGTCAGCTCCAAGGCAGAAATTATGACAGCAGACATACACTAATCAGGAATTGAGAGCAAAACAGTACCATGAGAACTCTTTTCACTCTTTACTCCCTCTTCCAGTGTACTTGGAGCTAGAAAGAAACAGTCTATTTGATTCCTTTCACTAAGTAGCAAAAAAATTGTGTCAGTAACTGGAGACTTCTGAGGAAGCATAAATATTTCAGACTTCAAGAACTTGAAACGTTCATCTTCAGCATGGCGCTTTAAAACCTTTTGGAAAAAATAATCCTGAAAGTGAACATCAAAATCTTCAACAAAATCCATGTCAAACACTTCTCATGGAATAACCAGGGATTTGGATACAGCAGCAGGATTCTGCTGTGGAAGAAAGTGACAAAAGATTGAAGCAAAGCATGTAATGCCTAAAATGGCATGAAATGCTGCTGATCCCATCGCCGCAAGCCTAAAATCTTGTTAGCCTTAGCTGACTGAGGCCTCCAGTTTTGTAAATTCTTTGCCTAATATTTATCTGAAGAATAAGATACTGCTCAAGTTCAGTTTGCGGTGTACTTTTGCATCATGTTAAGTTTTAAGTTTTCTTGTTTCAGTGCTTCTCAACTCGTTTGTATAGACAGTATTGTAACACTGAATTGAAGCTTTTAGTCCTTCAGCTGCGCTTCAGTTTGAGGAACAGCATCTGTAAGATAATTACAAAAGTACAACTAAATGTTTACACTTATTTCCTAAGTAAGGTGTGCAAGGATAACCATGTTCTCATAAGCAGTGAACTTCTTGATTAATGAGATTGGCCTGCAAACACTTGGCCATGAATAAAATTGTTCAATCAAGTATTGATAATCAACTCTCATCTTGTGGGCCTTAGAGAAGCAATGCAATCGCTTTATAACATTATTCTGAAGAAAGTAATCCATTAAATTACAAAACCTTTATGCAAGCCCAAAATACAGCAGCAGACAGTTACTGCAAAGCTGTTCATTATAAACGCATGATTAAATGAAGAGAACCTTGTACAGTATTTAGCAAAGCATGAGGTCTCACAATTAATGATTTCCAGAAATAAAAACAGCTGAATACAGACAAGATTAAGACAGCAGTTAAAAAATGCATCCTGATCAATGACAATAGTTACAGTATACATTTTATTGATGTATCTCTAAAGACCACTTTGCTAAGTCTTCACCACTGAGCAAGGCTTTTTCTCTCTTACTTTTTGTACCACAGCTGCTCTAATATGAAAGGATATGTACATATTTGTACTCACAAGGTCATAACAGGAAAAAAAGTACAAAGGGTTCCACCAACCACAGAGAGCTGACACCTTTTTAGACCCTCTTTGTACTTCACTTGTAAAGCTCAACCTAGATTCCCAGTTGATGTCTGGATTAAAAGGGAAAACAGTTGTCCATGTGCTGGGAGGAGAACTTTGCTGGAATCTAACAACAACAACAAGAAGTAATATATGTTTTCAATTCTTTCTAAAAACATCATACAGAGACAACACGTGTCACTCACAGGTCATTAGTAGGGCTGAGTTAGACATTCACACCTGTAATGTGAAGGAGAAAAAGGAGAAAATAGTATAGACTAAGTACATAGAAGTACTAACGAACAGAACATTCAATCAAGTTGCACTCCTACACACTTCAAAAAATGACATTTAAAACACCTTCACTAAGGAAAACAGCAACAAAAAAAAATATATATTGCAGTTGTGATCAGATCTGGGTTGGCCTTTGTGCAGATACAGAGCTGATGCAGAGCTTTAACATCTTTGAAAGTCCTGGAAAAAAGAATGATGTTTTATTTTCATATACAGCAATACTGACAGCTTGCACATTCCCCCCAGCAGTAAGCTGACTACAAATACCACTTCTTCCTTTCTCTCTCTCACACAAAAATGTGACTATAACTCATTAATCCCAACCACAGATTAAATAAATGAAAACACTCTAAAACTTGTTCTCAAATTACATTCTAATATTTTGATGGTAGATAAAAGGCATGGGCTAAAGGATAAATACTGAGAATCTATTTTAAGAGGTGTGTTTACTACAACTTTTGCTCAGTCTTTCACCTCCTATCTACAGACCTACCCACTTTATTTACCCTCTGTGAATCCCACACACCTCTAGCTGCCTTTACTACACGTAAACATCTGATCTGTGGAGAAATTTCTTGAAGATATTGCAAGGCTCTAAAGATAAAGCTATTAACTCCAATAGATAGTAACGTCCAATGCTTCCCAGGCAAAAATTCCTCTTCCTTGGTTAGATAACTGCTTCACACTTAGAAATAGACTTTAAAAAAAGAAAACACTTTACGGTTCCAGTTTCACAGAGTCTACAAAGGGCCCTGTCCAAGGAAAATGACATCTAGGTTAATGACAGGATGCTGGAAGGAAAAACAAAAAGCAGAAGGGGGATGCTGGTTTGATTAGGAAGTAGAAAAGATGATGAGCCAAGATCTAAGATGAAGTCAAACCTGAATTTCCATGCCTCATCCATTTATTTCATTCTCTTTTCGTAGGAAGAAATAAGAGAGATTATGCTGGCATGTGAACAGGATCTTTAGACAAAGGCCATACTAGTGATAAGGCAGTTAGGCAGAAACTCCTGAGAACAGGGTCTTTAATTTCTCAGTCATCGTGGCAGATTAGAGCCAGAAGGGATAAAAGGGATAACTCCTAGCTTGCTTTTAGATGTTCCCGTTCAAGTTGGATCAAAAATCCAAAACACCAAGTTTGGTAATCTCAGCTGAGCTCTATTTGCACAGCTATTTATATCAGGCATGCTGGCATGGTCAAAAATGTCAAGATATTCAACCATGGTGGTATTAATAGAACAAAAGAACATGGAGGCATACTGCACTGGTTTTTCAGTTCTGTGCTTCGTTGGACACTACACAAACTAACTGTGAAATCGGGATAAACATGTTTCTATTCTGCTCACAGTATATTTTCATTCTCGAACAGGCACCTACACAGGCCTGACAATCAAATTAAATGACTTTGCAGGGGGCTGAACAGGCTTTGCCAGGCCAATGACATGATAACTGAAAGCAAAGGAATAATATTCTCCACTGACTGAGAACATGTACTGCTGCTTCTGCATGGAACTAATGTCCTGAACTATAATTAAGTTACTTCTTTTCTTGCTCTTCCAGTGCACCAACAACATTATGTCCATTTTTTTTCAAGATGTGTTCAGGTAGATCAGTCAATGCTTGAATCAATTTTTCATGAAACTCAGTCAGTTATTAGTAAACTAAACCTTTTCTGAAAAACAGAACTTCAAACAGTTACTATTCTCAAAGGCCTCCCACTCACTATTACTCTGTTTCTGGAAACCACCTGTGTTTTAAGTGCTTCATAAATGAAATTAAGTGAAAGGGTGAACAAAGATTCATATTGTTTAACAAGGATGCAAATATCATCCGCAAGCAGTGAGATACGCTCATTTACACAACAAGTCAGGGAAATGTGCAGGGAGGAATGCCATCATCTCACCTTTAGTATGACTCCCACACAAAATAAACCAACCTATGATCTTCCCAGGACAAACAGCAGCAATGAAATAAATCTCATAATGATCATAATCTCAGTTAAAAACATTTGTATAACAAGTCTTCCAAATGTTCTCACAATCACAAGTTTTGCAGGCAAAGATCTGTCTCAATGTATGGATAAAGTAAGTAGGATAGCATTTGAACGCCGCTGCTTATAATGCAGGCTAACACCTCCATTGGGTTACATAGAAATGGACCCACTTACTCTGTCAGTACGAATCCACTAAAGCTGTGCTCACTCAATTGTGTGCTATTGATTTCAGGAAAATAAATAAACTAACAAAATCAAACCACTCAAGTCAAACTCTGACCTCAGACTAATAAGACGCTCTCCTTCAAACACTAAAGATACATAATGGTGGAAACGAGATATCCCAAACGTTAACTGAAACAAAGGTGCACATACAGAAACGAAAACAAAACAGATTTCAATTTTTTACAGGCTACATACTTCAAGGACAAATTTTCACCAGTATTATGACTCCCCACCCCCCGCAGTACTTTGGCAGTATAACAGAGCCTTCTACTATGGTAGTACCCCAGCAACAAGAATCAGCTGATCAACAAGGATACGTATTTCACCTCTCAACATGCAGAGAAAGGGAGATACTATTTTTATAAATCATTAAAGGATGACACACTCCAAAGCACTAAGAACACACTCAGTGTTGTAGTTTAACCCAGCAGCAGCTCAGCATCACAGAGCTGTTTGCTCACTCTCCCCAGGTGAGGTGGAGGAGAGGATTGTAAAGATAAGACTCATGGGTTGAAATAAAAACAGTTTATCAAGTAAAGCAAAAATCACACATGCAAGCAAACAAAAAATAAGGAATTCATTCACTACTTCAGATGAGCAGGCAGATGAGATGTTCAGACACTCCCAGGAAAGCTGGGCTCAGCACATGCAATGATTACTTGGGAAGACAATAGCCTTCACTCAAAACATCTCCTCTTCCTCCTTCTTTTTACCAGCTTTTATCCCAGCTCCTTGCGCACCCCCAGCTCGTCGCTGGCAAGGCAGCATCAGAAATACAAACAATCTTTACTCTGCTCAGCAGTATGCACTGCTCAGCTACCAGTAACAGCACCACTATTTTCACCAAAAATCCAAACCCTGGCATCATACAAGCCTCTTCAGAGAACATTAGCTCTATCCCAGGCAAAACCATGATCCTCAACTACTTTAACAACCTGACAGCAGCAATTATTCTTTTAGATTAATAATACAACATGTATACTGATTTTGAAATTATTTATTCAAATTTCAGCACTATGTACTGCTGTCCAAAGAATTCTACAATGGTAACAGCATCAACTGTTTAACCTTTATTAAACTGTTGATTAAAGATACCTCTTTTAGCATAAAGTCAGAAATATTTCAAAAATTAAAACTTAATAGATTACACATAGACTACTTAAAAGTAAATTTTCTTCAAAAACGATTCTTTTCTTTACAGTTAGAGACCAGAAAAATGAGACTTTCCTGCTATAATATTTTACAACATTAGCTTTTAAATAATACTTGAGGCACTTTCAGGGGACTATTAAGAGCTATGAGCAATTAGCTCACTTAAAGTTAAATCTGAAGAATAATCCTATGGTATTAACTGTTACTCATGATAGTGATGCTGTTATTTGGTTTTAAAATAAAGGTGCCCAGAAGCTTAAAAGTTTGTAGAACTCTGGTCAGCTCCAAGATTTCTGAATGCCTGATTATACTAATAATTATGCTTCCCATATTTTTCACAAATAAAAGACTGTTTGCATATGATTTAATCCTTGGAATATAACTGTGAGATAGGAAGACAGGAAAGTGTCATTACACTTCATACAGAGTAGAAACAGACCATGGCCAGCTGAAATTAAGCATGAGACAACTGAACAGGCTCGGTCATCTCATTTAATGTTTTATCATAATACAGCATCTCTGATATTGCTCCAGCACATTATATTCTTTTGATGGTTTTCACTACAGTCGTCATCACAAAGTATTTTTAAAACCTGAGTTACTATTTAGAGAAAAAAAATAACCATTATACACAAGACCTAAATTTGGAGCAGACATTTGAGAAAAGGAGATCTGTTTGTACAGCAGTTCTTCTTGGTAACTCGGTTTAAAACCTCTGCTGACTTCACAGAAAAAAATCACATCGTATTTCTGTATGACACTGACTTGCTAATACATGTTCAAATAACAGAAGTTCTGTTGAACATCAGTCCACAGTCAATGGGACAAATATGTGGCCCTCATCTCAAAGCTTTCCTAAGGACAAGAGGGGAGTAACACTTCCACATCTCACCCTACAACTAGCTTCATGTGGCTATGACTAAGAGATCTGTAATGCGTTTGTGGTCTCAAGTACCTGGCACATGAAATACAAGTTCCTTAATCAAAAATTAGGAACAAGATGACAAAATACTGAGCTGGATTGGAAGGGAACTTTTCAGTAGGAAGGATGAACTTCTTGATAGGAAGGATTTTCCTCTTGCTTTTGAATTCATTTTGTTTGTTGGGGCAGTTGGGGTTCTGGGCTTTTTTTTGGACCAGACCAGTGACAAAAAACAATAAAGCACTTCCAGTGAATACTAAGGACAGTGATGAAAGATAAAAGATGCCACTTTGTTCTTCCTTATGGCAAATGGATCACCAAAAGGAAATGCCTCCCACAGCTATTCAGTATCATATCCCAAAATGGGTCCCAGCCATTTCTCCACCTCTGCCACTGACAATTTTTTTCTCAGTGCATAATCTTCAACCTGCAAAGAGAACACAAAACACAGTGAAAGTTTGGGAACTCTGGCTTTTCCTGTTGACAAAAACTGTTTTTGAACACTGTAACTACCTCAATGGACTGTGTAAGTTACCTGATCTTTACATATCTTGCCAACGGCAAAGTATTTTGATTTGGGACTGGAAAAGTAGAGGCCAGAAACTGCAGAAGCAGGTATCATTGCTAGTGATTCAGTCAAACCAATTCCTGAAAAAGAGAATGAAAACGTGCTTGTTCTCCAGACTGATAATAAGTTCAGAGTCTTTTACTTGAAGCTGTCCAACAGAAAACTCAAAATCAAGTAGCTGTCCAATGAGTTGAAAAGACAAAACCATTCTCTACTTATTCATTCCAAAGAAAATTCATAAAGCTTTAAACAAATTGCAAACTTTCATTACAGAGTTACTGTAGAATAACTGTATAGTTTGCAGGCTTAGAAAAAAAAAAAAAAGGATATTTTCAAAAATGAAATGGCTAACTAGAGCTTTTGAAACACAGGAAGGTATTTTGTATGTGAACTAACAGTGAAGCGTTCAATACGTAAAATATAAGAGGGAGAACAAATAGAAATTCTTTTTTAAAAAAATGTTACCATCTCAAGGTTTCTGTGTACCAGAAAACACATTGTTGAATTAGCTTGTTTCTATCTAGAATGTCATCTCGCAGCTATAAGGATGCTAGAATTTCTCTCTCTGTGTAGCAAATCCCTGTTTGCATGCAATGTGCTAATCAAGGACAAAACTCATTTAGCAAAAGCACTGGAAGTATTTTGTATTTTTTTCCTTGCATGAGGAAAAAGAAAAGCAAAATAAAAGGGGAAAAAAGCATCAATTTCCAGAACCACATCAGTTCCATTTTACATGCAATTCTACACACTCCAATTCTTTGTTTCATTGATATTTTATTCTCTGATTAAACAAGAACAGTTTAAAAGTCTTAGTAAGGCCGATGTAGTTACCTGTTGTTTCCTCAATGTTTGCAAGCTTCCACATTGTGAGTTTTTCTGTATGGTCAGGCTGGCTTGGATAACCAGGAGCAGGCCGAATTCCCTCATATTTAATTTTGCGTAGGTCAGAAAGATCTAGCTGCTCATCACTACAGTAAGCCCAGAATTCCCTCCGAACTCTTTCATGGAGCTCCTCAGCAAATGCCTTGAAATACAATGCAAATATTTATATAGTTTCCACATAAAAAAATAAACATTTTTTTGTGGAAATGAATGCAATACTTATTTGTGAAAGATGCACAATGATAAAGACTTTCTCCTTGCTTCCACTTGAATTTTTTAAGAGGGAGAAATTATAATAAGAGAAAAAGTTGATCACATTAAAGATTCCCATACCACACTTATTTTTACAGTTTAGGTGTTTTATTTTTTTCTCTTATTGGTAGATAATGGATTTTTTTGTTATTCTGCTTTAAATCCTGCACAGTATCTAGAGTGGTAACTAAAGATGAAGTTCAGTAGTTTATAGTAGTATTCATCATTAAAGCACTGAAGACATTAGGTCTATCTTGGATATCTCATCCAGATCTACCTATGGAATGCCAAATCATTCTGACCATCCTAGTATCAGGTGTAAATATAGTCTACTGCTTTTTTTCAACATCAGATCTTTCCTCTACCTGAAAGTAAGTGGTAGTATACTATGTAGCCAGCAATGGTTGCATTCAGAAGAAATTTCCACATCAGTAAACATCCTTCAATGGTAACAAATAATACTTTCTAAAACTCTTACAGTTTAAAATACATAACTACAGCTAATTCTCCTTGCCCTGCACTAAAGGTCCTATAAATTTTACACTGATACACTGATAAGCATAGAGTCAAGCAGACAGAGGCAGAGTTGGAGAGAAGGGACAGAACGTTCTAAACCGCTTCAGCTGAAGTTTTAAGAGCATGCCTGTCTAAGCTTAAGGTACATTAAGTCAAAAGACTTGCGCCTTGGACACATCTTCACGGTTACCATTAAAGCTGAAAGCACATCAATTCAATGTCAAGCACCAATGCCAGTTCAAGAATACTGGGGGGTTCAGTCTAGGTCTGAACATTCATTCTCTTGTACACAAAGCAAGATTTAAAGACAGTTTTGTCTAAGCAGCCTTTGCTTAAAAAACTTTCTAAATTCTACCAACTATCAAAACCCTCATAAAGAAGTTGGAAGAGTCTTTGCACCTGGAAGGCATGGATAGCAGACTCCCTTCTGGCTCAGAAGACTACTCTCCTCTTTAAAGAACCTCATCAGAACCAGTTCAACTTCCAGGTTTAATACAGAGCATAAACTAAGGCAACAGTCCAAGTTTATGATAAAACTTGAAACAGCAGTTTGTCAAATCTAGGACAAAAAAATTTGCAAGGAAACATCATAAAACCTTGTACCTCAGCCAGTCGATCTCCAAGTGCCTTTACCATTATGATATTGTACTCATCATCCTGTCTCCTAAAGTCGTTGCATAACTCATCCACACCAAAGCAGGCTACAGCAAAAAGACCTAGGTAGTCACAAATGCCAGATTCCAGTGGCGCTATGAAGTCTGAGAGACAGTAATACGGATCTGTGCAGGCAGAATCTTTCTCAGCCTAAAGTAAAATAAATTATAATAAACAAATAAGCCAGAACATTAAAAACATATTATTAGAATATTATTGATCCAAACACCAGTATTTTTAAGACTAAAATGCCTGGAGCATTTCTGACAAATACCTAACTGGTCTTTGAACCACAACAGCTTTCCTCTCCTAGAATCAGATGAAAACCACTTCTATTCTTCTGAGGGTGCTTAGATCGCTAAAAAACAAAATGTCAAAGGAGAGAGATGCTGTACTGAACAGATATAGAGAGATGTTCTGGTTCTATTTACAGCTAGTAAGATTTAACAGCTAATTCTGCAGACAAAGTATTACAAAACAGCAAATGCTTGTGCCAGCCACTGGGGAAGAAGAGGAATTTTCCATCTGTATCACTCAGACTCCACATTTGTCAACAAAATGGATAGTTGATAGCTTACACCTCAACCATGCAAACTGCAGAACTCTTCAGCAACTCCCACTATGGAATGCCTGTGAGAGTCTGTAAACACTCCTTGTTTCTTATGCTACAAACCACATGCTCTGTAGTACAGAATAGAGAGTACCCTGAGAACTATGTTCATTCTATCCACATACAAACTGAAACAAAAGTCATCACTACTGAAAATTGAACCCCAAACAAGGTTCAGGGGGGTTTATGCAAAAAGGAAAGACCCCACTCGCCCCCTTTCCCAAAAATGGAAAAAAGGGAATAGAAGGAGGTGACTGAAAGCTGGCAACAGCATCTAACAAGAAGTTGAGGGTGAAATCAGTTATTTGTTGCACAAACACAACTTCTGTTCAAAAAACAACAACAACAAAAAAAAGAAGTGGGACAATTCCTGTAAACCTATGCAACTTAAATATATATATATATTTCATGGCTATCACTTAGAATAAGAAAGCTTGGAGAAGATTCTTCAGCCACTTCAGGGTTTAATAATGCTTTTAAGCCAACCCCAAGTGTAGTTTCAAAAACAAAAACAAAAAAAAAATGCCATCACCCCTCAAAACCAAAGAAATGAACAGTATATCTTATTAAATAAAAGGTTATAACAAGTACCATCAAAAAGAAGAACTACTGTTTTCCTTCATTTGATCCCTATTTAAATTTAAGGCTCTTTTAAAATGATCATAAGTTACAAGAAAATACTAAACATTTCTAACTTTCAGATTTACATCTCACATTTAATGATGACAGCATCACAGAGAGAACTCTGTGTACTGAGAGGAAGATTTTATATACAAAACACAATACAATTATTCTTCTCTATTTTATTCCAGTCTCTGCTGGATCACTATGTATGCCACACTGAAATACATTCAGCTAAAATAATTCAGAATAGAGTCCAGAAGAACGGTTTCATGCTGCTGAACTCTCAGAAATCCTCAATAAATTGCAAACACATGAGATAAAAAGAACAGGAAAAGTAAACATGATTTACATGGGCTACCAAAACGTGCCCTGGAACAGCCTCCCCTGAACATTTCTGAGAACTGTTTATATAAACATCTGCCATGGACTTCAAGATGCACTAAGATCAGTCTCCATGCAATAGATTATCTATTCCAGGGAGCTGGTAGATAAACTTTAAGCTACGTACCTCTCAGTGAAATGCTGCAATACTGGCACAGAATAAGAATAACGTATTTCAGAAATTCAAGCATTTGTTAGATTTGTTACTGCCACATTTGATGACTAAATATATGAACTATGAAGAAGCCAAACTGAAATGCAGGGAAGAGAAGCAGTCTTGAAAATGTACAAGTTATCAAAATAAACGCAAATGCCAGCATGTATCAAGCACAAAAACTTAAAATAACAATTCTCACAATTAGAATTAGCAGAAAACTAATTCTAAATTGGCTCTTCGTATGAGAAATTTTATACTGAAAAAATTAAGAGAAACATTCATTTCCAATGAGCTTTACTTCCCAGGTATTAATTAAAAGTATGATTAACTTTAACATATCCAAACAGAAAGTTAAGGTAGAATCCAGGGATAGTATTATATAATTAAGGTTCCTTAGGTTCTAACTTGGCACATAGGACTGATGTGATTAATATATAAAGCACAATGCTTTAGAAAAAAAATAAAACAGACAGAAAACAGATTTGAAGCTGTCTAGTCTCAAAGCATTTTGTACAACTATTACAATGCAAAATACAGCAAATGCTACAATAGAAATACTTGGGTCATTACTCACAAGATCTGGTTATTACTGAAAGAAATGGCAAGACAAGTGCACACAGATAATGGCAATTATTTACCTCAGATTTTATTACATCGTTTCTGTTCTACTCTTGCAATTCAGAAGAAAATCACTTTATTTAACAAGTGTTCTGTCACTTTACCTGTTGCCTCAGGCCATAAAATTTTGCTATTGGTTCCGAAGATCCCACTGCCTCTTCAACAGCATACAAATAGATATCATCTTGAACACTTCGAGCTGGCCAGAACCCAAGCACACCCCTGGCTTGTAATTTCTTTTGATTAATCAATATTTTCAGGAGATTTTGAGCATCATTATAAACTTTCTGTGCTTCTTCACCTACCAAAAAGGATTAAAGAAAAAAAAAACCTTTAGAAAAGGCAAACGCTCACAAGCAGGTGAACAAGTTTAAGAACTGCTGAAGGTTGGCGCATTAGAGAATTTTATGGAAAATGAAACAGTCTATCAGCTACAGCATAAAATGAGCATAGCAGTGTGCTAATGTCTACACAGCTGTAATAATATATTATCTCAAAACAAATGGTACAGCCATCACCATCCTAGTAGGGGCTGAGGACTCAGAATGAAATGAGCAACAGGGAAATTGTTCATGTGCCTACGTTACCACAGTGCAGTGGATCCAAAACATTTACTTCAGCGTCACACTTTCAATTTCAGCATACATTCCAAAGCCTACTGAGTAGGTATTAAAAAGAGAAAAAGACCTCCTGACATCTTCACCCTTAACACGGATATGTGCTAATTGCTCTGTTCACATTTTCTCTCTTTAAAATAGCAGCCCATGTTTTAGCAAGTGAATTCTAACTATGACTAAGCACTCTCGTGCCTCACACAACAATATCAGTAAATGTTGTTTTAAACATTACTGAAATAATTTGTGTGTCAATGAATCACAGAATGGCTTGGGTTGGAAGGGACCTCAAGGGTCATCAAGCTCCAATCCCCCTGCCACTGGCAGGGCCACAAACCTCCAGAATGCATTTTCACCATTTCTGTCTGTTTCAAAATATTCACACACTGAATGCTGCACGAGCACAAAGTAAATGTAATTTCATTACTTACCTACTGTTTTATCATTAAAGACTTTAGGAAAACCTCGGTTGGGATATTTTCCTCTAAGTTGCCAAACATCAAAGAAAGGCTTCCAGTCAATGTAATCTACTAGCCTCTTCAGGTCATAATCTTCAAATACTTTTGTACCAATGAATTTTGGCTTAACTGTAGGAACCAGAAGTACAATCTGACATGAAGACAATTATTTAATATAATAATTTAATATTATAATCTTATATGTGCAGCATAACTGAGGCTTCCCAGCCTCCACCACTGCAAAAGAACTCTTCTAAAGTAATTTAAAATTCTCCCTGCCACATCCTTCCCAGGTCATACCATTCTCTGGGTTAAAAAATAAAAATAAGCATAAAAAGTCAAAATAGAAAATATAAGGCCTTTTGTATTTTCTTGTAAATCAACCCTTACTTGATGTTGGACTTCTCTACTATTTCATGGGACAATATTCAGTGTAACACCAAAATCAACCTATTCATAACCAAAAGATTTAATGGCCCTTTGTCATACATAATTACAAATACCACTTTCTACATACAGACATAACAGGCCATGGTATTGTAAAATAGCTCTGTCAATTAATATGGAATTTGTAAGAGCTTTTGCTACCATCATTGTTGTGTGTATGCATCAGAAGTGAGAGATATAAATCTATGCTATGATGTATCCACAAGCTTTGTACTTGTTTTATTTCTGCTGTCCACTGACTTATAACATAGCTTTTATTAATATGAGCTACTGAAAATTTTCATCTCCTTTAGACTTTGTACTGGTTTTCACTGGAATAGATCTAATTCTCTTTGTAGCAGCATATACAGTACTATGCTCAAATTTTCTCAACTTTATCCTTCCGATTCTGTTCCCCATCCTACTGGGGTGGAAGTGAGTGAGGAACTGTGTGAAGCTTAGCTGCCTATGAGGGGTTAACCTGCAATAGTCTTGTAAATAAAGAGACAAAGCAGTCACTTGTTAATGCCACAGCAGGAGGCATCTTCTTGTGAAAGGCTGTTTTTACTTTTGGTGTTTAGTATTAACAGAATAACAACAAAAAAAGGCACACAAACAGGTATAGAAAAGTCTACCTCTTCCTCCATTGAACTTAAACAATGGAAAAAAGTCTGCTCATGCAGACATGAGTTTATGCAAGTTGTTACCCTATTTCTAACACAATCAATTAATTAAATAAATGAAACAAAGACAATAAAATCACCACCTCTACCACCACTAACATATAAACTGACCTGGTTTGTGGTCTGACAACCAGTCATTATGGAAACCTTTTGTTCTAGCTTGCTGTAGAGACAAGTATCTTCTTTCCTATATGGACATAAAGGTTACTCTTATAAAAACACTCAACTTTCTAATAAACTCTAACCATTACAGTAGTCATACAGTTCTAGGCAAAACTTTCTACAGAACAATTGTGATAAAAATCAATTTCAATTTCAAAAACTCCTGGCTGAATTCACTACAAACCTCTCTTTAACTGAGAGCTCTGCACTTCGTGATCTCAGTTAGAGGACTAATCTTAAAAAAGATGACTTGGCTGGACTCACTGTTCTGAGTAGGAGGCCTCACCCTTTATCTCTGACTATCAAGAGACCATTTAAGAGTCAGATGACTTTCAGTTTGCTTCAAGGATTCTTTACAAAAACAATGTCAGACAAGTCAAACATTATTAGGCACTGCCACTCCCCACCTTTCATTTTTTCCTGTTTTCTCTTTACTCTCCTAAAACTGCAGTGCAAATTCTCTACTTCGAAACTGCTCAGATCCCTAACCAAAACAACACAAAAACAACAGGAAAGTGTGGTAGCATGGAATATTCAACAGAACACAGTACAGGATCATCAAAGACAATCAGTGTCATTTTAGTTACCTCTGTATTTCCCTGTTTTCAGCTAGTGCCATGGGAGAGCACTGGTCTTCTGTAGACTGGTTAAGTTGATGTGACTGCCATCCCCATAGAGATTTCCTAAACATCAGCAAGCTCTCATTTTGGACAGTCAAGACTTTGTCAGTATGTTAGACTATGTAAGTATGTTAGACTCATGCAGAATTATCCCTAATAGGCGAGAATTATTATTTTTTTTTCCCCAGATCAGCACAAGTATATGTCAAGGTCTTCATAAAGAGCTGAAGCTAAGTTAGTAATGATACAAGAACCAACCACTTCAAACAGGAAAATAAGCTAGATTAACTATATTTGTACCTTGAGAGACTCATAGTGCTCTTGTCTAATTTCTTCATATTCCTCTAATATTTCTTCAAAGAAATCATCCTTTACATTTTCATCTAAGAGCTGGGAGCACTGCAGAAAGAAAAGAGAATGCACTAAGTACATACTATGAGGACACAGCATGAATTTCAGACTAAGCTATCTTTCAGAGGCTAGTTTTCAACAACTTTAACAAATTACATCTGACAAGACTAACTTAAGCCTTACCACTAAACTGCAAATGACATTCAAAACATATTTAAAAATAGGATTATTAGTGAGAATGCTGCCCTTCTACACAGGTAATATTAGCAGAGTCCCATCTGGCTCTCAGAAGACCAAGAGAAGGATACTCTATGACTCTAGAAGCCAAATGGTAAAGAAAAAACAGGCAACTTACTCCTTTCTAGTATTTATTTTTTTGCTAAGACTACCTATTTGTCTAAGAGAGTGATCTCCTGTCAGTTACTTCATAGTACTGTTTTCCAGTTGCCATATCTCTAATTTCACAAATACTCTAAACAGGGAGAACAGCAGATCACATCTAATCACACTGCTCCTCATTTTTAAACATCTCAAAACTACAGTCAAGAATTCCAAGTGAATCATGTCACCATCATTAGAAAACTGACGTAAATATAGGTATCCAATGACAAAAAGTCAAATCAGCTCAATCAGATAACTAAGTGGCTACAGAAAAAAAAAAAAAATGTTGAAGTGACACTAGTTCAAGAAGTGGCCTCCTGAGGTCTCTTAAAATTTAACATTATGGGAAAAAATGTAAGACAAAAAGATGAGGCATAAGAAAGAAAAGCGGGACATACATATTTGCAAAAAGGAGAAAATATAAATTAAAACTTACAACCACAACACTCTTGGATGCATCCAGGACATGAATTACAGGTGCACTATATCGGGGGGCAATTTTAACAGCTGTGTGTGTCCTTAAATGAAAAAGTAAAAGAGCAAGCACTTCACAACTGAAACAAACAAAAGCAGGAAAACAGACAATAGCCCCAGTGAAATATGAAATACATCCTGACAATGCACAGACCAGAATTTCAAAACAAGAAACTATCAGTGAATAGCAGATTTTTAACAGGTACATAAAAACTTTACTTCAAAGAGAATCAGAATGCTTCTATATATCCTCAATGTCTAATCAGCTGACTGAAAGTCAGCAATTAATTAAATTCTCAGTAATCTCAGCAAGAAACTTCCAAACTAGACCTAACAAAACACTAGACAAATTAAGGTAAAATCTTGTTTGCTCATCTTCCAGATTTCCCTCCCATGTGCTATCTTCTGGGTCTGTGGATTAACAGTAACGTATTTTAGAGAGGATTATTGCAATTTCCATAATGCTCTGCTTCAAAGGCAGAAGCTTTCTCTTTACCTGAAAAAGGAATTCTGCCTATGGCAATAAAACAGAACAGACTTGCAACTGTTATGTCAGCCTAGTCATCTAAATAAAGAACTCCCAGTTTATCTAACAGATACTCATATCCCAGTCAAAAGTTATCAGCTCTGAACTGAGGCCTAAGCTCCCTTTTCTTCAGTTCTATCAAATAGTAAAACTGCTAGAAAATAAGCTTAATGATGACTGTGAAACAGTTCAGTAACCAATTGTCTAATATCATCTTAATTTGATTCTACGTGATGCACTGTTGATCTCATGAGCTCATTTTATTAGAAAGAAAGATACTTCATCATACATTTTGATAGAAACAAAGTAAACACAGCATAATCCTACAGTGGCACTGTATCATCAGGTATGTTTTTTCTGTTGTTGTTTTTGTTTTTAACGAACATTACCACAATAGAACCATCACCATTATTTGTCAACATCTGAATTCAACAAAGCAGCAGAACAAACACAAACGTTGTTGTAAAATGAAACTTCATTATGTAGATTCTGTAGTCAGAATCTAGACTCCTTCTTTCAAACTAACCTCATTTTCTGCCTTTCCAAGTACGCATCGTCTACTCATTACAAATCATGAGGTCTACCTATTTCAGAGAATAAATGCAGACAGTTCTTTATTAGCAAGCTCTAACCAGTACACAACTTTTCAGAAGACATGAGGTTAAACTCAAAGCTGTGCAAGTAAAATTAAACACATACTACTAATCCAGTTTTCCATAAAGAATACCTTAATCTCACACATATTTTAAAGAAATTGTATGTGTCCAGTCATGTGCACAATTATATTTAGAGTTCACATGAGTAAAATTGTTTATGAATACAAAACTTATTTTATACACACTTTTCAATTATTTCCACATTTAATGACAAAGTTATGCTGTCATCTGCATTCATCTTTATGTATAAATTTTACAAATCTGTTTGATGCTGCTTATTTTAATCAATTATTATGCCACAGTGACATACAGATACTAAAAAGACAGAAAGAAAGTGCTCTCTCAGGCCCTCCACTTAGAATAATACCCCATCCATTCTTGTTTTTGCTTAGGAAAAAAACTTTGTTTTCACTATCAAAGCCATAGGTAAAGAGATTCACAGGAAAAAGAAGAAAAAGGATATAGTGAACCCTGCATTATAACCACAGGATGACAGGTAGCAGTCCTGCTATTCCTCGTTTTCTAAGGCCATTAATACAAAATACATGATGCTAATGGTTCTGATGGACTATGTGTTGCTCTGGTAAAGAAAGTAAAGCTGCTAACAGCTTTTAATTACGTAAGAAATGACCTCTGCAGCCTTCTGAGCTGTCACCTACTCAAAAATAGCGTACATAAACCACTTAGCAAAGTATGACAAGGCCACTACACTATGCCCAAAACACATCTGTGGTAGAACAAGATATCAACAAAAAAAGTTCAGCCTATCAAAATGGTAACTACTTAAAGGCAAGTTGCTAGAATGTATCCTCTATCACCCTGCTTGAACAGGATTGGAAGTTCAACACAAATAGCACATCGCTGACCAATGATCTAGGAAAATACTTTCTGAAAGAAAATAGCTCCCTGATGTCTGTATGATCATCTCTAGTCTCAAAATAATTCATTTTGGGGAATTATTCCAGGAAATCAACTTTTTACAAGGGTAGATAGTGATAGGACAAGGGGGAATGGTTTTATGGTCAAGGAGGGAAGGTTCAGATTGGATGTCAAGGGGGAAGTTCTTCACAGAGAAGAGCGGTGAGGTGCTAGAACAGGCTGTCCAGAGAGGCTGTGGATGCTCCATCTGTGGAGGTGTTCAAGACCAGGTTGGATGGAGCCCTGGGCAACCTGGTCTAGTACCAGATCTGGAGGTCGGTAGCCCTGCCTGTGGCAGAGGGTTGGAAACTGATAACTGGGATCCCTTCCAGCCCAAGCCATTCTGTGATTCTATGATACCTAACCCACTCATATGAGAACCACTTAAGATCTATCAATTGAAAAAGTGCGTGTCTGGGGAAAATGAGGAAAAAGGGAGAGAGAAATAGCTACTGAGATTTTCCCCTGGTTAACACCATTATCGTACACATGATCCCTTTCCCAACAGAGATATCTTACTTAGAAGTAGTTGCTCCTCCAATCAGCAAAGGAATCTTTATTGCCAATCTCTCCATTTCCTTGGCGACAAAAATCATTTCATCCAAAGATGGGGTGATGAGACCAGACAGACCAACAATATCTATTTAAAATTTACAAACACATACATATAAAAGGTTTAGGAAATCCTGTAAAAATTTATTAATCATTTTAGGGTGGAAGTCTTTAATTTATCGCTTCAGATAGAAATGCATCAGATAGAAAACAATGAGACAGAAAGCATGGTAATCTCTAATGTAGAAGACAGGTTTACATAAATTAGAAAGCTTTCCAAGAATGAAAGTGATTCTGAATCCTCAGCTTTAGAGACTTCAGTCTTCATAGCTGTTTAACACCTACTGCTCTAGTTTCACAATACACATATAATGCTTCTGATTAGCAAACTTCAAACCCCAGAGGCTGAGGTACTAAACTTATAAACTCCGCTCTTAGAAGCAGCAAATACTTTCCAGTTTCACCACCTATGTTCTACACAAATAATCTTTTCCAAGACTGTTTACAACTGTAACTGAGTTCAGAAAGTTCAATTTCTTTTTACTAGAATCATTAATTCTGTTTTCCTTGCTTTGGCAAGGCCAAATTCTTATACTGATTTAAAACCCAACATAAAGTTTGTCAACCTTTCCAAAATTCCATTTACCAATTTGTAAAACAGATACTAAAACATCTCTACTATTTAACCCAGGTTTTCAGTTCCTGAGACTAAGTTTCATGGACGAGACAAATACTAAATAGTTATCACCATTAATGGAAATGTTTCAAACCTCTCTGAACGTAGTTGACAAAACAATAGGCAGCACAGAAATGCAATGAGTAGAAAAAAAAAAACCTGAAAAAAAAAAAAAGAGTGGGGTTTGAAATTAAATAATTCAGGAGTACTAATGAAATCTCTCTATACCTGCTTTGTTCTCAACAGCAGCTCTCAATATCTTATCACATGGAGTCATGACTCCTAAATCAATAACTCTGTGAAAAGAAGTGAGATGACAAGATTCTTTTAAAAAATAGTCAAATGGTTCTGTAAAAGGGCAAACACATCGCTCTTACTGTGAATGGCTTTTTGGAGCTAAAACTGAGATTAATTTTTGTTTGTTTCTCTCCACACAACTGTTGGAATTTTAATATAGAAACATCTATGGGCTGGAAAAAAATTTTAATGCATCAAGCTTCTAATGAAACTGTAGATAAGAAAATTGTGTTTTTCTGGTGATTAATTTTTTATTTGAGGACATTTAGGCAATACTAAACCTTTTTGTGGATATCATACTTTACATCAGGAATGTAAGGTGATTTACTTCATTCCTATTAGCCCAAGCCATTGTCAAAGTTTCTACCTATTTTTTCCACTTCCCTGCTTCAAGTGAGCAATGCAAGCCTGCTGGCTTCATTCAGTCTCACTCATTTCTCCAAGTTTAAAAAAAAAAAAAAAAAAAAAAAAACAGAATTTCAAGAAGTAATGAAACAAGGTTTGCTACATATACACAATGCTCTTACTACCTTCAGTGCTTTGTGTTTTAAAATGATGAAATTATCTTGGCTCTCTTTTGAGGAACGAGTCAAAACCAAAACAGATTGAATGAATGATAAGACAGAGTTCCAAAGCATTCAGGACCACACACCACTTGACAATGGACTCTGACAGAAACATGATCATTCATTCCAACACTGCTGTCAATCATGCCATATGCACACAGGCCTTGAAAGTGCTGACTTTTTTTTATGAAGCTCAGAATTAAAATCTCATCTCTTATATGACAAAATATAACACAGCGAATTTTTAAAAGCTTGTTGTTAACAAACAGCTTGAAAAACATACTAAGATTTCCTTTTTCCCAGCACATCACTAAACACACAAGCAGTCTTGTCTACTGGAATTGTCCTGTCTGGTTTCTTCAGATATTATACTTCTATGTTTTAAGATGTTATGCATACATTTATTTAATATTACATGCAAAACTTGATGCTCTCACATTTTTTCAGTTAATATTAAACTGCATTCTTCTAAGATGGCAATTTCTTAGAAAAAAGGTATTACAGAAAGATGCTCAGTTTCCTCGTCTCCAAATTTGTTATAGCTGACACAATCTATCACAGCTAGGAGAATACAGAACAGTTCCTAATACATGCCTAACTCTAACTATTATCTCCACAGCTACCCAGTTTTAGTCTCTTTACCTGAAGTTGTTGCAGCCCAGAACGACTCCCACAATGTTCTTGCCAATATCATGCACATCACCTTTCACAGTTGCTAGTACTATAGTACCATTATAAGGATCCTGAAAGTTGAACAAATGTCAGAAGAACTCAATTACTCAGAAGCTTCAGTATTCTCTCAATGTCAGTAAAATGATATAGTCAATATAACTACTACTTCATAAGATGCAAGTAATAAAATCTTGCACAGGACATGTTCATGCAAACTGATTACATGTTTTTCAAAACCGTTAAGAAGAATAACACGAACAACACTACGCATAAAACAATCAGATTTGCATAGCATTCTGGGTAGTGCAATAACTGAAATCCCAAAGCACTTCTGTTTCAGATGCAAAACTCACCCATAAATAGTTAAAATATTTAAAACAATAGGGTATGATCACACATCCAGTCATGCATCGAGGGTGATCTTTCTCCAATGCAACGGTGAGGAGAATGAGAGGAATTAGGAAAAGCAAGACAGACTTAATTTTTTATATAACACAAATAGCAAGAGTTTCATTTCAGTGTAGTGATCAGGCTACTTCGTACTGCGCAGTTTGAACAAATGCTCTGGAAAAAGAATCTTGAAGAAGGGAATGTGTACTGCCAAATGATCTAGGTTCCAAGGGTTCCGCCAGCAGCATAGTAGTGGAACTCCTCTACAATCCTCCAGTAAGATGTGGGTCTTCATGATACATGTTTAGTGTCTAATTAATTTTGTCATTTTTAGCAGCTCCAGCCATGTTTGTACTGGTGCAGGATGAAATGCCAGCAGTGGACTACCTGAACTGCACAGAATTTAAATTAACTATAAACCTGAGCACACTGAAATTTGAAAATACCTACCAGCCCAGTCAGCCAGAATGTCATCTCCTTTGCAGAGGGCCAAAGCACATTCAATTCCTTGACATCATAAAGTAGTTTTATGTTCCATTAATCTACACTGCTTTCTGTAATTGCAATTTTCAGGGGTGGGGGCTTTATAGAGAGTGATAATAGCATTTCCCACGGTCCCAACACAATTAGTTGGGACATCTTTACCAATGCTGCTGCTTACTAAAAATCTGTCATTTCCCCAGTGCTCCCACTTTACAGAAGAACACAGAAATATAAATGCAAAATGAAGGCAAGTCAGTCATCTCTATGCAGTAATGTAAATTTTGCAGCTGAAAATAAGCTGCTGGAATGTAAGAGAAAGATAGGGAAATAAATTAATCAAACACTGTGAGATAAGAAAATGTTGCCCCCAATAACTGCTCGTGATTTAATTAGTGATTGATATGCAAGTAAAAACACTGCCTATGAGAAGAATGAATATATGCACTGAGCAACAAACATCATGGGCCAAAGCACACAGTATTTCAGCACTCTGAATAAACCCTACTTAGGGCACACTGTGGATTCAATTCTCTCAAGCAAGGAGGTCCTCAAGTTCTGGGCACATACCCAAAATGCTTTTTTTTTTTTTTTTTTTTTTTAAATCTTGATAGAGATCCACAGCCACAGCTATTTATCCTCAAATGTAACTATCAACACAATGCATTTCCTGGCAGTGTGAGACTAAAACCATCCTGGAGGTTACAGAAGTCTGGGTAACAATAGACAGATCAGCTACCAGAGTCTGCAAGTCATTCTCCAAGTCCAAATCTAAATTTGGGGATAAATGCAGCTGGTTTTAGTCTCTCCAGTAACAAAAATACAAAGACTAAACCCTTGGCCAGCAAAATGTGGAAAAAGTAGAAGGACTGGGGCCCTACTTTTTCTCTCTTGTTCCCCTCAGGAACACATAATGCCTCACAATCTCTATTTAAAAGACCTCCTAGACTGCACTTTTCACATTTCACTCAGAGAATTCAGTGCCAGCAGGTCCTAGTCCAGTGCCCAAGGAGGCAATATGGTAACAAATTTCACTGATTTCAAATAGCAACAGAACAAAATAGAAGGTGTCAAATACCAGCACTGTTAACTGCATTAGATTAAGGAAGAGCACAAGCAGGAGAGAGATGACACATAGAAAGGTGACTCATGACAAGAGAACAAATCTGCTTAAGGCATTAGAGAGAAGACACTGTCTTTACATGCAAAAAAGACTATGCTTCCATTGAGATTAGTAGGGTTTGACTGTCAGGCTGTTTGTCGAAAATATTAGTTGTACTTATTAGATTTATGCTGGATAATCAACAGATTCACAGCAAATGGAAAGATATATAGTAAGAACATTTCAGGGGAGGAATTAAAAATCACTCAAAAAATCCAGAGAAGATAAGACAAAGAAAACACACAAATATCACCTTTTCTCTAGACACAGTGATTCTTCTTTCTTACTTGTGTTAAACACCAGATTATAATAAAAGCTATTGCCTCTGAGAACTCATGAAGGCATGTAATGTTCCACAGGACTAAAGAAAAGTTGCTGCACAACATAAATTTGATAGTCAGACAAAAGCAAGCATAGAAGAAAAATACTTAACCAACAAAACTGCACCTAAAATATAATCACCATATAGCAGACATAAGTATTTTAAGACTGTCTATTTCTTCTCAACTTTTCTACTGCAAAGAGTCTTGTTAGTACTGAGAAAGAACAGATGACCTATATCTTCATTTTCCAATGCTTCCATTATATATTCCATTAATCAAATTTGGAAGAAGGTATTTGAAGCATATGTTCAGATAGTTAATAAAACTTTTCTCAGAAGGTAATCATCAGCTGTTGCCTGTTGAATAGAAGATGCTATGAAAGAACGGCCTACAAGAATCAGAAAGAAATTTGGTAACCTAAGTTACCAAAGTAACCTAAGATGATCTACAAAAAATAAGGATAACATTAGGGGAGGGACAGAGGGCGTGAAAGGACAGCAGTAGGATTCAAGATCAACTTGATACATTGAATAAGTATTCTAAAATCAGTAAGATAAAATCCAGTAACAGGACTACAAACATAGCACATAATGTTAAAATAAAAAAAAAAAAGATAGAAAGAAATTTTAAAACAGACAAGAGCTTACAAAAAATGTAAAGGCAATATTTGTTAGAGGGCAAAATTGGCATCCAAAAGCAATGCCAGACTACAAAGCCCACTGTCAGATATTTTGTTCGGCACTGGCAAAGCATCAGGTAAACACAGAGCTGGCTGGGTGTCCTACTAAGGACTCTTCACATCATAAGTCACTGAATAAAAGCTCTTCATTTCTTCCATAGGCAATATACTGTTATGCTTTAGTATCATTAAGGTATTTTTTTCCCTCCACAGCCTAACTTAAGTATCTTTCCACTGAAATTTAAGATCCATTTACTCTTAATAGCGTGCAGAAGATTTAATTTCTTTAGTCTCTACTGTACGTCTGCACAGTAATATGAAGTCTGAAAGCAACCATATACAAGTCAATGCCTCCCAGTACTTCTGGATCATTCTTATTGGTCTCTGAGATACTTTTACTGGTTGTACCACCTTGAAAATTTGTCCTACCAATGGGCTGGGTAGAGCAGAAAATTCTGTACTCTGTTTTTTTGTTTTGTTTCCCGGACACATGGCACTGTTGACTTACCTGCTGTTTGTAACAACCACAAACCTTTCTCTGGGAACTTACTACCCACTTTGTGCATTTCAGACCAACTTCAAATTAAGCCAGGATTGTCAGCTGCTATATGGTTGGATCAACTCTTCAGCATAAAAGCTGATTAAATATTATTAACAACTAATAATTTCAAATTTTTGACATGGTATACTATGAAAGAGGTACTAAACAAAGGACTATGTCTTGCCTCTTCCTCTGAGCTGCCTTGTTTGGCTCTTCTTTCTTCTCTTTCTTTTTCCATATAAGGAATAAGGTGACCAACCGCTTTCTTCATAACTCGAGCAGACTTTATCACCTGCATAGATAATTGGAGGAAGAAAAAAAGAAAAGGGAGAGGAAAATCAATAATAAAGACAAAATATAGGAATATCCTAAAATCCATTTAGCCAACAAAACTTCTTCTGCAAGTCTAGATTCCATCTTGGCAGAGCATTCTTTGGTAATAGTCTGCTGGCTGTGTAATCCCTTTGATCACTCACAACAGAATGAGAAGCTACAAACAGGTTCAGATTTAGGTACTAAGCACAGCAGCCTGCTTGTAATCAAAGGATTTTTTTTACTTGGATCTTTTTTCCCCTGTTTTGCACTTCATCATGGGCCTAGATATAAGACATTTCAAATGAAAAAAAAAAAAAACAAAAAACAAAAGCACTCACAGAGAAAGGAAAGAAATACGCAGAACTATATAAAAGAGAAGTACAAAAGAAATAGGACCCCTTCCTGGCAGTATCTGCCTTTTCACAATTTAAATGCTATGTGAAGAAACAGCATAGAACATCTTGGCTACAATTTACTGTGTTAGTTTTTCCCAAATTTGAAAACACATTAAATAACATTCTCATTACCTGAGGCAGAAACATCTTCCCAGCACCAAAAAGATCACCAACAATTTTCATGCCATTCATCAAAGGCCCTTCAATTATATTTAGAGGTCTAGGATATTTTTCCCCATTTAATCTTGCTTCTTCTGTATCTGCAGTAACATACTTCTCTATGCCCTGGGTAAGAAAAAGAAAAGCTTTCATCTTTCTAAAAAAAACAAAAAACAAAAAAAAAAACTTATATTTAGCTGCCTTCATACAAAAAAAAAATCACAATGAAAGTACAAAAAATAACCTTAGATACTTTCAGACTTTAATAACTCAAATGTATAGTTACAGTTAAGTTTTCTTACCAAGCAAAACACTATAGTTCTGAGGAAAAAAGTTATTCAAAGAAAGTGTCCAGTAATAATGGGTTTGTTTTTCTTAACTATATCATAACAGAACCACACATTTACATGAAAAGCTCCCTCAGCACAAGTGCCACTCATTGCAGTACTGTTAAAGCACATACAAAAAAAACCTACCAGAAACAAACAACAACAACAACAACAACAAAAAACCAACCCCAAACCACCCAAAACATGTTTTAACACTACGAGAATAAAACTTTAAAGGTTGTGAAGTTTAAAGGAAAATCACAGTAATTCTTTGTTAGTCACTACAATTGGGAAAGTATTATTAATAATTTTTAAAACAAAGGCATCTGGGGAATTTGTAAGGCAAGGGTGGCCCTTATAGACTAGGAGCTGAAATTACACATCTCTAAAAGCCATGGCTCATTTGCTTGGGTAGGACAACCTTCTGCACAGATTCACCTTTACAAGAGCATATTCCAGTCTTTCCTCCACGGTTCCGTTTCGCCACTCATCGGTCTGTATCACTTTCTTTCCTCCTTGGGCATGATTCTGAACAGAAAAAGACTTCCATAGGAGCTCATCAGCACAAAAACTACAACTATACATTTCACTTTTAAAGAAATGAAATAACTATGCACTGAATCACAAAATAATTTCAGGTTATTCTGAAGTGTTTCTTGTTTATATACACATGCAAATCACACTGCATACACTCAGTTTTATATCCCAGAGAATACAGACCTCAGCAAAGAGTAAACAAGGTGGGAGTGAAGGTGTGGAAAGTGAAGAGTTCTAATAACTTTCACACTCCTAAAAATGATGAAATTATTAACCCTGAGGGTTTTACTTCTGGGAATAATTTAAAATGATTTCTGGCCCAAACACCACATTTCATTTTAAAATTCTAATTGATTTGGCACATTTCAGTTACTGCTGGAATAGGTTATATTATTCTGTATCACAGATTTGTCAATTTGAAGACTACTCTTTGTCACACATGTATATAGGTGGGCTCCAATCCTCATGTACTCTCTTGCCTCACACTCCCCACGCCCCTTCCTCTTTGCTGTGAATGCAAAGAAAAGGACAAAAGGCCTTCACAATGCAGAGAAACTCACACGTACCCATCTGAAGTCTTTAGGCCCCATACTTTTAAGTGCTCATTAGCAACTTTTTAAACACGAAGCCATGAAAAAAATAGTCAAGGAAATAAGATCTCACTCAAAAGAACAGCAATCAGAACAAGTCTTAATTTTATCAGCTGTTAGATAACTTCTCAGCTTCTCATTACCAAACCTTATTCCCTCCTTGGCTTAGTTTGTAAAAACGGAGTGAAAGAAGAAATACGTTCACCAGTGAGTGAGGTGGTAGAGTCCACATCCTTAGATACATTAAAAATCTGACTGGATACATCCCTGACCAACCTGCTCTTGCTGACTTTGCTCTGAGCAGGGGCATTGAACTAAATGACTTCCAGAGACCCCTTCCCACTTCAGCCCTCCTGTTATTCTATGAAAATGTACAAACTGCTCCTGAATCTACAGCCAGACATTTCAACAAGGGAACAGTTTCAATTTAAAAATAACCCCCAGAATGTAGGGTGGGCATGCAGAGACTAGACCACAGTGGCCAAAACTACATGCAGATCATTAAAAACAACATGATTATAGTGCATGCCAAAGATGGAAAAAAATGAGTTTGGAAGCAAACTACCACAGCTGCCATAAACTAAACAACACTTCTGTTTGAAAATGCTCACAGCTACAGTATAGAAAAAAAAAAATCATCTCAAACTTCAGATGAAAACTGCTAACTTAAATTTGCAAGGATTAAGTTCTACACTTTCCCTGAAGGCCCAGCATTCAAGCAACTGATAAGGTATATTACTATTACCCAAAGGAACCAGGAGGAAACTTTACTGGCTCTGTATTAGAGGTATGACACTTGAAATGGGACAGCACATTCAATTGTTCTGTATCCAGAATAAACTACAGTAACTAGAAATAAAAATAATACCTTCACTTTCTGACTTATAAACACTACTTTGTGTTAAAAGAAAACCTTTAGAAATTATGAACACCGTATAACAAGATATAAGCACAAGAGAGTATTTCTGTACTGGTTTTAAACATGCGGCTACATGCAGGACTCACCATAGTGCAAACCACGTTTCAACTGAAGCCATGCACAGAAATGATACTACCACGAAATAAAGCGGACACTTGCATACTTAATAAATATGTATAGTTCCTGTTCTAATAGATGAAATAATAAGGGCAGTTCCTAACTTGGTCTGCGTGCAGCTACTGAATGTAACCAGAGTGATCCCAGGCTCCCAAGGGATCCATCAGCACACAGAGATTAAGCCATGAAGAAGCACAGGGGCTGTGCTTTAAGATATGCCCGATCTAACAGCCACATAATGTCATTCAGCATGAAATAGCAGGCACCAGCTCTGGCATGATGGGTCACAAAAGGAGACCACAAAGGGTAAGAGCTTTTGCAGCCTCCTTGAGCAGTCCCCAATGGGTTTTTGGGGAGCTCCTGCTGGGGGTGAAGGTGTTTATCTCCGAGGCTGCTGCTGCTGAACACAAAATAGGCTTCCAGCCAGCTTTCTGCACATTATTGACTGCAGCCTGATGTCAGCTCTGTGCTATTTTGTCTCTGCCTGAGCCATCAGCGGGGAGCACAGTAGGTGCTCCAGGCTCTTTGGTATTTTTCTCCTGTTGTGGAAGAGCAAAATAGTTTTGCAGCTGCACTTTCGTACCAGGAACCATACTGGGGCTTTATAAGGAGCAAATGGCCATCCCTGTGGGCTTTGTGCCCAGGGCAGTGTGGTGAAGGGACATAACACATCCCCTGTTCTCTATTGGGAAACAGCTCAATGCCAAAGCATCTCCATTACACTCAACATCAACCTGAGCAGCCCCTGGGCCTAAGGACATCACCACATCCAAGCCACCCAAAAGAGTTGATAGTGACTCTATTGACCGGGTCATCCATTCCCATATGCCTGCACACAGCTCTGAGCTCCTGCGTCAAACTGCAAAGTCAAGGCAGAAGTTAGGCCAGCTTCATGCTCCTGGTTGTGGCTGCTGTTCTTTGCATATCAAGGCTCACTTTTTTTCCCCACCTCTGCATCCTCTCAGCAAAGGGAATCAGATAGATAATAAAATGATGTCACTAATGAGCTGGGAGAGGCGGCTTTGTGAGGGTGATGATGCTGACAGCCTGTGAAAATTCAGGGAGATTTTCTCATCACCTTCAGTTGGATTTGAAGTCCCCCCTAGGAGGACACAGATGACGGAAGCAGTCTGTGAAGACACACAGTCAACAGCGCTGACAAGATATTTTCCTGCTTTATAAATATCCAAGGAACAGAAGGCAAAGGGATGAGGCTGAACTCTTCTCCGCAGTACATGGAGCCTGCTTTGGCAGGTAGGCTGGACTACATGGACCTCTAGAGGTCCCTTCCAACCCCTACAATTCTGTGATACTTAAACCTAAGAGCCACCTAACACAGAGATTTTTTGCTGTAGGTTCTATTCAGAACAGGATTTCACCTAGGGTTATAAACTGGAAATCTTCAAGTGAGTAATTGGTGTCTTTTACTACCACTATCATGACAGGATCTCAAAAACACCTAACAGCTGATCCTCACTGTCACGAGTTATATGAACTGGATGCCAAGAACTTCACCTTTTACATACACTCCAAGCAAGCTATCACCAATAGAGAGAGGTTTACTTTCTGCCTCCTACAGCACACTTGCCAATTATGCTCCATCTCCACAACTGGATTTGGTTGTGGGTTGGCCATTCCCAGTTTTATTTTCTTGGATCTTTTAAGACAACTGTGAAACTGGATGAGTTCACATTTTGTTCTAGATTAATAAATCAACTATTTGTAGCATCATCAGGAATTTCTAATACTCACCTTTAGATTGACAGACGTACATTTCAGAAGCTCATCTACCTACCATCAGTGTTAAAGACCAAGTGTTAAGACAACAACTAAAAAAAAACTTCAAATTCAAAGTTACCTGAGCATAATGTAGAAGCTTCTCTGTTGCATCAGGATCTTTGTTCCAGATTAGATTCTCACATAGCTGCAGCAATTCCTTGTGGATGTCATCATATACTGGCAGATTCCCAGCATTCACGATTCCCATATCCATGCCACACTAAAAACAAAACAATTATCACGATACAGGAATTCTCCCAAACAGAGCTGTCAGATGTAGCACTGCATCACCACATTTGCCAAGCACAAACATATGGAGGCCAACACACGTCATACCCGAATTGCGTGGTATAGGAACACCCCATGCATTGCTTCTCGAATGGCATCCATTCCTCGAAAGGAGAAAGACAGGTTGGAAAGACCCCCGCTTATTCTGACACCTGGCAGTGTTTCCTGTGGGAATTGCACATAATTTTTTTTAGAAAAGGGCTTTCCAAAATGGAAACTTATGCAAAGCATTCAGTCCACAAAAGAGCTGGCACCTGTGTAATGATGCACTGGCTATGCCCTATCTTCCCTGTTTCAGATTCTCCTAGTTAATCAAACTCATGAAAAGCAGTTAAAATATCTGTAGAAAAAGCTACAAACAGGAAGAAAAAGATCCACCCTAGCTATGTGTAAATCATTATCATCATTTTCATTGGCATTATTATAAATACATCTCCCTTGCAGAACTATTATGGCTCTCCCATTATCCTGAGAGGCCTCTCCTCTGGAAACCGCAGGGGAAACAAACTATCCTGTGGAGACGTTCAAACCCTACACTGCTACAGACAGAGCACCTCCAGATCAATCAAGCTGGCTGCTTAGCCGTACTCAGGTGATGTTCTTCATTGCTGTTCTCTCTTACACACATTACAGCTAAATAAAGTCAATTAATGACACAAACCCATCCACAGTAACTGAAATTATGTTGAAAGGGCAACTTTCGCAAGCCTTCAAAGAAATCCTTTTGGCTAGAACACTGAATGTGATATTACCTTAATTAATTAATACAGTATATGGTTCATATAGTATATTCATATTAGAGTTAGCAGATTGAAAAATGTTTATCAAAATATATCCAAAGCTCTTCTGGAAATACGTCGGTTTGATTAACAAGTACAGAACTCATTTTTTATCACATACTGGGAACTGGCTTCACTCCAGGGGATAGTCCCCCTGGTAATTTAAAATGCCAATTATTTGCAGTGATGTTTTTTGTTGTGGGTGGTGGCAGTCTTTTTGCATTCCTTTTAAATAACCCCAATAAAACATTCTGAGTTAAAATAAGCTTAAAACTCACTTTTATGGTTTTAGTAGCATTGATAAAGTTAATGGCATACAGGTTATGTTCTTCCATTCCAGTCCCTATGGTCAAAATGTTAGGGTCGAATATTATATCACTTGGATTGAAGCACACTTTTTCCACAAGGAGGTGGTATGCTCTGGAGCAGATTGCAATCTTGGTTTCTGTTTCTGTTGCCTGGTGAAGAAAAAGAATTCTTCACTCAACACAAAATGAAGCCTGCCAGAAATCATTTACAATTGAACTGGCTCAAGAACATGGAATCCCAGGTTTAACATCATAAGCATTAGAAAACAATGAAATACAAGAACTACTGACACCCCACCTTCATTTAGAGTTTTGATTCAATTTTCTGAAAACAATTTTGTTCCCCAACATTCTTCCATCCAATGCATCCAGTTTAATATGTTTTTTGAAATAATTAAATGAATTCAGGGATTCCATTCTTATTCAAAACTCAGTTTCTGAAGTAAAAGAAACATTATGTGAAAGAAGGAAGCATGGTGAAATAGCAAGACTTATCCAAGCTAGCAAAACTATGTTTGAAGCAGAACTTGAAATTCCTCAAACATGCAACCAGCAAAAGAAATGCTTATATACCAGGATCAAAACTATTGCTAATACTATATATAGACCTTTTTATATCATCGATGCCAATGACAAAAAACAACCCTGTCTTGCAGAGGAGTAAGACTTCTGCTTCAGAAAAAAATGCCTTCCTTTAACACTCACTCACCTGACCCACTTCATCAAAAGCCATGACGACCACAGCTGCTCCATACAATTTAATTTTCCTTGCTTTCTTTAGAAAGTCTTCTTCACCTTCCTTCAGACTGATGCTGTTTACAATGCATTTACCTTGGCAACATTTCAAGCCTGCTTCAATCACTGAAAAGTTTGAGGAGTCAATGCATAATGGCACCTGTAAAACACCAGAAAGATGAACAACGAGATACATACTTATCAGTTAAGTGTTCTGCATGTTGTTTGCTCTATTTGGACACAACAACGCACACACATTTACCAGCATTAATGAATAAGAACTTTTCAGATGGTGTTTGTAGATACCCTTTGGTTTAAACACAAAACTCAGAGCAAGTTTAACTCAAGAACTTCTGTGACAATTCCATTATACTTGAAACTGCTGCAAGAGGAACCTACACTCAGTTTCTCCAACCAGTGGAAAAAAAAATGACATACACTTAGCTGAAATCAGACAAAGACCGTTAATATCTCTATACCCTTCAGATGCCTTCCCTACTACGATACCTTTCCCTCTTTGGGTAACATCTACATCTGTGTCTTAAGCACCTAAATTGGTTACTAAATAAATCAAAATTTTCTGAAAGGCAATTTTCAACTCAAAGTGAACTCTAGCGTGCTTTGGAGTGACTCAATTACAACCTTTGCAATATCAGGTTCCGAAGAAATCAAGTTACAAAATTTAGTCATTGCGGAAGGTCCATCCAGCATCCCATCATCCATATTGATGTCAAGAATCTGGGCCCCCATCTCAACTTGGGATTTGGCTACAGTCAGGGCTTCCTAAAGAAAAGATTCAAAATGAAAAAGCAGTCAGCCAAAAACAGCCTACTCATTCTCAACATAAAATTTAATTACTCCAAAATAAATGCATAGATATACAAATTATCAAAATAAAAAAATAGGAGTTTATAGGACCATAAAAAAAAAAAGGAAGTGGCTTATCGTGTACAGCAACATCACAAAAGTTGCTAGCAGGGCACAACTGAAAACTACTTTGATCACAAAAACATGAGAACATATGTTTAATGTTACATTGATTTTAGACAGCTGGTTGTACACGTAATTGAAAGAGCTAAGATTTGCATGGTAACAAGGACCTCTGATTGCACATGATTACAGGAAAACAAACTCTGTGATGGTATCAAATAAGGGTCTTTGGCATCACAACCTACTTTTTTTTCTTTTTTTTTTTTTTTTTTTTTTACATAAGAAAGAGTAGTTTATTTTTGGAGGTTATTTGGCTTTTTTTTTTTTTTTTTCCATATGCAGAATAATCACCAAGGACTAAAAAACTAAAGTTTTCCCTTCAGACCAACTATCCGGGACCCTCATCTGTTATCTCTAGTTCTTTTGTTTGTTTGTTTTTTGTCACTCTGTAGATAAGCAAGAAAAAAAAAGTTTTGTAGCTGTTCATGTACCCTAACAACCTGTCTTTAAACCTTTCTGCACTAAATAGGTCAAATCTGCCTCATGATTACTAGGAGCCTAAGAGGCAGACTTTCTAACAAACAAACTAAGGCTTTAGTTTTGATTGCATCAATAGCAGAGCATATTCTAGGGCAACATCTCAGCTGGCAAGAAATGTAACTCTACTGCTTGTTTGAATGTTACAGTGACAATTTACACACTTAAAGAATGAGCCCTTGGGCCTTCAAATTTCTGCCCTTCAGCTGTTCCAAGTTATCTATCACCTTCTAAGCATCTTTTTCTGTAGCAACTCTCATTTAGCACCCTGAAGCCAGTGATCAAAGTATATACAGATCAGGTGCAAACAAAATACCAACCAAGACCAGAGACAAGAAGAAAATAAAGAGAGCTGCACAGTACTACAAACTATTCCAAGTCAGACATACTGCACAGGTTGGAAGGAAGAAGGATTACAATCACTTTCCTTCCTCCCTCCTCTGCATATCTACTCTTAGATACAGCTCTGCCTACTTTGTAGGCTAGTCTACTGTGTAATTCAATTCAAAATGTAAAGTCATGTTTACTGTAACACTTGTCAAAACAAAAATTACACTTGGAATACTGTTCTTGCACAATTAATTAGGATCTAGTAAGCAGAGAAACAAAGGACAGTGAGAAAATAAATTATTCTTGTTTTCTTACTTCCACAGAATAGCATTTTTTGCCAGCAAAACAAACTACTAGTAATTCTATACAAAGGAACAATTAAGAAAAATAAATAAATCAAGTTAATAATGTATTAAAATTAATATTAAAATTTATACCTCATAGTTGCCTGCCATGATGAGTTTAGCAAACTTCCGTGATCCTGCAACGTTGCAACGTTCACCAATATTAACAAAATTGGTGTATGGTCCAATCCTGAATGGCTCCAGACCTTGAAAAGATATTTTTGAACATATTCATAAAACATAAAAGAAAATACTGCAAAAACAAACAAACAAAAAAAGCACTTTTATATGCTGTAAATTAGAAGTTTCTATTACTTTCTTTAATAGTGATTTCTCAGCACACCAGGACATGGACAGGTCTACAGAGCAACTGGCAATGAGATGCAACAAAGCAACTTCCAGCAAATACCAAATGTTTCTGATCTTCCTCAATGATTCATCCAGTCAACAAAACGTAAGAGGACAAGGGGAAACTGTTTCAAACTAGAAGAGGGTAGACTTAGATTGGATATAAGAAGTTCTATACAATAAGAGTGGTGAGGCACTGAAAGAGGTTGCTCAGAAACAGGGCAGATGTCCTGTCCTTAGAGACATCCAAAATCAGGCTGGACAGGGCTCTGAGCACCCTGAACTAGCTGTAGGTGCCCCTGTTCATGGCAGGTGAGTTAGATGGTCATTAAAGGTCCCTTTCAACTCACAATTCTATGATTATAATCTGTCCAATATAAGCGATGATTCTGGAATTCTGTGTGTATGCAGACACACACATCTTGTCTCAATTTCTGAGTAAAATACATTGGTTTGATTATATTATAATAGATATAATAAGTAAGATTTAGACAAACTTGTACATTATAAACTTGCTGGATCCAGGTAGAATCAGAAACTCATAGCACCATTTCTGATCAGCAGAAAACAGTTAACAGATGTATGAAGTAAGGCTGCAAGAGTTATAAAGCTCAAACTGCTGCATTCTGTTTTACCTGACAGCAGCATATATCCTTGAGAGAGAGAAGGTGGAACACGAGGTTTACACGATTTCACAGCTTCAGCAATTTTCCTGCATTAGAGGAAGAGGAAAGTTTCTGATTAAAACTGAACACTAACCAATACTCAAACTTAATACACTAGACATATATTAGCCCTGCAGCAGACAAGGCTAGTTAGCATATAGAACCATAGAATGGCCTCGGTTGAAAAGGACCTCAAAGATCATCTAGTTTCAAATCCCCTGCCACGGGCAGGGTTGCCAGCCACTAGGCCAGGCTGCCCAGAGCCACAGCCAACCTTGCCTTGAATGAATCTAGTGATGGGGCATCCACAACCACTCTGGGCAACCTGTTCCAGCATGTTTCACTTCATGGAGCCAAAGTCAGAAATACACTACTAGAAGATTCTATTGCCACTATCTGCAGGAAACCTACAAAAATGAATATCTATCAAATATGGAACGCAAGATCGTATGCCAATGGGATAGATTACGGTATTAGCACCAGCCCTCACTTCAATCACACTGACTTACTGTACTCCTGATTTACCAAGGCACACAATTGCTGAGGGAAACAAAAAAAAACAAAAAACAAAACAAAACAAAAAAACAACCAAGTGATAAACACTGCTTTTAGCTGAGATTTTTTTCTCAGATGATGGAATGACGCAGATGATCATGAGTTATCATCCTCTTTGCTCCAGGCAGAAGTGACACACACTGTCCTCTACACACCCCTCAGTTTGTTATCAGAGAAAAAACAAATAAGAGCCCTTTCTCTTTTAAGCTTAGGTGAGAAGGGAAGTTTTCCCACTGACCTACTTGTAGTAAGAAAGATGAGAAACACTCTTAACTGATGTCTGATGTTCTGACTATCAACAAGGCTGCTATTCAACATTCCCAGTGCAAATTCCAAGTTCATAAAAACTGCGCAGCTTTTTGAACAATTTCTCAACAAAAAGGTAACAAAGGAATGCGAATGAATAATACACGTAAATGAAAAACAACCCCAGATCTCTTGTTCATAGGTTCCCCAAACACACCTCTATAATTTCTTCAACCATCAAGGGAAACCTTGAGTTTTATTATGAGTAAGAGTGACAGAAAGAGGAAGAACATACAAGAGTAATGAAGAAAAGATAAAAAGTCTATTCTATCAAATGGTGAACGGGGAAGAATAATTCTAAAACAAGGAATTTTAGACAACAGAACAGTTCTTGTTTGAACCATTTAAGTCATCCATCTTGTCAGAAAACTGTAAGAAGCCATGGAATATTTCTCCTCAGAAGCAGCTTTTAATTTACTTTCCAGTGCACCTTAAGTCACAGTTCATTAGATACCTGATATGTGCTGGTGTAGTACCACAGCAACCTCCAACTATGTTGACCAAACCATCCAAGGCAAAATTCTGCAAAAGGGAGGGAAACAGAGAATTTAGTTTTATAACATAGGTATCTTACAAAAATATAACATATATATTTTTACACATGTATACACACACACACACAGAGAAATACCTTTTTTTTCTCCCCCTCAAATGTTAAGCAATTCTAGGAATCACAAGAAAAAAAAAAATAATTCCAGACAAATTCTATTTCTGTCCTTCAGAACTTGTTTTAAGATGTGAACATCTTGGCCATAAATTCCAACACTTAATTTTAGGAAACTAGATCTGAAACTGGTCTATTTTATAATGAAACCACAGATAAAAACTTAGAAGAACATCAAAGACCACACACACTACAGCATAAAAGGGAAGTAACATGCAACAGATACTGTATTTTTGCAACACCAGCCACATAGTTCCATCTTGTACATATCAAGGAGCACTCAAAAGAACACCCTGCACTTGGACACCTCCAGCATCAGATGTTCTACTCAAACAACTTTGTAGAACTCCACCAAGCTGATGAAAACTTCCCAGCTTTTTGAAAGACTCACAAGCAGGAAAGTAATAATGCAGAAGCACAAATGAGTAACATCCACAGATAAAGCTGCAAGAAAACTACTCAAGTTAAAGAAAAATAGTTTTCAGAGTTTCCTAAGCAGTTTGTCCTAACTTGGTCTCTCAAAAGCACTATTATTCAGTCAACTGTCTACAAACAATATAAACGATATATAGAGCCAAATGAGGAAAAGAAACAAAGTACTGAAACAAATATGCATCCAATATAAGCAAAGAACTGCTGTCTACAAGTACATTAGCTATGTCACTTTCACAAGAAATACTGCATACCTTTATGTGCTTTGCAGTCACTTCTGGAGTTTCATCATAACCACCGAAAGTATTGGGAAGACCTTGAAAAATATTTTTCATTCGTTAAAGCTTGTACTTCTGTTCTTGTGGGCTTTAACATTCCGTAAGAGACATATTTAAAGAGGCAACACTTATATGAAGACAAGAATTCCTCATCATACTTAGAATCATTACTCACGCAAGAGAGCATTCTAGATTC
Source organism: Callipepla californica brunnescens (assembly GCA_023055505.1). Classification (NCBI taxonomy): domain Eukaryota; kingdom Metazoa; phylum Chordata; class Aves; order Galliformes; family Odontophoridae; genus Callipepla; species Callipepla californica. The sequence continues at coordinate 32,650,514 of JALIRH010000003.1, read as the reverse complement.
ACTGTCACTGAATTAACAGTCGCTATTTTAAGCAGTTTAGAAAATTCTTAATCTCTTCTCAACAGACAGAACAGTAATCTTTCCAAGGTAGTTCAACTCTTATATTTAATGAGATGCAATCGTTGTTATATTTCTTCCCCCTGTAAGCATAGGAGCGTGCACACACAACACACCTGCATTGGGGTAACAGATGATGTAGGCTGTTGTACATTTTCCAATTGCTTCAATGAATGGTCTCATTTCAACTGCCCCTAAAGCACAATTTAAGCCAATGCTATAAGACAAAATTAAAAAAAAAAAAAATCAGATTAAAACATCAGACAAAATTACACACAAGACAACTGAATATTAGTTGAGGAATAACTAAATCACAGTCGTCTACAAGGAAACCAGTCTGATCTCCTCTCTTTAAACACCATCTACAAAACAAACCTGTGTAAAAGGAGAGCCATCAGATAGAAGAAAATGGCAAAGGGAAAGGAGACTAAACTGAATTGAACTGGGAACAGTAAATCAAAATTCTGTTTCACAATCAAGGAGTAAAGAGACAGCATTCTGAAGGCAACTACACAGAATCATAGAACTGCTTGGGTTGGAAGGAACCTCAGGGATCAAGTTCCAACCACTGCATCAAATACTTCATCAGATAGCCCAGGGCCCCATCCAGCCTGGCCTTAAAGACCTCCAAGGACAGGGCATCCACAACCTTTCAAGGTAACCCATTCTAGTACCTTACCCTCTCAGTAAAAATCTTTCCCCAATACCTAATGTAAATCTCCCCTCTTTTAGTTTAAAACCATTCTGCCTTGTCCCATTAAAATCTACCTGAGTAAAAAGTTGATTTCTCTCATGTTTATCAACTCCCTCTAAATACTAAAAGGCCATGATGAGGTCTCTCTGCAGCTTTCTCTTTTCCAGGAAGAACAAGCCCAGCTCCTTCAGCCTCCCTTCACAGGAGAGATGATCCAGCCCTTGGATCATCTTTGCAACCGCCCTCTGGAACCTTTCCTAAAGCTCCACATCTTTCCTGTGTCAAGAGCACAAGGCTTGGATACAGTACTCCAGCTGGGGCCTCACAAGTGCAGAGAAGAAGGGGACAATTGCCTTCCTCACCCTGCTGGCCACCCATCTTCTGATGGAACCCAGGATACCATTGGCCTTCCAGGCTGCAAGCACTGCTAGCTCATATTTAGTTTTTCATCAACCAGGACTCCCAAGTCCTACTCAGCAGGGCTACTTTCAAGAAGTTCTTCTCCCAGTCTGTATACATATCAGGGATTACCTCAACCAAAGTGCAAAACCTTGCACTTTGCTTTGTTGAACCTCATTAGGTTCACAAAAGCCCACCTTTTGAGTTTATCAAGATCCCTCTGGATGGCATCTCTTCCTTCTATTATATCAACCGGACCACTCAGCTTGGTGTCATCATCAAACATGCTGAGAGTGCACTCAATCCCACCACCTACGTCACTGATAAAGATGTTAAAGAGTACTGGTCCCAAGACGGACACTGCTCATTACTGGCTTCCACCTGACGACAGTCATCTGACTGCAACCTTCCAATCCATTGCTTCACCATCAAATAGCCCACCTTTAAAATTCAGCTCTTCAGTTTACAGGTAAGGATTTGGTGGGGGACCCTGTTAAAGGCCTCACAGAAGTCCAGGTAGATGACATCAGCTGCCTTTTCTCTTTGTTCATCAGTGTTGTCACTCCATCATAGAAGGCCACCAGATCTTCCATGACCTTCCCTTGGTGAAGCCATGCTGGCTGTCTCGGATCATCTGCTTGTCCCTTGTGCCTTAACATCTCTTCCAGGAGAAACTGTTCCATGAACTTCCCATGCACAGAGGCGAGGCTCACCAGCCTATAGTTTCCTAGGTCCTACTTCCTCCCTTTCTTGTAAATGGGAGTGATGTTTCCCTTTTTCCAGTCCCTTGGGACTTTTTAAAACATGATGGGGAGCGGCTTGCCAACACACAGCCAGCTCCCTTAGAATCCTGGGATGCGTGTCATCCAGCCCCATGGAACTGCACATACTCAGTCTCATGAACCAATCTCTGCACTTACAGAGGGGGGTGTTTGCTTCCCACTTCCCCCTAAAGGTTCAGGAATGTGAGAATCCTGGCTGCCAGTGAAGACTGAGACAAAGAACTCACTGAGTACCTCAGCCTTCTCCAAATCTGTTGCAGCCAGTTCTGTTTTCTCATTTAGCAGATGAGGTATGCTGTCTTTGGCCTCTCTCTTTTGACCTATGTACCTGTAGAATCACTTTTTGCTTTTAACATCCCTCGCCAAGTTCAGTTCAGACTGCAGCAACATGACAACTGTTTTCTAGATGCAAAAGAGAACAAGTGCAATGAGAACAGACCGAAAAGGAACGTTGTACCACACAAATAAGTATGAAAATGGTTGGAAGAGCAAGAATTGCTTCAAGCCACTAACTCAATTATTCTGTTTAGAAGTATAAATGATTCCAACTTCGGAAGACACTGAGTGCACCCCCCAAGACACCTCAGAGCAGCAATAAGTTAGGGCAATTGAATCCACTCAGCACATTATCTTGTATCTTAGTGACCTAGACAGTATTACAGCAAAGTCTCCTTACGCTACTAAAGCTCTTACAATTCTACCAACATACAAGGTACAATCACGTTCTCTTTCATCCAGACACACATACAGAAATGCAGTTTTTACTCAAAATGTCTACATTTACATTAAAAATGAAAATTTACCTTTCAGAAAGTACATAAGAGATCACTTTCATTGTGATCCTTCTTTCTAGAAACCATCCTACAAGCACTACAAAACTTGAAAGATGCTGCACTGAAAGTGCTGCTCAAACAAACTCATCTTGAAAACCTGTCTCCCTCCCTGGCTTACTTCTTCACACCAGTGATACATCAGCTCCTGCAAAAGTTAAGACTGCAGAGTGTCCTTGGGACGAGAATAAACACCACATCAGAGCCCTGAACTCAGAGTATATCTCAGCAGTAACAACAGACGAAATAATCACAGAACTGAAATATCACAAAGGAAAATCATTCCACACCTGAGCTTCCTTTGCAGCAAGCATTGGGCTACACGTCATTCAGCACTTAAGATAACAGCTCATGCATTTCTCAGCCACTGTTTTTATCAACTAAACACAGAGGACACATGTTTTAGGTGGGCCCCAATCCAAACTGACTGAAGGACAACACATCCTAAACAGGCAATACAAAACCAAAATGGAAGTAAGTGAACAGGTATAACATGATCCCTAGGATACTACACCTGATCAGCTTTTTCCTCAACCTCGAAGACACCCTATACCAAACCGGGAAGATGAACTGTTAAATGCAATCTGCTCCCTCAACTAAGAGCCTTCTGCCACAGTGCTGTATAGCAACCCTTGCACAAAAGAGAAACAGGCCCCAAGCATTCAAACATGTAAGACAGCTTTTATGAAATACAGTTTAACAAATCCTTAATTTCTGCTCTGGTGCCCTTCTCTGTTCTTCAGAGAGAAGACAGTTATGAGCAATCTTATCTGAGACAGACTTATGCCAAGTACATATCACTAATCTGTGACGCTCAGCAGAAAGAGTCAACTATCACTCTGTTCCAAAAGGCTCCATATGTTACTTCTGGAGCACCGTCTGGTCTGGGAAAGTGAAGCCTCAAGGGCAGTCAGTAAAGCTGTGAATGCAGTCACTGAGATGACAGATTGCGCATTTTCACTGGAATTTTGTTGTAAAAACAAACAATGGGTTATCACAATGTGCATAGCATGCACTGCTAACACTGAATTACATATTTTAAGTCACAATAAATGAGGAAAAATACATTTATTTTCTTTGTAAATTCATGTAAGAACCAACCTGAAAAAAAAATTATAATGAGACAAGAAGAAGCAAGGAAAAAGTAGAAAAGGGCATGGAAACACAGAAGATTAGAGAAATAGGGAATAGTATTCAAATTAGCACACAAGACCTCAAACAATGACCAAAATCTGCTGTTGTATGCATCTTCGCAAATATTAATCACATACTTTTTTTTTCCTTCTGGCCTCAACAGAAAATAACAGAAGTTCAGTGATGGCATGAGGAGCTCTCAGAACAAAAATGCACATCTTGGAGAAAAACACTTCACAAATATATACAATTTTGTAAAAATTCAGTAAAAAGAACACTGGAATGAAATAGCACTGTTTTGTCTTTCAGCCTATCCTGAGACATTTTGAGCTGACACTGCTTCCCTCTAAGTAAGGGATGCAAGCCCTGCCCACTAGGGATTAGTTCCTTGCACAATCTCAGATAGTACGAGGTGCCAGAACAACTTTTTTAAATGCTCTGACCTAATTGCAACTTCCAGGTTGCTGCAAACATAAAACACCAAATTATTCACAGCAATGTTTTAAAAGAGTTGAGAGTTCTCTGGAAACATTTCTGCTGAGGGAACCATAAGAACACAACAGAATACATGTGATAAAAACTGATAACAGTTAGTGTGACTTCCATTTTGCTATAAACAAGGGGTTAAAATAAGAATCATATTCTACAAATGACTTAATAAGCAAAAGATACACTTCCTTACCAAAGTGGCTTACTGTGTGAAACACTAATGACAAATGCCTCTCCTGTCTGGCCCGAGAGGGTGCGCCCACTCTTATCTACAATGGTTCCAGAAACCTAAATAACAAATGAACACAGAGAATGGAGAAGAATTACATCAATGAAAATGTGAATTTAAAAGGCTGAACTGCTAAAAAAAAATCAGAATAGATGGGTCTGTGGTCCACTCAAAGTGATGAGACAACCAAAGCAGAGTTAGGCTTATTTTAATTAGTTGAACACAGCTAAGGCTGATTTGATAAAGCTCTGCATGTGAAAGTTTCTCTATTCACAATCACAAGAACGTACTTTTCAAAGCCATTGATTTCCTTCAAGTTGGATTTCAGAACTACCACTTCCATCTAGTTCACAAATCTAGCTTACATATATGTAAAATACTAAATACTATACAAGTTACTTACAAATATGGGTCGAGGAGCATATTCTTCCTCAAACAACGTGTGGAGTGCAAAAAGAGCTGCCTGGAGAAGAATAAGTTGCAAAAATATTAATGGTGGTTTAGAGGAGTTCTTCAAGTTCGTTAGGATTTTTGTCTGGGTTAGCTTTAATTTTTATTAATATTTTTAGTTATTTTTAATGGCTGCTTATGAAACTTGCAACCACAGTACTGTCTGCAATCTCACCACAGTCAAGAGGATTTTTCCTTTCCCCTAATATCTTCTAGATTTTCAAACACACTTTGGTAACAAGTAGAAAAGAAGTACCATGAGATAATCATATGACAACAAGATATTTCTGAACTCCAAATCACATTAGCATGTACTTCTCCCTCCTGTCTGCAGCACAATCCTTGCCCCAAGCACGGTTCTATGTACTGCTCTTCATACGTACTTACTTCAATCTTACATACTTCACTCTATCTAGACATAGAGTTTGCAAAGAATTTTGACCATCACAAATTCTAACAGTAAAGACTGACACGATTACCTGAAGTTCCTGAAAACTGCCTGCCTACTTAGGATAAGAAAGTTGCGTGTGAATACAAACTTCCTTTCGTAGTTAACAGTGTTAAGACTATGGAGTCTTAGTCAAAACTCCACGATGACTGGTCAAATCTGCAAAGGATGAGTCATAACACTTCACATGTTAATCAGCCTGTGGGAAAAGCCTAAAGAAATGCTATGTGCTTATCTAGTCTCACTTTTCTACACAGAAAAGCCCCCTAGCAAGTCCATTACTGCACTGAATAATTTTAAGAAATATTTTATTCCTCCTATTTCATCCTTCTAATCCTCTAGTCCCAATTTTTCTTTTCTAAAATTAAAGGCAGTGTCAGAGTTCACTCAAAAAGAAATATATATATATGTATTTTAAGAAGACTGCCTTGTAAGGTTTCCCACTCCCAGTCAGATACACTGGACATCCTCTTTCCAGTGTGCAAGTACCCTTTGGAGCAGACACGCTTACACTGAAAAACAAAAACATCAAATGCATTTGGAGATGTTTTGCAATACAGCACAGCTTCTGGGAATAAGAGAACAGCTGGCACAGACAGCTAGAAGGGTATTAACTGCACACGCTTGAAGAATTCTGGAAAACACTGTTTTATCATTAAAGACATTTCCTTACTTTCTCCATGTTAGCTACCAACTGAAGTCTCATCACATATTTAACAAGCAGTTGCTGATAGCTCATTCGAGTACAATGTTGAATTTCCTTAGGTAGCACACTAAATATTTATATAACCAAATTATTTATTTTTTCCCCACAAGCCTCACCTTGGCATTGGCTGTATCAAATATGGTTTCCACTAACATGATATCCACTCCTCCATCCAAAAGTCCTTTGGCTTGTTCTGTATAGGCTTCAACCAGTTCATCAAAAGCTATAAAACAGGAATTACATTTACTTTATCTGGAGGTCTCTCTTTCAATCTATCACCTAAATTAAATAACTTCATGGTCATAAATACTTACTTATATTCCTGTAATCTGGTCTCTCCACAGACGGTGACACAGAGAGCGTCCTGTTTGTTGGACCCATTGATCCAGCAACGTATCTCTTAATTCCTAAACCAACATGCAGAAGGAAAATAAAATACAACGCCTTTAGTTCTACAATGATGGCCTTCACAAAGTTACAAAAAAGATCAAGGGATAAAGAACTATCAAGGTATTCCCAAACCAGGAGTTTGGTTAGCACGCAGACTACCCAGCATAGACAACTCTTTCTGTTTTAATTCTGTCCAAAATGTTCAATCCATATGTCCAAGACAGAAGAATGTCTATACAAAAGACAATCACAACCTACTGGCTCAATTTGTTTTTCTTTGAAATATCATTTGTCTTTGATATATGACGCTTCACTCAACTACTCTGTACTACACAGCACAGAACTATCCTGGCATTTTTTATTAGATAACATAATATGAATGTTCTGGCATGAGAAAATTGTTGTTTCTTTTTTTAAAAGCATACTTCAAATCTTACATTTTTACTGCATATGATGAATTACAACAGTAAGATTTGCATCTGCATCAGCAGGTCAGCTTGAATTACTTCAAAGACTGTAGCAAGGTAGGTCAAAATCACAAATGAATAAGAACTTAAATACTGTTTACCTGTCTCAGCAGTAACATCATCTGCTGCTTTTCTGGCCACTTGTGCAGAGATTCTGTTTAATCTATATGCCTAGAACAATAACAGACAATTGCAAACAAACCCCTAGTTCAGTAGAGCTTAATACATCCTGAAAGAAATACAACATCTCCGTTCCAAAGCTTGCAATACACTCTGAAGACTGTGACACACAAACATGCCAGTTTTATCACAAAACCTTGAAAGGAACAGCTTTATACATCTCAGCAAGAGAGATGTATATATGGCTGATCTCATCTCACATGCGTCAGCCTACAGCTGCTAATCAGAACATTTAATTTTGTAAGGTAATAATTAAATCCTACTGAGTCAACAAAAGCTAAAGAACAGAACTTCGAGGATAAAATTAACCTACTTTTAAACTCGCTTTTTATTCAAGTAGCATGCTTAACTATTTTCTTTTGCAAATCCCTTTGATTTTCAGAACACATATCACAGAATAGGTATGATATATGCAAGCTTGAAAGCAATTCCACATTAACATCAACATAATCCTACCCTGTCTGTGACAGAGATCTAGGTCAGAGAGTCAACTGTGCAAACATCCACGAAATAACACATTTCCATTGTGGCACTTGGCACTTTGGAAGCTCTGAACCAAAATAATCATATTCACAAAACTGAGAACTACTGCTCAGACAAAATCTAGGACAGACGGTTATTGGCTGTGCTTCCATTAGCAAGTAGCACACCACAACTGTCACACGCAGAGTATAATCATCATCTTTCTATCGTACAAAGCAGTAGAACTGACTTGCAACCCTACCACCTGGCTCAAGAGACAGCATGCAATCAATAAACAGCCTTTTCAGACCCTGGAATCAAGTCAATTCTGGCTGCTAAGACCAAGATATTAAAAACCTTTTTAACATGAAAGTAATTAAAAATTCTTACCAAATGCTCAAGGCCGTAGTCAGCCTGTGCAACTCGAGTGCTGCTGAAAGTGTTAGTTTCAATGATGTCAGCACCTGACAGCAAGTATTCCTGAAAAACATGTGAACAAAAAAGTCTCCAAAATCTTCAGAACAAAGAGCAGGAATGAAGGCATTGGAATGGATAGTTGGGTAACACAACTATTTTGTCTCATTCCTAACTCAAAGGAGAACAAGTTCTCAAGGCACAGGGACAAAGCAGCAAAAGTGCTTTATATATCACCTTCCAGAGTTTTAGTGTCAATCACACACTCTACTGACATTTAATGAGTCACTCCAGCCACTAATTTCAGCACCTGAAGAACATTTTGGATTTTCACACAGGGACACAGCAGGGAGTTATCCTGTCACCGTAAGCAACCACGGGCTGCTGTGAGCAGACTTGGGAAAGGCAGCAGTTAAATGACAGCAGAGGATCAGAAAATATATAGGTTATAAAGGGAGCTTTATAGCACAAGAGAGCACTGGGACAGAATATAAGCTTAGGAGAATTAAGTTTTGTGCAAATCACATTTAATGTTTAACTAACAGCCCATATTCATGAAATAATTAAGTGTTCTGCTGCAGTTTGGCTGACTCATTACAAACGAAGTAAACTGAAATCAATGCCAACTGAAATGCCTTTTTATATTCTAGCCTTCATTTTGATAACCACTTTCAATTGTTCCCCTCCTTTCCTTCTCCATGAGGTTAACTCTTAGGTGACATGAACATTATCCAACTACACACGTTGTATGATCTGATTTATTCAGCCTCAAGGCACTTGCCAACATTAATAACTCTGTGGAACTCAACTGTTAAACCAGCTTTCCTGATTAACAGCAGCCTACAGAAATTCCAAAGTTCACAATTACAGCTCAGTTGACAGTCTTGGGACTGAATTCAAACTACAGATATTCATTCCTAAAATTTTTATAGGTCAAAGATTCTTTTCAACTTGCCTTTCTTAAAACTCAAAGACTGACAGAATGTAAATACAAAAATAAAAAATAAATACTAAGTTTTGCAAACATAAACCAATTAGAAGTCCAAACAATGACATACAAATCATTATGATAAATGTCTGGAAAAGAAGAAAGTAAGGATTCAACTGAATATCAACTAGTTGCAATGCTATTCAAATGTTCAAATAAATGCAGTAAGACCCAGAAATACTCAATTCAAGAAAAAGAACATTTAAGAAGGGTTTGTTTGGTTTTATTTGAGTCAAACTGAAGATACAGAAATAATAAAAGTTGTTTGCAAATTCCTAATGATCACATATAAGCTGTTTTATTCTCTGGGTCACACACTTCATATTCTAGAAAAACAAACATGGAAGCATACATACTCGATAGAAAAGCACTAACTCCCTATGGAGAGGTCTGCATCAGGCTGCCACATTTAACAGCCCTTTAATATGCAATTATAGGAACATGCACCTAGAATTCGGACTTGTTCTACTTAGATGCATTTTCCCTACTGTCTGAAGAGGGGAAAGGAAAGAATAGTGAAATAGGTCAATCTACAATTAACAGAAATACAGCAGCAACGTAAGTCAAAAAAGAATTTCAAAACAACACTGACAGTAAAAATTAAGACACAAGTGCTGTGATCATGCAACCAGAACAGTCAGATGTGTTTATTCTTTTTCACATGGCTGCCTAGCACTCACTTCCCTAATTCCTAAACAGATAGTAGAGCCAGCAGCTTACAGGGAACACAGAGACCAAATTCTGCTTGCTTCTACTGTCAAGAGAGAGAGCTCAGAAATACCTACCTTGTGTATGTCACAGATTATTTCAGGCTGAGTTATGCTAAGAAGGTCATTATTGCCTTTCAGAGGCTTGGAATGATCTTTAAATTCATGCCCGCGGAAATCTTCTTCTGACAAAGCATGCTGCTGGATCATGGTACCCATGCCGCCATCCAAAATCATTATGCGCTCCCGTAGAACTGATTCAATTTCATCCTCCACACTTTCCATGGTATCTGCTGCAAGAAAAGAAATTTAGTATTTAAGCAGCTTTGAAATTCCTTGCCTATGCAACTGAGTAGCCTGAGCTCTTCCCACTTAAGAAAGAGAATAAAATAACTAATCCTACACTGAAATCAAACATCATTTGGTTTACTCCACCTAGAGCTCCAGTCATGTCATCAGCCGCATATATCTAAACAGAATTAGACTCAATTGATGCTTCATCTCAGTACAGTCATCTGCATAGCACTGGCTGCAGAAATGAGTACAAGAAAGACACACATCAAACACTTTATAACACAAACTAGTTTCCAACACTGAGAAGTGTGACAAATCACACTAGATGCAGTACTCTAATACTTCAAGACCTAAATGAAAGCCCAGTTTAAACGTAATAAAAAAAAAAAATCAAAACCATAAGCTATCACAGTAAAAAAAAATAAAATAAATCTATATCTTCCCCATGATAACACAAGATTAAGTAACTCAACTCTTGCTCTTAAAACCCCATTTGTTTTTCTACAAGCATGTTGATGAGTGAGGCATAATTCTTTCTCCTCTCTCTTTCAGCTTGTGTTTACTCACATTGAGTAAACACCTGTTCTGCATTTTCACTATGTATTATCATCTAAACAGCTGTAAAAAACATCATTTCTGAAACACAACTATGTCCTTATATCTCATTACTACTCACAGACAAGAGTACTTAATAATCATTGTACCTGCTACTTGATCTGACTTCTCCTGTCTGAATTCTTGCAATGCAACTTCTGTTTTGACACCAGTATCATTCAAAATAAACAAATAATGCTGGAGAGAAGATGAGGCCCAGTGTCAGGTATTACAAGGTTTCATTTATAGAAATGCTTTGGAAGAACAGCTCTAAATCAGCTCTCCCAAAAAGAGAAGCCAAATAAAACTTCCAAATAAACTTGCTCTGTAACAAGTATGAAGCAAACAAAGGGACAGTTAAAGTACCAAAAGGAAAAAAACAACTCACCCTCATGTTGAAAGTTTGAAAACCAAACAGGAAGGCTCAACAGCTTCTTATACAAAAGCTCAAACCTATTCATATTAAACTATCAAATTATTCATGAAAATAAAATCAATCCTTGAGCTAAAGGCCTTCAATTCAAAACAAATACTGCATCAGAAAGCACGCCTGCACTGCAGACTCACATGAAACGTTACTCTAATGCTTTGAGAAAGCTGCAACCCCATGCACACATGAAAGCTTGCTTTAGCTTTAACGTGACCCCAAGGTCAACAACACAACATGGAAACCACTGCAGCCTCACCAGTTGTGCCGTACCATCACAGCCTCCCCTTCCTCCTTGCCATAGGCCAATGCCCCTCATACCCCTTTGCTTCCCATGCCTGCTCTCACACACTGTGAAGTACACAGACATTCATCTCTTTGGTTTTGCACCCTGCACCTCATGCAGTCTGCTTTGCTTTCCCTACAGCTTGCTTAGCTGAAGAGATGCCACTTCAGTATCCTGTTTTCTGCCCACAGCAGCACAGATTTCTGCTTAATCTCTGCTGAAGAGAGCCCTACTCTGAAGCTTGTAAAACTTGTGCTTCTTCACGAGTATCTTGAAGAGGCTGCAGGAAATAGAGTGGGAATCATGATGGTGGCTGCCAGAGGCAGACAGACTTCGTGTTACAAATGCATAGCTCAACTTCAAGTTCATTAAAACCCATTTCACCTACCTTTGCTAAGTGTAACATTCAACTCCTCATCCATTAGGAAGCCCACACTGCTTTGAGACGTGCCCTGGCACACAGACAAATGCAATTTTTAAGTCGGAAATAAAGTCTACTGACAAATCCAAAGAGAGCCCAGAAATCAGGCAGGATCAGTTTAAAAAGACATGCTAGAAAGTGCCTGAACTGTACCCTTGGGAAAACAGCAAGGCTGGCTGTCAGCTCTGCTAAACCAAGAACCATTCTCCTCATTCAACATTCAACTCTCATAATTCCCCTCTCAAGAAGAGTCAGGATGCAAGAGCTGGCTACAGAATAAAGGAAAAAAAAATGTTCAGAGATGTTCCTCAGCAAATGAAATCAGGCTGATGTTGTTCTCTTTTTATTATTATTTTCTTCTATTTACAAGCCCTGTTGCTAACTCAAATTGCTCAGGCAGAAGTTGAGAAAAAAAAATTCATTTTATGAAGATCACTGGTGAGCCTTGGAAATTTCATTCCCTCCCCATTCAGATGTGTCATATGAACAAGGGAATCAGTAGTCTGGAAAGAAGAACTGAAATCAGCTAAAACAATTTTTATCACTTCTGGATGTTACCAAGTAATTCTGCCCAACACTTGAGTTGTCACCCAGTAGAGCTGTCCACTTTTTAATCATTCTGTGACTAAAAGCTATAAGCTCTGTGCATTTGTAACCTAAAATTTCCAAATTCAGCAGCTCAATAGCTCGAGATCAAACAAGATGTTCCTTCATTTCTTTATCCCAGTGCAACTCACATACAATTCCTGTACACATGAAGGGAAAAATATGCTTCCCATGAGAAATAGGATAGCTTTTAATTGGCTTTAAAGCTTTTTTTCTTTTATGCCTGCTATCATTCTCAAAAGGTACTTTTTATTATTTATGCACTTGTGTTATAAGTTTATTCTTATCATAAAATCATCTGGCAACAAGTCCCTGGGAAGGAATAAAGGACTACAGTTTGCTTCCAAAGTTTTAAATAATCAAACACGTTGTGAAAGTAGAAGTTTCATCACTTTATTGTGAAATAACATGAACTAAGGAGATTTAGACACTTAAAACACCATTTGCCACGTTGACCAGGTCCTGCCCTCACCAGCAACAGAGCAGCTGCACGCTGTGTACCTTAATTCAACAAACCAACACAGACTCAACAAAGATCTCAGGACAGTTCCTCCACCATTAAAAACAAAGCAAAAATATTTCAAGTAGCAGACAGAAAAACACCAACCATAGACAACAGCAGCTAGAAAGGATGCTCCTGCTATTAGCCTGCCAAAAACAACTGATGACATCTTTATAATTACTTGCTGCTTGATTAATTAAATCTTCCTCAGCTGGATGTCCTCTGGCAGCATTGAGTTTTATGAACAATAGCAAGAATCGGCAGACAGGTTCTCAGCAGTAGCCTATTGCTAACCTATTTGTTACCCTTTCCAACCAAGCAGGACTTCACTGTGTGGCATGCCCTGCTCTTGAAGAGCCAGGGAGAAGATGCATCCTTTGCTGCACTGCCAAATGCACTCATCATCAATTACTGCCTTCTGACTGTGCAGTGAGGACCCACGAACAATCCCACAGGCAGTTTTTGTTTCCATCTGAAACAGGACTTTCCTCCAACAGCCATCGTTCTCAAGCATATGAAATCACCAAGCTATAGAACCATTAAGGTTGGAAAAGCCCTCTGATACTATCTAGTTTGACTACCAGTCCACTCCCACCACGGCCACTAACCACATCCCTCAGTACCAACATCTCCACATTCCTGAACACCTCGAGGGATGGTGACTCCTCCACCTGCCTGGGCAGCCTACGTCTGTTTCCTACTGCTCCTTCTAAGAAACATTTCCCAATATCCAACCTGAACTTCCCAAGGCACAACCTGAGGCCATTACCTCTTGCCCTGTTACTGTTTCCTGGGTAAAGAGCCATACTGAACCTCCTTTCAGTAGCTGCAGGGAGTGATTAAGCCTCACCTGAGCATCCTCTTCTCCAGACTAAACAATCCCAGCTCCCTCACAGCTGCTCTGCACAAGGCTTATGCTCCAGACCCTGCACCAGCTCTGCTGCCCTTCTCTGGAGATGCTCCAGGGCTTCTTGCTGCGAGGGGCTCAAAAGTAAGTATGGTGTTCAAGATGCAGCAGGGGGATGGATGATCACCTCCCTGCTCCTGCTGGCTGCACCATTACTGACACAAGCCAGGATGCCTTCTTGGCCACCTGGGTGTCATCCAACACCGCAGGCTCCCGTTCCTCCGTGCAGACCTTCCAGCCGCTCTGCCCCAAGCACTGCCTGAGGCAGATTTTACTTCACCACCCCTTTCAGTGTCTTCTTTAACCCAGGAAATGCGACTTATGGCTTAGAACCAAGGAACGGCTGCAGCGCGCCCACGCTTTGCTACAAAGCAGCAGCCTCAGAAGGCGAGCTCCGCTTCCCATGACTTTTATTTCGTTCCCGACCGACCTCAGTCCGGCGGCGCGGGTCAGCTCCGCGCACACACACCTCGGCTCGCACCCCTTCCGAGGCGCCGCCATCCCCGCTCTCCACGAGGCCGCACCGAGCGCTCGGAGCAGCCGCGCGCATCCGACCCCACCGGGCAGAGCTGCTGCTCTGCGCTCGGAGCCCCGCCTCGCCGCCGCGGCCCCGCACCTCGGCCCCCCCGCGGCCGCCGCTTCCCGCCCCGCACAGCGCACGCGCCCGTTACCCGGCGGGTCCGCGCCTACGCGCGCCATGCTGCCGGCACGACGCAGCCCGGCGGGGGAGCGCGAACCGCGGGGCCGCCGCGCCACCCCCTGACGCGGGAGCCCCGCCCCGAGCGGGGCGGCCGCCGCAGCCGTTAGACGTAGCGTGCTGCCTTTCGGGGCTGAGGCAACGCCCGCTGTTGTTGCAGCAGACGGGGTAAAAGCCAGCGTGCTTGGCTTGCTTTCTTCTTCGGCTCTCCCGAACTGCGGATTGGATGGGGAAAGCGCGTCCCTCCCTCCCGGCCGGCTATCCTCACAGAGCTGTGCAGACATCGGGGCTGAATAGCAGGGCTGCCCCCTGCTGGGGAAAGCTGGAAAAGCATCTCTGGGACGTGGCAGGAGCGCTTGGGGAGCCTTTAAAGGCCTCCGCAGCACTGAGGAAGGAAGCAAACCTATCTTGCATGACAAGAAATCTGTCTTCCTGTCTGAGGACTTGCATCGTGAAGGAAAGTAGATCTGTTCCTGCTGCAGATCAGCCTCCCCAAAGTTACACTGAGGAGAACTGCTGCTCAAATTCAAGCCAGAATAACTGAAGGGAATAACCACTGCCCTCAGAGCAAGCATCAGTAGCTGAAATGCCAGTAGTAACTATGAAAGACATTGGAATTTTAACTAGACAACTTTAACTCCATATTCAAAACAAGAAAGGTATATGAAATAGGCTGTTGACCATTCTGTCTTGCTTTCCTCAGTTGGTTCAGTAACTTTAGCAAGCAAAGATGCAGAGGCCACTGGTTCTGTGTAAGGGGACAGGATTTGTTTCCTTTCTTTAGGTGTCTGAACTACAGTTATGTGTGATAATTGTGAAGGCTTCTCACAGATATCTCAGACTAGTTCAGGTTGGGAGGAGCCACTTGGGGTCATCTATTCCACCTCCTGCTTCAGGTAGGGTCACGTAGTGCACATTGCCCCGGATCACATTCAGGTGAGTTCTGAATATCCCCAGAGGAGAATGTACAGCCTGAGCAGCTTGCTCCAGTGCTCAGTCCCCCTCACAGTGAAACAGTGTGCTCTTGTGTGCAGATAGAACTTCCCGTGTTTCAGTTTGAGCTTTCTGCTTCCTGTTCTGTTGCCAGGCACCACAAAAAAAGGTTGGCCCCATCCTGTAAGTAATTTGTACACGTGAATAAGATCCCAGCTCTCTCAGCCTTTCCTCACAGGAGAGATGTTTCAGCCCCTTGCTTATCTTTGTAGCTCTTCACTGTACTTGCTGTAGGAGCTCCATGTCTTTCTTACACTGTGGGGTGCAGAACTGGACACAGTGCTCCAGATGTGGCCTCACCAGGGCAGGATAACCTTCCCTCAACCTGCTGGCAACACTCTTCCCATGTAGCCCAGGATACCAGTGGCCTTCTCAGCTGCAAGGGCACACTGCTGGCTCATGGCCAACCTTTTTTTCCACCAGGACACCTAGGTCCTTTCTGCAGGGCTGCAGGATGGCTTTCCAGTAGGTCAGCCCATAAGCTGTACTAGGGTTTTTCCTTCCCAGAAGCAGAACCTTGCATTTGCCCTCTCTGAACTTCATGATGTTCTCCTCTGCCCATTTCTCCATCCTATCACGGTCTCTCTGAATGGCAGCACAGCCTTCTGATGTGTCAGTCACTCCACCCAGTTCGGTATCATCAGCAAACTTGCTGAGAGTGCACTCTGCCTTCACTAAGGTCATTGGTGAATAAGATGAACAAGACTGGACCCAGAACAGAGCTATGATAGACACCAATAGCTGCTGACCTCCAGCCTGACTCAGTGACAGTGATGAGAACACTCTGAGGCCTGCCATCCACTCCACTGCCCGTTCATCAAACCCACATTTTCTGAGCATGCCTATGAGGATGTCATGGGAGACTGTCAAAAGCCTTGCTGAGGACCAGGTAGACATCTGCTTTTCCAACCTCTGCTCAGCCAATTGTTCTCTCATAGAAGGCTATCAGAATGGCTAAGCATGATTACCCCTTGGTGAAACCATGATGACTGCCCCAAAAACTTTCTTGTCTTCCACATACTTAGAGATGGCTTCCAGGGTGAGCTGATCCATCACTTTTCATTGGATGGTGGTGGGGCTGACAAGTATATCACAGAATGACAGAATCATAGGGGTTGGAAGAGACCTCTAGAGACTGTCTAGTCCAACCCCCCTGCCTGGTTTCATCTTTGCCCTTTGTGAAAATTGGAGTGACATTGGACTTCTTCCAGTCCTCAGGCACCCCTCCCATTTTCCGTGACCTCCATGAGATGATGGAGAGTGGCCTAGCAGTAACATCTGCCAGTTCCTTCAGCACTCTTAGGTTCACCACATCGTGGCCCATGGACTTGTGAGAATTAAGTTTGCCCAAATCATTTCTAACACAAGCCTCCTCAGTCAAGGGAAATCTTCCTTTTTCTGTATTTCCTTCCTGGTCTTCATAGTCTGGGGTTCCAGAGGGCTGGTCTCAGAAGTGGAGACTGAAGCAAGGAGAGTGTTGCTGCATGTGCCATATTACAACAGGCCCTTCACTAGAAATTTTTAAGGCCACTCAAAATTAATTAAGATCCATTTCTGTGGATGAATCCTGCAGGCTAAATATTTACTCTCAGATTTTGAAAGTAAGTTTTTAAGATACAAAACCAGTCGGTTACAAACCCTTTGAGTCTAACGTGATCTAGAAACTTAAATCAACTCTCACTTCAATGGTGATGCAAGTCCACATAGAAACTCAGCTTTATGATTAAATAAATGTCTAATTCAGCTTCATAAGAAATACAGTCAGGCCTGCAAATCAACTGGACTTGTGCCCTGAAATTGCTAATGCTCTGGAAACTCATATATTTTAAAAGCCTAACAAGAGAGGTGGAATAATGTGCAAAAGTGAGTTACTTTTAGAGACTGGTTAATTTTAGCACTTTCACACAGTATTTTCACATGTTATGGAAATAAGCAACACTTCAAGCACCATTCAATCAGGTGATTTCAGGGTGGTGTATTCCTTGTTTGACTTTCTGCAATTGCCAGCCTTTTTGACATGCTGTACAACGCTATGGGATTTTTCTCTGACAGCAGCTCAGGATAAAAAGCTCAGTCTCCACAGTTGCTTTGTGGCGACAGATCTTTGCACCACAGATCAGCACGTCCTTGCATGAGCTGATGCAGTTGTTTGTGTAACTGCTGCAAAGTAGGTCAGTGGAAAAAAAAAAAAAAACTGAAAGTTTGAAGGTGCTCCTGAAAAGGATCATTTCACATAATCCCGTTTACTCCGCAGTCACACAACCAGTTTGAGCCAGTTTGACTCTGCACCGCTGTGAAAAAGCAGTCCTAAGTACCACCCTGCTCCATCCTTGTGTTTCCGTGCTGTCCCCGTGCAGGCTCTAGCCTTCACAGAGCACTTCCTTAAAGGTCAATTTTCAGTGAGGACGGTTTTTAAATCTGATTCGTCTGCAGCTGTACAGCCTCCAGAGCTAGTAAAGGGCAACGGCAAGAAGAGAAGGCAGCAGCACTTCACTCTTGGATTCTGCTTGATCTTTGTGCTTTCAGGACAACTGTGTGAGTGCAACAAGCCACGAGACTCTGCAGAGGCTCAGGGGGAGAGCACTGAGTGGCTGAGGGCAGTGATTATCAAACTAGACCATCCAACAGGGGAGCAGTTATAAGGAAAATTACCCTTAATATGATTTGTGGTGCGTATTGGAAGATTTTAAGTCCTTTTTTCTTGTCTTATTTTCAGTGATTACTATGCTCAGCAGTGCTAGAAGTCACATGTGTGTCGCTGTCCTCATGCTGCTGCAAGGATTGTTTGCAGGAAACCTTCAAGAACTTGCACTGAGAACGCCCTTACACTTGAAAAGTGCTTGTCCTACATCTTTTGGAGCGCTGTTGTCATTTTGCTAAATTAGACTGATGAAATACTTTTCCCTTTCTGACATGTAGATTAACACCAGGAGCAGCTTAGAATTGCTAGAGCACTGGGGCAAAGGAAAACAGAACATAAAGGTGTCAACATCTGGGAAAGTCTTGCATCCTACTCTAGCACACCCTTTGGGAGGCTGAGTTAGGAGCACTATGGCTGGTCAAATTAAACTTTAATCCAGCATCGTTCTGGAAATTTATTTAGTATTCAGTGGTAACCTATACAGCGGTCTCAGAAGCTGCTGGCCATTAAGTTTCATTTTGCAAATTTAAGGGTAGCAAAAAATGATTGTGACACTAAATATTCATTGTGTAAAAGTGCTTAAGTTCTCAAATACCTTATCTGAAGCCAGTTCTGTACCAAAGCCCTACTTTACCTGATTTTTGGGGGATGAACTGTCAGCATAGAAATAAAAAAAGAGTCCTCCAAAATATGTCCTCCAAAAATAAGGTTGTATACTCTTGTCAAAGAAAGGTGGGAACAACTCCTTTGGATAGTCTGTAGAACTGAGGGTGTTTTCTAGCTATTTCATGTGGGGAAAACGTTGTCATCTTTTGGTTACCAGGGGTTGTGATGTGAAGCTGTATAGCTTTGTGCAGTTTCACAAAAATCGCTTCCTGTGTTAGCTTGAGACCAACAGCAGAAACAAATGTAATGCTGCTGGGTTGGCCCTATTTAAACATCTGTTGCACACACGGCATCATGCATGCAAATATCTGTCATCGTGCTGAGCACCCTGGTTTCTGAAGGTGGTAGGAAGTAACACTTCAGCGCAGCTAACGTTGCAAAAGGATTTAACTCTGAATCAAAATAGATATCCTTAGCTAAATAAAGCCGTACCTCTTCAAGTCAATCACGTTTTGGTATTTCAAGTGTATTTTGAGGTATTTTCAAGCTACTTCTTTCCCCACCTCCTGCACACAGCTAAACACCGATCTTTTAAAAAGAGTAAGTATTTCAAGCAAAGCAGTCTTTGTATTGTGAGATCTGGTTCAGCAGTTTACTTACACACTCGTGTTTTCAGATTACACGCTCATGTACATAGGATCAAACACTGAAATTTAAGATGCTCTTTTAGCATTAGACTATGTGTTTTAAATACCTCTGTAGTATTCATTACCAGTTTTATTCCTGCATTTACCTGCCTTTATCCCTGCAGTTGACAGACCCAATGGGCTAGTCACATAAATAAAGAACACTGGGGTTATTCTTGTCAACAAAGAACAGTCACACTTCATGGGATTCTATCCAAGTGAAGCATTCAAGCATGAGGAATTCTGAGAGAAAGAGCAGATTTGTCTGATTTCAGAACACAGCTTTTGGCACTCTGTTCTGTAGTTACTTAAGACTTGTGCTGTACTATTGCAGCTGGATTCGTGCCCTACTTGGAATGGCAACATTAGAAGAGAGTCATTTTTTATTCTTAAAATTTCCTGTGTGCTTGAGAATTTCAATTTCCATTCAATAATTTCCTAGGCCCCATCACTTACAGAGTGATTTTAATGGCCAAAATACAAATGATTTGTTGTGTTTAGGTCAAATTATCAAGATTTTCTATTACAGTTTCAAAATATTTCCAGAAGCCAAAAGAAAGCTGATGGTCTCACAGACTACACAAGACAGCATATCCACAACGTAGCACAAGCAAGGAGTGAGGATTCTCAGGTCTCTTGCAGACCACTGGTGTATTTAAGGCCTTAACCATAAACAGTCTCTCAGAGGTACAGACGCAAGCCGCTGAGGGGCTGTCTAAGCACAAGACCTAGGCATGCTCGTGCTGCCTGTGCACTAAAAATGATGCTGCACTCAACCTGGCAAGTACATCAGTTTGTGTTCCACACAGCTTGAGATCCATGAAGACCTAGTGAGGACTGTAGGAATGACTGGCTACATAGGAAAAACAGAAAACATGAGAAGTGCAGACATAGGTACTTAATGCAACTGTGTGTATTCTGCACTGGTAGGGAAGACAGAGCATAACAGAGAATTAAAAATGGACATCTGCAGGTTGTGCAACATGATCAACTTTAGGGAGCTTCTAGAACTACTCCCAGCTCTCAGCCAAGGCTCTGTTCCAGTGGGGGCACAACCTCTATTAATATAGTTTTCTTTCACTAAACATCAAACCTTCACAGATTTTCTGAAAGGACAGAGGGGAATCCTTGTGTGTAAAACACCTTGAAAGACCAGTGTCCTGCTTGGCTTTCTCTAACTTACACAGATAAACAATCCTGCATGTTATCAACTGTTAGAAAAGTGTAGTTATAGACAATCCACTTTCCTTTAAAGGACTTTGAAACTGCACAATTCATCAATGAGGTTTAAAGTCTAACTTCCTAGACTTAATCATCTTAACTGCACACAAGCACCTGGATTTTGGTGCCAGGAAGTGCTGGTAGAGCAGTCTCTGGTTTATACCTTCATTTCGCACACAGTGCACTAATGCCTTTCCGTGTATAGCCACTACAGAGGCATACTACCAGTTCTGTCCACCAAGGGGTCTAATTTAGTGAGTGCTCCAAGTGCAGCTGGTAATTCTAAGGATAATAGATAAAGCCAAAGGGAGCAATACTTCATTTATTGTACAAACAAGAATAACTGCTTTCTGGCCAAGTAGAAATAAAGTATCCCCTATCAAAATCAGATTCAAGGGAACCTTGAGATTATTAAACTAAATTTAAGTTAACATCCCCAGTCAGGAACATGTAAGCTCTTAAGGACAGCTGTTAGAAGTGGGAAAAGGCCATTTTAGAAAGGGGTAATTTGAGAAGAGACCATCAAGCTGCATGAAGAAATACGGCTCTTCAGAAAAGGTGAACGATCAGTCTCTGCCATGGAAAATTCTGTCTGTGGAGTAACACTTAAGTTAAATGCCACCATTATCTAAAGGGGTAACTACTCTCAGCTAAACCTTGAGATGAGGAGCTATTCCAAAAGGACTTTGATAGAATATTTGTTCCACTATAGCTATTCTTATCAACTGTTCCCTGCAAATAAGGACAATGGGCAAGCCGTGTCCTGGCCCTGGCTTGAATGGAGTGACATCTTAATGAAAAACCAGCCCAAGTTCCCAGAAAAGGGAGAGCTGAAGGGTGGTCAAATGGGGTCAGTCATAAATGAATGCTTTTAGGTATTTTTTCCTTGTAAAATATTTACTCCAGTTATTTACTCTGAAATATTTGTACTCCAGATATTTAATTTGGAGAATTCACAGTCTTCTTAAGGTTGAGTGGATCATAGAAATGTAGGCAGGCAGTATCTCAGAGATTTAATGTTGGACAGCACTGTCTCTGCCATACCTGTTCACCACAGTCACTCAGGCATCCACCGAACACTACTGGTTTTCAGCTAAATAATCAAGTTTATTGAATAATAAGAGTTTATTAAAATTTTGACTTGGCTGGGTTTTGTTGCTGTTTTTTATCTCACATGAGGTAGGATCTGCTCTGTCTTGGATTGCCTGAGGAAATTCTGGCAGAATAAACATAAAGAGATAATAATAATTGAAAACAAAAGGTTTGAGGATCGGTTTGCAAAAGGTGAAAGAAAAAGCAGTAAACTTTTTTCCTTTTTTTTTTTTTTAAACATATCCAGTAGAAGGAGAACTTAAGGGAATGGTAGGTCCTAGTGAGAGAAAGTAAAAGTTCTCATAGATAACTGCTACAGCAGAAAGACAGAATAAATCTTTGGCACCAGCATGCACTGTCCCACGAGCTCCTGATGCACAAATTACTGGTGCTTGAAAGACTATTCTGGGCACAGATAGCAACGTGCTGCCGAGCTTTTACACCCCTTCACTGTGCCTGCTCTCAGCAGCTGTTGGAGCCAGGATGGCAATTTGAACAAGATGTTTGGCACAGCCATTCTGTTTCCTTGGTTTGGGTTTCTTTTTTATTTGTTTTAATATTAATTAAGTCTGCCTATATTGACAGTTGAGTCCCAGTCAAGGCAAGACTTGCTGGCAAGTTCTTTGCCTGCACTCTTGATGGCAAGCTAGCTAGAACTCTGTTTGTGGCCCACCACTGGTTCTTCTGTATCTGAGCTCCTGACACAAGAAGCCAGTGCTCAGTTTGAAGGCTCAACTTCAGGAAAGCACAGATGGGAACCACTCCTCCTGAGAACAGCTTCTGAGAGCATTTTTCATTTAAAGCATTAAGAGTTATCTTGGAGGGGAGAAAGTTTTCATGAACTGAGATCAAATAGAATCAGGTTTTGAAACAGAACAAAGAGAAGTAAGCAGATGAAGGATGGACAGATGTGAAAATAACCTCAGGACATTTATATCCTGAGGACACTTATCCAATAGGTTTGATTTCCAGGTAATTAGAGCCACACTGTGATAATCAAATTTGTGCAATACAGTATTAGTTATATGGATATAAGTATTTATTTGTTGGAATAACACATGACTTCAAGCAAAAGCATATGGCTCAATACCACAATCACTTGAAGATAATACAAATATAGGCTGCTGTTGGAAGGGATAATCTTCCTTCTAAGTACACTGGATGTATATTCCCATCCGGTGTGGGAACCAGAACAGAACTGTTCTACTATTTATAAATAAAAGGGATCACGGAAAAAGTGGAGATTGGCTTGTTCTTTGTGATGGCAGCCCACACCTTGACTTAAAATCAGAAAGGAGTCAAATGTTTAAAAAAAGAATCTGCAAAATAAAGCAAAAATAAAATCCAGCTTAGAACAATTGGTGTTCCTATATTAAAATAATTGGTCTGAAACAGTATCAGGCGAATTGCCCCTCTGAAGCAGAAAGTAGATTCACAAGAAAATGTGTGCACAGGCCGTTAAGACTTGGGGAAGCATTACCTCTTGCCAAATGAATATTCTCAGAATATTCTGAATCAGAATATTACTGAAGCTGCTTTTAAAAACTCACACACCAAAAATACTGACGCTACTGTCAATGCTGAAGTCACGTGCCTAAAGCTCTACTCATATATTAGCAGCTATTGATTACTTCCTTACTGAATTGCTCTAAACCACAAGCCATTTAAGTCAAAAAAGAAAGCTGCACTTACCTTCAAAAAAGTGCATGGCCTCTTCCAAGAAACAGAGAATGTGTTTCTGTTGTAAACACATGCCACCAGAAGTGGCTCTGATCCAAGCCTTTTGTGGCCAGTAGGTAAGAAAGAAAATTCACGAAACTATATAAGAAGGATATAAATGTGGAATGACATTTTAGGCAAGTATGGATCAATAATTAATCCCTTCAGCTGTCTGCCTCAGTTTAGTTTGCTCTACTTTAGCAACTAGAAACCTGATTTGGGAAAAGTGCTTTACAGGAGTTTTTTTTCTCAAGGTGCTGAGAACACTTCTCATTTGCTTTGATCAACAGAACATTTAGTTAAAGGACAAGTTTGGAAGTCTCTTTCATACTGTCAAAAGCAGGGAGGTTATCACAATTAGACTACCATCAGTAATCACTAGCAGAGGACACAAATGGCACCCAATCAGAGTGTCAGATCTAAAAAGACATCATGCCATTTTTTAATATTTTCTTGCCTGCAGAAATGAGAATTTCCTTTTATACTGTGTTTGGAAGTTCAACATTTTATTCTTCTAGTTGCATTGAGCTGTTACAATGATAGATAGATTTATTAACGGGATATGGACTACTCAGAAGTTGCTTGCCTGGAAATGTCATTGCTCTAAGGCTCAGCTCTCCAAACTTTGCTTGTACAGGCACTGTCTTCACAAAAAGAGAATAATGCTGCACCATGTCAGCAGCAGTGGCAGTGGCACCTTCTGGCAGTGTGCAAGGCTGAACTTATACTGGTGATGTGTTTCTAGCCTTGAATTTCCCTTTGAAGCCCCCTGCTGGTCTCTGCACGCAAGGTAGTGGAGGAAGAGTGACTTGGTCATTGTCTTCCTCTGGGATTAGTTTGGAATTGCTCACACCACAGGCACCTTACCTGCAGGATGATTACTTTAGGAGCGAAATCATATACAAAGTGATTATTTTTAGTGCTTCCCACTCAAAGATATCAAAGGAAGGCCCAATGAAAGCACTGTTGTTACTTATCATCTGGTTTTTGTGCATGAAGAAAAAGAGATACGCAGAAATGTTAATGCCAGCATCTTCAAAACTATTATAGCCTAAATGTCATCGAATCCATCTAAGCTAGGAGTCTAATAAGCTATTGATACGTGTGTTCTGGTGATTTGAGTCCTAATACTGTCCCATTCATTCTTAGCTCCATGTCACTTCATGAGGCCTTAAGTGTATCTCCAGCACATAGCACTTGTTCATGTAAACACAGTGTAGAGAAATGCATGACAATATTTTTAACTCTTACTTTCAGCAGACATGCTTCCTTTAATGTTCAGATATATTTCAAGTTCTTAGAGGGAAATACTAGATGATTCCAATGACAGAAATCTCATAAGGTTTTAAAAAGCAGACTTTATTTAATAGGCACATCATTGCTTTAATAGCACTGGGCTGCACAGCTCACTTCACCATTTGTAAATGGTTTTGTTTGATAACATTGCATTTCCTCAGTGACAGTAGGATTCAAGTAAAAAAGTTACTGCTTTTTTTTTTAATTGTTTCTCAAGATGGAAAAAAACAATAGAACAACTGGTGCACAGGAGCATAATACAGACTGAGCTGCCTGAGAACCAGCAGAAATCAAGACAATAATACAGACAGAACTGCCTGTGAACTAGTAGAAGTTGAGACGAACTGTAAGTTGAGCACTGAACAGTTAAAGCTGCAAGACAGCTGCAATACATTTGCTCAGAATGCATTTTGCAGCATGGAGATGAGTGTTGCCCACTAATGCAACAAGGGACTGGCTTTCTTATACCAAGAAACAAAGACCGTTCAACACAGACACGAATGAGGGCTTCAAAACAAAACAACTCACATAAAATTAGGTTCCCTATTATTTCTGATTATAAAAGTTGTACTTTCTCAGCTGTAAAAGTTGAAGGCTTAAAAGAAGAGCACTGCTTACATAACGCTGAACCTGCAATTTAATCAGCTTTTCAGGTCTTTTTCACCTATATTACAATTCTGTGAGTATATAAAACCATCTTTAAGAGACAAACACATAGCATTCTGAAATGTTTCAGTGATTAAGTACTTTACTTGTTTGATATCTTTCTTCCCTGAAAAACTTTAACATTTTACTAGTTTTCACCAGGATGTACAAACAAAAAGCATTAGAGGAAAATGACATTGCTCCATTGAAAGTAAAAGTGTGACTGTAAAAGAAGCATACGTGGCATTGAAAAATTCTGATAAATGGATAAATGTTTTGTGATTCTTAACAATTGACAGTTTCAATGTTCTTAGGTCTTGCATTCTATTTTTGTAATAGATATTTCCAAAGTTAATATCTTGCATCATTTTTTTTTTTCTTTAAAATATATTTTTTGGCATAGGGCAGACAACCTAAAACCAACAATGCAGAAATATAGCGTGCTGCACACGTTAACATACACTAGTTACTTTAGTAATAGAACTTTACAATGAAGGTACCTACTGCATTTGTAAAACTCCCTTTTTTAATCAGCTTGCCAAACCTTTTGAGAAGCAATCTGGGCAATCAGGTGGGTATTTGTTGTGTCTACTATGAATACAGCCAATTATAGAATCAGAGATCGCTCTCTCCATACAGTGCTGATGAAAAAGAGGTGTAATCCAGAGCTCCAGGAACAGAACCTGGGCCCGTGTATTGTGGCATTCTCTTGATGCAGTACTGAGCCTGCTCTGGAGGCAGCTCTCGACGTAACTCATCTGCCAGGATGTAAGGCTGTGAGGGGGGAAATGATGGACAAATTCAGTATTTATTCTTCAAAGACATCAAATATATTCATTATGTGACTAATAAGCTTGGATGTCCTGCCTACTTTCCTGAAAACAAATGTTCCTTGGCCAGCTCTACCTTTAATGATGCATTGAAGGAGACAGTCCTACCAACAAACCGATTAGGTCACAATTCTGTCTCAGGCTAGGTAACTGTGTGTGTCACCCAGTGAGTACTATGCAGCCATGAATAACCTGCTACTACTACAGGAGCTTATCTCTAGAATGCCTCACTGCTGCTTCTGCAGTGACAGGACTGATATGCTTTCAGTTAGACTCTGTTAGGTTCAACAGCCTAATGTATTTCTGTATTATTATTAACGATGCACTACTGCTCTGAATGATTTTCACTTATGATATGAAGGATACACTCATATCAACTGTTAGCAGAGTTGGCATTGTTTAAAATAGCAACATGAAATGAATGAAAACTGCATTTGCCTAAGACATTGGCATTCATCTTCCACAGGAATTTGTACTGAGAACACGTCTGGAATTCAAAATATGTTCCACAGTAGCTGTGCTAAGAACGCGTCCTGAATTTAGAATGTGGTCCATAATAACTAAGATCACAAAATCAATAGAAACAGCCAGAATGAGAAAATCGATAGTGAGCCTGAGCAAATAGATGTGTACTGCTGTGAGCTCTCATTTCTCAATAGCACAGGATGGGTTCTCTGGCAACAGGAGCACTCACTCCTCCAGAGGCTATGGTATTTGCATTCAGCAGCATATCTAGATGTGGAGAAGAAAGCATGCCATATTCAGGATGTTCCTCCATGTACCCTATAACTAGAGGAATCCTCCTCCTCCTAGGATGGGACAGTGACACATTGCATCACCCTGCTGAATGAGTTGTCAGCTCAGAACCTGGCTTATAATTAGGTGAAGTCTTGTGCAGTTGTCTCAGGCTATGTTCCAGAGGGCCAAACTCTGCAGTGAAATATCCAGATAATGTAATGCAGAATGAGTTCCCTTCTAATGAAGGCTGCTGAGTGGAAATAGGCTTGTTGTACAATATATTGATTATACAGACAACGGTTTAAGTGTTGTCTAAGATGTCTGATTTTGTCAGCTCTTGGTGATGAGAGAGGATACAGACCAACCCTTGAAAACCGTACACACTTCAGCTAAAAGAGCAGGTTCCAAACAAGAAGAAAGGGAAGTAATTTCTCTGAACCCTTACAAGTTAGTAGAACAGAGCTCTACTATTACTAGTAAAGGCCGAAAGGGAGAGCTATTGAGTTCTTACAGCCAGCAGCTAAATGACTGACCTTATCTGAAGCCAGGATTCTGAAGGAAGCTATCACTTGCTCAGCTGTGTCCGTATCTGCTGTTTCTCTGGTCATGAAATCAATGAAGGACTGGAAAGTGACGGTTCCTTGTCCATTGGGGTCAACCAGAGACATGATTCTAGCAAACTCAGCTTCACCCTTTCAGAGAATCCAAAACAAGCCAAAAAGAAAAAAAAAGGTCACCGTAATATCAATCTCTGACAGCCCGTATCTCTCATGAACCAATAAGGAGCAGCAGCTACAAAGTCTACTTTGTACAAGCTACAAAGCACCTTACTGACTTAAGATATAGTCAGTGAAATGTGTGGTCTTAAGTGACTATTTCTCTTCTGTAAAATGGTCTTAGTGCTTTTGAAAAAAAATATATTATTTGTCCCAAATACATAGTATTTACCTTCAGTTAACTTTCTTCAACTTCTCATCTTTCCCATTCTAATACTTGTTGAATTTGTTTTAATACTTCATTTTTCGCCCTCTCCTAAAACCAGCAATGTTCCCACTGTAACTAAGGTACTGCACAGGAAGGTGGAAAAATATCCCAGGAAGGCACATGCAGACTCTCTGAACTGAGAACTAAGGGAAGCAATTCTGAAAATGTCACACCAAATACCAGGCAGTTCAGCTTACACTGATCTTTCTTTCTGCTACAAAGAACAAACTGGTATGCACAGGGAAACATTTTAAAATAAATGAAGGAAGTCAAATGCAGCATCCAAGGGCAGTTTGTGAGAATTAAAAAACATCAAACTTATCCTTCTTCATGCAGACAAAAATTTAAATTTTATAGAGAAGGAATAATAAGATATATTCATATAGTAACTGTTAATTTCAACTTCAAAAGTTTCCTTATAAATCAAAGAGCACTGCAGAAGTGTATTGTTATATACTGCCTAGCATTACATTTAACTTCCTTCTTAACCATTTGAAGGTGGAGAAAAAACAAGCAAGGAACTAGTATCTCCAGATTAAAATGTATTATTAGTATTCCGTCACCTTAAATAAGCTTTAGTGCTGCTGTTGTTAATTTTGCAAACAGTAAGCAAAATAAATTGCCATTGTTTCTTAAAATTCCTACCAAATCGTAACCCATTGAAATCAAGCAAGCTCTGAAATCATCATGGTCCATCAGTCCATTCTTCCTCTATTGACCAAAATAACATAAGGAATACGGATGGGAAGGTTTGAAGCATCCATGGTCATTTTCAGAGATGATGAGTTTGGACCATTGGGAAATTGGATCCAGTGTATAAACAGTATTCATTGACATTGCCCAAGCAGGTCACCAGAATCATCATCAGTTTTAGAGAAGGAAGAAGTAACTAACATATCACACACAGGAAACAGACATTTTCAGCACAAGGAGTAACATTAGGAAAAGGCAGGGGAGAGATAAGGGAGAACACAAGAATACATAGAGCACAACAGGTGAAGACAAAGAGAAGGACAAGGAGAAAAATTTGTTACTAAACTAGCCAAAATCAGGTGATGCACACAAACTGACTCCCAGATGTGCAATGTCTATTGAAGGTCCTGCAAGGGACAGTACAGTGAATAGGAGTGTAGTTGAAAACAGTCTGAAAATAATATATCACTAACTGTTTGAAAGACTCCACTCCAAGGCTAGGAAAGGTACACGGGAAAAGCTGTCTCCTCATCTATGAGAAAAATACAGAGATTTTCCTTCTTCTGACTACAAGCTATCAAAACCTGAACTATAACAAAGAGATGAGCATACTTGCTTAAAGGATGACACTTATAAGAGTTAGAAGGAGGTAACTGGAAGACTGTATAAAAGGAGGTTTCTAATTTTAAAGGCAGTAACACATATGCAGCATTCCTGGCTCCTCTGCTTTGCAGTGTAATATAGTGGTTTAGAAAGAACCATATCAGCCTAAGTAAGGAGAGAGCAGTACAGCGCTTGTGTGAGTCTGAGGAAAGGAAAATGGACAGAAGTCTGGGTGCAAGAAGCATAGCAGTTCCCCATAGTCATCTCTTATCAAGTAAAAGAAATAACCTGGAAAATGTTTGAAAAAATGCACAGTCAGAGAAGTGTGGCTCCAAGGTATGCTGAGAGAGAGCTCATCTAACCCAGCTGCCTTCCCAATCACAAGATCCTTTCAAAGCATTGTGCTGCATACACTGGTGTTTAAATCCACAACTGAAAATTATATATCGACATATGTATAAACAGAATATCAGCAGTTTCGTCTACCTGCAGGTCATTTCCAACCTGTCCTAGACTGATGAGGCAGGCTTTAAATTCATCAGAATGTAGATTGTCAGATTCATCCTAGCATTCCGTAACAGGTCATGCATTTGGAAGGTAAAAGGGAAGTAGGAAAAAAATCACAGACCAGATTAGTTGGTTAGTAAAGAACATTCTACGCTTGTATTAATAACCATATGTTTATAGAACTTAATGGAAATGTAATGTTAATTTATTGCAGTGAGTTACCTAAAATGTGTAAATCTTCTGTGGTTTCATGCTTTAGTTTTTTTTCTTAGTGGAATTGGATCTTGACTTCAATTGCTATGTTAAAATTGTGCTTCCTCTACAGGTACTTTTTTAACATTTTTGCTTCTGAGGCAGTCTTTATTCTGCTGAACTACCATTTGCTGCTCTCATTTTCTATTGCCATACAGTGTATCTGAGATGCAGTAAAGAAATCACTGAATCTGTGCAAAACTTTTCCACACTCAATCACTGTAACTTCTCTCTGGATCTGATATTACTTAAAAACTGAATATCTATATACCAAATGAAAGAACAACTGACTTGCCTAGATTTGAAAGAAATTTATAACTGACATAACTTATTTTCAGTTCATTAATCATCTATAAAGTGAGGTTTTGCTTTGAAAACTGATCTTAAAGACTCCCCATTAAATTCTAAGTGCCTCCCGGTACTACCACATTAAGCTGCATCACTGTTATGAACTAATTGATTTTTCCATTCTGTGGATCAAAAAATTCACACTACCTTCTTCAAAATAGACTGGCTCATCTCTTTCCTCTTGTTCATACAAAACATGTCCTGTCTGTGTTAACATTTACAATGAAAGAGATGTTCCTAAGCTGAAGGAATACTACCCTTATTGATTTGACAGACTGACTGCTACACATAAACTGCTACACATAAGAGAGAGGGTTTGCTTGGTGGATGAATTACTTGCTTTTCAAAATTTTCAGGTAACTAACTAAAATCAGCTCCAGTAAGGAAAGATGAAGAATTATGTGAAAGAGAGCAAAGCTTCAAATCTGGAGCAGAATTTAGTTCAAAGTCAAAACCACAACCTTTAACATCTCTATTTTATGGGATAATTCCTGCTGTAAAGCATTCAAACTGGTTTGTTTGAATTCACTGAAAATGTTAACGTAGGTTGATTGAAAACTGTCGAAAACCATTCTGAGGTCAGGCTATGACTGCCAGGCACTATAGAAGCAACATCAGCTCATTTTATCTTATTTCTAAAGTCAAAGAAATTTCTGCGTGACTACAATGCGTTTTCAAAACTGGAGCTAAGATCCAAATCCTGTTCCTCCTCCTCTTCCTACAGGATTTGGTAGGAAAATATTAGGTATTCAAGTAGACCAGGGGTGTGGGGGTGGTCAGTACGTGTGTCAGTTGTAGTTATCTAACAGGCAGTGGAGGAGAGTTGATCATGAAAGGGAGGCTAGCATATCTACCAAAGCAACTAGAAGAGAAGTCAGTGATTGTGCTTGAGCTCCCAGTCAGCATTTGGCTTTGGGATTCCCCAGAAGAGAGCTCAAGTACTTGTTCCTAAAGTAGGCTTTCACATTCTTACAATGATTTTTTTTTTAATCTGTATCATCTTCAGTATATAAAAAAAATGTTTGCCTTTGCCATATATCAGAGTTGCATGAGATACAATGGTATTTTGCAATCAAGTCACAGATCAAATCCATGTAATGGATTATTCTCTGGGAAATGGTTCTTTGCATTGTTTACAAACCAATATTAAGCACTGAAATTATTTTTGTAAAGCATTTAAATAATTGACTCGTGTATCTTTTCTTGTCAGAACGAACTAAAATACTGAGGTCTCACCTTGTTTCATTATTAGATCCCAGAGAACTTCTCCTTTTCCTCTACGGATTATATGTGGCCTTATATTAAAAAGTGGGATTTAAAGTGAAAGTAATACGTTTTCCAATACGTGCTTCATTTTCATGACTATTAATTGACCAGCATAAGCATGATCACGTGGTTCTTTTAATGGAAAGCTCTTGGTTTTCTTTTAGTAAAATAAAGGGTTGCAGGATGCTCTTTTTTTCTGCATGCAGAACTCCTACTTAAAATCTGTAATTTGCACAAAAATCCATAGTAGAACGCATCAACAGCCGGTAGGATATTGCATGCAAAGCAGCTGCAGACATTTTATCCCATCTTACTTAGAATGTTCTAAATATCCTGAATCTTAAAAAAGGATTTCACATTAAAAGACATGCAAATCAGTGACTGACCACGTAACTATTTCACTGTCCCAATTTGGCTGCATACAATTATTCAGCTATGCACCATTCTGAACACTTCTAAACTGCTGTGATTTAGACACAGTGTTTTGCTTTTTTTTTCCTCTGTGCCAACACATTAAGTGAAGAGAAGAAATACACCAGCATCACTAATAGTTTATATTTACACCTACAACTAGACTGTGCCCTTAGGCATAGCCTCCAGCAAGGAGTTACCTTGCAGCAACATTCACAGGAATAACTTCTGGGGCACCAGCCTGCACCTGTGTCTGTTGGAAAGAGAAGATCCTAGAAGGATGCCCCTTCGCCTAAAAGGAGGCAGTGGATTTTCCATTCGCCTGTAACACAATGACTTGTAATGGTTTTTCTGCTAGCATAGCTGCACTGGTGGATATACTGAAGAAAACACAAACTCTTTCTGCCCTTATAATTCCTCTATGCATGGTGTTCCCTTACTCAGTGTAATTTAGGGGTCAGGAGCATGTAGCCCCCCAAAAAACTTGCAAAATACCAAATAGCTGCCGTTTTAATATTCAAGATGTAGAAACCATTTAAAACAAAGACCTTTCAAAGAGCTAACAACTACAGAATTAAGACCCATGGTTTATCATAAACTAAAAAAACCCATATATATGTTGTTTGTTTGCTTTCCTGGAGAGGAAGAAAGGGGTCTTTAGAAATACTGCATAAAAAATGTTAGATTTATGTGTACTAAAATAGATTCTTCAAAATGGAAAAGGGAGCTGCTCTGCACATTAGTATTTTGCTGACATCCTCAACTCACATTAAGGGTCAAACTTAACGTGTTCCTTAAATTGGAGAAGTGCTGCCATACAAGTCAGAGTTTTAGCATGCATAAAATGACTCTGTTTTTCTTATGTATTTAAATCCTCCTGGTCAAGGACAGCATTAGTTTTTAAAACCTTTTCTGGATATCCATCAGTATTAACTGCAGACTAATTCAGTGTACTTTTTAAACTGAGCCAGGAATACAGAAATGCTCCTATGAACAACAGAATTATTACCTACACTGCTAAATTACTGGTTTGGTTTTTTTTTTGTTTTTTTTTTTTTTTTTTACTTAATGGAGAAGTCAGTACTTTCATGTTAGTGCTTACGTTCATCTTCAGTTCTCTGAGGTGATCAAGACCGAAAAATAACCAATTTCTGTCCTCTCCATCTAAATTTCAAGTTCAGGGCCTTCATTATTTTGTGTACCCAGGATTATCCCTGAAGCTTCCCGGATTTTTTTAGTCATTGACAATAAATTTTCAAGTGTGCAATGGAACAAGGAGGACACAAAAATGAAAAACAAGCCTGCTCCTCTCAGACACCTTTGCTCAATGTCTCCTTCTAGCCTGTGTAGATAAAGCCACATTTGCCCTTTAAGTTACAGTGCAATTTAATCAGTACAAGCTTCTGTTTTATCAGTGTTATTGTTGTCTATCCTTTGCAGAAAGCCTGGCTTGAAGGCCATTGAAGAAACCATGTATTATATTACTTTCTTCTACCTAAGAAAGCTACTTCTACTCGGTTTTGAAGGTGGTCCTGTGAGCACAGAGCTAGTAGATCTAACTCATGTAAAAGATGGTTCTCCAACTGGGAATATCAGATCTATTCTTTTGCTATTGTTTCCACAAATAGATCGGGGGTTGGACTAGATGATCTCTATAGGTCCCTTCCAACCCCTACAATTCTGTGATTTTGTGAGTAGTGTATCAATCACAGAATGAGTGAGTTTTCGTCATAGAAGTGTTTTAATTCCTACTTTCTTATTCATTTCTTATTAGATAAATGAAACATACTGACTCTTATTATAGACAGGAAAATAAACATTTTCTTAGGCAACTATCAGTGCTTTAGCTATATTCCCCACAAATCTACTTCTAGAGCTACAAATTGTGATTAAAAGAAGTAAACAAAAATATTGTCATCAAGATTACAGCTAAGTTTAATGAAGTGGAAGCCATGCTGAGCTGCCTTAAAGTAAGGGGGCACATTATTTTCCAAAACACAGTGTATCTGATCATTCTGTTATTTGAACGACTATTCAACAATACTAAGAGAACTGTAATCGCATTATATTTAGAGAGAGGAGGGTATGTGTACCATGCTAAGATTTCATAAGGCTGTAAATACTTTGTTAATTGATCTTTATTACCATTTTAAAAATAGCCTATTGTTACTGCATTATAAGATTTTTAAGATTATATATGGAATGGAAAGGGACTTGCTTTTGGGAACAAAAAATATTGCTAGATGAGAAAAGGCAGGAGTACTGTACCCTGTCAAAATGATTGAATGATGCTCTGAAGTCATTCATTTGTTCCTGGGTGATACCCTTGGCATCTCTTGTGAGGATCTGAGTCTCAACCTCATTGATAGTTCGAGCAATGGTGGTAAGTAGGAGCTCCCATCCAACACGGATGTGCTATGAGAGAGAAAATACTGATTCATTAAAGAAGCAAATATATTTTTCTAAAACTATGAAAAATACAGTCAGCAAAAAAATAGCTCTAAATACTTACGTGATGCCTTATCCATGCCACTGACTGAGGGTCATTAAAAATAAAAATGGTTTTTGGGAAAATGTGGAACTGGGTTCTAAATGGGTACTTCTTTACTGTAAGTCATCCCTGAGTTTATTCTAGATCACAAGACTTGGACTTCAGTGCTGATATTTTCTATAATCTCAGTTTAGTTAGAGGCTGTATTCAAACAACATTGTTTCCTGCATTTCAATTTCAGCCATTTTCCAACATTCTATAAATAATTAATCTCACAAGTCACTTTACAAATATGGAAAGTGTTCTTTAAAACTAAGGAGTCTCCTGTGAGTTTGTAAAACAGCTGTCCTCCTACACATCAACAGCACTGAGATCTTCACTGGTAATCTGTAAATTTTCATAGCAAATTACTAAAGATGAAACACTGCTTTGTCACAGAAAAACAAAACTAAGAAAAAAAAAAATAAAAAATTCCACTACTGTACTACTGTTTATCTGAAGGAAAACAAGTTAAGCCATGATGAGCTATATTTTCATTTGAACTTTTTGTTTGTTTGCAGGAAATCAGAGGAGAAATCAAGTCAATAGCTCTTACATTGCACTTACTAGCACTTAATTTCTGTTCCACCTTTATCAGAATGAGGAAGGGCTCTTCATGGTATCGTATGCCTCAGTCTTGCACTGGGCCATTCTCATCAGTATGTGTGACAAAAAAAAATTGTGACAAAAGGTTTTACAATATTATCAGAAAGTCTGCCACATCTCACCCTTCACAATAGAGTCTTCAGATCAGAGAAGGCAGTTAAAGGGCAGAAGAGGGCAAAATAAACTAACAAATACAAAATGGAGTAAATGCTTACCTCCATAGTATAGTTGGTGTGTTTATTGTCAAACACCAAGGCTTCTTGTATAAGCTGATGATCTCCTTCCAGTTTATCAATGTTGTGTTTATAGTTGATGATATTTTGCTCATATTGCTTCAGCTGATTCATCTGGTCCTCCAAAGGCCCTGTCATTTCAATGGAGCTGCGGGCAATTTCCTGCAAAAAGACACCCCCACCATGCAAAATTTAAGCTTCAGATTTTCTAATATGACTTGCATTCACAAAAATATGTAATAGTTTCAGACTAAGAAG
The DNA here is from genome assembly GCA_023055505.1 of Callipepla californica brunnescens. Lineage (NCBI taxonomy): Eukaryota > Metazoa > Chordata > Aves > Galliformes > Odontophoridae > Callipepla > Callipepla californica. The sequence goes on along the minus strand of JALIRH010000003.1, from coordinate 32,614,796 downwards.
GAAAAGTAAGAAAAATTTCACACAGAGATGATAAACTTTACTGTAGAAAACTCATTTCAGAAGAAATGTGACACATTTATTTCTGGAATCAGCATTGAGTTGCCAGTTCCCAATATTTTTCTGTAGAGAGCAGAAGCAAAAGAGAGAGCAGTCTAGTCATATTTTTTTCAAAGCTACATGTCCTACCAACCATCAAGGGTCCCACTTGTACAACCTTACAGTTCTAAGAATCAACTCAACAGGTACTAAACTCTTTGTGATTAAACAGCTGGCGAACTATCAGAGAGATTGCTGACTTCCTGTACGTACAACAAAGGTAATAAACATTTTATTCGTCAGCTTCTGCATGGGCATCTGTCTGATACTCACTTCCATCTTGGTCTGGATCCATGGCCCAATGACATTGGCCTGAGCAGCAAACTGGCGACGTAGGCGTTCATTGGCATGCTGGCGGGCTAGTTCTTCCTGCAAGGATTGATCCCTCTGAGGTACCAGCTGCTTCACCTGTTACAATGAGAGAGCATGAAGTGTGAGTGCTCATTACTGCATATTTCTAAAGCAAGTAGAACAAATAAGTCTACAGTTAGTAATTTTTCTTATTGGCCTGAAGATTAATATCACAACAAGCCAGAAAAGTTATCACTGTTCTATTTACCTCTATGCTAGCATAAGAAGTTGCTACCACAGTCTTGGGTAGCTTGACTGAAGAGACTGAAATTCTCACCTCTGAAGGGACTCAAGTTCAACAGGATTATTTAAGTTGAACTGCTACTAGAGCAGATATTTTGCTTTCCTATAGACAATATTCAATCTCTAAGTAATAGTTCCAGGAATAAAGAGTGGAAAATATTTCATTCAGTCAGAGCCATTAAGATAGGATAACATGAGATATGCTCTGTCCTTCCTGTATATCTGAAGGTATCTCATATAATGCAAATGTGTTTTTTTGGCTTATCCTTCTAGATTTCCCTGACATTGTGAATTTAGTCCTTATTGCTTGGTATTTATAACCCACTAAAATCACGTCCTTGCCCGCATAGGTTTAGGGATTTGGTAAATTCATATATTCTACAAACTTGTTTACCTTTAGCATATGATCTGTCTTGGTTCCTAAGGAAAAAGAGTTTCTCTTTAATCTCTCTCCAGTAATTTTTACAGGTATTAGCCATTTCAGTTTGACTGGACAGAACATTAATGGTCCCAAAGATGCTAAACTTTTACAACTTTTGTGAAAAGCAGAAACTGGGTAGAAGAGACATGTAAACTACTGCTTATACTGAGAAAATGAATTCAGTCATTTTCTGTTCTTCTGGCAGGCACCCACTGGTCAGACACCACCTCTGTACTAACACCAACACATATTTTTCTTGCCTCATCAAGAAGTCAGGAGAAGTCATAGGTAATACTGAGTGATGGGAGCAGGGAATGTTGTGAAGTGAACCTAGCAAACAAATGGGAGAGCGTATTGTAGAAAGTTCCAAGAAATTTAGGAGTGGAGTACTAAGGGATATTACAAGGACATTGTAAAGGAAGATATAAAATATGAACAATAGAAGTGGCACTGGAGCTGGATTGATGTATAGGACACAATTTATAGAAAGACACCTTCATTATCGCTACTGATGTCAGAAGTTCATTTAAATGTAGATGAAACCTCTGAAAGTTTTGTTGTTGATAACAATAGAAACTTTCTCTAGAACTGAGCTCTTGTTCTCAATCTAACTACAAACAAATATGACTGAAGAAAACTGTAATCTACAGAACCAGAAATCTGTTATAATTAATATGAAATCACTGAAATATTTCAAAATATTTTATATTATGAAAGCTAACATACCCCTCTACTTCTTTCATCTTGACATAGCTTCTGTCACAATCTATTAATTTTACTGTACCTTATGGCTGCAAAATGTGTTTAACTGCATTTAATATGCTTCCAGTGTAATAAGTGATAACTTTTATGCTGCTACCTCTTTCCACTGTCTGTATTAGTAAATATGTTTAAAGGAAATAATTAATTTGTGCCAGTTCCACCAGTTTTTAAACAGTGATTGGTTCATTCTGGCATCTGATGATCTAGAAAAATTTACATATTTATTGTTAAGTCCTCTGAATATTCTCAGTATTCCTAAACCAAGATTATACATTACAGTGTTCTTTTATGCATTTACTATACATTACCTTTTCCCACTTGGAACGAATCTCTTCCACAGTAACAGTGCTGTAAGGATTGCTTGCACTTATTCTCATGCTGTAACTCTGAATAACCTTCTCAACTTCATTCTGGATTGACAGTATGGCCTGTCTTTCACCATCTGCCTCTGGCAGAGTAGCTTTAAATTGATCATGTGCAGAGATTAAACTCTAAAATCAGAAACAGAGAAGAAGAGCGTGAAAACTGCAATGTTCCTTCTAACATCTAGTGGATCTGTTGTAAATAAGCACGGTTTTTTCTCTCAGACTCACAGACACCCTGTGTACATGTATCTGATGTACGTGAAATAATACACATAGATACAGTCATGAAAAAGCCTCCGTTAACTTTACCAAGACTATCAGTTCTTCTATGATCTTTAGAATACTTCAATGCCAATCAAAAAATAACTTCACTTATAAAAGACATTGTCTATCACAAAGGACTTGTCAGGACAGAATATCTTACCTATGCTGTACTCTCCAAGAAAGATAAAGTTTCTTTTCTTGTCATTCCTATGATCATAAATAAAAAAAATAGACAACCGTTTACCTGAATTTCCTCTATGCTATGAACAATAAACATGTCCTGTAGGTCTTCCATAGCACCTTCCATCCAGTTGTTGAAAGGAGCAGCTCTTTTGGCAAACTCCAGGTGAAGCTGATCAATTGTTTCAAGCAACTTCTCCGTCCTCTGTATAGGTGTGGGAAGGTAAATTCCTTTATTATCAGGCACAAGACATAATTTTATACACATACCTATGAACAAAGTCATACTTCATCTTTTCAAAAGCAAATGATTATATAATTGATTGATTTCACCACTTGCTTTATGGCAGTAGTACTAAAGATACTTTCATATCAGGCATTAAAAGGAATTTTCATTAAAAGGCCTTTCAAGGATAACAGATGAAATTACTTGTTTTTCCCATCCCTACTATTTTTATTGTTATTGTAATCTATCTGCAAACCAATTAAAACCTGCTGATCTTGCTTTAGTCATTTCTTTAAGTATAAATTCCTCCTCTCAGCTGAACTGATCGCTGTTATATTATTTACCTCCAGTGCCTCTCTCCTTTTCTGAGTAAGTGTTCCCAAGCTGTCCCATTGGTCACATATCTTTTGGCATCGATCATTGACACTTGCAGCATCGTGATAGTCCAGTTCACTAGGAAGAAGTGAAGACAAAAGTCTGAGAACTTTCTGAGAGGCAGGAACAGTTGCATTTTGCATGGTATTCCACTGCCCTTTCCCCCCCAGTTTGTTTTTTTTGGGTTTTTTTTTTTTTTACAATATTTCTCCTCCAGGTAAGCAAGTGTTGCAGTGTTGACGTGCATGATTTAAACATGCCACATTTCAAGAAGCACAGGACAGAAACAGAATCAACCTCCTCCATTGTAAGAAAAATCAGCTATTTGTGACATCCAAGTATTTTAAAGACAATTAAGGTGCCTAACCATCATTGTTTAAGCTGTTCCTGTGGTACAAGCATCTTGGCCTCCTAAAGACCAAAACACTTCAGTCTGAGGCTTTATCAAGTTGACAGCATTAAAATAAATGGCCTGAAATATATCAGTTTTGTTTCAAATAACCCAGTGATCCTTTTCAGACTAATGAATTGTGAAATTACAAGGGCTGCTCTAAAAGCAGTGCTGCTCTAAAAGCAGTGCCTCCTTTTTTATTCTGTTGGCCCACAAAGTCTGAGGCAGATGGTGATGGTATGGCAGTAGAGGTTGAATTTTCCATGACATGTAGTTGCCATGTGACAGATGGTGGCAAAGGAGCAGTCTGACAAAGTGGCATCTGACATGGAAGTGCGTATGAAGCAAGTGCGTGGAATTGAATGCCTCCGTGTGGAAAAAATTGCACCCGTTGACATTCATTGATATTCACTGAACACCAATGGTGACCAAACAGTGGATGTGCGCAGTGAGGTGCTGGGTGATGCTTTTCAGCCATGGTGACCACAACAATGAGTCGCCACCATTGGTGTGGATTTTTACAAGTGTGTCATGCAGGCTCTTGTTCATTGCTGGTGAAAATACACAGCTAGTGATAGTGACTGTGTTGAAAAATAGTGTTTTGCAGCTGAGAATTTTCTCTATTAAATACTGTTATTGTGCTCTTTGTTGTATTTTTCGTGGAAATAAATAGGAGGCATTATTTTCAGAGCAACCTACATATTTAACTGAGAAGCAGACCTTAGCTCGTGTTCAAGGCATAATCCACTTCTAACGGGGGCTGCCTAGATCTGAGTCATGGGGAACAGTTTTCATCTTTCTCTCCAGGAACTCCTCCCACGCTAGAACTAGTTAGGTACAGGAATCTCCAGACTCAGGTTTGCCACCAGTGCAAATCAATCCACCCAAAAAGAATGTAGCAGTGAGCACTGCTTTTTCACCTACTTAATATGCTTTTATTATCCTGACAGAAAACAACTTATTATGCTGCCTGGACTAACTTTTTAAGCTCTGTCCTGAGATTCCATACCATTTCAAACTGACAGATAATCCCCATGATTCTGCTGAAGCCATCATGACGATAATAAAATATGTTAGGCACTTCAGAAGCTCATTTTTATCAGTGCATCATCATCCACTGAATTTAGCTCTTGGCTGCTCCTTGAGGACATTTTGCACAGTACTAAGCATTGCAGAGATTGTGATTATGTGACAATATGGCAATATGAAGCTAAGATTTACTCTAAGGCTTGAACAAGATGTTAAATGCAGATATAATTTGTTCTATCCTTTTAAACATCCTTCTGTAGGCAAGTGGCAAGAGGAATGTACAGATCTCTTCCTCCAGTAGCTGAGAGAATCACAGAGGACAAAATGGGAGCAGGAACAGATTTTCTCTGTGAACGTACGCTGTAGGCCAGGGGCAGTGCTTATGCTTTTTCCTCTTAGTTCAGTAGTAACAATGTGGTTAGGAATAAAGCTGAGAAATATCTGGATCATTCTGTTTAAATAAGGCTTCAGATCTGCTGCAATCAATTGACCTTTGAAAGCAAAAAAATGGTAAAACAAGTGGAGAAAAAAAAGCCACAAGAATTAAGAGAACAACTCAAAATTGTAAAAAAAAAAAAAAAAAAAAAATCCCCTCATGTCTAAGGAGAAAGCTACACATCCTACACAAGGAGTCCTTAACTTAAAACCTTGCTCCCTACTCTGGGGCAAGCCTTTTTTTGTTAGCCTTCCGGGAATGCAATAAAAAACAGGTATTCTTCAAGAAATTTTAAGTCAGAAGCTTGGACATTTGCAACTATTTTGAGACTTCTAGGTGATGATCCTGTGTGAGCTGTGAGTTCACTAATTGGATGGAATGTGGAGATTTGTATTCTGGTCTCCTTTGGCATACTTAATCAAATATACCAGAACATGGACAGGATGTTTTTCCACATGCTCCCAGTCACATCACTGAGAGTACTGCAAATTATACTTTTGCTTCGAGGGATCAGTTAACTCCTTTACTTTATTAGTATAAGGGCAGGTATCCTCCCATAAAAGTGAGGGACTGACAGTACTAGCTCTGTTTAGAGTCTTGGAAAGTAACGTGCAATATTTCTGCAGCAGATCTGCCAGGGAAGTTCAGTCATTCCCTGTAGGATCTCTGCTATCCTTCTACTTCTTGGGATATGTGCTGTGCACTGAAGCTGTGAAGACACTGGATTTCATATTTACTACAGGTTTTTTTTCTTATCAAACATAATCAAAGCACTGCAGCAGAATTTCCAAGAGAGCAGCCTATTTACTCATTCGAAATCTACATCCTTTGGAATTTAAAAATCTTGAAGTTATTTTTAATTATCTTATGTATAATTCATCCTTACCTTTGAAGAATTAAAAGTTTAGTCAGATTTTGTCCTGATCCAGAGAAGCATTTAAGTATGATCTCACTTTAGGAACCATGATAGTGTCACAAAAATAACCTGCTGAGCATCATGCTTTAGCGCTGCTTCATCACCAGGCTCATATTATAATATCACGCGTGTAAGCACAATTTGAGCCCAGGTTTCCAGAAGCAAAAAGACTCTTCAAAACAACTACAGATAGCTGTCTTCTTGGCTGAAAATAAGGTGCTATACTAGAAGTGATGGATATCCTAAAAATTATCTTGATTATTGAAAACATTGAAAGGAATACACAAGACCATAGGTGAATTCAGCATTTCGTATTACGGCTCACTGTAGTTCTGCTTAGCGTTTGCAATGCCACAAATGGCAAGTCCCATTTTAAAAATCCCTAAGTCTCTTTCTTTTCTTTTTTTTTCCAGCCTTGTAAACAGTGTCAACCAAGTCTTTCCATACCTCAATGGCAAGGATTTCCAATTCTATACAGGCTCATAACAATCGTATAGCAGCATCCTGGCTGGAATCACCTGCTTCACACCCACACACCAATCAACAAACTTTTAGCAACTTTATCTCACGGTTGACTTAGCTGCTGCAGCAGAGAATACCAGAGCAGATAAGAAAATGTTGTAACCGCTGTGGTTCAAGGTCATGCAGCGATTGTTCGGTTTCAAACCGTAACACTGGGCAGACAAGGGATGACTAAAGCAAAGCACACAGAGGTGTACTGACTTGTAATTTAGACTCAGGTGATGATGATTCCTGTAAGGATCTGATCCAGTGACCACAAAAAATAAAAATAAAAAAACAACAATAAAATACCCACACTGACTTCAATAGGCTTTGGATATGGTGCCAATGCACATTCCTTAACATTCAATTACTGCTTAACATTTCAATGTTAAAATATGATTGGAAAAAGAAATTAGTTTTCCTCCATAATTTCAAGGGATTTCTGAAGAACTGTGCTGTGGATAAATAATTAAAATCAACATTTAATCAGAAGCTGCCCATTCGATTGCAGCTAATAATAAAACTTGACATTTATATCCTTTTATTCGGTACTCTCCATGGGCAATAAGTCTTACTGAGCTACAAAGTCTCAGAGGAAAACCAGCACTGAATATTGAAAATACTGAACTGATAGCTGTATTGTGTGGATTAGAGGAGACGTCAAAGTAGAGCATCTTAAAAGCAGTTGGTTTTCAGCACCTTTGGAGCCAAGGCCACAGATATCTTGTTTAACTTCATACAGCAAATTACTGAAACAACTGAGAAGAGACAGCCCCAAAATAGACAGGATACAGTGTTCACTGGCCTCAGCAAAGGTAAAGGACACAGGGTTCAAAATGCTGGTAAGCAGATGCTGTGCTATGTATACTACATTCCCAAAGTTTTTATCACTTGCAAAGCTAACGTTTAATTAATAATGACTAGCTGTTTCAGAAACATTCTGTAGTATAAAAGGAACAAATAACTTTACAGCAAAGATCGGGATATGTCAGAAGGTGTTTCATAAGCTGGCATAACTAGTGAAATCTGCATTCCCTGCATTTTCAGATTTCTTTCATACTAACTAAAGGACAGTACTTACTCTGCCCACCATACTTTTCCTCAAACAACCAATTCTTAAAAATAGGATTTCATACCTGCTGCTACCAGGTATGAACAGTCTTTTTAGATGGCTTTTTGGTTTTCCAATGGTTAATGAAAGTGGTGCTGGTTATGATTTCAGCTCCTTTACAAAGTAAAAAAAAGAGGATATGTTGTTTGCTTTCTGAGTACTACCTGTTTTGGCTATTCAGAGTCAAAAAACTGAAACTTGGAGGCTTGAAGCCATGAGGAGGAGTCTGGGAATTTGATGCTGGCTCCTCTTTCAACCACTAACACACATTTGTTCCTGTTGGCTTTGCAGATTTGTACTGTGGGTGAGCACTGAATTTAATTATGTGCCAGATGTTGAGATCAGGAGCAGTGCTACCGATTTACAGTATAAGATCACTGCAATTAAACGCATAAGATTATAAAATCAAATGTCCTTTGCTTGGTGCACACATGAAAATGACTTTACCAGAACAGAGACATTATCACTACAGTGCTGTCAGCGTGGGCAGAGCTCTGCTGACAAAACTGTCCTTCACTCATGCGAATTAACAGCCTTCCCACAAACAAAAGCAGACCTACCAATAAAGACAGAGCCTAGCCACAGTAACTACACGAATGCTCAGGACTTCTGTTGCCACAGAAGTGTCTGTCAGGCAGGGACCTTGGCTTTTCACACCTCTGAACTACCTAGCTGATGTCAACCATACAGATAAAGCTAAATAGTTGTATAGTTGGTCTCAGTTTTGTTCTCTAGGCACTGTACGCTGAATGAGCAATAGACGTTGTGTGTTTGCTTGCCTTGAAGTATACTAGAGACAATAAAATCTTCAGAGATGTCATTGCATGATGCAATACCAACACAGAAAGGATAACTTGAGGATATCAAGTCTTTTTAAAGGACCAATAAACCTGTGGGAAAATACCTGATTTTAAATGGAAGACATTTGATCTGTGATTTGTCTAACTGGCATTATTTTCTACGTTAACAATTAATCACCAGTACCTCTCAGCAGACCATATGAACTAAGAAACACACACCTCCAGCATTTCCATGAACACACCATGGACTCTTTAGCAGAAGGAAATGCTTATTTTCAAAATGAATTTGAAAATGCTTGTTTTCAAATATTTTTGGTCAGTTGAATGTCTATATTTGGTTGGGAGTAGAGGGGAGATGAGGGAAAGGTCTCAGTGACCAGCTCAGATAATATACTTACGAAGCTATCTCTGGAATTCTTACGTTGGTACCTATGACACTATCAAATTCATTGGAAAGAGTTTATCGCAAAGTTAAATGTCAGCAGCTGCAAGCCTTTAAATGGAACATACTTCAGCTCCTGGGCAATGGCAGCGATCTGTTCCACCCTGTCCTGGTGAGCAGCCAAATCGCTCTCAAAAGCCTCATGTTTCCTTAACATGGCACGGACTTCTGTCAGAGATGCAGATTCATAATCCTTCTGAAGTAAGATCTGCTCTTTGCCTGAAAGAGGAAATTAAATTACTAGTCCATTTTTACTAATTTATTGGTGAGAACAATAGTGAATTTAGTCAGTTTTTTTTATCTGAGGCATAGTCAAAATCACATGCATAAGATGAAATCCCTGCCTCGCTGAAATGTGTGGCAATTTGTCAGCATAACAGCGTTAATTATGAAAATAAAATATTTTTCAAGATCTCCTTGATTCTTGCACAGGATGATTATAGGTGTCTAAAATAGCTAGTAGTGCATTACTTGAGAAATTCTCATTAAGTGGTATATTAGCAAAAACCAAGGATCTAAACTATTCTGACGAATCATTTAGAGTGTATTACTAATCTACAGAACCAGAAATCATACTGCTACGCTCAGCTTCACTCTTGCTAATCAACTGTTCCTCTTTTTTATGTTCTGCTTTCAATCCATTATTTATTTCAGCACTCTCCTGCCAAAATTAGATAGACATACAAGGCTGCATTTTGCATCAGTTACTGAATTTTAAGTGGAAAATGCCAACATAGCTGCAAGAGGCAAGAAAAGCAAAAATGAAATCAGAAACTGAAATATTACTCCTCATTAACTCTTGTGTTGGACAACAATCTACACAGACAGCCTCTACAACTATAGCTTAACCACATGATATTACATAGCTCTGCAGATTCTAGAGCCAGAAGGAACTATTGTTTCACTTACTATGTTAAAGCTTATGTGAATTTCTCCCTCTATAATAGCCATAACATGTCACCATGAGTAGAATATGCTCAGAAAATAGGCTCTCAGGACTGATAAACACTGTAGTTTCTTTTCTAGTATCTGCTTGGTAGCCTTTTACTGTTATTTATGCAACTGTGTTATTGGATAGCCTCAGTTTTGCTTTCACAGTGTGAAAAGACTGTAGATGGAAAAAGCCAAAAGTGTGGCAGAAACAGAAAAATGGTTGTCAGGGCAGAAAAAAAAAAAAAAAAGGATGGCAGAGTGTCACTGTGCTTAATGGTGTCAACAGAACTTTGTGTTGGTGTTGTAAAATTGATGGTCCTGTAGCCATTACAACTACACCTAAGGTTAGGCTATCTTTAAAAAACAGAACCATACATGAAGTATAATCCAGGGTATGGAGCAAAGCAGAAGTGAGTCCATTATTATGTAGTTTATATGAACTATTAAAAATCATGATGGCCAAATGATGACCAACCAGAAGAGCTCTGTTAATAATTTCACATTTAGCCAGCGACAGATCCCAGTTTATTTTTGAGTTTAGAATGGAGAACTAAACTTCTGTACTCACTGCACTCCTGGCTGGATTATTGGTGAATAAGTACATAGGAATGCGTTACCAGTAAAGAGCCCTTATTCAATTATTGGATAGTCTTCATAGGTTTGACTTTTCCCTTAGTGGAAAAAGAGTACGATTTTTACAATTATATTTCATTAGCATCATACCTCCAAATTAGGAACATGACTGTAGGCAACAGAACTTGCAGTTTTATCTGTTTTTACATTTTTACTTTTCTAACTTTCCTAGTCAGCAAATATTCACCACAGACAGTTCAACCTTGAAGGTTAAAATGTGAAAAATTTTAGAGACCATCTCTGCTTACCATATGCCCACTGCTCATGAGTGGAAGCCTTCTGTCTAAATTTCTCAGCCAAGTGTTCAAGTCTTTCCAGTCTTCGTATTTCATTCAGCAGCCACTCTTCATATCCTTTCTCAGCTTGTTCAAGTCTCTGCCAAGCACCAGCAATATCCTTTTAAGAGAATACATGAGAAAGAGTGAATGAAACCATAATCTCTTTTTTATGCAAATTCACAGATTTCTGACTTGTTCACAGTTTTCCTCCAAGAAAAGTCAGTATGTCCAGATTTTGCCAAATACCAGAACCACAGAAAATGTCAGTTGTCAGGCAGCTCTAGAAGTCAGATAGTCTGAACAACTGCACCTGACAAAGCATCCCAACCAAGTGGGTTTGGGATCATGAAAGAGTCCCCTACACAAATGGCTTTCAAGCATCATTCTTTGTTCAGCGTCTTCATGACACGTTAGTTCTCTCTCATCTTCCAGCTACATGTTCTTTTATGATTTAGTTGTCTGTTAGCAAAATAAATGTGCTGTGCTCTCAGAAGCTGACAATAACGAAACAGTATCAAGAAGATTTTATGCTTATCTTATCTGGAATACAAATTCATTTCATTGTCTGTGGTGTACAAAGTTTCATGATTTTTCTTAGAAGCTCAAAGGCGTGAAAAGGAAACTGAAGCAAGAGAACCCTTATTTTCTAAGTATGGGCATGGCAGACACCCTTTGCAAGTAATGCAACCATCTGTTTATCAAATCAAATCTAATCAACAAAATTATGGTGCTAAAACAGAGTATAGATACAAATTTGCTGTATTCCACAAGAATTGATCTGATCCACAGTAAGACTATTGTTATCTTAATGAATGTGAGAAAAATTGAATTTTAAGAAATAGAAAAACGAACATTTTTTCAGCTCTGGTTGTTTCTCTGTGTCTGATGACCAAATGTCAGTGAAATCAGTGTAACTTTTGCTTAAGTAAACAAACAGTCCCAGAGAAAGCTCCATCTCAAGGCAATTTGCTACTGAGGAAAGTTTTCAAAGAGTGGGGAGCATGCTTAAGAAAGATTTTAGAATGAAAGGGAATGTTTAAGAGAGTGATTTGATACTGACAAAGTGCAGCAAACCAAAGTTTCTGAGGATGGCTCAAAATGGTGAGTCCTTCATATTGAAATTATTGTGAGAACATTGGTAGAAAGAAGAATGAAATATTGATGCCTCCTTTACTTACTGAAACCATTTTTCCCTCTGATGGCATAAAGGCTGGTCGATTGCTGATTCTCAGCTTTGTCTGCAGGGTGTTGAAATTGATCTCCAGTTGACATTTCTCTTGAACTTTGGGAGGTTTGTGTTTGCGGCGGTAGTCCCGGAAATCCTCTAATTTCTTCTGCATGGCCTGCATTGTTTTTTCCGGGGTCCTGTTTTCCAGCCAAGGAATTGTCCTGCGAATCCATTCTAAAAGCTTTCAAATCAACACAAACACTTGAAATAAAGGCAACAGAAGAGCAACCAAAAAAACAAAGATAACACTGAATGCATAAATTTCAATCATGTTTGCTCCATCTTACTATTACCTCAGTACATTTTTTCAGGTAGTGTATTATAAAGACAAAAGAACTCTCCCTTGTGCATTACATATCTGCAGTCCTGACACAAGAAATTTGCCATATACCAAGACAAGAGGAGCTGATTCAGAAAATCTGCAGTATGTTCTTCTTTGTGAAGAAAATTTATATTATCTGTGTATTGGAAAAAAAAAAACCTTCTGGTAATAATCAGAAACTGCAAGCAGTGTGCTTTCTTCTTCATTCATTCAATGCCTGTGTTCACAGGTGCTTTGCAAACACACTGAGACCTTGTCCAGGTGCAGCTTGCAGTACACAAAACCAATAGGCTTGCTTGGAGTAAAATAATCCTGTATGTTCCACATATGGTGAAGGATGAGCTATCACTGGAGGTTACAATGATAGCCAGCTTAGCCCTAAGGCAGCACCCTTTTTGGCACAGAATTAAAAACAAACACTGAATGACTTGCTGGAAGTCACACAGGAAATCAGTGGCAAAGAACTGACCTGAAATTTGGCATTTTAGAGATACTGAACTTTGTACCCTACAACTGAGAGATTCACCTTTACTTTCTTTCTTGCAGACAGTGCGTGAATCTTTCAGATGTCAGTATTTCATGAACATAATCATCACCATGTTACAGAAAATGCTGTCTTTACCTCACTTGCAAGTCTCTCATACTCTTCCATCAACCTCTCATTTTCTTGATTCACAGCAAGCACCTTACAGATCCGGTTTGCTGCAGTTTCAGCCTATAAAATACAGCAAATAAATAGGACATACTTGTAAACATTCTGAGAAAGGAACAGGCTTGGAGAAAGAAAGAGAACATGGCAGCTGCAAAAGAAAATCACGCTGGTTTATAGTTATTGATTTACGCTTTTAGGTTATCCCTCATACTCACAGACTCCAGTGGTCTTAATGAGGCACAGATTGGCACAGAATTCACTCAGTTGTACAATGGAGCTTTAATATACAAGGGGGAATTGCACACTGTCATTACAGCTGTTTAATACCTTCCTTTCAAATGCAATTTAGACCATTCTTAAAGTTATCTTATTAGGTTAATTTTTTTAAGCACACTAAAATGGTATTAGGTTTGTTAGCCACACGGGAAGCACACGATGTAAATTGGGGGACCCACATGCACATACATCCTTGAAAATAGATACAGCTTAACTACTGACAGCAAATCTTTTCTAGACTCCTGCCAAATTCATTTCTGAAAGCAGTGCAGCTCTGCCACATTTAAAATTGACATGAATAGTTTCACATCACAAATGCATACTTTCATATAAAGGTGAATCTGAAGTATATCCAATCAATTAAAAATCTGTTACAGATAGCATTTGGAATCATTCTTTTCTATTAATAACAAAACCTGCACACCCATGTGGAAGAGTGCACAACAGCATAGCTATGGTACAATATGTTGTAGGAGGCCTATCAGGTAGGAAGGGAAATTCAGTTCAGAGGAAGAAGAAAAAATATCAACTACATTAAGGCATTGTATTTTTCCACATAAGTTGGATTGTGTCTATTTGTAGGCTAGAAATGTAAGAAATAGAGCAGTTGGAAATGAAATGTTTGTGATAATACCATCCTTTATACTAGATCTTCTGATGTTCTTCCTTCTTATAATAACACTTTAGTCTACAAATAATTCAACAGCTTCTGTGCCTTTTCACATCTCTAGGCAGCCTGAATTGTTACTCAACATGAGTAAGTAAGCCTGGAACGCTCTCAGTCTCTGCAGCAAAAGCATAAGATGGTGATGTAGCAACAAACAACTCTTTTTCACAGCACCTTTGAAAGCAGTTTTTCTGATATGGTCTTCACAATGACCAAAAAAAGACACTCAACATTAGAATCACAAATATCTATTAGAATAAAAAGGATCAACTTGCTATACAACATTTAACAAACAGGTTCGGTGTTGGTTGAAAACAAGTATTAGTGCTAAGTAATACTTGCAATTGTTAATAAAAACAGCAAAATGCAAAATTAGTGAGTTTGGGGATTGGTTTTTTGTTTTGTTTTAAATATAAACTAGTGGAAAAGTGAAACAATCAAAAACACAGCAACCTGAAGGGACAGTTGATTAATACCTGCTCTGCTCCAGCAAAAGCATGGTAGAAGCAGGACACATATGTCATGATAGCTCTCTCATCAGGTTTGGGAGTGTTCACAATATCTATAAGGTGGGGGAGAAATGAAAACAAACAAAAAAAAAAGGTACAAGGAGTAGAAGACAGGGTGAATAAATAAAAGCACACCATAGTTGTCACTGTAAATGTTTTCTTGTATGTTGATAGCTCTGTACTCTAGAAAATATACAAAGCTGAAATAAACACAGTTTTAGTTTGATGGGCATTAACAGAAAAAAAAAATCCATACTCTAGGAATTTAACACAAACTCTTACAAAATTTGGAATTTTGATCTTGAAGTATGGCCAAAGAAAAAATTACCTTAATTTTATAAAGACTGTCTGTATGGTAACTGGCACGAACACCTCACTAACACAGAGTAAAGACAAGTTAGATTTTCATCTGAGGAGATCTTCTGTAAGCTACATATGGATCAGTTTTAAATGTAACATTATACATCAGAACTCCATACTAAATGCCTAAAATACATCCAATGCTCTGATTTGCCTTGCCTTTTCTACCCTTTTGATTAGAACATGATTCCAGAGCTCTTCTGAGATGTCTGTATATTTTCCTATCTGTTTTGTAGTAGCGAAGTTTTACGTTTCTGATTGTACTTACCATCAAGTATTTAATATTTTAAAAAACAATCCTGAAAGCATAAGAAAAGGATTCATTTTCTGAGCATCTGTTGTGAAGATTTTGACATATGTAACAAGAATAATATCCAGCAGGCAGAAAAAATGAATTTCTGCTATTGGAATTGCTTTCTCACTGTGAGCTTATTTTCCTCTAACATTTTAGAGTGCTTCTAATCAAAGCACAAAAGTTCCATCAAAGAATACTGAATAATGTCCTACCAAGTTCAGTAATCAGATGTCAAAAAACTACTGGATATTATTAGTAAATATACAGACAGGTGAGAGAGGAAAGTTTGTATCTACAGAACAAATGGGTAGATACTACTGGCTCTACAGAGACAGTATCTCACAGAGAAAAGCAGGCAACAGGAAATGAGCTCAGCTCTACAGTGCTGTCCTAAGAACTAGTGAGGGAAAGATCAGAAGAGGAAAAAAAAGATTGCTGTAAGAAACAACAAAGAAGGTGGAGGGTGAGATCTGATCTATCTACAACCTCACCTTCTGAGCACCAGCAAATGCATGGTAGTAACAGGAAACATAAGTCATAATGGTTCTTTCATCAGGTCTGGCAGTGTTTACTACATCTGCGTAGAGAGAAAAGGGTTTACTGCTCAGAAATTCTTATGAGGTACTTCCATTAGATTATGCTGATGCCAGCTCGGAGCTACAAGGATTAAAAATAAATACACCATCTTTCATCCTGACTCAGTTTACTGACTTCATTCTGAAGATACCTAAGCTTTAGAAATCAAAAATGGAAAATGTATTAGTTTATTTGAAACGGTATAGCATCTGAAAATGGAGAATATTCAGAGAGGTACTGCTAATTTCTGTTTTGTGGAAGCTTCCAGAGCAGATGACATGGTTTATAGACCTACTGGGTTCACTTAAACTGCCACTCCAGAGAAACTTCAGCTAAATCACTGCAGTAGTTCTACTAAGAGAAAATACAGCCATCAACTGACACAAAATAAAAATATAGACTATATTAGCAAAGGGTCCTTGTGACTGACAAAGTACTGATGTATGCTGGAAACCTGCAGAACTCCTGCAGATATACATTTTGTGCTAAGAAAACTTGGATAGTAACTACTTTCCTATTCCTAAGCCAGTCTGTCTCTTTAGTTAATAGTATAAATCACAAAAGAGTTTGGCTTGGTTGACTGATAGCTGTATCCTATTAGAGCAGGAAATATTAAAAGCATAGAGAGGGTGCGACTGAGGTATGAACGCGTTAGTAAATATTGACATTTTTGATTACTTGACAGACAAAGGCAGAAAAAGGTGGTCTTACAACAATTATGGTTGAATGATGAACAATGCTTATACAAACTACAAAGACTTCTGCCAGCATAGAAAAGGGAAGATAGTAGTATGTGAAGATCTATAAATGAGATGACAATTTCAACCATAACAGAGAGATTTTCTAACTTGAGGACCAACATATTACTGATCTACATCACTGTCACGTAGTTAAGAAGAAAACACATTTCCACTGAAAATACAAGAGGAAAAATTGATGACAAAGACTCAGAGTGCACTAGAAGATGAATGATTTCATTCACCCTCACATAACTGCCAAGAATAATACAAAGGGCTAGAATATATAGGAAGTCTGATGTAGTGACAGGATGAGGGGAAATGGTTTTAAACTCAAAGAGGGTAGATCTAGACAGATTTTAGAAGGAAATTCTTTACCATGAGGGTGGTGAGGCACTGGAACAGGTTTCCCAGAGAAGTTGTGAACACCCCCTCCCTGGAAGCATTCAAAACCAGGCTGGATGGGGCTTGAAGGCTTTGAGCAACCTGTCTAGAGAGATATGTCTCCATCTATAGCAGGGGGTTGGAACTAGATGATCTTAAAGGTCCCTTTCAACCCAAACCATTCTAGGATTCTATTTGTGAACAAAAACTAACTTGCCTCAAATTAGCTCTTTCACAGAAGTCAGGTTATCAGTAGTAAATTTTGAAAGGTACTTCTATTTCCTTCCAGTCCTATCTTTTAGAAATGTAAATATGCTTTAAGCTGCTAACAGTTGTATTTTCTTTATTAATAATAGATTATTCTTTCTTATAGGCAAGGATTATCTTTTCATTCTGTATTTGAACTCCTTTGTCAATGGGGCCATGTGGTGAGGTTAGGGTCCAAAGTGCTCTAAGTACAAACAATAACAAAAGAATAAGGCATGATGAAAAATTAAGTGGAACTCTCCAATACATGTAGAACAAGAAGGAAAAGACTGAAAATAAATGAGAAGGGAGAAGTTTCTCCACGACCATTCACATGGAAAGAATGCTGAAAATTTCATAGATACAAAACAAAAGAAGTTTTATTGTCTCTTGCTTATGAGTAATGCAAACTTCACTATATCTCTCACCTTCTGCATCCAACATCTTAGGGATATCCAAATGTTTTTCAGCAATTTCCATGGCAAGGTTGATATTTCCTATGGGGTCATCCTGCAAGGAAAAAAAAAAAAAAACAGAAGTCAAAAATACAGGTTTTTCTTGGAAGCAATAAAATAGGTGCACTAAAACTTACTCTGTTTTTCCCAACTGTATAGCAGAATCACAACTACTGTTCTACAAAAAGCAGAGTATGGGTATATGGCCCTTTGATCTATCTACTGCTGTTCTTTCAAAGGTAAACATAAATAAGACACTAGAACTCTCTAATTCTATATACATTCCAATACATTCTGAAGGGAAATGTAGATAACATAAGCAATGTATACTCATAAAGAGCTAATTCTGAATGACATGTTGCAGTAATACATACAGTCAAGGTCTCAGGTCTGGTAGGGTATACTAGACTGTTCATCACAAAATTAGTTCTGGACACACTTCAACACCTAGTAAATATTGTATTACAGTGATAAAAATTCTACTGAGCTAACAATTTATCTGTTGTTCTAGCATATACATGGAAAGAGGGAAGCACAATGGTTACACAGAAGGAACAAAATCTGCTAGTTTTGACTTGGATAGCCACATTTGTAACTCCTGTGTGCATGCTGAATTTTTGAGCTGTTGAAAATCAAGAGTTTTATCTTTTTCAGAGATTTTGATTTTGTTCGTTTTTTGAAGAAGAAGAAAGAAGGAAGCAGTGAGGAAAATTCAGTCAAACAGCACACATTTCATTTCTTAACACTACAGTCAACAATTGCTGACAACAGAAGATCATGTCAGATGAGGGATGCTCTGAAGTCAGCCTTCTAATATCAGCTTGGAGTGAAAATATCTTATGTGAAATGGCAGTTCACGCCATTAATGTCATTATTATTTTCAAGTATTCAAAAACTGCTAAATGATCACAGCTACTATGAACAATGTCAATATCTACAGAGATAGTTTAGAAAAAAAAGAGCAGAGAAACAAAACTGGAGAAACTGGAAGGGACTGGAAAAAGTTTACAAGTTTGCTACAGCAAACTTACAGGGCTTCTGTTTGAATACAAGCAATTTCTGTAAAAGGATCTAGACTCAAGCATGCTTCTTTTGCCACTTTGAAATGAAATTAATGAGATTAGTTATAATGAAATAGGAATAATTACTTAGATCTCACATATTAGGTATTATAAGTAATAATGCCCTAACAATTTGGTTATGTTGGAACACAGAGTCTCTAATAGTAAGTTCTCACTTAATCATCATTTAGCAGTTTTGAGCATCACTAACATAAGAAGTCTGGAGAACATATAAACCCAATAACTTATTACTGCTGTTACATGAGACACTATGTGTAATACAACATTTACTAAACGTGTCTATAAAAATTTGTACTGAAATTAAATGGGAAGACATACACTGAATCTGAGACCTACTGACTTGATCAAGACACTTCGCTTATGGATGAGTGATGGGCACCTCCTGTTAGTGTGCCTGGTACTATGCCCGTGAGTAAATACTGCTCTATAACAAAATGTAGCTAAAATCAGCAAATTCTGGAGATCCCAATCACCCATACTTTTAAACAAAACTATAAGCCACAGTAACTAAAAGCCTCTGCTACAACTAGAGAAATACCTTATCTAACTTGTCATAGTCAAGAAGATCAGGCCTGTGTCTATGAATAAGGGCGTTGAAAGCAAGGCCATCTTTCCAGCTACAAATTCACACAAAGCACATTGGTGAGAAAAATAAAAGACAGCATGCAGGAGATAAAAAAAACAAGAAACAGGACACCAAGACAGCTGTTAATGTAACCAAAATGAGTAGTCAATCAAATGCAGCCAGGCCAGAAAAGCAAGACCTATTTTTGGATTTTTCTGCATGTGCTTTACGTGCCACAGCTCAGTCTCAGTCTGAAACCTGACCTGTTCTTATTTTGGAAACCTCTTAAAGGGAAATAGTAATGCTGAAGCAGATCTGTTACTGTGTTATTCCATTTTCTTAGCACTCACGTGTAGACTGGTTTTACCAAGAAGGTTTTTGTACTGTGTTCCACTTTTCAAAGCACAGATTCAATCATACTAATTTGTTTGTGCCATGCTAGAGCACACATACACAGAGACAGGTAGCTAAGTCGTTCCGTGCATCTGTCCATCCATAGGAAAGTATGTTTATAGAATAAGAGAATAATCTGGTACTGACAGTTTATTGTTTGTCCTTTTGTTCAGGTCTGCAGTTGTCTTAACTGCCTAAATTAAACACTGTGTGTTTAAATCCATTTAATTTTAACTAAAATTTGAGGGTCCCAGCATAAATTCAACATATCATAAAGCAGACAAAGTTTTCAAATTGTCTTACTTCTTTCTGTCAACTTTTCCCTCAAAAAAGGCTTTATTATAAGAGCTGATTCCACTAGTAAAATGAATCTGTCATACAGGGGCACGAAATGAAAAATATTATCTATGATTTACCAAATTCTCTCACCAATTAGAAGTGACACACAACAAATTAAACCATGATTAAGTTTTCTGTTTTACTGTTATTCACAAAAGAATCCAAGATCT
This sequence comes from Callipepla californica brunnescens, assembly GCA_023055505.1. Lineage (NCBI taxonomy): Eukaryota > Metazoa > Chordata > Aves > Galliformes > Odontophoridae > Callipepla > Callipepla californica. Next base: position 32,594,784 of record JALIRH010000003.1, on the reverse strand, counting down.
GTTCATCTTGGAGAGGAAAAAAAAGTATGAATTTCTTGAGAGCCAACATGAAATGCCAACGTGCCACTGTCTTTTCAGTTTTTATTCTTCAGTGGTAGGATCCAGAAATTCCAAGATTATTACTTCATTTTTCATTACTCACTTTCAAACCAAGCAGCTTCTATCTTTTAGAACAAATACATTTTGCCATGTAACAAAATGGGTCTGTAATCCCTATGTGATGCTACCTAAATAAGTTATGGTATCTATCTCCTGCACGTTCTGGAAGGATAGTTAGAAGTATAATGAAATTTAAAAGTAAGAACTAGTGGATATTTTCTATGTAATCCTAACAGTTTCACATTCCCAAGAAAGTGCTTGTTATAATTAATCTTACAGTTAATGATCTTGTCCTTATCTAGTGCTCTGCAATCTACACAGTTATTTAGACTGGACAAACAGCAGGATGGTGTGTACTATGTATCAGCTGTGAACTGAGAATTTCAGTGTACTCGATTTAACATCCTTACAGGATGCCAAAAAAGAAAAACTGCCTGGCTGCTGAGGAATGGATTTTCTGCAATTAATACCGAAGTCACTGAATTAAAAAAGGAAAGAAAGACAAAGGACTGTCATGGCCTCCTTTCCTCCAAATAATATATTATGGAGTGAACATAGAAAATTAGTTAGAATTAGTATACACTCCTCAGCTTGTCTTCTAGAAAACATGCTAAGCAAATCAGAAGTGAGCCAAATCACTGCAGGACAACATGCTCTACCGTCCAGACTGTTGACCTTATTTAGCTTGGAGTAGTCAATAAGATCAGGCCGGTGTCTGTGGATAAGTGCACATAATCCAAGGCCATCTTTCCAGCTTTACAACAGAAAAAAAATAAAATAAAAATGGAATGGAATGGAAAAAAATAATGAATAAAGTCATAGCATTTTACAGTTTGGTCCTTGCTCAAGGCTTAAAATCTAGCAGGAATTCCCCTGTTAAATCCCAACAGTTATGTTCTGTCAACTCTCATTCCTCTGAAATTTTGTCACTGTACACTTTCTCCTGCAGCACATAATTCATTCTGTAGTCTATACACACTTAAGGATTCTATGATACTTCCTAGGCAGTGTATGTTATGTACAACAGACCCTGATTTTAGTTGCTTAAATTAAGCAACTTTTCAGGATAGCTCGAATTATACATTCAAGAAAGTGCACAGTCTCCTGTTACACTTACAGCATGTTTGTGCAAAAATAAAGAACAAACCTTCAACTACTTGAATTTGCTTAAGTAACTGACTGTTTCTGTGTCAATTATTTTAGATTATTTTAATGACACAACTACGTTGTGCTCATAGAAGTATGAAGTCAAAAATTATCTTTGTTTATTTAAAACATTTCACAGACATTACAGGTCATACCTGAGGTCGGACACTTAGTTGTGATTTCATGTGCACTACCTTTCAATGCATAAAGCTGTGAATAACATCTCTTTGGAAAGATTATGAGAGGTTCCTTTCATCTAGAAGCAATTACTTTGAAAGATACTTTATGAAAACAGATCACTGGGACTGTGGGTTTGAGTTTGTATGCTGTGCAGTAACTGTGTGATACTAAAGATGTTAGACTGTTCGAATCCCTGTCACTGAGAAGTCTAGGTAAATGATTTAAATAATATAACCATATTGAATAAAAATGTAATATAACTAAGCAGAATGTACATACATTGTATAACAAAATCATTCCGAATATAAAATTGAATCAAAAGGAGCATCAAAACAACAAGAATTTTCCAAAAGTATAGACTAGAATGGTCTGGAGAGCTCATTTCAAAGCACTTCTATAAGGGCAAAAAAAACACCACAAGTGTCAGTCAAGGTACTTCTGTTAAGATGTTTTCTCCACACCATGTACCAGAGTCACACGTGTATATATGAAGGCTCAGAGTTGGGTGCTATAATTTACACTACTCCCTGCATCCATACAAAGCTTTACTAAAATACATTGCTACACTTTCTAGGAAAGTAACAAATCACAAATTTCAAATTTCTCAAGGCAAGTCAGGGACCGTGTGTCAAATCATTTCATCTGCAGATGCACATGTGAACTGTATCTTCTCTTTTACTACATGAGTAAAAGAGCTTCACACAAAGAATGAATTCAAAAAACCCAAAACATTGTCATACAGAGCCCTTGTAAGTACTCCAGAGGTTTCAGGGAAGGTAAAATCCCATGGTTAAACAGTGTGAATGGCAAATCACGGTTTTATAAGGTGGATCACCAGCAGAGCTACAGGAACTAGCTGAGTGAAATCCCAAAAGTCAGGTAGCCTATGTAAGGCCTGGAGATCCCTTTTACATGCAGAACCACAGGGCTGGAGATTCACTAAGTTTTGCAGCTCAGATAATGATTCTGATAATGAAAATGAACATTTAAAGTGCTACTGTTGGGTAATGACTACCTTTTTTGTCTCCTTATTTATAGTTATTTTACAAAACAATGAAGACTGATTCAACAAAATGAAATATCCGTGTGCTCAACATGTTGGTATTTTTGCCAAGAACATCCTATACCTACCAGTGGCTCTCATTTGAAAGTAATAATTTGTTGAATCATTATGCAGTGATACTTAAATATTCCCACATAAAAGGGACATCTAGTAGCATTATGTGTTCATTCTTTGTGCAGTAGGGACTCTTTTTTTTAAATAGTTAACTAAATAAGCCACGGTAATTGACACAGAAGGCTAACCAGAGTAGGACTCAGAAGATCATAAGAATGTGAGAAAAACCCCGTTAACAGTAAAGAGTGAAATTCTGCTTTCCATTATGCCACATAATTGTGGGGGAAAAAAACTGACCTAATATATGTTAGACTGCTTCTACCTCTTGAAACAGTGAAAGTTTACCTAAGGTGGAAGTTCTGAATGTTCACATTTCTGTAAGGAGCAGTTTTTCTTTGACACCACAGCAGCAGCCCTTCTTTGGCAGAGGTCTCTGTAACAAACACCAGAATGTAAAAAAATCTAAGAAGAGCTCAAGTAATTATTTTCTACTCATCTTAAATGTGGACATTAATTTAAAACTGGTTACCATTAACTAACATTTAATTCTAAAAGATAGTCATGCAAATGGACTAGAGAGGCTTTGTTAGGATAGAGACATCAGTTCAACTGGAACAACTCAGAGTCCTCGCCCACATAATATTTCTGGGATATTAGGAGGTTAAGAAATCACATAAATTGGGAAGCAGAACGTATACTTGGAGAAAAAACACTGCATATAAATGTAACAGAACTAAACATAACAGATTCAGTTGGTGTCTACATGAAATGTGCTTCTGCTCTCAGTCAATTAGCTTGTGCAAAAGAATAAATTCTGAATAAATTATCTTCATTATTTGCACCCTGTAAGCAGCTCAATCAACGAGAATTCTAGGTCTACAGATAACATTTCACACACTATAGACAGGACAGCATGCTAATCTTGAATTGGCATTACTTCTGCTGAAAACAGAGATTAGTTTCAAGAAATCTAGATTTTTGACAGGCTAGATTTGTTTCAAAGACTACTACAACACTGCACTTTATGGAGACAAATACCAAGTGAAAGTTAAGAAAAAACCCGAAGCAGTGGAAAAAAAAAAAAAAATGATAGGAAGAAGAGGGCTATAATCAGATAATATTTGCAAAAAAGGATAGAAATGTACAGGTCAAAGAAGTATTTTGGAAATAGAACAACCACACAGAGGACAGCATAGATTCAGGCCACTGAAACTCATAAACATAGATTGCTTTCTATCTCTTATAAATGAAAGACCTGCTCAGAACTTTTCCATTTCAGTAATTACTTTTTCCCTCCAGAAATTTACTTTGTCACAAGGTAGAGAATAAGCCATATCACTTTCTGTGAAAAAATAATTCATTCTTAAAACATTCATCTCATTTGCATCCAATTTATTTTGTAATAATTTAAAACAAATTTCTTGTTTAACATAGTTGCATTACTCTTACCTTCCACTGAAATATCTTGAATAGCAAAGCGAAGGATGATGGTCCAGATCATACCCAGTGTCATTTTCACATTGCCATCAACAATTTCTAAGGTGGAAAAAAATATAATTGTATATTTAAAATGCATTTTTTTGCTGTTTTCTCCTAAAGATACATATCTAAAAAATATGTTACATTTCTACCATAATTTATTGCCTATACAAAGTTCACTTGGGTTCATTTTTCAACAAGCTCATGTTTCTCCTACCCTGACAGTAGGACTGAAGCTCATTGAGGTTACAGTCCTTTTCTCTCTTCCCTGCTGAAAGCCTGTCCTCCAGCAATTTGTAACTGTCTCAGAAAGTTTCAGGTTGACTTTGGTAGATAATGGCTAAGGGGAAATACGCATATATATATATATAAGTTTAAATAATAACAATCTTGCTGTTTTCACATATGAAAGATCTGGGAAAAAAAAATGTGTTTATACCAAATTGTAATAAACTGCAGAATATTTGCAGTTTGCAGTAGAAATCAAGAATTTGTCTCAGAGACAGGAATTTTTAAATGACGTAGAAATCTACAACCCAGGTTACCTCTATGATAAAAAAAAAAATATATATATATATATATATAATTAAAATGTTCATAAGTCCACCTATGTTATTTAGGCCCTTTTGAGAATTCTACCCATTGGTACCAGCACAGGTTTGATATGAAGAACAGCTCACTGGACACAGCACCTCCAGAGACTAAGATATATGGCTTCCTATCAAGCAGTTTAGAAACATGACCATGAGACCGCAGATGTCTTACAACTCTGATGCCTATACATGCTTGAATAACTTGAATACAAGGTGAGATTTTTCACCATTTATTTTTTTTCCCACAGCAGCAGTATTGAGTGCAGCTTCAACAAGTTTGCAGACAACACCAAGCTGAGTGGGGCTGTTGATATGCTAGAGAGAAGGGATACTATCCAGATACAGGTTGGATGGCTTGAGAGCAGCCCCAAAGAGAAGGATTTGGAGGTGTCACTTGGTGAAAAGACTCAACATGAGCTGGCAACGTGCACTTGCAGCCCAGGCGGCCAACTGTACCCTGGGCTGCATGAAGAGAATTGTGACCAGTGGGTCAAGAAAGGGGATTCTGCCCCTCTACTCTGATCTTGTGAGACTTCAGCTGGGGCCCCCAACACAAGAAGGACATGAAGCTGTTGGAGCAAGTCCAGAGGAGAGCCACGGAGATGGTCAGGGACAGGCTGAGAGAGCTGGGTCTCTTCAGCCTAGAGAAGAGAAGGCTCTGGGGGGACTTCATAGCAGCCTTTCAATATCTGAAGGGGACCTACAAGGAAAGGCAGGAAGCAGCAGGATGAGGGGAAATGGCTTTAAACTCAAAGAGGGTAGATTTAGACTCAATTTAGAAGGAAATTCTTTACAGTGAGGGTGGTGAGGCACTGGAACAGGTTGCCCAGAGAGCTTGTGAATGCTCCCTCCCTAGAAGCATTCAAACCAGCCTGGATGGGGTTTTGAGCAACCTGGTCTAGAGGAATGTGTCTCCACCTATAGCAGGGGGGTGGAACTAGATGACCTTAAAGGTCCCTTTCAAGCCAAACCATTCTAGGATTCTATGACTTCTGCGTTTTCAACTTGTTTCAAGACTGCTGGAGTCTCGCTATAACAGAGTGCTAGCAATATGCTTTTTCCAACCCTCCTCACAGATACAGGGGCATCCCTTCAGCCCATCAGAATAAAGTACTCCTACCTTGTCTGTAATACTAATAGCAAAACCACTTCAGTTTTTAAACTACAAAAAATATACTGCCAAAACATTTAAGTGTGGTGATAACATTAAATCAGTTTGCAAAGCACAGTGAGATAACTGAAAGAACACAGTGAGACTGTAAGGAGAGTCCAGCACTGGAAGGGAAGGCAGTGGGAGGATGATAGAAGGGAGCTGTTTTTCCAGTCACCTCATGCCAAATGAGCAGTGGGGCAGGGAAGGCACCAGCTGCTCCCCTGCTTGAAAGCCACCTCCAGCCCCACACAAGAAATGGAGCAGTTGTGGCTGCCTGTGGGCACACTGATGTTCTCCTTGGGGAGGGAACAGAAAGAATTTCCGCCATCTAACATGGAATGTTGAAAGAGGTGCCAGAAGGAGCTGACCTCACTTTGCTCCTTTAAAGTTGCCTGAATCCAGGGACAGTTTTCACATAACAAAACAGCTGGTGGCCCCAGGACTTGATATACATGCTAATTTGCACCAGTATGCAATAGAAGCTGTCATTTGAACCTATGGAATTAACAAATGTGATAGGAGATCTCTCACCCATCACTTGTTTATCCTTTGTTGGCATGATAATTCAAGTTTATAAATTGATGGCTAGTTTTCTGCTTTCTTCTTTGGTTCTACATTTATTTTCCAGAATTCTAACCTAACTTTGCCTGTCTTCCATGCATTATTACTATCTTATTTGTCTTGGAAGAGCTCAAGTGCCTTCAAATCTCAAAACTTAATTAGGGTTTATAGCTACTTCTTTCCCTTCTCAGCCTCGTGGTCATGTATTTCACTGCATTTTGATCAGTACAAAAATAACACCCCAAACAAGACATACAAAAGACGTGAAAAAGTATCTAAACAAAAGGAAAAAAAAACACTGGATGTTGAAAAACATCAGTGTTGAAAAAAATATTAATGCCTATAATTTTACTCTACAGGACAATAGATGACTTCCTGATATTCTCTTCACATTGTGTGTTTGCTCTAGCAGGAACACAGTTCTTACACCTCATATATGCAAAGCTACCACTTTCTGGGGGAAAAGGTCTTGATGATTTATTAGAACAGGAAAGAAGAGATGGGAAGTGCAAGAGGGGCTAATAAAAACTACCAAGGTAAAAAGATAGGCAAAGCAATGTGGGAAGGTTTTGTTTTTAAAACTCTGCCTTGATATTCGGGTTTGGTTTTATTTTTTTTAATCTAACCTTCTGTACCAGACACACATATTCAATATTTCTCCCTCCTCCCCCCTCGATAAAGCAATGCAGTATGGCTTCCTTTTAACAGGATACTTTTATAGACACATATCTTTGTTCTTCCCATTCAGGATGCAATTACCTTGCAAATAGAGTCCTCACACATTTGTAATTTTTTGTTTGTTTGTTAAATTAGGATAAACATCTTTCTGAACTACAAATGGCTCATGAGGGTTATTTTCACATTTTTAGCTTTAGCTTTTTGAATTCCTAGCTTCATTTCAACGAATAGAAAGAAATATTCTTCCACAATCCAGATCAGAGTAGCTGAACTGGAATTTTGCTCAGCATCACAGTTAAAGGTGATCACCTCTCCCAATTCATTCCACAAACAGCCCAAGAATGTTAGCCTTCAGAGCACTAGTGATGGCTTTAAAGAATATACTTGGTCCCTCAAAAATATTAAATTGAACTGATATCCAACAGGAATTAGAGTTTAATCTTTGTCTGGAAGCCTCATTTTAAATGCCAGTTGGTCCTCATGGTCCACTCAGTATTTCACAGAATAAAACTTGATCTTCAGCAGGCTTAGATACAAAACTTTCATGCTCTGGAAATTAAAAAGTATTCCAGATATCCATGTAACGCAGAGCATGCCAAAAATGATGGGTGCAGTCAAGCCCACAAGGCTCATTCCATACAGATGGGCAGTAAGTTAAGAGGTTAAGGATGTTCGTAACAGCTCAAGAAACCTGCATTCTGCCTCCTTGCTGGCATTACTTTCCACCCTCATACTATAATGATTGTCCAGACAATAGTGCTGAAAAAAGTAACAAAATTAAAAAAAGAGGTGGAATGTGTTTTAAATCCAGGTCAGGTTACTGATCCAATCCCCAGGACAGCTACAAAAACAGTTGTCAGCCCAACAGGGTAGGGCAGAGAAGTGTGGGAGCAAGAATGCAGGACAAAGGGGCGTAGGGACTGTTTAAACAGGTACTGGTGCCAGAGGTCCTACACCATGAAACTATACCCAGTCAGATGCAGTACTACATCAGCTGCATCAGCACAGAATTGTGCTTTAGAGAACTTTAGCAGAAAGGATGTGATAAACTTAATAGGGCACTAAGCGTGTCTTGGCCAAAGCTAGTTTTGTGTTCAGCCTGTTTAGAGTAGGAGGGGAAGGCACACGAATCTATCTGCTCCTGCCCACACAGATGTAATCTAATGTGTATTAGTAGCCATACTTGAGATAGTGCAATGTCTTACAATGACAGATTTCTCTCTACTTGCAAGCTATGACATTAACAGTGTGTTTTTCCACCTGTGGTTCCATTCAAGAATTTAAAATAGTTTTAAAATATTAATGAATGAAGCTTCAGTCCTAATCCTCTCTTGTTACAGATCGAGAATTCCAGAAACAGGGAATAAGAACCTGCAGCACAGCCAAGAACATCACTTTAATTCCTCCCTTATTATAACCTGTTGTTACTTGCAGCAAGAAATATCAAGGGCATGGTTGGACATCACCTTACAGAGCATCTATAACGAGTTATTGCTCCTTGTCAAACCTCCCTTCCAGAGGGAATTTCCTGTTTTGACAATCTAAATTCACCCCAGATGCTTCCAAGGGGAGCAGCAGGATTAGCTTAAACTTCTTTAATGGCTGATCTGAGATAACAGAGGTGCTTTGTTTTCAGATGATGCAGGAAGTGCTTATATGCCACTCTCTAGTTTAAGCACCCTGCTAGAAGCAAAATGATTAAGCAAAACAATGGAGATAGGAGTGCAGAGGGCATGCTTACTCTATTCAGCAGCAGATAAGAGTTGATGCATCTCCGTTCAAATGGTACAATCTTACCAGAAGAATTCAGGAGAGAAAACGCTACCTCACCGTGCAAACTGTCATCAGAGAATGACCACAAGATCACCTTTTGTTACACTCTTATTTTCTGTCAGACAGGGCTGGAGTCCCAGCACGACAGGACAGAAACTACCATTCTTTTGCTCCATAATCTGTATTCTCAGTATTTCTGCACCAACTGTCAGACAGTCTTCTGCATATTTCATTTTCATTTTCATACATAAACTATCTCTTCAGTACCCTCTACTGTCTGCTTAATGCCATGTCATTCATAAAATACCCCTAACTGCAGAGGGTTAAGGTAGCAGCACATTTTTCCATTCCACTTCATTTAACTGAGCTGCCCCCTGGCTGCCTGTACAGTTACTGGAGGGGGACAAGGACCTCTGAAACTCAGCAAAGCTCTTCTGAGATCTAAAGTACTTTTGGGAATTGCCTTTCTTTTCCCACTGTACTAGTTTTTACTGGGATAGAGTTAATTTTCCTTATAGTGTCTTGAATAGTACTTTTTGTTTTATAATTGTAATGAAAATTGTATTGATAACATAAACCATAGAATGCTTTGGGTTGGAAGGAACCTTAAAGATTCCCACAGAGTCAAAGTCTGTTTCTAACATTCCTCTACCAGCAAGGCTGGAGGTGCATAAAAAGTTGGCAGAGGACATAAGGGACAAAGCCATGACATCTGATCCCATCATGCCATATGATGGCATGTTCAACAATAAAAGTTACAGGGAAAGAAGAAGTAAGCAGGGACATTCAGAGTTATGGCATTTGCCTTACCAAGTAATTATTATGCTCTGCTTTCTTGGAAATAGCTAAACATTGGCCTACCAATGGAAAGTAGTGAAGAAATTTATTATTTTGCTTTGCTTGTACGTGCAGCTTTTATTTTACCTGTTAAACAGTCATCATCACAACCCACTGAGTTTTCTCACATTTCTCTTTTTGATTCTCTTCCCCATCCCATTGGTTGGAGCTAGAGAGCAGGTGTGTGGAGCTTGGCTGGCCACTATGAATTTAAACTACAACACCCACTGATGATATATTCCCAAAAATGTTTGTTATGTGTCTCAAAATAGATGGCATGGTTTTGGACTCCGATGGCCCACACACTTCAGTTGCCAATGAATTAAGGGTAAATCCAGACAGTCCAAATGCTCTGCCCTGAGAAACTCTATTTCCTTTCGAGTTTGGAGCACTGGATTCAGAGCCATAACATATTTAGTGAGGGTGAGGTAAAACTGTTGTGGAATTGTCAAATGCTAATAGATTTTTCCATTACTTCTACAGATGTGTGGACCAGATGATTTTAGAGAGTCCTAAACAGCATGGCCAGCAAATCAACATAGGCGATCCTCCCCTTCTACTCTGTGCTGGTGAGGCCACGTTTAAACTACTGTGTTCAATTCTGGGTGCCCCAGTTCAAAAAAGACTGGGATCTTCTAGAAGGAGTCCAGTGGAGGACCACAAAGATAATTAAGGGCCTGGAGCATGTCTCATATGAGGAAAGGCTGAGCAACCTGGGTCTGTTCAGACTGGGGAAAATAAAAAGAATGCGAGGGGACCTGATTAATGTTTGTAAATACCTAAAGGAAGGTGGGAGACAAATGGATGAGGCCAGGCTCTTCTTGGTGGTATATAGTGACAGAACAAAGAGTAATAGCTTAAAACATGAATATAGAAAATTCTGTACTAACATGTGGAAGAACTTCCTTCAGGTAAGAGTGACAGAGCACTGGAACAGATTGTCTAGAGAGGTGGCGGATTCTCCTAAGGGAGAGATTCAAGACCCATCCAGACGCCTACCTGTGCAACCTATTGTAGGGTACCTGGTTTATCAGGGGGGCTGGACTCTATGATCTCTTGAGGTCCCTTCCAACCCCTGTAAATCTGCATTTCTGTGACCTTTGTCTTTTTTATAACATCATTTGTATCTCCTAGAATGCCTAGGTTCACTTGCAGTCAGAGCCTGTCTACCTTTGCTCAGTTCACATTTATCAGCACTTAGCTAGCTGTGTGTTTTTATTTTAATACTTCCACAGCAGAACATCAAAGTAACAACTTTATTAAATAAAATTCTGTCCCCACATGCTTCGTATGCTCAGTCTACTAGAATTTCTTTTGATCACCCCCTTAACTTTACACCTGAATTCTAGAAACACGCCTGCCTTGCAAATAATAAAATGGAAGCAAGTCCCAGCTCCTAAAGGTAAAAAAAACATCTCAGGTTCAATAAAGCATACCCTAGAATTCAACCTGATTTTTAGCAGTTCTTTATTTTTAATAATGTATAGTGAAAAAAAGTAAAGATGAACAAATCACCATCTAAACACCCACTGAAAAAATTGCAGACAAATCAATTTAACCCCAGAGAAAAACAAATCTTAGAGCACAGTTATACCCCTATCTCTCCTCAGGTGTCCACACATTTCCATCTCTTGTTCTTTCAGAAATATAATCCAGTCTTAAGGGCTGTTTGAGTCACCCAGAGATAGCTAGCACAATTTGTTCCAGGGTCTCAATCTAGACTTTTGCAACATGAGTGCCTAGGACGTAGTGTCAGCATCAAGCATTGTTACATACCTTCTGCACCAATTGACACAAGTTTCACTCCTTTGCTGGCGATATAATCCAGAGCTTTGTTGACATTAGCAATTTTATGGAAGCGCATTTTCCCTCTGTCTGGTTTCGGTAGTCTTTCCCCTACGGGATAACAAAATGAATGCATTTATTGTTATACACACTTGGCTACAGACACTCAACTGACTGGAACTCAAGAATGAGCTTGCCTTGGGCACAGAAAACATCTGGAAAGTATTCAATTGATTCCTGCTTCTAGAGCACTGGTTCACTGCTATCATCTATTTAGAGTACTTGATTATTCAGAGGGAATGATATTCTCATCACCATTACCTGACTAAACAAAAGCTGAACTCTATCCAGATTAGCCATTGCATCCTTTCAAATCTGACAGAGATTGATAGCTTTTAATATCCTTATTCAGGGCAGTAGAATAGTCAATTTTAGAATATAAATTGACAGCTTTAGTTGAATTTACATTCTTAGATGATCATTAAAAACAACTGTTTTTGAAAATATGACTCTCTATTTCACAAAGAATGATCATTTAGAAATTTTCCCCTCTGAAATCTCCTGTAAAAATGTAAACTGCTCTTCATAAGAAGTCATCTTTTCCTTTTTCACCTTCATTGCACATCTGGAACGTGAGCTATTCCCTTCCCATTCAGGAGCATTTTGACTGTACCTTGGTGACTGCATCTCTGAACTGTGAAGAGGAATACATGGCAAACTTTAACTAACCTGAAATAACTTCCAAGAGCAGCATCAGTTTGAGGCCATTTCTGAAGTCCTCCTCAATGTTCTCAATCTGTGTGCCTGCCTTCCTGAGGTGGGAATTGCACCAAGCTGTAAACGTCTGTAACAGTAAATAAAATAATTAATTTTTAAAAATAGCCTTATCGACATAATATTTTCCAAAACACTGCTGAGGCATTTGAGTAAACGCTTTTTAACTCTTTATCTCTTAATGCACTACATGATGTTATGATGTGGAATACAAATGCCAAAAATCATAAAACCATGACATTACTGCATCAGAGACATCCATAGCTGTCAAAGAAATTTGAATGCACCACCCGATCACTTTATACATCACTGAGTTCAAAATTCTTATCTCAGATGCTCATAGAACTATAGAATCACCATGGTTGGTAAAGATCCTCAAGATCATCTAGTTCAGCCATCTATCTGCCACCAGTATTTCCCCACTAAATCATGTTCCTTAGCACAGCACCTCCAGGGACAGTGACTCAGTCACCTCTCTGGGCAGCCCATTCCAGCACCTGACCACTCTGTCAGAGAATAAACATTTCCCAGCATCCAATCTGAACCTCCCCTGGCACAACTTGATGCTATTACCTCTAGTCCCATTGCTGGTTACATGGGAGAAGAGGACAACTCCCACTTCAATAAAACCTCCATTATCAGGGAGTTGTAGTGAGTGATAAGGTCTCCCCTGATCCTTTTCCAGACTTCTCAGTTCCCTCAACCACTCTTGTTGTGCTCATGTGGGAATTAAGCTCTAATTCCCACATGAGCTTTCTTGACCTTTGCTGGACACACTCCAAGGCCTCAACGTCTTTCTTGTAATGAGGTGCCCAAAACTCAACACTGTACTGAAGATGCAGCCATACCAGTGCTACGATCATTTGCCTGCTCTTGCTGGCAGCACTATTTCCGACACAAGCCAGGATGCCATATGATCTTACTCCAGATGACCTGTAGTTTCCTGGATCTTCCTTATAATCCTTCATATAGATGTTAACAAAGATGCAAATAATTGCTCAATTAGAAGCAATACTGTGCTGCATTTTGTTTGCAAATGCTTCCGTAAAAGATGTACACATGAAGGCAAAATTGTTTAATAGTCATTACTAAACTTAGATATTGTGATTACATAATCTGATGCTGGGACATACCCTTTACACATTCTTCCTGAAAAGAAAGATTGATAAGTCATCAGAGAAACTGTGTGACAGCAAGTTGTAGACAATGCCAAGTGCAGAGACAAAAACCACTACTACCTGAAATCATGCAAGGATAACTATTCTTATGCAGATTATCCATGCCAGGGATAGGTAACACGCGTTCTTCAAAGGATGTAAGAACAATTTTTAGGATGACATAATTGAAGAAGAGAGAGTTAATGTAGTAGGGATACCAATAAAATCACATCTGCTTCTACTTTAACTACAATAAGAAATAGAATGCCTTTTGAAAACATGAACATTTATAACTGATTTTCAAATTTTACAATAATTGAAGAATTTTTATTTTTAGATGCTGCATATGTGGACTGCTTTACTAAGGATTTAGTTTCCAAACTGTATTATATAGTTTTCAGCAAACTACTACAACTTGATGAAATGCACAAATGCAGATGTTTAGTTTTGCAAGGCAAAAATCATCACAATACCACCAGTGAGCATTTCTCTCCTAGTGTGGATAATCAAGTGTGTTTTACTTGCAAAGGTGAAAAGCAAGTAAAACTAACTTCACTGACCTATGGGAGATCATGAACACATTACCTTTTGCACAAATGAAATCAGAACAGAGTCTACTATGAAATTTAGCAGTTAAAACTGTGTTCAAAACAACTAAAATCAGTTGAACAGTTAAAATCTGTTATCAAATATTCTATACTCAGACTTAAGACAAACTCTCCTTGTTTTTCAGTGATTGTTAAATCACATAAAACACGTTTATATTTAGTAGGTATTTACCAGGTACATAAAACAGGTCAATTAACTTTGGTAAGTTAGACTTCAAAGACTTAAAATTGCCAGATGCTTGAAATTTCCTTTCTTTTACTATTTTAAGTGAGCAATTCAAGAACTTCTAATGTATTTACTTTAAAAATTAAAGTTTGCAGTTTGCTGGATGCTTGTCTCAGAGATTCCACACTGATAAAGAACAGCTTGTAGGACACACACATTGTTCTGGTACCTGCAGCTTCATCTCTGCATATTTGTTTCTTCAGGTTCCACATCTTTATTCCATTTAAAGGATCAGCAGAGCACTTAGCATGTGATCAAAATACAGAACTTTCCCCCAGTGTGATGGGAAGTGTGGTCATTTTGTGAGGCACTGACTTACAGACAAAATACAGGACATACTGAATATACTGGGGATACAGCCAGACATAAAAGAAATTAAAACTGGAGAGTGCCAGTTTCAAATAATCCCAGTAATCTTTTTGGGACCACCATGACAGAAAGAATGAGCACAACTACACATCTAACAGCAGAAAAGAAAAATTTTTCATAGTATTTAATGCAGACAAATAAGAGCATTAAGTCTCAGAAGCTCACTGAATCTTGGTGGAAATATCAAGAATTTGCACAGGATGTTCCAGCACTCAGTGGAATCTCTAGGTAACAAGACAATCACCAGATAATACTTCTTCTCTCCTAACCTGCACACCTCCACACCCTCTCTCAATATTGATCACTTCATGAAGACACCAAGCATGCAACATCGCTATGATATAAACAGAGATGTTATCACTGCTGAGTCAAGCTGTTTTCAATAGTTTTATGTCAGTCTTTTTTTTATTAGTTGCCTTTTTACATCTGTCTGTTATTTACAGTTGTTTCCAGCAACACTGGGATTTATCATTAGAGCTGCAGCATTCTGAATGATAAGCCTGGAGTTACTTCCCTTCATGACACAAATCAAGTTCTGCTGAAGCACTCTACAGGGATTCTTTACTCTGTATTTGTATAGTCTAGATGTACCTTCCATATCAAGAATAAAAGATTTAGATCTTTTATCTTAACTACAGTTTTTCATTGTTTTACCAGTGCTCTCCTATTTATGAAATGCTGCTATCCCTTTGTAACAATTGCCTCATGGAAAGCGTAAATTCAGAACATTACAGCAGACTGTTCTGCATTTGGCCTCTTAGCCTGGTGCCTTCCAAGCCAGCTTTTTTTCCTAGGATTAAAGATAATTACAGGAATATTACTTAATTTACCATTTATTTCAGTGATGCAATCAGCTGACTGAAGTACTAAAGCTACTGCAAATCTCCACTTGCAAATTTTAACACTATCCACAATTCACATTTTATTTAACACCTCATCCTTCCATTCTCGCCGTGGTACCATTTGTTCCAAACCTGAATTCTCACCGCTTTGATTTTAACCATTCTATTAATAGTTATTAAGAAGCAATTCAAAGCACGTTTAAGTTCTGGAGATCATGATACTGCCAGCATATAGTCTCTCTCAACTCTATAATCCATTGGGATTTAAAAGCTATTAAATGACTTAGACAAAGCAAATTCCTTTTTCTGATGGACACATCTCAGAGTATCAGATTGCTCAGAGAGATAAGGCAGGACTGAAGGCACCAAGTTGAATACCAGAAGCCATAAGTACTTAGAAAGCTAGATATTTCTTTTTAGAATTTATTTACCTTGGATGACTTTACAAAAGACAAACAAACAAACCCCTCCTTTCTATATCTATTACTACCGGGGAAACTTAGCTGACATTATTGGATAAGAGATGATAGAGGAAGCCATAAAAATTTGCAGTCCCTCTATTTTCTGTTAGTGAACTATAACTCCATTGCTGTCACAGGAACATTTTGGAAAAGCTAACTTTAGGAAAGGGAGCAGAGTTTATGTTCTATGCCTACTATATTCTCACCATGAAGTCCACCAGTATCATATTGTCTGTAATTTGGATTCATAGACCTGTGACTGAGAAGAAGGTATCAGAGAAAAATAGAAAATTTCCTCAGGCCACTTAATTTTACAATCACTTTACAGGTAGAACTGCAATTGAAGGACAGAGAAAGAAGATAACCCTAATTGACTATCAATCAACTGCAGCTAACGCCAGGAAATAACAGAATATGCCTGCTCCATAGTACAAACACTGCTATATGGGCACAACAAAGGACATGCTTTCACAGAAAAAGTGATACCTCTGAGAGCTCAACAGTCCTACACCCCTGAGAAAGTGCATTTTTCACATGTGCATTTTCATGTGGGTGTAATGATAACCTACTTCTGTTAATGCCTCAAAGCCAGAAAAGCAGAAAGATAATATACTAAGAAGCTCCATATGTGCCTGTGATAATAGGGATAAAAAGAATTGAGAGAGCACCAGTTACCATCCTTTCCAATACAGTTATCCATGATGTAGATCATAAGACAATTTGTTGCATATGCTGAAGACATAAGGTATGTTTCCAGTTAGGCACTGACAATGAGTCTAAAACACACACTGCCAAAATAACCACATAAATTTCATGGGGATATGCACAGAAGACACTGTTCACAAATTTAGCAAGATTTATTTGATTTATTCACTTGCACTCGAAAGTGGATCTGGCCTAAAAAAGTGCTGCAGATCCATGTCCTTTTTACTATATATAGCTCATAACAAAGGTTAGCACAATGTTTCACTCTTTCCAACTCTAATTAATTTGTCTGCTATAACAAGTTTTAAAAACCATATTGACTTAAAAATGCATGTTCCTGCCTATCTGTCCCCCTTGCAGAAAGACAACTGGCCTGAGTAGCATGTTTGATTGTTTTGGTTCTTTTTTGTCCAGCCTTTCTGTAATGTTTCCATAAGAAAAAAAATACAATTTTAATGTAGGAAATTTCTGAAAAAGACTGCATTAATAGGAAGCTTAATAATTCGTGTATCTGTCAAGAAAATAAGAGTATAACTCATTCTAAGCAGATTTTAAATTCTAATACCCAAAGCAGGAAACCACACCTGTAGACAATTTGTTTCAATTATAAGCATTCAACACATTTGTGTGCATGTACAAATATATTTACATATATACATGCTGTCCCTAAATATCTCAGTCTAATAGTATTGTTTCTTAATGCAGTGCTTTACAGCCCTTCTCCTAAAGTAATTTTCCTCTCTGCTTGTGCTAGCTGGGGGGTTTCATTACTTCCAGCCTAAATGGGATGCAGTGATTCACTCCGTAGTTATATGGAACATTACTGCTCTCTGAGCACACAGAAAGAGTGTTACAGAGAGCACTGCCAGAACATTCCCACAGGCAAGACTGAGGTTTCCCCCTTGAAGAGTTGCCCATCTGTCTGTAATACGTGATTTAAAATGTAAGTCATGATCCTGCAACATGACCCCCTAGCTCCCGAGTCCACACAGCATTCTAATGTCTTCAGGATCAAGGCTTTTTCCTGGGCTTGAGATACAGTCTGTGTTGGCCTTTGTTCTCTTAAATATTTTATTCTGATCCTCCCCCAGAAAAAAGTGTGAAGGTGCAAAACAGCAGAAAATTGTTCAGCCTTGATAAACTAGTTTGATGTAAACCAACAGCACTGATTAGATTTTCTGCAGTTCTACCTTTTGCTCATTTAGTGCAGACTGTATTTTCATGAACTGAAAACAACTGAAATGTTACATCTTACTGGTTTGAATCACGATTAACTGTCCTCTTACTTCCTACTGCAATAGATGGTATGTTTTTGTATTATGTTATATGGTTACTAACATGGTACATCTTATTAAGACAACTAAAGGAAGTGTAACAGGAATGGCAGTACTTCTACACAACTGCACTAAAACAAACTAGAGCACAGTAACAACTCAAATGAAGCACAGTGAAAGTATCGTGAACAATTCCAGGGAGCTTAAGGTGTAGGATATGTTTTGCACATTCCAAAAAGCCATTAAAAAGAAACTCAAACCACAGGCAGTACCTCAAAGCCAGACTCCTCAGAGCAGCAGAAAACATATCATGAAACCATCGCACAAAGAAAGTTAGTAGAAGCTTTACCACAAGATCCCCAAATCTCAAGTTGAGTAAAGCCCACCCTGCTCCAGCACATCCCTCTCTATAGCTGAACAAATGGTGCCAGACGTGCTATGTGGATATACTTTCCACTACCAGTAGATCAGCTCCTAAAGGGATATTGTCCCAGTTCCTTAATTTTATTAGGCGACATCATCCCAGGGATGCATTCATCACACAGAATACAGTACAAGTCATGCTAGCATTCTTCTGTGTTCTGTTTGCACAGAACAGCCTGGGGAAACCTCAATCCTTAAAAAGCAGGTGGTCTAATCCTATGTGAGTCTAGGGTTTCCTGTAAAATACATGACCCTCTCCTAGCACTGGATGATTTCATGTCTGTTTTACAGTGCTCACTATTAAGCAAACAAACAAAACCAAACAGAGCATGTAAATATCCCTCCACGAATAAGCTGGCAAGTCTGAACCTTAAGAAGTGTTAAGATTATTGAACCATTTCTTACAAAGTGATAACACAGATCTTTCTTTCAGAGGAGACAGTGGAAAAGGGTTACATCTTCTTGTTGGTATAAAACAGAAGGAAACTCAGGAGGTGGAAAGATGTAAGGGAAACTCAGCACGGGTTTCTGCATGAGCTGTCCTCAAGAAGGATGAAAGGAAAGAAGATAAGGTTTCATTAGGGCTTTGGGGGGGGGGGGGGGGGGGGGGGGAAATAGTTACAATATTGCTTTACTAGGAACAGGCAGACAATATCTTTATCAGATCACCTGACGTGTCTGGAAAAGACAGAAGTGTTGAGGCATGAAAGTCTTAATGTGTGAAACAGAAGCATCAGCCCTGAGCATGAAAATTTAGGTAAGTCTTCATAGAATTCAGGACTTCAGTGGACCACTGGTACAATGCTACTGCTGCTCTGTTTCCTGCAGGAAGTTCCTTCCTTTTTCATTACCACTGATGATATCATTTATGAAAGTTTTACAGCAGCAGTTGCCTAAATGATCCAAGAACGTAACTTCTCAAAATGCAATGTGATAGAGTCATTCACCCATATATTTTTATCAGTTCTAGATAATTTTGCCTGTTTCAAATGTATCTTCAATCAGAAGCACTGGCATTTAAAAGTAGGAGTACCTGCAATGTTTAAAATCTCATTTGAAACTAAAAAGTGTTTAGATCAATCTTAGGGCAATTATGGTCCAAATCTATTTCTCATGTTTGAAATTTCAGGACTTCACTCAAATAAGAAAATCTCACTTGACTCAACCATTTAAAAAGTCACAGCAGGGAAGAGAATAAATCAGCTCTCTGCATTCAAAGAGTTAAGAGCATAATCAAGAATGAGAAAGATTTACGTAATTCTCAGCTATATAAGCAGAATAGTGGAAGAGATCAGCTGGGTAAATGTAGAATCTTCCTTCTTGGGGATCATCTAGAACAAGTTGGTTAAATATGTCATGAACAGTGTATTTGTTTCTGCCTGAAAGCAGAGGAATAGATGGATTCACCCAGTCATGTTTCCTACAATCTTCATCTAAGATTCCCATCCTAATTAATATCTACACTGTAGCCTTAAAAAGGGAGAATAGCCAACACTAGTTTTCCTTCCAGGTTCTGTCAAGAGGGGCCCTAAAACTGAAAAATAAGAAATCATTCAGTAGATGACAATTACCATTTAGTAATTCAAGTACTGGGCAACTAGCAGATAGCTGTAATATTATGCTGTCTGGGTGTTCTTTCTGCAGTCCCTTACCTCTCCTACCTTATGACCCCATAATTTCCCTTAGGAAAAAGTGCAGTTTTGGGGGGAGATTTGGCAGAGAAATTGAAGATAGGGAAGTGGAAAAGTGAAGACAGAATAATAAAGAAAGAAAGCTGAAGAAATGCAACAGAATGAAGAAGATTCAAAGTCGGTTGGCAGGAGAGTGGTCACAGAAAGTAAAACACAAAACAAATTAAAATGAAAGCAGATGTAATGACTTATTATTTGTGTACATACACTGCTCAAAGTCTGTATTATGATCCTGGGAAAGAAATCATGACATTTACATTTCCTTCCTGACTTTATCACGCCATACATCAATTAACATATATACATATATATAGGTGTAAATGCTGAGCATTTTATGATCCACGATTCCTTACCTGGGACTATAAACCACTTAACAACAATAGAAGCAGATGTTAGACATAGCTGAGTACTTTTAAGTGTCCCATGTCTGTATTCAAGGATAATGAGAATCATAAACTGTTCACATCCCACAACACTATTGCAGTGAAAATTCACTATGGCTTTTAAGGTGTTTTAAATATTAAGATATTTTAAATACTCCTGAAAAAAATCCCAATATAAAAAGAGTAGCAAGAAAGATAAGAAAAAAAAAATTGATAGAGCTATGTTATGTGAATAAAAAAACTCTTAAGTTAAGTAAGATGAGAACCTACAGTGAAGATGAGAAAAATGGCATGTAGTAATTGCCAGTATCTTCAGAGTCTCTTCTCAGTCATCCAAAGTTAATTTTACATTTAAAAAATCAAAGTCAGAAATCCAGTTGCATGCTAGTTATCTTTCCTTCCTTAAACAGTTACTGAATTATAAAATGTGCCAGCCATTTAGGTATGGAGAAAAAATCACTCAGGGAACTGTTAAGAATAGCAATGACTGTGAATAACCCCACAAATGCAATTTGAGAGCACATTTTTACAAATAGAAATTGTTTTAGCCCTCACCTCTAGAATGAAAAGTCACTGCCCCAACCTCTCACTAATAAGACCAGTTATGGGCATCTCCAATGAAGCTGCCATTTCTGGTCATTTAAATGATGGGGACACCTGTCTCCTCGAGAGCTAAACTTGGACTACAACTCATCTCATAGACACTATGCATGTGTTAGCAACCTTGTCAGTTATTCACCTGGCCTGGTTTCAAAAGAGTGACCTAAAAGTGAAAGGTTCCCCCCAGCCATACAACCTAACCCTATAAATTATAAATCCAACTTCGGTGCAAAGATATTTTCTAACATGAGCTGGGGTACAGGAGGCTATTCGAATATTGTAACTAGACAGGATTGTAACACTGGAAGACTTTTAATAATGCTTTCTCCACCTTCCTTAGTGTCAAGGGGCAGAGTTTTGCAAGGCAGCTTTTTCTTGGAGGTGAACAACTATTTTTTCAGTTTAGTTTCATTTGGATACGCACAAACTCTTGAAAAAAGCTGGTCACAAGCAGCATCCAACTAACACTCTCTGTGATAAGCTTTCATTCAAGAGTCACAAGTTGCTGTCCTACAGCAGCTACAGATAATTTATTCCAGTTAGAACGAGTAATAAGGAGCAAATCCCTCACTGTTTGCAATGATCTTATCTGTCAATGGTTTATGGTCTGGTTTGGCCCAGTTCTGTGACAAATGGGATGGGAGCACCCACAGACCCATGCCCGGGGAAAGGGTAGGGAGATGGGCCTAAAAACCAAAACAGCAGCAACCATCTGAGGAGGAAAGCTAATTTACTAAATAAGATGTCGGAATGCAAAACAATGCAATATAACACTCTGTATTACAAGTGGATCAACAATAAATGTTGAGAAAAAGAATTCAAAGTAAAAATGACAACAGATTTGAAGGGAACTTTTTCAGCAACATAAAAAGTTTTAGGACAGCCAATTTTCTGTTTGTTTTTTCTCTCCCTCTATTCTCTTTTTCCAGCATTATGGATGGTCAATTCTTTGTTATTAGGAAACAAAAATATAATCTCTTATTATTGCTATTCCCTGGTGAGTTTTTAGAATGGAACATAGGTAATCCAAAAAATATCACAACTACTGCAAGTGACAAATCCGCAGGTGTGCTTTCAAGGTGAGGTATACGCCCTTTATCTTGCTTGAGGCTTTCTCTTAAGTACATTAAGCAATGAGCATGCATTACCAGTGCAATATCAGAGCCAAATTAGCCTTCTTAATGTGACCATACTTCCCATTCTCCACTCAAGACTCCATTCCTTCTCTCAACCAACTGTGCCCCAGAGTCCTCATCCTCATGTCCCAAGAGTTCCTGAACTATCACAGGTAGTGCTGGTTAACATTTTTGTTTCAGCAAATACATGTTAAAATGACCAAATCAATTTAAGATGAGATGAAAGAAACATTCACACACCCATGTAGCATGGAAGGAACTAAAGGTATGCCCTCTGGAAATAGAAGGATTAACTAAAGTAGGCTAATCTAGGATTTAGTTGACTGGATTTCCAAATGTCTTTCCCTTGCTTTCACTGTTGATTTACTTCACCATGCTATCTTTATCCACTAATTGTATACCACACTGACAGGTAAGTAAATCCACTACAAATTGGTATATACCACCAATACAAGTGGTGATAAAACTACATTCATTTTTAAAGCACTTCCATAAGCATAATGAACATCTTCCACATTTTTAATAAAATTAAAAGGTTTTGAACAGCACACACACCAGCACATACATCTTTGTTTTATGGCTCTGACATCAATATATGATGGGGAAAAGAAGTCACAGTCAGATTCTGAGATGTTACACAGTAAATAATGTCTTTGCCCTCTGTTACGTAATATCAACAAATCTAATTTCAGTTGTAATCTACACAGAAGTTTCAGCTGAGATTCTTACAGAGAAAGGAAAACCTTGCACATTAATTCTCAATCATATAGTGAAAAGCATCTCTATAACATATATACCAAGTTGTGAGTGTTGTATTATTTTACTACAGCACATAATGAGTAGGAAATAACACTCTTCAATTTTGATTTAAGAAAAAAAAAACACGTGATTGCTGTTAAAGGTACTATTTAAGTATATTGGGCTTACGTTTTAAACACTAACGTTTTTATGAGCTATTGAGTAACATTTTCTAAATCATTCAAAATATCCTATAAATCAGAAGACCTTCCAAAAAATTCCAGAGTTCCTAAATTATTTTTACTGAGATTCTCATATAAACATTAAAAATACCAAAACATTACTCAGGTTCTGTGGATAGCTTGATTCTAACTGGATACAGAATTTAACTAACATGTTCTCAATGGCTTAGCTAAGAACAGATGGGTAAATAACAAACAGTGGAGATTGTTAATTGCTGAAAGCATGAGCTGTTTTAGACAGCACAATTTTGTGATAAGCAAGATGCTCAACTAAACACACAGTGCTTTGTATATAGCATATCTGTCCTTAACAGGAGTCATACCTGTGCTTGGGTATGGAACTGAAGGCCACAGGCAAAAGAAGAGCAGGTAATCTTTAGCCTAATGTATGGTGCTTTGTTTGCCTTTTAATATTAATGCCAAATGAATGATATGAGCATTATACATTATATATACATGTACAGCTAAAACTGCTTGTGATGTTGCACTAAAAACTGCATTACTGATTTGGCATTAAAAAGTGGTGACTAGGTGAATGGGATTACTGCAGATGTTTTTAAGTTACTTCAGCACCACCTTCCACAAGGCAGAGGGTTGGAACTAAATGATCTTTAAAGTCTCTTCCAGCCCAAGCCATTCTGTGATTCAACATGGTCTGCAGTGAAAGACTATTGTAACAGAAAATGAAAGGGACTGTATGTCTACAAAAAAAGAGCAGAGTCAGGGGGGGACAGTTGCTTTATCAAAGAAACTGTGTGGTGGAACTACGTCCTGGAATACAGCTGGAGATAAATTTTGATTACTGATATTTTCCATAGGCTAAAGAAACCTGCCTAAGTAAAATACTCCCTGAACTCTACAATCATCTGTTCCATTTTTTGTTTGTATTTAATGCAGCTGGGTACCCATTTTTCTTCTAGTCTCATATGCCAGAATGCGATATCTTAAGTCTCACAGCAGTGAAAACTTACACTGCTGTCAAGATTAAACATAAAACTGAGTTTAAAAAAAGAAATCACTTAATGCTTGATGGTTAGGCCTTTCTGTGAGTACCAAAATAGCAGACTGATTTTCAGAGGTTCCTCTTGATGTCATTGGAAATGCCTGGGTGTTCAACACCTATAAAAATATGAGCGTTTCCTTAGACGTTTAAGGAATAAAGATAGATGCTAATTTTAGTTCAGGGTAGCCACTTCCCGCAGACTCCTGCTATGGTAGTACAGAGGAACAAGCTTTTATAGCAGGCAGCTCAGAGTAGAATCCATGTACTCTGTATTAGGTTCAGTTAGTTGTTATCAAAGTAAGGGCTGGATGGATTGATTTGGCATCAAATTGCAAGTTGAAGGGATTCTGACAGTTAAGAGCAGTTGGGAGAAAGCTTTTGTCATGAACAGAACATCTTATTCACACCAAGTAAAAGAATCACCTAGCACTTCTCATCTGTAAAACCACCACACAGATAACACAACCACTGTTTTGGAGATACGTGGACAAACTGAAATGCCCTTGCAAATCAAAAGCAGGAAAAACTGGAAACAGCAACATTCATTCTTGCACTAAGAAAATAAATTCAGGACTGTTTTTTGTCACCTGTGTGCACGAATGGACATTTAAGGTCCAAATATAAAAACAAACACTATTAGCCACTTAACTGTCAGTTCCTGCTGCCAAACTCTGAACACGCCTTCTGAAGAACTAAGTGCATTTCTACAAGCCACTACTTCAAGTCAGCACTTTCAGTAAAATGGAACTCTCTATTTCAAAGTCTTCCACCTTTACCTCTACAGATGCTCTGTTCCAGTACTTACAATAACAGAGGGAAATCATGACTGCATTAACACCTGTCCTGTAACCCTCTCACATCAGAAGTTTGAGGATCATGTAATCTCAATTTGCATTAAAGAGGTACTTCTACAACCAGGGCAAAGAGCTACAACAGAACACGTACAGAAACAGTAACAGAGGGTGGTCATTACATTGTATTTGCTGGTTAAATGAGGTGAAAGAGGTAACTTCTACCAGCTTTATGCTTCAGTCTTTCAACACCAGCCACAGCCAACAAACCCAGTGATATTATAAGAACAAATATTGCATTTTTTAACAGAACTTTTCAATGAAATCATGTTCTTCAAACACTTGAAGACTTGAAAAAATCACCCTGAACTACAAGCAATGATATTTAATTTAGGAGGAAATGAAATATTAGATGTGAATACGTTTTCCTTCTGGTATTAGCTGAGAGAAATATTGCACAGCCATAAAAAATATATTCACTCAGAGTATACTACCTATATAATAAATACTATAAAAATAAATTCTATCTATATAATATTTACTTTTTATAAGTAAAGAAAATCCTGTTGCTCAGCCTCGTTTAAGCTAAATTTTATTAAATGTGTCTGAATTTGTACAAAAGTGACTAAATTTATGCTAGGCATTCAGTGTCTGATATTTTTCTGGACTCATTTACTGCAGTCTCAGAGCTGAGGACCTTCAGCACATTTCCAAGCAAACACCTCCCATACCTCTCCTTTCAATGACCCAAACACAGATCCAGAGGAAAAGATGCAGACATTCCTCTCTCAAGAGATTACAGCAAAGTCCACTGCTTAAAACACAGCTTTTCTTTAGCTCTTAAGCACCTTGGTTGCAGCTTATGGAAACCCACTTAGATCCACACTTTCTTCCAATCCTTATTGTCTTACTAATTGGATCGGTGTATCTGCAGACATTTTGCTACACAAGTTGCAAAGAAGGCTGGACTGCCTATCTGAGTACAGACAGAAAGGTCTTTGCTTCCTGACACAAAATGGTTCCTCAGAGAGCTGAGGTTGTTCAGCCTAGAGAAGAGAAGACTGGGGAGACTGGATCTTTTTGGTCTTCAAGTATTTAAAGGGGGCCTATAAAAAAGATCACAAAATCAGAATTGTAGGGCATGGAAGTGACCTCTCATCAAGTCCAACCCCCCACCAAAGCAGGCACCTGACAGCAGGCAAGATAGGGAGAGACTCTATCAGTGTGCAGCAACAGGTCAAGCGGTAATGAAGGTGGCACATTTAGATTAGACATTATGAAGAAATTCTTTACACTGAGGTTGGTAAGGCTTACTGTTTTGTTCCAGGCGGATCTTTGAGGACTGGCAGAAATTAACAGCTGAACTGGAACTGTAGGAATTACCCATTTGACAACACCAGCAAAATCATACAGAGCTTACAATGGGGAATGTAACATTGAGGGGGGATGCTGAGTTTAAACAGGAAAAAAGAAAAAGATTAATATAACAATTTGTCACATTTGGCACTAATAAGGAAAAACTTCCCATTCTACCTCCATAATCATGCCTCATTAAGTGAATTTCCTAATAGCTTTACTTGAATTTTCCTTCATATGCAAGCATCATGGTTTTCACAGTTCTCAGCTGCACACCTCATTGATTGCCTCCAAGATCGGTTATGAAGCACGTTGACAAAATATGATCATTCAACTATCCTTTCAGCATGTTCTTCTCAAACACCATTCCAGGCAATTAATATCAGCAAGAGGAACTTAACATGTTACTATTTTAACAAGTGCTAATCACTAGGAGGCCAATCATACAGAGTAAGCCTTAAACACATCCCATATTTCTATACAGAGCCCAGCTGCCATCATGACAGCTCTCCATAGAACCAGAGACACTGCAACAACATGTTCCTCTGTTTCATCAGTGTCTAATATAATCACTGTACATGCTGAAAAATCAAGACAAACTGGTAGCAAAAATGGAATCTGTTCACTGATGACCAAGTTCTTTGGCCTCCTATATGGGGCCATCTACCACCAGGAAAGTCACTTAAAGAGTATCCAGTACTTAAAAGGAAACAACAGATGCTTTATGTGAGCATGTTTTTAATATTAGAGCTTTCTGGCATTTGCTGTTTTAAAAACAAATTCTTTATGAACCTGGAGAAGTGTTTGCCTTTGGAATGCTGAAACTTAATGTTACCAAAAGGCACACCTGCATCTGTATTGTCATATACCATTTTGAATCACATTATGCTTCTAAAAAAGGCAGGTACAATGCTGGATGATTACTAAGAAAAAAATAAAATATGTTTTAAAAGGTGAAATGGTTTGCTTTTCTAACTAATATTAGCAATACAAAACCCTGCATTCAACCTGCAGAGATTCCAAGACACTTACGTCAAACTAATTACTTGGAAAAAAGATAAAGCACCCAGAGAATTGTGGTCCTGGACTCAGTATATCATTTCTCCACACAATATCATTCTCCTTTCAGCACTAGTACATGGTAGACTTGCTTCCTTACAAATGAAATCCCTTTTCTGAAATTAGTCCTGGAGCTACACAATCCTGAGCACCAATCTTCCTAAGAAATACCCAATAGTAGGAAAGTAGTAGGAATGAGTAACAAGTGGCTGGTACTTTCTTAGAAAGGAGTGCACCATTTCCCTCCCTCATAATCCTACATTCACTGCTGGTTGTCAAAGATCCTTGCGCATAAGAAGTGTCACCTCACTGAAAGACCTCAAGAGATGAAGAGACGGAATGTTTGTGCACTGTGAAATCTTAACTCCAAGGCTGATGATTCAAGGAAATAATCTTCCCACCTGAGAAAAACAAACAAAACACTCCACAACTGATCATTTCCATAGAATGTCAGAAAAAGAGCAGAATCCAGGCTGGAACACACTGTACACGCAGTAGATATAGCCATATTCTCTACGACAATTAGTTCAGTCCAGAGCCTGTAAATCCACAGATTCTACAGTACTGAATCTTTCTGGTGGCATCCAGCCTCTCCTGCCAACATTTTTCAGCCTTACATTTCTTTTTAATTCATTCAAGCATGGCCATTTCTCTCCTGTTCCCGGTTTGAGGAATGTAGCTGTTGGCTTCTACAAGTTTATCTGTCTTCTCATTCACAGGCAGACTTTTTCCAAGAAAAGGTTTCTGATAAGAAATTGAATTGAATTCCATCCACAGAAGACCACACAGACTTCAGAGTGAATCCAGGACGCTGACTGTAATTCTATTTATAGACACTGAAGTCAGACTGAACACAAGGTCAATCTCTCTTTCAGGCTGCAATCAACCCCTATAATCTGCTGAACATTATTAAGTTGCACCAATGCAAGTAAAAGAAGCATTTTGTCCATAATACATAGTTTTGGTAGCATCTTCCAAAGAATTTGTCACTGTTGTTTTTATTTGTTTATTCATTTGATGTGCAAGGACAACAGGAGTTGCATTATCAGTGAAATAAGGTAATGCAGATAAGTCCTTATAGGTCACACTAAAAATGTAATCTATTGTACTGCCAGAGACTGGAAAGACAAATTCTACCCTAGAGAAACTTTCCTGATGTCATCACACATGCATGGCCTTCAGTGTCATCAAGATTTGTATCTGCACAGTGTAACATCAAGCCAAATAAATAATCCAAGTCTTCTTATTTATTATATTCCACCATAAAAGACCATCAAAATAGTCAGAAATTGCATTTATGCACAACCACAGAACAGGTGAGGATGGAAATCACCCAGTCCAACCCTCTGTCCTCAGTCAGGGTCATCTTAGAGCACATAGCATAAGATCATGTCCAGACAGCTTTAGAATATCTCCAGGGAAGGAGACTCCATGACCTCTCTGTCACACTCACAGTAAAGAAGTTTCTTCCTCATATTCAGATGGAACTTCCTGTGTTTTAGTCTGTGCCTGCTGCCTCTTATCTTGTTGCTGGGCACCACTGAAGAGTCCTGCCCCATACTCTTGATACTTAAGATATTTGAACACATTGGTGAGATCCTCTCAGTCTTTTTGTCTCCAGCTCTCTCAGCCTTTTCTCTTAAGAGACATGCTCCAGACCCCAAATCAACTTCACAGCCTCCCACTGGCATCTCTTTTGTACTGTGGAGCCCAAAACTGGACACAGCATCACAGATGCAGCCTCACCAGGGCTGGGAAGAGAGGGAGAATCACCTCCCTCAACCTGCTGGCAACACCTAATGCACTCCACAATGTCACTGGCCTTCTTGGTGCTGGCACCTACATTAAAATTCTTCTACATCAACAAAGTGGTGGCATCAGGACCATAAAGCAAACTGGAATATGAACATTCGTCTATAACAATATCAATAAGACCAGTTTCCAGTTCTTTCCTTACAAACATTAGTGCAACAGTGCCAGAGACACTCACAAATGTCTGGAAGAAATGTATAACATACGGATGTGGAGTCAGCTGAGCCATTCACAGTACAACTGTCCTGAAGAAGGGATCACACCTCTTCATAATCTTCAGATTTTTTCTCTACCCAGAAGATTTAAGACTTCTTTTAAAAGCTAATAAAAAGCATTTGATGTCAAAGTCTAAAGAAGTACACTCCTGTGATAAATTATTTATAACAACAGTTACCTTAAAATAAAATGTATGCAGTAGACAATTTTTACTGCCCGTTACTTAGGGCACAGAGATGTTTCCATTTAGTGGGAGTATAAACTTCATTGTATGTGTCTGCATGGAAGCTCCTAGGCCAAGAGAACCTTTTCTTTATGAGCTTATGGAAGTCTTTAATTGCTCTCCAAACAACACCCCTTTCCCTTCTTACACTTGTCAGGCATTCTCATAAGTTTAACACTGTCAGAACATCCATTTGGTCTATGTTTTGTAATCCTGTCTTTCCTTTTGCATACAGTGATATAACCATACTCTGCACACCAAGACCTCCAAAAACAATTTTTTTCTTGCATAAATAATTGAAGGGGAAAAAAAAAAAAAAAGCACTGTTTAACACACAACTCACTAAGCAATCTTGGGAGTTC
The DNA here is from genome assembly GCA_023055505.1 of Callipepla californica brunnescens. NCBI lineage: Eukaryota > Metazoa > Chordata > Aves > Galliformes > Odontophoridae > Callipepla > Callipepla californica. The sequence continues at coordinate 32,564,932 of JALIRH010000003.1, read as the reverse complement.
AAACATGTGGCAAACAGTACAGCATATCTGCATTTTAAGTAGAGTTGTCCAAGATTTTCTAACTTAAAGGAAACAGTAGTTTTTCCTGTTTGTTTGAATTATATTGAGATAAAGGCTTGTAAATCTAAAAGAATTGCAGAATTTGTTGAAAAATTTTGGAAAGTTAAGAGATATTAGATTTTAATTCTTCAACTATGAGGTAGCACGATTTTTTTATTTCATTTCAGTCCACCATAGTTGTGATTGAAAGAGGGTCAATGATTAGTCCAACATACCATAAAATAGACTACATCAATCATTTGTTTACAAATTGTCACTTTTTTTTTTTTGTCCTCTTTTTAATCAGCAGGAAAACTGAAGCCTAAGAAGGTAAACTGACCCTGATTCAGGTCAAGAAGAGAATCCCAGCCCCTCTGATCAGCCAGACTCTGCTTCTGAATTTCAGTGTAGCACTGAAGAAACAAGGGGCCACTGTCACAGATCTTTCAACCGTCGTCTGAACACACCAGATCAATCAAACTGTACTGGGTCAAGCAGCAGACTTCTGAAGTTTCCAATCTGATCATTTCCATCTACATGTTTAAAAGACACCAAGGTTGTAGTTCTCTAGTTCCTACTGAAGATAGCACATCCGTCTCAAATGCAATGAAGACAAATTGATCTGTTGTCCTGTGCGGTTTTTTTTTTAAGTTGCTGTTTGAAATTTGCAACTATGTGAACCTATTTAAGTTCCTAGAAATAGCACTTAATGCAACATATGGTCAAATTGCTGTACTTTCTTGATTTGACACCCTAACCAAAGCACTTAAACTGGTATCCATATTCAGAGAGTCACAGCTAAGCTACCACTGAGACTCCCTTCATATAGCGTACTTTATATTTATTCTGACATCTGCAGCCACCAAGGAGATTGGATAACAGCAGACCATAATACTCTATGAACCGTGGTTATAATTAGGCGTCACATCCATTGTAATCCTATGGACGTCATCATGTGTTACCAGCATCTGTTGACAGATCTCATACCAGGCATATCACTGAAATGGCAAGTCTGGAGAGGGCAGCCCACAATAGAAACAATGGCATTTATTTCTGGTTTGTTCCAAGACTGTCTAACAGAAAATATATGCTGCCAACTGCCAGGGCTCCACTGAGATCATTTTTCTATATTATATTACCAGTTTGAATAAAGATTTGTGCCCATGTATCTGCAACCTTTTCCTAACATAAGGAAATTGAGAACGTACTTTCTGCAGCTGTCTTAGCACTACTTAGAATATAGAAGCCTTGAAATTGTCAGAAGTTTCAGACCCTTTACATGAAATTACTTCTTTGCCGTAATAAATTCAGACTCCTTTCCAAGGTAAGGAATGAGGATCCCCATCTTAAATGTTATTTTAATGTGATATCACTTAGATACTAAAAGCAAATACTGGGAACAGACAACACAAAGCAGCAAAGGTATTATCTCTACGCCATGGAAGTAAGCTTTCAATTTTGAATGTAGAAACCAGACTTTCTGCTGCAGCATTATTTGTTTGGAGGAATAGAAATAATTTGCTATGGTGCCTCATATCAACTACTCCCGGTTCCTCTATAACAGCCAAGTGATTTACTGCAAACATAAGAAAACACCTACAGAACCCAAATCCTTATTATTTATTCGCACTCTAGGAAAATGACATTAGAGCGATGAATATCTAGTAACTAGTTGATTACTTATTTATTTTGAAAACACAGCATTTTTTGAAATGCTGGGCAACTGAATCTTCATCAGACATAACCACAGCCTGGTATAGCTAAGCAGTTTCAAATCATTAATACTTAAATCACTGTCACTCTCACTGCAAAATATAAAAGAATGCTTCATATGAAGAGCATCAAACTAAAATGAGCATTAAAGTTGGTATATAATAAGTGGTTAGGCGTTCCTGCTGTTGGACTTCTCACACTATTCTTGGAAAACAGGATCTAAACAGATACCAATGTAGGAAAATTGAACAAAATCATGTAAAACTCACATTAAGCAGATGGCCAAAAATGAAAATGAGAGAATATCAGCTCTATCAACTATTATGGAAAAGCAAACACATCAGCCCTAACAATTCTAACAGCCCTTACTTTTACAGTCATATAGAAGTCATGACTATAACAGTGGGTCAGACTCTGTCTTCAGATACAATCTTTGCAACTCTTTTTTCTTGATCTGACATGGGCTAAAAAAATTATATTAATCAAAGCCCACGCAACTTCTTGGAGTGAGTTGCTCACCTATAGCAAAAATCATACACAGCTCTATAATTTAATGCCCCACTTCTCTCTGTCCCTCTTTCTTCTTCCAGTAACCAGTAGATAACCTTGTAATCCTAGACCTGTCAGCTGCAATTTCAACATCACTTTCTACATTAGGAAGTAACAAACCCTTCCCGATATTTCTCATCCCTCTCCTCCACAGGCTGCTTATAACTCAGTGTTCTGAAATAAGATCTTTTCTTCTCTCATATTTTAAATGGGTAATAATTACTACAGTATCAAACTGCTAACAAGACTGTTGGTAGGGTTACAGTCTATGCCTATGTTCAGAAACTGAATATAGGTGGCACAACTGCTTTTCTAAACCTATAAGGTGAGAAGTGTTTCCTCTGCAATACCATATTACAATGAGTTTACAGACTTGTTTTTTCACCCAGACAGTGAATGGCACATGGGAAGGTAACTCAATCAATACGGTTTTCCAAACCTATACTACATATATTTCTAGGCAGTGCTTTCTTTATAAAACCATTCAGTACAACTTGAGAGCAAATTCTAATAAAGCTCAAACATTCCATGTCATTTTTTGTTGTTTTTTTCTGCACAGTTTTAAACCACTTCATGCAACACTTTGGTCACAGCTGCAATTTACTGCTTTGGAGAAACCATCAGGCACATTCAACATTTCAGAAGCTACTTTCTGAAAGGAAGATCTAGGAAGTGAAGATCACTGCAATCATTATCAACTAATGATGTTGATGTAGATGTACTGACAGGATATTCCCAGTGAAATAGAGAAACACACTCCTGACTCTCCTGATAGTAAGGAATTACTATCATCTTACATAGTTTTCATTTAAAAACACAAAAAGGGAGTGCGTTCCCCTCAAAACACGACATAATATGTACCTTACACGTACATCCTCTTCTAAAACAAGAACCCCTTACTGCACAGCCCCGGCAATTCCAGATGCAGCACGGCTATAAGTGAGGCCAGAATTCCACAAAGAAGCACATATACAGACACACATTACTTTATTTCCAGACCTTCCTCTGCTGTTTCTCCCATGCTGGGTCCAGGAGCAGGTCCCTGTCCCATTCTTCCTCTTGGGTCATGTACTCATCCTCTTCATAGTTGTAGGTGTACTGCATGTTTGTTTCTATCTGGTTCATGCTGTTCATTCTACCCAGGGATCAGCTTCAACTGCTTTGCCTTCTAACAGTTAAATGCGTATATATATTTAAGCTTGGTATGGTTGCTGATGGGCTGAAGACAGCAGGGTGTGTATTTTTTTTTTCTTTTCCAAGGAGACAGGATGTGAGTACTGATGAGCTGCCGAGAGCAGAGGCTTTAACCGTTAGATAGGCACCGATCGGTGGCGATCTTCCCGCTCTCGCTCTCCCTCGCTTGCTCTCTCTGCGCTGCTGCTGCTGTAGGTCCTTGCGGCCGACCCTCCGGAGAAGCCCAGCGCGGCTCATTGCGGCCGCTTATTATCCCCGCCGGGCTGTCACGTGGCCGCCGGCGGCCGCCCACAGCCGCTCCGTGTGGCGGCCGCAGGATCCCGCGCTCGCACCGCCGCCGCCCCCGGGGCGGACGCCGTGAGGCGGCGAGAGGGGGAGGCTGACCAGGGCAAGTCACCTCCCCAAAGCGCTCGGACAATACAAAAGAAAACCCAAAAGAAAACCACTCATCTACCTCTCTAATTTAGATTCTTTTTACGTTCATGCGCTATTACTCAAGTGCCACGTGCGAGCTGCTAATGTCATACAACAATCATCAATCTGAACCCACCAGCCACCTCTCAGATTACAGCTCACTACAGCCGATGCAGAAAAGGACACCCAGGAGGTGAAAGACCTTAAAACAGCAACGCACATTTGGGAAAAATGGTCAGTGCATCTCAAAACCAAGACACCAGGAAGAGTACGAAAACCTCCGCAGAACCATTAACTTCACATGGTTGCTGCCACACATTTGTACCTGTGTTTTCCACAGGGTAAAACTTAAGATAGCACCTGAGATCAAACATACTGCCAAGCATATTTCCTCTCCCTTGACCGTGTTTCTTTGGGAACTGGCAAGTCATACTAAGTTCTTCATCCTGCACCTATCATCAGCCAAGGTCAACCTCTGTAGCAACATCCACGTTGGATACAATTTGAACCTTACAAAATAAAAATGCTCACTGAAGCTGAGCTTTTCATGCTTTTCACCTGCTCAATACAAATATTCTCAGAGTTGCTACAGTATTTCCGTGTAAAATGAAGCAAATGTTGACAAATTCTGTGCACAGACTTTTGTTCAATTGCAAATGTGTAATCTGTTAGGAAACCCTCAGCCCATGCCTAAAAGTGATTATAAACAAAGCATTCACGTACATACACATTCTGCCAATGCTGATGTAATTTGTGTGGCTTATGGATGGGTAATTATCCATGTTTTGTGAGGCATGCTCAACTCCTGTTGCCTCAAGGGCTGTTAAAGCCTTTGAAGTTAGCAAAACCATTTCTTCTTATTCACTGTGCACAGTGCAGGAGAACCTACTGGAGGAAAAACGGGAATTAAAAGTAAAAAAGTCAGGGAAGAATACATACAAAGCTATAATGCTGTTAACCAGCGTTGCCTCCTATGCTGACAAGACCTGTGACCTTTTAATGCACTACTGCATTAGAGGTGAACCTTTCCTTGACACTCTTTTGCCTGAGGATCCAAGTAGGTGATATCAAATGGTACAGCATCACTTCCCCTGTACAGCACGGGTGAGCTTTATGGGCACTGATGTCTTCATACAAGGAGGAGCCACACTTTGTCTTCTGGACCTCATCATGGCTAGAGTGCCTGTGCCATGAAATAAAAATGGAGCTATTATGATGACAACAAGTATCCATCATGCTGTGGATTACACTAGACTTCTGAATGTCAAAGGGAAATCTACCCTTAATTCCAAGAATTCTCAAAGAAGGATATATGTGTGCTAATAACTGAATTTTTCTCAAACACTGCCAACCACTGCTGCAAAGGTATGTCCTTTCTTCGTGTTTACTTTGTACACAGGTAAACGTATCACTTTAAGAAAAAACCAACACAAATATCATAATTGTTCAAAGCAAGTAATACCTAGAACCACAGAATCTCTCATTTAGACTGAGAGAACCGAAAGTTTAAGATCACGCTCACATTTTAAGCAAGGGGGAAATATTTCAAAATACACTTCAGGTAGGTTATGCCAACGCATTCTGGATGAAAAAAAAAAAAATACTTCAGAATTTTTATTGCAGAAAAGCACTGAACCATAGAATAGGTTGGAAGGGACTTCAAAGATCATCTAGTTGGACAGGGTCTCATAATTACTTTTTTTTTTTTTTTACCCTTTCTGAAAATGTCAAAAGAGGGAGCTTCAGCTTTAGTAATATGCATTTTTAGATAGACAAGCTTTTTATTAGGAAGCTTGAAACAGGAAGCTAAATGCAATATTCTAATTTTAAAAGAACAGCCTACTTTGATGGAATCTGGCCTGTTTTAGGTTCTCTAAATAACTACTTACTACCCTTTAATCAGAAAACATGAGTAGGCAGAGAAGATATTTATAGATGGAGCACTAGGAGGAGTATCTGATATTTTGTTTACTACTTTAATTTAATTTCATAAATGAACTCTGCAGATAGTAATGAGAAGCATATGAATGAAGGTCCACAGTGGAAAGAGTGCCAAAATGGAATTATGACGCCAAATTCAAAGAGGAAAGGGAGTTGCCTGTTCCAGATCACCTAGAGAAAGGAAAGCTGAGCCCAGTAGAGTAGTATGAATTAGCAGACATGGACAGGCAGCAATGTTCTCAATCAGCTTATCCCCACATCAGGGGTAGAGTAAGACTATTTCCACTGAAGTTGGTTACACAGCTAGAAACTCTCAGTCCCTAAGGAAAAAGAAAACAGAAATAAGCAAGCTGAACAGAAACGGAAGAACAAACATCCAAAGTAAAGAAAAAGGAAGATGCTGACCCACATAGAGAATTTTAAGCTGCCACGGCAGGATATTTGAGATCCAGATAGATTTACGGTAAGATAAAAAGAATATTCATGTTTTTTGAGCAGATTAAAATACATAAGATGGCTCTAGGAGATCAGCAGTGGAGACAGCAGCGCTGAATTGTCAGCTATTCTTATTTGACAAGAGGTATACTGCTGTGATTCATGTCAACATAAATTTTCGTAAGGGATTACCCCAGAGGACACACCACGGCCCTAAGATATTGTCTGTAATTCCCATGTATGAGGAATGTAGACCCAGAGCTTTCCAAACAGGAGCAATGGGTCTGTGGGAACTCGCTCAGTATTTATCACAGATCCAACTTAAGAAGGCAAAAGTCTCCTGGCACAATTTGCATTAAGCTCCTTGAGAATCCAAGGGCTTTGCTAACTAATCAAAGCATGGCTTTCACCTCCTGTGTCAGCCTTTAACACTGCCAGTCTTTAACACTTTTTTAATGAAAAAAAATTGAAACAATTTCTTTCACTTCCAATTGCTCATCCAAAGCTGTTAGAAAATTATTTCAAGAAATCACTCTCCTGTATTTTTAGTGTTCATCAGACTTTCAATCCCTTGGCCTACTTCGTATTCCCCCCTCTCACAACTCTCAGAAGAGAAAACCTCAACTTTTAAATAAAAACTGCAAAAATGCTGAAAATTTCATCAGTGTTTCTCCACTTCATTCTTCTATTTGAACCTAGTGAGATATAGATGAATAAATAAGCCAGATTTCTCTGCCTAAATCATCATCTGTGAAACAATCAGCTCATGTGAAACTGATCACTGTTAGTTTTCAGTTTTAATGTTTCTCTGTAAAAACACAATAGGCCACATCTGCCAAGACTGTCTCAGACAGCCACAGGAAGATTAAAGACCTTATGAGAATTCCATAAATCAGAAGTATTCTGTCCATGGACAGCCTATTTCTCTGTGTAAAAAGAACATTAGTATGACTTTCAAAAAAAAAAAAAAAAAAAAAGACAAAGAAACAGAAGAAAAAAAATTCAAATTGAGTGTTCTCTTACATAATCTGCTAATACAATCTTACAAGGATTGCCGAGTACTGTTATTTTCAAAGCATGTCATAACTGCTTTTTAAAATGGGAAACAAAATTGATTCTGCCCAGGCTCAGTCAGAGCATCACTGTGGACACAGAGCACAGCTCTCCCACATCTAGCAACAGGAGACACAGTCTCTGACTCTGGAAAATCTTTATCCTACTCATGTATGGTAATATTAACTAAACAGAAGCTAAGTGTGTACTATAAATATATATTTTGTACTATGTATATTTATTATTATTATTATTTTAAGTACTGGAAATACAAATGGAGAAAGAACTGAACAAATGCACTGCTGACTTCAAAAGATCTCGAAGAGCTTTATCATCTGTACATATATAGAAACAACTTACTCTACCCCTGAAATGCAACCATGGATGAAGTGTAGCAAGAAACATTTATAGGAAAGACAGGTACTACTAAAGCACAGCTTGGGCTTCAGGAGTATGGAGAAAATGCTGACTGTACTGGGACTGCCGGCTGTTGCCAACTCTTTGTGCGGAAGGAAAGTCACGAGGCTGGCACACTGTGTGACCCACCTCAGTTTAAAATGATCTACATAACCTTTAGCAAATCACTTCAAGTCATATTTTCCCCAAAAGCTAAGTCTTGGCCTGTTAGACTGATCCCTTCAACTGAAAGACAAATAGGCTTGTTGTGCTGCTCTCTCCCATCTCTAAAATGGTCAGTGATGCTTGCTTTGGTTCTTCATGTCTATCTAAATCATAAAAAAGCCTTGATTAACCTACAGAACAAATCTAATCTCCATGTGCTTCACCTATTTCATCTCCATTTTGTCTCAGAGGTCTGTGTTTAGTCTGCACCCAAATATGCACGAGGGTAAGCTACTATGTCATGCTTCATCAGGCATTCAGGATCCCTCCACTGGAGGGGATGTCCCCACAATCCCTAGAGTCACATTAGCAGTCTTTAGTCGGTGCAGCAGATAGTTCTGGTTCTCAGAAAGGCTTCAAGACAAATATCAGTAGCAATATTCAAAATCTGGCCTCTGTCAGTAGTATGTGAGGTATAATAATCACAAACTCCAAAGCGAGTGCTGAAAGATAAGGCACAGCAGAGGACAAATCCTCTGGTGACAGCTACTGCCAGGCAGCCCTACATAAAACCATAGCTTTCAGGAACGAGGAGAGCCCTCAGTGAGCCTCAGCCCTTATCTTCTCTATTAAATATTCCATGAAAACAAAACAAAAACAACAACGACAACAAAAAACATGATACCTGAACTCTCTAATCTTTTGAGTGTCTGTTGTTTAATTCTTGTATGGTTCTTTTATGGATAGGTACAACTCACAAAAGCAAAACAGATAATGAGCAAAATAAAACCAGAAGCTTTGATAGACACTTTATGTAGATTAAAAATGTAAAATCAAATTAAAAAAACCTGAGAAATATATATGGTAATTTATTTGCAACGCTACAAGTCAGTCTGTTAGCAGATGGAATTCGTAGAGCAATATGCAGACAGCTACGACGTAATACACAGGGTAACAGGTGGGGAAACTACAAATAGTGCTGGCATAGGATTGGAAAAAATGGTGAGGCAGAGCCAGGATTTCAAAAATGGCTCAGTGATGAGAATATAAGAGCAGGACTAGGAGTATAGCATGGCCTATTACAAACCTCCAGAAAAGCCATCATGTTCTCAGAATCCTGTCTGTGCTCCTGTTTGATGTTGGCTTACCCTCAGAACACAAAGATACTAAGCAAGGGAAAAACTGGGGGACTCAGGCTATGCTAAAGCCTGCAACTGACCACACAGTTTGTACTTCCTTAATATTATCAGTATAAAAAAATCCCTCAGTGAGCCAGTCTGTGACCATTAACTGATTTGAGAATTATTTTTTTTTTCCTAAAGCACGACATTATTCAGCATTAGTTTTAGTCACAGTGGGGAAAAAAAAGAACTCAAGATGTGTCTCAAGATGTGTCTGTGTGATAATGTGTATATACACAACGTGCCTTTATTTATCTAGAAAGAAAGGCTGTCAACTAAGTCAGAGTTTCCAGACAGTAATTATCATGGGGGCACAGCGGAGACCTGGAAGGCTTTAAATCAGTGAGGTATGAGGTAGAGATTATGGTCACAGGGTATGGACACTGGACATCAGACACTGCTGCACTATGATCTCAGCATTGGTTCAGATTCACCAAATGACCTTAGACAAGTTGCAGCAACTGTGGCCTCATTTCTCCTTTCAGATACACCACTCAAGACAACCTGCTTGAATGAATTGCTAATCGGTAAAAATGAATACTAACTCTTTATTGTACAAAGACAGGACAAATTCAGTCCTGCATAAGGCAGAATTGAGTTCAACATGAATTACTGCCAAACACAGATAAACATGTTCTTCCTGCAACACGTACAGTGCAAGTCCTTCTTTTCCAGAGCACTGTCCTTACATCCTGTCCAACAAGGCTTTACTCTGACACTTAGCAGTATTAAGAATCAGCACTGAAAAAAATGAGTGTTGTTACTGCCACAAAGCAAGGCCCGTATTTTCCAATTCCTGTTCTGAAGACAATTGTTCCCTGTCCAGTTATGACCTCTCTGAGTAACTTTGGTCACGCTTTCATCTCAGGAGCAATGGATATCAGTTTTGGACAACATATGTTCCAGTACAAGACTGACTGTTCTTAAGATCTATCATCAACAATCGACTCATAGTTACAGCTCTTATAGACTCTCACTCTCTTACAATGTTTCTTCACTGGTTCATCTCTCTCCCTGTGTAAGTCTAGATCAATGTAAGTGAAGGAGGAAAGTATTTGGATATTTCTTCACTTTGAAGACTGTTTATAGGATAAACGCAGTCTGGAACTGCATATCCCCACAGTTAAACGTGGAATAGTCATAAGCTTCCTGAATTTCTTAATTGAAGGCACTTTTTGTTACTGTTGTTTTTTTTTTTCTTTTTACCCAAGTCAGATGCTACTCTATTTTCTTTTTCCAGTTCACATGGACAGTAGTCAGAAGAGGTGGAACCAGGAACAAAGATGGGCCCTACAGGCTGAAAGGTACCATGTATATTTATAGCAAAATCTAGAGTTGGTTTTTATAGTTGGGATAGTCTGAACACATCTTCCCCTGGCCTCTTCTCCCCTAATGAAAGGATTCATAAGAAAGCCTGTTCTACAGTTCAGACAGACAGATTCAAACATACCTTGGACTTCCCTAGGGGAGACCACTGAGTTATGAATGAGCTTCTAGAACACCAAGACACTTTTTCATTCATTCCCCATGGCTCAACAATCCCCCTTATACGGGTCACACTTGTGATCTTCATGATTTCTTTTAAGCTATCTGCTCTATAATTTATAATGAACTTATAAACAGTTAAGAGAATAATTAAAAATAAATTCTGAATTGGAAGAAAGCTCATACAACATCTTAAGGAAAGCAATAAATGTTTCCAGCTTAACAGTAATGCAAACATTGCAGCTTCTACTGAAGGAGCTAAAGTAGTTTCTCCACAAAGAACTCTTCAAGTGCTGGCACACACAAAACACACAGAATGCCAGAAAGTAAGAAACGCATTGGAGAAAATGCTGAGAAATACTTTTGTAAGTAAATAATTAGCTGTTAGCATTTCTCAAGTCTACTCTATGAAAGGTAGCACTGAATCTTCACACCAACTCAAGCCAGCAGGGTCATTATTTGAACCCTAAAAACATGGTACCAGTAGCAAATCAACAGATTAAGAGATCTGGGCTTATCAATAACACTCAGCTGCATGTCCTTGATACCAAAATCAAACACACTATTCCTTTTAATAACAGTTTGTTTTCCTCTGCCAGAAATCTCCAAAGCACATAACAGCAGGAACAGCTTCCAAGGCACAAGGAATACAAACTCAAAAGCCAAACATTTTTTAAAACTGTACTGAAACACAAAGAAACTTTGGGGCCATTTCTGTAATTGCAGATACTTACATAAATATTAAAAAAAAAGACTATTTTCAATACTTTCTAGTTATTGTTATCACTAATTTCTAATCTCTCGTATATAGTTACGTAAACCTGCATACGTGTGTTAAAAAAAAAGTTGTTCAGTTGTTGTCAATGCCCACAGTGACACTGTGCTAGGCATGTAATTAATTCCTACTGAAGACACAAAGTTTCCTGTTTTCAGATATTATCATGTGCAGTTGCAAGCCCATTGTAGATTAACCATATGTTCATCAGGTATGGAAAAGGTGTGTGGGCTGGAAGTGACTGGGACAACTGAAGGAATGAAAGTGGCAATGGCTTCAACAACCAGCCTGGAGAAAGGCTGAAATTTCTATTTAACGCGTCTAGGTAGTAATTAAACTGTTTGTCCTTCAGGGAAAGAGATGTGATTCATCTCAGCATATAAAAACAAAATTAAAAAATGAAATCACAGAACCCAAAAAAACAGCAACTGGCCGGGCTGGCAAGTAAATAGTGATTTGAACAGCTGCAGGTCAGGAATGGGTTGTTGCACCATACAAGATCTGCTGTTATTCCAACACTTGCCACTTGCTTAAATAACAGAGGCAGTTGAGAGTAGCAAGACAGTATACTGCAGTAGGAAAAGCATGCTGCATTAAGAAGCAGGTTCTTACTGATCACTTTTATCTTCTCCCAACCTTCCATTTAATTTCTCATTTATAATTTATAGCCCTGTTATGAAAGATGAGGCATGTCTAGTACACAACGGTCTCCTTGTTGCTCACTACATCCAAGACCCAAACAGCCACACTGCCACACTCTGATTACCAAGTTCTCCCAATGCACTGAGCAACAGAATTCAGAACCGCTACATCCCAGACCTACATCTTCTCTCTCTCAGTAGTATCCGACACATGTAATTTTTGTGGCAATAAGTAGCTAACATATACAAAAAGAACAGTTTTTCAGCCTTACAAATGTAAAATCACAACAATGACAGTAAATGACATAATCACAGCAGCCACAAGATATTTTCCTGTTTTGTGCGGTCATGAAAATCCAATCTTCTAGCTGATTTTACCACAATACACAATAAACATCAGAATAAAAACCACATCAGCAGCTCAGCAATAAAAGAACTGCTTTTCTGCTTAGAATTTTTAAAAACCCTACTCTCCCTGATGTTTTTGAGACATCTTGGGTAAAGAAAGTCAGAGCCACAGAGGTGGCTGCTGCCTACTGCTTTCAAAGCAATGACTGCTTTGCATGTGCCTAGCTGAAGCACTTGTAGAGCAGATATGTAAAAGCTTCCTTCACAATAATTTTGATTAGAAGCCCTTAGCTTGTGGTGCCATATCAGAAAGCCTTTAACATAGTAAAATCCCCAAAATAGGTCCTCTCCGCACATCCAGAGGGTTTCTATTTATTTTTAGATCTGGAATGCAGCTACGCATGAGAATTTATGACTGGGGGAAGCTGCAGTACATTTTCCAAGAAAAGACAGGGAAACGTGATACCGCCTGCCACAGTGGTCAGTAAGCCGATGATACGCTTGATATCATGCCTAGCAAGCAAATTTCTCCCAGTCGTTCAACTGAAAAATTATTTTCACTTCAATCCTGCTCCAGCAACAAGAACTGCAGTTTTCTGTAACCTCAATAGAAACTGATTTGCTTCTGCCTCCAGTTACATTGGCTGCACAACTGTACAGCTCCTCCGACCTCACAAGTTACTCCTGAGTTTCACTAATTTAAGTATAGAATGAAAAGATGGGGAAAGCAAATCTCAACTCCCCAGTTTGACATATTTGTGTTCATACATAATACAAGGACCCCAATCTCCTTGCTCCTAACAAAAGCCAAGGGCCTAAGGGCCTCAAGGCCTTATCAAAGTACACACTGCAGGAGAGCACTGTCTGACCATTTCACAATGAAGCCCAAACGTAAAGAGCAGCTGCGTGTTGTTATAGAAAGAGAACAATAAGCGTGCAAACAATATTCTGCAAAGTTGAATGTACGTATTTTTTGTGTCTATTGTTTCTACTGCGTGCTAAATTATTGCCACATAGGGCAAGCTGTTATTTCTGACAGCGGTGTACAATCTCTCAGCAATATTTGGAATAATTTTGCACACCTGCTGCTGGAACTGGCACATTTGGCATCATTTTGCCCATCAGCTTACACCAAAGACAAACAACCCACGTTCTCCTTCTCTTTCTTTTGTGCGTTTGCTTCAAGGTGCAAATGCTGCAGCCCCTCTCCGCGCCTGAACGCGAGGGGCCAAGGGCCATGACCAGGCGCACACCCCACACGCACCCATATTAAAGCAGCAGAGCACTGCGCATGCTCAGCGCAGCTCCCGCCCCCGCGCAGGGAAGGGGAAGAGGGGGCGTGGCCTCGGCGCGTGGGGGCGGAGCTTCCTGTGCCGCTGTAGCGGCTGTTTCCGGGTTAGCGCTGCACGTGGGGCTCGGCGCGGTGCTGGCCAGGTGGGTGCTGGGGATCGCTGTGGCGGCGCGCCGGGTTGGGTCACCGTGAGTGGCCGCCCCACTCGTGTTATTCCTCGTCCGGCTCCGGCTCGTCCCCAGCTCGGTGCGCCCCTAGATGGCAGCTGGCAGCGAGGCCCCGGCTTGGGCCGCGATGGAGAGGGGCGGGTGCGTGTTCCTATGGGCGGTGGGGCTCGGGTTAGGGTGGGCTTGAGGAGCTTCTTCAGGGGACCGTGGTGCGGGATGCTGGCTTTATGTGTGGGCTGCTCCGATCTCCTTGTGCAGGGTTTCTTTCGAGGTGTGTTTTCTCGGGAGGCGAAGCTATGACATCCCTCGCGGAGCAGCTGAAGCGGCTCGCCCTTCCCCAGACCGACCCCAGCCTCCTGAACCGCTCTGAGGCGGCCTCGCTGCTCTTCGATTGCAAGGAAGCTGCTGCTATTGACAGGGACACGTTTTTTGCCATAGGTAAGTTCTGCTTTTTACCTATCAGAGATTTTGAAAGTTATTTATTGATCCAGAAACAGGTGGGAATGATTAAAAAGTAAAAGTGAACTTGATTCAGAAGAGGAATTTAAGGCTGTACAGCCTGGTCAGCATCACTGCAGTCAGTGGCAAAATCGTGGAACAGGCTGATTGGGGCCCATTTCTGGACACGTGAAAAGTACAGTAATTGGGAACAGTCACCATGGATTTGCTGTGTGTCTCCACAGGAGAGTGGAGACCATACTTCATGTTCACCCTAAGTACGTGGGTTCTAGGAGCAGAAGCCCATTGACAAGTCCTTGCACTGATATAAGAGGACATAAAAGAGTTTTAGGGGAGGGCTGTGACAGTGGTGATGAAGGGTCTGGAGGGCAAGGTGTGTGAGGAACAGTTGAGATCCCTGTTTTTTTCAGCCTGGAGCAGAGGAGCTGAGGGGAGGCCTGATGGCGGCTGCAGCTCTCACAGGGAGCGGAGGGGCAGCGCTGAGATCTGCTCTGTGTGACAGCGACAGGGCCCGAGGGAACTGCATGGAGATGTGTCAGGGGAGGGGCAGCTGGGGGTCAGGGACAGGGTCTGCACCAGAGGGCAGTGGACACAGAACAGGCTGCACGAGGCAGTGGGCACAGCCCCATATGCCAGAGCTCAGGGAGCGTTTGGAGCTCTTAGACATGGGGTTTGGATTTTGGGTGGTAGTACATGGATTCAGTGATCCCTGTGGGTCCCTTCCAGCTTAGGATATTCTGTGACTCTTTGCCTATGGGCTCTGGATGCCTTCTGTGACAGTGTAACTGAAGGTTTACAGCAAAGCGGAAGCAGCTCATGACATTTGTTCTGAGGATATTTTTGTACTGTCTTCATAACACTTTTGTGTTGGTGTTAGGATGTTCCAGTCGATCCAGAGGATGGCTAGAATTATAAAAAAACTGTTTGGATGCTCACGTGCAGTTGCAGTTAGCAGTTAGTATGTCCTGAGTTGGAAGGGACCTGTAAGGATCTAGTTTTGTGTCCTTTTTGTACTGTGATGCCCAAACCTGCACACAGCACTGGAGGTGAGGCCACAGCAGAGCAGAGCTGGCCTGTCCCTTCCATCACCTGGTGGCAGTGCTGGGCCTGGTGCACCCCAGGGTATGGTAGTCTTCCTGGCTACCTGGGCATGTTGTTGACTCGTATTCAACTTGCTCTTGATCAAGACCCTAAGAAGTCTTTTATCAGGGCTGCTCTCCAGCGTCTCATTCCCCGTTCTGTATGTATAGTTCATGGATTGTATTTTCTGGAGTTTTAATTTTTTCAAAGATGTACCTTTGCTTACTTCAGCCATATAAAGTCATGAAATAGTTTTGCCTGGAAGGACCTCTGAAGGTCATTTGCTACTAATCTGACTGAGCACTGGCCAGTTAGTTCAGATTCTTCAGATCTGTGTTTGACTGAGTTGGAAGTTTCACAGTCTCAGATCTAATACTAGGCCTCTGCTCTGTGTTTGACCACCCCTGAGTTAAATAAATAAATAAAAAAGATACATATTTTGACTTGGAATTGCCTGTGTTCCAAGTTACTTCTATTCCCATCCAAACTTCTTTACCATGAGGCTCATTAGACACAAAAGCAAACTCCCTAGAGAAGTGATTGATGCTCTGTGCCCATTTGTGTTTTTAAGGCGTTTGGATAATGTTCTAAATGATGTTTTAACTTTGAGTTAGCACCAAAGTAGTCAGACAGTTGGACTCAATGATCTTTGTACACCCTTTCCATCTGGAATTGTTCTATCCTGTCCTTCCATTGTACATCTCTGTGAAGGATCTGGCTCCATTTTCTTGATAACCTATGCTACCCCATTAAGGAGTGGCAGACGGTAGTAAGATTTCCTTTTGGTGTCTCTTTACAAGGCTGAGCAAACACGGTTCTTGTCATTTGCTTTGCATGTCATTTTTCAGACCCAGCCATCTTAATGGTTCTTTACTGGGTTCATATCTGAAAGTCAACATTTTGATCATCGTTGTACCCACTACTCCAGGTGCAGTGTCACCAAAGTGAAATGGAAGGGGATGTTCAGCTCCCGGTGTCTGTTGGCTGTGCTCTTGCACACACAGTCCAGGATGCTGTGGGTCTTCACTGTTGGAAGAGGAAACGAAACTACCAAATTTTCTTAATTGAGAAATACTTTAAGTGTAGCAAGAGTTTTGGTCTTATCATTTGATTTGCCTTGTTATGGATGACATACACCACTATAGTAAAGAGGTTGGGTATGATAGTGTGATGATGAAGGTGAATATGACTATTGGTTACATCTGTTTCATTTCAACCATTCTTTCATTTTTTTTTCCACAGGATGCACTGGCTTAGAGGAGTTGATGGAGATTGATCCTTCCTTTGAAGCATTCCAGTCCAGCTTGTTTAGTTCCATGTCCAAAGGCTTGGAACGCAGTGTTCAGACTAAAGCAGTCAATCAACAGCTCAATCAGAATATTTCATTGTTCCTGATTCACCTGTCCCCTTACTTTATGCTTAAGCCTGCACAGAAGTGCCTCGAATGGCTCATTAACAGGTAATCCACTGGAAACCCTGTATGTCAGTAGATTAGGCGTGCAGAAATGCAAGGTGTTTTTTTCCCACATAATTTTGAACAATTATAGCTTAGTTATTTGTATTTATACATACATTAAAAATATATATACATTTGAGTTGAGTCTTTGTGGAGCCAGGTATTGTTCATTGCCAGTTAGATTTCTGTCATTTGATAAACTTCTGTAACCTGTATAAAAATAATTACTTATTTGTCTGGCAGTTGAACAAAGTCCACAACTCTAATCTTCTTACAGAGGACCTAGGGAGACATTTATGTAATATACTTTGAGATAATGAGCCGTGTAACAGCAGATTTTCAGTTTAAACTGTGAACTCGTGAACGATACGTTCTTGTATTATAACAAGAACTAAGTCATCTTATTTCAAAGTTAATTAAGAAGGTGTGAAATAAAAATGAGCCAAGTACTTTTATGAGGTGCTGTCCTTATTTATATAAATAGACCTATCAAGTTGTGAAGAGTATAACGTTTCATACCATGAAAGAGTGGGCAGTTGCTTTTGGTGTAAGATTGAATCACAATTATACGTATATATAGTTCTGAAAATTGTGGTTCATTATTGTAACTTTAGATTTAGTAGTAATATTAATACTAAGGGACTTTAAATCATCGTATGAAGTACTTTCCTTTATGGGCTATGTATCTTTTGGGTTCTGCACTGTAGGCAGAGCAGATGCCTGAGTCAGTGTGACAGTCTGCTCTGATCTTGCTTGAAATCAAATAAACCTGATGTTCTGAGAAGTATGTGGCTGGGTCTTTGTTTTGGACTTCCAGTTATTTTTTAACTGACGTGTTTTTTTGTTTCTTAGGTTTCATATTCACCTCTACAATCAAGACAGTTTGATTGGTTGTGTTCTGCCATACCACGAGACTAAACTATTTGTGAGAGTTATTCAACTTTTAAATATAAAAAGCCCAACTAATAAATGGCACTGGCTGGATCCAATAAGGGTAAAGTACTCAACAGATGCATGCTGGGAGAAACATGAAAAACTTCGTTTCCAAGTTTAAGAATATGGTTCACCTGATCATATGATTAGTTGTAGGATTGGACTGAAAGATATAATTGCAGAAGTGGAGCCTGCATCCCCACAATTGCTTGTTATTTTTCTTTAAATACAGTTATAGAACGTGTCAATCATAGTTACTCTTTCTTTTGACAAAGTTAAAGAATGCTTTAAAGGTGTAGGTGTTGTTAGCTGATCAGTAGAATCAATTTAAAGGGGTTATATTAATTTTTTACTTTGGGCATTTCACTTTACCCTGGAGTGTTCTAACTTCATGTTTTTTCACCCTGAAAAGAAACCTGGTGTCCCTCTGGCAAGGGGTACTCTCATTACGCACTGCTACAAAGACCTGGATTTCATGGATTTCATCTGCAGACTGGTGGCAAAATCTGTGAAGGTTGTTCCTTTGTTCTAGAGCAATATTTGTGTGTTGTCACTTGATTTTTTCCATCTTTAAATCAGTGTTATGATGTTTATTAGTATTTGGAATCGTGTACTGAAGAGAAAAAAATTAATTGCGTGTAAGCAATGTGAAAAATTCTCATTGTTTATGTAGATTACTCTTTATGGAAATTCTTAAGAGGAAGTGGCTGACAAGCAATGATGCATGGCAGCTGCTTGGCTGTGCACTTCACAGTTATGAGCACTACACAGAGTAAAGGGTCTTTTATGATAAAGTATAATAGCTGAAGAAAAGCGCTCATATATTTCTACCTTATCTGCTACGGGGGGCAGTTACCTCTGGCCAAGTTTACTGCTAGGGAGAGGTGATGCCTTCAGTTATCACAGCAGGAGCTGGTAGAATTTATGTGCTGAAGTTCTGAGATCTTGCTCATTTTTGGGAAGCTGCATGTGTCTTTCCACTTTTCTTTGTGTCTCAACAACTAATTCTTCTGTGGTCCAGGTCTTTTCAGAACGTACTAGCAACTACACTCAACTGAGAGTTCTTCTTGCATTTTATGCCTCCACCATTGTATCAGCTCTTGGAGCTGCAGAGAAGATAACAGACACTATAGTCTCCATGCTGCTCCCCTACATCCAAAAGGTACTCAAAGTTTTGTTTTCCTTCCTGTGTGATGAAGCATAATGTGTTCCTCTAACATGTTTTCTGCTGCTAACATTCGAGATGGTTTGAAACATTCGGCAGGTGAAGTTCCTTGACTAATCATGCTTTCTCACAGCCCAGATAAGCACTTCTAAGAACTCATGTATCTCTCCTCCTTGATGTGCAGACCCCTCACAACAGCTTTTTTGTCTTGAAAGTTTATAGTTACTTAAAGGACATGGAGAAAAAGGTAGTGAAGTTCCATGGATGTCAGGATGAAAAGGAATTGTTTGTTGATGTACTTAAAACAAAAAATAGTGCATGTCAGAAATAGTACATCCTTGTTTTTCCTCTTTTCCAAGGGCTTGAAGTCCTCTGTACAGGATTACAGAGCAGCAACATACATGATAATATGCCAGATGACAGTAAAAGTGACAGTGGATTCCTCCTTGGTGCATTCCTTGATGTTTCAGATAAGCAAGACGTTATCTAAAGTGCCCTCATTAGCCAGGGAAGGAGTTGCTTGCTTGAACCTACTTCTGCAAACTCAGAAAGGAGACAGTCTTGGGAAAAAGTAAGTCTACATCAATTGAAACTCCCCCTGCTTAAAAGCTCAGGTTGCACTTTGGGAATTTGAATGTTTTCATCTTAGTCATTAAAGGTGAACTTCTGTGTCAGGAATGTTAGTAGTTGACGTGTTCAAAGGCTTGGAGGTGTCTTTGTCTCTTCAAAAATGTTTATGGTCACTACAGCTAAGGAGTCTCAGTGGTTCAAATCTGTCATTGTTCATCCTTCTCCTGGATTGCTATCGATGTGCAAAATTCAAGCCTGTCAGTAAGGTTTTCGTGAAAGTGGGAATCATGGAAGTGATGGTAGCATAATAACAACAGCACAAATTTGGGGTTATCTAAATAGCTTGGAAAAAAGAAGTTCTGTCCCTTCAGTGGAAAGGTACTAACTTCATATATAAGGGCTGCTCTGAAACTGAAACCCTTACAATCTTTTCAGCATTTGATTTCAGCAATGCTGTTACTTAATTCCAAGAACTGAATCCTCAGGAATGTTTTGAAAGTGTTGGTAAGCCAGATAACCACACTTTTGTTTCCCCCCCACCTCCCATTCTGTTGTGCAGGCCATTTAATCATCTGTGCAGGAACCCAGAGCTGGTAACACTTTTACAAGGCCTTTCAGAAGGCTATGATATCTCTCCTCTTCTGCGTTACCTGTTGCCTCACTTGATCAGCAGTATCATGAAATGCGACGCAGGTAAGCTAGCATGTGTATTTACAGTTCCATCGAGTCTCACAGACAGACAGATAGCTGTTCTAAATGTTTCAGCTATATCATTTTCCTTTTGCTTCTGCCTCTAAAACTGCATCAGTACACATGAAGGTGTTGTTGAGCTTGTGTGTGTGGGTGGTGCCTGTTTTTCCTGGTTTTACAGAAGACGCTGTTTCAGGCATTGTTCTGTCTGTGCCACTTTGACTTAAGTGTTGATTTTCAGTATTCAGCATTAATTTAATTTGAAAGTATTGCATTTCTGACTCTTAGAGGTAGTGTAGTATTACAAAATCCATGTTTTGTATCCTCTGCATAGATCATTTTTAGATAGATTACATGTACTCTGTAAGTAGTTTAAGCGATGGAGTTATTTGCTCAGTAAATTAAATGTGCCTGGAAATGTTCCTGCACAATGAGGCTGGCTAGTGTGCATAGCCTGTGCCTGTACTAGCAAGTCTGCTTGTGCTGTTAGCTGTTGTAACTGGCAAATCATGTTTGGGAAAGCTTTTTAGTTGAAAAGCACTACACTTTTTAATTAAAAATAAGGCAAGCTCTCACAAGTTGATGGCATAGGTTGTGGTAGCAGAACTGAAATGCTCAATAATGTACCTGAGCTTAATGGTAGAAGTAGAGTTTTAGACATTTTAACGAAATTAGGGTAAAGCATTGCTAGTAGCACACTGAGAGTTAGTGCAAGTGGTTTTAAGTTGTGCATTTGGTTCACCAGGTGATATTGCCTGTACAAGATGTTAGCTTTGATCAATATGAGAAGGTTATGTTCCAAGTATTGCTCAACTTCTATGGTTACTCATTGTTCTTAGAAGAACAAGAAGATTCTGAGGAGGCAGAGGATCATATTTACATCAAACACCTTGAAGCTATTCTTCAGAGTATACCACTGGAAAAGGATTTAGATCACCTGTTGGCTTCGTGAGTTAACTTAGATTGATTATTTTCCTGGAGTACTACAGTTATTTCTGTATTAATAGCAATACCCTTTTAGAGTCATGTTTTTCTACTTACAAGTTTAACTACAAGCTTAGATTTCAAAGCCAATAATATGAATGATAACTGGATAATGATTGTCCAGATGTTTTTAGCATGCTTTTAGCACTTGTGGAAATACTTAAAGAGCAGAGTGAAATTTTAGGCCATGAGCAAATATGTACTTGCATGTTAATTACCTGCGTAACAGTGTGTTTTATAACATTAATGAAAACTGCCTTGTCTTAAAAATGATGACTTTTTCTTTTATTTGTTATTTCAGCAAGTTTCTTGAAGAGTTTATCTCCTATGGTACAGAGATTGAATCTAATCCCACCAAAATGGCTGCAATCAGTCAAAAGCTGCTTCCTCTTATCAGACTGCTTGAGAGAAAGTAAGTTCCATTTTTCTATAACAGACCTGCAGTCTGTAGACCAGTGATATCAGCTATGATCTTGGTTACTGGGTGTTGTAAACACTATATTCTTGCCTAAAAAAATACGGTAAGAACAACTGACTCTTGATCATTGTCTAAATTTTATTTTAGTGATCTGTCCTTATCTGTTTTCTCATCACTGCAATACCTGAGCACAGACTTACTGGCTCATTTTATTTCTGTTCATCATTTAACTTAAGCGGGCTGCATATCAACCATCTAAGATAAGACATAATGGTTGATTGCCTTTGCAAAGTTTCTTAAAATAAATGGTTTGGAAAAGTGCATGTGCATTCATCTTCTTTGCATTTCCCTCTATTTTTCTCTAGAAAATACATGCTCTTCTGCAATGCCCTGTGGAAAACATATGGGGTTTTGTTTTTGGCAGGTATCCCAAAGCATTAGACTCTGTGTTGGAGGAGCATCTGGAAGGTGTTACAGATCAGGCCAACCAAAATATTTTTCACCAATTTATTTCTCTTTCATTAAGCTGTGGCAAATACAAGGTAGGTAGAAGCTTCATTCCTCATCCTACCTCTTATTTGGTTACATTGTCAGAATGTTGTGGCAAAGTTATAGTGTGTCTTCCTCTCTTTTTAAACTCTCTCTCTGCCATTCTCTAGCACAGATGCCCACGACCTTACTTAAATGGGGGAAGGTGGTTGATTTAAATTGTAATAAAACCAAAAGCTTTTGGATTTTTTAAGTTCATGTTCATTATGAACTGTCATGAGTATTGGCTTTTCTTTCACGATTAAAATGTACACATTTCCACCTTCCTGTTGTTATCAGTAACTTTTTTTTCCTTCTGAACATAGCCACTGTGTATACTGCATTGTCTGATACTGATAACGTGGTGGTGCCCAGCAAGGCCTCATCATATTTAAACATGTCATCCATGTCTGTCTGAGGGAGAGTTACAGCTTTATCAAGCTAGAACATAGCTTGGCCAATTTCTTGCACTGATTTTACAAATGCTTACATTCAGTAACAAGGAATGAGGAATAAAGTTACCTACAGAATTCTTCCTGTGCCATTTCTAAAGAGTAATTGAAACTCAGACTAAGACAATAACTGTAAGTGCAGCAGATCTGTTTAAGAAATTATTGTTATTTTGTATTATTAAGAGATGGTAAGTATTGTGAGTTTTGTTTGTAGTGATTGAAAGGCTGGTATCGCTTTGTAAAAGATGTGCTTTGTGTATTCTTTTGGTACTGATTTTTCTAAAGGCACAGTTTATGTCACAAATAACACTTGGATTAAGAGAAAAGTAGAGAAACGAGGCACACAGAATGAAGGTGTATGACCCTTTTTCTGGCCTTTAAGGTTTGTGAGATAAAGGCAGGCAATTGTACTGGAAGGGATGCCTTTTTTAACAGTTTCTATCTGTGGTCTGTCACATTGACATTGTCAATAGAGCCTTCTCAGAATCCTTAGATAAGAGTAATGTTTTTCCAGGTCAAAAAGGTGTCTGTGGTTTATTGTACTTTTCAAGTTGCATTCCAAAACTGTCTTCCAAAGTGAGGAAGACCAAGTTTGAAATGGTTATACGACATCATTGTTCTGCAGTTTTTTGGTCAGGTTCTCTTCTCCAAAAAATTGCAGAAAGAATCTCCTCTGTTATCCTGACATACAGTATGAGTATTTTTAACATCTGATGACTCTGAAATCTGTATTTCAGTTTCTGGAAGACTCTGATACCTCGCTTCTGCTTAGTTTGAATCATCCTCAGCCAGCTGTGCGAGTCCTGGCTCTTCAGCATTTGAAGGATGTTATTGAAACATCAAAGGTTTGTGTCCCAGTTCTCTCACTCGGAGGACTTAACGTATCAGCTATAACGTCTGAAAGCTGTTTGCCAGAAGTACTGGTTAAAGACAGTAGATACATTAGACTATTCATGTGTTATCCTGACATGATATTTTCAGGAGGCTTCTGGCAGCATTTTCCCTTGTTCTGAAGTCTGCAAGTAGTTCTTGTATAATAAGCTGCTTGTAGACTAAGATAAAACCTAAGTCAATGGTTACTTTTATATTTCTAACTTTTGTTGTTGAAATTTAGCTCAGTTATTTGTGGTTTAGTCTACATGATTTTTCTGGTTCTACAATTCCAGTACTTCACCAAAAGTCTATGAATTGTGCTAACGTATTTTTTTCTTGGCTCTTCTTTCATTTAGTTTCTTCAGGAAGGATTTGATCAGTCATTCATAGAGGAGGCAATTTTTGGGCGCCTCAGAGATGACAATAGAGATGTTGTCATGTCTGCTTTCAGTGTTTTGGAGGTATGTGTATTTCTTTTGATAATTTAGGTGAGATTCCAGCCACTTCCGAGGGTATGTCTGGAATGTAGTCTTTATAATTGCCTTTCTACTTTTTTGCTCTTCTTGTACTCCTGTCTTTGTTGTATGGCTTTTTTAACAAGGTGACACAGCACAGACTTGGAGGCTCTTGTTTACTTTGTCTTACATACCCCTCTCCTGCAGTTTTCTCATCTTTCTTCAAGTTTGTAGTTAGCCTGAATTTACATTTCCTTATGTAGCTACTAAAGGGTATTCGAATCTTTGATATCTTGCTTATCCTATCTGTATCTCTATAAAAATGCAAGCAATGTCAAATGACTTCTGTGTGGAAAATGACGCAATGACAAGACATTACACTAGTGAGAAATATTCAGCTGAGTTTTTCCATATGGGAGTCATTTGGTCAGTTGATATGAGCTCAGTACTAAGTGCCAGCTCAGGTTCACTGGACAGGATTCTGGTATGCATTGTACTGATTGTTTCCAACAAGGGTAACAGTCTGTCTTTACTGCTTCCACTAGTAGTAGTGGGGCATATTATTAGCAGCAGTATACTTGGCCTTTTGTGTTCATTCATCCTCACTAAAATATGGGAATAGACGTGATTATATTTAAACTTGAATATATTTTATTAACGTTTGTTTGTTTGTTTTTTCATAAATGTAATATGTAAAATAAAAGCAGTTATTGCTCAGAATGCTTTGCTTGTTCTTAGTTTATCAGTTCTACCTAACATTTCTACATTTAATAAATTCTCCATACTTCATCATAACAAGAGGCCATACTGGGCAGCCTTATAACAGTAGCTTACCCCAATGATAATCTTATTACATGATCGTCAATAGGAGTTTCATTAGTGATGTTTGACCTGTGTTTCTGCTTGGTATAGCAGATAACATTGTCCATTGTGAACAGTAAATTATTTTGCATTTTGTTATGCTTACATTTCTTTTTCTCAATTACTTTCCAGATTTTCAGGAAACAAGTAAATCCAGAAGTAGTGGTATCAAGCCTTCTGAGCATCTTCCAGAGAGCTGATCTCTCAAAGGATGGAAAGTGGTACGTTTGTGTCTTTTTTCAGGCTATTTTCTCCCTGTATAAATTAAATAAGAGAGTAACTCCAAAGAACGTTTAAAATGCTTTTCGCTGTAAAATACTTTTTCGTATGCTTCATCTGTGCTGAATTATAAGAGGATTTTTCAGCTGTTGGTATACTGTTTCCAGTGAGTTCCTTGTTTGTTCTCGCTGCTAATTGGATTCTTAAAAATAAGAAAAAAAAAAAACCATTGGAAATGTCATGGAAAATGGCAAATAAAACAAAGAAATGTAACAGGCATGCAAAAAAAATGGCTTATCAACATCACTTGCTTCTCTTAGGTATAAGGTTCTGGAGCGAGCACTACAAATTTTAGTCAAAGAGGAGATTTTAAAAAAGAAAAAAGAACTACTGGATGAGGCAGTAATGCAGCTGTTGCCCTTTATGGTGTTCACTAATGCAAATTCAAAATCTTCAGAATGGAAAATGGCTGTTTGCCTATCAGAATCTGACCTCTGCTCTTTACACCCTTTACTGAAGGATTGGCCAGAAGGTAATGTATTAAATGTAACTAATCTGATGACAAAAGAATTGTGACAGTTTAGTACTTAATACTTATTGAACTTGAATGCTTATTGAGGGAGACTGGCTGTTGTTATCAGGCTGTCATACTAGGAGTGTGATTAGATTTCTTCAAAAAACTCATTGGAAAGATGAAGTTGTATAGTATTTTCTGACCGCATCTTATAATTGAGCTGTCAGTGTTTTAATATGTGATTTGTGTACCTGTGTTCTCTGATTTATTTATTTTTCTTATGGAATAGTTCTTCAGGAAGCAATTAAATCTAGCAAGTCTGCAGAACTGGTTGGAGTAGTCAACAAGAAAATGATATTGCTGTTTTCTAAAAACATGACTTCAGGGGACTCTTCCTTACTACTGCAAATGGTATGTGTGCCATGTTTTTCTAACTTGAATTCCTACGTGGTCACTTTAGTAGAGCAGGTGTGGTATAGAAGCATTTTGTGTTGTTCATAATATCTCATCATCAAGCTTCTAGGAAGATATGTGTATACTCAATAGCAAACCCCAGTGCAAGCTGGATAAAACACACTTCTGTCTTTTCATAAGGAAAACAAAAATGAAGCTATTATCTGTTTGGACAAATTATCTGTGTAATTAGATTTGGTTTGTTTTTAGTTTCCTGAAACAAATATCTAGATATTTAACAAGTTTACACATGAGTAGAAGTGCACACACGTGTGTGCATTCCTAGGTTCCAAAGAATACCTTTACAGCAGGCAGTAATTTTTTACCAATGATAGAAGGTAACAGTGATTTATTTAGACTTGTGTATGAAACATGCCGTGAAGCTGTTCCAACCCTGCACTTCAGGAAAGCCAACTTTGACCTGTCAAGAACCTATTTGCAGTATCCCATGGGTTAGAGCACTGTAAGAGAAGGGGGCCCAGGAGAGTTGGTTGACACTCAAGCACCACTCCTTCCAAGCTCAAGATCGGTAAGAGTAAGAAAATCAGGCAAAGGTGGAGACTCTTGTGGATGAGAATGGAGCTCATGGAAGAACTCAAATGGAAGAAGCAAGTCTATGGAATGTGGAAAAAGGAGTCTGGCCACTTGGGAGGAATATAGGAATATTGTTAGGGCATGAAGGGATGTGATGAGGAAGACTAAGGCCCACTTGGAATTAAATCTGGCAAGGGAGGTCACTGACAAGAAAGGCTTCTTTAAGTGTGTTAAGTATGTCAGTACTAAAAGGAAGGCTAGGGAAAATGTGGGTGTGCTGCTGAATGATGTGGGTGCTTTGGGAATGGAGGATACTCAAGGGAACCTCCTTTAGTAGGGTGTTGGACTAGAGCTCCTTTCCAACCCCTGTGATTCCGTGACAGTCATAGTGCAGTCACACTGTCTTAACAGACTCGCTTTTTCTCCCTTCCCATTTCCAAGGTTGATGATCTGATACTTGTTGCTGAAACGGAATCTGACAGTGTGAGACAGAAAGTAACTGCACATGTAGTTGGTTCCATGCTTGTTCAGTGCTGCTGCAATTTACAGATTAAGGAAAAATATTTTTCAGTGGTGCTCAGAGTCTTTCGTTTCTTGGATGGAAAAATACGAAATCTCGGAGCTTGTCATCCTGCAGAGGTAAGATGTGAACATTTCCTCTACTACTAGGAAAATGCTTTATATTATAGGAACAGGGAATTCAAAAACCTTAAACTGAAAATCTGTTTCCAAAGCAAAGTCTTTCACTTGACAGCAGTAGCAGAAGCTGCCATTAAGAGCTGCTGTTACGTTTTACCACTCCAGTGAGTCCCTGTTTAAAAAAAAAAAAAAGAAATGCAGAACTCTTACCTTATGCCCCACTAAGTGGTTCAGTGCATCAGTGCTGTGAGGTTGGCACCAAATTGAAACCATTTTTAACTGCTACCTTGTGGCATCATGTGTCATCATTAATTCAGCTTAGGAATGCAAGGTTTTTTTAGCTGTTGAGGGTTTGGTGTCTTGTTTGATACGGGAAGGAAGGAGATACAGCAGAGTATGAAAAAGGGCTTATATTAATTACAGCTTCGTGCAAATCCTTGGAGTAATACTGAAAGCTCCTAGCTTGTGAAACTCCATAAGCAATGGTATTGATATTTATTTGGAGAAGACACAGAATTAGGAGCAGCCATTGGGTGAGCAGGAACAACATTCAGAAACACTATTGCTGCCTCTTTCACCTATCTTTCTTTTCATTAGTATTTCCCAGCAGGTTTGTTGCTGATGTTGTTTATTTCTTTGAGACAGTTTGCTTTCTTGTCTGTCTAAGAAACCCACTTGAGCAGGGTTGTGTTTTTTAATGTACAGCTCCCTTGCAAAGATGATGGAGCAATGTAAAATCAGAAATGGAATTCACTTCTTAAGAATATCTGTTTTGAAGTTAGAAATGAAATACTGCTGGATGTTAGTGCTAAAATCTGTTTGCTGTTGGATGAGGTTGTGACAGTGTCCATTTAAATAAATTTTCATTCACAGGAGACTCCCTCAGATTGGTCTGTTGAAACAATCCAGGAAAATTTGGTGCCAGTGGACTTATTAACTACATACGTAGAAAAACTCAACAGTGACCAGAGTGTTGATGCAGAGGAGTCAGCTATATTTGTGTTTCTATTGAGAAGCTTCATTAATCACCTAAAACCTCCTCCATCCTTTCCAAAAGGTGGGCATTAAGGTTTTGACTGTCATCTTTTACGCAACGATCTGAAGTGACTATGAAATCTGTTAATGTCTTATTTTAACTAAAGCTGTTTATTTCCTCTTTGTTCCTGAAGTTGTTATATGCGTCTGCTGTAACAGAGTTATAATCTGTGTTTTTTAGAAGAAACTTGGTGGAATCCTGAATCTCTGAATCAAGATTGTAAGGACTACCTGCACCTCCTTTTGGGGCTATTTGACCTACTTGTTTGTGGAGCTAGTGAGGGGAGCGATGCTGTTCAGTACAGAGCACTGATGAATCTCTTACTCAAGGTATTATATTTAGATCTATTTGATTAGGTCTAGTATATCTATTTTATTTAGGTGGTT
Organism: Callipepla californica brunnescens; assembly: GCA_023055505.1. NCBI lineage: Eukaryota > Metazoa > Chordata > Aves > Galliformes > Odontophoridae > Callipepla > Callipepla californica. The sequence continues at coordinate 32,536,440 of JALIRH010000003.1, read as the reverse complement.
TACCTGATGTTATGATTAATATTTGCCCAAATAATTTAAAGCTTTCAAACAAATGCTTTTTTTTTTTTCCCTCTATTTCTTTTTCATTACACTTAGGTGCATCTAAAAGATTCGGAGGTTCTCTTCAAATTCCTTTCAGTTTTATGGACTTATGGCTTTAGCCTTTCAAATCATCTGAATTATGAAGTCAATGCAATGCTGCAGACTCGAGCTCTGTATATTGGTTATGCAGTGCTTGTATCTCAGACTTACCAAAAGAAGAAACAACTGTTATCACTATCTTCTCCAGGTAAATTAAAATGGTATCTCATCTAAGTCTTAATCACTGTGTTTTTAAATTTCTTAATTTCATGTTCTTTTCCTGTATTTGATACCAGGAAGGCTATCTCTAGTCATTTTTGTTCAGGAGTGCAAGGCTAAGGTAGCTTTTTCTTGCTGATTCACTGCTGTAGTAGATAGCCCAGTCTTGGAAGCAGTTGAAACACTTTTTTTTTTTGACCTTCAAGGTGTTAAAGAAACAAGCTGAGGAAGTCAGTTACAACACCTTACCTTCTGCTTAGTAAAAGGATGTGGCAGTCAGTAGCAGCATATGTATTCTGCAAGTTTAAATGTGAATATTAGAAGTGTGGTGAAGGTGTTCAGAGCTATGTTGTCTTCTTGTAGTCCAGAGGTTTCCAGTGAGAAGACAGCTCTTTAATTCCAAAGTAATGGCAGTGCCTAATTGTCAGAGACAATTACAATAAAATTCTGAAGGTGCAATTCTGTTATCTTTTCCTCCTCCCTCTCTCTTTTTGCAGTGGTGATATCTCTGCTAATTAATTTGGGTAGCCCTGTGAGTGAAGTTCGAAGGGCTGCTCTCAATTGTTTCCATTCCTTGAGCAGTGTGAAAGAGTCTCTGTTTCATCCTGTTCTTCAGCATCTGGGACAAAAGATGGAGGAGATCATATCTGACCCTACATACATAACACAGGTATTTTTGCCATTAAGGTGTGCATTGGTTTTGTCTGTGGCTGTGAGGACTAACTGAGGATTTCTAGAGGAAATCAAGTGAACTGGAGGAGTTCGTTGTTTCTGTCAAGTTGCCAGCTTTGAAGGAATATGATTCTTTATAGATGGTTTAGATGGTGGGCTACCAAGACCATATGTGTCAGAAAAAAAGCAGTGGATTTCACTTGAATAACTGATGAGAGTTTATAAAGCCACTAGCACTGCGAAAAAGGAAATGTAGCAAGAGCTTTAATATGCTTCTTATTTGTTTATCTTAAAGGACTGTAAAAATATTCCGATAATGTCTCACATATAGAAAATTGAGAGTATCATTCAAGAGATGTTCAGAGATGATGAACTGCATTATTACAAAAGCACTGAATAAACGTTTTAAGGCAGAGAGATAACTTAATTTTCACTTTGTTACTGAACTAGATTATGGCAACCCTATTTGAGGAGCTTCAGACTCAACCAAAACAGAAATCCCAGAAGAAAAAACTGTCAGAAGCCTTGGAAAGCATAATTGATTGTGTTCAAAACCCTATTTGCCCATCATATGTTGCAAGAAACTTAATGAAAATTCTTCATGAAGTCCATGGTGAGGTGAGTGCGGCCTTGGTAGTTTCCCATTTCTTTTGTCACTATTGTATCTAATTGAAATACAGAAGAATCATTTAATTTACATTTCTTTTAATAGTAATGCTGTTCAGTAGTTTCATAATTTATAGATTATTGGGCATTAAGTTGTCACTCTGGTAATAGGCAGATGTATTTCTGTAGTAATAAAATAGAGTAGATAATGTAGTACCAGACAGGGAGCAGATGTTGCAGTAAAATGAAGCCGTGCTATTGGAAGTTTGTTAGAAGAAGAATGAAAAAGAAAAACCAAACTATACAAATTTCCTCTGTTTGCAGATGATTCTCACCCACCTTTTGCCTGCATTAGACCGGTTGCTTGAGAAAGTCTTGAAGGAGCCTGAGACAGTGTTGAAAGATGAAGTTGTTCTCCTGCACCTCATACTTGGGAAGTTTAATGAGCACTCAGCAACCCTCTTGTGCAAGAATCAGCAGAGTCTGGATTTATTTGTCAAAAGTCTACATGCTGCCACAAAGATCTGTCAAGAAGTTCCACCTTTCCAGATCACAGCACTTGGGCAGGTCTGGCTTTCTGAAAGATCTTTCATCTATTTTTGTGCTTAAAGAAAACAGTAGTGTTTAGAATTGGATTTGCAAGAAGTCTGTGCTTAGGAGTTCATAGCTTTTGACCTGTCTTTGTTTCATTCCAAGTTAATGAAGTGTCCATAGTGTCTTTGAAACAGCTAAACAGGCTGCTAAGCTCTTAAACTTACTAGAAGGAGATGTTGCTGCTTGCTTCATTTGTGTACTTGGATGAGTACAGAGCAGAAATATTGTTGTATCTGCATGCACCTGAATGCCTGTATGATTGCCTGCAGATACTGCTGTTCCACAATCCTTTGGGTATTTTTTGTTAGTGGTGTAGGATCTTCCTGCTTTCTTTCTGATTAATAAAAAAATTGTCAAGGAAGTATAATAGTCTTATTTGAAGGACATCTACAGATTCAGACCTTCTATTAGCCAGGTATTACCCTATATTTTAAGAAATAAGTGCCAGGCAACACCAGGTTCACTCCCTCCATTAGGCAAAGTGTTTAAGAAAATTTTAGGAAAGAATGTATTCTGTTATTTCAGAAGTATGTTCTAATTTAAAGATTTTTATGTATATAAATACCTATCTAATAAGTACATTTTCACTATATGTATTCATACACATGAGTGATTGTCTGTGCAATACATAATCTAGCATGCCCAAGTTTCCTTGCTTTTTATTTTGTGGTCTTATGGTAAACCTCTCTCTGTCTTTTCTTCCTTTGTAGATTACAAAACCATTCTTTGCAGCTCTGTCAGATGGGAGAGTGCAACAGAAGCTACTAAAAGTACTGTTTGACTTATTGTTAAATTGTAAGAACCCACTTTGTGCCCAGACGATCAGCAGTGTGTTTAAAGGGGTAAGTGGTAAATTCCAAAAGACAGAATTTTGTTCAAACATACTGCAGTGGTTTCCTGTTGCAGTGTGCAGTGCCCATTGTTTATATCGTTTATAGCACTAAAGTAATCAGAACTACCTGTTATATAATTGTTAGTGGCATAAAAATGTAAATAGCTGCTTTTAGAAGGTATTTCTGTAGGAGCAATGCATCAGTTGCTTATTATGCCATGAAAATTATTTCAGTAGAAGTCACTTCTTTCTACTGCAACTGATCATTTTCTGCACAAAAACTGTTGGTTTTTTTTATGGTTACTAGAGGACTTCAACCAAAATACATTCATTGTAGCTTTAACATAGTAATTCATTGTATTACTTGCACTTGAAATCACTCATTTTCTATACTACAATACCTACAAGTAAGAGAGGCATTCAGATATTATGGTGATATAACTTAAAATAGGAATATGTGGATTATACTCCCATATCTTCATGAGAAGGACACTTTTTAAAAGAGAAATGAGGGGCCATAGGTACGTGGTATGGCACGACACATTGTGTGTAATTACTGTATTGTTTTTGTTTCAGATTTCAGTGTGTGCTGAGCAGATCGTTACAGAACTTGATCCTCCTGGGAAATCCAAAAGTCTGACCACTGTTCAGCAAACTAGAAGGCAGAAAATGCAGCAACAGAAGTAAAATAACTAGAAATAGAAATATGTTTTGAAAAAGTTTGAAAACACCTCTTATTTTACTACATTTCACAGCTTGTATTGAAAGCATGAATATCTTTTCCTTCATTTTCCCTGTGCAGTAAAAGAGCTCTGAGCTACTTTCAGCAACAGAAAACCAACCAATGTTGCTGTTTTAAAACAGATGAAACTGTAGTCCTAATTTAATTAAAAAAAAAAAATCACTCTTACATAATTTTTCATGTCAACAATTGCTCTTGGTTTTGTAGGTATTAAACTTATTTAGTAATGAGGACATGTGGACAGACCACTGTGCACGTGGCTGGAGCTTAACGATGATCTTCAAAATGTTAGTGAACTGAAAGACAGTATTTTCTTCCAGTTAAAATGGAAACTAATCATTAATTTTTAGACAGCTTCGTCTTGTTTTTTCTCCCCATTCTCACAAAGAAGAAGCTGTTTTGAGCACTGTACGTTAAGCATTGGCTGTTAAGCATTGGATATTGGGTTGGTTTTCTTGGTTTGGCTGAAATAGCTGTTCTTATGTTCTTTTATTTCATTTGGCCTGATTTAACAAACGTCACCTATTAGAATGATCCACGTTGGAGTTTTAGTATGAATATTGTCTTCTCTCCCAGAAAAAGCAGTACAGAATATTACTTTTTTTGTGGAAGTGTATATATATTTTTTAACTTATGTTTCTGTTTTCTGAAACACTGTGCTATCTTCTTTGCAATTGTATATCCTCGTTGTTTGTCCTGTCTTTTTAGAAAGCCTCCAGATGCAGAATTGACACCAGAAACAAGTAACTTCAGCTGGCAGAGGGTTATGCTTGTTCTGGAATTACTACAGCACAAGAAAAAAATCAAACGTCCACAGGCACTGGTACCTGCACTCTTTAACCTTCTGAGCCGGTAATTTTGCCTCTGTAAAACATTCTCTTCTGCAGCAGACTTTGTAAAGCGTTAAAACGTGAGATACTTTTCTCTGTCGTGTTGCCAGGTTCTGTAGCTTGCCTTTTGTACTTGAAATTTCTTTTAGGTAAATCAGATAGGTAAATCCCTCCTGCTGTAAGTGAAGATTGGGTTTAAACATCCACATGTCTGTGGGTTCTGATGAGATACATCCCAGAGTCTTGAGGGAGTTGGCTGACGTGGTTGCCACGCCACTCTCAATATCTGAAAAGTCATGGCTGTCAGGTGAAGTCTCTGGAAGAAAGGCAGCATCACACCCATTTTTAAGAAGGGTAGAAAGGATGACCCAGTGAACTACCTGTCAGCCTCACCCCTGTCCAAGGGATGATGGAACAGGTCCTCCTAGAAGCTATTCTAAGGCATGTGGAAGAGAGACAACTAGCAGTGCTTCACCAAGGGCAGGTCCTACCCAGTCAACCTATTGGCCTTCTGTGATGGCGTAACTGGCTCAGTGGGCAAGAGAAGAGCCACTGATGTCATCTGTCTGGACTTAATGATTAAGAGCTTTGAGATGGTCCCCCATAACATCCTTCACATTGGTAGGATATGGATTTGATGATGGACTGTTTAATGGATGAGAAACTAGGTGCAAGAATATACCCAGTGCCCCTTTTCTAGAAGCCACAGTTTAAAGCTTCTGTAGAATAAAAATTGCAGTTTCTCATTTGCATGTTAATATGTTGCTCGATCACTTATTTTCCTATCTCCTTTTTTTATCCATGAATTTGTTCCTGAATGTGTAGGTGTCTGGAACCTTTGGCATCAGAAGAAGAAAATATGGAATATACAAAACAGTTGATCCTCACCTGCCTGTTAAACATCTGTCAGAAGCTGTCTCCAGATGGCAGCAAGATCCCAGCAGGTAAAAATTGACAAATGTACTTCTTGGTACTATCAACAGTACAGCTTTTAAACAACGGCCTCTACGTTTATTCTTCCTGCAGTCTACATTGTAATGCTAAGATATCTTCACTGTTTATTGTGTTTTTGTTTGGTTGACTGGTTTTGTTGTGTTTTTTTTTGTACATTTCTGTAGGTATGATCTGTAGATTGAAACCATTGCTTGTACCTGTGTTTATTCTGGCATGGTAGGCCATTAGGGCTTATATTAATGAACTATTTTTTGGTCTCACAGATATCCTTGACAAAGAAAAATTCAATGTGGAACTGATAGTTCAGTGTATCAGAATATCTAAAATGCCCCAGACACATCACCATGCACTGCTTCTCCTTGGTGCTGTTGCTGGCATGTTTCCTGTAAGTAGTACCTGAAGATATAGAGCTTTTTTATTGGGAGAATTTCTGCTTTCAGTTTGTCTTCCTTCTTTTTTTGGAGTAACTTTTCTTTGTTGCCATCTTACTACTATTACCTGCTACAGAGCTGAGCTTGTATTATGCATTAACATTGACTTTGACAGGATTTCCAAGTTCAGAATAAAAACAAATATTTGGCATCAATCTTACCTTTCTTTTTAAATCTAAAACACTCCTTTAGCTCACTAAACCCAAAAGAGAAATGTTGCCATACCTTCTTGCTCTTAAGCTGAGACAAAATGTAGGAATCTAATTCTTGATCTAGGCGATACCACCACTCCAGCACTTATTAAAATAATATTGTGATTACAGTCTATCTAAAATGAGCCAACATTTAAATTGAGCTTTCTGTTGTATCATTATAGATGTTTAAAAGTATAAAAAGGTCAGAGAGGAGCTGCAGGTCTCCTCGTAGCTGATTTTGCTTGTCATGCCACCATAAGACTGAGTTCAATAGTACAGATCATCTTATGAAACTAAACTCAATTTCTGCTCTTAAAGGATTTGCTTGGAAGTGTGTCTTGGTCTCTAAATAGTATTTAGAACTGAGCAGTCTCATACTATATATTTAAAATCGGTTTATTGCCAATTCTGGGAAGATAACAATGTTACTCATTTTATTTTATAGAAATCAAGTGACATCTTTAGGAATAAGAGAGACCTTAAGATATAATATACAGAGCAGTACTGTAAAGAAACTAATCTCATCTGTCTTTTTTTTTTTTTTTCTCCAGGATAAAGTTCTCCACAACATTATGCCCATTTTTACATTCATGGGAGCAAATGTCTTGCGTCTGGATGATACTTACACATTCCAAGTCATAAATAAGACAGTGCAGATGGTTATTCCTGCTCTCATACAGGTACGTTTGTCTACTTAATGGAAAGGAGTTGGAAAAAAGTGAACTGTATGTGCTTGCTCTCATCTGCTGAATTTACAAGGAAGAACTTACGTTTGGTAATCTGCTTAACTCCTCTACCTGTTTGTAAATAGGCTGAAGACAGTGATTTGTCAGAGCCCTCAAGCGGCGTGGAAGAGGTGGTGATAAAAATAATCCGTGTGTTTGTGGATGCTTTGCCCCACGTGCCAGAGCACCGGCGCCTGCCCATCCTGGCCCAGCTGGTTAATACAGTGGGAGGAGACAGATTCCTCTGGGTTCTCCTGGTGCTGCTGTTTGAGCAGTATGTGACCAAAACTGTGACTGTGACAGCAAGCACAGACAAGGTGAGAAGACCATGGGGGTCGACTTCTTCCTCAAAGACACATCTCCTCCTTCCTGTTCATAGTCTTGCAAGATAAGGCTGTAGCTTACACTAAGATTATTAGTGAGCTCTGAGCATGAATGTATCACCAGATCATATTGTACAGCAATCCTTGACTTAAAGAGCTAATTATGAATTATGAAATCATGCATGGCTTCAGCATTTTTAAAGTTTTTTTTTTCTTTAACTGTGTTTTGAAACATCATTCTGGTCTTCCCATACAAGCAACTTAAAAACTATGGCAGAAATACGTAGATGTTCTTGTGGCTTTAATATTGGCAGGCCCTTGCAGTAAGTGAAAGTGTCATTCATGGGGAGGAGGCTGCTGAAAGGAGGAGAAAAGCTCATGTTATGTTTCAAATAATTTTTCTGGAGCATCCTATTACTATCACCTTATTTGTTGAACTTTGGTTGTGACACTACTAAGACGTGCCAGTCTTGGCCATCGTGTAGCGATGTTATTCATTGAAAACTGCCTAGAAAAGTTTTGGCTAGTTTACACTTGAGTAAAATAGCGAGGAAATAACAACTTTTCTCCCTGCTTTAAGCAGTTTTTCAGCAAGGTATTAAGTGGCTGGAGATATCCTTTATAAACTGTGCATTATTTCAACATTAGTCGACAGCTGGGGTTTAAAACAAGGAACTTATGGCAGCAGGTGAGGTGTGCTCTATGGGCATGCTGATGTTGCCATGCAGGTGGAGTGAGCTGACCCTCTTCCCTCTGGAGCTAGGTTCTCTCCAGCATTTCGCTGCTCTTACCCCTTGTGCCAACCCTTGCTGTATGCAGCTGATCATGGCATGTTCACAAAGTGACTGAAGAGTGCGGGGTCTTTTTATCTTTTATTAATTATTGAAATATTCACTTCTCTCTTCTTAAACTATAAACAGGATGCTGTGCTGGAAGCAGACACTGAATTTTGGATTTCCATCTGTTGTGAATTCAGTGTACGTTGTCAGTTCCAAAGCATGATGAAAATAATCCAGTACTTGACAGAGCTACCAGAGAACAAAGAAGGTAACCACAGAACTCACAGTGGAAGCACGTGAACCTCCTTTTACTCTTCTAGTTAGAAAACTGGGCAACACAAAATTGCTCTGATGACTTCTTCCATTTTAATTTTTTTTTAATAAAATGGTTATGATATGGGTTGGTTTGGGTTCTTGGTTTTTTGTTTTTTTTGACGTGCGTTTAATTATAGATTCATTTGTGCACTTAAAATCGAATGGTACTCAAAGCAGCAAGATTCTGAGGCCTATTAGTCTGTTGTGGTTTTTGTTTTTTATTTTGCTTAAGCATGAAGAAGGAGGTGAAGGTTGGTTGCTTCTTTTTAAGGAGGGACTTGGTGTTGATGTTGTTTGACTATGCTTTCTTAGCCAGGAAGGATCTGCTAATGACAGTGAAAGCAGATCTTACAATGATTTTACATAGAGCGCTTGTCTTCCTCAGAAGCCTCTCTTGTTTGTAGTCAGTGTGCTGTAGTTTGAGAACCAAGAAGAAAGATTGTTCATGTAAAATGATCAGATGGCACTGCTGCTCTTGCAGCTGTTAGAACAGAAAAAATGATCTTTTGTAGCATTTCAGAGCATCTTTTTTGGAACTTTACCATGATTTTGAATGCTGCAGAATAACTGTCCTTGATTGCCACTTGGCTGTAATTTTCCTTTGTTTCTGTAATCAGAAATCAAATGTCCTTCTTTCTTGTCTGTAAATTGTTTTGGGAATCTTTTCAACAGATGATCCTGGGCCAAAAAAATCAAGAACATGCAAGACAAAGCTAAAAAACCAGGATGGGCAGCTTTTTAATGTTGAGTCTCACTCAGACAAACAACTTCGGCATTTCAAATACTTGTCAGTCTCCTTCATGTCACAACTTCTAACTTCTCAGAGTTTGGTGAAAAAGGTAATATGGCAGACTGCTTTTAAACTGATCACATTAAGTTGCTGTGCCGTGCTGTAATGGATAAGATTTAATTTGATTTTTAGTATGGTTTTGTTTTCAAAGAGGTGGGAAGAATGCACTGCTCAGTAGTGTCTATTGCTGACACGTTAATTTACACAGCTTTGAAACATCTCAGTAATTTTCATCATTTTTTAATAGGGCCTTTGCAGGTAGACTTGGTTTGTGCAATTGAAAAGGTAAAAAAGAAGGGACTCAGTGAATTCTCACTGGCTTTATGGAGACTGAATTTTCACTCACAGACTGTGCAATTCCTAGCTTCGTCTGGGACTTACACTATGAACTCCAAAAAGATAAAGTTGTTAAAAGTTAGTCTGTGGATCCAGCTAGAAGTGCTTTCCAGCATTTCAACTGAGAATTAGTCACCAATGTGAAATACAGATTTACTTCTATGGCTATATTGCCTGCAGTTCTTTGATTTTCTTCAAATATGGAGAGCTCGGTTTTCACAGTTAACATTTTCATTCTTCCTTTTTAAACAAGGTAGTTGAATGTGAAGAAACAGAAGAGCTACAGAAGTTGGAACAGAGGTATGCTTCACGTCTGCTCCTCTCCTGCTGTTCTTGTCCTTTACTGCAACCTGGCATTGTTTTTTTCAGTGTAGTCCCATCAGAATGTTCTTTCCCAAATATTTTCTGAGGGTACTTTTAATATGGCTCCCAGCAACAAGCAGTATTAATTACATTAAGGTTACCTTTCTATTGTTTTTTTTTTACATGGAGTATTTTCTTCTTAAAAGATACTATTTCTGTATTTCTGATTGTGCTTATTTACCTACTTGTCCGTAATTGTTTTGTTGTTGATGATGAAGTCTAAAAGAATTCGACATTTTCAGAAAAATATATTGCTTTATTTCTAAAAAAGGAAAATATTATTAATGGATGACCCTATCTTGATGTAAAAAACAAACAGTAAATGCAGATTACGACTGCAGTCATTGGGTTATAATGGTGAATGATGCAAAATCGAGGGTTTCTCTTGGGGAGGCTGAAGTTTTATGTTTATTCTAAGTGAAAAGAGTGAAAAGGGATGTAGGACACATTTGAAATGCTTATTTTTAAACATGGTGTATTCCCAGGTTATTTTTATTTTCACATTCTTAAGTAGACCTACTTTTGTAGGTGGGTGCTAATTTGGGGGGTGCCATGTAGATTTATTTAACACACGCATATGGTTTTCCTTACTGCCATAAGGTTTTGTCAATATGTATATGTGATCTTCCAGTCTCTCCAGTGGGTGTTTCATTTTCCTTTATTATTGCTGTTCTGTTTGTAAAATTTTGTGCTTTCCAGGAACAAAGTTGATTACCTGAGAGTATCTGTTATTTACTGAAAGATTGTTCCTTTCTGTCTAGGCTACTGGAAGATGTTCTTCACTATATAAACACAGTGGCATCCTCAGTGGAAGGAAATGCAGACAAACCAACAGCCAAATTTTGGAGGGTTCTGCTTAACAAGTCCTATGATATGCTGGATAAAGTATGTTTCGTTGGCCCTTGTTAGCAGTGGGATATTCCTGCTTTTATTTATGAATACAATTGTAACACTCCTAGGAATATTTTTGCTGGATTAGTAATAATCTTCATTGCATGGTGCACTGTTGTTTGAATTCATATGGGAGCAGAAAAAAGAAATCAGGAATGCCTTTTTCTTCTCCTTTGTATTCTGCTGGCTGGAAGCAGTCATCTCAGCATCTGTCTGGTGGAGAACAGTAGCCCTCGGGCAGTGTTTCTCACTGTTAACTCTTAAAGTGGTCTTAACTAATTCTTAAAGAATTGCAGTACATTTCTATTTGGAATTTAAACAGAGAAATGCTCAGTGTGCTTTTCTTTCTCCTCTTTTTCTGATCAGAAGTCTGGTTGTAGAATAGGGCTGATTACCCAGTAGCGCTAACAGTGCTGTGAAGAAATTATTTCTGTCTCCCTTATGAAGATTTTTCTGTCTTCCTTAAGTGCTGTAACTGGAACGTTCTTTGTTTTTTTTGCTTGCCTCAGATGCAGCATTGCCGGTCTGTCCTCTTCTTTCATTCTGAAACCTATGTAGAAAGTTGAGGAGAGTCTGCCTGCCCTACTTTGAACGCTGTGTGGCAGTGCACAGAAAGGCACTCATAGCGTTGTTCTGTTTGTGCTCTCCTGCAGGTCAATGCCTTATTGCCAACAGAAACCTTCATCCCTGTAATTAGGGGGCTAATGACAAATCAGCTCCCATCTGTGAGACGTAAGGCAATGGACCTATTGAACAACAAGGTCCAGCAGCGCACAAGGTGGCAGAAGAGCCAGGTGAGCTGAAGCAGTTAACTCCATTCCTTTAGCAGAAAAACAGAGAGATTGCTTTAGAGTGGTTTATACTGTGTAATGTCAAGTACCAGTGCCAAGGCTGCCAGGTAGCCATTGAGAAGCAGTGAGATACAGTCTGTCCGTCCATAATTACCTTGGAGAGTCTGAGTTCTAACTGCATGTTTGAAGTGTGTGTTCCCTTGTGCTCTCAGGTCCGTCAGCTTTTGGAACTAGTTCCTGAGCTCATCGCTATTGTGCAGTGTAAAAGAAAGGAAGAGAAGGAGGAACAAGTCATCAACAGGCAGACTGCTCTGTTCAGCCTCAAGCTGCTCTGCAAAGGTTTTGGCACAGAAAATCCACTGCCATTTGTACCTGTTCTGAAAACTGCCATCGATCTGGTTTCTTCAGAGAAGGAGGAAAAGAACGTGATGGGAAGTGCTTTGCTCTGTATAGCTGAGGTCACCTGTACGCTGAAGGCCCAAGTAATCCCTCAGCTTCCAAGGTATAGCTGGGTTTTTTTGAACAGCATCAACAGCAGGAGACAATAGTTACGTTTTGCTAAACAAGGAATACTGATACAGGCTAAGCAGCAGTCTGCCCTCGTGTGTGTTGTGTACATAGAAGCAAAGACATTCATAGTGCTTGAAGTGGTTCCTGCTCATAGAACTAAGATAGCAGGCAAATTGTAGGAGGCTTCTATAATGTCTGTTAGGGACTCTGCTGCCCTGATGGAATTGATTGTATTTAAAAACATGAGAATGGTACCACTGAAAACTCTGCATGGTATTTTGTTCTGTCTGCTCAAGCAGAATTCAAGCATCTAACATGTTGTTCTTGAGGCTTATTTCTAATTGCAAACAGCAATTTCTTCAATGTCATTAAATCTTTTGAGTAAACCTAGCAGCTTTCAAAAAAACAGAATAGTACAGAATAGATTTTTCATAATCGCACATGTAAAAACATGCACGTTGTCCCTAAAGGCTTAAACACTGTATCTTGAGATATTAAATGTGCCTCCAAATGGTCAGTGTTTTCACTGTTCTGTATTTATGTTTGCCCACTCACAGGCTGATGCCAGCACTGTTGAAGACTTTAAAAAGTAAGAAGGAGCTGATCTCCAGTGAGATTTACTTGCTGAGTGCTGTGACTGCTCTGCTGAAGGTCGCAGAAACATTGCCACACTTCCTCAGTCCTTACCTCACGGACTGTTTGCTGCAGGTGAGCCATCTGACTCGTGCAGACATGTAGGGCTCCCACAGTATTATTCCAGTTCCTAGAAGCTGAAGATTGTTTTTGTCTCGCTTTGAAACTTAAGTAGGACTGCGTGCCATTCATTTAAGTGTAAGTTCATTACCTGTTACTTTTTCTACTCACGTTCATACCCAGATCACTAAGATACTGAACACAGGAGTCTGCACTTCCCTCTCCTGGGTTTAGTTTGCTTCTTTGGGAACAGAGCTGAATCCTGAAGGCTCGTTTTGTAGTGTCCATGATTTCAGCAGTGTGTCTATCTGATTAACAGCTCAGTGAAGTGATTCTGACCATCTGCCACTGACACATGCATTTTTTCAGTCTTTGTCTCTGAAAACAGGACTGCACACACAAATCCCACTGTACTGTGCTCCAAGTGGTAACAAAATTCCAAAATGCTTGCACTTGTAAAATTTGGAAAATAAGTTGTTTACTGAATTTACTGTTGTTTAAGTTGTTTAAGAATTTACTGAAGTTGTGTTAGTTGCTCGACTTCTGCTGGATTTCCTGACAGGTTGTCCGCCTGGAGAAGATCGTGGTCGAGTTTGGTCCTTCTTCCCAGATAAGCCTACGTGTAATGTCATTGAAAACTATCCTAGCTACAAAGCTTGCTCCCAGAATACTCCTGCCTGCAGTTACTAAGTGTTACAGTGAAGTGGCAAAAACCCGGAAGGTGAGAATTTCTTCATTCTTTTCTATTGTAACTAAGTTGCGTGCTCACCTTCCACTATGGGGTGGGGGGGAGAACTGGAAAGGCTGAACTGAGGAAAAAAAAATATGTGGATTTAAAGACAATGTAACCAGTACGAAAGAAACAAGCAGTGCAGAAGCAGTCATTGGCAGGCAGGTGTCCGACCAGTCTCAAGAAATGGCTTCTTTATATAAACTCCCTAGTTTTATTGCTGAGAGTGGCATTACATGGTGCAGAACACCATTTTGGACAGTTTGGGCCAGCAGTCCCAGTTGTGTCCCCTCTTGCCCACTTGCAGCCTGTTCACTGGGGTGGCAGTAAGAAACATCAGTGCAAACCCCATTCAGCAACAGCTGAAGCACCTCTGTGTGTGTGCGTGTGTGTTATCCATGAAGTTTTGTTTACATATATAAAACAGACACCACATGCACTGCTACGGACTTGCAAAAGCAAGTCAGGAAAATCATACCTAGGAGAAATGCACTAGTTTAGTGTCAAATGATGAATGCTTCAAAGATAATCCCATTTGCAAATGCCTTGAAATGAGTCAGGAATCACTTTCATTTGGGCTTTGTTTCTGGCCCTGAAGGTGCAGCCCTTTCAGACTTGACTGCTGTATCTCCAGGGTGGGAGTGAGAACAGACTCTCTTCAGAAATACTATTGACTTAACTGCTCCCCCCAAAAAGTACAGCAAAGAGAGGTTTTATTGTTAGCATTCCCATGAGTAAATATAAGCAGTGCAAAATCAAACTGCCTTATTTTGTTTCTTGGCTTGCGTCGGCGTGACATTTGTCTTTGCCTTGCTTTTGTTTCGTCAGAACTGCCTGGGTCCCCTTATGAATGTACTGAAGGAGCACATCATCGTGATGGAGAAGGAGCACCTGACCTCCCATCAGGCAGAGCTGACAGCATTTTTTATGAAAGCCCTGGACTTCCGAACAGAGCATGCCCAGGTAGCTTGGACAGGGGAATGAACAGAGGCACATCAGCTTGTACTTGCCAATTATGTTAGTTCTTTTGAGCTGTAATTATTCTGTTCTGATACTGTTCATGAGGGTAGAGAATATGTTCAGGTATTTTGCCTAAGTTAGAAACATGCTTTGGAAGCTCTCGTTCTTACATTTCAGACTTGGAACTGTGTTTTCTAATTCTTCTAGGATGATCTGGAGGAAGTTGGGAGAACAGAGACTTACATTATTGATTGTCTAATAACTATGGTTATGAAACTGTCTGAGGCATCTTTCAGACCCCTTTTCTTCAAGGTAAGGAGTTTAAATACTATCTATCAGTATCAGCATCTTTGCATTCTTTGGGAGTGAGCTAACCTGCCTTTCACTTTCAGCTTTTTGACTGGTCCAAAACTGAGAGTGCCCTGAAGGACAGATTGCTGACGTTCCACCGGTTAGCAGACTGCATTGCAGACAAGCTCAAGGGTCTCTTTACCCTGTTTGCTGGTCACTTAGTGAAGCCCTTTGCTGAGATGCTGAATCAGCTCAACATTTCAAAAACTGGTAAGTTTTCAGTTACTAACTACAGAGAAACACTGACAGACTAAGCATAGCTGTTGAAAGCTTAACCTTACAGCATTTAGTTTCACTGCACTCATCTTTCACTTATTTCTTCTTTCTTTTATAAAGACTCCCCATAGCTACAGGTACAGCCATGGACTTTTCCTGTAGCCTGGGGGTAACTCCTTTTATCAGCCAGCTGGTTGTGCATTGCAGCGACAGTCCTTCTAGGGCAGTATATTATCTGACCTTTAGCTAATGCATCCACATTTATCACTCTAAACAATGAGTACATAACTGAGAACAACCTTATTATTTGTTGTAAACAAAGCTAATTTCTAGCTTAGGCATTTCTCATTTTCGTGATTTTTCTTTGTCTGCTCTTCCTTTTCTATACAGATGAAGCTTTCTTTGACTCTGAGAACAGCACCGAAAAGAGCTGTTTGCTGCTGCAGTTCACCGTGGACTGTCTGCATAAGCTCTTCCTGTTTGATACCCAGAAGTTTCTAAGTAAGGAAAGAGCAGAAACCCTGATGATGCCTCTAGTTGATCAGGTAATTACAAACCCAGAAGAGCAATGTGTGTCAGATATTTTTTCTGTATGAAGGATTAAAAAGAAAAAGAAAACCAACAGCCACCTCTCAGGCCTCAATCCTCTCCCTTCACAAAACAGGAGGAATTCATTAATTGCCTTTTGGCTACCGATGATAATGTCACAGTTAAAGCTTTGGATTACTAATTCTATTGTCCTCTTTCTAAACTTCTTCAGTCCATGAAGTTCATGGATATTGTTCAGCACATTCCCACTGATGGTTGCTCTTTGACCCATCTCTTCAGTGCTTGAAAGCCCACGCTAGAAGCAACACTTCGAATTATGTTTATCTGAGCCTGGATCTCTGTGACAAACATCTTACTTCCACAGCTGGAGAACATGCTTGGCGGAGATAAGAAATTCCAGGAAAGAGTGACAGCACACTTGGTACCCTGCATAGCTCAGTTCTCGGTGGCAATGGCAGATGATTCTCTTTGGAAACCACTGAATTACCACATCCTGCTGAAAATGAGGCACACTTCTTCTAAGGTTGGGAGCCATCAGAATGTATTTTTCTCTCTTGCATTAGAAAATGTTAAGTGCCCTGAACAACAGAAGTGGGTTAGTGAAATCACTGCTAAAATACTGAAATTGTATTTTGCCAAGTTCCAGAGATGCGTGCAACGCATCCTTCTACTCTTACTTCAGCAGTTAATCTTCCACCTCTGAATATCTTCAGTATGATTGGCTTGTGTTAATAGGTTTGTTGTTGTTGTTGATTTATTTGGTAGTTGCTTTGAATGAGAACTAACCTGTTTGTTTATAAGGAAAGAGAGGAAACTAGAAGGCAGTTATTTATGAAACTTCAGAGATGTTTATAAAAGAAGCTTTTGTCATGACCTGCCTATTTGCCTCGTTGTATCATGCAGAGTACTTTTTTCAGCTTGTACTATGTTAAGACATGGTGAAACAGTGGAACAAAGCAGCATTGTAAAGGGAAGTTAAAGACTTTTGTCAGTTAACTTCAAGCAACAGCTGCTTCACAGAACTGTAGGGGTTGGAAAGGACCTCTAGAGATCACTGAGTCCAACCCCCTGTCAAAGCAGTTCCCTAGCCCAGGTTGCACAGGTAAGCCTTAAACTCTACCACCTCTCTGTGCAGCCTGTGTCAGTGCTCCGTCACTGCACTGTGAAGAAGTTCCCATGCACATTTGTGCAGAACTTCCTATGCTTCAGTTTGTGGCCATTTCCCTTTTTTCCCCTCTACCCCCTCTTCTCCAGAGCTACCCACAAAGGAGTCCTTTGCCACGGAGATGTCAGATCACAGGATGTTTGGTCAGCCTGGGCAGAGCTACTCTGTCTACAGAGTAATGCTTTTTCCATGTATGACATCTTAATCCAGATGTTTAGATTTACATTAGCTTAAAATAGTTTCCTTCGTAGGGGAAGGCTTATTTAAAAAGCTAGGTGTGTTTTCAGGAGATGGAACGATGTTGGAGATGTTTCCTTACAGAGATTGTTTTGTTTTAGGTCCGATTTGCTGCTCTGCTTGCTTTGCTCGAAGTTGCAGAAAAACTGAAGGAGAACTACCTGGTCCTGCTACCAGAATCTATTCCATTTTTAGCTGAGCTTATGGAAGGTAATATTTTAAAATGACCTTACTGGAGGCAGGCAACTGGCCTGTGACCAAAAGGAACACTGTATAATTCAAAGATTCAGACAAGATAATTGCTGTAGCTGCATAAATTGCATGCATTAGTATAGGGTACCTTAAACCGCAGGGTGCAAAGTGGAATGGGTCATATCCACCCCCCTTATGAAGTTCAGTTAGTTAAATTATGGTTGCATCCTCAGCATTAGAGCCTCCAAAGTTGCATATTCCAGATCAGTGTTACAGTATAAATGAACTGCCTACCTCCTGAGGTGGTGACAAAATATTTTTGAACAATTTCAGACCTGGTGTTTGAAGACAGTTCCGAACCTTGAGGGATGAGGTCTTCCTAGGGTAGATTTGTAATCACTCTTCTACTTACGTCCTGCTTTCTTTCTTTTTCTAGATGAATGTGAAGAAGTTGGACAGCAGTGTCAGAAAACAATTCAGCAACTGGAAGTCATTTTGGGAGAGCCACTCCAAAGCTACTTCTAAGTTCGTCCCCTTTGTTTTTATACTTTGTCTGAACTGTGCTAACTTCACACGTGCCGTGTGCTACAGGCAAATTGTCATACTGATTTTTATCTGATCTAAGATCTTTTAATAAAAATACTGTAAGAATGTGGCTTTCTTATTTCTGGATGCTCTAGGGTTCAGTTTTTTGTCATCAGATGACTTCCCTTAACTTGCTCTTCCTTTAACATTAGGAAAGGAAAGCAAGCTATTAACAGATTCTGTCCACGGACAGACAATGTGGGAGACTGTCCATGAATATCCTGCAGCTGGGACAGCACTCCCTATCTCTGTAGGGGCAGTCCTGCTTCAACAGAAGCACAGTACTCACTGAACCCATCCACTGCAATTCTGAGAATGTACATTTCTGTTCTTTTTACTGAAGTAAAAAGTGAACTCACTGAAGATTCTGAAAAGAAAGCTACAAGAAAGTCCTGAAAGAAAACAGCTCTATTCATGCTGATGTTCACGTGAGAACGTCTTGCTGAACTTTTAAATAGATAAAGGCAAGGATGCACAGGTGGTGTAACAGCCCTCACCAAGTGGGAGCGGCCTACAGGCTCCTCTATTCCAATCAGCCAGCTCAGTTTATCCTTAGAGGTCAGCACATGAAGGCCAGGCCACACGTGTGGCACAGCCAAGGTGCAGGCCTACTCACACTAACTGCTCCATAGCTCATGAACTTGTCAGAGTGGAAATGGGCCTCAAGTCAGAGGTAAGACACTAAGCAAAATGAGGGATTATGAGCCAAACAGGGATTATAACTATTTAACTACATTTGGAGAAAAGTATAGCTCGCAGCTGTTATTTTTATTTACGCTTTTTTATATACTCTACCTGGTAGTTTTATCTTAAACAGCTTTTTAAGTACATCTTATTGTCAAAACTCATTCTTTCAGGAGCTGTTAAAATAAATAGAAACAACCCTTAGGCAAGCACTGACAGCCAGCAGTAATTTACTTATTTTTAAAAATAAGCATATATAAAAATAAAGACTGACAGTTGTAAGGAAAACTGGTCAAACAGGAACAGCTTTAAGTAGTGTTTTAATACAAGACTGCAAAAGGATTAGTTCTCTGTTCTACTGATGAGAATCCAAGTCTCAGCTTGGGGTATCTGGGTTCATACACTTTAAAACAAAACAGACGTCTACTTTTGTCCCTGAGCAACCACAGCACAGCTGGGAGCCATTTCTGATCAAATAAGCATTCCAAAGTCAGTGCATCAGAACCAGCTAAATCATTTTCATTTGCTTCACTTTGGAAAACTAAAAGCTAGAAGTGCTGCTCTGATTTAAGCCACGTACTTACAAGCAGGAGATGACATAACTGGGAGGTACTACTGCAGCAGCAGGCTAAGTTGATCACATCTCTCCTTGCTTTCCACGAGGACCAGTTAGGGCCAAAAGGTTATAATTGCTAATATAAATTAAGCAGAATATATTTCATAATAATTTCATAACTAATCCATCACCCTTTGAGGGTGAATAGATACATCTTCATATTCTGTTTCATTCTACTTTCTACTTCTACTTCACTTTTTGAATGTACATTGTTAAGGAATGACTATAGTAGTTAATCATACTGAGCGCAACTGCTAAGACACAGTACGATGCACCATTTTCATATTGCTAGGTTCAGTAATGCAGGTGATTTATCTGAGCAGACATTTAGCTTGCCAGGATACTGGAAACTAGTGGAGGATTTAATCTCGCAGCAGTTCTGGTACTCACCTAACTCAGACTGACACAGAAGCCTGGATAAAAACAGGCTCAGCATGAGTTGGTATCAGTTTGTACTTGACAGAAGAACTGCTGTAAGAATAGGATTAATTCATTTAGTACTGACTGAAAAGAACTACCAGCTCCTCACATCTAATAACTGAACATCTCCTGTGACTTCCAGCAGGTTGATCTTTTCAAGTTGTTTAAAACGATGCTTGTATTCCAGGGTGTGAACGCCATTAACAGCAACTTTGAACTGGTGGGCATCACAGAAAATGATCACCTGGAAAAAAAAAAAAAGAGTTTGGTTAAGACATGAAAAAACAACGTGACAGTCTACTGTGGACTTGGGCAAGCCCTGCTTCTGTTAAAAAAAAAAATATATATATATACTTTCATGCAAAAGAAATATTAAAAAAGCGAAGCTTCAATAGCATTTAATTAAGACTTTGTCCAAGCAACTGAATTCTTGCAATTATTTAAAAGAAATCAGGAGGAGATGGCTGTCATTAAAACGAAGTCAAATCTTTGTGTCCCACAATCCCATTAAACCCTAACGTTACTGAGGCATCTGAAATGCAAGAATGGCAGTTTTATTCATCAAAACTGCATCAGCGTGGCATTTAAGCACCAATGCTACTGTTCTTTTGGTAGAATTACAAGTCTGACCCCGCCCTTCAGTTAACCTTACCTCAAAGTACATCCCTGGACTGAAAGGGAAATCAGCGACGTCCTTTTCTTCTTCTCCCCAGCTGTCATTAAGATAAGAATTTCTGACAAAGACTTTATTCTTCAGACGGGGATTCAGATGTAGTGCAATGTCTTTTGAGTCACTTGATTTCAGGTTTATTGTAAAGCTGGAAGACATTTTTCAAGAGTTTATTAGACCAGTTTATAAATGTGAAGCAGCCCACAGTATTTACCACACCCCTTGCCAGTACTCAGGTTTGCTGTGGAGCCAGGGCTGTGATCCATCTGAAGGACCAACCGTGCAGGTAAGATGCAGTTGTCCTTGGCACAAGCTGTGCTGGAGAAGCACATGTAGGGCCATAACCCCTGCTACATCTGCTTCATCACCCACTGCTTTCTGCTTATGTCTCAGCCAGGTCCTGAGCCAAGTGCTGTCCCTACAGCACTAGGCAGTGGGCGAAGTAGCACAGTGTTTCTATCTCTTTTCCTTATACTTGTGCAATGGAGAGTGGGAGGCTTTCTTTTACCTACAAACATTATGTTTGCACTTCCAATTGGCTAGACTCTAAGGAAAAATGGGAGGACTCCCTGTATGTACAACATCAGTGGGAAAGTGTGCATACAAAGCATTACTCTGTAGACAGAGTAGCTCTGCCCAGGCTGACCAAACATCCTGTGATCTGACATCAACCCAAGGCAAAGGACTCCTGTGAGGGTAACTCTGAAGAAGAGGGGTTAGAGGGAAAAAGTAGCCAATGACTCAACCTGTTGCAACGTCCTCACTGCAACTGAAGAAATATTCCTCTCACCAAATTAACTGGAGCAGTCATGCTATTCCCCTCCTTTTGCAAAGCCTTGAGCCACTCAGTATAAGATATGAAACATCTTCATAGCTCCAGAGTGTGGGCAATGTGCTACAGCTCTTTCACAGAGAACAAGTAACACCTATAGCTGTATGACCTGAGTGAAATGAGTTAACTTAGCAATTCTATAAAAGTCTAAACGCTCAAAGCACAAATGCAAAGAGCAGACAACCCAACAATACTTTAACACCCAACAGCCTCTTCACACATGTAAGACAGCATTTAAAACGTGCAGATAAGCTTTTCAAGACAAGAGAACAAATGCTGCTATGTCAGTATGCATTCTCCTATCCAATTCCAGATCCATTCAGACTTCACAGATAAGATTTATAGACCTTGCGTCCTAGTAATAAGATGACCTCTGAGGGCCATACAGCTGCAGGGAAGGTGACAGGTGTTCTGAGGAAGTGAAATGCATACACACAAAGCAAAAAATCCCCACGTTTCTAGTAATTTGCACTAAATGTGTGTGCACAAACTACCCTTAAAGTGAAGGGCACACTGAAGCATGGACATTTCCTCAACTTTATGCTGACCGTGCTGCACTCCATTTTCTTTCTTTAAATTACATTGGGAAAATAACTTCTTTGCAATCTGTTGCTTCTGATTTGCTATCAAAATGATAGCTCATACTCCCCTACTAAATTTTAAAACCAATTGTCAGTTAAGTACCTTCAATCTCTCACATCCCCAAGGTTAACCGAAGTATACAGAGACTTCTTGTAACGGTAGCATTTAAGCACATCAGCAACTCAACTCTCACTCATTTTTCCATCCAATTCTTCCACTTTCCTCATTCTTAGATCTCTTAAGAATAAATACTTTGAGCAACCTGGTATAATGGGAGGTGACTCTGCCTATAACTGGGGGATTGGAACACAAACCATTCTACAATTCTATGAAAAGCTGTCTTTGTACTGCATGTGTGCTTGCATGCCTTGCACAACTGAAATCCAGATCAGACATACAACCTCACAAAAATGATGCAGGTTTAGCACGCAAGACAGATTTTACCTTTCCTTTTCTCAATTGAGCTGTCCTTTAAGTCTTTCCTAAAGCAGCATCCTGCAGGTACCTAAGAAAACTGCGCTGTAGTTTCAAATGGTTCCAGATGCAAAATCGTAAGTGAGTAAGGATACACCAAGGCAAAAGAAAAGCCTATTCCTTCCCAAGAGCAGGTCAGTTAACAGCAGAAAATTGCTAAGATTTACCTCTTTGGGTTTTTATTCACTTCTCCTTTAATAGCAACCGTGCATCCTGGATGAAGTGCAGAATCAAGTTTCCCAACAAACGGAATTGCCTGAAAATACAGCACCAGTGAAAAATATGACTATGACTTACATTTTTTCAACAAACAAGCCGAGCTTCACTACAGCAGGAAGAAATCTGGCCTACAGTTTCACATCACTTCCCAAACAAATATGCATGGAACTTCTTCACTATGCAGTGACGGAGCACTGGCACAGGCTGCACAGAGAGGTGGTGGAGTCTCCTTCTCTGGAGACATTCAAGACCCACCTGTGCTACCTGTGCAACCTGGGCTAGGGAGCTGCTTTGGCAGGGGGTTGGACTCCATGATCTCTAGAGGTCCCTTCCAACACCTACAGTTCTGTGACCTTGTGATCTGCACTCACAGCTTAAGTTATTTCTATTGACAGAAATATTGATTCTGGGATATTAACTCTATCGTGGAGAAGTTTTACAGGGGCAAACAAAGCAATGCTTACTTTCCCCTCCCACCTCAGCTTTTCCACTGTGCTAAAAGTTATTCTGATCAAGGAAAAAGAACGAATGTTAAAATAAAAGATAAATACTATGTGTTTCTTTTTCTCTTTCAAGTCCACCACTTGTAAATGACAACACTGCCTAGAATTTGGTTTAAGAATGCTAAGGAGGGCACTGTTAACCAACAAAGCACACCCTGCAGCTCCACTTTCTCCATAATTCTGCTTCTATCTATAGCTGCCTTCCAATCCCTTTTGAATTTGAGTGTGGTCTTTACTCCACTCTGGATGCTGTTCCTCTGTGCAATTTTTTTGCAAAAAGATGAGCACTCACTCTGCCTATGCTCCTTGCTAGTTGGGTGCTAGCTAGAACCAACCCCAAGCTGCAATGCTAGCATCCAGCCACCTGAGGCACAGCCGGGGTAAGCACGGAGCAGCCACCAGGAAGGATATGTAACCAGGGAAGTCCTGAGATACACACATTAACACAAGGTCATCTGGCTTATTAAGACTGCAGAATACTTTTAAACACAAGTTTGTTCTGAAATTATTCCCCAATGTAAAGAAAACTAGGAGTGCTTATTTGAACAGAGGTTTTGATATTACTTGGTTGGTTCTTCCTTTAAAGTTTAAGGCACTCTGCTGTTTACTCCTCTGTTTAGGGCTATGGATACCATGTTTGTCCTTTAGGTTTTCTATATGGTTTAACAAATAGCTTCTCATTTATTTGTACTAACAGAGTGGACTGCTCTCTATAAAATCTCACTGATGATTATTTCTCAGTTGATTCTCAATTCCCTTGTTCTGTGCTCATTTTTTCTTCTTGAATAATTAAGGGTTTTGTTCATTTGTTTTTTACTTTTCATGTGCCTATGTCTACATGAGATACTTACAAATTGCAAACCATCTGGCATTTCCCCCTACAAAAGAAAACAAACAACATTAAGTAGCTCATCAGGCGACAGGGAGACTCATGCAGTCTTTTAAAAACATACGTACATTTTCTGTGTTTATCTTTGTTACTCCTACAGATGATGGCTGAGAGCCCTGTACAGACTGCAGAAAGAGAGATATTTACATGTCACTGCTAACACCATGGAACATAAAGGTGTTTTAGAAACATAATGGACATGTGTTGCTCTGACACTTTAACTGTTAACGTGGAAATGGGCTAAGGTGCAGAAAAAGACTGCTGAACCCCTATAAAAGCCCTCCTACAAAGGAGAAGTCTTGAACATCCACTGCTAAAGCCAGATCAAGATTTTCAGAGATGTCCTGGTTTCAGCTGGGCAAAGCTGAATTTTCCTTCTTGGTATGATGCGATGTTTTAGATTTTGGAGAAAAATGATGTTGATAACACACCAATGCTTCTAGCTTCTGCTGAGACAAGGACATTTCAGCTTCTCAGCTTTTCCTACTATCCTACACGTGAGGGGCTGGAGGGGACAGAACTGAGACAACTGACTTAACCTGGCCAAAGGGATGTCCCACACCATTATAATATCAAGAAAACAAAAAGAAAAAACCCTTAAAAAATGGAGTGAGGAGTTGACTGGGCAGGCAACTGCTGCTTGGGGGTATGGCTAGAAGCATTGGCAGGCAGTTGGTAAACAAGATGCTTATGCATCTTGTTTTGGATAAAGTATATAACATTACTATTACCTTTTTTTTTTTTTCTTTTTTTCTCTTTCTCTTCTTAGTAAACAACTTTTATCTCAACTTGAGTTTCACTTAATTTTTCATTAGTTTGGTTTTGTTTTTTCAGTTCTCTCTTCCACCCCATTTGAGGGGGGGAGGGGGATAAAAGGGTGAGCAAATGACTGTATACTGTTTACTGCTTGCTGAGTTAAACCACAACAAAAGACTACTACATCACAATTTGAATCCTTACTTAATAGTCAGAGCACTCATAACCCTTTAGCATCTGAGGATACCTACTCAGCACAGGCAGGTAGAGGGGTGGGGGTGTGCTTGGGATTCCTCTCAGCTTCCCATATCCCTGTCCCTTTGCACTGTACATCATATAAACAACAAAGACATGCACAGATAAAATTCCAGCCTATCTGCAGCATACTGTATCCAGTTTATTTCAGGATAAACACTCACTCTTCCTCCTCAGAAAAGTATGCACTAGAAGACAGAACGGAAATAGTCACTCGTCCCCTCCTCTCTTCCTCAAAGAATATGGAATCAGTAGCCACAGACAAAAGCAACTCTTATTGTTTTGTGCTTAGGACAGAAACCAACCTACCGCACCTGC
The DNA here is from genome assembly GCA_023055505.1 of Callipepla californica brunnescens. Taxonomy (NCBI): domain Eukaryota; kingdom Metazoa; phylum Chordata; class Aves; order Galliformes; family Odontophoridae; genus Callipepla; species Callipepla californica. Next base: position 32,511,566 of record JALIRH010000003.1, on the reverse strand, counting down.
TTGCACTCAGTCTCTTCAAGACTGAGACTCTGATAGCTTTGATGCATCGTTTCTCCAGCAACATACCCAAGGTCGGGTGGCAGGGCTCAACAAAAAAGTCTGTACACATGCTTTACAAATGACCAGTGAGCAGACTTATCTTTAAAGCTCAGGCTCTGCTTTGGCCAGGCTCAAATCTCCACTTTCCTTCAGAACAGGTCATTAGTCTAATGACCTGAAATAGACCTGCTGTTTGGCAGCAGGAAACCCAAGCTTTGCCCATATTACAGTGAGGGCAGGGCAGAAGAGACAAAGTGTATTGCACAGAAATAGATAGGCTGCCTCAATGAGCAGCAAGGAAGAAGAACAAAAGGACAAGGCATTTACCTCCCTGGTATTTACCACCTCCCCTTTCTGTTCTCTCACCCTTCCATATCAAGGGATTTCTCTGCACACCCTCTCTACTGATTTACTTTCTCCAACAGAGCTAGCTGTTGAGAGGAAGGGGCAGGGGGAACACCCTTAATACTGAAATTAGACTAAGTAGCTGCTTTTTTTAATTACCTTTTCACCATAATTCCTACTCTAATGTTTAGCAAGCCAGAGAAAAGGAATCTTAAGAGTCAGCAGTATATAAAACTTACATTAGAAACAAACTCTATACTTTTGATCTGCACTTTGCCATATATTCCAAGTGTATCTATCCTCCCAAGGCTAATCCTGTGATTGTAGAGCAGCAAGTGCTTCTTGTTTACAGATACCTAAAGAGACAGGAGGAAAGAAAATAGGAAAAAAAATCACATTAAACAGTCTGCAAATTAAATTATACGTGTGTATCTGTTTTCAGTGCTTTGGTACAGAAGCAGAGAATTTCCTGGAAACTTCAAGGTGACCAAGTTCACCTCATCCACCATTCAGTCCCTTTTTACTGTGAAGGATATTTGATTTATTCACATCTCACACCTTTAGTTTTTATCCCTCCATGACCTGTGACTGTGGTTTTACCAACCTAATTGCTCTGCTAGAAGTCTAACAGAGCAAGAACATGCACTGTGCATTTCCACCAAGAGGACTGTCCTACACTAGGTTTACTGTCAGATCTGTCCTTTGCAGATGAGAACAAAACAGAGGAAAAATCATTAATGATGGCAGAAAGTTACTTGCCTACTCATGCAAATTTGAAGGGAACCAGACAAAAATGTGAGGTGTGATTTACTTAGCATCTCTTTAAAGAAAAACTCCTGAACTTTTCTATAATTAGACCATACTTATTTAACAAAGAGACCAAGGCTTCCAATTATATTGTACGCGTGCTAAATACATCCTGTTTATTGACCTGACAACTGGAACAAGAATCAACCCAAACTCACCTGGAATTTATCCTTTAAAACCATGATGACAACCTCAAACGGCCTCCCTTTCTGAAAAGGCATCTCATAAGTGATTTCTTCCCAGCCCCATTTTTCCCTCTCCAGGGTGTTGCAAACAACGCAGCCAGACCATTTGAAGCGGGGGTTGAAGTGAAAGGCAACATCAGCTCGAGGCTTTACACTACTGCCGCACTGTAAATCCACCTGGAACCTAAACATAAGACAAACCACACTCAGATCAGTCTGTCAGAAATTGCATACAAAGTTCAACAGACCTGTGTTTTACTGACGAGCCTCGGGGTGTGTAGACGTTATACAGTGAGATTTGCTGTACAAGGAAGAAAAAAAATCAAACGTTTGTCCATCTTCTAAGCTTTTGTGAAATGCTCTCCCAACGTTTGTTGCAATGAGTTACAATAGTTAAGCACTAATCATACTTATCATTCCTACCACCTGAGCTCCTCACTTAATGCTTTTACCATCTCCACCCACTACCTGCTTCAGCAAAATAACCTAATGACCTTTGGGGCAAGTCAGGGAACAGGACCTCCCCACCTGGCACAAGCCATAGTTCACACCTCATTTCAGATGTAAGCCAATTCCTTCAAGCAATGCATTCAGTCTCTTAGTTTGACATTCAGGCTAACACTTCTGTCAGTCTCAGATAACCTCTTCAGATACCATGAGGAATGACATGACAGGGAAATAATGCCAAAGCAGGCAAAGCAAAAACAGAGAAGAGAGGATCCATTGAAAGCAAAAACCAGTTCATCCTCCAACCTTCGTCACAAAACTTTTATTAATCACTTAAGCTTGTATTCTCTGGGACACTATCACAAGGACTTAAGATGAAGTCTTTGTCTGCCATCCTACACAGGACACCTGGAAACATTTTATTCATTACAGGCTTGTTCACCTGATGATAATTCATAAAGTGATACTGTAGTCACTACCTGTCTGCATCATCAGGAACACTTCCGTGTATCACAATCAGCTCTCCAGGAGCAAGGCCACCAAGAATTGTCCCAACATAGGGAATGACCTAGAATAGGGAGGGAAAAAAGACACTACATTTGATGAGGGAAGCAAAATACATATAGTTTTTTAAACAATATTTTAATACTTATTGAAGTGATGCTCTAGCACATTAAAAGACAGCCAGCCAGTATTCCATTTAAACAAAACACCAGTAAAGCATTAAATACCAGCTACAAACAGAAGGAAATAACAAGGAGATGTTCATCACTGAAGATCAGCCTTCTCAGATAAAATTAAAGCTAAACATGTACAGCCTTCACACCTAGCTCTCTAAAAAATAATGCCACTTTTTTATTGTCTCGCTTCTAATAAAGAGAATTCAACCTCAAATTAGGTCACTGTCAAGGACTAACTACTGTCCCTTGCTGGTTGCAGGAGGTATCTTCCAGAACATTTTTAATGCCAGACTACAGCAGCTGCCAATTTGCTTGTTTTCGTTCCCTTCTGAAAAACAGTGATTAGAAAAGAAGCAGCTATGTCAAAGAGCAGAGAGGGAATAACAGCAAAAAAACGCCTAAATCCAGAGCACTGTTCATTTCCACCTTCTCTCCTTCTCTTCATCTAACCACATATTGCACAAAACCTCTCTTTGCAGTCATCTTTTACATCATATAATGCAGACTTGTTTTACAAGTATTATAAACTCACAACTGATCAAATTGTTTAAAGTCTTCTGTGTTTTACTGGCTTAACTGGATGCAGTAGAGGAGGGTGACAACATAAAATTAGGTATTACTAGTGAAAGAACAAACAGACTGAAGGAATCCTTTTGCTTACTGCCAGTACTCTAATAGCTTCGTTCCCTAATCAACCAGTTGAACAAAAGATGCTCAATTTTATCCAAATAATAACTAAAAAGACACATCCTGCTTATTTTCTCTGCGTAATGTGGCTTAAACACACTGATCCTGAGGGGGCAGTAGCTTTGAGAATCACAGCAGGGTATAAATGACTGGCTCAGTCTCCAAAGGTGAGCCAATACGAAACATACAGAGGCAGCCCAGTGATGCTGGGATTTGAATACTCCACTGGATCAAAGTTAATTATATTTGGAGGAGATACTTCCTTTCTTACATCCGGAAGGATACATCTAATAGAAAATAAGGTTGGCAATCCATTGTCCAGAAGCTCAGACATGGAATCTGCATGGCCATAATAGAGCATTTCCTGGGTGTAATACTACAGACTTAACGAGGTTCCATCATTATGGAACATGCCTGTAATTTCCTCACGCCTCAAGAACTGTGCTGATTTTAAATCATCCATTAAGAATAATGCTTGTGACACTACTTGATTTATCTCCATCCCAGTTCTCTTACAAACCTTCAGAAGTTTTCTATGAAGCCAACTAGCTGACATTTAACTCAGTTTGAAAGGTACCAAAGATCAATTTGCTTCTAATATCTGACAGTTTTCACAAATGAGAAGACACATGAAGAGAAAAGGGATGGAACAATACAATTTTTATCCAGCTTGCCAGATAGCTGACAGCGTCCCGTCAGATGGGGCGTGACATTTTCTTGTCAGATGAGTTGAATAAAGGGCAGAAGGGAAAAAGTAGGATTTTCTGGATGTTTCGAAACAGTACATTAAGTGAATAAACATGTCTAAAAGTCAAACATTTAAAAAAAACTTTTAAGTGTTGCTGTTCATGGAACAATTCACTTTAAACTGGGAAGTTTTCACAGCCCTACAAAGTTCATCTTGTGTTTCCACGCATTCAGCTCAAGAGCAAGACTGAAGCTATAGTTCAGCATGCATCCCACATGCAACAACTCACAACGACTGAACCAGCCAATGCTGGTTCAACACATATCGGAAGAACAATCAGGTCCATTTCAAGTTTGCTGTCACGAGCACAATCTCCTCTGCTAATGTCCTCACCTGCACTTCAGCTTTCCCTTCATTTTGTTCAGAACTTCACAGAAAAACTGAGGTTGAAAAACACCCTTGGTATTTCTAGCTCAGTGCATTCCTCAAAGCAAGGTCTTCTAGAGACTGTTGCTCAGACCTTGTCTGAAGGCTGTCCTCAGTTTACTGGAGCAACCTTTCACACCTGTCTCCACATTCCAACCCCAAATAATCACTCTTATTCCCTCCCTAGGCTCTCGATGCCTAAGCCCCAATTTCATCCCTTTATGCTCTCCAGCTCAGTCTCGTCACCCACCATACTCATCATTCCCCCTACTGCCATCCAGTTTTGCTGAACTCTTCCTCTTTTCCTTACACAGAGAACTTCACTCACACATTTACTAGCCCTCTCCTCCTCCACCAGAATCAGGCTCTAAAACCCTAATCTACAACTTCCAGTCTTCCATTTGCAATTCAGCTTTAGTTCCATCTCCATACAGCCTCCCCTCTTACCCCAACTGGATCCTTGTGAAGAAAGCAGAAGCTATTTCCCCATCACTCATTTGTCTATCCACTGCACAAGCAATGAACAAGCAGTGGATCTGAATAACAGGATGCACTTGAGGGCACTGGACTGTATCAGTTCAGAACTACAAGAGATAAGGAAGTCCTGTACAGGTATGTGGCACTGCACATTCCACAGAGATTCTTTATAGATCTAGAGTTGGGTTTTTTTGTAACATTCTGTGCTAGAACTAGAACAAATTCTTCTCCTGCAGGCTCAGAAGTACTGTTGTTAAAGAGACAATGAAAAGTACAGCTCCAGCCCACTTCTCATGCCAGTGCGAGGCTACTGCCCTAGAGCACGAGTAGAAAAATACAGAACCTAATGGGTGGTTCTTTTTCAAGCACTCAAGCAACACCAAAAGCTCTCAGTAACACCGTCACTGTACAAAACCATAGGAGTGCTCTGCTAACTGCTGCCATAAAGCTAAGTCTCATTTCCCAAGGGAGGAGTCGTTGACATAAGAGTTACCGGGTTACTGATTTTCTTCTGCATTCCATCCAAGGACATCATCTTCCCTCCTCCAGTTCAAGTCGTCTCTATGTGACGACTCTCAGAGCGTACTGATCTGCCTGCACCAAAGCGTGGATCCCTCTGAAAAGCCAAAACTTTTAATGAGAAAAACAGTAACACCACATAAAGTAAAACTCTTTGAATTATAATGTTAAACATCTTTCCAGGAAACGTGATCAAGTTTTGAAATGTCAAACTTAAAGGCTTAGTTAAAGAAATAACATGCCATCCTAGCAAGGGATAGTGCACACAGGTACAGTTCTTAACCTCTGCTTCCTAAGATTATGTACACCAAGACAGAATCCTATATAAAAATCACTAATGCACAGGGCAACACAGATAACCCTCGGCTAGCCCTTAACAAGTCTACATTTGCAGTCAACTCCTACCTGCAACCTTGGAAAAGGTCCACAGTAGAAATGTTTTTTTTCCAAAATAAATACCCATTTTCGTTTCACTTCCAGTGCTGTTACCATGGAGTAATCAGGCCAGGTTCGAGGGGCAGAACTTGCTTTTTCCAGCTTTATCTTACAGGAAGCGACGGGATACTGACACAGCAGGAAGCAAAGGGCATTTCTTCCCCTAACACATGCAATTCCTGAACTGCACAAATAACTACAGGATTCTGCAAAACCTAAATCGAATACATAGGACTAACAAAAAAAAAGAAACAACAGCTTGTGAGTACGCTGCCATTTCTTCAGCACACCTTCTAAGAAAGTGACCAAAGCTCATGGGCCAACTTCAAAGCTGCTAGGTTGTTCCTTCAGGCACGTTCTGGAGAAAAGTTAGCAAGCAAGCTGTGTGGTGAAGAATGGCAGGCAGGAAAAAGACAAAGAAGAAGGTTTTACTGTGCGAAACTGCTAGGCACTAAATAAAGAAATAGTCCATGACCCTCTGCAATGACTCATCAGCGGCGTGACCCATTGCAACATCTGGCTGATCTTGGGGGAGATTTGGGCCAGAAGGGCATTAACTCTCCTGCTTAGGACCAGTGTCTGGAATATACCTTAGGGAACACATTTTAGGGAACACCAGTGTTGTACGTCCGGCCTGCGCTGCACACTAGCTGTGGATTTCTCAGAAGATCAAAGGTGCAAAACAGGAATGTGCTGAAGCAGGAAAATCCTAATACTTTCACTTTTAAAATTAGGAACCCAAGGCAACACAGGAAACAATTCTGACTATATCACTGGCAAGCCTAACAGCAAACCAAAGAAACACCACCTAGATCTAAAGTCCAGTCCCCAGCAGCCTGCTCAGTGAGCTTTCCTTGGCAAGCAATTAGCTCTCACTGAATGAGAGCAAAGAACAGAACCGCAGCCACAGCTGGGTGCCATACACCTGCACTCTTACACAGGTCAATCCTGGCACACCAGGCGGCAACACGGCAAAGTCATTCGTTGGGCTGTTTTATGGGGAAGGTGACAGCAAGGAGGGGGAGCTGCAAGGCAGGCTCCATTTCGCTAAACAAGCGATGGGCACAGAACTGCCAGCTCCTGGGAAATTTTCCATCGCAGAACTGCTGCCTGGAAATGCGATGGCACGTTTTAAGTCTGCAACGCTAAGGCAAGGTTCCCTGCCTGCGTGTGTAGAATTGATGTAGTCGTGCATGCTTCAGACTGCAAAGCGGGTAAAGCCTGCTCAGTGAGAAACAAGGAGATAGAAAGGCACAAGAAAGATTAAAACAGGGCAAAAAAAGGGAGTGAAACCTTACAACCAGCAGCCACCATCCCCGCCCGGCTATAAACCCAGCACAACAAGCCAACCCCGGCCGCGATCCCCACAGCCCCCACGCTCAGGCTTATCGCTACGTTCAGTCCCCCCCTCAGGCCGCCCATCGCTCACCTCAGCGCCTAGCCGCCTGCCGACACCGCGGGGCCGAGCCCGCCCCGCGCAGCCATGGCCCCGCCCCGCCTGCCGCCAACGTCCGCGTGTGTCGTCAGCGCGCCGCTGCGGCCTGACGTGATGGCGGCGGGCCCGCAACATCCGGAGTCGCAAGGGACTCGTGGATTTCTATTTCTCAGCTCTCAAAGCCTTTGACAGTGATTCATTTGGGCTTCTCTGACCCTGGTGTCCCCACAAACTCTTACTTCCCTTCCCGTGTATTTAGCTTTCATTTAGAATGCTTTTTTTTCTTCTCCAATTTGGAGACTGACAACACCTGAGTGTCAGAACACAACCCAGTAATTAGAACAGAGCTTTTTGGATCTATCCAGCTCAGTCTAATAGTGACACTGAATTTTTAGTTCAGATGAACACAGCACTTACTGACTAGCAGTCTGTTAGCAGCTAAACTGGATTATTTTGGCACTATCGCCACCTGTATGATGGTAACAAGCTTTTGTGTGAGCTTCATGCTCACTGCAGTTACCCTTGGATCTCCCTGCTGAGTCTCCACAGCTACAGGCATGCTCATCCCCACGGCGTTGCTCCATTTAGAGGTCTGCAGTACCACCTCCCACCACGAGATGGTAGGTGCTTGCTGATGGTTAGAGAAGAAGCAACTTGAACGTGTTTTTGAGCTGATGGACTCCTCAGCTTCAGAGAATTAGGATCAACACCAAAATCCAGTGAACTATCCACAGGATCGGGAATGAACTGAATTTTGAGGGGGGGAAGGAATGCTCACATAGATTGGGCACGAAACGTGAAAGAAAAAAGTCACACTACTGTAAAGATTTGGGTGCCCGTGTCTTATTCTTATCCCCGCTCTTCCTGTTAAGAATCTTATAGCTGTGCAAACGTGTCCGTCTCATCAAAAACACGAACCTTCGATTATCTGTAGAGGAAAGAAAGGAGGAAAGAAAACGTTCTCAAAACTAAGTACTGCATAATTCTGAAACAAGCTCTTTGAAAAAAGAAGCACCTTTATGTAGATGCATGAAGTTGCATAATGATCTCATGCAATACTACCAATACATTTTCTTCAAGAAGCTGAAAGATGCAGCTAAAAGGACTTTTTTTTTTTTTTTACCCCAATTACCTGTCTTTGAAATCAGGAATCATCACTTCAACAAGGTAAAATACAGAGATCCAGCCAACTAGCAAGTCTGCCTGGCTCTTTAATTCCCTTCCCCTCATTACCACCACCAGACAATACAGAGGGGCTTCTTTCACGCCTATCAGCCTCTCTTTGCATCAGTTCTTCATAAGATGGAGTCAGCCCCATGCCACTGGCCTAGATGTATGCTTATAAGGTAGAGTCCACCTTCCCAAGTAGATTATTCTCACTGTTCCTTATATTCAGCCTAACTACCCAGTGGATGTGTACCCTCTCCTCCCAGCTAGGGATGTAACTGACTGTAGCCAGGCAAACAGGACTACCTGAGCTGAGGGGCAGGGAAATGCGCTTCTGTCACAAGAAGCAACAAGTCCAAGTCCTCATTTCATAGTGTTCTGACTCACCCTCCAATACTGACCCAGAACTTAAGACTTACAAGATACATTAAAATTATTTACGAATCCATAACAAATCCCTTTTTCATCACAAATGGGAGAACATAACATGCTGCAAAAACTACCAAAGTAGACTGATCTTTAAATTATTATAGTTACCATGCACTTTCTTTGACCTTGCTTAAACAATTCTGCTATGCCTGCTAATTTTCAGCAATGTCTGGCCACATGTCAATGGTGTTACCATAATTTACACTACCATAAGGCAGAACTTACATTTTTGCCACTTCCTCACAGCTTGACTTGGAACTGTGGGAGGCAGTCAATTTGAAACTGAAAAATATGATCTCCCATGTACCAGGCACTGCATAGACTTAAGCTGCAGCTCTGTAGCATACCTCAGTGCTTCAGGAAGAAGAGAATGAGAATTTCTGTACAACTGCTTCCAAGCAAGCACCTGGGGCCATGCTGACTACCCTATTCTTTATGGTAGGCTTCCGAAGGACAGCTCAAAAGCTCATTTTGCACTCTTCTCCAAAGATCACAGGAGAGTGCATGTAGTGAATATGGCAACTGGATTCTGTCACTCCCATTTTCCAGCACTGCCCCAAAAGATGGTCTCACATGAAAACTAAAGCTTCCTGGAGCACAGAACTGTACCTCTGCTGTTGAAAAACAGACAGTGCACACACTGTCAGTTAACACTGTAGAGGTGAAAAGAATACAGAAGTTTGAACATCTTCCTGAAGCTAAAGTGGGTGAACAAGGCCATATATGTATATATATCCTGGAGGCACAAATAGCAACCGAAAAGAAAAAAAAAAAAGATATGAAGGGAGAGTGGGTCTAGTGTGGGAAGAAGACGAAGATATAACAGAATAAAACTGACAGTCTGGCAGAATCTTTAGTGTACATGTAATCATCTAGTCACTGTTATGAGTTTAATAATTAATTCAGAAAGAGTTCACCTAGTGTAGGCTTCATACCTCTCTTTAGCTAGTAATGACTGCAAACTTTCTAGATAAGCAGGCCTTTTTCATCATCTTATCACAATATACTCTTTCCTTTATGAAGAGAGTATCTTCCTTTCTCCAATGGCAGTATCTGTTGCAAACATAAGTGCTCTAAGAAGCTATGCATCTTGCACATACAATGCTTTTACATAGCATTACTAATCAAGAGTTCAGTAGTTCCAAGGTGACTGATGAGAGGGAAAACAGCTGTTTCCCCAGCTGTAAGAAATGAAAACAAATACAATAAAATCAAACATTAATAAACTATATTTTTTCTAAATATAGTACACATTAAAACAGAAGATATAAGAAGGCTTAAAGTGAACATTCAGACCTTGCAATAGATACAAAACTATAAAAAATGTATACACCTCAATTCATGCCATACATAGAGGACAAAAAATATTTCAAGTATACAAACGAGTTATCCAGTGTGTAATGAAGTTTAAGGCAAACGCTTTCAGCCTTCAGTGTGAAACTCACATAGAACCCACACAAACTCTCAAAAGCAGCTTTATTTCCCAATGTGAATCCTTGCAGCTGGCACTGATTTTTCAAAAGTTTCAGGGGATCAGAACTCATTTCCAGTAGGCAACAATGTTTGTTCTAAAGCTTACAAATTTTAGCCAGAAAACAGGAAAAGGAGTAGATTTCAGACAGGCTTCTTGATTCAGAAATGATGCTGCATCAATGTGTGTTCCCATTTGTGAGTCATCATACAACTGCTCTAGCTATATTCCTTAATGGACTGCATCCACCACATCAAAGCATACTGCACTACCATGCACATACAGCTGTACAGTGCTACAGGAGAGAAAAGCTGCTGGCAGACATGCCAGTCTTCATCATTCATACGAACAACTTCAGACACAGGCACGTGATCATAAATCATGCATGTGGTGAGCCTGAGGTATGGGAATTACGTTGGACAAGCTGCATGCAGGCTATCTGCATGTGCACAGTGGATGCCTCTGTATGAACTGAAACTAGCAGAGAACCTAGCCTCAGCAGCAGTCCTCAAAGCTGATACCAGAGTTAACTAAAGACAGAAGATGAGCTGCAAAAGTTAGAGCTCATACATCTATTGAAGACAATGAAAGTGAGTGAGGTGTTTGATCTGCAACCTCTGCAAGATAGAGCAATAAGTCTTCCACTTTAAAATACGGCTACTCTTCTGTTCTGAAGAGTAGCAGCTTTTCAGAGGGAACAGTTAAAAATACACATAAATAGTTGTCAAAGTTCCTGTCTTCCACAAGCTTTAAAAAATAAAAATCACATCAACTGTAGGTCACTCTTTTTACCTTGGAACTGAACCAGGAACTGCAGTAAAGCTAACTTAGGTCATCCCCAGACCTAGTGCTTGAAATTGAAGTACTCAGCCTTTACATCCAACTCCTCTGTAACCATTTGTGCCAGTACCTATGTTACTACTAGATGTCCCTTTTCATTCTCTTACATTAAGAAACTCAGAACAAAACTTTCCCTCTGTTTTGCTATTAATTCTTAATTAGTCATTTCTACTTGAGAGAAGTGAACAGTCTGTACCTCACTCTAGTTGTGCCCTACACCTTGACATACTGTTCACCACTGCTATGTTATATACATCTACGTACACATTAGTATCATCTGAAGTGTTTTAGTAAGGGTGACAACCAGAAATACTTTCAAGCCACAACACTGGGGAGTGTGTATGGCATCACAGCAGTAAGTACTTTTATATAACCTATTACAACTGATCTTTCAGTTTTCAGGTTTTTTTTTAATCCATTAGAATACAGAAGAGTGGAAATATTTCTAGATTTTTTTTTACCAATGTAAACAGTGTAATACAGTATATCTACAGCCTTTGATATTTATCAGCTTAAACCAACAGAAGTGCTTTAATGACCATCCACTTACACCTGCAGGTGAATCCACCTGTGGATTTCCCATTACAGTGATTTTAATCAATACATAAACTTGTGCTACTTTCATGCAAGTGTGCAACCACTTTGGTATAGGGCAGAAAGCAGGTCAGACAACAGGAAGGCTGCGATGAAAACCACAGCTTATAAACAAGTTATATTTGATACTAAGGATACACTGTGGGTGAGACATTCACTGTCACCTCACACTGCAAAATGAGCAAAATACCAAAGAATACTCAGAATACACAGTTTTCAAAACAATGGAAACTAATTTTAACCATAACGGGTTTTAATTGTGGTGGCTTTTTTTTTTTTTTTTTGGTGTTTGTTTGGGGAAGGAGGTTTATGGGCTGGAAAGCATCTCTGAATTGGATGATTTTTTCATAGGGCATATAGTCCCTATGATGTAGAAACATGCAATTATTTTAACATCTAGTCCTGTTTCTAGAAGGAGACTCAAACTTAATTTTGCCTGAATGTGATGGCAAACACTGAATTATTTCTAACATGCAAATCCAAACTGCAGCTTGGACAATCAAGTTGTGTCTGTGCCAAATACAGTGTCATAAAGCTTAAAAATTAGGAAAAAAAAAAAATCCTCTCATCTTCTAGCAGGCAGAACACAAAAGCTGTGGAAAGGCTGCCAGAAAAGCTAAGAGACTTGCCTTCCAATTGTGGCTTTCCCAGTAGCAACAACACACAACCGACTGACACAGTTCACAGCTGTTGCAATCACACCACTGGTCTGGCTTTTTCATTCTTCTTCTGCTTAGGAAGCCTACAAACTGCAGCAAAGAAAATAAAGGTGTTTGTAGACGTAAAACACAACCTGCATTATTCTATCCACTTTTGAAAGGTTATCTTTACAACCCTGAGGGCACAGGCCATATTTATGTGTATACAGTACAAAAGCTTACACAGTATACAGACTGCCAGTACAGACTGTCTCTCTGTCACAAGAGAAACTTCCCATCTATTAGTTGCAGCTTGTCCCAACATTTAACAAGCAGGAAATAACCATTTTCTTTGACCTACAAGTCGTTCTGGTAACTTCTGTTCCCTCTCTTGGGCCATTCCTCCTCCACCCACTTCAGTAGCACTTTCACAACATCAATTCTCTTATAAAATTTACAGAGCTCAATCAGCTGCTCCACAGTCCTGTCACTATTTCGTAGCAAAAACTCCAAGGTGGGGCTCTGGGGCTTCTGTTCAAGGAAACACAATTCATCGTAAGTCATCCCCCACTTGCTTGCTAAATTCCTCCAGTTCTTCACTGTTGGGTGGCAGGGATCCAGCTTTAGCCTCACTGTGTACAACAAGTCCTCGTCATTGAGCATGTCACTGATGGTCGGTGCACGGAATAAGCACAAGGAGCAGGTGCTATTTTCTTTGCAGGTTTTCTTGAGATCTGTAGTTAAAAACCATTATACGGAGAGAAGTTAGGAACTACTACGGTGGTTTTATTTGGAGCAAATTTAGAAGCACAAAAGTTTGAAGAGTATTATGTTCTGTGAACCGTTTCCGAAGAAGTCAGAAAACTGGCATGCAGCTGCCTTTCCTCGTGAAGTACTCACAAAATCAGCTTTGAGACATCTTTTGGCTACCACGGGCAATAATCAAAAGGTCAATACTTCTGACAGTATCATATTCATCCTGTCCTATAAAAGCTATGAAATTCATTTAATTGTGGATATCCGCCTCCCCCCCCCCTCCCCAAGTTGTTTTCATTTTGTAGTTAGTAAAAAAACATTACATCCTTCAGTCTGCCATAACCCCCACATACATCACTAACAGGAAGATGTGCACATTATGCACATCCTGAATAGAGATGTTGCATATGTTGCAGGATGAAGAAAAAAGTTCTGCACTCATTCATAACAACATTAAATATTTGTACCAGGAGAATCTTAACACTGTGACAAGATAGAAATATGTTCCTTTATTTGATAAAGGCCCTTACGATAAAGCTGTCTCTGTTCTACTAAGCAAGCCTGTTTTAAATGTACATTACAGGAAGAAAGAGAGTATATACTGTTTCATGCATGAGAAAAATAAGAATACCAAGCTGATGGAAGTAGGTGGTGATATGTTCCAAAATCTGCATCAAATGAAGAACTGCCATTTAGAGGTCTCCCACACACACCAGTATCCACCCAACACTGACAACAATGCAGTCCTATCAGATCTGTATACTATAGATTACATATTAATCATGCTTCTAGTTAAATACTAAGATCTCTAATACTGAAGTAGTTTAGGGCATTAGGGCATTGTTTCAGCATTCTGACTACAAATATAAACTTAACAAGCTCCTTTTTGAAGGCAGGGAGAATGTGGTATGTCTAAAGACCAGTGGGTAATGAACGCAGCCTACAAGTACTTCCTAAAACTTCTGGCCTCATTGTACAGCCTGAAATGGCAGAGTAATTAGCTCTACTTGGGATGAAATCCTTTCAATAAAAAGAATGCTACAAGAAAACTGACAAAAATATTGATTAAAAACAGTGACAGGGTTTCAGTGTCAAATGACACTGAAAACTGATCCAGCACTTAGTGTCACTGTGCTGGTCTGACAGACCTGAACTGTATCGCTGGGAAAGGGCAAATCTGGCAGTCAGTTCCACCTAATCTTAGAGGTAACAGCATCAGGTTCTTTTCTTTCCATTTGCATTAACTGTCGGATTGTGTAAAACTCCAGAAAAACCTTCAAAAGGTCACTTTTTATGCTGAATATTAGTACTGATGAAAGCAACTAAGCTGAACGTGGCTTCTGTAAGCACTTTTTTCTGTTGTTTTTAAGAGAAGAACAGGCTATTGTTATTTTTGTAATCCTGCTCATCAGCCTTCTTTTTTTAAGCAGTCCAAAGACAGCTTCTGATGTTTTCAACAAGTCAGGACGTGCAGCAACAACACTGTTGGAGACAAATAACTTCATACAAATGCTCAGATTCCCTTTCAAAGGGAAAAATGTTCTGGCAACATCTTTGCTCCCAGGTTTTCCACAGTCCTCACAGCTGTTCTTTACAATTTTTCTCACGAATTTTGCTCTTCTTGTGCATCTTAAACTGTCACTGGAGTGAGACAAAATTTACTTAACTCACTCATACTAGGATTTACTTACACAAACAAGGTGAAATGAACGTGACCCAATAGAAGTTCTGGCTGAGCTCAAAGGGCAGAGGAACCCTCTATCTGAATTTCATCTTACTTTGCAAGAATGCCAGAGTATGTTTTATCCACCCACAGAAGTAGGGAAGAAGAGGTAAAGAAAGCAAAGGGCACAGTTATAAGGTAAACAAAACTAAACCAACCTGCTTCTTGTGCCATACCAGATTATCAAAAGTGTTAGAGAACCCTGGTTTTCAAGGATGTCTTATATTTGCATGCATGACCTACCTACCTACCTACCAGCACGATCCTAACATTACATTATATGACAAGCTTTTCTACAAAAGTTTTTCAGTTGTTCACTGTTAAATCAATAGGGCTGTGTATCAGTCACCAACCTCCAGCCACGCTGAAAACACCACACAATAAACCCCCACAGCCCGCCTCTGCTCTCAATAGCTTTTTACAGACTTCTGAAGGCTGCTGCACTAAGTGCATTCGGTCAGCATAACTTAGAGCTTTTGTATGGTCTGTGTTACTGATTGCCACCCTTTTGAGAACAAAGAGGTAGCTAAGAAGGGCAGTGGTAACAAATGAGCACCACAAGCATTGATTATCCAGGCACTTCTAGGTTATGACATGCAGCAGTTTTTAATAAAGTCCTTTCAGGAATAAAATACGTAGAACAGTAAAGCTGACATATTACCTGTAAGCGATTTGTCACTATGGTTTTGAGTGTCTTTGTCTTCTGGCTACAAAGCAAAGAACAAACATAAATCAAAACACCACATTCGAACACCAGAATAACTATTTGGCTAATTTTTAAGTGTCAGGAGATTACTCAGAAGAATCCCCAAGCTACTTGATAAAGTCAGACAGGGTACTTATCTGGTATGAGAAATCACTAACAACTTGTAGCCTTTTTAGGTAGGCTTTTTTGTGTAATGTGAGGGGTGCTTTATGAAGTAAAACCATTTTTATCTATTGAACGATGTCATCCTTATAGATCATATGCTACAAGGGTACATCTTTTGAATAATCTGCTCTTAATCCTTTTTTCTTTCTGTCCACATTTTTCATTTTTACTTAATTTTTTCTTCATTTGACTGATGATTAACTCAATACCAATTACAGCCCTCACCATTTGAGAAACAATAGTTTGGGCATTTACCAACAAAAGTGACCTCACTGTGTAAGTCATAGAAAGCTGCTAATACCATACACATAAGTAATAGCTTTTTCAGAAACATATGTACAGAGCTGTATAACAATTAATATGGTCTGATTGAGAATACTTAAATACTTAAAGTGGGAAATCTGTGATCTTTGCCTGTAACACAAAACAGTAAGGGAATGTTCCACCAGTCTAATAAAACTGGAGGAATTTATTTTTTTTTATAAACTCCTTTACATTCATAGGAAACTTTTCTACTTTTCTAGACAGATGGTCTTGAAGATTTCTGCTGGCTCACATCTGACTGCTGTCCTGTTTGACACTAGCACTATTCTACTGCAACACAATGAAAATATTTAGCAGCTTGGGACTGCAGCACAGGTAGCAACACTTCAATTCTACCACTTACAGAGCAGTATCTGTAAACTGAAAGGACAGCAGCTTGATCCTAGGACTGTAGGAAACTGCAGCTGCACTTATTTTAACTATGCGGGTGTGGAACCAGATGAAATAGCTTTCTTCTATTGAGGATTTAAAGATGAAAGCAGGAGGGGATTTTCCCCTTAGATAACTGCAATAAAGTAATGTTGATTTTCATATTGCATCATTCTTCCTAAACTATCACAGCAAGCTTCTTAGCATTTTGCAAGCTGTGCATGCAAACAAGTCAACTGTGTAACAGTATAGTGTAACAAGTGCTTTATATTCCTACCTTCTAAACTTTGGTGTACTAAGAAACCCCCTAAAAATACAATACAGGCAGTTTCAGTTCACCTGGTGAACATGCAATCACGCAAATCCAATTACAAAGAAAGCAAACTAACTCCAAATTACTTGAAGATTTGGTTAGGAAAGGAAAAACATGCATGCTGTTTTCAGCAATTCTTTCCTCCTGAAAATGCCAAGAACACACGCACAACATCAAATCAGTTCACAAATGGTCTCTGCTCAAGAGGCCTGAAACTGCACATGCCACCTGCAACAGAACACGCCTTGCCACTGTCTTCCAGAAGCTTGCTTTCCCACTGACACCATAAAGCTTTCTGTAGAAAGAGGTTTATGAATTTATAAACCTGTCCATTTTGCCAAGTGAGCACCTGAAGTTCAAGAAAAATTGGATCCACAAATTGTGATTATAGTCACTGTCTCAGTTTCCACAAATTCCTCTAGAAGCAGAAAAGTACTGAGTCACAAGGAACAAATTCCTCAAAGGGTAATTTATTTGGAGAACAAAGAGTTGCCCATCACAGACCAGCCTCAGTTTGAAGGAATAAAGAAACAAAAAGGGGGGGAGGGAAGGTGCACAAACAGGAAGAAAGTGGATATTTTTCACTTAGCTTGCAATAGCTAAATTGCTGTTCTGAGCTTCAAATTTTTCGAGACATCGTGAGTTCATGAACATTCAAACCATATGATGAAAGCTAATACCTAAAGACCTCTACAAAATATCAAACGGCCTTTAAGAGATGTCACTATACTCCTGTCTTACAAAAAAATAGGAGTGGCTAGTATTGCAAGTAGTACAAAAATATACATATTTACTTGTGTCATTCATTTCCCAAATTGGTATTTTTACTGATCAGTTATTATATAGTTTTGTCAAATTGTATGTCTTCAGGATTATTCAACACTGTATTCTTGTAATGTAATTGCAATATGACAGCGTATTATCACTGCCCGTATAAATAAGGTATTTTTTTTCCTACAGCCAAAATGCAATCAACTTCTATACACTTAAAGCTATATACCTATGTACAGTCTGAAGATAAGCAGAAAGTTCTCCAGCTCAGTAGAACTATTAACAGCCTGGTATGCTAAAATGTAGTCACAGTGACTGTACGTGGGCAACAAATGCTCTCTTCTTGATGATGGGAATGAGATAGTTACCTCCATCATCTGTGACATGCATACCAAACTCAATTTTGTTTGATGAAAGTCAGATGGGACTCTGGCATAAGGAACACCTAGCTCTTCTTTTCACTGGACAATGCTCATTCATTTACCTTCTCCAAGTTTTCTGTTCAACCCAAAGAGACTCCCTAGGGCAAAACATAAGAATCCAAATCCAAGTTCTCCCTCCTAATTCTCTGTCCTGGCTCTATTTTCAGCAGGGAAGAGGGAGAACATGTATGACAAAGCCTTAACTCTGTGTTGACTCTCCTTCTGAGCATCTACCACACTAACTAAAACCTAGTTAACGAACAAAGTAAACAATGATTATATATCCTTTCTTAGCTGTTATCCTCAAAAGCTCACTTCACTGAACTCTGAAAAAGAGAGACTATTTCTAGTCTATTTTACTGAGTAATTCTGTGCTTTCCATATACAGTCTGGAAATACATTTGTTAACATGTATTCAATTAACAGCAATAACTTAATTCACATTCAGTTCAGTTTTTTCTTACCTGCTGGACTAGGCCAGAATCTGACGTAAGACTCCGGATGTTCACAGATGCAATCTCCAATGTAACTTGATCTGTTTTGTACTCCTCATCTAAAACAAAGATCATAAAACACTGATAATCTTACTCAAATCTGTATTTGGGTGGAAGACCAATCACACATTACAGACATCTAGCAAACAAAATTTAAATCCACATTCTGCTCAGTCACTGGGAAATGCAGGATTCAAAAGACCCAAACAATAAATTGACAGAAACTGCAGTCACAAATACACGTGTTAGGAAAAATAATCCCCCCAGAGATCAAATACTAGTGCATCAATGTTTTAAAAACAACCAGCCCATAATTTCTGTGGCCAGAGTTACGTTCTTTCAGAAAGCTGAGCAGGAGAAGTACCAAGAGAATACTAACCAAGACAATACATCAAAGCAGGCTGAAGAAGGCTATTACAAGTCAATATAATCCATTCTGCTTTGCTTTTCTGATTACATTTATGATCACTATTGAAATATGTAGGACACAAACGTATACCTGCTGCTCCTTCATGAATTAGGCTGATCCTACTTATCTCTACTACACAGGGGTTTCCTGAAATGTCTCAAAAATGTGTTTATCGTTTGCCTTGGGAGTCCATTGAAAAGCACATCTCCGACTACAACCCAAATTCTGATCACTTCCAAGCTTCACTTCAGACCTCAAAATGGGGTATAAGGGATGCAGAAGTCCTTTGCGAACCTCACACAAATAGACAAATTTCCTTGTACATGGTAAAGTTCTCATTAAGAAACCATTTACGCAAATCTCATGGTTGATGTGCTCACTGACCATTAACAAGAGCTTATAAAAGGTTATATTCTAGACCTGTTATAGACACAAACACTCCATAGTTGAGACATCTTTATCATTTGAGAAAAAGCAAAATGCTAAGATGTCACAAAAGAAGAGCTATTATCTCTATGAAGTGTCAGGTAACAGAAAGATATACTTCCTTATCTCATTGAAGATTATGATCTGAATCAAAGAATTCAACCTTACACTGAATGGGGAAAGAAAATGAAATCATGCTTTTTCATCTTTTATGTTGAAACTTAAAGCAAATAACATCCCCTTGAAAGCTGGGTAAACGTTTAATAAGCATCATTCTTTCTCTTTACAAAAGTAGGTCCAGGGAGAAAAAGAAATCCCCAGAAAGGTGACTACAGCCATAAAAATCAATTTATTTTCATGAAAACATTGTCAAATTTGCTCAGAGAAGCAGAATTGTAAGTCAAAGTATGATGTCAACATCATCCTAATTTTCCAAGATGAAAAGCTAACTCAACCCACCTTTAACTCATTATCAGTAGAGGGTGCTAAGACCTTTGGTAAGTGAGATCCCAAAATGGTTTGTTAATTAACTGACCGAAAAAGGAACAAACTACTATCACCCCAGGCCAGTGAAGTATATATTTAAACGCTGAATCTCAAGCAAACTATTTTCTGATATGGAATCAGATCTGCACATCTGTGACACTTTTTAGATCACAGGTTTATATTTCCCAGCCTGCATTTTTCAAGAAATAGTTATGAAAACCCATTCTTATTAAGCAAACTGAAAAGTCACCACCTAAAGAGCCATCTAGTACTAATGTCAAAACCTACCGCAAGGAAAACATTTTGAAAAAAAATTCAAGAAGAAGAAAAAAAAACCCTGAAATTCCAGAAACAAACAATATTAAAAGGTATTTTTATCGTCTCCTACTCTAAAGAGGAAATGCTCTTCTCTATTGATACTTAGATCTCTTACATTTGGCAAGAGGAAGAATCTAAAATTAAAAACAAACCAAGTCTACTTCCTTTCCACAAAAAGCACTGAAATTTCCACTCCCTTTCACAGCTTTCATTTTTAAATGTATTTAAAACGTACAATACTGGATTCCAAATAAATTCGACAATATCGGAATTGAAGGAATTTATCTATTTAATTCTTATGGGGATCTAATGTATGGGTGGAATTAAAAAGAGGATATGGAAAACAACGTTATGGAGAAATCTTTTAGTAAACAGCTTTGAAGTAACAATCCACCTGACTGCAAATAAACAGGAAGCAGTTTATGATTTCAAGTTAGCCTTTACATTCTACTTCTCCACTGAACACTTCTGACAAGATACTCATTTTCTCTGGCTTATTTAAGCTGCCAGAATAACACACTAATCTCTCTTTCACCCTAGTGGTACATGGCACATGCTCCTCAGCAAGTGTCACTAGAGCGCTCCCTTTACTGAGATCCTGACAGCATAATCCCTAGAGAAAAGTCAATAGTAAAAACTGGGATGACAAAACAAAGACACCAACCAAGCAAACACCCACATGTCAAAGAAGTCATAAAGGAGATGGTGACAATACCTAATCCAAGCAACTGACTTCAGTTCTTCATTACAGAACCTGCAATTAAATGCGCTAGGTTTCTAAGAAGATAGGTCACAAGGTAACAGACAGCATGAAGAGTTAACTAGTGATAGGGCTGGGAATGCTGTCAGAGGCAAGAGAACAGGGAGGCATTACCAAATTGTATTTCTGATAATCTGGAGGCAGCAGATCTCCTCAAAGCCACCTTTTAACATTATCCTATTTCTGTCCTCTAACACTGTTTTCTTGATGGCACCATTCTATTTTCTTTCCAGGCTGAGAACCAAGATCTTCAGCTGAGAGCTATGACTAAACTTTGCCAGAAAAAACAACATTACGTATACATATAATACAGAAGGTGACATTTAAAACATATAGGAAAAAATAGGATCTGTGACACACAACCTAAATGACAGAATTCACAATGCTTACCTTTAGGTAACCCTGTGTCTTGGACAGGATATTTTTCAGTCTGTCACAAAAAAAAAAAAAAGAAAAAAACAAGAGACACTTAAGATAACAAATGTTTGTGTAATTCTGCTGGAGAAAGAGTATATATGAGCTGCATAATTACATCTTTATCTCTGAAATTACTACTAGCTGATCTGCCTACAATCAGATACAATAATGCTCTTCTTACACAGGAACACTACTAACTACACTAATTTTAGCACATGCTAAAATAATAGGGGTCCCTAATTCACTACAGTATTAATCAATACAAATACTACAGAGATTAGAAAAGTCTGCGTTTCGGTGGAATAATACCAACACAGAAAACAATGCATAAGAAATCAAGAGATTCCAAAAGCTCTTTTAACAGACACCGACCTTTATTTTTTCCTTCAGTGCAGTGAAATTTTAATCTCTTCTGCTTTAGAATTAAAAAGCTGATTAAGATGTAAAATTAAACTGAGTTTAATGAGACAGCTACTCATCCCCAGGCATCTGTTATAACCTGCTACTAGATCTAACATCCACCTCTTTCACAATGACCCCTACTTTTATGTAAAAGGAAGCAACTGTCTGTAGTAAAGCTTCAAAATGAGAACACCAAAACAATAGCCTGCTAAATCATCATCCATAAAACAGAGCATTTTAATCTGTTTATACAGCCAGACTAGAAAAGTGTTCTCTGGGCTACACAGCACTGCTGTTTCTCCCCAGAGGAGGCAATCCATTGCAACATTACAAAGAACTCCTACAAAACTGCACAGAATTTCCTATTTTTATATACAGCCCTTGTCTCAGCATAATACTGGCATGTTTAATATATCAGAAGTTTGTCATAAATTGTGTTAGTCAGAGAGGACACGTTAAAGAGCACTTGTAAGGTCTCTCCCTCAGTTTTATCATGTCTGCTGCAAGACACTGGGAAAGGCGTAATCAGTGACGATACATCTCCTTAACTCATCAGATGAAAAGGTACAGGAAAGAATAAACAATACAATTTATATTTTAAGCCTTAATTGGATTTTCTTACCCCTTCAACCCATACAGAAGGAAGAATGTCAGCAACAATCTTTTTTTCTAAAAATGAAAGAAGTGCTGGTTACCATCTCTATGAACTAACCACTGGACTGCTCAGCTGTGCTGCCCAATTCAGTGTAGACTCACAGAATGGTTTGGGTTGGAAGGGACCTTTGAGGTCATCTAGTTCCAATCTCCCTGCTATAAGCAGGGACAATCCCCACTAGAACAGGTTGCTCAAAGTTCCATATAGCCTGACCTTGAACACCTCCAGGGGGCAAAAAGCATTCCCAATCTTGCTAAGCAACCTGTTCCAGTGTCTCAACATGCTCACTGTAAAGAATTTCTTCCTAATATCTAGTCTAAACCTACCCTCTTCCAGTTTAAAGCCACTTCCCCTCATCCTATAGCCACACACCCTTACAAAAAGTCCCTCCACAGCTTTCCTGTATGTCCCCTTCAGGTATTGGAAGGCTACTATAAGGCCCCTCTGGAGCCTTCTCTTCTCCAGTCTGAAGAGCCACAGCTCCCTCAGCCTGTCCTCATAGGTGGGATTGCCTCAAGCCAGGCACAGGACCTTGCACCTCACCTCGCTAAACTTCATGAGTCTGACATGAGCCCACCTCTCAAGCCTGTCCAGGTCCCTCTGGATCCTTACCTTCCCTCTAGTGTGTTAACTGCATCACTCAGATTAGTGTTATCTGTAAACTTGCTGAGCGTGCACTCAATCACACTGCCCATGATGCCGACAAGGATGTTAAATAGCACCAGGTCCAGCACCTATCCCTGACTTATATTAGCTTATAGATCTATTACTATTTCTATTACACAGGGTTAGTAAATTACCATAATCATACAGATAAGCAAAACTAAACATACACACACGATTTGAGCTCCTTAAATATTTTACTTCTTCATAATGTAACCATAGAGAGGTCTAATGATTTTAACTTTGTTGGAACAGAAATACATACCATTGTTAAGGAAAGAGTGCTGGGGTCAGTATCCTCTACCGGCTCTTTTGCAGCATGATCTGCTGGAAATAAGTAGACTCTGTCACTGCATAATCCTCAAAATTCTCTTGCCTGGAAATTTATGATTTGCTTACATATCTGACCAATGTAAAGCACAGCTACACAGATACTATATGCATTGTGTCAAATTTAATTTACACATGGACACATGACAAACTAGAAAACGTTGGAGATACTAGC
Source organism: Callipepla californica brunnescens (assembly GCA_023055505.1). Taxonomy (NCBI): domain Eukaryota; kingdom Metazoa; phylum Chordata; class Aves; order Galliformes; family Odontophoridae; genus Callipepla; species Callipepla californica. The sequence goes on along the minus strand of JALIRH010000003.1, from coordinate 32,488,173 downwards.
ACATAAATGAGAAACTACATGAAACAGAAATTCAACTCAAAGCTAACAAAAGCTAGAGTTAAATGAAAATTCTAAATTAATTTCAGTATAACTAAATAAATCATTCACAAAGCAATTCAGTATAACCCAGTTCTGTTCTCTAAGAGGCAATACTACATTGTTTGCCTTAATGCCATTACTTAAACAGTAGCCATACCTGCTGCAACAAAATATACTATAATACACAAAATATACATGGTAGATTATAGTACAAAACCTAAAAAAAAAAGTAAACAATTATTTGTATACTATTGAAACATGAACTTCAATTATATTAACATCAACAAGATCCAAGAATAAATCCTCAAAGCACTTGCAAGTGAATCATCAAATGTCAACCCCTCTGCACAGACGCTGAAGTTGACAAACAATAGCCAAGTACTGATCAAGAGCGCACAAGCCAAGATTCACAATACCATGTCATCCCATTTCCTCATAGAAGAGCTCTTCCGTTTCTAAGTATAATATTTTCAAAAACTATGAAAAGCATTTTAAATTGCCTAGTAGGATCTTCATTCCTGTCACTCTCAACATAAAAGTCCCTACGCTCATAACAAGAGCACATCAGAAAGTTTTCAACCTCAAGCAGCTACAAGAACAACCTAAGAAAATAGAAGACAGTGCAACAGACAGGCCTAAAAATAAAAAGGTGGCATCAGAGGAGCAGAAAAGATATCAAGTCAGAGCCATTCCCGCTTCAGTCTCTTGAACACAGCCCCACAGGCTGGGTTTCCAGGTGTGGGGCCCAGCCCCTCTTCACACATTTCAAAGCCCCATGCTCATAGGAAGGCCACATATGCTCCCTGGGCAAGGGGCACACAGACACAGCCCTGCATAGCTGGAGCACATTCACACAGGATGCATTGAGCATTTTTGAAGACCTTTCTGTGAGGGATGAAATCCCTTCTCCAGAACCATGGGATCAGCAAACACTGTAGTAAAGCCTTCCCTGATAGCAAGGGGCAGCACAAACTGCCTGACTTGAATGCATTAGGAGCACGAGTCACACTGGGACAGTAGAGAGATCTGCAGAGGGTACAGGCCAAAACAGAAGAGAACAGGAGAGTCAGGTGGGATCTGTGGATGAAGCAGAAACAAAGAGAAGACTGAGGGACCCAATCTCCAAAGGGAAGTTGACAGTTGAGGAGGTGCAGGAGCCAAGGGAAGCCAAAAACTTTAGTCTCACTGCTTCCTCTACTGTCAGCAGAGACCCCCCAAAAAGCAGTGACAAAGCATGCCTGTTCTAATCAGTTTACTCTGGAGGCCTTACAGCTCTGCCTATGGATCTCTGGCTGCAATTAACAACAACACAAGCAGCAACAAACTTTCATTCAGCCTTAGAATTTAAAGGGATTCTCGAGGTAGGTGGAAGCAGTCCTCCCTCCCCCTCCAGAAGCTCTGTGCCCTGGTGAACCTTCATGGCTCCCATATTTCCATAAGAACCTCCTCTCCTATCTGCCTTTAGATCTCTTAAGATACAGACAAAGTACATCACAACGCTGGTATTTTTTTCATTTCCACAATCCAGAGAGAAGCACTGAACAAAGAGGAGAAGCTCTGAGAATGTGGAGATCTGGAATGAGGGCTTGGCAGACTCCAGGGTTACCCTACAAGGGGCAATAGAGCAGTACTCCTCATTGACTTCTCCCTTCTAGATCTCACTGAGAAACAGCAACTGCACATCAGTGGCTTTGCAAAATTCTTGATTAATGTACACCCTGAAAAAAAACCAAACCCACTATTTAAAAACCATATTACTTCACCATACTTAAATCCATTTCCTCTTGTTTTCTAGTTCTTTATTCCCCTGAGTATTTATTTTTTTTTTTTAAGTTTGAGTACTGCCAAGTTCCAACATTCTCTACACGTGGAACGTGTGCATGTGAATATCTGTTCTTGAGAACAAATACTCCATGTACCGTCAGCAATGACTAACCACAGTCCTGTTGATTCTATGGTTATCCTATCAGTGGTCATAGAATAAGGTGATTTAGAAGAAGTCATCTTGATGGTGAGAGAACCACAGACTTCATACATAATTGTGAATAAAGCAATTAAAACGCTACACCCCCTCTCTCACTGTATTTCACAGCAGGCTGCAGCTCAATTCACAGAGCTGGATACAGGTGCATGAAACAGCAGGGAAGAAAGTTCTCTATTTATCTCAAATGTGAAACACCCACAGCTTTGCATGTTGAAAACCTGACAGGAAATGGATAGTCAGTCAGGTGACACACGCAAGTGTAGACCACGTGAATCCAGTTACCTCAACAGAGAACTTGATAACATTTTCTGGGATCCATCAGCAAGTCCCTATTACTGACAGTATACAGCCACTCACTGCCCTAAATTTGCTTCCTCACAATTCAACACAAATTACCCCAGGTGGTTGATCCCAAGGAGCCCTTCTGCTCCCAGAACCCGCAGATCAGCTGTCCAGTACTCCTCACAGCTTCTCTGCCTGAGCCTGTCCAGCATAACCAGTTTCCAACAGCAGCAGCTGACTTATGCCCATCAGCACAGCTTCTCCGTATCCAATACTGCTGCTGACTATGGGGATGTGCACAGGCACTTAGTGTTACCAGTTCCTCAGTTTACACACATGTGTGTATGCACATACCTTTTGACCTTTCAGCAGAAGGAGGTTCACAAAGCATCATGTATGTCAGGCCTACCTTCAGCATGTCAGTCAGCCACATGCCTATACAGCATATGTGCCAACATATGGCACACATTAACAGTGCAGCCCAAAGTGATCCCTCTGACATGAGCAGGGATCAGAGGGACAAGCCCTTTGATTAAACACTTTTTTTTTTTGACAAGGGGCACACAAATTTCAGATTTGAATAAAAGTACAGAAAATCATTAGAGTATCCAGATCTGTGGAAAAAACTAACACTGGGTCAATCAGCACTTGCACACAGTTGTTTACTGTTAATTACCCAGAACTCGGATGCTGCAAGAGCAGACAGGTAAGGAAAAGTCTGGCACACTTTGGAGACAGCATTCAGAAGTTGTATGTGCCATGTGTAGGGCAGGATGAAAAGCGCTGGCTCGCAGACCTTTCACAGCCTGGATTATTAAAGTAGGAAAGGAAAAATGAAAGAAAAAAGGGAAAAAGACTTCTTAAAGATGTGAACACTAAACACCAGAGCAGGCTTGACAAGACAAGCACAGCACACGATACACTGTTGCCAAACTTAATTTGTGTGTGGCTGAGGGGGGAGGAGGCAGTCACTAGCAGCACTCTTTTAGAAAAAATAATAATAAAGAATAATAAAGAATCCGTGGCCGGCGCCGCGCACCCCAGCCCGGCTCCCAAGACCCACGGCTCCCTCAGACCCGGCAGCGCTCCACGCACCGCCCCCGAGCGGCGTCCGCCGCTCACCCGCAGGGGCTGTGAGCCGCCCCCGCCGCCGCCCCTCCCTCCCGGCTCCCCGCGGCAGCGCTCACCTGGGGGCAGCGGGCCCTGCGGAGCGGCCATCGGGTCGCAGCACGAGGAACGCGCGTCGCCCTCAGACGTGCCCGGAACCGCCGCACGCCGCCGCCCCGCCTCCTTCCTGCCGCGGCCCCGCAGGTAGCGCCGGGCGGGGCTGCGCCTCCCGGGGCGTAACGGCGCTACGTGGGAACTAGAGAGGGCGCGTATTGTGACCCATCACGCAGCGTTACCGTCTGCACCTAACCGTGAGTTAGGCAGACGTAGGAAATCAATTGTTCTCTCCTGAACTCACGCAGCCGGGTAGCTACCTGCGCACAAAGGTGGTTTCCATTAGGGTTTCGCTTGTATCTGCGCACGGTGAGAACAGAGTTCAGTCATACACCGCGCTGTGTTTTGACGGATTTAAAGTTCGTTTGCTTCCACTACAGGCATTTCCAACACAACAGAATCACAGAACATCCCGAGCTGGAAGAGACTTAACAGGGATCACAGAGCTCAACTCTTGGTTGCACACAGCATCCCCCAAAATCCAAACCCCGCGTCTGAGAGCGATGGCAGAACGCTCCCTGAGCTCCGGCTCTCGGGGCCGTGCCCACCGCCCTGTGGTGCAGCACTGTCCCTAACCCCCAGCTGCCCCGGCACAGCTCCATGCCGTTCCCTCGGGCCCTGCCGCTGTCACACAGAGCAGAGCTCAGCGCTGCCCCTCCGCTCCCTGTGAGAGCTGCAGCCGCCATCAGGCCTCCCCTCAGCTCCTCTGCTCTGCGCTGAGCACACCCAGGGCTCTCAGCTGCTCTTCACACCCCTCGCCCTCCAGAGCCTGCACCGTCTTCAGAGCCCTAATGGCACAAACATCATGATGTCAAATCCTTTTATATAATTGCTTTAGGTCACCGCTGCTATCTCCACCACGAGGAGGTAGACCGTGAGGTCCATGCACGAAATCAGTTTCTAAATAAGAAATCTCACCCGTTGTTATTTACTGTACAGTACAAAAGAAACCAATGAATTTTGTTAGCTCGCTCTCATGCAGGCCACACGCCTGTATAAGCTACCTTCCTCTTTTGTCAGGGAGGTGACTTTACAGCCAAATTCCGTTGGACAGTGAGAGCCTCAGATCAGTCAGCTAACTCATGCTGGAGTAACTAGAAAAGGACTGCTCCACAAAGCATTAACAGCTGAGTGCTTTTGCACAGTTTATTTTCCATCTAATGCATTATACAAATCTAAAAAAAAAAAAATGTGGTAAGGATTAAGCCGCTCTTGTATTCAGGATTTAGATTAAACACAACAGCTCATGCTGCTATCTGATTTTTTGCTATTATCTAGAATTTTAGCATTTTTTCCATAACTATGGTAGCGAATTCATGAGTTCTCAGGATTGAGGAAGGCCTTACAAGGATAGCTTTTGCAGCTTTTTAATCATCCTACTAACGACAGTGATAACAGTATTCAGAAGATTAAGAAGCATTGCCCTTGTTTCACCTAATGCAAGCAGACACTTTGCCTTTGAGCTTTACGCACACTACATACCTTTCATTCTATATGTATTAATCTCCAAGGTAGAGCTAACAAAGCACTAATTTCTATCATTTGTGACAGGTAAAAGAGAAGTGTGGGTTGTTTTATTTTTTAGGTATAGCATTTGAGTGTAGCTGTTCACTGTATGAGCTGACTGCTTCCACATTAGTACCAAAACTCAGTCCTAAAGAAGGGAGGAATTGATTTGAAAGGGTGACCCTGAGCCTAATTAGAAACAAAACTGCTGATCCCATGTTTCCCACATGGATTTCCTTACAGAGGCAATGATTTTGGTAACGGATAACCAGGTTGAGACATAGAGCAAAGAGAAAATGTATTCCTACCAACACAGATCTCCACTAATACTGGCATAGCAATTGGAGCCTCTCCTATAAGTGTAAGGAGCAACAAAGACACGGCAGATAATTTTCTGGACTTTAACCTTGCCAAATTTATGCCCTAACAAAATGAATTCCATATCTGCCCTGAAGACCTGCACACATTTATTGTCTCCGTGTGCTGCTTGAAGACTACAGGTCTTAACACCAGAAGCAGAGAAGGGCAGTGACTACAAAAACATTGTATAAATGTACGTATATGCTAGATGAACCCATTGGCATCCTTCAAAATATTCCTAGGGTATTAAAATTACATAGGTGGCTGTAAGCTACAAACCAGCATTAATCATTAGTCTTAGGGGCTAAGCCACCATTGGTGTGGCATTTACAACCTAAAATCTTCCTACATTAGTATTCAGAAACTAGTTTGGTAAGTAAAAACATAATAATTCAGCATAACAACACTTTTGCCAACAGCCAAACCTGGGTAATGCTGTTAAAAATCACATGTTTTTGTTAAATGTATCTGCAAACCATATTAGCTTTTCGATGTGAAACAATTTCTTGATAAACAAATTATTTGTAAAGTGCTCTTCAAAATAATGGAGTTCTATAATAGAGGTCAATAGTCTAGACAACAGTACTGCCTCAAAACTTCACTAGTCATCATAATTTAGCTTTTTTTTTTTTTTCCCTAGTACTTAAGGAAGATTCTGTAATTATATGTAAATATTTCTAGCACACTGTCAACAGTGCATATTAATTTGACTGTTACATGCCTGCTCTTGTATCATACTTTAATGAGATACTGTTACTTAACTAAGTGACCAGTCAAGAAAGGCAGCAAGTATTTCAGCAAAACAAAACACAACTGTATCATAAAAATTAATAAACAAAATAACTTCAAGCCGTGGCATTCTACTTAAATCAGTGGCCTAACTCTCTAACCAAGTTTCCAAACTTAAGCATTACCTGTATCTTCCCTTGCTGCAACTCTGCAAGCTGCTAAATTCAGCGTAACTAAAAATAATGCAAAAAGGATTTGTAAATTTACACTCAAATAGAATGAATATTCTCAAATTGTGTTTTTACAAATCAAAGCTACAGTTGCTTCTCCCCCACTCCTCAGTGTTATCAAAAATAAACAAACAAAACCAACCAACTAACCAACCACCCCAAAAAAAAGTCTAACAACCAAATTCCCACTCTTGTATAGCTAACAGAATAGCTAACAGAATAAACAGTTCAAAGCAGTATGGTAGTCAGGACAAATATCAAGAAAGACTACCATGGTGAAAAGAAATAACTGAATACTGCTGAAATGCTCACCCACATCCCAGGCTCACAGTGGACAAACTCCAAAGGAGCAGTCTCCAGAAAGAAAGAAACCCTTCCCCAGTGGCAGTCCGTCCTCAAATGAGGTTAGCAGAGGTGGGGCCAGACTCCGCCCCTTCTGATCACACAGGTGAATTGCCTTCACCTGTGCTCCCATGACTCAGTGCTCACCTCAGGTGATTAATCAGTGGTTCATGCTGTGATTCAATAGTTCCCATACATCTGGTAATACATAGCCACGTTTGTGTTGGAAATAACAACCCACAGTCACAAAGGTGTGCGTGTGGGAGGGGTTGTGAGTATTTTCTGAGCACAAGGTTGCAGATGAAACTTTTTTCTCCTCATGGAGAACATATTCCTGCCTAGTAAAGCATTGCTAATAACGGAGGTTGTTATGGACTTGCCTGTAACATGTGGAAACTTTGTTTATCCTTCTTCATTTGTTTGTTTTGTACATTTCATGCATCTTTAAGTACAAATTCTTATTCAGTATATTTCTGTTTCAACATAAACTCTTCATTCCTAGCTAACTTCAGTAGTTAGGAAATATCCTGGTGTTTTCTTTCCCAGGTATCCTTCTGTAGATTACAGACGTCAAAAGCCTCAATATGTTGCTAGACCAGCTCCTTAAAACTCTGAGACTGTTTTGGAGTAGGAATCATTAACCAGTAGCTAAAAAGCTAACATTACTTTCTTTGACCATTATTATATTAGTTTGTTCTTCTACAGTTCCACAGAAATGTTACGATTCAGACAATTATTTGTCAGAAATAACGTTATATGAAGAAAACGTAAGAAATGACACATACCCAGACCTCCTTCTGTAAGTCTGTAGCTAACCCATTTGCCCTTATGCTGACATGATATGGGAGTGTTTCCACCACTGCAGGGGTTGTGCAGTGTCCAAATCAAACAGGAGTCACAGAAACTGTGAAACCTCACTTTCTCTGTATTGGCATATTGACTCTGAGCAAAATATGACTGGTTTCAGTCTGTAACTTATCCCTGTGAAGGAGCATGAATAGGTTCTCCCTGCCTGGCTGCTTGTTTTCATGAAATGTATAGTAATTTAACTGAGACCTCTACCTCCCCATCAGATTTGCTGACTGATAAGCACATGCACACAAAGTGCAGGTGCATAAATCTTGGTGTTTGGTTGTGGGTTTTATGAAACCAGATTACTTATGTCCATGTTCACCTGCTATATTCAGAAGTTTGACAGTCGCTGTACTTATTTCTTTGTTAATGTTCCTGCTGTACTCACTTCTTTGTTAATGTTCCTACTTGAAAAAATGATAGGTATACAAGGATGACAGTGAGACATCAAAGAGTTTATCTGCCTTCTTGACTGAAGTGTTGCAGTCATACCCTACATGGGAGGTTTGAAACATAGGAATCAGTGTACAGGTGTATAGCTAAGATTTCTAGTTAATTTTTCCATCACCTACAAAAACTTTTTTTTCAATTTGCTCTTTGTTTCTACTTCACAATTTTTTTATTTTTATTTAATTCTACTTTTCCTTTATATGTATATATATAGTATATACATATATATACTCATTGCAAAGACACTGCTGTATGCAAATTTCATAGATGAGATTTCTCTATTCATCACTGTATCAAATTTGACCTACTGCTTTTCTCATTTAGGCCATAGTCCTCACATTTCTCTTGTTTATCTAGACAACTCTGGGTACTTTTCAAAGGAATTTGCAGCAGACTTCAGTAGGTGAGAACAGGATATCAGGCAAGCATGACGTTCAAGGAAATATAAAAAACTTGCTGTATGTCTAATGACACAGCTGGATCAAAAACAAAACAAAACAAAACTGGAGTGTACCAGTTCCTTACTTGCAGTAGTCCTAACAGACCACAGAACTCCTGTGTCCCACACTGTCTGTTTTTCCTACATATATCTAGTGGTTTACCCAAGGTTGTCACCTTGCCCTATCCTCACATATTCATAACTAGGTTACTGTAAGATACTCCATTGCCCAACAGACTGTGCTCTCACTGTTGGTGGTTGCCAGGCTTGCTTGAAGAATTTGTGACGTACTGCTTTCCCTTGTTTACTCTGCTAATTTTAGAAATCAGTGATTTGAGTGTTAATTTGGAAAAATAAATACGTAAAGGCAAAATTCCAAGGGCAAAAAATTTCCAGAAATCCAAGTGTCAGGTTACTGAAATTTAGCTCACGAACTTGGCAAAGCAGCTGTGATTACTCTGCTTCTCGTAACACACAAGATGAATCCACCCCACTTTGCCTGTTTGCTCAATTCAATATATCTGTACTCATTTCTAAGATATATTTAATGAGAGATGACCACACATGAATTCTTTGTACAACCACAGAGCATGATCTCAGCTGAAGCAAATAACAACTGACCAAAAGGCAACAACTGAACTAGCAGAAGAAAAGTGGCAGTTTCAGTTCCCTCTGTGACCTCTCTATAAGCTAAAAGTAAGTTTGGCCATTGAGTCCTTGCAGTTGCACATCTGTTGCATCCACTGTAAGGCCATCTACTCCTCCCTGCGCACCCAGATCTCTCTCTACTCTGAACCACGATGCTGTGATAGGAAAGCGGTGACTCTGACGTGCATTATTTAACTCTTTATCACAGTACGCAAAGAAAACCACCAACATTTTTAACAGTAATGTGCGTTACGAAATCATGGAAGATGTCTGTTTGTATGCTAGGCAACACTTCTTAAAGCAGTGGACAGATTATACCTGCCAGATTCCCTTCATGAACCCAGCATGCTGTAAATGTTTGGATAGAAGACATGCTTAACACTCTACCCAGCAAACACTCAGTCCCTGCTAAAATATTCCTTGTTTTGTAACATTCTGGTAGGTTTTGTTTGCAATTGCAATACTGTTTCTCCTGCAGCTATTTTCTGAAATTGACTTCACAAAGAAATTGTACGTTAGGATCTTTTTTTTTTTTTTCACATTTAATTCCTCTACCAAAACAACATTCATCAACGCTAAAATATAAAATCAAATAAGACTGAGTATACTCTAGAGTTCAGAAAACAGCGTTAAGCAAAATTCAGCTCTGGAACAGTAAATACTTATGAGAAGAAGTATTTCAAAGCATTTCAGAAGTACTTTCAGGAGTGTTTCAGAGAGCAAACTATAGGAATACTGTGTACAGCCTGTAGAACTACTGACCTCGGGCCCTGGAAAGGCTGCCCAGGGCAGCAGACATGGCCCCAAGCTGCTGCAGTTCAGTTAGCATCTGGATGATGCCCTCAGACATAGTTTGATTTTGGGTGGTGCCGTGTAGAGCCAGGAGTTAGGCTTGATGATCCTCGTGGACCCCTTCTACGGCAGGATATTCTATGATACTGCTTCATTTCATGGTCTCTGTGATTCTTAGCTACTATTCTTTCAAGCAAAGATACGTGACACGCTGGCACTTACGGACATGGCCATGGCCAATTTAAAAGACTTTTAAGCTCACAGAAGTTGTTTCCCTGACTTTAGCACTTGTCTCCACTTTAGACCCGATGCCGGCGGGCTTTCTGTCACGGCTCGCGCCTCTCCTCGCGCGCATGCGCGCCGCACCCCTTCCCTCCCCGCTTGTTTTGGAGGCCCGCGTGGTCCTTTCCGATTGGGCGCCGGCCCAGGTCCCCGCCCAACCCAACCGCGAGAGGGCGGGATAGACTACAGCCCCCAGCGTGCCGCGCGGCGGGCTACGGTGGCTATTGCTGCGCGCGGGCGGGCTTGAGGGGGCCGCGCCGGGAGGAGGTGTTGCTGTTGCCGCTGCTCCTCTCTTCGCCCGCCCGCCCGCCCGCCTGCTTCCTGTGGCAGTGGAGAGTGGGGCCGCCCTCCCCCGTCAGCCGCGGCGGGCGGAGCGGCGGGAGCAGCATGAGCGGCGGCGGCGGCCGGTGCACAGCGACGCGGGCTCGGTGGGCGACGCGGCTGCTGGCGGCCCTGGGCTGCGTGCTGGCCGCGGAGGCCCAGGTGGGGAGATGCGGCGGGAGCGGAGAGTGGGGTGGGGGATGTAGTGGCGGGCCGCAGCCCGGGCCCGGCGGCCGAGTGCCTCCGGCGCGTGGGGCCGCGCTCAGGCAGCGAGTGCCTCAGGCGGCGGCTGCGGGGCCCGGCGGCGGCAGCGCTCGCGTGTAACGGTCCGCCGCGCGCTTAGCTCGCTACGGCCGTGGGCGCTGCGTTGAGACAGTAACCCTCGGGCCGGAGCTCAGGAGTGCTGGTGGAGTCTGAGCGGCCGCGTGTTGTGTCGGTGCCCGGGCTTGGCTTGTAGTTGCGTCAGGAGGGTGAGTGTCCCTTCTGCCTGGAAGCTGCCTTCAGGAAGATCGCTGTTGGCGAGTGGGGTTCCGCTGCTGGTCAGCGGGGCGGCTGTGGCTGGGTAACAGCTGGTGTCAAGGAGGGGGCGCGTCAGCTGGGCCGAAGGCATTGCCCTCTGCTTGTATGGGACTGTTGCTAGTAGCGAGCATGCAGAGCAGCGTGTTTCTTATGTCCTTGATTATTGTTTTTATTATTTTCTAATTTTCTCTTTCGTGTAATGTGCTGTATTGCAAGTGGCCACTCAAGGCAGCGACGCAGATCGCTTTGATTGCAGTTTTTCTGTTTGTAGAACCGTAGAGTAATTGAAAGAGACCTACGTGGTCATCTAATCCAACTCCTGGCTCCTCGTGGCACCCAGAAAATCAGACCATATGTCACAGAGCGATGCCCTAACGCTCCCTGAACTCGGGGCTGTGCCCACTGCCCTGTGCAGCCTGTCCCACTCCCACTGCCCTCTGGCACAGAACCTGTCCCCAGCCCTCCGCTGCCCTCCTCTGTGTTTCCTCTTGTTACGTGTTGTTTCCTGAGGTTAAAATAAAGCCCTTCTTTATTGTTATCTTACTGTAATACTGATGTAATTGTGATTCTTAATGAAGACATTAACAAACTGTCATGACTTTATCATGCTTGGCGGGGAGATTGGCTTTTGTTATTTCACAGAACTGTTAGCTTATTGTACTCAGAGTTTAAACAGCAGGAGTTCGACTTGCGCCAAGGAAAGATAAGCTGGCCATTAGCTCTTGGAGTCATGTTACCCGTAGCTTTTCTCTTGTTCAGCTATGGCAAATAAAACATTAAGGAAGAAAACAGAGTGTCCCAAGTGGGCATCTCATTGTTGGAGCAATTAAAGTGCAGCAACCTGATAACACTAATAAGTTTGGTTGTAGAAGTATGCTGCTCGTTAGAATATACGTTTCATTTTTTCCACTGTGTTGATGTGCCAAATACTTCTTGCCTTGCAGATTTCTTAAGGAGAAATTGATGCAGGTTGGACATTGACCTTTTCTTGCGAAAGCGTCATTTATCATGGAGAAGCTTGATGTCTCCAATGCAGCTCTGATATCTCTGCAAGAAGTAAAATAGCTTTAACTATGAATGGAAATACATTCATAAGAGTGTTGGAAAGAAAGGAATAGGAACCTGAATCTGTCTGACTTCAGTCACATATTATGTTAGGGTAATGTTTCTAGAGTTTATCATAGAGTTTGAAGTAATCAGCAGTTTAAACGTAAGCTTGATACTTGGCTGTTGTAATAAAAATTGTGGTAACTTAAAGGTCAGTTTTGCTGTGTTTTTATGGGGTGAATTAGCTGGTATAGCATAGTTTAAGAAGGCGAAATACCAGTTGTTTGAATAGCAGAGTAGGTTGTACGTTACATAGGTTTAACTGTGTAACATGTTGCTCTTATTTCCATGTTTTCACTTTGAAAAAGAGCGGGGGGGGGGGGGGGGACAACATGAAGCTGTTTTCTACATTACTCTTAGCACATGTAGCACACTTCCTTGGTGTTCTGTCATTAAGTGTATCTGTGCTAATAACAAGAGCCCTAACTGGGGCAATAGAAGTCTGCATTGCTGCTGTGTTAGCATGCTATGAACTGACTCTCATGTGCAGTACTGGCTTTTCACATGTGCTGTCAAATGACTCTGAATTCTGTTTCGCTGCAAATGTAGCATAGTTTAATTTTAGAGTGCTTCTTCCAAGGAAACACTGATTTTCCTGTTTTATGTATGTTGGAAGCCAACTGTTCCAGTTTAAAAAAAGTTATGAGAAAGTAACAAGAACAAGCAAGCAAAACTCTGTTTCTTCAAATTTATTTTTCTCTTAAAAATTTCTTCGAGCTGTTCTAGTTTGAGGGACTAGGTTATTTTGGTTCTTCATAATCTTCTGAGTAATCTGTGCTGTGTTTGGAAAGGTGTTCTTAGAATCAAAATGTTATCAGGGATATCTGGCCAAGCTGTGATGTCAGTTAGATTGCCATCTTAGTTAATAAAAGGACTACAGTTGTGTGTTTTTTTTTTCTGTGTACTTGACACTGTAAGTGCTACATGTGAATTTGGAACATTTGCACCTAAAGAAAAACACTTTGAGTTCTGCGTAGATGGTATAAATATTTTTGTGAGCAGTGAAGCAGTGAGAGGTGGTAAGCAAAATAATTTCCTGCTCTACATCTTTCAAGTCCAAAAACAATCTCTCAGCTCATCCTTACTGTGTGCTTTCATCGTAATAAGTGATTGTTCTTCATATATCCTGTTAATATAGTTGAATAATATTTGAGTCAGATGTTCACTTGCCTTTTGCTTTTGTTATTCTAGTGAAGTGCACTGCTGTTTGCTTTGTAGTAAGAATGTAAAGATGGTGCATCTATTTTCTGCATACATGTGACCATTATGAAAGTTGTATTTCTCTAATGCAGTTGTAGATTAAAATACATGGAGTTTTTATTTCTGTAAGGATCAAGAATAGCTTTTGTCTTCCTAGTCAGTAATCATGTGGGCTGTGAGCTTTTTTTGAAAATCATGTGAATGCATGTAATGTTTTTGATCTGTTTGCCTAGGCTTGAAATCAAATAATATTAAGGAAGCCTATCTGAAGATAGGCTGAGGAGGCTTTGCTTCTTCAGAGATGAGAAGGCTCTGGGGAGACCTTGTTGTGGCCTTCCAGTAGTTGAAGGGAGCATATAAACAGGGGGATGACTTTTTTCGTCTGATCGCGACGGGACAAAGGGGAATGGTTTTAGACTGAAAGAGGGAAGATTTATATTAGATGTTGGGAAGAAATTCTTTGCTCATAGAGTGGTGAGGCCCTGGCACAGGAAGCTGTGGGTGACCCATTCCTGGAGGTGCTCAAGGGCATGTTGGATGAAGCCCTGGGCAGCTTAAGCTGCTGGCCCTGCCCATGGCATGGGGTTGGATGGGCTTTAAGGCCCTCTCCCATCCAACTTGGTGTGTGATTCTGTGATCTCTGTTGAACTGTGACAGTCTGTTTAGTGTGTCAGGAAAAGTAAGAGCTATAGAAGGTGACTTATCTGCTAGAATGCTTAACTGCCTTGGTATCATTTTAATCACTGAGGATGATGGGAAATCCAATTTCCAGGCCTTCTTTATGCTTTATAATAGTAAAAGCCTGCAATGTGGTTTCTAGTGACTTTTTGATATCAAGCTGGGTTATATAACAGCATCTTTGTTGTAAAGTAGTGGAGTGATTTATCATGCATAAAATAGATTAGATAATTTCATAACCTAGCTGTGAAATCTGTGGAGAAAAAATTCTCCTTCTGTACATAACCTTTCCTTAGCCAGGTATTCTAAGCCTGTGTAAAATACGAAATGTGCAGGCTTCCCTATTTTATTTCCTTTCTAAGCTATCATTTACACTGAAGAATTTCATGTGTGGATGAATAATAACAGTAATTAGTAGTGCTTGATTCCATTCATCTTCAAACATGTTCGAAGGTCTTTTCAAAGATGTTTATATTTGTTTAAGAAGCTTTGCTTGGAAGTAGTTTGGTTTAGATGTAAGGAAGCTTATTGTACAAATAAAGAAATCACACTTTTGGTGTTTGTCTTTTGGTTAAGGCACTGTCAGGGTCTTAGGAAAATTGTTGCAGAAGACAAGTAACTTAGACTCTCTGCCCTGTGCTGGCAGGGGTGACTCTGTGCTTGTGTGCAGCTCTTAACAGGAAGAGGGTCTTAAACTAATTCAGTGCCTTTCTGTTCCATCACAAATGTGATGTGGCCTGGGACCTATACAGTGTAGGTGGCTGTACATGGTTTTCCTAATGTTTGTACAACTTAGTTGAGTTCACTATCTTCTTGGGCACAAAAGTACTTATTCTCCCTTTACCCATACTGCTAAAGAAACTGGATATTTTTGTACTTAAAAAATAAGTGTGTAATTCTTTTATTTTTTTATTTTTTAGGAAATCCACTGAGTAAATGCTCATAGGAAAATATTTGGTATGCAGTTCTGATGTGCTAATATAATGTGCCTTCATAGAGTGCTTCTTAGAGGGTTCTATGTGCTGAAACGTTTAATTTCTGAAAATGTTAGTCTGACTAACTTTGGTTCAGCATTGCATTTGGGAGTGGACTTAAGCTTAAGAAGTGAGGAGGTTTGTTATTTTACTCAAAGTTGTGAAATGTTATATAGTGCTTTAATAATGAGGTTTTGTTTTGTTTTTTTGCTGTATTTGGTTAAACTGCATTTCACTAGTATACATTTTGGCTGCTATATTTTCAGTTTTTTTTTTTTCCTGTAGTTAACATTTCATTTCTTGATTAAAAATCAATGCAATGTGTTCTCTTAATAGCTCACAGGTGTCCTAGATGATTGCTTATGTGACATAGAAAGCATTGATGACTTCAATACTTTCAAGATCTTCCCCAAAATACAGAAACTGCAAGAACGTGATTACTTCAGGTATTACAAGGTATGATTACAATGACCTTTTTTCCTGATTAATTTAAATAAAATCTGTAAAATATAAGGAGCACTGCAGATCCAGATCAGCTGTATTATGTTGTCTTTTAAAAACTGACAGGTCTTTGATTGGGTTGTAGCAGGTTGTCAGTCCCTGACAGTTATGCTTGTAAGAGGTCTTACGCTCGCTGTGTTAATCCTGGAGTCAGTGACAGTAGGATCATGGCTTCTTTCATTCAGCCAATAAGTGGTATTTTTAAAGATACCATCTCTGTGCTGCTGTGTCTGGGAGAGGATTATTAACATCTTTCTGACATTGTAAAGCACTTGTCTTCTGAGTAATGTGGGTGATTTGAAATTGAATTATTGCAATGATTTCCTTTTCTTATCAGCTTCTGTCCTAGTTCTGATTTTAGTGCTTGCCAGCTAGGAAGACTTGATTTCTTTGAAAAACAGCTGCAGCTATTTTCAAGTAGAGTGATATCAATCTTCTACATCTTGTTTTCTCTCACTGTTTGAACTGGGTGAACAGAACATTTTGAAGACTGATGCTCTTAGTTTCAGATGTTCTGAATTTGAAAATGAAGTTACATTTTGACTGAGCTAATCACACTGTTACCAACTACTGGCAAAAGGAGGTTCCAGTCCTTCAGGGCAGGCTAGGCCATCCCTGCTTCTTCCTTGCTTTTGGATCTTGATCTTGTCCTGCAGTGTTACACCAGTGATTCTCTTTAACCTGGCAGATTCTTTAGAATGTGAATTTGCTTGTTTTTTTAGTACACAGCAAGTTATTGATCTAAAATCAGACAAGTACTAAATTAATGTAAGATGGGATTGTGAGCGTGAGAAAGAAGTTCTAGGATCTTTCCTCTGAGTAAGCAATAAAGAGTGGGATCACCCTCTATTGCTGCATGATACAGTTTTCAGAAGTAAGGTATTTACAACTTTAGTGAAAATATCTTTTAGTGGAAGTGGTAATTAGGTTCTCCGAAGGCAAGAGGAAGATACAAAGCAAAATATTTGAAGATGAGCCGTAACAGGTCTACAGGACTATAAAACTCAGCAACAGTGATTTCATCCTGCAAATGTAGGGCTTGCCTTAATTTCAGCAGCAGTTCTGCAGATCATACTTTGTGTGTGGTCCTACCTCATCTTTCATACAGATTTTTTGTTGTAAGCAGTACTGTTTTAAACTGAAGTGTATAGTCATTAATGCCTAAAATCTTATGCAAAAGAAAGGAAACAGTTTTTTTTTTTTACTTTGAAAATTGTAGAGCTGATTTTTTATTTATTTTTTTTGTCCTAAATGTAGTGGTAGCTACTAGGGAGAGATGCTTTTCATTTGTAATTTTAATTTTCCAAGATGGTGTGGTTCTGCAGTGCTTATAGTTGATCACACCTCAAATCTTGTAGTCTTCAGTCTAGGAGTGGTGATGTTGTAGTGCTTCATCACTATGCTTACTAATATGGAAATGGCTAATGCAAAAGAGTTGTTAATGGCAATGGTCCCCATGGAACAACTCCAATGTAGTCAGCTTGAGCTTGTATGCTCTTAGAGTGCTTAAATACATAAGTATATTTATAGTCACGCATGCTTTGAAGTACTAAATTGAATCCTTTTCCTTTTATCCTCTCATTTAATTTGAAACCATTTCCTCATATTGGGTTCTTTGTTTTTTGAATTGCCTTAAATGTTGATTGTAACCTTTTGTTTTTGTATGTTTAGGTGAATCTAAAGAGACCGTGTCCATTCTGGGCTGATGATGGCCATTGTTCTATCAAAGATTGTCACGTAGAGCCTTGTCCTGAGGTATGCATCAAATACTATGCAATAGAGAAGGGTTGTTTGACTAAACAGCTTGTTTAATTTCAGTGAGTAATATTGTCTGTTGTACTTTTCCACTATAGTAAAGCTAAAATCTTTGTTGTAATATCATTTTGTAGTTTCAGTAAGTTGAAATGAGTGGTTTTTAACCTTGTGTCTAGTTACAGTATATAGTTTTCTCAAGGAAATGGTTACACTGTCAATAAGTCAAGTGCTGGAATAGTTGTTAGTATATCAGCAGTATATTCCTGTCCTTGTACAGCTTGATTTGGCTCTCTGATAAAAACAGACTGCCTTGCATAAAATCTCCACCTCTAATAGGTTTATTTCCTAGTAAATGCAAGTGTAAAACAGATAGCTTAAATGTGGCTGAGAAAACAAGTTCTAGAAGTAGTCAATGTCATCTCTTAAAAAAAAAAAAACTAACTTCCACTAGTTTAATATATTAAACTTTATCAGAATAAAGATCAAAATGCAGAAAAACTTACATTTATGTATTAATAAGCAGAAAATTGGCAAGTTTATAAACCTTGTATTTAAATTTTTATTTTGCTTTTGATATTGAGAAGATATTCTGTGTGCTGTCAGGTTAAGCAAGCATTAATCTGAGTGTAAAACAAAAGGTTTCTGAAAGAATTTTGTGAGTAGGTGATTGTGGGAATGGGTACTTAGCTTCCTATATGTAGAATTCTTTCTATTAAGCATATAGTAAGTCCTAATAGTTTGGTGTAGATCTCTTCCTTTACAGATGACAAAGCATTTTGCAAACGTAGTTTAACAAACCTTTATGGTAGAGACTAGAGTTCACAGTTATTGGCACTTTGTCATTCAAGTAACTGATCAGGGCAGGTATGTAATGTGCAGCATGGGTTTTCAGAAGGCATGAGAGACAGAAGTTTGTTATTAGTTAGCCTGTTTGGAATCCTGTACTTCCAGTTTAAAGATGGTCTTCCTCAAACTTGTGATAAATACTAAGTTTAACAATTTAATTTTTTAGGTGTTACATGCATAATTTTCTGCAGGCTTCATTAATGATGCTGAAGTTCAGTTGTAAGGTTAATCTATACTTATCAGCCAAAAAAAGTTCATCTTCGTTTCTAACTATTTGTTAATGGATGTAAGATCAAACAAAAGAGCGATAAAATGACTTTCTTTCAAAAGAAGAAATGTAATCAGTACTCTAAGGTCTTAAATTTATTAATATTATTAGTAGAAATGATTGAGTCTAAGATGTATATTCAGAAGCATTACAATGCTGGGAAAGCAAAGAAGATAGCTAATTGGTCTCTGTAGAAATGGTACGTAATTGCTAGATTTTAATCAAGCATAATCATTTCTGTGAGCAGTGTGAAAACCTTCTTTTTCTGTTTTTTAGAGCAAAATACCTGTTGGAATTAAAGCTGGGAGCTCTAATAAAGTAAGTAGTTGTTTAATTCAGAAGGAGCTTACAAAATAAGACTTTAACGTTACAGTAGGTGTGACTTTTTATTGCAGATCTTTATGGTTAGCAGTGATGCAGTTAACATCAGCTCATATATGCTGCTTTGCACCTCTTTGAATTAGAGTGCTCCTGATGTAGCTGGTACCATTGCATCATTACAAGTCTTCAACAGCTTGAGAGTTGGTGCAGACTGAATCGGTGAATGAGGCAGCAACATGACCACAGAATGCCTGATATCAAATCCTTTGTTCCTTTCTGAGTACAGGTCACCTTCTGTAAAGCTGTAGGCTGATATAAGTAGCAGTTTTTGCTTCCTGCACACCTTGATTTCCTTTCAGAAACTTCTTTTTTAGCAAGATCCTGATTTGTCAAAAATAAGCATTTTTTTCCAGATCTAGTTGGTAGTCAAATAAATGGACTTGCATAGCTGTTGTTACTAAACACTGGAGAACAGCGATGCCTGAAAGGATGGTTTGGACTTGAATGTGCATTCTGTTTGTGAACTTACATTTAGGATGATCTTCCTGGCAGTAATATTTTTCTCTTCAGGGTAGGGATAGGTTTGCAACTCTAGACATGTAGAATGTTTACCTCAGCATCTCAGTATTTTATTTCATCAGCAGTATCTGTTGAATTCTAGGTCAGATGCATTCCTTGTTTACGTTTTTCCATTTAACATCCTTCTGTATGATGTGAAAGAAAGCCCCACACGTAGCAAATTTTAGAAAATTGAGCAAGAAGTTCTTTCCAGAGTAATGATTGGTTGGTTGGCAGTTCCCCCTAGTGAGATCTAAGTGACTTTTTAATCTCTTTCACTGCTTTGATATTCAGTAGGTTTTGCTGCTAATAATTAATTTTGTAGCAGTACATATGGAACTATATTTTGGATTCTGGCTCAAACTGTATGACATAACAGTAAAGTAATTGTTGCCAAACAGTGCTTGCAGCACATCAAGACCTCTGTTTCTCACTCTGCCTTCCTCCCTGTTGCAGTAGTGAGCAGGCTAGGTGGCCAAGAGGCTGAGTTGACTGACCTGAACTAACCAAAGAGGTATTCCATGCAATACCACATCATGTTCAGCATAAAATTGTTGGGGTAGGCAGGTAGACTTTCCAAAGTACCTGTTTCTCAGAAACTAGTGGACGCTGAACTGTTTCTGAGGGGTGGTGAATGATTGCCTTTTGACACATTTAGCTGAATCTTCTGTGGTAGTTAGCTGCACAGGGTAAAATTGACCTGATAACTCTAAGTGAAGAAAACTAGAGTTCCAAAAACTACTTGCCGTTTCTGGAATCCAAGGGTTTTTCCTGATATGAACTAGTTGATGCCGAACTTAAAAATAGAAGTTTCACATCACCGGTTTTCAGTGGATTTTAAGTAACTTATTTGTATGTTAAATATGACCTTTCTTACAGTATTCAAAAGCTGCAAATAATTCCAGAGAATTGGAAGACTGTGAGCAAGCTAACAAACTGGGAGCAGTCAACAGTACCTTAAGGTATGTTGAGATTTACAGCTATTAAAAAATTATATAAAGTAAAAAAGGAGCAGCATTTCTTTTTCCGTCTTGGTTTTGTCATGAGCTGTTTTTTGTTTTTTTTTCTTCATTCTTTCCGTAGCCCATTAAAAAGTGAATACGAAATAATGCAAAAAAACCTGAAGGTTTTAGTATAATGTGAAAAGCAGACTATTTCCTTGTCCAGTGCTTCTGTTTTTGTTTTTTTTTTTTAAAGTATACTTATTTGTTTGAAAAAAATCTTACAGCAACAAAAGAAACTTTGCAAATGAAAGTAGTTCTCCAGCTTTTACCAGTATCAGCCTCATTTTTCTTGATGACTGTGGTGAATTAAGGGGGTTTGTCTGGGTCCTTCTTTTAAGATGCTGTGACTGTTTGTGATCACTTGGTGAACCATGTCAGGGAGCTTGTGGATTATCTTGTTGTTGGCAAAGTTATTTTTTTGCTTGGATTAGTCGAGGTTGGATGGTACAAATTCTTCAGGACAGTGCTCTTCTTTAGTAAGAAAGAGCAGAACAGCTTAGAAAAGCTTGCATTCTACTAGATTCACCACTTTAGAGAAGCAGAAGCTGGAAAATAAATTTCACTACTGGAGATGTCTGGTGCCTTTGGCCATAGATTTCAACAGCCCTGTGTGATAAAAATGATGTTCTGGCTCTTAATAAAAAGTGACTATGGTTCAAAAAAAAAAAAACAAAAACAAAAGCAATTGATGCTACTTTGTGTAGCATTTTATAGCAAGCTGAGTAGAGTCTTATCCAAGCATTAAGGAAACTAAGAAGCCATTAACTCTCTTCCACATCTGTAGATTAAAAGAACAATGTAATTTAGCACATGTACAGAGAGAGATTGGCTTTTGCGAGACTGAAATAGCTGATCAAAGTTGGGAGAGGTACAAAGTCCTTGTGGTTTGGGGGTATTTTCCATTATCATCTGTATTAATTGTGACTTATAAAATGTTGCTTCCTAGTAATTACTGGGGAGGTACATCAGGGAAGTTTGTAAGGCTCTTCACCTAATGTCAAGCATAGTCTCCTGTTGTGATTTGATAGATTAAAAATGTATCTTCTTGAAGAATTGCAGCTGTCAAATTGAGCTAGTACTGGTCTGATCAAACGAAATGGGTTGGTTTTGGTATTTTAGGGAAATTTACTGTACCCTGAAGCAGAGTTCCCAATCTTAACTTGTCTTTATGCCATGCTACTGACAGTGAAATATAAGTAGTTCTGCTTCTCACTGCCTGCGTTTTGCAGCCTGGGAACTTCCAGGTACTTGTATCTCTCTGGTACAGCACACCTTTGAAATTGCTAGAGTGATTGGAGTTAATGTTCTTATTTAAATGACTCAAGTCAAATTTGTGGAGTAATTTAGCTTGGAACAGACCTGCAAAGAGGCATCCTCTCATGCAGAAGCAAGGCTATTATGGGTTTCTTTGAGAGTACAGGTTAAGGGTCACAGTGACTTTTTCCTGAAGTAACAGCTGCTGAAATACTTCTGAAAGTGCTAAAAATGTGTTGTATGGAAGTCTTTCACTGAAGGAAGAAAGTCACTACCAGTGCAGTGTTTGCTTAAATAATGATGGTGAAATCCTTCTTGCTGTCTAACACTAAATTGTCTTCTGAAATTACTACAGTTGGTGCTTTCTTGTAGCTCTGCGCCAACTCCATATATTCTAGTGTGCCACATATTATAGTTCAGAATTCAGTTCTAAGTTAATTGCTGTATATGGATTATGTTTTTGAGTATCTCTTACTAACATTGTTTCTTGGAAAGTTTAAAATCAAATGTTTTCTTTCCCTCAGTAACCAAAGTAAGGAGGCTTTCATTGACTGGGCAAGATATGATGATTCACAGGATCATTTTTGTGAACTTGATGGTAAAATGACTAAGCTTCTTTAGTGTTTACTTTATTTACTGTCTCTTAAAACAAGATTATATATATTTATATATAAAATAACTTCATAAAATAACTAAAATTTAATTTTGAGTATCGACATGTGACAGTCTGACATGCGAAGAAAGCAGTTTGGATGACTGAATGCTTCTTGTAATAAAAAAAGCACACAATATGGATTCATTGTTACTGCCTATTAATGTAGTGAAGAGAGGATTTACAGAAAAGAGAAAGTAAATGGGAGGGTTTTAGCATTTTTTCTTCAAAAAGCTGCTTCTCACACAAGACTTGTATCCAGCACAAATTGTTTACACCTGATTTTTCTTACTATGGTATTATTTTTGCTGCTATTATATATATATATATATATATTTGTCTATGCTTGGTCTGATCACATTCTTCTAGCCTTAGGATTACTGCCTACCCCCAGCTGTGCGCTTCCAGTGTTGTTTTTGCACTGCCTTTGGCATGCTTGTCACTGAGCTAATCTCAATTTAAGTACCTAGAAATTTGATGTCTCCTTCCTATATCACAGACTGTTGGGATGAAGTGGCTTATTAGATGAGTTCCTGAGCTGATGCAGAGGGAGGTGAGAGAGTGATTTTAGTGGGAGTTACAGGGAGAAGGGAGAAGCTATTTTTAATATTTCTCACCTCTCTTCCTGGTGGTGTCAGAGCTCTTAAATCACTTAACTCTAGCTCAAATTTGTATCTTCAGTTTTACTTTTTACTGGCTTTTTTTCTTGAGCTCAATGATACCCTAGGTAAGGGAGTTGATCCAGCTGGAAAAAATACCATCTTAACCTAGGTCAGTTTTCCACCTTTCTGCTGTGTTGCCCCTCAGATGCAGTTCTAAGTGGACAATGAGAACAAAAATTGGAGAACTGAAGTGACCAGGAAGTGCAGGAGGTGCTTTGGTTAGCTGTGCTGTCAAATAAACAAAACTGTAATTTGACTTTGTTCCATCCGGCTCTCACTGTTACCTTGTGTGTCTTGTCTCTCTTCTTTGTTTTTGCTACTACTGCTGAAGTGATGTTTAACTGCTTGTGCAGGATCATTGGATCATTTCTTCTTTTTAGAGCAGTTTTCATTCTTCCTGTGTTTCTTCAGTATCTGAGGAATTGATCAGTTGTGCTGCTTGGCCCCTTCCTTTGAATCGTTGTGGTTTACTGGCTTGTATTGTATGTGTCTGGTTGTGATATTGCTGAAATCAGGCAGTGATTTACTGTGGAATGTTTTGCCTGAATTTGAAGTCCTCTTTTAAGAGAAGAGGGTATAATTTCTTGAAATGTTGCTTCAGTAATGTTTTGTTCCACAGCCAACAGCATGTCCTGAGAAATGCTGAACACTTTTTCAGTTAAGCAATAGGATCTGTGCTTTCTGCAACTGTACAAGGTTATCTCAGGAATAAAGGTGATTCAGCTAATAAAGAATATGTTCCACCACCAAGACGTACTTCTTTGTGCTTGCTAAGGAGCCACATCAGCATTATACTTCTTTCTAAAAAAGCAGTTCTCCTTTTCCTTTCTTCACACCATGTGGTATTTAAACCAGAATACTCTTTATATCTTTGTGTAAGGCATAAAAGCATGTGGCATATAGAGTGTTGAAAATGAAGTTGAAGAAGCAATGTAGGAAGTGGTCAGAAATTGTGATGGCAGTATAAGAGAATGTGAAAGAGATGACATTCTTTAGCTTTCTGCTTAGGGTGTGTTGCTGTATTTTTATATACAAGCTATTTGTAACGCAGGTGGAGAAATAAGAGTGTTATACAAGACTTTATTTGTATTTAATTGTGTGACTTTTCAAGTCTTTTTTTTTTTTAATGTTTGCTTATGATACGTAACAAAATATTTCTTATTTAGATGAGAGATCTCCAGATGCACAGTATGTGGATTTGCTGCTGAATCCAGAACGATACACTGGATACAAAGGGCCCTCTGCTTGGCGAGTGTGGAACAGCATCTATGAAGAGAACTGTTTCAAGTAATTGGATGGGAGAGGAAGGCTGCTTTTATACTTGCACTTCAATTTAGCTTAGAACTGATGTTGCATTTTCTAACTTATTTTCTAGGCCTCGATCTGTCTATCGTCCTTTAAATCCACTGGCACCTAGTAGGGGTGGGTCTTGTCTCTTATTTTTTTTAATGCAATTCTCTTAAATTAGTGACTTTGCTGTACAAATGATAGAAATAACATTCTTTAGTCTCTTAATGTGCTTTCTGCATTTTGAATTTCCTGTGTCGAAGCGACTATCAATTGTCAGTGTTTAGACCATGTTTGTGATGCTGAATTGCAAGCATGTTGGATTTTGTGCATACAGATAGACTTAGTGATGTCAGTGGAGCCACTTGAAAATTAAAGTATGTTTAAAACTCTTCAGTGAAGAAGTGTCACAGTAATTTTCTATTGTGGATGGAAAGGAGTTAAAGCTCAATGAGTCCAGCACTTGTTTTCCTTTTTTTCTGGATCATTTAATTTAATCCCTTTAGCAAATAGTCATTCTACTATAATGTATCTGTACACTTTCTGTAAACACTGGTTAGTTTACTGAAAGAGTACAAATAATGAAATTATTTTAAGAAATATTGAATACTTAAGAAGGCTCAGTTATTCATTTTTAAACAAACAAGCATAATGACTTAGGCTTTTAGATTTTCAATTTAAAATTCAGAACTGTGTGTTCAAAGTGAATCGGCTTTGCTATGTTAACATGTCTCTTGTGAAATGTAACGTAACCAGTAGGTTGTTAGGAAACATCACCAGATATTAGAAACTCAAGATAGCTTTTGCTCATAATCAATCCTGCTGACAGATACAATAAAAATAATTGCGAGAGTAGTTTATCTCAGGGATAAGAATTTCCAAAAGCGTTGGTCAGATCATTGAATAATGTGAACTGAAGAACAACGCTTTGTCTTTCTGAAGCTAAAACATGGCTTTCAAGAATATATAAATCAACTGTTTCTAGGATTTTAAATTCATAGTAACTTGTATGTGTTTAGTCTGAGGCATCTTGGAGAGGAAGTATGGGATGGAAAGTAGACTCTGTTTTCTGGTAGTTTAAATAAGGCTTCTTGTACTTTTTCAATTTTTATTTTAAAGCTTATATTTTGTTACTGCTTTGCGATGGAAATAAATCCTCATGGACTTTTTTGGTTTTTTTTTTTTTTTTTTTTTTTCCACAACCCCCTAGGAGGAGATGATGGTAAGTCATTTTACTCTGCTTTTTTTGTGTTTTATTCCTGGATTACCAGTGATCCCCTGTGGCCTCTTGAACTGAAGAAGCTCTTCTGGCTCCCAATACATAATGCTCATAGAAAAGATACTATACTGGCTAGGATTAAAAGCAGCAGGCAGGATTTCTTCCCCTCCTCATCTTCCAAAGCTGTGAATTAATTGCCTATTGTGTGTAATCAAAAAGAACTTCAAGAAATCATTGTGCAACAGTTACCTATAGGGTTTTACTTTTCTGCTTTCAATTTAGTTGGTGTTGACTTCCGAAGGAATTACCATTTAGAGGTAGAAATGAGTACCTTTTATTTTTTTTGGATGAAATGAATAGTGTTCATTTTATATAAAACTGTTTTCAGAGCTAATGTTGCTTTAAAGCACTACCTTGATGTTTAGAATCAATTAGTATAGAGTTGCTTTCTGTGCTGATCATTTAAGTTATTTGGCTGTTTTGGCTCAGCATATCTTTAAATTGAGAGGTTGTAGGGCTTGTGCAAATAATAACAAAATTAACCAGAAATGGATTGGGTGGATTTCTGCTGTATCAGAAGATATTACTTTGTCTTTGTTATTTCTTTGTTTGGATCTGAGCACATGGATTTACTTTATTTTTTGTTGTTCCTGATCGTGTCCAACACCATACAGTGCAGAAAGGGTACCCACGTGAAACTTAATAGGAATGTGAAGAATTTGTGACTTTATAGCCTAGGAACACATGCAGTAAAGAGCTGGTGTATCTGTAAGTTGAGTTGGGCAGTGTTTCATTTAGGATCCTGGTACATTCTTCAAACCTGAAGAATGCTGGTGTATGTCGGAATCCAGAATGCAGTAGTTTCTTTGCCATTGGAAATAATTATGTAAGTGGCTGCTGTGAAATCTAACAGTGTTGGTTACAGGAAATGTAAATGTGATATCTTCCCACAGATAGTCCTGTTTTCTCAGCTATGCATGCTTGTCACACTTTTAACCACTAGTGCATGTAATCAAGTGTATTCATAAGCTTTGCTAGTAGCTTAGTCGTGTTTATTCTTGTATTTCTCTTGTTCTGACCCCAGCAGATTTTAACTGTTCTCAGAGTTCAGCCTAGTCAGTTCAGTGCCTAGTCTCACTTCAGTAGCCAGGTTGTTTAGCTATATGTCCAGATGGCAACTAATGTTACTATGCACAGTAATATAAAGGTACTTTACTGATGAAAATGAATGCTCTTTATTTTAACCATGTTTTCTCTTTACAGGAGAATCTTTCTACACGTGGCTAGAAGGTAAATCCTTTCAGATGGATTAATATAATTCAGTAGGAGGAACACAGTAGTAGTTTATCTTCTCTCCAAATGTTTCTCACAGTTTAGACTTTCTAATAAATTGTGCAGAACTTGAGTGTCATTCAACTAACAGTTTTCTTCTTTAAGGGTGTTTGAAAAGTTTTTCTTCACTTATACGATATATTCTTTACATTGAACATTTCCTCTTTCACAAAGAGGACATTCACTCCAATACTCGTTAGAGTTGAATGCTCTTTGAGGCATAAATGCATCCTTGCATTTATTAGTAACATTGTTAGTTGTATTTTAAAACAACTTTAAAAAGTATTAAAGCTTTTAATGGTTCTGTGGCTCTTACAAGAGTGTAAGAGATTTTCTCAGGAGGCATAACAGTTTGGTTTTTGTTTATACTTAAATGGAACTTATTCCAGTGGTAGAAATCAAAATCCTGTTTTTGTGGAAAAAAGTAAATGAATTAAATGTACTTAACTTGCAAATTAGCTCACTATGCCTTTCAGGAATCTTGTGAAAGTTCTGATTGGTTCTGTTGTAGAATGTTGTAGAAAGGTGCATGTTCACATAGTTGTTAAAATACGCTGGCTGTAAATGAGGCTGTATCTCAGTCTCACAGATAGGTTTCCCCATCAGCTCTTCCTCTTTCTATTTGTAGAAAGGTGAGTGACAGGGGAGACACCCAAACATGTATTTATGAAGGAAGCAAACTGCTAAATTCTAAGTGTAGTCCATGTCTTTTGGTGTAAGCTGTATTTCAAAGCAATTTCTATATATAATTATATTTTGGCCACCCATTGCCACTACATTTCTTTTTGTGCTGTGAGAGTCTTTATTCATCAAAGTCATGTTTTCAGGGCTTTGCTCAGTGCATTTAAATCTTCAGTGAATTTACAGTACAGC
Organism: Callipepla californica brunnescens; assembly: GCA_023055505.1. Lineage (NCBI taxonomy): Eukaryota > Metazoa > Chordata > Aves > Galliformes > Odontophoridae > Callipepla > Callipepla californica. Next base: position 32,460,686 of record JALIRH010000003.1, on the reverse strand, counting down.
TGGGGAGAACTATTTCTGGCTCTTTTCCAGTGCCATAGGGCTTTCTGGCTTTTTGATGTCTTTTTATAAGAGCAGTATAAAGCTGTGGTAGCTTTAATTCTAACTAGAATAGATCAGGCTAGAGTTCTGGTTTCCAGGTAGTCAAAATTCAAGAGTATTTTAAGTCCATTGCTTAAGCAACTTAAGTGTCTTATTGTCATGTAGAAGTTTGTCAGATGCTTATTGAACTAGATTCTTTAAAACACTGAAAAACCAGCCGTGAAATGTTGAACTTTATTCTCGGTGGTGGCACTTTATGTATAAAAATACGAGGTACACTTTTTCTACTATGAATATAAAAGCTTCCAAAGCATACTGCTGAAATTAATGATGAAGGACTATAATTGTAACTCATGACAGTTGAGTGGTGCAAACTTGCATCAGTAGAACATCAAGGTCTGTTAATTTTAATGCACTGTTTCCAGTACCTAGTTTGAGGTTTGCTTGTCTTTTTTTTTCTCCCTCCACAGGTCTTTGCCTTGAGAAAAGAGTGTTTTATAAACTTATTTCTGGACTTCATGCTAGCATCAATTTACACCTGTGTGCCAATTATCTTCTTGAAGGTAATTTGAGTTAAGGTAAAACCACTGAATGAAACACTACAATATCTGAAACATCTATTTGTTGTTTTCCAAACTTTACTTCATTCTTTTGTGCTGCATTTTCCAAATGCTTTTAATCTCCTCCCCCTCCACTTATTTCCTGCATAGAAACCTGGGGGAAGCCTCGCTGGGGACCAAATGTCAAAGAGTTCACTCGCCGTTTTGACCCCGTTGAAACGAAAGGAGAAGGACCAAGAAGGCTGAAAAACTTGTATTTCCTGTATTTGATAGAGCTGCGGGCTTTGTCAAAGGTTGCACCATACTTTGAGCGTTCCGTTGTTGACCTTTACACTGGAAATGGCCATGAGGATGCTGAATCTAAAGCTCTCTTACTAGAAATCTTCAGGGATACAAAGTAAGGTGTAAAGTTGGTTTTGGTTTATTTTTGATAGCTTGAAGCTCTCAATTGTATTCTCAAGTGAGAGTAGATGACTTATTGATGGAATAGGAGAGGGAAGAGTGGCATAAGGAAATAAAATAATGAGAGGAGAAAAATATTCAAATTTTGGAAATATTTCTATATTTAAATAAAAACAAAGAGGAAAAAAAATACCAGCCCAGGCTCCTCCCTCTTTGTTTCTTTTGTCCTGTTCTTCAGTGTAAAATGCGTAATCTATTTTGAACAAGAAAATATTGCATATATCCTTCTAATTAATGATCCAGCAAGTAATCAGCTTTTATCATGTCCTTGACAGAAGGAAGAATGTTTGTTCTTTAAGGCTCTTCAGCCCAATTCTTTTGCTCATCTTCTCAGTAATTTTTGTGATCAGTTGCATGCTGTGCAGCTTCAGTGTTGTTTCCTAGCCATAGTCACAGTAGGTGTTTAGGATGTGTTCAGATGACTGAAAGCCCAATTATTAAGACATTCTCAGTGTATATTAGGAAGTCTTGATGAATGGAGATGGAGAAAAATCTCAATAAAACTGTAATAGAAAATTGTAATAGCTTTCACGGTACAGCACTTGAATAGCAAAGTTGATAATGGCATGCTTTTGAAGAGCAATGATAAGAAACTTGAGGGAAAATTTTGGTGTGGAACAACTAGGATCTCGGAGTGTTTCACTCTTAACAGCTGCTGTACAAGCTTGCTGCTACACCGTAGTTCATGCCAACTCTGTTTTGTTACTTTCTTGCACTTTGTCTTTCTTAGGTCCTTCCATATGCACTTTGATGAAAAGTCCATGTTTGCTGGAGATAAAAAAGGAGCCAAATCATTGAAGGTGAAGCTGCTTTTCTGATTAACATCTAAAATACTGATTTTCGAAGTTAAGTTGTTTTAGAAAACTTCGCAGCAGCATGCTTCTGAGACATACTAGAAAAGGCAGGGATAAAAACTTACGAAATTGTCTGAAGCCTCTCAGTCTTGCTCACTGTAAGTGAATGCAAGGTCTTGTGCCAAGTTGAGCAGATGAGAATCTTTGCTTTAGTACCTTGTTTGCCATCAGGAGTGTGCAAATGCAAATGTGTTGATTTTGTATTAATAGCATAAGCAATATTTAAAAATTTATAGTATCACTTCCATGTAGGACCCCCCCCACACACACAAACAGTGACGTTTGCTCCAAAGACGTGTCTTATACATGTATTTCTTTTCACTGAATTGTGCTTTATGCTTTTCTAATGTTAAATTCATAGTTCTTGGGCACAGTTTACGAATGCAAATGCAGTTACTATTTTAGTGGTACTAAGTGAAGTTTGGTAAAGCAAAGAGGTAACGTAACCTAACCATTTTTTTTTTTTTGTTTGTTTGTTTTCAATTGCTAGGAAGAATTCAGATTGCATTTCAAAAACATATCCCGCATAATGGATTGTGTTGGATGTGATAAATGCAGGCTGTGGGGCAAACTGCAGGTATAGTTCAGGTCTTTGATGTTCTTATTTATGTATTAAAAACAGACATGTTTAGTTCACTTTTTAACAATTAAAAATTTGTTTAATTTTGTTAGTCGGTGGTGATTCTGTATCCTATAAGGTATAGCTTGTATTCTCTGGGAAAAAACAGAATTTAGAGCAAGTAACCTCAAGGCAAAGTCTTATTTCCAGTCAGTGTTTTGTGTATTCAGTGAGCAGATGGGTCTTGTGGAGTCAGCAGTGGGAAGCCTTTCTGGAAATACTGCACTTGCTTAATGAGATTCAGCTCCACAAATTGAAGCATAAAGGGGAAAAAAAAAGTAATTTAGATTTTCACAGTTAAGTGTTGCAAGAGGTGCAGTGAAACCAAGAGTTTAAGAAGTCTTGGTTTCTAGAGACTTTGGGAATAAGATTTTAAGCCTTAAAGCCAACATTCAGTCCAGGCTGACATGACAGCATTAAGCTTATCAGAGTTCAAGTTACAAATAAATTTGTAACAGCAAGAGTGTAGTCTGCTGAATTCACAGAGTTCTGCTTACACTATTCTCATTCATACTTCTGATATCACTTCTTCTTATGCCAAGTGAACTAGGGACAGGTTTCCTAACCTATAAAATTCTCTTGCACTGAGCTTCAGCCACTGTATCAAAATCCAGTGGGTGCTTCCCAGCTCTATTAAAACAGGGAATAAGAGTAGCTTTTTCTGTTCTATTTCTGTATATAAAATAGGGGTTGAATCTGAAACTGCAATGTCTGCCACTGGGACTGGAGATGGAGAAAGCAGAAGTGTTGTGACACCTCATAATAAAAACATAGTTTGACTTGGTAGGGGGAGGAGAGAAGGAAAGCGGAGATCTGATCTACAGCTCCCGAGGCATCTGTACTGTAGCAGGGAGGGAGCTGGAAGTGTGTTAACAGTCATGCTTTCATGTGCATCTGGTCTGGCTGAGAAGAAAAGAGATGGGAAAGGAAGAGATTAAAAACGTGAGGGTTTAGAGTAAGTATACCTGAGGAAACATTCTTAAGTGAATGAACTTGGTGTACAATGGATGGCATGCGTTTGCATTATTGTCTCAGTTTGTGTGCACTTATTTGGGCTGAAGGAGTATCGGTTTCTTAGAATCTGTACTGCAGTTTGCATGGGTTAGTATTTTTACGTTCCTTTTGCTTCAAACTTTTCTATTTGTTTGCTGAGAGCTGGAAGAAGCGACCTTACCTATTGACCTTATCGATGTTAAAATGTTGGGTTTTGCTTGTAGACTCAAGGCTTAGGAACTGCTCTGAAGATTTTATTTTCTGAGAAAGAAATACAGAACCTTCCTGAGAACAGCCCGTCAAAAGGTTTCCAACTAACGCGTCAAGAAATAGTTGCTCTTGTAAATGCCTTTGGGAGGTAAGGTTCTGTAATTTGTGTAATGCAAAAAAAAAACCAAAAACAAACCAAACAAAAAAACATGCTAGTACAACTTCAGTGCCAATGTTCAAGGTCTGTGGGTGCAGCTGTGACTTTCAGAGGTCTGACAATTATTAGTGATAAACTCTGAGCCATCAAGCAGGGTTTGTGGGGCACTGATTCTTGAGTCATCACTTAGTGATGAATTACACACAGCACCATCTCAAATCTCATTCCATAGATCTCTTGAATGGTCTTAAGCATTAGATTTTGGATGTCTGCTGCTGCTTGTACTCTGACTCCTAAATACAGAAGTACATTCTCTATTTCTATTTTGAATGTGTGTATGTGAGAAGGAAGAAAAGTACCTGACTTTTCAGTGCTGTCATTTAGCCCTTAGGCTTTTGGAAGTGGAGTTTGATGTAATTGTTTCTAGTAAAACTTCCGTTCTGATTAATTCATGATACAACAAAGATGTTGTGTTCAGGTTACCAAATATAACTTCCTAACAGCTTTAAAAGATTAGTAAACCTGTGAATTTCATGGTGCTGGTGCTTCTGAGCTTGAAATTCTTGTTTCAAATGTTATTACATGTGATCAGATATTTTTAGGTGTTAAAGTATATTACAGGGATTAAAATTTATGTATGCTGTAGAAATGTAATGGAGAGCCAGATAGATCTTTTGTAAGAAAGAGTAGCATACGCATTAAACAACACAACTGTCTTCTAAAGGTTGTTTTTTCTAATTTAAAACAACAAAAATAAAGTACCCATGAAAGGCTGCAGTTTGCACGTTTCAGTTTACTTGCTAACACTTTGGGGTTTTTGTTTTGCAGGCTTTCTACAAGCATAAAAGAGCTGCAGAATTTTAAAGTTTTACTACAGCAAACAAGGTAATGAAGGCCTTTGCCCAACCTCTTAGCGAAGACCATTCACGTGACTGCATTGAGCAGAAGGAACTGATCCTTACAGGACTCCCATGAACTGATAAAAAGAGAAATTGAACACCAACTTGAATATTTATGTTTAAACTAGGAATGGTTATTAATTTGAGAAGATATTTATGAATGAAGTATATAGTTTTTAAATGTGTAAATTATGCTGATCTGGTTTATCTTTTCAATTCTCTGCTCACGGTTCTATTGTACCGATACATCATAAGTTCTCTTCATCTTGTCTTTCTGAGAAAGTTGTTTTATATGGAAACATGTGTACCTCAATCCTGACTTGGCTTGTCCTGCAAGAGGTGGTTCACCTCTCCTGAGTGCTGAGCATCAGTGTGTTCTGAGGTCTGGGTGTGCTGATTCTAGCTGTCTAGGAGTAAAACCAGAAAAGGAAATAAGGCTCTTGCTGAGTTCTGACTTCTTACTGTGATATGAAGCTTACTTTTACTGAGCAGAAAACTTCACTTTGTACCAATCTCCTTTACATCATGCTGATATGAAAGTTTTTTGTTTGTTTTTTTTTCCCTTACCATGCTGCTTTTCAGGTTTCTTCAAAATAACCACCTTCTCTCTGACACAATACAGTTGTGATTCTTCTGCAGCCCCTCGGCAGCCCGTGTTTGCTTCAGGGGTCAGTGGGGAGAGAGTGGGAAGAAGATGGTTAGTGGAGCATTGCCAGCTGAGAAGTTTTTCAGTCATATTTGTGTCTAGCCTGTTTTATTTTCCATTCCAGAAGCTGTCCTTTTAATGTCTACGATACAGAAACAGCGCATTTTGCTCTCTGAGCACTGAGAATAGATTTGCTTGTAATGGGTCATATTTTAATGGTGTGTTAGAAGATCAGTGCAAAAAGGAAGAACTTTTTTATAGTCACTTTGGAAAAAAAACAAAAGCTTTTTAAAATTCGTAATCACACTGACATTTAATACTGCATATTGTATCTATGCAATCCCTAACTGTACCTTCTTTAAAAGGGTATCCAGCATAATGAGACGGGTATGTTAATAATGTAACTTTCATAAGATAAGAAATTGCTTGTATATCATTGTCCACAAATGTCAGTGGTAATTTATCGTTGGTCCAAAACAGAATTCAGATCAGCACTGCTGACCATCAGTAACCAGATGTTGGTTTAAGTTTAAAATGAAGGAATTTGCTTTTAAAAACATTGTTTTGGAGTGAAGTTAGGAGTTACGGATGTAGGAAGTGCTGGTGCAGTGTAGATGCATCTCTTCTGTTTTTTCTTTTTAAATCCTCTCAAGACAAAGTGCTCTTAAACATCTTTCACTCTACTGGATCTTTAGTGACCTGTTGATATAATATATTGCAGTGATACTGGCTTCTGTAATGTGATCCTTTACAGAGGAAATATTCATGAAAGCTGGAATACGCTCTGTCCTTTGTTTCCAGATTAGACTCTACTGGAGACATTTCCATCTGGAAATGAGATTTTTCGTGCTGACATTTCTTATTATGAAAGTATTGTTTCCTGAGAAACAAAACCTGTTTGAGTCAAACCGGGGTTAGAAATGAAAGAAAAGAAATAAAATTTGGTGATAGTTGCACAAATTGACAATTGGTTTCCCATCCTTGTTTCCTTGTTTAAAGAAATTAATGTGGTGTTTGGGAAAGCTAATGCCAGCATGGGGATGCTACATTCTTAACTTAGCAGCCTCTCCTGCTTGTGGACACCTGTCTGAGCAAGTCATCATGGACTCCATTTCTACTTATTGGAGGACAGCAGGTGAAGTCAGGGCGGAGCACTCACCTGGCCTTTGTCAAGGTTGGTTTGACATACTCAAGGATACAACAATTTGCTGCCCAGAGTTTGCTTTCTCTGTTAACTTGAAATGGAAGTCTAGATGGCTAGCTCAGATGTGTACAGCTGAGTGTTGAAGTCTTCAGGGTTATTGTGTATATTTTTTTTTTTTCAGTTGGTTCTTAATTCTCCCCTTTTGGGTTGACCTGCAAGGGTGAGAAACCTGTAGACTCACTCAAGTGAAGAACCTTGTATAGATAAGATTTAACTGCTATTATATATTGCAGTGCCTAATGCTTTAGGCAGGATTTTCCAACGACAAAACAAAATTCTTGCTTATGTTGCCTCAAATTGTTCCTTTTTTCCCCTATTTTGGTTTTGAGGAAAGTGAGTTGCTTCCAACCTTCTCGGGATGCAACTTGTTTTTTGTTCTTCCACCTGTGGCTCTCCAAAATCTGTGGACGTTGAAGTGGCACCATAGTCTGGCATTGTGTTGTTCCTTATGGGACAGGTGAGAGATTCAGACACACAGACCTTGCATACCTGATTCTTAAAACCTTCATGGGCACAATCCAGGCAGAGTCCTTAGAGTAAGGACATAGAGATGGGAAGTCTTTTTTTTTTTTCTTTGTGTCATGACAACATGAGTTTTAATGTTTAGAGAGACTTTCTTTTGCATTTGAAAGTATATTGCAGTTGAAACCATTTTCCTGTCATCTCTTTGTTTTACTGTATTTGATGTACAGTCTGTGACTATGCTGCCTATGAGGGTTTGCTCTGTGAGTTGGATGATGGTTCTTTATACGTTGACTTTCAATTTTAGAAATTTACAGACCTGTTTTTATATGAAGAAATAAGGTTAGATACACTGTCCATAAGCTGTAAACCCATAAATTCCAGCTCCTTATTGGAGGTGAGCTTGTCAGCGTTGTCTGCCGTTCATTTCAGACTAAAATTGTTTCCCTGTACAAATGACAAAATGATTGTAATCACACAGGCAGCAAGAAGACAAAGACAAAAATGCTTCATTTTTCCTAAGTCGGAAAGGCTTAACTGAAATGTGAAAAGACTTGGTGCAAACAGCATAGATAAAATGTTTGCTGCTGAACAAACTTGCTCCTAAGTGCCAGAGGACGAAGGTGAGAGTACAGAGTTTAAAAGCTAAAATATACAGACTTAAGTTGGAATAATGTTCTCCTACTCCAGCTGGTGGTTTGTGTTGTATGTCATTGTGTATGCATGGAATACACTGTGCCACACTTTGAGTTGTGTTTGGATGATTGGGTCTTTATCTGACCTTGCTTTTCTGGGAAGTGACCTGTAATATGTTGTAAATAGTCTAGATGCTTATGTTTATAAACTAGCAGTCTGCAACTCATCACCTTACAGTCTCTCCATATATCTAGCCTATTAAAATGTCATATTTATTGAAATCAATGCTAGAACTGCTTACTGAGATCTGAACACTTCTGAAACTTTGCTATGTTTGAATCTGAGATACAAATTAAAGTATTTTCTGCTATAACTTGTGAATTCAGTTGGTTTATTTTCATGTGGGTTTCAGCTGTGTTTTAGGAATCATGCAGCTTAAATTATTTACGTAGCAGTCATTCTGTGATTTAAGCTTAAGATGACAGGCAAGATTTCTCACTTCAATTGCATTCCAAAGCTAAATGTCAGCTTTGGATTTTTCATTCATTTGGATTTTCATGTGCTGCTCTGTATTGCTTGCTGTTTCCATATACCAGCACATCCAGCTGTCTGCATGGCAGAATTAAATCAGAATTAATCTGTCTTCATATGGACAATCGTAGCCACTGGCTGAGTCCTGTTGTGTGAGTGAGAGAGGTGAAAAGCTTCTATAGAAAGGAAGCTTTGTGCCTTTTGCAGCATAGCTTATTAGAACAACTTAGTAATTTTTCTTCCCTCTAAGGAGCTTCCACAATTTTTCAGATGTGACAGACTTTTTCTCACACTGCCCCCCCACCCCCCACTGAATCAGGGACCCTGATGCATCCATCCCTCTGGCCATTGAGTAGCCATTTGAATTACTCATCCGTAGGAAATACCTGGAGGTGATTGACAGAATTATCATATAACTTTATTCCTTCAAGCTTACAGGATTTCAGCCTGCTTTGCTGATCGAGCCAGAGCAGATGAGCATCTCTTCTACTTTAAGACCGTCCCTGCAGCTGCTGAGAAGATGGACTTCTATGTTTTCTGAGTTTTGAGATGGTAACTAGGTAACTAGAGCACAGATGTATTAGCTTCCAACCATCTTCCTGTGCTGTGTGAGCAGCAACAATCCAGGGTAGACGTGCTCCAAGAATGTAGCAATAACTTGGAAAGAACAATATTTAATGGTGTTGGCATTTTTTTCCTTACAGGCCTTTACGTGCACGTAAGAATCTCTTACTGTCATGCATCTCAGTAACATCTGTGTATTTACAGCATACTTATTTTAATCATATATTTCTAACCTAATATACAGTGTAAAAATAAAAGTACTTAGAAAATAATTGCCATTTTACTTCACGGAATCTGCTCTCTTAAAATGAGCATAAAGTGATTTTATCTTCTAGAAACTCTGTTCAAAGCCAAAAATGCCACGGCTTGAAACAAGGTATCATGAAGGCTGCTCCAAAAGTAATGCCTCCTGTTTTGTCATGTCAGCCCATGATGTCAGAGGTGGGTGGTGATGGTGTGGCAGTGAGGGTTGAACTTTTCCAGTGTTGCATTTGGTTGCTGTGAGAAATAGCAGCAGAGGGACAGACTGACAAAACTGAGTCTGATGTGAAAGTGTGTAAGAAGCAAAGGTGAGTCACTGAATTCCTCCATGTGGAAAAAATTGGATCTGTTGACAGTCACAGATTATTGCTGGACACTTCTGGAGACCAGTGGATGTGAGCATAGCAAGTGAGAGTGGGTGGTGCATTATAGCAGTGGTGACAGCTAGTCACTCTGCTGATTTTTGTGTGGCATGCAGGCTCTTGTTCATCACCACTGAAAATGCATAACTGATGTTGGTGACTGTGCTGGAAAAAGCATCTTGTAGCTGTGAATTTGCTCTATCAGTGTTACTGTGTTCTGTATTGGTTGTAGTAGTCTCCATGGACATGAAGAGGAGGCATTGCTTTTGGAGCCGTGTATGGAATTAGAACAGTCTTCAGAGTTTAACTCTTAGCTTATACTTTTCCTTAAGCTATGAAAAGCCTGAGGCAAAAACAAGTTCTTCATTTATCTGTGCATAAGAACACTTATAAAAACCAAAGGGTGAATAAATGTTCTAAGCTTTGTTTTTCAGAACAATTGTTTTAATATTGGAATGTCCTAGGATGCAGTAGTTGATTGAAGTCATATAGGGCTTGGCCTGTCTGTGTCCAGTGTTGGATCTTGCTGGAGGGATCCTATGTAAGCCATGAAGCTGTTGTTCTGATGGCCCCAGTCATAGTAATCTGGAGAGAAACTTGAGAAGGAAACAGAATTTAAGTGAGTGGCATTGGTTCTGACACAGCTGTTCAGTTACCGTGGGCAAAATGCAATTGCACCGTTACAGTTCTCACACTGAGATGACTCATGACTTGTTTCCTGATTTTTTTCAGTTCTCTAAAGACTTTCCCCGCTCTGCTTTGCTAATCCAGGAGGTGGTTGAACTTCTATGCCTGTCCTGTGACTGCAATGGACTGTCAGTGACAGGCCTGAACCTCCTTGTGTCTGTATACAAGGCCTGGATCTGGCGAGCAGCTCTGGTGTACTGCCTGTACTCTCAGGAGCAGTGGGTTTAGTGTCCAGTGGGAGCTGTGCTCATGCCTCTGAGCTGCCATGTTAGCTTCCTCCCACCCTGTACCATTTAGGCAACAATTGGACCTGAACAATTTTCATTACTCTTATGCAGTGTGCATCTTCCTTTTCCTCCAGCTGTTTCTGCCATGAGAAGTAAGCCACTAGCTCATGTATCTTACCTGCCCTGTGCTCCTTGGGGTGCAGTGTTCCACGCCAGATCATCATCACTGTCATATCTGCGAGGGTTGTCGAAGAAATAAGATCTGGGATTGAAACCGTGGCTCGGGACCATTCCTGCGTTGGCCTGAGGGAAGGAGAAACGTGAGTCAGTACTTAGAGCAGTTAAGTTGCTTGGTGTCTGACTGTCACTGCATGCTTAGTTCCTGCCTTCCAACTCAAAACAGGCAATTCTACATATGCTGTAGACAAAAATCCTGCTTTCTGGTTTTTCTCTACTGGCATAGGGGCGGTCTCATGACCTTAATGGTTTTTCCTCGTGTAACACTTTAAATTATACGGAGCATTTTGGAGAGTGGACAAGATTCAAAGAGCCCATTTGAGTCCGGATAAGGTGCTCAGACATCTGGGAACCAGCTGAGCCCCTACTCCTGCACTGTGTGAAGTCTAGTGAACAAACTGTGGCCCTTGCTCTCCCTCTTGTGGTGTATTTGCATGGAAGTTCAGTCTTGCCTTGCTACAGTTGCCTTACTAACATCCTTGTTTCCAGTTTTCCTATTACAATGTGTGTTGAGCATAAATATTTCTTGTAGAGAAAGAAAATCACTTCTGATTGATCCACTGTGGCATGTAATGTCTACCCTAAGGAAGTACCCCATGAAAGTAGCGATGACACCAACTGACTCCTGAACTGTACCTTCCAGTTGGAGATTTGAGGCTTTTTAAAAGTCACAATGCAAAAATATCATGTTGTTAAGCATTAATGTAGGGCTCTTTGACTTGTGAGAGCGTGCTGCCTGCCAGCCCCTCATCTGAGTAAGACTGAGTCTTTATGTGATCAGTTCTGTAAAGCAGAGGTTAGATCTCAGCTCTTTCATTTCCATGTGAATCTCTCTAATACCCCAAATGTAAGACTGTGTCTAGCCATACTAAAATCACTTCAAATAAAATGAGATCTTCCTGCAGCTGCTTCTAAGAAGAGCAAACTCACCAGCCTGTGTTGTTAAAAACATTCTCTTCTTTACAGTTACCCTGGCTATCTGAAGCGGAAGTAGGGCTGAGATCTTATACATTCATTTTGATGGACCGCGGTAGGTTACCTAGTGTGATATCAGGTATCACAGGTGAACTGTAAGAAGGACTCCATATAGCTGGTGTTTGTTACTTCCTTTACCACTGCCTCTGAAAATGTGTGTAGGAGAACTAAAACTGTGCTCTTCTCTAGAAGTGTCAGTGTCTTGGGTTGCTTTTATTCTGCTGAGGACACATTGAAAAAGATAACGCTTAAAGCAGCAAAAGGTTCCCCTGGAAGCTGAGCCCTCCAGCCCTGCCAGCACATCCCATGAACGAGTGTGCAACACATTTCACTCACTAGATCTTTTGTAGGATTTCGGACGCGGAAGAAATACACAACCAAGGAAGTAGGCAAGAGCTCCCAGACAAAAAGGATCACTCCAAACACTATGTAACCTGCATCTCCCAGCTGGCATTTCAGATCTGCCTGTTGAAGAGTCAGAAAGAAAAACATTTACAAGCAGAAATGGCATTTTCTTAAGAGGTGCAAGAGGCAACATGTCTTCTTACAAAGTCCTGTACGTAATTGGCTGAAACCTGATAACGTGGCCAGAAACTCTTTCCAGTAAAGCCAGACTAACCTGGCTAATGATTAAAGGCATACTAAAACACAAATCAATATCCTATGTTGTTGAGTACGTGAATTCTCTTTCCTTTTACCCTCTCTTTTTCCTCATCCTCTATCTTTCCTTCAGCAAAATCAAAGTTTGCTGGATGCTTGCCAGGCTTTTAGGCTGGGGAGATAAAATCAGCTTGCTGAGAAACTAAGTTTCTAGTCCTTTCTTAGATGGGAATAGTACATGAAGGAATAGTCAATGCCCAGGTCTTCAAGGGTGCTGCTGACAATATTTAAAAACTAAGGTTTGGGACTCCTCAGATTGGTGCACTTTATCTTGAATAAGCACACTGTTACTCTAGCATTAGCTTTGAACTTCTCTCCAGATTTCCCCTCTGCTGTTTGCCATATCTGCAGAGGGCAGTCCTGTCTTTTTATGTGTTCTGTGTGGAATCAAAAAGGGAAGTGTTTCTGAAGAGAGACCTGAGGCAGTAATGCAGCAGGTCCTAAGGCATTCTAGTCAGCTCCCTATGAACAACCGTGGCCTCCAGGTGGGAAATGACCAAATGTTCTGGCTGCGATTTTCTAGTATCTGCAAGGGACCACGAGCAGCCACCAGCACTGCAGGTCCCAGCAGCAGGAGGGAAAATGTTGGATTCAGGAGATGAATCATAATGCATTGCTCTTCCATCTAGTAACTGTCTTCTACTTGCATGAAGTGGTATGGTATCACCTGGCTCTTACCCACACAGCAGCAGGAGAGACTAGTGATCCTTGATGTACTGATCTCTAACAACTCTTAACCAGATCCTCTGGGCAATTTTGCCTTGCTGTTTATCTGCTTCTTATTTCTAGTTCTATTTACTGCTCAACAGAAAATGGTTCCAGGTTTGCTTGGCCCCCCTGCCTGACCAGCTGGGAACTCTGCTTGGTGATGGGGAGGCATCACATATCTAGGATTTTGAGCTCAAAAAATACTTGTGCTCCAGACATGCACCTGCCATTTCTCCAAGCCTTGATAGGGCTGGAAAGCTACTGGGAGCTGTGCCTTTCAAAGCAGAGGAGGAAGCTGAACACCTAAATTTCATAAACTTCAAGGAAGAGTTACCTGCTTACTTCCCTGAGTGTTTCTATCATTGCTAGTTCTCAACATCTGAACTGTAACTTGCAATGAAAAGTTGAGAAGAGTCAGTCTGATCCTAAAACTAGAGAAGATATCACACTGCTGGCAGAATTAAGGTACGTAACTCCTGCACAAAATGCCAGTGGAAGATCTGAGATGACTTCAGAATGTGGGACTTGGCATTTCAGTGGGATCAAGAACTGTTTTTCTGCTTCCAGCTATAGTACATTCTTCCCAATGAACAAAACACGTGTCTTTTTTAATGTATTTTTTAACAGTGCAATACAAATGAATGAAATGTTAAGATATACTTTCAAATTGTTGAATTACCAATCTTAAGTTTTCCTTTTAGTGCTGGTTTTTTTCCTGCTATTATTGCAGGAAATTTGAATTCCTGGAGCAAATCAACCTCATTGCATCAAACAAGAGAAAAACAACCTTGAATTTTAATATATAAATGCCTCCTGCCATAATGTTTAGGAAATCGCCTGCCGTGTGCAGAATGAGTTTTTCTCATTAGCAAATATTTCCATACTTGCCTGATCTGATACGTTGTACCAATCATAATCAAAAGAATTGACTTTCTTGGTTTGGGAAAATGATAAGATGAACAAGTTGTAACAGGCGCGTGAGGTATAAAGTAGTATAACAGTCACTCCTATGCTTGTCACCTGACACACAGATGAGCCCTGGAAAAGATTTAGACACGGTTATTAGTCACGTGGGAGGCTGACGAGAATATTGCTTTGCATGGGCTTTGGGGGCTTGTTGTGGTGCTTTGCCTAATGTGACTTGAGTGATGTTTTCCTCCTTTGATCAGTATATCCTATGCTCTATGTACCTCACGATGGTTTCCATGGAATGGCAGCGGTTCCAACCCTTGCCAAGATGGGCTGTGATTGTTTCCTGTCACTGCTGTACAAGTGCTATTTTCATAGCAGTGAAAGCAGCTGAGAACACCTGGTATCAGAGCTAGAGAATTCAGCTGCACGCCAGCTATTAAGCATCCTAACTCAGACTCTGGCTACTAGCATGATGCAACCTTGCATCTTTTTATAACCACTTGCTGTGCATCTATTTCCTGAGTACAGAGCAGATCGCAGCAGTCAGCAGTTAAACAGCACAGACAGGAACAGAACATCCTGCCTCACCTAAAGTCAACACGGAGGTGACAAAGCGGAGGCACAGCCTGTGGGCAAAGTGACCCTGGCTGGGTAGTCTGAGAGTGGGACCTCGGGCTTTGGGGCAGGAATGAGATTGCAAAGCATGAAGTTGTGACAGTTCCTAGGCCTCAGAGAAGAAAAAGGACAGAGCAGGGCAGAGAGCCTCAGCTAGTGTGAGGAGCAAGTGCAACTCCTGAATACTGTGCATCAGAATCAGGGGACTGAGGCATCAGCACAGGAGTTGTGGCAGTAAGAGGAGTGCAGGAGGCATGGCTGTGGGGAGCTCTGAGTCTGATCACAGCAGCAGGCAGTTGTACAAGATGGGGACGGCTCTGAAGGACGAAACTCAAATGCTGTACAGTCAGCTCTGGAATAGTGCTTATCACAGCCAAAGAAGGAATTCTCTGAGGAACGGTGCTTCAGGGCAGCAAAATACCTTATAACCATTTGCTTCACTAGCACTGCCCACCCTCTCCTGGCAGAGACCTATGCAACGTCTACCTGAAACAGCCAAGCCAAGAGCGAAGCTGCTTTCCCCCTCACAGGACCTTTTTTAACCAGGGCAGGAAACAGCAAGGTCTGTACCACTCCCCCCACTCAGGAACTCCGCTACCAGGTTGGCAACCCAGGCACAGACATGCAGAGCACAGATATAAGGTGGGTCAGGGTGAGCCACCGGGTCACCACATCCTGAAGCCCTGGCTTTGGGAGCCCACCAGGCCCCTCTGCTGCCCACGCATGCTGTTGGCTGCTGTCCTGTGGCTTTGCCAAACAAGCACCTCACACTGGGTGTTCCGTGGCTAGAGGCAGCAAAGAGCGACTCATCAGAAAAGCTGGTGGGAAACTATAGCTTGCCTGCACTCCTGCAAAAATAATATTGCTTCAGAGAGCAGCCTGAATACTCAGGAGTATTACAAAACCCTCAGTGCCGTCAATATGTGCCTGACGTCCTGCTCCCACTGCCGCCAGCCAGGCCCAACCTGCAGCCATGGCAGGAGTGGGGCCTGCTGTGTGTGGGAACTGGGACACACACCTGGCACGCAGCAGTGAGAGCAGCGAGCAGGATGTGCCAAAAAGGGGAAACTGCTTCTCCACACTTGCCCATTCTTTTTTTGTGGGGCTGCCATGGAAACCCAGAGTGAGTGAGCAGGGAGAAGCTGCTAAAGGGCACGCACCACATCCCACTTCAGCAACATTTAAAAACTGAAGTGAGGAGCAGAACCACACAGTAGTTTCCCCAGAAGGCTGTCGTTCCTTAATAGTTAAGTATTGTGCAGCTTTAGCAAACTCTAATGCCACCTAATACAAATAAAAAGGGGCTAAAGTTGTCCTATTTTCACTGCCGGTCAAATCTTGTCAGGTGATCTGGGGGAAGCAGAGTGCTGGAAGGATCCCCTCTTCAGTCACAGGCCCATGGAAAAGAAGGGAGCCCCAAGTAGGCAGCAAAGCTGAGTGCGTGACAACTTCGGCTGAGGACACGCAGGCCTGGACCACAGCCTGAGACCTGGTCTGGCCCCACACCAGACCCTGCAGGCGGTGCAGTGCCTCTGCTGGCACTTCCACGTGTGGTCGCAGTGTACGTGCCAGGAGATGGGAGATGCAAATAAAAGGCTGCCAACACTGATCCCCATCTCCAAGCAACATGGAACGTGCGTTTTGTGCAATGCAGCTTCTATAGTGCCACTGCAAAGACCGGACTTGAGCTCTAGATAGTCTTTTCAGCATGGCAGTGGCAGATTAAACCAGGATGTTTTTTCACTGCTGGCTCCAGCTGTCTGTATCCCTAAGTACACGCAGCCAAATCCCACTGGAAGTCCCCAGAGGGACTGCTTTTCAGGTCAGCAGAAAGAGGTACAGTGCTCTTTAATTCTCATTTTCACATTCAAACTTTCATCAGCTCCGTGTCCCATCTTTTCCTCTCTGCAATAACACTCAAGTTTCTTTCTTTCTCACAAAATAGTCTGAAGTAAAGAACATCAAGTTTCCTGCAGAAGGAGGAAATGGAGCAAAGTAATCTACCAAAGCCTCGTGTAGGCTAACACTGCTTTGTTACAGAGATTTACACTTCTGTGATTTGCAGCAGTAGATAAACTTTTCTCAACAGTAAAAATAATCCATTGCCCATGCCCTTTGGTCAGCAAATGACAGACTGGAAAGAAGCAAAACAAACTAAGCTGTGTTTTTAAATCTTCTGTTCAGCCATGAACTTTTAGTTGTTGTGCAGTACAGCCAGAACTGATTAAACAGGAAAAGTGTTCCTTTCATCTGATTAACCAAACGGAGAGGGAAATTTTATTATATGATCTTGGGAATGGAAGCTAAAGCTTAGATGTTTAGAAGGTTTGTTGTGATAATGGTAATGCACCTTGGTTTGAACTAATCGTTTACTTTAAGATGTAAAACCATGACACCATGTTCTGTGAATACCTCTGAAAGCCCTGTTTCATTTTGTGTAGATACAAAACACTGATTTAATGCCAAACACTGCCAGCTTTTATGACACTTGTGCACCCAGCCCTTCCAGCAAAGCTGTGAACCTAACAAAATTTCTTGAGAGAATATTTTGTAGACTAATGGGAGAAACCTTTTCTCCCTTCTCCCTGTTTGGATGAATTTATAAACAACAAGGGTTTTGTAAAACATCGTAGGACACAATGGAAATTTAGAAAGGGATATTCATATTCTTTTTTCTGGCTTACCTTCAGCACGCTGCTACCTTAAACATTTAAAATAATCAGGCAATAATTTGTCAAGCTGAAGGGTCTCAAAGTAAGGACCACCTCTCTGAAGCAGTACTGAAATGTAGCTGGGTAGCACCCAGCTTAAAAACAGCTGTGAGGAAGTCCAACCAGAAGTCCTGGAAACTCTGTCCTAAAAACTTGTATTTTGGGGTCTCTGGGATTAGACAAAAGCATTCTTTCCACTCCTTAGTGTTTATTTACCAAGTGCAAGCTGTAAAGCCTAAGGCCTCTAGCTCTCAGGAGATCTGAAGAACCGTGTGCCTCTGCCTTGCACTACCCACGTCTCTCAGAAGGTACTTTAAAAGGAACTGAAAATGTACCTTACCTTGGATTCCAAGTAAATGTTGGCTAAAGACATCTTGGAAATCTTATACAGGCAGATGGAGAGTGAAACAGCGCAGAGCACAAACAACGTGTCATTAATTGCCACCCGGACAGAGACAATGATTTTTCTCTCTGAATTCTGTGTCCTCACCAATACTGCACATGTTAAGTTCACCAAGAGGAAGAGGAGACTTATGAAAAGAGAAGCCAGGTAGAGGGGCAACCTGGGAGAGTGAGGAGAAAACAGTTTTAGAGACATTGTTCAGCAGGTGTCGGTCACGAGATGGAAGCTGCAGCTCTGAGCAATGGAAGCTGCCATGTTGGGCTGCCACAGCTGACCATGACCCGTGGCAAAATCTAAACACTCCAGATTGCTGGAGAGATGAACAGAGCTAGCTTCAGACCTCTTTTTACAGTCATAGAATAAGCAGTAAGTAAAAGAAACTGATGTCAGGCAATAAAATTTGGAAGAGCGCAGCAGAGATACAACAACACAGTTCTTACAAATCAGTTTAAAGAAAACATGTACTTTCTTAAAGCGTGCACTTCATGTAAGGCACAAACTATCTGACTGTTTGCTGGAAGGATAAAAAGGCTGAGCTGGTTGGAAAGGACTGCTGCTGATCTTGGTTTTACTGCCATGAAAAGCACCACTGACTGCTACTGTTTGCAATTAGATTTCATGTTAAATTAGGGCAGTGCCTAAGTGTAAGAAAACTCCGAATTACTGGCTCCCCAGCATCCTTCTCTGCCCCTTTTCTTAAACATTTTTGGCATGGGCAGCCTCTTGAAGGAACCATCAAGAAATGTAAATATGCACATCAATTCCAGGTTGGCATTTGGCCATCTATGCCAGATAAAGGGTTTGTTTGCACAACCATGGGAGCAGAGCTGGAACGGAATTGTGACAGGAGCCCAGGAACTGGACTGGTTTGCTTTCCCACCCATCCAGAAGTGATACCTGCAACATAAGTAAAGCCATATACCCAAGGAAGGCTGCTTCTCTTTACTCCTACACACAGCTGCAGAGGTTTCCATAAAACAAGCAAACAAACAAAAAAAAACATATTTACACTTCAGGTGTTTGCTTATTTCATTATCTCTGTTGTCCAAGGCAATTTCTGATAGGGTTTATAATCTACAGACACAGAGCAAGTGGTTTTGGTCCTAGTCTTTAATGTCTGGTGAGAACTTTGAATTTGACTGATTGTCTCTGAGGAATCAAATTCAGATTGCTTAAAAATACTTTTACCTCTCAGTGATAGATTTCTTTCACGTGTTCACATCCTTTTGGGACGTTATCAACCCAGCCACAAAACAGAAGAGTAGTTGTCTTCTTCTCAGAGGGCAGGAAAGGGAGAGGTACCTTTGAGACCATTCAGATGCCTAAGTGGGAGAACTGAAAGCCTCAAAATACCCTTTTCTGTCAACAAATCAATGCCTTTCTTTCCAGCTATATCTGGCAGCAAACAAGACTGCTGTCTTTTCCTTGCTGGTCATGGAAATTCCCTCTCAGGGGGAAGATTGTGCTCATTCTTAATCTTCCAGGGCAGGGCTCTGTTCTTAGAATAAGCAGCTAGAGGCAGCTCCTTTCAACCTCACAGCCTAATGCTTAGAAGCACTGCTGTCCTGGAGCTCCTCTCTCACACAGCTTCTGCTAGAGGATGAAGTTCCCACTTGAAGTGTGCAGATTTTATTTATTTTTGAAGCTTGGGGCACCACAATATAAGAAAGATCTTGGACTTGGGGTGTTAGTACGTGGATTTGATGGTCCCTGTGGGTCCCTTCCAGCTGAGGATATTCTATGATTCAATTGATATTTCAGAAGTCTTTATGTGATGGTCATGAAGAAATTTCTGCTTCAGAGCAGCCTGCTTGCTCTTGTTGCTGTCTCGTGACCAGCCAGGCTCCTCCTTGACAAAGTTAAGCCAAAAAAAAAAAAAAAACTAAAAAGCACTATTCTGAGCTCTCATGCCCACGCATTCCTATATATGCCAATGTGAGCTGCACAACTGATGGGCCGTGACAGCTCTTCACATAACGAGCTTCCAACCCCCTCATTAACATGATGTGGCTAGGGAGAAGGCTGCCTGCTTTGACAAAAGAAGCATTGTTGCTGGATCTCTGAATAAGCACTGATGGAGATGTAGACTGTGTCTCTTATGGCAGTTTTAGGGTCTCTGCAGCTGTAGAAAGCATTGAAGCCTCACTTAAAAGCAGAATGCATCCCTACATCTCAGCTACACAGGCACCTACACAGCATGAATAAACAGTTTTTGTTTGTTTGTTTGTTTCAGAAAATAGAAAGCATGGCAGGAGGAGTGCTTCTACATTATACCAGTAACTGTTCAAACAGCCTATTGTTTGAGCATAATTCCCATTTTGGGGCTAGTCCCTTAGAAGGAGCTATGTGAAGCCTGGCTTGGCAGAGAAGTCACGTACTGAGGTGTTCCCTTTTCCTGTCAGGCTTGGATGCACCTCTTAAGTAAGTTTTTCTTTGAGCTTAACATCAAACTTCAGCTGAACACAGTGAACCTTGCCCTGATTAATGAGAAAATGTGTGACACTGCTACACTGTGTGTGTGGTTCCTCAGAAGCCATACACTGTCTGAGGCTTGTGTGCAGCACGGCATATACACACAGCACAGTAAGCCCCAACTGAACTCAGTGACTGTAAGAAAACCCTAGGTCCAGGGAGATGTGCAGGAGGACTGGTATATATGAAGCTGGGCTGGTACAGACTTGGCCATGAGCTTTTTTTGCCACAGTGACTACTAACATGAAGGCTATGCTGAGAAAAGTTTACTTCAGGTTCTGGTCCTCTGATAGGACTTTTTCTTTACCTGAAATGACTCTGATTTATGAGACCTATGTAATACAGAGATCACAATCCTACCTCTCTGCTGATCTGTTTACGTTGCCGTTATACACTTCTGCCATAATGCAGAAATACAGTCACAAGTACTTAAAAACAACAACCTATTTACATCACTTGAACAGCCCTGAAATGAGATCAGCTTCATTTATCAGTTTTTTTTGTTTTTTTTTTTTTTTAATGCAGGCTAACTACATTCATATTACTAGCTTTATATATAAAAACAAAATTCTACTTGTGGTCCTGAATATGAGAGACTAGGCTGAACCAGACCCAAGAGAGATCAGTGTTAGAAATGTAAAAGGGAAGAGTCAAGACGGACCTATCACCATTGAGGGCAGGGTAGTATGTGCTCACAGCAGACACTAAATAAACTTCACAAGCTCACGAGCTCTCTTTGCTTGAAGAAAGAACGTTTCAAGCACCCTTTAAGAATAAAGTCTTGCCACAAATGCCAGTAGCGTACAAGGTTCAAAGCTGCTATCTCTCACCTTTAAAGCCAGCCAGAAACATGTTCACAGACTTTCCCTACACCATGACTTACCTACAGCTCAGGTGTTGTGCAAAGGTTCCTCTGGCTACGTGCACCATCAGGGGCAGGCACACTCTCTTTCACTGAGGGCTGCCTGCGGACCTGGCGAGTGTGTGCAGTGTTTGCCTGCCAACCTATACTCCATTTCTTTCCCACAGAAACCACAGCTCAAATGGGGATGAATGTATTTGTATGTCACAGTGTTCACCAGTGAGCATCTGGCTTTTGCCCTCTGTGGTTTGGGATATGGCCAAAGTATGCACATAGACCAACTAACTTGAAAGCATTCCTGGGGCCACCAAAACAGATGCAGCCTCTCTGTTTCCATCCTTAGAATTTCTGCATGAGCTGCTCATCAGCATGGAGTCCCCAAACAACAGGCAGCCTCCACACCTCACATGTCTCATACTCCCACTGCTCACCGGTCCAAGCACCGCTCAGCCCAAGCCTGCTCTCGCTGTCCTGCCTGTCTACCAGACGTGGTTTCTCAAGCTCCAACATGGCTGCTCCAGCTGCACCAAAACCTAACCAGATAACACACCTTCCCAGGCACAGACAATTTTAGTATTTCACCTGTTGATACAGTACCAGGTTCTCCAAAACAGTCAGCAAATAAGGGGTCAGATTTCAGTTGCAAATTACTTTGCTTTCCTATCCCGACTTCAGATTGTAAACTCGTTATTTTAGAAAGAAGACAGCCTCTCTCTCTATCTCCCTCTTGCCCTATCTTAGCAATATTTCCCCTGACCTATGTTTTTAGGCACTGCCACAATAAAGAATAATTTATTGATCTCTTCCTCAACTTTCTGGACATTTAGGCCTTCTGAGCAGTTTTTAGGTAGTTCCTGACAAACCCTCCTGCTCAAACAAGACTCTAAACAGATCCTAGTACCTAAATATAAAGCCATCCCAGCTCTATGGAATTGAGGTAAGTCATCCATAAGCTCCTGAAGACATCATCACTTTGAATCCATTCTCTCTAGCTCCTTCTCTCCGCAACTCCTTTCTCAGCTCCCCAGAACTTTAAAGCCTTTTATTACTGCTGACTTCACTTCTGAGTTAAGACATACGCAGTCCCACTTTTTCCTGTTGCAATGAATATGTCACCCTGCTGCCTTTACCAAAGCGCTGGGCCTGGATTCACCTAGCATCCCCAGGTTCTTTATGAACCTGTAGGCAAATCAGCAGGGTCAGTGCTTTCTGCCTGCCTTTGAAATACATGAATGTTTAAAAGTGGTGCTTGTATTGAGAAATTACACAGGCCTTGAAATGCTATAGGAAGAAGCTGGCCTCAGAACCACGGTCATGAAACACTGGTATTTATATATGAGTAGCAGAGGTACAAGCATCACAAACTACCAGAGTTTCTCAAAGTACATGGCTATTTTTCTTCACCACATCAAAGATTTCCGCAGTTCTTACCTGTATTTCAGTAGCTCTGGGGAATATTTTGATTTAGCCTTAAATATCACCTGCAAAATAGAAAAAAAAACTGCATCAGACATAGGACATGTGAGTAAAGAAAAATGCTGTGTCCACAGGAATCCTGCCTCACACATCACGTGATTGTGACAGATTCACATGTATGTCTTGTCCATGGTAGGCAAGGTATGAACAAAGTATTAAAACCGCTCAGCAAGAGATGATCACATACTGTTACACAAACTGTCTGCACCACTGTTCTCATTTATTCAGCCTTGGGAATAAGGTTTTCTATCAGTATTCACAAGAGCTTGTATAATCAAGAGGTAAATAATGATTAGGTTCTTCCACAACCAACCAGTACATGGCTCTGACACGGACCAGCTCATACTGGCACGTTGGGTCGGGTGCTGTATGCACATGTGAAGCTTGTGGAGTACTTAGGCCTGAAATCGGTGCTGTCAGTTTGCAGCCGTGCTGCTTCTCAGGAGGATGCCACTGAAATCACTTTACTTTGAGGTTTATTTAGCTTCTACTGTCTGTTCTCAAACAGAACAATACATATTTTTACAGAGACAGTACTCAGGAACAATAGTTACCTTGCTGAGAAGAAAAAAATACTGAAACGTTTTCAGTAATGTAGGTAGGCAGTACCCACAGGAGTTTAACCGTCATCAGCAACTGGACAGAAATACATTCACCTATTTTGCATTTTGTTTATTACATATGATCTAGGGAAATATCACTGCTTTTTCGTAAGTTAACGTGGTTACTAAACATGCTCAGCTCACAAAGCTGACTGTGTCCAGGCCTGGGGCCCCCAGCACAGGGAAGATGCAGAGGAGATCCAGAGGAGGGCCAGTAAGATGATCAAAGGGCTGGAGCAGCTCTCCTGTGAGGAAAGGTTGAGGGAACAGGGCTTGTTTAGCTTGGAGAAGAGAAGGCACCAGGGACACCTCACTGTGGCCTTCCAGTACTTGAGGGGAGTGGGGGAATGACAGTTTACATAGGTTGATAGTGCTAGGACAAGTGGGAACGACTTTAAACTAAGACAGGAGCGATTTAGGTTAGATATTAGGAGGAAGTTCTTCAATCAGAGGGTGGTGATGCACTGGAACAGGTTGCCCAGAGAGGCTATGGATGCTCCATCCCTGGAGGCATTCAAGGCAAGGCTGGATGTGGCTCTGGGCAGCCTGCTCTAGTGGTTGGTGCCCTGATCACGGCAGGGAGGTTGAAACTAGATGATCTTTGAGGTCCTTTCAACCCAGCCCATTCTATGATTCAATGAGAAACCTTTATAAATGTTTTTGTTCTTTTTTTTAACTCAGCAGTCACCACTGAAGCACACTGATTACCAGTATTATAAAACATCATGCTGCATGACTGTTTCCTAGGGCTGTTTCCCAACTGATTTCTTCTCAAGTCATTCCACTTTATCCATTTCACTTGGTATCACATATCCTTTAGTGTAACTTCCATAACAGCTACTACGATTACTGTGCTCTGCCAAGGAAACAGGAATTACGTGATCACTGTGTAGGTAGTAGGCATGTGTCCAGCTGTCAATATGTTTATCCATCCAAACGAGAGTGACCAAAATGGCAAAGGCTCTGGAGGTCAAGACATATGAGCAGTGGCTGATGTCTTTTGGGCTGTATAGCCCAAAACAGTCTGGTCACTGAAATTCTCAGAGTCAGTGAATGATCCTTCTGTCTTTCTCCTGAAAATCAGTAACCCAGCATAAGTAAGGTACCTTCTAAATGCATCTGATATACGAGCTCTGTGAGGAGAATCCTGCAGAGTGACCCCATACATCACACAATTTGAGACTGCACACAGCCAAGTACCATGAGAAATGACCCTGTGATAGAAACAGCCTCAGACACAGCTCAAAGTCAAATATGAGAACTGGAGAAAATGAAGCTTCATTTGTTCCAGCACTCCTGGAACAACGTGTCATTTAGTTGCTATTCACCACAAGCAGCTGCCTTGACTTGAAAATTACTTTTATGACACATCAGTCTGCTTAGTGCTAGCAGAACCAGCAGAGAGCTCTGAGCCTCTCAGCAGACCTTAAAAAGTAACAGCTGAAAATAAAATGGAAAAGTCGAGGGGGAGAATCTTTAAAAATATTCTGCAGCCATTGACACTGTCTCCCAGTAGTTCATACCTCTGGCATCTTCAAATTCCTAGATGATGAATTCTCACAGGAAATCAGGAACAAGTTCCCAGTTGCTTTACCTACTTGCTACCGAGGAGGGAGCTGTAAGAGGTGTGGGAGTTCTGACCCCAGCAGCAGTACTCGCACACACTACCATTGATTCTGACAGCTTTCAGGAGCAGCTCCGAACAGAGGTATTCAGAACCTGTGCAAAGAGCTCCACGAGACAATCTGCCCTGAGCAATGAGTTGTGCGGGGTCCACAAAGCCTGGGAAATTCACTTGTTCCTCAATGCCATCTCCTGTACTTCCCCTAAAAGATTGCAACCACCCCCGTAATGTCGCAGAACACTGCTTTCACATCCAACAGCCCCACTCAGCAGAATCCCCGTGGCTAACTTAGCAAGGACCACGCACGCCGTTCCTGCTGCTGGTACCATGGGTACAATGCAGGGCCACGTTGCCCGATGTGGGATCGCGGAAGCAGCTGTGTGTGGGGGTGCTGGGTTTGGTGGAGCTGCCCCAACAGACAAATGCTTCTGAATTCTATCACAGCAAAATGACCACTCGTGCAAACCGACCACCAGACAGAGACACAGGCAGCCATGTTCTTCTGCCTTTGCTTGTACCAAAGATGCCTTATTTCATGAGTAACTTCACTGGTAGCAATGTGATTGGCACAGAATAAAGGGCCATTCAGTGGGAGTAAGGGGTGTCTGAAGCTGAGCTCAATATACCTCAGATGCGTGGGTGCAGCCCTTTAACTCCAGAGAGCCGTGGAAGAAAAGGTTGCTCAATGGCCCCTCCCTGCAAGAGCGTTGAGAAAGCTTCCAGTCAGTATCTGAGTCATCTCAGAAAGGCTTCCAGCAAACCAGAGCAAAGCAGCTATTCCTAAGAATAGACCAAACAGCACACAGAAGGCAGACCTCTTAAAAGAGACCTTTCAGAGGACCCCAGGAGGAACAGCAACCAGGAACACTCTGCAAAATGACTTGCTGTTTTTCTAATGGCGAAGGCTTACTTTTCCTTCTTATTTCTTCTCACTTTCACTTTTTTTTTTTTTTTTCCTGGAGGAGAACTATCCTGTTTTGACTTTCTCTTTGCTGAAGGACTGGAAACCTCAAATGAGATTCTCACACTCCCTCCTCCACTCCCCTGAGGTATATGTCTGGCATATAAAAGGGCAGCAGTACAAAAGCGCTCCAAAAAAGCCCTAGATACAGCCAGGGAAAATTCCTGTGTTTCAGGAACTGATGTAAACAGCTGACCTTAAAGGCATTCCACCAGCCCCAGCAGAAGAGAGGTGGGGATGGAGGAGAGTGGCTCAGCAGAGAGCAGGGCAGGGCAGTGCAGGCAGGCAGAGCCTGGCTGCTATGACTTATGGGGGCTACAGCCCTGGTTATCAAAGTTACATCAGGAGCCACCCTGTCCATGTAAGGATCAATGAAACAGGTGTCAGAGCCAAGTCACATACTCCTAGAGCAAAAAAATATATATATATAAAGAAAAATCACTGGAGCAGATTTTAGTCTATGCTCCGATTTAGCTGCACTGATATGAATCCAGGCACAAACCCCCAGGATACCTCTGTATCAACTCACTTTTACTGGGTGCTCAGCTCACCAAAAGCCTCAGGTATGTGTTAAGTGCTCTCATACCTGTCCAGCCGGCCTTCTGCAGAGGAATGAGGTTCAGCTTTATTTACCAGTCCTCATTTCAAAGAGCCGTATGTGAAGCACAGCATGTACTTTTCATTCCCAGTCCTTCTCAGTGCTGTCCCTCTCTTCTGCCATCACATTCCATGCAAATTTCTCTCTGTGGCCTGAAACTATGACCCAGCCTCCTGCAGGCCCAGAGCCCCTCACCACCACCTTTGGTGGTGCATTTTCCAGTCCCAGGCCTACTTTCTCTCCTTCTCCCATGTTTGTTCTTTCCTGTTACACGTTCCTTCATTCCTGGATCAGATTCTCCCAAGCATGCCAACTTATCCCTCTACTCCCTAAACTCCACGTGCATTGCAAAGTCTACTGACATGGGCTATGACCACCTGCCATATTCAGCCTTGTGCAGCTTAGTAAAAACAAGGGCTGGAGCTATCACAGGGCCAACAGCCATGCTATGTTTGCAGGTGTAGCCTTCCTGTCAAGTTATTTTCCAAAGCAAATGACGTCATTTCTCATGTCAGATGCTGACAGCCAGCCAGTCTGCTGTATCAGTTTGTCTCCTACAGATCTAATGCAGAGGGCAATGTTTAGAGTCAAATATATACGCTGATGCTTTACCATCCACAGTTGGACTCCTTTGTAGTTCTATGTACATCTGAAGCATGCTGTAAACAAGCCCTCTCAATTCTCTTGCTGGTAGTATTACTGCTAAGATCCTGCCCAGACTAACCAGAGGATAAGAATCTCTCAATTTCCTTCACAGATAACATGTACCCCAGCTCCATGGAGATAAATGCAGCCTCCCTGAAAGCCTGGTGATGGTTTCTCCCCGCCCTGCCAGGCACTTCCAGCATGGCCAGCTCCTCTCTAACTGCCTTACTCTGCACAATTTCTCCTCATTTGAAAGTCCCTGATTTTATCAGCCTTGCCTGGAAGGCAGGGTAAGTTCCTCAGTCTAGGTGCCAGAGAAAAAAGAGAAGATGGTTAGGGAGGAAGAAAGAGAGGTAAATCTGCCTAGCAGCCCTTCTCCACCTATACTTCCTCACAGTTCCTCAACTCAGCACCACCTTCCCCAGATCCTGGAGGAGTTCCCAACCCAATGGTTAAACCCACAGCCCAACAAGTGGCTCACCATGCCTGCCTGCAGAGAAGGACCGGGATTTCCAGCATCCCCAATGGCTCATGTCCTTCGGCCTTGACTTTGTTGAGCTGGTTGCCCTACATCCTAGCCTGCCTCTTCCTTCCCTTGCATCCTGCTCCCCAGGGAAATGGAAAGCCTGAAACAGAAAAAAATGAAGCAAGCCCTTCTATGCCACCTCCATACCAAAAAGGGCAATGTTTCATTTCCCAGAGCCTCTTTAAACTTATGCCCACAGTAAAGTTCATAAGGCCTGAGGCCCTTGTCAGGGGCTAGGAAGAGGGGGAGATTTGGGAAGTAAGGACATAAATAACAGAGTGCTTGACTCCTGAGGTCCTTGCCATCTGCAAGGCATTGAGGCAAATGTATCTTATGGGATTTTTGTCAGCTCTCTGCTGGATGGACCTGAGAGCTGCCCCGTCCTGGTAACAATGCAGGTACTTGCAGGTGTTAGGCTGACATTAGGTAAAAGCGCTGCTGACTCTCATCTTCCCTTGAGATTTACTTTAATAATTCCCAAGTAGACAGAAAGTTATCCTGAGAGAGACACTGACATTCATGTTCTCCTTCAGAAGGCAGGAGATCAAATACAAACAATTAAAAAAATACATAGGAAATTCAAGCCTTACCTACAGCACCCCTGGAATTCTGCTTCAAGATCACTGCAAAGGACCCTGACCATACCTCCCCACCCAAAGAACAACTGTCAGGAGCAGTTGTGACTCAAAACTATTTTTATTATAATTTTCCTTTTGTCCACAGGTTGTACGGTCTAGCAGTATGCCCCAGCGCATTGCAGCTTCCGCTGTATCTGCTGATAGCAATGCTCAAGGCTGAGAATAACCCCATGCTTGGCTGACGCCATCAGGGCTTATTCGTCTTGCTGCACATAAGAGAGAGTCCAAATTTATGTCCTTATTGCTTTGGGATACCAATTAAAAACAGAATAGTTGTGGCTAACTTTCTGTCAAGTTCAAAGATGCTTATTACTCTGAAAAATGCCCCCAGGCGGTTACCAAATGATTTTTTTTCTGTTGGGCCAGGAAGATCTACAGTTACTTTTTTTTCTCACTTCTATGTCTAAAAGTTTTCTTAGCAGAGCTGCTTCTAGAAATGCTGGACAGCAGGTAAACACCTGCAAATTCCATGAGATCTTCCCATCCTCTGTTCCCATACCTTGCACAGATCACTCATTTCCCTGCAGCTTGTCACCAGAAAGATAGCATGGTTTTCAAGCAGTGAGACACAGCTGCAGATCCTTTTTTCCTTCCTTCTAGAGAAAGAAGCATAAATGTTGCTTCTGAACAGGTCTGTGAAGTTAGAAGCCATTACTGAAAACAAAAGTTTCTCTCCCCACCCCTTTCACACTAGTTCTTGCTTGCCTGCTGTGGAAAGCTATAGATGCACATTAAAAATACAGCCTTAAGAAGATGCTGAATTTCAAGCCAAACCACCTTTTAATGGCCAGAAGTAAATAACAGTATATTAAAAGTACATGCGGCTGTTCTGTGTCTTTACATTACATTTCCACAGTGGTTGTGCTTGTATTTCTTAAGACTTGGTTATGGCTAGGGAGATGTTTGAGATGAGATTTCACCAGGAGCAACCGGCTCTAAAGCAAACACCACTACTAATAATATGCCTGCCTCCAGTGGCTCACAATCTTTAGAGATTATGACACACATCACAAGCTCCAAAAGTCCTGTGTAAATGTTTCAAAATCCCCACAGCAGCTCTTCAAGACAGGTAACCGTGCTGTTCTTTTGAAGAGAGGCTCAGAGGAAGATCAAGAGGACTCATGGTGACAAAGCAGAAATTGTGTCAAAGGCAGAGCCAATAGCCTTGCAATTTTTGTGTTCCCAGCCAATGCCTCGTACTTCCTTAGTGATATCAGACAGCAACACCAAAAATAAGTTAAAAGGACAAATGTCCACATTCGGTATGCTCTCTTTTTTCACATCTCCCTTAAACAAGAGGAACCAGTTACTGATGACACAGCCGCTGAGCACTGACGCTCATGCTGCAGAGTGCAGCCCACCACGCGCACTCTGTGCTCATTTCAGCCCCGACTTCTCCTGGCTAAAAGCCAGGATGCTGCTGCACTCTCCGTCCTTCCGTGGCAGCCCTGCCGTGTGACTGAGGGAAGAATCTCACCTAGGGCTATGGTATATTCCCAGCTGCTGTGATGGTGGCGGCCTATGTGATGATGGACATTAGCCCCAGGAGAGCTGCACCATTATCAAAAGTCATGGGATCAGGAAGAGGTGATTAAATGCCTGAGCTGGATTCAAGTAGCATGTAGATGAAAGGTTCCTGTAATCTCTTAATATGTTTCAAGTCCTGGGGAGTGGAGTGGTGTGAGTTGCAGGCATTCCAGGCACTGAATCCACAGAAGTAAACCTAAGTGAAAAACTGTGTACACGGTCCTAAGTAATACCCTCTGCAACTCAAATGATCCTCTTAGAGCTTTCATGCTTATGCGCTTTCAGCTCTGGAATGGTGGCTCTCACAAGCAGCCTGACCTCTCCAGCCTGGCTGTTCTGAGTTCACAACCCTATGGAGCACTGTGAACATTTCAGGCTCTATAGAAGCACCCCGAGTGAGGCACTGAGATGGTCCCAGGCAGGGCATGCAGCCACACAGAGTGTCCTCAGCACTGCCCGGGGTTCCCCTCACCAGCTGTCCCTGCACTGGGAAAGCTGCCTCCAGCAAGACTCATACAAGGTCTGGGTGTCCTGCATGCACTGTAGTGGGAAGGAAGAGAGAGAGGATTCAGCCCCTGCTCTCCTGCAAGCCTCCAGTGAGATCTCAGGCAAGCCAAGCAGCCTTTCTGTGCCTCAGCATGCTGACATCTTGTCCTGCAACCCGGTGCCGAAATACTCAAGCTCGCCAGAAATACTTCCAAGCAAGTCTAACTGCAGCAACACAGAGCTCTGTGCAGCCTAATGCACCTGGCTTCCTATCTGTCTGCAGCACAGATATATTCTCAAGGTGTCTTCCTGAGGCTGAGATGCTGCTTCCTTCACAATACAGCTGATTTACCTTTATATCACAGGGTCCCTGAAACAGAGAGAGCACCTCTGTACAGCACCTAGCACCTACTGGGGCGCACACAGACCACTGTAGGAATTTGAGTCTGCAGTAGGACTAAAACTGCATTTTGGTTGTTGATACACAGAATAGAAATCTCCCATTGAGAACTATGTCAGCCGACTTATGAAAAATTGGAGCTGGGGGGATGCCTGCAAAATTATAACTTACAATTCTGGCTGTACACTGAGATGGAGGTCTGCTAAGCCAGGAGGCTTACAATGCCTAAGCTAAGCAATAAGAACAATAGTAAAGAATAATAACAATATTTTGGACATTGAGCCTTCAAGCTCTCCTGCATATCTTTTTCCTCCCTTTAAATTACGTGACACCCCTTTCAAAGACAACAGACACTATTTGCCATTCCCAAAATGATGACAGTGGGCTCCAGTTTCACTGTAACACCGATCGCTTGCATACAGATCAAACATTAAAATTCCAAACTAAATTATCTGAAATTTGCTTTTTGCTTTGCCAAAGTACGTTAGGAAATTACATCCTTCTCACGAATCTTACAAAACAATAATTTATCCTTCTGTCAGATTTAATCAAATATCTGTTGCTTACCTGTGTGAAGTAAAGATTCATCAGGGTCAGGGTGAAAAACTGGAGGCAGACGGGGAAGCAATAGAGGAGCCAGAAGATGAAGGGGCTGAGAGAATTTGCTGTGACAAAGTCTTTGAAGTAAAATGAAAAGAGCACAGTCCTAAGAGAGGCCCAAAACAAGCACAGAAACAGAAAGACAGTTTGGTAACTGAACCTCTTGTGCCTGTAGTGAAGGACCAGCCAGAGCTGGACGTAGATGAACACAAAAAGCAGTGAATAAAAAACAGTATATACAATGGTCAGGCCCAGCTTCACGTACGGAGGGACAGCTGGCGTCAGGGTCGGTGGAAGGGTGTCATTTTTCAGTGGGTCCCACTCAGGGGCCTCCATTTGATATCAGGAATCGTCAGAATTATTTATTAAGTTTGGCTGCCGCTGCCGCCTCCTCCTCCTTCTCCTTTCATCTTCCTACAGCACAGGAATCAAGAAAATGAAAGAAAACAAGCTGCACTTCCTCTTTGGCAGCTCGCTGTGGGCTGGTAGCACATGATCACAATTCAGAATGATTCATTAGGACTGCCTTTGTCAGCAATTGGCAGGGAACAGCTCCGAACGCTGCCCTTCGCTGATGTTTGAGCACGGATCCCCACCATCCTTAAGAAACAAAGAAATGCAGCAGCTCTGAAATGGTTTACGGCTGCCTTTTTTTTTTTCCCCTTCTTCTTCCGGAAAACATTCTGGATTTTAAATTATTTAAGCCACGTTCTATTTTCTGTAAGAAGCAGGTACCTAACATTTCCCCAGTGGCAGCCACGCTGTATCTCTGTATGATTTTTCTGTCCTGTTCCACATTTAACAAGTACTTTATTTAGCTGTGCTTCAGCAGGAACAATTTTAAGCACCTTCACCTACTCACAAAATTCAAACCACTGTAATAATCATTTCAGCTCTGCACTGCAGATACCTTCGCTTTTATAGCAAAATGAAAAATCTGCATAGCAAATCTAACACATTTACTGGCTTTTTTTCCTCTAACACTAGAATGGAAGAAAGGGCACATCGAGGCTTCCCAATACACTGTGTGCAGGAAGAAGTAATCCCCCTAAACATCCAAATTCACCAAAGCATACATGCAGCTACAGGTTCTGCTGCTGCCTGTGTGTGCTATCACTGTGGCAACAGCTGACCAGACACTCCTTGCAAGTGTGCAGACGTGCCCCTGGGATTAAATCTATACATGAATAGGTGCTGTGGCAGTCTGCTGGCTTTGCCTCATGGGGGTGAGAAGTGAGAAGTGAAACTTGGTGGTTTAGATATTTGCAGCACAGTGGAAATGCTTAATGTATCTCTAGGTCACATATGCCACTGAATAACAAGGTTTTTTTTTTTAGAGACGTTAGCTGTATGGCTGGAGCACTGCTGTGTTCTGTTCCACCATTTATGGCAAGCTGCTTATGAGAAGCGATTGTTGCCTGGAACAATCTCCAGGGAGGACCTGGTCTTTCTAGCAAGCAGTGAGAAGAGATTCCTTCAGCGAGGAGTTCCTCATGCAGGAAGGACTAATACAGTGTTGAACACAAGGCACAGAGATGCTGATACTGGCACAGGGCAATAACTATGATAATTATTCAAATTATTAATGCCTCGCCATAAGAAGATTTCAAAACTACTATGTTGTTGAAAAAGACAATTAACTATAACTGTGCTTATTGATATAAATACAGGGTATATAAGTTTGGATAATGCATTAGAAAGATCTTCCATCGAAGCTCATCCTCCCCTAAAAATATCCATACCGAACACCTAAAACTACGTCCCAAAACCAATGCTTATGCACTGAAATGTAAGTGGCTTCAGTTTTAAAGGTGCCTAGCAAAGTCAGCTCCCTCTGACAGGAAAGAGATCTGCGGGTTCTCACTCTTTCTGTCGGTAAGGTCACTTCTACTAAGGTGCCTAGGTAAGATTTGAAGACCCTTACCAGGAGGAGTTAGCTGTGGGGATCCTGGAGGAGCAGCCCATGGGAGCAGTGGGATGCACAGCACCAGGTGGCTGTGTAGGCTGGACAAAGTACAGGAACGCACAGAGCACACAGTGAGTGATGGGAAAGAGGAGTGAAGATAAGAAATGTCAAAACACTTAGAATCACGTACATATATAGATATGTCACAGCTTGCGTGGAAAGAGAATTTTACAACTTTAGCATAAATAAACACGGGCTTTGTTTTAAAATAGCACCTGCTCCTGGATCCTCCATATTTCCCAGAGGGAAAAAAAAAAAGAAAAACTGACTCAGTATCAGCATAGATCACAGGAAACGAAGCAGTTACTGAAGCAAGCTTGTTAGCAAAGTTATCTGCGCTCTTTAGGCAAAGTTGGGGAAGATCAAGAGCCTGGACAGGAGTTTAGACAACAGGTACAACAGGCAGAATAAGTACAAAAAAGTGATTTCAATACATACTAGAAAGGTTGTGTCCCAGTCCAGAAAAATGTCTCCCCTAGATACTTCCTTCAAGAGAAAAAAGGAAAACTTCTTCCTAGCATTTCCCAGTTCTGCTGATAGGCCTGCCAAAAGCATCCCTTAGTTTCCACAGCCCCAGCTCACACACAGTCTATGTGGGGCCACAGGCAGTGACAATAAATTCAGCAGGTTACACACCACCTCTCAGTTCTCAGCACAAACACTGTGACGATGCCTGTGGCTAACATTAACTGGTGCTGGTTTCCCTTACTGCCCCCGTGGAGATGATGGCCCACTCACAACCCATGAGCAGCATGTTGTGAATGGATAAAGACAGATGCTGCTTTGCTGGCCAGGAGTTGTCATGGGACAGCAAAGAGCAGTGGTCAGACAGTGTCACAGACTTGTGCTCTTGCTAACAGCTGACCCAAACCCCAAACTTGGTAGAGAAACTGCTCTGTAACATTACAAGAAGCTTCTTCATAGGCCTACCCATGCTGCCCTCCAGCCCTTTTAAATTTCAGCTACTGCTGTGTAGGGATGTTAGGTAATTCCAGAGGATCTGTTTGTATTACTGTTTTCTTTCTAAGGGTCACTGTCCAAAGGAATAAACCCGAGTGGAACTGGAGGGTTCAAAAGGTTGCTTAGCATGGCTGTCACGCTGCCATTTGACTTGAAATGATCAGAAGATAACAAAGCATCTGGATTCTGCAAGTTGAAGTGCTGCTCTGCTCCTGTGCAGAGGTCTAAGGTTCTTGTCTTTGATATCACTTGGACTTAATGAACCTGCTGACAAGACTGTGAGTGAATCACTGTGTGCTACGATGCTCCTAAGGACTTTCACCATATGGTTCATAGCTTGAAAAGTTTTTTAGAAAGGGTTTGGCAGAAGTGAGCACCTCTAGTAAGTGAAGGTCATTCAGTATTTTGCTAGATCCTGAACCATCTTCATATTTGATTCCATAGCATGATAGACCAGATAATTTGTCTTCAGTAATACTGGAAGGCTTTTCATTCTTTTGAGGTTTCTTTCTCAGATTGTATTTCTTCTAGTACCTGGTTCCTATGGTTTACATCTTGAGAACCAAGTAAAGAATTTACAAACAAGTGGGACAGAAATCTGCTGTTGATTGAGATGGGTCACTCAGCCAGCTGACAGAGAGTGGGAGTATTAGGACTTTAAGAAAAAGTAAAGATACTGTGGAATTTATGATGATTGAATGCACCTGGCTTTACCACAGCACTTAAAACTCCTCTTTCTTCAGTCTGCATCCCTTACCCTTGCAGTTCGCTAATTTGTTCCCCCCTCCCCCTCCCTTCTGGTTAAATTACTACTTGGAAGGGCAAATTCCTCTTAAGCCTGTAGTAGCATGGCTTATTAAGCTAGACGAATTTAGCTATCATTTAAGTGCACACCTTCTGTGTTAAATACTAAGGCTACAGCAATCTGGTGCACTGTATGATAAGGTATCAAGTTTCCTGATGAGAGCTGGAGGCCATGACGCTGAGAAGAACGGACATTCCTTTGCAACAGGTGAGGGAACCTGTCTTAACTACAGGGTACTCAACTAGCGTCTGCTCAATGCAATATAAATTAACCTGTAAATCCTGATGTTGTAATTTCTCATTTTTCTCTGGCTTCTGAAAACCTTATATTGGAAGTTTTTTTGAATGCTACTGCATTGCAGAGAATGGTAACTTAGTCTGCCAATGGGATGCTTCCGTCCTTCACTCATCATGGGCTTATCTCCAAGTCACAGACTACGTCACCATCTTTGGGATCCAGCAATCTCTGTGCCATTCAACATTTAGTAATGCTGGCGAAAGCCAGACAGAGGGCTGGGAATTAGTGTTCTCAAGGGAAAAAATGTCCTTTCGTTAAGCTTTCTCTGTGCTGGGGCACACTAGATTTCATAATTAATCCTGACACAGACCCCATACTCAAAACATATCTAAATAAAGCCCTCATAATAAATCAGGATTTATTATTCTAATCTCATTTAGGTCATTCAGTGGCGTAAACAGTGTGAACGTAGGGTCCTAACCTGTAATCCTTAAGGCAACCAAAGCCTCCACTGGCTTCAAATGAAGTAATGCCTATGCACCAAGTGCAGCACTTCACCTTCACAAATTAATCAGAGTAAAGTAGTTCTCAAGCAAAAAAAAAAAAAAAAAAAAAAAAAAGAGAGAGGCAAAAGCAAACCTTTGGTTTGATAACTTCATTTGATACTAGACCACGAATACAGTTTTCTAGGAGAACTGAACATGTTACTCAGCAAGTAGAAACTAGAAAGGGACAGATTCCGTGACCTAGATGCATCAGAACTGCCAAGCCTTTGTTTCATGTTGGACTTTTGCCTCTATTAGCTGATTATAAACTGATTTTGTTCTTTTCTGCAGAATACCCCAATGCACAACGTGCAGCAAGAATAGACTCAATCTCATAGATGGAATCTTCGTTCCATGTTAGTAAGATGTCTTGAAAACTGAAATTTCTGTCCATGCTGTTCATTCCTTGGAGATTAAGAGCAGGCTCAACAATCTGCAGAGGTAAGGCTAAAAAGCCCTGAAAAACATTTCGTCCTTTTTATTGTTTAAATAGTCCTTCACAGCCTTCTGAATGCCTTTGTAACTCAGGTAGAGGCATTAAATCTGTAATAGCTCAAGTAGTACTCATCCCTCCCCTCTGCTAGCCTTCAGCACTTCCTCTGCCTTAGGGTTTGCCCATTCTTTGCACCCCCCACGGGCAAAATACCTAAAAGAGGAACTACAGAAAAATAGGTACTTCTCTGTAGTGGGAATTCCCTTAGATATTTCAGTCAGCTGGGTATGAGGTGACTGGAAAAGAGAAATGGACCAGATGTGGACTGAAAAAAAAAAAAAGGGGAGATGGAGCAGAGTGCTCAGGATTGTTTACTCCACTGTCTAGCATTTCCCATCACCTACAGCAAAACTTTCTCTCTCCATAAAAACCTTAAGGAAAGCCTATTTAAGCATGGATGACTTTAGCTACAATAAAGGAAAAGAATTTCTTTTAATTAATTAATTTTCTTCTGCAATCTGAAGCATCTGTTTCCCATTTAATGAAGTCCCACACGTTAGAAATGATCTGCTTCAGCCCTGATTACTTGCTAGCTCAGGCAGCTGAAGGTCAGCTCTGGAAGAAAAGGACCTGAGTCTTGCTCGCTCCCTCTACAACGGTTGCCGCCGCCGGCTCAGCCGGGCCGCCGGCGCCGCGGCAGCACAGCGCCCCCTAGCGGCGGGTGGCCGGCTTGTGGCTGAGCCGGGGCGCCCGCGTGTTTTTGGCGCCACTGGGGCCCCAACGCGACGCTTGGGGTTGTGTAGGAACACAGTGCCCAGAGAAGCAGTGGGCTCGCTTCTGTTCGTCACCTGAGGAGGACTGATCAGAGAGAGAGGGAGATCCCAGCTTCTTTTTTCCCCTCAGTGCGTCCTGACGGCAGCTGCTTTTTCAGTACCTCCTTCGGAGATGCCTGCTTTGTCCATAAAGCTCTCCTGGCAGGGATGCAGAAGCAGCTACAGGCTTCTGTGCAGACAGGCGGCTTCCTGTCCCAACCAGCAGCCCTTCCAGAGCTGCTTCTGTTGCAAAGCAGCCACCAGGATAGCCCCCTTCTTTCTTCTGCTTGCTTCTAAAGGAATTAATTTCTTCATCAGTTTTGACTCGGTGGCAGAAATCGAGCTGTATCTCCTCCCCCTTAAAAAAAATGAAAATACATGACAAATAAAGTCGACAGGAGCAGGTTTAACAAAGCATTGCCTTTATTGGGAAGAAGAGTGCCAAGAATGTATCGTATGTTTCCAAACAGCGCTAATGCTGCTCCTAACGCAGTAAAAGAAAAGAGGATTGCTCCTTGAATTCGATGGCTGTGCAGACTATTTATGTTTGTTTATGCAGTGACAGAACTTTGAATGCATTAAGGCTTGAAATGGCCCAGCTGGAAAATTTGGCTCAGTGGGTGGATCAGAGCGGGGAACTGTAGAAGCGTGGAAAATAACCAACAAAAATGAAATACTGAAAGAAAGGGGAGAGTTTGAAGAAGCGGAGCTTCAGATGTTATTGTAGGAACTACATAAAAGAAAATCTCTGCTTGAAGAAAGGAAGTCCCATGCGGATCTCTAAGCTATGGGGAGCTGTCTGTACGATTCTTATAAGCTGTTTGAAGATACCAACATAGCAGAAGCTTTGTCTTTTTTGCTTCTTTTAATAAACCTGTGTCCGTATAAGTTTGTTATATCTTTACATAGTAATTAACTGCTTAAAACTTAAGAGATAGTGGAATTAAGGTTGTCAGTGCAAGCTTCATTTGAACCTCTTTCCAAGTACTTTTCAGCATTACCTTCAGGAACTTTTTCTGTGCAGGATCCTTGCTTTGTTCAGAGATGAGAGTGGGGAGTACTTCAAGTGTTCTAGGAGGAACCAGGCTACTGGGAAATGGTGTGGTTGTTTGTAGGGTACAAGATATAAGTGAACTGTGGGTTGGTAAAATAAGGGTTGATACAATGGCACATGAGGTCTTTGTAACTACTGGCTATTTGGGATTCTTGGGCTGAGCGTCATCTGGGAGATTTCAGTAAGCAGAGGATGAGGAGAGCTGAGGAGCTTTGCAGAGAGGAGAGGGTAGAAGCAGTCTAGTGCTGTGAAAGCAGCAGGGACAGAATGCTTTAACAGCTGGAAAGGAGGTCAGGGAATAGATACTTACCCTGGACATGCTTCTGTCACCTCCAGCTGTGTTGGCTTTAGTTTATTTTGGAGCAAAATCCAGTAATACAATGGCAGATTTCCAATCCTCTTATGGAACAGACAATGTGCCCTGAAAGGACCGCAATCATTTTTGCTATAAAAAACATTTTAAGTGATGTGCTTCTGTATGGAGCTGTGTTTCCTCTTAACTCTGCCATGCAGAGGATGTTTCACTGGAATGTCTGTCTTTTGTCTTTCACATCTTGATGGCTCAGGTTTATAAATAAAGAAAATCTCAAGTAAATAGAATGCAGCCACTTGATACAAAATTTCAAAATACTTTAATGAGTGAAACTGAGCAGCTGAATTAATGTGTATTAAATATTCTGAGAGATCTATCACTTCATTAGTCAGTCAGAGAGAAATTCAGTACAGATACCTCCATCAGGGGGATAACAGACCAGGTTAAAATCTGAAGCTACTTTAGTTAAATACATTTTTAGTTACTCTTTCTTTTCTCCAAACCTGGGTGCATGTGTCTGCTTGGGCCAGTCTCTACCAATACACAGCTCTCCTGAGAAATCACAGAGCTTCAAAGCTTTCCTCAGCTGTTCTTTTTTTTTTTTTTTTTTTCCCTGTGTCTTCACCTGTCTTTATTATTGTGTATGTCCATGTGACTAAAGATTTTCTATAGCTACGCAAAATGAATTTTTAATAATAGTCAGTAATTTAGGATGCTGTTCAAGGAAGAAACAAGCTGCTTACTATGTGCTGCATGCGGTTAAGCACAGTCACTCCCACCGGCTCGTTTGCTGCATTTACTGCGGTAACCAGCGGAGGGTGCTGCTGCTGCTTCCCTGTCCCAGTTGTAGCAGCAAAAAAGTTGCGTGGTAGGAGTCGGTTGTTCGTCTTGCTTTATGTAAAGCTTGGAAACATCAGCCCCTGGACTCGATCTGTCATGCGAAGTGATTGCATTTGTCCGAGCTGTTTCTATGCTGAAGTATATCTGCGGAGCTGCACAAATGGGGGGTTTACATCTTTCAGCATAAACTTGGCTGCGTGGTGGTGGTGAGCTTTTGCTTCTCTGGTACTAGTTGTAGCTGCTTGGCTGTTCTCAAGCAATCCAATGCCAGCTTAGAAAAGTCACCTTTTAGAGGTCGGAAGATACGCAGTATAAAGTTTCCCTTATTATAGCCCATGCATATTGAGGAACATACGCTTGGAGCTCTGGTCATGGGTCTTCTGACAGGGAGAAAGTATCTGAAGACCTCAGCGTCTGCTTCATTATATCTTTGATTGGAGAGAAATGCAGTTCGATTTCCTGCAGTGCCAAGAGCTGCTTAACATTCACTGAGTGGATTGTGAGGACAGAAAGTGTATGAAATTACATGAAGCAGAAATCAATCTCAGCAAGAAGTAACTCTTAAATACATAGCTTAAGCCCCCTGTGTACTTCTCTGTCTTTTTGGTTGGCTCTAACTTGACCCAGTCTTTGCTCTTTGGACAGCACCAGTGCCTTTCTTGTGCCTTGGGAGTCAGAGACACCTGCCCCTTTCCTTCCTTGAACACCTGACCTTGTTCCCGGCCAGCAGCATTTTTCCCTTCACAACCAGAGATGCTCATTTTTATAATTCACTCTCTTTTCTGAAGGTGAGATCCTCAGTCAGAGAAGAGATATGTCGGTGGTTGGTTGGTTGTTTTTTGTTGTTTGTTGGTTTATTTACTGGGGGTGTGGGGGGGGGGAGAGGGAGTGGAAGGTATTTCATGTGGAGTTTGAAGACCAGCAGAGTCAGCAAACCCTGGGATTTGGTGGGTAGCACTGGGAATTTGTGTGCAGACTCGGATAGCCCACATTTTTTTCCTTCTGCTTGCTGCTGGTGTGTGATCCAGTCCTATTAGAGTGAATAGAGTAATTTGCATGCACAATTTCTGGCAGTGTCAGGGTTTAATTTTGGATCCTACTACTTCAGTGGTGAAGGTCCCATTTCTCATCATCCTAGTCTATCCTCATTTGACTCTTCAAAGTCCTCTTTCCTCACCCTGGCTCAAACATTCTCAATTGAAGAACATCCTTGATGTGAGGAGTGACAGGCTTCTTCATCTGAGCTCCACCACTCCAGCAGCAGCTTAGTGCAGCTGGCTCCGATGCTGAGACAGTAACCCAGTAACAGCTCAGGCACCCTGCCGAGGCATTGCGTGTGACATCTGGGTCTGCCTGCTACCAGAGTGGAAAAGCAAATTCAGCAAACACGGGCTCTTTGGAAAAGGCAAAGGCCTTGTTAATTTGGTGGGATTTCTGCTGAAGTCAGAAACTGAGAGAACACTACACTGTAGGAGATGTTCAAAAACCTTACAAAATAGAAGAAGTTAACAGTTAGTGGCAGTGAAATAGTAAGGGTAGCATACTTTTACATTCTTCTGTGAGTGTAACACATAAGAGATAAATAGAAGACCTAAGGTTGCAAATGTTCAGGCAGGAGTGTTCCCAAGGTTTTGAGAACACTCAGATAAAATGTGCAGGGTATGTCGGTGGGGGGGTATGTGAAAATGAGTGTTGAACATGAAATTAGGTTTGGTTGCAGTTTGCCATGTAAAACGTTCCTGATGTCAAGGTGCTATCTGGGAGAGAATCATTCCAAGTGGAAGCTCCTCTCTAATGCTTGTCTTTGTGCTCTGCTGTCTTTGGACAGCTGGGTGTTTGAGAAATACTGTGCTGTCAGAGGAGAGATATGCTGCTGCTGCTGTGTGAAGTCAGCCTGTTTGTTTTACTTCACTCTGAAACATATTTCCTGTGTTCAGAGTTATGGCACAATTTGTAGTGATCAGAAACAGCTTAAGACCAGCCTCTTAATTCCGCCTCACGGTATGGGAACTGCTGCAAATGTTCTGTCTTTCTATGCTTTCTGAATTGTAGTTTATCATATGCCCCTCTGGTCATGCTGTCAGCTAGCAGCACAATTACATATTCACCTTAAAAATAAAAAAAGCTGTCTCTGTATTTTACTTGTGATTTGCTGCTCACGTCTGCCATGTGGTGGCCCCCAAAGTATGTGAAGATGGTGAGCTCTCCTGAGGCTTGCTGGGCTTTGGATCCCCACAGAGAGAGTTATTGGTTGAAGCTGGCATTTGCCTTGGGAAGAAACATGATCCACTCTGCCTCAGAAAGCTGCTTTTGGTGTCAGGAGACCTCTGCTGAGTTTCCTGTCTGTCTTCTGGCTCGCCAGGTGGACCAGCTGTGTTCTTCTGGCACTTTCATTTTTCTGTATGTGAAGTGGGATAATAATATTCCTTAGGTCAAAGGGAGAGGTTTTGAGACTTGACACAGTAATTGCAAAAAGTGCTGTCAACTATAAAACTGTGATTGTTGAATGAAAATCTGCTTTGAGTTGAGCTCTGCTGCAGGGAATAAGCTGTGGCAAACACTGACGTTTTTGGATGAGGCGAAGTCCAGTGCTACATACTTCAATGACTGAATTGTACTTATTAACATGGAAGAAGCAGAGGGCAGTAGATTTCCCTCAGGAAGAGCACAATGTATTTGTTTGTTCAAAGGCTGTGGCTCAATTTTCAGAACTTAGATTCTCTGTTCAGAGGATAAAAACATAAGTACCAGTATCCACAAAAAATAGTATTTTTTTTAATTAAAGCATATCGAAAAGAACACACTTTTTTCCCCACACATTGTTTTTATTAATTATGTATCCAAGTATTTTCAGACTGTTGAAGCTGTGTACTCATGTTGAATATAGTCTCTACACAGCCATTTCATATAGCATTTAATAGCTCTAAAACTGCGTGGAACTGCTGGATCAGATCATTGTTTTAAGGGACAAGTGCATTGAATATATCTTATGCACTTATAACAATTAATGAGAAGGCGGAGTATTAAGGATCAGATTTAAATTGTCTTATTTTAAATAATACTTCCTCATTCCTAAATCATTCTCCTTTATTTTAGTGCTCTTACTCATAAATAAGGATAACTCATTCTGGCAGGACCGGGGTTTGAAAGATTTGTGGTGCTGGAAAACATTCAAATGTTTTTTGTGCAGGAAGTTTAAGAGAATCATAAAAGATTTTTTGAAGGAAAAAGGACATGAGTTTCTCTGTGAAAGAACTCAAGGAATGAGAACTGGTCAGTGAGCCATAAAGTGGGTCAGCCCTGGGTTCCCCAAAGGTTTATAAAAGCCTGCTCTGGAAAAAGACTGGGAAAGAAGCTGGGAGAGACTTAGTGGAATGGAGCTGAAGGCTGCTGAGGTAAAAAGTAGAGGAGGAGGATGTTATAGTTGGTTCAGAGAGCTCATGGGACATTAAGAATGGGGGAAGACATGACAGTTTTGTGCTGTAACTGAGCCAGTGGTGTATAATGGTCTGTTTTGTTTTTGACACCATATTCTGAAGACAAAATACCAAAAAATGTTGCGTGTCTTAGAGCTACTGTAACCCAGTGGAGATCCCAGGCTAAAGGCTGCCAAGCATGGACACAGCCAGTGAGACCCAGGGGTTAGCCTAGCCCTCATTGTGTCCACACAGTGTGGACACCACCAACCCTTGCTATATGGCCTCAGGAATTGCACCCCATCTTTCTTTTAATTGGGAATGCAGACTGCAAGCACGATCTACTCTCAGCAACCTTTGGCTGAGAAAAAAGAGTTCCGTACTCTTGCTCCTGTCCTGTAATTTCTCAGTGAATAAATTATCACATCAAGCTTGCAGTTTGCAAATGCTGCCTCTTTTCTCACAGACAACGTGCTTGCTTCTGTGCAGAGTCACTTAGTGCAGATCCTCGTGTTTTATTGTTGTTCTGTGGCAAAGCTAGAGTGCTACGTGTTAGGCTAAAACTCCGAACTATGTTTGGGAAGAAAGGAGTGGGCCACTGTTTACATTAGTCTGCAGTTTCCAAGTGAAGTGAACAGCAGTGGAAGTCCTTAGGTCAGGAAGAATAAATAGCTGTAATTCATGGAACTACTCCTGTTTTTTGGGATCTGGACTGTTTCAGGCCAGAGGAAAATTTACAGGCTTTACAGTTCAAAAAGAAAAAGAGAAAAATATATTTTTTTCAGCATTATAGATGCAATTCGTGGTATGTCACAGCCAACTATAGGCATTATATTCAACTGATTTAAAAGATTTTATCTTCATGCACACAAATTAGACTTTCATGTTAAAAATATACAGTAAATTCTTGGTACTTCTTATGAAGAGATTGCTTCTAAGTTCAGTATCTAATGTTCAGCCCTGGCAAGCACAGATAGACTTTTTTTTTTTTTTTTTCCATCTTTGCAGGGTTTTCTCTCTTAACGTGTGAAGGTGCGCAACAATCCAATGCTGAGACTTTGTCATCAATAAGAATAGGTGCTGAATGTATTTTAAAGTATTTCTTCCCTCAACCAGTCTTGATGTAAAAACAAACAAACAAAAAAAAAAAAGCAGCAATTCAAGTTGTTGGCTTTTGCTGTATTACAGCACCATTGAAAGTCAGTCCTATTGAAAATCAGTTTCTGTTTTCTTCACAGCTGCTCAAGGTAATATGTCCTCCCTGCTGAGTTCTTCTGCCTTAAGCAATAGATTCCACTGCTAAATAAGTTTCAGAAAGAAGCTCTCTTCCTTCTAAAAGGGATCACCAGGTCATGGGGAAAGATGAGTTAAATTTTGTTTTTAATTTGTGACTATTTAGGCTCACTTGAGAAATCATGTACTCTTATAATAGCATGGCTGCCATGAGAATCCATGTTGGAGTGTCTGGCTTTACTAGCACTTTTGAATGTTCACAAAGAAGCTAAGGCTGACCATTTTTCACTGAATTCCAGCCACTGCCAGCATCAGAGCAGTGCTTGGCCTCTCTTTCCTTCTTGCTTCTTTCTTTTGTTTCAAGGTAGACAGGAGATAAAGGATACCTTTTCTACATCTGTCTCCCTGACCCATTCAAATTGCTTTTCCACATCCCATTCCCACTGTTTAAAATTGTTTGTTCATTTTGGAGTCATATTGTTGCATGTATAAGAAACCGCTCGTCCCTTTGTCTTCCTGACTCCTGTGTTTTAACAAGCTTGA
The DNA here is from genome assembly GCA_023055505.1 of Callipepla californica brunnescens. Lineage (NCBI taxonomy): Eukaryota > Metazoa > Chordata > Aves > Galliformes > Odontophoridae > Callipepla > Callipepla californica. The sequence goes on along the minus strand of JALIRH010000003.1, from coordinate 32,416,518 downwards.
GGTCATTTTTTAGTGTGTGTTTGGAGTCTTTTTTGCACAAAGCTGAACTTCTAGATAAAGACAGAGCAGTAAGACTTGGAATATTTAGTATTGTGCTCAAAATATAAATAGAAGACTAACTGGGTACACTTTCTTCCCTATTCTAATTCTGTTGCTACAAAGATTGTACTTTTCCTGGATTAGAAACAAGTTTTCAGTTAACAGGCTTTAGGATATCAGAAGGATATTTTGATAAAATGTCAAAAAGGAAGCAATAAAAACTGTCATGTTTTCCAAGTAGCTGCATGACAGATAGAACAGTGAGGCTTTTTTTATCTAGCCAAATTCTGTGATATTAACATTTTTCTATTCTGTTTTTCCTACATTATAGACTGAGACAAAGAAAAGTGTTCATACATTTGTGTAAGTGTAACCTTACTGCATAACTTCCTCTGTATCAATTTTTTTCTGTCCGTTTTCGAGATAGTTATCAGTTCTAGTAATGAGACAGAAAAATGGATGCAGGTGACCATGGAAATGTAAGCATTCTCTCCAAGCAGCACGCTTAGGAAGGGGCTGAGAACCAGTATTTCTCCAGAGCTTCTTCCCCTGCTGTGGGTAGCTGCTCATCTGTCACTGCTTTCATCACTACATCCCAGCATTCTCTCTCTTCTGAACTGATCAGGTCACTGGCCAACTGTCATGCATCCCCACTGCTGCCCTGCTGCTCTCCAGAGCAGGATGTGCATTCCCAAGGAAAATTTGTTGCCCTGCAAGATCTCCCAGTGAAAGAAAATGAAGGCACTTGACGATCTTTTGTACTCTGCACTGACGTAGGGGGTTGTATTTAATATTGTTCATCATGTGCATCTCTTCTCAAGCATCTAATGGTGCTTCGGAATTAGCCTCTGTTTTGATGGAAAATATCCTTTTTTAGAAATTGTTCCTAAATCTTGTGACCTCCATAATGATAGGGACTTGCAGGGGGAATCTCATAGTGTCCCACCCTTGTGAACAACAACTGTTAAGAGCCAAGACAGTTATTTAAATTCATGATACTCATGTAGCGATCTTCCTGCAAGCCTCCCCTTTGTCTGTGACCTTCTAATTCCCATGACCTTCCCTCTCTTAGAAATGTTCCTTCTCAGCAGACCTCGGTCCTATTCTTTCCTGACATTATCACAGATGATGAATTCCTTCCAGTTTAATTCTGGATGGTTTCTGTCTTTTGATGATCTGTGCACTAGAATCCTTCCTCATCTTTGAACAGCGGATGATCACCACGAAGACCCAAGTTACTGCATTCCTTCTTGCAGTCAAGCTAGCACAGAGGACCCTCCTGCACCCCTTCTCTGTTCACAGATCCTGGGAGGAGGTTCGGGTGGTCACACAAAGCCGTATCTGCAATCCTCTTTTCCCCATCTCCTCATGTGTAGGCAGTGGAAACTTTCAGATGCGTGTGTGCACATACCTGTGAGCTGTCAACATAGAAACTAAAAAAAAACAGCAACAAAAAAAATCTGTTGAGCTGTCTCATCCCAGGATCAAATATATAATTATTCCTTACAGTATTTTTTTTCTTATTTTTTGCAATACAATCAGTCTGGCTGTGGTCTATTTAAAGCTTTTTGTCATTCTGCTTCCACTGTGCCTAATCTGTGATTCTCCCGAAAATAGACCCTATGCTAAAGAAACAATTTCTTCCATTTGGTTTCCTTCTTTTAGTTTTTTTGATCCCTGCTTATCTATACTCATGGTAATTCACTGATACTGTTCCTCCCGCTGCTCTGTAGCGTCCTTCAGATACTTGAGTGGAAGATGCTTCACATCTTTGATGAGAGATGGAGATCAAATCTCCTCCTCGTTATCGTTCAGCCAGCTACACAGTTCTATTCTTTAACAGCGCTTTGTATGCCACTCCCTCAGATCCTCTAATCTTTTTAAATGTTTCGCTCCAAACTGTGTCCAGTTGTGCCCTTCCTGCGAGATCTCGGACCTCCCAAGCCATTTCTAGAATAGTGTTGTCGTATCTTATTAGAAAAGGCCACTTCTGTGACAGTAACTCAATAAAAGCTGCTCACAAACTGGCTGCTCTGAAAGCCACGTTGCTTTGTAAACTGCTGCTAGGTCTAATTTGTGACCAACTGAAAATGCGATAATATTGGCATTCAACAGCTATGTTTTTGGAGGATTTTGCATGATGACGTGCCGGTGATAAGCTGGTGTTATTCCAGTTTGCCTCTGAATTATTTATTACCATCTAAATCTCACTCAGTTATTTTGAGTTCTCCATTCTACTTGATGTTAGATATTAATATTTCCCAATGAATGATGATGTGTAAAGGTGCTTCTCCACCTCGTTATTCGCATTTTTATTGAAGATGCTAGAAAGCACAACTTAAATAAAATAGCTTTGAGTTTTGAGGACCAACAGTTCTCATTACTCGTCACCGTGGGAGACACATACGCGGTAAACTTACTCAACAGAAACACTGCATTCCTCTTAACCTAAAAATAGGCCAAACAATCACAATATACTGACTCATGAACAAGGGATTTGCCATATCATAGCTATCACTCTGTTTTAAATGTGTCCTGATGGTTAACTCTGCAGCCTTCAAATCCGTTTCAGGTTTGCTACAAGAAGTTTGTCTTTCCAGTGGTCCTTACTCTCCAAGATCTAGATGTAACACTGGGGAACCATCTGGATCTGGCAGGGGAACTTCACCGCCAGATTTTCCTTTCTGTGTTTTTGTCTTCCTCAGGTTAACTTTTGTGTTGAGGAAGAATGGGGTTTATGCACAATGGGAATTATGTTTATATGTTTTGAGAATATATATAGGGTGCTGGAGGGGTTCGATTTAGGCTTTCTTTTTTCCATGGAGCTGTATTCCACAAGCATGGTTTGCCTTTAGCCAGGTACTCTCACATCCACCAGTCGCAGATGAGCAGGCTGTGAATACACAGAGGTTCGGGTTGAATATTAAGAAACGTTTCTTCTCAGAAACTGTGGTGAGGCGTTGGAATGGGCTGCCTGGGGAGGTGGTGGAGTCGCTGACCCTGGAGGTGTTCAGGGGTTGTGGAGATATTTCACTGAAGGACATGGTTAGCGGCCACAGAGGGGGAGGGTTGAGGGTTGGACTAGGTGATCTTCGTGCTCTCTTCTAACCACGTTAATGATTCTATGTCTGCTTTGTCAGTTTTATTCTACAATAGGATGAAGCTCTGTCACGGATTAGGTTAATTTCCAAGACACTTTTCCATGCAGTTCTTCATTTCCTTTTGACAATGAGCAGATAACGTCAGGGCGATTCCAGAAACCAGTGTAGGGATTCCTAGTTCTGCTTCGCATCCAGTTGTTAACTTGCTCTATTTCAGCTGTTGGCGTGGCGCTGAGGGAGCAACTGTCCAATGCAGAAACCCCACCAGCTACGAGACGGGGCCGCAGCCCAGGAACTTCCCTCAGACCCTGCCCCTCTGGGCCTGGGGGGGTCCCGGGGCTGCTCCCCCGCCTCAGGACCGCCCTTGGCCCGCCCCCTGCCCGCACTTATAGCGGCGTTGCCCCACCGCCGTGCTGGGAGTAGTCAGTATGGGCGGCGGGTTGGGTTGTCCGCCTTGCGCGCTGCTAGCATTGGCTCTGCCGCTGGCGCTGCCCGCGGAGCTGCTGCTGCCGCACGGAGCAGAGCGCGGCGATGCGGCGCTGGAGCCCGGGGACGACGCGCGCTCGGCGGCGCTGGAGCTGAGCACCGCGCTGCGCTTCTACGGCGCCGCCGTCCGCTCCCTCTACGTGAGTGCGGGCGGGGGGTGCGGGGTGCCGTGCGGTGCTGGCTGCGGGGCTCGGGAGGGGTTGGAAGGGTCGGCTGCGGTAACGCGAGTCTGATGGCTGGGACCGGTCGTCGTGGGGGTGCTTGGGACAGTTGGCGCTTTTTCGTTCCCGTGCTTGCGGCGTGTGAGACCCCCACGTGGCCGCGGCCATTCAGGGTTGGGTGTAGTTCCCACGTACTCGAGTCTGTGCCGAAAGGTTGAGGGACTCGAGTTGTGCCTGTGTGGAAAGTGGCTGGAGGTTTTGGACTTTTCTGTGGGGTGTCCTGTGGGCTCTGGTTAACCACCGAGTTCATGGCCTTGCCTCCCATGCTCTTAGCTGGGTCACTGATTAGCCAGCTCACGTGCAGATGTGCTTTCCTAGGCACAAGATGTGTTCTTGGAAGATCGCAGAGTGACAGGCATGTCAGGCACTGAGAAATAAAGATAACAGCGATGCATCGGATAAGTGGCAGAGAGACGACAGAGCTCTCTGAGAGCAGCACATTGATAACATCACGGGTTTTCCTCAGCTTAACGATCTTGGTATCAGCCCTGGGGTTTTGTCCAGGGACAGTGTGGGTGCGGAGACCATTCCAGATTCAGCTTTAGGGCCCTTTTAGCTATTGCTAAGGATGGTCATCTGTCAGGCCGGATCTGATCAGCAGTGGTGTTTTAGTATCAGTCTGCCTGGTAGAGGTTTTTATCTCATTTTTAGCCTGTCACAAGCACTGCACAGTGATAGCACAGTACAGAACCTGTATGGGTGGAGAGAGGAGTCTGTGTGTCATGAAATGCACTGAGCAGCCTTAAATGCACCCCCATAGTATACAGTTCTGTTGTACGATGGCAGCGAGTGCTTACTGATCTCTATGATGTTATTCCGTAAACAGAATTTTCTCAAGGATTTCCAGCAGATAGTATTACCAAGTTTATGAATTAAAGCACAATATAAAATACTTCACTATATGGAAGATGTTTTTCATCAGATTTGGAAAATGGTCACGGATCATGGGGTTCTCCCTGTTTTCCCAGCAGCTGGGGAGCCCAACTGAGTGCTGATAAAAAGGCAAAGACCTCTGAGGAACGATTGTTTGTTATCAACATGTCATAAAACTCCCAACAGCAAAAGCTCTCTTTTCAAAGCAGGCTGAGAGAACTTCTATTTAACATAAATTGAAACATTAGATTTTTGCATACTCTAGTCTTCAGAAGATATTTTCAGAGAAAAGCAGGTGCTTTTCTATGCAAGCTCTATAATGCTGAATGCTATCCCTAGCCCATTCTGACCTATTTGTTTTGCTAACATACTTTTGTTCAGGCTTTTCCAGTTCACAGTGGTGCTCCTGGCTGTGGAAAAGCGAAGGACTGGAGGTGATTTCTTTTTAGGGAAGAATCAGAGTCTATTAAGTCAAGCTTGGGGCAATTTGTTCATTGTTAATTTTTGAGCTGCTTAAGTTAATAGTTAGTCGTGTTTTAGTTTGAATGTTTTACTGATTTAAATCTACTGACACTTCTTTATACAAACAAATTCAGTTGCTAAGCTATTTATTTATTTATTTACTCAGAAATGTTCACGTCCTTAAAAAGCCTCCTAACTGGACAGGGAAAAAATGTCATTTGTCTGAAACGGTTTTGTTACCCTATTTTTCTTACAGTAGAAGTACTTTGTTACTTCTTGCCTCCTTCTCCTCACTTAATTTCTCAAGATAGGACTGTAATATAGTGTGTGTGATTTGTTCTATTGCAGACCATGAACGTATGTCAGCTATGTGTGTAATCCAGAAGTTTAAAATGCTAAAAATAAATCTGTGTTAGTTCCTGTCCATTTAAACGGAATTATACCCTAAAAGGAAGGATGTACTCTACAGCTGGCCTTTAGACAACGCCCACCTGGTGCTTTTTTTCCCCTTTTCCTATTGATGGGAATGATGGGAGAATGACAGAACACTGGGGTTGGAGGAAACCTCTGGGGATCACCCGGTGCACCCTGCCAAAGCAGGTTGCAGTCATGCATTAATAAGACCCATTGCTTACTCTGAATTATCTCTGTGTATTTTGAGGTTCATGCTTTGACATATCAGTGTGAACTTCAAAGTAATGAAGTTATGCAATTTGATATGTGTACTGTTAAATGCGAAGACTAGTAACTTTTTTTTTTTTGTAATGATGAATGTTCCTTCTCTACATTTAAATCTCTTCACAAACTGCTCAGCCAGTGCATTTATTTTCATTTAGTAGCTTGCAAATGTTTTCTTGGTGATAGAGTACTAGCAACCAAACACTCCCTTTAATGTTTAGAACGGAACCATCTCTTGTTTATAAAGTATTAACGTAAAATGAGAATGGCTAGTATTTTTGTATCCCCTTTATTAAATTACTTGTTTCATTCCAGTTTTTAGCTCAGTAGGAAATAAATAGTCAGAAGTGTATCCCTAAAGGATGAAAAGAGGAAGACCAAACTTTAGGTCATTTCTTATGGTCTGTATTTTGTTCAGTGATACTAACTAGTCCTGGTTGTGTTTTCACTTTAGATGCCACTGTAGATGGGGGACCATGCAGATTTGGTCTGCACACACCAGATCTGATGGAGAGCTAGGAGTTTGTATGAAATATTTCAAACATAAGTCTTCTCTCAGACGAGTGGGAGTAGGGGTGCTTGTGTGCAGAAAGCATAAGCAAGAAGGAAACCTTTGACTCTAAATTCTGACTTTAAAGATGGAGTGCATCTCCTTGCTGAAATGTCTTAGCAAGCAGATTAGCCTAGGGGTCTTCATTAAAGGAGAAAATACATAGCCAAGAAGCTGGGTCAGATGTGAGTATATATCTCATTATAAGAACTAGGGACCATGAAAGGAAGCAGGGAACCAGACTGAAAACAAACAGAGTAGGAGAGACGTCAGGGGGCATGAGTCATGGATGTGCAGAGTTCCTTTTTAAAGGATTTTGTGAAAGCACAATGTTTAGATATGTTGGAAGGGAAGACTTAACAAATACTTGAAGGAGATCCACTGAGGATGAGTCAAGGCACAGGGAATCCCTTCGGCTGTGTGTGAATGGAGGTTGACTGGAGAAGTACATCTGGACCCCCCTCTTGTTCTTCTGAACTTGAAAGCCAACATTTACAGTCTGACACAGGCTGCTGGGCTTGCTGCCCAAGCCACTGTAGGTATTCACATGCCCTTCCAAGCATGCACAAGGACCTTTTAGTGTTATAAATGTCTTAAATGTGTGAGAAGGTCTATTGGTGGCTTATTCTTTGGGGAGATGTAATGAGTGAGATGAATCTGCGGGAGATGGCTGTTTCAGTTTCATAGCTTGTTGGGACTTCTGCCCCTTGATGAGCTGTCTGCATGTGTGGCATCGACCCTGGAGCTGTAAGTGCCTGGCTGAACACAGGTGGTATGACCTGCCCTGCTAGTAGGTCTGTATCATCAGACCAAGAGTTCCACTTTTCTTTAATACCGTTTAGGGTTTTGTTTTGTTTTGTCTTTTTGTCTTTGCTTTGTCTTTGTGTGGGAGACAACCATTATAAGCAGTATTTATCTTATAATAACCTTTTTTTTTTTTTTTTTTTTTTAATTAGGTTGCCACAAATGGGATTATTGCAGTGAATGAACCTAAGAATGAAGAAAAATATCTTGGTCAGTTCCCAGTCAGTTTTGGGGCTATTGCTCCTTTTATGGCTGATCTGGATACAACAGATGGACGCGGAAGTGTTTATTACAGAGAAGATACATCCTCAGATGTCTTACAACTTGCATCAGACTATATCAAAGGGGGTTTTCCCGAGACTGCTTTTGATCCCAGCACTGTTGTTATTGTCACCTGGAAGCTTGTGGCTCCCTACCAGGGATCTGGAGAAGATTTTACTTCGGAAGAAAAGGTGAACTTTAATGAGCGCTCACAATGGATGAAGCTGAGAACGTTACCACAACTTAGCAAACCTTGTTTTGTCAAAGATTAATTTCTTGCACCTAACTTGACACAACCATTGTTTTCACAGTAATGACTCTGCACTGCTATAGCAATGAGCAGCTGATGTCTGGGGTACAGTCTTGGTGGTTCCCACAGTATATGGAAGCTCTCAGACAGCAAAAGACAATTGCAGCGACATGAAAGTTTAATTTTTATTTTTTTTAATATTCTATTTACCGATACATTCATGTCAATTTTCTACGTCTTTTTAGTTAGTTTAGTTTAGCACAGAGTTTTATTTTTTAGTTTTTAATTTTAAGAAGACAGTACAGCATGCAGTGCATGTAACTGAACTTCGAAGTGTTATGTCGTAGGCAGCCTCCATGACTGTTTCCTGAGAGATTTAACATACCTTTGGTAATGCTTTCTGCTTAAGGCTTATGTATGTTGACCATAAAGCTGCTTCAGCAGAACATAAGCTTGGATAATATAAATAATTTTCCCCCTGTTAAGTACATGATTCATTCATTATGTGTTACGGAAATTCAGATGTTGTCTTTGTGTTTAAAAATGTTATTTTATTGTCTGCCTTGAGTATTTTTCCATGAGTAAGTGGATTTTATTATTTTTTTTTTCCACAGAGGAACACATTCCAGGCTGTTCTAGCCTCTTCTGACTCCAGTTCCTATGCTATTTTCCTTTATCCAGAAGACGGTTTGCAGTTCTATAGTACATACTCAAAGAACAATGATGGAAAGATTCCTGCAATGGTTGGCTTTAGTCAAGCCTCCACAAACTACTACTTTTGGGAAAATCCAGGATCCTACAATGTCATTGCTAATGATGAAGACAGCATTCGAAACTTGCACAAGTACGCTTTTTTGTTTGTTTTAATTTATCAAGAAAACATCAAGGAGTTGCATGTTTTTCCGAATTGTATGATGACTCAGAAGGAAATAGTAAGATTCCATTAGCCATTGTGTAAGAAATTGCTGTCTGCTACTGATACTCATCTTCTTGAATAATATGAGGACTTTGATGCAATTTGTCAGAACTCAATAGTTCTGTTGTCACTGGTAGGAGCTGCTAAAAACGGACCTTATAACATTTGACCACTTCGGGTTTTAACTCTTATTACCATGTCATGCGCAGTCTATTTTGTGAGGAAAGAAACAAACAAAAAAAAGTGAGCAAGGAGGAAAGGGAGTAGGTTAGAAAGTTCTCACAGGTGTCAACAAGATTTTTGTGACTCAAATATCTCCTTCTGTTTTCACCTCTGGAAAAAAAAATGCTGTCCAAACTATCAGTGGTGTTTTATAGCTGAATAAACTGTACTTGCGTAGTGCTATGTAGATGAGGTAATCCAAAGTTTTTTCTGATATTTCTAAATGAAGTATAACATCTTGTGTAGGATAGAAATACCACAAAATGTACACTTGACCATTTTAACTTGGCATATGCTTTCTTTGATAGAAGCAGCAATGCTGGGAGACAAGGTGTCTGGGTGTTCGAGATTGGTAGCTCATCTGACACTATTGTGCCTGCCAAAGTCAGCAGTGTTGTGGCTAGCCTAGAGCCCAGTGAGGAAGACCAGGAGTTGACTTCAAAACCCTTCATGTCAGACTATGGCTCCACTGAAATAAGACCACAATACATCACCAGTAGCACGGACAGTACAGAAGAAGACCAGCATGTTACGTACAGTGTTCCTCAGTTAGCTGTTGAAGACTTTATAACTTCATACCAAGATGTAACAGGAACACCTTCGACCGAATCTTTTTATCGTCATCGAGATTTCCCAACAGCAAAAGCTCCACCTCGCCAGTTCCCAGCCCAGCAGTTCCCCCCACAGGAACCCCAGGTCATAGACGTGGAAGAATTTGATGAAACTGGTATAGGTAAGATCTTTTGTAAAGTTCGGATTGTTTTAGTACAGTCAGCAAAAAGATTCAGATTTTCAAATGTGAGATTCTGAGTGCATTTAATAGTTTCGTGTTATTCATTGGGGAGGTTAGCTTGAATGTCACCTCAGGCCCATCCTGCCATTCTAGTAAACTAGTCTTGCAATCCAACTTGCAGGAGAGCAGGTTCACAGTGCCTGTGGAGCCTAAATTTCTACTAAGGAAAGTTTCCCATAGGGATGGTGATGTTCCCAAAGTTGACATGTTCTTAGTAAAAACTGATTTTTCCATGTCTTTTGTCCAAGACTGTTTAGTAAAAGTTATGGTGTGAACTTTAATATCTGCAAAATGTGGCTGTATAATCATTTTTACTGAAACATGGCTTTTTTCCTTTCTTTGATGTAAGTTACTGAATACAGATGATTTAATAACGATTAAGAATAGCGATAACTGTAAAAATCATTGACTGGGGTATGTCTTCATGGCCTTGACTTTTACAAGGGTGCAATTAACAATTCTAACTTTCGACAAAGTGTTTATAGAAAATTCAGAACAGTGTGATTGACTACCCAGATATTGTTTCTTGAAATTGTTGCTTTCCATGAAATAATATGTTGAGCTAACTACAGTTGCCATCTGTTTGGTGCATGTTTCTGGGTACTTTACTGATGTTCTTCGTCCCGAGGTTGGAAAGCTGTGTTTTGGAAGCAAGTGTAGATTGAAATGATTGTGTGTTTAGTTTCATCAGAACAATTTAAGTGCCCTGTATAAATATAGATGTAATAAGTATCTAGTACAAGTGTCTGGTATTTCTACAGTGTTCCGCTACCACACAGATGTCCAACAAACCTGTGCTAACAATCGCCACCAATGCTCAGTTCATGCTATTTGCAAGGATTACCCAAATGGATTTTGTTGCAGTTGTATCGCTGGATACAAAGGAAATGGCAGACAATGTGTAGCAGAAGGTAACTTCTCTCAACCTTGGTTTTATATACAGCTATTACACTTGGTGTTCTTGAATAAGGCAACCTATTTTCAGTAGTCAAAATGAGACATGGTTACATCTTTTTTGAAAGAGTTATCACTAGAGATGTTTTGAAAGGTATTTTAAGTGAGCTGTGTTTTCTAAGATAGTGGCTTTGTTTTCTAAATGAAGCAAACTATTTTAAGTAACCAACGATATGAATGATGCAACTTTCTAGGAGAAAAAATGTTATTCTTTACATTATTTCAGTTAATAGATAGTAAAGCATCCAGTGTTATTGTTAGAATTAGTTGTGAACTTCCAGTATTTTATAATCTGATGTGGTCCCCACTCTAGAAATGGGCTGTCTAAAGGGGACGAACAAATTAACTCTGATCATAAAAGTAAAGAGCATGGCTCCTCTTTGTCTGACTCTTAAGCTTCTTTACTAAAGGGCTAATCTGCCGGATTTTTGTTGGATACCCATTTAAACTTTGTTCCTGTGTAAGATCCATAAAGGAATTTCTTATGTATACACTTGTAATCCTTGTAGTGACTTGACTCAGTGTATAGATGCATTTCAGTGGCTGAATGAGCTGACTGCAAACTTTGTGTTGCATAGAGAAGGGAAGCAAAACCTACTACACAACTTTCAGCTCATAAAACTGAGCTTTTCAGAGAAAGAAAAGAAGGATTGAAGGTAATGCAACTTGAATTTGAATGCATTTAGGAAATTATATACAGAAAAAAAATTAGTAAACCACAGTAATTACTTCTGTAAAACACTGACAGTATTGGAACAAGTTTTCTTTTAAGGCTAGTAGTCTGAATGCTCTGAGTACCTTGTGGTGTTAGGCTTCTAGCATGGAATGAGCAAATCTACATTCAGTAGGTATTGAAATGAAGTGTGATCTTGTTCCTGTCAGAGATACTGTAACAGCATGATTTGTTAATGGAGTTGTCTTTGGAGGAAAAATTGTTGAAGAGAATAAAGGGCATTTCTTGAGGCCATTTTGACCTCTTACTGATAACAGTACACATGTAACCAAACTGATGCATTGCACTGATTTCCCAGGTTCTCCTCAGAGAGTCAATGGGAAAGTCAAAGGACGAATCTTTGTAGGAAATAACCCCGTTCCAGTTACATTTGAGAACACCGATCTCCACTCATACGTTGTGATGAACCACGGACGTGCCTATACTGCTATCAGCACAATCCCAGAAGCTTTGGGCTATTCTTTACTGCCTCTTGCCTCTATTGGAGGTATAATAGGGTGGATGTTTGCTGTGGAACAGCAAGGATATAAAAATGGATTCAGCATTACCGGTAACTTAATTTAAAATCATGTTTAAAAACTGTGCTGTACTTTCCCTTGTCTTGAGATAAAAAGTGTATATGTAGAAGCAATATGTGACAAAAATCTATTTATTCTGAGTTGAAACTAGATTGCTTTTTTATCAGATTTCTCACTAGTTTTCTTGTTTAGATATTGGGCTTTTTATTTTACAGCTTCTGCACAAGCACGTATATTTCTTATAGAAGAATGGATTGGCCCATTCCCATACAAGAGATTATTAAAACGTATCTAATTTTTGGTTTTACGGTGTGCAGAGCTACTGAAAATAAACCTGCCCCTACATATGAGGCATCTACTGTGTTAATTTCCTGATCATGCCAATGAAACAAAGCACAAGTCTGACCTCTCAAAGGCCTGATATACTTTGTAAAAGAAAATGTTATATGAAATGCAAATGATCCTGCTAACTTATTTGAAGGAAGCCTCAGTTCACAAATATAGCTTTAAAAAGCTATCCAGGGCATTATCTACTTGTCTGTGCACTTTAATTCGAGCTGTAGGTTCAAGCTGTCCTAGGAGAACATGTGTTTCTTTTTTAAATTTTATCCTTTACAGCCTTATGCTATGAATCTACTTGAATATAGCTTATTGTTTGGGGATTGTAATATGTTCTGTGTGTGTGTGTTTGAAGCTTTTTCCAGAATTTACAGCATACATTTCACCTGGTTTTGATTTAGAAACAGATGTAGGGGATTTTATTTTTTTTTGTTTTTAAATGACAGTATTCTGAATAGACATATTCTCTAAGACGTACAGCTCAGTTGCTTTTTTTGTTTGTTTTTTTTTGTTTACTAAAAGGGAAAGACTGAATATTTTTAGCATTTCTGAAAGTATTTATTTAATTTAGGTGCTTCTTGAGGATTACTCGCAGTTTAGCATATTCGGTGTTTAAGAAGAGAGAATTTTCTTGTGACATTATCAATAAGTCTTTGGAAGCTATTTCTGTAGGGATCCAGAATATTAACTATTGTGTTACATCAAAGCTTGCTTGCAGAAAATAATAGTTTTAATTTTACCTAGTAGAAGCAGTTGTGGTGTGCTGAAGGATTCAGAAACCACTGTTAAGTGGTTTAACTAATGCTGTTGCTTTAGGTGGAGAGTTTACACGGCAAACTGAAGTCACTTTTCTTGGCAACAATGAGAAGCTGGTTATAAAGCAGAAGTTCAGTGGAATTGATGAGCATGGTCACCTTACCATCAGCACAGAAATGGAAGGCAGAATACCCGAGGTCCCCCCTGGTTCTTCAGTCCATATTGAACCTTACACTGAACTCTATCATGCCTCTAGTTCTGGTAAGATTTCCTAAGAAGGAGTTGATATGTAAGTGCACAATTCTCAGAGTGGGGAGAAAGATTATCTTAAAAGCATGATTTTATTACCTTCTTAAAAGATGTGCTTGTGTTCCTCAATTTATAAAATTTTGACTCTTAGGAATGGGTTCCAAAGGAGGTGGATTTTGAGTAGATGCAAATATTTCTGAACTTCTTGTTGAAAAAAAAGTGAGCTTAATATTGAGCTGATGTTAGCTGTCCTCTTTTATTGATCTTATTTTTTACACTGTTCGTGGTAGTCGTACACACGGCAAAGCTTTTTGCGGAGCCCATAGCTCTCCAGTGGGAGCTGAACTGGGATATACCTGTTTGTAGTAATGACACTAAATGGGCTTTAGTCTTGTTCAATGAGACCGTGCAAACCAATTAGTTATTTACCAGTATGTGTTGTTTAAGCTGCACCTCAGTGGCCATGCCGTATGTCAGTAACAAGCATTTGTCAGTATTATTTGAGCTGAATTTGAACAACTTTCTAGAAGATTAGGAGGCTCTTGATTCCCTTATCAGCGTCCTTCATTGTTTCTTCAGTACTTCTCTCAGAGTTGTGGTAAGAGTAGTTCTTCATTTTGACACTTACAGTGGGGTATTCCTCTCTTTACTTTCCTCTTCCTGGATAATATGATGCATGACTCAACCCAGCAAAAACAAAGTGATGTTGTAGTGTTCCTGCTGGCCACCCAGCCCAGCCATCAAGAATCAATAGAGAGGAAGCAGCAAGCGGTGCAATCAAGTGCATCTAGATACTAGGGAGAGAGCATTGTGTTCCAGGGCTACCATTTGATTGCTACAGGTAGCTTCAAGTGGTGTAGTTACACCATCACTGCATTATATCTGCCGATGTTGACTTTGGTATTTGGTACTGAGCCACTCTTGCTGCTTTGCCTGCCCTTTTGAGCTGAGAGATGGTAGAGGCAACAGGAAGACCCTGCACTGAACAACTTCAGAGATTCGGAGGAGTTGTTTAGGCAGATTTATCTAAAGGAACTTGTAAGTTTCCTGAGTTAAATTTTTCTTTCATTACATGGCAACCCATAAAGATAAGCTGAATATTTAAATTATGTCAAGATAAATCATGTGTCCTGTTCCTTATGACTGTGCTGAGAATAGAACAAGTCTAATCAAATGCCTGTTCTTTTGCATGCAAATGGATCAGAGGTTTTTGCTTTCTGTTCTGATCAGAGTATGTTGCCATATTGCAGTGATCACTTCATCATCTACCAGAGAGTACACGGTGACAGAGCCAGAAAGGGACGGGGTTGCCTCCACGTACACCGGTGCCTATCAGTGGCGACAGACCATCTCCTTTGATGAATGCATTCATGATGAATCTCTCCATGCTGCTTCTGCTACTCAGCAACTCTCAGTGGACAGCATATTTGTCCTGTATAACAGAGACGAGCAAATTCTGCGGTATGCTATGAGCAATTCCATTGGCCCCATCAGTGGTATGTACGAATTCAAAGCATTCCTGTTTTGCTACTGTTATTACAAGTATGTTTCTGTATTCTTTTAGCTTGCATTAGCTGAATATTAATTAATTAGTTACGTTTATCAGCAAATCTGGATCCAACGCTTCAGAAGAGAAATGGGACTATTGAAGTTGGTGTTTTTACCTGGGGAAGGGTATTTAACTCTTCTTGAAGTCCAGTGGAGTTTGTGTCTAATTTAATGAAATACTCTCAACATACTAGCTTGACTATATTGCTGCTTAGATGCAGAGAGTGTGCCATTTTTCTACATTTGATACCTAGTTCCTCTATTAGCAATTGTTTTGTGTATAATCAGAGCAAAGAGCAAAAGAGGGGAAAAAAATCTACCTTAGAAAAAGCTAGTTTCAGAGTAGTTTGTCTTGATACATGGCACAATGCTTGTAAGGTAGGAAGCCTCTGAAGTGTATTTTCTAGGGGAACATTCCAAGTTTGTCTGTGTTCACTGAAATCAGAATAAAAACAAAAGAGCAATTTGAAAATGCGTAACAGGTAAGTACAGAAGGGACTATACTCACTTCTGTTTGTTCCAAAAATAAAGTGCAGTCAATCGAAATGAGCAAAACGTGCTGTTAAGAATCATGTTTTAGGTCTAGGTTAGTTTCAGGAAGATGCATTATCTTGGTTATTTTTTCTTTTTAGTGAGTTTTTGTGATTATTATTATTATTTTTTTTTTAGATTTTAATGGTCTTTTGCCAAAGTTACAAAACATACAGGTGATACTGTCATTTGAGCTTGATGTCCTGCATATCACCTACAAGTCCCCTTCTTCCTGATGCAATAATTTTTGCTTGTTTCATTCATGCTAAAAGTGATCTCCTTCTGTACTTTATCTGAGTTTTATTACTTGGGTTGTCATGGCTGAATATGGTCTTTCTTGTCAGATGGTTCTGCTGATATTAGCCGGAATCCCTGCTACACTGGTACCCATAACTGTGACACCAACGCAGTATGTCGTGCAGGATCTGGGAATCGTTTCTCCTGTGAATGTTCTATTGGATTCCGTGGAGATGGAAACATTTGTTATGGTATCATAAGTCTTTCTTTAGTAAATGTATATTTTGGTTTGCGTAAAATGCATTTACTCTCATTCTGAAGGATTTAAATGAACTGTCCTAAGAAGCTGGTTTGAGGGAAGCTGGTTTGAGGAATGGTAGTTTAGAGGGATGTTGCAGTAGCTAATGTATGTGATTAATCACAGTAAGTAAGTTTGATTGTCTTGAAGAGTCACATTTGGATATGCTTACTTACAAAGCTTCTTTCCTACACAGTTCCTCTTTTTCTTAAGACTTGTGGGGACTTAGCTGTAAGAAATGCAACATTCTGCAAATTCTGGTTAAAACGAGTCAACTAAGTTATAAGTTCTTAAAGGCAATGAGGAATGTACGCAGGGCACGGATATGGAAACCCAATTAAATAATCTTTTTTAGGATATGCTTTGAGAATCCCTGTTGCTCAAGTCTCTTAGACCAAGTGTCCAAATACTTTGTCTTGCTTTTCAGAGAAGTTTTTGTTCCCAATACTGCGCAGTGTTTCTGTTGTCAAAGATCTTTTCTTCGTAGTACTTGACAGGATTTTTAGATGCTTGTAAGGGCTGCCCAAGTAGTGAAAGCTCCGTGTCTTTATTTCATTGTCTTCCTGGCAAGGAAGTGCATTGCTAGGTGTACAGATCAGAACCTAAAATAAAACCTACAATAAACCATAAGCTTTACAGTATGAAGTTTCCTTCTTTTCATATTTTAGTCTCTCCTGCATGCTCCAGGTCATAGACTACATGGAAGCCTTCTCTAGCGAGAAGACTTCCAAAATTTGATTTTTTCAGGCATGCGGTGCACGCCTTGCAGCAAAAAGTAGTGAAGCAAAATCTCTGCAGTTTAGCTGAATTATGGATCATGACTGTTTTGTTACACAGTTTAATAGAACCTTAGATCACTTTAGCTTCTGAACTTGCTCTACCTCTTACGTGTGTGTGTATTTATTAGTAGACGGTGAGATTTGGAATTAATTAAAAGCGTTTTGCATATTAAACAATTACTGTATATATGATCTAAAATGTGTTTTAGAGTCAAATTTAAAAGTTACTTTACTCCAGATTTTAACATAATAATACACACGAATTCCATGTATTTATCATTTACTGTGCTAAAGAATAACCAAGTTTTTTTTAATATGTTAGACTTTGATATGTGGATGACCAAAGGAGCTATCTTTCCTAAAGTTCCTGCTTACTGAGTAGTAATCATTACTTCTGGTCACCTTATATCCTGCATCTTCTTCCTCAGGGGCTGGTTTCCTGGCCCACTCCTCTATAAAACCTCTTCAGTGGCTTTTTCTTTGTTTGTTTGTTTTCATGCAGATTAGCTGAGGTTACAGTTAACTGAAAACTTATTTTCTAGTTGCTAATTACTTCTAAGAGGTGTAGTCTAGCCAAGACGTGGATTAAATACACAAGCCTGCTATTATTTAACATTTACACAGTTTGTTTTTCTGGCATCCGTTTTAAATGCATCTTTATAATAGCAGGAATTTTTATTTAATATTCTAGATATTGATGAGTGTTCAGAGCAACTGGGTCTATGTGGCAGTAATGCAGTTTGCAATAACCAGCCGGGAACGTACCGATGTGAATGTGTTGAGGGATACCAGTTTGGAGCAGACGGGAGGACCTGCGTTGGTGAGTTTCACCCTTCTTAAAAGCAGTGCCCATGGCTTTCAGGATGTAATTCATCTCACGGAAACAGAGGATGGCTCCTAGGGTCATGCTGGCTTCTAACTTGAGTTGAATTTAGGAGTTTGTGTTGCAGATAGATGGTTACCATCCGTTAGGTAACTGAAGAAGGTGTCTGAAGCACTTTGCTCTGTCTCATAAAGATTTCCCATTCAGAATTGTTTTGAATATAAAATGGGAATGTTTACTGGAATCTTCTGTCTTTTCTATACCATGACTTAGTTGCATATTTCACATAGAAACAAAATTAAAAATCGTGAAATAAGAGTGCCTTACTCAACCGGAAGGACTTTGGTGTGCTCCTTTTCTTCAATCAAAAAGAAACTTAGAGGTTTCCCAGCAGAATGAAGATAAATGTCTTATTCCTTTGTCATTTTATGGCCCATGAGCAACTTGAGCCTGACACAGGGCAGCAGCAGCCTTCTTTGTGCTTATGTGGTTTGCTGTGGAACTGCAGTTTTTTCATACCAGCTGTGTTAAGAAGAGAATTGTAAATGAATCCAGTTCTCCTATTTGTAGACTGAGGAACAGGAGGACTTCAGAGCTCCCTAGGAATTCCAGCTTTAAAGCTAATGCCGTTCTAAATAGGTTATTTTGTAATCTAAATCCTACTCTATGAAGCAGAACAGATAAGAAGATTCTAACAATGACATTGTCTCCTCCAGAGAGATGAAGATAATGTCTGTTTTCAGATCTGGCTATGATGGCAGATTTGTTTTTTTCCCTTCTGATACTGTGGTAGTTTCCATCTGTGTACTGTGATGAAAGGAGTATTGTGGAGTCTGGTCCTGGTCCCCTGTCAGCTCTTAGGAAGGAATTGCATAAAAAATGCCTCAATGGATGTTCACTGCAAACCCGCGTTTTTCTTACCCTGACATTTTTGTGTTGTTTTGCTTCTTTCTTTTTCAAATATAATGGTTTCCTTTCCTCTGCTCTGACACAACGGGTAAGCACAGGCAAAGCTCTAGCAACTACCTAAAATATATTGTGTGTAAAGCAGTGCCTTTAGAGTCATCACTGTCACCACTGAGAAAATCATGAAAATCTTCAGGACTGGCCCCAGCTGCTGCAGTTGTTCAAAATCTCTCTGATAGCTGACAAATGTGTTTATCTCCTATTAAGTGAGTCACATCTTCCATCTCTTGCCAAGTGATGACAGCCCTGGGTCAATCCTAGGTTAGTGTAGCAGGATATTTAATTCCCAGTGCAGTGAACTGGCTGCTCAACCAATGTGTGAGGTGCCTCTATGAGATGTCTTATTTCTTCATTGAGGACTCCTTTTTATAATCAAAACTGACGTAAATGTCAGGATGTATGGCTGTCATAGTCTTTCTGCCCTGATCTATGCTAACAGACATTTGTGAGGTGCTGAGGACAGTTGATGCTTTGTAAAACATCAGTAAGTTTTAACATTGGTGTAATGGAAGAGCTTTAAAAAGCAACAACAAAACACAAACCCCAGCCCCCAAAACAGAACACAGTTTCTTTGTTTCTTTTTTCTTCTCTGTGCCTTCACGGGCGTGCTGTCTAGAAATGTACTACCAGCTTCAAACTTTGAGGAGGAAAATCACTCTTGTGTGTCTAACCTGCAGCTGTTGAATATGCCATAAACCACTGCCAGATGGGCACTCATGGCTGCGACATCCCTCAGCGTGCTCAGTGCGTGTACACTGGTGGGTCTGCCTACATCTGCACATGCCTCCCTGGCTTCTCTGGAGATGGGCGTGCCTGTGAGGGTGAGTAGTTACCATTTGCTGTGATTTTTTTCCATACTCTTTATTGCACAACTTGGCTGCTCAATGTGATGTCCTATAGTCCCTTCTGATTTTAAAAAGGAAGATTTATACCTTACATTCTGCAGATGCGCATCATAAACTCTTGTTCTTTACTCCCCTGCTTTTGAGTTCACTCCTCAGTATTTGTGCTCCAGAAGGACCGAGAGGAGGTAGCTGCACAAATGGCAGTAGCTGCAGTTAGGGGATCACATCCACACCTGCTGAAACTGTTGACACTGTAATGGTTTATATCACTAAGGTGGTGTCACACAGTGCTCAGAATTCAGAATCTGTAAAAATGTTATATTGTGTTTCACGTCAGTTGGAGTGCAGTGGGAGAGAAGCTTTACCTAAACACATCAGAAATCTCACTGGCCAAATCCTACCTTTCTTCTTGCAATTATGTCTTTTCCTCTTTCCCCTTTCTTATGGGCATACATTTCTAAAATACTGTGTGAATTTACAGTGCCAGTACCCATCAGAATAACAAGATAGAGAGATTTGCTGACAGCCAGAATCTAAAATACATGCATGCTTTTATCCTCTTTTCATTTCCATACTCTTCCAAAAGTCTTTAATTCTAGTCATATGACCTAAAAGATGAGCCTGAAAGTAATAAGCCAGGTTTGCACTTGAATTCCTTACTCTGGTTTGTAAGCTATCCTCCATCATGAGGAATATTTATCGAAGACTGATCTTTTATTTTACAGATATAGATGAATGTCAGCAGGGCCGCTGTCATCCAGATGCTTTCTGCTACAACACTCCCGGGTCTTTCAGCTGCCAGTGTAAGGCAGGTTATCGTGGGGATGGTTTCCAGTGTGTGTTAGGAGGTAAAATTTTATAGTTTTTGAAAGTTGGAGCAGAAATACAATTCGGGAATTGGAAGATAGAGGTTTATCTGGAAAAAATTGCACTGGGGGCTTTGTTCTTTCTCATGTCCCTTGAGGTCTGAACTACACCAAGCTTGAGCCAGCATTTGTGCATTGACTTTTAGTGCTCTTTCTGCTCAGTATATTGTTTTGTATTTTGTTTGTCTACCCCCAGCAGTTCTCAGCTCCAAGCTTTTGAATTTGCTTTATGTAATGATTTGACCACGGAATAATTTTGTTTTCTCTACACAATAGTCACATATCCTAAAACACATGGAACTGTTGTCAGTGTAAATGAAATGCAACAATTACAGGAGAAAAGAGAACGATGAAATTCAAAGGATCTATACTGATGTATTCCGCAAGCTCTAGATGCCTACATTTCAAATATAGTCAAGAGTCCAGAAGGACTAATTGCTGGTTATAATTAGCTCTTAGATGTTTCGGTGTTGACACAGTTTGTTCTCTCGTTAGCATAAAGCTCTTTCTTTCCATGTTTCTGTTCTTGTACTCTGTTTTGGGCCTTGAAGTAGTGAGAAACATTAAAGCTCAAAGTATCATTGTTGCAGTTATTTCAGTTCAAAAGTATGAGGAACCTAGATGTTTTGTTCAAAGTTGATTCAAGAATTAAAAAGTTCATTCAAGAATTAAAAAGCCTACCTTCTTTGTACTTTTGAACCCACTTCAGCTTCTGATATTCTTGCTCTTGGGCTAAAGACGCTGCACCTCACCACAGATTGAAACTCAGAATGTGCCAATGTGCAGCCAAGTGTGAAAAGGGCACAAGGCCAAAGGGAAAGAAGCAAAAAGCAGTAGAACTGAGGAGGGAGACTGTCTTTATAAATCAACTTCTGCACTGTGTTTTAATGATGTCCAAAATACTTAACGATTCAAAGTTGAGACTTTTTATTAATCTGATGGCTCTAAAGTGCTTGTCTGTGTGAACCAAATCTTTACATGTGTTACTGTACTTCTGTATTTCTTTTTTGTCCCTAATTCTGAGTTTCTGACATTCTTGTGCAGTAAGATACTAATGCCTTAAAACGGAAAGATGATGGATCACATACAGGAAAAAAACAAAAAAAAATCACAGGGTAATTTCTGGTTTTAGTTCATATTTGCATGACTCCATCATGCATACAGCAAATGTTATGTCAAATCATTGAGTGTTTGTAGACTTTTCTATCATAGGTAAATTGTTGGAGGTTTGGCTGTGTTTAATTACAAAGTTTTAGCTTTTTCCACTTTTATGTCAGTCTTTCAGCATTATTTTCAACTTACTTTGCATGCGTACTTTCAATTCAATGCCGGATTAATGAAGAACTACCTGGTGTTTCTGACTGGAGTTAAAGCATTTATATAATTACCCTGTTGATAAAAACAGGATTGTTACTTCTAAAGGAGAAGCTTGATGAGTAGCTTGAAGCAAAATCAAATCTTAGCACTTCTGGTTCTTTAAGGGTTGTAGAGTGAGAAATACTGCTTTCATGTCTGGCACATTCCCCTTCGTAGCTGAAGCGGATGGTTTGGCAGACTGCTAATTGAATTCAATCAACTCAATTCAATCAGCTTTATTACCAGGGTGTATTTCATTTCTTCTGAGTATATGTGATAGCTTATTTGTTGCTGTTGTTAAGGACAACACCTTTACACGTGTTATGATTAGTGTGTCTATTCAACTGCTAAGTATAATGTACTATTTTGTAGAAGCTTTATATTATCTTTACTACTTATTCTAGATGCTTCTTGATTTTGTTTTCATACTCAGCATAAACATAGCTTGAATGGAGATGTCTCCATGTTCAGCTTGGCTGTTGGGTACCTCGCCTCCAGGTCTTGACACCATGCACAATGCCTCTTCTGCAGCAGTGCCACTGCCTCTGGTTCCTCTTTGGCCCTTCTGGCTGCTTGAAGCTCAGAATGTTAGTCTGTGTTGCAGGCTGAGGCTAGGGTAAATTATTTGTGTAACAGCCTTGGTTTATGTCTAATGTTTTATTAGATGGGGTCTGCCAGATTTTGTTGATTTCCATATGTGTCTCTCTGATCTTTAGGTTTTTTGTTTTGTTTTGTTTTTGTTTTACGCTGTTTTGTACTAGGAATAGAAGGCATGCTTTGGAGTCACTTGCATTGTTTCTGCTCATGAAATTCTCTGAGCTGGGAAATGTGAGTTTTATAAATGGGAAGTCTTGCTTTTGCTGAATCCTGACTGAAGTAGGAATATCTGCGTTGCCCTTCTGGTCTGTGGCAATGGCAGTGTTGACAACAAGCATGACTACTCCTCCCTTCTTTGAGAGTTAATAGAACAATAGCTGCCTTTGGAATGTCATTTATTGGTAAAGCTTTAGCACTTTTAAAATAGATATATCCAACAGTTAATCATTGCCAGTATTTGGAATCAAACAAGTTTCTGAAGCTCAGGAAAAAGTAGCTCAACTTACTTTAGCACCAACCAACTTACTTCAGGGTGGAGATTCCAGATGAGAATCCATTGTATTCTTCCCCTTTTACCTGATAAAGTTTTGATCTAATTAGCCTCAGTCAAGTCACTGAAATTAGCCTCAGTCAAGTCACTGAAATCTGTCCTTGTTGTTAATAGCATGGAAAATTTCATTCATCCGAATACTTTGTTCTTTTTAACGTGCTTTTCCAAACAGTATGTACAACTGCTTGCTTGTTTGGTGTCTTTTTTATTATATGGAACATACTATTGAGTTTTACCGCTGCTGAATGGCAGCTCTCAAAGCAAGGACACTAACAAATAACATGGATTTGAGTCATACGTAACTGAATGTTGTAGGAATAAACCGGTAGGTTAACAAAAGAGTTAATGATGCTGGAATGTCTCACTGCTTACAACTGCTAAGAATGTCTGTACTTCATTATTTCCTCACGCTTCATTTTTCCATTTCAAAAAACCAGATGTCTGAGTGTTTCTACCCCTGCAGACCCCAGACACTGTTTACTAAACAGAAACAAATCTGGGTTCTTGGACTGGGGGTCTGACCGTTAGAGCCATTTGCTGGTGCTCTGTACACCATTTGTTTCACATGAAAAATGCACAGGGCAATGCTGTAAGTGAAGAACTGCAAAGGAAAATGAATGGACAAAGGACAGTGTGTTGTTTTTTTGTTTTTTGATTTTCTTCCGTTTTTGGCAATGTCTGAGAACAGCAGTCAGAAGTGCTAGTTTAACTGTGTTGTTTGGGGAACAAAGTGAGGTACGTCAGAAATTAAAGAGTACTCTTTGGTTACGTACTGGACACATTCTTATTATCACTTCTCTGTCTTTAGCTTGTGAATGAAAACCTGCTTGAGTAGTTATATGATCTTTGAAAATTTCTGAATGCTGTCACAAACTGATTAAATGTGATACAGCATATTAGTCTTTAATCCCTCTTACAAGGCGGAAGGGAAGAAGTCCCATACATCCCCGTTCCCTCCTGCTTTCCCAGCCTCTATTTGTTTCAGAAAGGTCCATAAATGATCTGCAGAGAACTACAAGAACTTTCCTTTATGACCAAAAGAAACTTTGAATGTTTGTGTATGGGTTTGTTTGTTCGTTTGCTTTTTCCCCCAGTTGTGTTTATGTCTTTGCTTATGTGAGGAATGTGTACATGTGTCTTTTTTTGTCTGGTGCAGTATCCAGGCTACTTTCAGTTCATTTTTTAAAGTTTTATGTTGTTTTCCAGAGTTTCAAATTCTGCACTGCTCATAGCAGTTTATAAAACAACCACAAAAAGCGTGTTGAAAACGTTGAATAGAAATGTATTTTTCTGAGGAGGAGTATTCACTTAGCTCAGGATACACTGTTTGATGGAAGTAGACTAGTGTGCATGTGGCCTGTCAAACATCATGTCCTGGGCAGTGTGCATTTCTGTTCTGCACTGCAGCAGTTTCTCTCTCCTGTACACTGATTCAATTTTTCACTATCCTTTTGAACTCTGGGTGTCAGAGCTGGACCCAGTATTCCCTGAAGCATCTTACCATTACCACCCAGAACAATGACATTGCTTCTCTATACTTGGGTGGTGCTCCCTCACAGTCAAATGTAGCTGTGCTTGCACCAAGTTAGTGACCCACTGAAGACTTTTCTTAGTTGTTGTTTTCCAAGATAACTCTCTGTCTTTAAAGGGCAGTGTGCGTGTTGTATTCCAAATGCATCTGTTCATTTGACTGTGTGAATCAGCATGTTGGTTTTAATGAGCTCTATTTACCCAGTAATGAGGTCTTGTCCTTCTCATCTTTTGTGTACTATTTCTCTTCCAAGTGACATGATCTGTGGTTGTATATCTTCTTCCAGAGTCCTAATGAAGAAATGAAATTTCTTAATAAGGAAATTTAAAACCAAACTGGGGTAATGTGGTAGCTTGCTAGAAATACCACTTAATTACATCTTTCCACTGACTAAAATATTTTTCATTTTTTTTAATCATTTCTTTTACCTGCATAGTGTGTTGAGTGCTATAAACAAAGTTTGAGGTAGACTTTCTTTCAGAGTTTGATTTTGTAACTTGACTCAAGACTCTTCACCACCCACACTAAAGTTGAGGCCAAATATTTTATTTGTTTGGACTGAGCTGTTCTCCAGACATTTGTATTTCTCTAATTGTGTCCAGGTGCACAAAACTTTTCCAAAGCTTTTGCTTGCATAACTGTTTGTTTTTTTTTTGTGTGTGTGTGTGTTGTTTTTTTTTTTTTTAATTGATAGTTGTGTGACTTTTACACCACAGTAGTCTGTAGGCACGTGAGATTAAATTCTTACTCTGCTGAGCTGGGTCTAGTCTGAGCCACACATAGCTGATGCTGCCCACTAGACAATGTAAAAGTGAGGAAGGAATAAATCGAAGTGCAGTGCTCAACCTCCTTCTCAGACAGTTTGTGTTAAATATTTCTGTCTGTCTATAGAAATCAGGAAGAGGATATTCCCCCATAATAAGAGGCCTTTCTCTCCCATTGTGGAGAGCCCTTCAGGTTTCAAGTATAAGGTCAAAATGGAACAGATTTCTTTGTGTGGAGAGGGAAAAAGTTTATTGCATTCTGTTTCAGTTTCGCTGTGCTGTTTGGTATCTGGAAGGATATGTTGGTCTAGATTACATTCCTTATTGCATGACATATTATAGCAAAGGAAGATTTTTTTCTTTGGTCCAGACTGCTTTTGTAAAATTGAAACCAGAAGAAACTTATCCCTGAATCTCTTGATAATCTAGAAAATTCATCTTTCTCTGTTGTAACATGTATAGCCATTGTGTATTACTTGTTTCTCTCTTTGTGTAGTAGTATTCCAGCTTTCAGTATGGCCCCACTTATGTGCTTTAGCAGGATCTGGGCAATCTATTCCTACTGCTCCTTTCTTGAGTCCACAAGTATCAAATGAGTGCTCAAATTTGATGCCTGAGCTTTAAAAACCTAATACATATCAGAGCAATAAGTTGTCTCATTTCCTAGGCTGTGTAGAGAGCTCAGCGTCTGCTTTATGTCATGATTTTCTCTTGCCCCTCTGAAGGGAAACTTGACTTTTAGCATTAAAATATATATATATCCACTGTATAGTCTGACTAATTAGTCGCATCTTGAAGTCTGTGGATATTTGCCAAACAAGTAGACACTGGGGGGGTCACAAAGCTGGACAGAATGTTCTTGCTAATGTCCTTCTAGGAGAAAAAATGTTTTCCAGCTTCTCTTTTGTGACCTTTCAATGTAGAAAGCTGGAAGAGAGCTTCTTGTTCTGTTCTAAATTAAACAGTAAAATATATTGAAAATGATGTAAAATTAAGACAAATATGTTATTTTTACATAGGGCAGACTGTCTCTGAAAGTGTATTGATGGCTTCTAAATTTGTATCATGTTCCTCCAATATTGAGAATGTGTCTTTTGTAAGTAGTCTGAGTATGGTAACTACTAATGGAGAATAGTTATTAATTGAAGCAGAAACATACACTGGTCTGTTTTCTTCATAGGAGTGGTAAAGACCAAATGTCAGCATGAGAAAGAAGTAGCTCTTGGAAGCGGAGGCACTTTCTTCCAAAGAGAAATAAGAGTTGGTCAGTTCATTCCCCAGTGTGATGAACATGGCAATTACGTACCCACTCAGTGCCATGGCAGCACTGGATATTGTTGGTGTGTGGATAGGGATGGAAATGAGATCGATGGCACCAGAAGTGGCCCAGGAGTTCGACCACCATGTAAGTGACTGAAGCACTTGTTTCTTTTGGGCATCTCTCCTCTGATGTACACTGTCTACCAAACATGGGGCCCCTGAGATGTAGCACTGAATTAGAACAATGCAGGCTTGTCTTGTCCCAGTGACAGTTTGCCACATGCTACAGCCCTTTGGCAACTCCAGTTTATGCTTTTCCTTCTGCCATGGCATCTGGACAACTGTGGTGAGCCTCTGAATAAGAGGTTTTCTGACTTCTTTCCTGCTTTGAAGCTGTAAGGGGCCCCTATAGTGTCTGCCCTCAGGGAACCTCTGAATATGTGCTAAATGGCTGCTGCCTCAGGAAATAAGGATGTTCCTTCCAAAACCTTCATTAGTTCAGTTGCAAAATAAGATAGGCTTTTTTTGAACATATGAAGGAATGAGCAATTACAGAGCTGAACATGAAAAGGTCTGTTATGTCAGTTGCTTCTTCTCTGTCAGCCAAGGGAAGAAAATCAGAAGTTTTCTGCATCTGATTAGAGTTAGTGTCTACTTATATGGCTGTTCCCTTCTAAGAAGCCTGGCTGTAATTGTTTCTGTAAGTAACAAGGAGCCTTGTTGCACTGCACAAGCTAATTTTGTTGCCATCTGTTTCTTTCTCTATCAACAAGGCCTGAGCACAGCTGCTCCTCCTGTTGGTATTGGACCCTCTGTTCGGCCAGACGCAATACCTCTGCCTCCAGGAACACATTTGCTTTTTGCCCAAAGTGGGAAAATTGAACATGTTCCACTAGAGGGAAACAACATGAAGAAAAATGGTGCAAAAGCACTCTTGCATATTCCAGTAAGTAACGTACTGCAAAAATCAGTGTGTCTGTGAAGAGCTGCAACACAGATGAAAGTGATTGTTTGTTTTTTGTCATTTGATAGCTTAAGTTTCAAACTCAGTTCTTACTTTTCAGTAAGATTTTGGTACCTCAGCACTTTGTCACTGATTCTTTTTTTTTTGTCCTGACTATTCAAAAAAACTGAGCTATAGGAAAAAAAGTTACTTGCTTTTAAAGAATAGATTCTGTGACAATAATTTAATATTTGTGATCTCATATGCTTCCAAAACTTCATTGTATAAGTACTGCTAACCTCACATTTCCATTGGTGTAAAAATCTAGAAGACTAGAAGACCTGCAAGAAAAGTATCAAAAGAGACCCTTTTTTTCTTTTCTCCTCTCAATTTTTTGTCATACCTCTTAATCTATTCCTGCTCTTCAGTCAGTTTTCAGCTTTTCTTGGCTACAGATATACAGATTTCTTTTTTTTCTTCTTTCCTTTTTCATGTGCAGGCCCAGTGGGTGGTAGATATTTTTCCCACACTTCTTACTACTGTCTTGAGAATCTTTTTTCCTCGAAAATGAATCCCTGATGTTGAGAACCTGTTCTCCATCACCTGTGAAACACACAAGCTTTTCCCACTTCCAGTTTTGTCACATTCATTTTGCCTGGAGCATGGAATTTATATTTTCATTCCAGAGTGGGAGTATTTATAATAGCAGTAGCAGATATCGTGTTTGCTGAATAGATGAAATACAGACTAAATTACACTGATCCAGTTCAGTAAATAGTACTGCAAACTGTGTTGTGATGTAAGGGTGAAACTTTGCTTTTTTCTCTTGCCCAAAGTTCTGCTGCAGTAGTGCTTTAAGGAAAGAACTTTAATTGGTAGAATTGGAATTACGCTGATATAGGCACACAATTCTGAATCTGTCAGCTGGTCTTATTACTTACTTGGTCTGGCTTAGGACTACCTACAGGAAAGAGCTTTCAAAAGATAACATGCAGAGTTTCATTAAAACTTTAATTAAACGCAGTCTCTGCTATTACCACTGTTTCTTTTTTATGTGTTATATATCTGGGAAGTGATAGCATGAAGACATTTAGATCATTCAGTACTCTAGAGCATTAATGTAGGCTCAGTAATCAGTGCATCTCTGTTGCAGATTGTGTTGTTGGACCATCTCTCTAAGAAGCTGTTCATCTTTCATTTTCTGTCAAATGAATGAGAGTCTTAAGTAACAAAAGCAGCACAGGATATAGATTCAGGAATCCGTGATACTTTAGCACTTTACCCTGAAACTGGCTTTCATTTCTTTGAGGAAAGGGTTTACACTCTAAACTCAAATCTTCAGACCTATCTTCATTTATCCAAAAAGTCACTTCCTTCCCTATGAGAATATTCATTCCACCAGAAAGATTCATCATTTGTGGAGTATTTCCAAAACTTATTTAATGAACTTAGTTTGCTAGAACTTTGTTATGGCAGTTGATGCTTTTTAAGTAACTCTGCTGAAATGCAGCCATTGTGTGTGGATTGATGAACATACAGAGCACATTTCCTCAAAGAGAAAGAATGAAAGGGAAAAAAAAAAGCAGATGAGAAATAATGAAGTAAGATAGTAGCATGAACTTATAATTGGAAGCATTAATCTAAACTATACTACAGTGACTTCCCACACTATCCTTTTCTCTACCTGATCTATTTTGCTTGCTGATCAACAGGACAAAGTTATTATTGGAGTTGCTTATGACTGCATGGACAAGATGGTTTACTGGACAGACATCAGTGGTCCATCAATCAGTAGAGCTAGCCTGCATGGTGGGGAGCCAACGACCATCATCAGAACAGGTAACAGTACTAAGTTCTTCTTCCTACTTCCGATTAATTGCATTAAAGACACAAATTCAATACGAATAATTCACAGGTGTTACTTCAGCAGTAGCATTACAAGTGAGTATTATTTAGGTAAACAATAGCCCCAAAGCCTTGATAACGTAAAATGAAGAAGGATCTATTTCCAGTGCAGTAGCACTTTATTGACTTTCCACTGCTAAAATAAGTGGTAAGTCTCTTCTCTTATATGTAAATTAAGTCCAAATGAATAAACAGGCTGGAGTATATATGTAGACTGAATTCTGACAGCTCCAAATGGAGAATGCGGAGCTGGGAGAGAAGGGGGAAGAAAACAGCAGAAGAGGCTAGAGGGAGGCACTTTTTATGTATTTGTTTGTGTCCTTGGGATCCTAGAATACTTGTAAAGTCAAGATGCTAGAGTAGATCATTCTTGCTTTTGATCCTTTCCAGGTGTTGTCACTGAAATGTAGGAAATTGCTTTAGCAAAATGATAACTAGTCTTAAAACTCTACATTAAATTTGCTTTGGTTTTCTTTGGATGTACTATATAGCTCTACCTGGAATGTGTGCTTCAGAAAAGCCAATTTGTTGTTATCCTATTTAGTCTCTCAGTGGCAGTGGAGACGTGGGAGCAGCTTGGACTGTGCTTTTGTCCTGGGAAGGGTTAAGGGAAAACTTAAAGCCATCCCTAGCTGCTACAGCAACTATTTCTGTACAGCTTGATGGCTGTGGAATCTGTAGAACTTCCTTTTAATCCTAATGCTTTTAATCTAAGAGAGACTTTAAACAATAGTGTAAGCCTGTGCATGTTTAAGTACAGTGTCAAGGGGAAAGGATTTCCAATCTTTACTATTCAAGGATCTACTCTTCAAGGTTTTTCTCAGATTGTGCCTTTTAAAAAGTGAAGGAAATTGATATTGCTAAAGATTTTGTATAGATACGAATTGGTCTGTCTAATGAAACTGTGTGTGTGTGCTTTGAAAGTCTTGCAGTATGTAAAATATTTTAGGAATATTTGTGAAGGCTTTCAACTAAATTGGTTTATTTTAGGTAATTCAAAGTGATTACAACATACCACTGCCACGTGGGAACCTGGTGTTTTCATCTGCTACAAAAAACGCCATATGTGTAAAGATATCTCATAATTTCTGTTGTCTTGTCGTTCACATAGGATGTGTTTGGTATTCCTGAAGAGATGTTGAGCAATGTTTCTCTTTACTTTCTGTGTGTAAATGTTAACTGGATTTTTGATGAAGAATTGGAACAATTTAAGGTTGGATATTCAGTGTTTGAATATCTCTGTGGTACTCAAAACTGAATCTTTAAAATTTCGGGAAATAGGAAAATGCCTCACTCTTAGAAAGCTCATGAGAATTTATGATTTTGTTTTGATCTTTGCCTTTTTCCTCTGGAGGGCTGCAGCTGCTTTCTTCAGTTCACACATATTTTTGTGGAATGCACTTTTTTTGGTTGTTGTTGTTAAAGCTTTTGCGATCCAAGTTGAATTGCTCTGCAGAAGCATGTTTTATTGTGGAGCCCAATCCAGTTCCCATCTATTCCTGCAGCTGTATTGCCTGTGGAGGCTTTCTGAGCTGTGCAGCTGTGGGGGCAGGTCAGGAAGGAGAGCTTCCTTCTTTGTTGTAATTGCTTAAATTATATCAGTTGTATGTCTATACAAGCCTGCTTGTTTCTAAGCAGCAGAGCCTTTGACTGTACCAGGCTTGATGGCAGTGCAGCACGAGCACATCTGTGTCACTAATGCCTTTTCCTCACTGAGAAAGTGTGTGTTGCACACTGTTCATTTAATGGCTGTCAGTAAATACACTTGAAAATCAGTAGAACACTCATCTTCCACATTCCTTTGTTGCAGGACATTTAAACGATGTGTCAACCTGCATTTGAAATATTTCTTGACAGCTGGCTGGTATGAAGGGTCACTGCCTGTTTGGGAGTAACCACGTGCAATTCTATTTCTTTTGGGACTGAAATTAGTCTAAAAGTGATTTGTACTTGGCTTTGGCTGCACAACATCCCACACAGCATTCACGTTCCTTTTCAATGAACATACAAATGTTGAAAAGTGTAGAAGCAGCTTTAACACAGTGACTGAATTAAACCTTGATGAGCTATGTATTTATTCTGCATCTTTCATGTGAGTTAGAAATTACCAGTGCTAAAGTAGAAAGGATGTTATCTGTTATTTCCTGTTGCTTTTGGAACAACTAACTATCCAAGACAAATTGTGCACATACAGTACTAAAATACGTTCCAAAAAGGACTGCTGTGCAAAAACAAAGAACAGGATCTAAATTCCATCAGTTAGCTAATAGCATTATCTCTAGTACTTTGGAGCATACTTTCTGTATTGCTTTGACTAAATGCATTAAAAATCCAGCTCTTCAAAGGTGTGCCACACTGAAGAAGGGGGAATATTAGGTGCTATAAAATCATTCTACATCCTGACTTGCTAAGGAGGGTAGAGTAAGATTCTCATAATCTCTGCTATTTATTTCTCTCTGTCACCTCTTTTCTTCTTCTTCTTTCTTTTTCCTTTCCTCCTCAGAGTAAGTTTACATGCAGACTTGGGATGTATGCTGGTTTGGTTCTCATATTTATAATTCATGAAAACAGCCCAGTATAATGCATAGCATGGAACATAAGTGAGTATCTTAACTCTCCAAGCTTTCTGTGCTGTAGCTCCATCTGAAACATAGGTGAAATCCAAGGCTTATATAAAGGAGGTGTTCCCAAGGAGGGAAACTTACGCTGAGGGAGCCTTGGAGAAAAACATATCAACCTTTTCTAGCTGATGAGACTTCTGTTGCCCACAACCAGAAAAGTGAAAAAAAAAAATACCCAAAACTTCTCTGTTAAGAGTTGAGAATGCTTATGAGGCAGATATTGCTAAAAAATATAATGTCTATGAATATTTTTCTCTGTTCTTTTGCAGACCTGGGAAGCCCTGAAGGAATAGCTCTTGATCATCTAGGTCGCAACATCTTCTGGACTGACTCTCAACTTGATAGAATAGAAGTGGCTAGACTGGATGGGCGCCAGCGTCGCATCCTTTTTGACAGTGGCCTGGTGAACCCCCGAGCAATTGTCGTGGATCCTGTGAGAGGGTATGGATACCTTTTCAAAATACATATGCAAAGCTTGTCTTCTTAGAGAGGTCAAGTAAATTTTCAGCCTCAGAAATAGCTTTCAAGGGCAGAAAAAACACCACTAACAAATGGCCATTAATGATAAAGTATCAGTGAATTAATGGCCCTCCCTGGGATTCTTCCCTGACAATTAACTACTCTGATCAGTTCCATTGTATACTGCTTGATATGCTGAAAATAAAAATGGAATTTTGAATGAATCCTACAGATGTGTGCTAAATGTTGCTGTTTCTGCTGTTTAGCCTGTGTAGACTAGATGGGTGGTGGAAGGAGTGTTGTGGATGTATGTTTTGAACAGTCTATGGAACTGCTGAAATAGAAGTGTTTTGTCTGGCATCTTGCATTAAACAATGCAGGGAAAGTATTTCTTCTTATGTGTGATTGTTTTCTTTGTCATTTCTTTGTCAGATTTTTATCCTCAGTGTTTTTTTCCTTGATTACAACAATCCTTTGAGATCAGCCGCAGTCTTTATTTTTGCTTTTTTCTTCCTCTTAAGAAACTTGTATTGGACTGACTGGAACAGAGAAGCTCCTAAAATTGAAACTTCATACATGGATGGCACAAACAGAAGAATTCTTGTGAAGGATGATCTGGGATTACCAAATGGGCTGACATTTGATCCTTATTCCTCAATGTTGTGTTGGGTAGATGCAGGTAAATAGGTGCTGAAGTCTGTCTTCATAATACTGGCATTCTAAGTATGTCCAGTCCTGAAAAGATGCACAGCCAATTACTATCTTAATTGCTCTTAGGTCTACAACTTAGATTTCATGCCTTGATTTTTGACTTTATTAATCTCACTTTTTGTTCATACTACTTCTCTTGAATTCTGTGTAATCTGAAAGATTTTAATTCTGACCAAAAAGCTGTCTAGAGATGTAGCAAGTTTTCATCTGTTTCATATATGTGACTATATCTTTGTAGAAATTTTGTTTCAGAGTAGAAAAGATAACTGGCTCTACAGAGTATTGTTTTGGCACTGTTATCCTAAGCCTTTTGACCTGTTGTTAGGCAAAGCTCGGCTTTTATTTTACTTTTATTTGAGGCAATTCTTGAAAATGCAATTCACACTGTATTTAAAGATCAGACCATATCCTGGGTTGCATGAAGAGAATTGTGACCAGCAGGTCGAGGGAGGTGATTCTGCCCCTCTTCTCTCATGAGAGATGGAACGAAACTCTTTCCTGTGAGGGTGGTGAGATGCTGGAATAGGTTGCTCAGAGAGGTTATGAATGCCCCCTCGCTGGTGGCATTCAGGGCCAGGCTGGATGGGGCTTTGAGCAACCTGGTTTAGTGGGAGGTTCATGACTGTAGCAGGGGGCTTGGAACTAGATTATCTTAAAGGTCCATTCCAACGCAAACCGTTCTATGATCAAGAGATGAATTCTGCTACTGATTTGTTGGTTATGTGTACCTGCTTAAAGAAAGAATGTGCTTTTAATTTTCATATAAACTTTTTTTTTTTCCCATCCTGCTGTCTTTCTCACTGTAGACTTCCAGAAATCTCTTCCTGTGGAGGTGCTTATATACTTCAAGTCACTTTTCAAGTTAGTGATACACTAAAAAGACCAAGCTCTATTTTTTACTGTAAGAAACTTTCTCTAGCCTTCAAACGTTTCTTCTTGTGCTATCTCTTTTTTCCTGTCTTTTGCTCTCATGTTTGTCTCTTCTTTTCTTCTCCTAATTTTGAAACTTGCTAGGTAAGAAAATTCTACAGGTGTTTACATTTGCTGGCAGTGTTCCCGATACGTGTAGTAGACTTAAAATAGGACTTTTTATACCTTATTTGCATCTGTAGGCTAGATTTTTTTCCTGCAGTCTTGCCTTGGTGGCCCAAGCCAGCAAATATTTTGCAAACATGCTTACCTAGCTCAATTTAAAAAGTGCCTTCCAGAGGAAGTAGAACTGGTTAGTGGTTGAAGCATACCTCAGAATGGAGGAGACCCTCTCACAGCTTCTACTTTCAGCATGAGGATGTTGGTTTCTGTACCGGGAGTTTCAACATGTGAGCAAAGGACATTTGTACTTCTGTAAGTTAGGTGCTGTGATGATTACATTAGCACTAAAATGCTTTGCCATCCAGTCTTGGACACATTTGGAGATTTGGCATGGGAAGGCCTTTGGCTGAGTGGCAGACTGAAGGACTTCCAGAAGGCTTTAGTCTGTGCTTGCATGCTTGTTCTTACCTTTTCTTCCTCATGTGAGCTCTGTTGATCTTTGTTTTGAACGAGCTGAATTGTTTCAATCTACCTAGGTACAAAGAGACTGGAATGCATGAATCCTAATCAGCTTGGTCGACGAAAGATTGTTGAGGGAATTCAGTATCCTTTTGGTGTTACAAGCTATGGGAAGAATTTATACTACACAGACTGGAGAAGGTATGTTATCTGCTAAAGAAATTATGGAATGCTTTATTCTGTTCTCCTGTCTGATAGGAAGTGAAGTGTATACTTCGTTTCTCATGTCTGACATGTTGCACATTCCTCTTTTTTTGTTTTTGGTTTTGTTTTTTTTTTCTATTTCTGGCAATAGCTGTTGCAGGGCAGAGTGATTCTGTAGAGCTAACCTATTGATGTTGACAGTTAGTTGAGTTTTCTTCTTAGCACAGTGATTTGTCCTCTAAGAAAATGCTTGTAACACTGAACATTTTTGGGAAATGAGTGGGAGTTAACATGTTTCCCTTAAGGCATTACTTGCATCATTGTAGAGGGCAGATATTAGTCACTCAAGGCTTTTTATACTGGATGATATCTGAATACATAATAAGAAATAAGAGGACATTTTTTACTGTCTTGATGGCACTTCTTTTGTGGCAAACTAAAACACTGAAATGCAGTTGAGACTTTGGAGTTTACTATGCATTTACAGAAAAACATCCAGTCCGTGTATTTTTAACTGTTTTTCCTGGAGGTGAATGGTTATGTGGGCTCTATCTGCAAACTCATATACAAACAATTCTGTCATTTGCAGCAGGAAGAGCTATTAATGTGTTTAAGGATTCCCAAACTAGAACCTAACAGCTGGGAAATGCAATTCTGGATAAATGGGAAACTGTTGAAGTTGTGTCAGTTACTGCCGTTTTGTTTCTAGGAAAAAAAAAGTCCTTATGACTGTGTTCCTTTCCAATATGAGGCTCCATCTGGTGTACAACATTGTCTGTAATCGTTATGTGTAATAGCTGTGTTGCCTATGTCACGGAAGATACAGGATTGCAGAGTATGTGATGCGTCAGAACCACTAACAGATGTGTTCCTGCAGAGGGACATGTTGGAAGTACTTCCAGAATTATTAAGCTGGCTCCCTGCTACTGAATCTCACTGCTGCTTAGGATGAAAGTTATGTGTACTTGAGTTATCCATACAAGCTAAGATCTTAGGGGATCACTCCCTAAATAGTGAAAAATAAGCCATTTGAGATTTCTTTGTTTTGTTTTATCTTGTACTTCTGTGTTAATCTCACTTCTGTGCTCTTGTGTTTGGCAGGGATGCTGTTGTAGCTGTGGATCGCATGATTTCAGTAGAAAATGATAACTTCCAACCTCACAAGCGCTCCCGTCTCTATGGAATCACTACAGCTTTTGCTCAGTGCCCAGGAGGTAATTCTGATGATCCTCAGGTTTTTCCGGCTGTGCGGCATCTTAGCCCATAAATGAACTTAGTGACAGCTCCCACTGAAGGGAGCCACCTGATGTAGGTGGTTAGTGAAGGTCTGGTTATTGCTTAGATTTCAGTCTTCAGAGAAATTAAAAATCTGTTTTTTTTTTTATAGTTGCTATATCCAACCAAAAAAGGCAAAGAAGAAGCTTATTTGATCATTAGACATGGCTAAAGCTACTATCTTGTCATCTAAATTGAATGCTATACTTATGGCTAGGGCCTTATTTACGTATTTTACCTTCAAACTATAGAAATAAAATGGTCTTCCAGATATCCTTAATGAGATCCAGTGTATTTAGAACGGGAATTTTCAAAAAACAGCAGGTGGCAGAGTGGGTGGACTGATCTTTCTGCTCTGTTGAATGTTAGGCTTTTCAGATGCATTATCGAACCCCCTCCTGTGAAATGTAGAAGTGAGAAAGTTGATAGCCTTGAAATAACAATTTAATCTTTGGGAAGCAATACCACTGTCCAGTTACGTTCTTCTTTTCAAATCCCTGTTATGAGAAGAGTTCTCTTTTTTGTTATTACTATGAGGCGTGATTTTTGATTGTGGTGTTTTAACTTCAGGCATGAAAAAACCCTAAAGAGAGTATCTGATCAAGTTATTCAATATGTACAGTAAAAAACTAATTGCGTGTCTAGTTCAGAGCATTAAAACATGCATATGAACTTCATAACTAAGAAATCAGATATTTTCTTCCTAGTAGTTAATTAATTGGTTAACTAGTTAACTTGATAATGTTAACTACTAGTTAATAATTAACATTTCCATTATGATAGGCACTGTATAACAAAACAGCACTGTGTGCTTTGACTAAATGATTATATTTGTAATTTAAGGAACCTTGACATTATTTTTTTTTTTTAATTTATTTCAAATGTTTTTCTCTGACTGATGTCTTTCCCTCAAATCCATTGCTTGCAGCACTGCCTCGTCTTTCATTTTACCCCTCAATATTAATGCATCCCTCCCTAAAGCCCCTATTTTTGTCATTTGCGAGCCATTCCTCAGTGTGTTCATAGTGGGTAGGTGGGAGTGAAGTCCTGTACCATTTTGAATTTGGTCCTCATTTGTTGCGTTTTGCATTTTCTTACCCTCTTGTCTTTGTAATGTCTGTAACCACTCAGCCAATTTATGAAGTACATTTCTGAGCATACGTTGCTTCTCCTGCTCTGTCCTGATATCTAGACCTTTTCTTAAGGTGAGTATCAGAAGCAGGGATTTGATCTCCCCAAATCATAGTTTTTCTTTTAACTCAGTTTGTTTCCCTGGTGTGATCATGAATCTTTACATTTTATACACACATTTGGATTGTATTGCGAGTTTGCTTTTGCTTTCCTTCAGCATTTTTCATCTCTTCTTTTTCAGGACATAACTACTGTACAGTGAACAATGGTGGTTGTACTCACCTCTGCTTGGCAACTCCAGGAGGCCGCTCTTGCCGCTGCCCCGACAACACAGTTGGAGTAGATTGTATAGAAGGAAACTGAGGATTAAAACAAGCTTTCAAGCAGCAGGCACCTTCTGGGAACGTGCCATAAACAATTCATTTCTATCAACACAATCAGGCCCTAGAGATAAGTGCTGCATGCTGTTGACTGCAAGCCACAATGCGCATATGCAGACACACACAGGCAATGACTGTTTTGTGGCAGTTAGGCAAGACAGAGCCACCCAGGTTGGGACATGTTGCATCTTAATCCTTGTAATGCTATCTTTTTGCTTTGAAAGAAAAATGTGGAGGCCTTAGTTGCACCTGAGTCGAGCTGGGAGCAAGTGTGCCTTAACTGAATATAGAGTAGAGTAGAGAATGGTGTGATCCTGTGGCTGGGTTGCACCTCAGTGCACACAGCAGTTATCTGCATAGTGGCATGTTTAGCCCTTCACATATGTGAAGGCTGTATTTTTAGCAGAGAAGAAGCCAGAGGGTCCAAAGGATGAATAGATGTAGATGGGAACACCTGGTAATACAACAGATTTAATGCCTAACTGCATTCAAGCCCACTACTAAATCTTCGAAACTTGAATCTCAACTTTTGACTTGCTGTGATGGAAATACTTTATTCACATGCTGTCAGGGTATTATTCACTACCCTCATGTGATCCATACCTGCAGCATGTGATTCTTTATAGTCAGGACTGCTTAATGGCTGTGTTTGAAGTTTCTTGCTGGATTTTGAGAGATTTATTTTTCTTCCATCTGATGTAGATTCCTGAGTAGTTTCCTGAAACCCCCTAAACAAACTTTAGATTTAGATCTCAGATGCTGATAGTTCATCAAAGAATAGATATTGATTCATTTGGAGGTGTTTGTTTTTTAAAGAGAGAGTCATATTTGTTTCCTGAGAGCTTTTAAGATAATATTTCTATATTTGATTCTGTAAGCCTGAAAATGATCTTTGAATTTTATTGTAGCTATCTTTCTTCTTTAGCAAAACATATTATGCTTTTTTTTTTTTTTTTGTTAAACCGTAAGAAACACGGCAGTTAAAAGTCTGATTTCCAGAAGGGTTGGCTGTGTCTTGGTGCTTAAAGGTAAAAATAATCATGTACCCTTTGTGTGCCACTGCTGAGCAACAGCAAAAAGGTATGCTGACAATCAAAGCAAACTTGACGCACATTTTCAACATCACTAATGAGCTGGAGTTGGGAGGCAAAATCCAAACTGCATATTCTTGATGTCATACAAAACCAGGAGGGAGGTTTAGCTTCTGCACAGTGTGTTGGGGAGCAAGCTCAAGTGCAAGCCCACTTCTGTCAGAGCACACTTCACAGCACTGTGATCAGAGCAGTAAGTTATTAACATCCCTATTTCCTCGCTCCCTCTCCAGATACTGCAGTTAAGCTTCATAAAGAGCCAATTCTGAGTCTTAACTGTGTGACATCTTCCTCTTTAATTGTATATTTATCATAAAATAGCAATGTAAACATTTTAAAGATATTTTGGTGTAACTTTTTATAACTATTAATTCATTTTACTCTTTCACTTAATCAGGTGTTTCTTAATGTAAATATCAAAAATGTTTTGAAATGAAGGTGCTTGATAATTCTTTCTCCAGAATTATTCACATATCTGGTGAAATATTAAAGTTTACACTCTGTACAGGTATCTATAGTACAGTCAATAAAAATGTTTTTTTGTTTTTTTTTTTATTCTTATTTCTGTTAAAAAAAAAAAAAAATGTCCTGGGTGCAGAAGGAGGTGATATGCAGTGTCTGAAATCTCTTTTCTTGTACAGGTCTGGGTTTAGCTAACTTTCATATCTAGTCATGATTTTTTTCTCCTCTGAGATGAAACAGAGTAGGGCTTTTATATTTCAAAAACAGTAGGATTCTTTTATGCCAAACCAATATGTGTACACTTGAAGAACATATAGATTCCTCTGTTTTGTGACTTGGATGGCACAGACCTTTTAGATGCTGGTGATGCTGAGGCTAAACTCCTCCGCTTTTTCTCCTGCAGTATGCCAGTGTCAGGTCTGGATGCCGACACTAGGATCAGGTTGTCCCCATGATTGCTAGGCAGGTCTGTAGTGACAAGGCAGGCCTGCAGGGAGTTGCTGGGGAGTTGCTCTCTTCGCCAGGATAAGGATTAATATGATGCATGGCTGTGACACAGCTCAGGCAAGAGCATCAGATAAAGAGCAGCCCTCAGTAGAAGGAGGGTGGCTCTCAGTGGGGCCTCTTAGAGGCAGTGTTTGAGGACAAGGCTCCGCTGAGGTTTCTTTGGGCTTTCTTCATACCTCCTATCAGCCAGCTGGCCTCATACAAGCTGCTCAGCTGCTAGTGGTGGGAGTATGCTCCGGGTCATGATGCTCTGGAGTTTCCTTATTGCTCAAAATGTTTGCTTTCTCATTGAGTCTTGCTAAATATTTGGCCTCTAAGCTGTTTTGTGGTGTTGCGTTCTTCAACAGGGTCTGGGGAGGAACCTCATCCTTTGAGATTTTGGCATTAGCCCATGGCAGGGTGTCCGTCCTGTGTATATCGTATTGTTTGCTGTTAAATGTTCACAAGTATTTTGAATGAGACATTACAAATGTGAATTTTCTGTTTCCTTCCTCTAAACATAGAGAGCTAATGGCATCTTTTTATACCACTGGGCTTTCTCACGCTGACCTGGATCTAATTCATCTATGGAAAATGGGATTTATTCAAAATTAATTTATCATAATAGTCTAGGACTGGTAATCGTGTCAGTTTCCATTGTTATGGGGTTAGAAGAAATGATTGATTAAATGTAACTGTAGGTTTTGGTTTTTTTTTCCTACCAAACATTAGTAGGTTTCCAGGTTTTCCAGGAAAGAACGATTCATTTAATGGTTAAACAAAAGACTTATTACATAGCTGAGTGAAATGTTTTTTAAATGCTTCAGTTCAAATCTTCTACGACATATAAAATATGAAATCGTAATGTTTGGCGTTGATGTAAAAAGTTGTAAACAATTGCAGTTCATGAAAGCAGTATTGCCTCCCTGGTGAACTGATGGACTGCTTCAGTCACCCTTCCATTTGAAGGGTGTTTAATAATGCTGCTTCACTCACTTTTTAGCTTCTCAAGAACTCTTTCCTTATGGTGAAAGTCTAGTGTGCCTTGCTGAAACCCAGCATCCCATCCAGTATTTTTCCCAGTTGGCAAACTGCTTACACTGCAGTTCTCCAGTTGCACAATTTTGTCACAACTTATTACAATTTTAACTTGTAGACGTATAATTAAGAATGACGGATGATTAGTAGGGAATAATGTCCCCTCACTGACAGTGTCACAATGCATCAGTTTAATTTATGGTTAAATGCAAATTAGTGGAGGTGCGTTGTGCAGTGGATCAGGGATATTGGTGACCAGGGGAGTGGGCTCCTGAGCTGGGGCAGCCCCAGGGGAGGCAGAATGCTACGAAGAGCAGACAGTGCTCAGAGAAGCAGAGTGCTGCAGACATGGTGAAGGAGATCTTTTGCAAAGAATACAGTTGAGAGAAGCCCCCTGCTTGGCCTATTGCCTCCAGCATCCAAGTCCCCAGCTGGGGATCTGGCAGCAGTGTGTTTGTTAAGAGACTGAACCACTTCTTTTGTTTAAATTCTGCTCCATTTGAATTCCGTCCTTTATCTGATAGATAAGTTCAGGGCAATCTGTCAGTGGAGTAGGTGAAAGATTTGAAAACTTTTTCCTACAAATGTGCGTATTGAGGACTCTAGGGCTTTGCGTAATGAACAAGATGCTCAGCTGCCCCTGCAGCTCAGCAAGTAGAATTCCCTGCTGCTTTGTGGCAAAGCAGATGGAGCTGAAGTAACATTTAATACTTTTCCTTCTTTTTTTCTTTTCTCTTTTTTTTTTTTTTTTTCCAGAAGGATTCCGAACTTGATGAACAGAAGAAAGCTGCTCATCTCACAAGTAGCCAGAATGGCGTATTTCAGCTTGTGGCTTCTTTATTTCAAGTATTCACCAAAGCCAGTTTTGGTTTATGGTTCCTTTGCTCTGAGCATCCTATCCGATGCTCTATCTGGAACACACATGAAGCATACCAAGGGGTTGTGTAATGCGAAGCCTTCAAGATGAGAAACGTGACATGCTGTATAGATGCTGGTGGGCCATGCCACGTGGTGGCTGTGCATCTGACTCAGGAGTTTTACCTAGAGGCACTGAGAATGGCAATGGGAATCTTCCAAGGAGCTGCATGTAGGATATGGAGAAAGAGCAACTATGGTGAAAGGCAACTGATGGGGAAGCAGATCTTGAAGTAGATCTGCTGATCCATGTGAAGTTTGAGAGGCAGGAGGAGCAGTTACCATGAAGACTGTGGTGCTTTTGTGGTCAGTACACTGCTGGGGGTAAGGGAAGAAAGATGAACTTGGAGAGTCACTGAGTTTTAATGGGTTTTGGAAACCACTTAATTCTCTTCCTTTCTCACTAGAATCAGAATTTCCCACTGACCACAGCACTCTCTTTAGGCGCTGTGGGCTAAGCTGTGGGATCCCACATCCAGTTCTGTTTGAAGACAAAACCCAAGGTCACAAGGTTTTGTTCCTCCCTGCTTTATGCAGAGAACAAACCTCAGCAGATAGGCCAGAGGAGAGCCAGAGTAACAAAGCGATGGTCTGCCACCAATCTGCAAAGGATCTCCAGCAGCTGGAACCCAAAGGTCCCAAATGATGCATTTGTAAGCATGAGATTCTTTCCCTTGCAGTGTATTGAAGGTTGTCTTAGTGGTTATTAACATTTGAGCAGATGTATCTAATGTATTTTTAAGTGGTTGCACTTTAATCATTTATCTTAGGGGTCTGTTGCCCTTTCAAACGTACACACGAGTGGAAATGGCAAACCACATTTCTTTCCCTTCCAAACAGAAGGTCCTTCAGGGTTTTTCGCTTCCAAGTAGCAATGCAACCGTGACACCAATTTCTTCAAAACTGTAAGAGTTTGATGTGCTGTCATCAGTGTCTGTGCTTACGTGCCTTGTAACTCAGCTGTCAGCACATGCCACCGTGGCATTTTTAGCTGACCTTAATCTGAAGATCCAAACTTTTTTTTTTTTCCAGTTGTTTCAGCCAAAATCCTGGCACATCATTTGCTAGAACCTACGATGTTGCACCCAGCTGATAGGACAAAGTCTGGTGTGGCCTCTGTAGCAGTTAAAATGCATTTGGTCCTGGGCTAAAGATTTGGTACGATGCATCTTCTCTAGGTAGAAACATCAATGCGCTATTGTGACAGGATCAAATTTCAGCAATGTCAGATGGCTGTGGCCTTCATGTACTTACTGTAGATGTCTGTGACTTATGGTCCACTGTGTGCTAGATCTTACTGACTAATATTATGAATTTAGGAGTGTGTATTTTGCCAAGAAAGATGTTTTTAATGTTAGCCATGGATTAATACAAGGAGGAGGAAATTGTTTCTCTCAGGGGAAGTGCTGTCAGAGATTGATATGTTCCCAATGAAATCCCAGTCCCCACTGGGTGTTTCCTGGAATCCAAACTTTTTTGTGTACCAATTGGCAGTACTTGCATTTGCTCAATCAGTTCATCATTTGTCTGCTGAATTGACATCTCTCAGGGGCAGCCATTAGGGTCTGAAAACCTGTCTAAATTGTACATTTGTTCTGACAGAGTGTTTTACTCCTAGTGGAGCAAGAAAATTCGCATTCATTTTTGTTCTCCAGTACTGTGACATTTATATTCCTACAGTTATGCAATCTGTATTTTTTTTCATTTTCAGCTTGATTTTTACTAGAATGAAGAATCACAGAGGGAAGAATAGCTTGTTCTTGTATTAAAAAAACTCCCTAAGACATTGTTTAATGTGCAACAAATGCGCAAGAATTAAGAAACGCGTTAAAATTCTGTTCACATTTTTTAATTAAGAAAAATATTTTCTCTGAATGCCCCAGCTCTTATATAGGTGACCCCCAATACTCTTGGCTCCAAAACAGAAGTAAAAATGACAGTGCAGCACTCTAATTTTTTTCTCTCTACTTTAAGTTAAGAGTATTTAGACCAGAAGGAGCCTCTGCTATGTGTTCAGTCCAATGCCCTTGGTCAAAGCCAGAACAAATTCCATGTGAGAGCAGATTTGAGAGCAGATTGCTCAAGACCTAGTCTTGCCAGCTTCTGAGATCTCAGAAGATGGAGAAGATGCATTCTCCACAGCAGCGTCTCAGGGCTGAACCTCTTTGATGTTCAAGTCCTTAAGTCCAAAATTTTCTCAAAAGTTCAGTGGGACAAAAAGAACCTTCCTCTAGCAGATTTGTTAGTCTGAAGTGAAGTTAGAATCGGTATCATCACAGGAAAGGGAACCTTGTGAAACGCATTTAAACTAAAGGTTCTATCACTGTGAATGCTTACAAGGTATAATACGAACAAAATGATTATTCTAATAGCAATCTAAAGCATAGTAATGAATGTGGAAATGGTCTTATTTAGTGGAAGGCTGTGGTCAGAGATGAGATCTCTTATTTTCTCTATGTCTGGATTTCAGATTCAGGATTGGTTCCTTTCTGAGCTGCCATTGGTCCCATGAGCTGGTGGGATGTTTATAAGACAGTCAGTCCAGTACCAGGATATCATTCAGGAGCAGAACACAGCTGAGTGCAAGTCAACAGTTTTAATCCTTGATGACCAGGTATAGCATCAAAATGTGTAACACATGCTACATATTAAACTTTTTAAAGCATTTTAAACATTTTAAACGTTTTAAGCCCAGACTATTCTATGATTTGCAGTGCTCTTTCAGGATAAGAGCCTAACTTGTGCCTGTCTGCGCAGGTATCACTTTGAGGAAAACATGAAAGAGAGCTCTTCTAAATCACAGTCAAAATGCCCTGAAGTCATGGTTTTCATCTCTGACTTGAGCTTTCTTTATGAGCAGCATAGACAGCTCAAAACACCTGCCTTTATCTATCACTCAGCTGATCAAAAAGTCTCGAGATGATATATTTTTCTCATTAATTCAGTTTTAAATCACTCCTTTCCCTCTTGTGACGCTTGTAAAGAAGTTTTTATTGTTCTGTTTTTCTTGCACTGAAAGAGATGCATTTTCTAGCCGTTTTACTGCCGGTTTCAATCTAGATTAGCTGTAGTGCCTTTTTTTTTTTTTTTCCATTGCTCCTTCCGTTTTTGTTTTCTCTTTCCTTGCAGGCATAGTTTCTAGTCTTGCTGAGTCTGGAGTGTGTGGGTTCAGCCCATAGTGTTGTGCCCTCATGGCTCGGTGCTGAGCGGCGGAGGCCCCCTGGTGCCCGCTTTGCCAGCAGCTGGGAGCAGGGGGAGCAGCGTGCTGCGTTGCCCATGCTTCACTCTGCGCTCAGTTACAGGGATAAAAGAGGAGTGAAAGCAGGAGAAAATGCTCCTCTTCCTAGTGCACATTGTAGTCTAGGTCCTGAATAAAACTTTTACAGTTTTATAGCGTACCATGG
The DNA here is from genome assembly GCA_023055505.1 of Callipepla californica brunnescens. NCBI lineage: Eukaryota > Metazoa > Chordata > Aves > Galliformes > Odontophoridae > Callipepla > Callipepla californica. Next base: position 32,371,846 of record JALIRH010000003.1, on the reverse strand, counting down.
CTCTCAGTATTTTTCTTCAGTGTTCTCCTACCCTTTTTTCTCGTAGTTTTCCTGCTGTATCTATCAAATGAGAGTTGCAGGACCACACCTGAAGCTCACCAACATGCAAGAGAGTATCTTTTATTTTCAAACTGGCTTTTGTCATCTTTATTGCTTGCTTAGTTGAGCAGCGGTGATGATATTTGCTGCTTAGATTTCTTGTTTCCGTTTTTCCCTTACTTTTAGAAAGGATATTTTGCATTGTTTGAGCCCTGGCCAGCATTGCCTTCTTTGCAGTTAGATACTGTGTAACTCCTTGCTTCTGTTTATGCAAGAACCCACATCAAAGACTTCTCAGTTCCGAGTTTTGAAGATCATAGGGAGAGCAAAAATAAGACTTTGAAAAGCCAAATCTCCCTTGAAAAGAGCTTACCCAAAATATCAGAAAGCTGCAAGAGTGAGCAGTTCTGAATGCTGCTTTCTGATTGATGCAGGTGCGGTGACAGTCCCTGTAACTGACACTGTTTGGCGGCACACAGCCAAAAACCTGATCAGTGCTGTGTGCTGACCTGTTCTTTGGGTCTTATTCAAGTGCTTGTGATGGTCAAAATGCTGAGTCTTCTTGCTGAGAAACTTTCTGGGATTAGAACTTCAGTTGTAATAACTGACAAATTCAGGAAATAATAGTATCTTCTTGCCTTGTCAGGAGTTTGAAACCATCATTTGAGATGATTTTCCAATGGATGCCGTCCATCAGTGTCTTGTTTAGGAGCAGTTGGATGTGCAGAATTCAGTAATGTTTTTCAAATCAGTTACTTCCTAGCTCTGGGGGCTGGAAGTTGTTCTCCTTTGTGTTTTAGTTCTGTTTCTTTGGCTTTTCTCTGCTCTCATTTAAAAGCGTGGTCTTTTTCAGCCTGCAGTGCTTAAAAGCAGCTCTGCAAGGAAAGTATGTCTTTAATATTTGCAACACAAATTTTCCCTAATGCTTTCTTTAAACTTCACATAATCCGTCTTGATAGCGTCTAAAAAAGGCAGAAGATAGTTCAGTGTTCATTTTGGCTGTTGTTTATACAAAGAACTACTAAGCATTCAGTGCCATTTATAAGGTATTACTTCTTTTTACTTCTTGCTTGTGCACTGCAAGCATGTTGTTAAGTGATCCATTTTGTGTTGGCTGTACAGCATGATGGCTGACTTGAGGAGACACTTGACTGATAGCTTCCTTGTGTCACTCTCTTCCCAGTAGAATAAATTAGGTATAAATTACAATCTTAATTGCACACAGTTGCTGTATATTGTTAGTAGGCACAACAGCTCTTTTCCTGAAGTTTGCCAAAATTTTTGGGCAAAAAGAGTTGTCAAAAGCAGGTGAAACTGGAAAGTAGAAAATTTGAGATTTGTGCCTCTCTCCTATAAAACCCTTATTTCTTTCAAGCATGGAAAGCTGATACAGCCTTTGCATCTTCCTGTTGAACTTCTTCCCAGCACCATTTGGTCTTCACCTATTACAGGTGTATTTTAATTCCTTACATAATCTTAGGACAAATGTTCACTCCTCAGTCTCACCACCCTCACAGTAAAAAATTTCTTCCTAATATCTAATCTAAACTACCTTTTTCCAGTTGAAAACCATTTCCCACCATCCTGTAGCCACATGCCCTTATAAAAACTCCCTCCCTAGCTTTCCTGTAGTCCTCCTTCAGGTACCAGAAGGCTGCTGTAAGCTTCCTTTGAAGCCTTCTCTTCTCCAGCCTGAAGAGCCCCAGCTCTCACAGCCTGTCCCTGTAGGGGAGGTGCTCCAGCCCTCTGATCATCTCTGTAGCCCTCCTCTGGACCTGCTGCAACAGCTCTGTGTCCTTCCTGTGTTGTAGGCCCCAGAACTGGATGCAGTACTTCAGTTGGGTTCTCAAGAGAGCAGAGTAGAGGAGCAGAACCACCTTCCTTGATGTGACTGGTCACACTTCTCTTGATGCAGCTCAGGAATTGAATCCCTTCCCTGTAGTATATCAACTGCACCACTCAGCTTGGTGTTGTCTGCAAACTTGCTGAGGGTGCACTCGATCCCACTGAGGTGTGTAGGTAGGAGAGCCTGAAGTGCTGGGTCTGGAACAAATGAGTAGAAACAAGTGGGTAAAAATGGCATCCATGAATCTCACAGCTTGCCTCTGTTACTGAGCTGGATTTAGCAGGGTGTATGGGAACTGCTGAGTCATGGCCTGAACCACTGATTGAGCACCTGAAGGAAAGACCTGGTCAGCCCTGGGAGAACAGGTGAAGACAATTCAACTGTGTGACCTGAAGGAGTAGAGCTAGGCTCAACCCCTCTCAGACCCCATTTAAGGGCTGCTGAAGGTTCTCTTGTTAGAGATTCCTCTTTTGGAGTTCTTTCCCTTTGGGCCTAGATCCTTTCTTTTGTAACATCTCCTTGTTTGTGCTGGTCCCATTGCCTTTACACGGGGTGTGCTAGTGAACAAGCTGTTTTTCAAGGGAAACTCAATAGCACACTGAATCTTTAGTGTTGTGAGAGGTAGATTTCTCTAGGGTAAAATAGGAGGCCATTTAAAAGGAGGAGAAGTAGAAAACTTGCTTCTTGTTGGGTGGAACTAGACTGTGGAAGTATTTAGAGAAAGAGAAAAAAAAACAAAAAGCAGGAGGTTAAGGGTTTGAAGTTGAGGATAGTGAGACAAAAAATTGAGTATTCGTGATAGTTTGGATAACACAAAAGGGTCATCTGGATCGGCAAGGAGTAGGTGAGTTGCTAAAGCATGAGGTGAACAGGAATGGATGACAGTTTTAGCAGTGTTAATTACGGACTTGAATGATGATATTGTTGGAAGAAGAGAATGTTTGACAGGACAGGCAGAGAGAGAAGTTTTAGAAGGGAGGCTGATGGTATGTCCTGACCTCTAGGACACAGCCTGCGTGTACAAAAGGCTGTCTCAGTTTCATTAATACTTTGCATAAAGAACTACTAAACAATAACTGTCCCATAATCCTCTATGGTCTCTAACTAGGGGGCCGTGATCCTTGGAGAATGGGAAATAAATGAAGAAAAATTGCAGAGTTGCAAAATGAGCTGAAACAAAATGTCAAGCACTTCTCAAAGAATTCTCTATTCCCTTCCAAGGAATGCTGAGGTTAGTGCTCTGCACTACTGGGTGTTTTCGCTACGTATTTTGGCTGGTGGCACTGTTAACCCTTCTTTTGCATTTCTAGTTAAAATGTGCTGTCTAGTAAAGAAAAAGCAAAGAGGCTGGAGTTTAGCCAAAGGGGAAATATTTAAGGCCAGTACTCGCATACCTCTTCTCAATAGCAAATGGCAGCGCTCTGCAGCTGTGTCTCCTGATAAATGAAGGAAGCAGAGTCTGGTATCATGTTTTGTATTAATGAGACACTCTTTGCTTGAGTGTTCTGGTGCAGAAAGAATGGCCATTTTCATGCCTTTCTTATTGGCTGGTTTTCTGAGGGTCTGCACAGCACCAGAACAAGGCATAGCATTTGTTCCTCTGCAGAAATTTATAATGGTTAAAACGTTACAGTGGCTTCAGCTTACTCTGTTTCTCATGCATTCTTGGGCAAGGATTAAAAAGACACATAGGGATAGGACTGCATTTGAGAGAACTGTGTCATGTGAAAAGCACTTCTGCAAGCTGAAGATATTTCTTAGTGTCCACTTTTGCCTTTATTGGTCACGATCTTTCTGTAAAGTTTGAGTTATGGCAAAAGAAGATCCAGGGTCTGTATTGCAGGTTGCTGACTTCTTACATTTTGGGCACTCCTCCTTTGCAAAGCACCAAGAGGTGCTCTGTTGGTTGAAGGTATAGAAGGTTCCCTTTAAAAAACCAAAGGCTTGACTTCAGAGAAATAACTGTTGTTATTGGTGGAGTACATTCATTATGCAAGTACAGCAGAAGCTATGGTTATTTGGGAAGAAATGTAAGAAAAACTGGGGGTAAATGATCATTGTTCTTCCAAATATATCTTTTTTCCTCAGGTATTTTGGCCTAAACAAAATTTAATTGATGGTAAACTTCCTTGTCCAAATGATCTCAGAAAGCACTTTTAGCAGAAACTGTTCTGGTGCTTCATGTCAGTACGGAGCTCTGACAGAGGACAAGGAACACATTTTCTACATCCTGTATTTATAAAACTTGCTGCATTCTTACCTTCATGAAAAAAAACACAAGCAGTGTATCTGTCTTAGCAGCTGCCTTTATTTTAAAGTGTTCCTTTTTAGGCAGACTTGCTCTCAAAGGAAGCAACCCTGAGGCACTTGGTGAACATGCAGGGGTTTGCACACAGGTGTGTCCAATAGTGGTGCCCATCTTGCAGGTCTCTAGTGACAGCTGGGGAACTGCAGAATGCCCAGTAACACAGAGTAATCCGGAAACATGAGATGAAAACCCTGACTCTGCGTGACTGTGTGTGTGCAGGTAGAGGTTCTGCGGGGCCTGATCACTATTGCTTGGGTGTGTTATGCTTTTCCAAGGCATTTTGGACCCTTTGGCTCAGTGCAGGGGTCACGATGTGTTTTGCTTCATGTGTTCTTTACTATCCTGGTTGGTGGAGAAAGAAAATGGCCTTCTGATGGCACAAGGTTAAGTGGACTGATACAGGCCAGAACAAGGGTCTTGCAGAACCCCTAGTCTGGCCAACTAGGGCAAATACTCCTCTGTGGTAACTTCAGTTCAGCTGTTTGTTCCCCCATCGGTGTGCACAGCTGCTACTTTAACATAACTGAACGATGGCTAGGCAAAGCTCCAAAGAGTTGATCTGTCTTGTTTTACTTCTTGGATGCTCTGTCAGAGTTGGTTACAGTCCAGTTAACTGTTAGCAGGTAAGTTTGTGAGCTGGGGCACTCTGAATCTTGGTGCAGCTGGTGTGGCAGCTGAATGAGGCATCGTTCTTGGGAGCCTGTAGTGCAACTGGAGTTTGCCCCAAAACAGCAGCTTTGAAAATCGGATCTGTCTTGCAGATAGATATCCCAACTGCCTGCTTAGCTTGTTCTGTCCAAGCACAGCTTTAGCCCTGACCTCTGCTGGCCCTCAGCGGAACGACTGCTGGTCTGTGCAGTGCCCTCTAAGGGCAGACAGGAAAAAAAAGACGATGACAAGAATTGGTGCTGCTGTTCCCGGCTGCCAAATGAAGGAGCAGGAGCAGGAAACGTGTGGACGCGGCACTGAGGGCTGCGGTTAGTGGGCACGGTGGGGGTGGGCTGCAGTTGGACTGTGATCTTGGTGGCGGTTGCGGCCGTGCTGAAGGCCCATGTGGGCGGGAGCAGGACGTACCGCTAGGTGGCGGTGTAACAACGCAGCCCGGCTCTCACTGAGATGGGCGGGGGAAGGCTGGGCATCTTCTAAAATACGGAGTCCAGTTGTTCTAGGCAGCCCCAGGCTTATTATCCCTTAAATGGATTTATCAAGCCTTGTCTTAAAACTGATTAGGCTTCTTTTGCAGCCACTCTTTCTGCCTGCAAGTCTGTTCCAGAACATTTCTTTATTGATGAGTAGAAATAATCATTAAATTGATTCTGAATTTGTCAATGGCTGATTCGCATCCAGCCTTTGTGCCACCGTTATCCCATCGCTTAAACCCCTCTTTCCATTTCCTTGCAGTATGTAAGCGATCGTGTGCTCTCTCAGGCTTTGTTAGACCAACCAAGCTTCATTTGCTGTCTTAGTCTCCTCTTATAAGATCCTTTCAGATTCCTGACATCCTTCTCTGCATCCATTTCAGCAGGAATTCTCTTTTCCTGAGTATAGATGGCTGGGATTCTCTCCTCTGTTCTGGAAAAGCCTTATCCAGGCAATGCCTAACTTAGTGGCATTCACACAGAGGGCTTTTCTGCAAGATTGCTGCAGTGCGTGCAAGCTTTTGGCAAATACTGCCATCATCCATCATCTCAGATGGGCCTGGCTGAGTGTCCTATGTCATTACATCCCTTCTGCTGAGGAAGCAAGCTGGAGGAAAAATTAAAAGACCTGGGATGAAGGGGGAAATTCAGCTGCAGGACTCTTCCTCCTTAGGCCACGTCAGTTCTTAAAGCAGTGCAAGTGTAGACTATAATTTCTGGATTGGTCAAGCCATAATAAGTGTGTGTTTTCTTTTATCAAATGTTTCCATACCCCTGTCCTATAAATACAGTCACAAAATACTAGGTGCAGCCAGTGCTCTATTTCTGATAGGACCTGGAGTTCTTCCAGTTTGGCCAGATAATGTCTGATCTCAGTGCTTTCCCAGGTAATTTTGAGATATGTGGATTGGGTAAGCAGTAACAAATATAGCAAAGTATCTGAGGTTCCTGCTGACAAGTGCTAAACAAAGTTCTTATTCTGGAATCTTTTTAAATTGGGACATTTTTGCTCTACTAATCTATTTAAAGAAAGAAAGCCAGTTGTGAATTATAACCCATCCTGCTCTGCCTAGTGAGTTTCCTGGAGCTGAAAAAGCATTTTTCTGTGCCTGCTGGATTTTGAGTTTGTGCCAGATGGAAAGAGAATGGAACTCTAGCTCATGGCCAGCAATAGGAAGGACACCATAGGTTCCAGAAGGGATGCTACGAGGGATATATACAGCTACTGCTGTATATATTATTTTTGCATTGCTACTGTATAAAATAAAACTTTTAGCAGATAAAGCTATCCAGTTGTTAAAGCTCATGACAGCTAAGTAGGGCAGTGTAAATATTTTTAATGAACACTGAGCCAGTCTGTACTGTTGCCTTGCTCTGCTGAATGAGCACAGCTCTGCGTGTGCCAGCCTGTAGTGCCTGCAGGGCCGGCTGTACGGCACGCAGGTACGTAGTTGCATCCTCCTCTGACACGTTCTGCAGAAAGTGTATTAAAGGAGGGGCTGCACAAAACAGCTGGTAGGCTCTGAGAAACATTGTCAGCCAGAAAACAAAATCACATGATCCTTATTGCCTTTCTCCTTTTTTGTTTTGCTCAGGGTGGGACTTGCTGAGTACAAGGCACATAAATAACCAGTAATCCAGAAAAATTCTGCTGCCGATCCCCCAGTTTTGTTTTGAGATTAGCTGTTCTTTTTGAGTTTTTCTCTGCATTTTCTCCCTCTGAAATTCTTTCCTGTTATCTGCCTGTAACCCTTCCACTTTTCCCTTGGAGTAAGAAAGTAAGAACAAACTTTGTGTTCACTGTCTCTACTTCTCAGGAGTACAAATCACAAAATGAGAAGAGCTGGTGCCCACCACTGCAGGTCTTTGAGTAAATAACTAAATGCTGTATGTTGTAGAGCCTCTTCTGTTCCTAATGCTGGGACAGGGAACTTGGTTGTCACATATGAGGATTTGATGACTCAGAGAACTAAATTGCAGGCAAACTCATGTTTTAAAAGGTCCCTAAGTAACACAAATAGATAAGTCTTTGCAGGCAGGACAGATTGCAGTCATAAACTTGATTCTCAGCCCTGTTCAGTTCCAGACCAACAGATGCTTTAACCTGGAGTACAACACAGAAGCATTATCCTTAGTAGAACTTCCTTTTTGTTCCACTGGTTTTGTATCATCAAATTTTATGTTTCTCAGTCTGAACCATCAGCATTGATGCAGTTTTTTTGTTTTATGTGAGTCCAAGGGTGCTTTTTCCTATTCTTAGTTCCTTTTTCTTGCTCTTGTCCAATAACTGATGGAAGAGTCCTAAGTCCTGCATGTTCTTAAGGGGAACAAGGATTAAATAGAGCATACTTTTCAAAATACAAGTTTTAGCCTGAAAATACTTTTCAAAGTAAAGGTGTCATCGGGACTTGATCTTTACTGTCAGAATTGGTGGAAAATATCAAACCATGTCATTTAGGCTGATGGTTGTTGTGCTTTCTCAACAGATCATGAAACCATGGCAGGTGTTTATTCAACCTCTCCTGCAAGCTCATTATGTTGTATGTGATTATTAGCTCTCTTGGGGACGTATAGCCAGGCAATCTGTCTGAGTGACTCATGCTGAATTCAGGGGGAGTTCCATGCAGGGAACTGGGTCCTTTTATAGAAGAGTGGGAAAGAAAAACACTGTTGTTTTTAGGAAGGCAACTTGAATCTGCAGTTGAAGTTGACTGTTTACGTAACCCTCCCATTGAATTCTTCTAGTCCCAGTGTTATTTCAGATACTTTTTCCTCCCACCTCTCCAAGGTGTTTGATTTCCTCAGGCATTAGAGCTCTCATGTTTCCTCTGAGTTTGTTGTCCCCGCTGGTGGTAGTATCACCCAGAATTATGGAAACAGAACTGGTTCCTCTGGCTTGGGGAAGGAACTTTTTTTTTCCTCCTAGCATCACTCCAGTTCAGAGAACCATTTCCAATTTTTTTTCCTCCATCTTACCTGCTCCCTATTACTACCTCTGCTATAGATTCAGCAGATCAAAGCCTCACATACTGGTGTAAGAGAACTGTACTGTGTTTAAGCCTTAGTTGTCATGCTTACAGAATGCGGTTCATGAGCCTGATGTTTTGGGCACTGTATAAGCTACAGATGAGTCAGAGTCGAAGATTCATGGGACTCTTTCCTGTAACTTCAATGGGCTTTGACTCAAGCCTGCAGCACTCTTGACTGAAACAGACGGTGTGTCTCCAGGCAAGCAGGTAGCCTGACAGTCATAATTTATGATGGTATAATGTCACTGACACTGATTTACGCCAGCTGTTATTGAAATGATACTTCCCACATGTGCAAAGCCTGTTGCAGCATCTCCTAACTATTGTTCTGCTCCTGACAGCAGGGACTGGAGGTGAAACAGAAGCAATAGATAGGTGTGGGGTATTATGTTTTGATAACGATATTCTCATGAACTTTGAAAACTGGGTTTAGTTTAATCCTTATAGCATGTCCCTAGAACACTTCTGACCTTGTAGTATTAAAACATTCAACTTGGAGAAAGGTGATCTTCCTATTTCAGGTTTGCCCCTGTTTTTTTCCCAGTGTGATGAGTGAGAATTCCCTGTCCATTTGGAACCGCTGACCCAGCTCAGTGTGACCACAAACACTCAGGAAGAGAAACCCAGAACTTCCTTATTCCTACACCTGGCAAAGATCAGAAGGCTTTTCTGTTCTGCCTTCTGTTGCAGGTCATTTATTGAGCGTGTAGTGAGAGTGAAACTGGGGACTTTCCTGAGGAATGTTTCAAAAAAAAGCCAGAAAAAAAAAAAACACACAGAAAAAGAGGAGCAGAGGAGAGGTTGGAACTAGATGATCTTTGATGAACTAGATCTTTGTTTCTTCCAACCCGAGTCATTCTGTGATTCTGTGACTCTCAGTCCAAAAAGCTCAAGCAGCTGCTGGTGAAGGTGTGGAATACTTCAGTGAGAAGGTAAACCTCTGTTTCTAAAACTACTTTCTCTTCTTCCAGCCCGCTTGGCTCTCTGAGTACTGCACCTCAGAGGGATTTCTGTTTCAGAGTTTCCAGAGGGCATTCCTGATCTTTTCATTTTGGATTTGCAGTTAATTTTTTTTTTTCTCAGTGTGGAGAGTATCACCTGCACCAGGGCTGCCCTTTTTTGTGTTTAACTTTGGTTGGGGTAGGGATGTGAAATCTGCCTGTACATGTCTGTTTGGTTCTGTGAGATTAAACGTGAACTATATGTATGAAATGAGCAGTCAGCTGCACACACCACATGACTCACAGTCTCTTTATGTAGCTACTGTAGCTACACAGGAGAGCCTTCCTGTATATTAATTTCAGTGCAAAATACCTGGTGGGACTCCAGGAGCAGTTCAAGTTTCTAATGAAAATTCATTATTATTATTATTTTTTTTTTTTTAAGTCTGTGCAACTTTTCATCTTACCACCTTTTAGTGCTTTTCACAGGCGTTTGTAATTCTCTAATAAACTGAGCAGTGACTAAGAAATTCCAGATTTAAGTCACTAGATACCAGAACCTCCAAAGAATTCTCTATACTTAAAACATTTAAAAGAAATCTGATAACCTTTACCTTGTATAATGACTGCTTATTAGTTTTGGGGAAGAACACAGTTAATTCTTTTTTATTTGCTTTCGGATTTACTAACTAAAACTACTTAGGATAGGAGTTAGCAACAAAATCACATAGTTTTGTATTTATTTTTCTTAGGGAAAATGAAACACATTGTAGTGAACGTGTCTGTCAGCAAATATATTGTTGGATATATTATATATGTGATGATGATACACTGAATTGCTTCAGGTTTCTTCCTCTTATCTATATATTTCATTACATATTTGTCTCTGTACCTCATGGGAGACTGTATGGGAACTGTTAGGTCATGGCCTGAACTAGTATTGGAGCACCTGGTGAAGGCACATAGTCAGCCCTGGGAACACAGGTGGAAGCAGTTCACCTGTGTGAGGGAAGGTGGGACCCCTACCCCTCCCAAACCTGATCGAAGGGCTGGCAGCCACAAGGGAAGCATCTCTACTCAGTGACTGTCTTGGAAAGGGGTAAGCAATGTTTTCTTGAATATTGGATTGTGACCTCTGTCTTGGGTGATCCAAAACTCATTTAAAGCAGCTATAACTGCTATTGCCTATCCTTACAGAGAGCTTCATTCTTCAGTAATATTGTGTTTTGCCAGTTGCTGCAGTTTTAGAATTTCTTATGCGGTACTTCAAATCTGTTTATTGCTTCTTAACTAAAAAAAAATTGTTTCCTATGATATCTATCTATAACCTCAGTGTAGAAAGTGCTCTGCATGCAAGTCTGCTTGCAGATACTCAGGAAATATCAGCAGTGATATACACAGTTATGGGGTAAAAAGAGAGAAAGGAAAGAATTGTGCTTCATGAACTTGCAGCTCTTCATTTCTAAAAAGGTCACGAGGAGTTTTTTCAGAAATACATTTTCATCTTGTAGCGCTGCTTGCTTATAGTGAATGGTCGAGGTTGACTATATATATGTTCACTCTTGCTACTTCAGAGTGTAAGGCCATTTCTTCTGCTTCCTGTTGCTACTCAAAACAAGCTCCTTGGTGCCACAACTCTGCATTCCCTTTAGTAGAGAGTAAGAGTTAAAAAGAAAAAGGTCATTGTCCGCCCTCTTGTTGCTCAGTGACAGGGTTAATGTGCAGATGTGCACACTGCAGACATATTCTGGCCAGAAGAAAACTGGAAAATTGAGCTATTGGAAGCTGCCACTTGCCAGCAGCTCAGAACCTTAACAGCCCTCAAGAGGCCTTCACTGTGGAAGGCACTGCACAGCTCATTCTCTTGCAGCTTTTTTGCTCTGTGTTTGTAAAAAGAGTTTTGTTCTGTGCTCACACAAATGCCTGTGTGCTTTCACCATAATATAGAAACACTGATTTCTAATGACCTGATGTTTATCTGGTTGAGAAGAGACAGAACACAACTCTTTGGAGCGAGTGGTAGATCTCATGAATACTGAGGCAGTCTACATGATATTTTAAAGTGCTGTTCACACATGATTTCTGCACAGAAGTCATTCATTTTTAAAGGTTGCTTTCTCCTAATGCATGGCAGGTTACATACAGTGCCATAAGTTGTATATCGCAAGACTTTCCTCTTTTGCAGGAATGTGTATAGTGTTTTAGCTCTGGTACAACTTCTGAATGGATTATTTTACAAAGCAGAAATTCAAAACTACTGTCACTTCATACAAAGGGAAAGAAGAATCAGGTTATCATTCTAATTTCTTGAATGTTGTAGTTACACAGCCCTATTTGTAGTGATGTGTCTGGTAATTTCCAGCCCCCTCAGCTGCTCCTCATAAGGCCTGTGCTCCAAACTCATCACAGCTTTCTTGCTCTTCTCTGGCTGCATTCCAAGACCTCAATACCTTTCTTGTAGTGAGGAGCCCAAAACTGAACACAGTACTCAAGGTGTGGCCTCACCAGGGCTGAGTACAGGTGGATGATCACCTCCCTGTTCCTACTGGCAACGTTATTTCTGTTACAAGCCAGGATGCTATTGGCCCTCTTGGCCACCTGGGCACACTGCTGGCTCATGTTCACCTGAGAGTTGACTAATACCCCCAGGTCTATTTCCTCTGCAGTCTTCCAGCCACTCTGCCCCAATCCTGTAGCGTTGCCTGGGGTTGTTGTGGCTTAAGCAGAGGACCTGGCACTTGGACTTGTTCAACTACATCCCATTGGCCTCAGCCCAGTAATCCAGCCTGTCCAGATCGCTCTGTAGGGCCTCCCTATCCCTAGGCAGATCAACACTTCCTGCTAACTTGATGTCATCTGTATAAAATACATGTGCTACTCACTGTGCTCTCATCCTCATGAGTGAAAACTTATGATAGCACCAAAGTGCTTGCTTTCATTACAGCAATAATTCAATGTAACTGTCGTCCAAGTTATCCAACTGGCAACATGGTAGGATTTTGGAGCTTAGTAGCGTTACACCACAGAGTAGTTGAGAATGTGCTCTCATGTTATAAACATACGACAGTACTACTTTAATATAATACTCTCTCCCTCCTGAACCGATTTAACTGTTTGCATGACTGGACTCCAAATTGCATCTGGCAGAACTTGGACTGGGGGCATAGCTTCACCTTCCACTGCAGAGGGACAGATGACTGGGTATAGACAGCTCCTCAGTTGCACCTTCTGGTAGTGGGACAGAACAGAGGAACCACAGCCCAAGGACTTGTTGAAGGCATTCTGGGAAACGTGATAGGTAATCATAAAATCAGTTTCCCTACACTGTGCTCTGTCTGCATGTGCCTTGGTATGAAGACAGGTACATCTATACTTTTGATCCTCACTAGTCCCACTGGAGTGTGCTCCCTCTGTCTTGTATGAAACCCCAGGATCAGCTGTCTTATGTCTCTAAGGTTCAACACTTAAAAAATTATGTTTCTTCAGAAGCTTTGGGTGGTTGATAGCAGAAGGCAAGAAGAATGACTCACAGTTCACCAAACTCTGTTTTCTGCAGAATCTAAATCAAGTAAAATACAGTGAGTGGCTTCCTGTTCAGCTGGTACTCAGAGAAGAATTGTGTCCATTACTCTTGCAGGGCTTAAAGGAACAACTTACAGTTGAAAGTTTTCATGTCTAATCTACAGCCTATCTAAAGTCTTGATGAAGTCTTGTGCTCATGCTCTTCCACTTGTTTTCTGTTTTTTCCTTACACCATGATAGCATAGCAGTCCCCAGGAGACATCTCACATTGACAGTCATGCAGCTCTGGAACAGGTGTTTTAGTTATTGCTTCAGTCATTGGAAACTGCTCTGCAATTGTTTTTTGGCCCAAGATGCTAAAAGAATGATTTTATTTAAAAAAAAATCATAATAATAATAATTAAAAAGAATACATTATTTGTCCAAACAAGGGAAAAAAAGAAAATTCAAAGATCTCATTGTGCCTAACTTTATTTCTCATTCAGTTTGCATTTTCTGGTTTGGTTTAATTTTGCTTTGGCTTGAATGTTTTTTGTTTCATGGATGTTTATCATTTGGTGTATCTTAAGGTCTTTACTGATTTTTTTTCCATCAGAGGCAGAAATGTGTTCACATCCAGTGCTGCTTTTAGCCTTGGCACAGGGCATGTAATGGAGACTGGGGAGGTTGTTCAGGACCCCAGATCTCTGTTCATCTGTCCCTGTGACTAGCAGAGTAAAACCTGGATTTCCAGTGGGTGATTTACAGCAGAAAGGCAATCCTTATTTGTTAATCTTATTCTTTTGTGCTTAGTTCCAAATCACAAATTTCTTATTGAAATGTGTCCCTTTTTTCTTTTTTCTTGTTTCCTTAGCTTTAAAAAAAAAAAATCATAATCTTGAAATGCCAGGAAGGTTTGCCCTGTAAAGCCAATTTCTTTGCTAATTCCTGTAAGTTCAATGTGAAGGAGAAGCTGTGTTGCTGCCTGCAGAGCTCTCAAAGGTGGTGTTCCCATCCTCTCTTGACCATCTTGACCCAGGAGTACCACCAGGACAACACGAGAGCAGACTGCTTGATGCTACAGAGGTGTTCTTGTGGTCAGCTACTTCATGGTACAAATGCAAAGAAGAGTGCTCCAGGGAACTTAAGATGGCATACAGCCACATCTCACTTGCAATATTTTACTCTTTTTCAAAACTTATTTGATTCACAATATCTTGGGCTGTGGAGAAAAAGACACTTCATTTCTTCAGTTTTGCTGTTTTCTCCTGCAGAGAACGAGGCACTATGCTTAGAGGCAATTGTGATGTTCTTAGAATTCCTTCTGCCGGGAATCAGCTGAGGTCAGGAGGTCTTGGTGTGACTGAATGGATTGTTCTTGTCTGAGACATGATGTCCTGGATCTGCCACGCGCCATTTCCAGAGCCAGCATCAGCAAGGGAATGGATCTGAGCAGGATCACAATCTTAAACGCTGCAAAAGTCACTGGGGTCATTCTTTCTCTTACTGAGAGCTTCTTTCTGGGATGAGCTCCCTCATGCTGTCCTGTTTGAGGTGTTGCTAAGTGCTTGTGTTACTCTCTCAGACCCAGTCAGGAGGACTGGCATTGGGTGAGACACTGGTTGATCTTGGTTACCCCTATTGTGAATAAGCATTAACTTTTTATTGTAAAAAAAAATATACTTTTTTTTCCTCTTTTTTTAAAGAATTAATCAATTTTTAGAAAGCTTTTCATACCAGTTGGTGTATAGTGTTCATTTTGACTCTAAAGCTGTCTTTACTGGACAGGCTGGGAGCTGGACACAAACGTTTATAAAACAAACTGCTGAGTTTGTAGCAGGAGAACAGTGCCAACAGGCGATTCTAGCAGAAAACCTGCTGTAATCTGAGTTCTTCATAACAGAAAGTAGCAACAGCTTATGAAGCGTTTTTAGATTAGCTTCTTTCCTTTTGGAATAAAATGTATTCCTTCCTATTCACCAGTAACAAAAATGATGAGACTGGAGATGTGTCAAGATCAGTGGATGTTTCACATCATATCAGTGAAGATGTCCAACATTGTTACCTACAGAACAACAGCAGGCAGAAGAGATAAAAGCTGAACAGTGGTACAGATGCATTATTAGACAGGGCTGCTAAGTTTGTCAGGTACAGAAAGGATGACAGTGCTCACAGCTATCTCTGCTCGGAATATACTCAGCTCTTATACTTTCATTCCAGAAATAATCAGGAAATTCTTTTTTTGTACAGAAAATAATACTTCAGATTTTTGGCTTGTGGAATGATTGATTTCCAACCAGGACTACAAATAGAAAAAAGATTGACAAGCTTGCTCTCCAAGCCTCTGAAAACAGTATGCAACAAATTCAGTAATATCAGGGGAAACTTTTACAAGCTGCATGCAAAAGCTGGAGCCCCTAACTTCTGGAAGAAAACAAAACTAAACAACTACTTATTAGAATGCCAGAACATTGTCCTTTCTGTCTTCTCTTTGACCAGTGAGGAGAGAATGGAAATGATGACTCTGTGTAAATGGTCAGGGCTGTGATTTTTGGAAGTCCTTTGCTATTTTAAGGTGTTTGGATAAGTGTGTCACACCAGCTGTATTCAGGTCTTGCCTGAAGAGTTGGGATTTCAGAATCATTCAGTGGTTTAGCTCCAGTTACTACTAAGAGATTGCATGAAAAAGATCTCTGTAGCTCTCCAGGACCTACAACAGCATCTGGTCCTCTGCACCGGTAGTGGCAAAAGAGCTGACGTTTTAAGGCAAGGAAATTGAAGACAGTGTTATTGCTAGTTATAGTTCACTGAGAGCCAGGAGAAATGAGTAGTTTAAAAATGTTTTCTTTGACATTTATTTTTTAACTAAGTAACTGGAGCCTGGGATAGCATGTGCCTACGTGTGTGTATTAACTACCTATGGAAAAGTTGCCAACGCTTGCATCCCCTTGAAATCAGTATTGTGTCTTGCCTTGTTTTCAGTGGGAACAGTGGCCAAAAATGCAGATTTCATCTGAAAGTTACAAAAGAAACAATTGCAGTAGGTGGTAAAACCTGACGTGGTTGTGATTCAGAAAAGCACTCCGTGCTCTTGTTCAGGAAAGTAAATCATGCAAGGGACGTTCTCAGCATTTTAAATCCTCTCAGGAAAACCAATCACCATTTTGATGGTGTAGGATTATGTATTCTATACCATCATGGAATTTTTCCACCTTTGAGAGCTTTTTTTCATCACAAAAATAATAATAAAAAATAAGCGTTGCTTTCTTTTCACATCTTTGCTTCCACAGATGATCATTGAAACCCCCCCTCACCCAAAAAGCAACAGCTGTTGTGAATGTCTAATGAGTCTGCCCAGCTAATTAGTAATTTCAGATGGACTAGGTTGCTTTTTTTTCCCTCTCAGCCTTGTGATTTCGGTGTCAATGACACTTAATGAACTCTTAGCGAGGAAAGATGTTACATAAATTTGGGGTAAGAAGGAGTGTTCTTTTATCTTCCCAGCAGAGCCCACAATTAACGTATACCATGCGTAGAGGCATAGCTTCATTTAACTCCTCTCGGTCTGCCCACTTGTCACCGAAACGAATATATCTTGCTTCTCACCCGATGTGTCGCGTTGTGTTAAATGTGCCATACCGATTTAAAAGTGGCAGATTCTGTAGGCGTACAGAGTTGTTATCAGACACTGTGAGGCATTCCTCCGCACGGTGCCATTTGAAGCAACACTTAAAACAGTCTCACTTGCCCTTTCAGAAGTGTTTTCCAAGCCATTTCCTTGCAAATAAGCCATTGAAAAAGCAATTTTCCCTTGATCGTTGGTTTTTTTTTCCTTCTGTAGGGCACTGTTTTATTCATGGTGCGGTCACAGCCAATCAGGCAATAACTGCCATCTGTAAGGATGTTTATAAACAGCTGGGAACCATTACATTTTTAAAACTGTTTGTCAGAATCACTTCACAACATTAATTTCGAAAACATAGTGTTTGGGTTTGTTTTTTTTTTTAATGGTTTTCCTCTAAAACTGTGTTGGGTTTATTTGTTTGTTTGTTAAGAATGTGGTTTTGGGGGGAAAAAAAAAAGAAAAAAGAGTGTTGTATGAAAAAAGCAGCAAGTGGAGGTTGACATCTTCTCCAAGCCTTCTTCTGATCACCTCTGCCAACAGATTCCAGAGAAAAAGAACGTGTGTGTTTTAAATCCCAACTAAGTATTTCACAGGTTGGCATGTATGAACCGAATGTCTTCAAGGCTTTGCAATTTCTAAGCAAATTTCTGGTAAGTTCTTATCTTTTAGAAAATGGGCACGTCATCAGCTGCCTTTCTGGTGAAGAAAAGGCCTGCTGTACTGTGTGCAATGCCAGCAAGCCTCAGAGTGCAGAAATTGATTTAGCTCACATCTACCGGGCAATGGAAGAGTGTTTAAGCTTCTCTATGTAAATAGCAGGGTCCCGCGAGCCATGAATCAGTCTCCCTGTAGGAAATGATGACATTTGCTTAAAAACTCACAGTGTTTCTGTAAATACTAAATATTCGTTTATCTTTGAGCTTTCTGTTTTCTGAGACTTTAGGGCTTTCATTTTCCATGCTTTGATGTGTAACTCTGAGGATGTGAGTAATTCTTTAAAGGGAAGAGAGGTTTCTTCACTGACCACATGATTGCCAGAGCTGGGCTTTCATGAAAGATAATCTGATATTATGAAATTAATGATGAACCCACCTGAATTGGCTTAACTGAGGGGACAGCTTTAGAGCACCCAAAGCACCAGAATGGATGGAGTGAAGGGAAGCTGAATGATTCCAGTCTCTGGAGTCACACCACAACATTCACATACTGCGCTCAGAGTTCATCTTAATTGTTCCCTTTTCTCACAGACACTAAGCAAATGCTTTCCTAAAAGCACCCTTTTAAGCATGATTTGTTTGGGTACACTGATAGACAGAAGTTTAGCTTATTTATGAACCTATCTGAGAATCTCTGTCCACTTTCCGTCCTCAGAACTTCTTTTTGTAGTCTTTTAGATAAAGATTTGGTACTTCTGTATCCCTCACCTTACCACTAAAGTTATGCTTTCTTGAAATGCTCTCTTGGCTTGATAATGCTTAGTGTGAAGGTACACATGCTTCTGATCTACGTGCAGGGGTCAGAGTTGTGGTTCAGAGAGGGGAAGATCTTTCTTTTCTTTTGCAAGCAATGTCCCCACTGTTGGCATTGCAAATGGAATGGTTCCACTGTGACTCAGTAGTCAAAACCTGCCAGTCTGTTAGCTAACTTCTTTAGAATGGACTTTGGTCAATCTTTATTGAAATTTAACTTTCTCTTGGAAAATCTAGCTGTTTGTTTGTTCTTGCTGCTACACTCCTGGTTAGTGTCTTGAGATCTACATTAGTATAACAGGAAAATAAAGAATTGCGTTAGCATGGATTTTTATTTGTCATCAGCTAGCTGTATCATGACTCCAACAACAGCTGAAGCAGCCAGATACGTATACATGTGTGTGGTTCCTCAGCCACACTGGTTTTTGCTCAATAAATCCATTAGTGCTGATTGCTTCCCTTTCTCTAAATGGCCCTTCTTTTTCAGTTCATTTTGCTACCTCTAAATGTAATTGAAAAACGGCCTTCGGTGAAAACCTGAAGGGAAGGATGTGAGTGTGTTATATAATTTAATGTGTTAGTCAGAAACCAGCAGATGAACTTGTTAAGGGTGAATCATGAATATTGCCTGCATCTTCTCGATGTAAAAAAGATCTCTGTGGGTTTTTTTGCCTTCAGTATTATTTATTCTTTCCTGTTCTGTGTGCCAGATACCTTCTCTGTCTATGGCTAGGAAGGCACACCGTATGGAAGAGGTATGTACTTTCATTCTGTATACAGCATGTGTTTTTGATTGTAGCTGCTCATTTTCCTACCTTGAAACCTCCCATTTTTGTTGTTTTTCTTTCTGAGCAAGTTGTAAACGTGGCTTCAGCACAGGTTGTGGTTAAAGCCTACGGGGACGTGCTTGGGGCTTTTTGGCACGTTGCACCATTGTGCCTGGTGGTTCTGCAGAGCTCAGGCCTGGCTGCCAGGGCAGGAAGCAAGCATGACACCTCGTCTCAGGACAGGCTGTCCATGTGTGCTGCAAGTGCTCTCTTGAAGGGAGAATTTTGATTTCCAAATTATTTGTTATTTTATGGTGGTGTCTCACCTTGGGCATGACGCGGAGCCCGCAGCTTGAGAGTCGAACTGCTTTCACAGCAGTTCACGCGCTGCCTTGTTGTGCGGCAGCAGCAGACAGCTGGGGGAAGGCGTGATTTTCCCCATGACCCAGAATACTTTGTGCACTTACTGAAGTGCTTGTGCACTTCTTGGCAGTCAGAGTTGCACATGGGTGCCTAAGAAGTTGCAACACCTCGCTGCCACAGGAAGCTGTGGCCTTCCTTCCCCCTCGCAGCCCTCCCAAGTGCCCCTGTAACCTGCTGCCCTGTTCCCAGCCTGCTCCTGCCCAGCTGGGACCTTCCTGGTGCCAGTGCAGCCCCACAGCATGGCAGCGCAGGGTGAGAGGAGCAATTGGCTCCTTCTCAGGGAAGAGGTTGTCAGTTTCTTCTCAGTATTGCAGCCCTTATGCCGTGTCTTCAAATGTACCCTAAAGCAAGCGGCAAAGCAGCTGCTTAAAAGAGTAGATCCAACAGATCCTTCAAGGCCAGATCTGTGAGTCAGGCTCTTACTTATTTCCAGGGACATGCCAAGGAGTCTGTTTTTAAGGCACTTACCCTCCAAGCAAGAAGTGCTATCAGCAATAATTGCAGTGATGCAGCTCCCTTTTCAAAATTTTCAAAACAAGCCAGCATTTGTTAGCTCACTGAGCACAGTTGGCAGTGCCCTTTGATTAGAGGGCCAGGGCAAAATCCGGATCACATCAAAGGCTGCAGGAGTAGCCCTGCAGTGTGTTTTGCTTTTCCCAGATTCATCCTGCTGCTTTATCTCTCTGTCTCTCTCTCCCCCCCTTTCTCTCTGTGCCTCTTCTTACACATCTTTGCCTCCTATGCTCTGTCCTTTAAAATTTTTAAGTTCCAAAGTCACTCCTTAGCTCTTGGACCTTCTGTTATCTCCACCACAGTGCTCTTCCCTCAGGCACATTCAATCATTTCGCACCAGCCTTCCTTCCGTGTATGTTTGCTCACATTTTACTTTCTAAAGCCAAGGGTAGCTGTTGACCACTGACCCACCTCTCCCCTCACCAGCAGCACATGGAACACAAGAGAAGCACAGATGTAGATCAGAAAAGCAACACCCAAAGCCCCTAATTCAATTCCTCACAGATCTTACACTTAGTTACAAAAGGACAACCAGAGGACCCCTGACATTTTGTATAAAGCAATAAGTATTTCTAATTCATGAGTGCTAATGGAAGAACATTTTTGTAGTCTGCAACTGATCACTCGCATCTTTGAAATGTGGAATCTGGTTTACTGAAATGAAGGATGTCACCTCTTGTGCTTAAATGCTCTTCTTCGTGGTCTTTGTGAGGGCTTTGTGGAAAAGGTGGTCCTGTTCACGGTTAGCCAGGTCAGCAACAAGACTAGGAGAGCTGTTAATGATGGATTTCACTGACAGTGCATTTGGAGCAATTAGCAAAGCAATGCATGATACCCCATATGAACTCAGACAGGTGCCAGATGGCAAGGGACACTGTACCACCAGCAGTGTGCAGGGCATCCTGGCTCGCTGATACAGGCAGGGAAGCATTACTCTGGGAGATTACTTCCTTCAGTGTCATTTAAAATGAAATTCCCTCCAGTTTTTGGGACATTTGATTTCCTCCTTTTCTGTCCACATTTGTAGTGAACAGCAACAGCATACGGCAGAAAGTCCTTGACTCTGGGACATCTGGATCCACATGTGGCTGTGTTGTGCGGAAACTGATGTTATGCAAACAGTAAATCCTATTGACTATAGGCAAAGGAGAGAACTGGTTTGTCCTGGGATGTGTCCTTATGGCATGTAGTCATTATCTCTGTTTCAGCCCCATCTCTGAAGTAGATGAATGTTTTGGCTATGCTCACTGTATAAATGCTGGTGGCTGCACATTAATGCCCTCTCTGCCTTTGCAGCAGCGAGACAGGTCAGCTCCTCATTGATAATCCCAGTGTGCATACTGCGTTTGTGCCAGCCAGCAGCAGTGTTTGTGCTAATGTGGGTCCTGCCTTAGCTTGTTTGAGCTGAGACACCTCTGAAGCACTGTGGGGATCCTCTTCTAGGGCAGAGAATGACAGCTGCTGGCTCCCATCCCAGTGCAGGTCTGTGGGGTGCTCACCCTGGTGTTACAGGCTGACAGAAGCCAAGGATGCAAACATATGAGCAATGGTTCTGTGGGGTCTTCTCCCTTTCCTGGAAAGATTTGTGTACTCTCCTTACACCATAATTGTGGACCATGGCAGGGTAATGGAAAAGTAGTTCACACTCTCATTTTTTAAAATACTTTCAGAGCCTCTGTCTTGTCAAATTCTGAAGGATAATTACGTGGCTTCCTGAGTACATTTTTAAACCGTATTATGTGGCCATCTATAGAGTTTATATAAATAGCTTCAGTAAATATATATATGTGAAAGGATTACTAATAGCATTGAAATCATCATCTTAAAAGGCATCTGTCTCTTCCTCTCTCTAGTTTTATAAACTGCATCTATGCCAGGTGGATCCTTTTTGCATTAAGAAAACTCATTATTGCTGCTTGTCTCTCTTCAACTTCTCATTGCTTAACTCCTTTTGATCATTAGGAGCTCTTCTGTTTATTATGTCTGTATCTGTTTAATGAGGGAGCTCCACTGGGTGCTGTTAAATCTGCCTCTCTTGAGCAGTTCTACTTGGTGACTGGCTTCTCCTGACTGTGCATATGCATCTGCATTTTAGGGAATTTGAAGAGAAATTACATACATTTCAGCTGGAAGTGTAGCCCACAGTCAGTGTTATGGCTTGCTATAGTGTAGGGACCAGGAGTACCCTGATCAGAGGCTGAACCCAGCCCGCTTCTTCCATATGTGAGCTCATATGGGTGGGCTCTGTGCAGGTAGGTGATCATCCTAGGCACAGAATGTGCTGGATGCTTGGCAGGGCCCCAGGGACCTGCTGGCACTGCTGCAGCTCCTGCTGAGCGCCCTGGCCTGAGGGAGGTGCACAGACATAAGCTGTCTGACAAGAACCAGCACAGGAATGCCAACCTCTTAGGAAGATGCTGGCATTTAAAGAGTATCAGAGTAACTAAAGGACACAATGGGAGTCCTGCTCTGGTAGGACGTCACAGCACGGAGAGCTATTTTTCTGCCTCTTGTGCTCTGTTTGGTCTGTTAGCCTGATTATAGTTTGTCACGCACACAGCTGCTATGGAAGTGTGTATGTAAATACACACAGAAATAAATACACCAGCTTTGATAAAAGCACCTCTGCTCGATGAACCTAACTAGTGTAAATCATTTTAGATATTAAGAGCAGGGGTAGTAAGCAGAACTTATTATTTTTGTGTATAGCAGATGTCAGGAAATTTATGATCTTTGCCCCGATAGCAGTCTCTGTAGCATATGCTAACCAAGTGGATTAACACATTGACTCTGCTGTTGAGATGAAGGAAAGGAGGGGTTTTGTTAGGACATTTACTCTTGAAATTGAAAATGTAATCCTTAAACAAAACAGAGAAGGCCCTGAATTTAATCAGTAATGCTTCCGAAGTTGGAGTGCCCAGGACCTCCATCTATCTGCCACAGAAATGCCAAGGGCTGTGTGGACCATGGCCAGAGCTACACGTGCCCAGCACGCAGCTATGGCTCCTGCAGTCTTGAGGATCGCCCCTCTCCTTCCCTTTTCTCCCCATGACTATTGCTATGGTGGAACTATGCTGAAACAGCTGAATTTCTGTGGACAGTACTTGAAGTGGAAAGTACCAATTACTTTCTGAAAGTTACTTGATACATTGCAAGCTGAGTCTCCAACAGGTTGCCATTTATCTTCCATTTGCATGCTGGCCACACTGGTGCATGAAGCCCGGTGCTTTCTTATACTGAGGCCTCTCTGCACCTCTTCAGCATTAAGATCCGGTGATGACATCTCAGTCAGACTGAGCATGCTCCTGTGCATCATCTGAAAAGCTCAGATTATTCTGTGTCCCTCTGAGAGGCTGAAGTCAAATCAGAACATGCTGCTTCTTTGCTGGAGGCTGCTGGGTGAAGGTACTGGCAGAAGTGCCCAGCAAAAACTTAGAAATAACATCTGATCAGTGGAAGAAAGAGGCAAAAGAGAGCAAGCAAACCTAATTGTTTACAATACTGTAATTAGTCCCTGGTATTCTTTGGTTCCTTTTGGACAACTGAATCCTTCCACAAGAATAGATGTAACACTTATGATATCTGATGCTCAGCACAAGCTGGAAAGTTCAGAAACTGACTCCCAGGGTTTGTGCCCACTGGAACCTGGCTAACTCTGTGTCTTCATTATGTTTACTTGATCCACAGCTTGGATTACAGCTCCAGAAGAGACCATATACTGTGATAAAAGAGAAGTTTATCTGTATCAAACAGATTTGCACCTTTTGTTCCTCATCTCTTTCCAGGTGAATTGGCACAGCTTGGCTTGAATGCAAACTGAGAAGAGACCAAAATCTTTTACCCATTTAGGGTCCATCTTTGCTCACATTGACACTACTTCTGTTTTCCTTTCATTTCCTATCGACATTTGCAAAAGGGATTTCTTTTACTCACATTTCGGAAATCTTTTTTTCATAGATAGGCTTTAGATAAACCCACAGGCAGACAAATGCATAGCAGAATTACATGATTTAACAGATGAGTCATGTGCAACAAATAATGAATTATGGATGGCAGAACTCAAAGAGAAGTCACAAGGTCTGTGCAGCATTTAAATCCTGTTTACAACTCCAAATGAGGGTGCTTAGATCCAACTCTTTATGTATTTGCCTACAAGCAGGCAATATTTCAGCTTCCCAGGAGCCAGAAAGGGATGCCACCAGTTTCCCTTTGGCAGTTCCTGCTCTATGTACCTTCTTATCCAGCCTATTAAAAAAAAAAAAAAAAGAGAGAGAGAGAGAGAAAAAACAGGAAGCCACAAGAGACACAGATTCAATAAATGTCCTCTAGCTAGAATATGGAGAAGATGGAGAAGAGCTGCCACTTGCTAACCCACACTGCAGGGACATCACCAGAACTGCTAGGCTTTGTTGCAGCTGCTGACAGGCATCACAGTGCTCCCTGGGCCCACTGAGGCACTCCAGGGGTTCCATTTATACCATGTGCCTGCTGGTTAAGTACTTGGATCTGCTTTTCAAAAGCCTGTTTGGCATTTCTCATGTTCTTAACAAGTGTTACAATCATGCATCTGAAATTCATGTGTGGGCACAGGCAGACGAAACAAGAATCGTGCTTTAGTGAGTTGTAGAAGAGTCTGGAGCTTCGAATAAAAGCATTACCACAGAATGAGCTCTATCTCTGCCTTGGGAGCTGGGCTGTATCTTAACATATATAGCAATCAGTTAAGATATCGCACCTTCTGGAGCAGAAATTGATGTGATACTGATCTAACACTGTTGCTCTTTGTGGCTGTGCTGACTGACATCTGCTCTGCACTGAGCAGCCTCTGTCTCCCTGTCAGCTGCAGCAGAACCAGCTGATGCAGGGACTGCATTTAAGCAAGAGCAGTATGAGGGGGTGCAGATGAGGTGCTCACATTGCACTGTGTCCCTGGCTACCTCCTCTGCAAGCTGGCGACCAAGCCAAGCTCTTTGCCATCCTTCTGACACAGTGCCTTCACTTCCAGGCAGTTTCACTGTCTCCTCTACCATTTGTTATTCTGTTTTTTGCTATCCACTGCCTTTGCTTCCCACAGTCCTTCCTTTCCTCCCCTGGGTAAAGCAGCTATGTTCTGTTGCCTCCTCTCTCCCCCTCCTTTTCACCAGAGGATCTATTTGCAGTGCAGTCCCTTTGAGGCAAAGGCTCTCTTACAAGGAGTTTCTGCAGTGCACAAAGGTCTCAATCCAATCTGGACCCTCTTTGTATTAGTTATATATCCCTGTAAGTGAACAGCAGTGCCCTCCCTCCCATATGGATGCAATGAAGTGATTTTGGCTGTTGCAGTCAATGTTTCTGAAGGCCCAGCTGAAATCCGATCTCACGTGTGAGAGGTGGCAGGTGATGAGCACCTCCTTCAAACTCAGTTCTGTGACAGCTCCCTTGAGCCTCCACTCCTCTCCTTTACCCTGCTGTTGTAGCACTATGCTCCTCCATGCCATGCCTCCTGCAACTGCTGGAGCAAAGCTATCCTTGTCTCCTTGTCCAAGCTGAGTGACAGCCCTGAGCACCAACTCCTCATGCTCACAGTGTTGGTAATTCAGAAGTGGTGGAAAGGTGTGCTGTTTTTCACCACAAGCAGAGCTGTCCCAGGCTGGTGACCTCCTTTTGCTGGGGCTGATGAGCTACTGCTCCCCTGCCTGGGGTGAGGAAGCCTCCTGCCTCTTCCAGCAGCACGGGCTGGCCCAGCCTGTTGGAGCAGTGCTTTGGGGGCACTGTCTAGAGAGTTTTGGGCTCAGTGAAACTTCCCCAGCTCACCTTGGGATTCTGGTGTCAGGCGGTGCTAAGGCAGTTCTGAGACTCTCACAGGACAAAGCCGGCACTGAGCAGCACAGAAGGGTGAAGGGAGGGATCTTCATTTTTCTGATTACTGTTCTTGCTAATGTGCTGGGGCTTGGGGGCCTAACAACAAAGAAAAATGCTGCCCATCAGGGTGCTGGCTTGCGCAGGCTCCAGGGTAAAGTCAGTCCTCGGAAAAGCAAGCACTGCAAACCATACTTGCTTGCTAGAACTTGCTTTTCTTGGCTTCGGCATGTCACCCATCCTGTGGCCTTATTGGGTAGTTTAGGAAAATTGATATTTTGATCAGTACCAGCTGGCTGACCTGTTCCCATCTGGAGACAAATTCCTTGCTGGAAAATGCACGTGTTGTTAGCCGACAGAAAGGAAACAAAGGTAAAGTGTTCCTCTGCTATGCAGAATGATTTCTTGTTGAAAATAATGCACTTATAATGGGCTTGATTCATTACCTCTCTTTAGAAAATCAAACACCTTCAGAGATAATGATCTTTAAATATTAATTCCACTTCTAAGTGACTAGGTTTGACCTGTTTTGCTAAAAATAGTAATCCTTCTCCTGAATACCATCTGCCCATTCAGACCACTCGTGTAGCAAAATCATGGCTAGAGCTTACAGCTTTAACTATCACATGATACCCAGTCCCATGCCTCTTAATCAGAGCATCAAGTGATTTATTCACTGTGCTTTTTTATTTCCTGACGCAGCCTGCCCTCTCTGAAGTTTCCAGCAGCTCAGAGCAGCCTGCACTCACTCTCAGGGCTGGCTCCTTCCTGATAAGCAGGACTGTTGCACACTGCAGCCTTTCATGCCTTAGCTTGCTGTGTTCTTTTCTGTAACACAGTTGAGAGCCAGCTGTTCTGTATTTACATGACCATGACCTGAAAATGGCATTTCATCGGTGAGCCATGGCCAATGGGGATGCTGCTGGGTGCTTATCCCAAGCTCACTTGCAAGAGAAGTTATTTATTCATGTATATGCTTATAACTAAGCAGTAGTTATTTAAAGGTATGCGGTCCACTCATTTGGTCACATTTTCTGATGGAAATGTAACTCTGCCTAGTTACCTAAAGCTTGATCCAATCGCTACATTTTAAATCTGACATCTTTAATATCACAGATACACCTGAGATTTTGCAGATCTATTGAAAGAACAATTCCAAGGCCTCATCAAAGAACAGCGTGGTCGATAATGGAGGAGTATTTCAGAAAGGAGGAATAAAAAATTATCCCCGTGTCCCTGATTGGAAATGTTTTGTAGAGGACGGTGCACACTTCTTTATTTCACAGATTTCATATCTACTGCAGTTAAGCCTTAAGCACCAGATTCACCTTTTGTGTGGAACTGTTGTTTGATATCAGGAGGGAATCCTTCCTGATGGCGTGCATTTCTGTACAGGTACGGACTGCCTGTGAAGGCCAGTGGCTTTTAAGAAAACTAGATCAGGGACATAAAGGGAATTCAGATCACTAACATCCATTCAGCCGCCTTCTAGGCACGAAGGGTAGATAATGTCCTGAGAAGAGGGCACAATGCCATGTTTCCTTGGGAGAAGGAAAGCCCTGGTTTGACCTATGAGATTAACAACAAGCAATGGCAATGCACTGTTCTGACTCCAAAGAGCTTCTGGATAGGTCTGGTGTGTGAATGCTATGTCCCCAGCACTGATCACAGCCTAGCCTTATCACCTCTGACGCCAATTTCAGTGCTAGAAGTACACAGATGGTTCCACAGACCTGTAATATCTGGTCCACAGTCAAGGAATTACAGGCTTTTCATTTCCCTCCAATCACTAGCATCACATTTCTGCCTTTCATTTCTTCATTACAGACCTTCCTTTTCTGACCAAAGTGGTTTCTTTGTGAAAACTTTACTTATGCAATCGGGCCTTGCCACATTAAAGATTTGACATTGTGGACAGACATCTTGAAAGAATTTTTTCATCTTAGAAGTTCTTAGAGTTCTGAAGAAGAATGTCACACTGTCTTTCATAGGGTGAACAGAGACTAAAGTTACTTTGGAAAAACTGGAAAAGCTGATCTCCTGACTTGTAGCCTGCCACAGTGATCACAAGACCATCCCCCCTCCCATTTTAGTAATAAAAAGCAGCAATGAGAAAACAGAAAGAAATGAAGCAAAAAAATCTCTCTTTCATGGTAGAGCACTTAAATACCAAGTTTATAGATGTGGGTTGTTTGTTTTATTGTAGGTCAGGGTGCAAATAAGGAATCTCCTTCCAGAACGGATCTTACCCTGAAGGTGCATGCTTTGATTCTGGCCATTTTATCAAAATGACAGCCTCCATCTGTCACTGGGTCACACTGTGCTTCTACAGCACTACAAGCACAAAGAAGAGCCATACACAGGCTCAGGAGAGGATGCTGTGAGAGCAGCAGAGCGTGCAGCAGAGGATACCCATCCCAGCCTTTATTGACTCTTAATGATGCTCTGCGTGTACAGGTTTTAGGCATAGTATTGCAACAGCACTGGAGAAGCAGAGCCCTCCAGGATGAGTCATTTGTGTAATCACAACCTGTGACTGTGGTTTTGTATACCAGCCTGCCTAGGCAAAGATTAGCATCCTATGAAGGATGTTAAAAATTGTCATATGTTGCAGCTAAATCAGCACTGTCTGTCTACCTTGGTATCATCTTCTAATTTTTGTAACCTTCCTCATTCATCTCTTGCAGATTTTATGTTAGCAGGGACAGATATCTTGCTTTCTTAAAGGGACTAGTATTCTATCACTGGCCAGGGGGGTATTGGTGGTGTGGAGGTGACACTTGGTCACGTCTGAAGCATGAGTTTCTAAATGTGTTCAGCACAAAGGGGATGTGCTGAAACAGCTGGCATGCAAAGTGCATTGCACAGGGTTGAGCTTCTGGTCTCCTGTGCTGCCTTGTGAAAACCTGTCTTCATGAACTGTCTGATCAAGTCAGCACCAGAGGACGCAAACCTGACCTCACTAGTGCACAGCAAACACCCAGAGGTAAGTGCCCTCCTGTGCTCAGGGTGTCCATATCCGCTCTGTAGCCATGGTGACTTGGACACCAGTCCCAGCTACTGTAAGCAACAGCTTCTTGTTTCCAAATGGGACTCTTGTTGTACGGGGGGAGATGATCGAGTACTGTGATGTCTGATGGGCTACTCCACCCAGTCCCCCAATACCAGCACCAGTTTTAAATCCTTTTCTTAAACAGGAGATGAAGGCAAATGATCAGTTTTCATTCCCTCCTGTTCACAGACAGATGAGAGACAGCTGAGGTGATTGCAGGAACTGTGCAGGGAGAGAGAGAGACTTGAAGATCTCTCCCCAAGTGCATGACATCGTTGTCCGATAGCTTCAAACAACAGTCTGATGGGATGGTTCTCTGCTGTGCTAGAAAGAGCTCTCTGCAACCTCTTGTAGGTCCACACTGACCATAAATTGACATTACCTAGTCCCAGAGTGAAGAATGGCACTTGCAGAAGTGCTGGATGAGGCAATGAGTGTATCTGTGTCTGATGAGGAGCTGGGCATTGCCACACCACAGCTCAGCAGTCTGACAAGAAGCACGGCAGTGCCCACCCTGCCACCCACTCCTGGCTCTGCTGCAACGTGCTGAGGCACAGCAAGTGATACACCACAGCAGCGAGATGAGGTCCCCAAGAAACTTCTTTGGGAACTTAAACCTCTGGCTTAGCCCTCCTCCCCAGCAAACTCAGAGAACAGTAGCTGACACCAATCCATGGTGAGGCAGATGTTGTAGGGCTGTTGTGGAAAGGCTAGGACATGCATATCACATGACCAGGGACATTACATACCCTAGTAGTCCATGTACTCTCTTTCCACTGAACTACGCTGGAATAGTTTTTACTGCCTTAGCTGAGAATCTTACCGAAAATACACAACAAACATTGTGGCTGTTTGTGTAATCATGTATGATTTTAGCTGTGTTTTCAGCAAACTCTTACCAAGACGCACAGAAGAAAGTGGCTGAATAAATTTACATTTACTAATAACTGACATCTGTTATCAAGTGTTCCTCAAAAAAGGAGCTGGAACGCATGATCTATGTATTCAGAGCCAAAATACAGCAGCATCAAAACTACAGTGCAACAATCAGGAAATGAGTACAGAAAGAATGCAGAAATTTGACAGGAAATTGTGACGACATAATGTTAGGTTTGCATTTAAAGGCAAGTGTTAACAGACTCCTCTGATGGACAATCAACTTTATTTTTCAGTCAAAGCACAGACTTCCAAGCAGTGTAAACCAAAACTGTCTGGAATTGTAATGAACACACTTGCAGGAAACCCAAGCACTTGTAGTGATAAAGGTAGTCAGTAAAATACCTAGTGCAATAACAACTGATGATCTGTGTGCTGTTTTATACTTTCTGGATGTTTTGGCCTATAGTCATAGCTTCGTTCAAAAGTAGAAATAAGCACTTTTTTTTTCCTATTTATTGCTGACCTAAGATAGTCTAAAAGCAAATCCTGCGTACTCCAGGCTTTGAGGCATGCACGACCCTTAACTGAGCTAACAAGAATATCCTGCAACCAAAAAAAGAAAGAACAATCTTCTGTGCTTCAGGAATAACAAAAGGCATGGGAGTCGTGATCGTTGTGCTCACCATGCAGCCAGCACTGTGTGCTAATCAATAGAGACAGATTTAGAAACCGATGTAAGTCATTTCCAGTAACAGAGGTAAGCAGAGGGCTCAGAAATAGCATAGCAACAAGATTGTTCTGCCTGAAGGAAGCCATTGCCATCACTCCCACTCCATCGCCGTCAGCTGTGACACACGCAGGCCGTGTAAATGATATCACTTCAGTGCTGATTGCGTGCAGCATTTAGACTTTTCTACTCCCAAACAGCACATACTTGCAGCCTGCTCTGAGTGCCTGTTTGAAATGGTAGTCATGTCAGGATTTATATCCCATCTGGATGTGAGCCAGTACGTGGCAAGCTGTCTTTATACAGCACCCACGTGGACCTGAAAGCCTGACACTCCTGCCCTCCCCGGGAAGAGAACTTGCCTCTTTGAGGTCTGGACTGCTGGGCCTTCATCAGGTGGCTGTGCTGGTGTCCCAAGCTGTTGGGTACCACAGCCTGGGCACCTCCCCAGCACTGGACCACCCCTGATCCTATATCATCTCCCTTCGTGCATGACTGCCTCATCCTTTCAGGGACTGTGTTTGGACAAGTGGAGCCAGGTACTCAAGCAGTTGATCTGTACAATGCTTACACAGATGTCATTTCAAACTGAGCATAGAAGCAGGGCTGGTTTGCATTCAACCTCACGTCAGTCAGTTTAGGGCAATTGCCTAGGTTCATCCTATAGTCGGTTGGGATAGAGAGGAGCATTTTCAGGGGGCAGTTCATCCCACTTATGCTACAAACATCTTTTAGGATACAATGCTTTGTCTTCTGGTTCCTATCTCTCCCCAGTGACCACATAAGTATGTTCGTTTAGATTGCGTATCTAATTTATAGGGCATTTAAGTTAGATAAGAAAAACCACACGCCTTGGGATTATTGCAGATACTCAATTTCCAAGCAAAGCTCTAAAGAGCCATCAAAACTTTCATAAATGCCCAGGCAGATGTAGAAGCAGATTTGTCAGTGATTTTATTGCAGGAAGATACTGCAGCTACAATGCAAGTGTTGTTTTAGGTTTCTGTGTTGTCAGACTGCAATAACTGCTGTAGTATTTCATTGCCTCCTGTGTCGGGTTTTGTCCCCCTGAAACTGAAAAGCAGTTTTCTCTAGGTATGAGAATAGGAGGTATGTGTATGCCTGGAGGATTTCCAAGAACTTTTCAAAACTGAGAAGTCAAATTAATAGTGATTTTGGCATTTTAGAACAAATTTTGTTATTACGACTGGCAGAAGGGGATCCCGTCCTTGTTGCCCCTGTGCATGTTACATGAATGGAAGCTCAAAAAGAGACATCTAAAATTACAGACTCAGAGGTACATCTGCAGATTTGAGTTGCATGGTTTGGTACCCCTAATGCTGCGACTAGAGAAATAGCACTGATTGGAGACCAGAAACTCCTATTTGAAAATCAGCTCAGATTTGCTCATTGAAAGCCTTTTGGCAATCCTGGACAGAGTTCTGAGTTCTTCACACAGTCTTCTCAGTTCACAGATTTTGCCTTAAGGCTGAACTGTTCCCTTTTTATATGCCTATACGCAATGCTCAGGCGAACACATTAGAATGGCATATTGGAAAGCTTTCAGCCTCTTGCACCACTTAACACAATCTTTGTAGCTGTCTGTGTTGTCAGTGGTTGTTTACTCAACCACTGATAGTAAAGAGCATTTATTCTCACCTTTCTTTCCTCCCTTTATTTTTTAACCCAGTCCAAGTCAAAAGAAAGCAGCCTCCCAGTTTCAGTCCTCTGCAGGAAAGGCTGCTTGTGTGAAGCTGAAATGGAGCCAGAGCACACCAGCGAGGAAGCTGTGATTTCATCCAGCAGAAACTCTGAGGCTTCACTGCAGCACTTTGTGTAGATGCAGCATCATTCTGACTGGGTCCTTACCCAGTGCTGGCAGAGGAGTCCTCAAGGGGATACCCGTGTAATTCTGTGCCACTGTCCCTTGCTCTGTAGCTCCAAACCTCTGAGGAAAGCAGGTATGCTCTGCAGGTTTTAAAATATATATTTATTTTATTCCTTGGAATAATGCCTAATTTCCAGGGTAAGGATGAAATGCATGGATATGGGGAATATTGATAATAGAAGGAGAAATCCCCAAGGAGTGCCATTCTCCTTGTGGTGGAGCTGCAGCTGTGTCCTGGGGGAGGAGGTACAAGAAAGTGATCCTGAGTGAGGTGGCTGGGCACTGCTGTGGGAGGGCTCAGAGCAGTCTGCAGCTGGATGGTGGGGATCCAAAGAGGCTCCACGTCTTCCATAAGGACCAAAGTGATCAGGGGTGAGTAGCAGCTGCGGCACAAGCTGTGGTGGTTGTCTGGGGACTGCTCAGAGATGGGGAGTGCTGTTGGCTTGGAAATTGTGCTTCACCTTGAGTCAGGTCAGCACTCAGGACGTGCTGGTGAGCAGCTGGTAGGGAGGGCTCAGGGAGCTGTGAGCTGGGCTGGGGAAACACTGGAGATTGGACCAAACACATTCGCAGCAGTGAGACTCCAGGGTTACTGCTGAAAGCTGTAGCATAATGCCAACAAAACTGCAAACAGGGCTTGGCCTTATAATCGGAAAAAAAGAAGGTTTGGCAGAGGGCCTGGAGGGGTGGTGGGAGCTAGCCTCCGGTTCTATAAACATGTGTGTTTCTAAAATATCTGTGCCGGTTTCTGAATGTGTGTCTGGAGCATTCTGAGCCTGTATCATCTTTCACGTGGAACAAAGAAACTGTTGCACTTCAGACAGACACCCCCCTCAATTATTTAATGTAACTAAATACCTGCCCCGATCCACAGACTTAACCTAAAGCTGCAAAACTGGCTCAGTTCCTTACCTCGAATCAGTGCTATTTTCCTTTTCTCCAAGCTACATTATGGCATGAGATGAGTGACTTGGAGCAACACAGGAGACGTGAACTAAGAACAGAAAACATGACCAGGCAAGTGTGGAGGGGAGTGGATGCAATGCTCGCAGGACAGCCCAGGCCGCAGCACGGGCTGGTGCTACTCATGGGGAAGTGAGAGCATCTGCAATACAGCACACATTGTGCTCAGCACTGAATCCAGAGCCACAGCCTGCCCAAGAATGCTCATCTGGAGTAAGTGCCTCCTACAGAAAGGAGGGGAGCACAAAGGCTAAGTGTTATCACAGGGTGCTGCTCTGTGAACTGTGTTTGTACAAGGACAGTCAGTGCATACCCCGTGAGCTGCCCTAACGCTGGCTTTTGCACCCCTTTGCTTTCTCTGCATCATCATTCTTCCTGCCAAATCCGTCCCCTGTGCCAGAGATGAAGCTGTAAGTACCAGCAGGAAACCACAGCTCTTAGGAGCCTTAGGAAAGTGTCCCTTTTGACCTGCCAACACAAGCACACATTCTCCACTGTGCTGGATAGCAAGCAGGCTCTTAAGCACCTCAGGTCTCACCAACACCTCCAGCACCTGCGGGGCATTTCCAAGGAGACTCAAAGGCACTCAGGTTCTGCTGCACCAGTAGGTGAGGAGCTCCAGAAGTAGGTTGCCTCTGCCTGCTCCTGCTGCAGCTGGCAATAGCTGCAATGAACACTCCTGGCAGCACACTGAATAGAATCACAGACTCATGGAATGGCTTGGGTTGGAAAAGAACCTGAAGATCATCTAGATCCAACCACCCTGGGTAGACAGCTTTGTAGAGAGAACTGCTGCTGCTGTTTTTTAAGTCATGCCAGAACCACTAGTGGACTTTCTGTGACTAAATGTAGCATGCTCTGCTGTTATTTATGGAGATGGATTGCTGCCTCTAGAGAGGGAGAAATCCACTGCTCTAATCAGAGAAAAAAATACACTGAACTTCTACTTCTGATGAATTTCCTACCCCTTTACAGCAGAGGTAATTCACTGAGAAGTTCATGGCTCTCTTACTTACATTTTGCCTCTCACACTGCAGACCAGAACATTTTGATTACTGCACTGGGGACTGGAGATGCAGTTGTTAGATTGCCAACCACAAATTGTGGGGGGAAATGCAGTCCGAGGCCTGTGCAGTAGAAGAGTTGTTTTGTTTATTGTTAAGTTAGCAAAAATTACAGTCAGTTTGCCAGAAAATGATTTATGTTTATTAATTTATTCTCTGTGTTGTGATTAACAGTTTTCTGTTGTCAGTCTGGCTGCTTATCTGTTTGCCTTAAACAAGCAAATGAGCTAATGAAAAACTTAATTAATATGGAGTACCATCATTTGTTTGTGAAAGACAAAAAGTTGAGCTGCTGAATCTTTCTGATGCTTCACTGATGGCAACAAAACTCACAACATTTAGAACAACTTGGCTGAAAGAAAGAGAGAGGAGGGGAGGAAGGGAGGGAAATACAGATTAGTACAACAATTGCTTCTTGTTTATATTTTGATATCTGACCTGAAGTGCCCATAAAGACTTGTAGAAAGTAAGAGTTCCCCGTGAAGTCTCACAGAAATCAGTGCCTGGCCTTGTGTTACTTAGTATAGAAGTTACCTGGAAAATGAAAAGCAACTTGAGGTGCAAGGACTTCCAATGATTGGTTTCTCTAGGTAGGTAAAATGAAATGGGAAGAGCATTTCAAGGTGTGGGTCACCTCTGAAGCAATGCCCCTCTTGCTTAAACAATCCAAATTTCACAGGCAGAGGGAGAAGTGCCGGATTTCCCCCCCCCCAGTACTCAGGCGAAAGAGATCTCTGGGTTATGGTGTTTTCCTTTTGAAGCTGTCAGCCCAGTACTCAGTGGTGGAGGGGAAGTGTAACATTAGGAATTATTAAGGAAAGCACAGAGAGGAAAACATAGCATCATATGCAGGAAATTTGTTAAGGAACTTTCATCTTGGGTACTGTCTGCAGCTCCAGTTCTCTCATGCCAAAAAAGAACAACAAAAGGTACAAAAAAGGGCAAGAAACCTGAAGCAACTTGTACACCATGAATGACTAAATAGCCTGGGACTCTCGGAGAGTGGAACAAAATGTGGAGAGATTTGACAGTGAGTAGGGAGGTGGACTAGAGGAACTTTTCTGTTTCTCTGCACAGAAGAACTAGTGAAAACCATCAGGAACAGAGAGGCAAGACCAGGAAAGATAAAATGAGACACAAACTATTTGTTACTGTGAACTGCAGATGAGCTTGTTGCAGAGGATTAGGAAGGAGGTCTATGCTTTCACATGGGTAGGAGATCCAACTACAAACATGGGCAGACCTAAAAAGAATGCATGGAAATGGAAGTCTGACATGCCTTTATTGACATCTCAGCTTCACTGGCTCAGCTCAAGAGCTCTTCCTTTGAATGTTTGCTTATCGTAGAACAGGGACTGGGCTGTGGACATGGCTATAGGCACATGACAATGTGTAACTATAAGAGATGATGATCTGGTGTCATTCACACATTTGGCACGCATGAGAAGGTGCAAAGTACAGCTCAAAGTCCTGTATCTGTATATTTTTCCTATTACACTAGAATAGAATAGAATAGAATAGAATAGAATAGAATAGAATAGAATAGAATAGAATAGAATAGAGTTTACATTTCTCATTAGGCTTCTTTCATCTTCATAATGTGAATTACTCCTGCTTCAATTGTTTCTACAGCGATTTATTACAATCAAGCTTTCTCACATCATCAAAACTCGGTGCATACAGGACATTCTAATTCCAATTCAGTCTACCTTGCAATTACCTCAATGTCTTTTAAGTTCACTTTAAAGGTTGGTCAAACTATATGAGTGAATTCAAAACTGGTAATTCAAGTCATTTTAAATTCTTTCCCATCGATTACATGTAGGACAAATGTAGGGTTTGTACAGTGTGCTATAGCCAGGCTCTCTGGCTACCTGTTTGTCTCCCCTGGAAACTGGAACTAGAACCACCAGTCAGCTCTATGCTGGCCAGGAGTTACTGCAGTGAAGCACTGCTGGGGATCCAGCCCTGCTTGCAGCAGACAAGCCTGATCAGCTAAAGGATTCTTCCTGAGCTTTCAGCTCTGTTTGAAGCCATTTAACCTCACTTAATTTTGCCTTTGCAAACCCATTAAGTAATGTTTTCATTTTCACCTTTCTGGTTTTTATATACCACTTTAGTCAGCTAGTCAAACACAAAGAATTCAGGCATGAAAAACAACCAGCCTGGCTTTGTGTGTCCTTGTATTTGTGCAGCAACTGCCCCCTCCAGCAGGAAGAGCATCAGCTCACAGACTGCTTCCTTGCATGGTATATGTATTATACTCACATCTAAACTAGCATGTTATTTTAATGAATTCCTCACAACTTTCAGTGATTCCCCAAGTGCAAAGTTATTTTACCATTTTTCTCTCTCTTTCACATTTTTTCACAGTAGCATAAGAAAAAGTGGAGTGTATGCTTCCCTGGGAAAACAGATAAATACTCATCCTTGCAAATCTGAGCTGTCTAAAGATGTCCTTTCTTAAAGACGTGACTGCAAGGCAGCTTGTATGTGTCACTTCACAGTTTTTATAATTAGGCTTTGTTATACAACTAAAACATAGGTCAACTTTCCTGGAAAGATAAACACTCATCTGAAAGGAAGGACTGCAGAAATGGCCCACAAAATCTGGGCCATACAGTGTCATTGAACTATTTTCAGCTGAAGTTTGATGACTAGACAAGGTGGTGGCTTATGAAACGCGTGGTGGGTACTTAGAAAGTTCTGAGATTGGATGGTTGCCCACTAAACACTAACATTTTGGAACCAGTGATCTAAATCCACTGGCTGTGAATGTTATCACTACATACTGAAGCACATGAGTAATGATGCTGCCTGCTTATGTCTCAGTGTGTGGGCTTGGTCTTTTGTTCAAGGAAACAGGTGGAAAATGCCATTTGCCGTCTTCTATCCTGTTTGTTTTCCAAGTTATTACCACCTGCATGTATGTGGAGGAGTGAGAATTAGAGCAAAATACTACAATTTAGGAAGAATTCTGCTGGAAAGACTGCAGATTTAAGTGGGATTTGGATTTTGATCACAGGCTAAAGAGAGTTAGCAATGAATTAATGTTGATACAAAGAACCAGACTTGGTTTAAAGTTATTCAGGCACAAACTGGGATTGTGTTACTCGCTTTAATGGAGATGTTGCAAATTTATATTGACGCACATTAATTCAGAATCAATTCCCTCAGCAATGCGGGGCGCCCAAGCGGGCGGGCGGTGGGCGGGGCTCCGGTAGCGCTGACCCCGCCCAGCGGGGGTTCCTCGCCCCTCCCATTGGCTGCGGTTGGCACGTGACTCCGCCTCCCGTGCAGCCCGCTCCCTCCCTTCCTCTCTCCGCGCGCCGGTGCTGGCGGAGCGGGAACGGCGGCGGCGTGAGGTGGGGAGAGCGTGCGGCGGGTGCTGCGTTGCCCGGGCGACGGGGCCGGGTCCCACCGCGGGTCGCCGTCAGCGCATAGGAGCGGGGCGGGCGGCCGAGCGGCAGCTAACGGGGTGCCCCGCGGCTGCGGCCGAGCGGGGCCTGCGTGGCGCTCCGGCGGCGCGGGCCGAGAGCCCGGTACGCGGGGCCGGGAGCGTTGTCAGCCGGTGCCGGCCCGTGGGAGACGCCCGCGGAGGCCCTGGGGCTGCGAGGCGGAAGAGGCGGCTGCAGGCGGGGCCCGGGCCGCCCGGGAAGGGGCCGGGCCGCGGCCGGCGGAGGGGCGGCCCCGCGGGGTCTGGGTGCCGGTGGGAGTGCCGCGCTGCCACCTGTGTGCCGGGCGGGTAGGGGAGCGATCAGAGATCCTTTGGGGGCTCGCGTGGGCAGGATGTGTGGAGGTAGTTCTCTAGGGGATGTATTATCTAACGTCTGGGTACTACCCAGCATCCCCAGGTGAAACCCAGAGCTGGCTCTTAGGTCTTTATAAGCTGAGAGCGGGTGCTGGAGCGGACGGTGAGATGCTGTGTATAAGAGGAGCGGGACAGCTGGAGAAATCGGGAGTGTGGGCTGGTTGTGTGATCCAGTGTGGTGAGCTGGAAAAGCATCCGATGGGGGTATAGGTGGGAGCCAGGTGAAAATCTGGACACCTTGGCTGTAGTGCCACATGAGTCCGTCAGCTCTGTGAAAGCACCTGGAGAAAGCTTGTCAGCGGTACAGGACCATGCTACTGCCGGGATCCTATTGCTGCCTGTGGGGTGGTGCAGTAACCTGTGGCAGAAAAAGCTGTGAGGACATGGTTTTGCCTCGTGTGTATGCTACGTAGTGGGGAAGAGGTGCCTGGAACACTGAACTGCAGGAAATATTTGTGGGAGAGTTGGATCTTGTAATGTTTACTGCATTTGCTTGCTTGGCCAGGGGGCAGTTCTGAATGGAGCAACAGGGTGTGAGGAGCCAAAAAAAGCATGGTGGGTTTTCTCTTCAACTGTGAACTGGCAGACCATCATCATCCTTGTGAAGATGAAAGTATCCTATTAGGTTAGAAAATGTGCAATATAACAGCCCTGAGAGTTTAAAATATTCAGTGAATCAAGAACAGAAATGCTTTCTTGCCCTGTCACAGACAGGGAGAAATCAGCCTTTCCTTTGTCCTCAAAACACCTTTGTGGTGTTTTGATTTCTTTCTTCCTGATCTGGTTTTGGAAAGAGAATTTTGAAAGTTTAAAGCATATTTCTTTGCTTTCCTTGCTGTGCTTCTGAAACCAGTGTTTAGAAGTAAGAGCTCAGGAAGCCACTTGGTTGTCAGCAGGTCTATAAAATTGTGTATGGATTTCTTAAGTGGCGTTTTTTTTGTCACCTCCCTTTCATTTTTCCCTCTTTTCCCCTCATCAGTGTTTTTATAACGTACTCAGACTGCTTTCGTTTTCAAAATGTTGAATTGCAATACTATTCTGTTGGGTCAGTAACCGTGTAGTGAGGTTTCTCAAATGCTTCTTCTGCATCTTCCTTTCTCAGTCCTCTGTAGCCTTCCCATACGCTTCTGTTTTGGTTGTAGGGCAGCTGTAGGCAGTGAGAAAAGAGACTGAGGGCACTCGAGCAGCAGCAAAAGATCTGATGGAAGATAAAATGCTGAGTATCTAAACATTAGGGAAGAAAAACTGTATGTTCTTACCACTTAATGAAAGTATGTTGCTGCTTCTATTTCATTTTCGTTAGAGTTAAGCTCAGCTCTATGAAATATTAACAGTGCTTCAGGAAGCTATCAGTTGTGAATTTTTTACTCTCAGTGATTTCTTTAATGGTGCATCCTTATTACTGTACAGTTGTACATCCCTCTTGCTTGTGCAGACTTGGGTTTCCTTTGTATTTGAAGAATTTTGCTGCTGTCATGCTGATATCTTTTCAAATGAGATAATACAGAGTGTAGAGAAATTCTGAACCGAAAATTGGTTCTTATCTTTGGCGGGTAGAAAGGAGCAGAGGGAAAAGTGGGGTGAAGTTATTATATTGTAAGAGGCTTTTGTTGCACCAGGAAGCACTTGCTGCCAAAAATGCTCTCCTGCATTCTCTGCAAGTGAATTTAACTTGATTGGAGTAAACAGGCATCGTGGACACAGTCTCGGGTCTCTCCTGTCCCTCTCTGAGGAGGCATCAAGCCGTTGCACTTCTTTAGTGGAGAGCTGTAGCAGCTGCTGCCTGAGATGTCACACATTAGTAATTGGTTCACCTTCAGTGTGGTCTCTTTTGGGTATTTGGAGAAGTAGTTTGTATTAGTTAAAAACATTGTTATGTGCAGGGAAGGGGAGACTATATGTGTTTGGGATTGCTTTATGGCATCTTTTTCAGCTCAAGATGATTGAGTGTCAGTGGTTCTGGTTGATGTTATCTAAAGGCCTGTGAATCTTCCTTGAGTAATTGGGCTCATATCATCAGAGCTGTTGTCTGCTGTGGTACCCTTGTTTCGGAGATGGTGAAACTGTTTTCAAGACCAGGTAGAATGGATCTGGATGATTATGTTCGTTACCATGGCTCTGATTTGTCTGAGACAGCTGAGTTGATCCAGCAGCTCAGCTCTGAACTGCTGCAGGGGAGAGCTGCCTTCTCCCCTTTACTGCCCTCAGCACTGTGATTCAACATAAAGATAATCTGTCTGGAAAAATAAATAGTTGTTTGCAAACCTGTGGTAGTGAATGCATGGAGAAGAAAGGCAGTGAGCAGCCAGGTGGGCTGAGCTGCCCTTATTAGCATCGCCCCCACTGCCTCTCAGGGAGGGGGGCTTCTGCTTAGGCTCAGCAGAGTGTCTGTGCCAGCTGTCAGGGTGATTTGGGAGGAACTAGTAAGGCAGTGTGGTCTGTAGTAGATTTAGATTTTTTTTTTCTTCCCCTTCTGGTTCAGACATTGCATTTCAGCAGGTTTTTCAGTGATGTGTTGAAGTTAGTGCATGGGAATGCCTCATGTCTAGATAAACTGTGCAGAAATGATACCGACTGCATGAAGGGGAGGGGGAAAGAGAAGCATGGCATGTGCAGTCTTTGTGGAAGTAGTTTTTCTTGCTGTAAACACTGTTAGCTCTTTATGATTCATGGTTACAGCCTGGGGCTGGTTAAAATCCCATTTCCTTAGAAAGTCTGTTCTGCTATTAGAGTCTTGAGTGTGATTTTTAGGTACCTGCACTGTGCTTTGTGGATAGGCAGTTCAATTCTAATACTGTGGATGAGAGCAAAGTCGAACTAGAGTTAACACAATTCATTAGAGTGTGTATGTTGAAGAAGAGAGAGGTACGTAATACTGTGTGGAATAGTGTTATTCCATGATACTCACAGAAACAACTATTATGTGTTGGCTCCTAGATATGTAAATTGCACCAGCTTGTTTTGAGGTCACCACTACACAGTTGATCATCTTTCACAGTGTGTCTGGGTGCTGCTTCTCTGACCCTCTCTTAGCCCCCTGTCTCCCAGCACCTTGCTCATTGCTGCCTGCTGCTGTGGATGTTTTGTGCTGGCCACGTGGTAGACAAGTGCTGAAACGGTTGTCACCTGTGCTTTTGAGCTTGTGTAGTTCACTGCAGACTTGTGGGCTCACCACCTGCAGCTGTGTCATGTAGAGCTTCGAGCAGAGGCTCTGTGTGAATTAGTTCCTGGTACGCAGTGGAAGAGCTCATCTGTGCTTGATGGGAACGTGAGAGGTGCAACTGTGGGGGAGTGGAGAGTGAAAGTGAGGAGTGGTGGCTTGTGGAAGATGCTGGAAGACTTGTACTTGTTAGGCTGTCTCTGTCAGTTGCTTGGTCAACATCCTAAAACAGTGTCAGTTAATCCTTAGGTTTATTCATTCTTTTCCCTCTCTTCACCCACAAGTCAGCTTCTCAACTTCAGTTAGGAGTCACTGCTGCAAGAGAAAGTATGTGTGCACAGAGTACTACTAAATGCAGGTGGGAGGAGACGTTCTGGTTCTTCAGACTTCTGACAGCAGAGAAAAACCCTCTACTTTCCCAAGAGAAAATTTGGAAGTAGGAAAATGAAATAATAGGAGGGAATTATTGCTGGATGGAGCTGAATGTGGAGCTTCATTAGAAGCATTAAACTGCTTATTTCATACGGGTCTGTTTCAGCAGGTGACTGAATTTGTTCTTTCCTCTCTAGTATTGTGCAGGAGATTTGTGTTCTTGAGAGAGACGAATGGCAAAGCCATCTAACTGGACCTGTCAGCCTTGTAGTCAGCTGATGTGGTTCAGCCTTAATGAACCAACCAGGTCAGGAATGGCTAACAGAAAGGGTGATGTGAAGGGATGGATACTTCTGTCTTGTTTCTGGAACAGAGTAAACTAGTAAGGGAGGTATTTAGGACTCTAAGGGAATATTCCAAGCATTCATAATTGTATTGTAGGAATTGATGAGGTCTAACAACATAGGTAGCGTACTTCTATTGTAATATCTCAAGAATTGAAGTGTGTTTTCTGAGTCAGTATTTTGAACAGACACTGACAGACGTGCATTTTTCTTTAAGACTATTTCTTTTCCTTTTTTTTAATGAAAGGTAGGAGAGCACAACATTCCTTATCTCGGATTGAGAGCAAACCATAAGAACTGCTTCCATTCCTTCAGTTACAAAGTCATTTTCATTACTGGGGTCACGTGAAATCCAAAGTACTTTCAGGAAAAATTGTATCTGATGCTTGGTTACTGCTAATACTTTCTCACTGTATATGCAGTCCTCATCTGGCGTAATTTGTTGACCAAGCTGCCTGAAGTGAGGCTTTATGTGACTTTTTGGCTGCAGTTGTCCTGCTGGTTGTTCGCAGGCAGCTCAGTGCAAAAGGGTTGGTTGGCACAGCTAGAGCAAGTGTCTCTTTGCTGCAGAACCTGAGAGGTGCGGGGTCAGCTTCCCTAAGGCAAGTGAAGCTGCTTGCACTTGATAAGGAAGCTGGCACACTGAGCTTAACTGGGACAAGCGTGTGAAACTCTTGAAATATTGTGGGAAATGATGATGCTTTTTTGTATCGCTTTCAGAATTGCTCCTTGCTGCCTTGTTACTTCCTGACTACTGCTAGAAAGCATGGATTTCACAGACCAGTTTTTTTTAAATCCCAGAAGCAGAATTATTCTGCACGTTTATGACCTTCTTTAGCTCTGATCACGGATCTTCTTCTCTTATTTAGTTGCTCTTGGTGAGTACCTCAGACACAATGACCAGGTTTATCTTCAGCACTATACTTTCTAATTTTATTCCTCTAACAGCGAAGCTTTCAGTTTCAGAAATAGCATGTTCTCACTCATACCTCTTCAGCAGGAGTACCTCAAGATGCTGCTCAACTCTTTCCTCTTTTTTCTTCCCTCTTTAATCTTGCTGAGCGTTGTTGCAGTCGGAACGTATCATCTTGCAAATGAGAGAAGGATGTGCATGGTTTTCCAGATCACAATTTGAGTAGTACATTAGATGTTTAAGGTCATTTCTGGGTAGATGCAGTGCGTTCTGCATCACATCTACACCGTTTTTCCCACTTGTGTTGGAGGCTACTTGATCTGCCATCCTGCAGAGTAATGAAGGAGGGTTTTTGCAAAGCCAGACACATTTGTGGCAGCTAGGCTTGGTTGGCTCTCTGCTGGAAAGGCCCTGACCTTCTGACTTAACCCTTAACCTCCTGTGGTAGCCTGTCTTCTTTCCTGCTGCTGTTTAGAGTCTGGGGAATTTAGTCTTTGTCTTCAAAGTCAGTCATTGCCACGCATCCAGGACTGTCAGGACTTGCTCTCTGATCTCTTGTGGAGGTGTCTATCAAATCTAAAACTTGGAAGAAGATGCTATTACATGCCTTATTTTTAATCTGGCGAAGATGTAGCACTCTGAGGAGTGTTCTCAATGCATATTACTTGGGATGTGTGCAGTTTCAGCCTTTTCTCTTCTGAATGCTTTACTAAGTCCTTCATTTGTCCTTTCTTTTGAAATTCTGTTTTGTGTTGGAGTATTTTTCAATTCTTTTTTCTGGCACCATGTGCTCCTTAAAGATGTTGTCCTTAGGTAAGATGTGGAGCACATTCTTGTCTTGTCTCTAGTATTTTCGTGGTATTGGTAACAGT
The DNA here is from genome assembly GCA_023055505.1 of Callipepla californica brunnescens. Classification (NCBI taxonomy): domain Eukaryota; kingdom Metazoa; phylum Chordata; class Aves; order Galliformes; family Odontophoridae; genus Callipepla; species Callipepla californica. The sequence continues at coordinate 32,328,363 of JALIRH010000003.1, read as the reverse complement.
GTGGTGGGATTCCTCTTTGGAACATCTTGCACTTGCTGTCGCTGAGTCTGTCTTGTTAAAAACTAACACTGTTAATGTTGTAATGATTACATTTACAGACCTGCAGCTTTCACTGTGCCTTTTCTAAGGCACGTTTATTCTCTCTGCCTGCAGGCACTGGTCTGAAAGATGTAAAATTAAATAACCTAAAATGCACATAGCGTGGCTGACAACTCTATTGTAGTTACTGTTTTGGGTAATATAAAACCACAAGCTTAGCATAACTTGTGCACAACATATACTTCACGTGGTGTTAATGTGTGACTTGTGTGTAGATAGCTGCTTGGGAGCCAGTCTTCCATCAGTGCTGTATTTATCTTCTAGGTGAGTCATGCCTTCTTCTTAAGTCTGATATCAAGTTAAAAGAAGACATGTCCAGGTGTTTCATTTTGGTTGATGACTAAATGCAATTATGTATTGAGCTGAGAAGCTCTCCCAAACACTTGTGCAGTATGCAGCTAAGTAGAGGGCTTCTTTGCTCTCTACTGTTGCAGTGGTATTCTGTTCAAACTCAGTAGAGGGAGATTGTTGGTAGTCTGCAAACTTGTAGAGGGGATACAGATTTTCACAGGTCAAGGTGGAACCTACTAACTTGCTGGAAGTGAGCAAGAAAAGCTTTCCTAGCCCTGTGCACTTAATTCAGCTCAGGTGTCTTCTTAGCACAAAGTTGATATAGTATTGCTCTGCTCTGTTATTACAGCTTGTATTGCCCATTATTGCAACAGAAACTAATTCAGTATTTAAGAACTCTTAATCTCATCTGTTATTTCTTTGAAATAATGGACTATCTACCTAATGGTCTAATAATAGTCTATATATCAGGTGGGTATTTGTCTTGTCCCAGATTTTCAATATACAGAGGTGTTAAAGCACAACAGTTTTCTACCAACAGATTTCCTCCTTCTTACGTGGTGTTCTACAGAGTAGAGAGCTGGCACTTGATTTTAGTCCTCAAGATAATACTTCTGAAAAGGTAAATATTAAGTATGGCAAGGAATTGCAGATGCCATGCGTCTCCAGTTGAACATTAATTTCTTAAGTCTCTTGAAATTGCAGCAACATAATATACTTTTTTTGCATACAATTTCTGTCCTGTGTTGATTGTTTCACTATCAAATTGGATAAGCTGTTGTAGTTAAATGTTGGAGAAGTTGTTTCTATTTTTGCTGTTGTGGACACTTCAGTAGCCTGTGATGCCCCAGAAACTGCATCAGAATTCACTGGATTGAGGTTAATGAGCTGTTCCTAAAAGTGACTCTCCTGACAAAGTAGGACAGCTAACTTCAGGTGCTGCATAAAGTTAAGCTAAGAATTTCATGGCAAACGTGGGAAGCTGTTGCCCATCTAATTAATGAACTACATAGCATGAGGGCAGGCCAGAAGGTGTTAGTCTGTAGATGGGATGGAGAGGACAACTGATGCTCAAGAGGAAGTAGAGAAGTTAGCACTCTAGTTTTCTAAAGCTTGTAAGGTTTGAAGTTTTGTCTACTCTATGCGTTGTGTTCTCGCCTCAAACTGAAGCCCTTGTGATTAAGACCGTCACTGAAATCCTGTCTGTCCAGGAGTTCATCATGATAAATGTCAGAATTCTTATTTGATGAGGAGTGGCTTGAAGCCCCTTCTATATGAGGGGAGGATGAGTGACCTGGGACGGTTCAGCCTGGGGAAGAGAGGTGTGAGAGAGCATCTTATTCAAGTGCATAAATATCTAATGAGGGAGAGTCAAGTGGATGGAGCCAGGTTCTTCTCAGTGGTGCCTGGAGACAGGACAGGGGACAATGGGCACGAAATGCAGCATAGGAAGTTCCATACAAACATGAGAAAAAACTTGATTATTGTGAGGATGGTAGAGCACTGGAACCGACTGGGCGCAGAGGTCGTGGAGTCTCCTTTTCTGGAGATATTCATGACCTTTAGCTGGGGGTTGGACTTGATCTTCTGAGGTCCCTTCCAGCCCCTGTGATTCTGTAATTTTGTCATTATGACTTCAGAGTTAGACCTCTAAAATATCATGCAAATCATTGCTTGTACATGGGCAAACCTGCATTTAGGTTGCATATAGTAAACTGCTTTCCTTTTTGTGCTCTAAGATCACTCATCACCTGCTCTTTCCTCACCAAGTTCTCTGTTCTGTTTCGATTCTCCCTGGTTGTGCAGCCTCTTCGGAGTGATTTGTGACACCTTACTGTTACTCTTGCTTTGGTTTTCACTCTCCTGTGTACTGCTAGTAGTTACCTTCTTTTTATAGTTACTAGCAGTTAATTATTTAGAAACTTGTTGTTCTGAACTCATAGTCTGCATATGCCTTGTAGGACAAACTAATGAACTTCACAGGCTTGCCTGAATGTCTCATGTCACTTTGTGCATCTCTAGGTGCCTGTAACCTCAGGTATGTTTGCTGATGGGCGGTCTGCTGACTTGTTTTTGCTTATGTGACAGGTATCTTGGAAAGTGCTTATTTCCTTAATTTGACTGGATTTAGCATAGCATTTGTCTGACTTAGAACAGGAATCGCTAGCTTAGGAGGCACTATGACATGGGTAGCTGGTTGTGCACTGTGTTAAAGGGAGTGTTTTTATTTAAGGACTTTTTTTTGTGGGGTGCTTTGTTTGTTTTTTAGAGAAAACAGATGCTTTAATTCCCTGAACTGTAAGGTAACTCGCTTTCACATCCACTTTGTGGTGGAAACCTCTTAATTCCTATGTTGTATAAATGTTGAGCTTCACTGATTAAATTAGATCTTTAATTGTTAGGTGGTGGAACATAAGCAGTGTGCTCATGGAAGCAGACCTTTCTGTCTTGTGCACTGCAAGACTGACATCCCACTGATGTGAGAGAGGAGCTGAGTGTCTTCTGATTTTGTGTAATTGTAGTGTTAGTAAGATGGCTCATATACAAATAACTTGTATGTGCAGCAGTGCTATTGCTACGAAGATCTCAACATACTCAGCAGTGGTTATTAAAGTAATACTTGTTTACTGTACTGTGAGCTTGGCCTGTTTCACTGGTTAGTGAAAAACAGTGAGTAGATTATTTTTCCAAAGGTTGTAAGCATTCTTTATCACTTCTGTTAGTGATCTAGTGGGTTGTCTGGAAGACTAAAAGCTGCTTAGTGAGGTTCTTAATGAAACAGGACTACGTTAGGCATTGAAAAATAATATAAGATGGGTGTCTGCCTGTAGTCTGAAGAAAAATTCTGTATACTAAGAAGCAGCTTTTTCATGTGTAGGTTAATGATTGATACAGCACTGTCTTCATAGATAGTCTGCTCGTGGGACCTCGAGTAGTTAATAAGTGGTAGCAAAGGGAGAGTAATTAGGAGTTCTTCTGCATAGCAAGAGCATTGCCTGGTATGTCTGCTTTCAAAATGAAGTGTCTTGGTTTTTTGCTTATGTTTTTGCCTGTCATTGCAGTTGGATGGTTAGCAAATGTTCACCACCTGTTTTTTAAGCCTTGCTTTTGACTGAATTCCTGGTGTTTTTTAAAACCAGCTATCAAAGCCTCTCAGCCTTTCTGTTGATGCCCTGCTGGAATTGTGGGTACTGTTTTCTGAAAGGGTTGCATTGTTCCTGCTGCATAACACCTTCTGACAGTGTGAGCTGGGAATTGTTTCTGGTCTGTTCAAGTTTTGAGTGATGTCAAAAGGACAGAAAAGGAAGAACATAGATTTCTGCAACGCATTTGCTTCAGGTTTTACTTGTCTTCTCACCAGGGAGTCAAATGTGGTGTCCATTGGCGTCAAGATAAGCAGTTTCCAGAATAAATCTAGTGTTCTGTTAGAGTAGCAAAAACCTATTCTGGACTGACTCTGTCAGTGATGTGCTGCTCCTCTTCATTGTGTCTGTTGTCCTCAGATAAGGGAAGAAACCTTGGTTAATGTTATCACACTAGTGTCAAAGTTGCTGAGGAGGTCACAGGCACGTTTCATAATCTGTACATTAAAATATATATATATATATATAAGCAGTGTGGCTGGGACAAGTATTTACTATGTGAAATGAATGCTCTGTAATGTAAACATAGCATTGCTTAGCCACTGGTGGCTTGTATTCCCATATTCTTTATTATGAAGAATGAGTAAAGCAGCTACAGTTCAGGACTGGGAATAGCTGCTGTACAATAGCTTATCTAAATAATGCTTTCCCAAGTGTTGATTCTAATACCTTCTGACAGTGCAATTCCACTGTACTCTGTACTCGACAAAGAACTCACAGCTGTGTCTTTGTGTAAGGTTTGGGCAATGTTTGTCTCTTATCTGGAACCGAGTACTAAAGAGGGTAAACAAATTACCAGCTTCGTGTGCCAGACTCTCTCTGCTCTTGTTTGCCTGGTCTGCCATGTAACTTCTCTTAGGGTTATTCTTTTTCTTACAAGCATGGCTATCACTCTTTCAGCCCAGTGTGTAGCTGGGTTATACCACGTGTAACCTTGTGTACAAGGCGGTTTTTACTGAAGTTAACAATGGGCTACAGGAAATTCAGGCTTTCAAGTGGTTCCTACCTGTCATCCACACCCACTTAATATGCACAACTTCTGTTTTACTCGGACACTGCATCCTGACAGCACAGCTGTATGCGTCCTCCTTGGGGCTCACCTTTACCAGCCAGTGACTGGTAGAAATTCGTCAGATTTAAGTAGTTTATTTCTTGTTCTTCTTTGCTAGCTTTGTAAAATTAACGTTAAAAGAAGACCTGGGGGAAGTGGGTTTGTTAGAGCTCTAATTTGGGGTCTTGTGTTCATTTAGAGACCAGCACCAACCTTTGTCTCTCCTCTTACTCTTGCTCTCACTGTTGGACAGCAGTTACAGATTGTAATTATCTGAAATAGTATTATGGCATTTGACTTAATTTGTCTCAGTGTAGAATTCCATTATAATGTTGCTGTAATTATTTGATAATTAGTATTTTTATTATATTACTGGACTTTCCAGATAGATCTTTCTGGGCAGTGCGTCGCTGAAAAGATAACCAAGTGCAAGGCAAAATTCACACAATAATAGCTCTGGCCATGAGTTCTTTCATTTTTGGCATTCTCCCACATTGTGCTGATGCCAGAGATAACAGTGTCTGATCGGTAGCACTGTATGAAGTGAGTGTGCTCATGACCCACTGTTCAACACTGAACAGCGATTGGTCTCAAGTTCTACTGTGGTTTAAATTATTTAAGGAATGCTTTTGTTATTTTCTTTCAAAGATGTAAAGCCTGCTGAAATGCAAGGCATTCCTATACTTAAAAATGCTCGAAGTGATGAGCAACTTCATAAAAATAGAATGAAGTCAGTAGAAACCACTCGTTTCAATTGCAGGTAAGCTGATCTGTACCATGACAGTAAACAGAAAATGCAGCCCTCGAGAGCTGGTACAGAAAGAGACTTGAGGGCAGGAGTGATAGGGATTGAGTTGAGGATGCTGTAAAGGTGGATGTTAAGAGATTACATGTGGATGTCAGGTCATTCACAGCTTAAGCAATTTATTTGGTTTAATGCTTGTGAATTTTTCCTCTCAGAAATGGGTATTATTTGAGATGGTTTTTTTTTTTTTTTTTTTAATGTAACGCAGTGTTCATGTTCTAGGAGGTGAAATGGAATCTGAGGATGTGCATTAATTTCAGGGGTAGCACTACAAAGTGCTGACGCACTGTGTGTTGCACAACTGTAACAATCCCATTGTGCTTGTGCACAGCAGTGGTGAGCTGAGATTCTTGTATCTTTCTTGCTGTTCTCTTATGGCCTAGCTGTTGTCATTCATTTTGAGTTATATTTGCCCGTGTGTTCCCTCTGAGTTCAAATCCAGGTGGAGACACCTCAGTTCTTGCATTTTGTACAGCGTCTGCTTCCATAGTACCAAACACCATATGGCTGTGTCATTTTAAGCAAACAAAAGATACTGTAGCAGAGTAGTTCCCACTTAAAGCAAGTTAGGTGACACACTTTGAGTAAGAGGAAATGCTGTGCCATGTAGGGTGCCGTGTCAGTGTGCCACTACCTGCAGAAGAAAGAGAGGGTGATAAGCAAGGTGGAACCTGAGGGTGTGGGTAAATTTGTTCCTTGTTTGTCTTTTGTTTTCTGGGGAAGGGTAAAACCATCTGCAGTGTTTGCTCTGTTACAGCATCAATGAAACAAATCGGTCAGTGTGTTTGTTCTAAAAGCACTGTGACTTTCAATAAAGTCAGCTGCAGGTGTAAAATCTGTGAGTTGCTTAAGGCATTCCGTTGGGATGAGTTGTGAAGGCTGGCTGTAAGGATAAGTTGGCTTTTTTTGAGGCTTTATTTGAAATGTGTAGCTCCATGCACTCAAAGGGGAGCCAATTACAAGGAGCTTGCCTGGGAAACCTATGAAAATCTTTTCTTCAATGCTCATACTCTGTCACAGTTGTAAGGTTAATTTGGCCAAGTTTTCCTTTAGTTTCTATCTGAGTACTGCAGTCATAAATTTATCTTTCCCCTTTTTTGCTTTGCTATCCTCATCTGTTCTTTTTTTCCACCTGCACTTCTGAATGTGTCTTTTGAACATTCACCCAGAGACCTTTGTAGCTGAATGGTTGGGGGCTTTTCTTGATTAGAACCTCCACGTTTCTGCTGATAACAAATGCCTTGCTGACTCTTAACCCCTCTAGAGAACAGGGTTTTGATGTTTATATCATCTCGCAATTGGAACGCCTCAGTTTGTGGACACTGGAGTAAGTGTATGTTTGGATAGTTCCTATGTGTATGTGTCTGTGTGCTAGCACGTGCAACTTCTGAGGAGTTTCAAGCTTTGCTTAAAAACTGGATTGAGTTGAAAGGTATTCAGTGAGACCAAGCAAAATTACTCCAACACCGGCTTAAAATGTTAACTATGAAGGTGGCAGATAAGGAGTTCTGGTACTGTAGAAAATCAAATAATTAGCTCTTGAGCAAGACTAGGGAAGTAATTTTCCTGGAGTCATTGAGAAAATGGTTTTTGCCCTTCACACAGAGCTCACAAAGATGAGGCTGTGTATATGTTGTTTTGGCACATTTGCTTGTTGCATTTGCTTGGGGTAATGGACTGGCTATTTCTGGTCCTTCTGGGGTGAATTAGGAGATTACCTCTCCCTGTTGGTCTTTTCTTCTCTGCTAATTACATCTCAAAACAGGGGAAGTGTAAAGTACACTGAGGAACACTGAATCATTGCCTGTTCAGATCCTCTGTTAGTACTGGAGTGGGGCCGAGGCATGAGAGGAAGAAAACAGCTTGATGTTGCTGCAGCATGCTCTCTGGAGGCAAAGAGCAAAGCAGGCACAATGCTCTTCCTTTCCAATTTATTGCAGCTTCCCCAGTGCATAAAGTGATGAAGATTGGTTGTCTGCCAGGGTGAAATGAAGGGATAGGGTTGGAGCACAGTCAGGTGCTGATGCAAATGCGTGATTTAGTTTCTCCTAATATCCACTGCTGGTCCCAGACCTGCAGGTGCATCAGATGTGATTGCACGCAGATAGTCAGTGCTAAAGAATATTTTCTAAAGGAAATGTTTAAACTTGCATGTCTGACTCATCTTTATAAAAACTAGTTAACTGTATTATATTGACCTTATATGCACCAGATTCTTCTTCTGTAATTGAGTTTTGTGCACAGAGTCATAATAAAAGAGAATTTGAAAGCTCAAGAAACCTCAAGGAATATTCACGAGCTTCAGATAGGTATCCTAGAATGGACTGTCTTAAAAATTGAGTATTAAACATCACACATTTTTACTTTTTTCCAAACAGGTGAACCTGGAGTGACATTTCCTGGATAGATCTCCTTTTCCTTCCAATTAGAACCTAAATGTATTAAACTGGCAGAGTAATTCTGGTAAGAGTTTTTCTGTTACTGCTTCAGAGAATGTCATTATATGGCAAGGCTGAATACTTCACATTAGAAGGAGTTTTTTTTTGCCACCAGCACTAATGAACTTGTTGTTTCTTACCAGCTCTGATTTTCAACCTAATGCTTGTATGTAGATGCTTTCTGATTGTGCTGTACTAATCCATCCACTGCATTTCAGTGACCTCAGGCCATTTGGCCCTCATTTGGATGTTCTGGGCTTGGACATGGGGGAACTATTTGAGTTTTGAAGATTTCACTTGAGATGCTTATTCAGGAATAAAAGAAGTTAAATGTTCTGTAGTACTTATTTAATGACTTTTCTGTGGATTAAATGTTCTTATTTCTGTAGTTGCTGTCACTGATTCTTGTTTCTGTTCTGCCTTCATCAGTGACTCCCTTGATCAGTTCTTTGCAGCTACCTTTTGCATTTCTTTCGGCTTCTTATTTTTGAACTTTTCAGCATGTTGACCAACAAAAGTGTTTGTAGTATAAGAGAATTTTAAACATTATATTCACTATTACTAATACTAAATACAAAGTGTATGAGTGCCTTGCGTGTATTACCTAAAATAAGATTAGTTCAGGGGTCAGTACCAATGCTTCTAGCTTTTTCCCCTGAACATGTGCATCAGAATAAATATCTTAAATCAAGTATGTGGTAGTGACTGCCACCCACTCAGTTAATTTTATTTTGAAGGAATGGCTTGAGAGGAGAGGAGGGAGGGTAAATCAAAAGAATTATGTTTACAGAAATCTGATTTTATCTTCACTACTGTTTTTTTTTCCCCTTGAAACAATTTGTGTACTGTTGGAATACTGTTAGTGGATGAAGTGTTCGGATAAATTATTTGACTGCATTTACTATGCAGTGCTGTTTTAATTACTGCCTATTTCCCACTTTTTCTTCAGTTGAAGAAATATCTTTCAGAAGGAGACAAAAAAAGAAAGCAAAACACCTAGATGTGATCTTCAATCTTTAAGTTAAAAATGTCCTTAACTTTCATGTTTGCAATGTGAATGACTGTTGTGTCGTAGACTTACCTGATGGGTTTATAAAGTGAATGTTTGGGATCACTGGCTGTTAGCTGAAGTCTCACTGAAATGAGCTTATTTTTCCTGTTCCCTTCCATCACGCATTAGTATATTGATTCCTCAGTCCTGCAGATCCTCCATGCTTCAGAAAGAAGATAGTAGGAAGGAATGACCTTCTCTCTCCCTCTTTTTTTTTCCATAAGAAATGCATTTTTCTGCTGAATTCACTTTCTGTGCTTTCTACTTACAGCTCAGACATGAGCAGTGCCAGTAACTCACTGGCACGGGAATTCTTGACTGATGTCAACAGACTGTGCAATGCAGTGGTCCAGAGGGCAGAAGCCAAGGAAGATGAAGAGGAAGAAACTCATATGGCTGCCCTGGGACAGTACTTAGTTCAAGGCCGTGGGTTTATTTTGCTTACCACACTAAACTCTAATATTGATCAGGTAATAGTTTTTCTTACCTGATTATAAGCCTTTTTTATGAGTGCTGAGCTTTGACTGTTTTGAATAGAAGGGATTTGTCTTGGTACTGATTTTCTTGCCTTTTGATGCTTGTCTGAGTCTGTGAGTTAATTAGACTAGAAGTCTAAAGGTTTATATTGCAGTTTTGTTCTGTCTTTCAACAAGAACAGAAAAGAAAACATAGCTGGCAAACAGGTATATAACAGCTAATACTGGTGGCTATTAAAATTCTAGCTAGTTAAGCTGTATGAATCTTGAGTTCAGCAACTGGGTAGAAGTGCAGTAGGACAGAATTTTTTAGAGGAATGAGTCTGCGTACTTAACCTGTAGTGAAAAACAGTGTTTGTTATGTTAAAGCAATTAAAATCAAAATAAAATCAAAACCTTTCCAATTTTTTATTGGTTAAGTCAGCCATCTGACAGTCATACATCTTTAAACAAAATACGCTTCTTAGGAAGGCAAATGCAGTTCTGTGAGTGACTGTTTCTCACTGATTGTGCTATGAATGGATGATAGATATTTGAGTTTGTTCTATCTTGTTTGGATTTCTTATAGTTCCATTACAACTTTTAGTCACATTTCACCATGACACCTTCAAGTTACCCCCATATGTGGAGTCCCATCCATTACTGGCAGCACTATTTCAAGAAAAGTCTCCAAAACTTAGACTCTACCTTTTCAGTTAACTTGGTTGAAATGTATTTGCTTTGTTCTTTAAATTTTTTATTTTTTCATTCTTTATACGATCTATTGCATCTCTACTTTCCATCCAAAAATGAAAAAGATAAAGCAAATACAAGTGAATGTGTGAAATCATATCTGATGCAAGTTTCAATGTTAATCTAATAACCTGTAGTGTGATTCTTGATGGTTCAGCCTTTGGAATGTGCAGACCTGACCTTTGCTGAAAGGGAGTGGGTTTTGATTTCTGTTTCTTTTTGTGAAAGTTCAGGTGATGTATTAGTGTTAAGGTGATCTTTGAACCAAAACAGTTGAATTTGCTGGCATGAAGAAATATATTTATGTATGCTGAAGTGGAACTGTAGAATTGAAGGGACTCTTACAGATGTTCTAGTCCAGCGTCCCTGCAATGAACAGGGACACCTACAGCTACGTCAGGTTGCTCAGAGCCGGGTCCAGTCTGACCTTGAATGTCTCCAGGGATGGGGCTTCCACCATCTCTGGGCAAAAAGAAACTGATTCTGCTTTGTCATCCATAACTAGTTTTGCTTACTGACTTGTTTACCTCACTAATTTAATTTCCTAAAATTTTAGTAAGAAACATGCAGAGAATACGCAATATTTTAAATAGATTATCTCTAAATAGGCGGCTTGTGAAGTTAACAGTAGGTTTTTCACTTTTTATTTTACCTCTTCACATTTGCAAATGCCTTTTTAAGTACTCTGAATCTCTTATCTCTGTGATAAGGGTGTATGCAAACATTACAAGGCACTTTTAAATTCTAATCTGCAGTTAAAAGCAAGTTGAGTAAGCTTCTTGACATAATGTTGCAGCTTACTGAAATTGTTGCTTATCTTCACACACCTTCATTTATTTGCTGTTTTGAGTTTTTGGGAAAAGGTGTTGCTTCAGCTGTATGATATCAGCTGAATGATATCAGCAACAAACATCCTCAGGTTGGGTTTTTGTGATTCTGAAATGGGAAATGAGAGTGGGGATAGAATTTCTTGATTTTTAGGACTGAAACCACAGTGATGGTCATGTATAGCAATCGCTAAACTGCTGGAATTCTCCACCTTCTTGCATTATTTGCTTTCGACTTTAACCTCCTGGTTTTCTTCTATCATGAGTGAGGAGTTGTTCTTCAACAAGGATTTGAAGATCTTTGTATATGAAGAGTTGAAAAAGTTTAATAAATACTTTAGATGCTTTCTGGTTGGCTCCAGTTAATGATTATAACACTCTTTGCAATTAGGTCATCTTTCCAGTTCTGCATAGAAAAATCTGTTTCTTTTTCTGCCGAACACAGGAGCTGACATGTCGGGAAGAACTTCTGACCCTCCTTCTGTCACTTTTGCCACTGGTCTGGAAAATCCCTGTCCAAGAAGAAAAAGCAGTAGGTAAGATGTTCTAGATACTCAATATCATAGCTAGTAAATGTGGTGCGTATTTGTACACTCTTACTGCCAGCAGAGAAGTCCATTGTGATACATGGCCTCTTAATATAGAATGAAGGTGGAAATTCTACAAAGGAATTAAATTTAAAAATACCAGTGTTCTGTTAACATACAAGTAAAAGTGTACAGAGAAGGTTAAGGCTCTTGGTTTATGTACCAGGTGATGCTCATGTTAACGTGCATCTGAACCGTGTGGTGAGATCTTTTTCTGTTGTTGGTGGGTTGGGAGCTTTTGTGTTTTTCTTTCTTTTTTAGAAGATACAACAGAGGATGGAGTAAGTTACCTGTATGTTTGAAAGAATTCTGAAGGATTCTCACCTGAAGCTATTCCCGGAGTTCTTTGCAATTTTAAAGCCCTGTAAATCTAAGGGTTTTGTTAATGTTTGAGTTGTACGGTATTTAGAGTGCCAGTTTCATAATACTTTCTGTAAATCACCACCCTGCTTGCGTCTTTCTTCCATGTCCCTGGAAGCATGATTGAATTAAATACTTTGGCCTTATGATAGCCTAGTGACTTTTTCAGTGTTAGCTTTAGATGCTGCTGTTTAAATAGGATATGTTCGTTTTACGCTTTGGATAATGTAGTTTTCATCTACTACAAATTTCTAGCTTTCAGCATTGAAGCAGTAAACATGATATAATCAGTTCTGTACAGAGAGCTTGTTTTCCTTGATCTGAAATAGAATATCTTAACCCATCTGTATTAGCTAGCTTATTTTCTTCCTGTGCAGGAAATACCATTTTTTTGATAAAATACTCATAGTGGACTTCCTGCTTCCAAAGCAGCTGTTCTGCAGGCATTGCATCTATGACTATGGAACAGTAAGGAGCAGTCATGTTTGCTCACAGAAGGGTCTTTTCTTCCAGTTTAATTATTATATCTGTACTGTGGGCTTTGGGATTTTATTTTATTTTTTTAAGTGATTGAGTGGTGCATTATTGTTAACTATCACAGTTTTCTCTAAATACAGAGCATAGTAGATGGGGAATACTTGCCATTGTTTGCTGGGTTAATCTTATGCACAAAGCATACAGATACTGTTCTGCCACTAATTAAAAATGATTATGGATTTCATCCAAGAGCGTAGACTTTTTTTCCATCTGCTTTTTCAACTGTTCATAGTCTGAGTTGACCAATGCAAGTCAAGTGGAAACACTGTATTTTATTCTTCAAATACTTTCTTGTCCATTGAATAAGACTTAAATTTTGTATGTTCCCCAGGGATCAGTACTAGGGTCTGTCTTCTTCAGTATCTTTATTGGTGACCTGGACAAGGGTATTGAGTGAACCCTCAGAGTTTGCAGATAAACAGCAAGTTGGCTGGAAGTGTCAATCTCTTTGGGGGTAGTGAGGCCCTACAGAGGGATCTGGGCAGATCAGATAGCTGTGCTGAAGCCAATGGGATGAAGTTCAGCAAGATCAAGTGCCTGGTCCTTCACTTGCAACCCCAGGCAGCACTACAGGTTTGGGGCAGAATGGCTGGAAGACTGTATAGGTAGACAAGAAAGCCAATGGTATCCTGGCTTGTATTAGTAATAATGTTGCCAGCAGGACCAGGGAAGTAGTTGTCCCCCTGTACTCAGCACTGATGAGGCCGCACCTCGAGTACTGTGTTCACTTTGGGCCCCTCACTGCAAGGAAGGCATCGAGGCCATGGAGCGTGTCCAGAGAACTGTAATGAAGCCGTGAGGGGTCCTATGAGGAATGGCTGAGGGAGCTAGGATTGTTCAGTCTGGAGGAGAGGAGGCTGAGGAGAGACCTTATTGCTCTCCATAACTTCCTGAGGGGAGGTTGTCCTGAGTCGGCCTCTTCTCTTGTCTAACTAGTGATAGGACAAGAGGGAATGGCTTCAAGCTGCACCAGGGGCAATTCAGACTGATGTTTACAAATACTTCCCTGAAGAAATGATCAGGTGCTGGAATGGGCTGCCCAGGGAGATAGTGGAGTCACTGACCCTGGAGGTATTCAAAGAACATTTGGACATTGTGTCGAGGAACATGGTTTAGTGAGAATGATTGGTGGTAGGTGGATGGTTGGACTGGGTGATCTTGGAGGTCTTTTCCATCCTTGGTGATTCTATGATATGCAGCATAAAGTACGGAATAGTTGAAGGGTGTTTTGTCTTGGCTTTCGTGGGAGTATTCCACACCTTAAACTTAAAGGTTACTAATTTCAATCTCCCTTTTGGCCCTGATTATTGCTGAAAGTCCACAACATATGTCTGCTTCTTGTATTTGGAACAATTAAAGCTGGAATGATTAAGACCTGTGTACTTAAGCATCTACTCTGTACTTAAAGGTGTTTTCTTATTACTACCAATAGTCTGTAACCATATGTTCGTGCATTCTTATAAAAGGGCTATCAGTTAAGGCACACAGTGAGTTGCATAAAGCAGCACTTGAGTCATCAAGTTGAAGACTTTTTCTTGCTCCTCTTAGAGTTCAGTTTTTCTTTCATTTGTTGTAGGGTGGAGTTGTTTGGCAGTGATTACTGTGAATATTTCAAATGATAGGCAGGAAACAAGTAATGTTTCTGTTGCTGCCTAGAACTGCTTTCCCAGCTAAGTAATAGAGAAGGTCCTGGAGTTGGAGTGCTGCTCACTGACGTTTCCCTGCTACTGTATTAGTATGTCTAACTTAACCAAACTTGATTATAACTAGTGGCTGTAATAGGCCAGAAGATTTTTTGGAACTAAACTTTCCTTACTTTGCTTCCTTAAGAAATCCTTTCATCTGCCTTGATATCCTCTTATTTTTTAAGAGGATGGAGTAACTGTGCCTACAAGTAAGTTCTTGAAAATGCTGGCACAGTTTATCTCTCCCTTACACCTAAGCTGTCTAGGATTTAAAGGAAAGCCAGTGTGGTTCCTAAACTTGAATTGTTCCTGACTTTTTATATTGTAAATGCAAAGCATGCAAAAACATGGCATATTATGATACTATTCTTGCTTTTGAAGCAAGATATTCAGGTATTTTTCCTGTTGTTTTTTTTTTTTTTAATATTTCTGAATGTTCTTTTAATGTTCCTTTGTCTTTGTTTTGCAACAGGTTTTAATATACCTTTTACAGTAGATGTGTGCCTGACCAAAGAGAACAATTCAAGTGTGAAATCTACTCAGGAAAAAATAGGATTAGATCGAAGCACTCGTTCATCTCTTCAGGCTTCTGCACAGCTAAATCCTCGTTCTCGGAAAAGTGGACGTATGCGCAAAACCACCCATCGTTACTCTGTGCGAGATGCAAGGAGATCTCAGCTGTCCACTTCAGATTCAGAAGGCAATTCTGATGACAAGAGCACTGTAACAATGAAACACAGACGTTCTCAGCTCCTGCAGCCTTTTTTAACATATCCAGTTAGGGACCCGTATCTTGTAGGTAGAAGTGATTTCTTACCTACTGAAGTGATACCAAATCCTAATCCTGATGTTCCTCATCTAGAAAACTCCGGCCAAATAATTCCAGCACATGAGCTAAATCCAGAGACTTTGAATGAGCCAGTTGCAGAAATTGCTGAGAGCAATATGGATAACTCTCCTTTTGACTTATGCCATGTGTTACTGTCCCTTCTAGAGAAGGTGTGCAGATTTGACATTACTTTGAATCACAGTTCTGCTCTTTCAGCTAGTGTGGTGCCCACATTAACTGAGTTCTTAGCAGGATTTGGAGACTGCTCTAGTCTAAGTAGTAACAAAGAAAATGAAGTGGTTTCTGCTGGGTGGACAGAAGAACCTGTGGCTCTGATCCAAAGGATGCTGTTTCGAACGGTGCTGCATCTTATGTCTTTAGATATAAGCAATACAGAAACAATGCCTGACAACCTGAGAAGAAATGTAACAGACTTGCTTGAAGCAGCGTTAAAAATCAGAATTTGCTTGGAAAGGCAGCCTGATCCTTTTGTTCCAGAGCATAAGAAAACATTACAGCAGCTCATTCAGGATGACTCTGTGTTATCTAGATACCGTCACAGAGCCTTGCTTCTACCTGAAGTTATAGAAGGAGTCTTGCAGATCTTGATCCGCTGCCTGCAGAGTGCCGCTTCTAATCCATTGTACTTTAGCCAAGCAATAGACCTTGTTCATGAGTTCATACAGCATCAAGGTTTCAAGCTGTTTGAAGCAACTGTACTTCAAATGGAATGGCTGTGCATGAAGAACGGGGGAGTACCTGAGGAAGCCCCAGAGCATCTGAAAGCCCTTATAAACAGCATCATGAAAATAATCAGCACTGTCAAAAAAGTGAAATCAGAGCAACTCCATCAGTCAGTGTGTACAAGAAAGCGGCACAGGCGATGTGAGTACTCATACTTCATGCATCACCACAGAGATCTGTCTGGGCTCTCTGTATCTGCTTTTAAAAACCAGGCTTCCAGAAATCCCTTTGAGACAGCTGATGGAGAAGTTAATTATCCTGACAGATGCTGTTGCATTGCTGTCTGTGCGCACCAGTGTTTGCACTTGTTGCAGCAAGTTTCTCTGAGCAGTACTTGTGTTCAAATTCTCTCAGGTATACATAATGTAGGAATATGCTGTTGTATGGACCCCAAATCTGTGATTGTCCCATTGCTTCGTGCTTCCAAGTTACCAATATTAAAAAACTACCAACAGCACATACTGAACATCCTTAACAAGTTTATACTGGATCAGCTGGGTGGAGCAGAAGTTTCTCCAAGGATTATACAGGCATCGTGCAATATATGTACTGTTGACTGTGATCAGCTTTTGCAGTTGGAAGATGCCTTGCAGGGCAACTCTAGTGATGCTGGTCTTGCATCTAGCTCCTCCTGCAAAGTTCAGGGAATTCTGCCTAGCAGTGGATCTGAAGATGTGTTGTTGAGATGGGATGCACTGGAGGCTTATCAGGATGTTGTTTTTGAAGATGACAAACTGCGTGGCATGCAGGTTGCAAGCCATATTTGCCACTTAATTCAGAAGGGAAATGCAGTGGTCCAGTGGAAATTATATAACTGTATTTATAATCCAGTGCTTCAAAATGGGGTTGAACTAGCTTACCATGCTCAACAACTGGGACTAACTACAGCTGATAAACACAGAAGCAGTTACCATAGTCAGAGTTTGCCTTACGAAGTACTTCAGATTTACTTGCAGACACTTCCTGCGTTGCTTAAATCCAGGTTGGTAGAGTTTCTGCTTATTAATTGAAAACACTAATTATCTAGCACAGAGTTCTGTTTGTTACCGATTAGAGCATAAATCTTGTTTGGACTATATTTTGCATTTGGATATCACAGAGAGGGTGAAGAGAGAAACAGCAGAAGGCTTACTGTTAGATTCACAAACTATAGAAAGCTATGGTTCTCCAGTGATGAGCTATGGTCTTCAAGTCAAAACAGAGTGTAAGAACAAGATCTTTGTCTAATGCCTCTTAATTTGTCATGCTAAAGTGAGTCAGTATAGAACAGGTTCTTATTTCATTTCTTGGTGAGAATTTCTCCTAATTTTCCTAGTTTTCTGGTCTGTTTCCCTTTTCCTAGTATCTAAAATGTGAATCTCTTAGTTTTGTTTTTTTAAAGAGAAAACAATCTTCTAAGATGCAAAGTAGAAATTTTTCTATTCTTTGTGCACTCAATTAGTTTCTTAATAAAATACATGGAAGTTTATTCAGAATATGAATGTGTCCTTTCGTCTATGGAGGACTCTGATCTTTTCTGTTGGAGTTCTGATGAAGTGAATTTAGTAGATGTAGGAATGAAGTTGGAGGGTATGGAAGGTGGATGTTGAAGCAAACGATACGTTAAGGAATGTGTATATCCTTACCCCAAATTCTGTGTGAGCTCAATGTAATTCATGGGCAGTAGAATGAATGGAGAAAATATCCTTGAATGTATGCCAGCATTAGAAAAAGAAAACACCTTTAGCAATAACTATTGCACAGAGTTGAAATGTGTTTCAGATACTGTTTGGCAGTCTTTTCTTAAAACTGCTAACAAAGACATAGCAAGTAAAAATCTTAAGACTTCTGGTTTATTTGAGAATCGGTTTACTTCCTAGCAAAGTCACAGACTTGAAGTCTGACCATCTCCAACTGTTTATTAAAAGTTGCCTGGAAGTACTGTTGCAGAGCAGATGTTACAGAGTTGAACACTTTAATCCTTTGAGCATCATATACGTTGTTGTGGTCTGCATTAGTGGTTAACAGGTGTCAACCTGTAGGTAAGGTTGGTAAGCTATGATGTAGGGACATACAAAAAGTTTTCCTCTGCTAGATGGGTGGTACTTAGAGATTCTGGAGTAATGCAGACAAGCCCCCCCCCCATCCCCAAGTCTTCCTTGCATACCTGAGGTGCAGTGATCACAGCAATTACTGTAAACATGATTTGGCCTTAGTGACACTCAGGTGTGTAGATCGGGATTACTTTTAGATGTCACATCTTAGGAATACCTCATGAAATCTTAATGAGTTAATGAATCTGTTGTTGATTTGTAAGGAAACTGTGCTATGCTTCTCTTACAGGGTGATTAGAGACTTATTTCTGAGTTGTAATGGAGTGAATCAAATGACTGAATTAAACTACTTAGATACTTTAAGAAGCTATTCTTTGAAAGTGTTAGAGACTTTGATACTCTGCCTTGGTGAACAGCAGAAAGACCAAGCAGTGCCAGAGCTGGAAGACCTCGACGGTGAGCACAAGGAGTCTGCATCTGATTTGCCTGCTTCTCTTTGTAGCCAGCACGCTGCTTCAGAAGTTCCTCAAAGCCTGAGCAAGTTTTATGCTGGTCTTAAAGAGGCTTACCCAAAAAAGAAAAAGCTTGAGAGTCAAGATGTTCATGTTAACACAATAAACCTATTTCTCTGTGTTGCGTTTTTATGTGTAAGTAAAGAAGCAGATGGGGATCTGGATTCAGCTAATGACTCTGAAGATACATCAGGATATGATAGTACAGCTAGCGAGCCTTTAGGCCGTAAGTTACCGTGTCTGTCACTGGAAAGCCTTACTTTGCCCTCGCTGGAACATATTCACAGAGCTGCTGATATTTGGTCTGTGTGTCGTTGCATCTATTTGTATAGTTCAGTTTTCCAGAGACAGTTCCATAGACTTGGAGGTTTTGAAGCATGCCATAGACTACTAATCCTTGTAATTCAGAAACTTGTGGAAAATAAGGAGAAAGAACAAGAAAAAAGGGAGAGAACGTTGAGTGGAAGCAAAAGTTCACATGGGAGTGCTCAGGCTGAACATCTCAGCAAGGATGACTCTGTTCACTTCCCTAAAAGCGGAGAAGTGACACAATCAGAGCTCAGTAGTTCTGACAGTCTTGCTGTTGCAGAGCAGCTGCTGTCTGAAAGTGTCTCCTGTGGCAGCTCTGTGAGTAGGGAACATGCTTCAGTTGTGAATCCTGAAGAGATCAAGCCTTCTGTGAGAGAAGAAACTGAATGGGCACTTCAGGGTATCAGACTTCTAGAAGCTCTGCTGACGATATGTCTACACAGCGCAAGCACCACACAGCAAAAGATGGAAGCAGAGATGTTTCATCAGGTAATGCATAACTTCCTTAGCTTACCATAATTGCATTAGGTGCAACGTTATTTTAACAGTGATCCATCAGAAGGGGTTGGTTTGTTTTGAGTTTGAAGCAGGAAAGAAGGTTTCCTCTTGTTATTTTCTGCTTATTTTCTGTCATACTTGAGGCATGCAGTTCATCAGTATATTGAGTTGACGGTGGCAGTGGTTAGCAGATGTGAATAGGAGCAGGCAGATGGACCAACTCCACTTGCTTTTTCTGAGCAGGCAACTTTCCACGTGTCAACTTGTTGCCCTTTTCTTTATGCAGTAAAATACTGGTTAGCATCCTGTACCTCTTTGCTTGTCCTCTAACTTAACATCATTTTTTCTTCCATCCCTTTTGGGTTGCGTCCCTGTTGCTGCTGATTCTCTGCTTTTCAGTGGGTGGAGGAGTCTTGTGGAATGGCAGTGATCCAGCTTGAATGACATGTTTACCCTGTTAGCATTTTTTTTTTATTGTATTTCCAATTTATTTTTTTCATCAGTGTGTTACTATTTGAGTTAGCATGTTCAATATGGCTGAGGGCAAAGTTTAGCATGACATGCTCTTTTCTGGATTAATATATCTTGAGTTAATGTATCTGCTGTCTGAGAACTGCGTCAGGACTGTGATCCTAGCAGATGAAGATTTTCTCTTTGGTCTAAAATAGTCCTGGCTAGAGGAAGGGGATCTCTTCCTCTGCCCACAAATGAGAGAGTGATCCTTGAAGGAAGAGGACATGGTTCTTTTTTTAAACAGCACTTTCACGTGTAATGTGAAGGAAACAGTAAGTTGCCTGGATTTTTTAGTGTACAGATTGCTTAACTTACAAAGTTTTTGTCATTTCAAAGTATGACTTTGTTATTGTAGGAGACACAGTGATGTCTGACAGTTGTAGCTAGAAAGACTTGATGGGTGTAGGTGGAAGGGGGAGTTGTTAAATGGAAGTACTGGTCTATTTTAGTTAGTCAAATCAATAATGAATCAAAATGTTTATCTTCCCAACTCTAGAATATTTGCGTGGATGATATCTTACTGCAAATACGAGAACAACTTGCTCAGTCAAAACTGCTAGAAACTGAATTGGCAAAGCCTCTGTTTGATTCTCTGCTTCGTGTTGCATTGGGCACTTTTTCTACTGACCTGGATCATTCTGAAGAGAAAACAGAAAAGGTATGAAACATTGACTAAACAAATCTAATTCTGCAAGGTTTGATAGATCACAGTTAACGTTGTTCAGGTCTGTATTTTTTAACTAAAAATGAGTCATGCTGAAAAAGAGCAAGCTGTATCATGCTTTGTGGAAATACCTGGAAGTTTTCCTTACTCTTTGAGTTTTTCCGTTCCCCACTGTAAAACAAAAGTGGATATTCACAGACTTTGGTGACTATAGATATGTCTTGACCTGAGAGGTGGTGTCAAAATGACTATGATGGTAATTCTTGGAGAAACAGTTTTTCTTAATGTGCTGGTCGCCTGTTTCCCAGGACTGTAATTGAGTAGTTAGTAACAAAAATTCATCTTTGCGGAGTCATTTTCTATGTAGAAGTGCAGTGTCCTTAAAAAGAGTCTTGGGTTTCCTGGAAGTATGTGATCTGTTTGTTTCTTTCCCCAATGGGTGTGGAAAAAGGTTCTGGATTAAAAGTATTTGTTTTTCTGAGCCAAGGTGGTGAATTTTTGTTCTACAGACTCATTACACTGCACAGGAGTCTTTGTCACAGCCTGGAGATGTATCTGAAGAAGCTGATGAGTCACAGTGCTGTAGCCTTAAACTTTTTGCTGAAGAAGAAGGATATGAAGCAGATAGTGAAAGTAACCCTGACAGCGAAACTAAGGATGGAGGTAAGTGTGAACTTTCTGAATATGCAAAGGAGTGTTTGATGTGGCCAATCTTGGTTGTCTTTTTGAGATGTGCAAAAGCCAGATGACCATCAGAGGCTTTTTACAGCTGTAGATAAGTTAGATTTTTCACTGGATTCTCCTGGAAGTGAAGCTGAATAATCTTATGCTGAGTGTTACAGGAGCTGTTCTGTCTTGGTTATACTGGTTTATGTGATTCATGCTCTGAAATAGTTGGGTTGTCTTTGTTTATTATTGTGGTCTTGAAACAGTTATCTTCAGAGATACTTATTAGCAGCTTGTCTGTAAGTCACTGCTCAAAATTTTGTGTAGTACTAAAAAAAATATGGTAGAAGTTGCATAGTCTGGTTGTACCTGTTGATAATCTACAATGATATGTATTTTACTCTTAAAAATTACACAAGAATGTAAATTTGTCTTAGTTTTTGGCTTTATGCTGTGAACTTGCATTCCACTACTGCTGTTTATCTGTATGACTAGGCTTTATTGGTAGTGACTAAGAGTTGTATACAAATGTATGTTTGAGTCTTTCTGAATTATAAGTTCAACCTGAAAATATTTCCAGGAAACACCTGTAGGTAGCACATATGTCTGTATCACATCATTTTAGTTTTAAATGGCATGTCCTGAAGTCTTACCAAGAGGTGGGCATGTAATAGTTTAAATGCTTGGGTGTTGTTTTTAATGAAGATGTTCCATGTGCTGTCATGCGGTTTCTGAGTTAAATGACTAAACTATTGCTTCCCCCTCTCTTTTAACATAAAGATCACTGACATTCATCATTTCATGGCAGTCTCAGAGTTCTGTTTGGAAGCTGAAGTTCTGCTACGAAGATTCTTATTTTATGAATTGCATATTTATCATTGCTCTGTGTCCAGTTCTTAGGAAATAAAGGCATGTAGTTCAAGAACTTGTAATGGGGAAAACTGCATCCCTGTCCCTGTGCTGGCAGGAAGACAGGAAACATGAAGCAGAATAGAAGGCTTTACAAACTTCTAAAGACGGCTGATACACTAAGTGATTATTTTTAAATGTTTGAGAAGATTGGAGAAACTATGACCTTGGATGTGCTACTTAAGTAATGGAAATTGTATTCATCTGAGTAAGTTTGAGTAAGACAAATGTTCTCTTTCAGGAGCAGACACAAAGGCAGAACCAGAATATACTGGTCCTTCAGGTTATCTTAATGACCTAACTGAAAACATCAATCAAGGAGAATTGATATATCCTGAAATCTGCATGTTAGAATTAAACCTGCTCGCAGCTGGTAGTGCAAGTTTAGACGTGCTTGCTCATGTATTCCAGAGCTGCCTGAATATCGTCAACCAGAAGGAGAGAAATGCCACTGTACTTATAGAACAGGTAAAAATGTTATTGAGCAGGGGCAATGCTTTAGTGGTTGCTTATTCTCTTCAGTTTTTTGTAGCAGTAGTTTAAAAAAAAAAAGTAGCCTGAACTCAGAAATACTTATTGTGGTGTTTGGTAAGACCTGAAATAATGTAAGTGACTGACATTTTCAGTGAAGTTGCATTGAATTAAGAAGTTACCAGGAACTTAACTAGTGTTTCGGAAGGCCTACAGCAGTTTTATTTCATCAGAAATGTTGAATCACAAAAGCTGTCGGTGCAAATTTAGAAACAATCAGGTAGTTTTATATACATGAATGTGTAAATATATATTCTAAATATATTGAACGTGCTTTTTTGAAACTTTCAGTGCTGTACCTGAAAAATATTTCACACGTTCCTCATAAGTTTATATTTCAAAACAGTTATGTGCACAGAAGCGTCCTCCTGATTATTTGGAATTTCTAGGAGCTAGCTTCAGTTTTGTGTTTAGATAACAAAATGTAGTAAGCTTCTCCAGAAGACCATATGGTTAAGTAACTTGAGCATTTAAATATTTGTGTATATAGTAATTTTACTAGGAAGCAACGCTACTAGCTCCTGACAGCTTAAATCAAAAGCAGAAAAGGCTGTGAGAAAACTGTCTTTAGTACTCCAATTCTTTGTGTGAGTTATTAGCTTTAAATCTCTTGCCCACATGTATTTTATTTTTATGAACTTCAGCACATAAAATGACATACAACTCAAAATATTTTTCTCATTTTCAGTGTGTTTTAGAGAAAGTTTGAGTCTACGGAGCTAACGAGCTTAAACTTTTAATGTATTAGATTTTTGAGTTACATTTATCTGAGATGATATTTGTGGAGGTTGTTGCTCACAGGGAAGCTGCTTGCACTTCTCAGTTACTTTTAAAAACTTGCTTCCAAAATCGGGGAGAAGGTAAACTCCTTCAGTATTGCGTCGTCATATCCTAACGTTCTGTGTTTTGTCATAGCCTATTGAATTACGTATTTCTATTCTGGGAGAGAAGACAAGGCAGCAGTTGTTAGCAGCTGAGTGCATAGAGGCAAGGGATTCTTTCTTTAGTCATCTGGATTTCAAAGCCTTTCTCATGATGCAGCTGAAATGTATAGAACATGAAAGCATGCTCATTAGCAAACACATCAAATTATGGAGGTTTTTTATAACTGGAATTATTTTTACTTAATACCAGTAGACGTGAATTGTTTGAAATAAGTTACTTGTTAGTTCTGTAGGCTGGTGTATGCTTCTGATTGTTTCCCTGTGTTTTTTTAATAGGGAGCTGTTAAACATATTTTGGGAGGATTTATGAATATATTGACACAAACAGAGTCCAGTTTTCATGGTGAGTTTAAAGTTTAACTCAAATAACATTTTTTTTTTATAATTTAATGTGTACATTCTGAATTTTTTACTCGTAATGCAAACAAAATTTACCAAGTGGATTCATTGGCAGGCATGAATCAATGCAGCTGTGTATCTAACTTCTGGTAGATCTCTAACATGTACATAACACTGTATTTAAA
Organism: Callipepla californica brunnescens; assembly: GCA_023055505.1. Taxonomy (NCBI): domain Eukaryota; kingdom Metazoa; phylum Chordata; class Aves; order Galliformes; family Odontophoridae; genus Callipepla; species Callipepla californica. Next base: position 32,304,605 of record JALIRH010000003.1, on the reverse strand, counting down.
GGGTCACTGCTGAGTCAGTGGGGATTATGTTATTTAAACACATGCTTACAGATCTGAAAGCAGTAATTGAAATCATAAATCTCAGATGACAATGTTAACAAACGTTATTCAGGAAAAATAGCAGTTGTTGTGATGGATGTAGATTTAATTAGTACAGCAACATAGGTTATTTCAGATTTCTTATTAACAGAGGGCTGAGTGATATTCTGATTAGATTATATTTCTATTCAGAAAATGCTTAGCTAATCCAGAAACACAGAAGCAAATTAAATACGTGCCCTAATGTAGCTCACACAATGTTGTAAACCATCCTTGGACTCTAAATCGTGGCTTTGTTGGGAGAATATTTGCAACCTAAATGCTGGGTTCCCAAATCTTCAGATTCTGTTCTACACACCTAGAAGCCAAACTTGCTATAGCAGTCTTCCTTTGTTCAATTGAATTGTGAATGATAATACTATCAGGAATTGGATCTTTCATAATTCATTTTTAATCATTGCAACTTCCTGAGTTTAAATTGAAAGCTCCAAATTCCATGTTAATTCTTTCTCCTAACATTACCAAATAAAATTTTTTTTCAAGATCTTCGAATGTTCTCCTGAAGAATATTCTCTCTCATTTTCAGTGTGTCAGGTGGTGCTGGTAGACCTGCTTGTTTCTTTGATGAGCTCACAGACATGTTCAGAAGAACTAACTCTTCTCCTACGGATATTTTTGGAAAAGACACCTTGTACGGTATGTCTTCAGTAATACATAATGAAATTCAGGGGAAAAGAGGGAATCTCATTGTGCCCAAGTATTTTGGGAAATAAAAATGTAATAACAGCAACTCTAACTGACCAAATTCAGTTGTTGAAACAACTCCCTTTCATGTTTTCTAAGTGAGATAGGAAAGGAGAAGAGGATTTAGAAATCTGTGTTCTTGAACATACTGGGAACTCTTCAGCTCAAGAAAGCAAAATTTGTCTTGAGTTGACTGATGTTATGGTTATAGATGACAGTATATTGTTAAACTTGAAGTAATTTCCTTAGTTATAAAGCATTTCCATTTCAGCAATGGGTGCTGCTTTATCTGCACAAATTGCTTCTGAAACTGCTGAGTTGGCTTGTCTAACACTTGAATCTGCTGCTTGTGTGGGAAATACTGCTAAAATATGTATCAGCTTATGTGGGAGTCTGTAGGGAAAAAAACAAGGTGAAGGAAATTAACAGTTAGTCCAAAACTTGTAGTAGTACCAAATTATGGAATGTAAGTCGGTCTGCCAGAGATTGTTTGTGCTAATTGACGATGTAACTGGACACGTTTTGGCTTAAGGACTCAGATAACTCTGTTAATTGTGCAAAAACAAGGTGATAGCCTGTGTTCATGTTCTTAGTCTGCCTCAAAGTGAAATAAAAGGTGTGGCCTTTTGTAGAGGTGTAAATGAATCTGTTAGCACATAACAGATCTGAGGTGAGACTGCACAGTAACCGCTGGCTGTGATTTGGCAATTCCTCAACATGATAACTTTAAAGATCTCTCTGCTGTCACTCGATCCCCTGAGCTGTTGAGCTGTGGTCTGCTGAAGTAGTAACTTAAGGCTGTTGTACATCACAGTTTAGATGTGAAAACATGAACCTGAGTTTAAATGAGGAATGATTTTCTATTTAGTTAGGAAATTACACCTGACTATGTGGTATTAAACAGTTTGATCCTTGCTTGTTTCTTGCTGTTTATTTCTTCTAGGAGATACTGCTTAAGGGTGTATTGAAGATTATAGAAACTAATATTGATGTGAGCCCTTTACAGTATCTTGCCTTCCCTTTGCTACATGGCACAAATTTGGGTAGCTCTTCACAAAAATCCACTGGCACTTCCAACAGCAAAACTGCTGGACTACTAAAAAAAGCAAAGTTTTCACAGAGTAAGAAAGAAACAGATGGTGAAAATTTGAGTCATCAGCTGCTTTCTTCTTGGCATGTTGCCCCAATCCACTTGCCTTTAGTTGGGCAGAACTGTTGGCCGCACATGTCTGATGGCTTCAGTGTTTCCTTGTGGTTTCATCTGGAGTGTGTTCATGAAATGGGAAACTCAGCAGAGAAGGGGAAGAAAGTCAAGAAAAGGCTTTTCTCTGTAAGAGAGAACAGCTTTGATAGCACAGGTAAGAATATAGTTCTTGTTCCTGTTTAGGTAGCACTGAGGGATCTGGTTGCAAGTATTACTAATTGATGCATCTTATACAAAAAGCTTGCGCTATTTTCTTTTGATTAATATTGAACAGAAATGCTAAGGCGTTTTGATTGTTCTTTGAGTACTGTGAGTTATACTTAGAATTTACACGCTTCTAGCTTATTCATAAATGGAGTTCATGCCTAGTTCCTTAGAAACTCGGTGTTCTCATTGGATTTTTAATTAGAGTAAAATGTCTTTATGCTGCTTCAAGTTATGTTGAAGAGAACGTTCAGTTTTGCAGCTGAAAGGTCATAGGAAATGACTACTGTCAGACTTAGCTGGTCTCTTATGTACTGGTGAAGCAAGTGGCTTTTGTGTTTTTTCTTTTTAATTTTTAATATAGAGGTACTGAAACTTCTTGATTTAGTATTTAATTATTGGAATTTCTATCTAAAGAGTTGCTTTGAATCCATGATGAGCCCGAGGCTAACTTGATATGAATCCTTTAACTTTCCTCATGCGTTCCATCATAAATATCAATAGCTGTAAAAACAACTGCCTGTTTATACTATTGTAGGGAGTTGCTAGGTCCCAGAGTGTTTGAAGCAGAATGTCTTGGTTTGTAATTTATAAAAGAAGAAATTCCTAAGGGTACTTAAAATACCTCCTAGATGCAGCACTTGGGATATCTGTTTTACTACATAAAAAAAAGTGGGGGGAGGGACTGAATCTTAGCTCTTATAGAACTGCTTTTGTTAGAAGCCTGTGCTTTTGCTTCGTAAAATAAAGCAAAAATATTGGATGTAAAAATAATTCCTAAAAGGTGGCATGATTTGTTTAAAAATAATAATCTCGACTTTTGGTACAAAATGAGGCTTTCAGTTCTGAATAGAAGTATAATATGTGACATATGGGAAGTATTTTTGAATTAGATAAAATATTCATGCTTAGTGTACTTACTTAAGTAGAAACAAAAACAAAGTGCTTATTTATTGTCTGTTTCAATACACAAGAGACCTAGGTTTCTGAAGAGGATTGTACAAACTAGCTCATTAAAAAAAAAAAATGAAGTAGCATTGGTGTTGTAATTGTTTTTATGAACATGCTTGTATTTCTAGAAGAAACCAAGTCTATAGGAATGGAATGCTTAAGCATGGGAGATAAACTTGTTGAAGATGGCTGTGTTCATATAATTTCACTGGGTTCCAAAGCACTGATGATACAAATTTGGGCAGACATGAACACTGGAGCTTTCATATTTCGGTATGGTGCATCACTCCAAAAGTTGTCTTTTAAGTATATGTATTGTTTTAATCTAACTTCTAGTAACATCTTGCAGAGAATGCTGCTGTAGAATAGAAAGCTAATGCCTTTAGTAGACCCATTTTGTATGGTGTCAGCATCAAGTTAAGTTTATTGTATTCAAATCTACAGAATTATTACATCTTTGGGTCTTGCATGTTTCAAACATAAATAATTGGCCAAAGTGATATATGAGATCAGTCATAAACAGTGCAATGTAAGGTAGTAATTTAGATGTTAATGAAGTGACACAGTGAATGTACGGATGTAGGCAAAAGGCTTTTGTTGTTATGTTTTCATACCTCAGATGGGAAAATTCTCAATACTTACCATGGCAATCCTTGTCTTAATCTTTTGAATGCATTTTAGCACTTTTATTTCCCCTAATAAATGGATCCTTTAAAGTAGATCTAATGTTTGAGTTTTAGGGCACTTTGTCTTATGAAGTTCAGCTTATTAAAACAAATCAGATACTTTGACCCCTGTAAAATACAGATGCTATCTTAAATATAGATACATACATGGAGATTCCTGCAAGTTAAATAACTCAGTTGCAAACAATGTTTGCCTAGATTATGTTGAGCATTCTAAATAGAGCACTGCTTTAAAAAAAAGTCACCTTGAAGTAACTGATAAAATTAAGATATGGGGCTGAGAAGCAAGTTTAAAAAACACACTTCTCTGTTTTCATAGTATGTGCATGGATCCAAATGATGAGATGAAAGCTGGCCTGCTGGCACAGGCTGAATCTCCAGAGAATGTTTTCCTTGTGGGCAGGTGGCAACATCTGGCAATACAATATAAGCAGAAGCAAGAAAGCAAGAAAAATATCCGTGGAGAGATGTCCCTGTGGGTTTCTGGTCAGAGGTAAACTGCACATTAGTTAAACTTGATCTTCTTAAATATGTTCTATGACAAGGTGATGTCTATGCTGCTTTAGTACAGGCTGAAGTTCTGTTTGAGAAGTTGGTTTTTGGGGAGATAGGAGAGAAGGGAGGTCTTGCACTTAGCTCCGGCGTTGTCTTGATTACTTTGAGAATCTTCAATCCAAACCATTAAACAATGCAGACAGCGCTGTTCTTCATCAGTCATGGGTAAATGAAAGAGGTTAATACTACAAGGCCGTGAGAGTAAGGTCCAAAATCAGTTATGACATGAAGTTAGCAGTAGGCTTAATCTTGCTGATAAAGTTAAGAATCCAGGTTAAAGAGGTGTAGCTCAGTGCTAGAAATATAACTGAAAGGAGAAATAAAGAGATGAAGGGAAGGTAGTCAGTTGTCTTCTTCAAGAGAAATTGGGGAGAAGTGCGACATGTACCACAGGCAAGGTCTGAGTTGGCATTGGAAAGTACTACTCCCTCTAAAAACCTGAGATCCTTAACGCTAGGTTGAGGGCCTGTGTGAAATACATCTTGGTCAGAAGAATAGGAATTAAAGTATTAGTTACATTTCTCCTAAAGTCCAGACATGAACGCCTTTTGTATCCCAAATACAGAATAAGTGGTTAAAAAGTTGCATTTTAAAGTAATCATATGCATCACGAGTTTTTTGTTTCTTTCTCGTAATTCCTCTACAATCTGATCCGTGTATAAGCAATTTCAGGAATGTTAAAGCTGTTGTTAAAGCTATTGCACGTTACTTTTCTGCATATGATTAACCTGGGATTGAAATTATGAAGAATAAAACTTGATTTAGTTTCAAGAAGAAACTTATGTGGAGTTGATTTTAAAGCAAGTTGATCTTAGTTTCCCTCCTGTTGCTGTTCAATTTTTGTTCTGGTGGGCAGTGAAATCCAAATGTGGAGATGCAGGGAAAATGAAAAATACTACCTTGTTGTGCACATGTGCAGTTAATGATGAGGCCACTCTATACAGAGAGCTATCTATTTGCTAACTGTTAGGTTCTTCCAAGGGGAGCTTCTGATGACCTTTACAGTCCAATTAGTCTGCCTGTGTAATTGCCCATAAGGTTCATTGGACATTTTCTCAAAGCATCAGGTTTTTTGCCTGTGGCTGTACAGCACATCAGTTCTGACAAAGTTCCTTGGGAAAAGCAAATACTTGGAGTCATTTCCACCATATGTGAAGCCCAATCTTTGGTATGTTCATTAGTGTGGTCAGAGACTTCTGTTTTTGGTTGTGTTTTCTCTAAGAGTAATAGAAATTCTTGAAAAATTATGATGTTGTAGAAGAAGAGGTGGTTACTCAGGTGCCTGTGTAGAGTATATGCCATTTATTTTTCTTTGAAGTCACAGGGAATGAGGAAGAATTTTTCAGTCTAGGAAGTTCTGGCTGTATGGCAAACATAGCTGTCACCATCATTCCTTTTCCTTCCTGTACAGCATTTGAAAATATATACCACTATGAAAATGGGTTTAAAGGTGCCTAGATGTCGAGGATGGCTTTGGTTGTTTAATGTCAGTAACAGTATGGCTTCTCATCTGCTAAATATTGAAAATGTTTTTTTTAAGTCTGAGCTGAATAGTTGAGGTAGCAATTCCAATCGCTTACTGGTATTTATGTTTCTTCATATGTATTTTTAGGAAATGTGAAATCAACTTGGATTATGCTCTACCAAGGAAATCAAGCTTTTCATCTGACAGTAATAAAACATTTTGTATGATTGGCCACTGTACGTCATCTCAAGAAGAATTGCTTCGATTGTCAGGCAGATGGGATCTTGGAAATCTACTTCTCTTCAATGGTACTTCTGCATACTATTTGTTTTTTCCTGGAGGAGTCTTCGTTTCTTTGTTCCTTCCCCCTTCCTGATCAAAGGATTAACATTTTTTTTAAAGGTGCCAACTTAGTACAGTTGAAACAATACATTCTTTACTAGTGTAATTCATCAGAGGAAGTGAATGTTTCTGTATTGAGTTTCTCCTAATGTGTTCTTCTGCCACTGCTGTCTTGCCTTTTCTGTGCTGTCACTGGCAATTCCATCAGCCACTTGTTTATATTGCTTCAAATAATACCTTGACATGAAGAGATGGCAATATTCACTTTTTTTCTTAAGGCACTCAGGCTCTGTCAGGTAGAAAATGGGTTTCATTTTACAAAGCATATTAAAAAACAACCAAAATCTAATTTGGATGTTCCCTATTAAGTGTGTTTATTGCTGAAACTGCTGAAGTTACTTTAGAGTTATCTTAGACTTGTAATTCCCCTTCTTCTTCAGAACCTTTTGCACAGTTCATCCAAATGTTTGTTTAGCCCCAAAGGCTGGGACTCTGCTGGTGGTAATTCTGGTGTTTTCTCATGTGCAGTGGCCTGGGCTGCTGGGCTGTGTGGATGTGCTGTGTGTGTGGACACTACATATTTGTGCAGGCAGTAGGTGAGGTGCTTGTTTGAAATATCAGCTCTACATGGTGAATCTATATGGTCTGATTTTACTATAGCTGTTACAAGTAATGTTTCCAGTGTGCAGTGGATATACTGCTAATCCAGTTGTCTTGTACTCAGGTATCACAGACTTATGTCATTCTGTCATCTCAAGCAACTGATAGAGATGCTTTGTGTGAACATGCACTCTCATTAACAGGTTTCCTAAGATAAGTTATCTGGAAAGGGGATGGGAGATTCATCTGATTTCCTTTTTCAGTGATATTTTTTCTCCTTGTTAGTTGCAGTGAGCTATTTATTGTTGATGCATCCTTCTGAATCACTCCACAACATTGTGGAAAATTGAATAGCATGCTTGTGCCACCTGTAATCTTGATATGCTTTGAAAGCTGAGGAGGCTTGGAGAGATGGGTTTTTTTGTGGTTTTTTTTTTTTTTTTTTTTTTCAATTTTAAAAACAACCCAACTGGTGCAATTTTATATTCAGATATGTTGTATTCAGTTCATACACATTGCTTTCTTGATATGGTTTCAGTTCCCTTTAGCACTGGCCTGTGATATTTGGCAGAAGTCACTGGTCTGTAGTAGTTAGCACTAGACATTAGTGGTTGCTTCTTATCAGCAGGTGCTGCACAAACAAGCTGATAATTTTCCTTGTGAAGTCTAATAGTCAAGATAGAAATGTTGCTTTATTGTGCAATTAGAAGTTAATGTCTTTTCTGGATTTTTAGGTGCAAAGATTGGACCAGAGGAAGCATTTTACTTATACACGTGTGGACCAGACTTCACATCCATAATGCCTTGTAAATATGGCAAAACACTGACTGAATGCTCTAAGTACATAAGTAAAGATATTCTACAGTGTGAACAAATTAAGGAGCTCTTCATGGCAAAAAAGGAAGTGGATGTTGGACCTTTGATTGTAAGTTTCTGCTTAAAAGTTTCTAGTCTCTTAAAAATGATTAAACTGGGAAATTATTTCCTGCTGGCTCTTGAAATGCTTCACTTTCTCAAAGCAGACAGGAGCAGATCAAATTCTCATCGCTGCAGAGTTCTTCCCATTTATTTCAATGGGATTTGAACTTTTTGTATGAAAACTGGGAAGATAGGAGGACTTGTCTGACTTTACAGGAAGCAGAAGGCTTCATCCCCACGTCTTCAGTGTTGTTTTTTTTGTTTCTTGTTTTGAGAGCTGAGAGCTTGGCTATGCAGTCATCTTTCTGCTGGCAGATCATAGCTTTTTCTCACATGAGAGAAAGGGTAAAGAATTTTTTGTCAGTGCTTTTTTCTTTCGGAGTATTATCTTCGTGCAGGTGTTACCTGCTGTATCAATTGTTCCCACTAGAGGGAATTCTGATCTTGTTATAGAGCAGCTCTGTAGTTGTAAGCAAAGGACCTTCGTGGACCTAATCCTTGTAAACATCAGTACTAACTGGTATGACACCAGGTAACCAGAGTAGAGCTTTGTATGTTCAGGTGAAGAACTGATCTCAACTTCTGCATAGCAAGCAAGGATCTTAATTGGAATTACTACTCTGACCTCCCAGATAGGGTCGATTTTAGTGTTTTCAGTGGGAATTAGCTACTTTTTATAGAGTTGGTTTGGGTCTAAGTCTTTTCATCTGTAAAAGAAACTTCTTTAGCCTTACATTTATACCTTCTACTGAGGTCCTTTTTCTTATAGTAAAGCTGACTGAAAAAAGGTTAAAAATTACAAGACCTAAAGAGATTTTCTGTAGTTTCTATTTTGGACTTGCTTACTCTTCAAGTTTTAGAAAGCGGGGATAAAAATAACTTAATGCATATGTATGTTTTCTTATGATCTTGTTAGTGACTGTTTGTATGGCAGATATTTATCCTTCAGTGATAAGAGGAGGATCTCCAGGTTTCTTTCTTTTTACAGAATAGAAGTTGGTGAAATGCAATGGCATACATTTGCAAGGATTTAGGAGTTCTGTTCCATTTTAGTGCACATGCATCCATACAGAGCTTAGAGCATGCTGATGGTAAAGTGGGAAAGAACTAATGAAGCTGCTGCTACTTGTTGCTGGGTGACTTTTTCTGTGCTTTTCTGTTGTTTTATTAAATTATCAGTTCAAATGTCTTAAATTTCTGGCTAATAAATTTCTTTTGCTTCAGGAAAGCCTTGCTGTTGTTTATGCCACGTCCTGCCCCAGTCAATACACCATATACGAACCTGTTATTAGATTGAAAGGTCAAGTGAAGACTGTACCTTCTCAGAGGCCTTTCAGTTCAAAGGAAGTTCAGAGCAATGTACTGGATTCTCATCACCTGAAAGCACTTCAGCCTGTTGAATATAAAAACCTTCAGGGTATACTGCATGAAATTGGAGGAACCGGTGCATTTGTTTTCCTCTTTGCTAGGGTAAGAGTGATGAAAGGTGGAGAGCGTGCATGTGGTTTCCTGTCCTTTTGTCTCAGCAGCAAATCTTGTATTCCAGCTGCCAAACACTCTTACTTAAAGGCTGCATGTGATTCTTCTTCAAAGAAAATTTGTGGAAGGTATCTGTGGCATAGGAGTGCACTGTAAGGGAACTTAGCAGTTATCGTTGAACTGTGTAATGTTTTTTATAATACAGCTAGTATGTAAGAGCTGCACTGGGGCTTCTGAACGTCAAAATAAGTTTTTTGTAGAGCTGGTCCTAATGGCACTTTAAATACACGATATTCAAAATGCAGATATGAATAGATGTAAAACAACAGAGTGTACAGAGCTTGAACTTTATCTAGAAGTGAGAGCTTTTCTGAAGGGAGGCTGTTTAGCCATGTTCAGAAGCTTGTCTAAGAAATTGTACTGATACACAGTGAAAGCACCTGTAGGGGTTGGAATTCCATGAGTGTGAGATTTCGTCCTGAGTTTCCAGTTTAAAAATATGTATATATTTGTTCCTTCTTGGGTTTGAAGAATTGTAAGAATTGAACAGAGAAGAATGATCCGTTGTCTTGGTTTGTCAAATTAACAAAATAAAACATGATTGTTTGGATATGTCTGGGTGGAAGTACTCCAGGAACTTTAAGTTAAAACTTGCCTTAAGGTTTAGGAAATCTATTTCGTTGTAGGGAAAAAGCTTATTCCTTTTAGTGAGTTACATGCTTCAGGAATTCATAACTTTATTGTATAACAAGAAATGGCATCTTCTGCTTAATTTTATTTAGAGCCATCTTTTTCTCATGATGGAATTCTCGTAATGAGTCATTATTTTCTTAGTAGATCATTTATGACAGTGTGGATCAGTACTTCAGATACAGAAGTATGAATGTACAGACATAACTTCCATTTGTTGGCTGTGTGCGTGATCTGAAAAATTTGAAAGTAGATTAATCCAAAAGTTATCATGTAAGCGCTTCTTTAGTTTTTGTCTAAATGTTTCTGATATAACCTCTTTCATTAAACTTTTCGTTTCTTCAGGTTGTAGAGATCAGCAGCTGTGAAGACACTCAAGCTCTAGCACTGCAGCTTATACTGTCTTTAACAAAATACAATCAACAGAGAATACAGGAAATGAAAAATTGTAATGGTTATTCCATGATTCACCGAGTGCTGATCAAACCAAAGTGCATTGTTGGATTTCGTATGCTGAAGGTACTCTTTAAACTCAGTGCCGTGCTGAATACTAGCACAAATTTAGGAACTTCTCATTTTAATTGTACACCTGCAAAAATGCTTCAAAGGTGGAACAGTGATCTAGAACAGTTTTGTCTGAGAGTTTTACCTTGAGGTACAAACTACTGATGGGAGAGTTGTGAAGTGTTAAGGTCCTTGTTTCAAGGGGTAGGGAGGGGAAGTAAACTTAAACTCCTAAGCATTTAATGAAAGATTAGATTCTATTTTTTATTTCCTAGGCTCAGTTGTCAGCTAGAAAAACCTGCATGTAGTGAATGAACCCTGATCCTTTTGTGTCGTCTTACTGTAAGGTGGATAAGCAAAGCAGTGAGGCCTTTGCTAGTATATTTTGAAAATAAGTAAATGAGCTGCTGGTTATCTGAGGCATCTTGGCAGTATCTCGTTTACTTTTGCTGGGAAGTCTTTGTATGCTGGCTGTGAAAATACCCAGTAGTGATACTTTTCTCTGTGCGTCTATAAGTATATATGGGAAGCAGTCGATCAAACTGTCATTTGGTCGAGGAAACTGTTACAGAATCCCTTACTTGAGTAAAATAAAGGCTGAGCTTTCTGTGATTGCAGAGCTATGGTGTGAATATAATTCTCAAGCTTCAGAGTTTCTCAGGAAGAGGCCAGGTTTAAGGCTTTCAGATTGTCTAATAATTGAGTGCCTGCCTTGGAGCTCAAGTGTCCTAATGCTTGTAAATGCATGTAATCGTGTTGTAGAATTTGAGCCCTCTACCATGCCTGCAGTGGAGTTAGTAAACTATTTTCTAAGCTGACCAGGCAGTAGATATGTGCCTTCCCTGACAAGAGATTGATGTCTTCATAAATATTTTGTCAAAGCTAATAGCACAACTGATCTGTCTTGTACTTAAAATGTTCCATATGTCCACCCCCTCTTAAAGACTCTCCTTGAAGGATGCTGCAGTGGTGAGATTCTCTATGTCAGTGAGAATGGGCAGTTCGTTCTTGACACAGATTCTACAGCGGTTATCCAAGATGTTCAGTTGTTAGAAAAGCTACTTCTTGACTGGAAGATTTGGTCTAAAGCAAAGGTAATTCATTTCTTTTGGTAAGATTAAAGTCAGAAAGTCAATATATAAAAGAAAAAAAGCCTAGAAGTCTGAAATGCTTTTCTTCAGTTAGAGAATTTGAATAATTACTGACATCCAAAAATAAATGGTGGTTGTTTTATTTTGAATAGATGGTGGCAGCATCATGCTCCCACTGACAGTTTTGAAAGTTGCCTCAGTGCTTTAAATTCTATAATTGTAACACATGAAAATGACTTGTTGGTTGAATTGATTACTTTTTTTTAGTCTGACATGTTTGTAAAGAGAAAAGTCAGTCTGTTGAAATTAACCATCTGGTATTAACAAAAACAATGAATACGTGAAACATGGTTTACATAAAATGTAGTCTTTTGTAGCTTTAATCATTAAGATATGTTCCTTTTCAAAGAGTGTAACTTTGATGGTTTCTAGGTTGGACTTGACTGTTTACAGTCACTCAATCTCATAGTAGCAGAGAAGTGATCTTGACTAATTTTTAATCTGTCAATTATTTCTTGTGCTCAGTATGGACTCAGCATTATATTTTAAACCATATTGCTGTTTTGTTTGCTTTTCAGCAAGGCGTTTGGGAAACTCTGCTAGCAGCTCTAGAAATCCTTATCAGAGCTAACCACCACCAACAGATGTTTAATGTTAAGCAGCTACTGAAAGCTCAAGTGGTGCATCACTTCCTGTTAACCTGCCAGGTTCTGCAGGTACTTGCATTCTGATCCTGTTTTGTGCTTGGCGAGTACTAGATTTCACTTAATGGAAAAAATATGGAACTACGTGCTATAGGGAGGAAACGTTGTAGGTGTTTCTCTGTATGTCCTCTGTACTTCCAGGCCTCTTTCATCCTCTTCAGCATGCATTGTTGATGGACAGTGATAGAGTACCCTAATGAGTGAGCAGTATTTCTACTGATGGATGGGAGGGGCAAGAATTCTTAACCACCTGTGACTACTCAAAAGCTTAGACATCAGTTTGCTTGAAAAATCAATGCATGAGGAGAACCTGAAAAAAAACCTGAACCTTTGATACAGAACAGAGTCAGTACTGAGAAAAATAGATGAGTTATATGAGAATCTTTTAGTACCTGCCTCTAACTAATAACTCTGTGCTTTAGCAGTAGTCTCTTATTTCTAAGAAAAGGTGACACAAACTATGTTAGTGTATTTTCAGAAACATCTTCAGTTAGTGATGACCAAAACTTATGCAGGCTTTTTGATGAGCCTGGGTTTTAGTCAGTCTACTGGAAGTGAACATTCATAACATCAACAGTATTTCGTTTGTTCTTAATTTTGATGATGTTCCCATTAGATAATGTTGAGTAGGCAGAGTAGCTTTTTCAAATTTTTCACATGATACAAGTTTCATTGCTTTTTTTCTTTGTTTTTACATTTTCCTGTTACAGCATGATAATTAAAAAATACTCTCAGATGCAAAATATAAATAACGGTTGGTACTGCTCTTTCTTTCTAGGAGCATAAAGAAGGGCATCTTGCCTCTCTCCCTCGGGAAGTCTGTAGGTCATTTGTGAAAATAATTGAAGAAGTACTTGGATCTCCCCCAGACCTGGAATTGCTGACACTGGTCTCCAATTTCCTCTTAGCTGTTCACCCTCCCACTAATACATATGTTTGTCACAATCCCACCAACTTCTACTTCTCCCTGCACATAGGTAGATATGTCACATTTAATTATAAATACACAGAGTAAAATATATTCTAATCTCCTAGTACAATTTTCATATAAATATATGTATATCACTCTTATAAACTACTGTTCTCCTAATATCATTTTGGTTGCTGTATTATATAGATTTTATATCAAATTACTGACTCAGTAACATGTGTGGTTTACAATATTGAAAGAATTTCTCATTGGACTTTGCTTGACTTACTAGGAGTGCTTTATTCTGTCTACAGATAAAGAAAGCTCACAACACAACTAAAGCTATTAAGGTTTGCTGCTGCTAAATGTCATGCATAACATTTGCTGCCTGTATGGACACAGTACCTATGAATATATACAAATCTGAAGACTGAGAGATGCATATGGTTTTGCAGCAGCAGCTTAGGCTCGGAGGACTGTGCATTTGAATAACAGATGCTCGTTTTGAGTACTGTCTCTCTCCAGTAAGGCCAACACCCTAATTTGGGCAGTTGTGGTTCTAGTCAAAGCAGATTCAGGTTCAGCTGGGGGCTTCCTTTAGGTACATTTGCTTAAAATATTATTAGTCTGATATATAAGTAGAAGTAATTTTGCTTTACAGATTTAAAAAATAAATAAATAAAATTAAATGGAATCTGACAATCTTAATTTATTCATGTATCTCACAGGATTTCAATTGTTGCTGCTATGTATGAAGTTTTAAAACTAGAATCTCTACACGATCTGAAAGAATTGTTAGTTGGCCTGTTATACATGAATTTGTCATGGAAGACTGTTTCAAATACACTTCAACTGGTCTTTTTCTGAGGATCAGTCTGTCGGGGGTTTTCATATATATAGTCATTACAGAAGGGTAATTCAGAAAGTTCAGCAACCAGAGGAGCTCATGTTGTGTTGTACCGCAAAAGATTTCTGTAATGTTTCCAGAATGTTTTATGTATATTATACACTTAAGTAAATGAAAACTGCAGTAAAGCTTGTTGTCAGATCTAAATACCTCTTGGGGAAACATTTTCATGCCACTTCAGCTAAATCGTTGCTGCTTATTAAATGTTTGTCATCTAACAGTGTAACAGTATTAATATTCAAGTTACAACCTTAGCTGTAATTTATGTAAAAATTGAAAACTTGATCACTTTAAAGCGTTTTCTCCTGTTGCAGGTATCTGTGCCTCCGGTGTTAGTAACTGACTTCTATTCAAAGGCAGTGTGACTGTGTCTTATCTAAAAACGATAGATTCTAAGAGTGGAACTTGATTTTTAGTATTTTGAGCTTTATTAAGGTGAATTTAAATAGCCACTGTTTTGACACAGCAAAAGTCAGTGCTTAGAGCTGTATGCATGTAAGGACTGTCTCTAAATGTAATCATTTCAGAATAGTTTAATATTTTGTATTCTGTAGTAAAATATGAAGATAAGTCACTTAATGGAAAACCTGTTCTCAAGTGACATTTCTCAGATGCTAGTGAGTTGAGCACTTGTCGGCTTCCGTTGATCAGTTTAAACTGTAACCTGCTTTACCTGTGGCTCTTGATATACCAAGAATGTGAACTTGTAAGGCTTTTGTGTAACTCTCCCCTTTTTTTTCCTAGATGGTAAAATTTTTCAGGAAAAAGTTGAATCCCTTATGTACCTGAGAAATTCCAGCAGTGGTGGGAAGTCAATAGATGGCTCTGCATTTGTAGTTACAACTCCAACTGGATTTGAAGCTTTACCACTGGAAGGTAAAAGCAAGCACCTAAAAATGTTAGGACACTGTCCTTTGTAGTGTCCTGAAGTCTGAATGTTTTCTGTGAATTAAGTATGTGATATTCTGATGCATCATCATTGCGTTAGTACTAAATTGTGTGTAGTTCTTGAAATGCTACCAGACCATCCTCCCCCTTGAAGATATTAGGAGAGATACCTGCAGTGTGCTCTAAATTAGGACTGCTTCAGGGTAAAATGTGCCCCTAAAAAGCAAAGTGTTAAGTAGAATAGCAGTAATTTATTATAAATTTAAAGTATACTTAATGCTTTAGTGTAGAAAGTTTAAAAACTCATTGGTGAGCAGCTTGCCAGTGCCCACTGAAATACATTGGTAGATTAAACCTAGATGTCTTACTCAGGAGGGAAGGGCAGCCTGCTCTTTGGTTTTGCTTTGAACAGAGAGATTGAACTAGGCAGTTTCTGTAGGTGCCATTCATAGAATCATGGAATGGCTTGGGATGGAAGGGATCTTGGAGGTCATCTAGCTAGAGCCTGCTTGCTGTGGGCAGGGCTGCCCTCCACTAGATCAGACAGCCCAGGAACACATCAAGCCTGGCCTTGAGTGCCTCCAGGGATGGGGCATCCACAGCCTCTCTGGGCATTCTGTGCCAGTGTTTCACCACTGAGTGAATAATGTTGTCCTAACATCTATCCTAAACCTCCCCTGTTTTGGAATAAGTCCGTTTCCCCTTGTTCTATCACAGTCTGCCTGCATAAAAAAATGGTCCTTATAGCAGCCTTCCACCCTCAGTGATTCTGAATGAAGTCCTGAGGGTTAGCTAATAGGATCAGAAAGTAAATCTAAGAACATCAGTTCATTTGCCAAAACTATTTGGCAATTCATGCATTTTCCTGACTTGATTGTGACTTGCCAAATGTATGGCTGCATAATAATCTTGTATCTCTACTTGATTGTTTGGCAAATTCTGAGCTATGCCAGGTCAGTTTTGCTGCGTAGGATTAGTTTGGACATCAGTGTTACACTCCACACGCAAATAAAACAGTTAAGGAAAAGCTCGTCTTTTGTGCAAAAGCAATGCTAAAGATACTCTTATCTCTCTAGGGGATACTTCTGAGGGTAGAGTACAGCAGATGATAAGTTTTCAAGTACCTAAAAGGCTGTCCAAAAGCCTACCAGCATCTCCTACTTCATCACCTCAAGTACATTGGAAGAGACTAACAGAAAGATCACAACGGAGCATTGATGACCTACAGAATATTGGCAAGTGTGATTATGCTGATCTTGAGGGTAAAATTGTTTTTGAAGGACATTCTGAGACCGTAAAAAGGGTACAGGAAGATTTTCTTAGCAGTTGTGAGTCTGCAAAAACAGTTTGTGATTCAGAGTTAACATCTACTGAAATGTTTGAAGACATTCCAAAAGAAGAACTATCTGAAAACACATTTGAGGGTAAGGAAGCAGATGCAGACCTGAAAGATAAAGAAAGTGATGCTGCACCTCAGCTGTTGCTGCGTCGGCCGGACAATCTCAAGGGGTTACCTTCACTTCAGAAGAGTCAGAGTACTTTTGCTGGGTTGGGCTTAGCATTTTCTGTTCACGGAGGATCCTCAGCCATTGCTCGCTGGCCAAGCTTTGCTGACAAGAATGCACTTCCTGAGGAATGGGAGAATCTTGCTTTTTCCTCAGCAAATGAGAATCCTCGAAAGACATATGAAAGCTCTGATGAGAGGTAAGCAGATAACACAATAAATAAACAGTAGCTCACTGTATTGGGGAAGGCTTTATTTTCTCACTTCTTGGTCTTGGCTACTGTCCTATAATATTAGGAAATCTGCAAGATTCAGAGAGTATTTTCAATGGCTGTAATAAACCAGTTCATTAAGATCTTGGTAGTCTATAGAATTGTTTAATTTTTAATTCCTTAATTTATATTTTCAGTTGGGAGTTAACAATAGTATCTTCAATAGGCGTGAGAACTTGATTTGTGGGGAGATAGCAGAACTTGTAGTATTTTTGATCACGTTATCCTTTTGTTATCCAACATCAAATGAAAATATTACACATCAAAAATAATTACTAGTAAAGGCTGATTCATAGGGGAAATGCTTGAGGGGGTGGAATGGGGGAGTTTGACAATCTTAGCAGTAACTAGCAATTACGTGTTCATATTGTTTCCTGTTTTAGGCAGTGAACTGTGCTAAAACATTCCTTTGTCTTCAGGTATACAGAAGACTGTCTTGTGCTTATCTGTTGTGGATTATATGACCTCTTGCGTGGAGTACTCCTAATCTTACCAGATGTCATGCTAGAAGATGTGATGGACAAACTTATCCAACCTGATTATCTTATAGTTCTTGTGAACCACCCATCTCCTCTCATACAACAAGGCGTCATTAAAGTAGGCCAATATAAAATGTGAAATAGTCTGCTAGCTTAGTTAGCATCAGGAACATTAAAAAGCCTTCATTTTTGTAGGCTTACTTCTCAATTTTAAGATCTGTTTCTACTTTCAGAGATTATTTAAAAAAAATAAAAAATAAAAAACCAGGCCAAAAGAAAAACAAAAATGCAAAACGCCAAGCCTAAAGAGTCTCTAAGATATTAATATGATCTGTTGTGATGAGCCCGATGGTTTACACACTGAGGTGGAGGGATTAACAAAGACAACAATACTGAATGCACCTGTTGACTTTAAAGTTAGTCCGTATAAGAAAGAAATCCTTTTATAATGAAGGTGCCCACAGAAAATTTGGATGCTGTACCATTGGAAATCTTCAGTCAAAGTAGGAGGGGCTCTGAGCAACCTGAATTAGTGGAAAGCGTCTTTGCCTGCCTACGATGGAGGGGTTGGAAGTAGGAGATCTTTTAACATTCCTTCCAACCCAAACTACTTTGTGATACTGTACCTGTTATGTGTGTGACTTTGTTTCCCTTGAGCTTGACTAAAGATCAGAAGTTGTCTTCAGATTTAAAAGATAAATTCAGCTGTTGTGTGAAATGAGCAGTTTAGACAGTTGCTGAAATATTGCTAGGCTTGGAAATCAATTGTTTAAATCACAGATAAGAACTAAGCTTTCACGAGAGTTTTAAACATTGAAATCTTATATCACAATTATGTGTTTATTTTTAGTTGCTGGATGCGTATTTCAACAGAGCAAGGAGAGAGCAGAAGGAAAAATTCCTAAAGAATCGTGGTTTCTCCTTGCTTGCTAACCAGCTCTACCTTCACCAGGGGACTCAGGAAGTTGTAGAGTGCTTTTTGGAAATGCTCTTTGGCCGTTCTGTTGGCCTGGATGAAGAGTGAGTAATGTTTTGTTTTAATCCAGTTTGTTTATACAAGGATAATATGAGGCCAGAGTAATACAAGGCTTTTAAGTGCTACAATTGAAATAAGTTAGAAGCTGCCAAACTTCACCTGCTAAGCTTCACCAGTGATGGATACAAGATATCAGACCTGCTGCTAGGTCAGTATGACTTTAGTGATGCCAGGCTTTATCTGGTTTCTTGATACTGTCTGTGCCAGCTGTAATATTTATTACTGGAAATAAGTTGTTCCAGTTTACTGATTTTAAAAAAACAAACAAATCTTTTCATGAAATCTACACTGAAGAGCATTGGTAGTGAGCTGGCTTTAGGTACTTCATTTCCTTATGGCTCTTCAAAATGTTATATTTTACTCTTATTTCAGTGGTAGTTACAGTGCTACTCTAATAAAATGTAAGAAATTGCTACCTACATCTTTGCCAAAGTGCTAGGCAATAGTTATGGGCTGCTATTTTGGCCTTTACAAATGCTGTGAATGCCATGCTGCTGTTCTAAGGATACTAGACTGACCTATTTATTTTAATAGATTTGATCTGGAAGATGTCAAGAATGTTGGACTTTTTCAAAAATGGTGTGTCATTCCTGTTCTGGGCCTGATAGAGAACTCTTTATATGATAACGTTCTGCTGCATAACTGCTTCTGTCTCCTGCTACAAATTATAAACTCCTGCTCAAAAGTTGCAGACCTGCTGCTTGATAATGGCTTACTGTATGTTCTGTGTAATACGCTGGCTGCTCTCAATGGACTGGAAACCAAGTGAGTATTTTATCCGTTGCTATAAGATAACACAGTCACAGTGTTCAGAGTAGCAAAAACCGAAGTGTATTTTGTTCTTACTTTTTCATAAAATGTTCAGAGAATGGATATAAAATACTGTATTTATGGTTTGCAGCTTTTAACTATAGCTCCGAGTGAAAGCTGATATTGGGGTGCTTGGTTTAAACAACAGAACAGGCTATTTATAAACAGTATCCTTCGAATGCCTTAAATTTTCAAGTAAAAAGACCTTTTAAAATGCAGGATTCAGAGTGTGTGCTGGATGCTTCTCCTAATAAAACTTGAAAAGTAAGATAAAGGTGCAGGGATTGGTAGCATTGTGCCACACCTATAGCAAATGTCAGAAGTACGTGAGGAACCCCTCCTGTGCTGCCTGAGATTTAATATTTGAGATGTCGAGGAACTGAAATAACTTCATTAGTTGTGAACATTCTGTACTTTTTTGAGAAAGGTTATACAATGAAGGAAGGAGAATTGGGATTTTTTGCGCATTTAATTCTTGATACACTGAAGAACTAAGTAGATTTTTATTTTTATCTGATAATTTAAATTCAGCTTATACAGTGAGAAATTATCTTGAATTCTCTGAGATGCTTCTGGAGAAATATAGATTTCAGAACTGTTCTTTAACTTATAAATCTGGTAATAACAAAGTTCCATCAGAAAAACAATTTTTACAATCTTAATTTGACGTCATAAAGATTTGTCAGGCATCCAATTTGTAGAAGTTAAGGTCTTTGATTACATTTTCCTAGCTGGCAGCAATAGTGTTTTGATATTGGATACAGTAAATACTAGATATGGCTGGCAGAAGTAGTAGGGAAAATAGCAATAGGTCTTGCTACAGTTCGTTGTCTGCTAGCATTGTAATGCTTCTGGTAATTACAACTTTGTTTGCAGCATTCCCCTAAATGACTACAAGCTGCTCGCCTGCGATATACAGCAGCTCTTGGTGGCAGTTGCAATTCATGCCTGCAGCTCCTCAGGTTCACAGTATTTTCGTGTTATTGAAGACCTCATTGTGCTGCTGGGCCATCTTCAAAATAGTAAAAATGCAAGGATGCAAAGTAAGTTACCTGCTTATTCTAGGGTGTCACAGGACTGGGGAAGTAAATCCATTCCTACCCACTTTCTTTGATAATTCATTCGAGGGAGTAAGGGGGAGTTTTCTGGTTCTGAGATCATCATTCTCCTCAGCAGTACTCTTGGAAGGTTGTCTTGTGGTTGTGTACTGCTAATCTGAAGGAGCAATGGCTGTAAGTTCGTACAGGATGTTTGAATAGAAACATTCTGTAAAACTTTTTTTTAGCTTATTTCGTAGTAATTCAGCAACTTTTCTGTGAGTACTCTATGTCCCATGTAATAGCAAGCTGGCTTTCTGTGTGGCTTCCTTGAAATCAAAGATTATAGGTCTCACACTTTTTCTTTTACTGCTTCTTTTTTTTTTTTTTTTTTTACAAACATCTGGTAAAAATTCACACGTACTTATAAAGAATTTGTCGCACGTCCTGTGTGTGTTTCTTCCTGTAGATATGGCAGTTGCTCTGCAGTTAAGAGTTCTTCAAGCAGCTATTGAATTAATAAGAACTACAGCAAACAGAGATGCCCAGGAGCAGGCAGGTGCAGCCCCATCGCTGCCTGCAGCGCATCGCACCATGTTTCAGAAGCGTAAAGGCATTGCTGGTGAGCAGCAAAAGTCTGTGCTTGTACTCTTGTCTTTGTGTATTATTAGTGAAACAGCTACACTGAACTCTGATGATAGAACAAATGAGTCCTATTCTAAAACATACGTTGATTTATTGGTTTTGTTTATCAATGTATATTTTGGAACAGTATAACCTATACCTGTTTTGAACTTGTTTCTGTAGTACAAGGGGAGAGAATGGGGCACTAAATTGACACTTTAGTCAACTTTTTCTGCACTGCAGTCTTTAAAACCAGGTGCTGCCTTCCTTTGAAGAGAATCCTAAATCATGAGTTGCTTAGTGGAAACATTTTTCAAGTAATTCAGTAATTTTAATAGCTAACTTTGCACTGAAGTACCAAAATAAAGCTAGTGCTTTTATACTTCTATGTGCCTGCACTGTAGGAACTGCACTATTACGCAGTTTTGTATAAGTGATTATCCTGAGGTAATACCTTGCACTCAAGTGTAACTGGGGACATGAGATTGCTTGATCCCACTGTGGCACTTCCTAGCTTTAAGAGTAATACTGTCTGTGTATGTTATGGTTTGTGAATAATTCTATAAAGTTTTTGAAGCTTTCTGTCTGGAAGCTGCATGTAAAGGAAGCTGTGTTTGTGATTTGGTAGGATGTACAGTTTAAAAACCTGATATGTATTTCAGATGTTTTAAAAAATAATCTATTATTCCTTGTTTACTATGGGAATTTATTTCTTGATATGATTAGCTTTCAAGGCCTTTCAACATCAGCCTACTAGATGCAGTGAAAATACTTTTGCTAGTGAATCCAGTAAGGCACTTAGGATAAAGTAACTGTTATTGTATCATTACAATTGGACTGTTAACATTTTTCTGAAAGAATCAAATGCTGTCAAGGCTTAGCAGTTTGAGATTTTTTTCTCCAAGGAATATTTTGATAATGCAGTTAGAAATAGCTCTGTAGCAACATCAGTGCCGATGGATATGGCTTAAAATATTTGTTTATATGCTGTAATTCTAAGTGACTCCACATTTACTTTGATAAATCTGGCTTCTGATAGTAAAAATAAATGCATGAAAAATGTGACATCCTTTATAATAATTGCACAGCAAAAAAAGGAATAAAATTGCCTTAAAATCTGCCGTGCACAGAAATACTTAAGTTGCTCAGTAAATCTCATTTTGACACTAATTTTACGCTGCCATTTCTTTCTGTATTTCCGAATATAAGGCATTTTGAAAGAAGCAAGTGCCCAAATGGCGCTCACTCCTTTTGACATTAGTGTATTTCAAGTGTTTGATTTCTTCCGAAGATCTTTGCATCACTTGATGAAGGCAGTAGCTGAGTCATTAACTTGGTGTGTTTTAGGACACATCTTAATGTTTCTCTACTTGAAGGTTCCAGGAAGTTTTCACCTGCGCAGTCTGATGCTCTGCTGATGAAAATGCGCTCGGTAGCAAGTGAGGAGTTTACCATGATGATGCAACGCAGAATGAGTCAAGAAAATCCCATCCAAGCCACCGAGACTGAGTTTGTCCAGAGATTACAGAGGCTAACTGTCCTTGCTGTGAACAGACTCATTTATTTAGGTAGGATTTTGTGTTCGTTTGTTCTGACAGTGCCAGTGTAGAGTTTTATGACAAATGGATACTTGCTTTTGGAGAGCTTGAAAGGAAAGTAATGCTATTGACCCTAGCTTCGTGGAGTTAACTATAATCAGTCTCTCAGAAGTTTGTCTTGCTGCATTGTATTAGTGACAGTTAACTCTGGATATTTGAATGAATTGAGTAAGCAATTGTAGTTCTACATCATTTTGTCCAAGCTGCCTGAATTATGACCTGAAGTCAGAAAGTAAAAATGCAAAAGGGAAGTTCTGCTTTCTCTTTTAAAATGTATCAGTTTGTGTGTTGGCATTGCCTACGTTTGTTAGCAAGACTTGACTTTGGGACTGAGTTCACATTCCATAGAAGCAAGAAATGTTCAGTGTGGGGGATGAAGAATTGAACTACTCTGTGATTAGCTGCAAATGTTGAACAAACTGGTTTGTGAGGGAATTGAAACAAGGACTACATATTGATACTTAAAGTAACTTAGTGTAGGAAGCATGGTAGTGAAGGCAATGTTTGATTTGGTGCTGGCTAGAGGAACTTAGGATTAGCTTGGCTGAGTTGCTACTGATGAATTTGTCTGTTAAATTTTAAGCATCCACTGAAGAGTGCTTTGACATACTGGGTATAACAGAAACTGCAAGTCAGAGCAGGCTTGGAGCATCCCAGCTGGAAGTTCCTGAAGAAGAAATCCAGCAAGAGCTGCCTGGCAGAACAAATCCTTTTCTGAGAGAAATGTTCAAAATGTTAGTGGAAGGAATCAGAGTATCCCCTGTAAGTAACTAATGCCGTGTTCTCCACATAAAAGCTTATTTCATAAGGTTCACTTCTTAGGAACTTCTTATACCTGAAGCTTTCTATCCATGAATGCTTTACTTGCTGCCTCTCCATTCAGCTGTGGTATTGTTAAAACCTGTTCAACTTCCCAGTTATTCAGTTATGAAATAATAAATTTATCTGTTCTGATTCAGTAACAGCATTTAGAAAAACTCAGCTTCTTTAATAAATGTTGAGGTCTGTCGTTGGACCCTAGAAAAGGAGGTTTGCTGAGGTATGCTGACGCATAAAAAGTTAATATATTATGTATATTTATCTGAGCAATTTGTCTGTAGTATATTTAGCAGTTTATGTAAGGTATCAGGAAGTGGAACCTTTTTTCAGTTGTTGCTAAGTTTTGTTTTCTAGCATAGATTTGTTAGCCTGTCAGCCTTTCCAAGATGACTGTGTTTCACTTGGGTAATTTGAAATGTTATATTGGGCAAATTAACTTACTGTTGCTTGCATCTATGTTTCTCTGAAGTCATTTCTATAAAAATTAGCTCAACCTAATTTTCGAGCTCTGGGAAATTGAGTTTGTTTGGTCACTTATCTTCCCATCATGCCTTACCTGTAATGCTTCTCAAAACTGTGTCTCTTTGAGCCCTAGCATCTCAATCAAATGTCTGGTTTCTATTGACATAATCCATTATTGTCAAACTAGTGAATAATGCAGACGAGCTATATATCAAAACAAACCCTTTGATTTTTTTTAAACCTCCTGTCACAATATCCCCTTTTTAATTGTTGCATAGTCTGTCTGAGTACTCAGTTTAGCAAGGAGCTGTGTTCCTGTCATCAGCATATCAAGGGAAAATCTCATCTTGTTAGAAAAAGCAAACCCTTGTTTCATTTTTTACTAAAATGCTTTCAAACATACAATAAAAGAGTAAATTAAACACTTTATTTTGGTAGAGAAGTCTTTATTGCTTTTACACTTTGATTATTTTTACTGTGCCTTTTTGCAGTGTAAATAAATCAGTTATAAAAGGAAGCCCTATCCCTCTGTAAAGACTAAAAAGTGTCCCTTTAACTTAGGGTGCCAGCAGAATGAGCGCGCCCAAGCAGCAGTGGAAGAGAATCCTCTTGTCATGTAAGGACACTTTCCGTACACAACTTGGAAGACTTCTTGTGCACATCTTGTCTCCAGCAAGGCCACTGCAAGAAAGAAGGCAGGCTTTGGAGATGATCCGTGAAGTGAACCATCAGGAGATTCTGTGTGACTGCCTTAGCCCAACTTTGCAGGTAAGCTTTAGGGTATTAGAGAAGTCTGTAGAACTTGGATTCAAATTTCTGACTTAAATTATACAATTAATGAGGGTGGGGTTGGTGGCCGAAATTGTTCGCTGCAGTTTTAGCGTGCACTGACACCCACAATTACTGTGTTCTCCTGAGGGTAGGTAGCTTTGTAATGGGCAAAGATGGGATTCCTTCTGATTGCCTTGACTATTTAACACATCTTCCGTGTAGTATAAAAGCAAAAGGTACTACTAGCTTTAACAGGAGGAACTGGAAGATGTTTGAAGGAGATAAATGAAGGCATTTTGCTTGCCCTGGATTTTCTGCAGGCTTCTTGAAACTTGTTAGAACTGATTGCCACAATATTTTGAGTAAGTCAGTCATCAGTTGAAGCAGTACTCTATTTTTCCTTATTTAGTCTTAATTCTTTAAGTGAAATTGTGTGTTCTGAGTTCTTAAATACCTGAATGGCTTTTCTTCCATTTCTGAGATTGAAAAGAAAGGGAAAAAAGCAACACTTTTTTCTTTTATCATAATATATGTCAGTTTGTGCACTGCAAGCTTGTGAGCAGGCGTTTCTTAGTCATGACCTGCTACTGAGTAGGAACATTGTTGTTTGGGATCTTCTGCAAGAATTAAATAATATCAATACATCATACACTGAGGAGAGGAAGTACTTATTGGATGAACCTATGGAACTTAAGTTTATTTCTGATCAACTGTACAGTAGGGAAAGAGCTGATATGCTAGCAGCAACTTCTCTGGGAACATCATGTGAAAGCATTTATTGCCTGAGTCTGCTTAACTTCATTATTTGTTAGCTCTAATTTGTTAATCAAGAGCGAGGTAAGATTAGGAGCTCTTGATACGTACTTGAAGTATAACCAATGTACCTGGAGGATCCGAGCATTTGCAGAAGAATACTGACTTTCCCATAAGCCATTTAAAAAGATCTGAGTTGCTGGTAAAAGCTCAAAAATGTAGAGGACTCCATTCAGCATGTTTCTAGTCCTCTTAGTTTGTCTTTGGTCATCAAAGCAGCCATTTTCTGTAAATCACTGAAAAAGTAGAAGTCTGGCTGGCTGGGATAGGGAAAATAAGGTAGGAAGAATCAAGTTCAGTGCTGTATGTGTTTTAGAATTGAGAATGATCATACCTCTTCCTGCCTTTCTTCTTTTTGTCTTCTAGCATGGACCTAAATTAGTACTATATCTGTATGAGTTAATGTGCAACCACACTGATGAAATGACCAAAGAGGAACAAACAGCAGCAGGAGACTTTGCGAATACGTTAAAATGTTGTGGCTATAAATGTATTCCTCTGAGCCCAAGTCCAAAACCGGATGTAATAAAAGCTTTGAAAGAGGTTTGTGAATGAAGAGCCTTCTGAAGTAGATGTGCTTAAAACCACTGCATATTGTATGGGGAGGGATCTCTAATGAAGAGAGTTTGGTTTGCTTTGAGCATGGCTTATTTTTTTGTTGGGATTCTCCTTGAGTTCTGAATATTTCTCACACATGCTCAACACTTGGCAGCAATCTCATGTGTTACTGCTCCTTGGTTAAGTACATTACTTAAAGCAAAGAGTGAGCTTGCAGTAAGCTACTAGTATCTAATGGTCTGGAACAAGTGGATTTGTATGGCTCTTTGCAAAAAAAAAAAACCAAAAAACATCTAATTGTATTACAGTGACAGTAATTGAAATGAAGATGTTCATTTAAATGCTGGAAAGGTCAACAGTTTCAACAGTCTTCCTTTTAAACTGGAACATCCTTTAGCCTCTGCTTAATTGTTTCTGAGATGGGAGGAAATAACAAAATTTCTGTTCAGGATCAGAAGAAGTATGAGACGGAAGAAGGTGTGAACAAAGCTGCCTGGGAGAAAACGATGGCAAATAATCGACAAAAGTAAGTGCTTTCTTAAAAGAACTACACAAACTCCCTGTGAATGCTGTGTGCTTAGCACGTTCCATCACACTTACCCAAGTGATTATTATAGATGTGTGGGATTTTTGCACTTAACAACACTGGTTGCATTTTGTAAGAGTTTTTGCTTCCCTTTTTGGTGTGACTTGACTCTTTAAAGCACAGTTCTTTCTTCCTCAGTCTCTTTCAACGTCTGGATACGAAATCTAAAGATATTTCCAAAATAGCTGGAGACATCACGCAGGCTGTATCGCTGTCACAAGGAATGGAAAGGAAGAAAGTTATCCAGCACATCAGGGGGATGTATAAGGCAGAGCTGAGTGCCAGCAGACATTGGCAGGAGCTTGTTCAGCAGCTCACACATGATCGGTAAGAGGAGAGGGGAGAGACACTTAATGCCTGATGGTTCCTCTTCCTTTGATGGCTGAAATGTAGATTTCATAAAATTAGAGTGACTTACACATGTTAATCATCTGATGGTGATATGAAATACTTCTGATTTACTTCTTTCCTTAGAGCATTAAGCCAAGTAGTATTTCTGCTACTAAGATACTTGTGGTTTTTTGTCAGATAACATTTTGCCGTGCTTAATCAAATGAAGAACTTGGTAAAGTTTTAGTATCTTGCATTATAGTGATGGAAAAACAAAGTACTTTCTGTTAATATCATTCATACAAGCATCCAGCTACTGTTTGCTGATCTGCTTAGGGCAAGATGTTGAGCTCTGGCATGGAACTAAACAATGATACTTTTGCCACTGCTGAGCTAATATTTGCAATAGCTGAGTTTTCAAAATACTTGGACACGTTGTATTGCCGTCTTCATCAGAATTAGTAACTTTAAGAGCAGTCTTACAGTAGTTGTTCATAAGCAGCGATTCAGTGGGGGAGCTCATGAGAGTGAATGACATAATTGCCTTTTTAATTATTTGGCAGAAAAAACTGCCCAGTGCTGTACTGCATCTCTCCCACTTAAACAAAACCTGAGTGAATCACACTACAACCAACTTCTGATTTATTTTTTTCAGAGCGCTCTGGTATGACCCGGTCTATTACCCAACTTCTTGGCAGCTGGATCCAACAGAGGGCCCAAACAGAGAGAGGCGGCGCTTGCAGAGGTGCTATTTAACTATTCCAAACAAGTACCTTCTTCCAGACAGGCAGAAGCAGGAAGGTAATTATAATATATTGTAAGAATGGATCTCAGTAACAGTGAATGCTAGTGCTTTATTGCTTTTTCTTTTTTTAACAGGAATAATAAAACCTCCCTTATCTTACCTATTTGAAGATAAAACACATTCTTCTCACTCTTCAACTGTAAAGGACAAAGCTGCAAGTGAACACATAAGGTAACTTTTTAAGATCTGCCTTCCTTTTCTGCCTTCTCTCGTGCCAACAAAACTCTTCCTTGCTGTTTGTGCAAGCATTAAGAAAATTGAGTGAAGTAAGAGACAAAGTCAGAATGTAGTAGTGTCAAGTAGCCGAGTATCAGAACTACCGTGTACGTTTTCTAATTTCTAAAAGTTTTTCTCCATGGGTTCAGAAATCTGTGAAAGCAAATACCATGTGCTGTGATGTGAGTTTGGGTCTTCTGTGGGACAGCAGCCTGATGGGATTTAATTTCTTACTTCTATATCCAGTACAGGTAGTACAACTAGCTCTCGTACGTCAGTAAATTGTTCTTACATCCTGCCCGCTTTTAGGATTGTGTTATGGAACTATGTAGTTACTACATGATAAATTAACTTAATGCTTGTTACACACACTAATTCTGCCTAAAATGACTGAAGAGAACATAAGATATGATAAATTAAATACAAATGTGCTTGTATGTACGCCCAGAACACTGCTTTCTGATTTCTTTCTCTCCTTGGAATTAGAACCTTTACAGTTGTGGTGTTGAGAACTCTTTTTCAACAATAGCCTTTAAGCTGATAAAGAATGTGCCAGAAGTAAGCATCACTAACTTTTGAATTATTTCAGAGTTAATCGAAGATGTATCAGTGTAGCACCTTCTAGAGAGACTGCTGGTGAACTGCTGCTAGGTAAATACCATTTTCAGTTCTCATCAATGTTCTGTCCTGTCTACGATTCTGCAGTATGTCTAAAGTTGGCTGTTTGTTCTGATGATATCCTTGTTGTGAATATGTTAGGAAGAACAGCATATAATTGAGTAGTTTCTTCTCATGGATCTACCCCATAGATCAGCTGTGGTATGTGCGTGAAGACTGCTTGGGCTGTAGGTATTTTTGACATTGCGGAACACTTTCCAAATGTTATGGAATGTTCTGTGTTTATCAACTACTGCTTCTTCAGATACTATTCGTAGTTTCCTTAACACCTAACCACTGAGTGTTTATATTAAGGTGCAGTGTACCAACAGTAGTATCGTGTACATTTTGGCAACTACTTTTTCCTGCAGGGAAGTGTGGCATGTATTTCGTTGAGGACAATGCATCGGACACAATTGAAAATTCTGTAAGTATTGGATCATGTTGTCCAGTCTTTATTTTTCTGAACTGTGTTGTGAATGGCTTTTGTCTGCTGTCGCTGATGTTACGTGAAGTGCTGGAGTTAGATCTAAAGTCAAGGTGCATGAAAGAGATTTGTTTGGGTTCCTGTTGCAGCTAGCTGTGGAATCAGAAATCCATCTTTAAGGCTGGGAAGGAAGCCACAAGGGAGTGATGTTGGGAGCTTTTATTCCCTTCTGTCTGTTACTCTGAGTTCATGAGCAGAACTGCATTGAGCTTGCACTGGCCTGCACCTGAAAAATAACTTGCTGGAAGCAAATTCTGCACTAGGAAGTACAGAAATTCATAGATGTATGAGTTGTGGTGTACTTCACAGCACCTCTGCTACTTGAATTTTTCCTTATACAGAGTGTTCTAAATCACCCCCCTCCCTTATCCTATACAAGAAAATACTTTTTTTATTCAGGAAATTGGAACTGACTCAATCCTTCTAATGGAATTTATTGAGCTATGAGTTATACTGTTGAAAGTCCTAAAGTGCTCACACAGAGCTCCTCTGTGCATCCAATGTCACACAGCCCCTGTGGCTTAAGATGCTACTGGCTATTTTGTGTTTGTCCTTTGCAGAACCAGCAGAATTAGGATTTATGACCAGGCCTCACTTCTTCTCATTGTCCAATATTTCAGTTTAAGTGCCAGTGAAAGCTTTCTTGTGCCTTAGCATAGGGTAGGGTACTGAAAGGAGTGAGGAATATGCATGATGTTCTGCCTCCTGCCTTGGGGAGAGAGGAATATGGGAAATCTCTATGAATGGAGCACTGTGCCTTAAAGCATCGCAGCAAAATTGACTGTTTCACTTAAGATGTGCTATATGGTTATAAATTGCTCCAACTAAAGTAGTTTTCCTGTTTGGAAAACCTGCTATTTTAGGGTAACTTTTTCAATTGCATCTTCCTTAGAGTTTTCATGGAGAGACTGAACCAGCATCATTTTCTTGGACCTATGAGGAAATTAAAGAAGTCCATAAGCGTTGGTGGCAGCTGAGAGACAATGCTGTGGAAATATTTCTGACAAATGGCAGAACTCTGCTCTTGGCTTTTGATAATACGAAGGTAATGTGGCACTAATGTGTAATATATCAAAGCACTTTGCTGTATCTTTGTAACATACATTAATGAGTTTTTAAGGTGAGCTGTTGCATGGACTAGTGATAAATTCTGCTTAATATCTGCATAAAAGCCTTTGCTCAGCTGGGCTTCTAGATAGACAGTGTGCCAAAATCATGGTGTGAAACGCATCTCTGTACTGAGACATGAAGTAATACTGGACATTCATCCATTACAGCATATCTCTGGAAATCTGTGAGTGAGACAAGCTTACCAAGCCTTTTTATTTTGAAGCTTTTAAAATGATATGATTAAATCTCTGGCATTTTCTTTTAGGTCCGTAACGACGTTTACCACAACATCCTAACTAACAATTTGCCTAACCTTTTGGAATATGGAAACATCACTGCTTTGACCCACCTGTGGTGCACGGGACAGATTACTAACTTTGAATACCTGACTCATTTAAACAAACATGCGGGCCGTTCCTTCAATGACCTCATGCAGTATCCAGTATTCCCCTTTATTCTTTCCGACTACATCAATGAGACGCTGGACCTCAATGACCCATCTGTATATAGGTAATATGAGATGTTTGGAACTGCTTGCTTCCAAATACTTCAACTAATTATTCAGTAGAGCTGTTTAATTTCACTGCACTAAACTGTGCACATACATGAGCACAGCTGTTCAGAAATAAGGCCATAGTAACTTGAGCTTTTCACACTAGGTAGCTATTTCACCTAGGGTATTTTAATGAAATGTCTGGCACTATGGGTGTGTATGTTTGTAGCTTGTTAGAGGCTGTGCTTATCTACTGTCATAAAGTGATATTGATAGTCTGGTATTTAAATGAAGCCTATGTTTAAGTTTGTGGCTAAAGACTTCTCTGCCACTTAGAAAAAATAAATTTAAAAATGTCTGGTTACAAAATCATATTGTCTAAACTATAAGTAGATCCATGTGAGTTGTCCCACTACAATGCGATTCTGTTAGGCTGATTTTAATGCTGCACAAAATATTTACTTTTAAATGATGCTTTTGATTGGACAGAGGCACTTTGAGTCCATTTGCTTGTCTGTGGATCTGAATTTGCTTTTTTGGTATTACCTGGAAGTGGCCATTGTATTTTCTGAGTTCTTTAAGAAGCCGTTAAGTTTTGCTTGTCCTTCTTGTGATATTGAAGGCCTTATTCTTAAAGCATTATTGAATGATGCGAATCAAGATCTGAATAAAAATGAGAAGATGTTGGTCCTGCTTCTGTTACAGAAATCTGATCAAACCGATAGCTGTGCAGTCTAAAGAGAAAGAGGATCGGTATGTGGATACATACAAGGTAATTCAGATAACTTTGTTTTATGCCGTTCTTGTGTATAAGTTTTATATTGAGGCTTTTTTTTAATGTAGTGGGGTGGGGGAGTGGAGGATGGTGGTGATGGGACACAGATCTGATATTTTGTTGATGGAATTCTCATTTCCAGTATGTTAATTTCTTGGGATTCTTTTATGACATTTGGAATCTGAGGTTATTCCTGTCACTGAAACCATAAATCGATTTCATCTTTCCGTGTGATACGGGAGATTGAATCAGCATTCTCTTACATCTGAACATGTGCTTAAAGATCCCTATAATGTCAATAGGACAGCAATAGATTAGTCACAAGTTTCATTGAAATCAATTTTTTTGGGTAACTGAGAAGTGGTTTTCCCTCAAGTGCTCTGTTTTAATATACAGTGCTATAACTGTTGTGCTCTTGGTTTTTTGCTCTTTAGAGTATTTTTAAAGGCTTTAGAAAATAACATTGAAGCTGGGAAGTAATTGCAGCTGGACCTTCCCTCTCATCTGCATTGTCATCTTCTAAAAGTATTATTTAGTTTGTGCTATTCCTAGAAGTCTTAGGCATGTGTTTATTTTTGTTATTGGAATGCAGAGAATAGGATTGTCCTTTACTTTTCTAGTACTAGCATGGTTTCTATAAAGCACCAGTCTGCCTGGTTCGTTTGGTACAAATCAACAGTCCAGTTAAATGCCTGAAAATATAGTATAGGATGTCTTTCTCTTTTGAAAGATGGCTTATTTTGAACAGACATTCAGAACAATTGCTGGGATGCTCTTTGAAGGGTAGGTGATAAAACTGACTAGTTACTTCAGAGAAATTGTATATTGTAGCAGGTGGTATTCTTCTGTGAACAAGAGAAGTGGTGGTCTTGGACATAACTGAAGTTTCTGAGGAGCTCAAGTATTGAAATGCTGCATATGTGATCTCAGCAGTTATGCTTGATAATAAAGGCAAGTTGTCTGTGCTGAAGTTCTAAGTTTGTGATGTGTTTTCCTTTTGCTTTCCTAGTATTTGGAAGAAGAGTATCGTAAAGGAGCACGGGAGGACGATCCCATGCCCCCTGTACAACCATACCACTATGGATCTCATTATTCTAACAGTGGAACTGTGCTTCATTTCCTAGTTCGGCTGCCACCTTTCACTAAAATGTTTTTAGCCTATCAAGGTAAGATTGCCCGTAGCTTTTGCTTAGCTTTCATGTTTGGGTTTTGGCCTAACGGCCCAAAGTAATTGTGTGTCGCTTTGCTTAGCGTGGTTTATCAATTCCAGGTACCTGAGTTCAGTAAAATTAAATCTGGTGTCTTATGCAATAAATAGACCCATTGTGAAATTATCAGTCCAGACCCGAGAATTGTACATCTTACTTGTTTCTACCTTAGTACCTGTTCAGAATAAAAAGCTGGGCTATATTTAACTTCTGGTCCATGTTCAACACACAAAAATTGAGATAGCTGAGAACGTTTAGAATTGTTCTAACACAGAGCAATTAACTTTTTTGAAGCTGCAGATGTGCAACTGATTTTTGTCATAAATGCAACACATTCTGTTCTGTTTTCCTACAGATCAAAGTTTTGACATTCCAGACAGAACTTTTCACTCTACCAACACAACCTGGCGCCTCTCTTCTTACGAGTCAATGACTGATGTTAAGGAGCTAATCCCAGAGTTTTTCTACCTTCCAGACTTCCTAGTTAACAGAGAAGGTACACTAAGAGGACACCTAAATCGCATACTTGAAACAGCCATGGGGTTGGGACTGGTTTAAAACTGGGAAGATGCTATGCAATAGATGTGTGGGATAAATCTGGCATGAATATATGGGATATGGTACAGGATCTGTGTAAGACTTAAGGAAAAGCTCATAAATTCTGAGCTGCAAAGGAGCATTTCCTATTTATCTGATTCTCCGTTTGGTTATGTGAAGGGATTTGCTAATGGTACTGCTTTGCTGATTAGCAACAATGCTTAATGTTCAGTTTTCATAAATCACTATAAAGATAAAGCTAAAATGTTGGAACACTTACTTCCCTGCTTCTAGGTTTTGATTTTGGAGTACGTCAAAATGGTGACAGAGTTAACCATGTCAATCTTCCACCTTGGGCTCGTAACGATCCTCGTCTGTTCATTCTGATCCATCGTCAGGCTTTGGAGTCTGACCATGTTTCCCAGACAATCTGTCACTGGATAGACTTAGTCTTTGGCTATAAACAAAAAGGCAAGGCCTCTGTTCAGGCTATTAATGTCTTTCATCCCGCAGTAAGTATTTCTGTCAAGCTTTGTGTTTGTTCGTTGTACTTAATGGGGAAAGGTTCAGTCTAAGATACTGACTTGCCTGGAAAGCAGCCAGCACAGAGGAAGCTCCTTTGCTCACGAGGTGCTGAAGAATAAGAAAATGCTTTAAGAATTTTGGTGCAGAACTGATAAGATCCCATCATCTGTGAATTTGTTCGTTTTCTTTGTCTAGAGATAAGCATAGTTGATAATCCATTATAGAGCTGACACTTTCTGGTTAGTTATTTGCAGTGGTGTACAAGCTTGGTGTTTGTACCTGCATCCTTGTCAGTCAAGAGAAGCCTTCAGTTTAGGCAAACTCTGCTGCAGGTTTTGGTGAATGCATTCATTTTTCTTCAAAGTGAAAGCATTTGTCAGTGTGACTGATGAGAAGAGTGTGGCACGTGGTTGGAGACAGTCAATTTTGAAGAAAGAAAAGTAGAATTCCACCTTCCTGAAATGCAGAGCTTCTTCCTCCCTGTTTTTTGATGTTGCTTATTACCAGCAACCCTTCTGTTCTTGGACAGATGAGTAAAGGAGTATTAAGAAAACCTTTGACTGAAATTAATAATAGAATACATGTAGGATTACTTCAGATCTTAGGGCAGAAGTTACTTCAGTAAGAAGTGGTGAAAATGATAACGTTCTCAGTGACTCCTTTCTCAGCACGAGTGTTGTGGGGTGACTTCTGTCCTTGCCAAAGAGCTGATGGGTACAACTCTAAGTTGTATGTGTATGTTTAGAAATCTTTCCCAGAGATAAATCGGACAAGCTCATTCTTGCCCTTCCGTGCTTTTTTCCCCTCTGTAGACTTATTTTGGGATGGATGTTTCTGCTGTTGAGGATCCAGTTCAGAGAAGAGCCCTTGAAACAATGATAAAGACATACGGACAGACACCTCGCCAGCTGTTCCATACAGCACATGTTAGCAGGCCCGGATCCAGGCTCATCATGGA
This sequence comes from Callipepla californica brunnescens, assembly GCA_023055505.1. Classification (NCBI taxonomy): domain Eukaryota; kingdom Metazoa; phylum Chordata; class Aves; order Galliformes; family Odontophoridae; genus Callipepla; species Callipepla californica. The sequence continues at coordinate 32,270,254 of JALIRH010000003.1, read as the reverse complement.
AGGAGAGCTTCCTGCTGCCATGGGATTACTGGTGCAGTTTGCTTTCAGAGATACCAGAGAGCACAGCAAAGAAATTATATACCCAGTATGTCATTTTGTTTTGTGAAATGGCTCAGTTAACTTTCATATGCTATAATTACTGTACCTCTAATATTTACAGTTGAATAATGGAGGATTTTCAGTCCGTGAGGGAAGAATACTGGCATTGTGTCTACTTCCACACTGTAAACCTAGAGTAGGCAAATGCATACTGCACTTCTCTCTGTCTCCTCCTTCTTTGTTGCCAGCAGCACAAGGTCAACTGTCTTCACTTCAGACGTTTGTCTTCTCTAGAGTCCAGTTGAGAAACTGAATCCTTGCATTTAAAAATGTTTGCATTTAAAGAAATTGGAGTATTTTACTGCACTGTCTGAACCATCAGCTTGCCATCTCAACTCTTAAAGCTAATAGTTTAGCTGATGATACTACAGTGCTTCATACGTCTTTGTTTACTTCTAGAGTACCTCAGTAGTCCTTGCTATGTGGTTATTCATGGAAATGGGATATGAAGGATTTTTCCTCTTCTCTAATGAAGTGATAAGTTTCTACACCTTTTAATCTGCACCTCGTTTGTGTTTTAGAGTCCATTGCCATGGATAAAAGGCTTGAAGTGGGGAGAATATGTTGGTTCTCCAAGTGCCCCAGATCCTGTTGTCTGCTTTAGCCAACCACACGGGGAAAGATTTGGCTCTCTGCAGGCTTTACCAACTAAAGCCATATGTGGTTTGTCCCACAAGTTTTGCCTTTTGATGATATATAGCAAGGAGCAAGGTATGAATGTGATTATTCTCTACATGCACAACCATGCAAAACAGAGCCGTAAGACTTTTAAATCTAGTGCTTCTATAATTCTCCAATAAACTGGAGCTGCTCTCAGACTAATTTGGAAGGTTTCTTATTGATAATACACAAGCAGGTTCTCGTTCTCCCCCTCCTTTGTAATGTGTGTAAGTGAAAGTTTTATAAATAAATGAGCCGTTGAAAGCCACACATTTAGTCATTAAAAAAAAAAAAAAGGAAGTTTTCTCCTTTAGGTGTTCCAAGCAATTGTTTCCCTGTCTGGGAAGCACAGTCACCTCTTCTCTTTCTCTCCACTCCCAATCAATGCAGTGCTTCATTAAAAAGCTTTGTCCAGGTTGCAAACTGTTTTTGGAGAATACTGAATTGTTTACACAGCATCTGAAAACTGCTTAAAGCATCTTGTTTGGGAACGCTGCTTTCTATTTTCTAGTTGGTAATAAAACCATGGGTATTAAGTTTTTTGTCGAAGTGGCGAACCCTTTGATTTCATAGCTGACACAGAACCTTACGTACCTTCCTTCAGGTGTGCGAAGCATGCACAGCACTGATATTCAGTGGTCGGCCATCCTCAGCTGGGGATATGCCGATAACATCTTACGACTGAAAAGCAAGCAGAGTGAACCCCCAGTGAATTTCATACAGAGTTCACAGTTCCATCAGGTAAAAATCACTCTTTTGGTCTTTAATCTAATATTCCCTGTTTAATCGTGTGGTGGTTTGATGTGGCAGTAATTATACTTGATTTCATTTTTTGTAAGGCCTATAGTAAGTAACAAATTTTATTCTGATGGGATGAGCATTTGAGTATAACTTCATGCAGTTGTCCAGTATTTTAATTTTAACCTGTTGATTCTTCTTTGGAATCTGACCCTCACTGTTCCAGTGTATCCTGCTCCCAGCGTACTCCTGGACTAGACATTGTTCCCTTTTAAATGCATTTGATTTTTGTAGATTTCCCTCCTATGGTTTATTGGTGTGAATTTATAAAAGCAAAGTCCTGGACTAAGAACAATGAAAACAGATAAAAAATGAGCTCGTGTTAGAAGCAGAACTCTGCTGTAGTTTGGTTTCTCTGGAAAGATGACAACACTGTTAGCAGATTCTTCGTCATCTCTACGCTTCAGTGGTGTTTGAGGTTTTACTGAGAAGATTCTGACTAACGTGGCAGTAGACTGGAAGTCAGAAGTTCACTGCTCTTTGGCTGTGACTATTAAGCCATGCAGGATTTTCCTCTTTATTTTGTTACTGAAGTAATGGTACGTGTGATCTACGATAGGATCTGTCTTTAACTCATTAATTTCTTTTTTAGCATAAGTATTTTAGATGGCCTTTCTTAGGAGAACCAATAAAAGTCAGTGTGCCCATGTTCTGTGGTACAGTGACAATAGCAGTTAGCAGTTGTTCTTATATTTTTCACTTTGTCTTTCCAAGGTAACAAGTTGTGCTTGGGTCCCAGACAGCTGTCAGCTTTTCACAGGTAGCAAATCTGGTGTCATCACAGCATACATGAACAGATTCACTAGCAGTACGGTAAGTTCTGCTGCACGGAACTGATATTTAAGGATCATCTTTGACATTAAATAGGTTTATCTCGGCATATTTGTGTTGTTCTTACGCTTTTTTGTTCACGTAGTGCTGTTAGCTGGCCCTCATCATCTGGATAACTCTTTTACACAGAGCTCTGAATTCAGGCTGTCTGGCATGATAAAGCTGTGAAGAAGACAAAGCCTTTCAGAGCCTTAAATGAAATCGGGGTGTTTTTTTCCCCAAAGCAGAGATCGTTTCAAACGTAGCAGTCAGAGTGGCAATGAATTGAAACATTATATTTACTACCTACTAAGCCTCTTCACTTTGGTATATTCCCAAAGAGGGAAAAGCAGTGTGGAAGGAAGTGAGAAATGTGATTAATGTACTTAATGTGTCAGTGGCAGGTGCTGAGTTGATGCTAGCAGAAATCTTCTTTATGCAGTGTAGCAATAAGCATGGTAAGAAAACGTAAGTAGAACCCGGTGTCGTCTTCTGATTCAGACCAAGTTTTGGAGCTCATCTGATTTCTTCAGCAGTAACTTCTGCTGCTTTTCATAGTTTCAGCAAAGTCATATTAGATACGGCTGTGCTTACCCATAAACTATAAACTGATCTGTGAAATTTAGCTCAGTACAGGTATTGGCAAACACGTAATTCTGTGCCATTGCCTTGAGTCACTGCATTAGGCTGTGCTGTGGGAGCTTTGGTAAGATCTGCCGTGCCTACCCAGTTTCCTGCCACTTTCAACAGTGGCAAGCATCAGATGCTCGGGCTGATAAGAGCACAAACACGCTGTGATTACTGCCTTGGCTTTCTTTCAGTTTTGGTGATCTGCATCTCAGTCTTCCTTAGCAGCTTTGAGTTTAAAAGTTGAAGGAGATCTTGAAGCCTTGGAAGCTTAAATCAGTTGGGTCTTAGGTCAAGCACATTTACTGCTCGCCATAATTAGCTTGCAGATAACTTGTACTGAGACTTGAGTTCCAGTATAAAATATATATATCAGTATACTTGCCATCTGCACTGCTACAGAAAACTAATAGCAGGCTTACGATTCTTCTCTGCACTTCTTAGAAACAAGTGTCTTTGTTATTGCTGCACAGATGTTGTCTTCAAGACCATCTTTGAATTCCCCAGTGCTGACAGTTTTACATGCCCCAGGCAGATTGACCTTGGTGCCAATTTTATAGCTTCTGCTGTTGAGTCACTTACCCAAGTGAGGGCTGCAGGGAATGCAAATGTGCTGCCTGGCATCTGTTCTGGATGCATCTTGTCAGCTGTTCGGTGATGAACGCTGTATAAAATACAGTACTTGAAACGTGACCATTTTGCCCTGATTGATTGCATAGGCATAAAGTGGGAATCGTGTCTAGTTGTCCTTTGTGTTGTTGGTATGAGAATCTGAAGAGCCACGTTGTCAGAGTTCTGCAATATCTCCGTGTCGTATTTCAGATGCTTTCTTTTTCATAGCCTTTAAAAGGCGGTCAGAAAACAAAGTGCTGCTTTGATCTACCTTGACAATAAGGCATAAACACTGAAAATGTATTAACTCCTCAAGTATTACAGATTATGCTGTCCCTTTCAGCAACAGCAACGTAATTTTTCTGCAAATAAATTATATGCGTGTTTCTTGTCCACTGCTACTTCCAAGGGTTTCGTAGACATGCTATGCATGCCCTGTACCCTTATACAAAAATGCAGGCTGTGTGCTCTAAGCCACTTCTCAAGGAGCCTGAGTTGTTTCAAATGACATAACTTGAATAAGAAACGTTGAGCTGGTGTTCAGCTTGCTGCACAAGAGCTTGCAGAGGGGGACGGTCACCTCTCCATCCCTGCTTTCTTTTGAAGTTTCTCTTCAATTCATTGCATTGTCAAAGTGTTTAGAGTAAACTGCATGAAAAAGGTGAACGTTACTGGTTTGGTTGGCATACCACATTATAAAACATAAGGCATAATAAAACAATAACAGTATTAATCTAAGTTAGATCTTATACTTTGCCTTACCTTTTTTGGAAAAGACATTAAAATTTTAATCTTATTTCCTGTTTCGTGCTGCTTTTTTTCAGCCTTCAGAGATTGAAATGGAGTCACAAGTCCATCTGTATGGTCACACAGCAGAGATAACAAGCTTGTTTGTGTGCAAGCCATATAGTATAATGATAAGTGTCAGCAAAGATGGCACCTGCATTATATGGGATTTGAACAGGTACAAGTACACCTAACTTTTTCCACTGTTTTTCTTGTCCAGTACTTGTTTTCAACTTCCTGGTGTCTTCGCACTTTAAAGTTAACTGAATTTATTCTTTGTATGCATCTGATGTGAAGTGAAACTCTTACTCTGTAGGAGTTCTGAAGTTAATACAAAGAATACCATCGTTTAGGAAAGTGTTAGTTGAGGTTAACGTGAGTCTTAAATATATATTTTCGAAGCGCCTTTCTGTGCTGGAATCTGAGCTGAGGCTTGTTTCTTTTTTTCAGGCTGTGCTATGTCCAGAGTCTGTCCGGACACAAAAGTCCGGTGACTGCAGTTTCAGCTAGCGAAACAACTGGCGATATTGCAACGGTCTGCGATTCAGGTACGTCTGTCAGCCAGAGCTGTTAAGTCAGAGGGCCTCGTAAATCATGAGATTTGCTATTGAATGGGTTATTGTGTGCGTTGACCAAATGCATCCTCAGATGATTAAAGAGGAGCGCCTCTAAAGAATGTGTTAATATTTGAATTTGTTGAGAAACTATTAGGCAGGTGTTGGAGCAAAGAGGAGTAACAGCTGGGCTAAAGAAGGAAGTGGGTATTTGCGTTGGCTCTTACACAGGGAAATAGTTCTGTCCCTGTCTCACTCCCCAAGCCCCACCCGGTCTTATTTTAAAGCAGGCTTTTAGTATCTTAGTCCAGAAACAATCCTATATGACAAAGGCATTAAGATCTATTTGAGTAGTGAACTCTGGAGATAAATTTAGGTTCCTCAGTGACTCAATCTACCTTTATGGTACAACACTGTATATCTAAAGCAGGGCTGAGTCAGACCTCACAAGTGTGTATTTTATCTGTTAACTTGATGTGGAGGTTGGGTAATAGGCTTTAAGTGACAGAATTTTCTTCCATCAGTCTGAGGATTTTGAAGCTCTTCCATTTGTACAACTGAAGTCAGCTGTACAAATAAGCCAGCTTCTATTGGAAAACATTGCATTCTTGAGTTGGTAGGAGATGATGCGAGTTCTGATTGCTTAGTCTTTAAGACTAAGCAGTGGTTGGTTATTAGTACTTTGATAAATGCAAATGATGCCAGATAACCATGTAAGCTACTTGTGATTGGTACTTCAGTTATCTTGCTTAAATGCAATCCAGGGTATGAGAATGAGCTGTTTAAAGAAAGGTTTGAATTGTCTCTTAGCTTTTCTCTCTTAGTACATCACAATTGATCATTAAATATAAACGATAGAGTATTTTGTAATGATGATGTTCAATGGGTATGAACATGTGATCTCTTCTGAATCGTTTTGCTGTGGTTTGGTGATTTATGTGAGAAAGAAGGAAAGTAATTGTTTACTGCAGCACATGTCACTCCAGGTCGTTCAAAACCTTTTATCTCTCAAGAAGTTGTTTAACCTTTAAAGTTTCTGTTACATAGATGTAATTGTGATCTGGATTTATTTTTAATACTGCTGTGCTGTGTTTTGTTACAGTTGGAGGGGGCAGTGATCTGAGGCTTTGGACCGTTAACGGTGATCTCGTGGGACATGTGCACTGCAGGGAGAGTATTTGCTCTGTGGCTTTCTCTAACCAGCCCGAAGGAGTGTCTGTCAATGTGATTGCAGGGGGGCTTGAAAATGGGGTTGTAAGGTAAGCTCTGGGAACTTTGTCACTAAAATGCTTTATAACTTAAGCTCACAGATGCACCTGAATAGTTGTGTGAAGTTTAAAGAAGAGGGACAAGCTGTTGTCCGATTTCTAATCTTAGTAGCTGCTAAAATAGGTTGTGTTTTTCACTGAAATATTTGTAAAGACTAACGTGAAGAAAAAATGGATCTTTCTTTCAGACTGTGGAGTACATGGGACTTGAAGCCAGTTCGAGAAATAACGTTTTCCAAGTCAGCCAAACCTATTGTAAGGTAAAGATTTCAAGTATGTAATAAATGGATTTTTCCTTGAAAACAAAACCAAGAATAGCTCTGAGTATTGAAAATGGATTTGAAACGAAGAGGTGAACACCCGTGTTTAAAAAGAGCCATGCAATCCTACTAATTATTCGTGAAAGCAAAGTGGGCACAAGTGTACTGTATTTGTAATGACAGTAATAACTAGGTTCTGCTGCTAGCAGAAGGAAATTGGCAGGGTTCCCTTGAGAGCTGAACAATAGCTACCCCTCTTATTAAGTTTAATATTTTTCCACAGAATCTGTTTAAAAATCAGGAGATATTAACTTCAGCAGCCTCAAATAGAGGAGGTATATTTTTTCCCTCAAGGGACTGCATTTTTCCTGCCCCTTTTTTTTTTCCCCATGTATATACTGGAAGGAAATGGGAAGAGAGTTAAGGAGCTTTGGAAGCATGGGAGCTGCCATTTTAGAGTGCTTATGTAATTTTGCTTATTAGAGTCCCCTTGCTTAATAAAAAAACAGAATTACTGTGCTGAAATGCTTTCAGAGCACAGCCAAAGGATGGAGTGATATCCTCCGGAGCGCAGTGCCCTGCTCAGGACTCTGGTGGAGCTGTGCCAAATGTGATGTTAGCGTAGAACAAATTACTCTGGAGAATTCTGTTGCGACTGTTACCGAAATGTCATTTACACTCCAAACCGCTAATCACTATTTCCTAAAAATGAGGAGCATCTTCTGACAGGCACAAGAATGGCAGTAACTGCAAAGAAGTGTATTTCACAAAGATTGTTGATTTTAAAAAAGTTATCTAAAAAAAAATAAAAATTTCTGCTTAAATGTGGCAGAAAATGGATGCTGGCCTCCATGTTCTGCAGCCGTGGCACGATGGAAGGGTTTCAGTAGGTACAGCTCAGGAAATGCTCGGATGAACAAAGTCCCATGATGTGCTGTGAAATCTGGCACGTTTACTTGTTTCTGTCAGCAAGTGAGTTCAGAGGGCCCTGTCCTGTGCTGAACAGCCTCCTTTCAGAGGTAGCAGGGCAGGGCAGCCTACTCCTCCTTTACTGCTGCAAATAAATCAGTAGTGAACTGCGTGGCACGTTGAAGAGTTGGACAGAGCTGCAGTTCAGCCTGTTTGGTTACCAAGCTGAGTTAGCCAGGTATTTGCGAACGCAGCTGCATTAGTGCACTCACTGGGTTTCCCTGAACAGACAACTGATTTTTGTCAGCTACGCTCATGTGACTTTTTAATGTCTTCTAGCATTTTAAATAGCCAAATTTGATACCAAAATACCTTCTTGTTTTTCAGCCTTACATTTTCCTGTGATGGTCATCACCTGTTCACAGCAAATAGCGATGGCAATGTCATAGCCTGGTGTCGCAAGGACCAGCAGCGCTTGAAGTTACCCATGTTCTATTCGTTCCTCAGCAGCTATGCAGCTGGCTGATCACTACTTTTGCTGCTAATTCAAGTCTCCGTGCACTTTAAATCCACAATAAATTACAGAATCTCTTAACTGGATTTTGAAATAGTTTGAATGTCTCTAGAATGACAGCAACGATGGAAAAGCAACAAAAGCCAGGAGGCAGCCTAAGATGGTTATAAAATTATACGTGCATGCACAAACCTGAAGTGTTCTGAGTCACCAGGAAGCTCTGGTCGTGTACTCCAGTACCAGCAAAGTGGCGTATAAATGCTCTAACCTACACGTCAAAATGCTGCAATATAAAATGTAATAGTATTTTTATAAATCACTTCTTGGAAGCAACTGTTTCAAAAATGATATCGGTAGCGTTTTTCCCTCCTGTGTTGTAACATATCAGCAGTATGAAGCTCTGTAAATATTTATAGACATGTCAGCATCTGTATATCTGATTAGTCAAGGGTGATGTTCTTAGCTCTGGGATAAGCGACCCAAAAAGTAAAAAAAATCCAAGATGGTTCAAAATTGCTTTTTTTGAGAAGCAAAGAACTTAGTAGGTGCTTTTTGCACCACATAATGGTATGGTAATACTGAGAAATTAGATCGATCTTCATTTGTAACTTGTGCTGTTTTCTCTGTTCAGAGGTGTGAAAGTCTTTACCGTGAGGCTGGGCAGACACCTCATAGCTTCACGAAGCAATAGTTCAGTGGTGTTCTGGTTTTGTGTTCCATGTAGTGTGAACTCGGTTTGTAACACGTAGCGGTTGGGATCCTGTGGCAGACCGCATACCCATCACACACGGCCGGCACCCAGAGCTCTGGAAACGGTACTGGAGACAGCACCGATGTGCTCGCGTTCTCAGTGTCACTGAACTTCAGTACGCTGTGAAATGTTTGAGTCCAGATGTTTAAATCAATGTTCATAGGCACTGAGTAATTCAGAACAGTTTATATAGATACACTGTGCAAATATGCTATTTATTCCTAGGTGCTATTTTTGAGGGGAGGGCGGAAATAAGCTGCCGTCACATCTGAGTTCTTAGGCCAGATAGGGAAACCAACATTTAAGCTGATGGATTTCAAGACCCGACTGACACTGAGTGCCTGCCAGCCGTGCAGGTGGGACAGGACTGCTACACAACTCTGACCTAGTCAAACTTTTCTTCTCTGTACCTTTGCTTTTTCGTCATTGACGTGTTCCACCCTTGCCATACAGACAGACTGCTCCGTCTTAGATTTAAGGTTCATCGGCCTTCCAAATACTGTGTTGTGAGATGGCATTGAAGATGTGCACAGAGGGAAACTGCACACTTCAGAAAATCGCAAGAATTTCTGTAAAGAGCATCTGCAGCTTCCCGGGTTCTCAAGTTTTCAAACTGGAAAAACTGAAGTCTTCTCGGTCCATGGCACAAAGATCAGTTTATTTTTTTTTTTCAGGTTCAGTTAAGCAGCTGTATGAACTGAGTTTTAAATTGCATATATTGTAGCAGCGTTGTATGGGGTGGCTGTAGTCATGTTCCTCACCGTCTAAATGTTAATGTAAGGTCCAGATGCAGACTGAAAAGCTTTCTTGGCTCGTGTTGAAGTGATGTGCTTTATTTAAGCGACAAAATACAAATGTGATGGTTTGGGGATGCTGTTGTCCTCCTTGTTTTGGGATGTTGCTCACAAAGGCTTATTTTTATAAATTAGAATTCCACTTGTTACAAATCGATATGCAAAATCGCTGGCCTTGTAAAAAGTGCAATATTATATATTTTTATGTAAAAGTCAAAGATCTTTTTGAACCGAGGAATATTTATTCAGCTTAACATTCTGGAACTATTAAATAACATCGCAATAGTATATGTGCATGATGTACTGAAACTTCCTGTAAATGTCACATTCCACACTGTCTTTGTATACACTGTCACACTGTTGGGTAATAAACAGACCTTTGTATCAAATTTGAGATGGTTAGAACCGTGTTTTTGGCTTAGTTTCACCTCTCTTCTTTGAGAGATCTTGTGTGCTCACTTTGCTCCCGTTCCTTTGGTGCTTGTTCTCAGGTCTTTCATCTTTTCAGGTTCTTGAAGCGGAGAAGTTCTGCGTGTGGACAACACCATGCAGCTGTGAAACTGCAGGAGGTGGGATGTAAGTTCGGAAGTGAGGAAACCCAGTTGTACATAAGTGCATGTGTCCCCACCGTCTCATGGGTGTGGGGCTAGAAGTGGAAGTGATGTATCTCTAAGCAGAGTCTCCCTCCCACCAGCTGCCTTCTCTCTGGAAACCTAGCTGAGCTGGAGCTTTTCCTCAGGTGGGAAAACAGCTCCTCTGTGGGCTCAGGAGGAAAGGAAGAGAATGGGGCTGGTGGCAGCTGGAGACTGAGACTGCTTGGTTTCCGTGTGACGAGGTCTGTCTGGTGGCCCTGCAGGATTCTTGCAGTGAACCCGGGTCACTGATTGTGGAGATCTGTAATGAGGATCTGTAATGAGGAAGGGAAGGCCATGCAATAGTTACATCTTTACTTGTAGCGGAGAGATGGAACCTAGATCTTGGGTTTGGGATAAATGTTTACGATAAGCCCACTGTAACAAATAGGAGGAATGAAAGAAGTTCACTAGATAACTACAAGGGCTGTTCCAAAAGTAATGCATCCTATTTTCCTATGTTGGCCCATGATGTCCAAGGCCAGATGGTGGTAGTGTGACAGTAGAGGTTAAACCTGCTCATCAATATTCTGTCACATTTTGTTTCTCTGTGACAGATGGCAGCAGAGGTACAGTCTTACAAAATGTCTGACATGGAAGTGAGTAGGAAGCAAAGGTGAGACACAGAATTCCTCCATGTGGCAAATATGGCACTCACTGAATGTCTATGGAGACCAAAGAGAGGATGTGAGTACAGGGAGGCAGTGGGCAGAGTGTTTCAGCAGCAGGGACAGTGATGTGAGAGGTAAGCCACATTCGGGATGGTCATGCACAACTGTCACACCACAAAAAAAAACCTCTTGCTTATTGCTGATGAAAATGCATAGTTAATGGTGGTAACTATGTTGAAAAAGTGTTTTGTAGCTGAGAATTTGCTCTATAGTGTTATTGCACTCTGTCTTTTCCATGGAAATAAATAGGAAACTTTTTTTTTTTTTTTTTTTTTTGGAGCAACCTACATGTATATGTGAAGTAACCAAACAGTATAAAATATTCTGCAGGGGAAAGAGTGGGATTCTGTAAGTAAATAAAACACTAATTTTAAATAAGTAAACGAAGGAAAAACTTTCAACTTCAAGTCTGAAATACAACTTTTAAGGATCTTCAATGCACTTAAGCCCTATCTGCAAGTTTGTTAATAATACAAAGCTGGGAGGAATGGCTGATACGCTGGAAGGCTGTGCTGCCATACAGCGGGACCTGGGCAGGCTGGAGAGCTGGGCAAAAAGGAACTAGATGAGGTTTAACAAGAGCAAGTGTCAAGTCTTGCACCTAGGGAGGAATAACTACATGCACCGGTACAGGTTTGGGGATGACCTGCTGGAGAGAAGCTCTGAGGAGAGGGACGTGGGTGTCCCAGTGGATGACAGGATGGCCATGAGCCAGCGGTGTGCCCTGGTGGCCAAGAAGGCCAGTGGGATCCTGGGGTGCATTAAAAAGAGTGTGCTGGCAGGTCGAGGGAGGTGATCCTCCCCCTCTACTCTGCCCTGGTGAGGCCTCACCTGGATTACTGTGTACAGTTCTGGGCTCCCCAGTACAAAAAAGACAGGGATTTTCTAGAAAGAGTCTAGAAAGAGGGACACAAAGATGATAAAGGGTGTGGAACATTTTTCTTACGAGGAAAGGCTAAGAGACCTGGGTCTGTTCAGCCTTGAGAAAAGAAGACTGAGAGTGGATCTGATCTGTGTCTGTAAATATCTAAAGTGCAGGAGGCAAAGTGATGAGGCTGGACTCTTCTCAGCAGTGTTTGGAGATAGGACAAGGGGAAATGGTCACAAACTGAAGCATAGGAAGTTCTGCACAAATGTGTGTGGGAACTTCTTCGCGGTGCAGTGATGGAGCACTGGCACAGGCTGCACAGAGAGGTGGTGCGGTCTCCTCCTCTGGAGACGTTCAAGACCCACCTGGACGCCTACCTGTGCAACCTGGGCTGGGGAGCTGCTTTGGCAGGGGGTTGGTCCCTTCCAGCCTCTACAATTCTGTGATTGTGACTGGAGAAAGCCTGTAGCACTACAGACAACAGGATGTCTCCACTGCCAAGAAATGCTGGGATAATGGAAGGGAAATCTCCCTAGAAGCTCTTAATGGAGTCCTGAAAGGACTAGTTTTCTTCAAGATTTTTCTTTTTCTCACATATAGAAAAAGCTGTAACGTCCTGTTACTCTACCACAATAATGCAGGACTATTTTCAAACTGCTGCTTGTCTTAAAAAAAAAAAAAAGTCTTGAAAATCCACTGTGCATTTGTTGAGCTTCTAGATATACTAAGAGCATTTTCTTGGACGCTGTGGTGAGTTAAAAGTGAAGACAGATGCCTTTCTGTGCTAATGAGATGTGGCAGCTACTTGCCGTGTGCTAGCTCTGGGTGGGGTCAGAAAGCCACTGCTTTTACACGTGCAGTGTATTTCACAACTCGGGGGGGGGGGTCACTATTGAAAGAGGATGGAGCCAGGCTCGCTTTTCACTGCTCTCCTTTGTACGGGTAACTGAAATGACTTGGGTGAGGGTCGGTCGCTGGGAGCTGTAAGGGCTCTCCAGTCAGCACGCGCTTTAGGGCCGGCTGTACGTTGAGCTAACGGCGCTGGCTGCCGCTGAGCCTTACGGTCGATTCTCACGTTTGATTTGTACCCACTTTTCCCACTACGGCGCTGACTCATTTCGCCGTGCCCCATGAGCCGTGGCAGCACAACTCGCGGAGGTCCCAGCACGGCTTTGTTTGTTGTTTTTCGTGTGATTTTTTTTTTTTTTTTTTTTCCCCACAGCGGAATCTTTCCTTTCTTCCTCCTGCTGTGCCACAGGGGGCTCCTCCGGCTCCGCGCTTTAGCAGCACGCAGACGCTCGCTCCCTGCCCTTCGTTGGAAGCGTCCCAGCGGCCGGCCGCCTGCGGGGAGGAGGTGAGGGCAGGGCGGCTGCGGAGCGCCCGCCTCGCCGCGCACCTCGCGGCCTAACGGCTCCGCGGCGGCGGGCGGGCGCGCGGGAAGAGCGGCACCTCACAGCGCCGCGCTCGCTCGGGCGCGGGAGCCGCCTCGTGAGGTACGGGCCGGGGCGGGGCCGGGCGCGGGGAAGCGGCTTCTGCCCCTCGCCGGCGGTGGGGCTGAGCGGGCGCGGTTCGAGCGGTTGCCGGTGAAGTCACTATGGGAGTTATATTCTGTCTTTCTTGGTACGAGCAGCCTTCCCGGTAATCGTTTCTCTGGCGCTGCAAAGCTTCTTTGGAGGAGGTGGACTTCCCCCGAAGCTCCGCCGTGTCTGTCTGTCTGTCACGGAGCAGCTGTGAGGCTGTAAATGCTCTGTTTGTATTGCCGGCGCGTTTGCACGTGGGTAGACACATATGGGCTCTTTCTGCCGGTTCGAATTCGGTTTGCCATCGCAGCTGACTCAGGGACCGTCCCCAGGTACGTTTGTGCCTCCGTTAACATTATGTGGTGCAGCAGGGCTCGTGGGGAAGGCCATCTCCGCAGTCCTAGAAGGTCTGGAGTGGGCCAGAACATTCAGAAATTTGGGCTATCTGGAGGTAGAATGCAACAGTCTGATTTGTTTTTTATACTTGTAGTCCTACAGTATACTTTATGGATGTACTTGGAGGTGTAAGAAGATATGCAGCCTTTCATCCCGTTGTAGAAAACTGTTGAGAATGGATATTGCTCCTGTGTTGTGAAGTACTTCAGATTCTTCTGCTTTTTCTTTAATAAGTGTTTAGAGGGTTTGTAAACGTACGTTGCACCTCTTACCTGCACAAGGCCAACCTTTACCTGCAAATACTGATGTAACTTCTTGGGTTAGTGGAGCAAATTTGGCTTTTGAAGTGCTGTAGGCTGCAGTCTAGTCTATCCTATAAACAAATGTGGAGAAGTTGCTCTTCACAAGCATTTTTGGAGAGTAAAGTCTTTGGTACAGGTCAGTTAACTGCATCCAGAAGAAAAAGAAAAAAAAAGGATGGAGATTATGTGGGGTAAAAATCTAACAAGAGAAAAAGCCCGCAGCTGAGCGGGATGGGAGGATGTCACTGCACAGCCTGAGGAGCGATGGAATATGGCTGACCAGCACGGTGTCAGCCCTCAGTTACTGCTGGAAAAGGCCACTAGCTGCTGTCCCTGTTCTTTTTAATGCCATCAGCATTCCCCTTAAAGAGCCATTAAGGGTGGGTGGGTGGGTGAACTCAGCACGCTATTCTGGATAGATGAGCTCTTGTATGGCCCAGGACTACTGGCATGCACAGTGAGGTGCAGACTGCACATGGCCTGTTCACTAACGTGGTTACTGTAACTACGGTGACTATCAGGGCCTGTGTACCTATGTATCGATCTAACTTAATAGGGGACTGCTGGAAAAACAAGCACAAATGAACATGGTGAGCACGGCTGAGCGCTTTCTGGTTTGAGGCTTTGTAGGCAACTGATAAGGAGGGGAGAAGTTATTCCTTGTGGGCATCCTGCCACCACGTAGGATACAAATGTTGGTGTGCCATCTCAGGAGCGTGGGGGCCTGGAGAACACCTGGGTGTCTGCAGGGAGTGCCACACGGAGTGCTCACAGCTGTCCGTCAGGCTGCGGGCTGCAGCTGAACACTGAGACACAGATCCTGTGGGATCACGGCTGGAGGAGTTCTCATCTGACCCCAGGGAATAAGCATTCAGAGAAGGGATATGAAGCAGACTGTCTGGTTATTACAATTTCTTTTCTCTCCAGAGGTTTTTTTCTGAGCAGCAGTGTTGTTTCATTAAAGAATATTGAGTGTAAGGTTATTAGAGGATATCATAGGACCTAAGGACTCTCAGCGAAAGCCTTATCTGCTAAGACTTCACAGTTTGGTTTGAGGATGGGAACTACTCTCATAGCCAACGTCACTGAATATAGGATAGTACTGTAGTACCTGATATGCTAGTGCTGTATCTGTGCATAATGAAGGAAGCCAGAGGTATATTTAGCTTGTGAAATGTGAAACTGGAGAAACCTGCCTTATAAGTTGTAGAACCAAAACTGTCTATATGAAAAACAAGATTAGATACTTAAATGGATGCTGAGCACTTCCAGAAATACACTGGTTAAATATTTAAGTGTGCGTAAAGGTCAGGATAGAAGCAGGATTTGGAACACGGTACATGTTTGTGCCTCAGGGTATAAACAAACCTCTTACTAGGGATAAATGGAAATTTTCTACAGTGACCGAGATCCCTGTGGCCGGATTTTTTTTCCTTTTTGTAGTTTATTTATGATCCTTTCTACTCTGATTGTTTTCTGATACAACGAAATAACTGACCAGAGTAGTACATATTTTCTTTTCATTTTTTTCCCCGTTTGTTATATCACAATATATAGGTAAGGATGTACAATAGTTGTGGCATCATTTGGGAAAACTGGGCTTGGATTTTTTAAAGCATTTCAGTGCCATTATGATCGTGTCTGAATCCCTTGTTCGTTAGGTACTTAAAAAGCAGGTGAACTGCTGGAGACCCCGTTCTCTCCAGTTTTGATGCAGCTGGTAGCATTTCACATATTCTGGTTCTAGTGCGTGCAACTTTCAGATTTTGATTGAATTTACCAGAAAAGCCAAGGAGACCTGGAACTCTCTGTACTGTTCATAGAGTTTCAGTTGCTTAATTCAGTTTAACCGAAATGCGTTATTCAAAATCAGATTTCTTGTTTGCCTCTCAACTCGTGCTGCAGCAGCTGGAGTCATGCCGCTGTACTTAGCTTTGATTTTTCAGCTCTGTGGCCATTAGTCTAGCCATGAGGATGATAACATTTATGTGATTCATGTTTGGGGGAGTATCATTTTGCAAATAAAGATAAATGTGTTTGTTCTTGTCTTCATAAACGGGTCAAAACTGAGAAGCGAGGAGGTTGGGTCAAAGAGGAAGCCCAGAGATGAGCTTTAATTCAGAACCTTGTGCTCTTCTGGCTGCCTCGAAGCCTTTCTGCAAGGCCACTGCAAGTCAGAACATACCTGAATGCTGTTTGAAGGCTGGCTCGTGGATTGGTTGTGGGGGGTTTCTTTTGTTGTTGCATTTTATGTGAAGCTGGTTCTTCTACGTGCATTTAATCCTGTGCTTTGTGAGGGGTATGAGTTAGCCGATCGTAAACAAAGGTTTACAAGCTAACTGTTGTAACACAGTTTCAGTTAGTCAGGGTGCATTTCTGGGAGGAACTTGTGTTCCATTTAAATAGCATATGCACATGCAGAAGGTGCTCTTTGTATTGGCATATTTCATTTTGGCACACGTTATAGTTTAAGGTAGCATTTCTTCTACCCAAGTTTATACAAGTACTGTGCAGTCTACCTAGGGAATGTGGGCTGGAAGTCTAAGGTTCCAGGGCGCTTATTCATCTTGATGTAGAAACAACACTGAGGAATGCATGGTAATGAGTTGACTTGCTCTCATGCCCTTAGGAAAGAGTAATTCAAGAAAACCACTCAAATACTGACATACCTTAATTAGGTGTCTCTTTGACCAGGTATTGCAGTTGGAGCTTGTGTGTAGATCAGGCAGTAATTACATTATTTTGTCTTAAGTATTCGTGGACCAAGATGACTTCTGAAATGCTGCTGCTTGAGTTCACCTAAGGGCAGGAAAAAAACACCTTAATTAAAGATAGCTATTAGCTGCTGGGTCTTTGGCACAGGGACATCTTCCTTCACTGTCTTTGTCACTCAGTCCCCAGCCGTGGCCTCACTATTCCCAAAAGTTTCTCAGTAGTTCTTAACTTTGTAATTCCCTAATCCTTCAGATGAATTCACTAACAGCCATTAAAAATGGTACGCACAGCTACCAAATACTTAATTGAGACCCCTATGGGTATCACTCCATTCTGTATTGGTTCCTTGAACCAGGCATGGACTATCTGCCTTGCTCTCTGGGCTGCAGTTTACAGCCATGGACACGAATGCTTTCCTGAGCACAGTTTGCAGCAGCTCCCTAAGAGAAGTGGTAAGAGAGTATTAGAAGAGCCTTGAGTAAATGGCAGCTTGTTGTGAAACAGAAGTGGGAGACTGAGAATGAGGAGAGGTACGGAGCTAGGGTTCATATCCATTCATCAAAGCATGTGTGTATGCTTGCCAACATTAATCCCATGTGTGTCCTACTCATTTCAGCTCAGACACATGGTAGTAATTGCCCAGCTTTGTAATGATCAGGCTGACAATCAAAAGATATCAGCTGACAATTATACAAACGATCTCTTTGCTTTTGGTGAATTCTTTTTAAAGCTCTGAGTACATTCAAGGTCAATCCCACCCATACTCTTTTGAATAACTAGTTCATTTAATAAAATTACAGCGGCTCTGAGAAGAAGTGCTCTTAAACTGAAACAAAGAGATGCTTTTCATGCAGCTATCAGTCAGTAACTGTGAGGTGGTGAGCAGGATGTGTTTGTGTGCTAGAGTTTTGCGGTAATTCAGCACTGGTGGTAGAATGAGAGCTGTAAGTGATGTGAAAAAAAAAAAGACTTGCCAGCCCTGTGTGTGATAATTAGCCTTGATGCTGAAGTATTTCTTAAGGAGCAACTCTGAACTGTTAAATTCCTGTGCGAGCCCAGCTTGGGATGTTGTCTCAATCTGTTCATCGCCAAAGGAAACACTAAAAAGCAAGGGAGTGCCACAGCCACTCTGCACAACTTCTTTGCTTATCCTGAGTTCACCAGGTTATGTACAGTACAGTATGCTATATGATGTAAGTTTTCTGCAAGAAAAAAATGGAAACCGCTGTTATTTCTTCTCAGTCTCAGTTATTTCATTTCTAAGTTACATGATTCCATAGTTGGAATATTGACCCTTTTTCTACCTTAGAATACCTCTGTTCCTGATGTTGAGTGAGATCAGAGTGGCACTCTGAACTGGGATAACAGTTTTTGCACTGGAATACTGGCAGTGCAATCTGCATTTATATATTGTTTGCAGAATTGCAACTGGGTGCTTGCAGTTGAAGATGCAAATACGTGATGCAATCAGGTACTGTTGAACAAGGGGACAGGTATAAGTGATGTCTGACTTGTATTTATATCCTGGCAGTGTCAGTGTGGCGGGGTGCTGTTGGTTAGATTTTGATAACTGTCTTCTGGCTAATTGGTGTATTTGCTAGCTATGCTTCTAAATTGTCTCAACTTTGCCTCCTCCAGGGAAAACAAAATGAAGGAACTAACTTCAAACAGTACAACCAATATATCTCAAGCCAGGAAAGCTGTGGAGCAATTAAAAATGGAAGCGTACATGGATAGGATGAAGGTAAACTCTGGCTTACTGTTGATATTTTGTGTTCGTTTCATTCGAATTCATTTGTGGTATAGCTTCCCTATAGTATTCCAGAAAGACCTGATCACCTGAAATGTTAATTCTGTGCTGAGGAATAAGACAGTATCAGATAATAAACTAACTAATTAGAAAGATGTTATTTATGACTCAGAAATATGAATACAATTGCCACAAATTGACTTGCTTATATGAAAATATAAATTTCAGTTGTTTCAATTGTTAGTCTTGTCAGAGACAGCTGAATTTGTGTGGCTGAAGTTTCTGTCTTGTATGATAACCAGACAGAATCGTTACAGAATAGAAATACCCATCTCTACGATTGTACATCTGCTTCCTTCAGTGTGCCTGCCTTTTCAGCATAACCACGCAGGTTACCTCGCAGTTAAATTAGGCCCTGGTTCAGGTCACACTGCAGCTGTGCGAACAACAGAACTGACAAGGAGGAAAGTTAATGAGTGGAAGAGGGAAGGGCTGGAAAAATGTGAGCTGGTTTGTAGTAATTTGAATTGTTGATCCTTGATCAGTTATTTTAAACCTGCTTTCACAGAATCAAATTATAACTTTCAAGTATGAAACCATTAGCTTGGCTGTGCAGATAGCTTCGTTTGTTAGATGTGTAATGACATTCTTAATTACTTATGTAAGAATTGCATAGGTTATTTTTTGCAGTTAGTTTAATTAAAAAGAACAAAGGCGTTAGCAAGACCTAACAATCATCTGGCTTACAAGTGCAATTATTTTACCTCAGCTTGGGACCAAAAAAAGATACCAAAGAGAAGTTAATGTTTCAGCATTCCAGAATATATGGTAACATAATGTATAGCTAGTATATATACAATATATATATATATATACATATACATACATATACATACACACACACACACACACACACACACACACATTATATATATAATACAAACTGAATACGATCCACAGAAGTTTGATGTCTTGATTTCTGGAATGTCTTTGAATAAGTAGATGAGGGATTATGAAAAGAGGTTGGTTTCCTTATTGCAGTCTCTGTTTTCCTTTTAATCTTTGGATTAAGTGTGTACTTGGCAAATCAAGAGACTTCAAATGGTTTCAAAAGGAGATCTGAGTTTTCAGATCATGGCTGTAAAGTTAGAGAAGAGTTGTTTTTCCTGGTTTCTTACAACCACTTAAAGTAGCTGGGCGTTTAACAAAAGATCGGTCCTTTCAAAATGTCTTAATTAGACTCTTTTGCAAGTTATCAGCGAAGTAGCTATTCCCATAGTAGACAAGACCACACTGTTAACATTAAAAAGAAACTTTTCAAAGTGCCCAGTTATTGACCAGGGAAATCAAACGTTCCAGCTCATTTTTCTACCACAGAGGCTCTTTGTTTTCTGTGGACGGCAGTTGCAACAATTAGGTCTGCTCAATAAAAGTTAACATACATTTATAGTTACCCATTCCCTGCTGTATTCCAGACTTCTTTTTTTACTGACTTTAAAATCAAGTCCTGTAACCATTCAGAGCAGCAAGCAATGCAACATTTTGAGGTTCCACAAAAGTGACTCAGTGTTGAAGTGCGATGGAAACAAAACAGCTTAAAAAAGGAGGATGAAGTTATTGGGATATGGATTGGTAGCTGGAAGGGGTATTACTGTGGTGGGTTTTTGTAAACCTTAAGGATACCCAAAGATCAAACCTGTCTTACTTCTCTGCAGAAGGAATGGCTGGGATGATAACAAAGTAAACAGAAGGCAGGAGGTGCACATTCAAAGCCAGAGAACATGAAATGAAATCGGATGAACAATAACCTCATGACTTGTAGAATAATGCATCTCCCGAAGCTGTAAAGTTGAGGAAGCAAAGATAATATTGGTGCTTTATCACAGTTGTCCCAAGAATAAAGTGCTATTTAATCTTCCCTTCACAAGCAGAAAAGCAAGGAGGAGGGGTCTGACATCAAGCATCACAGTGTATCAGCTATTACTACCTTGTCTTTTTCTTTAAGAAGGTAGAAAATATTCCTAACAGGTTCTGAATAGTGTTGGGAGATAAATGCGGTGGGATTGGCAATATATGTGTGCGAATCTCTTTGTTTTAGATGTAAAGGATAAGCAGAGTGGGTGTCTAAGCAAAGATGGTAATTAGTCACAATCCGTGACAAGACAGATGACATAGTAATTGCAGCATTCTGCCCTGTCGTTGAAGCTTGTAATTATTAGTGCAGCTAACAGGATTATGTTCTAGCTTTGGCTGTTTTTATCACCTCTGTTATTCTAAAATGCAACGGTAAAATTCCACAATCCTCCCAAGACTAATTCTTCAAAGCATCAGAAGCATCAGAGTTGACTGTTTTCATCTTCTTCTGTTTTGCTTTTGGTAATTTGACAACGAGACATATTTATGATTACATGGAATACATATATTTTTATAATATGTGAGATTGATGTGATACTGATATATTCCATCCCCTCTACCTGTACATTTTAGAATATTTTTAAAAATGAACCGGAGTCTAATTTTTTTTTTAGCCACTTCTGCAGCATGCATAAATTATTGTGCATCTGCAGAGCAAGCTGTATTGCGTAGGTGAGCTGAAATGATAAATGTGTGTTAGTTTTGTTTGAATATTCAAATTAGATACTGTTACTTTAAAGTCTTGCTAAAAGCTGACCAGAAACTGCCTGGCAGTATTCCCCTGAAGGTGAGTAGGAGCTGTGGTAGACTGGCTTTCATTTAACTTCCTCTGAGACAGAGATGGGGTGGGTAGCATATTATTTTGTGCAGTAACAACCCATAGTATTGACCAATAGTCCACCTCTGCATGCTGACACATGCTAAAAAAAGCTATCTATCTCTGCTGTAGATTTAATATAATGCGTAATGCAGAGGTCTTCTGCCACTGTTGCTCTGAATAATCGTACCGAGCAGGAAATGTACTGGAGGCAAAATTACATTTTGCTTTATTTTTTTGGCCACCGTTCTGAATTTGGTTCCTGTGGCTGTGAGCAGTGTTGGCAGTGTGTTCACTGCTGCTGCAGTGTGATCATCTAATTTAACTCTCCATACTAAGTGGTCATTTTTCCACTGCCCGAGCGTGAGCTATTCCAGTTCTTCAGTGAAGAAATGGATATAATTCTGTTTCATAACCAGTGTAATCCCAATGGGAGGATTTCTCCTCTTTACACCTTTCCCTGCTTAGAGGATGAAAATACACAGCCTAGTACAGGCTGGGAGGCTGAGTCTGTGATAATGTACAGAAATGAGATAATGTTCCTCCGTACCTCCTTGCAGGTTTGCCAGTAAATTGTACCATGTCCTATGGTTTGACTAAAAGCAGATTTGTTATGAGTTAAACACTGTGATGTTGAAGAAAGTTTCTCTGCTCCATGATGTTTTGTATTCCTACCCGCAGAGTAGAGTTTTGGATATTAAAAAAAAACATGTTGTTGGTAATAAACACCCTTCTCATTGCTGTGTGATGACTAAGCACAGTAATGTGCAGAGAAACAATTAGAAAATGATTACACTGGATTTATACCTTCAAAAAACAAAGCAACATACTCGGGCTGATGCGGCTTATCCAGATGTGGAACAAGCATGACAATTACAGGAAAGCTGGCCTTCTGTGATCAGCCTGCTTAAATAGATTGTTGGCTTTGTGAATAAAATATTTACTACTACCCTTACTCAGTACCTTAACAGTTGAAGATGGGTATGCTGAGCATTTCTAATAAATCCATTAACCAGGACCTTGAGAACTAGAGTAGATCTCCATTAGATTTTATGGTAGTAAACTTTGTTATGATATAGAATTGTATGTGCTATTGAGTCTTTCTGTGGGCACCTATGGCTCAGAGTTTAACTTGCTCTGTTGGAATGAAAGAGAGTTCAGGACTAAAGCGTAGAACTGCTTTAATTTGAGAGGTACAGCTGAGCCTGAAAGATATAAATAGAGAAGTGGAAATGAATTTACTGGTGATTGTCATTACCTGCAAATGCTTCCCCAAGATGCTGTGGTGTACATTCCTCCTACAGTTACTAGAAACTTGTTCTTTAGTGAATGGCATTTCTGCTCCTTTGTATTTTCCTAAGGTCAGCATAAGTCATTAGCAT
The DNA here is from genome assembly GCA_023055505.1 of Callipepla californica brunnescens. Taxonomy (NCBI): domain Eukaryota; kingdom Metazoa; phylum Chordata; class Aves; order Galliformes; family Odontophoridae; genus Callipepla; species Callipepla californica. The sequence goes on along the minus strand of JALIRH010000003.1, from coordinate 32,247,845 downwards.
ACAAAAACAGCTTTGCTGTCCTTTGATGTTTTGGGGCTCGATATGAATTTCATGATCAGTCTGCATTGTGCTTCTCTTCGGAAAATCTGCTTTTTAAAAATTCATGTGTAAATTTCAAATTGTGAATGTAGCATTCTCAGACTTTTGACCGTTGTAGTTCTGCCTCTGCCCACCTTTTTGTCTTGTAGACCAATTAAACTAAATTGAAATAACCTGAACACGCGTGCTTCTTCAGCTAGGCTATAGGTACTGTACACTGGGATGCCAACCAGAGAAAATCTGGGTTTCAGCGTTCACAAAAGCAACTTTAGTGGATATTTTAAAGATAGAAAGTCACTTAATATCTTCTGGCAGTTAATTTAAATGTTGCGTGAATCATGATTTGACACCCATTGACTTTGTAGGTCTAATCTAAAGCCTACCACAGGATGGACTTCTGCCAAAGCAAGCAGAGTGCGAGGAAGCTAAAGCCAACAGTGATGACATGTCTGTCATAACAGTATCAGAAATCATATTTATTTTTCCTCTTTGCTATAGTTGTGCAAAGATGCCGACTTCAGTGTTTGATTGAGGAGAATCTGTCCTGGTGATCAGGGGAAAGTCTTTGTAAACACTGTCTCATTCTCTTCACTCCATACTGAAAATACAGTAATTCAGCAAAGCAAAGAAATGCAGATAATTGTAAATATCTTGCAAACCGAGCAGAACAGAAGTAATTCACATATGTCCTAAATTCTTGAGGGGAAAAAAGAAAACAATTGAACCACAGTATTCTCAAATCACAAAATTGCAACAGTTTGAAGATTTTAGCTAGACCTGAAATCATTTCATCTTTCATTTTTTTGCAAAATATCTTGGATGTCAAAGCACTGTTAGTTATGTTCCTATAGGACTTCCTAGTAAGGATGAGCCAGATTGTACAATTTGGAGACCTTAAAATTGTGTATTTTAGAAGCTTAAAAATATTGAGATAACGATCAAATTTAATGTGATGAGTGAAGCAGTACTTATAACAATTTACTAATCGGAAAATAATAGTCTGATTTATCTCATTTTGCTTAAATGAGCTATGACAAATTAGTGTTGAGTTTTACTTCTGATTTATTTCATTTTTTAATTCCATTTCCACGGTCACGTGCCTCGTGATCTCTTTTTCAACATCCAGATGAGGAAAGGATAGTGAGAGGCCGTGGAAAACTTTCCAACTTTGCTGTCTTAATGCCTGGGAATGAGAACTGAGGCAGAGGCCTCTACAAAGACACGTGCGTGATGGAGAATCCCTTTTGCCTGCAGCCAGTCAGCAGACAGATATTTCAATGCGTATATTCTCCTGACCTTGCTACTCATGGAGATGAAAAGCTGAATATTAATCATATAAATCAATACCATCCCCTGTCAGTCTGTTAGCTAGGCATAATAAGAGCAAATTCAGAGCTGTGGTGTCTGATAACATAAGGAAGAGTAAAGCAATTTACTATTTTAAGACAGTTTCCAGTACTGTATGTTACATGAGGCATATTTACACGTTGCCAATCGGTTTGCATGTTAGTGTTATAATGCCTCTTTTTTTCTCTTCTATTAGGTATCCAAGGCTGCAGCAGAGTTATTGGCATACTGTGATGCTCATATTGGAGAAGATCCCCTTATTATTCCAGTGCCTGCATCCGAAAATCCCTTCAGGGAGAAGAAGCTCTTTTGCACTATCCTTTGAGTCGTTTTTCCATTAAAAATATCTTACGTTAAAATTTGCTATCAGTGATGCATGCTTTTGGATTTAGCATATTTTCCTCAGATACCAATATTTAACCTAGAATGACAGTGTTTTTAGGAGGTTAGTGCACTTTCTGGTAACAAGTAAATAAAATAAAAATCCTAAAAAATAATCAAGGTAATCCTTGTTTTTCTGACCAGTGCAAAAGTTTCATTTCAGTTTTCATGACGATTCCGTGGTTCGTAATGTATCGAGTACAGGATCAAGTTGTAGATATCTTTGCCAGTCATAGATTTTCCTGAGACCTAAATGAGTCATACCGACTGTGAAGCTATTTTTAACATTCTTATTTTCTTTGGAAGGTGAATTTAAATCATTTGCCTCTACAATTTTTTATCTAAAAAGAGTAGCGTGACCTTTCTACAAGTAACACTATTAAGGAAAAAATGCCAGCGATTTACAATGTTTCGAATGGTCGGCCCTATACAGTAAGTGATATTTATAAATATGTTTTGTTAAGACTGTAATAGACTACAGAAACTGTGTTAATCAAAGTATTGTAACTACAGGTAAAATGCAGATGTACTAGGGCTGCATCAATAAAACTTCGGGGAAACACAGCTGCTCGCATCTTATTTTGAGTGATGGTGACTTAAACTATTTCAGAAAGTGTAGAACTGTAACATAAGATGCCCTCCTGAGGGGCTCAGGAGAGGGTGTAAGTTCTGCCCTGGTCAGTACTGGAAGGGGGATTACAGTTTCTACGCAGTTCTCTACATGCTTTCACTATTTATGGGTGTGGAGAGCAATAGTAAAATAAGGTTGTTTCAGAGTATGCGTCAAGACCACCGTGCCATCAACAGGCACTGTGTTTGCAATGTTCTGAAGCCACAGACTTCACACACTGAAGAAAAGTTGTCAGCAAGTAACGTGTTGAGGTTCTGGGAGGTATTTTTCTCATGGTTTTGTCTAAAGTGCAACTAGAGGTAAAGAATGAGGTATGGAAGAATATTGAATTAAGCTCAGTTGGAGCATATGATATAGAAACAACTGTTCTTTTTTTTTCTCTCTTTAGTTTTCTTCAAAACAAAGTGAAATCTCTCTGTCCTGATATATTAAGAGAGGTACCTCACTTCTACATTTTCTATGTGTGTTGTGTCAATACAGTGGAAATTTCACCCCATGAGAATGCGTGTGAAGTCAGCCCCACAACAGAAGGCAGTTATGTTGGAAGTTCCCATTAGTCAGTAAGTCAGGGCTTTAAACAGCCATCCATAATGGAATGGATTCCTTCTGTGCGGTAAGTACCTGCAAAATGAAGACAAGCTGAGGAACTAAGAGTCTTGTGATATACTTACACATTCAATGTAGATGCTAAAAATTTGGCACTGTGTTGAATGAAGTTTACATTTAGCCCCGAAGTGCAATTCTTGCCTCTCAGTGTATTTTTAGCATTTTCTGTCAAGGTCTGTGGTAATGTTTTGTGCAGGAGAAATACAAGATATCTTCATTGGTCAGGTTTAGCTTTCTTTGCCACTAACTTGAATAATGTGATGCAGCCACCTGCACTCATCTACCAGAGTGCACGCAGGTGGGTTTGGATTGGGGCTCTGCTGCAGGCTAGCTCCTTCACCGGGACAAACACTGAACCCACATGGTTGTTGACAAAATACTCTTGAAAAATTACATTTCAGCATATTATAGTAGTAGTATTGTAAACAATCGTACTCCTTGTAACCAATAGAGTTCTGTGATGCCTTTCATTTAAAGGTTTGTTTATCAGTTTGCCAGCTGAGGACATCAGGAGTCTAGTTAGCACAGAGCTGTTTCACAGTGATTCTGAAAAACATTCAGACGTCCCGAGCAGGTCTTTTTATTTAGGTTCTGTCTTGGTTCCCATTCCTAACTTGTAACAAGAATATTTCTTGATGCTTGTCATGCTCAGCTTTATTTTGGAGGGTAGAGAAACAGGCTTTGGCTTTACTGAGTCGCTGTTTCATCAGCAGTGAAATAAAAATGGCTTTCTGCAAACGTTTGTTAAAAAGAAGCAACAAAATGCTTAATAAGGTTCTTTAGGGAATCCTTCCTACACGGTAAACGATTCGGTAAGTGCTCTGATCACCATGACAACATTTCCATTTGTTCTTCCGCATGTATGCTTTTCACTGGAACAGCAAGGGAGAGGAATATAGGACATACTGCTTAATTCTCAGAGGCTTTGTAAAAACTTGCATTTGTGGCTCATCATTAACACTCCCGTCTGGCACAACAAAATTGCCACAGCTTGTTATAGTGGTGCAAATAGCTTGCTTTCTTCTTCCAATTAACATCTGAGGTCTTGAGATTGAATATTTTGCGATAGCTTTGAACATCACTCATTTTAAGAGCTGTATCTGCAAAAATTCAGTGTTGCACAGAAAAGGAGGCTGATTGGTTTGGATGTAAGATCTTCTGCAAAAAGAAGAAAGTGGTAGTGAACATACTGAATTTCTTCTGAGTTTGATAGCTGGCTTCCTATGTTTGTGGTCTCAGTTCACGAGTTAAAAAGAAAAAAAGTACCTATTAAGGTGGCTCCATGCTTCTGGTGTTAAGGAATGAAACACACTGAGTACTGTAAACTGCATAGCAGATGTCTATGATGTACCTGTTAACAGTTAAACTGTATATGCGTAACGCTTTCTTGGAGAGCAGGACAGCCTTCCCTAGTGTCATTAGGTCTTCTTTGCTTATTTGTTTCTTGAATGAATATATACTACTGTCAGACTGCTGGGAGGAGAAATGATAAAAAAGAAACCTGGAAGATGAGCAGTTTGTAATTATTTCTAACTCTCAGAGTTAGATTTCGTTTGCCAGTGGTCTCGTTACTGTGTATTTCAGGCCCGGAGAATAATGCATGTTTGCTGCTAACCGTGTGAGTTGCAGCTGCCATCTCATGGAATGAGAAACTTGGATAAGAAGATAGATTCAAGAACATTTTGACATTGTTAGCCTCTTCACACTTTTTCTTCCCTGTGTCTGTGCTCTGGTAAGGCTTCCCAATGGTAGTTTAACAGTAAATTATAATGTATCAGTATCATCTGTGGGGCTGCCTGGTTCGCCCTCCTTAGATTTATCTCCTTGTTTTATATTGAACTTAAAATGTAATCATCTCAGTATTGAAATTATTTCCTACTCTATTGTATATGAAGCTACTCTTTGTTTCCTACAGCATGCATTAAATTAGCAGTGGGCTGCTGGGCTACTGATAGTAGGTAGGATTTTTAAGCTCAGCTCCACAGCACTGTGGAGAAAGGAGATGAACAAATGGAGGTAAATTTAATTTAAGCCATTCTGTGTCACACTGGACATTAAAATAAATACAGACTTTGCTGCCAGTGACACAAAGGTAAATGCAGGAGCTGTTTTACCAGCAGGTTCTGAGGGACACTGTAACAAAAAAACCTGTCAGGGAATAATGGGACAGTGACGTTTTATTGCAGTGACTTACAACAATACCATTAACTCTAGCAGAAGGAAAGAACAGTTAGGAACATTAATGCAGCAATTGTTTATCTAGTTGAATTTCTTTTGTGAAAGGAGTAACAAAAAATGGACTTTGGAAAGACCTGATGTATCGGTTTTCCTATCTCTGTTGCACAGAGATAAAAATCTGTATCCATATTGTCCTAGAAAATGCCATGGTCATGGCTCATTTTTGGAGTTTCATCAGGAGCTGGATTTGTTTCTTCAAAGAGGCTAGAGGAGTTGTGGGGGAAGGGGTGAATCTGATGATGTAGAGATTTCTAATATTGAAAGTAATAATAATGAGTTTATGTCATTACACTGCTTTAAATAGTACTACAAAGTGAGAAAAACAGCAAGCAAAATTATCAAAGTGCTATACGAAGTGTTAAAGGCATCTGCATATTTAATCTTTGGGGAGAACGGTTTTTGAAGTATACATTGTGTATTTGCATCTAATTTAATTCAGCATTATGGCGTGATTAAATTAAGTACATCTAAAAATACCAGAACTGTTATGGGAAGAACTTTTCAGCCTGTCAGAGGAAGATGTATGTACGGGGTTATGAAGGAGATCTTCACCACTCACATTTGCGGAAGCACAAAAGGAGCAACTTTACCCCAAAACAGGCTTTTTTTTCCTTCCTAAATGTCTTTCATGAAACAGGAATTGTGCAGGATCGTCTATGACTGCCACCTACTGTCAAACAGCCGGCTGACACAGGAAAAAATATCAGGCCTCAACTAGAACGACCTCCGAAGAGCACTTGGAATCACTGTGTGTCAGACAGCAAGCACTTCTGCTTCCATGGCCTGCATTCAGTAAGGTATCGCCTGTAACTTCTGAGATGTGCTTCAGCCGTGCAGTTCAGTTCCAGACTTCTCAGTTTAGGAAACAATGGAAGTCAGATATGCTGTTTGGCTAAATAAGTCATAAGAAAAAAAACCAAAAAGAACAAACAAAAATAATTAAAACTTTGTGGCAACCTTAGGGGGTGTATCAGTTGGAGTTGCTGTGTGCTCCCATCTTGAGTTGCATTTTCCAATCTGAAACATTACTCTTCATTACTGATGTGCAACCAATTGTGCCACTATTTCCCCTTTTCTCCCTTCATCAGTGATGTGACTGCAAACTGCCCCGAGTCCTGGTACAGTGAGCCTCTGGTAATGAATTCTGCTTTCCTTCCTCTCTGCAGAAGTACAAGAGCTTTCACGTGGCTGAGAGATGCATTATTTCATTGTTCCTGGCTGGCTGATGGGTTTTTTGTGGTTTTTTTTTTTTTTTTCTTTTTATTTCCAGGTTAGTTTTGTTGTTGTTATTAATATTTCTTTGGTTGTTATTGTTTAATTTTATTTCTGAGGATTTTTTTTTCCAGTTATTGTAATCTAGGACATTAATTTTCAGGTAAGTATACAGACAGGACAGAACACAGACCACTGCCCCTGTTCTGAACAGCATTTTACTGAAAATGCATGAGGCGTAGCATAAAAATCTGTGATGTGTACTCTCAAAAGATCAAGTAACAACTTGAGATGTTAAAATTCTTATTAAAACAATACCTAAACAGAAATGGTGAGAATGTAAGAAATGTCATAGGTAGTATCCTCTTGGAGGTCTCTCCTACTCTCTCAGACTGTATATATTCCTGCATATATGTTTCCTTCAAATTCTGGAAAAGCACTATAGAGAGTAGCTATAAAAATACCTCTTTGACAGCAATCAGAAGGCTGTGAAACAAGAGTTCTGCTTATACCAGCTTAAGAAAAATGTTTGCAACAAGACTGAACACGTTTATGGATATTGAACAGTACCTAAACACAAAAATATATTAAAAGATGGTGAAAGTAGCTAAGTTAAGCAGTCATTTAAGAAACGTCAGAGCCAGATTTGCTTATGCATCTTCCATTTGCCGCTCTAATTTGTATGCACTACTATTACACACTTACATTGCAGGAATTCCCACAAGGCATGGTATAGGCAGCGCTCAGTTAATGAGCAGTTTTTCAATACTGTTTTGGTGTCTTTATTCATTGTGTAGCCCCAGGCCTGATTTACTCACAAATTCTGCTTTCAGTGCAGAGCTACTCCCTGATGGACTTCGCTGTGGTGCTCACGTCTGATTGCTTCACAAAGTCTCTCCACAGTACCCTGGAGGAACAAGGGGGTGGAAGTACTCCCACCGTACGGTGCGAAGCTGAGGCAGAGGCTGAGCGAGACAGGTGAGATCACCAGTCCCTGCCTTCTCAGAGTGCTTAGCTCTTTCAGTACATAAGAACAGAAGAGCCCCCAGACATGTAAGAGTATTTTTGTTAAGCAATAAGCCTGCGTATTGTCTATCCACTGACAACAACGAAATGATGATAAATAGCACACAGCCAATCTGCCCTGTAATACCCCCAGCAGCTTAACTCTCTGCCAGCCGAGTGATTGAAACGCATACTTGCTGCCACAGGTCTCAGCAGGACTTCCTGGAACCCCTAACCTCTTCCATCCACATTCTCAGCATCCTTTCTTACCACCTGTTAAAAATAGCTGTTTGTTAGCTAGACACCAAGTACCTACCCCCACAGCTAGCTGTTGCCTGATTAATGGTTATTGCAGCCTAATCCAGATCTCTGCAAGACATTCCTGTTTGTTCTTTGCCTATCAATACGTTGCTGCTACCATACAGGCAGTTTTGAGTCTATTTCTATATTTTTGATCATTGTGATGGTGTCAAAGAGTCAGCTAAGAAGTGAAAACTATTACTGCTGTATTGACAGACCTGGATCACTGTGGTGCTCTGCAAAATGACTTTGTGTGGCAGTTACAAATTCTTGTCTAGGTTAGGCCGATTCTGATTAATAAAAATAAAACTGAACAGCATCTTCTTGCCAAAAGATTAGAAGGATCTTGCCAAAAGATTAGAAGGATATTCTAATTTACTCCCTCTAGAATAAAGCATGGTGACTTGTCACCAGAATGCTGATGTGACCCGTTGGTGAGGGGAAATGAAACGTGGAGCTCTATGAGGGAAAGTGAGATGAGGAATTCGGATTATCTTTGTCCAAATATGAAGTGAGAACTGTTTCAGTGTCATGTTATTGCAGTGCCAGTGAAAGGCAGATCCTGCAGGAGGATATTCCTGGATCTTGGAGAAGTCATTCTAAAATGTGGCTCCTGCCACAGATCAGAGCCATGGGCTAAAATAGTTAAAACTTCTGTACAGAAAACATCAGGAAAGAAGAGCAAGTGACAGTGCTGTCACTGACATGTATCAGCAAAGCTTAAAGGCATTGCTGCATGCGGATATGAGATGCTAAAATCTGATTTTAAAAAAGGAGTCAGCAAAATAGCGGACCATTTTTGAGGAAACAAGTACATTTCTTTCTTAGTGTTCTTAGTTAATTTCCTCAGCTTTTCCAAAATTGTTATTTCTGCCGAAACTTACCAAACTTTTCCAGTTTTAATGTGAAACACACTGTCGTCACTGCAGCGTTCAGCCCAAACAGCAACAGAGTGGAATAGCTTCAAGAAGCTCCATTCCTCAACTGGGGAGCACAGGACAGCCTTCATTAAAAACAAACAAACAAATAAATCCCCTGAAATAAAACCAGTGCCCCTTATGACACCCCACAGCGCTCTAGTTTTGGTGGGTTTTACAGATCCTGGCTACGGGTTGTTTTAATACCAACTACGTGAAGGGTTTGTGAGATTTAGTTCTGTTGCAACTGAGCCCCGAATCACTGCGGTATTATTATGGAGAGAGCCTGGTCAGTGTGGTTTCTGTAAAGGAAACGCTGCCTTTCTGACCTTCTTGGTTCTTTGAATCTCTGAATAAGGGGGCACACGGAGCAGAATCAGTAGTCATAATGTATCTGGATTTTTTTGTGCGTCCAGTTAGTCTCTCTTGGGAGACTATTAAGGAAAGTAGCCCTGGGCAAAACATTGTTAGATGCTTGCTTCTATCCGGTGTACAAATGAGCGCAGGCCTGATGCCACACCAGTTGCACACTGTGCGCTGTGCAAAGCTTTGTAATAGGATCTGTCTTCCTCTCCATCAGTCCTTAGACTTGCCTGGTCACATACTGTTGGCTCGTCTTTCCTGCTGCTAGCTGTATGAGCTGGCAGCCCTTCAGAGAGGCGGCCTGCTTTCCAGAGATCCATTTTCACAGGAATTCCTTTGTCTGTCCTCAGCATACCCCAGATGTACTGACTCTGGGACTCACCTGCTTCTGTACTTCATCCTGATCTGAAGGCGCTAAGGGGAAATGGGGAGGCATTGCTTCCATTTGGGAAAATAAACCAAATCTGTATCTTCCAGAGATACTAAGGAAGGAAAGGATTGGTAACCTTCAGTACGCACAGTGAATCTGTCTAGGTTATGAGTTTAAATTATGAAATTGTGTACATAGTCCAACAAACATTAAAAATCTGAATGCTGCAGGCAGGCTGAGCGTGGTACATAACTGCAGCTCTGCTGTGCCAGAAAGGACAGTGCCTACCCAGAGACATTATGCAAATTTAACAGAAGCATCTTGTGTTTGCAGGCAGTCTGGGGACTTACGTTTTGGTCTCTTCTCTCTCCAGCTCCTGTGCCCAACATGTTGTGCTGTGCTTCATGTGCCAGAGGGACAGTCTGAGTCTGTAGCATCAGAAGAGTACATCTGTCCAGAAAGAACTGAATGAAAATAGTATATGTTCTGACACGTTGTGACTATAGGAAGCAAGGAATGCGAACCTCTGTTTTGTCTGTAAGTAATTATAACTCCCGGGCATGTTTATAATTAAGTTCCTGCCTAGGGAGGGAGCCCAACGTACTAAAAAAGTATGAGGAGTACAGGAAACGTACAGCAGCATTAGCTGTTGGACCCGCTGTTGTTTCTGCACTGAGCCTGCTGAAAGGCAAGGCAAGTGTAAATAGCCATTAATATCAATAGCATTTTATGCAAATACTTCACCTAGTGCTATTGTTTGCTGACAAACACTCGCTTGCATATTAAATATGTTTATGTATGCAAATGCAATAAAGCTGATGTATTTCCAACATGGGTTTTGTTTTGTTTTTTTCTGTTTATACCCAATATACGTACGATGAAGTCATTGATTTTTCCTTTCAATATCTCACTTCAGATGAAAAATGAATCTTAATTAAGCTATGTGAAAGGACTTTAAAAAATTTTCCAATCATTTTCACAGCGTGAGTATTTCGAGAACGGATTTAGACTTCTTTTCTACAAACTCAATCCTTTCTTTTAATTATACTTCACAGAGGTTCAATGACTAAATTATGTGTTTCTGATAGCATAGCTTCAGGAAGCGTTCATTTAAGCCTTCGGGCTATTACACAATGACTTCTAGTTTATACATTAGCGTCTGAGAAGCTTATTTATCCACGTTGCTTTTTCAGGTAGATTTGCCATACAGAAGGTCAAGGAGAGGTCTGTGCTCAGAACCAGAGAGACGAATAACTTCTCAAGGTATCAATAATCTTATGCTCTCCTTTATCTAAAGTTATCGAAACCTATTGAATCGGGGTGAGGTCCCCCTCGTGGCTCCCCAGCTTCAGCACGCGGTGGTTGTGGGTCAGATGCGAGCCTGAGCTTGGGCTATTGTTAACATCTCCTAAACGCACTTCCAAAGCCAAGAATATTACCATCGCTTCTTGGCCGCTGTCCTGCCACAGTAAGGACACTTCAGTTGTTTGAAGTCCTCCGTGAGGACTGTAGCCAAGGAACAGCTTCCTTGCAGAGGGGCACGGCGGCCGGCAGCACCGGGACGGCGGCAGGAGGATTTTTCCAGACGGCGGAGATCTGGAGCGGTGTGCCGGCAGACGGCCCCTCCTCGGCACGGTTATATAAGGAGCTCGCGTCACCGCGGATGCTTTTGGTACCGCGCGTAAATAAAAGTTGCCGTGAGGAACAGGGCGGAGGGGGGGCAGTTCCCGCGCTGCCCGGTTCTCACACGCCGGCGGCGGGAGGAGCCCCGGGGCAGCCGGCTGCGCGGCCGCCGCTGCCCGCATCGCTCGTCGCACACGGCGCGTCCCTGAGGGAGGGAGAGGACGCCGCTCTCCCGCCGGTCCCAACCTCCCGGGGCCGCGCCGCCCCGCGGCATTCTGGGGGCTGTAGGCGGCCGCCGCCGCCGCCCGCGCCGCCGCCGCCCGCCGGGGCCGGGGAGGGACTGCAGCTCCCGGCGGCCGCGGGGCAGCGGAGCCCGGCTCGGCCCGGCCGAGCGGCGGCGCGGGGAGGAGGAGCCGCGCTCCGCCGAGCGGGCCCGTAGTCCCGGCGCGGAGGGGAAGGGGCCGGCTGCGGCGGCGGCCAATGCGAAACTGGCTGGTGCTGCTGTGCCCCTGTGCGCTCGGGGTCGCGCTGCACCTCTGGCTGCTGCTCAGCTGCCCCGGGAGGCAGCCGGCAGGTAAGGCAGGGCACGCGCGGGACTGGGGCGGGCGGCGGGGGAACCGGTTCGGGCCGCCGAACGGCTGCCGGCGGCCAAGAGGGGCTGCGGCGCGGGGCGCGTCCCCCTGCGTGCCCAGCCCCTGCCAGCCGCTCCTGCGGGGCGGGCTTAGCGACCCCGAAGGGACGGAGAGCCGCTTCTATGCCTGGCTGTGGGCCGGAGAGAGCGAAACCGGAGTCCTCAGGGCTGCGTCGCGCTCTTCGTCCTGCGACCCGTGCTTTTCTGGCACGACGGGTAGCGATAAGCGTCTGCTGGGGGAGAAACTTCCGTCAGACAGCCGTAGGTGCTGTCTGAGAGCGTTGAGAAACGTTCTTTTTATAGGATGTCTGGGAATCGATCAGGAAATAGCAGCGTGTTTTGTCCTCGATCTCGGTTGGGAGACCGGCACCGCTGGGTGCCGCCGCTGTGGGGCGAGCAGGGCGGGAGCGGGGCTGCTCCGAGCGCCGCGGGCTGTGCCCGTGTTCCCGCTCGGGGAGGCGGCCCCACGGCGTCCCACGAGCTGTTGTTGTGAGGCCGAGGTGCCTGTGGGTGCTGTCAGTCACTGTGTCGTTCGTCCTCCGCCGTGCTGCCCTTGGGAGCTCAGCGCGGGGGAGCTGGAGGTGGCCCTGCGAAATCTCACCGTGAGGTTTTCTGCTGAGATTTCTGAAGCAAACGTGGAGGTTTCTCAGCTTGGGATGGGGAGAGCGAAGTTTGGAGGGAGGAAGCTTTACTCTTCTGGGATTCACTGCTGGCAGTTGTGTTGGAGTTTGTGCCTCTTCCTATGAAACTTGCACCCAATAACGTTCGTGTAACTAGAATTTTGGTGCTTTTTTTTTCTGTAGATTGAGAATAACTGCGTGTTTGGTTATAGTCTGTTGAGTGATGTATTGGTGTGGAGGGAAGGAAAACTGATGCTTCTTGTAAAAGGTCAGTTTCCATCATTGGTAGAAAAATGCTGGGTATGATACACATGCTCTCTGCAGGCCTGGTTTTCACATTGTGTTTTAAGGAGGGCTCTGCCCTCAGGATATGAATGGCTTTGACTATGGGGCAGTGCTTTAGAGTAGCTGTGACATAAAAGCACGTGATTCGTGTATTCCCTAGTGTTTCGTTTTCCTGTAGTAGTGTCCCAGCAATTGCAAAAAGACCCCCAGCAGAGATCAGAAGCAACAGAAGAGCAGTTCTGTTTTTTGAGAAGTTTCATTCCCCTCTCAGTAACCATTGTGCATGCATACACACAGGCACAGAATGGAAACTTAGGTGAAGATCTGATGACCTCTTACAACAACTGTTTACCTTGGTGCAGTTGAGTCATTAACACCAGGCTGGAAGAGACATTTCTGACTATTCGTTCTGCTCACTCTAATAAGCAGTTCTGTGCCTTCTACTTCTGCTCCCTCCTTGGAAAACCCTCCTTTACTCCTTTACTAACACCTTCTTCCCAACTTGCCATGTGAAGGGCTGCAGCCTGCCTGCACGCTTTGGCCCTGTGTGGCATTTGGGCTTCCTCTGCGTTCACGGTGACTTTCACTTCAGTGCCACAAATGAGAGCGTACTTCTTGTACTCAGGACTCATTAACTGGAAAAAGTAAATAGGGTCAGTCCTGAGATGAGAGGCACTGACTGCTGCCGTGGTGTCCTCACCAGTGAATGGGACTGTAATTCAAGCTTCTGAGCAAGACTTGAAGATGCCTTTAGGTTTGATTGAAGTCTGATTGATTACAAACAGGTGCTATCCAAAGGAAGTTTGTGGGTAGGAGGCTATGGTTAATTTTTGTAAAAATCTTAGATAGCAGCTAATTATAAAATGACCTCAGAAACTTGAGAAAGAACAGGCAGACCTGCTTTTTGCACTCCATGTGGGTTCGTTGCTAATTGTGGGTTTTTATTGATGGCATGGTTCTTACTGAGTAGGAAATAAGAGCCTTCAGTTGCTGTACCTAATCAAATGCCCCACGTGTTCAATGTAACATACCGCTTCTCTTCTGATGGTAATGCCCTTTCAGACATAATTCCAGTTGTGTTTCTGAGGGTACGTGGTGGCTAAGATTTGGCCCTTTTGGTTCTGTTACAGTCGGTCTTTTAGCTGCGAATATTACAGAGCAGATTAAGAAACTCCATTTTTTTTTGCTGCTGTTTGCGTGCCATCTGTTGTCCTGCGGTTCAGCACGTACTTCTCCAGCACTCTCCTCATGGATCCACAGATGGGGTTGGTTAGGCTGACAGTGACTTACCCTACAGGATTAGGGCTGTGTCCTGCGTGGACCGGCCTGTGCACATGTCAGGTGAGAGAGGAGGGAGAGCTGAACCCACTGTTGGCTTTTTGACATGGAAGTAACGCAAGGTAGAGAAATCCCCTGTGGTTATGAATAATACTTTGCTTCGTAAGGAGAAATTCTGATGAAGAGAAATAATGCTGAGAAGAAATGTTCTCAGCATCTGTTAACCCTGTCTGTCAGGGAGCGGTACAGTGTTTGGTTGTAGAGTTGTTTCATCTTTTGTAGGCGTGGTAAGGCTGATTAGACTGATGGCCTTGGAGATTGAAACTGCCTGGCAGCAGGCAGGCTTGGTGTTGGCTCTAGCTGTGTGGTCCTGCCTAAAATGCCTGCTGTTTCCCCACCTTGGTCCACAAGATCTTACCAGATTGTTGTTTTGCATGGCTGGGCCATCCGAACAAAAACAGCTCCCTCACCTTTGAAGAGCGTGACATAATTGTCAAACTAATATTTGTCAACTGAATTTTATTTTATTTTATTTTATTTTATTTTATTTTTTTTTTTTTGAGCCTTGCAACTGTTCTGTCTGATACATTGCAAACTCCTGCTAAGCAATGTTAGAAATGTGTTGGCTTTTAATGCATTTTGGCATTGGAGCAAGAGCCAGAGGGTCCCCACCAGTTGTGTCACAGCTGGGCAGCCAGGCCTGTGGCTGAAGGAAGCTCTTCTAGGGCAGCCACAGGGGAGCAAGCAGCCTTCTCTGGAAGCCTGCTGCTGTCCTCAGAGGTTGGTAATTCCTCTCCAACAGGTAAAGGTGCTGCTCATCACTTTAGGTGTTGCAAAAAGGATTAGCTTTGTTCCTTTTGCTTCTGTGCTTGTGAGGCTCGGTGCGCCGTTTCTAGCTTTGCCTGCAATCGTGCAAGTGCTGTATGGTTAATGGTGTTCAAAACAGCGTCAGCCCACCGGTATTACTACTGCTGCTTTGCAGTGCTGTAGGGCCATGCTGTTCTGTTTCCTTAAAGGAATGCCATTGATGCAAGAAAAAAGAAAAGAAAATAACAAATGTTCTGCCTGCAGAGGTTTTCCTCATTGAATGTGTAAGTGCTTAAAAGCTTGCTTACAGGCTTGTCTGTGTTAAGGAGTACTGTGCTCCTGCAGCAACCAGAGTGCGTACACATCTTGTTGGTCTTTAGCTGTGGTCTAAAGTAGGTCCTGCAGTGAGGTCGTGCAGCTCTGCTTGCACAGAAACCTGTAATGCAGACAAGCTGTAGCAGATTACTTTTAGTGAAGGAGATCAGAGGTGGGGGGAGAGCTGCTTTTGCTCTTTGGTTTGTTCTTTTTCTGTGTGTGTCAGCACTCTGTGAATACAAACCTTCTTTATATTCAGTTAATTCCTTCCTCCTTGTTTGCTTGGTACTTTCAGAAGGCAGCACAGAAGAGAAAGGCATTTAGAAACAGGGATACATCTCCGAAGTCATAAGAATAGGCAAAGGTAATACCTGGATTTGCAGGGGGTGTTCCTTTGGAGTCTTATCTTATGAAGTGGATTAGTAGAGAATATTCTTAATAACTTCTGAGCAGCCTTCCTAGTTCCACCCATTGATTTTTAGGCAAATGTGTAGCTGTGGGGGTGGCAGAAGGTGCTGAGCCCAGCACTGCACAGCTCGCTTCCTCCAGCAGTTGCCAGGCAAGGGTTACTGCCTGACAGTGCAGTGCTGGGCCTCTCAGGGCAAGTGCTCACGGGGAGTCTCTCCTTTGTCCTGTTCCATGAAACATGTAGATCCTGGGTCACTTTGGGGCCTGTGCTCTTGGTAAAACTTGGCTGAAAACACTGGGCAGATTAAGTAGTTGCTTGTCAATGGAGGTATGTGCAGCAAGATCACGTTTACTTTGTTTATTGACAAAATCAAGCTAATTGATCTCTCAATCTTTTCATGTCCTTGTAATGGCAGTAAATATAATTAACAGCTTAACTTGACATTTTGTTGAGAGTCAGTCTCACAGGAAGGAGAGATGCTTGTTAATATTTGTAGCGTGGGAAGTAATACTTCTGGAGCTGCTGGCTGCAGCTGAGGTGGTTTGGATTGGAGTGGGGCCGGTGGGCTGCCTGGCACCAGTGACCTCTTCCCTTATCAGGTGGCACTTCTTCATCTTCAGCCTCGTCTTCTAAGGGCATGTTGTGCTGTGAGAGCTTGCCCCCCTCCTCCTGCATCTCTCCTTGGCTTTGTTCTGTTGGTATCTCTCAGTCGTGCCTGGCAAACAGGCGGAGGTCACAAAGACTGGCATTTGCCCTGAGTTTCATGACAGCCGTTGGTAGAGAGTCCTGTGACAGCTTCTGGCAGTTCACACTGAGGTGAACACTGCTCCACAGAAGTATGTGTACGGTCAGACGTCAGAGAATCGTGTGGGAGTGTGTCCTTACAAATACCCCAGCCTAAGAAAAGCTTCTGAAAGAGCTGATCAGGCGTGTGGCACAGGATTCTGGCAGACTGGGCTCCTGTCATTCTTAGTGCTGACAGAAGTGCTCATCATGGTCACTGTGTAGAACTAAGTGGATCTCAGTGGCTGGGAAGCAGGCTGCCTCCGTTCACTTCTTCGTGGTCTTTGCTTTGATCGAGGCAACTAATGGGAGCATGGCCTTTTAACTGGAAAAGCTTTTCCTCCTGCATCCTCCAGCCAGTAGTGTAGCTGACGTTAGGTTCCTGCTCACCTTCCTTCTCCATCTTCCACACACACACAGATAACAGCATGTTTGCAGGTTTTTCTTTGTTTTGTACCTGGAAATGGTGATGGCTTGGTTATCTTGCACAATCAATGCAAGATAAGAGCGATGTAGTAGATACGGATTTTTTAAGCTTGTTAGTGCTTCACATTTTGGCCTAAGTATGCACAGAAATAGAGGTTACGATAATTCACTTTGGTCCCCAGTGTCAAGTATTGATTGCTTATATAAATACTTAGCTACTATTGATTTGGAGGTCAGCATTATTTTCTCGTAACTTCTGCTGCATCAGATCGTATATATATATGCACATCTCAATTGTACCTATAAATGAATAATAGCCTCATCTCTTTTTCCTGCCTCTCTGACTGTGTCTTGCTCTTTTTAGATAGTGCTATTTTGGAGAGAAACGTTTGAACCTGTTTTCCTGAAAGCTTAGCAAGTGTTGTTACTACTTCTCAGCAGAAAGTAGAAACCTTTGCCAACAAGTAAGGAGCTTTTTCATCAAGGTTTTGAAAAACTAAGCTTTCTTGTGGCCTCTTGTTTTATTTTTCTTTTCCATTCTCAGTGGTATTGAAAGTGAAACAGCAGAGTCCCAAGACAGAGAAGGAAAACCTTCTGAGTGTGGGCTGCTGTAACGCTACGTCACAAAGCCAGGAGGCTGCCTAGGGCTGGAGAAAGAGCTGTCTGTTCTCAGTGCAGGAGGGTACTGATTCTGAAGCATCTGTTACATTAATGTTGCTGCTCATTTTAGAATATAAGTGGAGTGGAAATACATATTTTTGATTCAAGTAGCTTATTTTTTTTTAATTGATTGACACCAACTTTTGGCATTCAGAATCAAGTCATCCCATAGACATCTGCGCATAGTTTCATTTTATTTCAGTTTGATTCAATGAAACTGCACTGCTTCGAATTAAAAGTGCTATTTTAAAAGCTGAATCCGTGCAAACAGTGTCTAATGTGCAGTCTGCAGATGTGTTAGTCCACCTGTGAGGTTTATGTTGGGGGCTTCCAACAGAGGCTGCAGAGGCTGTTGAAAGAATAATCCCAGGAGTGCGTGACAGAGAGCTATGAGACCTTGGAGGAATTTGTTGGAATGTTGTAGTCTTAAAAATGTGTGGCCGTATCATGTCCCTCTGCTGTGGAGTCGTGGCAGATCTTGGTTATTTAGTGGCCTTTGAAGTCTTGTGAGGGTTCCAGGTAGTCAGTATTTACTGGCCCACTGGAAGGCTAAAATTGTGTTCAGACTGAATGATGTGTTTTGTTCACAAGTTTCGTCAGGTGTTTTAGAGTGCAACCAGTTTGGATTTAGCTCCATCAGCAAATAATATTCCTGAACCTTGCCACCGATTCAGTCTGCCATTTCTGTAAGTGGTACGGCAGCTGACGGTAGTGAAAAACTGATGCAGAAGAATGGGAGTAATGGATTACTACTTGGCTTTCGATTCCTTTTGAGTGTAAGCTGAGGTCAACTTCTCCTAATATGTTAATGCTCAGCTTAAGTTACTGTTAATAAATTTGCCAATACAGATTCATTTAAATGCAGAACTTCAGTCATTATTTTTGTTCTTGATAAATCACTGTTTGCATGCTCAGAACAGAGATATTTTGTGGGAAATAGATAGAGAAAGGTTTGCCTGTGGAAGCACCTCTGTCTACATACCCTGCTCTTGTGCCGTCCTAGGAGTCAGTAGCAGAGCACTGTTTTATCTGGCTTCAGGACTGGGGAGTCAGGCTCAAGCCATAGACCCTAGAGCAACAAAGTATTCTTTGCAAGTCTCTGGATGTTGGTTGAGCTACTTCCCTGGCTGTTCTCTGGCTCCGAGACAGAGCTTCTCAGGTCTGGGCATCTCTAAATTAAACCAGCACAAGCTAAGCCACGGATAACAGGTATTGGCTGTGCTGCCCAGCTACGACTGTGTGCAGGAATGGCATACCCTGTGTGAAGGCACAGAGTGCCGTCCAGCTTCCAGTGGCTGGAAGCAACAGGCCTTGGCATCTTAAGAGTGAAGTGGTGAAGCTGAGGGCTCCAGCAGCCTTAAGAAGAAACAGGGAAAACTGGCATGTTTCTGAATCTGACAGGCTTGGTTTCTAGGTAGAATCATGGTGAATTGTAAGAATGAAGGCCTGCTACCAGCAACGTCAGGCATGAGGGCTTTAGGATAAGCTGTGCTGCAAGGAGTGCCTGCAAGAAAGCAGGAGGCCCAGGCTCTCATGAGACTGGCAGGGTGCACTGTAGGACCTCGTACCTTACCCATGGGTTTCTGACTTGCTTTGTTCATTCCAGAAGTGTTTTTGCAGATTGCTAGCAAAGGTTTTGGTGTGCTGAAAATGTTTTCCTATTTCTGAACCAAGAACGCAACAGTAATTCTACCTCTTGTTTTTAGTGTTTCAGGTACCTGGTGCTCCTGCTTTTAATGTGCATTTTAATTACTGCTATCAGCTCAGAATTGTTCGTATAATGTATCTGTTGTTGCTTTATATTTCTAGGTCTGCTGGCCTTCTTTCCTCAGTGGAAGCTGAAACACTATGATGTTGTTGTAGGTGTTTTGTCAGCTCGGCACAATCATGAACTGCGCAGTGTTATAAGGGACACTTGGTTCCAGCACTTGAAACAGCATCCAACACTGAGCCAACGGTAATCTCTAGTGTTTTGAGCTTGTGGGGCTGCGAGGAGAAAGGAATATTATGCAGAAATCTCTTGATTTAATCTTTCTTTTTAAAAGGATTTCCATTTTTTCTTTTTTTTTTTCCCTCCATTTGTGAGCATCTTATGTTCTGATCATTTTGAAATCTGCTTAGTGCTGTATAAAAATCCTGCTTGTTCCAGGCTGGGACTGTTTTATACGGGTAATTGTAATTGTACAGCTGTACACAGAAACTTTGGATGGTTCAACTACTCACTGCTATTCATTTTTACAATTAATTGTTGTTCTTTATTAGTGATGTATAAGACTTTCCCTTTTTTTTGTGTTGGAATGTGCACTTTGTGTGGTGTGCAACTTGAGGCATATTTTTAACTGCTTCAACTGTGGAGTTCAGGTGTATTTCCAGGTGATCCAAGAATACCAAATAGTTGTGTGAGTGACCAGCAGAACCCTTCCTGACTGTTTGCATAGACCTGTCAGTCTGCAGATCAGTTTCTGCTGAGACAGTTCTGCAGTTCATTCCTGGAGTCACTGTCAGGTTTATAGACCTCCCCTCTAGGTAATTGCCCTATACTGAAAGCCATTTGCTCTCACTGCACAAATCTGGTGTTTGCAAATTTGGCATCAGTACGCAGTAAGGAATGAAGCGTAGCTGCTTCAGTCATCTGAAAATGTGACCTTTCGTAGCTTAGATGGAATTTGAGGAGGATATATAGCTGCTAAGTGGAAGACTGGGTTCAGGTGGATGCTCTTGCTGGTTGTACTGCTTATTGTCTCCTGACTCGCACTGTCAGGATTGGGGCTGAAAACAGCAATCCCTGTCCTGGTGGCCAGTATTCCTGTGCCCCTGTGTAAAAGCCTGGTGTGTGTTTGGAACTGAGCAATGAAATAAGTTTATTGAAGGTGAAGGGAGGAGGGAAAAGAGCTGGTGTTAATAAAACCAAATTATTTTAGTGTCCTTGTGAAGTTTATAATAGGTGCACATGGTTGTGCTGTGCCAGTGGAGGACAGAGAAGACCCCTACTCCTGCAAGCTTCTGAACATCAGTAACCCAGGTAAACATGTGAACTTTGAAAATTCTGTGATCTGAACTAGAACTAATCACCTTTTATGAGAATAACTGGAGGTGCTTAACTGAGATGGATGGTCCTTAAGTGAGTGCTGCCTCCTTAAGTGAGCTCTGCCTAGAATTTGCTGTCCTGACAGTCACATAACCTTCCTGTAAGTGCCAAGTGCAGGCATGGAAAGGAGAAGTCTTGAGGGCATGAAGGGGAGGCTACCCGATTCTAATGAATTTGAATTTGCATTCTGCTTGTATCGAGGAATAGTCTCTCCCACGTGATTTTGTTATTGTTGTTGTTTTTTACTGTACATTTTTATTCTATCCCTGTGTGAAATCAAGTTGGAGAAAGCATCAGTGACCCAGTCCATTACCATACATGATCACAAGCAATAGTAAGGCAGGAAAAGGAGTGTCTGGTAGACTTCTCTGTTAGTGAAGTGAGTTCCAAGCAAGTCTGGCTGTTAGGTTTTTCAAGGGTAAGGTGAAATGCTGCCTCACAAAAACACTAACTAAAATTATAATTTCTTCCTGCCTTTTTTTTTTTTTTTTTTAATTTTAGTTTTTGCTCTTTAATTATGGGTTAACTAAAGGCTGGCTGTGGAGCCAGAGTAACTTCTGTAACCTTTGTGTCTGAATGGCAACAACCACTGCTTAGCCCATCTGCCAAGAATAAGCATTGCCTCAGGGCACAGGGGAGGGTGTAACACTAAAACAGGCAGCCAAGTTAAGGAGAAATGTATGCCATTTTGGTACGTAGTTACTTAATATATAAACATACGGAAGTACATGCGATCAAGTAGCATTTTTATCTTCACCCTGTGGATTTATTGTATTTCTCTGTGGATACATTGACTTGCTGTTGCTGGTAACCTGCAGGCTGCTGCATCACTGGGAGTTTCTCCTTGCTGCAGCCTGCAGTCAGCTGTCTTTTTTTCTCCTCCAGCGTTTGGTTATCCTTGTGCACTTGCCAGCCATGCAAGTTAATCAGCATGCTTTGCGTGTATGCAGTGTGCTTTGTGTATATGCTGTTCCAGAACTATGAAATCTTCTCACATTATCTCCGTCCTTTCTGTTTTCATATAGTTTTGAATCAGGAAGTCGAAGCATTCGGTCTCCCCGAGGACACTCCTTCTGTGCTCTCTGAGGACAGAGTTGTCAGTGTGAACTTCCGTGTGCTTTACCCCATTGTCATCACCAGTCTTGGGGTCTTTTATGAAGCTGATGGCGTGGGATTCCAGAGGAACATCACTGTCAAACTGTATCAGGCAGAACATGAGGTGGAGTATTGTAGTTCTCTTTTACAAGTAAACTAAGGCATGTTGCTTCTATGGACACAGAAATCCTTGCTGACCTCAGCCGTGCAGTGATCCTGTGGTGCTCACTGCATTTAATATACTGTGTTTATCTCTACTAATAACTTGGTGGGCCAGTGTCAAGACTCTCAACAGTAATACAGTAGGAAGAATTTTAAATTTAAGAAAATAATTAAGTACAGAAAATATACTGAAGCAGGGCTTTTATGATGAAAATCCAGAGCTGGTTTTATAACGCACACACACGAAGAAGCTATAATATAATAGATTTATGTTTGCTAAATGGTAGAATACTAAACATTAACAGCCTAATAACTTGATCTGTGTTAGGTTTTTACTTCCAGTGAAGGTGAAAAATTAGTATCATAGGAAAGCTTGGAGACTTTAGTTCTAAAGATTGGAAATCTGGTGATGGAGTGTCTTTATGTCTCTTTTTTACGACATAAGAGCTGTTTGGTGGCCTATTTAGTATAGTCCTAATTAAGTTTTAGGGGACAGCATCTTCTGTTGCAATAAATAGCTGTCAGCTATTTAAACAGAAGATGGGAAGTCTGTTATCTGGGACACCGAGTCTTCCAGATGATGTGCTGCCATGACTGGGTCCTGGTTGAGCTTGCGCTCTTGTTGACAATTTCCACAAAGATTTATACAGTCTGTATGTCTGTTTCCATTGTAACTGAGATGATCAAGATTTGCCTGATCACAGCACTTGTGCTACATTTGTTGTTGTTGCTGTTTGCAGGAAGCTCTCTTCAGTGCCCGCTTCAGCCCACCAAGCTGCGGAGTGCAAGTGAACAGACTGTGGTACAAGCCAGTGGAGCAGTTCATTTTGCCAGAGGTATGCATGGTGTCAGAAGTGCCTTCGGTTCTTCCAAGTCAGCCACAGAGATTGGCTAATGAAACTGGCCCGTGCCTGGGGCAGAAAAGGGCAAGTGGAAAACTCTAGGATGCTAGCTGGGGTTCAGAATTTCTTTTTCACCATCTTGATTATCACCAGTTGTTAAAAGGAAAATGTGAACAGCTGGAGAAGATGTTTCTGCTTCCACTGTATTGCACACAGCACTGGTGTGTTATGGTAGCAGTGACAGTGTTAGCCATACAGTTATTAAGATGTGCCATCTGAAATTTCAGTGGTTGTGTTTCTGGCAGCTTCAGCAAAGTAATCATTTCATCGCTGAACCATGCAAAGAAACTTGAAGAAGGTCTTTGGTAGAGACTTCTTGTAAAATATAAGCTGGAGAATGTGGCACAGAGTAGGCCGACATGAAACTTGTCTTTTAAAACTTGTCAGCGTTCTGAGGCTGTGCCCCTCGGAAATTTGGGAAAGACCTTTATTCTGGACAGGCATCAACAGCACTGGCATCCTCAATTGTCCTGAGATACCGTTAGCTGAGCTGTCAGGGGAGGGCGTGGAGGGTTGGTTGGTTGGTTTTGCACTTACTGGCTTTGGGAGGTGCAGCCTAAGATGGTTTTTGGTGTGGGACAATAGTTGTGGCAGCTTGGGGAGGAAAGCGGTTGAACACAGAAAGAACAGAATATAGAAAGGAAAAAATCCTCATGTTGTTACAGTTAAAGGTTAGTGAATACAAGTTGACTCAGAATGAGGATTCCAGTTCAGTGGATTCTTCTATACAAGGAAGGTTTTTTTCCTGATGGACTGGCAGTCAGCTGCCATTTTACACTGCTTTTCTTCATTCTTCTGTATGATTGGGTCTTTGCTGCTACTTATGTAAGTTGCCTTTGGGTCCGGGTTGTTTTTTATGACAGAAATTAAATGTTTTATGAAAGAATCCGATGAGGGAGAAAACTGAAGGGGAGGGGAAGACATTTGGGCCAGTTTAATCCTTGACGTGTTCCTCTGGCTCTGTAGAAATGACTGCATTTGGAAACCCGCTCCTCTTAAGAGGACTGCTGCTGATTAATTGGTTTGTCATCTTAATCAGGTTTTATATATATATTACTGAGTTAGCTAATTTGCTAGTACAACAAGGAAGACTTACTCCTCTACATCTTTGTTCTGAGATACTAAAATTCTAGGCAGTTGTAATTTGGGTATAAATGACAGCATTTTTCGTGGAAGGCAGATGGGAAGCGTTTTGTTTAGGAAGGGGATATTAGTATTCATCTGTTTCTTTGTGTGGGCACCCTTAATCTGATACATGTCATGCGCTGAATGCTTACAGGGTTACATGATGTTTCTAATGTAGATTAATATGGTTTATGCACAGCATGTCATCTTCTGTGATACTTAAGATGCTGAAGCATAAAAGATGATTCAGAAGAGATGGAACACCCACGTGTTCCTACCTACTTCTTCAGCAGTAAATTTAGTGAACAGTTTAATTATCACAAGATGGTTTCTGGGACGATATCTATTCTCTGC
Source organism: Callipepla californica brunnescens (assembly GCA_023055505.1). Taxonomy (NCBI): domain Eukaryota; kingdom Metazoa; phylum Chordata; class Aves; order Galliformes; family Odontophoridae; genus Callipepla; species Callipepla californica. The sequence continues at coordinate 32,223,873 of JALIRH010000003.1, read as the reverse complement.
CTTGCACCTTCAAGAATTAATGGATTATACAGACTGCTGAAGAGCTTCATTCATCTTCCAACTGAAGTGCTGCTCTTTCTCCTCGTCTGGGGGAAAGGGAGAGAAATACAGCAGAGAGGAAGCATCTGGCAAGCCAGATTGCTGGAGGCTGAGCTGATCATCCTGCTTTGCAACGACTGAAGGTGCAGAAGAGCAGAACCACCAGCAGATAACTAAAACTCACACGTGGGGTTCTTACAGCCAAGTCCTAGCAATGCATTTGTGTTGACAAAAAGCCAGAGGCCGCTCGTGTGGAAGGAGAACTCTGTGCCATATGTATTCCATACCACTAATGGGGAGTAGCTGGAGAGACAAAAAGGACAGCGCTGTTTTACATTAGGAAAGGAGTTTGGCAGCGCTGCATGATGTCAGTACACCTGTTCTGTATTCACTGTAATTGCTGCTGCGTTCTGGCAACAACAAGGTTGGAATCTAAATGGGGAAAAACAGATGATGTAGTCTCAGGTGTGCCACTAAGGCTTTGCTTTCAGCATTTTTGGGCCTCGGCTTCCATTAAAACGCTTAGAATAAGAATAGCTGAAGGCTAAAGTAATTAGAAAATTTGCTTACAAGTCTCTCAACCTGGAAAGTAATGATAGCTTGCAGCTTTAGAACATCTTACACTTAGGGTCCACTGGTAATAATGGATTAAGACTCCTGGTACGTGTTTGAAGTCAGTAATACTGAATGGTAACAATGTTTATGTTGTAACATTTCTGATTGCTGAACAGTGAAAGGACTTAGGGGCTTACTAAGCAACTTAACAGTGGTTGTGTCTGTATACAAGGCATAGGAGTGGGATTAAAGCCCAGTCCCTTCTTAAAAATGAAAATAAGTTAGAATAGTAGATGACAGCCTCTGCAAACACAGGAATTCAGTGCCCAGGTTTCACTGTGCAGGATGTTTACAGGTCCTGATACTAAGAAACGTCTTAGTAGTGGCCCGTTTGCTTTGGTAACTGACAGGTAATTGAAGAAGCGAGGGAAAGATACTGAGCATGCAAATCAGGCTTGAGTAAACACTGACTAGTTCTGTTATTACATTATAAAGCTAGCATTGTAAATAATAGATGTGAACCTTCTGAAATATGCAGCTGTAATTAACCTCTGAGACTGTTGCAGATGTGAAGACCTACTTCGGAGAAAAGCAAAGACTCGAGCAGGGCTGTAAGCTAGACACAGTGGTTAGTCAGTAACTGGAGGGCTTCTGGAAAAGGTGTCCAGGGAAGCTGAAATGGGATAAAGCTGGAAGGCTAGTGCAATTAAACAGAAGTGCATCTACGACTAGTTGAAGCAAGTTGTTTCTGTTCTGAGGCCCATGCTAGGTACCAGCATTTTTCCTATGAAACTGGGAGAAACAAAACTGAATGCACTCATCATTTAGCAGGCAGGAGTGTAGCATCCCTGTAACTGCTCTACACTGCCTTGCAATTAAGGTGAGATTAATTAAATAAAATAGAAAATATGCTCTCGCCACCACTCTTAGCTGTCCAGCATGCCACTTGTCCTTCTTTGGGGCCTTTGGGAAGTCTTATGTAACATTGGTAGTAGTTGGACTGTTAGAGGGATGAGTTTCAAGATGAAAAAAGTGCTTGAAAATGCAATATTTTCTTTCTTTCTTTTTTTTTTAAAGGAGTGACATAAATTAAGAGTTAAAAACATTCAGTTTTAAAGGGATTCACTTGTTTTTTCCTCCTCCTTTCCCTGCCTGCCAAGATGACATGCCAGAGTTCTGTGACTATGGTAGCTTGTGACAGTTTCACCAGGATAAAGGTGGCCCTGTTTTCCTTCGACTTTTGCTGATGTCATGCACAGGGCTCTGATCTCTGGTTGTGGCAGATAACTAAAAAGCAGCACTTATTTCCAAATCTGTTTTAACATACGTCTTGCTGATGTTAAAAAGCTAAAGGCTTTTGCAGTAGAGATTTCTGTTAAAAATTTAATGTTCCTAATGCACATTCATGATTAGTATTAAAAGCATGGTTGTGTTGCTGAGTTTCACAGATGTACTTTTCCGAGCCTTTTTTTGAAGTATAAGTAAAACATTTATGTTGTGTTCAAGCTGTCCATTTTGTGAAGTTGACTATTTTAAGATTAGAAAAAACACACAGCTGTTTTATTTTTTAAAGCTTTTGAATAACTGGGTAACAACATTACACTCTCTTAACAGAGTTTTGAAGGCACCATTGTATGGGAGAGCCAGGATCTTCAGGGCCTTGTTTCAAGAAACCTTCACAAAGTGATGGTGAATGATGGAGGCGGTGTTTTCAGAATCATTACAGTGAGTCAGATCTCTTCTCTTCCACCCCGTTTCCATTTTTCCTAGAACTCTCACAATTCAGCTTTTTGCTTTCCTACGTTTCTCTGTATAACATCTCAGAGCAGAAGTTTGCTTTTACCCAGGAAAAGAAGTGGGGTGTACAAGAAATGATGCTAGCAAGGGACGTGTTCTTGTGTTTCAAAGGAAGTAAGGTTCACCCATTGCCTTTCAATAGGTGGTGAAAGAAGTATAACTGAGGTGCCCAGTGGTTCTGCATTCGTGGTGCTCTAGTTCTAAGTGAAACTTCCAAAATACCTCAAAATTTACACCTCAAAATCTTGGTCTTTATCTTTCATTATGCAGGCACATGAACCCGGATTGTTTTCAGTTTATTTCATTCTTAGTTTCTGGAAAATTTCGTGCCCTAAAATCAATGGAAAACAGATCAGTAATGAGAGATTAATTTATTTCTTTCCATTAACGTGTCCTCAACAGGCAGGGGAAGGGTCATTGCCACATGAACTCACAGAAGGTGTGGAGGGGATAGCAGGTGGTTTCATCTACACTATTCAAGGTAAGTCTGCAAACAGCATTGCATTTGATGTCATGATTAAACCGGAAACTTGAAATTACTTTTCTGAGGTAAAATTACTGCTTGTTCCATGAACTTGATCAGCTCGTTATTTCTACTAAAAGAGTTATTTCTTTCTAATGCCCAGTGTCAGTGTCCTGCTGTAGCTTCTTGGTTTGCCCTTTGTCAGCTGCTCCATCTGACTTTAATCTCGTTGTCTTTTTATTAACAGGAACAACATATTTTTTTTTCAGCAAACAGCCTCCTCTGTCCTTATTTTCTGTTACCCAAACCCAAGTGTGCAATGTGGTCCTCAGGAGATCTTTCCTTGATAACGTTCACATTTGCTCCAGTCCTGCTACTTTCAGGATTATTAACATTTACTGTCAGTAACTAAAAGCAGCAGTTACCTGATGCAGATTGTTTGTTCACTGCAGTTTCACAGCTATTTCAGCAGAACGTTCAGAGTCTCTGTAAGGGCCCTTTCCAATGCCTAAGATTTTGGCCACATAGCACTGTAATGTATTCTTCACTGTCCACCATACCCAACACAGGCAGGGATATTTTGTTTGTTTTGACATTTGTATAGCAGTAGCCCCTCTGCTCTGCTGGTAACAGTGAATAGCTCTTTATTCTGAACAACTTTAAAAGGTCGAATCCTTTTGTTACTAAAGAGTACTTTATTTGTTCTGCGACTTTTAATTTCATTTAATTTAAAAATGTAATTGTCGGATTTTTGTGATCTCATGAAACACCTTTTCAGATTTTGTCTGTGTACTGTGTACGATCCAAAAGAACTATGCAAAATATTAACTAGATCTGTGTCTTTGTTTAATGATGGCTCCTGCTTCTTTCAGAAGGTGATGCTCTTTTAAAAAGCCTCCATACCCGCCCGGAAAGGTTTACAAGTCACATAAAAAGCCTTGAAAAGGAAGATACTTTACTGAAGGAAGAGAGCAGTACCTATGATGATATTGTTTTTGTAGACGTTGTTGACACTTACAGAAATGTTCCTTCTAAACTGCTGAACTTCTACCGATGGTAAGTTGCAAAGATGGTTTTTCCTCTTAGGAATGTGATGTGAGGTAATCCAGCTGTATGACAGCTTTCACATCATGCTGCCTCACGTGATTCCCTTCATTAAGCTGTGTTTCTCTCTCACAATTTTGAGGCACATAGTCTCTCTAATGAACAAAGTATTTGGTGCCTCGTTAGTGTGAGCTGGCAAGGCAGACCTTTCTGCTCTAGGAGCTCAGGTGACAAATTTGTTGCACCTTTGAATTTCTTTTGTTTCTGAAAATGTGGTTTTAGTTTTGGTGGTTTGGGGCCAGCTTGTGAACTTTAAGTTTCAGTTTGTGCCCATTGCCCCTTGTTGTGTCATTGGATCTAACTGAAACGAGCCTGGCTCTGCTGACTACACGCTCTCCCTCCAGGTATCTGTAAGCACTGATGAGAGCCCTCCTGAGCTCCTTCAGGCAGAACGGTCCCGGCTCTCTCAGCCTTTCCTCATAAGAAAAAGGGTCCAGTCCCAAACCCTCTCAGTGGCCCTGCACTGGACCCTCTCCAGCCAGTATATCCAGGTCTCCTTACTGGTTGGCCTGGAACTGGATGCTGACCTTCCACTGTGGTCTCAGTCGTGCTGAATGGAGGGCAAGGATAAGTGGCTTGCATAATTTGGGGAAGAAAGGCTGGGAGGAAGCCTTCTCATGATACATCATATGATCTGTATAATCCTGAGATGACTCTTTCAATTAATTGATCTTGAATGGAGTAAGAAATGTAGCTGACAGTTTTAGTTGCCTGTGAGATCCTACATTTATTTAACAGATGTCATGGTTAAAAATGTAATTGAAAACTGAAACATGCTTTCAGTTCTAAAAAGGGAGTTTAAATGTCAAGACGTAGATCTCAGTGATCATTTTTTACAAGTTAGCAAAATCTTTCAGGATTAAGTAACATAAAACTTGAGGAAAATGCCCTTCTGCCTGAAATTACCCTCTGAAACAATGTTTGGTTAAACTAAGGAATAATGCCTAAAATTTCAAACCTCGGTTATTTTACAGATGTTTCAGACAGTTTAAAATTGCTTTTTTCCACGTTAAAGCATGCTTTGCAGACAGAGCTCAGGTACCAGGTTGTTTCCTCAGGTGTTCTGTGTAGCTTCCTCCACTTGTACTGCCTTTGAACCAACCTTCCTATCCTGAGGAACAGACCACTAATGTGAGCCACTGGCTTTCAACAGCTGCGTGCCCATCATCACCAGGGCTTCATATCCTTCTGAGGCCAATACTGCTTAAGGCAGATGGATTTGTAAATCCCTTGTCTGTACTGGAGAATGAACTGCAAGCTTCTTTTCTGCAGACCCGTCGTGCAGCATGGTGCAGCTCTGTCTCCTTTTGATAGGACAAGCAGTAAACCTTAGGCTACAGAGGAACCGTTTAAAAGTTATTTGAGGGAAGGAACATCTTTACTTTTCCTTCCTCCTCTGCTTCCTAAAAGCCCCTAGTGAAGTCTTGTTGCCTAACTGTGGGCTGCAGCTCAGCACCTCGTCTCTTTTCTTTTACAGGACAGTTGAAACAGCAAGTTTTGATTTGTTGCTGAAGACGGATGATGACTGTTACATTGATTTGGAGGCTGTTTTTAACAGGATCATGCAGAAAAGACTGGACAGACCAAACATTTGGTGGGGAAAGTGAGTTGGTTTTTTTTTGTTGTTTTTTTAAGTCTATAACAGGTTGCTTAAAAGGAAAAGCCATGTGCTGGGAGGGGAGATTTGGACAAAATCTTTTCTATACGGGTAATGTCTTCAAGTGTAAATTCTCTAGTAGTCACGGTCTCCAGGTAAGACAAGTGTGAGATGAAGAAAGCTAGAATCAGTATGAGAAGTACGGAATGATCAGCAAGGCCTTTACCCCTTAGTCTGTAGGGTGGAAGAGGGCTACACCTCTCCTCCTGTGTCTCAGTGGAAGATGAAAGGTGGTGGCCTCAAGTTGTAGATTCAGGTTGGACGTGAGGAAAAATTTCTTCTCTGGAAGAGTGGTCAGGTGCTGGAATGGGCTGCCCAGGGACGTGGTGGAGTCAAGGACAGTTCAAAGACTGTTTAGATACGGTACTTAAGAATGTGGAAACATTGGTGGTAGGTGGACAGCTGGACTGGATCATCTTGGAGGCCTTCTCCAGCCGTGGTGATTCTATGATTTTGTGTGGTCTGAAGTAAGTGGATTGTGGTGTCTGCTGGGTGCTTTACGTATCAACCTCAGCTGTGAATGTGGGCTCTGATTACACATCTGCCACACAGCTCTAATTCCTCGCTGTTACGGAGCTGTGTCTGAGGTGACAGAAGCTCACACGAGGCTTTAGCTCATGCTTATGACTAAATGCAGCAATTCCTGAAGCTGCTCACAAAAAGCAGAGAGAACCCGCTGCACTGACACGGTTATGCCAGTCAGCTGTGAGTACACGAGACCTGTAAGTGTGATGCCAGTGTTCCTGAAATGTCTAGGAGGGCACTCCTCACTGCCTGACACGGCGCTCAGATGGGGTCAGCACTACGGCGTGGTGCCACAGCATCTTGAAACTGTGCTGTGCTGGCTGGGGACGGGAGTCAGTGCAGCGAGAGTGGGCAGGCAGTGCTTCTGGCTTCCTGCAGGGGTCTGCTAGTAAATAAAATGGCCCCTGGAGAAGGCAGCTGCCAGAGCGTGTTTGTAGTCGTGTGACGGCAGCCTTTGTTGAACAGCTGCTTTGTGAAGTGTCATTTGGAAAAGAGAGCAGAGAAAGTGCTGACTGAGGAGGAAAACTAGCTTTCTAGGTAAGATATCAGAATGCAAAATAACATAATATAATATGATTGGAATCGAAGCTAATAAATCAAGTAAAATGAGAGGGAGAGAGTCTCCAAAACTGAAGGCCTTACTCTAAAGCTGAAGGTGAGATGTCTGGGCTCACAGCTCTAATGTGGTTTTCAGTTTCAGACTTAACTGGGCAGTTGATCGAACTGGGAAATGGCAAGAGCTGGAGTACCCGAGTCCTGCCTATCCAGCCTTTGCTTGTGGGTCTGGCTACGTTATCTCCAAAGACATCGTTCAGTGGCTGGCAAGCAACTCTGAAAGACTAAAGACTTACCAGGTATTGAAGCTTTGATTCAGTTATTTCTTAAACTGGTTTGGGGAGTGGCATGCGGTGTTGCTGATTTGGAAAGACCACTGCTCAAGGAGGTGCTGGGTTCTCCTGTTATTGCTTTGGCTTTTTGTAGTGCTTTGAATCACTGTACTTAGTGTCTGCTCTAGCTCCCATCACAGCTGTTTTGGACTGAGAAGCTCTGGTATGTTAAACTTGGTTTTATTGTACTTTTTTTCCTTGTGGAAACAGTTCGCTGCTTTTGCACAGAAAACTGGGAGGATTATCTGAACACCTGTGAACCACTCAGACACAGCTTTTCCTAGTTGCCTTTTTTTTAACGCAGGTACATGCTTTAGGCTTTCCTAATGCTCCTAATGCTTTTCTCATGTTTTGTCTCAGGGTGAAGATGTGAGTATGGGCATCTGGATGGCAGCTATAGGACCCAAGCGATACCAAGTAAGTCTGCAGAAATTCTCTGATCTTATGGGAAGGGACTATGACTGTTATTACAAAGATGAGAAATAAAAGAGGAAAGGCATTTTTTTTTTCCTTTTATAAAACATGAACCAGCTACTGGACTGAAATCCAGAAAGCACTTTTAAAATCGATTTTAACAAACAAAACCACACCCCAAACAACCACCAGCACTCCCCCTTCAAGTACTCCCAACAGCTGTAGCGGGTCAGGGAGGGATGTGCACCTCGAGCTGGTGAAACTTCTTAGCAGTACATCTGGCACACAAACAAGGAAAGCCTGATTCTTGGAACTCAGTTCTAAGAACAACTACTGCCATTGCTGTGTCTCTGACAGGACAGCCTCTGGCTGTGTGAGAAGACGTGTGAGAGCGGCATGCTGTCTTCCCCTCAGTATTCCCCACAGGAATTGAGAGAGCTCTGGAGAGCAAAGGAGCTGTGTGGAGATCCTTGCAGATGTGAGGAAAGGTGATGGACTTACGCTGGCAGACAGCGTAGCATATAACGCCTGTACGCTGGGGTTCATTCTTGGAAGAGCGTGGAACGTTAAGGTATCTTTTAATGTTGGGTTTCGAGTGAAGTTTAACAGCATTTGCACATCCCTTTTGATAATTACAAGTGGACTGACAGGATTCAATTTCTATAGTATAGATGTTGATCTGACAAAAACCAAAATGTTGAAGATAAAAATTTCCTTTTTTATATAAAGTCAAAGACCTACTTGTAATTAATAAATGCACATAAGAATGCCAACTAGCCTGTCTTTTGTAAATTAAACACTACTGATTTAACTCTGTATAGAGCTGTACCAGGATCCCAGAGGGAGGGAGCTGTGCTAGTACCGGGGCAGCTGGTCAGTCGTGCTGCAGCAGGTTCCACGTTGGTGGAGGGCTGAGACAGCTAGGGCTTGGGATTTATCTCGTTCAGTTTGTTTATACCATTGTCATTTTAGATTAAAAAAGTAAAATCAAAGTTTGCTTATACCAAATCTTGAAGTACTGCAAACCTAGCCCGATGAGGAGGGATTTCTGATAGTTGAGTGTGCTGTCTTTGAATCTGGGGATACATGAGTGGATGTAAAATACTACTGAGGAATAGCACACTAAAGAATGTACAATAAATAGCAATGCCCTGCAGTATGCTGACAACTTATTTATATACTGTGGTATGTTCATTCTGTAGGTAGAATTATGGTTTGTCAGATTTTGACCTTAAATATTCTAAGGCTGTGTAGATGCTTCTACAATTACTGCTGATTTACTTTCGTTTGCTTTAAGTTCTTTGGAAGTAAGTGAAAAGAGTGCAAGTAATGTCTTTCAGCGCAGCACTGATTTTGTCCTAGAGCTGTTATAAGCAAAGACATCCCAACCAGATCCTGACGGGCAGTTCAACGAAAACAAATCCTCGCTGCTGCAGAGGGAAGGTAGAACAAAGTAATGCCAAAAGGTTACCTGGAGATTTATTGAGCTGAAGAATTGAGGTGCTATTTGGTATCTCTTGCATAAGACGCTTCCATCAAAAGTAAAGGCTTTCACAGAGACCACTGCCAAGCTTAGGAGCTGGCAGTGTTACCACAGAGCCCTCTGGTACCACGTTCCCCACGGCGTGTTCAGGCACAGGTAGGACGTGGTGTCTGCAGGCAGCCTGCGATGCCTCTGCGCTTCCAGTGTTGGCTTTTCCTTCATTCTTCAGGGCTGTCTCTTGTTACCACCGCACTAGCACACAGTCCCCATTTTCTATTGAGTAAAACTGCAAAGGCTTTAAGTTGTTGTCGAGTTCAACTTCTTTTCCTTTCAGCTAGAAAAAGAAAGAAAGAAGTCTCATCAGACTCCAACAGCTTTTGGTTTGAATATACTAAACTTACATCAGGGAGTTGCTGTCAGGGACCGTCTTGTTGTATTGCAGGGGTTGAGTCAGGTCCTAAATTAGAGCAGGAAGAGTGCCCTCCTTGTGTGAGACCAACGTCACGAGGCAGGACTTTAGAACACGCCACTGACCTTGATCAGCATCAAGTACATTATTGCTAAATTACCTAATTTTGACTCACTTTAGAACTTTCGTAGGACAGTTTCAGTTCCGAACCAGGAATTCTAAGTAGGTGATAAAGCAATCCTTTGACCCTTTGAATAGTCATGGACTCTGAAAAAGGAAGGTGGGGGGGGAAAAGTTATTAGAAAAATGCTGCTACCACAGAGCTGTACTGTTTTTTCAGCTATACTTGCTCATAGCAACAGTGAAAGGCTGTACTGCTGCTTCAGTTCTAACACTGCAATAACCTATTCTGTACCTGAAATGATAACTGCTAACATCAAGTTGAAAATGGTTTAATCTCTGCTGGATCAGACACAATACACGGCCACGTCTGAAGTGTCTGGATCCCATTTACCAAACCGAAGTGTTGTGGCTTCCTAATTTACCTTTGAATTTGAATTTATTCCACGCTAAACTAAGTGACCTCTGGCACACGTACCAGTCACGCACTGCAGCTGGTGCCCGTTCCTTGAAGTGTCTGCTCCTTGAATTGGCTTTCCTGGCACAGATAGCACTGTGACTGAGTGCCATTCCTACGAGTGAGTGTTGCTGCGTGACCCAGTCCCCTGCTGCCTGCCAGCACAGCCGTACAGCACTTTCTATTATGAAGTCAGTTACACCAAGGGACATTTTTTGTAATGCATCCTGAACGAGTAAATGTGGTTTGCTCCAGAGGTGATACCTGTTGGCAATAGATCTACTCGATATAAAAAAATAAGTTCAACTTTTACTTCTTTTGAAGCTTTACCTAAAGGCACAGCAATAGCGAGTTACTCCTGTAATACCACACATTGTACTCAAAACAAATATTTTTCTATCAAACATTTTTGTACAAGCTGTATCTATCTATCTGATTTTATGCAACTTGTGATAATAAATGTGATTTTTATTTTAGAATAAAGCTTGACTAAGTTGTTTTCTTTCAGAGTCCGTTCTGAGGCATCTTTCCAAAACTTCAGTTTGATTTAGAACAAAGTCTGCTCAGTGTAGCTGTCACCGCAGGCGCAAAGCTTCATGGAAGACAAATCTGATACAGGTCAGCATCAGTCTCCTATTGTAGTTTTTAAGATCTGAGACCTCACAGAGCTCTAGAATTGCAGTGTAGATGTTTGGCTCCGACACCCTGGTTCCTGATGCGTGTACTAGCCCAGCGACAGCTTTTGTATGCTTGCCTCATGAAACCAGTGGAAGCCGTGCTAATAACAAGCATCAGCGTGCAGTTTTCAAACTGGACTGAAAGTTAGGGGGCGAGGACCAGAAAAAGGCCTTTTTAAACTGAGTTCTATGTCTGTCATTCCTTTACATGACAGAATCATCAGGGGACAATCTTCAGGAGCTGACAAAGCTAGAGGCAGCAGCTGACATCCCTTATTACAGTCATTTGCAAAGGAGCTACAAATCAATTGCTAAAGCAAGAGACAAGGCTTACCTGGTAGCTTTTTCACTACAGGCTTCTGCTCGGGGTTGTCGGGACATTTAATTGTCAAAGCTTAAGGAAGAACAGGGAGGCATTAGTGAATGAATGGCAGGGCCTGCTCTTGCAGGACACAAAAGCTTTCTAGTATGCTTTTATACAAACTGTTTCCTCCACCCCCACCCTCTTCTTCCTATAGATAAGTATGTGAGCAGCCCCAAATACCAAAGTTAGTTAGCCATATTTTTCCTTGACCATCCTAAAGTTAAGAAGTTACATATAAAAAAAATAATTGGGAAACAGCTGTGTGATTAAGGTTGAAAGCTCAAATCTCTTCCATGGAAAAATCATTCCTGCTGTCAGAGGAGAATATGGAATACCACTACTCCTCGCTAAGTCCTAATTAAGAAGATCCTTCAGGTTGGATTGCGGAGGAAGAGGAGCTGGAGTACAGATGAGCAGGTATGCAGTCAAACTCATCGACACCCAGGAAACACCAAACTCCTGAACATGTTTTCACTGCAGAAGGAAAGGTTTTGACCATTTCTGGCCTCTTACTCAAAAGCTGATTTTTCAGAGTCAAAGGCTGTTGTCCCTTCAGTTCTCCTTCTTCGGGGGCACCGTATTCTGTGTGAGGGAAAGCACACGTACACGTGAACGCTTTTGAGACTAAAATTCAACAGCAGCCCAAGGGAAAGCAGCCATGGAGTTGGACTTACTAAGGCAAAGAGACGGGTATCTGGGGTGGGCAGCAAGGAATTCTTTGCTCGGTTTGTTTCTCGCAGGATCCCAGTGCCCTCCAGCTGCTAGCCAGTCCTTGCCAAATATTTTGCGGTAATCGAGCTCCGCTCCTTTTCTTTCTTCAGGAAAAATCTGTACTGACACAAGAATGGAGCACAACCAAATTATATGACTTTCCAGGAAAACAAAACGCACAAATGTTTAAGAATTTTGTTTGTAGCTGCAGAACACATGCAGTTTCTGTCCTCCTCCATGCTAAAGCTTTACTGAAAGTTGGATTTGGTTCAGACAGTTCTGGCCTCCTATTGCAGAAGACAACTGAAACAGGGTTAACCGTGTTGCTGCTGCTTTTCTTTTTGGCAAGTGTATGCTGCTTATAAACGGACCTGCAATTTCAATTCGAATTGATGGAGAAATGCTGGTGGCATGTCTTCTCCGTGCCCGTTGAACTAGCAGTGTTCACAAACAGGGCCGTACTTCATAAATGGGGCACTAAGTGGGACCACAAAGTGATGGAATAGTCAGTACTTTACTTTTCCTGCATCCAAATAAACAATCTCAACAGAAGCTGAACATTCATTCACCAAGCAACAATTTAAAATCTGTTTTTCTGCAGACTTGTGCCATTTTTCTTGACGCACTGCATACCTCAGACTTGTTCAAAACCTCCAGCTGACTTATCTTGGCAATAATCAGCTGTCTCAGGGTCTCTGGATTCTTTTCTGTTTCCATTAGAGGGTTATTGCGACACTCCAGGACCTGCAAGCTCGGCAGTTTGTCAAGCTCATTGATCGACGACCACTGGAATGGAGGGGAAGAGACTTATGAGGAAACATAAAGCACCCTGCATTGCAGAACAGAGCAGTGTCACTGGCTTTTCCTGTACAATAACTGAGAGAGAAACAACTCTCCTGGACTGCAGAACCAACCGCTTCCATCCCGTTCATTCGACAGAGAAAATAATCACCTTACATTTAATTAAAAAACCCACTCAACTAAACTGCTTGGGAACTGCTCGACATTTTAGATTTTAAAAACTTGGAAATTCCCACCCGTGAGTTGGTCAAAGAGCTCAGTAGTCCCCTCAGGCTCTTACACCAGCAATCAAACAAATCTTACACTAGCAAATGGTAAAGTTACTTTTAAACAGAGATGCATGCATTTATACAATGTGAAGTTCTCACAAGCAAACCTACCTGTGAAATTTTATTGTCATTTATTGCAAGGCTTTTTAAGGAAGGAAACATTTTAGTCTTGCATCCTAGGAAAAAGAATAAGTCCAGACAATAGTGAAAACTTCAAGTGAACAGAATTATAAGACTAAAGTAAACTGCTTTTTTTACATACCAAACTCAGCATCGGGAAAGCATACAGAAGAGATTCCATTGTTTCTAAGAATTAACTGTTCCAGTCTGAAACGTAACAGATACAATGATTGCTGTAGCTGGTACAGGACATTTTTCTGTTAAAAAACAAACAAACCTCCCAGAAAAACACCACCTCAAGTTTTGCTTTCATTATTAAACACGAAGATGCAATAGACTTTTGACGGCACGGCCCATCACTGACAAGTACACAGCAGCAGGCAGTACCCAGACCTTAGCAGAGTGTGTAGGGACTAAGTGCAACAGTTTCAAGCTTTGCCTCCTTCCAACCTCACTGTGTTTTGCTTTTCTTTGGCTTTATTAAACAAAGGGAGTGCATGGGCATGCCTGCTCGTGGAAACTGCCCATCACCAGCAGCCTTTTATGTCACACTTCCCACCGAAGTGCCTAACAGCATTCTGCACACTCAAACAACTGTGCTGGCTGCACCGTTACTAAAGAACCTCTGTGACACTGTCACGGACATAAAACTGTTCCTAAGAAGCCACATCCAATCCTGTTTTGCTTTTCCACAGCCGCTCTCTGCACCCTGTCATCACAGATAGAATGCTGAGGATGGTAACATGTGAAGAACTTAGTAAAGTGATAAATAATTTCAGTTTTGAGTTACTCAGTTACTAACACACAACTTAAGAAGGACTTGACTTGCCTACAACAAACCAAGACTATTAAAATAGCTCAGTTAAGTAATTCAGTTACTCTCCTCAAGAGGGCAGAATACTTCTGTTCTAAGATTCCATTCACCTTCTATGCAACGTAAGAAAAAAGACATAATCATATTTCTGTCCACAAAGGCTACAGAGAAGAATGAATATCCAGGACGAGACAAAGAACTTGCAGCAGATTTGCTGAACAGCTACCTGGGGAGATGTCCTATCAGATGCAGCTGGCTTCCATCCAGTAGCTGGTTGTCGGAAAGGTCTAACAGTTTCAGGGTCTGCAGGACATTATCAGGCCTGCCACATTGAAAAACATAAAAACAAACTAGATACACAAAAGCAGACTATTTCAGATTATATCTAACTAAAATACCAGTTTTCTACGTACGTACCTGCATGCAAATAATTGTACTTGTATAAAAGTATTTTGAAGTACATCATGAGAAGCTTGCATCGTTTATTTCACAATTATGTGACAGTGACATTGCAGGAATGTACCTTTATCCAATACATAACTTAGCAGTACATGGGTCACAGAAGACTGATGGAAGTTACTCATCTTACCTTTCCAAAACTGTGATATTATTTGAAGTTAGGTATAATTCTTCAAGTACCGGCCATCCCGGAGCACAGAGAAGAACCTGAGAGCAAAACATCACTGAATGCAATGGAAGTTGAGAAAAGCTATTCAAAAAACAGATAGGTTATGCAGATCGCCTCAGAATGCGTTCAGAACAAATCGCAGGTCTCAAAATCAGACCCAAGTACTGCAGGTTGCCTAGCACTCTCTTTCTTCCAAATGGCACTTTCGTGTGTCCAGATCTATCGACACAGGCGAAATGAGCAGGGTTGTGCAGTCAGGTGTGTGCTCACCACAAAGGACTTCTGTGGATCCCTCCACAACAATCCTACGTTGTGACGGGTGGGACAGAAAAAGTGCATCAAGCAAAGGGTCAGAATACTTTTCAGTAGACTGATCAGACAACCAGAAAACTGCCCAGGCTTAATGATAGTGACGTCACGACTCCAGGAAACTCCGTCTCCATTTTAACTACTATTTAAAACAGGTTCCATGAGCAGAGAAAAGTTCACAAATCCAACACCAACTTAAAGCTCTGTAAAGACTGTGAGCACGTTGTGGATAATCTGTTGGAACGCTGGGAAGGATTAGGCACTGCAACAGCCATTTCTGATCAAAAAGGCAAAACATGAATGCAAGATCTGCTGCAAAAGGAAAAAGAGAAGAAGTAATTTGTCACCATGCAAGTCTATGATGCTCCTCTAAGTTTATGTCAGGAAGTAAATAGTGGAAAGTTGGAAAGAAGCTTAACAAGTCATCAAAGTGATGTAACAGAGCTGTTCTCAGTTACCTGCATATAAAACGTTGGCAACTGTTAAACGAAATTATCAGGCAGCAAGATCAAAAGCCAAAAGGGATTATATATATGTATTTTTATACAGCACATAATTAAACTGATGTTAGAAGATGTAGATATAAAAAATTTAGAGTAGATCCTCAAAGTGGCTAGATAAATCGTGAAAGAAAAACCCACAAAGATTATTCAAATACCAACGTCTACATCCGCCAGCTCAGGAAGCCTTGCAATGCCAGATGACACGATAAGACACTCTTTGCTGTACACTTGCCTATTGCCTGTCATTCTTTCCAACTTCCTGCCAGTGCCAGCAACACCGTGCTGCACCTCTGCCCTAACTGAGGGCACTCATTATTCTTTTTTTTAACCCTGTATGATCTTATAAGGTATTAGTTTGAGAACAGATTGACAGACAGATCGCTGTGACCTAAACGCTGAACAAGGAAAAAAAATATCATTTTGGAGCCAAAAATATGAATAACTCAAGTTTCTATTTCAGTGGTTTCTAAGATATTTTACAGAACATCTCGTCCCCCTGAAGATTATACGGTATGTGCTGAACAACCAATAGGGATAATACAGTAATGTGCTCTTCTAGTGATACACTGACAGACATTTCAGATGTATTTAGATGTATGCATATCACATGCAAATGAAATAACTGTTTCCAAGGACAATAAATAGATGCTAAGAAAACATAGCAACGACTCTCATCTAGCCTCTAGAGAAGAAACTGAAAGCACTGAACTTCCAATCAAGTCAAGACCCAAGTTCTGGTAAGTACTCTATTATTGGATTGCAGCTGACAGCAAACATTTGAAAATTCAGCTAATTTCTCAATGCAGTACTTATAAGATCTGATGCTGAGAAATCCAAATAACGGGCTGGTACTTACTGCAACATAACACTACTGAGAAGGGATTCATAAGGGGTTCTCCTCCCCCTGCTTCAGATAAAATGCCACTGCTAACACTTCTGACAACTCCACCCTTAATGAAGTGAGATATCAGGGCAGAATCATCTAAATATTTGCGTGTTTCAGTTCCTGAAACAAGTCAGAGCTTAGTTTATTCTGAGCTACGTCTGTGTTGTATGATGTATTTCAAGCATTTCCATTAGGTGCAAAGACACTAAGTCAATCTCATGCAGATGCAAAGTGGTGCCAAAGCAACTATTTCATCTCATACCAACCCGTCTTCTTTCTCTTTGCATTTGTTCTCTTAACTGCATTAAAATATACACAAGCTCTTAGTAAGTACAAGGAAACAAAATTTTCCAGTCTTTGGAACATGAAGTTAAGTGATACTTCTGCTGCTTTTTCTTCACTTGGTAATTTACAGATGCGAGTGAAGTTAAACATTTCTTACTAGACTCCTGTGCCAGTATAACCTACATTCCCAACTAATACAGTTACTTTCCTAAGGATGATCACACTTCAGAAGAATAATATAATGCACAGATATTTACTGTGCTTTGCTTGTCTAAAAATCTAGCAGTATAAAGAAATAAATTTAGAAAGGTATTACCTCTGTCCATGTTATCTCAGTCTGATTAAGTGCCAGCGTCGTCAGCTTTGAAAATGCACTCGATACAGAGACTGATGTAGATGGAAATTTCATTTTGTTTCCGCTGTGTAAAGAGAATATTTGTTAGTATAAACTTAAATAAATCTAATTGTTCGTGAAGGCACTCATTTGGAATTACAGAGAAAGGACAAGAAATAATATAAACAAAATAAAAAAAAAAGTCACTGAAGCATTTTACAGACTTACAAACCACTACAGAATAGAATTATATTCTTATATTCAAACTCACTCTTTCCTAATTTACTTTCCTGCTTCATGGATGCATATTCATTCACCCGTGGCTTCCCCCACACCTTCCTTCTCAACATTTTAAATTTGAAAAGAATTATTTTCATTAATAATAAATGAAACAAAGTCTGATCTACTTGCATATTATTACAAGAAATCATTCAACATATTTACACTAACAGTATTCTTTTCCCATTTAAATGGTGGAGTTTATTGGTGGATTTGATACTTCCTCCAACACTACAAATATGAGTATTTATACCTGATATCAAGCGTTTCCAGGTGTGGAAGTTGAGAAGCAATATCTATCACTGTATCCCAGGATGACAGCAGATTTTTTGATAGATCTATACGTCTGATATCTGAAATTTCACGTTAAAAAAAACAAACATCTGAAGTCTTAACTTCCTTTTTCAGAAAACAGAATTATGTTTTGCTTTTGAATCAAGTCAACAAAAATGGAATGCACTTGTGTTAGCCCCAAGAGGTACTACCATTCAGCTGCACCAAACGTCACATTGATTTGTGGCACAGAAATGGCTTAGAGTTGTTATGAAAGAGCTTAAGTTTACAAATCTAAATCTTTCCACTGCTGGAAACTTCTGAAATTGCAGTCCCAACCTATGACAGTGTTGCTATTTTCAGTCACGGTCTGCAATCTTCCTCAAAAACTGTGGTTTCCCACATTTTAACTCTGTAAACAACCAACTAAGCTTACAAATATAAACTGCAGTTTTAAACACTTCTTGCAGCAAAAGGATAAAATTCCTGTTCCTCGTTCAATGAAGTGAACACTGAGAGTGCTAAAATACAAACTTTATGTGTGGTGCTGTATTATATAGCACCTCAAAAAGGATACTGGCACACGTCCCGCTGATTTCCTCTTTCTGACCAGCATGGCTCACTGCACATTCACGCACTGAGACGTGGACCAGTTGGTGCAGCTGCCTAAATGGAAAAGAACAGTCTGTTAAGTCATCTTCAAACAGAAACACGCACAATACACAACCACCTGGTTGATGCAAACAAATAATATTCGATTCATAAGCATCGCACTGAGAACCAGCATCGTACATTGTAAAATCTTGTACTACAAAACAGGTCTGGTTGAATCACACTTCCTTTTTCTCTCCCACTTTCTTCTTCCCCTTCACACATCTCTCCTCTGCCTCCCACAAAATACAACTGATACGCATCCAACTGAAAAGAGTCATACTTCAAGACAAAATGTACCAAAACTGGAATTTAGGTGGCATTTCCAAGTAATTTTATTTATCTATTGTAATAGTTTTTGCAAAGAGTTCTGAGTTATTTGGGCATATTTTTATATCACTTTTGAAAAAAGGAAGAAAAACAAAAGGCATTTCTGAGTGCTAAGCATGAGAAACAAAAGGAACACGGTTGTCAAATACCAGCTCAGAGACTGTCACCAACTGACCCGACCTCTCTCTGGTCCTGGAGCACATTCAAACTGCAGTCTATTACACACCATTAAATCAGTTCCTTTTTTCTTACCCTCACAGATAAATGGAAATTGACATGGACCAGCTGAAAGACATCAGTAGCAGTACAGTGACTTTCTGCCTTCCTTTTCTTTGTTACACAGCCATTGCTGATATCATTAAACAAAGATGAAACAAGAAAGACCACACTGTACTCAGAAAATCTACCTATTTAAAAAGGACCAGGAGTGTGTGTATATATAGTTATAACACACATTATTGGCAATAGAAGAAATTAACTGTGTGCAATTTGGCAACTGTGTAGCTGCTACACAAGTTGAGTCAATACGCCGATCCAACAGAAAACTAGCCCACAAAACAACAAATGGATCACAAACTGAACCAGCTCACCTTTTGCAGAGCAGAAACAGAGAAAGGGAACAAGAAAGGTCACTCCATTTGTCAGCAGCAAATAATCACGTCAGATAAAAATACTGTGTGAAATTATGCACTCAGTATCATTTTGAGCGACCTTTTATTTTATCAACAAGTTTCTTGAACTTAAGGTATTTATTCCACAGAATATTGGCTCCCCTAGGAACTGAGGAGCATATGATTTTGCTTTCCTTATTATCAGCCCAGTACTTGACACCAGCGTATCCTGTATTTTCATATTACACTTGCCTTTGTTTTTTTTCAATAGAATCTCTGCCAACAAATTCCACGGTCCTCTTTCCCAACACATATGTGTCCTCTGTTCCATTTTGAGCAGCTTGATTTTCATTCAATCCATACCGGCCCTTTACTGCAGTAAGAAAATCTACTCCAAAATTTGCTTTGTTTGGGCGGATAAATGATCCTCCTTTAGGGTGCCTGGAAAAGAGCAGGGAAATGGGGAAAGATGAAAAGTTATCATTACAATGATTAAAAAAACCCCAGAAAGTTAAAAAGTACTGATTATTACTTGTTAAAATAATATCATGAACCAAATCAGCCAGAGGGCAACTGCACAGACTAATTTTAGACATCTCTAGCTCAGCAAAACCAGACAAGATCTGCAAAGCATCACTGCTAGCATTTGACACAAGTTTACGCTGTGAGATACTGTGAGAACATGGACACCAAATGTACCTAAACATGAAAATCACAATGTCGGTGCCAATATTGGAAAGGAACTGTCCTGTTGTTTCTAAACTCACTATGAACACAGCCTCCTCCAGCAAATTAAGTTTCTTCCCATTGGCAGACACAAATTTAACACAATCTCTCTTGAATGATTCACTTGTGAACCATGAGATTGAGAATGCAGCTTTGTCCTTCCATCCAAATGAATGACACAAGAAATGGTACAATTGGCATCTCATACTAGCTCAAAAAAAATATTAGTAAATTGGTAGAATTTTGAAACTGAATAGTCAACAAAATCACCACGCTAATGCACGTCCTACATGGTCCTATGAAATATTTTTAGTTTTTCTTGAGCTGAAAAAACCACAATTTCTTGTCATGTAATCGCTTTGACAATTTCTATCAAAGTTAGAAAGGGAACAGTAGGATGAACTGGCAAAGACAAGTTGTGGGAATGGTATCACAGAGCAGATGGAGGATATAATAGGAGGATCAGCCAGAAAACAGCAGGAAGAAAATTGGTAGTTATGATTACCTGTCTGCCTTCCAGCTGAGAAGAGTACTGACTTTGATTTGAAAGTACCCAGGAGGAAGAAAGCACTTATGTAAATAAAATTCTTTTCAAAACAGCATGTGAGCATCGAGTGGCTCATTAACAAACCGTAATATACATCATCAACTCTACTGAATTCAAAATTCTCTCAGAAAAATCGGTAACTAGAGACCATGAATCCTATGGCTCCGTTGCAAGTAGATGGGCATCGCATATTCAAAATCAGTGCTGGAAAGTGCCTGTCCTACTTTTATTGATTAACATTTGTAATATCTACGTAAGTGCTCTTATATCCTAATTAAGCATCTGGATAGAAACAGGATATTCTTTAAATACTTTTCATATTCAATGCATATTTTCAATTACGTATATATTTTTTTGCTTCAGCAACACCTTCTTGAACCCTTCTCCCTGTTTCTTTGAAGTTTTCTTCATAACTTGCAAACATTTGATTATTTCAAATGTTAAATTTTTTCTAACGTAAAATTTGTGTGGCACTTTGTTAATACCCCTTCTTTTAACAGTAAGTCACATTTTCATTACCTTAATAATTACGCCTCTTCCATGTAAAGTGCATCATTCCTACTTTTGCAGTTACTCAAGTCAAACAGCTTCGTAGACAGCAGATGCTTCAAGATCCTACCAGCTCTAGCAATTGTTCTTGATAATCTGTAACTTACCTGAGATCTTTCTGTATGTTAATTCTGAAATCTTCTGTTCTTCCTATCACCATGTCTCTCCCCATTTTGTCATCTCTATTCCCTTGCACTCAGAAAGTCTGTTTCTTCTCTCCCGTCTCCAGCTCTCTCATCAGAGTTAATCTTAAACCCTCCACACCAGCATCGTTCTCACCGTGCCATTTATCCCTGGCACCAAGTCTCTGGGCCTCCCATTGGCCTAGCCCATTGCTAGCATACTCAAAGATGCTCTTTAAAATTCAGGTTAGTTATCAGTTTCCACCAGTAAACCATTTCCCTTAAAGAATAACAACAAAAAGAGGTATGTGATGGGTTTTCATGTACCGATGGAATGTCATGCACATGCACTTCTCAGTGCCTGAGGCATAATGCACAAGTACATAAACACAGCACAGAAACTGTGCTCTGCCAACCACGGAGCTTCTCAGCTAGCAAGAGAGATCTTGGTACTGTTGTCCTGGATAGTAAAGGTAGACACAAAGGCTTCTTTGCCCAGTACTGGCTGTTCTGCAACGAACATATCAAGACATTTATGGATAGAGGCATACACACTACAGGGATCAGAGGGTGTCACAAATAACAGCCATTTGAATCCATGCACCTCTTGTCCGGGTGGTCTGTAAATAGATTTTTTCCTTTTAGGGGAAGGTTCCGACTTCTTTCAGAAGGAGCTACATGCTGTAATAAAGACAATCCTTCAAATGTTACTTTAGAATAGCGGCTGTGATAGCTGTGACATCAAACAAGGCTTGTTAGCAACACCTAGGACTAATCTGCTATGAAGTATCAAATTCCCAACTACACAGCAGAGGCTTTGAAGACATCAGCAAGTAACTGAAGCTATGCAAGTTAACCTCAGTCAAACAGACATGAAAGCTGAGTCTGAGTTTTCATAAAATAAGGGAAGAAAAAAATTGGACGCCCGCAGTTCCAGATGCTCACTTGAAGGTTCTACATTCAAACACTACTTAGAACAGTTTTATTTCAGCACCCTCCTACTGTCAGCAGAGGGCAGAAGTCGCAGATGAGTACGGCAGCACCACACAGCGAAACAACCAAACCTTCCTATCTGAGACCTTCTGAGGCTAAAAGCAATCCTGAGAATGCATTCTCCCCTTACCGCAGAGCAACTGCTTCTTTTTTTCCATAGTTACTAAAATGACAATGACATCTTCCTGTATTTGGAGAATTTGTTTGTGCTCTAAGTAGGTATTTCTGGAGGTGAGTGTCATTCTTGAAGGAGAGCTTAATTTAACGTAAGCAGATCCGATTTTAGGCAAGAACACAAATGTCATGCAAACAGCAACATCTGACAGTCACAACTGCTGCCTGTAAACAACTTATAAAAGTCAAAGAAGAAGAATCTGAAAACATGCAATGCCCTTGACAAGGATAGTTTGGCATATCTGGATGACAAAAACACACAAAAATCTAAATTCCCAGCAGATGAAAAATAATTATTGCAAGGAGGAGGTGGGATGGGAGAGGAAGTCACAAAGAACAACAACAAAACTCAGTTGAACATAGCAGAGAAGCAAGTTTTACAGTCACAGTACTTCCCCACTTTTCTCTGTCTGGGCAAACCTGGGGAAGGGCTTTAACATCTAACAGGGTCAGTACACGCAGCAACAGTATCAGCTGAAAATCAGAAGTGACTGTGGAAGAACAAAGCTATTCTTTGGCAGTAGAGAACATCTCTTTCAATTATGAATCAAAACACACAGTGTGTTACAATAGGAAGTCGCTCCCAACTTAGGAAGTAAGCAGAGAAGTATGTCAGCTAGTACTGGGAAACCAAACATCACCCCCAGCAAAATGGCACAGACACAAATGGCTGCCAAAATAGCAATGCTACAGGTGAAAGGAATACCTGAAACTGTTTGAGTGGGTGTCTGTTCAAAACCCCAGTGTGGCTAAGGAGGAAGATGGACCTTCTGCCACACTAAGCAGTAACCAGGGAATTGCCCAGGCTACTTTTCCACAGGAGGAGGAAGATTCAGGTTGAAAGGATGTGTAAGAGTAAACCTAAACATTTCTAACTGCGAGGAAAAAGAAAAGAATACCAAAGCAAAGCAACAGTCAAGACATGGTTTAACGCTGTTGAAAGTCACCCTACTGGCAAAACAGCTTCTCCCTTCACACGAGAGCTGGAGTACCCACATGTCCAACACGAGGTGTGTGCCACCAGGGGACTCACATGCGCAGGGCAGGCACCTGTGCTCACAACCCACATCTCCCAGGGTGGGACACGTGTAACTTTGCCAATGGGTACGTGGGACAAAAACTTTATTTTGAAAACATACTCACGTTTCAAAAAACGGATATACATTTTAAACACTATTTTAAGGCTTGACTACCCAATTCTCATTTCACAAAAGGACTGTGAGAATACAGCTAACCTTATTCCATGATACACTGCTGCAACTGACAGCCAAATAATAAGCTGTACTGTCCATTAGTTCTCATACTCTTAAGAAGCTGAGTTAGTACCACAAAACATATGATTCAAACACTGCCATGGGACGTACAGATCTAGTCCTAGGTCCACAAAAGTTACCACAAGGACCACAGACAGTTGTCTGCAGGTCCACTGAATTACACAAATAAGGACTACAAAGAAGATCCCTTGGTAAGGGAAATTGCACTTCAGTTTTACTTTCCTCTTAGAATGTCATTTTGAAACACCTCTGATTATGTTTTGAAGCACTCTTCAAAGCTACATTAAAAACAACTATGAATTTTTCTTTTTTTTTTTTTGGGGGGGGGGTGAGTTAATTTTAACCTTTTTCATAAAAGGAGTTCACGTTTAGTGATGTTTTCTTCATTTTCACAATTGGTACACAAACTGCAAACCCTCTGCGCACATTATGTCAGAGTACAAAGGACAGGTATTGTAAAAGCTGAAAGACTGCTATATTAAAATTGCTATGGATTAGATGCAGCCTCCCTCAAAGCTGATTTTTACATCAGGAATTGAGCTCATTCTCTGGGCTTGCATTCCCCGGGAGCATACTAATGGTTGTTAGAAAAGAGTTTACATACATAGTGTACACACAGATATAAATCACTGAAACTTCTTAAACGCATCCAGGTCATGTTCAGTTGATTCTTCTGTCCACATAGAATGGAACAGGCAGTCAATTACTTTACTGTTTCACCTACAGCCAAGTATAACCAGCTTTAACTTGGAAACTGCTTTAATTGAATTCATAGTAATTAAGAAGCAGCTTCTCCTAATAAACTCAGAAGATGCAGCTGCCTTAATAATTTTTTACTCTTTAGCAAAGAAAAGTATGTAATGTTGAATTAATTTTCTCCCATAAATACTGTCCTCATACTCCTCAGGCCTCACTTCATTTTTATCCTTAGTTACATGGAAAAAAAAAAATCATTTCTCACAGATTTCTTTGTTTTTCCTGAAGAACAGATTTTGTTTTCGCATTTCATTTTCTGCTAATGAAGTCTCTAGGGTTCCCATCATACACAAAAATCGGAAGTGAAAAAGATGCAGAATCAGAACTTTGATTTGCTCTATTGAACATCTACCTTTTCCTGTTTATCCCTGTCTGGCTAAGGATAACCAATAGCATTCCCAGAAGGGATTTCAGAATAGTTAAATTCTGAATTTTTTAATAGGTAAATTCAGTTGATTCAGGCTGCAGCTGAACAGCTCCGCTTACTGGCTTGGTGAAACTTCAGTGTGAACCAATAACAAAATACATATATTCTCATATATTGTCTAGGAAGCCCTGAGTGCTACCAGGTCGTGATAAAAGCCTCCCTTGCTCCTTCAAGGCGTTATACTTGTCCCCAGAAGACCTCTTGACAGATACAAGCCTAGACTTACTTTCCCTGCAATATCAGAATAATCATTTTAATCTCAGATTTTTCTCCAGTGTGACATTTTACAGCAACTGCACAGCACTGTGGTATGGAAGGGACTAAGGGAATTATGTTCAGGTGAGAGAAAGTGATAAGACTCACGTACACAGAGAAATGGAAACAATCTCCATTTCCACAAGCTGAAAACACAAGCTCTGGAGTTAGCAAACACAGGCACCGTGACTACGTGCTTTTAAGTATTCTTTCAGAGGAAATCCTCATAACAAATTCTTCCTGGTGAATTATTAATGGAAAGCAAAATAAAGCAGATACACAAAAATATACCACCCCTGGCTCAGAAAAATCCTTGAACCACGATTGGCCAAAGCTAGCAGTACTGTGAATAAAACACCACTTATGTACTTTTCTTGTTCTTCCACACTCCACCAGTCAGCTGCTGCTAGCCACTGTCAGAGGCAGGAAAGGGAGCAAGACAGATCTTTGCAGTCATTGTATTCAGCGCTTCTTTTGACTTCCATTCACGTGCAAGTTGAAAAATAATAAAATAATTAAAAAAAAAAAAAGATTTTTTGCCTATCTTCTTGCCAATAACTTAAATTTTCTCTATATAAATTAGTAGAGGGAATTCCTTTCACAGTCTTACATTTCCCCACAAAGCAAAGCGAAACCCCATCCACAAGCATGGCTGCAAGACTACAGACAGCTTGTAATTCATTTTCTTGCTCTGGCACTTCCCTTTGTATTTTGAAAAGTGTTTACTGTCAAATAATTCGATGTGTGTACATATATATATATATATATATATATATATCATCGTTACAAGAACTCACTGAGCTAGTAGCCCTTAACATTTTAAGAGTCACTGATGCACTTTTCTTCTATGAATTCATCTGATTAATTCTTTTTGCTCCTAAACTCAAAGCTTTTAGCAGCTGTAGCATCCTCTGACACAGAAATCAGCAGCTTGCTGCTGTTAGCACTGGCCCTGGAGCCCTGCATTCCCCAGTTTCAAATGTGTGAAGTGTTTCAGTCTTCAAACTTAAATACAATGGATATAGATGCATTAAAAATTCATAAAAGTAATTTAAAAAAAGCCCACAGAGCTACACTGTGTTTTCCACATATTAAACACAACTGAACTTGATAATTACTCAGTGGTACAAGTAACATCCAAATAATGAACAGGAATCTGCTATTTTGTCATAACAGTATGTCTGAAAGCCATCTTCAATGCAAATTGAAACCATATCTAAGACAGATAATACTTATCAATACTTCACTTACATAGAAAGGTGAGCAGCACATACGGATTCTCTTTTTGAAGTAAAGGGTAAAGGAGTAATAGTATCAAAAAAAAAAAGACATTTTATGACATACCTCTGAAACCATCACTTTTACCCCACTGCAATCCCTGTAACTGATCAGTAACCATGCGACAGCCTTTCTGCCATAGCTAGTCACAATATTCAGACTTATTATCTTTTTAAAAACCAACAGATGACAAAACGATTTTCCCTAAGAACTGAGAAAGGGCATTTTCCCATGACCATTCTTCCGATATGCATGACACGTTAATGCTGGGAATAAACTCACCTGCATTTAAAATACTGTGTTCCTTCATGGGTGCCATCATGTTTTCCTCTTTGAGGATCATCCCATTCCACTCCAAGCCAAATGCCTGAAAAATATTGTAACTACGTTTTCACATTGATGGCATCACAGACACAGAAATACGGAACAAACCCCTGAAGTTCACCTAGCACAGCCTTCCAGCTCAAAACAGGAGATTATCACCAGCCCTAGAACAAGTTGCACAGGTAAATCTCTACCTAGCCAGGTCTTGAAAACTGCAGAGAGATTTCAACCTCTCTGGACAGCCTATTCCAGAACTGCATCACTTCTGTAATTAAAAAGATTTTCCTGTTGTCAAATCTGAGCCTTCCATGTCACAATTTGTGCCTATTGCTCCTTGTTATATAACTCGATACCTGCAAGAAGAGCTTGCCTCTGTCACCTTTGTAACAGTCTGCCAAATAGCTCTAAGGCTACTATTACGCGTCACTTAATTTTGCTCACACACACTAACCAACCCCAGTTCCCTCACCCAGGCAGGTGTATGCCCTTGATCCCCTGGGCAGCTCTCCAACAGATACTCTCCAGTGTATCTGCACTCCTCTTGAATGGCTCAAACCAGATACATTAACCTTATGCTGAATCTCTGCAGTCAGAGGGGGGCAACAGATTCCCTTAATTTGTAGGCCATGCTCATCACTCTATGGTAACCCAGTACAGCACACACTTGGCTTGTGACAAAAGCTCACTGTTGGTTCAGATCCATCACAGCATCCACCTTAACTATCAAGCCCTCTACAACATGCCCCATAGGCTACTAATGTTTGCCATTTTGTACTGACACACAGGCTTATTTCACACTACAGGTCGAAATCCATACCTCTTTCATCTCTTGGGCCCAAACCTAAAGTTCATAAAGCTTGGCCTGTATTGCAGTTCTGCTTTTTGTTACATCAGACAGTAATTATCAGACATTAATGAAGATGCTGAACAATAACAATCACAGAATTTATCTCTGGGTTACTCATGTATTACCAGACAGCTGTCAAATCACTGATGATCACTTTTCTGCTTGACAGACCGGTGGACTTTGAAGCCACTTAACATTATTTCCATCTGGTTTGTATTTCTCCAGCTTCCCATTTTTATTTTTAAAGAAATTATGTAAGAAGCCTTATTAAAGTTAAGGAATATTACATCCCCCCATTCTCTCCATCCACGTTCCCACTCACATCACCACAACAAGTAATAAGGTTGGCCAAGCAAGACCTTTTATTTTTGACAAAGATCAAGGTTTCCCAAATACTATCTTGTCCTTCATACACCTGGAAACAGATTCCAGGGGAGTGTACTCATGATCTTTCTGTGAGGTGAGAATGATGAAATTATGGTTCCCTGGTCATCCTCCTTGCTCCTTCTAGAACTGAGTGCAATGCTAGTCTCCTCCAAGCAATTGTCCCATTCTGTCATCGGTTTTTCAAAGATGGCACAGAGCGCTCTTACAGCTCAACTGGTCAGATCTTTCAGCAAACAGAACTGAATCTTACTCGTTTCCAAGCACTGGGGCACGGTATCACAGGAGTGCCCAGACTGCTGGTCTCTCACTGCCAACTGACTCCCTCCGACACTGTGCCTGCACACAGAGAGATCAGCAAGCACTGCTCACAGAATCATTTGGGTTAGAAAAGACCACGAAGACCATCTAGTCCACCCATCCCACTGTGCTCATGAACCACATGCCTCAGTGCCACACTACTGGAACACTCCAGGGACCACTGTACCACGTCCCTGGGCACACCGCCCTTTCTGAGAAGAAATGTTATGTATCAGACCTCACTTGAACCTTCCCTGGTGCAACCTAAGGCCATCACCTCTCATCCTATCGCTGCTACCTGTGAGAAGAGGCTGATCCTGTGTCACTACAACCTTCCATGTCATCGTGGGGAGCTAATGAAAAGAAGGAAAGCGGTAAAAGCTTTTGGTAGTAAACCAAACTGTAACCACTTCCAAACAGAAGTACTTCTTAAGCTCCTTTCGACAACCGCGCCTCGTAAACAAAATCTACCTGGTCAGAAGTTGCCCTGTCTACACAAGAAGGATACACACGCAGGGTGTGCAAGTCGTCAGCTTCTACTGAACGCGACTGGATTAAGAAAAGCACGGTTACCAGCGAGGCCGGCCGCCCCGGCGCTGCTCACCTGCTGTGGGCGGGACGCCGCCGACGTAGCGCACGGTGCCGTACTCTGTGCCACACAGCACTCTCCGGCCCAGCGCGTCAGCGGGCACACAGGCGGCCATCCCGGACCCGACGCACCTGCAGGGACAGAACCGACGTCTTTTCCTGCAGGCTCCCCCTGCCCCGGCCGTGTTACCGGCCGCAGGGCCGTGTGGGTAAGGAGGCGGAGCGGGGCCGCCCGTTCCGCGCAGCCCGCCCTTCCCTGGGCGGTGCCCACAGAGCGGCGCGGGGCAGCCCGCGCTGCCGTCGCTCCCCGGCCCGGGGCGGCCGCCTCGTGCGGGCCCAGCGCCGCCCCTCCGGCGCTGTAAGCAGCGGCCCGCCCGAGCCGTGCGCGCTGGTTAAAGCGGAAGGCCTCTGCGCGATCCGTGAGTAGGAACTGCTTGCGTTAATTAAAGCACTATTGCCTCAACTTTCGGACCAGCAAGACCGTTGTGACAGTAGGTAACCAAGGGGCTATTCCAGCGCTGTTGCGGGCTGACATTAAATAACTCTCTAGGCAGGCAGCACAGCTGGTTCTGTGACCCAGGGCTTGTTACCCGAATTGCTTTGGCTTATTGTTACCAGAGTGCGTAGCACACCAGCGAGCCGCACCCTCAGGCTTTGACGGCGTGCTGTGCTGTCTGGCATAAAGCCACCGCTCCCCAGAGGGCCGTCAGGCCAACTGGTATCTTTAGAGGGAGGGAAAACTGTTAGATGCCCACGTCCATCTTCTCTGCCTTTAGCGGCGTTGCCATTTCGTCCGGCTGCTTGTGCCCGTTGCTGTCCCGCAGAGGGCAGCCTTGGAGCAACGTGCTGCTGTCAGGGAAGCTGAAACTACGTGGACACAGATGGCGGTACAGCAACAAAAGCAGCAGCACCAGGTCCTCCTGCTCTCCGCTTCCGAATCGTTCACTGTTCCTAAATACTAACCCGATAACGCGTTTTAACGCGAGGAGCTGAAATTCATCCCGATTATGAATGGGAAATAAGAGTTACTTAGGTTTTTCCTCTTTGTTAGGTACACTAGTCTGAAATTGCCTGAGGCGTTTTCAGTTGGAAAGGAACCTGGCTGGATTTCCAGCCAGCCCTGCAATCATAACCAATCACTTTCCCACCTGGCTCTCCGTGTTTTTATTTATTGGAGAGTACTGACCTTGAAATCAACCAAATAAAACACGAATGTAAGCTCTCCACTATGAATTACTACTTTACTTCACGTACACACAGAGAAGTACATCATGCTCTCCTCCTCTGATTGTATTTGGAAGCTACCATTCAACTCTGGGCAGCATTAGAAAGTGCATATGTTCTTACAAAGGGAAGTAATTCCTGCTCTACACTTTCCTCTCCTCACTGAGGATTTCTCCTTCATGTGGTTTTTACTTTGACCTGTACGTTCCCACCTCACCCCCAAAATGATACGAACACAAGTAGCAATAGGCTTCTCAGTCAACTACAACAGTCCTTCTGTGGCTTTAGGAGTGGATCCACGAATTCTGGATTACTCCTGCCCCACAAGCTGAACCATTAGGCTCAGTGACAAGAGCGAGCATGTACATAAAGATTAAGAAAAGCATGGAATGACTCAATTAAAATAACCATCCCCAAATTAACATCTAAGCACAAAGTCCTTGATTCTCTGCTGTAACACTGACCAGCTTTAAAGAAGGAAGTCAGCATTAAAACAATGATCTATTCCTATTTCTTTTTACCAAGTTTCATTGTAAAGTCATTTAAAAGAAAACACTGCAGAAAAGGTAAATTGTGGTGCTGAGGTCTGATAGGATTTATCCAGGAAGGATGTGAATATTGAGTTTCAAGTCAAGTCAGCACGTAACAGATAACACTTTTCCTTGGCTTCAAGAATAGAAAACCTGTCAGAGAAAGAAAATTAGTAATGGAACAGCGTAGTCTTTATCTGTACTTTTAATTGAAATCTTGAGATGATATATTCAAGTTATTTACATAACTGTCAGAATAAGTTATAACTTTACTATCTCTTACATTACATTTGGAAAGCAAGAAGGGAAGCACCGGGAAACCGTACACACTTTTGCCTTTCCTAACAAAGTGAATGGGATGCTGCAAAACGAGGTGGAATTACACGAGGCAGACTCAAGAGCCTAAAATAGGTATTCTCACCCCCTCACATCCCTTCCCTGACTCTGCTTTTACCCCATCCAGCTGCCAGCTTTGGCATTCAGGAAGGTTTTGCTGAGCAGAATAATTCATTAATTCAGAGAGGAAAAAAAATAATAACTTCTCTTCCCTCAGGTTAGCAAGTTAAACTGTTTCACAGACACACCTAATGAGCATTACCACCAAAGCAAATTAAGCATTGAAAGCAAGTTGTAAAGAAAGGTAAAGCGGCTCCAACTACATGGGACGGACAAAATAATGTATGGCAATGTAAGATATTACAAGCTTCTTGGAAAAGAAGCTTCTAGCATTTCTAGATTGCAGAAAATCTTGGGTTGCTCTTGTGAAGGCACAGGAGAAGTCAGCATTTAAAGTTTACTTGGTCTGTCCTGGAACAAAAAAAAAGTTTGAAGGTACTGTATGTGCTACAGTATTATTAGCAGAACAGAAATACACAAGGAAAAGAATGACCATGAAAGTACTGAGCAAGCAATAGAAACAGGATAGTAAATACTAAACTTGAAATGTAGAACAATGAGATCATGATAGAACAAAGATATAATATACAATAGATACAAATAAGAATACAGAATTAAAGCTATGTGTAGCACGCTGGGGAAAGTGCAACAATTTGCATGACAGCACTGTTACCACTAGCATCAGAAGCTCATGCCTGCACACACATCAGCTGCTAATCAGTAATAACCATCACATCTCAAATAATAGACTCAGTAGTAAGTATCTGATTTGATACTTATCAGGTCCTAACCTCTACCATTTCTAATCAATTTCTCATGAATCTCATTCCTCCACCGTTTTACACAAATTCACATTTGCTTTGCAGATTAAGCTTTTCCCTCCCATTACCTACACCTTTTATTAATAAAACTATTTTAGAGCCAGGCTGGAATAAAGAACTGGATTTGTACATGGGATGGTGCCAGGCAGCATTTCTATCACAACTGCAAGAACAGAGGAACGTAGATAAAAATAACCAAGTAACAGACTTGCAGGAGAACAGCGATAAGGATAATAGCAATTATATGTTTTAACTAATTAGAGATCATATCTTGCTGCAGAACAAACTTTGGAAAGGTTAGGTTCTAAAAACCAGTCTCTGCAGTTAAATAAAGGATTGTGAGTTCAGAGTTTATTTGTTCATGACACACAGAATAACAGTAAAGGTAAGAGATAAGTATGTAGCACAGCACTCCTAGTGCAGCAGACCACAACAGAAAGGAGGTGTGCTTGGTGCAGTTCATCTAACATGTACTATATGCACCTCCCCAGCAGTAAGTCAAGTGACAGAAAATGCCACTCAGGCTTGAAGTGTGAGAGGCAGGCACATGAAAGTTTATTAGAAAGGTTTGAGAGGAAAAGGGATGACCAGGTGATAAACAGTTAATCCTTTGTGTTCTGTGAGGTACACTGCAAACTGCACAACTGTGAACCGAGTTTCTTAAGGTTTGCATACTAAACTGAAAAGTTAATATGAGAAAATTAAAGGGCAAAACTCTTTACTCAGAGGGTGGGGGGGCACTGGCACAGGTTGCCCAGAGAAGCTGCGGATATCCTGTCCCCAGAGATGCCCAAGGGCAGGTTGGATGGGGCCCTGGGCAGCCTCAAACAGCAGGTGGCAGCTCTGCCCACAACAGGGTGTAGGGCTGGTGGGCTTTGAGGTCCCTTCCAACCCAAGCCGTACTATGATGCAACAATTCTACGATTACTGGATGATACAATATTAGAATAAACACTGTGATAAGTTGCCAGAATAAATTAAGGAATAAACAGTAGAAATGTTAGCTAATATAAAAGTCTGAAGATAAAAACCCTACCTCACTGAGAAAGTTTGATTATACAATACTATTTATAGCCAGCAACTGAGCAAAAATGATATGCTACTAAGTGCACTAGCTGTAATATCCAATATCCAATACTATTACTAGCTGTAATATCCAATAGGCACAAGGGCATATTTCAGAGTAAGACTAGGAGATTCTCCTGGCAACAGATTTTTCAGTGCTCTCCCCCATTCAGCATCAGCTGCAGCAGTGCTTACAAACTCCCAAGGCACGGCACAAAATATTGCACTTTGCTACAGATGGTATTTTTTCCAATCAAAAGACTAGGAATTTACAGGCTTGCTACTAAGCACTTTGAGTTAGGAAATAATACAGCTTACTGTCATTAACATTAAATTAAAGACACCTTTCACCAACTTTAAGCTATCCGTTCCCAGCAATCAATCCACTCAGTAAATAGGGTGCTATTCTGTGGCTAATCACAGAGCAGAATCAAAGAACCCTCCTCAGCATACAGATAAAAGGAATAAGCCATCACCTATAAGTACACTAATGACTAATAACAATGACTATAAGCAGTCATCCCAATTTTTTCCATGCTTAATTACTTCTGGAATAATCACAAGGCTTGCCAAAGGAAAACATTACAGCAATGTTCTTTGGTTAGTTTTCTTAGTGGGCTGAGGCAGTGACTCTCCCTGTTTGCAGGTACAGTAAGTGAACAGATAGATAGATGCACACAACTTTCTTCAGCTGTTAGAATCTAAGTATCTCTGGACATTTCTTTTCAGAGTGTGCTGTGACAGCATGCTGTCAGCTTAATACCACTGCTTATAGCACCAGTCCCACCTTTAAGCTGAACCACCACTTCCCTACATCACAAAGCTTTGTATGGCTACAAATATGAAAAGAACTGAACCTGGTTAAAGCCCCCCTCAGCTAGGAAATAAACATTTCTGTATTGTGTGTATACATGTGAGTAGATATTTTTGTCATTTTTCAGGCTACTTTACTGACCAAGTTCTCAGTGCCACACAGGTATGTCTGTCTACATCATTTAAAAACAGTACTTAAGCAATTAACAAAATTGATTACAGCTCATAAAACAAGACACTACATTTCAGTTTGTCTTTGTGGAGATAACTACAACATGCCTCCTGATTCGAATTTAGAACACGAAAGCTATGAAATCTGAATCCTGAATCAGCTCCTAGAAAACTTGCTCAATCAAAATAAAAGATTAGAAAAACCAGCATAACTCACAGCACCTTAAAGCTACCTGCTATGAATTCCATTCAGTTCCTAGTAGCAGTTTACTATGTTTCTATTTGCAGTTATATGTTTGAGATTTAATGCTTACACATTATAAAATATTGGACTGCTTAGAAAAAATCAAAAGCCAGTCAACTGAAGTTATTGAATGCAGAACTGGAATAAGTAGCAAACTCAAGCACCAAAGTGATGGAGATTTTTCTCTGAGATACACAGAAGTCCCTATTAAACTCCCATCTCAGTCCAAACATTAGCCTCATTTGGAGATACAGCATTTTTTTTACAGTTCATACTCCCCTGAGTTATTCTCAGATACTGGACAGAATACTCACATTAAAACTGAGGACATTCAGATCTATCTGATCTTCACAACTCTAACATTTATAATGCAGCACTAGTATATGCACTGAGGTTGCAAGCATTTTTTGTTATTTAACACTGTATATTTTGTTTTACAAGTGTTGTTTAGAAACACACAAGCCACTTGGGTCGATCAGGTTGACTAAATTTAATTTAATACAGAATTTCAGCCAGAAACTTACAGCAGTCTTGGAGATATACTGTAACCTGTGAGATGTCTAGGGCTGAAGTAATGCCAATGGTTGTGTAAAAATCCAGATTCAAAGTTTGTTTCTGTTCTTTTGTTTCAGTTCTAGTATATGTTCTGAAGACAGCTGCAAGCAGTTACAATTAAGATTGTATAGATAAGGTACATTTCAATATCAATGATCAAACTTATTTTCAACAGAAATCTCTGCCACGAGGCAACACAATAAACAGCATTAAGTGAGACTGACTATCACACCTTTCAGATAACCTCATTATCCCATTCATCCCCGGGAGATATCAACTGTCATTTTCTTTGAACATTTTGCTCAGTTGTTCCACGAGTGCTACGAGCTCAGGGTTTCCCCCAAGCGATTCAATTTGTTTATAGGCTTCAGACTCAAGCTCTTTCAACGTATTCCGAGTGTACTCAAATGAACCCACATTTTCAAGGTAATGCACACAGTATTTTTTAATATCTATGTTTTCTGTCCTTTGACGTAAGATGTTTTGCACCTGTGTACTTTCAGGTTTTGACCAAATTGCATGAATGGTTGGGAATGAGAACTTTCCCTCAGTTAAGTCTTCACAAAAACTCTTGTTCTCACTATATTCTTTGGAGTGCAAGTTGGCATAATCATCCCTTATTTGGAAGAAGAGACCAAGCGTGTTAAGAAGTGGTTTTAAGTCTTTCTTATAATTTGAGAAGAGCTGCATGAGGCCTACAGCTAATCCAAAGAGACCTCCTGTCTTTTGCAGTACCATAGCTTTGTATTCATCTTCTGTGGGGCAGGTGTAGGTATCCCTCCAGTAAATGTCCAAGCCTTGCCCTTTATGGAGTTCCAGTAGCTGACGGGTAAAAACTTTAACAGCATCTGGGTGATTAAGGGTTAAAACCTTCTCTAAGCCAAGGAAATACACATAATTAGCACAGTTGATTACAGATGGAATTCCATAGATACTGTGTGCCACTGGAAATCCCCGACGTAGCTTTGAGTTGTCTTCAATATCATCCACAAGTAGGCTTGCGTTGTGCAACATCTCTGTCACTTCAATGATAACCTATTACAAGAAGAGAAAATAGTTTGCTGCTGGAAAAAATGCAGGAGATAATCATCTCGCATTCAGTAACCACCATCCTAAAGCTTAAAACCTGAAACTCAGCAATCTAATCGTTTGCTTACCCAAGATAATGAATTCAAGAGCAAGCTATTCGAGCACTAATTACTCATCTCTGAGCCAGAAGTGAGGCCTACTTTAACTTGTAAAGATAGTTGTCTTTAGGATCATGAAGGATCGAGTACTTATAAAAAGCAACTTCGTAATATCTATTTTTCTGAATATTGATTTAGTCTATTATGTCACTCTCAGTACTATCAGGAATGTTTCCCTGTGAACTCGTTAGATAGGCTAATGAGAAATGCTAGAATAGGCTTATTTCATATCACTTAGTCTCGTGATTTCCTGCAGTTTCTAGACATTTAAAGTTGAAGTAACTTAAAACATGCCTCATGACTGCAAATTATCTCATGAATTACCATTTAAAGAAAAGAGTCAAAAATATTTTAGGATCGAAAGTGAGGGAGGAAGAAGTTCAGAAAGCAGAAAAAAAACCATGTTGGAAGTTGTCTGAGGAAGTGAGAAAACTGCACTTCATAATGAAAGCAGACCAGTACAGAACAGCATGCTTTCTTACAAACCAAGCCTAACCCATCAGTGGCTCCCGCAGTATAACTTTCAACAGACAGATTTTGTTACTTGAGCACTATGAAGCATCACACCTAACCTATCCTTCACAAACACTACTGGTCTACCTGACATCAATGAAATTATTTAGGGACCAGGTGACTGTCAAAAAAACAAAGTTACTTCAATTCCTTATATTACCTTGGATACAGAGGTGTACAGGTTCGGCCAATTTTTTGGCTAGCCAAAATTTTGCATTTAATAGCCTGTCTAGTTTGTTTTGCAAGTCATTGAAAACTTATTCCCATTGTTAATAACTGAAGTAGGTAACTAGAGGAGCTACTCCTACCACTCAGAAGGTTGAGCTTACTTGGAAAACAAGTAACTATTCTACTTCACACAAGTCATAGTAACTGTTACTTTAATGTTAAAACATAGCCAAAGCTTTGCAGTGAAGTTACTTTCTTTAAGCTGCACTCCACTGTACTCAGGAATGATGTATTGTAAATGATCAGAAGTCTTAAGTACGTTACACTAAGAACGATCTGTTATTGATCATTTTGGAAGAAAGGTAAGAGCCTTGCAAAAATAATTAGCGAGTACCTGTATTTTATCTTCTGGAACATTAAGCCAGTGATTGAAGGCCTGTGACAGTTTGGTTCTTACTTGCTTGCCTACAATTAGAAAAAATGAAAAAAAAAATCAAATTATTAAATGCAACAGTTTATCTTAACAGCTGTAACTAATTTTGAGACCAGTAAGCTGTTAAAAGCATGACCACTTCAAATGCATTACAGTAAGATTGTAGCTTGTTTCCTCATTGTATAAGCATTAGAATTGAAGTTGTCAATAAACGCAAACATTTCACAGTAATACACAAACAATGATATAAAACATGTATTTATGTGTCACTGCAATTAGTTTTGGCAATTTAGCTAGCCCTCAAGTCCACTGGTAACCTCTACAAATTGGTTTACTGCCTCTGGAAGCAAGTCCTAATTTGTTTGGCATGTTAACTTTATGTAACATATTTTCATTGCAATTCATTATTAGATATTTAGCAAACATCCATACCATCAATCATTTCCTCTCCTGTTTCAGGTCTTATGCAGTACTCTCCCACTGCTATTGAATTTGTACAGCAAAAAAAAGGAGCATTTGATATACTTTAAAGAAAAAATTCATTTTGAACAGAGCTTCCTAAGATTTTAAACATTTATCTTAAACCCTCTGAGTTTATGTACATCTAACAGGATGTTCCACTCTGGCTAAATCTAGTTTGGCACGGCACCAGACAGTCACCTATTTCAGAGGAAAGAAAGATCAGATTAGAAATCCAAATTTAGTGTTAAAACAAGTGTTAAAATTCAATCCAGGTACATTTTACCTGAAGGAGTTAATTTTAATACAAGTTATCCTATAAATTATTGATGCCAGCTTTCTTTAGTAGATTGCTGGAGGTCACATACAAGTATTCATTTAGTGTGTCTACTGATGATCAATAGAAAATGTTCAATAAACAGTCACCTCCCGTTCAGCTCTGAACTTAAACCCAGCTGAGTCTAAGATCCTCTATTAACAGCAAAACATGTTTAGGCAGAGTCCTGCATCCTCAGCTCATCTCAATGAGCCGCTTGGAAACTATTACAAATAAACCTCAGAGCAGTGCAATCTACCTACTGGGTTCCATATTACTCAAGATCTACTGAGAGATCTAACTGAAGAATGATTCTGCAATATCAGTTCTCACATTAATGATGCCACCCTGCCGTAGCATGGAGGAAACTTCAACATTTGAATGTCTCCCTGCAGATTCTCTCTATTGCTGTGTGATCAACACAAACAGAACAGAAAAATAAATATGGGTAGATTAAATCATAAACCATGGAAAAGAACAGGATTTATCCTGTTCCTATCAAGACATCACCAGGTAAGCAGTAGATCTGTGGTTTGGATTCTGTAGTTAAGGTGGTACCCTTCCCCAGTTGCTCAAATGGGTTCAATTTTTTTACTGGTCTCAAAGATTCCCATTAGTTCCTCTCATCACCATCTTCTGGTTTTCATCAGAAGACACTAATAGAAAGGCATCTCTTTCCCCCAACAGTTTTGTCTGCTGCCTCTGCCCTATGGGATGGAACATTCGTACCTGGACATCTCCCATCTTTGGCTTCTGCTTTCCTTTCTTCTTTTCTATGCTCATGTTTAAACACTAGTAAGCTTTATTTTTTCCCCCGGACAGAGGGATTGGTATATCTCTGTAACAGCATGACAGATACCTTACGTCACCTGTGTGAGGCTTATTCTCTATCAGTACATTAAAAAATCCAAGAACCAAATATATTAACAACAGCAAAAAACACCTGTGCACGTAAATCACTAATTCACCGATTTAAAAGTTCATTTAAAAACGAGTAACCAGGGCACAAATTTAAAAACAAAATTAGAACAGCACCCAAGATTTTAAAATCCTCTTGTTAGCTAAGCACCACCACTAGTTCAAGTTAAACCTCTTTCTGACAACAACTTCTGCAAACGCCAATGATTTGAAATACTACTAACACTCAGACCCTCTCTTTTACCCACTACGTGGGTAGAACAGAATTTGGCCAAATCTGTTCCCTAACCAGACTTGCTACACAAACACTGCCCAAACAAGGCAGAAAGGCCTTCATCAGGAGTTGTTTTTTTTTTTCCTCCTTCTAATAATAATTGCATGAATTAATTTAAGAGAAAATCACTCAAAATACTGAAAACAACTGCTACAAACACATGCCAAACTGCATGGCTTGCTAAGTGTAAATGAATAATTCAGTTCCTCCATTAAAAAAGTAGTCACATATCACATTACAGATGTATACCTTAACTACAGCCACTTATACATTTTAAATTACACTGAAAAACACTTTAAAAAAACTAAGCTGCTAATTCTGTTGGTTTTTTGAGTGTTTACTAGAAAATAAGCTTATGGAAATGGTCCATGTTCAGTAACAAAAGTTATTTCATCATCTAAATGGACTCTTAATATGCACAGTGGATTTAGCCATTTTGTTCCTTAGTACAGACAGCACTTGAATTGTCTAGACAGCCTTGGTGTTCAAGGTAGACAAGTCTAACAAAAGCTATTTATGGAAAAACCACTATCTGTACAGTAAAATATTCTTTTATAGGTGCAGATTTGCTTGTGTGAGCCCTATTACTGCTTCAAAAATGCTACTGTATCTTGTTCTGAATCAATCCTACCAGGTCTATTTGATATTAAAGCAATTTTCATATGCATGTTTGATGCCTACAGTCACACTATGATGGCAATAGACCAAACCCCTTTATTACTGACCTTAAAAGACTAGATGCACCGGCACTCCATTCCTTTACTCCCACCTACACTCCTAAAATCCTAAACTATATATTTATATATATATATAAATCCTAAACTATATCCTAAACCATAGATACTAAGATAAAATTGAAAGGATTAAGACTTAACACTATCACAATAACTCATTTTTTCTTCTCAACTGTTCTATGCCACTATGCTGTTGACTAGTCAAAGGAAAGTATTGTAAAACTGAAGACTAGCAAGATCCAGCTTCCAAAATTAGAAGCCATACCTACTGTGCAGTCATAATTATAGACTGTATTGAAACTAGCTTTTAACATTACTCAGAATGCAGTCAGTTTGATCTGCTGGAGATACCAACAGTACCCTACCCTAGTCAAGCAACAGCTACACAAAACTTTTTTCTCATTAGTGAAGCTGGGTGGAAAAAGCAAGGTATGGGGAAAAAAATAACAGATTCATTCTGGCAAAAATTCTCCATGGGGATAAAATATACATTTCCAATTTTTGAAACAAAGATCCAATTAGCGATGTCACTCTCAGGACAATCCCTCCCACCTCCTTAGAGGAGAGCTGCTTCCCTATAACGAGACTGACTACACGTGTACATATATGATTTTTTCCTGACAGAGTACAGACCTCAAACTCAGAGCTCCTGCTCTGAACAGGCTGCTGATCAGTATTTCTTTGCTCACACTGCATTAATGTGACCTCAAACTATGCCCTTTGGGCAGAACCCCACTTAGATTGAGGGTATGTAAAAGGGAAAGAACAGCACGAGAAAGAGCAGAGGGACCATCAACCTAGCCCTCATTAGAGCCTCGCTAAGCTAATTCAGCTCATTACTGCAGCAGAAAACTGCCTGCTTTTTGCTAGGTTAGCTCTCTGCCAGCTTTATGTACTGCATCAGCTTATGAAGTGGGTCTGCTCAAGTTAGTACAGTGTGAGCAGCAGATGCTGAGAGACAGGAGAAGAGGGCATCACCTTTCTGGATGAAGCAAACCATTATTACCTCAGTTTCATTGTACTTTCACATTTAGCTCTATCATCTGATAGGTTAGGGCTAAATGGGTCCCAGCAGACCCCCCCACACAGCTAAAGGAACACCACTGCTATCCTATGTGAACTGCAGGCCCACACCTTCAAATCCAGGCAGCCTCTTGGGACAGATTGAAATTGCTGCAGGATTTTCTACTTGAACCCCACACCCTGTTCAAAAGAGAATGTCTAGTACTAGTCCAGTACTGAGATTCTGCTTTTGGCTCATGTCCTCTCAGCATCCCCAGTACCACCATCCCATAGTCACGGGGGACACAGTTGCTCCCACTCTTCACATGCCCAAATCCTCACTGTTGATGCCAGCTGGGCAACTAGCTGGTTATGAACAGGAAGGATCTGTTTATTCTTCTCCATGGTAAGGAAGGGCTCAAGGAGCAAGAAAAACCACTGGGTCTCCTGTGCCTTCATCTCTCACTCCAAAAGCCACATGATTGTGTTTGAAAAGCTCCAGGTATCCCTTGGCTAGATCCATTAGTCTTAAGTGAAAGAGGTGTAGGGTTCAGTTGCATGACAGTGAAATACACTTCAGTAGCAGTCTCTCCAGAACATCCCTGACCTGAGCTGCCAAGAAGCAGCAAGATAATAGCTCAGATGGTGGCCTCTGCCTCCCGCAGGAAACAGCCTCCCCATTACTACCACTTGCTGCTCATGCCTAGTACCAGTCCAAAGCTGCGCTGTACAGAGCTTCTAACTATTTCTCTTCTTCCAGTGCAGTGAACTTATCTGACAAATGCACACATGCATGAGATACAGAAATCTCCCCTAATGTCAAGAAGCCATGAGCTCCCAGCCTTCACCTCTGTGGAAGCCTCCATTTTGCAACCTGACGTGAGTTCTTCCTGCCCCTCTTTCAATATACACAGGGCTCTTGAACCTTCAAGCTCTTGCAGAAGATCTCATCCATCTCCTAGTTATTTCTGATGCTATACAGCCCAACAAAGCTTTTCCACTGCTCTTTTGCTTGTCGGAAGCAAGATTTTCACCATTACACACCTTTTGAAGGGCTACTTTCTTCCAGTCTACTTGGATGCTCAAGCATACCAGCAGTACAAGAACTGGAAGCTGCCATTGCCCTCAGGAACATGGCCTAAACTGAGGCCTCTTGTGTGCAAGACGCAGTTGTTCCAGTGGTAGGGAACATGCCCTGAAGTACATCATCACCACTCTTAAAAGCATATATGCTATCCTCATTTTCTGGTCCCCTTCTGTTTGATCTACTGAGTACCTACATCTGTTGGCTGCCTCCCAGCTGTATTCTTTTAAAAGAGAAATCACAAGAGCAAGGAAAAAAAACATACATGGCATTAAAATAATGATGTTTCAGTAATTTTAAGAGAAAAATCACCTTAGTCTTGCTACTGCTGCTTCATAGCTCCTTTACCAAGCTGGTCAAGTTCAACAACTCAGCAGAAAAAGCTGAGAAAACAAAAGCCAGTCTTGATTGCTTAACAAGCTAAACAAGCCTGGAGCAATATACGTGAAAGGAAAAATGCAGAATTGTGAACAGGATCAGAATCTACCTTTTCCAATTGCAAGCTGTTGATCCCTTCACTTTTACTGTGACTGAAAGCCCATATACTCCTTAGTATATAAAATATAATATATATAATATAAATATATAATATAAACAGCTATTGGTGTTAGCTACTTGGAGATGAAAGATTCTTCATCATCTGTGTGAATTTTCAAGACAAACCACATTATTGGCATTTCTGAAATTTACAGCTGCTTATTATACTTTGCTCACCCATATAAATGACAAAACTAGATTGAGCAAAACACCAGTACAAACTACTAAGGCAATTTCATGTACAAAATGATTTTACAACTAAGTTAGTATTTGGAACATTCTTAAACAGTAAGTTTTGTTTATTCATGTTTATTCTGTCACTAGCCTACTGGCAGTTAAAATGGCAACAACTGAAAAAAGATGCCTTAAGTCTACTAGTTTCTCTAGCTTGAGAGAAAAAAAATCAAAAACAGACAAGTCTAGAGATAAATTATCAGCCCCAAAAAGTTACCATTACAGCCCTACTGGGCTAACAGCAAACAACCTCCTCTTGTATCGAGGGATTAACACTTAACATCATTACAACAGTTTGCATTCTCACACTACAAGCAACATTAGGAGAAGCTTTGCTTAAAAACTAATACAGACACCCAATTCCTCTTATGTAAGAGTCTGAGATGCTTCTAACTTCGTCCAAGTTCTTATAGATTACTGAACCACTCAGATTTTGTTTTTTAACTAGTCCTATAAGATAAACAACTGCTTATCTGACTCACAGCCAAGCTTTCTCTGAAAGCCCCTCAGATGGATCTACCCTTGTGCCGCTACACTGACAGGATAAAAGATGAGCTATTCTGTCAGGGAAGTTTTTCAGCAGGGTAGTGATTGATACCTAATCATTTGGTCAGTGAGCTGAGAACTGGCACAAGAAGCAAGAGAATACTGCCAGAAGAAAGATGGAACCAAACTACCTCTTTCAGCAAAAGCTTGTTAGATTAGCTGAGGCACCTCATCTGGACCCCACCCTAATTATGAACTGCTAGCATATGCCTCATTTTCCCTTCACCAAGCCTTGGTGTTCGTATTGATGGCAAGGCTCACACAAGTAGTTGACTCCTACTGACCTGTGCTTGACATAGCTGACTTAGGGCAAAGCCAGCATTTCAAAACACAGCAAACATCCAGCTGTATGATTAAGCACAAACTCTCCACAGGCACACAACTTTTACCTTCCTAGCTTGAAAGAATTCTTCTGTTCTGAATCATGCCAACATTTCTGCACAGAGAAAAGTGTATCTTATCTCTCACCTTCTCAAAGCATAAATTAAATTAACAAGAGATTGACATGCTTCAGTGGACAATCAGATTTATGATACTTGAGCAGAATAGCATACAAAGTGCTTACACTGATGGTCCATATAAGATAAGCCATAAGGATACAGTAATTAAAGCTGAACACACAGTGAAGTACAGGAATTTAGCCAGAGGAGTCAAGATGGGAAGGTTAAGCTAGATGCATAATTTAAAGTGAAAACTAACTGAAGAGGTATTACGATGTATCTTTGCTCGTATTAGATAATCTACCCAAACAAATAATACCCTTAAGGATGGTGCTGGAGAGAAGTAAATTTCTACAAGACTAGATCTTAGAAAGCCCCTTGGAATACCACAGATTCTTTCTCAAATACATTTTCAAGAAAAAGCCACCAGCCAGTTTAAATGCTGTCAGGAAATGGCAAACAAACTTCCTGGCATTAAAAAATGAGTTCTACTGCCAAATTCTCTCCTCCTCTAGGTTTTCAACGACAGTGCTTGGCAGCACAAAGTGCCAACTCCATTGCAATCTCTAATGCAGACAAAATGAAACTGATATTTGTGGAGATGAATAATGAACTTAACCACACACACACGAAAGACCCACCGTGCTGATACACAGATCTTGCTCCAGATGTACAAAGCCAGTTAGTACTGTGCCTGTGATCAGTTAGGCTGTTTGTCTACATAAGTCTTCTATTCACAGTCATGTATTAAGGAAAATAACTGGCCAGAATCATAACTACTGAATGTTATATACCCATTAACTCTACCAGTATTCGGTACAAGTTATACAGAAGTAAATGATGCAGCAGTTCCCATGACAAGGTTACTTCTATAAAGTTAGTCACTGACAGCCTGTATGATCTTCCTTACACTTCAGGTGTACAAATGCAAGTCACAGCACAATAGCGTGACTATTTGCTCAGCAAAAAGGATTCTGACTGGCACATGCACACAAAAATTTTCTGTCAAACTGTCTCCAGCATTCTGCTGAAACAGCTACTACTCAGGAGGGAAAACTTCATCTCACTGTGTTGCTAATGACCTGATGCAACACAAAGACTGACAAGTCAAGTAA
The DNA here is from genome assembly GCA_023055505.1 of Callipepla californica brunnescens. Lineage (NCBI taxonomy): Eukaryota > Metazoa > Chordata > Aves > Galliformes > Odontophoridae > Callipepla > Callipepla californica. The sequence continues at coordinate 32,179,795 of JALIRH010000003.1, read as the reverse complement.
TCCAGGACAGCCAAAATCAACAACACTAAAACCTGGCTCTGTACTCATCAGAGAGACAAAATAACACAGACTATTTAAAACACATACACACAGCCCATCAAGTCCAGTACAGCAAGCTGGTAAGTGCTGGGCTGGTGATGTTGCATCCTCCAAGAATAGCATCAAGCCTTCAGCACTCGCCCATATCAATTTCAGCAAGTAGGAAGTCAGATACTGAGTGGAGGGCAGAGCAACTGAAAGAAAACTATCCGCACTGCAGCATACAAGTGCAACTGCTACTGTATGAATCACACCAAAAGGATAGTTTCACAAGAGAAGAACAAATACAGAAAATGTTAGCTTTAATTACTTTTAAATTCAAATATCAAGATGGATATATGTTTCCTAGGACAAAGATGTTTTAAAGGTAACATTGATATTTTGAAAGACACGGTAAAAACAAACTTGCCTGGTAGCTGAAGTAAATACTGGTATGGCTCTAGAATTCTTTTAGACGTTTCATCCATTCCATCCATGTCTCTTGTGTAGAAGGTAGATCACTGTTGAAGAAAGTGTTATTAACACGGTTTAGATTTAAGAAATTAAAATAAAAGTGAAGAAACAAAATACAGGAGCAAACAATTCAGGAAAAACAATTAGCTGACCTCCAGGCTAGGTGTAAGCACTGCAGTTTGAAATACGACAGTGACTACCAAATTCACTGTAAAAGAAGTTTTATGGATGGCACTTAGACAAGAAGCATACGTTTTAAGTACAGGTTTCCTTATTTATTCATGAGTAGTTTAAATCAACTCCTAGACTTTTATCTGTATCAGAAGGCTTAGATGAAAGAGAAACATTTAAAACATTACCATTCCCAACAATACAGCCACGCTGTAGATCTGTGGAGAAGACATTCAGCACGTACAAACCCTGCATGATTAATCTGATTAGTCCTCCCTAAATGCTCTCCCCATAAAAAGAGCAGAAAATATACCTTACACCAGTGCAACTTTTGCAAGTTGAAAATAAGCTGGAGCCTTTTAAACAAAATTCTTCAGTCCTGTTTTAGAAGACAGCAACGTACTGTTTTCTTACTACTGCTTAAGCACACAGTCATCTTTACGTACTTTCAGATATGCTATCTATATCATATTCCTGCAAGAAATCTTTTAGGATCCACTCCCTCCATAGCTCAACAATTACGTATTGATTACTTTTCAGTTCACATACCCTTTGGTCATCCATATTTGCATGCTTTTCAGACTGTTTTCTATAATGGATCTTCTCTCCTTTCACCTCTAGCCTTCCTTGCTGCACTGCAGATACAGCAGCTCAAAACAATTCTTCTAATGTCATTTTAAGACAGGAACTGCAGCAGCAGCACAGAGGCTCTTGCTACTTCAGCAGTGCTTCTCAGCTATTCCGCTCCCTCCTCCACCGAGCTATTGAATAGTTTTATAAATTATCAATAAAACTAACTATTTTAAAGCGAGTTTGTAAGCGTTGACTGATGCATATTCAATACAGGAACATGAAGGGGAGTGGCTGACATGAGTGAAACATACTATGTTTCACACTTGCTCAAAGTAACACAGCAGTAGTAGATCCCCATCAGCAACTCAAAGGATCGGTATTAAGATCATCACTTCCCTGTAAGGTACCTGGACAAACTGGACCTTCCCGGCCAGCAGCAGCTCAGTCACCTCCTGCTTACCCTCACTCACACCTTCTGGAGCCAGAAAATATTTGCAGCAGTGGAACTTGGGAACTGATCATCATCAGCAACTATTTATGAAGCTTAGGTTTGGATAATTTGTTTGTTATCTCCACTGCATACACTAATCCAATTCATCAGCACCTGGGGGACAAGAAAGGGTTATTTAAGCAAACAGGGCTGCCACTGAAGTGCGGGCATGACTACACCTTTCTGGAAAGCCCTACACAGTGTCTCAGCAGCAATGTCACAACAAGTAGCACATTTCCATTGCTTACCCCCAGGATATCCCAGCACATCTGGCTGCCAGAATCTGAACCAGGCTTGTATAGCTCCCTGTTGTTTCTTACGTTATTAGCAGAGCTTTGGAGACTAGAACTCCAAGAAGGACAAGCCTCAACAGACTTAAGTGAGAAACTAAAATAAAAAGACTGAGTCCACTGTATGATTTTTTTATTTTTATTTTTTTTTTTAAGAAAGAGGAGTTTGTAGAAATGGGTGTGCAGAGACACTATCAAGTTGGCCACTCTCCTGTGACTATTACATGTCAAAAAGACACACAGATAGCTCAAAATTGAAAGTGCTTAGCTATCCAACAACCCTGTGAGAAGATGTCAGGGTGGGAATTTCTTCTCTGTAACTGTTTGCCACTGATGCAGTACCTCAGTAAGCATGCACAGAAAACAAAAATGACTGTAATCTGATGATTACCCCTCATCCACGCCAACAAGCTGCCTAAAAGAAAATCCTAAAATTCTTCCTCTCCCCTGCAGATTATTAGGAGGCTTCTTCCCTGTCTGTCAGTAACTAACGCAGTACTCAAACCCCTGAACCAGCTGGAAATTGGCTGGTATTACACTGCATCAAATCATCTCTGTATCTTTTGGCGCCAAACTAATAGGAATCCTCCAAAATACCACTTATCTTACAAAAAAATAATATATATATATATATATAGCTAAGCACTCTTCCACAAGTGCCAAGTTTGTTTGTGTTTTTTTTTTTTTTTTAATGAAGCAGAAAGCAAGATAGGTTACCTCTGAGCTTCATTTTTATTTATTTATTTTTAATAATGTACAAAAGCTCTAAAGATGATAGCAGCTTCCCTGGAATCTCTGCAGCTAAGCTCTCCTAGGCTACTGTGCTGCCTCCAAATGAAGTACGTAACCTCCGCAAAGAAAAGGAGTGCAGTACTTCACAAGGCACCTTCATACATGCCTCAGGCACCCATCAAAACAGGAATACTGGCCAGAACTGCATCAAAACTTACGGAAGAAAGAGATGCGTGGCAAAAGATATCTGATTAATGAAGCTGCTTATCTAGGGCTATATGCCAGAACAACAGAGTATGAGAGTAATATTCCACAGACTGTGAGAGAAATATTGTGGCTCTTTGTAAAAAGTTCCCACATTAGACGCACCTTGGGAAACGTGTGATATGTGAGTTAACCAACCGTAGGTTTCCTGATGCAGTTACTGAGCAATTTACTACAGAAGCTCAGCTGCTGTAGAGAGCCTTCTCACAAAGATTTCAGTTAATACCTTGCAACTACTTCTCTGTCAGCAGGAAGAAGTCAGGCAATAAGTGAAAGGGAACATAAAGCTGTTTGTTAGCAACAGTGGAAGGAATGACTACACCTATCACAAAAAAAAACGACCACCAGAACAACTGAGAACTGAAGCACTTCAGGCTATTCTACTTCGCTCAGTTTCCTTCCGAACTCACGCACATGCTTCCTGCCTTTCAGTTCGTGCACAGCTGAGCTCTTCTTCAGCAGTTTCTCCCTCTTTCCCCGCAGGTCCGGGGCTCACAGCAACATCACAGAGCCCACGGCACCGCCCTGAGCCGCAGCAAGCTTCATCTCCACAGAGCCCTTTGCAAAAACGAAGGGCACTGAAAGGAGACAGCAGCACGGGCCTCTGGGACACGAAGCTTTTCTCGTACTTGGAACTGTGACCCATGCACAGCAGCAAAACAACGTTAACTCTGAGCTACGCATCAAGGAACTTCCTCACTTCGTAAAACAGCTTTCTCCCTCGCATGGCATGGCGCAGACACTCCCGCAGATGCCAAAGGGAGAGCGAAGCCCACCGAGCGCCCGTGGGCAGCGCGCCGTAGGGCGCGGCGCGGAGCGAGGCCCACCCGCCCGCGGCAGCGAGTGCGTCTCGTCCCGGGGAGGCTGCGAGGCCGAGAAACCGAACTCGGGCAGAACCCAGCCCGCGTTCTCATCCTAACCAGAGGAGCGCTCGGCAGACGCGGCCGAGGGGACTACGAGCGCCGTTCCGCCACACGGGGCTGCGCCGACGCCGCCATGTTACGCAAAGCGAACTGCAGCGCGCGCGGGGACGGCGCGGCGCGCCGCACCGCACCACCCCCTCCCGCCACCCCCCCCTTCCCGGGCAGCCCGCCAGCCCCTCCCCGCCGCCCGGCTTCCGCCCGCCGGGAAGGACCGGCCCCCCCCCCCCCACCTCAACCCTCCCGGGCGCCTCCCACCCGCCTAACGCTGCGAGATCGCTCCGCTCTCCCCGGCGCGGCGGCCGCCCACCTCGCCTCCAGCGGCGGCCCGAACCGCGCCCGCTCCGCTCCGACAGCGGCAGCGGCGCCGCTCTGCGGGAGGAGCGCCGCCCTCTTCCGCTCCGCCGGGCGCCACCTTCCTCTCTTGGGGGAAAATGCGCCACCGGGGCCGCACCGCGCAGGCGCCGGCCGTGCCCCCTCCCTGAATTAGTATTAGGCCCAGGGGCCGCCCCCTCGCGGCGGCCGCGCGCGGTGCAGTCTGGGATACGTAGTCCGTGACCGGCGGCGAATCGCTTCTCCGGGCGGGGCTGGCGGCGGCGGAGAACACCGTCCCCCGTGAGGCTCCGCGGCGCTGAGTCTCAGTTTCCACAGAAGTAGAGAAAAATGACGTCAGTATTTCCGACGCGGCGGCCAATGGGGTGCGAGAGGGGGCGGGCTCTGCGGGCCGGAGCCCAATGGAGGAGGCGGGGAGAGGGGCGTGGCCCGTCCCGTCCGCCCGTCAGTCAGTCGCTCGGTGCGGGAGGGGGAGGGGGACCGAGAGGCTCCGAGCCCAGCAGTCACCGCCGCCGTCGCCGCCGGGTCCGGGCGGGACGGATCGGTTCGGTTCGGCCTCGCCGCGCGCGGCAGCCGCGAGCAGCGCCCTTACGGAGTGCCGAGCGGGGAGGCCGAGACCGGTGTGACGGAGACCCGGAGCCGAGAAGAGGCTTCGCCCCGCTCCCTTCGCTCCCCCCCGCCTGGGGTCGGGGAGCAGCGGGCGGGCGCCGCGGAACAAAGGTAACGGCGCGGGGCCGCGGGCAGAGCGGCGCTCCCCGCCGACGGCGAGCGGGAGGCGGCGGGGGGGGCGCGGGGCCGGGCCGCCACGGGGCGGGCGGGGGGAGGGGGGCGGTTGTTTTTCTCTTCGCGGCGCTACTGCGGCGGGACGCGGCGGCTCTGGGGCCGGGGGCCGGCGATCGGCGGCCGCCTGGGCAGCTCCCCCTCAACCTCCCCCCTTCCCCCCCCGTTTGTCCCCCCCCCCCGCCCCTGCCCGCTCCCCTCGCACACACGCACGCACCGCCGCTCCGTGTCCCCGCTGAGCAGGTCGGGCCCCTCTCTCCCCGCCCCCTCCCGGCCCCGCTCCCTTCTTTTCTTCTTCTTCCTTTTCTTCCCCGCCGCCGCTGCGGCCCTCCCTCCTTCTTCCCCCCCTGCTCCCCCCGCCCGGCCCCGGCCCGGAGTTGCGGCTGTTGCTCCCCAACTCGTGCGGTGAGCTCGGCGCTCCCGGTACGTGTGTGTGTGTGTGCGTGTGTGTGCGTGTGTAAGTGTGTGCGCTCGGGGAGGGGCCGCAGCCCCCACAAAGCGGCGCCCCTCGGGGGGGCTCTCCCCGCGGCCGCCCCTCCCGCACAATGGAGGAAGGGCCGCAGAGTGCTCGTGTGGAGGGGCCGCGGCCCGGGGAGGGGGGCCCTTGAGGCCGGGGGGGCCGTTGTTATGGCAAGTTTCTTTTCCTCTGACAGAAATGGCGGCGGCGGGCGCGGGGGGAGCCGCGCCGTGCAGGAGCGGCCGGGGCGGAGGGAGGGAGGGGGGCCGGGCACGGGGGGGCACGGGGAGCCGTAGGGGCAGCCCCGGGCCCGGTGTCGTTCCCCTCCCCGGTACGAGCGGCTGGAGGGGCCCTCAGCGCTTTGTTTTAAATTCCAGGTCCGGGCTCGGCCGCTCAGCCCCCGCCGAGGGTTTTACCGCAGCCTGAGCTCATCATGAAGGTAACGCGGCCGCTCGTGTTGTGCCGGGAGTGAGGGGGGGTTGGGGGGGGAAGGGAAAGGGGGGGCTGCGCGGAGAGGGGCCCTCCCGCCTGTCTGCGTGTGTGTGTCTGTCTGTCCGGACCCCGGCGCGGAGGGGCCGCTCTCCCTCGGCAGCAGCGCTCGGAGGAGAGCCGAGGACATGGCTGCCGGGCCGCGCTGCGGGCGAAGCGGGGACGGTCACCCGCCCGAGAGAGAGCGGCGGGGCGGGGGGGGGGGGGGCCGCCTCTCTTACTGCTCCTTAACCGGAGTTCTGCTGAAGGAACGACCTGGGTGTCAGCGGGGAGGGTGCCTGGGAAAGGTTTCTCCGCAGTGAAACGATCGCTGTAAGGTGCGGGCAGGTTTCAAACAGGTTCCAGTCGTCTTCTCTGTGCTGCGCGCTGTTCACGTGCATCGTTGCTGCCCGTTCTGGGCTGTTTCTTTCTGATGCATCCTGCGAGTTCTGTAGGAAGCGAACCGTATTGGTGGGATGGCGTGATTTACTCTGCGCAGAAAGGATCAGTGTACCCCAAAGTGGTGTGTAACAGCTGCAGTTGTTGGGTTTCTGGCGTTTTGCTGATGGTGTCTCACTGCAAATGCTGTTGATAGTACCGTCACACCAGGATTTGTAATCCAGATCCCGGATCTGTGGTGAATCTTCAAAATATCCATAATCTTATAATTGTAGCAGAGATCTGCAACGTCGTCTTGTTGGTATTTATTAAAATAAGGCAGTCTGTGTGTAGGTTCTTGCGCTGTCGGAGTTGTTCTGCTGCCTGTGAATGAATGTTATGTAAAATATGTGCCTAGAACTCTGTTTACTGCTGGAAATCGTAAGCGGTGCAGATCGTTTTAATTTCTAGATTGATCTGAGCTGCCGAGCAGCAAACTGAGTCTTACTATAGAGCTGTTAAAGGTCCAGCATGCGGGTTTCCTTCTTCCTTTTCTGTTTTTGTTTTGATGACTCAACGTCAGCATATTAAAAAAAAAAAATCGTGTTTGAGCTGCATGATTTTCTTTAGCAAGTATGCAGGTCTAAAATCCTGCGTGCATCCTTCTCGTTAAAGTAAACTGTTGATGAATGTACACCACCAGGCTGTTGATGGAGTATGATATGGAGCTTTCCAAATGTGGCTCACTGCCTGCTGGGGTTGTAGGAGATGGAAGCAGGAGGCAGCATAGGGAGCTTTTCTTTTTTTTTTTTCCCTCCTTGGAAGGAAAAACACTTATTTAAATGACAGCTAAATTTACATACATTTCTAATATTCTTTTTTCCATGTAAACAAATCCCACAGTTACCATAGAGATTAGGCTCAGATACTCTGGTTATAGAGCTGTATAAATGCAGAGAGTTGGGAGGATGAGGAGGTTGGATCGCAAGTGGCGGTACAAAGTGCTCTGTGTAACAGCGACAGCGCCCACTTCAGCCAGAATTACACGTGCAATAACAAAGATTTTAAGCAGGGAATTCAGAAATTCAATCATCATATATTAAAAACAAACAAACATCGGTCCCAGTGTGTTAGTTCTTTGATTTCCGCTGCTCCTGCATTTTTATTTATTTATTTATTTTTAAATTGATAATTTCTACCAGGCTGTTCAAATGCTGATGTTAAGCCTGCCATTTGTGTGTAGTGCTGAGTTTATATATGCTCGAGATAACTGTAAGTGCTTTATTTACTGTGCCATGTAATGTTAAATGAGGTTCATCTATAAGTCATTACGCTGAAACTTTATTCACTTGTTACACTGAAACTTTTAATGGAATTGTAGCTCAACAGAAATGTCTAAAATACAGCACTATTTCCAAGACTGTCTTTTAAGATTTCAGTAATAATACATCGCAGCTTAAATCTGTAATTTTCTAAGCTTGCAAGGGTATAAGTGAGTCCAATAAGAAGTGTTAAGAGAGAGCCTTAAGAAAGCTACTGGCTTTGTCTTGGTGTCACCACAAAGTAACACTGCTTGTACTACACCAGTGCTGCAACAGTACAGATGCTGTTAAATAGATGGCTGTGTTTTTTGCATGCATTCATTTTTTAAGGTATTGGAAGTGTATGCCTCAAGGACAATTTGGCATAGAGAGAATGTAATGCTTTAAGGCCTAGCTTTAGTTTGAGGCTGCTGACTGTGCACTGGTGCAGGCTGCACCACGGTTTGATTCCTGCTGAGGTCGTCCTTTCAGGTGCAGAGGTTTTGTGTTCCAGCACATGAAGCGTTAGGACTGTGGTCCGAGTCTGTATCTTTGTCTCTTTGGGTGAACTTGAACAACTCATTTAGCTCTGCAGAGTCATTTTTCCAATCTCCATAGTATAGATAGAATGTTTATCATAGTTTGTAAAGCACAGTGGGGTGTTTAGTTTCCTAAACATGGAAGAATGCCAGGTCATACTGATGGAAAACCGTAAGTCACTCCTGCACTTGTTTCAGAACCCTCTGAGATAGCAGAGGGGTGCTTGCAGCCCGCTAAGCGATTACCACCTCTAAAGCCACTGGCATAATTGTTCTCCCCACGGTAACCCAACTTAATCCAAGTAGATAAAGTCCCTTGTATAAATTAGTAACTTTATCCTATTAAGTAGTCCTACCGTGGACTGCAAAGAACCAAAGACGGTCTTAAAATATCTTGAAGTATGTCTTAAAAGGAAATATTTGGATCTTGGCATAATTGTACACAGTGCAGTTCTGTAGATGATGGTAAGGATGATTTGCATTTTATCGTGAAGGTTTTTTTTCTTGATAAATTTAGGTACTTTCTGCATAAGGTCTTTTAAAGCATGAAGCACGCCATAGATACTTGTGGAATTGTTGCAGAAGGTTTGATTATTTAAAAGCTAATTGTATGCCACCCAATTACTACCTACTAAGTAGATTGCAAAATGCATTTAAGAACATGATTCTGTCCTGTTTTATTTTCTTTCCTGAAGTCAAGTAAATTTCAGAAAAGCAGAGTCTCCGTCTTTAAAGAATGAAGCAGTTTTACTGTTGATTTCTGCTAAGCACTACCATAAATGCTCCTGAGATTTTTAATATCTACTATGATATTTGCTTGAAATTTAAATATATGAATGAGGGTAGTATACCTACTGTAGTTAAAGAGTTCACTGCTGCCTGGTGATAAAAATAGTAACTGTCCCAGAAGCGAGAGTAATCCACTATGAATTAAGCAATCTGGGATGATGGTTTAAATGTGTTTTGTTTTTTTTTTTTTCTATTTGAACACTCAAGTATTTCAGTTTGTAAAGTATGCAATATTTAGTGTTGTAGATAAAAAAAAAAATTACCTGGTGACTGTGGATGTTCCTGAGTGCTTGCTCAAAGCTGTTTCAGTGACAGATGAAGGCAGCAATATGTATGGCTTGTGGCGTGTTTTGTTTTTAATTCATCCTTCATTTACATTCTGGTTTCATGAGTATTCCTGGTGACCTCTCTAGCTCTACGCAGAGATCATTAGTGCACGCTGATGCTGTAATCGCTTTCCCTTAGAGCCAGGCAGTCTGCTGCTCTTGTTCTCTGCCAGAATGGCAGAGGACAAAAGTGAAGTATCTAGTAAATTTTTCAGTCTCCAGTTTCCAACTTCACACACAAGTCAGCTGAAAGTCCTATTGCTCTTAGGCAGGCTGGAAACCAGTCATGGAATGTAGTGACCTTTCACTTTCTGGTTAACTAATTGAATTGCAGCAGAAAAGGACATCGGTACAGGAGGAGTACCTTGAGAATAGGTTTGTTTTTTGTGCTGCAGGTGGGAGAACAGGTAAGTCTTAAGACGTGGTTTGCCCCTGTCATTTGTTTTTGCACTGTGAAAACTGATCTTAAATTCTGTCCTGATATTCCAGTTTGAACGAGTGATCAGAGGCAGTTATTGACTTCCTCGTGCTTGCATAATTATGTAGAAAGGAAAGCAAACACCGCTTGCACCGAGTAATTACAAGTCACGTTGGAATAATCTAAGCTATTTTGAAATTGGATATTTGCACTTTTGAAAAGCCAGTCTTAGTATATTTTACAGTGTTTAAGTATCCTGGAAGTCTGGAATTCAAATGTGTGTGTGTAGCGTGTGTCTGTTCTGTAGCTGAATGTGTTGATAAGGACTCCAGAGTTAATAAGACCACCTGGTGGAAAAAAGGCTGCTAGACTGGGAAGACCGAAGTGGTAACAAGCTATGACAATTGGAGAAGTTGATTTGTTTGTATTATTATCTAGAAACCCATTGAAGGATTTCTGGGTCGAGAGTCTCATTGCAGCTGAAATACTCTATCAGGGTACTGTCAGAGAAAAATGTTAGCAGCCAGAGTAATGGACACGCGTGTGTTTACTCAGGCTTTTTAAGGTGGTTATTCAATTTGCTTTGTGATCTTAAGCTACAAGTGTTATATGCCTCTAGTGCAGAAGTGTGCCATGTATGTGTTTTTCAAGAAATTCTTCATTGCAGTTGAGAAGTCTTTCAAAACAACGTGCAATCTTCTTGACGTATGGAGTTTTAAAAGCACTGTCAAACACTTAGTCTGAATGTTTTGCTGGTCATGTAAACTGAAAAAAACAACTCCAGGAAAGGTGAAAACAGTACCGTTGTTGCAAATTAGCTGCAAATTTTCATTTAAATCCTACAGAAATAAATGGCTTTATAATGGGCTGAAAAATAAAACATAGAACATTTGAGATCTCTTTTGAAAAGCGTAAGAAATAGATTTTATAGGAGGAGACTGAGAAATGCAGCAGCACGTTCTCTGCAGTCCCAGCTGCTATGATGGGCATTGCAGCTATTCTCAAAAAGTGTACAAATCTGAATAAACGTGCATCTTGAACTGCCCCTTAAAGACTTCTTAGAAGAGTTCAGAACGCCTCCAGGGAAATAAAGAAACTTGTTTAGTCCTATGCGTAACGTAAATATTAGTAATTAGAAGGTGTTAAAATGTTTTAAAAGATTTTGATGGAAAGGCATACATTTTTAATTGGTTAACATGGAGTGACCAGATGAGAGGATTTTTCAAGAAATTCAAGTGTGGAAAAGACTGCAGGCCGCTCTGATATTCTATCCTTGACAAGATGTCTATTTTCCTTCCAAAGAATAGTTTGGAGCAGGGAAGAAATGGAATAAAGAGCTATTGTGTGCCTCTTTTTTTTTTTTTTTTTTTTATTTCTGCAACTTGGAAGCCAGCATATAAAGCAGTCATGACCTGTTTAGCAAGAAATGTTTGTAGGCAAGCGCTGGAAAGGCAGCTGTGAGAGTGTCAAAGCAGAGCGGTGGAGGGTGTTGTTGCTGAGTTACCTGTAGAAAACTAGGACTGATGTGATCAGCCTGTATTATGTGCAACCACTGTGCACCGGTGACTTCCTGAGTTAGTATACATTAACTGTAATTGCTTATGGAGCTCTATTGTGGATTTTCCTGACGCTGTGGGGGAGCACTGTGAAGGCTTTTCTTGCAAGCTAAGCAAAACATCGAAGTACCCAACTGTGAGAAGGCATTTGCCTTACTGTGAGCAGAAGCGGTAGTAATGTCTAGTTTATCCAGAGTTATTGTTTGCTCCTCTTGCTCTTGTCTTTGAGGTAGCATATGCTCTGCGCTGTGAAGCAGGTTCCTTCAGTATGCTGAAGGAAACACCTTCAGGCATCCGTTCTTCCCAAATTACGGAGTCATTGGTGGCTTCTGCAGACAGTCTTGTGTAACGTCCTTATCAGCTGTGTTTTAAGCTAAATGTGGTTGCAAACACAATAGGTGTTTGTCATTGAATGGATAATACTGGTTGGTCTAACTGGGGAGACTGTTCTTGGACAGGAGAGTTTGATGTTTTTTCATTATTGAGTTTATTAATTTGTCCCCTAACAACCTACACAAAAGGATTTGGTTTCATGAGCTTGTACAGAAGAATAGTCTTCTCTTCCTTCTCCACCCCTGACTGTTGATTCTTGCTGTCTTTTATGCCAGCAAGTCCATCTGTATGGTCCTAAGGTAGACTGAACCAAACTGAAATAATGCAACAATATATGCTCTTCAGTTACAGCGGGTTCATGACCCTTGCATTTGGACAGAGGAAGGAAAGAGAGGAGAGCACACAAACTGATATGAAGTGGCTCAAACTGCTTGTGAACATACCTTCTGTCTCATCTCTCTCTCAACTTAGTAGTTTCTAGTCATGAAGCTAAACATTTTGTAAATTACCTAGACATGAAATTTCCATAGAGGTTTTTCTAGGCTTGCTTACTAGCTTGAACAGTGCTCTTTTCTATGGGCTTGAAGTCCATGTCTTCTAGCAGGTGTTAAAAGCCTGAAAGTAGTGATGTGTTTGGAAAGTAGTGAAGTAAAGCTCGATTTTGATAGGATCAACACTAATTTCAAGTTCAGAAGATTAAGAGTAAGTATTAGACACGAAAGAAGAAAGCCTTGGAAATATTTTTTTGAGGACTCCAGCTTAAGCCTTATTTCCCTCTTCTCCCTTTTTGTAAGTTCTTATCCCATGCTTGGAAAAAGTATCATTAATAATGATGTCTCTAGCCTTTCTTTTTCTTTCTTCAAATTAGAGAAAGAGTAGGTATATGGTTTTCTGTATTTATAAGTGTATTTTTGTATTTATAAGTAGAACATTCCTATCCTGTAAAGGTGACTATCCTCAGGGAACTAACATTTACGTTAATGCATTCTGCCAATAGGTGTTTTTGGCAGTGAACTGAAGAATGTTCTATCCTTATCCCCAATCAAAGCAGTCAGAAACAATAACCTGAGGAGAAACTATATCGCTTTCCCTTTGATAAGAGCATAGAAGTCATACTTTGATTCTCTGTACGTGAAGAGAAGGCCCATATAGTTGTGGGTAGATTAATGGAGACTCAGCGGCAGGAATTACACCAGCTGGAAATGGTAGGAGTATGGTATGTGACACCTTCTGCTTATTACTATGTACTTGATGTGAAAATTTTGGTGATACTTAATATCTTCCCTTTGAAGAACTGGAGTTTTTACTGAGCTTTTGTCTGGGATCCATCCCCCTTTCTGTCTTACACACCCTAACATTATTATTCATTGTTTACACTGGTCCTTCTAAGAGCAGGGGGAGGGAATTGGACAAGCAAAATTCACATCCAAATGTATCTGATAGAAGTCTTCAGCTGGTGATAAAAAACATAATAGGGAAGAATTTTGTTTACTTTTTTGCATTTTTTGATCTGAAAAAGAAAGCGTTTTCATTTGTGGCAGGGCGACCTGATCCACTGTGATGATTTTTTTCCTTTATCTTTCCAGCCATTTTCTCAGTAGGAGTCTGGTAGAAGTGAATTTCTTATTTATACATTTTAAATAGTCTACTTCCTGTTTTCCTAAAGATAGACATAGAATATGTTCATCTGAGTTCACCAAGATTGCTTAAAATTAAGTTATAAACGTAAGAGGTAGACCTTATAATATCTTGTATGTGTGTCAGTGAAAGAATGTTAACTTAATCTTTCTTTTAATGCTGTGACACGTAGGTCACTGCTACATAACTTCTTTTATGAGAAATAATAAAGGGTTGAGATATTTTAGAAATTAGTAGATGTTACACAGGCATTTCAGAATAAGAGGATTTCTGATGGAATAGGTGTTTTCACTTTGTAACTTCTTTTGCTGCACTGGTCTTTGAAAAACAGATGGTACCTCAAATAATATACCCAAACTTAAGGGAAAAAATTAGATACTTTGTCTTTTTGCTTTCATAAATTTAAAAAGCAGTTCTGATATCAGAGCAATAACTTGATAAATTTCCACTTTAATTTCATTGGAAGGTTGTCATGCTAACCGTGCATTGAGGAAAACGGCAAAATACTTCAGCATAAGTAGGAATGCATTATAGTTTAAAAACCTGAGTATGATGTGTACTGATATGTTGCTGCCTAGAACAGAGACAAAAAATGGAGAAAGTAATCCACTTCAGCTCATTTCTATTTTGTGTCTGCAGAGTCATTCTGAGGTGGTGTTGCAGAACTTCTTCAGTGCACGTGATTTGGGGGTAGCTGTGTAATGTTTCTGTCTTTGTCAGAAGTTCCTGCCAATCTTCCTGTGATGTTGGACAGGTTGAATTTAGATTCATTGCTTTACTTACAGATTACTAACAGTATGCTTTATACATTACTAAAAATCAAGTAGTACAAAACATGATGTTGCCTGGTGACGAACAGTATATACATGGGCTGGAAGGTAAAAAGAATCTATTCTTGATCCATTTTGAAACAGATTTTCCAGATGGAGCTGGTGTTAGTTAACTGTGTTCCCTGGAATAATTTAACATCAGGTTCCAGGAGGTATTAGTGTGGATACTAGATGTCTGCTTTTGCTCATTCATTCTTTTTTTTTTTTTTTTGTGACAGCCCATTGGTTGTTGAGCTGATATTCTCTTTTCAGTTTACTTGGCTAACTAGTCAAAATGTATGGACAAACTTCACTGTATAAGTCTCTTAATTATTTAATACATTGACTTTTCTTGGGGAATAGTGAGTGTGTATTTGCATATATACACTTTCTGGTGCAGGTTGATTCAGGTTTTTAGAGGTAAGTAAACTGAACTGGTTTAGTTACATTCTGCAGCGTGAGAAAAAAACATCTCACTGCAACATAATAATAGTGTATCAATAGAACTGAAATGTGTGTATCCCCATATGACACACTTTTTTCCCAGTGGTAGTGTACATGGCATTAGTAGCATCTATATAGCAAATTGGGTGATGGTAGGTTGTCTTTAAACGATATGAAGGCTGATTTTGGATAGGGAATCAATATTATGCAGGTATCAACGCGTACAAGTAAATGTATTTGTATCTGTTAGTATCACTGGACTTCTCTGTTCAGTGTATCATCTGTGCAGTTCAGTAAAGTAGGTACACATACAACCCTTTGCATTAAAATGTAGAATGACCCTCCTCTTTTCTGCCTGGAATGACCAGCTGCATGATAGCACTTAACTGAATATTTGAAATTGTGTAATAAAATCTTGATTATGGTTTGATAATAAGTATCAATAATAGCATCTGTGGTATGAAATGTAAGTCGCATGGTACTTGAGATGGTCTGATCAAGTTGCTCTAGATGTGTGTACTGTATTTACTTAGTTGTAGTTCTAAGGAAGCAAATCATGACTGTTATCATGACAGAACTATCTAAAAAAGAGAAAGCAGTGAGCCATAGGTGCTCAGCTCCTCACATCTCCACACGCAGTTCCAAGGATTTGTTGTCTTACTGCTGTAGTCACATAATTCTTACGATGCTTCCTCAAAATTCAAGTTGCAAATAAAAAAAAATACACTGAAATACCTGAATGCTCTCTGCAAACGCTCTGTGTTGAGGCAAGAAATGTCTCAAAGGAACTGTGACCTCTTTTCATGTCCAGCAGTTTCTCTTCATCCAGCTTTCACAACCAGTGAAAGAGCATTCCAGCCAAGTGCATGAACGAGAACGTCAGCTGCTGGAAGTCCCTGTGCAGCCTCTGTAGGTGCAGTGGTGATGCACAGCGTTCCTGTGAAAGCGAGGATGGGGCAGGGCTCACCACTCAGCTGGCAGTGCTGGAAGTTGAGATCTGTTCTCTGAGCAGCATGTCTCAGAACTTCTTCCTCACTGCTGGTCATCTTACGGTTGTGGAAAAAGATTATTAAAAATAATTAATAACTATGTCATTGACAGAAGTTGCTGATATCATAACCTGCTGATTTGAGGGGTGTGCAGGTATTAGCACTGTGAGAAGTCTGTGTTTTCCAAGGTAGCAGGAGGAGGGCTTTTGGGTGGACTTCTGAGGCCACAGAGGTTTCACTGGACAGTAACAATGAACTTGCTGAGATACCACATACTTGAATAGATATTTTTTTTCTTTCTTTCACTTTAGTAATCCTAAGTGCTACTTTTTGAAAAGAATCTAAAAAGAAAAATGAAGGTTTTAGTATAAGAAGCTTATAGACTTTTAATAAATAACTGGGCTTTGCTGAATAGCTTCAGTGTATCTGAAAGCGGCGCATATAATCTTACATCATCTATGCAAGTTCAAAAATATTACTATTTGCTCCTTAGCATGTTGAAGAGTTTTGTGGAATCATAGCAAGGATCTTTCCTTAAATAGCTACTCTCTGGAAATGGCTGCCGTTAGTCATGGGCTAAGCCAGCTGAAGATGTTTTGGAAACAGGTGCGGCAATGGGTAGCCAAAGAAACTGAAGCATTGTGGGTAGTTAAATTAGATAAAAAGTGTGAAACCTGTGCTTTAGGTTCTTCAGCGTGTTGACTTTGAGAAGGTAATGTGGCTGAATGCTAGTTGTGTGCACTGTTCTTACAGTGCTCAGGTGGAGCTCTCATTTTCTGTATAGCACACCTACATCTGAAGTACGTTAAAGTTATTCAAAGTTATGCACTACTTGATAATTCTCTTTTTAAATTTGCCTTCAAGTGGTTAATTATTTTTCTTTTTTTAGTGTTTATATTCCATTTAATGTACGTAGGTATTTTACTTATGGCAGATTCTTGGATGGGTTTTCAAATAGCGGAAGTTAGTAAAACAGGAAGGGCTTGTATCCCCAATTTGGATATTGCTGCGTTGGTTATATTTAGCTTCTTCTTAAAACCCCAAATCTCCTTTTGCAAGCTCTTTACGTTTAGATGGAGAACTTCCTCTGTCTGGAATACAAATGCTGTTGTGGAGAGGGATAAAAAGAGAAATGAGAGACTTTCATTTTGTTGGTAATATCCTTGTTACCAGCGAAGCAGATCTGTTCTGTCTGTAGCATTTTCAGAAAATGTGTTGAGATGTGTGAGGAGTTAGTACGTGTGCTTATTCTTGTTAGATTTCTGCAAGTTAAGAATTGTGCTCCTGCAAGTTTGGAAATAATAAAATTAGTTCACGGAAGATAACTCTAAAGGAACACTAGTTTTCTATGAGTCTGGAAGGAGGAAGGCAAAAAATAAAAATTGCAGATTTAATATTTCATTAATATTTATATTTTCCTTTTACTCCTGTGAAATTGTACTGAGTTGCATGTGTCTTCTGGAGGAAGATGCAGGTCTTGTTTCTATTGATACAGGTGAAGTGGGATGTGCAGATAAGTTGGGTGGCTGTCTACTTCCAGAAGCCTTATTGCAGCTGGATTTGATATCATCTTACTTTTTACATTCAGAATTTACCTGTCTCTGTTTGTAAGGGTGAGAACGTTTGATACACCAGTGGTACTGATACTGGCCAGAGCTATGGCCTCTAAAAAGTTTAAGCCAGTATTTGTCTTTGTTGAACTCCAGAATCATTTGTAAAGTGAAATATGTGTAAGGTGAATTCAGCTTATTTGGAACTTCTTTTGAGATTTGAAGACAGCTTAATTCACTCTGAACGGATGTGGATACAGAAATAGTTTCTAATCCCCATGTAAGTAGTGTATTTAAAGAGTTGTAGGAAGTGTTAGTGCTGTATGCAAGTCTGTGTGTAAGTCTCTGGACAGCTCATGTTTCATCTTAGAGGTTATGCAACTGACCAATGGTAGAAGTAAGCATTACCGAGATTTATGGATAAATGTTTTTCTCTTGGCTGGTCTGGCTGTTTAAGTTGACTGTTGAGATCTGTGCCTAAAGAACATGGCAGATAAGGGGGAGATCATTGGGGCCTAATCCTGATGTAGTGAAACACTGGTGACCCTGTGAAGAAGCACAACATCTTCTTAGGAAACTATGGATGGAGAGAGGCATGAAAAAAGTTAAATTTTGAGGTAGTCTTGATTCTTAGACTCACACAGGAATTAAAGTTTGAAATGTGAATTATTTGATTCAGGTGTATAAGTTAATCTTTAGAAGGTTATTTCTTTTTTCTCATAGCATGGGTTATATTTTTCACGGTTTGTGAGGGGTTGTGTAAAGTACTTACTTTACAAACTTCTGTGCTGTCCCAGCTAAGCTACTGCCAGTGCCCAACTTAGTTATCTGCAACTCTGGGGACTGTAGACACATTATGTCAGCAGTGGCTGAAGAGATGCTGGTTTAAAGAAGACATTAGTGGACTTAACAGAAAATAATGAAATAGTATAATGAGAAGTAATGTATACCAGTTGTGTCCTAACTAACATGGTTTTAAATGAAATATTTGTTTATTAGAAAAATAACCCTCTTCGTGGGAAACTTTATAGAGCTTTTTTTTTTTTTTTTTTTTTAATGTAAAAGGGGAAAAATCATGGGAAAGGATGGTCTGTAGAAGTCACTGAAATATAAATGAAGCATGTAAAACATCAAATACCTGGAATCATTAATTAAAATATTGAAGGAAGGTTCTTCTGTAGTGCGTGTTATGCTGTGAGCTCTTGAGATTTGTGGAAATCTTTCTATAGAAAAAGCATTTATGAAATGGAAAGTCTTGTAATAATGTACTGGACAGAAATAATGAAGCTGCTCTTGTTTGGGCAGCAGGAATATGCCATAGGCGTGCAATTGTGTAACAGCGTGAATGTTATGCCCCCGGCTGGAATTGAGGGAGGAAGAGGCAAGCATTTTGTTGCTTGCTTCATCTCTCAGGTCCTGCATCTGACACAACTGGGGACTCTATGCGCTAATAGGATATAAAAATAGATGTATTGGAGAAACAGGCTGGCGAAGGCTTCGCTTTGGGATGAGAAGGAAGGCTTGCTGCCTGGGCTCACAAACCATACTATACAGATGTGCCTGTAACAAACAGCACTTTTAATATCCATGTGCCAATACCCACACTGCAAAAGAAATAGTGGCCAAGGTGTTATACCTCCCCATGTGTGGGTATGTATTATAATATATAGAAAATTAGCCATTAACTGCGTTTATTTTAGAAGTTTTTGTTGGTTAATTTGCCTTTGAATTTCATTCCAGATTTTTTTCACTTGTGTTAGTGGCTTCAAATGCCCTGTTGCAGCAAAGGGGATTCTAGGAAAGCCAAATAAGTATTTTTAAGCCAAAATATTGCACTCTCAGCATAGTAGTTGTTTTATCCAAATGAGGTGTACTTTGTTAGCTCTCGAGTAACCTTTTCCTCTGGAGACTGAAGTGTAGCAGGTTACTGACTAGAATACAAGGGCAGTTCAGATCAGAAGTGAAGATCTGCCAAAATGTTCCAAAAAAGGATTCAGTTACACTGAAACTTAAGGAAAAGCCTTGGGATTAGTTTGTATTTAGTTGAATTCAAAGATCTTTCAAAACCCCCAAACAAATGAAAAATACTTGAGTTTGGCTGGGTTGCAAACTAAAATCTGAAGTTATTGCTGGCACCAATCTTGGAACAGAGACTGTTGGTCTCTGTGTGCTAGAAGAGAGAGAGGAAATTTGAGGACAGTTCTATAGAGCTAGTCAGAGGAAAGCAAAGCAGAGACTGCCGTGAGTGTTCTCAAGTGCATCTTCAGGCCATGTGGCATGTATTTGATGGGTCTTACTGAACTGGAGCCTTGTACTCAATCTGAGATGTGAATCACCTGTTAGGGGGGAAAAAGAAGAGAAAAGCAAAAAATCAAGATTGTGGAGAGAATAACTTCTTCCTGTTGGTAAGAGATATCTTTGTGCTGTATGCTTTTGATCTAATATTAGCATGAAATGGGGACTTAGGTATGTCTCCACTGCGTCGGAACCCTGCAGGAGAAATGGGTGCAGGAAGTGTAACTGACTCAAACACTTGTAGTGTAGTCTTCCTTTAGTTGGTCCGTTGCTTTATTTATTTATTGTAATATCAGTGTTTGCCATAGTCTCTGTGCTTGGGAGAGAGGAGGTCTGAAGAGCCCTATTCCTGGAGCTCTGGCGTGTTTCTGAGTGCACGTGCTGTGTCACTTGGTGCTAATGGTTTGCCCAGGGTAAAAATGGACAGAACTCAGGAGGTACTTGAAGGAATGTTTTCTCATATTTTGATCTCTCTACTGTTATGAAGGTAATCTGAAACCAAAGCTTTCAAACCAAAGCTAATTGGATCCAGTGCAATTCAGCATCTGTCTTTTCAGTTAGAACTCAGTGGAGTGTGCCAGGCAGCGACTTGTCCTGATGCTTGCCCAGTTGTACGGGTCTGGAGAGTTTTATTGCTCTTCTGTAGATCTCTACCTCTGGAATACCCTCTAAAGATTGTCTCAACACCGATCATCATCTTGGTAGTTCTCTGTAGTGCAGTCATTAAACTTGGTACTTCTAAAATGTCAGATGAAACCATATTATTTTTGACAGGACTGATTCTGTTTGTAAAATGAATAAAGTCAAGTTACCGTTTAGTGAGAAATTGTGGAACTTTTGAAATTCATCTTGAAATCCTTGGTTTATTCTGGACTCATTATTTTTGAAACAAATTAATAGAATAAATGTATTTGCTCCTGTAATACAGCAGTAGCAATGCTTTGCTAGATACCTCCTAAAACAACAACAAAATCAGCACTCGGTCTGTTCCCCCAGACTACTCAGTTGAATCAATATTTTTCATCAGAAAAAAATGTTTCCCTGGGAAAGCTAATACCTGCTTTGTTTGCAAATAGTGTGCAGTGGATATAAAACTTAACATAAACTGTTATTTTGAATGCTGTCCAAGTAGATTAGACTTTGAATACAAACTTACATTTGACCTTGTGTGTACTTAAGCACTGAAGTGCTTTCAGTTTAAAGCCACTTGTGGGGTTTAGTGGAGATGTTAGACTGGAAGCTGATTGTTAGATGCCCAAATCTCTGACTTGCACTGGAAGATACAACCTAGCTTAGGGGTGTCATCTGAGAAAGAAGCTGAGCTGATAATCTAGTTATTTAAAGTAAAAATGATCAAGCAGTGCAGTAAATGTCTTCTTCTTCATCCATCTCATGCTTCATATGCCTATTTTTTAATTTTTTCTGGGGGGAAGTTAGAAATGTAGTGTATGCAATAAGGCAAACATAAATGAAAAAAATGATGAAGGAGATTCTTCTATTCATTTCTTTATTTTTGAAGGTTCTGTATTTTTTTTGCAAGAGCCTTACACATTTTCACCAATGGTTATGGAGTTCTGAGACAGTGGTTTATCCACTGGTTTCTCTCTTTCAATCTTGTTAGCTCTACTGTTTGATCATGCGGCGAAATGATTTGGCTCGTCAAAGTGGTAAAACAAACAAACCCAAAATCAATCACCCTGGTTTAACAGAAGGGACATAAACAGGTAGCTGTTTGTGGAGAGGGTGAGCTGAATCACTGGAGTCTTTGGTTAAAGAAGTACCAGAACTGGTGCAGAAGAGAGAATGGAAAAGGGCAACATCCACGTGCCTATGAGTTTGGGAGCATTGAGGCCTTCCCCTTTTACACACCCGCGCTGTTAATGCTACTCTCACCATGAAACAGCAGGCTTTCTCTAGGAGTTGGTGGTGAGTTTGTAACCCTGCGCCTCCTAAGGTTTTGTTTTTGAACAGAGTATGAACTACTATTGACAGCAGGTAGCACCCATCAGAAGCTTTAATAGTTTAAAAACATCTTGTTTTTCAATTGTTACGTTTCTTATTTTTTTTGTTTTTACTTCTCCTTACCTAGGTTAGAGGTCTTAGAGTCCGTCACATCATACCTGGCTTTAAGAATAAAGGCTTAACTCTTTCTGCCTAGCTGGTTTTCTGACACTGTTATTACCAAAACTGTGTCCTGATGGTCATTTAAAGTTGCCAGGAACAGACAAGAAAATGAATGAGACTTGCTTTCAGCACAGTTTTGTCTAATATAAAGAAGTCATACCCTTGCTTTTGTGCTAGTTAGGTCTTGAAACTCTTGCCCTTTTAGAAGTTTCCTGATGTTTCTCTAATATTCAGGCCTGTTGCAGTGCTTTAGCATTTGCTTTTTACTTTCTTGGTTCATGTGTTTCTACACAGGACAAACTAATATTTTGCTACTTGCATAGGTAGATGCTTACTTCGGATTGTATACCCAAAACTCCATGTGTTAGTTGTTTTTTGCTTAAAATCAGATTCCTTTTTCTTTAGGAACACCTATTTTTCTTCTTCTCTCCTGAGTTTAGCTAAGGGGCTTATTCTATGCTTTTAAAGAGTAAAGCATTATGAACATTGCTATTTCAGAAACCTAATAAGAAACTGTATTAAGTATCAGGTGTGTTATTTGTTGGGTTTTTTTTTTTTTTTTTCTAAGTACTGGGAAAAATGCATAATGAAATTGTAATCCATGATAATGGGATGCCTGTGATTCTAAGAAACCACAGCTGTAATACCCCAAGACTGCAGGGTTTCAGAGCAATGAATATGGGGCCGAGGCAGCCAGCTTTGGCCTAAATAATTTGTTGAGAGGAATTGGGGACTGGTTGCAACAGTTTGGTTTTTGAAACTGAAGAAGTGAACAGATTGTTGCTCAGCAGAGTTGTGTACAGTGTATTTTTAAAATTAGTATTATGATAATTAAGTGGAGCTGTAAACAGACAAAACCATGTGCGTGCTTCCTGTCTGTCTGAGACATCACACAAGTGCCTGGGGGTGGCAGGATGAGTTTTGACACACATCAGCACATATCAGAAGTGGTAAAGCTGGCATTTCTTCTGCTGCAGAAGGATGAAATGGATTTTCCTGATGTTTTTGATTGGCCTTTGTACTAAAAGTGTAAATTATACAATCTTTAAAAGCACAGATAACTCTTCAAAAGCTCCTTCTGTTCTGTAGCTGCCTTTACTGCAGTATTTTGATTATCAGTTTTATGATTAGTCAGAATTTGAGTGTCAATACCTATAGCCTTTGTTTGAGTTACTACTTTGAGCTTTACTTGCTCAGTCCTTGAAAAAAGTATATTTTTAGTAAGACTGTTGATTTAAAGCCTTGAAGACATGGAATATTTGTTTCACCCCTTGTGATCCCTTCAAGTACTTAGTTGCAAAAAATATTAACTTCCTCTTATAAACCAAAAAGCTCAGCTCATCCTGAAGCCGTGGGATTTTGTAACCCTCTAGACGGCAAAATGAAGGAATGTTCCAGCACTGCTTCTTTGCTGTGTGATGAGAGAGGAGAGGCACTGCAGGCTGAACCACAGCAAGCTGTAGCTAATTGACCTGTGAATGTTTGTGGTACTCCAAAGTAAGAATAGGGGTGCTGCAGAAGTCTCTTCTGTCCTATGGAGGTGTGCTATGTGCTCGTATGCAGGGCAGAAGGAGGACCAGGCAGGTATGTGGATCCATGGGGCAGGCATCTATTAGGTGTATAGCACGAGATCTGTCTACCAGTATGAGAAACTTCTGTGGGCACTTTGCTGTCCTTAAGGTGGTGATGTCTGTGTTCAGCTGTAGCCTCAATCCAGTGGAGAGGCAAACTAGGTGCTGTATCTGATAAGGTGAGGACCCTGAGATGTAGGGTTCATGGCATGGTGTGTGCCACACTGATAGTTTGCTGCTATCGAAAATGGAATGTGCTGCATCCTATTTCCTCCTCTGGGGGAGTTCTGGGGAATAAAGTAGCCAAAAATAAATGGAATTGAGGCAATACCATAGCCTTGCCAAAAAGGCAAATCTCGTGCTAGGAAGTAAAAATACCGTTTGTAAACTGTGAAATGGTCTGTTAGCTTCTTTTGCTAGCAGTTAGGCCGTACGCGGAATACCATGTCTGGTTTTGGACACTGGACTTTGAGAAAGATGTGAGCTAATTTAAACAGATTCCAGAGGAAAGCATTTAGAAATATGAAGTGCCTAAAAAATGACTATAATTAAAATGTTCACAGTAACTTGGTTTTTTTTTGTTTTGTTTTGTTTTCCTTTTAGAGATGTGATTACTCTAAGGAATTGCATCTTTTTAAATGTGAAAACTGCAGAGAGAGCAAAAGCACATTGCTCTCCATATGCAGTATTGATAAGACAAACAACACCAGCCAAGAAAATTTAGATGAGATGAAATGGAAAATTGTATAAGCAGTGGAATATATTGCCTACAGAGAGTATGGTATATTCACCCCTGAGTTTAAGAATAGATTTGACAGACATCTGTTATGAATGATACAGTTAAAATTATCCTGCTGTGAGGAATGGCCTTTATAACGTCTTACGTGTAATTAAGTTTGTTTGGTGTTACCAAGGATCCCATCCATCTGAACTTAGCCTTCAATAAATGGGTTAGATTAAGTTATTTTAGTCTCACTGTAGATATTTTCTAAACTTATTTGCATAGTTTCTCCCTGAATGTCCTGTCCCTGGCCAGAAATCTTACATGAAATAATTGGGCAGCAGTTGAGGTAGCATGATAGGCAGGAGAGAGGGATTTTCACTCTAAAATTTGTGTTGTTGTATATACAACTGCACAAAAGAAGCTACTGGAAGCATGGTAGTATAAAATGGCCACCTGCTATGAGCACGCTTTATCAGTATAACCGAAGCGTGGTGACTGTACTGACTGAATTGTTTGTGGATTCTTAGTTTGTGAATGTTTGGGTGAGCACGCAACTTTGATGTGCAGATCTGTAATTTGCCAGATAACCTGTCTTTAGGTTTGCTTTCTAATCAGTGAGAAAGAAATGCTGCTTCTTCATTTTGTTTCACATTAATTTTTCCGTGTTAGTTGGCAGTTGCATGTAGCTTTGACACCGCTTCTGGTGCTCATTTGTCATTCACCTAGTTAGCTGCAATGGCAACACCAAAATCAAAATGCAACATGTGAATCTTCATCCGAGTAAGTAAACAACGTTTTATTCTGTGACAGTGTTTTTTTTTTTAATGTGATATTTATAAAAACAAAGCTGTGTACTAATACACAGATGAGCTACAGTCATGATTTGACCAGCTGTATTTTCACATTGACTATACCGTGTAACATTTTAAAGCAGATGCTTAAGATTCCATAATATAATTTTATCAAAGCATCTTCTAACAATATAAATGTAAGGAAATGGTGGCTGTAGTTAGTGAATTGATCCAAATGTTCTAGAAATCTCATTCTGCTGGTGTTTTTTGCATTAGTGCATGCCATCCCTTAAACTTTGTCTAATCTATGAATAAAAGTAATTCCTCTCACTTTTTTTTCCCTCTATAATTTGTATAGAAGAGTTGTTGCAAGTATGTAAATAAACCAAGGCAAGAAGTTCTCTTTTGCTTGAAGAAAAGGAAGTTGTGGTTTATGGTTCTTAAAGCTGTGTTTTTCAATTTGTTATGAATGCATTCCTGAAGATTAATACTAAAGTAAAATTCTGGTGGTAATAAACAGAGGCTTAATATAGTACAGTTCCACTGTAACTCTCCCTCCTCCTGCAATGTTCTTAGATGAGGATCTGATTTTTAATTTCTGTTCACCATTCATATTCCTGCTATCACTTTCACTATTCTTGTTTTTAATTGAAAACAGTCCTCTTTTCTCACAACCAAATGACCATTCCGATCTTATTTTGAATAGGTGTGCTGTGGAATACAAACAATTCATTTCATTCTTAAAAGTTTTACTGTACTTCATATTTTTGTGCTGAATTTTGAAGAACTACTTATGAAAAATAAAATCATTAAATTATCTTTGACTGGAAATGGACACATTGGCACTGAATTAATTTTAAAGACTGATCTTTCAGACTTCATGCAGTTCTGTGCTAATCCCTTCGTTATTTTGCTCAGCGAGCCTGCACTGTTTTATTTGAAACCATCAAATCTTTGTTCCAGTCGATTTGGAACATGAGCATATCATTAGCTTCTCTTCTTTACAATTCTTTGAAACATACCAACTTTTCCACACCTAGCAGCGTTTCCAGACAGATTTATGGCATGCTTTTAAAGCCGAGGCGAGTTATCCAGACTTAGTAAATTTAAACAATGCTGTGAAGCATTATCTGAAGCTTTTAAATCTTAGTTTAAAAAAAAAACAAGTGCAAGTCTACTTGTCAAGAGAGATCTAACTTAATATTCAAATACAGAACAGTTAACAAGGACAGCCTTATTGCATTATTTTAACAAATGTATCATTGATAAATACGTATTTTCTTAAATGCTTTCAGATGTGGTGGATTATCTCTGACTGAAAAATCTTTTGCTGGGAACTTCTTCTATTGAGTTAACTTTTTTTTTTTTCATCTGTACATGTAGAAACTTGGTGCTCAGACCTCACTTGGAACATACTGCTATAAGCTGCCAAAAAGCATGCCTGACCAAAATTAATGAAGTTGTACCATTTGCAGTACTGCAGCATCATGCTAAATAGATGCAGTATTTGGTTAAACCTTGCAGAGGATTGCAGTCTGGTAACTATGGCGATGATTGACTTGGGGGGGGAAAAAAGAGATTTCAAGATTCAGCATGATAAGCAGTGGGAGCAGACATTCAAAATATCTTTTCTTCGTGTGGTCTTTCAGCGATGCAGAACAAGGGAAGAGACATATAAGGAATTCTAAAGAAATGGGATTTTTTTTTTTTTTTTGAGAGAGAGAACAGTGGGCAGTTCTGGAGTGTTTGAAATAAAGCATTGTTATAGACTGGTATGCTGTCCTAATTTAAAAAAAAATAATAATCTTATATCTCAGACTACTGTATGAACATCAAATCTCCATTCCCCTTTGAGAAAGATGCACAGTAGTCACATTCTGCAGACTTGAAAGCTGCTACGTGCCTGCTGAGTTGTGTGGATGCAGGCAGGAAGTCTGTGACCGAGTTTGAATCAAAACGCAATGATTTGCATTCTTTGTGTTGGAAAAAATATTCAGTTTTGAGCATACTGGCCAGTATGGAATTGCTGTTTTCTAACTTACAATTCAGATGTTTGAGAATGACACTACTCAGTGAGTTATGAATGGAGGATACAGTTGCTCTTTGGCTAAAATTAAGATAGAATGAGTTATAAACATTTGACATATTTTTCATTTTCTGAGTGCAAATATTTTTGCAATTCTGTGTCTAGCAACTTATCATAGTTTTAAGACCCCTCTCCAAAATTAAAGTGATGGAATTACTAGTTCCATAGAAATCCAGCTTTACACAAATAAGCAAAAATAATGAAAACCCATTTTGCATTTAAAATGGATACACTGGATGAAAAGGGAGTATTGCCTGTTGTTACTTATTGAACCTCTTGTTTTGGGTCACTAGGTCCTTCATGAACTTAGAACCTGTAAATCTTTGCCAGATGGCTCATTTTTACTGGGAGGCGAAAATCAGCTTTTGGGCCTTTTGAAGCCTCTGAGAATTTTTGAATAAGCCAGGCATGGAGCAACTGTAGCTGGAGAATTTCAAATAAAGAAAATATCCCCTTTACACCTGTAAAGAACTCTTAAAAACTGTCAGAAGTTGGTTTGTAACTTCTGGACACTAGCTTCTGTCAACTTCCAGCTTAGATAAAGACGTGAAAAAACCTTATGCCACAATTACGGTATGTTTGCAGCTGGTGAGGTGTTACTTGAAACTTCCTGACCATTTTCCAGTGGAAACTGGAACTGATTTTCCCTACAAGAAGCCTCCCTTCTTCCCTCCTCCCCCCTTTTGAATTTGCAAGTGTTCAGTTTGATGAGGACGCTCCTACATTAGTTCTCATTTGTGAGCAGAATGTTGACAGCATTCAAGAATTTTTCTTCATAAGCTTCAAAGTCGCTAGGTTTTGCCTATCTGTGAACTGTGCAACAGCAACAGAACGCTGGAGCCCCAATCTGACTGGCAGCCAGAAGTAAATTTGCCTAAAAGCCCTGTCTTATGCTTTCGTGGAATAGTCTTTCTGTAGGAGAAACCATCAGCGTGTGTCTTTCTGGGCTGTAGCTTGTGAGTGTATAGAAAAATTAATCTTGCTTCCTGCTGCGGTGCCCTCGTTTCTGGGAGGTAGAGGATGGCTTAAGAATGAAGTGCTACACCTTAATAGTGTAATAGGTTGTTCCTGTGCGTCTGCTGTTGTAAAGTCGAGTGTCCTCCTGAACCACAACAGGTTGGGCTGTGAGAAGTTGCATCCGTAATTACACTGAGTAATTTTGTTTATTAAAGAGACTGATTCTGCAGTGCGTGGGCAGATCTCTGCTACTGGGTGGAACTTGAGGCAGTCTGAAAATGTTTTAAGTTAATAATCTTAGTAATAATCTTTATTGAAGTTAAGTATCTTAGTAATTGGGGTGAAAGTGTTTTAATGGTTTCTTTGTAGATTTTTCCCCCCATTTTCTTGAAAGTAGTTCTTTAAAGTTTGTCTAAGAGATGCTGGATTTACCCTTTTTCTTCCTCCAGATTGCTGCTCTTTTAACATTTGAATGTTTTCAAGTCATTATTGTCCCCAGATGTTCAGAACCTACATTGCCTGGCTTTTGGGTGGGTGTTAATGCTTCACAACAGCTTGGGATTTGAAGTTATGAGCCACGTTCAACTTGTGCTGCCCAGAAGAAGGCAGGTGGAAGGACCTGGCTGAATGTTTTGCCGAAGTGGTGGGGTATTGGTGGTTAGATGTTTTTAATGCCAATTTGTGGCACCAAGGAAGATTGTAGTTGGAATAGTAAAGGTTCTGCTGGCAAACTGGGGCTTTCCATCTTCGATGATAGCAGATACGCAAAGGATGAGAAAACGCTTATCTTTTAAAAGATGGTTTTAAAATAGCATGGAGCGTCAGAAAAGGTTTTGCCACGGTTTCTCTTGCTTCGTATGAATGAAAGGGGAAGAAAAAAGACATTGAGCCTTGTAGTTTTTTTTCTTCAGTTAGAGAACTGATTTGGGTACTGGCAGGGGAGAGGGTCCTGAATCTTCATTAAAGCTTTCTCTAAACCTTCGCTATCAAAAACAAATGTTAAATTACCATGTAAAAGCTGAAATCGGTCGTTTGTTGCTTTGTGTTTTGGACTTCTTGGAAAACGTTTCGCATCTTGACTCGATAGTTCTCTAAACTGTAGACATACCCTGAACTCGATTATAGAAGCAGTAGTCCTGGCTTTTCAAACTTCGTACATGGGAGAGACAAAGGGAAGGTACAGACTCAGTTTGTTCTTTGCATGGGGATCTGAAAGCAGTCCTGCAGGCTTTCCTGCTAAGCACGTCTGCTATGTTTCTAGATTGAATGCTTAATCTTGTTTTCATGTGGTTTACTTGGAACATCCTGTGTGTGGTGCAGAGGAATACAGATTAGGACACGAATAATATATTCACACGCTGCATTAGAAGCACTTGCGGGCAGAGGACAATGTAAAGCAGCTTCAGCGGCTGCGGTGCGGCACGACAGGCTGCACAAAGGAGCTGAATATAGCAGCACAGCTGAAAGGGGAGGCGTGAGGATGATTTCATCCCACGTAGATGGAAAATGTCTCGAAAAACGTGGAAAACCGACCTGTTTAACAGCCTTAAAAGGTATGTAAAAACACGATACTACCATTTAAAATCCTGATTTTCGGCTGCTCGTTCCGAAACGTTCCGGAGGACTGCGTGCGCTCCCTCCCTCCTCCCGGGCGCTGGCGGAGCGGGCCCAGCGGCGGCGGGGCGGCCGCCCCCGCCCCCCCCCGGGTACTGCGCGGGGAGGCAGCGCTGCCCACGGCCGTGCCCCGGGGCCCTGCCGGAGCGGGCGGCCCCGCCCGCGGCTTTGCCCGGCAATCGCCTTACGGGGCCGAATTTAGTCTCGCGGCAATCCCCGCGTAATCTGCTGCGGCCTCGGGCGGGCGGAAACTTCTGGCAGCTCGGCGGCGCGGCCCCTCCTCTCGGCGCCGCGCTGAGAGCCGCCGGGCCCGCCCGCCCCCGCCGTACTGCCGCGCACCTGCGGGCCGCCTCCAGCTGCGGCCTCCGCGCCGGCGGAGCGCCCCCTGACCGGCGGGACCGAGTGGCGGCAGCGGGGGGAGCCGGCGCCTGAGCCGAAAGGCCTGTTGGGCTGTACGGACGTGTGGAGGTGGAGGGAGAGAGAGGGCCTGGGGGCGCGGAGGGGTTGTGCTGAAGCTGCTCTTATTGAGAAGCTCACGGCGTCTCTCAATGAGCGACGGCACGTTTTGGGCATACTTCTTAGTTTTCCCTTTTAGCGAAGCTTCATTGATGGTTTTCATCATAGGCTGCTGAAAAGGCGGTTCTTATCTGTAGCTCACGGAATGCAGGAGTTCATGTCCAGGCGTAATAGGAAACTCAGGTGAGCTTGCTTCAAAACAAAATGGAAGCAGAGACTGCATTTCGGGTTGTATGTTGCAAATAATTTCTTCCCAGAAGGTGCTGTGATGCGCTGGCACGGGTTGCCCAAGGAGGTGGTAGAGTCACCGTCCATGGAGGTGTTCAAGGAAAGGATAGGTTTAGGACTTAGTGACGTGGTTTAGTGGACAGTATTGGTGGTAGGTGGACAGTTGGACTACACGATCTTAGAGGTCTTTTCCAACTTTTTTGATCCAGTGATTCTAACTCAGAAATCCCGGGACAGTACTGTGGTGAGACCAGCAGTTGTCTCAAAATGAAGCCTTTGTTACTTCTCAGAAGCTCAGAAGTGTGTGTTTTAAAGCACTCAGCGCTGTCTCCCCCTTCCTCTTAGAGGTGGTTGCAACATTTGCAGAGTGAGCCGTGTTCTCAGGTTTCAGCTGCATTTTAACATGCTGAAAAGCAAAGAAAAAATAAAAGCAAATCCTGCCGAAGCACGTCAAAACTAAATGGGCAGAGATGTGTTCAGTTTGTGTATAAGGTATTACGTGACGTAAGTACAAAGGGAAGGAATAACAGAAAGGTAAAAATAGCTGTGTACTTATTTTTAATCTGTCTAATTTTGATGGAATTGACTAAAACGTGTTTGAGAACAGGTGACTCATTTAGAGATGGTGAAAATAACAATGTTGCCTTCAGGATTACATGAAATGAATGCCAGACTTTGATCACCACTGTTTGCGTTCCTTGTTTGCTTTCTCTGATGCATCACCTCTCTCTAGTTGTTTTAACCTACCATTTTCAGCTGGTACTGTCTACCAGAATGAGGGATGGATTTCAAAAGACTCAAATGGTTTGGGAACAGTCATTTAATCTGTTTCAATGGAATGATGAAATTATAGGAAAATTTGCTTAGGTATATCCTTTGATTTCATATGGCCATTTAATACTGTAACTATTATGAATCATTTATACATTTTAATGAAGAGATGTATTTCACTGGTATAAATTTTCGCCACTATTTCGTTCTTAGTAAACATTCATTCAGTGGGTAAACGAATGATCCATATATTTGCTGTTGAGAACTACTGTACTCAAAGTTGTAAATACTATCAGAATTAATGTAGGAGCATCCTGATCAAACTGAACACTTGCAAATTCAAAGAGGGGAGGAGGGAGGAAGGGAAGCTTTTTGTAGGGAAGGGGATAACTGTTTTAAAAAGTAACACCAGGACATTTAGGCCAGGGATTGAAATGAACTTCTGTGATAGAAATAGAGATCGTTTCTTCCAGGTGTTCATTCTTCAAACAAATACATTTTTTTAGAGCTTTTCAAAATAGAGTAATTAACACTACTGAATAATTTATTTTTAATAAACTCATTATGAAAAGAAATTTGAAATCGTATTTTAAAGTTTGCTGATAGTTGAGGAGTTGTTTCTTCTCCTGTCATGAACTCCCTAACCAAGGCCACAGCTTCAGTTTGTCTTGCTTCTGCTATTTAATTAAGAGTCAGGAGTGATCGTCTTGTTTCTGCTTTTTAAATTAAGGTTCAGAAGTAGTGAAGAAAAATCATTATTTATTTTCTGTAAGTTAAACCTAATGTTGGATCTGTCCTTGGGGGTCATCTGTTTGGCTGTATAGGGAAACGTAGGCAGGTACTGACACAATGAACTTACAGTGCTTGCTTATAGGAGAACGCAAACTGTGTACATCCATGTGAAACCGGTTCTGATCTCTCTGTCGAAAATAATACTTCTGCTTTCTTCTGAGTTTGGAAGATCAACCAACTCATGCTGGTTATCAGCTTACCAACTCTGTAGTGTTGAGGACTTTGCTTAAAAGTGAGGGAAAGCAAGAGAACGCTCTCTTCCTAGGGCATTGCTTACTTTGCAAGAGCATCTGTGACTATTTTCCCTGTTCAGATTGATGTGGGAAACAGACACTTGATCTACTGAGAGCACTCAGCAAAATTAAGTTTACTGCTGCCCAAGTTCTTCTTTCAGCATCCTTCCAAGAGAAGTTACAGAAAAGCATTGCAGCCTGCCTTGAAGGCAAGCATGTTAGCACTGTTGGGGAAGCAAGAAGGAAATGAATTTCAGAATCCTAATGCTGTTAACAGCTACCTACTTAATCTCAGTTGAATTTTATTGTTACTAAATGTGTAATAGGAATGGATATATGTTTATCCAGTTATATATATATAACTGGTGCAGTCATGCATACAGGCAGAGAGGGAGTAAGAGGGTAGAGGCAGACTGAGTAGAGCATTTACGTTTCTGATTATCTCTGCAAGTGCAGATTGAAAAGTTTGCTGATATTCTGCCTGGAACACTCTTACCTGAAAAAGAGCATTAGACTTGAAGGAAGAGTCAAAGAAAAACATAATTAATATGGAGTTAATGCTGTAGCATCTTATGTCTTTCAAGTTTCTCAGCATTCTGCAGATACCTTGGTTGTGCCAGAATTGCTTCTTGTAAGTTGTCTGTGAGTCCCTAGAGATGCACAAACACAATATGGGCTTGGAAGGCTTAGATCTCTTCCCAGTTGTTATCTGGGACTGTGTGAAGGCTTGCAACTCTTGGAGATGTAGCTCACTGCTGTTGGTGGTCTCCCTTCCCCTGCCTTCTTTCTTCTCACCTAGCTTCTACAAAATGACTGAGAAGGGGTAGTGTGGGTATCCAGAATCTCCTTTCCCAGATGATGCTATGTGACATTGGATGAGAGGAGGTGGCCCTCCTTTGAATGAACAGAGCCTTTGATGTGGCCTCTCTGCGTGCTAGTTGGACCCTTGTTCTCCTCTTGCCCCCCCCAAAACATTTGTTTTCCTCCTTTCTTGTTTTCTGTTTGGGTGTTCCCCCATTCTTCTTATTACTTGTTAGAGGGCCTCTTCTTTCATCTGGGCCCTTGCCCTTTGCTGTGTGTTCATCCTGCCTTTGTTCTCCTGCACAACTCTGTCTCGCAGGACACTCCTGGCAAGCATCCTTCCATATAATTTACTTCATTCAAAAGCAGAAGAAGCCAAGTCTCTTCAGAGATTTTTCTACTTAATTGAGATTCATTTTTCATTAGTATTTATGGGAAATAAAACAAACACCAGTGCGTTCATGAGCTGTATCAAATTTTGAGGCAGTTAAAGGAGAAGGTGAAGCACTCAGTTGGCAGCAGAACTCTGTGTCTACACTTATTCAGGTGGTGCAGAGGTTGGAGCTTACGTGGTGACTCGTTGCAGCAACTGTGGTGTCAGATGATTATATTTACGGTAGCCATTGCACGAGCATTGTTTCTAGTGCTATGATAAGCATATTCTGTCAGGTTATTGGGCTGTTTTGTCTGCAAAAGCTGGTGAAACAATGACAGCCCTATTGCCAGTGGCCAGTGATTAAAAACCAGCTATTTTCCTTTCTGTTCCAGGCCATCGATGAGCCTCCCTATCTTACAGTGGGCACTGATGTGAGTGCAAAGTATAGAGGAGCCTTCTGTGAAGCCAAGATCAAGACAGCAAAAAGACTTGTCAAAGTCAAGGTATGTGATTTTTCTTGTAAATATATATATATATTTTTTTCTTAAAGAAAAAGTGATGTGTTCAGAATTTTCCTTTTTTAGAGCTTGGCAGTACAGTTACTACAATAATAATAAGCTTGTTGTTGTTGTGGGGGTAGGAGGAGTTCCTCCCGCAGTCCTCCCCACACAGCTGAATACATCTTGTTCCTTTCACTGCTTTGTCATCAGTCTGCCTTCACTATCTGTGGCCTTCAGTGCCGTAGGTTGACCTGAAGTAACTATGATGACAAGTAAGTTTATGAATGGGATAATGTCATGAGAAGATAGATAAAACTCCTCAAAGTAGATTTAATGTGGTTTCTTTTACTTCGGGAGCACAGGTCACTGCCAATTAGCAGCTGCAGCTAGATAATGCTTCAGAAATAAGATGAAACCCTGCTGTCTTCCAACAAAGACTTGGGATATTAAGTCCTACAGAATAGCAAGCAGGGAATCTCACTTAATCTTTATGATGACTAGTTAATGATGGATCGAATAAGCCACATGCAATATAAATAAAAAAAAAAAAATGGTGGGGGGGGAATAAAAGAAATGTGCTTTAACGTTTGGGCTTATGCTTGTTAGGTAGTATGTCTGTGCTGTAATGAGGCTTTATACTTCTGTTGCAAGTATTGCCCCAAAAGCTTCTAATGTGGAAGCAGGTGACCTTAATCTTACATTGAAATATAACAGGCCGAGGACCAAAAGCACTTATGAAAAAGAAAATATATTTATAGTAACAATATTTTTCTTACCTACTTGGAAAAGAAGTGTAAGACGTGTACAGTGAGTGGAAGTAATCCCATACAGAAGAGTCTCCACCATGAACTGCTGTGCAATGCTCGGCTGATTTTGCTTATGACACATATAAGGGATAGAACAGACTGTTTCTAAAAGCCCTGATGGGAAGGCTATCGTCACATATGATGATTAACGTAAACTGTAATGAGAAGATGCTGGTCTTAAATCTGACATCTTTAAAAAGTCATAACTATTAACAGCATCAGCTGGTTTATGTTTTACAGCGCCATTAAGCTTAAGCTATTAAGTACTGGTATTGAGGCTGTGAAGCATCAGTATTTAAGGACAGGCATTGTATTGTGCCACATCAGTGAAGTCTTATCTACTGTCAGCTTCAGAGGACTTTCAGCCCACCTTAAATGACCACTTGCACATTAGTGTTGTCCATTGAGAAATATTTTTTGTAAGGCTTTATTTGCAGCTTCCTCGCTGCAGTGTTTTCCATAAAGATGTTGAAATGGAACAGCTGTGCAGGAGAAATTCTTCACTGTTACTATGTAACACAGAGCAGTTAAGGCCCAGTACTGTTACTCTTCTGTAGAGTGTTTTGTCATAAGGTGTTTTGTTTGTGAGTGAAGTAGCAGTATCTCTTTACACTGGGTTCATACCAGGTATGAGTTGTCCCTGAATTTAGCAGTGATCCCTTGATTTTTCTGTTTCTGGCACTTGCTGTTTTCCAATATTATCTCTAAGCAGAGTTTTTATTACAAAGTGGTGTAATTTGTCTGGTATTTTGGTAGTTTACCTGCTGCATTTATTTTCCAATTACTTAACAGACTTCTCTGACATCAACACATTTTCTGCCATATTCTCCTTTGTATTAGGAGTTTTCTTACTTGCCAGCAAAGCCAGCTAGCTTCCTAACAGAAATTTACTTGGAAGCTTTAATTTAGGTGTCATAACTAGTTGCTCTGGAAGAAGAGGGTGGCAACATTCTTTTCAGAATAGATTTGCATCATCTTCAGGCAAGAAAATACATTTGATTGCTTCACCTTTTAACTGCTTTCTTCCTCTGTGAATTCCACTTCCTAAAAAATTCTAAGGGATGCCTCCACAATAACTTTTCCATCATCAACATAATTGTTTTACGTTAAATAAATTTATTAAATTATTACTAACTCAGCTGCAGAGTGTTTATCATTTCGACATCAGCAGGTGCCATACTTCACTGGTCGCAGTCTTCGGTGACTTCTGTACATAGTACAGAATTCTACTGTAAGCAATAAATCAACACACGTTGCCACAGAAGGAAGTAAAACACAAGAGTTGCCTGGACTTGTGAAGGCTGTTGAAGGCAATATAAATTTGACTGAAGAGCAGGACATTCAATGTTAGTGGCAGTCTACTCCCTCTTATTGAGTTACAGCTTCTCTTAGTGAGATATTTAATCCATTTTATTTTGTCAATGTCTTCTGAAGCGTAACTAGCACTATCATTTGCACCCACAGCTTGTTCTTGGGCACCCTCCACAGAAATTTTAGAAGAAACTGATTTTAGTATCTGTCTTCATTAAGCAGAAAGTAGTAAACCATCTGCTGTATAGAACCTATAATGGACCATCTTTACAGGATGATGAATAATAGAGAATTTCCAACTGAATCTAAACAGGTTGGCTTGATGGTCAAATCTAATTTCTGTTAATACCCATGTTTGGGGTTTTTTGAACGTGCCTGAAGGTCTCCAGAGGTGAAAACAGCTGGTATCAAAATCCCCTGAAAAGGAGGCAAAGCCCCAATGCGTCTTGTAGAAACAAAAACCATTCAGGAATATTCATTAGCAGTTTGATGCTTACTCCTTTTATCTTGTATGTTGTGGCTCACTCGTGGCTTGGGTTTATAGTTCCTTTTTGCCGTAAAGTACACTTACAGATAGTTACAGAAGGGGAATTAATCTGAGTGTCTCTAATGAGTGAATGTACAGGATATTCCATCCGAGTGACCACAAGTGTCAGATTGTTTTGTATTGAAACTTTTAACTTCTGTTTTTTATGTAAGTCTCCATCAGGCTTAGGTTCAGAAGAGTGGCTCTAGTTGTTTGTCCTGTCTCTTTGTGTGGGTTTCAGGTTATAAAATGTGTCTTGTGACTATCTGGGGGACAGGAAGTGTTTGGTGGATGATGGGGCTCTGAAAAGAGTACACTTTCAGTTGATATTGCTGTGGTTTTAACAGAAAATGAACAAGAGAACTCTTTCATGAAATATTGTCTCTAGAGCAGTAAAGCATTTTAGTACATTTATTTTCTAATCAGCCAGTCAAGGTAAGTTTTCCTGCTATAGATGTTGTTCTCAACTGTTTGCTACTCTGAAGGTTTACGAAACTCTTAAACTCTCCCCTGAGGTGCCTAAGTGGGAGAACTTGTATGAGAAAGCTCTGTTCTTAAGCTAATTTTGCTATTGTTGTGTTCTACAGAGGAACCTCAGTAACTGTGGGAACATAATTTTGGACGCTCTTGTGAACTAAATCCTACAACCTAGTGTGGAGAAGTTGCTCCAAAAGTAATGCTTCCTGGTTATTTCTTTGGGAACTGCAACAGATACACAAAGCAGAATAGCACCATTTAATAGGGCAAATTCTCAGCTACAGAAAGAACACTATTTTTCATCATAGTCATCACCATTAGCTATGCATTTTCACTAGTGATGAACAGCAGCCTGCACGCTGAGTTTGTTGAAGTCTGCACCGGCAGAGATTATCTGCTGTCACTGCTGCTAAAATGCATCACCCACCACCTCACTGTGCTCACATCCACTGTTTGGTCTCCACGAACATTCAGCAAACATCAGTGAATGTCAACAGGTGTGTTTTTTCCATATTGAAGGAATTCAGTTCTACACTTCATATACCTTTCCCTATCAGATGCCATTTTGTCAGACTACCCCTCTGCTGCCATCTGTTGCACAGCAACAACATGATGAAATGTTGGTGGGAATGTTTAGCTCTACTGCCATACTGCCAGGATTCACCTCTGACACTGTGGGCAGTGTGATAAATCACGAGGCATTACTTTTGGAGCAGCCCTTGTAGTAGTGCTGTAGCTCAAAGTTAATATTTGGCAGCTGAATCTCAGCTCATGTTGTTAGCTGCTGTGAGTACTAAATAAAACGTCACTTGCTTATGTGAACACATCTGCTCAGGTGAGCTTTAGAACATCTTTTGCAAGTATTTATTGATAAAATGTATCCATGTATAATGCCAGAATTTTCTCAAGGTTTCCCTGTTGCTTTTTTAAAGCAAGAGTGGAAGTAAAACTTTGGGTTCAATCAATTCTGTGAGTTATGGTGTGATCAAGTTGTTTTTGAGTGAAATGAATAATGAATATCAGTAGGATCTGATACAGATGATTTAACCATAAATATGACTGTCTATACCATATTTTTCTGAGGTCAATGTGTGTAGGATTAAATAATTCCTACATCATTGCCTGTTAAATATTTCTGAGGTGTTTTCAATTTACAGGGTTTACGTTTTTACAGTTTTGGGAGGCTAATATGTAGCTATCTGGGTATTTACTTCTTGTTTTTAGCATGTTGCTGGCTTGGCTGACATGCACTGAAGGGCCAGAGTATTTTCTTTAGGTTGCTTATTTTGTTCAATTGACTGCAGTACCCTGAAAGACTCATACAAAATCATACAGAAGTGCTGAAAATGCACTTTAATAAGCAGCAGCAAAAACCCACACACATTGCATGTGTTTAGGTATGGGTGCTGAAATGGTTGATTTTAGAACATTGAAATTAAACACCTCTTAAGTTATTTATGCTCAGAACTTTGGAACTTCCTCCTTTTGAAGATATGATACTAACATAGTACAATTAAATTCGTTAAGAGACCTGCAGAGGTTGCTTTGAGCTGGTAAACAGCATGCTAAATTGTTGTTCATCAGTGTATTAGGTCTGTTGTGAAAAGTTAAAAGAAAATAAAGGAATAATAAGTTTTGGCAGCTAAGAAGTTTTCCTCTTATTTCTAAAACATGTGAATGAAAGTTTCAGCAAGTGGAATGATGATGGTGACTAACTGCAAGATGTGAGTGAGAGAAGAGCTCTTGATATTTGTATGTTCTTACGCTGCTCAATTGCATGATGTGATCGTCAGTTGGTTTATATTTTTTAGGTAACTTTTAGGCATGATTCTTCAACAGTGGAAGTACAGGATGACCACATAAAAGGCCCTTTAAAGGTAAGAAACTTGAAACCTCACAGGCACTTTGAAAAGCATCCTTGAGTATTTGAAATAAATGTGTATATGCAATATGAGGGGAAAATGTACGGCTTATTTTATTACATAGACTGGATAAAACCGTGAAGCATAGAATGTAATGCTGCAGTGATATAGTTGATACTCTCTTTCTTTTCATGTTAAGCTTCCCGCTGTAGTTAATGGGGATGCAGCCTACTGGCTGATGCAACCCTCTTTGTTCTTCTTGGACTTAAATCTAAGAAGTTTGGCTGGCCCCGATTTCTAGCTACTGTTGCTTTGGAAAACACAGCTAGAGTAAAAACTCTTATACAAGAGAATGACATCACTGAGACTGGTTCTTGTTCCCCACCTGCTGGCAGGAAATAATCAGCTCAGTTAAGTCAGCTTATTTCAGGGGAGCGAAAGAGAAGTTTCAAGGTCTACAAACAGATTCAAATGAAGCTGCAGAAGTGTTGTGTATTTAACTATGTGTATATCAATTAGCTTTGGCCGAACACACAAGTGTTAACTTTGTCTTAGAAGCTTTCTCGTGCTAAGTGGCTTTTGTATTTTAGGTAGGAACTGTTGTGGAAGTGAAGAATCCAGATGGAACTTACCAGGAAGCAGTTATCAACAAACTAACAGATGCGAGTTGGTATACTGTAGGTAAGATAAATAGTAAAGTATATAAAGAAAACTACTGACTTCAGTGAGTGGCCTGTATTTTTCTTGGACATGCTTTAAGCACCGCATGAGAAATCTTTTGGAGGCTCCTTTGTATTCAAGGTTTGTAGTTTTAAAAAACAAACAACAAAAAAACCCTCTCAAAATATGAGGGTTTTTTTGTGTTTTTATTGGAAAAAGCACTCATTGCAATGCAAATCTGAGTTGTAAAATAAAGACTAAGTGAGCTGCTCTGTAGTTGGGTATTTCTCAGTGTATGTAGTTACAGTATGTTATTACAAAGCTTAATTTTTTTTTTTTTAATACAGATTGCAATACTTTTTTCCACTTTCATACTTTTTTTCCTGATAACTGCTACGAAATTGAAGTCATAGCCTGTTTTTCTCTTTTTTTTTTTTTTTAAGGTCTTCCTGTTCATTTTCCCTGTTGTAGTACATGACATTTCAGACTTCAGATAATGTATCTGCATACCCACGGTCAAACCTTGATTGTAATTTTTACATAGGGCTTAGAAACATGAGTTTTAGTCTTTAATGTACCAGTAGATCAGTCTAACCTGGGCAGAACAGGTCAGTGGTAGAATGATAACACGTCTTCCATCTGCACACCGGTACTGTTAAAGCTGTAATAGGAACTTCTTGAAGCTAGCTGTTTGTTTCCTTGATTGATATTGCTGATGTGGGAGGATGGAGGACCAGATCTTCAAAGAACCTTATCAAGAATTACTTGTATTGAGATACTAAGGGTTGCTACTGCATAAAACACTGTTAACAGTTAGGGAGTGTTTCCCCAGCCTTAGCTTGGGGCCCTCCGTGCTGTTCTAAAGAAATAGAGGTGTGAGTTCACATTTGATCTTGTAGGTAGGTGTTGCAGAAAATATTTCAGTTTTCCTATTGAAGTACATTGAACAAATAAAGGAGAAACAAGGCCAGGATAGGGTGAAACATGAGGTATAAAGATATGAATGATATTACAGATACCTGGAGTTATTAGTGCAGAGGTAGATCAGGTGTGAGAGCTTCTAAAAACGGAATGCCTTTCTGTTCTTTAATAATAGTAGATTATAGGGATAAAAAAAGTATATCAGAACTAGGTACTAGTTACTTCTATATTAAATATTAGTCAAGAGTTTTGGTTCTTTTGTATGTTTTAATTAGTAGATGTTGAAACTGGAGTGTTGCACCTACTATATGATGACATGGCTGAAAACTAAGCTCTAATCTTTCCAGGCATCTTCTGCTGGTTGACAGCCATTCTCTGAACACTGCTATTTGTCTGTAAAAGTGTTTGTGTATTTTTCCTCTTCTACCACATGATTGAATTTTAAGGAGTCAAACTCAGCAGTACTCTTGATTGACAGAAGAGAGCCTAAATGAGAGTGAAAGAGACAGGTTGAGAACTTGCTGAAACTTTAACTTTTAATCTAATCCTGTGGTTGTTTCCCTGCCATCCAGAAGTCTTCAGTGCTGCAGTGCAGGGAAAAGAGTACAGCTGTCATCAAGGTTAGGGACTGGAGAGGAGCTCAGTTCTTTGCAGACAGAACATAGAAAGCAGAACATGAGTTAAAGCTCGTTATCAAATTTTCATCAACTTGATAAAAGTATTATAATGACCAGTTTATCAGCCTTTCATGATACATTGAACCTGTGCAATGTAGGTCTGGATTTAAGTGGATAAGTTGTTGCAAGGGCAAAGGGACTACCACAAACAAGGAGATGTTGCAAAAGGAAGGAAAATGAATGCTCACCTGTCACAAGGGATCTAGGCTCTCAGGAAAAGAACTCCAAAAAAAGGAATCACCAACAAGAGATCCTTCCTCAGTGGCAGTCAGTCCTCAA
The DNA here is from genome assembly GCA_023055505.1 of Callipepla californica brunnescens. Taxonomy (NCBI): domain Eukaryota; kingdom Metazoa; phylum Chordata; class Aves; order Galliformes; family Odontophoridae; genus Callipepla; species Callipepla californica. The sequence continues at coordinate 32,138,857 of JALIRH010000003.1, read as the reverse complement.
ATGATGTCTAAGAGGAATGGAGCCTGGCTCCACCCCTTCTGGTCTGACAGTTGAATCGCCTTCACCTGCCCTCCCAGGGCTGACCCAGTCTTTCCTTCTGGTGCTCAGTCAGTGGTTCAGGCTGTGACTTAGCAGTCCCCATACAGTTGTGTAGCTGAAGCCAGCTATTTTACAGACTTATTTCCAGTTGACCTCATTCTGTTGCTTGAGATAATGGAGCCTAGGGACTGTGTGAGTAGCAGAGAGTTGAGAAGGCAGGAGCTCCACAGTTCTCTCACTACAACTGTTTTTGCTGATTGTGCTTTGACTGTTTTCTTGGTGTCATTCTACTTAGGCTTTGTCACTGTTGTTTTGTAGATTAGTTGGATGAAGTCAGCAGAGATATATGCTGAACTTTACAAAAGCAGTAAACAGTAACTTATTTCTCTAGATGTCTGTGTTTCTCCACAGTATGTGTAACTTTCAGTTGAAGATGGAAAGGATTCTGATTTTTTAGTAATGCTCTGTAAAAACTGAAAATGCTGTAAGATTTGTTTTTTGCTTCCAGTGTACAGAGATTTTTTGTGTGTGTGTGTCCTGATTTGTGAATTCTTTGTACTCAGCTACTGCTTAGTTAATGTTCCATTTACCATATGCAAGCACAGAGTAGCTATAATGAAATTGTAGCTTAAGTATTTGATCATTTTGCGCAAACGTTTCAGTGGATATCCAGCACTATCTAGGCACAGCTTTGTTATAAGTGCTAGCTGCGGGAAGATGTTATCTCATGTTTTATGACACCTAAAGTAGTTGCTTATGGATACTCCCATTTTGAAACAACAGATTTTTCTTTTCTTTCTCCCCCCCTTGTTACTTGGTGACAGTATTTGATGATGGTGATGAGAAGACTCTCAGACGCTCTTCGCTGTGTTTAAAAGGAGAGCGCCATTTTGCGGAAAGTGAGGTAACTCAACAACTTTAATACTACAGTTCTGTAACCAGAAAAAATTGAAGTGTATCTTTTGTACCTTGGTCTTCAATATGTTGTGTCCATCCACATGACTGAAAATAATGGTTGTGTAAAATACACCTCTTACTGTTTTCTAAAACCTAGGAACATAGCTGAATTTCACTAAACTTTGTAAGTTAAAGAATAAAATTAACTTTCATGTTTTTCACTTTGAAATTACTAATGGCCCATGGATTGTGGATCACACAGAAAGCAAAGTAAATTAATATACATTTCTTGGCATCATTGCTGTTGTTCTGGTCAAGTGATGAAACTACGTTGTGATAGCCAATCAACTTGAAAGATCGTAGAAACAAATCAAAGATATGATCTGGAGGAATGTGTTTACTTTGGGATGACGTGTGCTTTCCAAGAAAGAAGAAAGACACATCTAAAACGAAAACAAGCAAAGCACATATACCAGTAGCCTTCTAATTTGAAGCAATTCCTTTAAATTGAAATTACGTTTTTGAATAGGTAAAAGCAGACTTGAAAATACTGGAGGTCCTTGAGGAGCTTATGTTGTTGTGTTGGTCCTGCTGACTTGAGAAAGTTTTCTTTCTCTCCATCTTGTTTTGATTCTAATACCTGGTATTGGGTCAACTTTAAAATTGTTTTAGAATGTGTCCCATATCAAACCGATTAACTAACGAAAAATAGGTAGTTATGTTTACTGCTACTGGGTTATCTCCCTGTTTCATTTTATAGGGAGGCCTTTGTTCATTTCTAAGTAGATGATTCAGTATTTAGTTTGGTGGTAGGGCAGAGGAAGAAAATTCATCCTGTAGAGATGGAGTATCCCAGGTCAGCAGAATACCTGGTACTCCATTCTCTGACTTTATGTGGTCCAAAGGCAGGACTATGGTAGGATACTTTGTGTGTGTTGGATGAAAATTAATTTTGTTTGGATACAGGGGAAAAGGAGTACTTTGAAAGGAACAAGCACACAAATGTACACACAAAAAAGCCCCACAACACACAGAACTGCTTTAAACATTAAAGCAGTGACGTCTGGTGAAGCTCTTTACAGGACATTCTGTGCTGACAAAAATTAATTTGGCTGGGTAATACAAACTTACATTGTGGACAATTATTTACACAGTCCTTGTGTACGTATATGCATGTATTCTTTAATTTTTTTTTAATTTCAACAGACTTTAGATCAGCTTCCGCTCACAAATCCTGAACACTTTGGGACTCCTGTTATAGGAAAGAAAACAAACAGGGGAAGGAGATCTAATCATATGTAAGTTTGATGTTTTTATATCTGTGTTTTTATTCACCTGTGAAGCTCTAAGTATGTTTTTTTTTATTAGCTGTTTTATGTTCAGGTTAAAAAAAAAAAAATCCAACCCAGCAAGCTATATGAAGTGTTGTTCAGCACTCAGACTGGAACTCAGTTTTTCCTGTGCTGCTGCATGGAAGAATTACATCATCTTCATGTTATCAGTATTTAAAATGGTGGCAGGTATTGACAAGTGGGCTTTGACTGTTGGTCTTGAGCTAAAACCATTATAACAGTCTTTGTTTAGGTGACTTGAAGAGTTTGTAGAAGGCACTGGAAACCTCATGTAGTCTTTTGGTTTCCTATTACAGGGTCTCTGAAGAGCTTTTAGAAACAGATGAACAGTATTATGGTTTGCAGCAAAGATTATTGATAGAAAAATCAAGGTCAAAAGTAGTGACTTGATTTCCTGGGTGCTAGAACTCATAGTAGTTGTGAACTTGAAACAACGTTATGAAATACTGTGGTTGTTTTTTTTTTTTTTTTTTTTTTTGTTTTGTTTTGTTTGTTTGTTTGTTTGTTTTTAAGTTTTGAGGTAGTAATGGCAAGGATGGGGAAGGAGTTGGAATGCTTCACTTATCCCTTAATGCTTTGTCTTTTTAATAATAGTTGATACTGAACATTGTCCTGTAGTAGAAACTTTCTTGAATGTTTTTTTGGTTTTTTTTTTTTACTATTGTAATATAATGAAGGAAAAAGACAAGCCTGGCACATACCACAGCAAAAATAACTGCAGCCTCATTCGTGTATGAGTTGTTTTCTCCTCTGTTTCCCTAACAATCCAGGATGTTGTTATCACAGAAAGAGCACACTTATTTTTATCTTATGGTTCATACTGACTGAACTGAGTAAAAAAGACAAATTGTACAGATGATGGTAAGCTCAGCTAGATTATGATCTCTCTAAGGTAGCCCTGGCTTTCTCTTTTCCTTGACTTTATTCTCTTCTTATAATTAAAATAACGTTTGCACCTTTGCCTGTCTACTTACATTCCTGCACTTCGTTCTGTATGAAATTGAAACAGTTATTGAAACATATCAGTGCAGATTTTTTGAAGAGCTATTTTGGGATGAAGAGACTTCTTTGCTCTTTGCTGTTTATCCTTGTAGCTGGTGTTTCTTCAGAGATTTGGAGATTTGTTCTCCTAAAATAGCTTTCTGTTCTGTATGGAAGACAACAGCAGGCTTACAGTCTATGGCTGTGGAAGTAAAACCATAGAGAGATTAATCAGTTTAATTTAAAATTGGTTCAAAACAACTGCCACTGTATGAACAGTGTTTCACTGAGGCAGAATTAGGATTTTTGAACGTTCTGACAGTGCGTTTCTATTGCATTTGGATGTGAATTGTTCTTCTGTGTTGGTTTTTTATTTTTTTTTTTTTGCAGGTATTACTTGTAGGTGTGCAGTTTTGAGTCTGTAATGTTTTATTTACTATATTTTTTATTTATAAATACAATTATTTATGAGGACATAAAATATTACTATTCATTATTATTTTAAAATACTTGATGTTCACTATTATTTATTCTATTTTTGACAACTAGCTTTGTATCACTTGTAAATATAGCAGGCAAGAGATTTGAGTGGTTGAGTTTTAAGTCTTTTTCTATTGTTCAGTCCTGAAGAAGAATCTTCATCCTCTTCCAGCGATGAAGATGAAGACGATAGGAAACAGAGTGATGAGTTACTAGGAAAAGTTGTGTGTGTGGATTGCTTCAGTGTGGATAAAAAGAAAACTCTGTGGTTTCCAGCCTTGGTAAGAATTTTATCTTCAATTTTTTTGAAGTTTCATGCATAGCTAGACAGCAAGGAAAGGTAAGTTTTGTTGTGGCTTTTATTTTTATTTTTTTTTTCCTTTTCAGTGGATTTATCCACATTGTTAGTAGATCTTGATGTGTTTCTTAAACTTTGAATGCTGTAGTATTCATAGGAAGCATTGTATATGTAAATGTTTGTTTAAAGCCATGTTAGCAGTGATTTTGTGTAGTTTTTCCAAACAGTCAGAGCTCATTGACCTATTTCTAGCTTGGCAGTGTTGAGTATTACTACCAAGCTAGTACTGGAAGGCTTTCAACCTGTGCTGTTGTATATCATTTCTCTCTTGGTACTGCTACTGCAGAAAAAATGTTAGAAGTGCAAAGAGAAGGCTTAGTATTTAAGTAGATGTGGATTTTCTAATTCTGATATGAACATAATTGATAATAAAAGCAAATATTTTTTAGTTTCTAGCCTGTGGTAGAGAATTGACAATAAATTTAGTTTAAAATAATGCTGTGGTCTTCTGCTACAAATGTATTTAATCTGACTTTATTTTGGTTTAAAGACATTTTAATTAATTTATTTATTTTACAAATAAACTTCTAACAGTATGTGTGAGTGTTAGTCTAGGGATTGCATATGGATGGATGGAGTTACTTATTTGGAAATTAACATGCTTTTTAAAATTTATATTTTAATAATTTGAAATGCTTGAATCGTTTCTCCTTAGCAGTGCTGACAGTGATTTTATTGAATTTCAAGGAGACTTCCTCAGCCTTTGAAATGCTTCTTTGACATAAAATTCTTGGTAGCGTTACAGTATCGCTCAGTTGCAACTTTCTAGTCATCACCTCCTGTGTCTTGTAATGTAGTCCAGAGGCTTTCGAAAAGGATTTGTTTTGAAAGAGTTGGTGGGAGAGGATGAGTCATTGCAGTCTCTTCTACAGCAAAGAAGAGGGCAGTATATGTGGTAAAGAGATAACCCTGCTGATGAAAGATAGCTGTAAGAGAATTCTTTATTATCAGACAAGAAAACTGAGCTGTTTTTTTGTGGAAAGCTGTTGTCAAATTTGATATGGTGCCACCTACCTTTCTGTTGATAACTGTGCTGCAGTTATACTCTGTGAACAGGTCAGTTTGCTGGCCTGCTTTTTCTCATGCTGTTGTTAGGCCTTGTGATGGTCTACAGAATTGACAGCACTTTCCAGTGTAGACTCTGGTAGATGCTTTGCTCACATGGGGTAGAATGGATAGTTAGGATAGCTGTGGGTCAGCCTTTATGAATTAACCGGGCTCTGTTGCTCATTCTTCCAAGGTATACAAAAATGCTAGCTGTTATTTCTTCAGTTTACATTTGGAGGTTGGAGTGGCTTGTTCTACGTGGAAAGTTTCATTCAGTAAATGAGAAGCAGTAGGGGGATCAAGTTGGAGGGTGGAGCTTGTTAACTCTGTAGTAGCTTATTCTACTGTTACTTCAGTAATCAGGTTTTCAGTTCTGCAAATAAACAATATATTGTATTTAACCTCAAAGGTTATATCAAATAATAGTTTATTCCCCAAGTAGCTTCTTCCCCCTGTTACAGCCGTGATGTTCCGTTCTTTTATCTTTTAAGTGATTACTTGTACTTCATCACCAGAGTAATTTTATTTTCTTTCTGAGCAGTTTTGCTTAAAATGTATAGCATGGCTGACTGTAATTTTATGAATAATGAACTGAAAATGCAGGCCTAATGTGCTGAGGAATATGCATCTCCAAAATCCTTCACTTTATTATTAATGATGCTGTATACAGTTTCTGTTGAAACAAATAGAGTACCAGAGCAGTGCACTGAGCAAGTTGATTTATGTGGGAAGTTCAGAGATGAGTCTGAACTTTAACAGCAATGAACAGCTGAGATTAGTAGTGGAACTGCTTTGGCTGCAGCCAGGTAGATTATAATTTATAGAAGTCTGAACTGTAGAGCTTTATGTTAATTGCTTTTTTGTTTTTAGGACTCAGTGTCCGACTGCATTGGTTTAATCCTATGTGTGGTTTGTTGTTTTTTTTTGTTTTGTTTTGTTTTTTTAGTTTGGTTGATGTTTTTCAAGAGCAGAGGCCAATAGTACTCAAATAAAAAGTCCTGGCAGTTGCTTCTCCTGTTAGGTAGTGTGGTTGGTAAGCTTTATAGTATTACTTGGTTAGAACATGTACTTAAAAGCTTTTGTAAGTTACTGTTAGGAAATCTTTTCACAGTGTTTTCAGAAAACCGAACTTACATAGGATCACCTCTCTCATCCTTCTATAAATACAGTGGAGTTTTTGCAAGGGAGTCAAGATGACATGATTCAGGCAAAATTGAGATGTTGCCATTGTGTGTAAGGCACTAGGTGAGATTGTAGTAAGCTGTTTGCCAACCCGTGAATGGATTTCTGACCTTGAGGCTGCTAGCAAACAAGTAGCTGAAGCCAGAACAACTTTTCAATCTTCAGAGAGATCGGAGATTGTCTGTTTCCAATGGGAAATGATTATTGTTTTATTTTCCTTGATACTAAAGCATTCCTGCAAACTGTATCTCAGACTGCATTTTAAGTAGAAAGTTGCAGTTTTTATATAGTACTTTCTTTGGAGATTGTGAAACACATTGAATTTAGAGACTCGCACTGCCAAGTTTTACTTCTCTTGAGAAGCATGTTCAACCCATGCTGTATGATAAACAACTCAATTGGAGCTTTTGACTTTTATTTCTATAAACACTATATAGCTGATGACCTAGATAATGAGAAAGGCAACCTTGTGTTATGCAGCATCTTTGTGTTTGATGGAATAAGTAGGACTGCAGGCAACTGGTCTAAGAGAAGAGGAGTTTACCAGGACTAAATTAGAGCTGCAGTTGTTTTCTGCTCCTTGGGGCTTCATAGCAACCAGAGTTTTCTTAACTTTCTGGAAGCAATTCAAGTTTTGAGAGAATAGCGATGGAAAGGGCCACTTTCATGTTCTGTACTTGTGGAATGTCAATGAATAATGTACATGTTATCAAATTCCTCAACTTTTAAGTTAGTACACAAGTCATTAACTTAAAAAGATTCAAGTACCTTTTAAAATAGCAACAAGCTAAAGATGTCTCAATGCTAGGCTAGACTTAATTTATTTCTTGAGTTAAAGAGTTTATTATAACACTCATACATGAGACATTTTTAACTCCTAGTAGGCAGCGTATGAGACATTCAGGGTCGGGCTACGTGGGGCATGACCTGAGCAACCTGATCTACCTATAGGTTAGTTCATGTTACTGCAGGGCGTTTGAACCACATGGCTTTTAAAGAAATCTTTGAACTCAAAGGATTCCATGATTCTTTATAAAATTATGTGGGGAGAGATTTGTTGATTTTTATTTTATTTTTTTCCCCCTCTGAGACTGTGAGTTATGACATTTTTGCAATTTCTGGATATTTTTAGAAGAGATCCGTGATGTCACTGTTTGCTGAGAGATTAGTCCTTTTAGGATGAGGAGTAAAATCAACTGTAGTGACATGACATGTACTTAGAGTTTGTCAGGAGGTTGTTTCCTTCAGGCAGCAAGTGTGGACCTCTGTATTCAGTAATTTCAGGGGAGAGGTGTTGCTCCTGTGTTTTGAGGAATCTCAGTTGCTCTCATTGCAGTGTTGCTGGAGAGTAATGCATCCAAAAGATTTTTGAGAAGCTTTGGTAAATGCTACTGCTCTCTTGTTGCTCCTTTCTCTCTCTAAACTTGGTATTTGTAATCTCTTTGCAGGTGGTATGTCCAGACTGCAGTGATGATATTGCAGTGAAAAAAGACAATATTCTTGTTCGTTCTTTTAAGGATGGCAAATTGTAAGTAAGAATGTATGTTTTGATAATTAGTAACGTGTACCAGTCAAGTGAATGATAGTGAATGAAGTACTAACAGCAATTCAGAAAGTTTCTATAAAGATTTTTCTCATGTTTAAAAAAACTGTCAATAGCCTACATAGTGGCAAAATTAGCCTTGAACTTTGTTAGTAGTAATAATTGTTACAACTGTGGTAAACAACCCTTTTTTCTTTCTTGCTGTGGTTGGAGCAGGGCACTGCTTTTCAGAGATATGGTCATGTGCTTGTCCAGTCATTAGAAGGTGTGTGTATGTGTTGTATACAAATGCACACAGGATTTTTTTGAGGTAAAACGGTAAATGTTTGTCTGAGTATAGACTACAGCTGCATATGACAGTGTGCTCTGAAAAGAACTGTGGCAGTATTCAAGGAAGGAAAGAAACCTAGAAAACCATTTTGTATGAGGCTCGCAGTAGGACGGAGAACTTTGTGTTCAACTCACAGCAGTCAGAGGGAAGTTTGACTGTCAATAGTATTGTCTTTCCTGCTTTTAGTTTTTTGTTTTAAAAGCTGCAGCTGTTTATTTGGCTTAGCTCAGTTTAGGAGAATGCTTTTGCAGAAAAGACAATGACATATTTGATGATTCAACTGTAGTTACTTAGTAAGTCTAGGCTATTGCTTTCCGGTTCCATTTGGCAGTTATTCGCGCATTCAGTGCACGTCACTGGACAAACATGTATAAGTGTGTGCAGGCAAGTGTGCACCTCTACCCTCCCCCCAGTTCAAGCTGCTGTTCGGATCAGCTTCTTTGAATCTAGAAACAGCAGAAATTAAAAAGTGCTTTGTTTTTTAATTTGAAGTATTTTGTACACGTTATGTTGATACACATTCAGGTTTTATGTGGGGGAGGGGCTCATGGGTGAGTAGTTACTTGCTAAGCTAATGTGAGGTTTTTCTCTAAGGAAATACATTTTGGGCAGATTTGAGAGACTGTAGTGGAAGGAGAAAGTTTTCTTCAACGTGTACGGAATAGGTTATGTGCTATAGCCACACTTATGTAGAAGTTTTTGTTTTAATCCACTAACTGATTAATACCATACCAGACTGTTATGATGCAATTGTTTGCATATCCTTCATATTCCTCTTCTGTTTTGTTAGTAACTGTTGCGATATTAGTGATCAGCTCTGCATTATAGTGTTAATTCAGCTTTGAAATACTTAATGTATATTTATTTAATAATATTTCTCGGATGCTTTTTGAATTATTTAGTGTTTCTGTGCCAAGAAAAGATGTTCGGGAAGTTAGTGAAACTTCACCAAAGCCTGATGCCCTGTTAAAACAAGGTAAAATTAATTTTTAAAGAGAAAATGCACGCATCTGTTTATTTTATGCAAGTTGTACCAACTTTGTGATAGATTGATTCCTGTCTTAAAAATGCTAAAATTGTTTCAGGGAAGGATCCTATGTATCTTGAGGGTAAGCACTGCTGAAAACCTTAAAAATCAACAAAAAACATCCTGTCTTACACTTGTTTTAAATGTGGGTGTATCAAAGGCTGTAATTGTACAGTGCTTGCTAGCTTTATAAGTTATTTACTATTTGGCCTTTGTGTTACACCTTAGTAGAGTTATTCTTATCACAGTACTCCTGATAGGTCTGAGAAAGTTACCTTTATACACTCAAGAAAATAGAAAAACACGTTTGTTTGAAAGTTGAAGTTTAAGTTTGTGTGATTTAAATTCTAAAATGGGATTAGAAGTGTTTCCTCCTCCTTTTCCTCTTTCCTTAACATGCATAAACCACAGTGTAAACTCATTATGAAGGAATTCTCAATTAAATGTTTATAATCCTAATAATATCTCTGAATAGTTTGATGTATGGGAAAGATGAGGCCAGTTTGGCTGGGTAAGATGAGTAAAGATGGACAACACAGAGATTTAGTTGAGGTTCTTTGAATTCAGGGTGAAATAGGTAATTAGCAGTCTTTGCTTTCCCCCAGCCACTTTATTTGATTAAAACATCTGGTGAAATCCATTCTTCCTGCAGTGCTAACAAATTCTGGTCCTCTTACAGCTTTTGACCAGGCTCTTGAATTCCGTAAAAACAAAACTGTTCCTAGTAACTGGAAAACAGAATTGAAAGAAGACAGCTCCAGCAGTGAAGCTGAGGAGGAGGAGGAAGATGAAAAAGAAAAAGAGGATAACAGCAGTGAGGAAGAGGCAAGTGAAGTTATTATGCAAGTAGCATAGATACACAAGTGATATGAATTATCGAGACTGATTTTTTTTTTATTAGTTCTTAATATTTGTCAGTATGTAACATCATAACACAGGCAACAGTTTGGCTTCTCAGCTTTTAAAATCTCTGTTTAACAAAAATTAATGTGAAAATATCAATGTGGAAGTCTTAACAAATCTTTGAATTGCGAAGCAAGGGATGTGTAGTCAGTAGCCTCTGTCAGTGGGAACTTTAAAAAGAAGAAGAAAAAAAAAAAAAAGAAAAAGTTAAAACTCAGATTCTGAGATTCTATTTTATAGTCTTTCCTGTGCTGATCTTAGTGCAACCACAGAAGTACCCCGTGGGAGACCAAGCAGGATGAAGGGTAGATACTGGTGTGTGCTCTCACATGCATATTGCTCTAAGTAAAAGAAAGAAAGGTTTACTTATGTGTATTTCTAAATAGAACTTACCCACTACCTATTAGAAGTCGAACTGTTTTACATCTGGGAAGGTATGTGTTTTAAAAGCAAACAAACAACTAAATGAGTATCCTGGTGAAGGGTGTGCAGTGTGTTTTGATTACTTTAAAACAAACCTTCAGAATGTACCTAGCATCTGCCTAAGTGTCTGGTTTAATTTCAGAGTTCAGCATTATCGTTTACAGAATTATTTTTTTCTTTTCATCTGTCTACTACCTTACAGTCACTCTCAGCGAAAGTGGAAAGCATTTCTCAGCAGGCATATGCCTTCTCCTTGGGTTTCCTTCAGGTTCCCTTGAAGAAAAGAATTGATTGATTCAAAGGGTGCATGAATGATATATCTGTTTAAAATCTTTCTGGAGTGTTTTAAACCCTGTTTTTCTCCGTATGAATAGGGAATGTAAATATCAGTGAAGTCATCCTCAGAAGTTTCTGAGGTGTCCAAACCCTTATTTAACTTCACAAGCATCCTGTTGTTTGATAAAACCATTGCTTTTTGAGTATGTGAGATACCTTTATCAACATTAATGATATCTGGCTGATGCGTTTTTACAAGACTGCATGTGTAGAAGATACATTCTTCATATCTTAATGGTTGACAGCCCTGCCTGTGGCTGAGGGCTTTCAACTAGGTGATCTTTGAGGCCCCTTCCAAACTAAGACTTTCTGTGTTTCTATGATCTCTTTCTCATTGCTTTGAAAACATCTATTTTCTTTGCACGGTATTGTTTCAGTATTGAAAGGCAAAGGATTTATTTTTTGACAGTGCAGAGCATCGTGTTTCTCGGAGGTAGTGTCAATTGTGGTCCAGTTGGGTCTCCAGTTCTTAGATCACTCTCCCTCTAAATAGTATATTGTCTTTTTATTGTGTTGTTGGTGAGTGTGTTGTATTGTGCAGAAGAGTGCAGTTTCCTTCTGTGGTAACATAGTAAGATCTGTGTATGATTTTAGCATTACTATGAATAATTGCACGCTCAAGTGATGATAAATTTTTCTACTGACTGTAGAACTATTACCTCAGTAAATATGTGGCTTAGCACCTGTTTCAAGACACAGGGAAGCTTGCTACCTTTTATACAGTGGCCTCATCAAAGATGGCATCTCTGAGCTGTTGTTCCTGACCTGTGCTCTTATTGCTTAGCAAAAAATAAGCCAAACTAGGCTGGCATGGTTCTGTTTTCTCTTTCTTCCCTGTGTGTCTGTCACCGTGTCCTCCTCTCTCACTGTTTAATGCTCTCAAATTACTATGTCAGGCCTATAACTGTAGATTCTTTTATAAAGCAAAATTGCAAGTAGCTTCCATTGATCTTTCACTGCTCATTTTTAACTCAGAAAGCGGAATCCACTGGTTTTCTAGTAGTGAAAAGAAAAAGATAAGAGATTTTGAGACTTTTAAATAACTACCAAGAAATCTGAGTTGTTGTGCCTCTCTTTTATCCTTTTCTACTGAAGAATTGCTGTACTACAAAGCTATTTCTCTGGCTGCCCTGATGTAAAGAAGCAGAACTTTCAATCAAAGCATGGAGTCCATGCACTCCTCTTTCACCTTTGTTCTCACTTCTGTACTGGAAATATGGAGTCCTGTCTCATGGTTGGTTGTCTAATTATCTGTTATTCCTTCCCAACTTTTGGAGAAAAAAAAAAAAAAAAGGATAGAAGAAAATCAGTGGAAACAGCTTTACCTAGCTGGCTGTGAAGTTGGAACGAGAGGCTTTTAAATCTTCATTTTGCATGTATTTTATGGTGATATTCAAGATCTGTTTCTCTGATTTGTTATGCTGCTGACAGTAATGTAGTAAACTGAAATTCCTTTCCATAGTGAAAACTTAATGGGCGTGACAGATGAATGGTTGTTATCATCTTTTTCTGACTGCATAATCCTTCAAAACTGTAGCTCTGGCATACCAGAAGATGAGGCTATTTCTTTCATTTCCTTATTTTAGGGAGGATTCAAAAGTGTGAGAAAATCTTTGCCACTTTTCTATGCTCACAGGAGATTAGCCAGCTCTGATTGAAGTTGTGTAGTCCAGTCTGTACTCTGATATGTTGAGAAGCTAGGTGTACTTCCCTGTGCTTAGCACAGTTCTTGATTTTTCCAGAGCAGGTTTGCGTCCAGCTGTGGACATGATGAGCAAGAGGATTTTTACCTATGCTGTGTAACGTACAGTTATTATATAGCAGTCATTCCATTGCTGCTTATTTTAGGTGGAAATACTTGCAATCTTTAGCTGTACTGTTTGTAAATATTTGACCTTATGCTTTTTGGAGAGACAGTTTCAGAACTCCCAGCTATCAAGTAACATCTCTTCTTAAGCAGGACCTCTGGGGTTGTTCTTTACAGAGCATCTTTGCTATTCACCTGCAGATAGTTCTAGCTCTAGTTCTAGCTCTTTCCAGGATGTGAAAACCCCTGGAAAAAGAAGACCCAAAAATAGACAAAAAAAAAAAAAAGAGAAAAAAGCTCTTAAATACGTTGCCTCAGGCTTTGTATATGGATGCTGTCATAGGAGTTGACGTGCAAATATTCTCAACTAAGGAGAAGATGAGTTGCCCTCTTTTCTGTTTTGTAAATGAAAGAATGAAAAGTGCTTTCCTTTCCTCTTCTGAATCTCATGGTAGCCAAAAAGGTGCAAAAAAGGATTGACAAGGATTCTGTAATTTCTTGTGGATTACAGTACTGTGTGAATTTTGTGTGCTGCTGTAAAGCATGTTGCTTTTCTCCCACCTTTCGTTATCGAACATGTAAGCCAGTTTCTTATACCTTTGTGACACAAATTAGAGGCTGCTGAGCAACCCACTTAGTGCTGTGGTTGTCTGACTTAGAAGTAAGCGAAGATGACAGAATATGGTATATCTGCCTTAAACCATTATCTAGGAAACCTTGTCATGTACTCAGGGTTTATATAAGAGATTCCATAAATGTTTTAGAGAGTATTAACAGTTAACTGTTACTGTATGTAGCATGTATTGATGTTTTGTAAAGATTGAGAGAGAGAAATTTTTTCAGAGGCACATAAGGTCTTAAGCTTCCCCCTTGGCATGCTTTCTTAGAAGGCTGTATTGGGAATATTAAGAAGGAATATCCACTTGGCATTTTGACACCTCTCTGCATTAATATGTTTGAGATATAAGTACTTTTCAAACAAAATTTCTTACAGGGAGGAAAGAGCAGCAGTGTTAAGTTCAGCCTACTCATCACCTTTATTTTAGTTTCCCTAGCATACATTTTGCATCTTGAAAACTTTGTTGGATTAAAAGCTTTCTCCCTCCTTATTTTCCATCCCCTGAATATGCTGTGGGACTACTTTCTTATGGCAAGTAGTCTCTTGGTTTGTTTGTTTTTTTTCTTTTTTGTTTTTTTTTTTTACTCCGTCCCTCACCAATGACAAATAGCTGCTCATGATCTCTTCACCATATTCCTGTGCATACTGGTAAGAGTTCTGTTCACGTGCTCGTCATGTGATGTGACAAGAAGGAAAAAAAAAATTTCCATCCCTCCGTCAGTAATGTCTATCCTTCAGCTCAAAAAGCAGAACCAAAGAACAGTGACAAAAAGTCTTTATATGTTCCAGTCTGAGCATTTGTGGTGGTCATATTCAAGTTTGATAGAAAGCTGCATCCTTTCCTTATTAGTAGTGCTAACTTTCTTAACCAAGAATTTATTTATGTGTATCTGTTGTGCTGCAGGGCTGCAGCATTGCTCCTCATGTCAGTGAAGGGTTACTATATACTCCTGACTCCTGCTGCCCCTGCCTTGTGAGGATGTAACCTGTCCTCCTTGCTTATCAAAACAGCCTGCACTGTGTTTTGCTGGTGTATTAGGTAGTAGGTAGATGCTTATCCTGTAATGTCTCTTTCAGAGATTTTAATCTTGCATTGCCTTTGCAGTGGCTCAGACTGGAGTATGTTTTACTGTGCTTCTGTTATTAAATTGCTTAAATGACAACAATTTCAGCAGAGTGAAAACAGTTTGGGTTTTTTTTTTTTTTTTTTTTTTTTTTTTTGCTGTTTTGCTTTAATACATTCTCCAAGCGTGTTTAATGGAGAAGAGGAAGTATACAGCAACAACAAAAAAACATACTTCAGCTTTCCTGAAACTGGTTTTCAGTCATGTACTGGTTTCTACAATTTTTGTTTCTTTTTCTGTCAGGTTTAATAATTGCATTTTTCAACTGATTTCTCAGCTGCCTTGGTCTGACTTTAAAGACAGTGTTTCATGAAGTTTTAATTTAGCAAAAGAAGGCTGTTGAAGGATGAAAAACATGGAAAGAAGATGCACGCACACAAGTTTTAGAATTTATTAGTCAATTTTGGAAGCTTTACGGGTTGTAGCAAGAAATGCAGAAAATTCTTTTCAGCATATTCTTTTGAAGTAGCTTAGTCATCCATTTTTAAGAATTCTGATTATAGGCTTAATGTTTTATTGCAACTGGTTGTGGCAAATGATACTTTATAATGATATTAAACCCTAGTGCTTTGTTAGGAAACCCCACTGTGTATTAATTTACGTAAATCTAATACAAGGATTCATTAGTGCAATGAACTGAATATCCAAAATATCCATTGTTATTTCAGTTCTGGGACTGATCCTGCTCACTACGCACCCATTCAGCTGGTACCTCATGGCAGTAGCATGCGGTGTCATTGGCTGTGGTTTGCCAGTGCTGTGGATTAGAACTTCCGAGTGCAAGCACGATTTTATCTTCTGCTTCATTCCTGAAAGTTGCACAGTACATACAAGCATTGAGAAATTGCTTAACTGCAGAAGAAATAGAGATCTGGTATCCCTTGAGCATTAATACTGATACCTCCCAGACTTTGTGTAAAGAACAAAATTGAGAATACATCTTGATTGATGATATTTATGATATCTAACAGTGATTCATCAAAAATCCAGCTTCAGATATGTTGTTTAAAGTTATTGTCTTATGTATGCTGAAAAAGTATGGTATATAAAACTCCATGTAACATAACACTGAGGCCACGTTATTCTTTGTATAATTTCTTGTTCCTGACTGCAGTAAAAACAAATTTAAACTTTTGAACCTAAGTGATTTTCGTATTGACAGCCCGTAACTCACAAGAGTGAAATGTTTGTGTTTGTTTTTTTTTTTTTTTTAACAGGAGGAAATAGAGCCTTTTCCTGAAGAAAGGGAGAACTTTCTTCAGCAATTATACAAGTTCATGGAAGACAGAGGTATGCATTTACATATTTGCCTTGGTAGACTTAGAGGTACTGCTTAGCAGTACTTTGATGGCCTGAGTCTGTGAACTAGTAATACTTTACAGTTCATTTTTGGAAACAGTGGGACTGCATTTGTCTCTTCTTGCTTCCCATTCTCTTAGAAGATGGGTCTGTTAACTCTGGCCCTCAGCAGGACTGGGCTGCTACTTTGAAATTCAGTTGTTTCAATGGGTGGAATAAAAGTGTATATATAGTATAAGTAGCAAGAGAAATTGCATTTTTTGTGCATATGTAGTAATATATGGAATAATGCAAATATATGAATTTATTTATATTACTGAACTATACACCAAATGGGTTATTAAAACTCTTGAGTTTTAATTTTCACCAAAAATAAATAACAGATACGTGAAATGGTCAGAAAATTTACAGTACTGTTTAATAGTGTAGTGACACATACGGTGTAGATTTCATGTCTCTCTCAGAAAGATATTTCAAAACATTTTAATAACTGTTTATCTTTACAGGGACTCCTATTAACAAACGACCTGTACTAGGATATAGAAATTTGAATCTGTTCAAGTTATTCAGGCTTGTACATAAGCTTGGAGGATTTGATAATGTGAGTATTTCACATCTATAAAGTCGGGGAGGGGGGGGGAGGGGTGTTTTTTCTTAAGTAGCACTAAAGAAAAAAAATCTTACGTAGCAGCTTCAGGTATTAAAATTGAATTAAACAGCTGTGTAAGATACCCTGTAGATCTGGAAACTTATTTTAATAGGAACCAGAAACTAGTTATATTTTAAATAAATTGTCTACTCAGAGTGTTTCTGTGAGCTTTCAGGAAGTGTCTGTCTGATTAAATTGTTACTCTAAAGTGAAAAGTTGCTGCTCAGTAAAATCCCTAAGGCAATTAAGCTAAGTTCAAGTTGGATGTGAGACCCTTAGCTCTTATCTGTTCTGGGCAGTATGTAAAGGAACGTGCTGACTGGCATTGGTCTTGGAGCAGTAGTTGATACATAGAGGATTCTTGGTCAAGCAGATTCTGTTACTGCTTTGAGCTGCTACTTGTAAGTCTAGCCTGTTGGTTGAGGAGGTTGGTTTGTACTGTGCCAGATTACTACTGTACAAGAGAGGATCTTGTACTTAGCATCATAGTAGATTTGCTTACCCTCACAGGTGGTGAGAAATGAGCATGTCACACTGTCACAAAGCTCTGACACCAAAGGGCAAGTTACAGTAGTTACCATTCTTAGGATTTATCTGGTGCAGTACTGTGTGGACATAATTTGTTAATACTTTGAGTTTTTTTCTTTCCAATATAATTAAAATTCTAGATGTGGTATTTAAGAACTATTATAGCTATACCAATCTTTGTTTTTTTTCCTTTATTACCACCTGGAGAGAAAGGCCAGTTGTGGCTTACTGAAGTGCAGAAATGCTAAATTGCTGCATGTAGTTACACTAGACTACAGTTTGCATTACGCTGAAGTACAATATATGATAAATAGAGACTTTGTAGATCAGAGGGAATTAAATATTATATGAAATTGTAGACATTGTAAGCTTGGTCTTTTGTATGTTAGTGAGTTAACTGAGCAACCATTGTTACATTTGCTTTAACAGATTGAAAGTGGAGCGGTGTGGAAACAAGTTTACCAAGATCTTGGAATCCCTGTATTGAATTCAGCTGCAGGATATAATGTTAAATGTGCATACAAAAAGTAAGTAATAAAGCTATGGAGTTTATGCTAAAATGGCACTAAAAAGAAATAGAGATCTTGTTCTAGTGGTGGCAATATACATAAATTGTATACATTTAGTTATAATACAGTCTTTTTAAGCTTTAGAATATATTGCTCTTGTTAAACTTCTGCTAGGTAGCATGATTTTTCTTCAAACAAACTTGCTTATCAGAAGCATTTTTTATTTTTTTAGATATCTCTATGGCTTTGAAGAGTACTGTACATCAGCAAATATTGAGTTCCAAATGGCATTACCAGAGAAAGTGACAAGCAAGCCTTGTAAAGACTGTGAAAAAGAAAAGGATTTAAAGATGCGTGAAGATCCAGAGCAGGATGTAAAAGACATTAAAGTGGATAAGGAGGAGCGCAAGCAGGAGGATGTAGCAGCAGTACAACAAGAAGAAAAAGAGCTAGCTGAGAATGATAATGAAAGTAAAGAAAGCGATAAGCCCACTCTTCTGGTAAAATACTTTAATGTTCATATTATATCCAGTTGATAAAGTCAGATAAAGACTTTGATAACGATGAGTTCGTATTAAGACAGAAATCTCTGTCATGGATTTAAAACTAGACAAAAAAACCAAACATGCTGTAAATCATTTTTGAGCCATATTTAGGTGCTTGTCTTAGAGGTTTGTGCTGTCAAAATCTTTGACTTGTTAGGAAGCAGATGCAACCTTCCACCTGTTTGGGGCCCTCTTAAGTCAAATGGAGACCAATCAGTGAGCAGCTTTACTGGATAATACATGCTCAGAACTGCTTTCAGTGCTGATACTTCTATTTTGTATTGAGTTAGGCTTTTAAAGCCCTCTTATGTTCTGCAAAGATATGATGTACGTAGTGGCCTAATTTATTGGCATAGCAGTGTAGTTTATTGATCCAGAGAGACAAGCCTTTTTACCTTTTCAAAATTCAGTATTGACCCAGTGGTTTTAGAAAAGGAAACCTAAGGTGATAAGCTGAGCAGTGTAGGCATAGCAGTTTGCTCTGGAAGCAGTGTAGTTCTTCAGGTCAATATGCAGTGTGACTGTGATGTATGAAAGTGGCACCAGCCTTGGCCTGTCTGCTGCTGCTAACTCTGCAGTGAGCATTAGAGCTGGTATTTCTGCATCCTCAGTGCAGGTGTATCCTGTAAAGTTCTTTAAGAATTATGTGCTAATACTGTTATAGCAAAAACTGCCTAGGAGACTGGATTCAACCAAGGGCTGTTGTATTTACGTTGAGAATTTCAGAAATAGAATCAGTGGAAATGCTGAAATTTTAGAGGAAGCCCTAGGATCTAGTGCTTTTTTCTTTTTTCTTTTTTCTTTTTTTTTTTTTTTTTACTTTGTAGTAACTTATGTATTTTGTTTTTCCAAAGTCCTTTGAATTTTTATTTTTTCTTGTAAATTAACTGAACGTTTTATTATCTTAGGGAAACAAAAAAAATTTACCAGATTCCATGTATATGCAGCCTGACCAAGAGAAGGACTTAAATGTAATCAAAACTGAAGATGAAACCAAATTAGAAGATAAAGAAGAGGAAAAGATTAAAGAAATGGAAAATCCTACCATAAATGCAGAGGCTGAAGAAAAAGAAAAATCAGGGTAAGTTACTCTGTAATCAGATTAGACATCTGATGTGTGCTCATTAAGTTTACTCTTGCAATTTGAACTTCAAATCAGACCTCCCTGCTGTGATTAGACTCTTATTTTCTGGGGACCTGTATGCTCCCATCTGTCTCACGGTTAGTGCTGCTAAAGTTAGTAGGTCTAATTAAAAATGTAATAATTTTTAAAAAGTTTTATATAAGGCTTTTTAAAAGATCCAAACCAAAATATTTGCAAGCTGAACAAGCAGTTGAATATACACATGAATTTATATATATATATTTATATATATTATGTCTCACTTGAGTCAAAAATATTACTATCATTGTGAATTGTATTTGTCTGTTTAACTTCGCTAGGTTTTGTTGTTGGACAGTGGTGTGTTCTGGGTAACATGAGAGGAGAGAAGAGTACCTTGCATCATTTTATAACAGCTTCCCCACCGAGGGGGGAGGACACTTGCAGGAGACTTGTGCTGTCCTTTGGATGTGAAATTTTGAAAGTAGGAGATGAATTACTTGCCCCATGTCCTTAATGCTTCCATGGATAAAATGTGGACAATTGACTTTAGTTACAGAGTTTAGTAATAAAATTGGCAACTTTCCACATTTCACTGGAAGGAGGAGAGGGCGAGTGGAGAAAGACTGTTCTTGAAAAATGGAAACAAAAAACCAACCATAAAAACGGCAGTGAAGTTTAAAATAGCATATCATTCTCACTGATCTGCAGTGTGGTAACAGTTTAGAAGCCTTGTACAATATGATTTCAAGTAAGAAAACACAGGTGGCTGTTATGAGTCATGTGTCAAAGGTCTGTTTGACTGAGTATCTTGTCTGTAACAGAAAACAATGCAGATGCTTAAAGGAGAAACTTTTTGTAAGAGGGAAAGCAGCTAACGACACCTTATTCTTTCTTAGCAGCCTGTGTCTCAGGGGTGTTTTATGTATTTAATAGCAGCTGTTGCCTCACTACTAATTTCTTTGTTCATTCTACTCTTCTTCGCTAGATTTAGTAGATAAACTCCCATCTTGATACCAGCAACTGCTAGTGCTTGTTCTGTCCCATTAAAAGTTTTAACAATGTCACAGCTCAGTGTATTGATTTCCAAGTTCATTTGAAAAAGTTTTTCAGTGTTCTTCTAAGCATTTTGATTTCTGAAAGAATCCTCCTGTAAAATGCCATCTTACCTATCTCAATGAAATTCCACTGAAAACTGAAGTCCAGAATAACAGGAAAATTCAGTGGAAGAGCCTTCTCAGTGTGTGTGTGTGATTTCATTTATGTCTTAAGTGACTATCATTTTAAAAGACTGGTTGCTGGAAGTTTACATCTTGCTTTAAAAGAGCAACCAGAGATGTGGTACTGTACATGTTTTCTGAATTTTTCGAATATATTAAAGACTAATTTTATGATGCTTTTCAAGTATTTAACTGAATATATGGAAACCTTTGCACTGCTGAGAGAAAACAGTATTTAGAAAGATCCTGAAGTACTCAGTGTTATACTGCGTTGTTTTTTAGTACTTATGTTTGGAAATCAGTTGGCTTAAAACTTATCATGCTGCTGTAGAAAGTAAGTACAGCTATAAGCTGCATTTGGTCTTGTAACTGCTTCTTTATTTGTGATTCATTGGGTGGAATAAAAGCACGGTGTTCTCTTACTTTTTCCTTTATAAGAGCAAAAAGATGATTCCCCTTAATTTTCCCCAGTTATCTGATGGTTAGGCTTTTCTCTCTGCTTCTCTGTACTCATCCAGTAAAGACTCTTTGGCCTAGCACTTCGCTGTTGCAATTCATGATTTTTTTCATATTTTTGTAGGAAGTTGCTTAGAATAGAACAAAAAGCATAACTCTAAAAAATAGAGGCGAGCATCACTGCTGGGAGTGTGTTCTCCTGAAATAATTTAAGCTTCTTTAAATGAAAGATTTGCAGCAGTTTATAGTCTCAGCAATTATAAGCAGCATTAAGTACTGTAGTTGTGCTGTTAGCTTGATTTTTTTTTAGTGTTTTTTTCTAGAGTTTGATAGGATTTTGTACTTCCTGTACTGTAAATAATTTAAAAATGATGCTGACATCCTAAATACTTGAAAAAATGACTGCGATGTTATGCCTTTGTGGTGTGAACACAATAAGGCTTTTGTCAGCCTGGTGTGCTGGTGGGGCTGTCATACTAGATAGAAACACCTCCCCTTATTGGAGGGGAAATTGCTTTGGATTGAGTAATATCTAGACAGTGTAAAGTGAACATGCTCTGAAGAGGCTGAGGCTAGAAGCCTAGCAGAGTTGATTTCATTAGCGTATAATTTTTATTTTTTTAAATCAAGAGTAAGAGAGTTTAAAAATATAATGATGCAGTTTATGAACTGAAGGGCAGGTTAATTGCTAATTAGCAAATATTATCAGGGAACTTTTTCTTCCAGGTGATTAACTCCAAGTGTTGTGGTTTTTCTTTTTTTTTTTTTTTTTTTTAATGTTTTAAGCATCTGAGGCAGATGGGACACTACTAAAACTGTTGCACTGAACTGAAAGATTAAGTGCTTAGAATCAGAAAGATAATTACTGTTTAAAAGAAAAGTTGCATCAGACTTGTGTATTGATAGTGCTTTGATTTTTATTTTTTTTTTTAAGATGACAAAGCAAGTTTCTTGCAAGTGATCTCTGTTGCAGTACAGCAAGATTGCAAGAAGTTTTGTTCTGGTGTTTTCTTTCCCTTGGCTGAGGTGCTGTGTTAACCCTACCTCCAGTGGAGGCTCCCAGCTCAGGGTCCTTAGCCTGCTCCTTGGCACTGTGCTGTCTCTTCCAGTACTCACAAACAGTTCTCAGTCAGTGTTAGGAAACTTCTTAGATTTCCTTTCTTAAACTGTTACCTTTTTGGATTAGTCTAAGGGGTGAATGAATATTTATTCTATAGTATGACTTTTAAAAGCGGGATGCTTCTGGATGTCTTTCTGACGTGTTTGGGTCATGTCTATAGTTTCCTGGGAGTTGGGGCCAACCTCTTGTGACAGTATCAAAGGGTTCAGTTTTGAAGCCTCTTTGACTCAGAGTCTTAAACTGAGTTGAACCATCTGCACACATGCAAGGAAGAAGTCTTAATTACTGATCTGTTTCATGTTATTGAAAGCATTATAATAGAATTTTCTTCCCTATAAGCAGTGGTGATAGGAGCTAGGAATAATGAAAGCTGGAGTGGAGAGTTAAGTTAGGATGGGCATTGGTTCATCTTAAGGGTTTTTCTGATGTGTACCACTACGGTTGAGTATGGGTAGGATGACTGCTTGCCATGCTGTGAGGGCTTTTATTTGTACAGGAGAGAAATTTTCTGGAAACGCTTGATGGAGATTTTCTGAAAGTGATTTACAACAAGATTATATAATGATCAGATGCTCAATTTAACCTCCTGCAGATAACAGGTTGTTACAGGCAGCACACTCTTCAGTTCCTCATCTGCTCTAGTGATGAATCAAAGCTGTGTTGTGGTGAATCTAAAATGATAGCAGGATAGATAGAATGTTTTAGAGAAGAGATTTGCTATGAGAGACATACCTTAGCTTCTGGATTGACGTTGAGAAGTATATATAGAGATAGCTTTCTCTAATCTGATTTAGGTTTGTATGGAATTGCTTATTTAGCTTGGCAGAAGGCAGAGAAATCCATCTTGTTCATTGCACAGTTGGTGTGAACATCTGTTCTGGATCTTAGACTGTTGATGTGTATGCAAAAAAAAAAAAGCATTTATAAGCAGTGTATTTATGTAGTTTCATTTATAGGAACATATTTCTGAGCTGTTACTGCAATGTGAGTTATATATGTGTATTCCAGCTGCCAACTATAGTGAGAATGAAGTCCTGTAGTCATGTTTTGAGAAACGATGTCCATTTTCTTCTTAATGTAGAGCATGCAGTGATGCGCACGTTTGTGTATTGCCTGCTTTTCGTACTGCAGTTAACTGCTAAAGGCACAATAACAATGTGGACAGTGGCAGTGTAAATTTACCACTCCAAAGCATGCCTTGTCTTAAATGAGAGGGAGGCTTCTCTGATATGGAAAATGTGGTTATGTCATCATGCTTCGCCTAGCTTACAGTCACTGTGGAAGCTATTAACCATGGTAGCTGTCACTGAGATGAACGTGTTTGGGTGGAGCCCTTAACCATTCATCACATAGTAAATGTTGTCATGCTGTGTGGGAACCCATGCTGTAAAAATGAGAAGTGCTGTGTTCCTCAGCCAGGCTTCTGGGCCATCCATTACCCCTTCCGTGATTCAGTGACATCAGTTCCCTAAAAACTTGGCTGAATGATTAGAAGCAATATCTTGAGGTTCTTTCATTTGACTTCCACGTGGCTATGAAATACTTCTCATAGCGCGTGCTTGCATGACTGTAGCAGACTGACCTCTTCTCTCTGTGACTCAGGTTAAGTTTATGCTTCTCCCCTTCCCTTGGAGCAGTGAGCCACAACCATGTGTTTGTTCAGTTCTTCTTTGAGTATAGTCCGGAGCCTTTGGACCTTAGAGCTTTATTTTAGGTTTTCTTTACAGCTTCACAGTGAAGAATATTGGTGGATTGTTTTAGTTTTATTAATATTACTAATGAAACAGAAGATTTTAGTGTCATGGTGTACAGGTATTAATAGCTTCTCTGCCTTAAAACTTCAGGGCTTCGTAATACAGCTGTAGTTGAAAAGTCAAAGGATGTAAGAGACCTGACACTTTCCAGCTCTGTACTATGGTGAAGCAGAGGTTAATAATACTCTAGGATGAGAAAAAAGCAAAGGGGGAGGGAACAAAAATAGAAGCTAATTGCTGAATTTGAAGTGTCAATTACACTGAAGTTTATTTCTGCTAGTGATTCAATTATCTGTAATGACTTAATTGAACCAATAATTGAAATAATCTTGCTTCCTCAAGTTTTAGAATAACCCTGAAAAATACCGCATTTGTCATCTCACCTGCTGTGTGCCCCAGCACGGTGTCAGAGGGAAGTGTGTTGGCACAGCGCTGGGGTTGCTGCATGACAGGGATCCTGGGAGGCACGCCGGTGTTCTGGCTCTCAGCCTGCCTCGTGGTTTTGCCTGTGCTGTGGGAGGACATGGTGGTTTGTGCCTGAGATAGGAAGAAGGGGGGGAGGGATGAAATAAGTTTGCAAAACTGCAATTCCTTCCGTGGTGTAATAGCATGTGTTTCATCTGTTAACATGATTGTTGTCATACTTACCCATGCTATGGGTTTGTTGGTGTTACTTGCTTATACTGAGTGAGAAGTAGCTGCTACATGTGCGCTTTTATTTTTTTAACTCTTGATTTTTAGCTTTTTAACTCTTTCAGAGTGCTATTGGGATCTAATGGTATGCAGTGATTGTATGATCTCAACGCTTTGGTGAATTTACTGTGTTCCTAACAAGTGTGACATTCCAGTTCATAGTTCTGCTTCTGAAGGTTTATGCTTCCATCCAGTAGGAGATAGAGTGAGGGTATTGTTATCTACAGCTGTAAATGGAAATGCTCTTTGTCCTCACAATAAGCTTTCTGGTACTTTTTTGGTCTCTGGAACGCAGTTACACTTGTATTCCTGTGTCACTTATACAGTGCGTATGCACATCAGCTGCTGCCTTCCTTCATCATCTGCTTCTTGGGCCATTCACATTGCTGCAGCTTTGTGGCAAATACTGCTTAGTATCTTCTATTATTTAAGTTGATAAGCCTCTTGACAGCAGACAATAATCGTTTCCTTTTTTTTTTTTTTAATGGGATTTTGACTAAACAGCATTAAAAGAAATTGAATATTGTCACGCACAAATGGACAAATGAGGTTATTGCTGTGCATGCTGGATGGCTACAGTCACAGTTTTCTCTTACAAACCTGCTTTGTGGCAGTTGTAACTTCTTCATCTGCACTGCCTTATAAAACAAGACATCTTTTCTTCTTGCAGCCATTGGAATGTGCTTTATTTGTTTCAGGAGCTATGTGAGTACACAGATTTTTCTGCTCCAAAATGATGAACATTCTTTGCTTCTGTTTGGCTTCCTAGCATCACCAGCTAATGATCACTAACCAGATGACTCCCTACAGCAATCTTTTTTTATTAAAATTGCAGCCATCTCTGCTTCTGTTTTGCCTTTGCTTCCAACAGTTCCCTGCACCTATGTACAGTTTGTTCTTCACACCCACTACACCATCCAACTTAATCAGGTTCTCAGTGAGAGTTTCACATGTCTTCCAGAGAAGTCCTAGTATCGTCATTTTTATTAAAATAAATAAATGTTGAGATGCCACGAAAGTCATGGAGTGTTAATGTGAGAGAGACTCCAAGCTTGTCCAGCTTCCAGAAGAGCCCCTGGCACCATCATTTCCAGTCTCTGGAAAGTCGTGCATCTTCCTCAGAGGCATGCATTCAAGGATTGTACCACTGGTCCTTGAGGAGAAATAATAACAACATAGCGAAACTTGTTTTCATTGTAATTCTGGAAAGTCTTTTCAGTAGTGGAAGATCACAAGCATGTCTTGTTCCTGGAGCAGCAGTGTTGGCTCTTTGCTTTTGAATGACAACAAATGTTAAGCTGAAATTAGCTAGGATCTTTGATTTAGTCCGGCAGGGTATTATTCAAGAGCATTTAAATTACTGGCTAATGCTTTCTGCTGCAGGGTTCTGTTCAGGACTGTTATTACAGCCTTTGAGGTGCTTTCATAGCAATTTCTTTGGGAAGTAGATTTTGCCTTATAGTGTGCAGTGGAGATGAAATAAGCTTTCAGAGCTTTTTCATTAGTGTTGCAGTTTTTAGCTCAATAACAAGGTCTCCTTCTAAAAGTATATAACTAAAAATTTTGTCTTTACAGAACAAAATTGGACTACAGAACATAAAACCTGTGTGAATGCAAGGTGTATTTCTTTATTTTTTTAACTATTTCAGAGTAGGAATTGTAGTTTGTCTGATGGTGTGTGTATGTGTCTATGGCAACAATTGTTTCTGAAGTAATTTCATTGTTGTTGTGGATATACTAGAGCTGAGTTTGGCTTATTATTTTGAATTCTCTTTTAAGCTATTTAAGCTAAAATTGACAACATTGCCATTTCTATTAAGCATTTGGATAAATAAAATGCTTTTTGATCCTTTTGCAGAGGTAAAGCTCAGTTTGATCATTTCCTACTGAAATTTTCATGGAAATTTCTGTATTTGTGAGGTTAAATTGAATGTAGGTGTGAGTTAGACTTGAAGCAGCACTTACCTCTTCTTACCCAGTTTGTAACATCCAAATGCATCTGTTCTGTGCACCAAAGTTTAAACCATTGTTGTTCTGTAGTTACTGCAAATTTAGTAAGAGGCCCTGATCTGTTCTGTGTTGCATGGAGTGGGATTAGGGTTGTGGAAAGGCCAATAATAATAATAATTTGAAAAGCGATTTAAGATTAGATAAACTTTTGTACTTTGCCTCTCTAAGCTGGTTGGAGATTATTTTCAGAACTCCTGAGTAGCCCTCGTGTGCTGCTGACAGAGTCCAGCAAGTTTTATAAGAGTTCTTAGTGCTTCTGAAAATTGGTCTAAATATCTGAACAAGTATTTAGAATTGGCTTTTGAAGACAATGGACACCTCCTTGTGTATTTCTGCAGTAATTGAATGCAAGTTTGATTTATATTTAGAAGGCTTTTGGTATGTGTAATTGGCAAGGAATGACAAGCTTGTGAAGTAGTACAGGTTTCTTAATTGGCTAAATAATCTCATGTAGAGTTTTGGAGTTTGTTTGCATACTATGGTTTTTTTTTTTTTTTTCCTTTTTTCTTACTTTCTTAATCTCTGGTTTTGGTTCAGTTTATTATAAAAGAGCAAGGATCTTTTGGGGAAGCAGGTTACCGGAAGTGCTTGTAAAAACTTCTAGGTTGAAAAGTGGAATATAGGAAATTCTCTTTATGTTGAGAAGGATGAGTTTGACTAAAAGATACTTAAAGGGACTTGCATGAAGGATCATGAAAAGATGAGTTTGAACAACTACTCAAACAGATTTTGATGGATGACATCTTTTTCTTAGATTTTCTTACGGGCAAGTCATTTTTGCACGATACTATCACTGGATTTTGTGTGTATTGCTGTATCCCATTTTACTGATACTAGTGGCCCATAGTGCAGTTTCACATATTTGGAGCCTGCTGTTTCCCAGTCTCTAATGCATCCACAATATTTATCAATATATGTGGTTTGGAACTGAATAGCTTATCAAGTGTCTCATATTAACTCTACAATTTTTTAAACCTTTCAAGAGATGACACGAATAAGGAAGAAGATGAAGATGAAGAAGAAGCAGAGGAGGAGGAGGAAGAGGAGGAGGAGGAAGAAGACAGCAATAACATTGAAGAAGAAGAGTTTGAATGCTATCCACCAGGCATGAAAGTCCAAGTGCGGTATGGAAGAGGGAAAAATCAAAAAATGTATGAAGCTAGTATTAAAGATTCTGACATCGAAGGTGGAGAAGTCCTTTACTTGGTGCACTACTGTGGATGGAACGTGAGGTAACTTGAGTTTTAGTTAGTGAATGCTTCTTGAATTACATCTAAAATACACTTGAGTACTTTGAAAAACTAAATGAATACAGAGATCTGGAGTCCTAAACTTTCAGTATTGGTGTTCTGTGAAGGGCATTGTACTGTATGAAACTATTAGGTTTTTAGCATAGTAAAAATGCAGAACTTTAGTTATTTAGAAAAATCATCTTAAAATGTCTTGCTCGGGGAAGGCTTCCTTCACTGTTATCTTATTTTTAAATCTCCCCTACAGCAAGTGACAGCCCGGTCTTTCATAAATTCCTCTTCTTGGTCTCTTAAACCAATTTTGTTTCATACAGTATTTGAGTAGTGCACTTAGAGTCTACATACACACTCTTCTCAGAGTAGCAGAGAGTACATTAGCAGTGTGCTACATAACAAGAGAAGTACAAGATTCTTGATGGCTAATTAGCATGCTGCGAATAATTGCATTTCATTCAGGTCCATTTTACCACCTGTCCCCAGCTGCCTCATGCTTACCAACAAGACTCTTCTTAGCTCACTAGCTTCTTATGCTTTTCCTAATATATTTTGGATTATATGCTTTTTAATGTAGCATTAATGAAAGTAAATTGAAGCATTAATGTATTTTTTGTCATTTAAGACATTTTTGCAACTTAAAACTTGACAAAACTTTGACAGCAGCAGAGAAAGCTTAATGTTCTTAGTGGCTTTGAAGCCAGTTACCCAGTCTTCTGCCTTTTTCCTCAGTTTCAGTTCTCATTGTCCTCAGCTGTCATCTTTAAAACTTCATTACTGTTTTTTCAGAGCTTTAAAAAAAATAATAAAAATCACAGCCCAGAAGTACCTGAGGCTGTAGTCTTTTGTTGTTGCTTTTATTCTTCTGCTCTTCTAGAAAGTCTGAGGCTCTTATGACCTACTGTCATCTGGACTTCACCATCCTACCTCTTGCCAAGAGGGCGGGACAGATTTCATTCATTCAGTGCTAGCAATATCTGCTAGCAGAAGTCATGGTTGCCAAAGCATAATGCTTCTCTCCCTCCCTTGAATGTACCTCTTTGTGTCTATGCCGGGTAATTTCCAGGTCCCCTGCTGTGGAGTAACATCTCGATATTGTGGGTTTTGATAGCAGTCTTTTGTAGAATTTTGATCTACATATATACTGTTCTACGGGAACATGGTCTTTCGCATACACTGATTTCAGGCAGTATTTGTAAGCATTGTGGGCAACGAAGCCTAAGCCTTGAAATGCCTCCATAGAGGAAGATGCAGCCTGCTCAGATTAGGATTTAAAGTGATGGAGTTCCTTCATTAGGGGAAGGATTTCAGTTGGTGAAATGTACATCCTACACGCTGAGAATTATCACTGAGGTTTTGTTTGTTTTAGACTTTTGTTTTGGAATTATTGTGTAAACACTAAAGTTGTTTTCCATTTTAGAGTAAATATTATTAAATGCATGGCTGTGTTGTGAGATGATCAGAGTTCCATTTAAGCAGAAGAGCCATTTTATGAAGAAAAGAGAAGGTAGAAGTGAGCCTTCATCTTAGGGAGTCCAGCATTCTGGATATTAAGGGGGAAATGACAGTTGTGTTGTTTTGAACTCTACGTTTTAAACAAATACACAGATTGATATCAAGGGCATTCTTTTTGTGACTACAGTATATCCAATAAGAAAAGCATTTTAAGTAGTCTGTACTCATTTCTGAGGTTAAAGGGGTCTCTGTGGCTTTTTTTTTGTTTGTTTGGTTGGTTGGCTTTTGTTTTGTTTTTCTGGCAGCCAGGCTTGCATTGGGATTCCAGGAGAGCACTCTGAAAGGGGCTGGGAGACAGGGTTCTTTTTACCAAAAATATGCCAGTGATTGTGATTTAGCTGTATAGGACTGTGTCTGGACTCTGTTAAATATGGCTAATTTATATGAAATGAAATTATTTAAATTTTAGCATTTGACAGTATGTCTGAGCTTAAGACAACACCTGAACACTGGTGTTTCAGTACTGTAAAGGCAAGTCTTGTATGATGTGATAACTTGATGATCTGGCTTTCAGTCTCAACCTGGAGTAGAAATTGCTTTACTGGGGTAGGTTGCAATTTGATCTTATTCATTATATCTGTGTTCCTTGCCATGCCGTGGTGCTTAGTGGGGGCAAGGGCTGTAACATTAGGTCAGGGGATATACTGAGTTCCAGGGAATTCTGAATTATGTCTGCCTCCTATCCCTTAAAGTCAACTTTCTTGTTTATTTCATCAATAATTTGCTTGTGAGTACGCGTGCTTTGGTGTGCTTGGAATGGTATTTGGTAGATTAAATATTAAGCCTTATTTATTATATTTTTAATTCTTTAGAACTGGTGACACCACTGTAAAACTTGACAATATAGTATCTTGATGTATGGAGTTGGAATAGAGTTGGACAGCAATGTGTAGCTGTGCTACTGCATGCTAAATGACCTTGCTGTTAGCTTGTGAAATTCAGGCGATGCCCCTTCCTGATGAAGGTACAGAATGGTAGTGTGCACTGGAGCCTGACTTGTAGTGAAAGGGAATAGTAAACATCTCTACCCTGTTAGAGAACTATATACATTGCCATATTTTAGCAGAAATCTCGTAAGAAAAACTGTATTTTGTTGCTTTCTGTCAGGAACAGTCGCATTCTCTGTTATGCATGCTTTGTATGTAACAAACTTCTCTGGAGCCCACAGTGCCATTTCCTTCTGTCATTGTTACAATTTTTGGCTGCCACTGTAGGTCAGAATTCATTGTTTAAGCTTTTGAGGTGTATTTCCTCTGCAGTATGTTCCTAGTCATGGGAAACAGAGGTTACGATTTCAAAATGAGATTGTTAGTTTAATTCTGTTAGATAGCATGATAGCTCAAGATATTCTTGAACGTTCCAAGGGTTTTAAACTATGATTTATTATTTCCAACATTTATTTTTAATTTTCTCCAGAAATACAAACGTGAAAGCATTACTTTTTATTTTGGTTTGCTGAAACATTAACAATATGCAGATTTTGTACTTAGCAGTCAACCAGTCAAATTAAAGTAACTTGTGCTGCCAGATTTCTGAGTGCTTGGGAGCAGTGTGTGTCATGGAGGAGAATTATTAAAAACTAAGTAAATGAAAACCTAATACTCCCAAGATGAGGATATCAGCCTAAATGATCTCCTTGTTTCTTTGATCACAGTGGATGAACGCATTTGATTCCTTCACCTGGATAGTTAAAAACCAATATACTGGAACTTCTTAGTCAATTTCTTAAGGTTTACTAGTTGCCTGTGATCACTTGTCTTCCTGAGTATATGTTATGGTTTAGTTTAGCTTGTGATTGGATGTGTAGATATCATAAAATCAGTACATATCTCCACTCTAAGCACCAGATAGTTTTTTTTCTGTACAACTGTGCATTTCTTCATTCCTTCCTTTTTTCCAGTTCAAACCCAGCTTTCCGACAGGCATTTATTTTAACTGTAAGGCAGGAAATTTTCACTCCTTACTGGTTCATCTTTGCCTTCATTTTGATAGAAGAAGTTATTTCAGCTTTTTTTTATATGAAAACTTTTTTTAAAATATATTTAATAGATCATTCATCTTTGTTCTCAAACAAGTCTCTTCCTAAGACTCACTTAGGAACACACCTATCTTCCCTCCTTCCCCCATGCACCCCAGCTGCTTGCTCTTGTGTATTGAGGTAGGCAAATGTAGATGATGACACTTCAGTACAGTGACCTAGATCATTGGAAGCACGTACTCCTTGTAATGTAGGATGAATAACTTCTTTAGTTTTTCTTTGGCTTTGTGAGCAGACTGCCTAGGGCAAGATTAGTGATCAAATGAGACTTCAGTTTTACTATTTTAAAAGTGTGCCATTGTACAAAGACTTTTGTCTGAATTACACATAGCATTTGTATGCAGCTTGACACGTGATGGACTGCATGGCTTCCATGGTACTTCCTCATACAGTAAAGTGTAATTTAGTCATTCATGGTTAACTGTGGCTTTGGTTGTATCCCCCTTGCAAGATCTATTTGTGCTTGTTGAGAGTTGTCAGATGCGTAGTTTGCCTAAGCTGTGACATGTGAGCAGTGAATGTAGACTGTGCCCTGCAGAGGAGAGTGGGTGTCTGACTTTTCAGAGCAGGCTGCTGGGTTCTGTAATGCTGCAGCTTCCTGCAAGAGCTGCTGTTACATTTATGGTCAGGAGCAGAGCAGAATATGCTCTGATAAGGAACTGTGGCTGTCACAGATTTTCAGTTTATGCTCCTCTCAGGTGAATTGGGACTATTGCTTCTGATATATGATGTTTTAAGACCCATTGATGTCTACAGATAGGCAAATGCAGAGTCATGAGAAACCTACTCCGTTACTTCAGCGTGCCCCCTGGTCTTTCAACTGTGGGCCTAACAGGGAGTACAGTTACCCTGAAAGACTGACTTCATGTGTAGAGCAGTCTTTGCATATGTGGAAGATTGTATTCACTTGCAGTATACATTTCCAATAAGAAAACAATTTTTTTTATTATGACAACATAACGGGCAGAAAGGGCACTGTCAGAATAATTGCCTTTCCCTGTGCATTTGTCAAATCCTGGTGCTGTTTTCCTGCATGTGTTTAGACCAAATGAAATCTTATACTCCTGTGGATTGCAAAGGCCATTTGGCACTCTACTTAGCAATATTTCTTCATTAAAGTACATCTTTGACTTTAGGAAAGGCTACTTCAGATATGGTTTCTCACAGTCCAACAGAAATAGTTGTGTTGGTTTTTTTTTTTTTTTTTTTTTTTTTTTTTTTTTTCCATCCAATGCTTTCCATTAAAATAATATGGTACATTCAGTTCTTCTGGATATTTTTTCCACTTTTAATAACATTCTCCAGATTTGATGCCCAGATCCCTAATGTACTGAAGTGCTGCATCCTCCCTTCCCTGTCCATTTATATCGTGGGAATCTGAGGATGCCTCAGTCTTCATGAAGTGGCTGTGGAGTGGGAGAAGACACAGCTTGCTAGCTGTGCTCTGGGGGTGAAGCAGGTACAGCTTCCAGCCCCTTGGCGTACTACTTTATTCCAGTCTCATCAAAGGCAGCAGTGGCAATCTTGCAAGTGTCAGTCGCTTTGAAATGGGCACCATCTGCAGCCCAGTGAGGGTGCTCACGTTGAGATGTATTCCCTCTTTACATTTCCTTCCTTACCCCATATGCAGCAGACTGCTAGTTCTTTCTTACTTGTTGGAGGTTGGTGCCTGGGAGGGAGGTTTTGTTCTTTAGGATGTGTGCAGCTGTATGTTTATCTACAGGTGGTCCTGCAGTGAGGAGGGTAACATGATTCTTCAGAGTTTGAGATGAGAACTCTGACTTGAAACCACTACGGTTATAAATTTTCTCTCACAATGCCTACCTCTGAAGAGTTTCTTTTAGAAATCTGAGCCTATCCATACACATTTCACCTGCAAACGGTACTGCTATGACCCTGTCTACAGCAGTGTAGGTAATCTCAGCATGTCGTAGTCTGTGGGATCTGCTGTTAATAAATACTTTGGAAAACTATTGTCAGAGGCTGCTGCTAGACTACAGGAAGATAATTTCTGCTTTCTGTGTTGCATTCTGAAGCATTTGTTTTTCATTGTATTATTATATGAAATATAAGTTAAGAAAAATGTTGTATTTAGTTTCTGAAATCCCTTGCTTAGAGCTCAGAGTATGTAGGAAAGTGAGCTGGAAACATATACGCTTACTTTTTAACTATAATGCTTTCTAATTTGTGTCAGTGTGGTAGATACAATTGGCAGTGGTTGCAAAGAGGCTAAATTGAGCCTATATCAGCAGGTGGTCAAATAAGGCCAGCTGGAAAGCCAACATGGTGATGAGTGCATTATGTTCTGCTTCATTTTGTACTAGTTCTTGGGGCGTGGTTTTGGTTCGTTTCTTTCTCTCCAGTTTCATGTTTTACTTAACTCTATTTTTGAGGCTGTACGCTAAGACAGAAGTGAATACATATTAATTTTCTAGCTGACCCATTTCTTAATCAAATTGTTATCGGATTTACAGTAGGACAACAAATTATGCTTGCTTTTTAATACATATATGTTTTAATAGAAGATATCATCGATTCTTGCATATTTTCATAAATATGCAGTGAAACTGGGAAGTGGTTCTATATGGAAAATATATTTCTGCTTAGAACATGTTTCTTTGGTCTGGTAATTATATTTAACGTGTGCAGCTTTAGGCATTAACGCATCTATTGTTTGGTGCTGTATGTTTTAACTGTCTAGTATCATTCTGATATAGAATGGAAAACCTGAACTGAAAGTGAATTGAAAAGTGTTAGTGTTAGGAGGGAGTGACTCAACAATTGGTGATACCCAAGTGCTAGTGACTCAGCAGAGTGCTTTATAGGTGCTCAGGCTGGAAAAAGATTTTTGTAACTGTTTACTTGTTTAGTTGTGAGAATTCATAGCTAAGGTGTTACATATAGACAAAGTATATCTCCTGTAGATTCATACAGAATCACCTTTCTGGTAGATTGTGCCACTATACAAATAAACTTCCTGTTCCATGCCAGCTGGGGAAATGTTAGCTTTGACTCCTTACACTGACGGGTAGGAAATTTTGTCCTACGTGCTGCTCAAGCATGTAAAGAAGGGACCCTTAGCTTAAACTCTACATACTGAAAGCTGTACTAATGACTTATTTATGCTAATGACTTCTTTCTTTAAATTCTAGTCTTTTTTTTTTAATATTGCTAATACTTTTCCTCCATTAATTTATTTTATGAGGTGATAATCTGCTTAAAAACGTGTACAATTTTTTTGTTTATAGGTATGATGAATGGATAAAGGCAGACAAGATAGTGAGACCAGCTGATAAAAATGTACCAAAAATTAAGCATCGAAAGAAAATAAAGGTAGTTTCTCTCCCTTCTCCCTAGTTTTTCTCCAACTATGGTTTAATGTATTCTTAAAATTTTCCTCCTACCCCCTTCTTTTGATAAGCCTACAAAAGTATGACAGTAAAAACTAAAACTTATTAAATCAACTTTTTTGTTTTTCTTTCACTTGGAGGGTGTGGAGGGAAGCTTCTCTTTCCTGTATTTGTTGTGAGGTTTTAAGTATGCTTTTAAAGAAAAACTCTGGGACTGAAGTTTGGGAGCTCCTTCTGCTGACTGGAGAGCAAACATGAGTAGTCCACGTATATGTGGCTTGCTTTGGAATTTTGCCTCACAGCGTTTCTTTCAAAAGTCATTCTCCTAAAACTGATGTTTAGACTTAGAGGACGGTACGTTCTTTGTTGAGCAATGGAAGGCTAGGGAGCTTTTCCTTATATACAAAAATATACTGATGCAGCTGTTAGTATATTCCTCCTATTCCCCCAGCAGTGTGGTGCCACTGGTATCTGAGTCTTGTTCCAGAGCTCCGTGCCCCATTGTGACAGTCAGAATCCTGCCCCACCCTGTGAAACTGGCATCCAGTGGTGCCCTGGCAACACTGGCTGTTTGCTTTCCTGTTTTGTGGTAGTGTTGACTTAGGTCCTCTCCTTGGTACAAATATTTCAGCATATCACAGAAAGGTATTTCTCAGCTTTTAAACAGAGGGAAGCTTTTATTTTTCAGGTTGAGCATTCAAGATAATTTTAAGCATGTCCTGATTGTTGTTCTGTTTTAAAATTTATGCTAAAAGTAAATAGTTTCTAATCTTTTCTTTCGCACAGCATAAAATTGACAAAGAAAAGGAAGAGAAGTATTCTTCAAAAAACTGTAAATTACGACGTTTATCAAAGCCACCATTTCACACCAGCACTTCACCAGAGACTGGGTCCAAACTTGATAGCACTGAAGCCAAAAATAGTGAACAAGCTCCTGTGAAATCGATAGAAATTACTTCTATCATTAATGGGCTTCAAGGTATTGTACATGAGTTTTTTTTGAATTCTGTAATTTTGCTTTTAAATGTAGTAATCGGCAGTGTAGAGTAAACAGTGCAGTTGTGTGCATCTCAGTCTAGCTATCTCTTTCATTACGATATCGTCTTCAGAAATATGCCTTGGGCAGAAGCAGTATTCATGTTTTTCAAAAGTGGGTATTGCAGATTCAGGAGATGTAAAGTCTTAACTGTATTTTTTTTGGCATCTTTTTATTTGATACACAGCCAAACATTTTTCCTTCCTACGCTATTTCTAAATCTTTAAGTTTTGATTCATGGGGTTATAAAAGTTGCATAAATCTTTCGTGTCTTGAAAAATTGAATTAGTGAAGCTAGGTGTCATGTCAACACATCTGTTGTTCCTGACTTTGCTTCCTGCTTCCCATGCCTTTATAGCAGCACTGCAAGAACTGGTTGCTTCTCTCCCATGCCTCCAGAAAAAAAAGAAACAGTATATGATCTGTGTAGTTTGGATGAGGACTTACAGAAGTTATATGAATATAATAACGTTTCAGACACTCAGATTTGGTAATGTTGGCTACTGAGTTTCCTATTTATAGGTGGAATAACATTTACCATAATCTAAGCTTTGTTTCCTTAGGGAAATAGGAATCAAAAAAGCAATTAGTTCTATTGAACGTGGAATTATTACAATTCTGTAATCAACTTCTCCTGGGGAAAGCACAACTTGATCTGTCATCTTGTAACATTTTTTTGAAAGCTGGTGATTTCAGTGTTACATAATTACTTGCCATAAATGCTTTTTAATTGTGAGCTACTCTTCTTGCTTTTCATTCCGCATTGATTCATACTGTGGGTTTAAACAACTTTTTTTCCTTAAAGTGTGAAATGCTGTACTATGTTACTATATTTTCCCACAGTTTTAGAGTACTTTGCTCAAAACTTTGCATCTTTTTTTTTCTAAAATTGAATGAATAATACTTTATTTGGCTTTCCTTTGAAGGGCACAACAGACTAAACAGGCGCTGAGAGGGAAAAAATGGTAGACCTGACTTTTTGTTATTTTTATTAGTGGAGTTCTTTGTTTTCCTTTTACATGGTGGTTTTTCATTTTTCATATCTCTTGTATTTACAATAGTAGAGTAGCTTTGGTCCACAATGGCATGAGATAAACAAGTATTTTAAATCTATTTTATATGCCAGACTTTGGAACTTCAAGCCATAACATCTACCATAAATTTTCAATCGGAAAATGCAAACAAAAATGGAAGTATATTGTAAAACTTGCTTTCAGATTGAGTCTTAAGGTAGGGATTAAGATCCTGCATATCTTAAAAGAAATTACTGAGGAAAAAAAACACCTGAGGTAATGTGTCCCAAGATATTTTGTTGAGTATCTCTCTTCTGTCTTCCAGTATGCTCTTGTTTAAGCTAGCTGTATTTCAACTCTCTTCTCGGCAGTGCGTGGTGATAGGATGAGGGGGAAATGGCCACAAGCTGAAGCATAGGAAGTTCTGCACAAATGTGCATGGGAACTTCTTCACAGTGCAGTGATGGAGCACTGGCACAGGCTGCACAGAGAGGTGGTGGAGTCTCCTTCTCTGGAGATGTTCAAGACCCACCTGGATGTCTACCTGTGCAACCTGGGCTAGGGTTAGAGCTGCTTTGGCAGGGGGTTTGGACTCCATGATCTCTAGAGGTCCCTTCCAACCCCTACAATTCTGTGATTCTGTGATATCTTTTACCCTTCTAAGAATAAGAATAAATTTTGAAGTCCTTCTGATGTATGATTGAAATATGTACTACTAGAAATCACTGTAGTATGCGATCATACCTGTACAGTTGTTTTTTTTTTTTTTTAGAATTTGTAATCAAAATTAAGACCAACTTTCTTGTTTTAATTTTATTTTTTAACTAGCTTCTGAAAGTTCTGATGATAGTGAGCAAGAAGATGACCAAAGTGCCCGGAACATAGATGCTGATGGCAGAGAGGAATCTCAGCATGAAGCTGTGAGCCAAGATAAAAACGAGTCGTGTCTAAAAGAACAGGACAGTTCATCCCTCCCAGAGGAAGCTAAAGCACTGACAGATATGGTAGTGCCCAAGTCGGGATCCAAGTCTCCTGAAAGATTGCGAAAAGAGATGGAAGAGTTATCTGAAGATACCGACTCTGATGGAGAAGGTGAAGCCACAAAAAAGAAGAAGGATGTAAAAAAGGAGGTTGGGGATAAAACAGCAAAACCACAAGTAAAGCGTGGTAAACGAAGATACTGTGTTTCAGAGGAATCTTTAAAGACTGTGTCGCCTAACAGAAAGGATGAGAAGTCCAAAAACAAAGATTCTCTTAGTGTAGAAAACAGCAGCAACAGCTCCTCGGATGAAGATGAGGAAGACAAATCTAAGCTGAAAATCACTCCTACTAAGAAGTACAATGGATTAGAGGAAAAAAGGAAGTCTTTACGGACGAGTACTTTCTACTCAGGATTTTCTGAAGTGGCAGAGAAAAGGATAAAGCTTCTAAATAACTCTGATGAAAGACTTCAGAACACCAGAGCAAAAGATCGAAAAGATGTCTGGTCAAGTATTCAGGGACAGTGGCCGAAGAAAACGCTGAAGGAATTGTTCTCGGACTCTGACACCGAAGCTGCTGCCTCCCCTCCACACGCTGCGCCGGAGGATGCTGCAGCAGAGGAGCAGCTTCAGACTCTTGCAGAAGAAGACATTTCTTTGCCTAGCTCTGAACTTGAAAAACCTTTGCCATCCAGTGTGGACGTTAAACCCATCGAGGAAAAGCCAGCTGAAATGGGTGAAAAGAAAGTTGAATTTCCAAGCAGTGGCAGTAATTCAGTGCTAAATACTCCTCCTACAACTCCTGAATCGCCTTCATCTGTAACTGTAACAGACAGTAGACATCAATCCAGTGTTGCTGTCTCTGAGACTTTGCCACCAAATCAAGAAGAGATAAGAAGCATTAAAAGTGAAACCGATAGCACAATAGAAGTGGACAGCGTAGCAGGGGAGCTGCAAGACCTGCAGTCTGAGGGAAATATTTCTCCAACAGGTTTTGATGCCAGCGTCAGCTCCAGTAGCAGTAATCAACCAGAGCCAGAGCATACTGAAAAAGGTAAAGCAGAAACAGTGGTGTCTTCAACCTAACTTATCTCATTTTTTTGCATTGCTGGTTATTGTCATTGTTACAGTTACAGTGCTGGGAAGTTGTTGAATGAAGCAGTAGCCAGCTCTCCACTTCAGATCTGTAGAAATGGCATAATTGCCCACTGAGTTTGCAAGACTGGATCCAAAAGCTTTTTTGTGAGATGCGGTGGCTGTTTCACA
The DNA here is from genome assembly GCA_023055505.1 of Callipepla californica brunnescens. Classification (NCBI taxonomy): domain Eukaryota; kingdom Metazoa; phylum Chordata; class Aves; order Galliformes; family Odontophoridae; genus Callipepla; species Callipepla californica. The sequence continues at coordinate 32,100,081 of JALIRH010000003.1, read as the reverse complement.
GCTCCATGAGAAGTATGGCTACTTCTGAAAACTGTTAGCCTGCCTGAAAGTAGTTAATGAAAAGGAGGTATATTTTGTATAGCCCTCCATAAATGAGCCTGTATTACTTTGCCAACAGATTTTTTTCCAGCATCTTTCAGTTCAGGAGTTCTTGTTTTGTTAATTTTTTTTTTTTCAAACAGATGTATTTAGATAAAGTGTACTATATGAAAAGTCTGTGTATGTGTGTAGATATAAGTATGTGTATATATGTACACATATATGTTTATGTACCTATATAAGCATATACATGGAATATATATTCTGTGTGGTTCACAAAAAATTCTGATGTCGTGCTGAAGGAAGTTCTTTGCAGTCATCTGATGTGCATTCTAACCAACAAATTGCTTTCCATCTTCTTTTAACGCTTATTTTCAATCTAAGTAGAAAGATAAGCCATATAAAGTGCAGACAGAAGCAGTTGCATTGCTGTTCAAGCTTCAGCTCTGAAGTGTCTTCCTGAGATTTTGAGAAAAATGTGCAGAAGTGCAAGTATTTAATTTTTTCTTTTTTTCCATTTGTAGTCTGTGCAGGCCAAAAGAGACTTAAAGATGCTCAGGGAGGAGGCAGCTCCTCAAAAAAGCAGAAAAGAAGCCACAAAACATCTTCTGTGAACAACAAAAAGAAGAGTAAAACTAGTAAGTACAGCAGTTCAGTCTGAAATGAAATGTGCATCATTTCTTGCAACAATTGTAGAAGAAGCCTGGTAATTATATACGTAAATAATGCTCTCATTAGGGTATTTTTAATACTGTTTAAATGAAGATATTACTTTTGCTCAATGCTGAAGTGTTTTCAAATGCCTCTTGTCATTTCTGTACTTATTTCTTAGAGGTGTTTAATAGCTTGTAATTCAGGAAGACTAAGAATAGCAAATGTTTAACATCTACTAGGTCTGGGCTCTTGGTTACCACTGGAAGTAAAAAGATGTCAATATCCATTGTGTGATGATCCTGTGTAATAGAGGAGAAACAGACTTGGATGAAAGTGTATTTTTTTATTTTCTGCCTGTTCTGTGATGTTATTTTTAGGTACCAGTGGTGTAAAAGTCTGTGTTCTGAGCTTCTAAGTCAGAAAGTTGTATCATTCTAGGGTAAAAAGATTTTGGTCAGATAAACTCCTTTCATATGAAAATCAGCACAGGAGGAACTGATATGCTTTGATTTGGGCTGAAAGGCAGTTTTATTTTGTAACATGTTGTCTTGTTTCTTCAGCAAACAGCAGCGATAGTGAGGAACTATCTGCTGGTGAAAGTGTGTCCAAGACTCAGCCAGCAAAATTGGTTTCTACAGGCATGAAATCTCACCAAACCAAATCACTTTCAAGAACACAATCTCCAGGAAAATGTGGGAAAAATGGGGAGAAGGATTCTGATCTCAAAGAACAGAATAATCGCTTGCCCAAAGTTTACAAGTGGAGTTTCCAAATGTGTAAGTATTTTCTTGAAAACACCTAGTGTGGTCTCGAAGTATAGAATAAGATGAATATCTTGACTTGTATGAGTTTTTGGCATTATTTCTTAAAAATTAGTATATTTCTACTTTGCTCAGTGATTCAATCCTGGTTTTAAAACCTTTGCTTTATTTTGCAATTCAGGGAATGACCTCTCCTGCACTTCCAGTACTCTTTTAAAACTGGCTCCCGTCTGACTTAATATTCTTGTTGTCCAGTGCTTACCTCTCACACTTGTCTTTCATTGCTTTATTCCTCATTCTCTGGTTACTGTTCAAGCATTTGTAATTTCATTTAAGCAAAACAGAATGGAAAAGAACCAGAGTATGTTTACAATTTCTAGAGGCTAGTGGTAAGGGCTTTCAACATACTTATGTCAGTCAGCTACAGGAATCTGGAGTAGGCTGTGAGCATAGTATTGAAGGGATCGCACGTTTATCTGAAAAACATCACAGTAGCTTTATTAATGTCTCACGGCTATAAGCACAGCTTCTTCATTGCCTCTGTGTATGCTATTGCAGTATTACAATGGGAAGAGAGGAGAAAATGCTAGATGATTTAACCCTTCTTCCTCAGTGTAACAATAAGCAAACAATTGAAAAATAATTCTGTTAAAACAGAAGTCTTGTTTTTAGCTCTCTCTCAGCATCTGTGAGTTTGTCTAGTCAGCAATAAATTGTTCTCCTTAGTACCAACCACAGATGTGTGTAGAAATTCATTAATTACTTTTTGTACTTTAAAAGGTCAAATTGAAACAGTGACGTGAGTGGTTTAAATTACTTCTTAAAATTATCCATATCTCATTCAGTATTCACAGATGACCTTAACATATGTCAAATTTCTGCAGTTCTCAGAGTATTGTACTCTGCTATTTTGTGCTCTGTCACAGACTGCCTGAAGGCTCCAGTTCCTTATGTAATGTAGAAAGAGCTGGAGCAGCACATCATGCAGACACTTGTGCTGAATTGTTTCCACCAGCAGTGTCCCTTCGTGCCTGTGCTATGTGTTCCAGAGATACTGACTACATTTTCTTCTCCAGCCCTGAGACTCAGACATTTTTTCCACAACTCTCATGAAGAATGGAATGAATGCATCTTCTCCCACTCCCTTTAAAACAAAAACAAAACCACACACATACACACACAAAAACCTGTATCCCTGGTGATATCACTTCAAATAAAAACAACACAAACTATGTAATAATAAACAGCAGTTGCTGTTGCTGTGTTTCCTGGCTTTGCTGTCTGCTGTGTCAGAGCACATCACCAAGGTTTGAGTACTCCCTACTTCACTGAAATTGAGAAGTCTGTAGAAATGCTGCAGTCCAGTAATGAACAGACTGTTTACCTTGCAGCTGACTTGGAAAATTTGACCAGTGCTGAGCGCATAACTGTTCTTCAAGAGAAACTGCAGGAAATCAGGAAACATTACCTGTCCTTAAAGTCTGAGGTAGCTTCCATCGACCGGAGAAGAAAGCGCTTAAAGAAAAAGGAGAGAGAAAGTAAGTGTGGGAACTCCCTTCTTCTTTTAAAGGGCTTGATCACATATAATGTTATTAAGGTATTGGTTGGACTTGGATAGTTTTTAGGTAGACACGTTATTATTTTGGTTTGGTTGTATGGCTGTGTTTGTTTTTTAGCATTTTATACAGTTTCTTTTTCAACTTTTGAAGGTACAGTCCAGGCATCCAGTGATGCTCAATCAACTCTATGTAAAGGGGGTGGAGGGGGACAAGTAATCTATTTTCTTTAGGTAGAACCTCTTCTTATATGGGGGGGGGGGGGGGGGAGTATGTTAAAATTAAGCTGTGAATGAAGCATCTTTAGTTAACACTATAGTACACTTGTATCAGTTACATTTGAATAGTTATTACTAGTACACACAGCACAAGAAGACAAGTGCCAGCTTACTGGAGTATTTCTGTGTAGCTGTTTCAGGCTTTCCCCTTAGCATAAGTAAGTGATTCATCGTGGGTTTAAAGGAGATCTACAAATAAAATATCATTTCTCTTGCTTTACTTCTGTAAGAAATGTTCTAGTGTACCCGCTTCTAACAGCATTAAAAGGATTTTTTCCACATCTCATTTTTATCTGCATATTTAGCAGTACTCTGCCATGATTTTTAGCAAGATATTTGTGGCTGAAGCCATCGCATGAGCACAACAGTTGCTTCTAGGTTGCCCAGGCAGGCTGTAAATGCAGGTTCAGTGCTGGGACAGGACCCTGTCTGTGCAGATTCAGGAAAGAGAATTGATGCCTATGACTGTGTGGCAGGAATGACTTTGACATCATGTGGCTTAATCCTTGATGTGGGTCATCAGGGAACCAGGGCTGCAGGGACGTAGTGCTGTGCTGTCTTGTACATAGCCTGGCTATGGAGGATTTTTTCTTTTAGTTACTAGGCTTTAGATGTTGGGGTTAGTACATATAAATCCTCTTTTGAGCCTAATGTATGATTCTTTTTTAAACCTCTTCTCTTGTTCTTCCCATGCAGGTGCTGCTACTACGTCATCTTCCTCCTCCTCACCTTCCTCCAGTTCCATTACAGCTGCAGTTATGCTAACCTTAGCAGAACCATCAATGTCAAGTTCATCGCAAAATGGAATGTCAGTTGAGTGCAGGTGACAGCAGGACTTGCCAAAGCACTTTGCACTTAATGGCTGCTGAGGGCCACTCTTTTTTTGTTTTGTTTTGTTTTTTAATTTTTTTTTTATACTGCACAGTGGCACAAAATTCAGACAAGCACTATTTTGTATTTAAAGTTGTTTCTTGACAAGCTAACTTTGCACTTAAGTGCACTTTTATGAAGAAAAAGTACAACAAACTGCTTTTCCTCAAGCAATAATTGTTTCCAACTTGTCTGGGAATTGTAAGTCCAGTGACTGGAAGGCCTTCCACTGTGGCAAATGGAGGCTGTTCACTGCCTGTAGAGACAGTACAATAAGCATATGGTTGTTGGGTTGATCTAAATAAATGTGGTAAGGCTTACTGTACGTGTATTCCTTGGTATTTTGTTAAAGCTGGAACATTTGATATTTTTCCATTTATTTATGACAAATATTGAACCTATTTTCATTTGTACAAGCTAATTGTTTTTTAACTGCTAAGTCACCTTATAGTGGCTTTAATTGTATACGTCAAGCACATGTATTCAATTCCAAACCTGCAGTTAGTGGGATGTTCGACACCGGTCCTGATAACCAAATACGAGGATTCCTTTAAAAACAAACAAACAAAACCGACTAATGTTTACAGGTTTGAATTAGGCTTAAATAGGTTACTCTGGGTTTTAATAACCCATTAATTGGAAAGAAACTACTGTACTTTGCCATTTTTCTATAAAACAGTATTTTTTTTTAATTTTGATAAAATACATTATGAAAAAGGAAGAAAATGGCTAACAAACTGTATTAAATCTCAATGTATAAATATTGTATTTAGCCAGTTTAAAGTGTATATTTATTCATAATGGATTATAACAGTTATATTTTTGTGTTTTCTTGTAAATGTTTCTTTTCCCTTAAAGCAACAAATATTTCATTTGTAATGCTTATTTTATTACGAGCTTCAAGGAGAGGACTTCAAGACCGAGCAAAGTGTGAGGTTATAATTTGTGGTTGCTGGTATGAACACTGCCACAAAGGGGTAGTTGTTTTTAAATTACATAGCTAGCTGAGTGGTAGACATTTAATTTTTTAAATGCCTTGTACAAAATTCCAAAACCAACTTCAAACTGTTTTCACTTGTATTGATTTTACGTTGTATGAATCCCAACCGCTCTCCTGTTAATGATATACCTTTGTAAGACATTTGTATATTGCGGAAGTGTTCATTCAAGCTATTTAATACCTGGCACTGTTAATACACAGTACTTTATTGTACAGATTGTTTTACTGTTTTAATTGTAGTTCTGTGTACTTCTTTTGGCTGGGGAAATAGGGGCTGGCATGTTTTTCTTTGTTTTCTGGCAATACAACATGTAAGAATTCAAAGCATTTTGTTTGTAGATGCTAGAGTGTCAGAATCCTTTACATTTGACTTTTCTAAGAAAAGCATTTTCAGTCTTCGTAGTGTGTGCTTAAGGCTAACTTTATTGATTTTATTGAAAATGGTTTCAAAGTATTCAGAATTGTACAGGACTGTAAAAATTTGTTGACAAACATTGAAGGAAAAGCTTATAGAAAAAAGCTATAAAATATATATTAGGTTCTGCAGAAAATGGAGAATTATGTAATATATTGTACAAATGTAAGCAAAGGCCTCTGAAATAAAATGCCATAGTTTGTGAATCCCTGATTTTGTTTCTAACAGTTTAATTAAGCAACAATAGTGTGTTCATTTAAATGACACCGACCCGCAGAATCAGATTAGCAAATGATATTTGATACGGTGCAGTAAGTGTAGGAAAAGTAATTAGATGTGGTACACTGGCTCTGTTTTCCTCTTAGCAGTTGGCTAAAATTTCTTTTTTTTTTTTTTTTTTTCAGAAGTGTTTGTTGCTCATTGACATTATTAAGGCTGCACCAGTTGAAATAAAGATGGGTTTTGATGCATGTTAATCTGGTTAGTTTGAAAAATGTACAGTAAAGCTCCCGAAGATACTTGCCAGCTTCTAGAAACCACTGGCTAAGTTCAGATTTGGAAGAAGTGGTGCATGTATGAAACCTTTAGTTATATCCACTCGTGCCATGCCTGACCTTTGTTCTGTTGTTTTGCATCTGCAAAATGGTGGATTGCCAGTGAGGCTGGTAAATAGTAAATGTCTGATGACAGTCTTTGGACACATAGATTGTTAATAGTTAGCCATGATTTGAGACTGTGGGGAGCAATTCTCAGCAGCTTCAGCAGGGCTCCTCAGAAGGTAATATAGATCTTTAGTAGAACTGGAGTTGTAATGGCTCAGTTCTGCCTTTAGTTTCAGGAGTCACAGTTGGTATTGATGTAACCGGGAACTGCCTTTGGGCAATTGAGTGTATTCAGCCTTCCACTTGCTACTAGTTCAGCTCTGCTGCAGTGCCAGCATATATGCTCTGATACAGTTGTTAATTCCTATTTTTTATATGAAGGTTTATTTACTTAACATGAAATAATGGGGAGTTTCTTCATTAAGCTGCCTCCCCGTGCTTCCTTGCTGCTCAATTAAGTTGAAGGTTTTTTCATAAATATGGATTTTGAGTGTTTTTTATTACACAGATTCTTTAAATTTTGCTGTCTTGCATGTAGTTTAATCAGAATCTGTCCTGGGTGTTCTATATTGCACCTCTTCTGTTAAGTGTTTGCAAATGTATTCTCTAGATCATGTTACTTGTGTCCCTGTGGTTACAAAGATGCCTTAGGCAAACATTTTGGCTAGGCTAATGTAACTGGAGTTCCAGTAAGTGAAATCTGAGCTTCCTTTCAGTTTACATATTGGGATTCTGCTTAAACGCGGATGTGCTTCCTGCTTGGCATGCATGCTGTGCTTGAAGCTGAGAAGGAGTATGTGCCCATGTCTGTGAGTGCCTGCTCAGACAACAGCCTTGTAAGAAAACTGCCCCTCATGTATGTGTTGCACCTTGGCTGAGTGATCAGCATAGGCTGGGAGCTCAGTCTGGCTTGAAGGCTGGCTGTATCGCCCCTGATGTATTTATTTGCACCGGTCCCCACCAGTGCTTATACTGGTTGTTACTGTGCGGTTTCCATCGCGCCATGAACATTTTTCTGCCTACATTATGGCTCAAACTCACAGCCTGGTTGAATTTCTGGAGGTAGTATGCCTTTTGTTGAGCTTCAGCAATTTTAAGTCTCTGAGATCAGTCAACCAAACGTTTGTCAACGTGAGTGGCAGCTCACAAATGGGCCTGAAGTGCCTAAAAGGTCGCATCAGAAGAATACATAAAGTCATAGGGCGTCCTGAGTTGGAAGTAACCCACAAGGAGCCCAACTCCTGCTGCTGCTCAGCACCACCTCACTGCACTGTCCCTAACCCCCAGCTGCCCCTGACACAGCTCCGTGCCGTTCCCTCGGGCCCTGTGGCTGTCACACAGAGCAGAGCTCAGCGCTGCCCCTCCGCTCCCTGTGAGAGCTGCAGCCGCCATCAGGCCTCCCCTCAGCTCCTCTGCTCTGCGCTGAGCACACCCAGGGCTCTCAGTGCTCTGTACTCCAGTCCCTTCGCTATCTTCGTAGCCCTCTGCAGTTGTTCCCATTTGCTTCGGGCTTCGAGTTGCTGGCGATTTAAAATGGTAACGATGTGATGATAATCGGCGAACCGCTTCAGTTTACTTATGGCGGCGGCGCCTCACGGCAGCCTCAGCCCCACGGCAGCGGCCCCGCCCCGGGTGCCGGCACAGCGTCCCGGCGCGGCCGCCGGAAGTGACGCGCCCCGTCTTCGTTCGTCCCATCATGGCGGCGTCCAGAGGAGCTGCGGAGCCGCGGGCCGGGTGAGTTACCGCGCCGTTTTCCCCGTCCCGTTCCCCTCCCGTCCCCTTCTGCCGCCGCCCCGTGGCGCGGCCGTCGGGGCCGACCGCTGACGCCGCTCTCCCGTGCAGGGCCCTTTGCGGGGACTACGTGGTGGGGCAGGTGGTCGGCAGCCTCTTCTCGGCCGGGGCGGCGGCGGAGCGGCCCTTGGCCGGTCTGTTCCGTGGCGCCGCCCCGCCGCCCGTGCTGATGGCCGCGCCCAGGGTAAGCTCTGCGTGCTGGGGTCGCGGAGCCGGCCCCCTCCTCGTGGGCTTTCGCGTGATGGCGGGTTTATTGTTTTCAAGTATAGATCAGAGCTTTTGCAGTGAGTTTTGGACGGCCCCCACCAGCTGTGGCGCAAAGAGATCTACGTAGCTCCCCGAGGGGACTCGCCGCCCCTCTTCGCCCCGGAGCTCAGGATGCAGCCCACAGTAGCAGTGTTCCGAATGAGCTGCCGTTTGTAAAACAACTGTAGGGTATTTCTGGAACTTTGTTTTTCGAGTTAACTTCTCGGACGTTTTGTTTGAAAAGGAAAATAAGAAAAGGAAGCGTACGGAAGCGGAGAAACCATCTGAAAGTCGGATCTCATCTGTCAAGGAAGAACCTCCTACGAAAGTGAAGAAAACCAGAAAGAAGGAGCTTTCAGAAGCAGAGAAGAAGTTGGCAAACAGGTGTGTAGATGGTACATTCTTCAAGAGAGACTGAAGAGAAAAATCTGTCTTAATCATGAGATGGAACAATGAAGTTTCAGTCTGCTGTTCCTCTCAACCTTGTGTTTTAAAGTACTGTTTTTAAGAAGCTTGTGGAAACATCAGATAGTTTGCGCCATAAGGTATTCAATACTTCATGTTGCTGCAGGAGGTATGCCTTAGGACTGTGGATCCGAAGCCCCCATCAGAGGGCTGGCAGGGCTGCAGGGTGACATATCACGTGCTCCCCAGCACAGCGTGATGCCTTCAGAGCTGTGTTCAGAGGCACCTTCAGCAGGAGTAAGTTGCCAGCCAGAGCTGGGTGTCCTTAGCCTGCTGGCCTCTGTTGTGAACCAGGCTGCTCTGTTGCACTGCCTGTTCTTGTAAGCGTGCAGGGTGAGCCAAGGTGCTGTCACTGCCATTCAGGTCCTGAGTGATGACATGTGTTTGATTACAGCTCTCAAGGCTCGTGCTGTGACCCCTTTCTGATGTTATTGCATTTTCCACATCCGAGAAACAATTTAAAATACAAGTAAAAATCCTCTCTTAGAGGCTTTAATTCTTCTGCCTCAAATGCCCTATTCTTTCCTGTCAGTTACGGTTTGCTTCTCTTTTTCTGAAAAGGGAGAGTGCTTTAGAACAGGCAGATGAAGACGAAGAGCAAAAACTGTTTCAGAGCAAAGCAAAACAAAACAAACGGGCCAGGAGTGATGTTAACTCAGGTACAGGCACAGCTGTAAAACAAGAGAAGAAAAAGAATGAGGCTGAAGAAATGATGAAAAACAAACGGACGGTGTTTGTCGGAAATCTGCCCATCAACTGCACTGCTCAGGTACGTGAGTGGGTTCTGTCAGCTGGAGAAATGAAAGAGGTTACGACAGCCCTTGCTTTAAGGGGATGCTTCCACTCAGGGTCTCGCTCGTGCTTATGACTGAAATCTTGTATTGTCAAAGTGGGAAATGATTCGTGTTATCAGAAGCCTTCAGGCACAGTCTCTTTGTTTTAGCAGAGTTGGGCTTTTTACACCAGTGGATGTGGTTGTGTTGCTTTAGTAGAATTTGTTGATATCTTTTTCAACTAAAATCTGTGCAATAAATGACAGCTTTAAGTACAAAGCTAGAACCCGCTGCTTGTTTTGAATACTGTCCATACTTCAGATTGTTATACAACGTATTTTAAATTCATATTCCATCCTCAGTAGTTAGGGATGTGAATTCAGTTTTGGCAGTCCATAGAATAAGAGGTGGCCACAGGAAACACAGAAGTACTTGCAAGTTGCTGGCACGTTTTTAGTAGCTGTCAACATACCTTGCATGAGTGAAAGGAAAATAGTATAAAAACCATCTTAGTAGAAGGTGTTTGACAGTAATTCTTATTATCAGGATGCAGAAATGCATTGAGTGTCTGTTATCTTTTCTGTTCAGATGCTGAAGTCTCTTTTTAAAGAATATGGACAAATAGAATCCATTCGATTCCGTTCTGTGGTACGTTATTTCCTCTAATGTTATCTGATATCTGCTTTTCTGACCTTATGGGACACCATTCCTCAGGCTTGTATCTTCATTAATTCAGAAGCAGGTTTAGGTGGGTGTATTTTACTGTTAAAAGAAGTGTGGGTGATATTACTACAGAGGCAGCATTCCTTTCATCGCATTTCATTCTTCCTATAACAGCAGTTTGTACTGTCAGAGCTGTAGTTTTTCTCTGAGAAGACCTTTATTACTGCCGATTTAACTAAGGCATTATTTAGCTATTTTTAAGTTACAGCAGCAAAGCCATATTCACTGTAAATCTGCGTACCACATAAAACAGTTGAAGATAATTGTCTCGGAACTCAAGGCACGTATCAGATTAGGGCAAAGCAAACTGTATCATTTTGAGATATTTCTAGATCATCATAGCTATCCATTATTTCAGTGTACTGGCTACATAACTCTGAGTGGGAATGGTTCCTGTTTCTCTTCAAGAACAAATAATTGTGATATGTTGTCACTGTGGTCACTTAATTAAAGCTTTTTTTATTTTAATCTTAAAGGTTCCAGCAGAAGATACTTTATCCAAAAAGTTGGCAGCCATAAAGTAGGTTCTGCTTCTGAGTTTCATGCTTCATTTTTTAGAGAGAAAATGCTTTTTTTACATATTTGTTGCTCACTGTTCATCAGTTTCCTTTTTTTGTCTTTTCTATTTGTTTTTTGTCATACCATTAGTTTATATGCAATTCTTTTGACAAGTGATACGGAATTATAAGCCTAGTGTAGCAGTAAATAATTTTGTTAGATTACATTTATTGTATTTTAGGAGGGAAGTAGACAGTAATTGTCTCTAACTCCTTTGGGTGTATTTATGAGCTGAGGAAACTTAATTGGGGTGCATATACAGTCTGTGTAACATGTACAGTGGGACTCTCATGGGACTCTTAGAAGAACTGAAGTTGCTCCTGCATGCAGAACAGGGGAGATGTCAGCTTGTTTAACAGGAGGTGCTCGTGTACCACGTAATATCAGAATTATTTACACTGTCTTTTTTCCCATTCCAGGCGTAAGATTCATCCTAACGTGAAGTACATTAATGCTTATGTTGTATTTAAAGAAGAACGTGATGCTATTAAGGCTCGACAAAAGTAAGTCTCAGCTTTGTTCCTCGTGCCTGTTGAGAAGGCAGGTACACAGAGAGTTCAGAGAGAAATTTAAACTGCCTCCTGTTTTTGGCTCGAATGAAAATGAAGATATTATTTCAACCTAAAACTAAATTTGCCTTTTGCAAAATTGCCACGCAGAGACACTGTAAATTACGTAATGTTTAATCATTTCATTTGAAGAACTTTTGTTTTTCTCCTTTTGGCTACTAAAGAAACGGAACAGAAGTTGCTAGTGGATTTCACATCAGAGTTGACAGTGCATCAAACGCTGGTTCGGTAAGTAGTGCCTGACACAAAAGCTCACGTTCTGTGTTTTGCTGTAATAAATGACTGAGTGGTTTTCCATCTCCTTTTTGTCTTCTGTAGCACGACAATAAGCGATCTATATTCTTGGGAAATCTCGCGTATGGTGAGTAAAATGGAATGTCGTGCCGTGTTGTTTTATACCTGTGGAATGTGATGGCATTAGGACTTTTTTGTTCATTGTGCATGGCACCATGTTTAGGTAGCTAACATTTGTTGCGATGTTTGAAAACAGTAGTTTTATTTCTTGACAGAAGCGCCAAAAGGGATAAGTTTTTGGCAGGTGCTCCACATACATTGTTTTCTTCTGTTGTATTTATAGAGCTGCAAGTGCTTTCATTACTTACTGTTCCTTCATGTTTCTTAAATAAATGTGACTAAGCTACATATGTCGTAGCTCAGTAAACTGCCAAATGCGTGCTTGTATTTGTGAACTACTTCCGAGTGATACACAGGGACAGCTTCTAATTTTGACACCAGAGGATGAGTGACTGTGCAGGCAGCTATTTGCTGTGAGTTGTTAGCTGAGTGGAGGCACTTGCTGTGTAGTTCAGGTCAGTGCTTAATGAATATTCATCTGTTTCTGAGTAAATGAAGGGATCACTGTCAGGTGTGGTCCATGTGAGAGTATTAATGGAGTGAGGATGCTTGGGATAACTTGCTTTGGGGTGTGGTGTGTAAATATGCAGGACAAAGGCACGTCCTGTGCCAATAACTTGATAAAGAACCAGTATCATTAAAACTTGGCCTGGCTGAAGAGCTGGAGAGGAGATAGATCTGAGTATGGTAACGTTTCTCTGCTGCATAGAGCTTGTGTTGGTACTGTCTGTTCTTCCATCCATGCTGCAGGAAAAGAGCAGTTTGAACATTGACGGTACTCTGGAAATGACTTCAGCACCTCGAACCTTTCTCAGCACATCAAATTGCCATTAAATTAAACCCGCATCATTAAATTCTGACCTTCCACAGTGCACAGACATATCCATTTAAAGGGACTTAGTATAGAATACACTGTACCTATACAGAAATAGAGTAACATATGTTTTAGTACTTTACATCCCACTTGTCTTTCCAGTTGCATAGGCACGAGACTGAGAAAGCCTCACATGTGTGGCTGGTATCACAATAGTAGTATTAAATCCTGCTTCCCCCCTTCAGCTAAAATTAAGTTCAGTAATGGAGCATCAGGCTTCAGGAGCTGCCAGCTCAGGTTTGGTATCATAGTATTAAATTCTCAGAAATAGATTCTAGCGTTGGAAGGAGTTGAAAAAATGTTGTTTAAATCGTCATTTCCCACTGTGTTCAAACCATAACTGAACTTATTGGAAAAAATGTACTTTGGTCTTCATTCTTATTTGTGAATTGTATTGTAGTTTTCAAAGGTTGTTCTTATCCGAAGTCTGCAAGTACCAGCGACTTGCAAACTGTCTTCAAATCATACACAGTGATGGCTTAAAATTTCCATGCTCTCTGCATTGTTAACTTGCTGAAATTTCTCTGAAACACTGATATAAACAAATGTATATATTTAATTATGTTTGTGTACCTCAGATGAGTAAATTGGTAAATGTAAAATATTTGGATATTAGGCATCTAAAGCTGTCTCCTTGAAGGAACATGTTAAATGGCTTCAAGTTGTGCCAGGGGAGATTCAGACTGGATGTTAGGAAATACTTCTTCTCTAAAAGAGTGGTCAGGCACTGGAATGGGCTGCCCAGGGAGGTGGTGGAGTCACCGACCCTGCAGGTGTTCAAGGAATGTTTGGACATTGTGTTGAGGGACATGGTTTAGTGAGGGCTATTGTTGATGGGTGGATGGTTGGATTGGATGATCTTGGAGGTCTTTTCCAACCTTGGTGATTCTGTGACCTATGATGTGTCTTGCTGTGCTTGCCTGCAGACATCAGTGACAGTGCCGTACGAGAGCACTTTGCTGACTGCGGAGAAGTAGTTGCGGTGCGAATTGTGCGTGACAGACAGAGCGGCATGGGCAAGGGCTTTGGCTACGTTCTGTTTGAGGTACGTACAAACGGCAGGCTTCAGGACACCGGATGTTTTTCAAAATCTGAATTGGGAATTGCTGTTACGGCCTTACTTAACTTTCTGTTTTTAATACGTACATGACATTAAATGGCAGCGCTGTTTTGTATGTTAAAAGTAGCTTCCACCGGTCCTGTGGAAGCAGATGCAAAGCAGTTAATTTGAGTACAAAGAAAAGTTGTGAAAAAATGGGGTGAAAGAAATGTAAAGGAAAGATTTAATGGAGGAAAAAAATGAATTCACTTGGAGTAACGGCAGCATTCTCCCACTATTTACGTTTCAAAGAGTTAGTGGATTCTTTTCTGCGGCCTTTTCTGTGGCTACCTCTCCTCAGTGTTGTGTGTTTATTTGGAAGTCATCAGTAGGAGTGTGCTGCTTTTCAAGTGAGTGTCTGTTCTCGCAGAACACGGATGCTGTACATCTCGCTCTGAAGCTCAACAACTCTGACCTGATGGGACGAAAGCTCCGCGTGAAGCGCTGCGTCGAGAAGGGCAAAGCCCCACAGAAAAGCCCCACAGATCGCCCTCGTGGCCCTAAGGACAGAGCTCAGACCTCGCTAAAAAACAAGGGGGGTTCAGATGATTGGTTTGTTGGCGAGAAAGCAAGTCCAGGCAAGAAGAGCGCGAAGCGCAAAAGACTGAAAAGCATTACTAAAAAGAAAGGTGGGAAAAAGAAGTAGCCTTTTGCGCAGCTAACCCAGCTATGGGGAAAAAAAAAAAAAAAAAAAGTTTGTTTTTAATAAAACCGGCGAATCTGCGTTCCGTCGTAGCTGCGTGCGTCCTTTCCGTACCTACATCGCTTCACTCAAGGAGCTGCTTTCCCGCCTGCGCTGACCGCGTTGGGGCTCGCGCATGCTCCGTGGGTCCCGCCGCCCGGCAGGCACTGAGGAAGGCGCCCTCCGGCGCGGGCTGATGACGCGGCGGAAGCGAGGCGGGGTCCTTTCTGTCCGCCCGCTCGCCCCAAGGTGGCTGCGGAGCTCGGCGCCGGCCTTGCGGAGGGCGGGGGCGGCGGGGCCTTCCCCGCGGCGCCGGGCACCATGATGGTGGGCAGGACCAGCGCCATCGCCGCGGGCCTCTGCGGGGCCCTCTTCATCGGCTACTGCATCTACTTCGACCGCAAGAGGCGGAGCGACCCGAATTTCAAGAACCGGCTGCGGGAGCGTGAGTGTCCGGGCCGCCCCCTCAGCGCGGCTCCCGCGCGCCCCTCCCCCTCCCGGCGCTGCTCGTGTGCGGGGCGGCGGCACGTGGCAGCGCGGGGGAGCTCGGGCTCCGCTCTGCGCGTCGATCTGGTAATCCCGCACACCCAGACCGGGCCTGTCGTTGCCGCGCTTTACGTGGCGGCGCTCGCTGCCCGGCGTTTGGAGGGCGATCACGTAAAGCTGCAGTCTCATAGCGAAGCTGCTGCCGCTGCGCTGAGGCGCGAGCGGACTGCGGCCTTCGGTCGTACCGCGGCATTCCGAACCCTCCTGGTGGCTGCCCCACTAGCTTCCAGGGATAAGAACGAATGCCAGAGCGAAACGGTGATTCATCCAAAATGTGGAGCTCCTGTCCCGTGGCTCTTCGTTATTTCACGTCTTCAACATCTGAGCAGTTGAAGCAGTTTTAAATTTAGCTTTGCTGTGAGCGCGAGTTCTGCAAGGTGTTCGAATAACGAGAAGCAGGCCGAGAGCTGTGTGCTGGGTTGATTCTACCCCAGGGGTAGATGTGTTCCTTCAGCCACTTAACTGAAGGTCAGAAATCACTCTCAAAGGGAATTTTCCTAGCAAGTAACTGTAATGTGGTCAGCACCTCTGCTGACAGGAGAGCCATCTCTCCTAATCTGGGATTGCAGAAGCAGTTGAGTGTCCTCTAGGTATTTTTTGTCCCATAGCGCAGGGTTGGCAAATTTTAATGTAGTAAATTGGTATTTGTTTTGGCAGAATAACTGTCTGTGTAGATGCTGAGCCATTGGAGAGGCTGCAGAGGTGGGCTACAAAGATGATCAGAGGGCTGGAGCACCTCTCCTCTGAAGAGATGATGAGGGAGCTGAGCTTGTTCAGTCTGGAGAAGAGAAAGCTCCGGGGAGACCTTGCTGCAGTCTTCCAGTACATGAAGGGGGGTTATAGACAGGAGGAGGTCTGACTATTTACGTGATTTGATAGCGATAGGACAGGGGCAAATAGCTTTAAACTAAGAGGGGAGGTTCAGGCTCAATGCTAAGAAGAAATTCTTTACTCATAGGGTGGTAGGGCCATGGCACGGGCTGCCCAGAGAAGCTGTATGTGCTCCATCCCTGGGGCTGTCCAAGGCCAGGTTGGATGGGGCCCTGGGCAGCCTGAGCTGCTGGGGGACAGCTCTGCCCATGGCAGGGGCTTGGGGATGGGTTATCATTAAGGGCCCTTCCAGCCTAAGCCATTCTGTGATGTGTTCTATGCATTTCATAACGTTTGTACGGAAGCTCTGAAAGGGATTTTCTATCCTGTTGTTTTCGTTGTCTGAGTTCTCATCAAGTAAAATTGTGAACAAATCTTACACTCGTTCTAAGAGTACTGCTTAACCTTGCTGGGGTTAGAAGTTTATATTCACTTCAGAAACAGAAAAAATCCGTTGTTTTTTGATATGGACTGGCTGTTATTTGGAGGACAGAACTGAAAGGTTGGCATCCTCAAACATGATAACGTGATACGCCAGGCAGCTTTCAGCTGTAAGGCTTCAGACAATGTTCAGGGCTTTTTGTTCTTTTTTAGTACTGTAATTCTTTCTTAAGTGCAGATGTTTCCCAAGTGCAGTCAGTGACCTGGTGATCATGACAGCATTTTTACTGCTGGATGGTGAAGCTTGATCTATAGAATATTTGTGACAAAAACAGGATCAAGTGCAGCAGCCAGTTGCAGTTCCGTGGATGAAGATGTGCTGTTTCTCAGTGCAATTTAGAGCAGAACATCTAAAGTAGCGTTCTTAGGATTCGTTTTTCAGCCCCTATAACGCAGTGTCAGCAGAGCTTGGGAGGGACAGGGTTCCTGTGTGTCAGTGGATTGACTGACTAAATGCAGCAGGCAAATACCAGGACAGGCGAAGAACTGATAACCCTCTTGCCATCCCAGTTCTATTTGACATCCCTTTGTTTAAGCAGCATCAGGAGCAAAGTCTGTGTTGCGAAGGCACGTGGTAAGTAAAAAGGAAGTGGCCAGTTTCAGATTTCAGGAGGGCCTACAACTTTGAGAAGGTGAATTTGTATTTAAAATAGAAAACAGTGATATAATGAGCAAGGTGCAAAATGGTTCTAAGGAAACGACCAGTATTGCTGTTCTTACGTTGGGATAATTATTCATGTATGAATAACTGCTACCATAAAATAGTGTTATACCTGCCCATTGTATTAAAAACAAGCTAGATATCATTTTTAATTGCTCTGGTTCTGCTGGAATGCTGCACATTTCTGTTGCAGACCAACTTTATGTCTTCAGGTTGAATGATTAAGCCTGTAAATGTTTATTCCATCTCTCACTGTTTGCTCTCCTCACTCATTTAGTTTCAGGAATGTGTGCCCTGATAATGCTCTTGCTGTGGGACGATGAGATCCTGCTCCTATGTGACTAGTTCCCAAACCTCTGCTAAAGCAAAGCAGCTGCCACATTCTCCTGGTGGTGCACTGCTGTATTTCAGAATGAATGTGGCTCAACACTGGGTTGCCTTGCCTTGGAATATATTAACATTTTCTTGTTTTGAAATTGACTCATTCACTGTTTAGAAGACTTTTTAAACTGCAAATTACAAAGCACGTGTTATTATTCTTTTAGGAAGGAAGAAACAGAAGCTTGCCAAAGAGAGAGCAGGGCTTTCCAAGGTAATGCTGTGCTCAGTAATGCAGTGCTGTTTTGAAAGGTGTTTTGTTTGTGCCAGGTTTGCTGGTGAGGTTTGTTTAGAGGGCGACCTCTATGATTTCGATCCTTACATTACAAACCCTTTTGCAGATATACAGTCTGTAGATTTTTTTTCAAGCTTTTACAAAGAGCCGTATGAAATTGTCTTTCCTTTTTCAAGTCAAATGGAAGCCTTGTAGTAGAAATTATAATATTTCCTGCGTGACTTTAAGATGTTTTCCTCTTCGTAATATGTCCACAAATACTTTCCATACGTAAAAAGAATCAGTGGGGTACACCTATCGCTAAACTAGGGAGATTTTTTTGTTGTACAAATTGAATTTATCTGTTTTCTTATTGCCAATGATTCCTTTAAGAGGAGAGAAATTTATCTTAATGGATTCTGAAGGCTGTGATGAATATAATTACACTTAACATTTTGTTTTGCTACAGAACTGTATACTTAAATCAAGTAGAAGTATTTCAGACTGTCCCTCTATGGTTATATAACGCAGTGGTGATTGGAGACCTGAGTCTGATGTTCTGCTCTGTGTATGTTTAACTGAGTGGTGATTCAAATTTTTTTGTGAGTTCCCATGTGAAAATATCGTTGTATTTGTTTGGTTTTGGCTGAGAACGTTTTCTGCTGAATTATTAACTGAAGTTTAAGGGCCAGCTTCAGATTTACTCTGTGTGTTACAGTTGCCTGATCTGAAAGATGCTGAAGCTGTTCAGAAGTTTTTCCTCGAGGAGATCCAACTTGGCGAGGAACTACTAGCTCAAGGTAATAGCATAATTCCTTTTGAAGGGTAAGTTATAAAAGTATTTTTTTTACCTTTTGCTAGAAAGTGATTTCTGTCATTTGGGAGTTTCTTAGGTTTAGTTGTTCTTCTCTAACCTTCTGTATTCAGAAGATTCAACGAGGGAGAAGAAAGGAAACGTAGTTTGAGTCTAAGTAGTTTAATCCACTGTTGTTGGATGTTTTACGTGAATGCTTCCTGAAATGGAAGAAGTTTATTTCCAAAATGCTCTGATTTGTCATGCAGGTGAATATGAGAAAGGTGTTGATCACTTGACCAATGCCATTGCTGTGTGTGGACAGCCACAGCAGCTGCTACAAGTTCTACAGCAGACTCTTCCACCACCGGTGTTCCAGATGCTTCTAACTAAGCTCCCTACGATTAGCCAGGTATGTGAAACACTCCACGTTGTTGAGGTTGGAAAGTAATTGAGCTTCTTCTGTCATCTGCTGCGTTAGCCTTGGGTATTGGTCTTTATGATACGGTTTTCTTAAATGTTCAGTTAGATAAAAAGGTCTTTCACTTGGAACGTTAAATGTGAAAATGTATAGACAGTGTTGTGTGGCATCGATAGGAGACAGGTCAAAATAAGAATACAGAAATTCTCTTATGGATAGAGTATGCTAAGCTCTTCAAAGTAAGCACAACTGCAGGCATCTTATCACATAAGCAGATCCACTGTTTCCCAGATGGAAGTTGGGTCTCCAAAACAAGATAACTTCCTTGCAGTGAGTCTCAGCTTTTTAAATGACATATAATATCTATAAGCACTTGAAAAGTCTCTCAGAGTTAATCTGCTGGTGTTGCTAGCTATCAATATGGAATGTTAATTGGGTTTTCAAACCTTATGTCAAATAGATTACAACTTTTAACATCAGTTAAGTTTCTCGGTAATAACGCAGCTCAATTTTCAGTGTAAAATTACACTGCTTGATAATCACTTGCCTACTGTCAATTTTATGTAATTGTGAACGAGTTTTTCTCCTTCTTACAGAGAATTGTAAGTGCACAGTGCTTGGCTGAAGATGATGTTGAATGAGGTCACACCACAACAGGGGGAAAAAGTGTTTTCTTACCCCAGAAGATGAGCATCAGTAGGGGGATAAAGGGGCAAACATAGTAGTTAATGGACTGTGTACCACATCGGGTTCTACCAGAGTTAAAATTAACTTTGTGTAGGTGGGTTTCACAGGATTTTATTTATTATCCCAGTGAAAAGTGTATTTTGATAAAAATTCATTTTATAAATACACTGTGTTGAGTTATCAAAGTATCACTAACTTCATTATTATTAAAATATGCAGTTGTAATGTTGTACATATAAAGACATAAAACTACAACCTATTGAAAACCCAATGCTCATTTTTTGAAAAAAAAAAAAAAGAAAAATTAAAAAAAGAAGTTATGGCAATAAAGATTTATCCACACTCGTGTGTCCCTATAGTACTGCTTTAAATTCCAGAACATTTGGGTGTCAGAGCAGAGCAAATAATCTAAAAAGAACAACATTAAAAAAAATAATTATGTTACGGCTGGTCTTCCAGTGGTTTTAGTTAATTCAAAACCTCATGTGATTCCCTGAGAAAATAGGCATGTGATCATTTAAACAGTAACTGGTCACATCAAAGAAGGAATGCAAATCAGAATGGTAATAGGTGACTGAGCTGCAGGAAGAGCGAGAGATCTATTTGTCAGGATCAGTACGACCTATAGTGATGCATATCAAAGCCATATCTGCCAACAGGGAACTCTATTAAAGCAGTAGTCTGAAGTAAAGCTGTTTAGAATGGAACCGTGGGCATATTTTAAGAGCACAAAGATACTGTTATTGAAAGTGTTTAGCCTTTTCGTAGGATGATTAACGTTTCAGTCTCTGGTTTTCAAGATCATAGAAAATATTTAGCAGTGCTTGGCATTTGACTTGAATTTTTTTTTGTGCTGATTCAAGTCAGAATGGTAAGATGATGACATCCCCAGGCTAAGCTAGCTAAAACTGCTGCAATTGGCAAGATGTAAAATGTCAGTATGCAGAGAAAACAAGGAAAATACGTAGACCTAAATATGTTTTCAGAAGAATACTTCTACTACTCGTTTTCCCTTGATAGGATATTCTAAATTTGAAATTAAAGCAGGTTAGTTTTGCCGTTTTCTGTTCTTGTGTTAAGGCCACACAGATGGCAGGAAAAAAAAATGGCTTTATAATTTTGGCATTGTGACTTGTTTCAGTTTTGTGAAAAGAAGAGAGAAGAGTGCTTTGGTCTAATGATGCTGTTGCACTGATAGGAAGGTACTTGATTGGCACAGTCTGACTAGAAGTAGGATACTCTGGCTAACATTCCTATATATCTCTTTCTTGCTTCAGCCTGCTGTATGCTTCTGTGAAGGCAGAATCTTCCAAAACAGGTCCCATTGTTTCAGAAGTTACCTCACACAGAGTCTTGGAGAGGTTAAGTGGAAGGTTCATGGTCACCTGCTTGTCGTATACCAAAACTTCAGAGTACGTGTGGCTCTTGCTGAGTCCATCAGCTTGGACAGTTCATTTTGCTGTGGTGGATAAATTTCCCTGCTAATACCTTGAAAATAGAGTTTCCCCAAGTTTGAGCTGCTGTTGAATCTTTCTGAAATGAAGTGAATGTTGAAGTTAATGGCTGATAGGAACAACATTTCTCAAACAGCTGACTATAATTTGTTTTTTGTTGTTGTTGTTCGGGTGGTATAAGATAGGAGTAAAACTTAGCCATCATCTTCAGGTCACGGTGTCTGTTTTCCTCTTTTATTCCGCGTTAGATAAAGTTATCCTGTGCATAAGGTATATAATACAAATACCACGGAGTAGTAGAAGGTTCTGTGCTTAGGGGATGCAGCTGGACTTTTTGGAGGACTTTGCCTTTTACTTCTTAATTTTAAAGATTTGGAAAAATTCACAGATGATGCTGACAGAGATGTTCCTATATTTACCTGCTGTCCTTGGTGGTGGTGGCAGTTTCACTGTAAGATCTTCTTGGTTCATCTTTTAGCTTCTTAAAGTAGATCAAGCTGCCTTAAAACTCAAACAGTGTAAGACACCCTTCCTTCAAGACTGAATAGTTCTCTGCGCTCTTTGGTATAGTGTTGCCACTTTGAATTCCCAGTTTAGCTTACAGCAGTGCTTTCCTAATTAAGTATTTTAGCAAATGTGCTGTCAGTTCCTTTGGTGGAAGACTCATCAATAGTCTGATTGTGTCTGCAACAGTTCATTGCTTTAACAGTTGTTGTATGTACCCATGCTACTTTATACCTTTTTAGTTCTCTTGATCCTAAAAAACTAGACATGAACGAAATGGATTTAATTGAAGCCTTAAGAAGTACCAATATAATCTCAAATGTTATAATCCCAAAGTACCTGGTTAGTATGCTGATGCAAGCTCTGATACCTGATTTGAGTGCCTTGGCTAATAGGGTGGGAATGTGGAATTCTTTTAATAAGACTGATTTTTTTTTTTTCTTAAAGCTGAAGATAAAACTGTATGAAAGATGGTGTCTAGAATGGGAATTTGATATTGTTCCAGCAGTGGCAGGCTCCCACTAGTGTAGCTAGCACGCACAGCCCACAGATATAAGAGGCCATAACTTAAAACTTGTTTCAGGCATGAGCAAAGATGCAAGCCATTGAAATTGCAGTGGTAGTGATGCATGTTGTTGCATCAGTAGTAGTAATGCTGTTGCCTTAGCTGTACACGGTACTGTATTCCTTTTTAAGCTGTGCAATTTAAGAAAAAGATGGAAGTGAACTATTCAGTTGTGGATTTCCTGCTGGTGAGCTCACAGCTGCTGGTAAATAATGTCTGTAATCGTGCTTCGCTGCAGGTAAAGCTGCTGTTTCTCTCAGAGCCATTCTCTGCTCTGTAGTGCTCCAGGAATGAGGCATTTGGTTTCAGTGTGTGACCACTCTGGGAATTTCTCATAAAGGAGGCCTGTTAATTTTATGTTAGGAAGTCTCTTGTCACCAGTTACAAGTTTCTCTGACAGCTTTTATAGCAAAAAACAAACAAACAAACAAACAAAGGCCACCTAACAATCTACAACCAACAGCTACTTTCATGATCGTGCAGAACTACCTTTCTTTGATGGCTCACCATAAAGCTTTTCAGATAACGGGATCAAATCCAAAAGCAGAATGTTCAGGCACACACTGAATCATCCGGCACTGATTTCTTTACCCTGAGGTACGACAGAATATTACTGTTGCCCTTAACTTGAAAAATGGAGAGGTCCCAGCCCTAGTCCTGCTGCGTAGGAGGTTAGCAAACCATCATCAAAGTAAAGCTCAAACTATTTATGCACCCAGAACAATCGTTCTCAAATTTCATTTGTACATCCATTGATGAGAGTCCCTTAGGCTCAACACTGGCCCTGTGTGACACCGCTGTGTTAAAATAAATGTGACTTAAACATCAAGGGAGTCTTTGACGTGGTCATTAAGTGCTTTTACTGAGTTTCAGAGGCAGGTAGAATGGTATGCCTGAGCTGCTGAGTTTTTTAAATACACAGGTATGAATAAGGTTGATGTGAAGAACAGAATTTCTTCAAGGTTTCTGTTGAACCCAGATCTTGGTTTGGTTTTCAATTTGTACGCTCACACTGTCCAGTACAGGTTACACTTTTGTTTGGGGGAGGACTGAAAATAAAACCCCTGTCTGTGTAGCAGTCACATTTGATCAAAAGTCTGTCTTGCAAAGGTCTGACATGTGCTTAGTTCATAAGGACAGGTAGCTTTTAGGCACTACAGGAGCTGAACTTCTGGTACTTGCGCTCTGCAGTTGTACCAAAATGGAGCTTCCCAAAGATGTGGGCATTCAGTGCTGTTCTCTGAGGGCAGAATTTGTCACGTCCTGTATACAAATGTGTGAATGAAGCCACGTAAAACAGCTGGCCCTCCTGTGATATTCTGTACCAGGCTGACCATCTTACTGGAGCTAGGTAATGGGCAGGTTCTTTCCAATTGCAGTACTTTCTATTTGTGCTGAAAAAGGAGGGCTTCTCGCTTGTTTCTCTGCAGTAGGGGCCTACAGGTGCTACCTTAACAGTCTGTTTACTGTCTGTCATTAGATAAGGTGACTGCCCTCTGTGTTTCCTGATCAATGCTGTAACCTAATAATCATGAATTCCTAAAGGCTTGTACACTCTTAGCTTTTGTCTCTAGAGATGTAGTTCCAGTTCCTGGGTTGTGAAGGTCAGGCCTTGATTTAATGGCTTAATAGACATGTGTCTTGGAGCTCTTGCTCACAAACACCTATCATCATTTCCATTGCACTCCGAGGATGTTTTTAACTCGTTGTGTTTGGGATAAGGGTGTGATTGGTGCTCACCCATTCTGGGATGGTCACTGAATGGGGTGCTGCGATACAGCTTATGAGCGGCTTTCAAATATCAAATTTCTGCTCTGCATGGAGACAGGAAACAACTGCTGCCAGATAGTTCTGCCTCTTCTCTACTTGGACTCTTACAGCTGTGAAAAGCTAATTTGGTTGTGTTATAGTTTATTTGAGAAGGTCTTAATCTAAACAGCAGAGGGCAGTTTTGCAC
The DNA here is from genome assembly GCA_023055505.1 of Callipepla californica brunnescens. Lineage (NCBI taxonomy): Eukaryota > Metazoa > Chordata > Aves > Galliformes > Odontophoridae > Callipepla > Callipepla californica. The sequence goes on along the minus strand of JALIRH010000003.1, from coordinate 32,076,281 downwards.
ATCTGTTTTGTGCAAGCTCATCTTGCAAAATCCCCATTTTCAGAATCTTCACGTCTGGGAGGGTGTTGCAATGCAGCATTTTGTCCAAACAGATTTGATACAGTGTATGAGACAGGGCCAGTGGGGGCAGCAGTGACATCTGTTTGTACTGACACCCAATTTTGGCGCTTCAAATCCTCAGAGATTTGCTGTGGTTATATGATTGCAGTCATTTCCTTTCCCCTCCATCCCTCAGCCCAAACCAGGTATATAGGGAAGCCACCTGCACTGTGCAACTTAAGCCCTACCAGAAGATGCAACTGCATGTCGTTCCTGACACATCAGAGGATTCCCCCTGCCCAGATGTGATTTTTCGGGATGAGCTTTGTTAGCCTGAGTGAAACTAGGGCTGTCAACTGCAGTAGGGGTGGAACAGAAATACACAGCTTCAGCCTGGAGTTGGGATGCGTGAGGAGGGCTTAACCACCTCTCACTTTCCCTCCTCCCTCTCCCCCAAATAAGCAAAATGTTGGCATTAGGGCTCAGTTTTGTTGCAATCCTGTAGCTGACATGGAGGAGCTAGTAGACTCTCTGGTGCCTAGGAGGCAGCTATTTGTAGCAGAACAGCACTCTGACTTAAGACCAAATCGTAGTCGCTCCTGTGTTTCTGAATTGCTGTTTCTGTGCTTCGTGGTTGCATTTGCAGGGGAAGGCATATGTTGGTACTGCACGTGTAAATTGAAGTTTTCAGCCTCTATTGTCCATCAGTGAGCATTTTCCCAGACATTTCACTGGTTGTTATGAAATATTTCGGAGTCTGCTTAAAACATAGCAAGTACCTAGAGAAAGCAAGCTGTTTAATAAAAGAAACTGTCTCTGCAATCCAGGCTTTTCTCTACTTAGGTCAATCTGGATGTGTTACACCCTCCAAGGTAGCCTGAAAGACATAGAAATTTGCTGTAACAAACAAATCCTTGCCCGCTTTGGCATGTATGTAAAAGAGCATTTCCTGGAGCTCTGGAACAACCCGATTAGCATCTTTTGTTGTATTTAAAATTGTTTAATTAGAAGTAATGTACTTTCCGCTGTGATGATTAAAATGACAATGATTATTGCATGAATTTGTTAATTATAATGCAATGACTAATTAAATGGAGAAATGGAGAAAAGGGATTCCTGAGCAAGCATGTTCTTTGAGAAAGTCTCTGCTGGTGTTTTTAATTGATAGTACACACGTAATCAATTCAGAGCAGTATCTCATTATTGCTGGGAACGGTGTTAGGTTTTGAGGGAAAATGTACCTTCACCACACACTGACCTGGTGTTCTGTGATTGCTCGTTCCTGTAAGTGAAGACTGCCAACTCATAGAATGAAGGAGATGGAAGCTTTTGTATATATAAAGAAGAGAAACCCCATCTGTTCCCAGGTTGTAGCCTCCGCCTTTACCAAGCTCTTCCAGTTTGGGTGTTTGCTATAATGGTACTCAGCTGAATTTGCATAAACATGAAGGGTTGCTATTTGTTTTCCATTTCATGTGCGTTTCTCTCTCCATCTAAAGGTCTGAGCTTTTAACATCGGGCTCCTTGGCTTAGAAATTTTCTGACAAAGCCGTGGGCCCTTTTTTACTTCTCTTTTGGGATGTCATCTACCGGCCATTGGCACTGGCAGAATTCTTAGCATGAAAATATTATTATTACTTCTGTGTCAGCAGAGATGTGTGTGACACTGAAGAATCTGTCAAGAGGAAGTCTGTGCTTCTGCAAGTTCACAGCCTGTGGTCCTGATCCTGTAACTTATTCTGCATGGACCCTTCCTTAGGGAAACCTAAGCAACCAAGATCAGGACATGGGGAGAGGAAACAGGAAGGGAGAAGGTAAGGTTTAGGAAAGTCTGATTGGTTTGTTATTTATTGGGTGGGTGTTTTGTTGATCTGATTTATGCATATAGCTCTAAAACGTGTTTCTTTTCTACATCATGCCATTTTCAGACTGGTTGAGTACTCAGTACTAGTTACTGTTGCCATCAGGAAAAATCAGGCCTCAACCGACTGCTGACCTGGTTGTAAATCATGGAACCTTCCAAAAAAATACCAGCAAACCAAGCATTAAACATCTCTTCATGGTTGAAAATATTTGAGGCAGAACAACCTCCATCCCCCATACTGAAATCAAATACCATGAACTGTCAACACTGGGTTAATTATTCTGCTGGCAGCGTGGGTAGTCCTGCATTTCATAGGTAGCACTGTGAGTATTAAGAAGCAGTCTTTCAGAATTTGTCTTGCTGTGTAATAGCAACGTTAAAAGGAGCTCTGACAGTTCTGTCAAAAGTCGCTTTAAAACACTTTGGGTTCTATGTCATAGTTACTGCAGTTAGTTTTGGTGACCCTCATCATGCAAATGGAAATGCTGGAACTCTGGTGTTAAAGAGGCATAAGCAAACAGCCTAGAAAGCAATGCAGTGAGTCAGCATCTTCCTGTATGTTGAATAGCAAACTGTGAATATGTGAGGAACTGGAGAAGTACTTCACTGCAAGAAATTTGTATCCTAGTGTTGGCCATTTTGCATTACAAATAACGCAGCTTTCTGCAGCTTACCTTTGTTGCTCAAAGGCCCCATGGTTAGAGCAGACCTTATCAAGTGTTTCTCTCCTTTTCTGCTTTCAAGATGATACCTGAAAAGGAGAGAAATGCTCTTGGCAGGAGCTGGCTGTGTGGTAACTATGTACAGAAGACTGGATGATTGGACAGGTGTGGGCTGCCACCTTCCTGAACCAGCAGGGCGTCTGCTTCTTAGTGAGAGCTTGGACTGAGCCCTTCAGTGCCTTGGATTCTCTGGGCAACCATGTATCTACATACTGATAATTTAAATTGGTTTTAACACAGAGACCCTGACATGGAATATGCTGATATTAGGAAGTATTCTTCCCCTGCTTTTTGTCAAAAAATGTGAAGCAGGGGAAACATCTGGCTTGTGTGTAGAGTTGCTCCCTTCATTTTGATTGTTTTCAGGGTGGTGTTTGCTTATGAAGCTCAGCCAAGGTCAGTCAGTGGCAGTGTTCTCTCTGCTGGGTTGCCCTCAGAAGTTTTCAGCAGGCCTGTTAATACCTGTCATTGCACTATAGATCTTTTCTCAGGTCGATGTTTCCTACCTTGGGCAGCGTATTTTCAGTAAAAGCAATCGTGTCTCCCTGGCTTTAAGTAAAAGTTCTAAGAAAATGGATTGTGGTCTGCCACAGGCAGCCGCCGCTCGGGCTCGGCATTCTTCATGACCTTTCCTTTTTTCAATTTACTGTTTAAATTCTGTCTCCCCACCTCCTGGTAATGTTCCATGTGTTCCGTGCTCGGTCTCAGGGTGACAACACAACCTTTGTTGTTGATCGATTCGGCAAGGACTTTGTAAATACAAAGTATTCATAGGTCATCCTTCTATTTGTGGTCATCAAGGTATTCAAATAGGATCTCTGAGCTTTTGCAGAAAGGCTGCTGTAGGACTGATTTACTGGAGCAACATAGGTTATCTTCATTTTGGGGAAATTAACTGTTTTGTTCTTTCTTGGAAAAGCCAGGTTATTTTTGCTGCTATCAGAGTATCACCCTTGCTGACCTGGCTATTCCGGGCATAAACAGAACAGCTGTGCTCTTGGGAGGCCTCTCAGGATCCAGGGGCCAAAGCTAATGATTAGCCAGACATACTGTTCTTTGCACCAGACTTAAATGAAATCTACTGCTGAACACTTCTCACTGCCCGTAAGGTGTGAGAACGAGCATGTTTCCAATGGGATGTACAAGAGCAGAAAGGCCTTTGCCAAGAGGCGGTTTTGCAGGCAGTCTTGGATGCTTCTCTTGCTTCCCAAAATGGTGGTCTCTTCCAGCAGAAGAGTTCAGGCACCAGGACTGTGGTTTTCTGGCTAAACAGGAGTCTGCTTTGGTCAGAACTTTCAAGTTCAACATCTTTCAGTGTACACCAGAATTCACATGCACCAAGCTCTTTTTTTTTTTTAACTCAGTGCAAGAAAGTCATACAGAACAATCAGTTTGCTGTCCTCTGCCCTCTGCTCGGTGTCTTCTAAAGGTGGAGTGCCTTCCTTTCGCTATTGGAGGGACTTTGTATTTTGTCTCTTCTTTCAGTGTTGAAAGGTTCTTTCCAGCACGCAAAGAAAATCCATCATCACCAAAGCACTTAATGTATAGGCACAGGGAGGTGAGGTAGGAGCGTGCAGGGTCCCATGAATTCTGGCTCGCCAGAGACAATGCCACTAGATGGCAATGTGGTTCTCTGGAGTCAGGACTCCCCTTTTCCTTCCTGTACAATTCTTGTTTTTCTGTATTTATCTCTGCCAAACTGGTGATTGCGCCCACCACCCCGGCAAGAGAACAGAGCAAAATCATTTCGTAGAACATTACAGCCATTGTGCCTTTTTCTTTTCTTTTTTCCTTCCCTTACCCCCCCATCCCCCGCCCCAGCTCTTTGTCCCACAGCAGGGTGCAGAGGTTTAAAAACTTTCTTTCTTAATCACTCTCCTAAAAACAGAGAAAACACAGTCTCTTGGGGGCAATTAGCTGTGAGAAAAGCATTTCTCAAACAATTGCCAGGAAATATTGTCTTGACCGATATTCCTGATGTAACACTGTCGTTCTCAGTGCTGTTATTCTAAGGTACTGCAAAGCCAGCAGGGTACGGTTCTGTAATGTACAATCTGCAGTTTACCACCTACCTTACCTTTTCATATCCATTTACTTTCAGTTTGTGTCCCCCTCGCACCCCCCCCCCCCCCCCCCCCGCAGATATTCTGCTGGGGAGAGTGAAGAATTATTTGTGACTCTCCTCTTGTGACTGGTGTATCACGCCAAGGCTGCAACAAGATACGGCTGAAAATTAAGGTTATGCCTCCGCTGTGCCGGCTCCAGATTGAAATTCTCTGGCAGTGTGCTGCGGAGGAGGTCAGGCTGTGTGATTACAGCCATCCCTTCAGACTCAAAAGCTGGCAGCCTTGCTGTACGTGAGGTTGGTGAAGCCTGAATTTCAGAGGGAGCAGCCTGGGAGGAGGTATATGTGAAGCAGACAGCAGCTGTGTGCTGTAACCAGGGTCCTGACCCTGAAGCCCTCTCCCAAACGCTGTATTCCTGCAAGATGGACGGGGCTGCAGAGAGCAGAGAGGTCAGAGAAAAAGGGATAAACTCAATGCTGAGAGCTAAATCATCAGTGTCTAGGAAGCACTGCTTGCGAGGTGTGCATACAGCCATGCCCATTCACGTGTACAGCCATATTTGTTTGTATTACGAGGCTGGAATTCTGCCCCTCTTTACATACATTCATGGGGATTTGAGAAATGAGCCTCACTCTGTGGGACAGGGTGTGAACTGAAGCACCTTCTGGAAGACAGACAGCAGTGTAATCCTTTCATTCAACCCTGTCTGCAGCTGCTTTTTATAAACTTGGCATAAATACGTACTTAGAGAGGCCAGGCCTGTGTAGCTGGAAAATATTTTCCACCATCCAAAAAAACAGAAGATTGGAAAAAGAGCCCAGAAATTGTGCATAACATGGAATGGCCTCGCTTGTGGTTTTTTTCCATGACTTCCTCAGCTCATTTTTCTGCTGCCAATTTTAGAAGCCCATAAGTCATACTTGTTAAACTTTCTCAGTTAAAATGTAACTCTAAGAACAAAGTCATATGATATGTTGCAGCCAAATAATCCTTGTGGAGCCTCTGGCTTGAGAACAGCCACCCGCTCGCAGACCTGCAGGGGCTCTGTCTCGGGGCTGGGGGCAGAGAGCAGCACAAGGCATGGTTTGTGCAGCCCTCCCAGAACAAGGGTTCCCTCTTGACCTCAGCAAGAGGGTCTCCCTACTTCTGCTAGTGTAGTCAGGCCCGTGGTGGGTCACCCTGCAGAGCACTTGGTTTGGAAGGGGAGAAGTTTCAGCTTCGCCTCTAGTGGAAGATGAGGCAGAGGGAGTGAGAGGAGGCAGTATGGAGACCAGTGGGGTCCAGCAGTGAAGTGCTTGGAAGGTAGTGCAGGTAGGAGCTGTTTGCCATCAGGGCGAACTAGCTGAGGAGAGAGTGCCAAGAGTGAAAGTGAATTTGCTGGAAGGTTTGAAGAAAGGGCATCCTCATTTGGGCGCATTTTTAAGCATTGAATCAATATGGAAGTACTTGTGTGCCAGGAGCAATATTTTCCTTTTCCAATTTTGCTCTCTTATAAGGTGATTGTGTTCACATCTGAGCCCTGAATGGTTGTCCCGAAGCACCATCTCTGTGTGCGGCTTCTGCTCTGCTCTATCCCAAAGGACAAATCCCAGGTCACTGCTGCACAGGGGAACTGCTCTAAATTTACACTCGGGCAACAGCTGAGGGTGGAACTGGCTGTGGGCTCTGCCAGTGGTAGCATTCCAGCCAGCACGTGTCCCTGGTGCTACCGGCCCCGGTCTGTGCCCCTGAGGCCTGATGGCTTCTGTCAGCTGCCTGTGGGGAGCTACTGTGCCACGGGCAAGCAAGCTGGGAAGCCTGGGCTAGAGCAGGGCAGGGGCTCCAGAGGGGCTTCATAGCAATTTGCTCCTTCCAGCCCTGCCTTCTGGTTGTGTGGGGAAGGAGCAGCATGGGGACTCACCCTCTGCAGAAAACTTACAAAAATATATAAATAAATAATTAAAAAAAGTATTTCTATTTTTCTCCTCGAAGTAGCAGTTTACAAGTTCAGTTCAGGCCCTCGGTGTAGCCTGGTGAAAGTCAGTGAAATGGCTCTGAAAACCAGGGGGAAAAACCACCTTCTGTTGGCACCATGAAGTACCCATTCAGCATCTGTGTGGTCTTCAGAGAGGAACTGAGCAAACCCACTGGAAACTGGCAAGGGGTGTTGTAATGTTTTTGGAAAGCCAGTTGCAGAACCCCATGGCTGCCTCTCTCTGCTGGCAGCCGCTTCCAATGCCGTGACATCCAGAGAGGTGGTGGTGACTGATGTAACTGCAGTGGCCAGGCAGAGTCACTTGCCCAATGTTCTGAGTCTGGCAGGTGTCCAGCGAAATGTGCTAAGGCTGAGTGCTCTCACAATGGGCTCGCTGTCCCTGCACACATACCTGTAAGTGGGTCAGGTGCTTGGCACAGCCACCTCCTGAGCCGATGAAGCAAGCTGGTGGAGCTACCCAGCCGGGAGAGGAGGAAGAAAAAGGAAAAAGACTTTGCTCTTGTCCCATGTGACTGCAGACCTGATGCGTCTCTAGGCACGTTTTGTTTGCGAAACAATATTGCAATTAATAGTGATGCCTGCTTGTTAAAGCCAGCCTTTCTTTGTGGTAATAGTGTGAGGCATTGGGAGAGGGTGAGGAGGGGCCTGGCAGTGCTTCTGCTGGATCACCACCTTTAGGGTATTGTGACAGACTTGTGAAAGGATCTCTTTGTATGAACGGGAGTATAATGCTCAGCTGGGCTCTTAAATTCTGACTCTGTTGAGAAGAGAGATCCTTTCATATTGATTGTCATTCTGTATGCAGTTCAGGCACCGACTTGTAGGAAATCTGGGCCAGAAGAGATATCATTAGGTATTTATGGGGGTTTGGTTGGCTCAGCAGTCAGTTTTTCCATTGTCATGCCGTGACAGTAGTGCATTACATACACCCTCAGGAGACGTCCTTCTGCTTCCACAACAACAAAGGACTTTTTTCTTTTTCTGACTCATCTTCGGCTTGAAAAAAAAAAAAAGTCCCACAGTAAATATAATTAGCAACAGGCAGATATACTGTACTTAGCTCTCAGAGCCCATTGGGATAGGTCCCATAAAAATATATGCTCGTGGTTGCTCACCCCACACTTTAAATGTCCTGAAGTTTTTCTCTAGCTGCATTCCTGGTTATACTTAGATGTAGCCTAGTGATGTAGGCTGAGAAGCCATTTCTAATTTGGAGTAAGAGGAAGAATACACTAAGTGCCAGGATTGTCTTTCATACACACAGAGGAGCTCTGGCCAGGCTCATGGCTCACAGAGCAGATCCAAGGCCCAGCTCCCCATCCCTCCTGTGACCAGGCCAGCAGCAGGTGCTGCAGGATGGAGAACGGGAAGCAGATCTGGGCCAGGCTTGTGCTGCCACTGGGCACCCACAGAGGGATGAGGGAGGAAGCAGCCATCAGCCCGTCCTTCTGGTCCCACTGTGCGGTGCCCCTGCTTCCTTTGCTCTGTTCAGGGCGCGTAGCAAACCCAGAACTGCTCTGTTTCACTTTGGCTGCATGTCACGGGAGGATTTCTAGGTTGAACACGTCCTGCCTCTTTTGGTATTTCCCTGATGAAAGTGTGATGGAGCAGGTGGCGTGCAGCTGAGTCCTGCTTTCTGCCAGGTGGGTGTTCCCTTACACTGCGGCCCACTCCATCCCGGTTAGGGGCTGCCTTGTGTCCTGCTGATGCCATTGGAGCACCCTGAGCCAGGAGCCAGCCCCTGGGCCCATATTTCACCTCGGGGAAAGCTGACGCTGGTCACATGGCTGCAAGCGGGCCAGCTGCAAGATTAGTAGGGCTCTGTTTATTTATTTATTTCAACCTGTGACTAAGTTGGGGGAGTATCTGGATGCCAACTGCTCCTCCCAGAAAAGTACTGTTTATATTTGGGTCTCCTGAGCAGAGTCAGTTGGCTCTGGAGTGCTCACAGCCCGGCAGCAATGTGCAGGCTCTGCTGGCATGTCCCTGTGTAACCTGGCACTGGAGATGCCGGACAGAGCGTGGGCCAGTTGTTTTGCTCATCCCCAGCTTACGTGGCCAGAAGTTCTCCTCTGTATTCCTGGTTGCTGAGCTCAGAGGGGTGGGGGAGAGGGAGAGAAAGCACTCATCTGAAAGTGGCCAGGCATTGCACAGGGCCATATCAGGGGTAACGCTGGGAAAAATGTGACCGCGTGGGTGGGGCGGTGGCTCTATATCCACAGATATTGCAGGGCTCACCTGCACGGCATGTGTTCAGCACAGTCACCATAAGTGCTGCGTGTATGCAAGTCAGTACCTGCTGCCATGTGATCAAAAGGAAGGATGCTTTTAGAAACATGCGAGGGTGGCACAAAAAAAACAAGTCAGCTGAAATGTCTTCAGCTTGTAGGGCGCATGTGGACTAGCAGACGTGGGCAAAACAGCACACAGAATCCCCTCAAATATTAGGCTGCCATTTATTTCCACTCCCTGTCAAATTTGCCTGCTTAAGCTACTGATTTATTTGGGATCTGGTCAATTCAGGACCTTGGCTCCAGCCACACCTAATCTCTGAGGGAAAAGCAGAGCTAGCTCAGCCATCTGAAGATGGAAAATGAGTTCCCAGAGGGTCTTGTTCCCCATGGGAGCACAGAGGGCAAGGCAGAGGACTGGCTGAGAAGAGCATGAGGCACGGGGCTATAAGTAGTGCCTGTCTAGGTTCAGGAATGGTGGCTGGAGAACTAGCAGTACATGAAGAAACATGATTTCACATTCTTCAGCTGAGGACAATTTGGAGAATCCAGTTCCCATATGTATGCTAAAGCAAATGAATGGTCGGCCGGTCAGTCTGTCTCTCTCTCTTCCTTGCCCTACAGCAATGTAAGTATTACAATTTCATCCGAGTTTTCTGATAAATAAATGAAAAATCCTGTACCCAAAGCTTTCTGGAACTTCTACAGTACACCCCAGCTCGGGCTTACATCACAGCATGGTGTTCTACATTGGGAGGGACGAAGATTTCCTCTGTGTAACACAGGGTGGTGCATTCACTGGTCGCAGTGTTGTGTGTGGGGTGAGAAGTGGGGCTGAGCACCTCTCATTCTTCGTTTTCACTTAGCACTATAATTCTTTAGTGTGGGACCTGATCAGGGTCAGACCTCTTGGCTCTCTGTCAGCAGTCTAAAACCTGGTGTTTTTCTCAGCTGAATTTGTAAACAAGGCGTGGGTTGAAACTTTTAAAAGTTGCTGTTGCAAAGGCTAGAAAATAGAATGCCAGCTCCACTGCACTGTGTGCTGACATTTGTGCTTACAGACTTCTGGACTCATTTACAGAAGGAAAGGCCTTGATAGGCCAAAGCACCAGCTCAGCCATGGTAGCACAGCAGAAACCCTCCAGAGAAAGGGGACTATGGGAGCTTTCCCTTGCATGGTGCTGTCTCCTGGTCATGCCCATAGGGCCAGTTCTTGTGGTGCTTGTTTGTGCTTACTGAATGGTCAGCAGGGTCCAAGCTGTCTATGCCGTAGCGTTGTAAGCTTCTCAAACTATGTCTTAATTGGAAAGTAGCTTTCTAACCATGTGGAGAGTGATGTTTGTTGCTGTTGAAGAAAGACCCAAACCTTAACAGTGCTCAGAGGTGCTGACCCTTGGCAACACCTGTGACGTAAAGATGGGGTATTTCCAAAGAAAGCAAAGAATCCCATGTAAAACCTGTGTAATTATGATTAGGCTTGTAGCATTCTGCTCTCTAAATATGAGCCATCATGATTTGTGTTGAGTTCTGTGGGAGGCGAAGGCGTGCCAGTCTGGAGGTGAATGTTTTTTGCTGCTGCTTTAGCACAATGGGGAACCTCAGGGAAGCCTTCCCAAAGGAGCTGACTGCACCTTGTCTGATTTACAGCCCTCTGGCTCATGCTGACACACAGCCCAGTCGGCAAGCTGTCTTGATGTCTCGGTTGCAGCTTCCATTTGGTTAAAACATGCAAACTCTCTTTCAGAGAGAAGGAATGAGGTTAGGAAGAGGAAACTCTGCTCGGCTTAGTTTGCATTACTGAATCATACCTGGCTGAACTTGGTAGTTCTCTCTACCTAGGCCCAGGCTTTTGGTGGATTTGACTGTCAGCCCAGTGCAGCATCAAGGAGTCCATTCTTCAAGAAGGTCAGGATCACTTTCATTCCATCCCTCCCCTTCTCTCTGGGAGAGGAAGGACCCCACTGGCTCAGGAAGAGTCATGGTAGACCTGCAGGACGTGATTCTATTGGCAGCGCTTAAGGAAAATTTGAGGTTCCTGATGACAGCGTGTTTGTGTCCTAAAGCTGCTCTGTGGTACTGGAGAACAACTACTGAAATGGATAAATAAATGGCCTGGAATAAAACTGAGGATAAGAAGAAGCTCCATCATCAGGCGTGCTAAGAGTTAGCTGTCACCCGCTTCTGTTCCCTGTGGGCTGGGTGACGGTGTCGGCTCAGTGACATTCAGAGGCATTCTCTGAGGGTGAAGGAACACAAAATGAGATCTAATTTGTTCTTCACGGAGCATCACTTTCTGGCATTCTTTTTCTTTTCAACAAGAAACTATGGGTAAAGTATGTCAATGTCACCAAACACATTCATGTTACTCTCACAGCTGTGACCTTGTATGCAGCTAAAAGAGTTACAGCAAGGAATGGGAAGGACGCTCAGCTTACGTCCACGGGGCAGATTTTCCAAGTGGCAGCGATGTTGGCAGGGCTACCTGCCATGCTGTCTGGCCACGTCTGTGCCAAGTGATTCTGGGAAAATCTGGGCAGTGACGCCACAGACCAGCAGCAGTGGAGGTGGATTCCTGGAAGCAGTGCACCATGGTGTGGGGACATGGGGTGTGCTGCTGCAGGGACAACTAGAATGGGGGGGAAGGGACAGAGCAGTCACACCGGCACACTGCAGCACTCTGTCCTACACAACCAGCCCCAGAAAATTGGCAGCCTTGGCTGTGAGGAAACAGCATTAGCTGTCACAGCTTTCACTCAAGATTAGCTATGAGCTGGCCGGGCAGAAATTGCTTTTAGAATTAGTCCTGCCAGCTGCATTCCCAACAAAGCAAAAATTGTCTCAGGAACAGGGCTTGGGGTTTGCACGCTTAAACCTTACCTGTCATAATGCTGCTAAACTTTTCCCTAGAGCTGATACTACAGTATATACTGTAGTGGCATGTTGTCTTTTCTGTTTTACTGTTGCATGATTGTATTATAACGTGTCTTGTTGACAGGACTAAGCTCAGGTCAAACTGTGTGAAGAGGTAACTACGGCCTTGATCGCTCCGTGGTGAAACCAGAGTAAATTACCTGCTGCCAAATGAGTTATTCCATGTTTATTTCAGACTAAACAAGATTAGAATCTGGCCTTCAAATCGTGTTGTTTCTCTAATTCAGCTGGGTCATATTTATAAACTCATGCGGTGGTCAGTGTGCTCCAGTAATGCCAGCACACAAGCCCCAGCACTTGAAAAACACTGGATGTATATATTGGCACTTCTCGTATTTGCTGACCGTAGGATAAATAGGTTTCATATTAGGACATCAAAATCTGTTTCAGCAACTGGATGCATGACAAAGCCGTGTTATAATCGGGGTACTGATTACGGCATTGGAACATGTTGGTTCAGCACGTGGTAGATTTGGATGCGTAGGTAGATAAACTTTTGATTGGCCTATGGCTTGATTTCAGCACGGAGAAGGTTGTCAGCATATTTGTGCTAATTAAGGAAACAGCACGGGAAGCTCCTTTGCACTGTAGGTACAGACGGAGCTCAGGAAATGCCATTGCTTCCCAATGTTTTTTACAACAGCTAGCTCGCCTTCAAGTAGAGCTGCAGCTCCATGTCTCAACTGCATTTCTAAACTGCGCCAAACTTTGTTTGGGTCTTGTCCATGTCTCATGTTTTTACCTGTTTCTAGGGAATGAGTTGAACAGTTACATCACAGGGACATTAGGACAGCAACTAACATTTTCTCTGTATTTGGGGACAGCATTGCAGGGTTGTATTCTCTGACTTATTTGTATTTGCACATTTGACAGTAACTGAACACCAACAAATAACCACAAGTTCGTGCTTGTGCTTGGCTAGGACTTCCATACTATTGAAAAGAATACCTTTTCCCAACGGTTGCTCATTTTTCGTGCTGGCAGCACTGTGGATATGTTGTGCTGCTTTTAACATATTCCTGCGTTCGGGTTCCTGAGAAGGCTGAAATGTTGCCAGCTCTAAGTCCTTTCTGTTGCACTGAGTCAGCTGCCCTGATTTTATCTTTGCTCTTGGTCAAAGTCTCACTCTCTGTTATCTTTTTGTTCTTTTTCTAAACAGAAGAAATTGCAGTACAAGTGTTTGTTCCGTGTGCTAACGTTTCCTCCTACTCTAATGACAAAACCAGCACATTACTTTTATTATTAATAGGACAGGTACACCTAGAAACCCCTGTTGTTGTTGTTTTCCCAAGGAATTCACAGCCCAAACACAAATGACAGACAAAAAAGGGTGAAGTGCCTTTATTTGCGTTTATGAGCCAGGAACTGAGGTACCCACAACTAAAGGGCCACTTAATTCCTTCTTATTTAAAAGCCCTAAAAAGAAGCGTGGCTAGGAACACACCCGGGACCAGCAGGTCCCTCCTCTCCAGAGGGCTCTGAACACAGCACCCAGACAGGCACAGCCTCACGTCCTCATGCCCCTCCATCGGAGTGGAGGCCAGCAGCCCAGGGCTCTGCCAGCACCTTCACTAGGTCAGCACAGTTCTCCTGTTTCCTGGACAAGGTGCTCCCGGGGTTGCTGGCCTCCTGCCCCTTCCTCTTTACCAAGAGAGGAATTGAGATGCGTTGACGTGTGCTCCTGGGGGCTACTTGCACTGACCAGTGAAAGGCTCCAAAGGAGTGACTGCTGAGAAAGGGCTGCCCTGTGTGAGGTCATGGCTGACCTTTCCCAAGTGCCAGTCCATGGGAATAACCTTGCAGCTCCTACAAGTCCTAGGTGGAGTCGGTTATAAGCTGACTTGCCTTCCTTGCCATTTTGAAGCCTGGTGAAACACGTTGCATTATGACACTTTGCTTTTGCAAGTAGAAGACTGCTTTTATGCCAGAATGTCTCATCTGTGAACCTCATTGCATACTGCTTATTCAGATACAACCACGAAAATGAGAGCTGGCTAAAGAACGCCTCCAATTGAAAGGATCCACTGAAGCTCATTATAATAATCTTAATGACTTCCAATTCAGCTGTGTCTTGTGATACCAGAGTGCAAGGTAATTATGGAAGTAATAGTAAATACTATTATGGAAGTAATAGTAAATACTATTATTACTTGATATTAAAGCAGGGTGGAGGTGAGGCCTGGCAAGTCCTTCCCCTGCCTGGTCCAGACAAGAATGAGAGTTGCCTCTAGCCTTCTGAGGCCTGGGCAGGTGGTTTTGGGGTCAAGCCTGGCTTGGGCTAATGTTGGAACATAGCACCTTCATGCAGCACAAGTTCTGGGGCATGGGCAGTGAACTGGGAGAAAACAGAAAAGCCCACACACCACCATTTCAGCCTCCATCTGGCCTGCAGAGGAAGCAAAAATGCTGTCTGTCCTCCTGCTCTGGATTTGCTGCTCTTTCCCTCAGCTTATTCAGTCCTTCCTGCAGCTCTGTTGGCCTGGCTGGTGCAGATGGCAAGTAGCTCTGCTCACTGCACACCTGCCTGTGCTGGGAGAAACCTGTGCAGCGATGATTCACCCTCAAATGATTGTTTGACCCAGAGGAAGGCTTGATGATACATGGAGGCTGGGACACACCAGCCATGATTATAAGATGATTCACCGCCTGAGCTCTGCCATTCAAAACATCCTCAGTACTGCAAGGCAGGGCCGCTCATAGAGGCAGCAATAAGGAAGTGATATTTGCACCCAGAGCTGCCACGTTCTTGGGAACCTTTCTTCCACTGCCTCTGGTGTGATGTTTACCTCTCCATGGCCAGGCTGATTCTGCAAAGGTCTGCTGGCAGGGGCAGCTGCCTGGTGCTGCCATGTGGCCACACCTCGTGCTTCTTGCTAACAATGACCATCCTCACCTAACAAGGTTTGGCCCAAAATGTAGTACACCCAGGTGTCTCGTGTCCCTGGAGGGCATCTCCTGCCCTGTGGAAGTGTGTCATGGGACAACAGCACTGAAGTGAGGGGCTGGTGGGAACTCAAAGTCCTTCCTCTGTTCTGCATGTTCTGGCACAACATTCTTCAAAATCCCAACTCTTTGTCCTTCACTCTTCCTCCCCTCCAGGCTTTTTCCTGCCAGATACCCACACTCAGATGAGCAGGTAAGTCCTGCATACCTGGAAGCAGTACCCAATCCTCTGCCTCAAGAGCTGGTACTATTTGTGGCAGTATGCTGCAGGCACTGACAAAATTTGGGTCTTGGAAATGTGATGGGGCTAACAGCATGCTTGCTTGATATTGTTGCTAAGTTGAGCAATGTGTTAGCAAGCTGGGCATTACTGGGTGCTCCTAAACATCTGGTTTTCCAGTGACAAAGTTGTAAACCTGTAGCAGTACACTCCCAACATTTTCTGCACGCTTCACAACTGGGCTGGAGTTGTGCTCCATCTGCTGCTTTGTGCAGTTCTGCCTGGACTTTGTTCAGCTTCAAGTCTTCAGCTGTCACGCTCTGTTGCCAGCTAACCCGTATGCCTAACGAACTAGGTGAACTATCTCTGGAAAATAATCTATCCAACAGATTTAGCTCATGTCTCCTTTGAGGGAACTGCCTTTGAACTGCTTTTCAAATGTATGTTACGTGCAGTATTATTTGTGCTTTGTCTAAGTGTGTGCTGGCTATAGATGCTCTGGGTGCTCTTGGATGTAAGTGAAGTTTTTAATACCCTCTGCTGGTTATTCATAGTGCCCATGTAGTCATTTAACAAACACGGTGTTAGTTCTGCTCTCTAAGTGGATGACTAATGCTCTTATAAATAGGAGGAATGCGATCTGAAAGGTCACGTGAATGTTCCCCATGGGAACATATCCCTAAACCATGACAACTCTCACTCCAGGAGCATGCTTGCTAAAAAGAGTTTGTTATTTGGAGGAAGAAAAAGGGTTAAAGACCCATTCAAGCAATTTTTCTGCTTGAACTCAAACAGATTTTTGCAGTGTTTGCTTTCGTCTGCAATCTCCCTTGACCTGTTTGGGAACAGCCCTGATCTCTTTCCCATGCCAGCAACCCTCTCTTGGAACATAAGAGGACGTATCCTTCAGTAGATGTGAGAAACTTCCTTTAAGTTTCTTCCTAACCTCTTGCACATCCTGATGGAAAGTGGGAGCACTCCTAACAGTGAATTCCAAAGCAAGCGAGAGTAGCACGGAGTGCAGGTTTCTGCATGGCTTTCCTCAGCTCAGTACCATCAAAAGAAGGTGCTGCACTGCCCAGGCTGCTGGGGAGAAACGGGGGTGCTGCCTCCAAGGTGGGGTCACCCACAAACAGCAGCTGTGGGCCCCTGCCACCCCATAGGGTCACAGCAGAGTGCGTTGTTAACACAGACAGAATGCAGCAGGTAGCTCTGCAGGCAGTCTTGTCCTTCAAATGAAAACTGAGTGCCCCCATCTACAGCTCAGATTCGCCGGGGGCCACCAGAAGGTTGAGCTGACCCGGTGGGCTCTGTGCCAGCGGAGCACAGCAGGGTGAGCTGCCCCCAGGCAGGCACAGCACCCAGCTGGGACGTGATGGTGCCTGGCTCAGCACTTCTCCCCTCCGCCTCTGCAGCAGCAGGTGTGCTGGTCTGAGCCACTGCTGGCTGAGGTTGGCCTGCGGGACTTTGCACTGGAACAAAGTGGAGTTGTACAGGGTTTGTGCAGCTGGCTCAGGGACCCATCCTGATTTCGTCAAAACAAAGGCAGGGCAATGCACGTGCTGGCTGAAGCCTGAGGCATAAGCCTGAGGTGGCCTGTGGGCATAATGGCTGCGTTCCTGCTAATGAAGTGGGCATGCCCTGGAGATGCACTCTGCCTAAGGAGGATGGCTGTGGTGGCACATATAAACCCCGTTTACCCTCCACATCCATGCGGCTACATGCAAATCCTGAGCCACTCTACCTCCTGAAGTGTGCTGTTCCTACAGGGTGGGAGAGCACTGTGCAAGGCTGTGTCCTGGGCTGAGCTGCAGGTTGGAGGTGGGGAGGGCTGAGCTCCTCTGCCTGTGTCCTGGTTCACTACTTTGATTTTCTGCTCTAGATGCTGACAGTCTGTCCGCGTTAGGCAAGTTACCTAAATCAGGATATGATAAAAAGAGTCTCCCTTACAGCTTCATTTCTAGTCACTGTCCTTCTGTTCCCTCTCCGGCAGGAGGGTGGTAAGAGAACCTCCTTATGTACAGAGCAGTGAGGGAGTGCCAGAAGAGGAGACTCAGGGAAAGTGGAGGGTGGTAAAAGGCATTTTGGCAATTTGTAGAATTTTGACTCGGTGCAGTATCAGGCCAATGCTACACACATGCCATAGAGGTGGTATTCCCAGTCTCACCAAGCTTCATAATTTTGTCTGTGCTTATTATAGCTACAGAAACGCATAACTTTAAAACGTTGGCTAAAAGCTCGTGTCCTATATTTTCCTCCTGCCAACCTGGATCTTGACATTAGGTTGCAGATTAGAAAGGACAGCTGAGGCTCCGGGTTCCCCAGGGCAGTCTGTACACGGTCAGAAGTCCTAGAGATTTGCTGGGCTGTCTGTGATGTGTCTTTCTGAACACACACCATGTTTCTTAACCTCAGTGATCTCAGAGGTTTGATTTCAGTGAAAGATGGTGTATATAAATTATACTTGATTGAGAAGTGCATATGCGGGGCTTACGAAACACCGTGTGTGCCAGCATGTGCATGCATTAAAATAACAGGGCAAAGGCAACTGCCATGTTGTATTTACCTTCTGGCTCAGATTGATCTGACCGCCTTAGGGACTGCTGGCTCTGGTTTCCAAATAGGTTCTTTCCCAGTGCTGTCTGAGGCTTGCTCACATGGAGAGATGCAGATCTGATTTTGCATGGTGCAAAGCGGTTGTGTTGCCAAACAGGAGGCATTTTGCAGAGGAGGAAGAGCAATGCCCACGCTCCTGCTTGGCTGCCATCTCTCTCCTGCAATTCAAGAAAAACTGAAAGCAAGCCCCCGAAGCTTTCTCCTTTTCCATGGTGACACAACAGAGCAAAACTGGATTTCCTTCAAAGCAGTATCAGGACAGGCTTAGCTGCATTCTTGCAAGGGTGAATTCGAAGGCCAGAGAGTGGAATTTCCAAATGCATTTCCCTTCCTACATCTTTCTCTTTCATCTTCATAAATCTGTGCCAATTTTTATAGAACCTCTTTTTGGGGGAGGGAGTGGGGACAGAAGTCGATGAGCTATTCAGAGCTGAAAGCAGATATCATGCTGCCAGAGGTAAGGCGGTATAAAATGTGTCAGTGTAGCAGATGGCAGCGCTCCTCTCTTCATGCCTCTCACGAAGCATCAAGGTGTGCGTGCTTCTCAGAGGGGCTGTGCTTCTCAGAGGCCAGCTATGAGCTGCGTGTTGAAATGGTTGCCATGGCACTGACTGAGTCTAAGTTAGAAAGCATGATTATCCAGAGTTGGCCTAAATAGCTGAAGGGAAAAGAAAAAAAGAAGAAAAAAAAAAAGGCCAAGGACTTTCTGTTTCTAATATGGACCCATCAGTATTAGGCTGTGACTAAAAAGGGAGCAGTGAGAAGGGAGAGGAGCTGGCAGGTGTGCCTGGTGGGCAGCAGCACGCAGATCCCTTCTCAGGGGTTTGCTCCTTAGCTCCCTTACACCATGCCAGCACAGCAGCTGCACACCAGCAAAGGGCTGCTGGTACCACCAGTCCTCGTCGTGCTGGTTTGGGGAAACTATGCTTCTCTGGAGCTGGAAACAAAGCTCCAGTAACAGAGTGAGCACTCATGGTGCTCTCCTGACTAGCAGGTGGCACGGTCACTTTAGGAAGTGTGGAGGTGATGTGCAGAGAGGTTGGAAGACTTGCCCAAAGGGATGCAGTGAGTTGCTAGCCTGGGTAGAGTGCTAACCCATTCCTACAGTTACGCCCCTCTACTAGCCCAGCTACCTCTGTCTGCTCAAAGCGTGCCTCTGGAAGGCTTCCCATCTTCATTTGGAGCCTGAGAACTGGAGAACCAGAGCCCTTTATGATAATTCACTGCCATGTTTAATCACAGTCACTTGTTAAAAAAAAAAAAAAAAAAAAAAAATGCACCTTATATCTAATTGAAATGTGTATGGCATTAGCTTTCAGCCTCTGGCGCGTGCTGTGTTCTTCTCTTGCTGCATTAAAAAAAAAATACACACTGCTTCTTGAGATCCTGTGGGTTTTTGCTATGAAGGTTTCTTCTGCACTAGAGTCACTTTTGAGCTTGTTTTTGAAGAACTGAAGAAGCAGAATTCTTTCTCTCTAAGGACTTTCTTTTAGCTTTTCTCGGGGAAAAAGCGGAAGATTGACAGACTAAGGTGAAGATTTCTCAGTACTGGTTCTGGATGGAAAAACATCCTCTCTGGGAGCTGCAGAGTGCCACATTAGGGGTCCAGATGCCCACTATAAAATCAACAGAAGAGATTTATGCAAACTGAGAGCATGCAGGTAGTATTTGCAAGAGCAGTCTGTTATCCTGATTATTTTACCTCATAGTTTTCTAAAATAGGGAAGTTTAATTTACATAAGCCTGGGGTTGATTCTGCTTTTTAGAAGGTTGAGTGAGATTAGATACGAATCTAGTCAGGCCCATCCATTACATTTGATCACTTATAAAGGATATGCCTCTCCTCTCCTAAGGGATCAGTAGGTTTCTCCTTTAAAAGGAGTGCAGACCAGCAGTACTTACTGTGGTTAATGGGTGCTTGTTTTGGCTTGCAGAGTTGGGGTGAGAGAGATCATGTGGCCTGCACTTTATGGCAAAGAAAAACTCACAAGACACCAAGACACCTATTTGCCCTACATTTCAGGTTACTGTTTGCTGTTATTTACAGGAGTCACTTCCACTTCTCGCACCTTCTAAATCCTTGTCATCCAGGTTTGAGAGCTGGGAATATCTTCCTTGGCACCAAGTCAGCAACACATATTTTAGCACCAGCAGCCATTCATATCTTACATTAGTGTTCCTCTCTGTTCCTTTCAAACAATAATCGTAAATATCAGCTTTCATTCCTCGAGCATCTTTCATCCCAGGGGCTCCCAAAGCACTTTCCAAGCTTAACAAGCTTATTGTAGAGTGCTCCTTTAGAAAGGGTAAAACTTGCTTCCCATTAAAGTCTGATTTGGGGAAGAAAACCCCCAAATTATAATGTCTTCAATACCCTGGGGAGCATTTGCAGCTGTTATTTACTGTACACATTCCGTTACCGAAAATATTGCATCTTACTTTTTCATCCTGTCTTCTCCTCTAGCTGAATCCAGCAACTCTCCCTTACCTGCGGGCAGAGGAGGGTAAGGAGGAAAGAATATTTCTCCTCTTTGATCTGAGGAAGTTCTTCTATTTGCTGAAATCCTGTTGCTGCTCTCAACAGTTTCTTCTGGCGACTCCATCTCCATCTACTTTCTTATCACTGGGGAAATACCCAGGGCAGGGTTGAATGTTCTCCTGGGGTTTTAGCCAGAGTGGTCACCTTTCATAGTTGGGCTACGTTAAGGAGCATGTGAGAAACTGTAATCTTCTTCAGCATAAAGTCAACCAGCCTAATTTATGTCATATTCCCATGCAGTCTAAGCAAAGCTGCTTGCTCTACATTTTAACCAGTGATTTTTCAAATGGTCCCTTACTTATGGGAGCAGTAGAACCAGAAGAGACGACTGTTGCTGGTAACTTTTTGAACTAAGGAATTTTTTTCCTAGTAAATCATCATAATTTTAGGGCAGCTTTTACCTGTCTAGTGTTAATTTGTTTTCACTAGTTTCAGGAGACTCAGCATTGAGGGCCCTGTCCATCTCATGATGCACAGAGCTTTCTTCCCTGCCGTTCTGCAGGTAAGTGATCTCTCCCCAGCTCGGCTGAGAGGGGCCCAGGTGAATCCTGGAATATTCCAAGCTGTAAAGGGCATCAAATCCAACCCCTGGCTCCACACAGGACTACCACTACTCTGTGGCAGAGAGCGTTGTTCATGAACTTTGAAGGGCTGCAGCAGTGACCACTGCCCTGGGGAGGAGCCTGTTCCAGTGCCTGACCACACTCTGGTGAAGAACCTTTTCTCAATACTCTTGTTAAACTTCACGTGGTTGGTGATTGCCCAACCCTCTAATTTGCTGAGATCTCTCTGCAAGCCCTCTATTCTAATTTTAGTACCATTTGCAAACATACTTAATATGGATTCGAGTTCTGTGTCCAGACCATTCATACAAACATTGAAGAGAACTGACTAAAATGGAGTCCTGTGCAACCCCGTTAGTGACTGGCCACCAGCTTGATGTGACCCCTTTTGCTTTAATCCTTTGATCCTGACCCTTGAGCCGAATATACACCCATTGCATTATGTCTAGCTGGATGCCGGACATTTTGTCCAGAAAGATATGGTGAAAAAGAGTACTGAAAACTTTGCTGAAATCCAAAAAGATCTCATCAGCTGGCTTCTCTTAGTCAACAAGGTGAGTCATCTTGGCATAAAAGGAAATTAAGCTTGTTAAACAGGACTTTCCCCTCATGAACCCATGCTGGCCGTGACCAATGACTGCATTGCCTTTCAAGTGTTTTTCAGTAACTTCCAGAATAATCTTCTGCATAATTTTACAAGGCACTGAAGAGAGTCTGACAAGCTTGTAATTACCAGCATCTTTTTTCATACCCTTCTTGAAAACTGGGACAACATTTGCCAGCTTCCAGTCAACTGGGACTCACATGGCACGTGAATCTCTGTTGCTTCTCCAAGGACGCACCAAGAGCCTATGGTAGAAAGAGGAATAAAAGCCCTCTCTCTGGTTCAGTGCTTCAACTGCACAAATGTAATTTATCGAGATGGTATTTAGATAGCTTTAGATAGAAGATACATCAAAGCATACTTTTGGCTGCTGCTTTCAGAAGTAGTAGTAAATCTCCTGGGGGAATGCAAGTAGTCAGATATGATCCAAGTTATCAAAATGCTCCATCTCCTCTCTGCCCCTCCTCCTCTCACACTGGTTGGGTTCACAGGGAAGCCCTCTCTTGGGACTGGCGCATCATCTATTCCCATCAATAGATTTAAGTTCAGAAATGTGTGCTCATTCTTTTCCACCAAAACAGTTTCAACACTAATTCTGAAGAACTGTAAATTGGCAAAGGATCCAGTAAGAATAATGTACCTACCATTATGTTTACTTTGGCCACTGTGTGTAAGTGCTGATATTAGCATTTCTGAAAGGATTCATTCATCACTGAATAAAGCTTTGTACCTGTGAGTAAGATCTTGCTCAGAAGGTCCTGCATGCCTCCTTTCTTCTATCAACAAAGCTTACAAATGTCAAGAGATGGTTTTGCAAGGGAAGGTAGTGCATATGCACTATTTCAAGATAAGAAAAAAACTACTGAAAAAATTCCATGCCTATTGCCAATGCTGTAACGAAAGCAGCACCAAATTTAAAGATGTGTTTTTTCCATGTGCCATATTGGTTTGCTTATTTAATTATAGACCTGAATATATATGTGTTCAAAGTGTCTCTCCTGTTTTCTTTTGTTTTTGTTTTCTAAGCTAAAATCCTACAATACAACTGCAAGCACAGTGATCAGTTCTCATGTCACGGAAAGACAAGCAGACCTGCACTAGCAATAATGATGACTGCTGAAAATATTTTGCTCTTTCCAGACCATGACCTCTTCTGTGAATGTCAGCAGAATAAACATACTTTTATAAAGTACCCTCGGGTCTTGCCTTCCCTCCTGCTGTTTTGTCACACTTCTTGCAATTTGCCTCAAATTACTTGCCTTCATACCAATGTACATTATGATGTTTGCTTAAAAAAAGCAGTTCGCTTGCTCTGCACAGACTCACCTGGGATGCCACAAGCATTGGAAATGGATGAATTTTCTGCCCTAGCAGCAACTAGCTTTTGTCCCATCAGTTTGCTGCAGGTCACAAGTCTCTCAAAGATGGAGGAAACATCCATTTCTGACAGGAGACTTTGAACATTGCCTCTGTCCAAATGCACATTTGAAAAAAGTTGAAACGTGTGTGGGATCCAGTCTGCTTACAAGTGCTCCTTTCATGTTGAAGATGATGAGAGGGAATGGCCTCAACTTGCATCACAGGAGGTTTGGGCTGGATATTAGGAAAAATTTTATCTCTGAAAGAGTGGTGAGGTGCTGGAACAGGCTCCCCAGGGGGGTGGTGGTGTCACCATCCCTGGAGGTGTTCCAGTGGATGTTGCACTAAAGAACATAGTTTAGTTGGGAAATACTGGTAGGACTAGATGATCTTGGTGGTCTTTTCAAACCGTGGTGATTGTTGATTCTAATGTTCTATGATGCTTTGTGAGCAGTGTGTCTCAGCCACTCAGAAAGCGTGAAAGCATTGGGAGACCCGGGACTGTAGAGAATTAGACTGTAGAATTACTGAAGTTGGAAAAGACCTCTAAGATCATCTAGTCCAACCATCCACCTACTGCCAATACGGCCCACTGAACCATGTCCCCAAACACCACATTTACAGCTCACTCTCTTCTGTAGGAAGTCCTCTCAGAGGGCTGTGAATGTGGGGGTGGCCCTCTGACAGTTCTTTGCTGGAACTTCTTCCCAGCTCCATACACTGCTGGGAGGAGGTCTGGATGATGGAGAACTCTGTGGGCTGCCTCAGATTGGGTGAGTGGCTGCTGAAGGGCTTGGTGATGTACACCAGGGATGTCCCTGTGAGCAGCCAGAGAGGAGGCATCTGCTCTGCCACAGGCAAACATTTCCTTGCACCAAAACAAGGTGATATCCCTTCAAGCTGGGGTGTGAGGCCAGCAGTCTCAAGTGTAACCCTTATGGTATTACTTCCACAGATGAAACAAGGGTATTAGGGGCATTGCCACCTAGGCAGGCAGTCTTTAAGTGTAGCTTGCAAGTTGCCTTTTTTAAAGATTTAAGGGTTTTAACAAACCCTAGTGGTGAGGAGGAGACGACAGGTAGCAACACTGATACTGCATAATATAATGTGATAGCAGATATAACTGTGACTCATTCTAGCCAGAGGCTTTTGAATAGGAAGTTGGATAAAAGATATAAAAGAAATGGGAATTTTTTTCCTTCTCAGCGAAGGTCACTGCCAGGAATAGCATGGAAAATAATTAATGGAGGAAGAAATACTCTCCTTTGGATGGGAAGTATTGTCTTGCTCTGCAGTTCTGTCCCCTTACTGGGGCTCCGGTACCCAGCCAGCATGCAGGGCTTTCTCCCTGGTGCTGCTGATGGCACCGCCTTCTCCGTGCCCATCCTGCAGAGACGTGGGAGGCTGTGACTGATGCGCTGTGCTTGCCAGGTGCAAACCACAATGTGACCTGAATGCTGTGCAGGAGTGTGGTGCTGCACTTTAATTCCCTCTCCTCGGAGTGGAAAGAGGCTTGCTCTCAGAACCTGCATGCAGCAGAAGAAAAACCTATTATGGGAAAGCTACAAAGAGCAGAATTAAACTCTTACCTGCATTTTCCACTGTTGTTACTCACTTCAGAGGGTAAGCTCATTTCAGCCAGGTTCCCAGACTGCTTTTTGGTGATCATCCAAAATAAGACTGTGTTGAGCTTTCCTACCCCCAAACAGGATAACTGAATGCAAGGAATGACCTCAGATGCACGAGTTCTCCTCCACCTAGTCCTACAATGGGATTGAGGCTAGGAAACAACCCCAGACCGGCAGCCCTTTGCTCTCCCAGAAGGAGCCATTTGAGGACACTGGATCTCAGTCTAGATGACTTTCACAGCTGACCCCTTTCTGTGAAGTGATAAAATCCTGTTGCAGAAAGCTTTAAGGCAGTTCAGAAGTGTGGCCATGCATAAATGCTGGGACTCTGGATGGCAGCGTTCATAATGTAATTCAGTGTGGAATATTTGGGAAACAAAGATCAACTCCATCCAGGCATTATGTCATTTACATGTTTTAAAGTTGATGTGAAGCTTGGCCCTTTCATTCTGCTTGCTTTCTCACTTTCTGAGGCACGTGTTGCTCTTCTAGCCACCTTCTTGTGGTCATGAGATTTGGGGTTGCACACTGTCTTACCTGAGCATTTCACAGCTGCTCCTCCTTGACATGACTGCAAGGGATGACTGAGCTGGATGGGGTGACCTGCTGCTCTCACATTTGTTTTCTTACTATCTACAGAGAGATAGCTCTATAGATGTCCATAGTCTGGTTAAACTCAAATATTATAATTCCTTTTGAATATAGGGTTTGTGAGCTATTTTGCCATAGCTTTTAATCCCTTTTTGGCAAAACAAAACCGAAAAACAAAAAAGCATTTAATACAAGCCTCTCCCTCTCCCTCTTTCTTTCTTTCTTTCTTTTTTTTTTTTTTTTTTCCTTTCCAGTCAGCTTTAACACATTTGCAGGTAGACACTGTCTGTGTTAGAACTTGGTGCAGTGCAGTTGGAGCAGATCCATAATGGTAGATGTCCGGTGCTGAAGACCTGATCTTTCAGGGAATTTACTTCAGATACCTGTATCTGTTCCTGGGGACTGGATGTTCATTAGTGTCTAGGGTACAAAAGTGCTCTCCTAGAGTCTGCCTTTCACTTTCTTTTCAATCAAGAGGAATACAGCTAAAAAAGGCGCTCATTGATGGAAATCTAAATATGTTAAGTGGGCACAAATGAGAACAGGCCCATAGCAAGACTTATCAAGAACCAAGATCAAGAGACCAAGCTCAGTGACATTACCTCACCTGGAGGTACCTTTAGGGCCTCTCATTACAAAAAAGGCATTGAGGCCCTGGAGCATGTCCAGACAAGGGCAATGAAGCTGTGAAGGGTCTGGAGCACAAGTCTTAATGGGGAGCAGCTGAGGGAACTGGGATTGTTCTGTCTGAAGAAGAGACTCAAGGGAAACCTTATCACTCTCTCCAACTAAATGAAGGGAGATTGTAGTGAGACAGAGGTTGTCCTCTTCTCCCAGGTAACAACAATGGGACAAGAGGGAATGGCTTAAAGTTATACCAGGGGAGGTTCAGGATAATAGGAAACATTTATTCTCAGAAAGAGTGGTGGAGCGTTGGCACAGGATGCCCAGGGAGGTGGTGTAGTCACCATCCCTGGAAGTGCTCAAAAATATGGATTTGTGGCACTGAGGGACATTGTTAGTGGGCATGGTGGGGGTGGGTTCATGGTTGGACTTGATTGTCTTAGTGGTCTTTTCCAACCTCAATGATCCTAAGATTCTATGGGATACCATATGGTGCAGATGTGAAGAGATCGGTTATTTGGGTAGTATAGCAGCTGTTTGTCTTGGCTGAGCAGCTCTCTCATTCTTTCTTGGATACTGCTGATTTACTCTTCAACCCACTGGCCTTTCCCAAGCCTTCTCCTTTTCCATACTGTGCGTATACATAGATAAATGATGTATGTTATGTGTGATGTATGTATGCATGTGCGTGTGCGTGTAGGCAGCTGTGCCTGCTGCAGGGATTTCCTCCCAAACAATACCTGTTGTGCGAGCCATTGCGGTTCTATTGGTTCCCATGCTCAGAGCAGTTTGAGTTTCCTGCTGGCTCAGCAGCAAGACTTTCAGAGCTTTTTATACTTATTCTTTTCTGGGAGCCAAACAGAGGAGTGCAGTTTGCCTATGAATAGCAAGCTGACTGGGCAGGCGGCAGGAAGCTTGCCTTCCAAACCGTGTGAACCTCTCAGGGGGAGGATGGGGCACAGGGCCGCTGGCTGGGCTCGGTGAGGCATTGCTGCAGCCCTTGCCTTGCATAGCCATTGTTGTCACGCAGGTCTGCTGTGCTCCTGCTCCAAAGGAAGAGACATGGATGTGAGATGGGAGGGGAGAAATGGAAAGAGAATTGTAGAAGCAATGCAGGGAGGAGTTGGAGTGTGGAAAAGGAGGCTTGATATTTGTTTTTTTTGTGGCCTCTTTGCACAGAGCATAGCCACTGCATCTTGTGCTGCTCCGCTCCTGGCTCAACAGAAGCTCTGTTTAAATTGCATGTGACTGATGACTGCGGTGTCTCTATCTGTTTTCAAGGCTGCCCAATGTTTCTTGTTGTAAGACCAAATGTTTCTTCGCCTACAGCCCCTGCAAACCCCAGCAGCTTAATGCTGAGCTGACATGTTCTGCTCCGGGTATCTGTCTCCAGCTGAATGCATCTGGGAAGCTTTGGCAGAAGTGTTTTTGCTTGCTTACAAGAAAGAGATGAGAAAAACATTTTCTTTTTTTTTAAATATTCAAATGTTCTAAAAATGATCATTTGAGAAACTCTAGCACTTTCTGCTTTTGGAGTAGAGACCTGAGATTTGGCAAATATCTGAAATGTGGCTTCGGTTGTTCTCCTCAGGGAAAAAAAGGTTGAGCTAAGAAACCTTAGAAAAAAAAAAAAACCAAAAAAAACCAACAGCCTCAGATCTCAAG
This sequence comes from Callipepla californica brunnescens, assembly GCA_023055505.1. Taxonomy (NCBI): domain Eukaryota; kingdom Metazoa; phylum Chordata; class Aves; order Galliformes; family Odontophoridae; genus Callipepla; species Callipepla californica. Next base: position 32,049,101 of record JALIRH010000003.1, on the reverse strand, counting down.
ACACTCAACAGAAACTTCTGAGAGGCAGAGGCTGGATTCTCTGAAGGCACCTGCTCAGCGGAGACTTGTTCAGGTCTGGTGGCTGAATCACTGATGAGGGTGGGAGGAGTGCTGCAGCCTCATGCTTCAGGTGTGCGACATCAGCTCTTTGAATTTGTTTTTCCACACTGACAGTGATGCCGCAGTGCTGGAGATATGCCATGCCTCCAGAGAGATGGGATGCAACAGCCTTGAGGGGTTTCTGCCATGTGGGAGCTCTCTGCTGTCAGCATATATTTGGGCGATCTACTGGCAAGGGGTGTGACTCTCTCCTGCCTGCTCCCTCAGCAGAGGCTGATGATCAGCACTCAGTTCATCTACTTTTCAAGCACTGTGGAATTAACATGGGAAAACAAGAACCAGTGCTGTTGGTGAGTCCCATGGCTGCCTGGATGCATCATGGCATTCCTGCACCTTTTTTTCAGTTCACTGCCTGCAAATTGAGGAAATAACACAAACCCAAGGCAGGTTGAAAATATCGGAAGTCTGAAGGGTCAGGTGCGCAGCAGTTAGAAAATACTTGCTTTAAAATTGCCCTTGCCATCTGAGTGCAGCTTCCATTTGCACAGCCATTGCAACAGGGTTGCTTCTAACTGCAGGACTGAATGCCAAAGGTAATGCCTCCTATTTTATTTTCCTGGCCCACAACATCAGGAACGGATGTTGGTGCTATAGCAGTAGGGGTTGAACTTGGCCACAGGTGGGGAAACATCCCACAGTCACAAAGGCAGATTCCGGTTGCCTGGATAAGTGTCAGTGCCGGTCTCTGAAGACTGAGGCACTTAATCTTTCTATTTGAACAGAGCAAGCTAACATATATCTTGTTAATCTTATTCTGGGAGACAGTTGAATTATTTTAGCTTAAAATTACCAAAAGAGCCTGCCTGAGGCACACTTCCAGCACAGAGCTTCTCAGCACGAGCAGCTGAGCTTTGGCAGAACTCTAAGGGAAAGCAGTCATTAATGGAGGCATTAAGTAACTCACTGCAGGCAGCACTCAAAGGGCAGAATGGCAAACTTTGGCTCTGTGGATGGCTCCAGAAGGAAGGACATACATGTGCTCATAGCATCCTGTATCTGTGCCTTTGGGTAGCTGGCTGGTACTGGCAAGTATGAAGAGAAGAGTGGGATTTGTCATTCCCTCACATTTGTGGGAAAAGTAAAGGGAAGAACTTGAAACTTGAAACTTGAAACGAGGTCCTCAGCTTTTGCTGGAAGCTTCTTCCAGAAGACCAGGCCCTTAGCTGTGACCCATCTTGAAGGAGGACCTCTTACACCCACTGCTGATTCCTGGTAAGCCTGTCTCACAGAGGCCACCTCTGCTCCCAAGGGCACCCAGATACTTGCTACATGGCAGGAACACTCCCCTTCAAATTGATACCATCACATGATTTTATCTCTCTCCAAGGGATTTATTCACCCAAACTGTAATATTTAGTTATTTATCTTTCCTTTAGAGATCCTGTTGTTATTCTTTGCTGAATGCTGCTCAGTTTGCCGATGTCTTCTTTGGCATTCGAGTGCCTACAGTTGTTTTCTCTGTTCAGAGATTTCTCCAAATATGTTTCCTTGCATTACCCATGTTCCAGGTGGAAGCTGTTTTGATGCCGTTTTCCTTCTCAATCCGCAATCTCAGCAAGATCATTTATGAGACTAAAATCACAACAAGGAACCACAGCTCGCTCTTCCCTTCCTCCTTACTAAATCAAAAATGATCCTTTTATAAAAAGAAATGCTTTGCAGGGTTCATATTGCGTCAGCCTGGGAAACAATTCCTTCCAGGTCCTTCCTAATGGACCTGGCCTCCCAGCCAGGGAAAGGCAGAGTCACGGGGCATCCAGGCAGCTCTCATTGCATTGCCCTAAGGAGGGGACTGGGAGCTGCTCTGAAGATGCAGAAAATAACTGATCCATCCAGTTTTCCTGCGGCTGCCATGCTGAGTTTTCTCTTTTTGAGATCTGAATCCTTTAAAGCTTTGTTTGCAGAGGTGAATGAAAATGAGCTAGAGCCTGTGGAGTGTCCTGGAAGCCATTTGGTGCAGAACAATCATAGAAATCTGACAATGAATACAAGCTTCTTTTTAACTGAAAATAACATGTACATTTAAAGAGCAGAGCGTGTGCATACATTCACAATGGCTGCTATCAGCAGCTCTGGCACTTTCTCTGAGCATTATGTCCTGGTCCTGGAGACTGCTGCTGCCCCTCAGGTTTCTGTCCATCTCTGTGCTGTTTCTTGCAGCATTTAAGCCCCATTAAGTGCATACATTATCTTGGGCTATACAACTCCAGCCACTTCTGGGAAGACATTGGCCAGAATCCTTGAACCTAAAATAACTGAATGTCCACTTTTCCATTGAAAAGGATCCCATTTATCTGATGAGCAGTGCAAAATGCAACAGGTAATACAGTGCATGCATTCCCCAAGAAACCTGTTGTTGCAAAACCAGGCAAGTGGTTTGCACGGAAGCAGACAAGGTATTTTATGGAAGCCCAGGTTGTTGTGCTGCATGTCAGTAAATTTGGATTCATAATGCGTGTGACTTTTATTATCAGTCTCTTTGTTTCTACCACTCTCTTTAGAAATATGCCACCATGAGCTGGTGTCCAGGGAGTGTGGCCTTTCCGACATTTCTGCAAGTATCTGTCATGCTTCCAGAGAAGATGTCTTTGTTCCAAGGTTGTTCTGAGCATGAGAACTAAAAATCAAACTGGAGAAGGTGGCCAGCACAAAGAACCAGACAAAGTTATTTTAATGAATATCTTTCCATACCTGCCAATCCACCCTCCCCTGCAGGAAAAACAACTCTCAAACGAATAGAGCATATGGCAAAGAAGATAGAGCTCCCATGCCAAGTTTGTCTTTGCCTTAGCAGAACTGGCTGCAAGATGCTGAATCTGCAGATCTTCCCTTGGAACGTGCTCTTAGGGAGAGAGAAAAAGGAGGTTCTTTCCCACTGCTGCTTTAGTCTGGCTCCTGTGGTCTCTCTGTTTGAGTTCTCAATGTGCAGGACATTGCTGTGGCTGTAGTTCCTGGAGTCAGCTCGTTGCTTGCCATTGTCTGTGTCACTGGGAATATGGGAGCACTGCTGTATTGTTGCTACCTGGAAGTGAAGGGTTCAGCACAAGTCTCTCCACCATGACTTGCTCTCTAGTCAGGAGGCGGCCAGCTATGCAGGTTATTCACTCGATAGGTGTGAGAGATGCCTTTCTCTCTCCATCAGAAACCTCTGGATGCTGGCTCAGTCCGTGGCCAGCCCTCACGGCTTGGTCTGTCTGTGCAAGGCATGGCCAGCTCAGCACCACGTTGGTGGTGCACCCTGGAGCAGCATAGGTACAAAGGACCTCACCACTCCTACTCTGAAGGATGTAATGTGTTGAAGGAACTGCAGTTTTGGTGCCCCACAGCAGTATATGTCTCCAGAGCTACAGCTGAGGTTTGAGTGGCTAAATGTAGAAGTTTGTCAACTAAGACTCTTGTTGGACCTCACTCTGCTGAGACTGAAGCTGAAGGGTTTATATGGAAGGAACAAATTCCTTGCTGAGTTACTTCAATCTTCCAGACAGCTATGGAAATGTTTGTGTTGTGTTTTTTTTTCTATTGGCAGTCTCAGACCTGAGAGGAGAGGCCACTGCTCCACCTGGATGCATGCCATGGAGGGACACCATGAGCCAGGAGCGGGTTCTGCTCTCCCAATGCCTTCTCCAGCACTTTAGACTGGAGATGAAGTACTCACATGCCAGGAAGGCCTCTTGCCTTGGGCAATGTGGTCTCTGTTTCCTGAAGGTGGAGGATACTCAGCAGGGTAACAAAATTAATAGCCTAGGGAGTTCCTTTGTTTAAATGAATGCTGGGAGAGGCAGCGGAGGAGGCTTGGTGTTTCACATGGTTAATGTTCCCTGTCCTCTTCCTAGTCCTCTCATGGCAACGTGTGTACTTTGCAGTGCAAAGACACATGAATCTCTGCTCTACAGAAATGTAAATGTTTTGATAAAACTGTTCTTAACAAGTTTGATTCGTTTAATCAGCTTGATTAACTGCAGAACTTTATGCTCTTTAATCAGGAAGGGTTCACTATAAATTATCATTTCTTGCAGTTCTGTGAAGAACATCCTAGTGCACGGGATCCTTCTCTCTACCAGCATGGGAGGTTCCCATCTGGAACACCCAGCCCTGCCCCTGTAGCCCCACACATTTCAGGTCCCTGCAGACCTGTAGGGCAAGTGCTGGGCTATGGGTGGGACTGCAGTGCAGCTGCAGGTTTCTTGAGAGACTCTCTCCTCTCTTGCCTCTGCATCTCCCCAGTGATCAACCTTATCTCACAGTATAAGTGCAGCTTGCCTTTTCTTCCAGCAAACCCTACAGTAAAGGAGGCATGATTATGCTCTGCAGTCCTCACCTGGTTGTGCCTCACAGCTTGAACTGGGTTTTCAAGGGCTGGCTGAACAAAACTCCCAGGCTTACCATCAGCAAGAGTAAAAAAGTATTGATCAGAAAATCTCAACTCTGGTCCACATCACAAATGCTTTTTTTTCTTTTTCTCTCATTTAGGATGGCAGACTGACAGGCTGTGAAATAAGTCCAGCTGGAAAGAAGATCATTCTGTTGTATTCTGCCCAGGCTCATTTTTCTGCACCGAATGTCCAGTGGTGCACCTGTCTGAAATCTCCAAAGGCCTGGAGATTCCATGCAGCAATGATTTTTTTTTTAATGGACAATTTATTGTCCATGTTAAATTCCTCTGCACCTTTTAGTCAGTATCCCAGACTAAAGAAACCAACAGAGATTTAAAGCAACTGAAGTCTCCCATCAAATTTCTGCTGGGAGCTTCAGAGCGGATAGAGCATTACAAAGTCTCTGCACCAGTGGGTTTGCTCTTTGCTCCATGTGTGCTTGTCTCTCTTTGCACTGCTGTGCTGCAGAGCTGCTCCTCAACAGGTCCCAGTGCGTTGTGATCAAGATGCATGGGCTCATCAGCGTGGTTCTGCAGCTCTTGTCAGTCCTGGGCTATTACTCCTGCCTGACTCTCAAGTGGAACTGCCCATGAGAAAATTGCATATTTCATAAGAAATGAGTAGGTTTCATCCTTTCCCCACATTTCCATGGCCAAGCCTCACTTAGTATCGGTAAAATTTTGCATCCCCAGGATCTGAATGCTCATCTATGGATTCCTGTTGTCCAGTTTCCACTGGAATACTTCCCTCAGTTGGCTGGCCAACTTCCCATGCTTTGGCTTCATGGAGAGCTCATCAGGTGTATCTCAGGCCCTCCAGTGCAAAAGCAGAGGATGAAAAAACGCCCTTTGTTCAGTGTCCTGTTGCCACAAGCAGCTCCACATGGGCAGGATCCTGGACCGGGGCAGACAAGGTCAGAGAGGGGTGAACTTGGAAAAGGCATGTGAGATCAGTCACCGGTGGTGCAGGGAAGCCAGCAGGATGCTCGCCTGGCTCTGCAGCCAAGGTCCTTCCGCACACATTGCTTCCACAGGCGGGTGGTGCACGAGGAGACGTTCCACACAGAGGAAGCCTGGTCCTCCTTCACCTTTGACATTTCTACACAATAAAAAAAGCTCTTGGCTGTTTGCCGGAAGCTAGGATTCAATGTTTTTCTTTTTTTCTTTTTTTTTCCCACACAGACTAAACATTCACGTCATATCCTGTCCAAGCAGTTGCTGCAACAGTTGCCCTGACAATGAAGGCTCTTGGGCTTAAATGGTGAATCCTCTGTGACCAGAACTGTTCTTAATGAAAGATTACATCTTTGTAAGGCCAGAACAGTTGTTATTCAGCTTTGACTTCTGAAATATTTCTGGTTTGGATGTGAAATTTTGTGCAATTTCTATAATACCAAGGTGGAAAATCTGTCCTTTTTGCATCAATAGACTAAATAGCAAAACAGGAGTGGGAGGATTAAAGCCTAAATGGTTTCATATACTATGAATTCTTCAGTGTTTTACATCTCCGGCAAGGGAAATATTTGAAAGCAGAAAAAATCATAAAATCATGGAACAGTTTGTGTTGAAAGGAACTTCAAAGATCATCCAGTTCCAACCCCCTGCAATGGGCAGGGTTGCCAACTACTAGTACAAGCACTAGATAAGGTTGTCCAGCATCATATCTAGCCTGGCCTTGGATGTGTAAGAATATGTGTAAGAAAATGTGTAAGAATATATTAAATCTGAAACCGTATATATGAATTCAGATTGGCTTTTCTTTTCATCTCTTTGTGGAAGCTGCTCACATGGCTTCAGCTCATGCTGCAGCAGCACTGCACGTACTTGGGGTAGAGGAGGCTGCAGCTCACTGTAGTCAGAGGAAATGCCAAAAAAATCAATCTGGGTTCAGGATGCAGCACAGCTCAGGCTGCTTTGAAATAGAAAGTCTTACAGTTGGTTGCTGGATCCAGGGAGGACACGGTAAGATGTCACTGATTGCCTCCTGGAGAAGCCACAGATGACTGATGACTGTTAAATCATTCTTTCATTGTGAACAGCACATGGCAGAGGGATCTGCACCGGAGGCTGTTGCATCACAGATCGTGGTTTCAGCAGAGCTTTGCAGAAAAAAAAAAATGAAAGTAAGCTGTGTTATTTTGAGCCTGAGCAGTGAGTGAGTTCTCAGTATCTAAATGAGAGCCTTTAGAGTCAGCTCCAGGTGTTGCAGGAAGTGGTGGAGGTGACTCAGTAAATGTCACACTTCCCTCCAAGTCAGTTGTGAAGTGCTGTCCAAAAATAACACTCCATGGGCATCTGGCTGCTTGGCTTGGCCCTGCTGTTTTTGTGGCACTCAAAAACAGCCCCGCCTGGCACTTTCTTGGTTTTGGACCACCTTCCTTGTCACAAGTGTTTGCCTTTATCCTCTTGTCTTTGTTCTTCCCCATTAAGCCAAAGACATAGTGAGTTAAGTTCTGCACATCTCTAAAAACAAGCATTAATCCCTTTCATCCTCATTCCATAGCTTTGATGCATTTTCTTAAATATTTATGCCCCTTGCCTGACCGCTGTTTCCTCCCCTGCTTCAGACCAACACGTTTCTCGCTGCAGCTGCCCTGCTGAAGTGTTGCTGAGGGCACTGACCACACACAGGCTAAAGCAGGCAGACAGCAGTGCAATGAAAAAGAGAAACCTTTTGTATCTGGTGGTGTAGGCTGTCCCAGGACAGCACCAGGAGGAAAGAGGAAAGGAGTCAGGAATTCAGAGCAGCCCCAAAGATTGTGTTAGGGTAGAAGAGAAAGTGTGTCGTCCCAAATCCTTCCTCCCTACCAGTTTAGGAAACATGAATAGAGCTATAGCTGGAGAACTGCGTGTGTTGGAGCATCAGGTTTTGGTGCGTGGGTGCTCCAGGCTGAGAGTACCAGGTAGGCAAAGGCATTGGAATCTTTGCTGTTCTTTATGGTCAAGTCCCATAAATTTCTGCAACTGCTGCTTGGTTTGGATTTTTGTAAACTGACACTTCCATTTTCACCTGCACCTCATTTGAGAATGATTCTTATGACACTTGTCTAACCACAGGGTATTCGCTCCTATGGCTGCAGTAATGCTTCAGACCAGGTACTGCTGGCTCCTTAAAACTAACCCTTGTGCTCTCTTAACAGCAGACATCTCAACCCCACTGGCATTATCTCACTTCAGCAGGTTAGGTGCTGATCCTGGAGATGCCCAAGCTATGTCATAGCTGCTGGTAGAGGTGTCTGTATCTCTCATGTTGATGGAGAAACCATTCTGGAGCCCTGTAGCAGAAATGCTGCCATGTGCTAAACCAATGATTGAGCACCTGGTGGGAAGGCAGGGCCAACCCAGGGGAGCTCAGGTGCCCCTGAGTGACCTGAAGGGGTGGAACCAGGATCCACTCCTTCCCAGACCTCATTTAAGGGCTGGCAGCAGAGGTAAGGGTCTTTTGCTGGAGCTTCCTGTGTATCTGAGGCTTTCTAAGGGTAAGCAGATTCTTTTCTTTGTTTCTGTGTCTATAGCTGCTGCATTTGAGCATATTCTCACTTACTGCAACCTAGGACTTTGCTGCTGCGCTGCTATTGCTGTGCTTTCCATTGTGGTACGGTGTTACAAGCCCTTTGCTGTAGCATGAACCATCAACTCCTGCTTTCACAATGACAAAGTTTCATATCCTAGCAGCAGTGTTCAGCTGGAACTGCCCAGGCTGCACATCAGCCCTCTCAGCTGCTGTCTCCTCACGGAGGATGTGCTGGCTGAGACAAAATTGCGCCCTGCCCACTTATGATCCCACTTGTGCATCCTGTCCTCTGTGATGGAAGGAAGCAGGTGGGTTGGTAGGGGTGTGGGGACAAGCAGACACTTAACTTCTGCAAGGCATCAGGAGTCATGCTGTAGCTAGCCCAGAGAAAACCCCTAACTGTGTGCTGCATGGATGTTGTGACATCAGTCCCAGTATTTTGCACCAGACTCATGCCCACACTGGGCCTACAGTCTTCACCCACTGTGTTGCAGGTGTCACAGGGACAAGCGCTGGAACACTGACACAGGGTATGGCCCTGAGGAGTGGATGTTTTTTTCTGGAGTTGGTACATCATGGGCTGTGAGTTTTTATCTGTAGATCAGATGGGTCATCGTAAGCACCTGGTACAGAAAGTGGAGGCTTTCATTCTTCTTTGTCCTGAGGAGACTGTGTGTGGTTGTTTCCATTCTGCATTATCTTTCCTTGCACAGATTTCCAAGACCTCTGTTGTTCTGCAGTAGAAGCTCCTGCCTTTTTATTGACTTAGATGAAGGAAACCTTTGGAGAATGATGTAGTCTGGATCTTAAGTACTCAGAAGCATTTGATCACAAGTTTTGGATGACTTTAGGGCCAGATTTGCTGATTTACAAAGCTTATATTTCTGCTCTTCAGAACTTGTGAAATATGGATGCAATTTATGTATGGCTCAGAGAGGTGCTGACATGCTCAAAGGATTTTTTTTTTTTTTTTTGTAACTATGTCTTAATCTCTGAGTTTCAGGGGTTTTTCACTGTTTTTTTTTTTTTTTTTTTTTTTTCCTCAAGCAGACCCATGTGGCTTATGAGGAATGTGCTGCAGCAGAGGGAGATGAAACATTGGGGCAGATTTCTCTAGCCAAAGCAATGCAGCTTGCCAGAGATTGTGGGATGTTTTGGAAGGACTGCAGTGGGTCTCAATTCAGGTGGCAGTTGATATCTGGGTAGCTGGGCACAGCAGCATGTCTGTATGAGGCCTGGGCCCTGTAGTTTCCTGCTGGAGTGGGCAGCCATGGCTGGGGATGGTTTGATGCTTCTGAGCTGGGCAGCAGGCCCCCCACAGGGATGTACAAGGGAGCCAGAGGAGAGGAGCAGCGGGATACAGTGGGCTGTGGGCTGAGGATGTGGTCCTGCAGAACGGGTAGGGCTCCTGAGGCTGTGGCAGGGCCCAGATGGCTTCTGTGGAGCATAAGCAACACCAGAGCACTGCTGGCTGCATTCCTCTGGGCAAGCAAGCTGTGTGTTGATCTGATGGAACAAAGCTTCATGCTGTTCTGTGGTCTACTGCGGAGTTTTCAAGGCTGTGATGATGACACGGAGGTGCCCAAGTATGTGGGATGGCTCTGAGACCTTCCCAGTGGCCACATCTGCTGCACTGGTGGCAGGTATAACACTACTTCAGCAGAGTTTTGCATAATTTATTGAAGGGAAGGGTTTAGCAAGACAGAAAAGAGGAAATGCAAATGTCCTCCTTTATTTTTATTTTTTTGGTAGGGCAGCCATATGGTCACGATGTCTCCATTCACTGCAGCAGCTGTCTGTGGTAGGTGAGGTGACCGGAAGTTGCAGTCCAGCTGTGTGTATGTAGCTGAAGCAAAGTCTGGCAAGTAACAAAAGCTCTTCAAGCACAGCCACAGCCGTTACTGCATGCGTGCTGTAATTCAGGAACTAACAGATGTCCCCAGGCTTCGTGCCCGGCCTAAAAGGGACACAAGAAGGGAACTGGTTCAGGGTTTATGCACAGCTGCACAGATCAGATGACACTGTCAGCTGAACCTGCCCCTAGCCAGTCTTGATTTATCCGAGCAGGAACCCTGACCTTTATTTGGGCACAAGAATACCATCCTGGAAAGCTCTGTGAAGAAGGAGAGCAATGACCATAATAATTCGTGGCATTTCTGTAAGGAAGAGTCTGATTACAGACTGAGACATGCAGGCCTCCATAGTTGCATGCCTCTCACTGGAGTCTTCTGGAGACAATCCCAAAGGATGTTTTCCAGGGACCAGGCTCGTGGGATATTGAACACTTCCACATACTTTATCCAGAGGGTGACAGGCACTGCTTCACATGATGGTTTTGTCCCCTACTCTGTAAGGCAGGGGCTCATACCCATCATGGTCAGTAGCTGTTTGGTGGCCAGCACAAAGTGAGATGGCAGCTGCCATCAGGTCCTGTGTCATAAAACCACTGTACATTGGCACCCTTAGCTCAACAGAGCAAGCTGGGCCATTTTTCTCATTCTTATTTGGAACACAAAACCTGTGCTTGAGCTCTGCTTTCCCATGGCACGGTGGCCGAAGATAGCTCTGCAGATCTGCATGGCCGGGACTTGACCACATTTCAAAACACAGCTCAAAAGGGGAAGTGGAGAAGCCCTTTGGATTTCCTTTCAACCTCATCTTCCTGGGTTGGGCAAATGACACTTGGAACCGTTATGGCTGCAGCTGAACTCTGAGCACACATAGCCAGAGCAATGATGCTGTGCAGACAGCACACTGAATTTCATCCCATGGGCCTAAATGGTGGAGGAAAACGGCTGCAGCCTGCATTGTACTGTCAGGTCTGACTATGGGAGAGTGCTTTCTTTTAAGCAAAGGCATTACTTGGCAATCACCTATTCACAAATGCTCTTTTTCTTTCGAAGTCGTGGAATTATTAAGATCAGAGAACACTACTTAGTCCAACCATCAACCCAGCGCCACCACACCCACTACATTGTGCCACTCAGTACCACAAGCCCACACAGTGATTTTCTTTGCCTACTGTGTAAAGCAAGAGGGGCTTTCAGTTTGCAGGGAGAGGGGAGCATAGGTTAGTGGCTAGCACTCAGAAGTCATAGCTTGGAAATGCAGCCTCCATTTCCAAAACACACTGATAAAGGCTGAGAACGAATCCTGAAAGGCAGGACATTCAGAGGGATGTCAGTAGCCTCTCTGCAGAGCAGACTGGTGTTGTGCAATGTTTATCTGCAGCTAGTTTCCCAGAGGTGGGAATGTGAGAAGTGTGTGTTTGCAGCAAGGCTAGGTTTGTGGCGGTGGCCCCATGGGAACTGTAGTTTCCCTGACAAACATGACTTGGTTCAAGACCTTTCAGCCTTTTCAGCAATGTGCGTACCCTCAAATTTCAGTTTCATAGTTTTAGAAAGCACCATAAAAAGCCCCTTAGAAGAGCAAGTAGAGTACCATCACAGCTGCATGGATGATGACAGGGAAACTGATAGACCAGGAAATGGAAGGACAAGGAGAAGGTGCCAAGGTTAGGGACCATGTAATTTATTTGCCACGGGATGTGTTTTTCCACTTGTACACATTTCCTTCTGCATGGTGTCCTACTGTTCATCTCTGTGGGGTTGTGGGCAATGACCACGCACCTCAGTTTCCTCAGACAGTCCTCTTTTCCCTTGCTTGTCCTGGAGATCCTGAAGCATGACGGTGCCTGCACTGTTGTTTCATTAACACAGCTGTTTCTTAATGGCCCAACAATATTTACTTAGGTCCTGTGGCCCCACAGGGGAATAAGTGGCTCTTTTAGTGTGAGAAGCCTGATGCAAAGGGTGGTTTACTAAAGGAACAAAGTTTTGGAAGGAGAGGAAAAGTCAAATGAGTGCAAGCACCAAAGCTATTCCCTTGCTTGAAAGAAATACTAAGAAAACTTGCTTAGTGGGTCGTGATGAGCTCATTCAGTGTGCTAGATTACTGGAAAAATCTTCCACTTTGAGAAGTATGCATCTATCTGTGTTGAGTCAGAACCTGGCAAAGCAGCTTTAGTACACATTTTTGTTACAAAAAAAAGAAAAAGTCCCTTTTGTCTTTTGTAAACCTGAAAAATTTCTGGCCTGAATAGGCTCTATGTTTCAAAGCTTTTTCACAGACAATGTAGGCACTGCACTGATGCATTTTGTAGGCAGTGTGGCATCCCTGGGTCTAGGGTGGGTTGGTTTCCTTAGTTGCAATGCTTTTCTCCGTCGTCGTACATCCCTCTATTGCTGTCCAGGCAGCTTTTATGCAGTATACTAATAGCAGTGCACAAAAACATTGCAGGCACACCCCTGCATGTGCTCACACAGAGTTCACATTTCCAAAAGTTTGCTGTAAGCATAACCATTTTTTTTTTTTTTTCTGCTGAACTTCTTGGCATACTTTCAGTGCAAAACTGGCAGCTATTGTATGATGAATGCAGCCTGCAGTACGGGGGCTCAAAGAAAATAACGAGATCTGTGCCACTGAGAAAATGCAGTCACAGACACAACAGCACTGCACTGGGATGAGCACAGTAGCTGTGAGGAGGGGTCATGGTCAAATATGCTATTTCAAGCAAAATTTGAGAGGAGGATGTGTGCTTGGCCACAGGAAGAGTGTTGTCTTAGAGCAGTTAATCATGCAACATGAAGAGAAGTACATACAGCAAGCCCTTGTGATTTCTGTTCTAGCAGCCTTTTTCCTCCTCTGAAATGATTTGCATGTATTTTATCTTTGCTATTTGCAGTGCGGCAGCATCTGTGTCTGGCTTTGTTGATGGAAAGCCAGTGGCTCTGGGTGGTGTGAGCCATGCTGCCGTCACCAAGCTAACCTCCCCATGCCTCTTGCAGGCAGACTGAGACAAGGAGAGAAAAAAATGTCCGGTGACGTCAATGAAGACCACACTTTGCTGGATAATATTACTGTATGCCTCAGCCGCCCACTCCCTTTAATTTACTAGAAGCTAAGCAAGCTGTTTTGAAACCCATAGCTTCCAGCATGTTTGTGCCACTCTCCCTCAACCAAAGGCTACTAATTGTCAGGAGCTTGAAAGCTACCTGATGCCTCGTTCAAAGTGCTGAAGCAGAGGGGATTTCCATGAGTAATAATTTCAGTCTGTGCCTGTGCAGTGCACCGTAGGCTAGAGTAAATTGATCCAGCTGCTTGCAAGGCTGGATGGAAAAGTGCCCGGGGGGGCCAAAGCACAGCACCAGATGGAGCTGGATGTCATCACGTGGGGCTCCCAGCTGCTGGGCATGCTCCAGCCTGGCTCCCAGCAGCAGCTCGGCCTGCTGGGTTGCACCGGCTCGCAGCGTGCAGTTGGGTCGCCAGCATGCATTGCAACATCTCCTCTTGTAATGAAGAGGATAATTTTGGATTAGCCAGAACTGTTGTCTTCCTTTGCTCAGCTGCAATCTTCTCTGTGACAACAGCTATAAAAGCTTGCAAGAGGCTGGCTGCCTCCACAAATAACCAGAACTGGCGGGATTAACCTGTAACCCGGGGCGGCATATACACACATCCCACCAGCCAGATGGCAGAGTTCAAAGATCCGCTCACTTCCTGGCCGAGGTTGCACAAGTTAATTTTTATCCTTGTTAAAAAGAAGTAAGAAGCGAAAACATAGCAATAAAATGTGTGCTGCTGACTATCTCTGGTTTTAATCGCACTTATTTTATTCCTTTGCATTTTGCTATTAAATAGGTTTGGGGAGAGTTAGGAAAAGACTTTTTTTTCTCTCTTCTGGAGATGTTTAAAATCCTGCTTGTTGTCTTTGTTATTATACTGGAGCATTTGAGTGATCAATTCAATTTAGTCCTTTGGCAAGGAGTACGAAATAAGAGGAACTAATTAAAATAGCAGGATTATAATTCACCACTTTTTTTTTTTTTTTTTTTTTCCAAATGAGCAATTCAATTAGAGGCACAGTGAGAGCTGGCACCCTGGATCTGGAGGCTCCCACGCGGAGGATCCTTCAGGTCTGAGGCTGCTGTAGCTGGAGCCCTCTGGCTGGCAGTGTGGTGAGAGCACTGCACTCAGGCACTGTTCCAGCACAGGGATGTTGTGGCACACATATTTGTACGTGTACTAGGGCAAGAGTCAGCGTATCTAACTTTGAGGGCATTCTCGGTCCTTCCTTGGCCTTGAACATCTGACTTTTCTCATAAGCTCAGTGCTAACTGTGACAAGAAAGGCTGCAGAGCGTGAGGTTCCGATAAGCACTGGTACGCACTGCTATCATGTGATGTCATGATGTGTAAGCAAAGGTGAGCGTCCCAGCCAGCAGACTGCAGGAGGGGAAGAGTAAAGTTTGTAGGCTGTTTTCATGACAGTTTGTCCTCGCTGGCAGAGCCATTAATGAGCACGGCTGTGGAGCTGCTGGCAGCATGTCCATGAGCCTGCAGGTACCCTTCAGGAGAGCAGCACTGGGAGTTCCAGGCAGGGAGTTTATGATTAATTTTGCAGGCATTTATTGTGCAATACGTAATGGCCACTGGCCAGCTCAGAAGTTGAGCCAAGAGATGACTGTCAAATGAAACTGTTACGTTTGGCGGATCTTTCCAAAGCTGCTGTGTAAAACAGGCATCTTGAAGCTAATTTCTGGATTTTCCAGATCTTCTGCACAGCTTGTTCTTGTATCACGGTCCTCTTCATTTCCCTCTTTTCAACAGATGGATTAGTTTTGATTTACATGCTGTGCAAGTTTTAGGTCAGGATTTTTCCTATGGGCAGCCTTCTCCGTGCCCTGCACTCAGTAGCAGCTCTCCCCTGGTGATTTCTCCTTTAATGCTGTTGCAGGGAGCTCACTGTGCTGTCTGAGAACGAAACTGCATTTTCTCTGAGCAGCCCGTTTGGCCCTGGTGAGTGTGAGGAGCCCTGCCCCTGGAAGTGGGGTGCGGTGGGCACCTTCCTGTGGCATGCCCAAAGGTGAGGCCGGTCAGCAAGCTGTGCTTGGATGCAGTCTGGCACGAATACCCCAGTGATAAAGCTTAATGTGTAACCAAGGGCTTTTTTTCTCTGTCAGCAGTTGGCAAGAAGATACTGTAAATAAGCATCCCCGCAAGTAAATAGATGTGTGTGGAGAGGGGAAGGGAGCACTGGGGTGAGCAGTTTTGAAATCCATGCCGGGGTTGCTTCGAGTGATAAGGTTGTTTGAGTAACTTGCAAACCATACGGATGCCCAGGTTTCAAAAACAGGAAAGCATCTTGTTTGAAAGCCTTCTGAGGCAACACAAGGGCTCAGAAAAGAAACTGGCTTTGTGGTTAAGTGATTGTACTTCCTTATTGATATAATGATTGGGCCAGTGCAAGGCCTGATGGGATGGTGGTGCTGCCGACCGCAAGCCGAGCAGTTGTGATGACAAAGTGCAGCAACTGGCAGTGGGGCTTTTTGCAGGGATGAGAAATCTCAAAGTTTCCCTTTTCATTTCCTCTTGTGCTAGTCTGAAGAGCTTTTTGTGTGCTTTTTTTTTTTTTTTTTTTTTTTTTTGTGTGTGTGTGTGTATTTGGTTTTGTTTTGTTTTTTCTTCTTGCTCTCTTTTTCGGAAAAGTAGCAAGAAACAAGTAATTAACCCATGCAATCTGCCTTCTCTTCATGTTGCTTACTGGGCATGGGCAAAGCACACCTTTCTGAGGGGATCAGCTCTGTCACACAGAATTTGCTGATGCTGCAGCGTTTCCCTGCAGGTAAAAGCCACGTGCTTTCTGACTGATCTTTGTTTTGGAGTAAGAAAATGAGTTTAAGTTTCCATGGGATACATGAGGGCACACGTGAGGGGGATGCACACGTGCGTGACAGAGCACAGCGTGACCCCTGCTGGCAGCTGGATTTACAGAGCAAACAGCAGCCTGTCTTACCTGGAATGACACAGCTAAAACAGGTCCAGAACAGTGAGTTACTGGTAACTGGACATGAAGAAGGTGCCGAGCTGAGAATGAGACTTTCCATTCCTCAGGGTACATGGTTTCAAGCGAAGGTCATGCTCTTTTGCCTTGGGTTTGGTTTTGTCCCCTCCCAGAGCACAGGGCAGGTACCTGCATGTGTCCCGTTCCCATTGTGCTAGAGGGGACATTTCTGCCTTGGCCATCACCTCCCCGCACCTCCTGGGTGGCCTTTGCTTCTTCATCATGGATACAGATCTCTCTGCGGAGATCAGACAGAGATGGTGTTGGCCAACAGGACCTGGAGTGCTGCATTTTGTATATTATTCAACTGCAGTGGCAATGGCTCCTCAGTCATCTTACAGAAAAGAAAATATTTAAAAAATGTTAGAAAATTAATTTAACTAGACTTGGAGCAAAGGTTTTTGGCTAACAATTCAGGCTTTGGCCAACATGGCAGGCTTTTGCCAACTCATTGCTTTGGTCCTAGAAGCCAGCCATAAAAAGAGAGCAAAGAAAAAAAAATCCCCTCCACTGCCCATTAGATTTAATTGTGCTTTTTTGTAAGCCTCATAAATCCTGCCCCAATCACGTCATCAAGCCACAGGGAAACTGAAACCTTGCCCAAGGCAGGAGCCAGCAGAGCTGTTCAGACTCGAAGGGTTGTGCTCAGGGATGAGCTCAAGGCACTGCCCTGAGTGGGGACTTGTTTGTGTGGAGTGTGGGCCTCTGCTCCTCTCTGGGGTGCTGAGAGAGCTGGAGAGGTGAAGCAGCCATCCTCTCCTCACTCCAGGGAGACCTTCATGGAGGGGTAGCTTGAAGGGAGGAGCGGGGTTTTGCACTAGGAAAGAGCCTTCCTAGTTCGTTATATTTTCCTTTGGATATCAGAGAGGTGGAGGGAGGGGGATTAAAAGAATGATGTCTGAACTGTGCTCATGAGGACTTTCCTCTCTTGTGGTCAGACAGAAGAACGGGCTCTCAGGGGGAGGAAGGGCCTCCCTCCTGATCCCTGCTCTCCTGGATGTGAGGCTGTGATGCTCAGCCAAGACACTAGCAGCATCTCCTTGGGAGAAGAGGGCTCCCTAGTCCTGTCCTGCCACAGGAGAGCAGAGCTTGTCCCGAGGCAGTGCCTGGCCCCATACAGGGGCACGTTTGCTGTCCATGAAAGGCAGATGTCACGCAACCCCTTGCTGAACCTCCCATCACTCTGTAACACGCAGTGAAGCTGAGTGCAGCAGCCCTGTGTAGGGCTGAGCTCCACTGGTGGTGGTTAGTGCCTATCTGAGGACTGCAGCACAAGCTGAAAATGATTGCTTATTTTTACCTGGCTTTTGTTCCCCATCTATAATACATGCAAAAGCGTAGGGGGGTGATGGTCTCCCCTGCCAAGGAGCTAGCGGAGCCCCTCAGCTCTGCAGTCCCAGCACTCTGCCCTTTGCGCTCCGTCAGGCTTTTGTCAGACTCATCATTATTTCAGCTGCGTGTTTGCTGCAGAGGAATGCAGGTGTTTCCTCTGCTCCCACAGTGTGCCCATGCTCTGATTTCTGAGCGGCTGGGGAGGCTGCTCGTGCGTGTCATGTTGTGCTCAAAGGAGGCATTTGAGGAAAACGTGGATGCAGTTCAGGCAGATGACCAGGGGAACGGCACATTTGCATGCACTTGCATGTGAGTGTAATTTAAGCAGGCAATGTGCCGAGCTTGCTTGAAAATCTGGCCCGTGTTTTTCCATTTGCGGGTGTGGTGTTTTTTGGGTTTTTTTTTCCTTTTTTAAGTTAAGACAAACACCTTGTTCCTTCATTTGATCTGCAATAACCTGAGCTGGTTCGCTCGGAAAGCTTATTTATTCCTCTTGGCTGCTGAAGTGGATGCTGAATTTTGAGCATCCTGAGAAGAGATGGTGTGCAGATGGGGTTCTTTGTTGCTGAAGCTTTTGTTGGACAATTATGAGGCTCATTTATATAGCTGTTTATATATTAAAATTGTTGGGTTGCCTGGGGCTACGGATAAGCGCTCCTTGTTTTACATATCTCTAAATAAATATAAAGGCACATTATTAATGGATACAGCTTTAAAAGCAAACACCCAGAGATGCACTTACAATAAGGGGAGGAAAAACCAAGGTTACATCATGTTGCTCGAAGCCAATTGCTTTGTTTTCTAAAATGTTTCTCTGTAGGACACAGATGATTTTTTGACTCATTCAGTGTTTGAGTATCCAAAAAGTCTCATGGTTGTTCCAAAATTCTTTCAACAGCATCCCAAATGGCATTAACAGACAGTTACAGTATTTTACTGTCCAGCATATCCTCTCCTCTCGATGGACTTGTGTTTGGCGGAGAGCTCTGGGAGGGAATATTATTGTATTTCTAGAGAGTGTTGACCCTGGTGAGGATGGAGTCTGCTTTTGGGGCTTTCCAGTCCATATCATTGTGCAACCTCGAGATGTGTAGCTGCCCCCTGTGCAAATGCAAGAGGAGCTCCAGGTGAGTCCAGTGAGTCACCAGGAGCATACTGAACCCTACTGCTCCCTGTGCCATGCTGCAAATACTTCAGGTTACCTGGCAGATAGCTAGCAGTGGCTGGCACAAGAAAAAATGTCTGAACTTCATAGGGAACTACTATGGGAGCTGAACTGGGGGTTTGGGTCTGGAGGGCTGGTGCCCCACTGCACTGCCTGCAGAAAGGATAATAGAGGCTTTTGCTGCTGTTCACGTTTGCAATTTTGGACAGAGGGTCCCCACCTCCTGGGGAGCCAGCCAAAACCATGGAATAATGTTTGGGATGCAGGACCCTGTGAGCCAGGAACACCTCGATACTGTTTGTAAAGATATTACCTCCAGTGGACAGAAAAACTTGTGTGAGTTTTGCAACTCAACCCCTCTAGCCACCCAGCACTCAGTTAGCCTGAATTCCTCTGGTCTCCCTCCCACCAGCATTGCTCAGACTGTCACCAGTGGTTGGGTCTCCCGAGGGGAGAGAATGGAGTTGGTGCTGTATGCATGCTGTCAGCCACCAGCTGACTCCCCCATCAGACAGCTGAGCACTGCACGTGCTTGGGGCCGTGCAACACGAGGCAACACTTCAAGCAGGTGCGCAAAACAGTACAGTGTTAGGCTGGGTATATTTAACTTCGGAGTACTGTGCTAACTTTCAGACTTCCACTGTGAGGAGCAGTGATGAAGGAGGAACAAGTGTTGGAAATATGGAGACAGAGAATAATAGGGCAGCCTGAGCTGATCAGACTCCAGCCAAAAAAATCTCCAAAGCAGCAAAACAGAGATGGATAAAGGATTGCCAGTGAGTCAGGGGGAAGGAACGGCAGCCTTGTCTCTTGTTGGAGCAAAGAATCTGTAATGGAAGAAGATTAAGTGCCAGGGAACTAATATCCCTCTGCAGTGATTGTTTGATCCCTCCCGTTGCCTCCAAAAAAGCAAGTCGCTGCTGGCTAGCAAGAGAGTGAAAAACCCAGTCCAAAAACTAATCCAGTCTCTTGTGCCAATAAGCGCATCTGTCGGTGTGTCAGTGTTGATCCTCCTTCAGAACATGCCACATGCTCGTTTCTTTACACAAGATGGGCTGGAAGGGCCATTAACTAGATTAGAAATTCTAAGGCACAATTAAAAAACAGGCTGCTTTTTCACTTTAATCTTCTCTCCTTTAGCTTGCAGGCTTGTTTTCATGCCGACTTGACACAGTCCTAAGTGGCCTGCCTGGGGTAGGCTCTCATTGCACAACACGTTGGGTGATGTGCTGCGTAACATCCTGCAGCACCTTGGCGCAGCACTCCAGCCTGGGGGGTTCTCCAGCAAAGGAGTTAACTCCATAAACTGGCAGGACCAGAGCTGCATTTACCCCTGGGCAGAGAAGGCACGAGCTCCAGACTGTGCAACTGAGGGCAGTGGGGGGCTTGCAATGCAGAAGCAGCCCGGCTTGGAGCTGATGCCCCGAGCAATGTCTGATTGCAGGGGGTGTTTGCTGAGATGGGAAGCGGCTTCATAATTGCCACAGTGTTGTACAAATGCGGTGGGAATTTCACAGAGGACATAACATATTCTAAAATGACTTTTTTTATTCCTTGGGTAAGTGTTTTCCTCATGCAGAACAGCATTTATTGCTATTATTAATGGTCTCACCGGTCCTTGTGCTCGTTCTGAATCTTTATGGTTACTGTTATTGTACAACACTGAAGGTACAGACAGATCCTCCCTGCCTGCATAGCAAATAGTAGCAGTTAAGAATTGGGTTTTTTGCAGGTTTGGGCACCAAGGTATTTAGGCATTTTCTCCTGTGTTTTCTGTGCTGAAAAGCCCTCATCATCATTGCACATAGTGTGTAGCAGCAAAATGCTTCCCTGCTGTAGGAAATTAAGGGCAGTATAATTGCTCTTTTAATCCCTTTGGGATTTTAGAAATGAACGCTGTAGTGTCCCAGTATTTCTGTAGGGCTGTGTTTGCTTATCCTTTTTACATTCTATGAGGTTTTTCCATATGGTTATGGCTTAGGATGCATTAGGATGCCTTTCATCTTCCCCTGTAGCGCAGGATGAAATAGGGGTCGCTGACGGAATGAAGCAGTGAGACTTGTGATCCTGTGCTCCGCTGCATCTGATACGACCAATCCCATGCTGCCAGGAAAGCCATCATCCCTTTTGGAACTAAATTACTTGATGGGGCTGCTTTAAAATTGGAGCTACACCTATATGATACTTTTGTGGATGAAAGAAGATTTGTGGCTCTTCTAACTGCAGAGTGCCAGCAAGGTTTAAAATCAATATCAACCACATTAAAGGGGGAAGAAAATGAAAGAAACAATTCCTCCCCAGAACCAATCCTGTCTCTCCCATAGCTGCAGAGATGTCTGCCAATTCTGGCATGAGAAAACATTAAAAAGGTTTTAAATACCAAGAATTCTTCTCTGTCCTTAAATGTAGACCAATGGGAATGCAATGTAAAACGGACAAAAGAGCGGAGCCGATCAAGCGGTTAATGTGGTTCTTCCTGCTTAACAAAACATACAAAATATCTCGAGTGTGTTTGGAGAAGACTGGTGCAGGGCAGTGAGCGCTGCCTCCTGCCTGCTGAGCACTGGAATTCTGGGATAAGCCTGCGGCTGGGAGTGAGTGCAGGCCCAGCCTCTGGTTTGCCTGAATCCAGTCCAGACTGTGGTTGGGTTCCAGTAGTCTGGGAGAGCTGGCCTGAGATGCCGGTGTCTCTCCTGCTCCAAGCACTGAGTACCTGTTGTATTCACTGAATCTAAGCACAGTAATCCATGGTAAATCAGGTTCTTGGAGCTCAGAGCGCAGATATCTGAAATGAGCAGAGGCTCTCTCCAGAGATGTTTCTTCCAGCTATAAAAAGAGGGAATTGCTGCATTATGAGAGGCATGGTTAAATCATGGTTGTTGGTTTTTTTGTTGTTTTTTTTTTTTTTTTTCCTGCTCTAAAGCTTGGAAGAGGAAGCCATTATTGAAGTACAAATTACTCTTTATTTTTTATTTTATTTATTGCTTCATTTTCAAATAATGAAATTCTGAACCTACCTCCTTGCGAGCTGCTGAGAAATAAGGAAATGCAAGAGGATTCTTAATGGTGCTAATAAAGTCAGGCGAACGCGTTGCCAAAGAATGTTTTTATTACAGAAATACCATTTTATTAATACAAATGGTCTTGATGGGATCGCGCTTGTTTCAAAGGAGTTTTGTTTATAAAAATATACAGACCAAATTATCTGGTACGAAATGTTCCATTTTCATCTTGTTGGAATAAGTGATGGGATTTTTAAATGGAAGGTATTCACCTAGACTGTGGTTTTGTGTGGGTGGAGACTTCAGTCAGTGGGGAAGGTGCAAACAGAGTGGTGGTCCACTCGGCACCTCTGTCCTTCTCTGCTTGAGAAGAGGCTGAGAGTTTACTGCAGTGCCCAGAGCAGCCTCCTTTGCTTCTTCTGCTCAATCTGACCCACTCTTAATGCCTTTCTTGGCTAGCAGGCAGCATAATTTGAACCGCAGATTATTTCCTTTGGACTGAAGTGGAATAAATGGGACCTGCAAGTAGTGCATGATGATTGTGGCTGTGTGTGAGGAGGGATGTTCAGTCATTCACCCAGCCATGGTGCGTGGGTGAAAATCCACCCCCTTCACTCTCTACCTGAAAAACACAGCTGCTTGTTCTCATGGGACTGTGGGAGGGGTGGAGGCAGGGGTTGATCCTTGGGTGGTGTTTGAGAAGCTGAAAAATATCGCATCATCCCAGAGGAGCAGGTACTTGATGGAAAACCTCAGGGTGCCAGGCGGCACCCAGAGCACAGGGTGAGCTTCAGTCTGTGTGGATGGGAGCACAGTCACTCTGCCAGGTGTCTGCACACCCATATCCAAGCTGTTTGCATACCACCGACTCCAGCATCCCTTAGTTTTGGTTTCCCTTGCACAGTATATGCCTGGTCTACCTGCTGGTGTCCAGGGCCTGGCACATGCTGTCTGCAGATCTGACTGCTGGGACAGCGAGAGGGAGGGCTGTACTGTGCTGCTGTGGTGACGTTTAATGAGCCACACATGGACACAGCCTGCGGTGCTATGTGTGTAGCTGAGCACTCGCACGTCCCGCAGTGCACGAGGGGCCGGTGGCACCCTGTGCTCGCAGCGCTCAGAGCTGAGTCTGCTTCATCTGAGCTGCTTGTTTGCTTTTCCTGGAACTAAACCCCCAAAGGATGTAGCACAAAACTTCTAAACCCCAGCAAGGCCTCCTTGCCTTGTGATGCTTGTTTTCATTTTACTGCGGGCTGCCATGAAAATAATTTGTGATTAAAATTGAAAGCTCCCTTGCAGCTGCCAGGGCGGGGGGTGCTGAGGCGATCCCTCCAGGGGGACCTCACCCCCAGCCCTCGGTGCAGCTCATTTTTCCATCCAGATCCGTGTGCGGGATCCATTCCCAGATCTCATCAGGGCAGACCGCCTTACACTGGCCCAGGGGTGGCCGCTGGGGCTGGGAGCAGAATGCAGCCCTTGTGCAATCCACCTCTGCACTGCCGCAAGCTACTGAAACTCTTTGTAAGGAAGGGGGAAGCTGGATGTAACGAGTGTACCAAAGCTCACAGGTTTGTGGTGAAAAGTCAGGACAGCAGGTCTTTGTGCGCGGCGGATTTATGGCACGTAAATAAGTTAGTGTGCTAATTGTAGTCGGTGTCAAAGGTAGCAGGCTCGCTGCTAAAAAAAAAAAAAGGCTTGCAGGGTGATTTATTCGGGTTATTTCACACGCAGTTGTGTGAAATACGTTTATAGATCCTCTGCCTCCCTTCCCCGTACCATAATAGTCAGAACAATGAGCAGCATTAAGTGCAGGCTGCCCACGCTTCCTCCCAGGAGTGCCGAGCTGCAGCAACCAGAAATCATTAAACTGGGAGAGAGAAAATGACTTTTGGCTGCCTCCAGCCTTCATGACAGTGTTGCTCTGCAATCTCTGTGCTGAATGGAAACTGTTTCCTTTCCACAAGCTCTAAGCTTACAGACTGGGTTTCCTGCTTTCCTGTTAGTGCCTCCACCTACCCAGACGGCTCTGACACTTCAGACTTACTGATCAGCTATTTTCTACCACAGTTCTTTTAGCAAAGGTTTAACACGTTGTTTTAACAGCTGACTAAGCAGTGAGCCTGCAAGCGAAAGAAACGAATGTAGGGCTTTTTTTATTGGGCTAACTGACAAAGCTCTGTCTCAAGATGCCGAGGCATTTATCTCTGCAAGCAGCCTGCATGGCGGTTGGGCTGGTGTTCAGCACTGGGAGCTGGGAGGCACGTTGTGCCAGGGCTCCAGTGGGGTGCAACAGCATGTGGATGCTTCAGATGCTTGAGGAGACCTGTGCCTAGGGGTACTTCCATGCACCTAAAAGAGTCGTGCACGGAACATCTGCATTGTGAAGCAACAGTCAGAATATATCCTGAATATGAATCGCAGCTTTGAAAACAGTACCACGCAAAAAAAGCAATTCATGCATAGGAGAAATTTTTCAGAGGGGGACTCTGTGGAGCACAAATGCAACGCTACAAAGTGATTTTCTAATCAGAAAGCCTCTGTCATCTCTGGATGTCCCAGAATGGCACTTTCTGGGGCACTGCAGTAGAGCTGGAAGCTTTTTATATATATATATATTTATGTCTCCCTGCGCTGAGTTCCCTCCACAGTCAGGGTGGTGCAGTCATTCAGAGCACATTTCCATGGTGCTTTCAGCTTTCATACTCACTTTTGCAAATTACTTCCAATATATCTTGAACAATGAACCAAGCCTGTCTTCAGTTAGTGACGGATGTACCTTGAAATATTCAAAGTACTCAAAAAGTTCTTCTATCTTTGGTCTGATCCTCAGCCAATCTATGTCTAGCCTTGTTTCAGCCTTTGTTTTATTCAGACATTAGCAGCAAAAGCACCCGTAGGCTTCCATTTTAACATTTGCTAATCTACCGGCATCTACCACAAACAGATCTTCAATCATACTGGAGTTTGTGGGTGGGGAAAACGACTGGGCCATTGTGAAGGTTTAAGAAACTGGGAAAATGGGTGTCACTGACTAGCAGTGGCACATTTCTAGGTGTGTATGTACCTGACTCCTTGGACCTATTGGTGCTGAAGAATGCAGCAGCTGCAGTGTCCTTTGGGACTGGGATGAGGTGGCATTGCTGTCCCCTGGGAGGAAGCTCAGTGTGAATTATATGCCTGTGGAAAGTGTTGGGAAGGCAGCTCTGCAAAACTGAAACCGTTCTCTTTTGTACTAGGGATCAGGCATGCGGCCAGGAGGAAGGTTTGCCTCCGGAGTCTGTGGAACAGAGAAGGATGCTCAGTTCCAGAGTTTCTGCTTGAATGGGTCAATAGGCCCAACTCAGGTGAGGTGAGATTGTCTTTCATGTCCTGCCTGGGAAGCACTGCTGAATATAATGCAGCACTGACACACTCGTGAATCGATTTCTCTGAATGCCATGCCAAGCAGATGAGAAGCCTTTGTCAGACAGTTTGGGTCAAGCCTGTCACCTGATCCCTGACCTACAGCTTGTGGGAGTGGAGTGCAGTGGATGAAGTCATCAGAAAAGTGCAAAGGTCATGGGTCCTTGCAGGGAGAGGTGGTTGTGCAAGGAGAAGAGCGTATTCAAAATAAATCATTAAATCAAAGATGCCAGCCCTGGGCAGATGTGTCTGCTGAGTCTGGTGTCCGTGCAGGAGCACAGCAGGTCACGGTGTGGCTGGTGGCTGCAGGAGCTCTCTTGCTTTTGGTTTGAAGTGTATGGTCACTCCTGGGCATCAGAGAAGAGTTAGCATGCAGTGCTGTGTTGCTCTCCTAACCTGCAGGACAAAAGCCTTCAGTGAGAAGGATTTTTCAAAGCAACGCGGCAGGCAAGCAGAAAAAAGAAGGGGACTGTGGTGTTGCAGCTATTCATCGCATATTAGCAAGGGTAGTTTTCTGCTTTCCCCTTCTGTATCTCCATGTCAGTCCTAGGATTTGCAAGATGTAGGATAGGCTGGAAGTTCTTGTCTTTGTGGTTTGGACAAGAGAAGGAACAGAACTGTTCTGGCTGAGAAACCTGGGATATGAATTACACATTTGTGGGCTCCCCAGTGGGGCACACTGACCACTGCATGTCCCAAAACAATGTTGGTTGCTTTTTCTGGCATGGCATTTCAGCTCTGTGCCCTAACACACTTGAGTGGTAAGTGAGATGGGGGCAGCATTTTGGAAAATAAGAGTACAGAGATATGCAGACATCATTACTGTAAGGGTTTGCTTGAAGAGCTGGAAAATTAAATGAGGAGAGTATAATGAGAGTTAGAAGAGTGATTTAGGAGTGTAGGGGCAGCAAGATGCCAAGGCTCTGGGTAGATAAATGGAGCGGTAATTTGGAGTAAATTGCAGCGTAACAGTCCTGTGCACACATGCACTATGGGATTTTAAGAGTCATGCAAGTTTAGCCCCTATAATACTGAAGCTAAATATGCTGCTGCTGCAGTAGGATTGTGCAGCTCTCACAGGATGCAGTGCGTTCGTGTCTTTTCAAAGCTGGGACTGTTTCAGATCTTCCACAGGTTAATCTGTTTATGGCTCCTGGATCCTTGTGTGGGAACAGCAGTAATGAAGTGAGGAGCTGAGAAGAGTCTGGAGAGTGAAAATCCAGAGATGGGAGGGAATTAAGAGGTGGGAGGCATCCATGAGCCTCCAAGGGGGTGGGGAGCAGTTCAGGGCAATGGTAAGAAGCCAAAAAGCCCTGGTAAAGTGGTGTGGTCAGTTGCACTGAGGCTGGGCAGGGGACCTTCCATCTCAAGGTCTTTCCCCGTACCACGGAAGCTGCCAGCCTGGGACACATGACCCCATGGCCTTCAGCAGCTGGGCTTCATTACATCGCAGCCCAGCTTCCCTCTGGGGGAAGGGTCTTCTGCACTTAATTTGAAGTTTCTCTTGTCTTTTGAAGAGCACTGTGGGAGCAAAGGAGTTGTAGTGTGTCAAGATGATGCTGTTTCTTGCTATTAATATCAATGTCATTGTAATTTTCATTGCTGTAAAGGTACCCTGAACATAGAGCAGACCTTCCTGGAATTAGAGGCAATTTTATTTTTTATTTTTTAATACTAGTATGAACAAATGGGCTTCCCAGCAAGCAACCTTTGCTTCTGTTGCCATGGTCTGTCCTCCTTGTAGGAAAGCACTCGCTTCAGAAAGACTCTGCAGCCCTGTGGAGTAGGAAGGGCTGCTCACTGAAAAGACAAAAAAAGAAGTAAAAAGCAGCTGCTAGAAGTAAGAGCTAGCCTAATGTGGAGATGAAAGCATTTATGCAGAGCAGAGGTGGAGAATGCTGGATCTGTGGAGTGGGCGGAAGTGTCCTAATGAATGAACAGTGTGATGCTGGGCTGTCTCGAATAACAAAAAGGGAAGGAGGGCGTTAGGTTTTGATAGTACAGGCTCTGGAAAAAATGAGAAGCTGAGAAGAGAAGGAAATCATGGCTAATTTAAAACTGCCTTGGAGAAGCAGGTGGGAGGAAGACCTTGAACATTTTCTATACTACAATTTGAAAGTAAGGAAATGGAAAAACAAGAGTTGGAAGGCAAAAGAGGGGAGGGCTCTTCTCCCTCTCTCTCCATAGTGAACAATGCCAATTCTTATGGAGAACATTAGCGATATTATGAGAAAATGCAGAGCTCCTGGAGTGAACTGTCCTAAGGGATGGGCTGAGGAAGGGGGATGGAACCCAGTGGCTCTCAGAAATACAGTGATGACACAATGAGTCAGAGACATTTGCATCAAAATATTTACTCCTTGTATTCTCAAAGCGCTCCTCAAGAAATGAAGGTAACTTTCCTTTGTCAGGTTGCAGTTGCTATCAGGTGGTACGTTAGGGGGGTAGATAGCAGCCAAAAGAGCTTTATCAGCTCTTCCTGCTGTTACTTGTTTTGGACCAAGCTCCTGTTGACTTGGTTGGGTGTGCTCTGGGTGACTGAGCAGGGAGCTGGGATGCCTCTCCCCAGTGAGCCTGTATTTCCTTGAGCTGTGTGCTTAGTACGACAGAAATGACGGCTCCATTATGCAAGTTGCATGTGAGAGTGGCATTGTGCCCTTATTGAAAAGTTGCCTGGGCTCATATCTCACATTTTATACAAAGAGAGTGAGAACCATCCAGAAAAAACAGGCAAAGCAGCCAATACAATCATTTTCGATATATTATCCTCTTCTCAAAAAAAAAAAAACAAAAAAAAAAAACACCAAAAACCCTGAACATCTCTCCAAAATAATCAAAGCTGGTAAATAACATTTACTCTGTGCAGAGGAAGTATGGCATGATGGGACTGCAGGTGAATTCCAAGGAAAACAGTTGGAAAGATTTGACCAGTAACAATCAACTGAACTGAAAGAAAATGGATGGTGAAGTTTCTGTAGGCTGTGCTGGTCGGAAGAGGGGTGCAGGACACGCTGGAGGTGCGTGGCTGATCACAGAGTGTAGTGGTGGCCTGGGGAAGGCCAAGAACATAATGCTTGTGCTGGGATCACTGCCTCACCCCCTCCCAGACAGTATCTTCCAGCCACCAAATTCAGCTCAGGGCATGCAAGTGGAGCACTGTGACCATGGAGAAGATTTGTAATGGTCAATCAAGGAAGTCCACATCATTGCAAAGAGGGGAATTTTGATGTTGTGATTATAAACACATTTCTTGTTTTTCTCTTTGCTGTCTGCTATGCCAAGTATTATCTGCTGGCATGAGACAAATTCTCAGTAACACCATTCATGATCCCAATACCAGCACTGAACAAAGATGGGGCACTATGTATGTAAAGAATTTCAAGCTTTGTGCAAAAGGGTGATCTGAGGAAGTTCTGTAAGGTCCCGTGTTCTGCCTCTAACTTTCCCAAGCAGCATCAATATTTCTCTTTCTAACCAGGCTCTCCCACTTAGCCATCCCAATCTCAAGATCTTCAGACATTTCTGGCTGTCTTCTCAATAGCATTTCCATTTCATGGCCTGGCAGAGACTGGCCTCACCCAAGGCAGGATGGCGGGAAGACAAGCAGCTGGCTGGTTCAGGCTGATAGAAGGAGAGTGCTGCTCATGGAAGGCTGTTACATCCCCTGCTGCAATGCCGAAGCTCTGCAGCAGTCACACAGAGAAATGTCACAAGATGTCGGCTGAAAAGAGGATGGTATTTGGCCTGTACACTTTACACTGACTGTGCACACCTGGTAGCGGCAGGGGAGGGCTTCCAGTGTGGCAGACATTTTGTACGTGAAAAGAGTTCTAACGAATCTCTTTAAGCTTACAGTCGTTTTCTTATGCTTTTCATGAAGCAGGAGGTGAAAAACATAGATCTGATTAACATTGCTGGATCTGTTCTGAAAATGACATGTTTGCAATGTGTTCTTGTCCTCACAGAAGGAGATATTTTAGCTCCTGTGTTTCTTTTCTCTAACTTTGTACATGAAACACATCTTTCCGTCCTGTAGTCTGTCTGCAGAAGTGTTTGTAATTGGTCTCTGGGTGCCCACTGCCACCCCCAGCCTTCGGTACTGCTGCTTTTGCCTAAGGCTGTGTGTGGGACAGCCCTGCTCCCCCCAGCCGGCCCCATTCAGGGCTCAGTGCTGCCTTAGGATGTGTGGTTGGGAGGGGGGCACTTAAGATGAGGAATTTTTTCCTCCAGGTTTTCTTCCTTCCATTTGTTGAGAGCTGGTTGAGGACACAGTGCTGAGAAGCAATGGCATCCAGCCAGGCCAACTGTCCCAGACTTGATGCAGGGGGTGAGATCCTGATGGAGGAGGGAGCAGGATGGGAGGAACAGCCAAAACACTAAATGCTGATGGCCTTGTTTTGGTCGATATCCCACTGAAGTCAATGGGATATCACTCCAGGAAAAACTGGATAAAGATCTCAGGATTTGGCAGCAGAGGGGACTCTGTCTTCTAGCTGTTTACTCCACTGTCCAAGCCTGTTGTTGGTGACTTCATGATCGTTTCCAGAGGCTGCAGTCATGATGTCATACCCGGGGGACTCTGGATTCAGGTGGGAAATTAGCAGCAGGAGCAGATGAATTCTTTAATAATAAAGTTCCTGTTTTCATGCGAATTTCTCCAGAAATAAAGAATGAGAGGAGTGAGAAATACAGAAATTTATGGTATAGAAGCTACGCTATTTGGAAACAGATTTTTTATGAGTTTTCCAAGAGGCGCCAGCTGCTCTTTAATGTTTTCATTTAAGAGTTTTATGTATGAAAGCTCTAGCTTGTGTAAACAGAGAGGCTGAAAAAGTTGCAGGGATTGTTGGTAACGGTGGACCTTGCAGGCTGGGGATTTGGCTGAGACAAGACTGCAAGCGTTGGTATGTACACAGAATGGAGGTTTTAACATGGCTGGGTGACATCCCCCTTGCTCTCCTGAACAATCCCATGTGCCTCTATCCTCCAGAGGCCCCGGGGGAGGTGGTGCTTCATCCTTCTGGGCTACAGAGTCAGGCTTCTGCTGTGCAGGTCCCATCCCAGCACCTCCTGGGAGGGCTCTGTCTCAGGAGCAAGCCTGGTGAGAGGTGGCCATGTAGCCCCATCCCTCCAGCCTGTGGAAAAGCTCCCGCCACCCTTGGTGCCCTGTGCTGCAGTGCTCCCTGCCTTTCCTGACATCCATCACCCGTCCCTATTTATTAATCTGCTATTTTAGGGAGTTCCTATTGTGCACCGCGATTCCTGTAATTGCATTATTTGGCTGGAGAGAGCACTGGGGCCCATGCCACAAGCAGCTTTGTGTGGTTTGTACTGATGGGCTCCCTTTGTTTGGCAATTAGCTCTTTATGGGTGAAATGTGTGGCACCGTGTTAAAAAAAATAAGAGGTCACTTAAGCAAGAGCAGCACGCACAAAGCGGGCAGCTGTGCACAGAACATTTCTCAACATGGAGCCCTGAGCAGTGATCCCTGGTGCTGCTGCTCGCCATTTTGCTCTCATGTTTTTATGCAGCATCTTTCTATTTGCTCATCTACAGGAATACTCTGCCTCTAGCCTGTCTGTTTTTGAAAAGGTGACTGCTGATGACAGCTAAGATAACAAGAGGGTGGTATTTTTTTTTTTTTTGCTTTGTTTTTTGTTTTTTTCATGAGCACGCCTCCAGTTCTATTAATAAAATCCTGAATTTGACTAGTCCTTCTGAGAACTCCTGGCCTCTCTCACCCATTCAAAACTGTATTTTTAAGCTGTCGTAGGTGGGTTGTCGACAATGGTTGTTATGCAAACTCTGAGCACTGACTTCAGGAGCTTCTTGGAAACCTGCAGTGAGTAATCTTCATGTTTCTGCCATGTCTATGAAGAGGGAGGGTGCAGTTTTGCCACAGGTAGGTTGACAAAATAAGTGTCAATTCATGACAAACTAACTGACAAAAATACTCACATCAAACACTGGAAACAATTAGAGGACATAATGAAAAAATGATCACTGAAGACTACCCTGAGTACAGAGACCACTCATAGCCAGTGGCTGTATTTAAAAGGGTATGTTTGTTTCATTAGCTTTTGTGTGAAGTGGGCATTAGTCACAAAAGAGTTTGATGCATATCACAAGGTTGTGTGGGTGCAAGATGGCCATCAGTATGGGAGGAACTTTGATCGACACTAAACTAGATTGTGGGAGCTTGTGAACTAGGGGTTAAGGTAACAGATTCCTGATACCTCTGCTGTCCTTGCTACAACAGGGAGGCTCCTGCATATGGACCAGGTTTCTCCTCCAGTGCAAACAAAACATGAAGATGCATCTCCTGAGCCCCCCTGACTCAGTAAGCAGGAGGTCAGCAACACTTTCCAAGATGATTTTGGTTTGAAAGACTGCATGTGAGAGCAGGGCAGCAAGGCTCACAGGCAGCTGACGACTTATGTGGTACTGCCAAGTGCCACGTGGGACGTGACGGGGCGATGCTGCATGCCTTCTGTTGCTGTTCTCTATAAAGCACTCTGTGTTGCTGTCGGGTGTCACGCCCAAGTTCCCAGAACAAGCCACATCTTTGCATCTTATTGGTATTCACAAGCTGGTTATACACCAGTTGGAAAGCCCCATCTCTGTGCAGCATTGCTTATTACTACGCTGTAGCTTATAGTTCTTTAGAAGGCAATCTACCCTGTGATTTTGTTTTCTACTGCCACAAGTCCCCATGCTCCTGCCAGTCTGCTAGTTCCATCGTTCCTGCCTCTTGTGAGTCAACAGCCATCTGTGCACACAGAAAATCAAATAACTTTTGGGTTAAGAGGGCTTTTTGTCATTTATAATGAATCCCTCTGCATCACCCTGTGTGGTACCTAGTGACGTCCAAGATTAAATCAAGAGAAAAGAGTGCGATCTGAAGCCGTCCGTGGCAGCCTGGTATCACCTTTCTGTCTCAGCTGCACTTCAGCAGGCTAGCAGAAATGAAGCAGTTTTCTCTGTGCTTCGTGCCAAACACTATTCTTACTGAAGCAGAGGGAAGTTTTGTTTTTCCCTAAATAGGAATGATTTGGCCTTTGGTGGTGCTCAACTGGAAAGAATCCAGCGCTCTTCTGATCTTGTCAGAACGGCTGAGATGATCATAAATCATAAGGGCTGCTCCAGAAATATTTTCCCTGGGCTTAATTCTCCATCCCACCATGCTGGTAAAATGAAAAGAAAAAATGAGCCCACCACTGCTGTAATTTTACTGATAACCAATCTCTTTTCAGGCAATCTTAGTAGTTAATTTTTCTCACAGTCTGTCTTTTTTTTCTTTTTTTTTTTTTTTTTCGGTTTGTCTCTTAGGGCTGTTCAGATTTTTTTCCTCCTCTCCCCTTCCATATGGGGAAGAATAAAGTGAAAAAACAACATTTTCAGAGAAGAAAGACTTGGAAAGAGTTTCTGTTTTCTGGGAGTCTGCTACAGCTGTTAATTTGTGGAAAACCTCAGTGGAAAGTAAGCAATATGGCAGCATCACTTTACACGAGAATTCAGCAATGGCCTTACTCCAAGCCGTGGCTGATTTAGGTTCTTGGCTTGTGCAGCCAAAGCTTCATGTAGTGTCATGCTTTTTTATAGATAATGTTGATGCAGCTGTGGAAGGCTCTGATGTTCTTTTTTTTTTTTTTTTTCTAACATGGAATTGTCGTCATTCAATCAAGCTTAAGTATTGTGGAGCTGTGATGTTGTTTGTCTTTGGTTGTTAGATGTTGGCGGTGAATCCAAGACGGGCTGAGATGTTGTTTGGGAAAAAAGACTCCCTCCCTTCCTCCTTGCCTTCTCCGCAGAAATGCACACAGACCATAACTGCCATCCAAAAATGCAGGAACGATGAGAAAAAATTGGAGCCGGACTTGAACTTTGTGGGCTGGGCCCCCCTTGCCGCTCCAAAGCACGCACGCTCTTCTCTTCCTGTAGACTTTGTTCCTCTCCAGCATTTGTCATGCATAGTTGGTGGCATATCAAGATTTTGAATACTGTACTGAATGCAAGAACCTCTTTTTTTTTTTTGGATGGACATTTTGTTTGTGGGGAATACAGCATGGTGCTCAGCTGTCTGGGCAGAAATGAACATTGAATGAAATGAAATTTTCAGCTATGTGACAGCTATTAGATCAGAGATTAGTTTTCCAGTAGAAATGTCCAATTATTTAAACCTCTCCAGTAGATGAAAGAGCTTTTGACAATCTGTTTTGCTGAAAAGCCCTGCAATTCGTTTGGCATAGATTAGATGACCTATTAGAGATGAGAAAAAGGAAAAAGGATTTATAATTAATGTCAGCCCAGCTGTTAACTTGGGGAATATCGCTGAGTTGTAGCACAAGACATATCCTTCAGCTATTTCTACAGTGACGATTCATGTGTATATTGCAATGTGTGTCAGCAGCCTTCTGTGCAGCTGTGCTTGGTTGCAGGGACTAGAGTTCCCCACTCCCCGGTAATACATTAGCGTGCACTGCTGCTTCTCCGAGGCTCTGCCATCTTTTTGAAGGCAGGCTTTTGTGAATGGGTAAGCCTCATGTATTTCCAGTGCTGCCTTGTCACACAATGACTGATCCACTCACCTCCTTATCTCTGGGCCATATGACTTACTTTGAGTGCATCTTTCTTGCCAACTTAGCTAGGTATCGTGTTTCTTTCCCTGAGGGTGACTTAGGGCAGAATCCTTGAATCCTTCAGTTTCCTTGAGCATCTGGAAAGAAGAGGAAAACCAGAGATGGGCCAGAAAGAGGCAGGCAGAGAAAGATGAAAGAATTTGAGGGTGGGAAGTACTTGCTTTTGGAATGATCTTCCTCCTGGCTGGCCTAGGGCAAAGTAATTTACACTTTTCAGCAACCTGCAGAATGGCCCAGCCTTTGCTCTTAGGAGTAAACATTTCAAAGGTGCCTGTAGGGCTCCATATTTATGTTTTTATAAGCTACTTAGTCTCCTTTGAGTCTCAGGCTTTATCCCCACTGCCAATAGCGGAGTTAGCTCGACGTGCCCGTAGTGTCTTTTGGAGACATCTGAGATGACTGAAGCAGCTCAGCTGCTAGTAGTAGTTCACTCACAGCAGTGCACTGTACCTGCCTGCTACACTGTCTTGTCCTGTGACAACTCTTGTTTCAAGTAAAGGCTTTCACTCCAATCCTGCCTTCTCTGCAGCTGCCCACTGAAGCTCAAGCACATAGCACAGTCATGGAAGGGTATGTGATTCAGGAGCTGGAGTCACTTTGGTGCTTTGGAAAACTTTTTATATGGCTGAGCCCGCATTCCCTGTTAGCACTGTTAAATGCTTTCCTGTATTCCTCTTCCCCCTGAACTCACACTGCTGTTCTGAGGATCATGTTTTGTTTTTAATGACAGAGCAAAGGTGCCAAAATATTTCAGTAGCTCCCCTAGGAACATCTGCAACTTCTTTAGCTATTTTCACAGCTGGCCATAACTTTGTGTTATTTCTGAATGCTCACAGTACCAAATCTGGGATCCTGGAGGAGAACAATGGCTAATTGCCTTGCATCAGAATTTAGAATTTGCAAAAATGCACTTGCAACTTTGAGTAAATGCTGTAAAACATAGTTATGAGGGATATTATCATTTGAAAGGCAAAATTACTAAACTCCAAACGGAGCTTAGCCTGGTCTTCTGACATAGGGTAAAGCTGGGGTTTGGTAAGGTCAAAACTTGTAGAAATTTCAACCGATAGTGCAACTGCTGCTGGGTAGCAGAAGCTCCATCTAATTACGGCCTCCAGTGTGGTCGCTGTTGTCTCTGATGGAAATAGGAAGAGTAAATCCTTACAGCTCTAATGTGAGACTGAGTTCTTGGGACCGGAATTAAGTCTGGGAATTTGAACTTCCACCCAGTAAAATTCCTGTGGACCTTTAATTGCAGCTCTGATTTATTACCTGCTAGTTGTGCTTAGCTGGTCTAAAAGTGAAAACAAGCTGAAGGTATTTAATCAATATATTGACCTATTGCTCATAATCTGTGCTGTACCTCTTCACTCCCTATACTGGTCTAGCAAAACATATAAAAAGTATTCTGGAAAGGTTCCAGCTTATTTAACCACTAAGAAATGTGTTAGAACCAAAGAAGTTTGAGGCTTATCTCACCCACAGCAACTGCACCCTGACCCCTAGTGAGTAATAGGCTGTGCCCTGTTTCTTGAGGAGGCAGATCTGCAACTGTGATAGGAACACGTATATGAGTAGTGCTTGCTGGCTGCGGAACAGAGAAAAGAATCAGAGTCATTAAGGTTGGAAAAGATCTCTAAGATCCCCTAGTCAAACCATCAACCCATCCCCACCATGCCTACTGACCAGTGACTCACCTCCACGTTTTATGAACACCTCCAGGGATGGTGACTCCGCCACCTCCCTGGGCAGCCTGTGCCAGTGCCTCACTGCTCTTTCTGAGAATAAATGTTTCCTAATACGCAACCTGAACCTCCCCTGGCTCAACTTGAGGCCGTTACCTCTTGTGCTATTACTAGTTTCCCCCGACCAACTGCATGCATATTCAGGAGGTCTCATCTCAGCATTGGTGTCTTCTGCCAACAATATGGGCAGGCAGCAAAGAGCCACCGTCTGTATCTCCTTGGTTGTCCACCTTTTGGGGAAGATAGAGCTGCTAAATGAAGGATGTGGGTAGTAGAGGATGGTGCTACGTGCCTCTTCCTGAAGACGGAAGACACTGCTTCCTGAAGACTCTGCTTCCCAAATGCTGTATCTGTGCATGGCCCCCTGCCAGCATGTTTGTGCACTGATTAGATCTGAATGTGAGGTTTCCCACAGTTCAGGGGAAACAGTGAGGTGGAGCAGGTCTCAGGGTTCCCGACATGCACCGCTATCTCCAGCAGGCTGCTGCTGTGCCCACTGCTGGCAGTGAGCCCTGTATCCTTCTTGCCTGCACTGTGCCCACAAAGTCACAATTCCTTCAGATTCAGAGAGACTTCTTTCCATATACCTGCGAGTGGGAGGAAAATACGGCTCATCACTCTTTTCCATTCTCATGCCAATTTTGGTGCAGTATAAGGGCCTGCCCTGTCAAAACCAGCAGGAGCATAGCCAGCAATTGCAACTCAAGCCAGCACATTGCTGAATGTAGACAAAATCCAACAGAAATCGTTAAAGCTCCCCAGATTGCTTCCATTGCTGCAGTTAATTTTTTGTCCATGACTTTTCGATGAAACCAGATACAATTAAAACATGCAATTCAAGAAGTCACTATGCAATACCTTAGCAAGTGACCTAAGTGCTAAGGTATTGCGTGAGCTGCCTGCCAGATACCACAGCCCCCACTGTTGGAGACAGGTAATTAGGTCACCACTTGTGAACTTTTGACACATGCAGACTTATGGCCTGATAACAAGGATGCCTTCAAGCAAGTCAGGGTAATTTGCATATCACCATGAATCTAAGGAGCACTGAACTCTAAACAGTCATTTAGAAGAAAATGGCTTCAGCCTTTTGCATTTTAATCCTACCTGAAGGCACAGAGCTTGTTTAGGGGATGTCTTGCTAGAGATGCCGGAGGGAGCTGAGAGCTGCTGTGCTGTAGCAGTACCATGCACGGTAGCTTGCTTGGGTCTGCGTAGAGGTGACTGCAGAGCCTGCTCTGACAGCCTCCACATGGACAAATGATGTGCTTTAGCACTTTAGTGCCCTGGCAGGAGACACGAATCTGTGTGCCACAGCAAGCTCTAAGAGGCAATGCAGGACCATGACAGAAGAGCATGGCTAAAAAGCAAGCCTGGCACAACCATGGTTCCAGATGCATGAAGAGCCTCTATTGGGAAATGGGGAGGTGTCCTAAAAATGTCCTCTGTCATTTTCTGTAAGTGGAACATGCAGGGGCTGGTCACCTCACCTCCCTCTCTCCTTGCTTTCTTTGAGTATTCTGCATAGATTTTCCTCGTCCTGCACCTCAAGATGCTTTCCCATTGGCTCATGCTGTTATGTCACTCTCCAGTGGGTGAACTCAGTACGACCAGGAAACACTGAAGGAAAATGAGATGCAGATGTGGTAACTGCATTAATATTCCCCTTCAGTGCAGTTGCTGTTGGAAAGCCTGGACTGCTACTTTGACTTTGTTCCTCTGCTGTGCGCGCTCACATTAAAACGTCAATCTTATCTGCGTTTCAGTTCAGCGTGTCTGCCCCTGTGGAACAGATTGTTCAATGCACTTACATCCTCCCCAGCTGCCCTCCAAGGGGATGACTCAGTCTGTAATGCAGCACATCTGGTTGGGACTACAGAGGACACTGGAACCTAGCAGGGGCTTGGATCTGCTGCTCAGTTATGTCATGTCTGAGCATTGCTTGTTTGTGTATTTTCAAAAAGCCCAGATAAAAGAATATGAAAAGAGTAAAAAGGGTTTTGTCCATAAATTACTAGTGACCTCAAAGCTCCCATGCTGGAAAAATTGCTATGTGATGCAATGCCAGTAAAATGGAAGCAACAGTAACTTCACAGAAAAAGCAGTGATATTTCTGATTAATTGCTGTGCTTTTTGAGGTTTCAGTAAAAATGGCTGCTGATTATTTCTGAAACTTACGATGACTGTCTTA
Organism: Callipepla californica brunnescens; assembly: GCA_023055505.1. Lineage (NCBI taxonomy): Eukaryota > Metazoa > Chordata > Aves > Galliformes > Odontophoridae > Callipepla > Callipepla californica. The sequence continues at coordinate 32,011,717 of JALIRH010000003.1, read as the reverse complement.
GTGCATAACCCCTTCTTAACATCAATTTGGCAAACAGAAAAGGAAATATATCATACGATATTCCGCTTGTAGGGCCAAGTTCTGTCATTTATCTGCTTGCAAAGCCGCTGTTGACTGCCTTGGGATTTCTCCTTGCAGAATGATGGTAGGACACGATCCAGACCCAATATAAATGTAACATATGAACCAGTATATCTTCAGATGGAGAAAACGTGTGTGGAATTTCCCTGTGCTGTCATGTGTATGCTTTATAGGGCAACTACATCCACAGTTATTGAAAAGAAGCACAGATGTCTGTGGTTAGACATCAGTGACTTGTGGGAGGGAAAAGAGGGAAACTGGAAGACTTAGAATTTGTGCTTGATCGGTTTACTGAGAAATACAGGGCAAAAGAAAGGAAAACAGTTCAGAATAGAACTGTAAGGAGGGAAAACTGGTCTTGCTGGCAACACTGATGAAATATCATGCCCTTGCCAGACAGTATAAATTATGGGTTTCCTGATAGAAGATGTTGATGAGGCTAATACAGGGGGGAGTCCGAGGAAAACGCATGCATGTGGAAACTGATTTTTATTTTGGCGATGACTGAAAATAACCATGAAGCCTGGAGCTTGTAAACCTAGGAATTCTGAAATTAATAACTTTAAGAGTTAACAGTTGAAGAGTGACAACCCCGTGAGGACCATTTGCTTTTCAGACCTTGAGTATCCCTGCCTATTTTAAGTCCTCAGACTCATTGCTGGCTATATAACATCTTGTGAGGCAGTGGTTATCTGAGACAGCAGCCTTCATTTAAGCAGCAACCATGGTGGCTGCAGGAAGTGCTGGTGGCAGTGGAATGTTTGGTTACTGGCTCTGCTTTGGGTAGGTTTTGTATTGCACACATCTCTACACTACCTAATTTATGCCTTCCTTAGGTGTGCTGTGTGCCACCTCTATTTGTCCTGTACAATTTTTTTTTTTTTTAACACTCCTCTGCAAGAAGAAACGTATACAATATAGTACCATGTTCTGTAGAGTTTTCTGCTTAAATCTATACCATGGGACACACTGAAGCTCTGGAGGCTGCTTGTTGAAAGCCCTGCTCAGAGTGAGGTTAGCTTCACAGTGAGACTAGAATATTCAGGGCCTTGCTCAGGCACATTCTGAATATCTCCAAGGATGGAGATTTCAAAGTTCCCCTGGGCTGTAGGCCTGCTTCATCAAGTAGGACGATCTTTCTTTATAACATTCCGTGTTTGGTGCTGATCCAGATTTTAGGCCTTTACAACTGAGGATGCTATTTATTGCCTTTGGGGCAGGCTTGGGCTGCTTGAGTAGAAGCAGATGAAGGAAGGTTTTCTTGGCCTGACAGCAAACCTCAGCATCAGCCCCAAGAAACTTGATCTAAAGAGGTTTCCACAAAGGCGAGCCTCAGGCTACCTGGCAGAGAGAAAGAGGCTCCTGTGGGGAATAGTTCAGAGTACCTCTGTAAAGCTTCTCATTTGAAATGCCCTCAAGAAGCACTGGTCTATCTTCACTGATAACAGAAGACTCATAGGAAGATTAGCTTCCCATCTGCTTCCTCTGTGCATGAACCACTAAGCCGTCTACAATTAAGCCTGAAATTTGCACTCTTTTTCAGTCATTTGGACAGAGAGCTATGGGGATTTGGAAGGGCAATACAGGGAAAGATGCCTTTTAAGAGCAATAATTCAACAGCTTGGATTTGTATACAGTATTGATACTACTGATGAGTCACCAAACCTTCAGCTGTTTTTATAGTGCTTGGGTTATGACTGTCCTTTAACAGACTGGAATTTGTTGAGAAAGAGTAGTAGTTTTGGTCAGCCACCATTTTTTCATTGCCTGGCAGATGAAAAGTCTCTCTCTTTTAAAAAATCTCCCTGTCAAAATTGCAAACCGAATCTGCTGCCTTTGCCCTTGGTGGCTCTCCTCTTTAAATACAAATGTGTTGATGACAATCCAGAACAGTCCGCAAAATGCTTTCAGTGCATCAAAGGAAAAGCAGGCTGGGGGTCAGTGGGGGTAGCGGAGGAAACAGCTTCTAGGTAGGAAGGCTCCTAAGACCATTTCCTCAACACCAGAATCTGCTGTGTGAACGATGAACAGCAAAAATAGCAGGTGGGGGAAAGACAGATATTTAATGATTGCTCAGACCAAGCATGACCCCATCACTACTTCATTGCACCATAAAAAATAAAAATAAAAAAGCAACAGAAGTTCTCCCAGGGCATTCCTGTTGCACGCAAGCACAATATTCTGCTCAGAGATGCTTCATTGTCATTGGCTGAAGAGCAGAGTGGTGCGTGGATCCCAGTGGCATGCTGCCCATGTACAGCTCAGGCTCTCTCAATCCCTGTTGCTGGCTGGGAGGATGCAGCAGGGGTACTGCAGGGTGGCAAGTGAATCACTTTCAGACTTCCAATGCAGCAGCGTCCCCCAGCCCTGTGCAGTGTAAGGGAAGCCACTGCTAGCCTGGCTTCCAAACAAGGCTTGTGGGGTCTTGTTTTGCATGCAGAAAGTCCCTGACAAATTTCTTTCAGCTGCTGGCAGATTTCAATCACATTTGTTAGCAGGGTGGAGATCTCAGAAACTTTATGTTCTTACAAGTTTTGTGAAAATAAACAGCCAGGTAAAGAGGAGACATGTCCTCATTGATATTCCTACTGTGGGAAAGGCCAAAGAAGAAGCTCGTATCTCACTGTGCATCTGGACAGGAGACACAAAGCTCCAGGGTTTTCCTTGGCTGTGGAGTTACTTGTTTATTATTTCCCCAGCCCAAGCCAAGGCAAAGCCCCTCGCAGTGAGACAGGAGCTCAGGGCTTCACATCTGCACTAAAGATGGCTGTGCTGTCAGTGCTGTATTTAGAGCTCAGCCCACAGACTGCTTTCTCACTCAACCCCTTTGGATTTCTTCGCTGTCCACTGTGGCAAGGGCCTGTTCTTGAAGTGTGTGCATGTCTCCCTTCTTGCTTCTGGCAAAGAAGGTTTTTTTTTTGTTGTTTTTTTTTTTTTTTTTTTTTTGAACAGAGCACAAATGATTACCCAGAGTCAACTGTCTCTGGCCTCCTGTCTGCAGAATCTCTTTTATGAAGTAAATGTTTATGCTTTCAGACTCCCTCTAGGCCTGTATAATCATTCAGCACATGGCTGCAGGATAAATCTGTTCTTGCAGTTAGCAAAGGAGTAAATGCATTCTCCAAAATTCTCAAAAAAACCACGAGAATTGGAGGGGCACCAAACCAGAACATTATTTTCATTTAGGCTGTTGAAGCTGCTGGGAAACTGGATATTTTGCAGAGAAACTGGCTTTTTTCCCCTCTTCGTTGATTTTTTTTTTTTCCTTGAAGTCTGCAGCAATGGAATGAGTGAATTATTTCCTGGGGCAGCAGCTATGTAACATCCAATGCTTTATTCTTTGAGTTAGCAAAAATAAGTGCATCAAGTAGAAGAAGAAAGTGGCAAGTTGCTCAAGGTTCCAGAGGACCAGGCAGCTCTGGAGATTTCATGTTTATTTTTGTGGCATGTGCTAGATATGTCCATTTTCTCTTTCAGCTTCTTCAGACACCACCTGCCCCTTGTTCTTCAAAAAATAGATGAAGTAAATCTGAGACACAGGGCCTCAAGGGAGTGCCTGGGGAAGGAGCAGAATAGAAAGCAGGAGGAAAAGAGAGATCCTTACATCTCTTAAAGAGATGGAGATGATAGATTAAAAAAAACCGTACAAGTCTGAGCAGTTGGTGAAAACTGTCAGCTGTTGTGCCTTGCTTGTGACATATATCTCCATAGGCAGATTTCCATCCATGAGTTCCAGGAGAAGGCAAGTTACAAATGCCTGACCTCCATCCCCCCTGCAGCCTGTTTGGCTGTGGGTCAGCTGGCAGGCCTTCTGCCCCATACCTTGCAAAGCACCGCGATCCTGAAGCAGTGGCCAAACCTTAGGCAACCAACCGGCTTAGGAAAACAACCAGTTTGAAATGGCCTTGGTCATCTCACAGAACCCCACATGCAACCTGCTGGGGGAAAAGTTCCTAGTTCTTTCCTACTGAAAATGGAGCAGGCACCAACCGCATGGTGTCTGAAGCCTGGAGGTTCACTGTGATGGGGAAGTCTCACATTTAAAAGTGGCACAGGAGAGGGTGAAGGGGAAGATGCAGTCAGTGGGCTAGGGGATATCAGGATTAGGATGTGGAAAAAAGGAAGATGAAGTCTATGTGACCTGTGCTTTCCCAGCTCTGAAGCATTCTGAAGTCAGCATGGCATAAGCGAGGGCTTCCTTTTGTCCCCCGTATGCTTCTCCACAGTTTTCTTATCACAATAAGCATCAACATGCTTAATATAATAAGTAGCAAAGGAGAGAGCAAAGCAATGCTTTGGCCTTGAGTGTCTTCTTTAACAGACTTGCAACGATGAGGCACCTGGCTAATTTCTGTGCAGTTAAATGGTTGTGTGTCTCCCCCGGAGGGCTTCCCCTGCAGATGGCAGAAGGCTTTGATGTCTGCTTCCCAGGACACTCTCCCTGCCCACTTTTCCTTCACTATCAGTTTTACTGCTCTTCTCTGCTCCTGGGGGCTGCTCTGACCAGCATTTTCAGGGTTTCACGCCACAGTGCAGCATGCCCTGTGCTTCCTCCCCTCCCTTCTCACATGCAGTATCAGCTGAGGCAACGCTGTGTAACTTGTGGAAGTCCATGAGGCTATGCTGATTCACTCTGTCTGAGGATGTGGCCAGTCCTCTCTGTCTAGTTAGTTTCTGGAACAGTGTTATCTTAGGGACTTTGGACACCCACGAGCAGCAGGAAGCTGTGTGCTGCAGCTGATTGCACTTCAAAGGAGTGTTCACAGTCCATGTTTCTTTGCTCCTGGAATGTTAAAGTGATCTACACTATTTCATACCAAAAAAAAAAAAAATAGTTCTCCCCCGCTTCATCTTAGAAATGAGTGTAGCAGAATACATGCTTGTGGCTATCTTTTGGAGATAGAAGAGGGAACCAAATATTAATGTATGACTTTCGTCTGTCCTCTGCTTGTTTAAAGGCCCTGATACACTGTGAAATCAATGAGACCTTCTTGAATATAAAGATGAGTGCTACTGAAATCTTGTGATGTAAACCTCATCTGTCTGTGGGGCATCAGGGTGTGCATTACACTGCAGTTCCTGTGGTGTGTCATGTATAACCCCAGCTTAATCTTTCTGCTCTCCTTCCCATCTGCGAAATTAGACATCTCTTTGGCTTTGGAAAAGTGCTTTCTTCACTCGTAACTACTTCTGTTTCTGGACAACTTATAAAAGAATCTGAGAATACTTTGGGTTGGAAGGGACCTCAAAGACCATCCAGTTACAACCTTCCTGCCACAGGCCGGGTTGCCAAACACTAAATCAGGCACTAGATTGGGTTGCTCAGGATCCTATCCAGCCCAACATTGAACATCTCCTGGGATGGAGCAAACTTCTAAGTTTATAGGTGTCAAGAAGTAATTAGTATTTATCCCATTAATCTGTGGAGGTTGGGAAATGTGAGAGGAATATCATCTGTGGCACAGGCAATTCTGTGTATTGCCTTCTGAGGTCCTTTCTCAGAGCACATCATGAAAATGTGCATACAGAAACTTCCTGGCTAGTATATTTGCTTTGTTTTGAAGTAGGAAATAAGGAAATGAAAAAAGTAATGAAATCAATAAATTAGTATCGTATTAATAAGTAATCACTTTACCCACAGAATGAAGATTTAGACAAATATTAAACAGGAAAGACTGCCTGGGAAGGAAATCAGTGCTTGGATTGAGTGTCACCAGATTAAAAGTGCCATTATCTTTTGGACAAACATTCACAGTCCGAAGTGCTGTCACTTCCTGTAATGCTAGCACAACTGCTGGGGATGCTGCTTTCACAAGCTTCAGGCTTTTTTAATCACAAAAGGGCAATTTATTATGTTATGGGAAAGATATGCAATGAGACGTACACGTTTCTTAAATTAAGAATGTAAGAATTCTGAAATCAATATTTTCAGTCCTGAGGTGGGTGGACTTCAGAAAGACAAACTTCTGTGCAAAGTCCCTGCCGGCCACGCAGAGGATACAGAATGTCCTCACCAGATCCTCTGGTGACCTCATCATACACTGACTGCCACTGTCCTTTTTGTCTCCTCCGTAGACAGCATAAACTATGCTGAAGCACTGAGCTGACATGGGCAGCTATCTCAGGGGGTGTTTGGGGATGAAATCCCCTGATTTGGCATCCTGGGCTGGTGGGCTCCCAGCTGCATTCTGAGCCTCTCCTCTCTGCTCAGTTGTCCTCCATAGGCACTGCTGCTGCTCCTGGGACATAGCAACACCCTGATGCGCAGGGTGCTGAGAGGCCCATCCTAAATCAATCTTCAAAATGAAGCATGTGTGCCAGAGACCCCAGTGCATTCACTGAAAGTAATAGTTTTCAAATGCTTCCATAAAGTGTCACAGCTGGAGTTCGAAAAGGCATTTTATGGCTTAGTGTTTTGCTTTACAAGAAAAGAGCAGGAACAAATAGACGCTGTGTATGGATGTGTTTATAAGAGTGGGGGGATCTGGGTGTGTAGATTGCGATGCTGTGTGGAAGTGTGTGAAGCAAACCAAGTACGTCCTTGGGAATTAAAGTAAAAATAACCCATGACCTTTCTCTAATGAGCTGTGTGAAAGGTTGGTAGTGATGGCCAATAGACTGTGCTTGTCATAACAGCATCTCGCAGGCTGCTTCACAGCGGGGCTCACAGCAGGAGCTCCACAGTCCCGATTTCTTCATCCATTTCCAGCACAGCATTAATTCTGTGCCGAGTCCTTTAACCACACCCTGGCTACAAATTGCTTGCCATGATATCTGAGTGCTCCTGACATCCCCAGACTCGTTTTCTCTCCATATATAGCGTGGCTCATCTGATTTCAGTGCCTTCCTTTGTCTTTCCCATGACTAACCTGAGAGCTAACCTGAGTTCCAGGGCCATGCACAAAGAAGCACACGCTGTCACAAGCTTTCTATGTGTGCAGCAGGACGCGACGCTGAGCAATTGTCAGAGGGTTTGAGGGCTGTAGGATCAGGAAATGCTCTATGACTGTCCAGTAACTCCCACCAGTAAGCAGTGCTGCAATGGCTCTATCTTGGAGGCAGCTCCCTTCTTCTGATGTGTCTCATATAGGTTTAGTGATGAGTATCTGACCCACTTCTAAATGTCAGGCAAATCACCTTCAGGTCATTGTGAGTGAATAGAATCCATGCAGTCCTTATGAGGCTAACATGCTGGCACACCATCAGTGATAACAGACTTTTACCCAAACTGCCAATGCCTACTTGATTTTAATTCTTGGCAGTCATTTTTTCCTCCCATCTTCTCTCCTCAGCAGCAGTATTTCATACTTGTGAGAACTGTAATGACCATGGAGCCTCTGGCTTTAAAGGAAATGCTTTCCTCAGTGGGGAAATGTCCTCCAGTTCCGCAAAAAGCATTCATGCCCAGTAGAAAAGGAAAACACCCTTCAAAGCTTTCAGAAGAAATTTGGGGACTTGGGTTCCCTTTCTTTGTGTGTGCTTCTTTTTAGAGATTCTTAGCACAGAGAGAAATGGCTGGAGAAAGGGGTTGTCGTGGTTTGCTCAGTGTGCCTGTGGGAGAGTGCACGAAGGGGAAGGAAGAGCTGTCCCAGTGCTGGAGCAGAGTGTGATCTTGACTCGAGGCTTTGGAGGAGGGCCGTGTGTTTGTGAATAGTGTGTGTGTGGGGGGGCACTTCAGCATCTCCAGCAAAACAGCAGTAGTTCTGCTGAAGGTATTGGTAATCAGCTGGTTTTAAGTGACATCAGCAAATCAGCTTGTCAGAGGAAAGGCACCTCTTCTGCTCTCTGGGGCTGTGATCTGCAATTGAGCCTCTTTGTGTGCTTCTGAATGATTAAGTGTACTCATGTCAACAAAGCCCAAAACTCTCCAATTGAGAGGGCACCTTCATCTTCTGCCAGGTTCTGTCAGGTGAGTCAGAGTATCCATCCTCTCCATGCAGGCTGCGCATTGACCGCAGGGCTGTGTCATTTCCCCAGCTCCCACAGACTCGTGCCTTGTCTCTGCTGGGGCTCTGGGTTGGTGAGGAGCAAATTTTTGCCTGGAAAGACCCAGATAGGCTGGCTCCTGGTGCTTTTGCTGGGGTGCTCAGGTCCAGCCTTGCTGCTGGTCAGACTGCAGCATGCTGTGTCAAGCACAGGAATGTATACCTGATAAAAGCAAAACTTATTAGAAAATCAAAGCAAATCCAGCCAGCAAACGTAGCTTGCCCAAAGTTTTCTGAAACTAAGCCCAGCCATTGGTGTGGGAACCTGCCTGGTGCCTTCAGAAGTGTTTCAGGTCTCAAGTTTCCAGGCTGTCTGCAGTTTGGTGCATGCTACCACTGAAACCCACCTCCTCCACATTCACTTTGAGCTCCCACCATGATCAGACATTTAGCCAACATGACCAAGCTGTTGCTGCTCAGCTGAATCATAGCATTTCAGGCTTGGAGCCGGGACTATGTCTAGACAGTCAATTACTCTTTACACTCCCATCTCTTAAGAAATTTCAGTGCAGGTGTCTTCTTTGACCTTGCATGTATAATTATTTATCTTCCCTATAAATAATGGATTTCTTTGTTGCTGGTTGGTGCTGATTCATTAATATTTTGTTTCCTTCTTGTATTCAAACATCTTTCCAATATCCTCTTGTGCTAAACCTTAATTCCTTTGCATGCTCTTTTCCCTCAGCTGATATTTCCAGATTTGCTGTAATTCCATTCATTTTAACTGTAGATCCTCTGCTGGCAATATCCGGGCTATCATGTCAACTCAGCTTAACCTTTGCTCACAAAAAATGGGATGATTTGCAGTTTCCCCCACTCACACACAGAGAATCTCCTCTTCATGTCTGTCACCTTCGTATCCAGCCCATGAACCTCAGTTTTGCCATTTTTTGTAAGGGAAAAGGGAAAACATTGCTCAGAACTGCAGGGTGGGACCAAACCCTGGGGGTGAGCATGCTTGCGCGTCTGGGGCAGGATCAGCATCCCATAGAGCTCAGTGGAGCTCATAAAGCTTCCCCCCTCTCGCCCCTAGGCACTCCTCTAATTGAAGCGCTTAGTGTACATAATTAGCAAGGGCGTTAATCGTCCGTATTTAAGATCTCATCTTTCTCACACTGCAAATTGATTGGTGCAGAGGAGAAAAAGCAGAGGAGCTGTCGGTCTCTCTCTGCAGACAGCTCACTGCACTTGAGGAAATAGTGTTTGAAAAGTGCAGTAAATTTGCTGTGATCTGCCCGACAGCACTATTGAAGGCAGAGCGTGAGACTGATAGCAGCAGCAGCCTTTTGCAGGCAGGATAGGAATCACAACGGGCGCATTCCACACAGCATTTCCCCCAGACAAAGCTGCTGACGGCCTGAGGTCACATTGGTTATGCCCTGACCACAGACCCCACGGAGGACCCAAGCATGGCACACACCCAATACCCACAGAACATCATTTGGGGCAGCCTAGGCTCCCCATCCTCCCTGCCTTGTGCCTGAGAAATTGTCCCTTTAGTCCCTGTGTAGCCTTGAGATTCAGGGCCAGCACCACAGCATTGGGTGAAGATGCCAGCATAGGGAGGTGCAGGTCTCGCCAGCCCTGCATGCTGCACAATTCTTCACTGCAAGGTATGCAATGCACTCCAAACCCCGCAGCCATTCACACCTGCTCACACCCTCCTTGCACCACAAAAAAACGGGAAATTGTCTCTCTGTGGCTGTTGGCAGCCATGCCAAGGTGTTTTCCCGTTGATGGAGTATTGCAAAATCACACAGAGCTGTGCTGTTCCCCTGGGAGCTAAAAGAAGATATATTTTTTTCTTGGCTTCACTAGGATCAGCGGGAGATCAACACTCAGAGCACCAGGGATGGCAGCCCTGGGATGCCAATGAGTTGAGGCAAATCTCAAGCAGCCCCTTTGGCAGGTTTTCTAGCAGCTGCCCTCCCCACCTTGCCCTGCAGCCTCATCCCATGCACAGCCTGCTTCTTCTGTTGGCAGACACTTGACCTGGCAGCTCACACTGTGATAGGGAACAGAGCACAATAAATGAACGGCTCAGGTGCACAGAGTCCAGGGCATGCACCATGGGTTCAATGTGGGACATGAAAGAGGGATCATATGTACATCCTGCTGCCAGCTGAGCCGCCCTCTGCCTTGGGAAATTGTCTTCGTACCGTGTCTGCAACTGGCTGGCTGAAATGTTAGCATTGTTTATGGGAGGCCCCAGTTGCAGATTTCAATTTCCTCAGATTTCAGGTACTTTGGATCTGCGGTTTGGCCTCTTGATCAGAGGCAGGGACTGGTTGTTTTAAGTGGAGAGCTGAGTTTACGTGATAAATCTCATTTACAGAATAGTGAGAAGAAGCTGGATTCATCCAGTGCATTGGCATAGTTTAAAATATGGCATGTCTAGATGTAAAGAGCAGTTTGTTCCATGAATTACGTAACTCTAAAAGCCCAGCTTGCTACAAACTGGGTTTGACTGGAAACTAAGCACACTTCAGAAGTCTTTGCAAGGCTGAGTACTGCCCAGATCCAGTGCTCCACTGCTCCATTGGAGTAGAGCATCCTCTGCCTTGATAGGGCTGCCATCAAAATTGTCTAAAACCCCACTGCAGTTTTGGAGGGTACTCCTGCCTTCTCCCCAGTTCACGTGCCTCCTTGCACTGTGTGAGCATTTCTGCATGTTGGAGCAGCTTACTGGTTCATACGGCAATGCATGACTTTGTCTGGCAGAACTCAAGTCTTAGAGGGCCTGTGAGTGCAGGCAATCAAGCCCATGGTTTCATGAGCCCTTGTTCTGATGCCAGGGAGGTGGCAGGAAGGGGAATGACAAGCACTAAGTGTGGTAGGCTGGCACAAGCTCCATGCTGTGGGGAACAGGAGGAGGAAGAAGAGGGGAGATCATCCAGCGCAGTGCAACGGTGATGTGAAGATAGCGTAAACTCTCACCCCAGAGCACATGGGGGGGTTGGGGGGGAAAGGCACTGTGAATAAGCTCCGTGTTCTCAGGCCCACACAGTGCCAGGAGACATCAGCCCTACTCTGTCAATGCTTGAATTTGCTCCAGTGCAGATTTCAACAGTGCCACTGGATACCTCCTTCTTCTTTCAACAGAAGACACCCAAGTTAACCCAAACCCCTGCAACTTCCATTGAGCAATGCTATCATATTAAAAGAAAACAAACAAATGGAAAGAAAGCCTTGTTCTGGCAGTTTGCATCATAATATGAAGACAGATTTCCAGGCAGCTGCGTGCACAGGGACTGCAGATCAATTTGGTGTGCAAGCCAATGCTGTCAAAGTGGGAGGCAACGGTGTCAAAGCAATTGATGATGGGAGCTGTGCTCATACAAAGGAGCAAATCCTTCCTGGTGTGAGTCCAGGTGCCTCAGAAATGTTCTCAGCCTGTGTATGTTTCCCTCTACTTTGGACCAACTTGTTTTTTCCTTTCTGTTCCTACAAACCGCAGCAGGCGCATCCAAAAATCTGTCATCTGCTTTAACAAAAGGGTGAAATAAACATCCCAGCATCATCCTCGGCAACCTGCCACCAAGAAACTGCTGCAAGATATGACAAGACAAATACTGCCTTTAAACGCTATGTGAAGAAGAAATGGATGGCGTTCACTTGACAGAAATGGCATCAGTGCCCTGTGCAGTTGACCTGCAGTGTCCTGTGACCACAGCTGGATGCGGTGCCATCATGGCATAGCAGCAGCAGTGGGCAGAAATTCATGTCCCCTCACAGCTTTGACTAATATCCTCTTTTCTGCCCTCCCTTGAAAGAAGTGTTCTCCCCTTGTGACTCAAAGGGCTTGCTGATCACTGTGAGTGCCCTATTTTGGCCATTCCTACCAAATCAGGATGACTGTCTGTTGGTCAGGGCAGGTAGCAGATGTGGGGCTCTGCCAGGTGATGTGGAGACATCATCAAGGCAGCTGCACCTTGTTTTCTTAAATTGCCTATAAAAGGGCCAGTGCCCAAAGCAAGCTCTTTGCTGGTGGTTGAGCTATGTGGAGGGGTTGTTCTCTGCTCACAGGTATGAATTGTTAATTTTCTTACTTTTTTTCCCTAGTCTTTGAATAGGTAAGCATTAGGTATAAGGCCATTAAATTAGGTCTTTGAGAACTCTGTAGGGTATGTGACTGAAGGTGTTTGTGGGGATGCAGCAACTAGGGCTGGCTGTGCATCAGACTCCTGAAGTCATGAGGTACTTCCAGTGGTGTCCTAGGAGTGAGCTATGTGAGGGGATGTGGGTCATCCCCTGGACAGAGCAGTGACCAGGGCAGACCAGCAGCGCTCAGTGTGCTTCAGCCAGAGAGGCTTCTGCCTGGGGGTCTTTTAAAATGAAGTGGTGCAGGTGTTTTCTTGTTGCTGAGCTCTCCACCATTTCAGCCTGTTTGTTTGATCTGTGCTGTGCTGATACCCTTGTAACGAGTAGCTTCCTTCTAAGGGAACAGTGCAGGATATGAAGTGCACTGAAATGTTGCCGTTTAAAGGTGATGAATTGCTTTCCTTTCTAGTTCACTGCTTTTAAAGCTTCTCACTGGCAAGGACCCATCATAAAATGCAGAAATGTAGCATGCTGCTCTTGGAGAGGCTTGAGTTATTTCAACTTGGTGTCTCTAATTTCAAAAGCACATCAGAGAGATGTATAAAGGATGTACTTCTTGTCTCAGAGATGTAATCTAAGCATAGATATAGCATACCAAAAAGATTACGTAACTGGAGAAGGCACTGTGATGTTATACTGGGGTTCTGTGGTCTTTAAGTTTATGAAGACTGGTGATGGTGATTCTGTGCATGCCACTGAATGTATTTGTAACCACCACTCTGCTTCTAGGTGCTGGGAACTATCCCAGGTATAACTTTAAGCGTAGAAGTCTTTGGTGATGATTAATGATCACAAGGGATGAAGAGGAAAGCAGGCAGAAGTGTGGGCTTCCCATGCCCACCTTGTTTTCCCTCTGCTGCTCTCTAGGCCTTCTGAGTGCTGCTAGGCTGAGTGTACTAAAATGACAGGTCACTCCTCTTGCGTGTTCTCAGAAGCCTGAGACCCCGTCTCTACCAGTTCATTAGGACATTAACTACACTGGGAGTGGAAATGCTGCCTGGAACATGCAAATCTCTGGCTTTCTCAGTGACTGTGTTTAGGTTCAGTAGCTCTTATTGCCTCATCTTTTTACGAAAATGCTCTTCTTGTCTGGAGAATGGGGATCATCTCTGTCTATCTTTCTGCTAGAGGTCCCAATAATTATTTAATCCTTATAGAGCACTTAGATATTTGGATGCCTCTCAGTATAATCACATATCTCCTTAGCTGTCAAACCACAATAGCACCTTTTCAGCCCTGCTGTAGATGCAGCAAGAGATAGTAAAACATCGCTGCTGCCTGAAAACACTGACTGCCTGACTTTACTTTTATGAAAGTAAACCACAACAGGTTTCAATACTCGAATGAAATAAAGCCTGAAAGGAGATAAGAGATAGTGAGGAGATTAATGCTAGACTTGATGGAAGGCTTCCTGGCTGGTTGTTTTTGCCCAGGAAGTTCCTTTGAGAAGACAATTAATGGGCTTTATGGACACTGAGAACCTTGCTTTACCCAATGTCGTCCTTGTTCTATGTGATGCCCTCCCTTCCCACAGGACTGAATGCTTTGTTTATGGTTGTGTGGACTGGGTTGCACTTTTTTCGTGGCTGTGTGAATGAACTTGTCTATAATGGACTGAAGTGAGCTGTTAGTGCTAAAACATTACCTCCTGGGAAGGGCGTGGGAAGGCTTATGGCCTAGATGTGGGTCTGCAGTCCCTGGAAGTCCGTTTCAGTGTGACTGAGGGGTGTTCCCTGCTGTCACATCTGCTGGAGCAGCCTGGTACATGTAGGAGGAGGTCAGGATGGGTGTGGAAGCAGCCATTCCAAGTCACCTGCACAATAACCTCAGGTTCCTTTAGACAAGGGGTGATGAGGCCATCAGTGCTCATTGCTCTTGCCTGTGAGCCACAGCAGTCCAGTGCTGCCAAAGACTTCTGCTTCATGCTGCTGTGTGGTATGTAGAACAGGGCAAACCCTCTTAGATGAGGCAAGAAATCCACATTTGAAGGTGAAGGTGGAAGCTAATGCAAGTAAAATGTTGTGATCTGGAGTAGACCTGAGTTTAATTTATTTTCTGGAACTTGGGCATGGATCTGTTCTGGACTTTATGGTGGTTTAGTGCCTTGTTTACTCTGTGGATGGTTTAGATAAACTGAGGTCATCCCAGTTTTACCACCATAAAGAGGCATGGAATACAAAACTTTTCATCCTGATCATCAACGAAAGACTTTGATGTATTCATGTGCATTGAAACTCAGGTTTAGTCTGGTTTTGGTTTCACAGAATGATAGGCTTACTGAGCTTTCATAAACTCACTATCCAAATGCTCCATCTTATCTTGATTTTCATTACCTATCTTAAAAATAGGATTTTAAAGCCATGTTGAAGTACAGCTTCAATTACATTCTGTTAATAAGTAATCACTTAATTATGACTTATTGCAAGATCCCACCCCACCAAAGACTGGCATTTAGAGGATGGCCTGCAGGGATGGGGCCAGTTCAGTTTCAGAGCTGTATCTCCTTGGTGAGATTGTTCCTGATGGATTGTGAACAGAATTGTATTGTGAAATATATGTCCTTATTGGAGTTGCTGTTAACTTCATAATTGCTCTGTAATTACTAAAGAGAGGATCTTGCACTTCTGACAGCCAGGTGCATGTATTGCTTAATCTATCTCCATTATTGTCTTGGCTCAGTTCCTGTGGGTGCTTTCCTATTTTCTGTCAGTTGTGCAACACCAAAACTGAACGGTGTGTCTGCTGTTTTGTTCCTGCTTCAGAACTAGCAAGAGAAATATAGGTGAACTTCAGAGAAACCGGAGAGGCTGCCTGCCACCGTGTGCTGGCTTAGGCTGGTTGAAGCTGCTCCTGCACAGAACTCACGTGGGCTGGTGGGAGCAGAGCCTGGCAGTGCTCCTGCCCCCAGAACCAGCCTGTGCTGCAGCAGTCATGGGAGGCATCAGGAAGGCTGCCTGAAGGAGGGCAGCTGTCTTCTGGACTGTCTTCTGAGCAGCTTCAGGCTTGAATTTGAGTTAACCCTTTTATCATCTCAAACTGTAAAAAGTGAGAAAGCGATGGGCTGTCAGTGGCTTCAGGAATGGTCCCTGCCACGGGGAACTGCTAGTTGTATGTTCTGCAGTGTACTAAGTCAGAGATTATGCAAAAATATCACCATTTGTTAGGCTTTTCTGATGCTTTGGGAATATTTCAGTGGCCTTGACTGCATGCACTGGCTTCTTAATAGAGCTCAATGGAAGGGCTTTTTGGTGTAACCAGCCAGCAGGTAAGCCTGCTGAGAGAGAATGTGAACCCAGTGCTTCTCTCTGGGGTCAGCAATGGAGATGTACTACTCTCCTCTCCCTTTGCCATGCCCTGAGTGAGCAGCGAGGGATCTCTTTGGGCATAGCACTGGCTGAATGGATGACAAAAGCTTTTCTTCATGCTTTTGCTTACATGTGGACTCTTTCTTTCTATTTTTTTTTTTTCCAGAGAAATAAGTGTTTCTGGATTATGGTACTGTCAGTACTCGACTTCCCAGCAGATCAGAAAGCAGTGATGCTGCTTTCTCCAAATATGACTTGCTTGTCAGCCTGAGGGACTTCCTTTAGCACCTGGCCCCAGAGGATGTGCCTGCCCAGCTCCTTGGTGCCTCTGCAAGCTGCTGTCACCTGTTTGCTCTGTTCTTCTGTGTGGGATGTGTGTCCCACTTTGGGATGTGGAGTCCAAAATTAGGAAGCTGTTTGTGTTAGCTCTCCCTTCAGTCACATGGTGCTAGTGTGTTCTTCTACTCCTGATCCTCAGTGAACTGAATACATGAGCATCTGCCTTGCCCTGCCTCTTCTCAACTGTCTGCTTGTCCATGTGGGGCTTGTGAAACAGGAGACCTTCTGCCTCTTTTTTTTTTTTGTATAATAATAGGTGAGCTTTCTGGTTATTGCAGCTCCCCTTTTCCCATTTCCTCTCATCACTACCTATTTTCTGCTGAGGAGATTTTAGACATGAGATAAAGCAAAACACAGACATGTTTCAGGCAGTGCTGTGCAAGAGCAGGAGGGGAATTTTTAATTTCAGTAAACAGTCGAGTCTTCAAGGCCTCACAGAGCAGTTCTAGGAAACACTTTGAACTGGAGAAGGATGTGAGACTTTCTGCGTGACTCATGCTTTTAGCAGACTGCCAGTTTTGCAGCCTTAGAGGCTGGTAACACCGCTGAGCAGGTGCAGTGAGTGGCACTGGGGCCTCACTGTGCAGGCAGGTAGCTGCCTCAGGGCTGCTGTGGGGAAGCATGGCCCCATGTGTGACCTAGTCTTCTCACCCCAGTAGCCCACCAACTCTGGGATTTGGACTGTGGGAATGGGAGTAGGGGCTCTGTGCATGGTAGCTGCATGCATCTTGATGTGAGATCGCAGAACAGGGAAGAGAAAGCCAGTCTGGGGAGGCTGGAGGCTATGGGGGATACCTAGGTAGAAGCAGCTGCCTGCCGTGGGGTGAGAAAATAAATTTCATGTATGCATGGATGCATCCTGATATGGGGGTGGTGGGTACTCTGCTCAGTGTGTGGGAGCTGGAGGGAAGCTTTGCATGCAGCTGTTTTGAGCATGATGACTTGTTATTACTGCTGTACCTTCACTTTCAGTAAATTTATGGCTTCTCATGCAATTTCTGCCAGTAAATGGAAGTGGCAGGATTGGTAAGTGGGAAAAAGATGCAAATGTAGCATGACTGGGCTTTATAGTTAATGATTCAGATTGGGGTCAGTGCCTCAGCCTCAGTGTGACTTTGCCATAATTCACAATATACTTGTTTTTGGAGCTTTTTCCTTTTCTTCTGGTTGTGGCATGGTCTTACACATTGCCCCTTCAGATACCATGTCCAGATGCTTTCTACACATATGCAGAGGAAGTGTTAATACCTGCATCTCCAAGAAAGCAGCCTGGGCTCTTGCTTATGCTGTCAACCAGATAGGATTTGACACCTTTAAGCCTGTTTCTGATTCTAGTCTCCTCCAGAATGTGCTTTCTCCCAGATGTTTGGTTGTTGCTGGAACCTTTCATGTGGGAGCTCTGTTTTTATAGGGCCCTGTTAGTTTGGTCCCATGGCTGGGCTGAGTGCTGTCATGAGGCCACCTGGGTGTGATGCTGCATGTTGTGGTGTGCTGTTGTGGTAGTGGTGGACCTCCAGATGGACTGCAGCTAGGTCTGTGAATGTGGAATGCATGTACCAGTATGAAAGACTTATTCTGAAGACTTTTGTGGGTCAACCTTTGCTGATGGTTGTGCAGGGATAGATTTGGGGCAGGGGTGTGTGTGGAGGTGTTTGGAAGAATGGAACCCATTGGCTGCTGCTCTCGGTTATCTTGGGGTAGGGTAGCTAAGTTGTAGATCAACTGCTCCCTAAAGCCTAGTATTTACAGTGCCATTATAGATACGCCATAAAATATGTCTTTGTTTATGATTTAATTTCTCTTAACTCTTTCTCAAAGGCAAATACTTTCAGCTGTCCCTGCAGCCCTGGCTTTTGCAGGTTGCTGTTACCTGCCTTTCTATGAATGGGGCAGGGTGGGACATTTCATCCTGCCCTGTTAACCTCTCCCCTTCCTCCCTGTGTTTTGATAGGATGCCTGGGGCATCCTATTGCTGAGCATGGGCTGCAGGAGCAGGCCTTCCTTGTGCTGTGCCCTGTGGCTACTGGAAGAAGTGATGTGTGCTCACTCTGCTGCACTGTTGGATTGCAGAGCTGCACCTCTCTGGTAGCACATCTGTTGATTGGTGTGTTGTGAAGAGGGCTGTGAGCAGGAAGGGAGGGAAGTGTTTTCTTGTGCACTGGCCCATTTCTCTTGTAAGGAATGCATCGCCTTCAAATGAATGCAGAAAACATTAGGAAATGTGTGATGAGTTAAACAACTGGAGACGTAGTGTGTTTCACAGAAGCACCCATTGCTGAGATAGTATTCATAAAAACAAGCAGCCACTCATAGTAGCTTAACACTTCCACTTCTGTCTGGGACAAGGAAACTCTGACTGAAGAAAAACAACTGTGCAGGCAGTGCGTAGGTACAGCTGAGCTGGAGGAGGGATTTGGCTTCCAGAGGGCTGTGATTCATCCTCAGGAATCCAGTCATTCAGGCCTGCAGTGTGGCCAGGGTCAAAGTTCCTGGTAGGAGCAGGAAGGGGGGCTTTTGGCAGGCGGGTGGGGGGAGGAGTGGAAGGGAGAAGGAGAAAAGAGGAAGATAAATCCAGCCTCAGATCTTGCAGCTGTCTTCTGTTCCTCCCATGGCAGAAATCAAAACTCAGAGCCAAACATCCATGCTCTGCGGGACGGAGAGTACAAAGCCATGCCTCTTGGGCCGGCCTCTGATGCTCTTCTTGGTCTCTGAAGGTGTACTGGTGAGCAAAAGATAAATCTGATGGCATCAAACTCTGTGAGCCTCTATGCCTTCTTCAGTGGGCTGGTGTGTGTCAGCAGGACTGCAGTGTTATGGAAAAGCAGTTTTGGCACAAGGTGAGGGTGGAGGATACTGGTGAGCTCTGGGCAGGGGAACTGCACAGCAGCAGTGGCAAGGCAAGAGGGGATTATGGAGTCCTAGCTTTTTGGGGAAACCCTCTTTTCTTCACCCTAAACCCACACAATGAAGTGGTACAGGTGGGGAGCTACTTCCTTGAAGGCAGCTCTCTTTCTCAGTCTCAAATTACGTAGTTTGGCTCTTCTCTCTTTTCCAATTTGCAACTTAAAAAACAAACAAAAAACCTGAAAATAACACCTGAAAAAAAACCTCACCTGTTCCTTAAAGTTTAGAGATCTTGGAGAGAAGTGAGAATTAACAATTTGAGTTTGAAATCAGGAATACTTTTTGAGCTAGAAGGCAGCTGAAAGCACAGCACTGCATGTGGAGGACAGCCTGCCCAGTGGCACATCCTCACCTGTGCCTGGCAGTCTGCTGTCAGGAGGGAATGCTCCCACCCAAAGCACACACCGACACCTTCTCCCTTTGCAAGCAGAATTAATCATACTTATGTGCCATAGCCCATTTTAATTCTTCTAGCGCAGCCCAAGATTAATGGTTAATGCAGTACGTCTCCCCATCTCCACTCCCATTACAATAGAACGCTTTGAATAACTATTAACTTTGCAGTTAACTGAAAGAAAATTGTTAATCATCGACAAGCTTATGTTGCATTAAAAAAAAAAAAAAATCTCTGTAACCTTCTCCTGACTGTGGGAGAGCCCTGTCCTCAGTACTGACCTTCAACAACACCTGGTACCTGCAAAACAAAATCAGACTGCACAGCTTTATCTGCTAGCCAAGGTCAGGGACTATGTGAACCAGCAGAGCTTTGTGGTTCCCAGTGTTGATACTGGATTCTCCTAGCCAAGAAGATAGAGTTCTCTGGGTCCCCAGAAAATGGCTAATTAGCAGTGCTCTTGCTTTTTAACCTAGCAGCTGGTTTGTGGAGTGCTGTGTGGATGTGTGCTGTGATGCTGCAGCCAGTCCTTCCCCCATTGCGAGAATCTGTGCTCTGGGATGGGGTAGAAGTCTTCCCTGGGTCTCAGGCACTCCTGAATAGGATACTGTGCAGAAGATGGCATCCTATGCACAGAATGTGTGCAGGCAACTGAGTGAGGCTGTGGAGGTGCTGTGTCCCCATTGAGTGCTTACATACAGGCCTTCAGGAAATGAATTGCCAGCTGTTTGTGAAAGGAGGGAAGCACTGGGGCTGTGGAAGATTAGGCTGTGAGCCCTGTAAAACTCCCCTTCTGGCTGAGGGATAGGCTGTGGATGTTATGATTTTCAGCTCTTTAAATGATTATTTCTGTGCCAGATTTGTCAGGAAAAGTATTGTTGGGATCTTGGCAGAGATATGAAATACAATGTCCGGCTTCACAGTCATTCTCCTCTGAGTCTGGTCCCTGTCAGGCATGGAGCTAATAGGCCTGGGACTGTGTGCTACAGTAAACAGCCTCTGCAGCTGCTAGTGGCTGGATGTAACTATATATTGCACCAAATACAAACATTTCCACATTAGGCATTGCGTGTCCTCCCCCGGCACAGAGCTGCAACCATTGACCTCAGGAGCCTGTGCTGCGTCAGCGTGGCTGAGCTGCTCCTTGGCCAGCAAATCCCTTCTCTTTTTATGACTGTGGCTCTCAAGAGCGAGAGCAGCAACCCTGGCTGGGGTCAAGTGTAGCATGGCCAGGCATTGCACAAGCTCCTGCAAGTGGTGCAGCTGCCAGTAGGCCTAGAATGATGGAGGTGGGGAGCAGAGTGCCCCAGGAGTGCAGGTTCTGGAAGGGGTCACCAAAGCAGAGCACTGTGCTAATCCATGTAGTGGAAACCTGCCTGCCAGGCACAGGCCTGCTGGCTCCTCCTGCTGCATATCACAGCAAGGGCCTGGGGAAGGCATGGGTAGCTCCAGGAGCCCCTAAGACTTCACAGACAGCACTGGTTGGCCCCAGCACTGCAGAGACTTGAGGCTGCCCTCTGCTCTTGCATGGCCTTTAGGTGAGTTGCTTGGCATGCATATATGCATCCTTGTGTGGGAATACAAACTCAGTCCCCAGCTCTTCCAAGCAGGGTGCTTCCTCCTAACTTTTTCCTCTCCTGCCATTTACTTAAGCCCTGCTTGTGCACCCTCTGATTAACTATGTGCTAGCCTTTGTACATCAGCCCTCCTGCCTGCTCAACTGTGGCCTGGTAAACTACTGCTCACTACTGTGGAGTAGAAAGGTGCTTTTTGCTGTTTGTCTGAATCCAGGCTGGATCAGCCAGCCAGGTGCACAGCCAATTTCCATTGCTGCTTTGAAGCTGAGAAGTATTTTGAAAATAATAGAGCCTTTAGCCCTGTAAGTAAAAGCTATTTATCTTCGGATGAAAAAGTGCTGGCATGGAAAAATTCCAATGCTATGAAATTCTCTTTTCCTGCATGTCTTGGATACTTGCTGGATTAGGTCCACTGCTAAGGAGCTCAGGGTTATGAATGTCTCTTTTACAGAAAAGGGCTGTGGAGGAAAGAGGTGAGCACTGACATGCTTGTAAGTGGGGCAGCACCAGATTCCCCATGGAGGAGTTTTTTTTGAGATTCTTTTAGAGCTATGGTAAGCATCCCCCCAGCAGGCTGAGGTGGTAGCAAATACCCTGTTACAAGCATAGCTGTTACCAGTACCTGAGAGTAGATACTAGCAAAATACCCTATATTAAGAGAAATGAAGGTTGGCTTTGCTTTGCACAGCTCTTTAATAATACTCCACACAGAGAGCATTAGTGTTTTACAGATGGTAATGACATTAGCCTTCTAATACTCCTGTAGTTAAGGAGGTGTTAGCAGCACTTGCTGGGGCAAGGCTCTCAGGTGTGCGGTTACCTGTGCTTTCCAGACAAGGTATGTGAAGGTGGGACAGGGTCCTCTGCAAGCTCCCAGGCTCATCATGACCCCTCCTGGCTGATTTCTGCTCATGGCGCTGAGGATGATGTTAGTGAACTATGTATCAGCTTGTAGCAGTTGAGCTTCAAAGCTTCTACTATATAGCCACTGACTGCGAATAGCAGCCCTTTGGATGCTGGAGCTGAGCCCTTCTGCTTGGATTGTGCAACACCAAGGCTGAGCTTTTCAGCCTAGGCATCCTCTGCACCATTTTGGGACTGTTTCCCTGACTGCTCAGTGAATGGAGCTAAGCCAGCATGGTCTGCTTGCAGGGACTTTTACTTTTTCTTGTTAGACTGCTTGGTAGATTCTTTCCTGGATGCTGGAGAAATGCTGAGACTTTTCCTTTTGGATCTGACACTTTCTGAAGTACTTGTCTCACACTGCAAAGTTTTTGACCATGACTTTGACCTCTTTGGCAAAAGAGGAAGATGTAAAAACTGGCTTAGTGTGAAAGCCCACCAGACAGCATGTGCTCTGCAATGATCTTGCCCTTCTTGTACACAGTAGCCCCAGTTCTGTCATAAGCATCAGTGCTGGCCCTGGGGTTGTTATTGGAGCTACCACTGCTGAAGTGCTTTAAATAGATCCTGAGCAAACCTCTCTGTTTGTTTTTCTTGACATGGTACTGACTGGTGCTTTCCAAGAAACAAGAAAAAAAGCTGAATTCACAGTGGTAACTTTGATTCCATCTGGCAAAAGCAAACTGATCTCCAAAACAAGAAAGGCATTGCCATGTAGAGGAAAAGTAAATGAACTGCTGCAAGAAGCAGCCTTTCCTTCTTGTCTTGGTGTCCATAAAATCTTGCTGGTGCTTGGTTAGCAGGTCCCTCCATTTTATGATTTTCTATAGGCCTCTGTCACAAGCACACTGGAGAGCTTTCCAGGTACATGGTATCCCCATATGGAGTTATGCAGTGTATTTCACAAAACTTGCTGTACTTTACCCACTCTGCTAGGTAAATATTTTGCCTCCAAATCATAATTTGCTCAAGTGGGTCCTTGGCAGGCTGAGACCTTTGGAACTTTTGAGTATTTGGGTGCCCTCGTGATGGAGCCAGCTTCAGCCAGTGCTTGAAAGTGTGGAAATGGGGGCTTTTAAGTTGGGGCCCCCTTGTGTCTGCTCAGTGCCTCTGTGCTGTGCTCCTCAGAGAGACACTCAAGCAGTGTGCATGGGTCAGCTGGCAGGCCTGAGTCACTGTCACTGTTTTACAGCCCTAGGGCAGCTTGGTAACATCTGCAGTGATGGCAGCACCTCTGGAAAGTTAATGCCTTGGGAGCGGTTTCAGCTGTCACGCTGCCTTGCTGCACCCGCTCTGCTCACTTCCTCCTGCCAGAAGCAGGAGCTGAAAAGTTGCCCCGCCTTTGTGGATGCTAACACATGGCTTATTGAAAGTGATCCCAGTGACTCGAGGAGGAGGAAGAAAAACACCACACTTTTGAGTTTGAGCCTCCCTTATGAAACACAGGGACAAAAATAGCATTTTTAGCATGGCCTCTGAAATCTGACTCCTCCATGTTCCCCTGCTGGCTGGTGTCCATCTCTGGCGCTTTTCGTGTTCCATGGGCCACTGGAACTTGTGTGAGCACCTACTGCTAGTGTTGGTAGAGCTGCCAGAGCAAGGGACTAGCCCCAGAGAGCAGCTTTCAGCCTTGGTGAATCACCGGCACACAGCCAGGGGTGAGCTCAGGCTGTGCTGGTTGGATGGCCGCCCCTGGGCCTCTCCCTTGGAGATGTAATCTGGGGACGTGTGTCCAAACCGGGGCTCTTCTACTAGTGAGAAACTGCTTTGGCAGAGCTTTGTGCTAACAGCTGTGATCTTTCAGGATTAGATCTGAAGTGAAGGGGGGATTGGGTGTTTAGATGGGCTTTAGCACTGTTAGCTGCAGTCAAGGCAGGAATGGTACCAGTCCATGACAAGGTGGTAAGGGTTCCAGATGATGCTTTCTTTTTCCTTAGCCAAAGAAGAGTCAGGCTGAATCATAACCGATCTGAATGGGCCCCTCCATCCCTTTGTGGAGCAGATGCTCTGACTAGCCTACGGGTAAATAAATGAACTGCGCTGAAGGAAGAGCTAGAAATCCAGTCTTGGGTAGAACACTGTTTTGGAGGCCACTGTGTTTGTAATGGGCAGTGCCGAGTCCCATGTTGCTATACAGGGTGAAACATAGATGTATCTGAAATCTTCATCAGATCTGGATCTGAATTTTTTTGAGTGGCTGTGGGTTAATGACTGGCTAGACTGAGCACTACTGAAACTTGAACAGTCTCAGCAAGTCAGCTCCACTTCTGGGGAGCAGCTGCTACCGCCATTACCTGCACACTGCATGAAGCAGGCCACTTGTCACAGAATGAGCTGGAAAATGTGGTTTGCTCTTCTTCTAGGACCGTCTTCATGCATGTCTCTGGGCCAACAAAAGCTGCCAGGGTGAACTTAGGCTGAGTTTTGCTGCCCATGGTTGGTGCTGAGCTGTGAAGGAGCTGCTCTGCTCCTTCCCTGACTGTTGCTGTCCTGAGGTTGTGGCCAAGAAATGCTAGGGCTGCTTCTGTAAACTCTGTTATACAGCACTGCTAGCATTAGGCAGTCTGGATGTTAAGTTAAAAATCCCATCCTTGTCCGAGCTGACCACTTGCCTTTTGTAGTGCTGCTTAGAATTTGGGCTTTTTATCATTTTGGCGATAAGCCTGTGGTGCTTCCTGCTTGGGTTTTTCCTCCTGCTCAGTGGTGCCCGGAATACATGTTATCAGTCTGCTGATGGAAGTGATAATTAGGGGATTTGTCATAAGAAATACGTGTGAACTTTTAAAGCTGTCATTCAAAATAGGATTTTTTTTTCACAGTCACCTCTTGATTATCTGTGGGTGTGTTATCTGAGTTGCAGATTAAATGTGCTGTGCTTTAAAATTAAAAAAAAAAGGCAAAGCTCTTTCAGAGACATGATAAAGGATGCTGCACAATGATTATTTATAACATCATACTATGTCTTCAGTGTGATTTTTTTTTTTAAAGGTAGGAAAGCACTACATTCCAGCAGGTTTATTTATACATTTGTATTATTTCTTTTACTATTCCTTCTTTGCCCTCAGTACCCCCAGATACTGAGAACTGATGATATCAGACTATAGCCTGTGTGGAATAGGACTTGTGATGCGGCAACCCTTCCCCAGCTGTTCTCTCCTGGTGCTGCATAAGGGTTTCTGCAGTGTGATGCTGCACAGCCAGCTGGGCTGGAGAGGAGGAGGGGAGTGCTCTGCTGGGAGAAAAATATCTGTACCTGAGGGAGTGTGAGCCAGCGGCAAGCAGCTGAAGGGATGAGATGCCTCAAACCCACTTGTCAGGCTGGAAATGTGACAGCTTGCTAACATGTCTGTTCAGTTACAGGGATAAATTGACAGAGGCTTAGCAAAAATTCAGCTGCCATTGTTCCAGAATCTCCACTGCCGAATCAGCAAATTTCTGCTGCTTGGACTCATCCAGTGTGCCATTATGATGCATGCCAAGAGACCTGTGTGCTGCTACTTCCATTAGTCCTTTTTGATTGCCTTCCCCTGGAGCTGCAGCTTCTTTTCCTACTGGGCCTCCTTTGCTTCTCACACCTTTGGTTTCTGCAGCTCTGAGCAGAGTTCCAGAGCAAGGTCTGGGATGAAGGCAAAGGACTGCCCCTGCTGAGGTGTCCATACTTGCTGTATGCGCTCTGGAGCTTCACTGCCTTGCTGCCTCCATCCTCTCTGCCGTGCTCTGGCCATGTGGGACTCCCTTCTCTGACCCCGTGCTTGTTCCTATGGGGACCCAAATCATCCTCCACCCTCCTGGATTTTGGTGATGTTTGAGATCCCTGACTCGGATTAAAAAGATGTCTAAGGAGGGATGGAAAAAAAAGTCTAGTGAGGGGAGGATGGCACCATTGTGTTCCATCTAGAAGGTTTTAGAAGACAACTTCTAGCTGAATTTTTTTCAAGTGTCAGCTGAGAAATGTCAGCCGGCTCTCCTACGTCATGAAGGATGATGTGTTCCATAAAGCTGTGTGCGAGCAGAGCCTGTGTTCACCTGCCTTCCTGCCCTGAGAATCGTAGACTCATGATGGTTGGATAGAGCACTAAGATCACCTGGTCCAACTGTCAAACTGTGCCTGCTCTAGACCATGGCCCTCAATGCCATATCAATTTTTTTTTTTTTTTTTTAAACAACTTTGGGATGGTGACTGCCACGGGCTCCCAGGGCAGCCTGTTCCAAGAGGAATTTGACTTTTCCCATTGCCTCCAGCAGAGTTTCTGGGCAGAAGGAGAACATGTTAGGTGAAGGCATCAGGGCAGAACCCCACAGCAGGAGGGAAGCACTGGTCCTGGCCCGTGGGGCACCAGTGTCCCTGCTCTGGGGAGTGGTGGCAGCTGTGTTCCGTGTGAAATGCGCTGCATGGAAGCAATGGAAGGCAGAGACACAACCTGGTCCCTGCCTCCCTGAGGTTCCCATGCAGGCTTTTTTCACTCCTTCCTGTGACACAGGGAAGCACAGAAGCTGGTAGCCCTGAGGGACGGAGGAAGAAGAAGGGGAGCAGAGTGGGGCCATGGGGACAGCAAAGCACCAACAAGCCCTGGAGATACAATCGGTGCTTCTGTTTGCTGTACTATTTCAGGAGGTTTTCATGAGGTAAACAAGGGCCCCCTCTTGATTCATGGAGGTCGTTAGTAAGCTGTAGGATGGTATTTACATTTCGAAGGTATTTGTGCAAGCTCTCTCCCAGACTGCAAGTTCATGGGGAGGAGATGACCTTCACTGGTTCTTGTTTTGCCCTGCATCGGGGCTGCCTGCTTGACTACAGTGCCTGAGTACTGTAATCAGAATAAATCATCCTTATCAGTGCGGCGGTGATACAGTGCTCAAAACAGAACCAGGCGCCTGCTCTGTGCTTTACAAAAATGACATCACTGAGCTGAGTGGAAAGGAGGGGCAGGTCAGGGGGTGGGCTCCAGGCAGCCTTTGTGAGCCTGTCCCTGGGGTGGATTGTCTGCCCCAGACAGAGCACTGCACCTGGCTGGGGAACAGTTCTGATGTTAGTTATGTGTTTGGGGTACCCAGAGCTTCTCACGGGTGACTTTTGCCTCTTTAAAGTCAGATAGGTAGCGAATAGGATGAATAGTTATTTCCAAGGGGAGAAAAGGAGATGCTGTCGTGGTGTTCTGGTTTAGCCCATAGCACTTCTTGTAGCAATTAAAGCTGGTACATTTTAATATGCTCTTCTGTCCCCAGGCAAACTGCGCAGCACAACTTTTCATTGTGGTTGTCTGGTCTGTTTTGGAGGGAAGAAGGTGCTCAGTGAGTAGTGGAACTGTTCAACAGTGGTTTTTATTTTTTTTTCTTTTCCCCTGTGGATTTATATGGTTCTCACGGTCTGAGGGCTGACTTTAAATGCATTGTTGTAATACTGAGCAAAATGAGCACATCTTACTAGACTTCAGAGAATCCACTGCTATGGATACCATAATCACAGGAAAAAACTTTACAGTTTGCGTGTATTAAAACCCAGCATCTCCTTATAAGAGAGAGTGGCTGAACGCTGCGTTCTCTGATCCTCAACAAGGTACAGTGATAATTCTTTCCCTTACAAGGAGGATTTGTGGGGACCCTGTCCAGCTGCATATTTTCACAATGCTCGTAGCAGCAGTTTCCTATCTCTGCAGCTGAAATGTTTCAGAGGAGGTTTTCTGGTTGGTGTCAGGGAGAACAGGAGGGTGGGGAGATGTGCAAAGGAGGAAAGAGCTTGAAGAGTTAGTCCTGCCCCTGACCGCAAGCAGAGCAGCAGGCTGCCTGTGCTTCCCTTCCTGGCCGTGGGGCAGGGATGAGCACAAGTGATGTTTGTGCTGAGCCATCCCGTGCCCCACATGGATCCTCCACACCCTGGTAGGACAAGCAAGAAGGCTTTGCAGTGAGCTGCTTTAAGATTCCCGCACGCCTTCTGTTCTTCCTGTCTCAAAGAGATGAAGCTTAGCTTTGAAGCCTTTGAAATGACATCAAAGGATGAGATTTCCAGAGCAGCTCAAGGGACTTGGGTGAACACATCCCATTGATGGTCAACAGGAGCTGGGTGCTTAATTCCTGGAGGAGCTTTGAAAAGCTTGTCCTACATGTATGTCCTTTCTGGGGAGGAACTGAGAAGCAGTTGACTTTGCCTTTTTTTTCTAAAGATAAAACACAATGGTTCTAAAGATGATGTCCAAAACTCAGACTTGCTGTGTAAACAGCCAGCAGCTTCTTAAAGGAGAGGCAGATAAAACTGGCCTTTGATTTTGTCCCGTCCAGAAGATAGTAACTCATAACTCAGGCATTGTTCCTTGCTCTTCCCCCTCTGTCCTGCGGGTATAGAATAACCTTGTTGGGAATCTGAATGCCTCTTGATATGGAGGCTTTTACTCACAGAGACAACACATCTTTATTTTTTTCTGCATTCTCTGTACCAGGATTTCAGTAAAATCCATGTTACATTTTGGCAGGGTTATCATTACAGCTGGCTTCTGCTGGGGAATATGAACCTTGACTGTTTTAACCCAACCACCCTTGGGAGAGGACTGTTGGGGCACTTTGCACCTGTTGAGACAGTCCAGTTGCCACCAGCACTGGTGCCTCTTCTGCTACCAGCTGTCAGCCTGAGGCATAGATGGGGCTCACTGGGAGCTGTCAGTGCTGTTTGGCCTGAGCTGACTGGGGGGGCATGGCGTGGGGCTGCTTCAGCCCCACTTTTGTGGGAGGGAACAGGAGGAGACAGCAGCCAGGGTTGGCTTTGATAGGCTGCCAGGGAGAGGTGAAGGAAACTTGGCCGCAGCCTTGCTCTTGTGCTATTTTGGTTCAAGGTAATAACAGGAACTATGCTGTAAATAAGAATAGACAAGTGAAGAATTTCCCGCGTCTGTCTCCAGTCATTTTTTTCCTTGGGAGAAATTATCTTGCTCTAGAAGAGCAGATCCTTCTGTCTGCTTCTTGGAAACTGGGACAATAACACTGAAGGGGGAGAAGAAATTATGGGATCATTACAGGGGTGTCAGTGGCACACTGTACACCAGGTGCCAGAGATGTATCCTCTAAAGCAAGCAGGCCCTGCTCATTGCCATTCCAACAACAGGACCACAGGCACCGGATGCTCCTTGTGCTGACCAGGGCTGTCTAGTGGGTGCCCTTCTATTGGGCTGCCAGGTGAGGCTAAAATTTAATTAATCCTTGGTTGGCCTTGCATGTCCCTCTCTCCAGTCTGTAACCCAAACTCCAGCTGCAGTCAGCAGCTGTTTCCCTGCTGATATCCAGCTTCTATTGCAGAAAAGACTTTTTTGTTGTTGTTGTTGTTTTTGCTACAAAGGCTGAATTTCTGAGGGGTACTTCTTTCCAAAGGAGCCAGGGATTCAACATTGGATGTCATTTTTTCAGGAGTATCAGCAGATGCTTTGAGGAAGCTGCAGGTGTGCTATAAACCTGGTGAGGGTGGCATGTTGCAGAGTCAGCCCGAGGGCCAGCAAAGTGACCTGGAAATGTCCTTCTGCTAGTGGGCTTTATGCATGTTCTGTCTCCAGCTGGGGCATGCACTGTGCTAGTGACATGTCAGGGTAGGGTTCTTGGTAAGCTGTCGCATAGAGGTAGCATCAAAAGCTTACACAGTGTTGGGTGCTGATTTTTCTAGTTCTCAGCACTTTGTGGCTACAGCAGTGGGATGGCTAAACCTACTGCTACTGTCTGTGCAGAAAGTGTAGGGAAGGTCAGGTTTACTCAGAAACAAATGCAGGTTTCTTTTTTCCTAAACTGTAAGCATAAAATTTCTATTTTCAAATTCTTTATTTTTTTTGTAAAGTTTAATTATGCTTCAACTGAAACCAAAATGCCAAAATATTGAGGGCAATACATTGTCTTTCAAAGTGCTTTTTTTTTTTTTTTTTTTTTTTTTTTTTTTAGTAGAAGACAGTAACTGATTTTGGGGATCAGGGTCAATTCTTGTTTCTGCTTCAAAATCCCTGCTGCATTATGATCAAAATTCTGGTCAAAGTTTACAGAGTTTCAGACTGCGAAGTGGAGAGAAATGCAAAGCAGCTTGTGAACCGAAAGGTGTGAAACTGAGGGTGCAAAAGAGCAAATCTGATCTGTCAGGTCAGCTTTGTCTGCTGAGATAAAACCCACACGTGGTCAGGAAACTCAGCTATACAGTGTTTGGACTTTAGAAGATCTAGGAGGACCTGTGCATACCATCACAAGCACTGAGGGAACAGGATACCTTGGGAAAGAGAGATCTGTGTGCCTTGTGCCAAACCCGGCGTGACCCTGAGAAGCCCAGATTCTGACCTTCTTGTACCATTGCTTTTGTGGATGTTTGATGGATGGCGTGCAAGGCTGTGTTCCTCATCCAGCTCCAACTGTCTACAGAAGTGACAGGGCAGTCCTGGTGCTAAAGTAACCCAAGCACATGTGAAGCTCATCCCGGCATCTTTCCAAAGCTGCATTACTGAGGAGCAGAGGGCAGCTGAGGCTCACAGAAAATGCTGAAGGAAAAATGGATGGTGGTTCTAATTTAGGGCTGCTCTGTTAACTCGGTGTACATTGGCTAGATAAAACTTAATGCCAACAATGCAGGAAGGAGCAGTGCTCACCTATCACCTTGCTGAGGCCTGGGTTTTCAAGCAGCTGCTGTGCCTCTGCTTGGGTATAGGAGCTTTACAGACTCCATCAGTTGCTAGATTATATGTTTGCCAAGCAATCTGGAAGAAACTCTTTGGATTTAAATACAACTTTTTTTCTGAAGTTTATGATGATAAATGTGCTCAGTTCAAAGCTTAGTCCTCTGAATACCCAGGTTTTTCATCACAGCAGCAGTCTAGTCAAGCACTTAAATGCATGCTTAAGTTCTAGTGCGTGCCTAATAGAGTTAAAAACAGCTTCAGGAGTGTCCTTTGCTGCCCTGCTGAACAGACACAGACCTAAGTGTAAATGTAGTTGTCTCACTGAATCAAAGTACACTGCTAACATGCTCACAGGAGCTGAGACAGAGCAGTGCACTGTCTGTGTTAACAAGGTGAGATTTCAGAGTGACATCAGAGGACACGGAGACCTTTTTTCATTAGTGCTTGCTGCACCGTGACATAGCTGCAAGGCAAGAGCCTGAGCTGGAGTGGGAAGATCCTGAAACACAGCCTGGAAGGGTCTGGGCCTTTTGTATCTCTCCTCTCCTTCTGTTCAGGCACACAGTGCAGAGGGTTGTTTCTTGTGTGTGCCGTCACACACCTCATTTTCTCATGGTAGGACAAATAGGCTACCAAGAGCAGAAAGTAGGACACTTGGCCTCTCTCCTCTATGGGAGGTGCAATGCAGATTGACTCCCTGAGAACTAGGACAACACCTCTGAAAGTAGAGCAGCTGGTCACCCTGTTCGCGTGTGCCTTCACTTAGTAATGTATTCTTCAAAGCTCAGGCTGTAAGAGACATTTTTGGCCAATTTAGGGAAATGTTTTCTCAAAACAGGGACAAATACACTGGAACTGGCCAGAACGTTTGCTTTTCATCTGGAGCAGAGTCAGAGCTGCATCGTTTCTTGCATATTGAGTGGTAGCACAGTGACAAGAGGCATTTGCTTCTCAGCAGCAGGACTCGGACAGATGACATTGCCCTGCATCTGTCATAGATGATGCTTTACTGCAGCAGGGAACTGTTACTAAATCAAACTTGTGTGCGCACATGCTTTTAACAATGTTTGACAAGAAGCAAAAACTTGACTTTCACTTAAGATACCTTGGAAAATCTGACAGAAGGATTCATTGCCCTTCACTGAGCTTCTTCTCCAGGTGCTATTAGGTGTGTAATGCATACAGTCCTGCTGGAGTGCTGGCAATGCCAGGGGAATGGCAGCATGCTGTCCTGGTCAGCAGGATGTGCCTGGGAAGTGACCAGCAGTTCATGTTAGTAAACAGCAGCACAGGAGTGCAAGCCAGGTCAGCTGGCATGACTCTTGGAAAGACACTGCTGTCCTTACTTGGGCACAACCGTTGTTGTTTTCAGCCCACTGCAGCCTACAGCAATCTCATGTGGGATCCTCACCTTGAACCAGAGGTCAGGCTGGCTGTGCTGTGTTGGTATCTGGATTTGCTCTTCTGGGACTTGTCATCCTGAAGGCAGGTGTGAGTCTGAAT
Organism: Callipepla californica brunnescens; assembly: GCA_023055505.1. Lineage (NCBI taxonomy): Eukaryota > Metazoa > Chordata > Aves > Galliformes > Odontophoridae > Callipepla > Callipepla californica. The sequence continues at coordinate 31,979,995 of JALIRH010000003.1, read as the reverse complement.
CCTAATAGTGAGGGAGGCTAATGGAAAGGGAAGACTTCCCATTTTTGCCTCCAGTAAGTGTGCTGTGGTAATGAGTCTGGTGGCTCCAGTTGTAGTGAGAAGCTCACTGCTGTGAGAGCAAGTCTTTAATCCTCAAGAAGAGGTGTTTCATAAGCCATATGGGATGCCCTGATTTGAATATTAATACCCAGAATGCTTATTCAGCTCACAGACATTTTGCAGCAACTCTGTGTCTCTGTAGAGCCAGACCCAGCCTGCAGGTGTTCCAGTTATGATGTTTCGTTTTTTTTTTTTCTTGCAAAGGCATTGTCAGGTTGTCCTGTTTTTTTTTTTTTTTTTTTTTAATTCAACAGTATTATTCAGCCAAGAAGTCTCTGAAGTGATTTTATCCATGTTATATAATATTAAATGATTTTAGATTTAATGAAAATACAAAGGGTACTATAGGACAGTGGGTTTGGTCTACCTGGCCAGGTGACCTGCTAGTGATGTACTTCATAAAGTTACTTATACTTCTACAGGGCGACACCTTCTAAAATAAAACAGGAGGCAGTGACTGTGCCAGAGAGCTGTCATAGTCTTGAAGGCCTCCAGCTCAAACCAAGGATGAATACTGAGTGTGAACTGAGGTGCAGTTCTGGCAGTGTCAGCCTTGCCATTTTGTTTTTCATGTGGATGCCTGTGGGTAGATCTAGGGGAATTACTGTGACAGCTCCTCTGTTGTGGCACTGCCTTCTACCAAGCTGCCTTTCATCCAGAGTAGAGTGCTCTGCATGCAGAGCAGTGGCAGGCTTGCAGTCAGGTGGAGGTTGTGGAAGTGGATGTATGCAACCTGGATGTCTTTTAGTACTAGAGTATGCTTGTGACGATGTCTGAGGAAGATGCTTGGGCTGCTGATATTAGACCTTGGTTGTGCTCCAGCAATGCTAGCTGCTTTGTGGGAGATCCTGTCCACAAAACCAGACACCACAAGCAATAAGTAAATTTTCACTCCTTTAGCACCATCACAGCACTGGTTTGCCATCCCCAGCACTGGGAAGAGATGAACCGGGTACTGGCTTTGTCTGTTGGTAGTTGCTACGTAACATCCTTTTTACTGCATTTATTTGTGCATGAAGCAAGAGCCTTGCTTATTGCTTTAGACCAAATCTGAGATTTCAACTGCAAGGCCTATGACAGAAGCAGTGTTTACACATCAAGCAGACAGATGTTCTGTCAGAGACTTGTGGGGCACAGCCACACCAGCACCAAAAGGACTTCAGTCTGGGTGGATAAGGAGTGCTAGCAGGGAGCCAGTCCCTAAGTGAGTGACTGCAGCAGTGAGAAGACTCCAGTGGGACAAGGACAGGGACACAAATATCATAACTAGAGATGGTGCTGCTGGATGAAGGCCATCTCCTCTACCTTTCGCTTGTGTGACCACACAAGGTGTGTGCATGCAGCATGGACCTGCATCGCACTGCCAGATCTGTTTTTTCTCAGCACTGGGGTTTGAGGCACCTGTGTTTTCAGTGCCAGACCAGTTTACAGCCCAGCCTGTTGAGGTCACCAGTGTTTTCCCTACCTCTAGAACACTAGGCATGTCAGATGAGGACACACACAAAGGACTTGTGTTTCAGACCTCTATTTAGCCCCACCAGAAGGTGGCCAAGCTGCTTCAGGGTAACGTGAGACAAAATCAAGTGCTGTGATTTCCCTCTTGGATATTTTCAAGAGGGTTGGGCAGATGGGAGTGGCTTTGTCTTCATTTCAAATGGTCTGCTTGGTTCTGATAACTCAGTTACCAGAAAGAGATTGTTGACAAGGGGATGCTCCGTAATGAGGAATAACAGTGTGAAGTGTTGGAGGGATGGATGGGTGAGGAAATCAAGCCAAGTATAACAAACAGCTCCAGGATGGGGAAAGGCTTTCTTCCTTATGAAGCACGAAAGTGGGAGCTTGGAAGCTTCTTTAGATGAAGTGTGGCCAGGATTGAATCAGGAAGTGGCAGAGCCTCCTGTGAAGTGACAAATCTGGGGAGAGGGATTTGTTTTTCCTCCTTCAAGGAGGCATGGAAAGTTGTATGAGGGAGATTTACATGCTTAAGCAGGGTTTTGGCATTTGTGCTCAGCCTTGTGGTTCATTTCCTCATTCACTCAAACGTACAAAGAGTGAACAAATGTTTGGTAAACAGGAACCTAAGGTTTCGGCGATGAAAAGCTTTCACCCTCACCCACAGGGCTGCTTGCAGCATTGGAAATGTTTTCCAGACGATGATGTGTTGTCTCCTGACTGATATGCTGTGCTGCATGGCTCCAGCCCTCACCCCACAGCACTGTGTCCCCCTCCCACAGAGCCCCACAGCAGGAGCCTTGTGGGCAGTGTGCCCTGTGCTGCTAAGGCCCGGATTCAGGAGGGAAGCTGACAGCAATGTGGCCCCTTCAGGTCAGCCTCTCTGAGTGCTGGCAAGGGTAGAGCTGGGAAACTTGCACAGCTGCTTCCCGAGCTTGGTTCAGTCTATGAATAACTGGAGAGCTTTCCATCGGCGGGGCTGTTGGGCCAGGTATTTGCAGGCACTTTATTTGGTGGTTTCTTTTTAGCGTGGTTGCTGGACAGGGAGGACAAAATAAAGAGAGGAACCTTTCATGCCTCAGCGTTCTGCAGCATCCGGCGTTTTCATGAAACCACAAAGGACCTTAAAGAAGGAAGAACAAGCACTCAGTTTATAGGCATTTAAATGGACAAAACAAAGAAGGGGCTGTGCTGTTCAGTGATCTCTCAGAGTCCGGGAGTCCAAAGGCACGGGTTCGCAAGACCTCGAGGCTGGAGCCCATGCTTTTTGGGCTGCAGTCTGTACAAGCAAGCCCACCCTTTCTTGTGCTGACCCTGGGGTTGGCAGAGCTGGCACTGTACGGCCAGTATTCAGCTCAGCCTTGCTGTTCATGTTACAAATTTTCTCAGAAAGATGGCTGCAGTTCTCTGCAGCTGTCTGGGATTTCACCCTGGGCAGAGATGCTCGGGAGGCTAGGAGCCATGGGTCTGTAGTCGGTCTGTAGTCTGCACTCTGGCTTGGGCTGCAGGGCCATGGAGCAAAGTGTTCAGGACTTTATGCAAGTGAATAGCAAAAGGCTGTACAGAAACAGTTCTGGTTGCAACAGCAGGGAGACTGATACTCCCACTGTTAGTCTTGGTGCTTTTTTTAAGAGCATTGCACTGTGTAACAGTGGAACTGGGAGGAAAAGAGTGGTGGCAGTGTATGCTTCTTAATCAGCATTGTTCATCTCCCCTCAGTGCCCAAGCCAACCAAAGCATAAAACAAAACCACTTGTGCAGCAAAAATGTAATGCTGGGAGTTCTCTTCATGACCTAACACTTATGTTTCTGAGCACAGCTCCTGGGCTTTGGGCTGGGGGACAGCAGGGTGTATAGCCACCTCAACCCACTGCTTCTCACTTGGGCCCTGGAGAGCTGGAGCTGCAGCCATAGGATTCTGTGCAACCAGGGAACAGGTGATCCACAGCATGGTGAAGCTTTTCTGTCTCATTAAAAGCTTCCTGGATTCCTGCTTTCTCTTCTCTGCTGGGGGTCTGGTATCATTAGGGAAGGAAGGCTGGAGGAGACAGAATTGATAAATAAGTTGTTGCTTGTGTTTTCTAGTCGTCCTGGGCCTTTGAATGCCTCGCTGAAGTGTATCATTAACAACTGAGACATTTCAGGCACAATCAGCAAGCAACATGGGGTGTGCCTGCTGCCTCCACACCTGTGGCACATGTTTCCACCAGGTGGGCTCAGCATGTCCTACAGCATCCCCTCACCCTGGGGTCGTCCTCACCTGCATGGCACAGGGAGTTTCCAGGCAAGTGCTTTCCTTCCTTGTGCAGAGATTGATCATTTCTGGGCTGCCTGAAGGCTCCAGGTTTCAGACCCTGAAGTAAAAGGCTTGGCCATGTGCACCGCTCTCCCTGTCTGACCTGAAGCACGGCCAGATCATTTTCTATTAACCTGAAAGGAAAACTTGTGCCTATGAATATTTTAGAAGTCTTTGAAAGGATGGAGACTGAATCAAGTGCTAGTGTTTTATTATCTGGCTTGCCTTAGCGAGCTCTCTCTGTTTGCTGAGCTCCAATAAAATTTTGAAGTCATACTTTAGGTGTGGAAGAGACCTCATAAATTCTAGTACTTATGGAATCTCTGAAAAATGTTTTCTCTTTGGGTTCCAACAGAGACATTCTCAGTGAAGAGCATTTGAGGAGCTTCCAGGGCAAAGGTGCAGAGATACAGTCTAAGCAGTCTCAGTGGTTTTCATCAGCTTAGTGGAAAAAGAGTTATACATTGTAACAAGAGTATTTAAAAAAAAAAAACTTGATTAAAAGTTTCCACATTACATAAGTGACTTAAAGCTGAGGACTGAGAAGACTAGAATGCATTTTGGCTACACCACCTTGCCCAGACAGATACCCACAAGCCATGCCACCTGATATGACCGCACAGCAGGAGTGGCAAGGCACAGTGCCAGGACCAGGCTCTGAGCCCTGTGTGCAAGTGGGGATTCCCACCGAGTGACTTCAACTGAGCTAGTATGAGTTATCTTCAGTGCTGGTTTTGTGAAAAATTTATATTTGCTCCTGTTGGTTTTCTTTTCTAGACACTCACACAGGTCCATGGGGCTTCTGTGGAATTTATGGAGAGGGTATGCAAGTGAGTCTTGGATGTGTATCGTACACAATCGTACCATGACCTGGAAAACACACAAAATGCAGAATCCTTACTTTATGTTCCCTTCTAGGTAAATTCCTATAGTGAATGCCAGATGTTCCTGTTCAGCAGTATTGTGTACTTAAGTATCAACTGAAAGGATACTAAAAGGCTGTAGGATTGATGGGAGATGACCCAGAGATCAGTGTGGTCTCCCAGGTTAGCATGGGAGAGAATAGCTGCAAGCTCAGTAGCACTATCCCAGACTTGAGCTGGAGTTTGTATGGGCTTTGAGATGACGCTCTCCATTTTAGAGCATCTGCTTATCTAAAAGGCCTGGTCAGAAAGTAGATGAAATTTCCAGACCTCCCAGTCAATATTTTTGATGGCTAAGTTTCTGTGGATTGTATCTTTAATGTTGTCCTGGAATATATTTTGGTGTGGTGTAAGTGCATTATCACTCAGAGACAACACAAAGTGCCTCAGGCACCAGGCGGAGGGCCAAATCTTGTCCATGGGATGAATATTTGCAGTTCCTCTTGACTCCCCAGTATCTGAAGGTCAAGTCTGACCCACAGTCTCCTACAAAGCTGAAAAGATAAGATGTGGTGAGAGGGCAAAGGTAGTTATCAGCAGTTTCCAGTAGCTTTGTTCTGGCAATGGGGAGGTAACAATGTGTGTAAGAGGGAGACGGATCACACTGAGCAAAGCCCTTGGTTTCTAGCTGCTTGAGTGTATGGCATTCTGTTATCTTGCTGTAAGTGGCTTTGAGCTCCTACATAGCTCTTTTTGCTAAGACCAGGCCCGGTTATGCCCTTGACTGACTGTACATTGCTTCTGCTGACACAGGCAGGCCAGTCTATCTTGCAAGCAGTCTCTTCTTGGTGAGGATAAGGGGCATGGAAGAGGCATTCAGGTGCTCTGTCCTTGGTCTGCAAACACCTCTTTGTATGTAGTCCTTCATGCAGACATCAGTGAGTCAGAGGTACTCAGTGCTGTCTGCTAAACAGTGATGCTGAGAAGGCAAACACCTTATGAAACTCAGTCTTATGTGCAGAGATTGCAAATGAAGAGAGCATGCTGAGCCTTCGGGTGTGCTACCAGGGGTAGCTGGAGTGCTGGTCCGCTAGCAAGTGCTGAAGGTTTCGGTGTAGGTAACATGACTTGTATTCTCCAGCCTTGTGCTTTCTGGGTACAGAAAGATGAAGGGATACCTAAATACTTACTGATAGAACAGCCAAATGCACCTAAATGAAGAGCAGGCACACTAAGAGAGCTGACCTTCCTCCAGCCCTTTTGCTGTTCAAGATCTCCCATGGTGGATCCCTTCACAAAACTTACAGGAGGGCTGAATTTAACCATACCTTCTTGTGAAGGGGCTCTGATGAAACTTCTCACAAACTGGAAACAAGCCTGGTATTTTCCTCTCTGTAACTGCCTTTCCAACCTCTTGCTCTGCTGTCTTTGCCAGGTCAGAGCAGGGTGTTAGGTGACTGAGGCACATGGTGAGCATGCATGGGTGTTGCACAACCTGCTTAGTGTTGCTGTGCCCGATCTGCTAGGTTTGTGGGCTCCAACAGGAGATTTTTTTTTCCTTCAGAAACAGCAACTAAGGATTCACGTGCTTATCTTGCTTATCTCCAGACCCACCCTCTAAACGGTTGCTCTGTCCTAGCAGACAACCCTTCTGCCTTGGGCTGAGCTTGGTGCAACCTGCAGCATGGGGGTGGATAGTAGCCTGGAGAAGCAGGCAGCAAAAGCTGAAAGGGTTTGCATTTAGACTGAAGCACTGTGCTCTGGGAAGGGACCAACTGACAGCCTCATCCTGAGGAGAGCCTCCTGGACAGTTCAACAGGATGCACAATAAATGACTAAAAAGACTACAATACTTAAAAAAAAAAAAAAAAAAGTGTTTTTTGTGTGTAGGATTTCTAGGTTAGCAATAACTTCCTATTAAATTGGATGGAGTGACATATAAACCTTGCAGGAGAGGCTTTCTCCATTAAATTCCAGAAGTTTTTCCCAGAAGGACAGAGGCCGAAGCGGTACAGGGGCACCATGCAGCTGGGCGGTCCTTGCCTCCCCTCAGTGCATGCTCCTGGTGATATGCGGCTGTCCCAGGGCAGGGTCCCCCTCCTCCATGCCCTTGAGGATACCTTCCTACTGAGAGCTGAGGTAAGCCACCAGATTGGTCCATGCAGGGACCCCAGATAGCCTCCAATTGGCAGTGAACCCTCCAAAGCTGCTACTAAGTGGATTTGCTCTTTGCAGGCAACCCTTTTTCTCTGGGTGCCAGAACATTGCTTTGTGGCAGCTAATAACCTGGGCCAGAACTGAGTTGATGATTTATAAAGGAAAGGCTTTGTATCTGCTGCCTTAAGTGCCTGCCTTGCCAATTTGCCTTTCTCCCTGACCTCTCTTCTGATCCCCTTGCCACTCACATTCTGGGCATTTCCAGCTAGCTCTGAGCAAGGCATTAATGTAGATAAATATTACTGCGAGGAAGTAATGGCCACATACTCTCTGCATCATCTATATGCACTGGTTAGGGGGTGATTTTTCATTTCATACATCATTTGCTATTTCAGCATGTGGCAATTCTGCAAAATGAGGCAGGAGAATTGAAGAGCTCATCCTTTGTTCCCACTGTTCCCACACCATGAGCACCAGCGTGTGGTGGTTTCTGGGAGGCAATGGGACAAGCTCATGTGGATCTTGCTCTGACCTTGTGGTAGCCATGTTGGGCTCCTTCTTTCTCTCCATCCTTCTGCCTTTTTTTTTCTTCTCTCATCTTGAGCACATCTGTATAGTGTTAACCTACTTTCCCACCCACCCCTGAACTTCCACCTCACTGTGTTCTGTATTTTTCAGTATAATTGGTCCCAGCATATCGAACACCACCAGCCCTCTCCCCTAACTCCTATAAGAGCTCATACACCAGCAAAATAATCTTTCCCACCTGGGCCACTCCTGTGGTTTCATATCACTTAATCCTCCCCTGTGAACTGAAGAAGAGTTTAAGGTAACATCTGCTCAGCTTTATATTAGCTGTGCTCATACTGATGGTCCCTTGGTTCTCATTGCCAAGCAAGTAAGGGGAACATCTCTGTCAGAGTCCCACATTTTCTGGGAGATAACAAATTCTACTGGGCTAACCCTGCTATTAGAGGCCTCATTAAAATCAAGGATGTAGGTTCAGTAGATTTACTCTTCCATCCCGCTGTGCTTATTCCGCTTGCCTATTTTCCTCCCGAGTTTCTTCCTGGATTAATTTTCTCCCTGTCACTGATGGGCTGAGAGTGAGGAGCTGGGCTCCTTCCCCTGCAGCACAAGCTGCAGGATCACATCTCCCTGCATCTGGTAGTAAATGCCTGTTGGCCTTGCTGCTAAGCCTTATGCCAAGTCTTCTGCCACAGACAGTTACCTAATTGCTGCTCCTCAAAGGCGAGGAGCATCCTCATCTGGTGCCCGCCAACTCCTCCTGAAAGCTGTGGGCAAGAGGGGCCTGCAAAGTGTTTGATGGACCTGCTGATCCAAAGGACAGATCTGAAGGTCTTACCCATCACATTGCAGGTTCAGGAGAAACTACAGGGTGTCTTTCTGAGACCTCTACTCTTTGTGGTATCCTATGCCAGGCAAACTCATTCATCTTAACAGTATGCTGCTTCACTCCTTGAAGTGAGCCATCAATTGATTTTCAGTGACTTCTTAATGTGTTTGTTCCCTTTTTTTTTTTTCCTGAGCAACAGCACAGGCACTGCTGCATTTGGCAGAAGAACAAAGTCTCATTGTTCAAAGCCTGCACGCTCCAGCATCAGCTGGGACAAATGCAATTGCGCTCCTTGACCTCAGTCTCAAAAGCCAAGTGGACAAAGAGCGAGAAAGTTCAAATTCCCAAGTTAGGAAAATAAAAAAAAAACACCCTCACCTTTATCTTGTCTCTAGAGTACTCTGTCGAGCCCAGTTTTTCATCTTTCTTTCTTTTTGTTAGGAACACCTCTTTAGAAACCTGAAAATAGCATCTCCTCTTCTCTTGATTTGTCCCCTTTGCACTGACCCAGCTCACCATATCCATTTGGTTATGCAGCTCAGCCATCAGCATGTGTCTACCTGCCACTGGATGATGTGCCTGCTGCTGCATCCTGCTTGGGGACAGCCATGGGCAGGGCTTGGGGTCATGCAGGACTGGTTTTGGAGTGGTCACAGAAAGCAAACCTGCTATTAATTTTTTTTTTTTTCCACAGTCAAGTGGTGAAAATAGCCTTTCCCCAGGCTCTTGTCTGTCAGGTTGCAAATGCTGAAGCAGGTGCTGGGGTTGATACCTTGGCTCTTGCACAGCTCTATCCTGGTGTACAAGCCCAGGAAGATGGGCTGATCCTTGTCTTGCTGCAGGGCTATTTTCTGCAGTTTATTTTCTCCTGTTCTTTCTGTGTCAGTTTTAGCTGCAAGGTGCTTGCTGCCTCCTCAGGAAGCTGTCGGGTGACTTGCTATTAAAAGTGCTCAGGAATCCTGCCCTGAATTGTAGCTGTCTTTTTACTTTTTTTTTTTTTTTTTTACACTGCTAGTTTTAATCCTACCTTTTTCATGCAGGGAAAGTTCATTTATAGTATCTTCTGGGATGTTTTGGACTATAATATTTTCCTCTTGGCTGTCCTTGGTAAAACTGATGGATAAACAGGTATGTTAATTTGAAACTGGCTTTTAACCAACCAAAACAAGCTAGGATAAAGTATCTTACACCAATACACTGCTTGACTTTTTTCTGTCATAAACGTGCCTGGAAGAAAGGGCACCTTTTCTGACGTGCTTATCTACACTACAGAAGTGTGGTGTGGTGTTACTTTGCCACTGTGTACCTATATAATTTTTTTCCCTATAAGCCAGTTTTCTCCTCCACTCTGATGGCCCCTCTAGTTGGGAAGTATCCAGAAGGGAAAACTGCACAAGAGTGATGAGATAGTTGCTTATGTTTCTGCCCTGGGATATATCATGCAGCACAAAATTGTCCTGAAATGTTTTCTGTTGACGTGACAAATTGTAAACTCATGTTCAATTTCCTGTGTGCTAGCCCTGCAAAGTCTTACACTGCATTTGGGTCTCCTCCTCCCATAGCGTGTCTTAATTTTGGAATATTTCCTCCCTGGACATATTAGTCTCTGTGTCCTTTGATCTAGGTCATTTTCTCCCAAGCTCCCACATCTTTTTTTTTTTTTTTTTTTTTTGGTCCTTTTGTGTTATATCTCACTCCTAGCCAGTGATTGCATCTCCTCCCCAATGTAGTATCAATTGCAATTTTAATAAACACACAGTCTAATGCTTTTTCTGGATTGTTAATGAAGATGGTAAATAAAACTTAGGCTAACACCAGTTTCTACTCGTAACCCTACTGGATGTCTCCCTGCAATGTGACAGTTTGTCGTTGACTGCTATTCATCACTGAGACTGAATGTCAGTGTCCCTGTGTGGGGTAATTTATATTCATTTAACATAATTCATCACAGATTCAGAGAAAAACATGGCTAGGAAGGACCTCAAGAGGTTGGTTTCAGCAATATTCCCGATATTTCCAGCCTGCTATTAAATGCCTGCGAGGAGAGAGGTCCCACGTTCTCCCTGTGCAGTCATTGTTCATGCACTTTGGCCTTCCCATTTTCCAAGCATCTAGCCTTAATCTCTCATACTGCAACTCAAGCCTGTTGTTTCTTGCTTCTCTCAGAGTGGATGTATTTTTAAAACAGCTTATTCCCTCTCTCTCTGGAGATATGCTTTGCAGTGTTGAATATTGCTGTGTCTCCTCTATCTCCTTGCAGGGGTAAGCAACCTCCTTAGAAGAAACCTTTCATCAGAAGTCCTGTTCCCCAGACATTTGATCCTACTTTCTTCTGAATTTTCCGGAGATGATAAAGGTTGCCTCAGTGCTGAGTAAAGTGGAAGGTTCAGCTGCATGCTTCCCAGACTCTGGTCCTCTCAGTATGCCCTGGTATGGTGATGTCTTTGTGTGTGACAAAATGGCCTTTTATTCTTTTTTCCTTATTCATTTCAGGTTTCTGAGTTGCTGTACTGCTCCACATCTGCCCAACAGGTTATACTGTTTTGTCCTAGTGCAGCTGATTGTACCTATGTCTATGCACAGCTTTACTTCCCTTCTTATTGAATTGCATCCTATTTTTTTAAAAACCTTTTGTCCATCACATCAAGATAATCTTTAATTCTAACCCTGTTCTCTCACATCCTTGTAGCTCATCTCAGCTGGATGCCATCTGCATACCTAATAAGGATGCTTGTTATTCTATCATCCAGTGGTTAATAAAAAAAACAGTGAATGAACTGGGAGCAGGATGGAGGCCTGTTGAACCCTACCCATTCCTCGTTATATTGTGCTAATGACACCTTTTTGAGTACAGTCTTCCTGCGTGCTTTGTCTCCTTCCCTCAGAAGGCCTGTCAAGGTTGTGTTTCCTTGGCTTCCTTCTGGTAACATGAGGTGAGGCAGTACCAAAACCCCAACCAAAGACAAGATGTAATACTTCTGCTTTGCCTCTATTTGCAAGCCCTGTTGCACGATGAAATTAGGTCAATTTGATATGATTTGCTTCTGGCAAATCAGCACTGGCTGTTCCTCTTCTCTTTGTTGTTTCCTAGGTGCCGATGATTAGTTAGCTTAATTATTTGTTCCAGTGCGTTTCCAGGAACCGAAATTGAGCTGACTGTCCATAATAACTGCCTCACTCCTTGTTTCCCCTTTCTGCACCCAGACAGGGAGCTGCTCTGCAAGGAGCCCTGTGGCCCGTGAGGGCCTCTCCTATGCCAGCCCCTTCTCAGGGCTCCTCTGCAGTGGTGCCCAAGCAATACTTTACTTCTCCCTCCTTTGACTACTGCTTTAGAGCTAGAATACTCCAGCTCATCTTCCTGTTCTGGGCTAGATATGCCTCCTTTCTATGCCTTTCTCAATTTTATCTCTATTTATATGTGCTAAACTTTCGTGCCCATCCTTGGTTGTTTGCGCATCTCGGTTTTCTGTTGGCTTCCTCTTTGTCTGCGCGGCCACTGCAGATTTAATGACTTGGCAAGCCGACCTTGCACTGTTTCTTAACCTTCCTTTGCACTGGCATGACTTGATGTTTTTGCCATTGTTTTTTTTTTTTTTTTTTTTTTTTTTCCTGCAGAAAATCCCAGTGTTCTTAAAAGTCTTTGTCCTGGAACTCATTTCCCTGAGATCTCTGTTCTCAGTGTGCTGGGTTATGTGGGAATATCTATGGTGCTCAGCAAATTCTCTTAATGGGAAAGCATAGAAAACAAGACTTTCAATGAAATTGCAGGCTTCACCCACTTCCAAATAGACTTTCCCAACCTATGTATACTTCTTGTTTTCTCTTTGTCTCTTGGCAGAATTAAGTGCCACAAGCCAAATTCTGACCTCATTTACACCAGTAAAATCTGAGTCTGTTCCAGAAAACTGTTAAAGTTGTTTTGGGCTTACAGTGATGAAACTGAGAGCGAAATCTGCCTCATTAATTCCCCCAATCCACAGAAAGTAAATGAATCCAAGAGGAAATAGCTCTTCAGAAGGGAGCCCTGGAAAGAATTAGAGACTGACTTAATGGGATTATGGGAGAAAAATGCTTTAACAAATCCAAATCAATCCTCTCTTCAAAACACTCACAGTGCCAAAATAAATAAAAACACTATTTTGGGAAGGAAAAGGTTAAAAAGCTATGAAAACAAAATCTCCCAGCCTGTTCTGATGATAGCAGTCTCACAGCAGAATAAGAACAACCCAGAAACGCTGAGTAAGCAATACCCTACCTGATGCTTGGTGCTGGTCTGCAGAACTCAGAGGGAAGGAACTCAAATTTCCCACTTTAACCATGGGATCCTTCTGAAATTTCATGTTTGATAAAAGACACGTGGAGACCAGTCAGCATCACAAGTCAGGATGGATGGACAGGTCTGGTAGCCAGGAACCTTTTTCCTTGTCACCCAGCCAGCTTGATGTATAACCTTCAGAGCTGTTCCTCCAGTCTGTGCTTTCAGCTGCCAATTATCATCATCTAGCCATTCTTCATCCTCTCAATGCTGTGTATGGCACTAGAGCTGGATTTGCCATAAATATGCATATAAGATCCTGCTTCTGGGGTGTTACGGGCTGTTTCAGGAGCTGCATGTTGATGGCCTGCCTTTGTGCAGTCAAGTGGAAGGGGAAATATTCTCGGCAACTGACTGGAGTCAGCCTCTTCCAGCCAGGCAGGTACACCTGTGTGCTGGTAGAGAGAAAACCAGGAAGGAGCACAGGGCTTATCCTGTGCTCATTTGTAACAGCTAGAGACAATGTGTGCTGTCACCCACATGTATGTACTGACTTCTTTCATCTCCCTGCAGCAAGGTGGGTTTCCCTATTTGCCCAGCCAGCCTGGTCCATCCGACTGAAGAGTTTGGGCAAACTAATTTGAGTAAGGTCTCCTTTGTTTGTATCCATGAGCACATCATTACCAAAGGCAGTTCTGCACTGAGGATGCCGACCTTCTATTCTTCTCTTTTAGGAAGAGCTGCGTTTTATGCACAGGCACCCAAGTTCCAAGGTAAGCTGGACTAAACAAAAGCATTCAGAGAAGTGCAAGAGTGTGTGAGATCCACAAAGCCCTTTCTGTGGTGAGAAAATTGAGGGGACTGACATATTCTGAAACATTGTATGTATTTTAGAAATTATAAGGCTGCTTGGTATCAGCAAAGAAGAGCTGTGTCAGGAAGGGGATTTCTAACTGGGGACTTCAGTTTAAAGAAGAACACTTTGAGCAATTCAAGGGCTGGAAGCAGAGGAAAAACATATGCAGATGAGAAAAAGTTGCATCTCTTATATGAGAATAGCTAACTAAGGAAATGACTTCTCTAACATCCTGGTAGACCCTCCAGACCTTTCAGTCTTCCAGCCAAGAAGAGGTGACTTTTTAACAGATACATGGCAGCTCAAAGGGAAACTGTGGGCCGGCTTCAGAAATAATAGGGGAAGGTTCCCTGTATCCTTTATGCAATAGGCTACACTTGATGATCATAATGGTCTCTGCTGACCTTAAACAATGAATATCTGACATTCAGCTGTTCTCAAGTGTAGCATTTTATTGCATAGCAGTTTGGGATCAAAAACAGCTGTAATCAGTGAATTAAACAGGAAGATTATCAACGTAGTTGCTTCAGCACCACTTGTGCTCCTTAATTTGGTATTTCTTTATATTGTGTCCTTATATTTCTAAGTGTGCTGCAGGACTACGTGTTGGATACACAGAATCACATTATAGGGGTAATTGGGAAGCAGCTGGGCAGTTTTGGCAGCTGGGAAGGGGACAACAAGCACTCTTGGCTCATTGAGAGGCAGGATGGATTTGTGGGAGAAGTACATTGGCTGAATGTTAAGATCATCCAAAGTGACAGTCAAAGGGACTGACAATAGTATTTGCCTCATCTTAAAGCTAACCACTTCTAGAAGAGAACAACAGCATACAGCAAAATAGGAGCTATTGTTCTGCCTGCAGACTAGTAATCTCTTCAATCTTGCAGCAAAAGATATTTTTTCAATGCAGTGTGATTAGTTTAAACCCAAAGTATAGTTCCTGTTTACAGCGGTGTTATTTACAGGGGCTTAAGGCCAAATACTTGAGGAAAACCCTGCTATTGCAGAGCACAGATCTTGGTCTGTGTGTGCTGTGGAGGTTTGCATTGGTCTAGAACCAGTGACCACATCCTCAGTAATGCACAGCTGAGATAGACTTTGCTTCGCTTGCCACAATTATTCCATCTTCGGATATTTGCTCTCCTGTGCAGATCCTAGAAATTGCTGCTCTGCTCCTTTGTTGCCTGTGAAAGATTAAACCTTGCAATGAGCCAGTGCATGAGCATGGTTTAAGGGAGGGACAGGAGCAAAGCTGGGGCTGAAGAGGAAGAGCAGGTTTGGTTATCAGCTGCTGTGAAAGGAATGGGGCCTGGACAGATAAGGTGCCTCCTACTAGCATTTTCATTTGGATGGGGAAAAACAGTTGTCCTGGTTGTGCCAGATAATTGCAGTTTGATGGAGCTCAGGGTGTGGCAAACTGGTCTCCTCCTGGGGGCACTGTGCTTGGAGATCCCCATGAGCACCTGAGGTTCTCCAACCGGCAGTGGATGGTCAGGCTGTGGCTCTGAGTGGGAGCCACCTGCAAGTAAAACCTACTGCAAGCACACCGGTGTTGCTCTTATGCTTCTCTGTTTGCTAACATAGGCATAACCTCTACCCTCTATGACTGCATCACAGTCAAAACATTGTACTATCACTTGCTTGTCAAGATCACAAATTATTAAGCTGATTTATATTTCAAAGGGGCCCTCCAAAGTAACTGTCTTTGTCATGATGTGATTATCAGGAAGGCCAAAGTCTTTAGTCTCTGCCCTGTGACTTCTTGAGGACGTGAGGCTGTCTCTCCACTGAGAACGAACTCATTCCTTTTCTCTTTAAGTTTTCTTATTTAATGTCCTTGCCCTGAGCCCAGGCAGTGCTAATTTCTTGCTAACTCATGAGGATTAATGAAGAGGAAATATAAAGCTGTGAGGTTACAGGACAGTCCTGGGCTTGGTTGACAGAAGTCACTGTAACCTTTAATTCTCTCCCGTCAATGTTGCCACAGCTGTGATTTCCAAGGTGAGATGTGAACTTTGAGGAGATCTAAAGGCTCAGCAGTAATCAGAAAGATCTGCAGTCGTTATGTGTTTTGCTATAATTACTTTATTTAGATCCATTTTGTTTTATTGATCTTTGTTTCCTCCTTGTCAGCCTAGTTTTAATTCTCTTTTCCACGTTCCCTTGACTCTTACTTGCAGAGGCAACTCAGAGGACTTCCAGCCACCTGGGCCAAAGTCTCACTGGCACTGCTCTGGCTTCCTGTAATGGCATGTCCCTGGTGGAACCATGCTGCAGGTCTCTCTGCATATCAAACACGATGGTCCAGGTTGGATGAGTGCACGCTTTTGCTAAGTGGGTACTGATGCTCTCTGCCACTATGCGCCTGCAGTAATGTCCTGGTCACTCAGCATTATATAAGGTCCTAAATATCTTTTGGCATTGTTTGCACCATCGGTTACTATTAGGTGATCATACATTTAATTCCCTGAATTTTACATATCTCTTTGATTTAACGTAGATAAACTAATAATATTCAGCAGCTTAAAAAACAACAGAGGCTGACTTTCTCAGCCTGTGCCAATGATGGGCCAATTGAATCCTATTTTATGTGTAATTTCTCAATCAGAGAACAAAGTGCTTTGGCAATCTGGATCAAAGGCACCAAGTAAAAGTCATTATTATTGTTGGAATAGTGAAGTGAGCTCCTGGAAAAATCGTGTTGACTCCTCCTTTGTAGCATGCCTGCACTGTGGAGCCTTTGATGTCTAATGGTCTGGCACCATAACTTGTGTAGATACAGCATAGCCTGTAAACAGAAAGAGGCAATGAATGAGTAGATTATTATTTACTACTTTTAAGACTTCAGAACACAGCTCAGAAATGCCATGTGCATGATGCAATCCACATAAGAAGACAAAAGATATTAGAGAGTGATAAGCAAGCCTTTCATTTGATCCAGAAGGGCCATTTTCATTTTATTTTATTTTTACAAACTCTTCATTCTATTTTAGATGGACATTCCAACAGGAAGATGAGGTATTCTCACTCTACACCTTTTTAACTGGTATTGTTGGAAGATCAGAGTGTTGTTCTTTGTGTTGTTTTTCCTGAACTCTATGCTCCCCAAACTCCTCTGAAAGCAATGAATGTATTCCCATGGCAACAGAAGCACAGAGGTTGGGAACTGATCTCAGCAGGGCTCTTCCTCTGGCAATCCCCAGCCAGTGTAAATCGAGCATCTCTTGTGCTGGAACAGGTAGCTGCTGAGGAAGGCATCATTTTGGGTTTGAGTTTCAGGAAGCAGGATGCACAGTCCTAATGAGCCGTGTCTCATCCTCTCTCTAATTTGCTAAGTCTGTAAAATTGTAAGTGGTGTAAAATAGATGGGAGGGGGAGAGTGGGAAAGAATGCTTCTGCCTCTTCTTAATCTATCTGGATGTGGGGAAAACCCAGGACTGGGGTGGCATGGGTGCTGCCTGCAGGTTGAATAGCCTGCAGCCTGAGTAGCCTGCAGCCACGCTCACCTTGTGAGCAGTGCCATGATGCTGGTGGAAAACATCACATAAAGGAGAAAGCCAGCGCCAGTAGTGGGGTCTGGGGAAAGCCCCTGGCTGCTTGGGAGAGCTGCTTAGCCTGGAGTGAGAAACCATGTTGGATCTCATTCTTGCATCTTTGCTCATGGAGTAGATGCTGTGCATAAGCAATCCTCCTGCCTGTGCAATGGGGGCCCACCTGCTGCAGCCCCATGGGTTGGGGGTTTGCACCTGCAGAAGGGTGCCAGCAGCAAAAATCTACTGCACTAACCGTGTTGTTAGCTTTGCTTCCCTAAGCTCTTCAGCTACTGTTTCATTCTGGAAGCACTTTAAGCCCCTCCATCAGTAGAGATTTGCTAGGAAGATGACAGATTCCCATGGGATGGAGATCTAGGTCTGGGGTACAGCCAGAGCACCTCCAACCAAGCCCTGCCACCTCTCTCATTCTCTGTGGCAGCTTAGACTGTGCTCATCAGGAGAGGGAAAGTTGGTGGGGAAAATGCTTGGAAACTTCTAGAGGTGCTAATTAAGCAACTTTAGGTTATAAACATTTTTAATTGGACTAATTTTTGGTGTCACATATTGCCTCTTGATGAGAAGAGTCCTAAAATTAAAGCTGTTTTAATCTGTCTCCTGTTCCTTCTCTCTTCTGTTTGTCTTTCTGATTGCAAAGCAGAAAAAAATCACTGGCACTTCTTGGGGTCTGATGAACACTTCTGTTTTTAAGGTGTTAAATTTCATTTACTTCAAATCTGACCCAAAACTCCACATTAGGACCTGACTGCCTTTATCAGTGCTGTAGCTAACTTCCCTTTTTGCATGTAGATTTTTAGTGTGAACAGATGAAAATCAGGCTGATAGAAGACCCTACCTCATCCCCACCTTAACTATGATAGCAGTGCTGTTTATTTTAACCTTTGACCAGGGATATTGAAACGCATCACTGTCTTCTTGTGACAAATGAAACATAATCATCCTTTCTTCTTTTTTTTTTTTTTTCCTGCTTTTTTAGTAGATGTTTCTTAAATGACAGAGTTGGTCTTGTATTGAATTGCGAGATCCAAATACCACCCATTTTCCCTTTGTGGCCTTTCATCACTGTCACAGGCCAGCTGATATTCTGCAGCTTGCTGTCCACACCAGGTAGGTCATGCCCTGCACTGCCCAGGGAATAGGTGAAGGTGTAAGGTTTCAGAGTTCCTCGTTTGAACTGGTAACAACTTCAGGAGTACCTGCTGGTGTATGTCTTGTGCATGACCAGTTTTCAATCTGTGCCTCAAAATTGATGGCTCTCTGATGGCACAGTGATGCATGAGCTTGGGGGCCAAGTAGAGGAAGGAGTGCAATAGTGGGGTGAGAAGCACTCAAGTTTGGGAGTTTTCCAAGGGTGGTGGGAAGGTGCAAAGCAGCTTTGGGACTACAGGAAAGGAGAAACAATAGCAAGGTCTCTCCCCTTGCTTTGTCTCTACTCTGCTGATTTTCCATGGCTCCTTGCTAGCTGCAGTTCAGGCGCAGAGGGTGGGAGCCTCCCGTGTGTCCATCCTGCCTCCCCGCTAGCAGGCTTTACTCCCCCTGCCACAGGAGTAGCACTTTCTCAATTCCAAGGCTAAGGCCGGGTGTTTCATGGCTTGCGCAACTCTCATTTACTTAAGGATTTTTCTTAGGGGGTATGGTGCCAAGAGCTGCACTGTAGAGGTTTTATTTCACTTCCATGAGACTGCTTGCCATTTTCACGGTATCTCACACAATCACAGAACGTACTGTAGGTAATAGAAACCTTTAGTTTTTGTGGATGATTCATGGCACGGTTTGCTTTGTGAGCCCTCCTCACAGGCACCAGTGCCTGCAGCTTTTCCACACACATAAGGGAAAGCATCTCCTTGTGGCAAACAATTTGCAATGAAATCTCCTGGAGGTGCTCCAGCTCTGTATGCTCTGCAGAGGGCTCATGCTTGGGTAGCTTTGTGCTGGGCCTGCTTCCCCTGGGCTGCAGCTGGGAGGAGAGGCAGCCCATCTGAGAGAGCCACTCCAAAATGGCTGCTTGGGCATGGCCCAGCCCTGCAGCAGCAGCCCAGCCCCTACAGCAGAGCTTGGGCCTTGCGAGCCTGCAGGGAAACGTTGCCTAAATCTGGGGGGAAATCCTGAAAAGCCCTTTGTGGGGAGCGTATTTTTGCAACAGCCTGTTTCCTCCTTCCCTCTCCTTCCTTTCCCCACTGCTTTGTCTGCTAAATAAAACAACCTACATTTTTGACCTGAATTACTTTAAGTGTCCCTGAAGGCATGTACAGCTACTAGGACTGTGGAAAGGTTTTCTTCTCTAGTGCAGTTAGATAGCACTGTCAGAGACAGGTCTCAGGCTTGATTCCCCAATATGAATGCTGTATTTATGTTTTGCCATACAGACAGTCAGCCCTTGCGTTTCTGTAACTCCATCCATTGCAGAGAAGCTTAAGCTGTTTTATGAACAGGCACTGATCCTGTGGGGAAAATCTCCCCCTAGTTCTGCAGGTGAGACCAGGGAAAGCTGTGACCTAAATCCTTCTCTCTGTCTTCACCTCTCTGCTGCCAGGGCTTGGGATGCCAGGCCCCACACTCCTCAGAAACCATCTGTCTGTCAGCCCCGAGCGTGCTCCTGCTCCTACTGCACGTTCCGAGTGAGGGGTTTTTGAAAGGACAATGAAATTGCTCGTTTTGGCCTGTTTTAGCACCCTCTCCTATAACACGCATGGCAGGCCTGGCTGAATTAAACCAGCCATACTAATTTCTCTTGTTAGAACAGCCCTGTGTAATGCACCAAATGCTTTGGCTTTGGAGGATGATATTACAAAGAAGGACACTGTAATTTAGTGGCTCATTTAATGTGAACCAAGAGAAATATGAGGCATGCCAATGCCGCACTGGGGCTCTATTTATATCCTTTTTGGTGTATGGTATGATTTATAATAAAGGATCATTTTTATATAGTATTAGTGTGGTAATGGACCTTACTAGGTTACCACGTCTGAAGTTAGGAAATATTGTATTAGAACAAGCTCTGCTAACACAGTGTAAGAATAGCCCTTTCTCCAGTATTAAATCATGATTCCAAGCTTCTTAAAATAAATATTAATGTGCTCTATTTACCTAGGACGCTGGGCTTTTATGAATGCAGCACCAGGACCTTCGTGTCTGAGCTCAGAAGCTGTTACATGCAACCTCATTTGGCAGTCGCCAGTTGCCAGCCTCCCCACTCAGCATCTCTGGTATTTGCTAACCCGAAGAACTGTCCGTGGGGGCCCAGGAAGAGAGAGAGGAACAGAAGGCAGAAGAGCCCCGTTTGGCTGGTGAGCGTGGTATGACAGACTGAGGGGAGCATTTTCCTCCTCCACCCCCAAATGCACAGCCAGCAGTGGGGTGCTGCTCTCTGAGCTGGGGCATGAGGACACAGGGGATGCTGGTAAGGAGGAGGAGGAAGGAGCAGTGTTTACCCCTAGAAGCTTTTCTGAAGGCCACACAGCGAGTGAGCAATGGAGCCAGGATTAGAGCGGAGCCACTCCTGGCACCCTGCCCTCAGAGTGATTCAGAGCTTGTTTCCAAAGCTAGAGAGCTGGTTGAAGTTTCATTTGTCTATCTAGACAGCAGCGTGTTCTGCTTCCCATTTAAAGCTCTGAGCCTCGTGGTGATTCAGAGCACAGGCAGCAGTCCCCTGCATGCTGGTTCTGATGCCAGCCAGCACAGTGCCTGTGAGTCTTCAGTGCTGTCATGCAGATAGCAAAGGCATCAAAGTGGGTCTAGAAACAAGGTGGGAAATAATCAGCTGGAGGATTCTGAAGATATGGGGCACTGTCATAGACATGGCTGCACCATGGCAAATGTCCCTTCTGCTTGAAGCTGTGATGTGAGATGGCCAAATGTGAAGGTGCAGGAGAAGAGCTGGTGGCAACCCTGCCATCCTGGTCAGGCATGAAGGAATGGCAGCCACAAGCAGACCTCCTCTGGTACCATCCACAGCAGCATCCCTCCTGCTTCATCCAACGTCACTACTCCCTGTCCCAGCCTATACTGCCTTGCTGGAGGAGGCACCCCTCTGATTGCTCTCAGGGCCCCTTGGGGACACGTCTGTTGTTGCCAGCTGGAAAGGTGACAGACACACGGGAGCTGACAAAGCTGACTCTGCTCCCCACTGAGCCAACCTCAGTGAAATTGCCCAGCCACTCTGAATAAAAATGAATTTAGTAGCCTGGCAGTAACTCAGACCATATTTTATTAACTTGGACGGAACTGAGTAACATTAGTCCCCCTCTCTGAAATTTCTTATTTTACAGCCAGGTTCTAATATGTTAAAATGTGCTGGCAAAGCTTTTGGTAGGTTACATTCCACTTGTCACTAAACAATGTACAGCCCCATATTACCTCTTAGGTAGGGGCTGAGAAGCAGTGAGAGCTCAGGTGAGTTTCTGCAGCCTCCCACACACCTGGCCAGAGCATCCAGGGTGTGGGTGACTTCTGTGCCACCTGCAGCTTGTGATGCAACCTCAGAAAAGTCACCAGCAACTTGCCCTGCGTGATTTTCTGGGTGACTGATGCCTGGCTGCCTCGGGCTGCTACAGGCCAACTCTGGCCCTGGGGGTGCACTGCTCAGCAGGGGTGCTGTCGAGGGATAAGTCTTTTCTTAGGATCATGGAATTGTTAAGGTTGGAAAAGACCTCTGAGATGATCTAGTCAGACTGTCAGCATGCTACCACTGTGCCCGCTAAACTAAACTTTGTCTTAGCTCAGCAAAATGCCTGAAGAAGTCTGTGCCTTACTCTGAGCCTCAATTTCTCTGCAAAATAGGGGACATTCCTTCTGGACTGCTAGGTTTGAGGCCTCCATTTTAGTCCCATCAGAAACCAGAATAGGCTCTGTGCTCCAGGTTGGAGCTTCAGCAAGAAATACAACTGCTCTGCCTTTCCTGTTTATTAGCAATAATAATCCTAATAATACTTTGCACATCACTAAGAGCTTCCATCTGAGGAAATTAAAGCACTTTGCAGGCATTAATGATTTAAGACGCTTAGCCCATCTCTGAGATAAGTAGGGAAAATCATCCTCATTTTTACAAATAGGAAACTCAAGCGAACCGTAGTCAAGTAGCTATGCAGGAAGGCAGCAAGGCGGCTGCTGAAAGCCTCATCCCTGTGTCTTCTGTGTCCTCCATGCTCCTTATGGCTGAGCTACCCGTGGAGCTGCTGAAAGCTGCACTGGGAGAGGAGGATGCAACAGGATGGGACAGGGTGGGTGCCCATGGCCCTGTCTGCTTCCTTGGGCTGGCTGTCTGCAGGCACTGCTGCCATTGGCCCTTCAGGGCGGTTACAGGGAGAAGAAATCCTGTTATAAATAGTCAGCTGAACTCCAGCTCTCTGGGCAGTGAACTTTTTGTACATAGCTGCCTTGTAAAATGAAACTACCCCGTGCCTCCCTTGGTGGAAAAAGAAAGCGAGCTGGGACCACACCTCTCCTGTTCCGCGTGTAAATCTGCCCGTTGGGACCTGGCAGCACTTGCCTATTTAAATGAAATACTCATTATAGACATGGGACTGCTGGGTGGTTGCTCGTTAACCGTTTGGGGCACAGCTTGAAATAGCACAGCTTGGCCTGGGCCAGGGGCTGAAACAGGATTTTCCACCTCGTAGAGCAACCAGATCTCAGCTGCCTGCTTCCCTCCGCTATGCAGAGCTTATAAATAACCCCTTTCTCATCTTCAAAACAGCTGCTGCTTTTTTTTTTTTTTTTTTTTTTCAACACACACAACATAAAAGAGAGCAGAGCAGGCAGGCAATAGTGAAAGTGCCACCATGTTGCTCTCTGTTAAAGCCTGCTTCCCTCAGTGCAGGAGGAGAGCCCCGGTTGCCCGCTGCTGCCCACTGGCCGTGCTGATGCTGTGCCCGCGGCACTCCTCGCCTTATCCTCATGTCACCTCTTGGCTCTTACTGCCCTTTCCTCTCCGTCTCCAGCTCTTTGACGAATAGCTTTGCTTGCTTTTTATATCTGCACATGTGGCACATCTGGAGCAAGGCGTGCCTCCGCTTTGTTGTTGTTTTTTATCTCCCCCTCTATCTATACGTGCGCGTTAGTATTTTTCGCTTTACTTTCCACTGCCATGGCAACTGCTGGCTGTTTGGCAAAAAAAAGCTCGCGGGGAAGAAAAGGGGCTCAGAGCGCTCAGCTGGCAGATGTCCAGTGTAATCATGCCGCAGCGCCGAAATGAGGCCGCTGGCGGGCTGCCCAGCTGCAGAGAACAAAGATGTCAGTTCCCCGCGCTGGCGGCGGCGCGGGCTTGGCACCCCTATATGGCTTCCCAGAACTCCTCGCCTTGGCCGCCTTCCATCCCCTTCAGGGCAGCAAACAGGATTAGCACACACAGACTTGTTTTTCTCTTTTCTCCTCCAACTGTTCCAATGACATCATCCCTGCTGCATTCAGCTGCCAGCAGGGTGACTTTGTTGGTTTTTTTTGTTGTTGTTGTTGTTGCTGTTGTTGTTGCTGTATTTTCTTTTTTTTTTTTTTTTTAAACAGGAAAAAAGAAAAAAAATGCACACACGCCACAGAGCACAATGTTTTAGGTAATGTTAAATGAAAACCCCCAAAGTGCAGCGAGCTCAAGCGGATGAAGCCAGATGTGCTGTATTTTTTTTTTTCTTTTTCATAATTGAATTCCTGCAAGATAAAAATCTCATTTTCCTCAGTAGGCTGTAATCAGCGCTCGCAGAGCTGTGGTTTCCAACTGCCCTCGTCATGTGCTTCCTTATGAAACTCCACTGAGAAATCGCCTTGGCACGAGTGCCCATTTAAAGGGCCCGGGAGCAAGGAACAACCCCGGCACCCCAAAGCGACCTGAAGCTGTTGGTGTGCCAGGACCCCCCCTACCCACTGTGGGGCCCCAGGCTCTGCAGAGTGGTGCCTGCCCTGCTTGCTGTCCTGCTGGCAAACTGCTGGGCTTAGGAGAGCTGTTAGTTGCTGCTGGCCATGGCAGGGATAGACTGCATTTCTTCCCTCGTGGTCCAGTTGTTGGGTTTTTTTTTTTGCTTCTAGACATCTGTGGGGCATCCTCCTCTCTTCACTTTGTCTCTTTTTTTCTGAGCAGCACGGCAATGCTCTGCTCCTCAGCACTGCAGGAGTCCCCAGAGTGCTACCTCTGAGGAATTTGCGCAGCAGCCGACCCATCCTTCCCACTGCCTCCCACCACAGCCCACCTCCTACTGCGTCCCCTCTCCCCAGGCCCACTTCCTTAGCCACACTGCTCCTGTTTCCCTTGGCATGGACTGCAGGATGCAATGTGGGCTTCCTCTTATCACTGCACACAAGCGGCCTGGCGAGGATTGTGTGCTCTACATGAGTGATGAGTCAATGATGGAAAGCTCCTGCTCTAGGAGCCAGGCACATAGGTGTGCCTACTGGCTCTTGGGGTGGACCCAGCTGCTGGCAGCCATGCTGGTGCATACAGCCCTTGTCTGCTTCTGCTATTTGGCCTCAAAGAGCTCTGGGTGCACAGAGACAGATGGCTGCTCTGGCTCTGAGTTGGGTCACTCAGGCTTTACAGTGCATGGATGGACAGAGGGACACACAGCATGACAAGCGGAGGCTGCTAGGAAAGCTTTATGTAAGAAGCTTGCAGTGCAGCAAGTGTTCTGCTCCCAGAGCTCCACATCAAAGTTGGCAGCACATCAAAACCTCTGTTTCATAACTGGCAAGAAATAGGATTTTCTAACAGCCCTGGGAGGACTCTGCCTGTTGTGCAGGGACCTGGGATTTTATGAGTTGTTAACGGTTAACCAGGCAATGGCCTACATTGTTCAGTAGCTCCCTTCCCTGCGTGGAGGTGCGTGCTTCTACCAGGCGGCGTGCTGCCTGCCAGCAGCCATGCTCCCCCTGCCCAGCTGCAAATAACAGAACTCAGGAATTAATTAGCAATTAATTGCAACCAAATAATTACAGAATCAGCTGTCAGAAGAGATGCTGTGAGTGGTTTTCCCAGGATGGGAACTGCCCTTTGTGCTTCCCAGGATGGGGTGCTTGCAGGTGCCCTGGGCAGGGGCAAGCTGGAGGGGTGCCTTCCTGGGAAGTGAATTCCAGGAGCACTGGGATTTCTTGGGAAAAAACAGGGCAAAGCAGAGCTTTATGCTCTGGTCTCCTGCCATTGGTAAGACCTTTGGTCAGCCTGGCAGTAGGTTTGGCTCTGTGCCTAAGGGTGGAAAGGTAGGATGCTGCCCTCTACCTTGCCTGTCTGTGAGGCTGCAGAGCAAGGCAATAGCTGCCCAGTTCCCTGCTGCTGTGTCAAAGGGGATGGCAGTGTGCTCCCCTGCTGGGCTCCTGTCCATCCCCACTCTGTGCTGAGATGCGCTGATGGCACAGGAAAGGCACTTCTTTTTTTTTTTTTTTTTTTTCCAGGCACTTAAAACAACAACATGAGTGCATTAGATTCATGGAGATGGAATAGGCCCAGGTATTCATCTTATTCATCTCTGTCCTTGCTGATGAGGAGTTATCCTCTCCTGGACATTATCCAACATTTTGTCCATCCTAGTCTCCAACGATTCAAGTGATGGGGCTTCCTTTGGGAGACTCCAACACTATCTAATGCACTTTGCTGTTCAGAAGTGCACCTTGCCCTCTTTGGCTCCAGCAGTCCTTCTCCAGCTGTGGGTCTGTCTCCCAGCACCCTAGCTGCTGTGACCTGCTGTCCCCTCTGCTGCCCTCAGCCACACAGGCTCCAAAGCACCTCTGGATGCAGATCCCCCCCCACCCCCCCCCCCCGGTGTGGGGTGAGGCCTTGCGGGATGCACAGTCCCAACATTTGCCCAGCTGGGGAGAGGCAGCGGAGGCTCTGTGAAAGTTCTGTGGTTCTTCAGCTCTGGGCCAGTTAGCCTGAGCTCAGCAGCTGGCACAGGAGATTGCAGCTAGAGGGATGCTCTATTTAGTGCTGACTACTAAAGGCCCACATGGGCTGTCCCAGCCAAGTGGGACTGCTGAGGCACAGAAACACCCTGGCCACAAAGAGCCTTTTCCATGGCCACGGTTCCTGCGAAGGGTCAGGCAAGAGGTTTGGGTGTAGGAACTTCTCTGTGCAGCTCCAGAATGGCAAACTGCCAGGCCTGGGCGAGCTCAGCCTTGCCCCTCACCAGCACCACCTGTGCACTTGGAGGATGTCTGATGCCCGGGTGCCTGCGATGGGTGGTGCAAATGCTTCTTGTACAGTCAAAATAACTGGGCAGGCACAAGTTTCACACATGAGAGCACCTAATAGGCAGCAGTTTCCTTTCTTTCACAGGAATGGCCTGAACACCCCCCTGGGCCGCATGGAAACTGCAACCTGCAACTGGATCCCACATGGTGTCCTCCTCAGCACCTTGTGTGAAAGTGCAGGAGGTCCCCTGTTCCCCACCAGCCAGCTTGAATTTGTCCTGGAGGATGCATTTCTACGGCTATATTCTAAGTCTCTCCTTGCCTCCTCACCCAATTCCCATTCTCTGCATCCCTGTACTTGCAGCTCTTTGGTGCAGAATGCTCCAGGATGGGCCCTGAGCTCTTCCACCTGTGCTCCCCTACCCAGGAGCAGTCCCAGCCACAGTCCCCCCCACACCACATTTCCTCATCTTCCGGGCACTTGTGGCTCAGCATGGCTTGGCTAGTGTCAGATGCTGCTCCTCTGGCCAAACCCCTCGCAGCAGGACACCGCGCTCTCCCTCTTTGTGTTTCCTTTTGTTTATAGTACTCGATCCAGCTTCCAGGCCATGCGCAAATGCTTTGCTCCCAGCCAAGTTGAACTTGTTTCAAGGAAGATTGCACAAGAGCCCTGTGCTGTTGCTGGGAGCCAGGCCTGCTGGACTAGCTGCTTTGTCCTCCTGGCCCCAGCCCTGCCCGAGGACCTGCTGGCGCTGATCCCACCACAGTGCAGTCAGCAGGATGCCTCATGGGCTGCGGGAGGAGCACCAAAGTCCAACGGGGATCAGGGACAGGCTTTGCAAATTTAAGAAAGGGAAAAAAAAAAAAGGCACACGAAGAGCAGCAGAAATTTCTTTGGGTGTCTGCGCTCTCTGTTCAAGACATACTGACTGTAGGTACCTCAGGTTCACTGTAGGTATAAATCACTGGTGACACCAGCTCCAGCCTGCTCTGGGACTGGGCAGTCAGAGCCACTGCTGACCTCAGCAGAGAACCCCAACTCTGAGCCTTGTGTAAGGCAAAGTAGCTGTGTCAGAGTCAAAGAGTAGGAGTGGTCCCAACAGCAGACATGTCCAGCAGCCTGAAGCAGCCTCTTGCTAGCAGGTCCTGGAGAAGCAGCTCACTGGCTTGCCTCTTGCAGGCTGTCTTGTCTTTGGCCATAGGAAGTACTTACCTCTCACTTCACAAGCACAGTGTGTATTCCAAGTGACAAGAAAGCCTTGCTTCCCATCCATAGGTTTAAAAATGCTGCAGGCAAGTGAAAAACACTGAATTTTCCTTTTTTTTTTTTTTTTTTGTTATTGTTCTTGTTTTGTTTGGTTGGTTGGTCTGTCTTTTCACTGACCTTGTCAACACAGATAGCAAAGAGCTGATAGGGGAATACTTGGAAAAATCAAACCTATCTACACAAGCATACTGCGTTAGGGCGGACGCTGAGAGAATACACTGACCTTCTCAGCCTCTGTCAATTATTTTTGAAAAATCATGGGGAATGAGGAGTTGCAGGGCATGGAAGATTCCTCATCGGTTTGCACTGAAGAAGCTGAAGTGCCTCATGACACCTATTGCCATCATCATGAAGAAACTTTGCTTCATTCCCTGACGTGGGAGCCTTCACACTTCGAACTAATTTGGAGTGACTAAAATTCCCTTGAGAAAGCCCTGCTTTCCCAAAGGTGGGATTCATCCAAGCTGACTGCAGAAGTTTGAAAGTCGTAGCAGACCAAGCTGACTGTCCTAGTTCTGCTCGCAGTGCATGAGCAGGAGCAGTCATCCCACAAAGCTTGTCTCACTTATACACTAAGTGGGACCAAACTCTTGCTGAAAGTGCCCATCTCCCCCACAGCACAGTGGGATTTGGTTAGCTGCAGGGACATGTATAGAGAAGGTATGCACTGAACGGTATGACCCAACCTGGAGAACAGACCTGCTTTTGGCCTTTCAAAGCCAGAGATGGCTTCTGACGACCCACTGTAGATATATGGTGACATACTGTGTATATGAATGTGCCTGCCAAATTCTGCCTCTGTCTCCCCGTGTCTTAGCAGAGTTTCTTAGCTGTTGGCTGTCTCATTAAAAACCTTGATGAATGCAATGATGCAGCCCCCAAATTATTCTCCCTTTCACTGATTTCATTTGAGTACATGGTAATATTTTCCCCATACTTTCCAATTTAACATAATGCTGATAAATGATATGACACTGATAAATTTTCATTTTATTTAAGGCTGTTTATCATCCATATCTATTATGGAAAGTCATCAATTATGCAAAAAGCGTGAATGTTTAAAGAGCCTCTAAAGTGTCTCTATTTATGGATTGCATGTTGTGTCTTCTTTCCCCCTTGCTTGAGCACACACCAGCGAGGCTCCTCCATTAAGTATCATTTTTGCACAAAGAGCCTGAAAAATGGAACTTGACAGGGGCATCCTAGGCAGGCTGGAGGCTTGTTGCAAAATATGGCTGTGCTATAAAAATCTCACTTCACGGGAGAATCCCACAACCCTCCAAGCTAGGTCTGCATCAGAAGACCAGTAAACCAGACAGATGCAGTGTGCCTTCGGTCAAAAAGCCACACTCTGGTGCTCTCCTGAAGCTGCCTCCCAGAGCTTAACCAGGGCCTCTTGGTACATGTGAATACTGCCAGTCCCACTGTGGGTCCTGCAGGTCTCTCACTGGCCAAGGAGCACAGCTCACACTCCGGCCATGCTGTGATTTCCGCAGCCCCCTGGAAAAGCCACATAGTTACTGTTCATCTCTGAGCTTGCACAGAGAGTTCTTTGCTAAAGAGAACCTTATTCTGCTCACAGGGCAGTGTCTTTGCAATCACCTTGCATGAATACCAGTATAACTGCCAGCTTGCTGTGGTGTTTGTATTAAATCACGATACTGGGGAAATTTTGCACTGAGGAAGGTGGGTCAGAGAGCAGACACCTCACAGAGGCCCTTTAAAGTGGTCTGAGGCGTTGGCACCTTGGATCACTTTTTTCTCTCCTTTCAAGACGCTGGGGGGAAAAAAAGAGCCAAAGTAAGGATATTAGATTGTAAAAAGCTAATTTACCAAACAGCACCGACCTGGCCCGAATCTGATCTCGCGTATGAAGTGCCAGTAAATCCTGAGTCACCCCGCACACATCTGGATGCTCCTTGGCAGCAGCGCGGCTCTGTCTATTCAAGTCCAAGGGGGCCCGCAGCTGTGGTGGCGGCAGCGTGCGACAGGAAAGGGAGAGTTTTCTCACACGTCTGACACAAGACTCCAATTGTGGGGACTGCTGGCTCTGACCTCCCCGCACAGGGGCTGCTGGCAGGAGGCACTGCAGGCTGTGCTGGCCGCTGTGCCCTGCTCGCAGCCCCCGGCTCTCACCTCTCCCTGCTGCCTCCCAGCTCCTGCAAAATGGAGCACTCGAGACATATAAAAAAAAGCTGCGCAGATGTGACTTCTTCCTTGGGTTATCAGGAGGCTGAGGCAGCAATGGGCTTTCTGCTCTTTGGAGATGAAGGCTTCTTGCTCTGCACCCCGGCGGCTGTAGCAGCAAATCCTAAAAGGGCATTTTCCCTTGGCACCGTGCGCTCATGGGCCTCCTCCAGTGAGACGGTTTGCTCTGAATTACTCTTCTGGATGCCTGTAGCGTTGGGAAGTGTCCTGTGGCTGCTGTAGGTTTGGGTACTTAAACAGCTCTCTGAGGTAATTAGTTGTGCTTTTAAATTACTTACAGTTTCTATCGTGCTGTAGGGGATGTGTCGAGTTGTGACAAAGAAGGGAGCGTGAAGCCGGCGCAGTGGGATGTGTGGTGGCATCTGGTGTTTTTAAATGTGCCACACAAGGTCACCTCTGCGCTCTGCCTTCACCCTGCCTGCCCACCGCAGTGCTTGATGGACTTTGCCATGAAATCATTTCTTTTCTTTTACTCTTCCTTTTCTCTCGTAGCTATCAGGAGATGCCCTTGGCAGTGCTTCGTGCCTTTAAGCCAAGCAAGCAATAACGCAAGAGAGGATTTGGAGCCATTGTGTCTTTTACGGAGTGCATTAAAGGCATGAGATCAAAGGCTGGCTACTTCTAGTGCTTGAAGAGTTCCGTGGCACATTAGCAGGGAAATTTTCTTTACTGGCTCAAATGGCTATGCACATTTTCCATTCAGATTCTGTTTTTTTCCCCTAGTCTCACAGGATGAGGATGGCTTCTCCCATCACACACTGCCTCACAGTGCTCTTGTCCTGGTGTGACCTGACTGTCACAAAACTTGCTATGGATTTTGTACCTGTGCTCTGACTGTTGGGCTGCATCAGAACTGCTCTGCCCAAGAGAAACCTTTTGCATCACAGCTGTGAGCAAGTCCAGCTTCTCTTGTGACATACAGAAAACTGTTATTCGGCTCAGGTAGCTCTCATCCTTACATGATGACAAAAGGATGATGCTTGTTTTTGTCCCTCTGGGAGGCCATCCACAGCCCTCAGCATAACAGCAGGTTCTTGTGCATGTGAACATTCCTCAGGCTGCTTCCTGGAGGTGGCTGTCACATTGCATGGGCCAGTTCCACTATATGCCAGTAAGCCATACTCTCTGGCTTTGGTACTTCACCTCTTCTGCTGGACTTACTTTCTGGTGCATCCTGGGAGCATACATGTCTTGCCATAACTGCGTCCCATGGGCACCCCAAGTCATTAATCACCAATGTGCCCTTTTCCCTTTCTGCTGGTTCCAGATGAGTTTCCAGTCCATGGCATGAGTTCCTGCTGTTAATCCATAAGCCATAACCTTATGTTGGGTACTGTTCAACACAATTAGATTTCCATTACATGATGTTCTTTCGTGCAGTTAAACATGACTTGCTTTACTTAAGCAGCCAGCCTCAGGTGAGATTTAATTGCAGCCTCGGGGTTCAAGCTCTGTGCTTGCATACCGCTCTCGTGAACCCTCTGGTCCACCAACCCATCACCCATACTCATCTCAGTACATGAGCAGTCACCCACAGCTCTCTGCAGCCTCGTTCTGCTGGGCTGAACACAGAGTATGCAGTCAGAAGGGTTGTTTAGCACTGGCACGGCCAGCCTGAGGCTGGACAGCAGCCCTTTCTGAAGGACCCACTCTTTCCAGGGCAAAGAAACTCTTTCCATTAGCTGAAGAATGAATCCAGGATGGCTGAGAGTCAGGTCACCCTGACTGCAGTGTAAACATGGTACCTGCTCTGGTGCAAGCTGCAGTGGAAAACAAAGGCACAATAGACCAGACAAGGTCATTACACACAATTTGATCCAATTATATATCTAAACCCATGGCTCTTTGTGCTGCGAGTTTGATTTTGTGCTGAGAGGCAGAGAAAGCAGCCTTATATATAATGGAGCAGCGCTGGGCACTGAAACGCATCTCCTCTCACATAAAGCAGCAGTAATGCCTCCTAAATCCACCTGTCCCTCAGCTGAGCATTCATTTACCCACACTCCCGTGGCCGCTATTCCCTGCGGTTAAAAAATGTTGGTATGCAGGAAAAGTTTCCTCTGGCAGTGAGGGCTGCGGCCACCCCCCTCCCCGGGTCCAGAGGCTGCTTTGATGCCACAAGAGCATGACAGTAAGAGAAATGCCTGGGGAAGTGAATCAATAGCGGCAGGCCGGCCAGCTGCAGGGTGAGGGCGGGGTAAATTGCTGGAAGAAACTTTCCCAGCCACCAGACAAGTTGGGAGAACAATACAAAGAACAGGATGTGAGGCACTTCCCGGCACTGGCGACTCTGCGCCAAGGAGCGCGGCCGCTTCCAGGGCTATCTTTATACCCCTGTAATCTGGGGACGTTTTCTACTGTTTTCTCTCAATTTCTGTGCTCATTGGGAAGCTGTTGTTTCTTTTAGCTCTCCTTCAGAGAGCCAATCCTTGCTGCAAAAATACGAGGCCGTGTTGCTCCACCCTTCCAATCGATGCCACCCCTGGCAGGTCTCTGAGCTAGACTGGGAATAGTCCAGTCCCCTCCCTGGCATCTGGTTGATAGAACAATGCCCACACTTTTCACTTTTCCCATCCCTCTCCCTTCTCACATCCTTGAGGGATGGAGACATTTGTTGCTTGTTCTGTCTCATCTCCATTGTAGGTCCCTCAGAGGTGCTCCTCCCCGGAGTATCTGAGCCATTGCAAGTGAAAGAAAAAAGCCACGGCCCGTCGATTTCCCTCCCTGCTATCAGGAAACAGGTTTGTTTGTTTTTTAATGAATGCAAAAGAATGCAGGTAGTGGAGAGGAAAAGCCTGGGCTCTGAGCTCTGCGGTTCTTTATTTAGGCTCCTCCATGTGCATCAGCTGAGCCCAGCAGGCAGCAAAGCAAGAGGTGGATGTTATTTCAGGAAAAACCTGGCCCTTTGGGCTTGAGACAGAGCAGCATCCCAGGCTACAGTCCCCTGGCTCCTGCTGCGCGTAGGGAACTTGGGCGGAAAAAGGAATCCCAGCAATGTTCTCTAGGCTTTGCAGAGCAGGTGTACCCAGGGCAGCTCAGTTCTACCGGGACAGGTCACGGGGTGCTGCAGGTCTGGTATTTCCCACTGATCTGGTGCTAGACATTAAACAGGAGATCAAGGAGCATTTCTGTGTCAGACTGATAGTGTATGATGGTGCTGGAGGCTCTGCTGCTCATGGGAGCAGGGTGTATGCCACGTGGGCGAAGCAGCGGTGCCCCGTGGCTGTGCGAGGTGGCATGGGCTGAACAGCAGCAAAAAGCTCCTTCCAGCCGCAGGCATGCTGCAGTGCTCACTGGAAACCACAGCTGAAATCACAGTCACATTGATGTCAACACCAAAAAGGAAAAACAAACAGCAAAGCAATGCGACAGACTCAGCACAATGTTTCTCTTAACTTACAGATCAACACTTCATGCTAGTTTTAGGTGTTTCTACCTTACCGAAAGCCCAATTCTACTCTCAAAACATCATGTCAGCATGAAAAGCAGGAGTGCATCACACACAGCAAGCTGCTTAGACTTTTCATTTTATTCAAATATGCACATTTTGGCCACAGCTCTTTGCTGAATTCAGCACAGATGCAGGTTTGGTCAGCCTGAACTTGCATTTTTCAGTGCATAAAATATTCATCACATTATTTTATTTATTTATTTATTTATTTATTTACCTGGCTCTAACCATGATGATGTGTGAAGCACTGTTCCATTATACCTGGGTAGCTAGGGCACATCTGTTCTTTGGGATCTGAGCAGCTTTGAGGTAGGTCACCTTTACCTCTAAAACCAGTACTCATTTGCGCTTTGTAAAGCATATTTCCTCCTCAGTCACACAGGATTTTTGCTTCTTTCAAAGTATTTCTTTCGTAGTATATTTTTATGCAGATTTTTATGCAATAACTTATTGCTAGGTTGTTTTCTATTGATGCAGAGAAATCTTTCATGCAATTTGCATCCCATTAACAGCTTCATAAGAGATGATCCTGATTCTAATAGCTCTGCACAATAAGCCAATAAAGCCAAATATGGAAGGGATTATGAAGTGCATTGCTGTTATACCCGCAAAATGGCTCATCCTTTCAAAATAGAGGCATCGACTCCTCTGACACTGAAGGTTAGTCCTAAGAGTTACAACTATATGGCATTTTTCAACAGGGCTTTGACTGCCTTTTATCTCCTGTTCATTGCCTTGTCCATTTTCTTCCACTAGCAGCAGTGACCATAAAACCAAAGCAGAGCTTCAGGGACTGATGCCTCATAGGTGGGTGTCAGATGCAGCCTTCCAGGTGCAAAACACTGCTGGATTCCAGCATTGTAATAAAACCAGTGTTACATCATTTCTGCAGCGGCAGAACAACAACAGAACCTGCCTTGGGGCAGATATATTCACAAGCCATTGTCCCTGTCACAAACACCTTCCTGTAGGCATTTTTACCCCATATACTGCAGGTTTCTACCACCTATAGGACAGGTCAGGCATCTGTGCTGAGCCTTACAGAGCTGCTTTGATGCTGCGTGGGCTGGTGGGGAGAACTACCAGCAATGGAAATGAGTAATTGTCTCCTTGTTGTCAATCTCAATCCGCTGCCACAGGGTTTTCCTACAGTTTCATAAGCCAAGGATTTGAAGCGAAGAGGTGACATTAGAAGCTGGTCTCCTGCTCTGCAGAGAGATGGAAGGAAGTGCCTGTGTGGGGAAACCCACAGCACTGCTTGAGGTCCTGTGTATTACATCAGTCATGCACAGTACCTGTATGTAAGAAAGATGTAGAGGCCTCATGGGAGTGGTAGTGGTCAGAATAGCACTCATGTATTGGGGTCAACAGCATCTGCTTATGGGACATTCCCTGTCTATCTTGGCTGGACAGCCAGTATGAGCCACCATGGCTATCACAGGCTGTTGCTGCTTCCCACACTCACTTGAGCTGTGCCAAATCAGCTACATGGGACATAGAGAATGTGGCAGAATGGGAAGGCAGAGCAAGGCAGCGTCTGGAGACAATACTAAAAGGTGGGAAGGTTTCTGCTCCAGTCCCTAAGCAAGCACTTGCATACTCTATGCTGATACTTCTGCTTCTTACCAGGGCTGGAAAACTTTCTTCTGGGAACAGCATCGGGGTCACTCAGCCATCTGGCTCCCTCGTGCCCTCTCTTTTCCTGCAGGTCGCAGCCTGACGTTCTCACACATGAAATAACTGCCCAGGCTCCTGGGAAATAAGTGAGAGGGCTCTCTCTTGAATTGTGTCAATGCCCAGACCACACTCCTTCCCAGTGTACATGTAATGTTGTATGTGTTGTTAACTAGCTCAGTTGCTTAACAGAGTTTCCTCCGTCTGCAACAAACAGCACTCAAAATAATTTTTTTACCTTCTTTGGTCACATTCCTACATACTCCTTTTCTATTTCAACCACTCAAACATGACGTGGCTTCAGTGCATTTGAACCACTTGAGTATCTTGGTCTGGTGTTTGACTTCATGGTCATCAGTATTACCTTTATGCCTCTGTTTGATTTGAAGGTGGCCTGCAAGTGGGGCCCACCACACCAGCCACTGTCATGGTGTTGATGAGGTGAATGCAGTACAAAAATGCTCAGTGTTACCCTTCCCAGCTCCAGGGTCCTCCTCAACCACCCCTGGCCAACTGGGGATGCTGCCCTCGTAATGATGGCAGGCTCCTGTTCACATGTTGCCTGGTGTTGCCAGGCCTCAGCTGGCCTGTTCAGGCTTGGCATGAGCAGGGGCCGGATCCCAGCTTCGGTTCTGTACAAGTGCTGGTCAGCCCTGGTGGGATGTTCTCTCTTTTGTGTGGCCTCATGCCTCAGCAGGATATGGCCTCTTGCCAAATGCATGCTCCTCGTGGGTGCTCTGTTGGCCATACTTGAGCAGGCCTGGATCCAGAAGAGTTGGTTGCAGTCACCTTCTGGGATATGGGGTGCCTGTCTCACAAGCCATATCTCCTGCCTTCAAAACGTTCTACATTTCCACAGGATTTTATACTAATCCAAGTTTTTGTGCCTCTTAAATTTCTAGCATCTCTAGAGTGTAGCTTTACCAAACATCAAAAGATTATTCAGCCACTTTTAATATGACCCTCCCTTGCTTTCTTTTCTCTTCCTTTCAGGATCTGAGTTTTCCTTTCTTCTGGCTTGTACGTTTAACCCTTTGCCTTATTCTTCTACAACCCTTTCATGCCTATACCTAGTAAATACCAGGACCCTGTTAGTCAAATATAGCACAAATGGTTTCTTCTCCAAAAAGCCTGAATATAACTTGACTTTTTCTTTGAAGTTTCCTCTTTCAGCTGCTTCTGTCTCAACTTTTTCCCACTCCTTTTTCTAGATATCTATTTCTTTCTTTCCTCCATCTTTTTTTCATCCCCATTTTTTTCTCTCATTTTCTAGAACTTGTTGTTCCTTGTCTTTCCCCACATTCCTCACACTCGGCTTCTATTTTCTTTATTTTCCACTTCTTGTCTCCCCAGTGGCCTCCAAAACCATCTCTTATCCACTACCTTCTGCCTCAGAGATTTGCACCTCCTGGCTGGCTCTGCTGTCATCAGAAGGGAAAATGAAACTTAGCCCTTTTCTCTCCATCAGTCTCATGGCAGAAGCAAGGCACATTTTGTTCTTCTCCCCAGAGGTAGAGAGGAATATGGGATCTCACCCTGGCAGGGCTTGCCACATCAAACACCACATTCGTGTGCACAGAGCTGGCACTCATTTTAGAAGCCCTTCCAGTGCTGGGCCAGCATCCTTAGGTTTTACCTTGATCAACACACGTCTTTAAGTAAGTGTTGCCCTTGGTAAAGAATACTTTAGCAAAATAATTATTTTCATTACAGTTGGTGTTCAGTTTTCCAGACACTTGGTACTGTGTGGATTTATGTTTCAGACCACAGCAGTTGTAAGTCAAACATTGTGCTCCTCAGTATAATTTCCTTTTGCTGTGATTTTATTTCTTCTGGGGCTTCTGGTAATCCTCTCTCAATATTTTCCACTGTAGCACTGCAAGGCCTGCACTGGCACTGAAGGCTTTTACATCTCAAACACACCATCCTGCTGGCTGTAATTAGTGCTGACACGCACACACGCACACTGATGCCAGGAAGCAGAAACACTGTCCTTTAGCTTTACTCATATGGAGAGGTTGGAGCTTTGGGGTGGCTTTCTTGTGTGCAGATGCCTTCAAGCACTGGGGATCAGGGAGCTGCGGCACTGCCGTTGGTTAAAGGACAAGCTCATCTACTCAAGCATGTAGCTGTGACCTTGACAGGTTACATTTCTGTTTGCAGTGTCATTTCCTATCATGCCTGCAGCGGAGGTAACTGTTTGCACTGTCATAACATCTCTTCTGCTGGTGCTTCCTGGCCCAAACACTGCAGAAATTACCTCAGGACTCATTGCCCCACACTCCAGACTCTCACTTGAGGTTGGCACACAGGCAGTCATGAGGCCCCAAGCAGCACAAGCAGCTGTGGAGGCTGCCAGCCTCCGATCTGCCTCCTGATTGCCTGCCCTGGCTTTCCTGCCCAAACTCTTGGCCATAGTGGCCTCATGCCCAGGGGACTGCAGCCCTACAAAGAGTCACTGCAGAGCCTCTGAAAGTCACTTGGGGTGGGCTGATGAACAGGTCGCTCTGGAAGAGGTCCTGAACTAGCTCTTTCTGAGAAGACCTGAAAATGTTAGAAAGCTGATAGGAATGACAGTTGTCAATAAAATGCCTTCTGTTAGATTTCAGATCATTTCAAGGATGAGTACATAGACATGGCTGCATGGTGCCCCCGACGTTGATGGAATTTCCTTCTCCTCTTGCAGTAAAAGCAAGGCTGCTTGATGCCTGTGAGAAACACACGGCTGTCCAACATATTGCCTGAAATTCACAAAGGGGATTGTTGGTACTGCTGATTTCAGGTGTCTTTTATTAATACTGAAAAGAAAAATTGAGCATTTCCTTTGTACAATTTGTAATGCTCTGCTAATCTGTGTAATCTGCAGCTAGTGTCCATTTCTGCTGCGTCTGCAACAATTTCCCTGCTTTGTCATTTCCATCGCAATACGTAGGTGTTGTCTATTTTGCTTGTAAGGTCATCTCAGGCAGTTCTGGTTTGAAATATTTGTACTGCAAGCTTTCCCCAAACATGTGATAGTTTCTATTGGCTGCTGTTCTTGTTTGGCTTCTTTTTATGTCCTTTTTGGGAGGGGAAGTGGATGAGCTGGGAGGAAAGATGAAATGTCCTTTGTGTGTGATTAGAGACAAGTACCATCCCCAAGCAGTGATGAGTTCTACCCTCACCTTCACATGCGTGTGCTCCAAGCTGCAACTCACATCTACATGCACCTCCACAGACATAGAGCTGCACAGGGGACACTCAGTTGCTGTATGATGAATAGGACCCTAATCCCCCCGGAAGATCAGTCTTTTGAAATGCTCCTCATCCATGTCCCTGCATATCTGCTGGTCCAGGCTCACCACCAGCCCAGTCCCCTGCTGACGTTAGGAAACCCAGCTCCAGGGAGACACCATGAGCCACAGTAACACATGGCACATGTGACATCTCATCTAACAAAAATATGGCTAGCTAGTGTTTTATGTGTTTGACATGCATAACTGTGTTGCTGTGACAGAGCACTGATGAACTTCATGTCAGAGCAGTACACAGAGTTAGCAAGAAGACAACAAGTGGTAAAACAAATGAATATAGCCAAGCTGCTATGTTTTATGGCAGTGCATGAACATATCTAAGTTATTTCTTTAAAAACACGCTGTACTCTTACTTGTACCCCCACTCTTAGTTAACCTTCAGGCATTTAAGGTCAGGAGGCACCATCTGAGCCATCAATTCTGCTGTACGGGTAGGAGACTGGGTCATGAGAAAAGAGAAGTGAATGAATCTCATGAAGAGAGAAAGGAAATACCTCTGGATTCAAGACAGGATTCAGATGGGACTGCTGAGGACTACCAGAGTTCCCTCTTTGTGTTTCACTTCAACTAAGATGGAGTTTCCCTTTCTTGTACTGAGTGCTATGTCTACAGGCAGCCAGGGAAACATCTGCTGCAGATTTGATGTGATGAAGTGCGGAAGTCTAATGTGGCAAAGAGAAGAGACGAGGCTAGAGGGGAAGAGGTTAATGAGTAGAGAGGGACACAAACCTGCATGACATAAAAGCCTGGAGAACTTCAAGGGGCAGGCTAAACATGGACAGGAAGATGAGAGAGCTGCATTTCTAGGTACCTGAGGGAAGGCAGGGAGCTGCGTTAGTTGTGGCTGTCACAGCTAAAAGATGCACTGAGGCACAGGCAAGGATGTCTACATCAGCCCACAGGAACCATTTGACAGACCAGGAAATTAGAGAGGTTATCATCAAGGTAAGAGAGGAGAAAGCATGAGTTTGGGAATATTTATGTATTGCTATGCTATTTCTCTGAGAGCTGCAAGAGGAAACCCTTAACTGGAGATCCCCAAAAGCCTGTGGTGAGATGTCACTTCTGTCAGTGGAACAACACCAAGTAGGATGCAAGCGAATAATAACACCACCTCATTTTATTAAGCTGAATCAATTCATGCTGGTTTTATGTCTTCCTATTGCCTTCTTTTTCTAATCAAAGCTATTTCATTAACTAAAGATACGATTACTGTTCT
This sequence comes from Callipepla californica brunnescens, assembly GCA_023055505.1. Lineage (NCBI taxonomy): Eukaryota > Metazoa > Chordata > Aves > Galliformes > Odontophoridae > Callipepla > Callipepla californica. The sequence continues at coordinate 31,940,886 of JALIRH010000003.1, read as the reverse complement.
TGGTTCAGTTGTCCTCAGCATGGAATGGATCTGGTGTTTGAGGTGTTTGGCTGCAGGCTGTGAGTTGAATCCTCAAGCTTATCTAGCCCTGGAAATTTTAAAAGGTGGGGCTGGTGGGATCACTGCCTATCTGCTCTTCCCCAGGCCTCAGGCAGGACCAACTGACTAACGCTTTTTGCGCTCTCAGAACACTGGGAACTCTACAGCTCTCTGGGCAACCTCCTGTAGTGCTTACCTGTCCCTGCTCCTGGAAGGTGTTTTTAGTGTAGCTCCTCTGCTCTAATTTAAGGCTGTTATTTTAGAAGCCCAAATGGAGTTGGGAATGAAGTTACTCTCTTCCTAATTTATAAGATGATCAATACTATGTCTTCCTCGCCTCTACACTTTTGTAGACAAAATTCTTATCAATGATTTTTGGGGGGTTTTGACTGTTGAGCTTTTCCCTTGGCACCTTTTCTGGACCACTGACTACTATTGCTCTCCTTTGCATTTTCTGCAATAAGTTCGCCATCTCCATGAACTGCAGTGACCAAAACTGCACAGTTCAAATAAAGTCTTCACAGCATAGACAGCTGGGGAAGAATTATTTCCTGTTTCTTACAGACTGAACTCCTGTTTGTACACCTCATTATAGCACTTTCATTTTTTACTGCAGCATGACCGTGCTCATTCATGTTGAGCTGTCATCCCTAGATCTTCTGCAGAACTGCTGCTGTGCCGGTTGTTTCCCAGCCGACTTTTAGTACTTGATGACGCCTACGCAACTGTAGAGCTCTGCTTTGTCCCTGCTCAATGGCGTTTGTTTTCCTCAGCATTCCTCCAATTTGTCAAGATTGTTTTGCATTCTCATCCTGTTCTCCAAAGCGCTTGTTCTCCATGGTGTCCTGTGCTAATTTAATAAGTGTTCCCTACTCTCATTTCTTCAAAGATATTAATGAAAATACCGTACACTGCCAGACACAAAACAGATGGCTTCAGACTTCATTTGATACGTACCGCCAGTTTGACAGTGAAGCATTTATAACTGCTTTTAGTCTGGTTTTCCAACCAGCTGTACGCTCCTCTAATAGCAGTTTCTTCTAAACCATGTTTCTTTACTTAGTTTATGAAAGTGTCAGGTGAGACAATGGCAAAAGCTTTACAAACATCAAGATCTAAGACTCACTATAGAAGGAAATGAGATTGATTGAATGTAATTTGTTTTTGTCAAATCAGTGCTTGCTGTTCCTCATCTGCTTGTTGTCATCGAGGTGCTGGAAAACAGCTTAACCGATTTCCACTTCCAGCATTTTCCAGGAATTGAAATTAAGCTGCCTTCTCTCTGACTCCTTGGGCACCTTTGAATAGAGACCAAAGGAAGAAAGTAACAACCATTACTGTCACTGAGTAACTTCTCATGAAACTCAGGTCTTTCTTTGGCCCTCCTTTTACTACTAGTACATAAACTTCACGCCCACTGCTTGTCGCATCACCTATACGCTTTCATTTTGTTCCTCCACTTAGTAACACGACCTAGTTTGACCTTCTGTGTGCCTCCTCTGCACATCTGAAACTAACAAAGAGCTCATGACCTAATCACCTGTGGGCCTCCTGTAGGGCCTGTGCTAAGGTGCCCTTCTACCAAGCAGTTCATGAGAAGTTCTTTACTATTTCTTCTGTGATCGTGTCTTCCACACAACTTCCTTAGGGCACTGTTAATTCTTCAAATGTCCCTTCTGCCTCAGATTTGCCACTTGAAGGTCACTTTCACCCAAGCTGCCCTTCACCTTTGCCCACAGACGCCAGCTTCCTATGTATGTAAGAATCAAATATTGCAGGGCATCTGGTCAATAAAAAAATAAAGAGATGATATCTGCAGTCAGTTCAGGGAAGAGCACAGAAAGAGCACCAGCACAGAGCTAAACAGATATGCCCCTGCATATTTAGCACTTAGTTGTGTCAGGAAAAATTAATATTAACGTTCACAATTATCTGCCCCCGCTTATAAATTTGTCATTAAATTCAGGAGAGCGGGCTAGCGGTGGTGAAAACCTTGTTATTTGTGTAAAACTTGAACAGTACAAGACTTACCACTTCTGTTTGTCTGTCTTCAGACTTTTTTATGGTATCTATTATATCTTCACACAGTGATGGGGCTTAGACTCTGCAAACATTTGGAAATTCTGTGTAAGAAACATGCAGTTAGATCCTTCTTCATTCATGCATTGTTCCTGGTAATATCTTGCTCTAGCTGCACTAATAGTAGAAAAGCTCTGCCAAAATGTACCCTCCTGCTTAAAGCTCCCCCTCAGAAATTTGCTTTGGGAGATGCTTGCCCTCTACTCCTTGCTGCCATCCATCCAAGCCATCCACCCAAACCCATCTGACTCTTCCAACCCAGGGCTGTTCCCATGCAGCTCTCCCTATGCAGTCCTGGGAAAGCTCACCTGAGTAGGGTGATGTCAAGTTGGCTTTTGGCTGCCATTCACAGCTTGAACGTGTTCTTGCAGAAGTCCCTTTACGTGCTGAGCAACTGGTCTGTGAGCACAGTCGTCAGGGCAGTCAGTAACTCTGCTGTGAGTTATTTTAATGATGTTATTGATTCGTTAGCTTCATTTCGTTTTGCTTCATGACATCAACTCTTGGCGTCAGGGTTAAGTGGCAGCTAATTAATTCAGCATAAATGATGTTTCTTTATGGGGCAGCCAGGACCAAAAAGAACTCCCAAAGCTTCCAGGGATGTTTGCCCAGAAGCTGGGATGGTTTGTAAAAGAATTGCTGACTTTGTTTTAACATCCCAAACAATCACATGAGTACAGCTTTATAACTGACTCCTCTCAATGCATTTGATATCGCTGCATGAGAAGAAAATGCTACAGAAGAGCTATGATGATATACATCAGTAGCTGGTATTCTTGCAGACAGTCCAGTTTCTCTTCTTTATCTAGCAGCTGGGGTTTGATATGTTGTCCAGTGATTGCTCTTCGTGTTATTGGAAACTCCTACAAAAAAGAAGAAAAACATAGTCTAACTGAGCATCCACAGCATCAGCTGGAGAACTCTCCTGATGATGCTCTTGGAATTTAGGTCAGACTTTATAATGCTCCAAACAAGCTGTGAAGAAAGCTGTGGGAAGATTTGAGAGGCATCCCCACGAGGATGTAAATGGGTAATTATTTATTTTTTAGCACATACCTAGAGGCTTAGGCAACTGGCAGATTTAAGTTAACCAAATGGTATTTGGGTTTTAAAGAAGTCACACTGCTGGCAAGCAGAGAATCCCCTGAAAGCATGGTTCATCTTTCCAGAAGTAAAATCAAAAGTAGCAGCACCAGCTCATCATTTCAAGCTTCCTAAAACAAAATATCTCATAAAAGTAATTCATTGACCTCAGGCAAAAGCATGTTGTAACTGATAGGCTTTCCATGGCTGCTCTGAGAAGACCTGCTTGCTCAAAAGCCTGCACCTAGCTGTAGCCCATCTCAAGACTCCTGTTGGCTTCAGTGAGAGCTGACCCAAACCAGTATTTTGGACTCCACTTGTCATACTCTTGGCAATTTTGCAGAAGGAGCTGGAAGGACAGCTCACCCCAGCAAAAGAAGCTCCAGTCAACAACATGGTGCCAACAGTCTCCAAGTGAATGTAGCTGGTGTGCTTCCGTTTTCTGAATTTTTATCAACCATATAATCATGAATGGTAGACCCTATGCAAAGTGGGTCTTCAACCCACTATCCATATTCTATTTCTTTATCTTCTGGCACACGTAGCTATTTTCTTTGCCTGGACATGCAGGCTGCCTGAGTTGGCCAGCTTTTCCTTCCTTCTTCCCTTCTTAGCCCCTTCCCTCTTCTTTCTATTCCAATATGTTTTAACAAGATGACCTATTGGATATCAGTAACTGGGTGAAGACTACTTCTTTGCATCAAACCTTTTGCTTCATCACAACACCAAAACCACCTTTGGAAAATAAAACAATAAAGCAGAGGCGTATGAGGGGTTTCTCAAGTTATTTGTGTTGAGAGCCTGTACAGATACTTATTTTACTTTTTCCACCACAGATCAGCTAATGGATGTTTTCTTTAGTTGAAATATCGGAAAATAAAAATAAACTTAGGTAGCCCTGAGATCTGTCCCTGGTGGCACAGACCGGGTGCAGGTGGCACGTTAACCCACTGCTTCTCATGGCACAGAAGCCTGGGGCTATCAAAGTGAAAGAGCAGGCTGTGCAAATGCCTCGCTGTGGGTCATTTTTCTTGTCAATGTATAACCAGACTCAAAATGCGGTTAGGCAGATTCCTGGATAAAAAGTCATTTGGGGCTCTTAGCAACTAGAGACTTAGCTGGGACTGTACCACTGTCCAAATGCCCTCTGTGTTTCCTTAAGCCATCATCCTGACCCTTCTCAGAGATGGGGCTGTGACGTGTCCTCCCAGCCACCTCTGCTTGCCTCAGCTCTCTGCCTCCCATCTTATCCCTGCCTCTTATGCGGGCACTTCCACCCGGCACAGCTGCCCACCAGCAAACCACTCCAGGGCAAACTTTGTCCCCCACCACCTGGCAGCAAGCCTCTGTGGCATGAATTATCATGGATCTTCCACTTCCAATGAAAGGTTGACAACCCGTGAAGAATATGTCCTGCATTTTTTCTTGAACACTTGGTTGAGTTAGAAGGATCTCTTTGCTTATTTTTGTCAAAACGGGAGTGCATTTTCTCCATTTTTTCCTTTATTCCAGGAATTCAGTTCCTGTCCATGTTGAGGAATGAGGTCAAGGAGCTGGCTTTAGAGCATGCTGGAGAGAAAATAATTCCTACTTAATAAACAAATAAATGAACAGTCCCCACTGCTCAGAAAGGTATGACATGAGTTCCAAATTTATGCTTAAAACCTTTCAAACCATGGAAGGGCAGGCATGACTTTGCTAGCACTGTTCAAAGTGAAAAGCAGGCATGGAAAATCCTAATTAACTGAAAATACATTTGAAAACGCCTTCTTAAGGATAAGAATCATAACATGCAAACTGGACTATAAACCCAATTTCACAATATTACATTGCAAATTGTCTTGATTTTGGAAGGATGCAGAGTGCAAGCTAAGATCAGCTGCCCACATAGGCCATTTTATAATAAATCACATTGCATTTGTCATCCCCAGGATAATCTCCAGTGATACGGTACATTCTTTATTAAGGGTGTTGTACAGCAATCACAGCTGAAGGGAAGGAAGGAAATGGCTTGAAGAACGTGGCAAGAATCCCTTAAAGTTCAGGGAGGGGAACGGGGAAAGTTATTTTAAAAGTACAGGTGGATAGTGTAAATTATTGAGCACTTGAAATGTTTTCCCTTGGCAATTCTAATCACCTTGTGAAATCAGTCATTCACGCTTTTGTGAAACTCTTGATTTATTGGGAGCTTTAATCTATTAGTTGCAGTTCAGGAGCCAACTGTGCAGAGCTGGCAGAAAGAGCGGGGCTCGGCCCCACAGCAGTACTCAGAATTACAGCTGTCAAGTATGCACCACCATAAAAAGAATCATGCCCACCTTGAGAGGGATGCTGATGCCTGGAGGCACCCTGATTTGCTGCACCAGGGCTTGGGCCATGGAGATGTTCCCTCAGACTCCAAGGGTGGGGGGACTATGGAGCAGTGGCACGGGAATGAAGATGGTTTTGAAGTGTCCCTGGGATGCTGCACCCCCACAGGGCTGGGAGGGCTTTGTGGGGTGCTTTGTGCCAGATGGGTCAGATACAGAGGGCTGCTATTGATATAGGTTGGCTTAGCAATACAGATCAACAATTTCAGATGGCGCTTCACAGCTTCAGTCATGGTTCCTTCCAGGCAGAGACCTCCTCTTGCTTCTCTATGGGCATTGACTTATTTTTTTTGTACTGTATTTGAGCATTTCTCTTGTCTTCATTATTTAGGAATAGCTCCAGTTTACTGTGGATGATGACATTTGTTCCTAAGGAGCTTGGGTGCAGTAGTAATATCAACTGGTGCTAGCTCAACACTTACACAATTAGCAATCACAGACAAATCTCACTCATCACAATGAATGCAAAGGTGATTTAGATAAGTGAGGGTTAGGATAAACAGGTGATATTTTAGTGTGTTTAATGCATTAACATCTTAATAGCCATTAAATGATTTGACCTCATTTCTGCTAAGTGAGCATTTAATAAACAAGTTTTGACTGTGGTGACATTGTGCAAAGGTCTCTGTGAGATCTTTGGGCAGACAGACACCATCTTCGTGACTGAACAACACTGTGCACAATGGGGCGTTGCACTGGGTGTGATAGCAGAGTGTGACAAGGTTTCATGTCTGGAGGCTGCCTAAAAACAAGGGAGACTGAACAGGCATGCAGAATCCCTGCTCTACCTGGATGACCTGATGCCAGCTGTCACAGCTGGTTATACAATGTTCCTAGTCTATTTCTTTTCTGTTTTCACATTTTTTCTTTTATTTCTGGTCTTATTTCTTCTTATTATTCTCTCTTTTTTTTTTATCTTCCCCCCACCTCACCCCCCCCCCCCTTGGGATTTTTTTTCTTGACTTATTTGGACTGCCTGAGGACTTGTCAGAAACTAGGGGCCAGACCTTTTGCTGGAAGTCTTGTCTTTGGTATTAGTGGAAACAGGATCTGCTCTTTAATGTTCTATATTAGAACTACTCAGGCTGTTTGAATTCAGCTATTAACGCTGGTTTGCAGCAGGTAAAAGCACAGTGGGCTCATTGGGGCAGCTTTATGCCTTTTTTCTGGAACAAATTTGGCAGATCCATAGAGTGAAGGGTTTCCCTTTTTCCCTGTCAACATCCTGTGTATCAGAAAATCCCTACCTTTGCTTGGAGTGCCCAAGTGCTGTCCTTTCAAGATCCAAGGATGACAGTAAGGCAACGGATAGGACTGGGACCACCTGTCACCTCACTTACTTCTCCACCTGCACCAAATTCCCCTTGTGGCAGCTGTGTAGTTCAGTGCAATACAGAGACCGTCCTGAATGCAATTAAACATGAGAACGATGCCAGCTGAGCCTGAAAAGTGGGCAGTGAGTACTCCTGGGCTTCCTCCCGGCCCCAGCACGTGTTGCACAGAAGACACAATCCTGCACAACTTTGATGAGCTCTCAAAGTGACACCGACTTCTTCATTTTCTGAATCTTGCAATGTAGCTGCAGACATAAAACATAACAGACATTTAGAAACCGTATGACTTTCCCTAATTGTCTGCAACAGTTTCAAGATCAGTCATTTTTAAAAGAATTGCTTTGAACGGAGATGACTTTAAAACAGACTTTCGTACTTCTTGTTTTTGCTTTTGTCTTGGCACAGACGCTTACCCTCTCTCTATCTCTTTTGTAGAGTTAATTATGCAAAGGCGAAGAAGCTACACTAACGCGGTAATTTTGTTTGGCAAGGTGAGCCACAAAACATATGCTGTGTCATGCCTTTTTATTACTGTGCAAGAATTGCCAAAGAAGCCTAAGGAGGAATCAAGGACATCATCGTTGCGAGGAAAAGAGGAAACAGCCCAGTTTTACAACAGCGAGGCTTGTAACCGCTTGCGGTAGATAGTTTCAGAACTGGTTTAATTTTAAATTATTCTTTTGCCAACCGACAGCAGCTTCAAAGAGACTTTTGTTTGATACCACCACTTTCTGATCCCCATTGAGTCATTTTATAATGCCCTGGCAACCAAAGTCCAACTGATGCAGGCAGCACCACAGCAACAACTGCTCTGTCCTCTGCGTGGGGAGATGGCATCCCTAAAGGCGGTTCTAGCCAGAAAAGCACTGCTCTCCTGTGCCCGTGCTGGCTGCTTGATGTGCTGCTAACATCCCCAGGGGTGTTTTCAGATGGAGAGGGTCAAGGAACCCATTTGGGTTTAAAATAACTAGGCTGAAAGATTAGATTATGTTCAGCTTGGTTTCTTTCCAGAGCACCAGTTTCCTGAGAAGCTGGAGAAATACAGAAGAAATGTGGGTTTTGGTATGTGACAGATCCACATTGCAACTTCTCCCCGGTACTTTTGTTGCACTGCCTTTGAGCTCATGCAAAACTACAGAAAGAGCCACAGAGGGGGAGCTCAGCAGAAGGAAGCCTGGTTTCTCCACCAGAGATGAATCATGCTGAAACACAAGGGTAGCCTCTTCCTTTTTGGAAGCTGGGATGTTGCTTGTGTTGTGCAGCAAGGAGACCACAGCAGCAGCCTCCAGGCAACGGAACACACTTCTGGAGTCATTATCATCTGTCATCAAACACAGCTCCAGGCCCAAGGAGGTGCTGTTAGGAGCAGGAAAAACACCTCAGAAGAACAGGAAATGTTCCCCCTCAGGTCAGCTTGCTCACCATTAGTGTTTTCTTACCTCCTTCGCTGTAGGCAAATACATTTTCTGTATGTAAGATTTTGAAGAACTGCATAACCAACTTCACAGGGATGGGAAAGGGCAAGAATGCTTCCAGAAAGCCTCATGTTTCCTTACACATCCCTGAAAGACAGTCCTCTGTGCAGACACAGCCCCAGACAGCAATGATGACAACGCCTGCAAAGAGCAGAAATGCAGAAAGTGATGGAGAGGTTTGTAAGAGGGGCTTTGAAAGGGAGAGCACTGCACCAGCCTGTGTTTCAGAAATAAGAGGCAGATCTACTCACAGACACAAGCTAAAGCTCACTGTCCCATCTTGAGAGATCCAGAGCAATGCAGTGACACTAAACATGTCCTTTCAAAGGACTTGAGATATGGCTGTGGTAGAGATTTTGGAAAAAGCAGCTACTGCAGAAATCTTCAACTTGTATTTCATATCCTGTTGTCTGTGACAATTCAGTCCTTTTGGGAAAGGACCATTCAAAAATAAGTTAAAAATAAGCCAGCGGCATGGAAAGAGTGAGATGAGCAGCCCTACTGCTGTTTGTTTGAGCAGTCACACCTCACATCCTCAGAGGCAGAGGCTGGCCGCAGCAGTCACGCTCTTGGCAGTGTCCAACACAAGCTCAGTCCCACTGCCATGGCAGCTCCAGGATAACCATACCTTGAGGGGAATTGCACACGTGGTACTGGCACACATGGCAGTCCAGCTTTCAGCCTTGTAGCTTAGAATAGCAATAGCCTTCAGCCCAGATCAGCTCGTTGCTTAAGGGAAAGAAGCGTTGGAAACCACTTCTGAGTTCATCCCAGCAGAGCAGCATTACCCATAGCACTTATCTGCGGTTATCTGTAGTTGCAGGTGACCTGATATGAGACTTAGTTGCACTCTCGCACTTTAAATTCGAGGCAGGCATAAGACATGAGATAGTACACGTTGCCCACGTAGGAAAATGCCTTTATTAATATTCAAGCCTGAGGACTAGCCTAAGGTAGAGAGTTTTTTGGAGCAGTGTGCTGAACACAATACATTTAAAATCCACACAGTCCTCTAACACTTGAAATGTTTGTACAAGAACTGATGCACCCAAAATCAGGCCTTTGCAGGAGCTCCATTTCCTCTGAGCTGTCCGTGCAACCAAGAGAATTACCTTGTATGGGTGGAAATACTCTTGATCTCTGGTGATCAAAGGCCAGTCTGAAGTGCCTGCCAGAGAGAAAGAGCAAGTAAAACCTCAAGAAGCTGCAGGACGTGTGGGGCTCACGTCTCACTACATGCTTCTTCACACCAAGCCAGTGGTATAAAAAGAGGATATCCATCCTCCTTTTGCCCCAGAAGCACAGTTCAAAGGATACTTGGGTCTGTTGGACACAGTGTGGGTAACTCAAAGGGGGATGAAGTGAGGTGTCCCACACAGGCCCGGTTGCCCTGCATCACCAGTGTGACACAAAGGCTGTGTGTGTCCCAGCAATGCAGCAGGGCAGGCGCTGGGACAGGAGCTCCTTCCATCACACTGAGATGTCTCCGAGTGAGTCACTGCCCTGTCATCTGAAATACTGGGTCAGGAGCTCTAGTTTAAACCCCAGATGATGGGAGGTGAGCGGACAGGCGAGCACACCCCTTGCAGTAACAAACCCGTGGGAGGCTGGAAGGTACCTGAGGCCAGGGCAGGTTTGCTTGCTAAGTGAGTGTGTCAGCGCTCCGAGGCTGGTGGGAACCATTCCTCTTGGTGTTCGCATTGCTCTGGAAAATGACTTACACTGGTGCTGAAGAGCTAGAAACTTCTGCATTGGCATACATTTTAATAGCCAATTAGACTAAAATAGGCTTGATGTCAGTGAAAATTAGACAGTGGCAGTACTCAGGATGAGACTAATTGGGATTATTTGTGAATTCCCAGTTACATTTCTATTGGAAGAGCCAAAACGTACTGTGTGCTTATTCTGGCTCTAGATGTTTTGTTGTTATTTTTTTGCTAGCATTAAACCACCTGCTGGAAGACAGACTTTGCCTTATCCTACATCAAGGCATCCAGTACAGTGCTAACTCATCACCAGTGTTTGAACAAATGGAAGCTTACTAACATACGGACCAGCACTTTGCACCAGGAAGCCCCAGTGCTTGCCATCCTTCCTTGGAAGCCATAAAGCCAGACCTTTTTATTCCATCAGCAGCCCACGTGTGCAGGGCTCTAACTGAAATGGCTTAACACCGGCCCTTTTATTACACCAGCACAACTCCTACCCACAAGTTGGCCCTTCGCTTGATGTTACTCACTGCTTTTTGTTTACACGTAGGAATTTTATTTGATGCATAAGTAGATAAGTACTGCATCTGCTCAGTCGTATTTCCCCAACACCTCTCCCTTTGTTCTTTTTGCCTTTTATCCTCTGGGTTTTCTTCGCCAAGGATTCCTGTCCTCACCCAGCCACCGTCTCCTTACTTCCTTAGCCTCACTCTGCCCACCCCTGCTTCTGCAGCAGAGGAAGCTTGCTTGATATAATTAGGCAATGCCTTTACTATTTGGTGATGTTAATGCTCTCACTCTGAATCAATTTCCTCTTTGTTTGCCTGTGATGGAAAGCTCCGTGAAATTTGCAACGGTTTTGCTGAAATGAGAAAAAGGAAGGACAAGACCTGCAGCCAGGCACTCTGCAACCCCTCCCAGCTCTCCAGTGCTCAGGGTAGGGGTGCATGCTGAGTCACTCAGCCCTGCACCAGCAAAAACCCATGGAGGCACAGAAGGGCTGCTGACAGCAGGCAGCATGGATTAAAGGCCAACTCTGCGAAGAGGGGTTCATGCCTTGGGAAACCTTGGCTTTTTTGGCTGAGTCAGCCCAATTTGCCCCACACAGGCTGAGCCCAGACCGTCCTCGGTTTGCCTGGGAGATCCTGCACCCCTGAGCAGCTCTTGTTGGGGCACTGGTGCTCCCAGCAGCTCTGGGGAGAGCAGAAGGAGGAGAAGGAAAGCTGGAAAGCCCTGCTCCTGCCTCCCTGCTGGGAACTGTGCTCTCTTGCTTGCCCACGTGCGTGCCTGGGTAGTGGGCTTGCAGAAACTGTAGGCATGGACTGTAGGCATTCCCTCGCCATGGATAGGAAGCCGAATTCTACCCTCTGGTTGCAGTGTGAATCAGATCAGAAACACTGTTTCAAAGAAAAGAAATGCAGAAATGCAGAGGTACAGCCACTCACATGGGGTGCTGGGCTGCTATGCATCTACGCAGCCTTTCTAGAAATGAATCCAGCAGTAAGTGAGGGAGGCTCCACACTAACCAGGGATTTTGGCTTCTTGTTTGGAGGGCTCACCTCGCAAAGCTGCTCCCTGAGGTCAGCAAGTCTACTGAGTAGATACCCCAGCACCCTGTGGTAAAGCTCCTCTGCTGGGGGAACAGGGCCTGCCTCTGTGAACTACTGCTGGGAATGCACACAGAAGCACACAGCAGGAAGGAGTGAGGCAGCTGTACCTTCACACTTTTCAGCACTTGCTTAGAAAAGGGCAGAGAGGTGTGTTTAAATTCCCTTTTCTTCTTCCTTTGTTTGGCTAGACATGTCCTGGGCCCTAGCTGGATAGCACCAGCTAGACTGTGTGTCTGGGCACTGCATCCCACTCATTTTTAAGGAAAAATAAGCCCCGCCTTGGAGAGTCTGCTGACAGCCCGGGCAGTTGTTCTCTGCTGGACTGAGCTGCTTGGAGCCTGTGTTCTCCACACCTGAAACCAGACAAGCCCAGGAGCAAAGCTCCACGTTTCCAGGTGCTGATTCACAGCCTCTGGCAGCTCCTGCAGGAAGGCAGAAAACAGTGCCATGGGGCTGGCAGCTTGCCCCCATAGCTAGTGCATTCCAACCACACCTGCCTCAGACCCAGAGAAGGAACCATATAATCCCAATGTGGTCCTTCAGCACTGAGCAGTATCTCCAACCCAAATACTCCATCTTCCCTCTCCTTCCTTCTTCTTAATGCAGCCACTCATATGGAAAATGAATCAGCCCTCTTTGGGCATCTTTCCAGAGGCCCCTCTGACTAATTCTGCCCAAAACAGCCAGGCTGACCCTGTGCAATGGCGTGATCATGGCAGACAGGACTGGGTCACGTTTGGGTGGAGGAAGGGAAAAACTGTTTTGCAGGCCTGCCCAAAAATCCTCACGTTGACTCTGCCAAAACCACACCAAACATATGGTAAATGAAATAGCTGGCATGGAGATGCTTTGGACTGCAGGAGTGTTTCAGCACTGTGGACTGCTCTTTAGCTGTCTTGAATGTTATTTACACTGTTTTAAGTATCTCCACATTTAAAGGAGAGAAGGCAAAGAGGAGGGCGATGCCAATTTTTTTTGTGCATTTGATGTTTCTTAAAAGCACATTATTTTATAGCTATGTTAGCACAGTCCCGCTGCTTGTCCCGTCCTGTGGCTGAGAACAGTAATGGCATTGCAGAAGGTTTCCCCTCCTTGTGTAGCAACAGACTTTTGTGGAAAAGCACACAGAAGCATTTTCTCTCTCAAAACAGGAGCTGTGCCTAATTCACCATATAAACGTCCTGCACATTTCATGGAGCTGATGAAATCATGTACAGATGGAATCCCTCTTAACAAAGGCTTTATTCACAGGGCAGGTTTTTCTGCCATGTATCTTTGACTGTATTCCAGCTTATACAGCTATTCCCACCAAATACATCCACGGAGCCAGAACATTTTCTGGGCAGATACCAGAGGTGGAGGTGCTCAGCTCCTCATGCTGCACTGTGAATTCACTGCAAGCCTAAGGCTGGAAGTCACGCTAGTGAGCACTCCTTTCCTCACTTTGTGTTGTACACTTGGACACAAGCATCCAGTGCCACTTCCAGGGTTTGTCAGATACTCTGGAAAAAAAAAAAAAAAAAAAAAAAACAGTGCAGAAAAACAAGAACCTGAGGAACAGCATCCAGAGAAGCCATCAGTCGTCAGTCATCTGGGAGATGGCCATAGGAATGGAGTTGTTGTGGCTATAATTACAGTGGATGGATGAAAATACAGCAGCCAAATGGTGATGAACATGCAAAAACAAACAAACAAACAAACAAAAAAAGTGACTTTTCTTGAGATCGGGGTATAGGGTTTTTTTCCTCAGATCTGCAGTGGTGGAATGCCTGTATGAGAGCTCACCTCCTCACTCAGCAGCTGTCAGGCTGCTGGGCAGCTCTCCACCACCACGTGCATGTTGTGGCTCAGGCATTAACCCTTTCCCAGCCCTAACTCAACCCCTAGGTTCTTCCATTTGTCCACAGGCTGTGGTGTCCCGATACTATCGTCCTGATAAGGGTCTTCTGCATAAGAAGGCAGGGGCTGCTGGCGTGTTCTCGCCTCATCCCCTCACTCCAAGCACACACCTTCCCAGGGCTGAGTACAACTCCCAGATTGCCTGTTCATCCAACAACCTGATCCAGACAAGGGAAACAGCAGGCTGATCTATGCTGCAGAGCAAACTTCTTGGCACAGTCCAGCAGTATTCTTCCATGAACTCTTCTCCCTGCCTTTCTTTTTCACCCTTTGTTCAGAGCTCAGTCAGTAACTCCTTAGAAACAACTCGCTTACTGCCCACGCTCAAAACGAGAACAGCAACAACAACAAAAGGAATGATATAGAGGGATGACTTCAGCAAGTTTGGAAATCTTTTCTCAAATGAAACATTCCTTTACTCACATACACAAGAAAGCATCAAAATTCTCTGCGGCTGATGTAAACAGCAGAAAGAAAAAGTCATCTGGAAAGACAGGATGATTCATACTACGGACCTGACCAGCAATATTCATCAGTGTTGAAATTCTCTCTGAAAGATGACTACATGTGAAAGCAACACCATCAAGATCCCAGCTTTTAGCCATGAGAAGTGTCATTAGCGGCAGAGCAGCGCGGTTAGGCTCCTGGTGCCACAACCCTTGTTCATGGGAGCAACCCTTGCTCACTCATCCGACCGGTCACAGCAAAAGGCCCTGTGTGTCACCCAGGTGAGAATGCTTTACGTAATGCAGCTCCAGCCGCAGCAGCAGGCCGGAGCACGCTCAGATGTTGCAGCCTTTTTTGCAGCAGGGTCTTTGGAGCAGGAACAGAAAGTTCAACAGCAAAAGAGAAGGGTTTTTGTTTCATCTGACCAAAACCCCTTGCTAAGGTTTCCTCGCAGAAATGCCTGATTTGAGCACTTTAGGGAGACTGGAAAGTTCAGCCAATCTTTCCCTTTATGTTAATTGTGCTGATCCAAATGGTAACAGGGCACAAAAGGCCACGCTGACTTTATGCATTGTTATGAGATACTTTCCCCTGCATATCTGAATCTGTTTACTTAATCTTCCAGGCCTTTACCCATGAATATTAAACTCCTTGATCACTATGCATCAGGAGTCATCTTTGCACCATCTGTTTGTATTTGTCATCTAACCCTTGTAAATAATAAAATGTACTTTGTTCTCAAGTTCGTGGATCCTAGCAGGAGAGTGATTACCAGGGAGGAAAAGTACTGTGTGAAGCTATTAGCAGCCACAGGACTCTGCTCTAGCTCCCTGTCTCCTGTCTGCCCTCTGTGAGACAAATGTACCAAGTCACAGGTTTCCTATTGTTCTCCATATCAACCTAATTCTGCTGCCAACACATTACGGTCATTAAACTAAAACCAAAACGTACCCCAAAGAGTGACTGTTATCCTCCTGAGCTTCCTTGTAGTCCCAGAAGAGACAATTTCAGGTTCACATCTCTGAAAATGATGCAGAAAGCCTTGCTTACGTGTGTAAAACAAGCTAATAGCAGAAGAGAAGGCGACTTGCACCCCTGGATGCCAGAATCCAGCTGAGAGATTCAACTGAGAGGTACAGGTCATAAGTTGCCAGGCAAACACCAAAGGGAAAATGGAGAAAGTGCAGTCTCCACAGTATGAGACTTGGAGCTCTGGCAGAAAATGTTACACAGCAGGGAAAGCCTTGCCACATATCACTGAGGTTCAGCTGCAACTCCACCAACTGAGACAGGTAGGTCTCACGTGGGAGAGAGGCACATAGCTGCAGGTGCTTGTGGAGAGCCACAGCTAGCTGGTGGGGACACCTCCAACACCAGTGTCTCCCTGCAGCTGGCAGGAGACGTGCCTGGCAGCAGGCTTATGCCCATTTACATCACTCGAGGAATTTCCTCTCCACGCTCTTCTAAGTGAACCTGGATTTCAGGCAACTATCACCAGTGCTCAGGTTGTTGCAGTCTATTTAAGACTTAATGGAGTTGATTAAAGAAGGGATCATTTAGGAGATGAAACGGGATCATACTGTATCTACCTGACGTGGTGGTAGCACCAAATTTAGACAAGAATATTGTTGCCAAGTGTTTGCTTAACTGGAAGAGCTATCTGGGCTTGGACAAGATACTACTCGCCTCCCTGCTCAGCCTTGCAAACATCCTGCACTAAGAGGTTACCTATTAAGTGATAGACAATAGATCTTCTCAATTGTTAGAGCGTTATGACCTTAGACTTTGCCCAGGTATTTAATAACACCATCTGCTGTCTCGCTCTGCAATACTATTATTTTTACATGAGGATTACTCTTCCTGCTTCACAAACAGGGCTGTAATAACAGAGCTAAATAAGAGCACAGCAGCGTGGTACTTACACCCTACTGTCCAAGTAAAACACATAGGAGGTGCATCTCACCCCAAATTTCCAGACGTATTGTCTCCAACCTGGAAGTCTTGAAGTGCTGCAGGCTGAGGAGCTGTGGATCCAGTCTTGTGGGTTGCACTCAGGAAAAGCTCTTGCCTTGCCTGAGAAAGGGCCAGGAGCGAAATCCATCCATGTGCAGGCTGTCTGCTGCTTGGCTGGCTCTGCTTTCCCCCTTTTTCTTCCCCAAAACAACAGCAATGATCTGCTGGCCATGAGATAGGAGTCACTGTGCCTTCAGACCTTTTTCCCATTAATAACATGCTCTTGCAGCACATTCATTTCACAGAATTATCTGGTTTTATATCTGTACCTATAAAGGGTTCAAGGCAGACAGTGATATGACTTTCGGCACTTTCAGCTGAAGTGCCTCTGTACCAATGCACACAGCATGGGAAGTAAGCAGGAGGAATTGGAAACCGTGGTGCAATTGGAAAACTACAGTCTCATTGCTATCATGGAAACGTGGTGGAATGACTCACAACTGGAATATCATGATTGATGGCCATAGACTTTTTAGAAGGGACAGGCAAAGTAGGAGAGGTGGGGGAGTTGCCCTCTTCTTGTTAAGAAGTGGATAGTCTGCGAAGAGCTGCCCCTGAGAAACAGTCACGAATAGGTTAAGAGCCTGTGGGTTAAGATCAGGGACAGGACTAGTAAAGGGTATCTGGTGGTCAGGGTCTATTCCAGGCTGCCTGATCAAGGGGATCTGTTGGCAAGGCTTTGCTTCAGCTGCAAGAGGCATTGTGCTCACAGGTTGTCATCTAGATGGGGAATTTCAACCACCTGGATATCTGCTGGGAAAACTACATGGTGAGCTGCAAGTGACTCAGGAAACTCCAGGAGCCCATTGACAATAACTTTCTGCTTTAGGTAATGCGCAGACTGATGAGGTGAAGTGATGCTGGACCTGGTGTTTACCAATATGGAAGAGACAGCAAATGATGTTAAGATTGGAGGCAACTTGGACTGTAGCAACCATGTCCTGATTGAGCTCATAACCTTGGGGAATGCTAGCCTGATAAAGAGTGGAGTCAGGACCCTGAACTTCAGGAGAGCCAACTTCAGGCTGTTTAAGGAAGTGCTGGATGAGATCCCCTGGGAAACTGTCCTTAGGGACAAAGTAACAGGACCAGAGGGCAGCACTTTAAGGATTATCTTCTGAGAGCACAAGAACTCTGATCCCCCAGAATAAGAAATGAGAGAGATGGGGTGGGAAACCAGCATGGCTGAGCGAGGACTTGCTGATCAGGCTGAGAGGGGAAAAAATGGAAAAGTATAAGCTGTGGAAGGTGGCCTGAGAAGAATCTAGGGATGCTGATGTGCAGGAATGGACTCAGAAGGCACAGATGGAACTGAACATAGTAAGGGGATGTGCAAAACAACAAGAAAGGATTCTTTAGACACATTGTGCAGAAGAGACTGGCAAAGGAGAGTGTATCCCCTCTGACCAATGAAAAGGAAGAGCTGGCTTCCTCAGACATGGAGAAGGCAGAGGTACTTAACAAGTTCTTTAACTTAGTCTTCATGGTCAGTCATGCTTTTCACACCACTTGCGTACCTGAACTTTCAAGTAGGGGTTGGGGAAGTAAAATCCCTCCCAGTGTAAGAGCAGAGCAAGTCTGAGACCTCCTAATGAGGTTGAATGCGTACAAGTCTATGGGGACAGATAACACGTGGTTCTGCAACACATCCTTATCTCTAAATTGGAGAGAGATGGATCTGGAGGCTGGGCTATTAGATAGATAAATAATTGGTTGGATGGTCATAGCCAGAGGGTTGGTGTCAACGGTCCAAGGGAAGACTGGTCATGAGTGGTGTCCAGCAGGGGTCCGTCTTGGGACTAGTGGTCTTCAGTATCTTATCAGTGACACAGACAGTAGGACAGAATGTACCCCCAGCAAGCTTGCTGGTGACAACAAGATGAGTGGAGCAACTGACACAATACAAGGGAGGGATGCCATCCAGAAGGACCTGGACACACTTGAAAAGTGAGCACATGAGAATCTAATGAGGTTTAACAAGGCCAAGCACAAGGTTTTGTGCTTGGATGAAGGCAATCCTAGGTATGAGTATAGACTAGGAGTAGACTCCTTGAGAGCAGTGGAGAAGGACTTAGGGGTCCTGATGGAAAAAAAAAAAAACAGACCTGAGTCAGCAGTGTGCTTTTGCAGCCCTGAAGGCCAACTGTATTCTGGGTTGCATCAAACAAAGGGGAGGCAGCAGGGAGAGGGAGGTCCCGCTCTGCTCTGCCCTTGTAAGGCCCCATCTGGAATACTGTGTCTTGGGGCCCCAGCACAGGAAGGATGTGGAGCTGTTGGAGCAGATCCAGAGGAGGGCCACGAAGATGATCAAAGGGTTGGAGCACCTCTCCTATAAAGAAAGTTTGAGGGAGTTGGGCTTGTTTAGCCTGGAGAAGAGAAAGCCCCAGGGGGGCCTCACTGAGACCATCCAGCACTTGAAGGGAGCTAACAGGCAGGAAGGGGACTGAAGTTTTACATGGTCTCATAGTGACAGGACAAGGGAGAATGGCTTCGAACTATAAGAGGGGAGATTTAGGTTAGATGTTAGAAGAACTCAGAAGGTTGTGAGGTGCTGGAACAGGTTTCTGAGAGAGGTTGTGGATGCCCCATCTCTGGGGCCATTCAAGGCCAGGCTGAATGGACGGAGCCCTGGGCAGCCTGATCTGGTGGGTGGCAACTCTTCCCACAGAAGTGGGTTAGGACTAGATGGTCTTTAAAATCCTCACCAACCTAAACCATTCTACGATTCTGTGATGCCCTCCAGCTCTGTTCCTGCATCAGAGCTCAGAAAGGGAATGCTTTCCTTGGCTCCCTGTTGCAACAGAGGTCAAATATGAAACCAAACATATGAATGCAATTAGGAGGGTATGTAAAATATGGAGGCTGGACGTCTTAACCGTGTCCGAAACAGGCAAGTCTTGACATGCCGTTAGTTAAAGAGGATTTTAAGTACTACAGGCTGCCGGGTGGTGTATCTGGTTACAGTTGAAAAGAGCTGCTCAGTCTTTTGACCATATCATTTTTCTGGCATTTCAGGTGTATAATTCTGATTCTCAAACCCTAGTGTGCAGAAAAGAAAAAAAAAATCACCTCTTTTGAAGCAAATGAAACCATCCATTTGTTTCTGAGTCTAGTTTTGGAAGGAGATGAGAAAAAGCTCAGATTCTTCACATACCTGCCCTGTACCAATTCTGAAGCAAAGACAATTGTATGGATAGTTACACGTGCTATCCAGAGCAGGTTGTGATTTTTTAATCACTTGAAAACAGAGAAAGTGGTACTGAGATACTTTATATAGTTGAGTGGGGATTCTTCTTGCTGCTTAACAAATGACAAAGGAATGTCTAAAATCTGTGCCAAATGTATTTCCAAAAACGATTCTCTGCTGTTTACCTACCACTTGCATTTTCTTTTAAAACTTTCCAAATGAAGTAGTAGGCAAAACCCCCTGGCAACTAAAAGCATGTGCAGAAAGATTTAGAATACTTTTCCACACTGTGCTGACCTATTCATCTAAAACACCTCACTCTTGGTATAAAACAAAACTCAGAAGGCACAGCCTAGTCTGCAACAGCTGACTTCTTTCCCCCTTAGGCTAAGGGCAGCCCTGGTGCAAATTCAGGAGCTCAGCAGAGCTGCCCCAGCAGCAGAGTGCCCACAGAGCTCCCCAGCGCCCTGAGGCTGGAGGTGCTGAGCAACACTGGGTTTACAGGTACCCTCCTTCTCCTGGCTGCCATGGGAGCATTCTGTTTGGTGCACACCTGCATCCCATGAGCAAAGTAAAAATCATGCACACAGTGACACGTTTTCCCAGCCCCTCTCCCGGGTGGTGATCTGGCCTGGTATTATGTAAGACTTAACAAAAGCTGGAGAAGACAACTATTTTAAGGAAGAATGTTAATTGAAGGCTGAGTCAGGCTGCAGCTAGTACAAAGATGTTTTTGAGAAGCTTGTACCCTTTTTCATTTGGTCTATATTTTTTCCACTTAATTACAATGTGCGCAGAACTGCATTTAACAATAATAGTAACTGGCAGAGGGCAAAATGGATGATGAAGGCGGCTGTCCTCTCGCTCCTGAATCTGCAGCTCAAGCCCATCCCAGACCCCTGCTACCTGGTGGCTGCCACCATCCGAGGGCTGCTCAGAGCCTTCAGCTCCCTACCAGGAGTGCAGAGAGACAGCGATGATCTCTGCTCTCTGGTGACAGTAACAGGACAGGAATGGAAAGGAGCTCCATGCTGCATGGAGATGAGCCAAGCAGAGGGGTGTAAGGGATGTTGAGCTGCCACTTCCCGAGGTGATGTGCAGGCAGCAGGACCCCTGAACCAGCAGCGTTACTAGGGCATGACATACCTGCAGCTCTCATTACAAAGCTGACCAGTCCTTGGTCCCTCATTCAGCCCCGTTTGGGAGACTAAGCGATATGCAAGCCCCAACCTCTGGCGAGCTGTTTAATGATTGTAATCCGGAGGAGGAGACCAAGGTTAATTGTCAGTTCCAGAACGGGTGTACCAGTTATTAATTTTGCCGCAGTTCTTTTTATCACATATGAATTTGGCTGTGCTTCCTGGCAGGCACCTCCCTCTGGAGCTCAGCTGGGTGTTGGGGCATTAGGGATGCAGGTGCACGTAAGAAGGATGACTCTGATTTTCTGCCTGAAAGTGGACAAGATTGGCAATGCATTGCAGCTTGGTAGTGATGTTTACAAGTGTTACACTGATGATGCCTTAACTCGCCGGTATTCCTCCTTAGCGTCGCTACAAGACTACACTATGCATATGACTGAAGGTACAAGATGATAAAAATACCCTATTTTACTCGGTTCCAATTGATCTAAGAGACAGCATGGAGCAAAAAGGCAAGGCTGGGGGCTAAGCACAGAGCAGCACCTTTGTCCCTGTGCTGGCTACACAGAGGGCAGGGGCAGCAATGGCAGCCAGAAATTAA
The DNA here is from genome assembly GCA_023055505.1 of Callipepla californica brunnescens. NCBI lineage: Eukaryota > Metazoa > Chordata > Aves > Galliformes > Odontophoridae > Callipepla > Callipepla californica. The sequence goes on along the minus strand of JALIRH010000003.1, from coordinate 31,919,902 downwards.
TTTCACTGCACTTCATGTTTCCTCAGAATGGGGCATGCTTCTGTTAGCTCCTGTGATGTTACAAAGCTGAAATAACATGGCTGCAACGACAAGCAGAAGAACAGAGCCACCCCTTGAGCTGCAGCATGGTGTGCCCATGGGGTCACGGCTTCCTGGTCTTCCTGCTGGTGCTGAGCCAGGGTTGCCCGGCCGTGTTAATGCACCCCAGGCAGCTTCCAGTCAGTCTGTCCTCCCGTACCCCACAGACAATCACCCATTGTGGCTCGCAGCACAGGGCAGCCAGAGCGGTGTTGGTGGGAGCATCCAACATGGCTATTTACCAGGCTGGAAAGAGCGGGCGGAAGATTTTCCACATCAATTGCCCTTTCTTCTGGCAGCTGGAAGTGTCCCTCTGTAGTTTTTATTTCCCTTCTGAGTGTAGTAACCTCTGAATTTCTCAAGTATTTCCATCATCTTTTCCTTGCTGTTTTTTTTCCACCGCTACTTGAAAAGAGGGTGTGAAGTCAAGTGCTCAGTTAAAAACAGAATCATTTCCTTTTTTTTTTTTTAAAGAAAAGCATACCATTTTGGCTCCAAATTGCCTGGGATAGAGCCCACCAAAGCAGCAGAACCTGCAGCACTAGGGCTCTTGATCACATCACTACTCATGGAGTCATAGAATCACAGAATCAGAGTTGGAACTTGCACATATTAACACGCTCAATATTTCTATTGTAAAAATGACAGTGAAATCACGTTGTCCACATCCCTGTTTGCCCTGGGGCACATACACAGGCTTAAAACATGCTGCTCCATCAGGGTCCGTCTGCCAGCAGCAGCAGTGCCATGTCACAGTGGTCACACAGCACAGGGCAGCAGTTGGCAGCACTGCAGAGCAGCGCTGGGCAGCATGCTGTGCATCCTCAGTGTGGCTGCATGTCCAGCAGTGGTCCTGTAGGTAACCTTAGGAGTGGTTGCCAGCGTCTGTAGGGTCAGTGGCTCACCATCTGCTTGTCTCAAAGCCTGTGTATGTCAACAGGCTGCTTCTGACAGCAGTGTTGCGTACATCAGTACTTTCTTCCCCTATTAAATAAGAAATGATTGGGATAGATATATTTCTTTGGATCGGTACTGATGTGAGAGCAGGACTCCACTGCACTGCTGTTTGAACGGTACAGCTCAAAATCCATACAATGAAGGGAGGGTGAGTGTGGTGTACAAGGGGTTCTCTTCTAAAATTGTGCCTCATTTTAAATTAAAATCGGAACATTCAGCATTTCTAAGATGGCCACCAGTACTCTTACAGGCAAAAATGAGCAGCTGTCTACAAGCAGGAGCTGGCAGGTGCTGCAGGGGCTTCTGAACTGTTCAGCAAATATCACACAACCCACACCTAGGCAAGAAGCCCGTAGAAACCGGACTACACTCAGCTTTCTAAACCCTCTGGAGCCACCTCCAATAGGAACAAAAGCAAGCAGGAACACCATAAAGCCAGGATGCAGAGAACCTCTGCTTCTAGCTTTCAGCAGAAGCCCTGCAAACATCTCAGCAATCATCTACTGCCCCAGCTCGGGGCTATGGCCTAGCACTGCGTCCTGCAGGTAAAGCCTGTGGCATCCACGGCCCCGCACTGGTGGGCACCCAGGGACAGCAACAGCGGCATGGAGGAGGGCTCCGATTGCACCTCTCCCTGCAGCGGGGCACCGAGCACGGCCATGCCCAGGCCAGGGCTCCCCAGGGCATGGGGCTCCCCTGTGCCAGGCCCCTCAGGCTGGGCATGGCCGCAGGCCCCAGGCCCCTCCAGTGCCCCTATATATAGCCTTGCCATGGCATCACCAGGGGCGTTCCGCAGAGAGCAGGCACAAAAGGATGGTTTCTGTTTCAGAAAAAGAAAGAAAGAAAGAAAAGCAGCAAGAAACAAATGCATTATCCGTTTTATTCTTGCGCAGTAACTGCTGTAACAGCAGCTTTGCAGACTTTTGTGTGTGTGATTTGATTCTTAAATCGCGTTTCCTACGCCACTGTTTTTTTATCTGCTTTTTGACTTCGCAAGGATCATCTCTTCCACCAGAATGCATTCAAAGGCAGCAAACACAGCAGAACCCGAACGCTGCCCATGCCGGCTCTGACCAGCCCGATTTCGTTAGAAGCAAAGGGAAATAAATAGGGTCCCACTCTCAGTCCCGCAGTCAGACGCCTGAAAGCTGTGCTTTCTCCGTCCCTGCAGCGGCTCGCAGTGTGCAAACACACAGCTCCTTGGCTTCCCACCAGCGTATATAAATATATGCAGCTTTTTCCTTCGCAGAACCTGGAGGCTAAAGCAAGAGGGCAAAGGAGTACGTGACTAAAACATCCAAACTTCCTCTTTCATAAGCCGTCACATGATGCAGTGCAATTACAATTCCTGCCTTGTCCCTGCCAATTGCAGGCGCATTGCCTCACCCGAGAAACCCGGCTGCTTCCCCGGCTCTGTGTGTGTGTGTGTGTGTGTGTGTGTGAGTGCGGAGGCAGCAATCGCTGCAGCCGCCCTGGCACGCCTCCAGCTCCGGGCTGGAGAAAGAGGGCAGTGGGTGGAAGACGAAAACAAGATCTGTTTACTTAGCATGCAGGGATAAAGCGTCTTTCCAGCCGGGAGGGGGGGTGAACAGAACAGCCTCACAGCGCTTTGATGCAACGTGAAAGGAGGGCCGCGCTGCGGAGCCAGCCGCCTTAACCCCTGCCTCGCCGGCGGGCACGGCTCCGATCCGCGCGGGGCTCTCCCGCTGCCGGAGCCGCAGCCCCCGGTCCGCAGCGACGCAGGCACCGCCCCGCCGTGCCCCGCGGACGTCAGAGCTCCCGCGGGCGTCCCCGCTGCCCGCCCGTCCTCCCCCCCCCCTCCTCCTCCTCCTCCCCCCCCGTAACCTACATAACGCCGCGGGGAGAGCCGTGCCCGCCCGCGGGACGTGGCGAGTGGGCTGCTGCCCCTGGCGGTGCCGCTGTGCCCGCGCTGTGCTTACGCTGCGCGGATTGCGCTCATCCGCCTTAGAGAGCGGAGGGTTTGTGGTTGCAAACGACAGGAAATCTCGAGCGTCCTATTTCCTGCGCGCAGTGACAACAGTTAAAAAAAAAAAAAAAAAAAGACGGGCGATGGTTTTATTTACCCACGAGGCCCCTCCCGCCCGGGCCGGGGCAGCCCCAGGGTCACCGGGGGGTGGAAGTGGGGGGGTCGGGGACGATGGAGCGTAGCGACCCCGCAGCGGTCAGAACGCGGCGCACGCGGTAACCCCGCCAGTGCCGAGCGGGAGGCGCGGGGCCGCACTCGTCCTGCTCCGCTCCGCCCCGCTCGGGTGGCAGGGTGCCCCGGGTGGCGGGAGGAACCCCCGGGGCTGGGCCGGGGGCGCGGGCAGAGCCGGGGCCGGGAGCGCGGCGGCGGCGGCGTTGTTGGGGCGGGGGCGCCCATCGCGCAGGCGCGGCGGCACTGTCGAAGAATCGAGGCGGCGGCGCGCAGAGGCGGCGGTGGCGGCTGGAGCGCGGCACGGCACGGCGCCGCCGCCAGCCCCGGCCCCGGCCCCGGCCCCCGCGGCAGTCCCCGCCCCGCCCGCCGCGCCGCGCCGGCCCCCGCCGCCCCGCGCCGCCCCGTAGTAGCCAGCGAGCGGGGGAGCCGTGCGGGCGGCAGCGGCCGCAGCCCTGCGCCAGGCGCGCCGCGGAGATGCGCGTCCCCGCCGCGCTGTGAGCGCCGCCGGCGGAGACGGCGAGGGGAGCGGCGGCGGCGGCCCCCGGAGCGGTTCTGCCAGCCGGCGCGCGGAAGAGGAAGGCGAGGGGGAGGGGGCCGCGCCGACGGTCCCGCGGCGCCCGAGCCGCCCCGTCGGCTCTCCGGTGGCGAGGGGCGGAGGAGGCGGCGGCCGGAGCCGGAGCGGGGGGCGCTCGCCGCCGCCCCGGGCTCGGGACATGTCGTCGGCGGCGGTGGCGGCTGCTTCCCGCAGGCAGTCGTGCTACCTGTGCGACCTGCCCCGCATGCCCTGGGCCATGATCTGGGACTTCACCGAGCCCGTCTGCCGGGGCTGCGTCAACTACGAGGGCGCCGACCGCGTGGAGTTCGTCATCGACACGGCGCGGCAGCTGAAGCGGGCGCACGGCTGCTTCGCCGAGGGCCGGGCCCCGCCGCCGCCGCACGCCAAGCAGCCGCCGCTCTCCGCCAAGGAGCTCCTGGCGCAGCAGCAGCAGCTCGGCCACCCCGCGGCGGCCGCGGCGGCGGCGGCGGCGGCGGCGGAGGCGGCGGCGCGGCCCCCGCCGCAGCCCCTGGAGCGCTACCCGCTGTCCGCCGAGCGGCCGCCGCCCCGCCTGGGCGCCGAGTACGGCGGCGGGCGGCAGGTGAACGGCATCCTGGTGCCCAACGGCTTCCCCAAGCCCGAGGAGCCGCCCGAGCTCAACCGGCAGAGCCCCAACCCGCGCCGGACGCACGCCGTGCCGCCCACCCTGGTGCCGCTGGTGAACGGCGCCGGGCTCCCCGCGGCCATCGGCGGCCTGGGCGGCCGCGCCGCCGCCGCCGCCGCCTCGCTGGCCGCCATCTCTGCCGCGCCCGCCCCGCTGGCCGTGCCCGTGCCCCAGCAGCCGGCGGCGGCGGCGCAGGCGGCGGCCGGGCAGTCCGGAGAGCTGGGCCACAAGCGGCCCGGCTCCGTCTCGTCCTCGTCGTCGAGCGGCGGCGGCAGCGCGGCGGGGGAGCACGACGGCGGCGGCGGCGGCAAGGAGAAGCGCGGCTCGGCCGACAGCATGCCGGCCGCGGCGGAGATGGGCGCCGAGGGCAAGGGCCGCGCGGGCGGCGAGGAGTGGCTGGCCAAGCCCAAGACGGTGCGGGACACGCTGCTGGCCTTGCACCAGCACGGCGGGCACGCCGTGCCGCCCTTCGACAGCAAGTTCAAGAAGGAGCCGGGCATGGCGGGCGGCAGGCTGCTGGGATACGAGAGCAACGGCGCCGCGGCCAAGCCGGGTGAGGAGCGGGGCCGGGGCGGGCGGGGATGCGTGCGGGGCCGGGGCCGGGGCGGCCGCGCGCTCGCCGAAGGGACGGGGTGGACGGGGCGGACGGGGCTGGGCGGCTGCGCGTGTTCCGGTGGTTTTGCACGTCTCGGCGGTGCCTTGCGGCGGTGCGTGGCCGCTTTCTCACCCCCTCTATCTTTCTCTCTTTTCTCCCTTGCCTTCCAGGGGCCCGCGCAGCCCGGAAGAGGAAGCCGTCCCCCGAGCCGGAGGGCGAGGCGGGACCCCCGAAGATCAACGGGGAGGCGCAGCCCTGGCTGCCGGCCGCGTCCGAAGGGATGAAGATGCCGCTGACGGCCACCTCCTTCATGTCGCCCCCGCCGCCCACCGCCTCGCCCCACTCCAACCGGACCACGCCGCCCGAGGCGGCCCAGAACGGCCAGTCCCCCATGGCCGCGCTCATTTTGGTGGCGGACAATGCCGGGGGCAACCACGCCTCCAAAGAGGCCAACCAGGTCCACTCCACCACCAGGAGGAACAGCAGCAGCCCCCCCTCGCCCTCCGCCATGAACCAAAGAAGGCTGGGCCCCGGCAGGGAGGTGCCGGGCCAGGGGGGCAGCGCGGCGGGCGGGCTGGAGCCCGTGCACCCCGCCAGCCTGCCGGACTCGTCCCTCGCCGCCAGCGTCCCCTTGTGCTGTACCCTGTGCCACGAGCGCCTGGAAGACACCCACTTCGTGCAGTGCCCATCGGTCCCGTCCCACAAGTTCTGCTTCCCCTGCTCCCGGCAGAGCATCAAGCAGCAGGGGGCCAGCGGGGAGGTGTACTGCCCCAGCGGGGAGAAGTGCCCCCTGGTCGGCTCCAACGTGCCCTGGGCCTTCATGCAGGGGGAGATCGCCACCATCCTGGCCGGGGATGTGAAAGTGAAAAAGGAGAGAGACTCGTGACTGTGCCGGCCCAGCGCTGCCCGTCGCCCCAACTGCTCCGGTTCTGTATATATCTATAAATATATATATATAAATATATATATATCTCCAAGACAAGGGAAATGTAGACTTCATAAACATGGCTGTATAATTTTGATTTTTTTGAATACATTGTGTTTCTATATTTTTTGAAGACAAAAGGTATGTACTTATTATAAAGGCATTTCTTCTAATTCTCTTTTTTTTCCTCCCCTCTCCTCCTTCCTTCCCCCCCCCCTTTTTTTTTTTTCCCCTTTTGTTATAGCAACTATTTGTTGTGCTTCCCTGGTGACAATTACTGTTCGATGTAGGCTGTGACTTGCGCTGCTTTTTTTAGAGCACTTGGCAAACCAGAAATGCTTCTAGCTGTATTTGTATGCACTTGTTTCCTTTTCCTTTTTATTTTTTTCTTCTTCTACTTCTTTTTTTTTTTTTTTTAAATGCCAAATACACTTTTCTGACATTGTAAAGATCGCCTTACTGTCTGTGATTCCTTATTGCTGGCCCCTGTTTCTGTAGGGCTGGTGGCACGAGGTGCTGGGGGCAGGCGGGTGCAGGGAGCGGCCGTCCGCCTCGTGTGGCCGTGCCGGACCCAGTCCAAAATTCCTCCGTGTTTCTCGAGGGATGTTGCTTTTGGAGTAGGACGTGGAGAGATGTTGGAGAGGCGCTGTTGAGTTAGGGATTTCTGGGTTGGTTTGTTTCTGTTGTGTTGGTTTGTTTCTTTTTTTTTTTTTCCTTTTTTTTTTTTTAAGGCAAAGTTGACCGCAGTTCACGTGATCAGTTGTAAGATTACAAAACTGCGTCTGTTCACCAATTGCGTGCTCTAACGTGGAACTGTGATAGCCAACCTGATGACACGATTGGTGACTGCACAGATGTAGCACTGCCATCTCTGAAGGCCTTCAGCGTTGGGATTTTGTGTCTTTGGACAATGCTGGGGAGGTGGGAGAAAGGCTGTTTGTTTGTTTTTCTTTTCTTTCTTATTTTACTTTAATTTTCAGATAGTGCAGGTGGACTTTTGAGTTTGCTTATCAGTCACCTCTGGTGCTGTTGCTATTGTTACTATCGCTGACACAGTGTTCCCAAGTAGTGGCAGGTACAGTGTGGTACAATGACAGCAGTGTCTGAGGCTCTGCCAGATTGCCTGCGGGCATATCAGTGACAGCCCAAATGTGGGCGGAGGAAACCTGCAATTTCCTTATTACGTGTGCTTGAAACAAACCTACTGCTATTCTTTGAAAATGAAAATATAAACTGGTTGAAATGAAAGCGATTAGGGCTTCACATAATTGCCACGGCCCTGACTTTTAAGCTACTTTGGAGAACTCTTTTTGTAAAGCTACTTCTTTTGATCACGCTTCTGCATCACCAAGCAGACTTCTAAAATCAATAAATCATTGGTTACTAGAAATAGTCGAGTCTTATAGTGATGTTTTTGTGCTGTTTATAGTTTGTTGGCAACACTGCAGCTGGATGAGCCCTTCTGTTGAGGTGTTTATAACTGGGTTATAAGTGGTTGTTTCTGAGCAATGGGGTGGCGAGGTTGTCCCGGCCCTGGGATGGGCTAATGAGCACTTGGTGCCTGAGGAGGAAGAGAAATCTGTTCAGCCGACGTAAATCTGAAAAAATTCGGGTGCTTTTGAGTCAACTGTTTTTATTGTGATAATGTTCAGACTGCAATTTAATGCAGAGTAGCTCTTTTCTGGAAGACTTCTTATTTTTTTTTCTCTAAAGAAATGGTCATTATTAGTATTTGAAGATCAGAACTGCACACGCACAGTAATTTTTTTTATGAAGTGTTTAATGAGCACACCCACTACATTGTGTTCCATATTACAGGTCAATGTAATATTAGATAAGACTTGCATGATAAACAGATTCATTGAGTCGATATTACGCTTTAAAACTTATACCTATAGTCAAGATTGGTGTCCTATGTAAACACATTTAGCCAATTTGAAGAAAACGCACATTATATATATATACCTATATATATTCCTATATATATAAAAACTGTAAAGGATTCTTTGGAACCACTATGATCTGTGTAAATGTGTATTTAGGCACTTTATTAAAAAAAAAAAATGGATTTTGAGCTGATAGATGGTTAACAAGTTCTTCAAAGTTGCTTGGCATGATACCTCTGTGGTATGGAGCTCATGTTTTTGATTAAGGTGGTATCTCTACTTCAAAACCGAAACCAAAACACTGACACCTCGCTTCAGAGGTCCCCTTCTCAGTTACGGTGCGGCCTAGCATGAGGGCTGGGCCTGCTCTGACAAACAGGGGCTCCATAGGGCCCGCTGGCACTGGCCTGGCTGTGCCTGAGGTCAGCACCCTCCTCCCCCCTGGCTCGTGCAGCCCCTGGGGTGGAGGGGATGGCGGGAGGGCCTGGCTGAGGGCCTGGTACCAGAGCTGGCTTGGTGGGCCCGCAGGCCCATCTCTATGCCTGGTCACCGTAAAGCTGCAAGATTGCAAAAGGAAACAAGCCAAAACCTGAGGGGGTTTTATTCTTGTATCTCATTTTTTTCTCTAATTCAGTGTTGCTTTTTTCCTTTCTGTTGCTTTATTGAGTTACAACACCAGTGGATTCTCCATTTACACTTCACTATTTCCTGGGCTACAGACCTTTTTTTTTTATTTCTATTTTTATTTTTTGAAGTACTTTGGCTGCAGCTATGCTACTGTTAATCTCTAAACTTTTTAAAAGGTGATACTGTAATTTGTGTAGCATTAAAATTGTTTTACTTAAGAGTGAGTGATTTTTATTTATTTTTTTTAACCCACATCACATTTTTTTGTAACGATTAGTGGTTTTTTTTGTTTCCTGGCAGGTCACCTGCACGCACAGTGCTTTTATTTACAGTTGTTGAACTAATATTGTAATGCTCACTTTTTTTTTTTTTTTCCTTTTTTTTTTTCCCCTTCACTTCTGGCACTAAATACAAAGAAGTTGGGAGCTTTAAACAGTTCTGCTTTTAAATACATACATATATACCTATAAAGTATATACATAAAGCCAGAAAAAGCTACAGTTGTCTAAGTGCAATATTTTAATTATTTTTGCGTGTGTGTTTAAATGCCGCTTCTGTCTTTTATCTGTGGATAGGCTGAAGCGCAGGGGCAGGGCACGGAGCCCTGGTGTGATGGCACGGCACAATGGTGGCTTTGATGGCCTTTGTGGTGGCCTCAGGAAACCGGGCCTGTTATGGAGCTCCCTTTTTTTAGCTGCGCTGTAAACCAGGCCATGGCAACAATGTGTTTTTATGAAATAGCACTTAGGAGAAGGGTATAAATACACTTGAGAGTGCTCTCTAGTGGTTTGTTATGTCAACAAGCCCCTGTATCCTTTCCTTCTGTGCCCAGGCCAATCCTGATGGCAACTGCTGCCTTGGTGGCACCCACACCACCCAGCTTCTTGCCCACTGGTGTGGGATAGTCAGGGCAGCTGGCACGTGAAGGCAGTGTCAGCCAAGGGAAAGCATTGGACTGTGAGTAAGTTCATGGCAGCCAGAAGTGGCTGAGCTCGTGAATGGAGGTGGTTATGGTTCTGGCTGCTGCAGCCTCAGCTCCTCTGGAGTGGGACCACTGGTGGGAGGTGCCTGGCGATTAGGCTTGAGAAGGCTTAGCCCTGAGCATTGCGTGTTTCTTCTCCCAAAGTGTTTGCATTTAGTTCCAGCTGGAGCAATCAAAAAATAATTATAAAAAAGCCCTTTCCCAAAGTGGACTTGGCTTGTTTATCCTCTTAGAGATAAACAACAACTTTAAGTCTGCACTCCTAGAGATAATGAGGCAGTTAAAAAAAAAAAAAATTCCTCATAACATGGGTTTTTCCTGAACGCAGCAGTTAAAACAGAGCATCTGGGCAATGTATAGCTTCGTTTTCTGCCACCGGTGAGTACTGTGAGGCAGCCCTCAGTACCCTACGTGCAATGGCTGGCCCTGTCCCATGGATGACATGTGGACCAGCAGGATTCCTGAGTCACCCTTTTTTCCTTCCCTCCTCCTTTGTTCCCAGGAGCCTTTCCTCTGCTGAGGTCAGGCTGCGCAGCAGATGAATGGAGACACAGCTGCACTATGGCTCCAAGGTAACTCTTTCACTGCCTTTGGACAGCCACCACAGCGCACCCTGGGCTGATGGTTCAGGTGTAAATAGTTTGCAGCACCTTAGGTCATTGTGGATGCTCATGAAGTCTTGCTTTTGGGAAAGAAGAAACACAGACACCTTGAATAGGGTATTTACAAATCTCCAAAGCGCATACTAAGGTCTGTACTGCTGTCTTGCTTGGCTGACACAAGTGTACTGGAGCCCACCAGACAGGCACACACTTTTACACACACTCCACTAAAATTTACTTTCTTATTCTGCTGCTCAGGAGTCATTTTTGTAGTAATGGGTCTAGCAGAGCAAAGGCCAAAACCCTATGTGCTGTATCAGGTGGATGCCCCATATACCAAGTGCTCAAGATGGAGCTAGGAGCAGCTCGGCGTCAGCTTCCTCCCACAGCACGCTCCTCTTCTTCCCACCACTGTTACATCAGGAAGCCCTGCAAGCAGCCCATCACCTCTCTCCCTGTGAGTAGCAGAGCAGCAGGGAGAACTCGTCCTGTGCCATGTGATCCTGGGTGCTCCCAGCTCCCTGAGGTGAGTAGTGGGGCACTGGAGCTGTCCCCAGGGAAGATGGGGGAGCTTCTGGTTTACAGGAGACCTCAGCCACTGCCATTGGAAACGAGGGTAGCCACCATTCACTCAGTAGGGATTCTGGAAGAATGCAAAGTATGCATTTTCTTTTACCATTTTCCACTACAAAACACTTCCCCTTTCATGCCTTTTTTTTTTTTTTTTTTCCCCCTCCCTTTGGCAACCACTTGAAAACAAACAGAAGATGAGTAAACAGAGATGAAAGAGGTTACTGGTTCACCAGGTCAGTTCCCTGCAGTCAGAGATGAGCCTGAGAGCCTCTGGGCAGGGGGTGATGCAGAGTGTGGGAGCTCTCCTTAGCAATGGAGGCCTGGGGATGCCACCTGCGTGCTCAGGAGCATGACAGAGTCAACTGGATTTTCCTCTTCCTTCCATGTCCTTTTATGTTTTTCATCTTTCAGAGCTGAAGGGGACCCAAATGTTTTTTGTTTTAGTCAAAACAAATAGATTCACTTCACTATTTCCCTCAAGAAAACCAGGTTTTCTGCAACTCTTTTTCTTACAGCAGTGTCATGCTTTCCAACCCTCTAGTACTAAGAGAACTTACAGATATTAAGCAATAACTGCATAATGGAGTGAGGCATTTAATTTTGTCCAGACTATTTACAACTCTTTTTATTTCTGTTGACTTACTGAACTCAGCTGCTGCTGAGCAGTAGGAACAAATAATTTTCTCTGTTAAGATACATCATTCCTCAGCGAGCAGTTAGCTCAGAAATGAGGTTACTCCATGAAAGACTTTTGTGGGAGCATTCACATCGGAAGAATCAGGAAATAAATCAGCAACAGCGCACTGACTCATGCCTTTGCAGCTTCTGCTTCGTGCATTGCAGTGAGGCCAACCCACCATAAGCGCCACTTTTTCCATTGCAAATTTAAGACCTATTTGGTCAGTAATAATTAAAGAAAGCCACTAGCTTTCCTCTGATTTCACGGTGGTATCGAAACAGAGCTCAATTTTCCCTATGAGAGCACAGTTAGGGCAAAGCTGCCCTCAGAAATTACAGACGAAAGGAGAGCTTTCTTGCAGAAAGCACCGTGCTATCTTTGTTAATGCCAGACAACAAAATGCTCCGTGCTGGAGCTGCGATGGGCTTCGGCCTCCTGTACCTTGGAAGAAGTAGGCTACATGGGTCCTGCTGGAGCTTTAATGCACGGCGCCAGGGGCACTAATTTGTTCACAATTTCTGCTTAGATGTGTAGGCTGCGCCTTCTGGCTTTCCCATAGGAAACAAATGATGATGAACAGCATAAAGCAACAACGTTTAGCTGTGCTTTTAAACTGCTGTTTTGATGATTCCTTTCATATTGTGAGAGCCCTTATGTTTTTTCAAGTTCTTCCCTTTACTCTGAAGAGAGAACTAGCCTGTGACCGTAACTGAACTGACTGTGCTTTACCCTCTGTAATATTTTTATAATCCAGCTGGTTGCTTCATCTCACCAGTTCTGCTTATTCAGATTGCTACGGCTTTTTTTTTTTGTGGACCTCTTTGACCCTGCTCAAGTTAACTTGCCAATGCAAAGGCCTGATTTCTGCTCGTTTCCTCATCATATATCATTTACCTGCCTCCCACATCCCAGACACCAGCCCTCCTGTTAGGATCCTGCAAGCTCCAGTCAGTTCACTAACCCTCGGCCACCTCTCAAAACTCTGAGACCCTCTGGCTCTGTGTGGACCTCGCAGAGTCATGGAGTCCTAGAGACTGGAAGGGATCTCTGGAGATCATCTAGTCCAACCCCCCTGGCTAAAGCAGGTTCCTTACAGTTAGTCACATAATAAAGTGTCCTGGTGGGCATCACCAAACAGAGCCTGGCCTCATCCACTCGACACTCACCCTTCAGATATTTATGAACATTGATAAGATCCTCTTTTGGTCTTATCTCCTCCAGCCTGAAAGTTCCAGGTTGCTCAGGCTTTACTTACTTGAGAGATGCTCCAGGCCCCTTATCATCTTCATGGCCCTCTGCTGGACTCGCTCCAGCAGTTCCCTATCTTTCTTGATATGGGAAGCCCAGAACTGGACACGGTATTCTATATGAGGCCTCACAGAGGCAGAGTAGAGGAGGGGATCACCTCCCTTGACCTGCTGGCCTTGCTCTTTTTAATGCACTCCAAGATACCATTGGCCCTCTCGGCCGTGAGGGCACTCTGCTGGCTAACGGCCACCCTGTTGTCCATGAGGACAACCAGGTCCTTCTCTGCAGAACTCCTCTCCAGCAGATCAGCCCCTAACCTGCACTGATGGGTGCACTTTTTCCTCCCCAGGTGTGGGAATCTTCCCTTGCCCTTGTTGAACCTCATCGGGTTCATCTCTGCCCAGCTCTCCAATCTGTCCAGGTCTCACTAAATGTCAACACAGTCTTCTGTTGTGTCAGCTACTCCTCCTAGCATTGTATGTAGACATGCTGAGAGTAGTCTCTGGACTCTATCCCTTGGTCACTGGTGAAGATATTAAACAAGACCAGACCCTCATGCCACTGAAAGTTGTGGACCGGTCATGCTAGGCTACCTCTGTGCTATCTATCTGCCCAGCAGAGATGTTCTTAACTGCAGCGGTAGTGCATATTTCTTCATCCTGTATCACAAAAGTTTCCTGACCTTTTACATTTTGAGGTGGATCCTTTCCCTTTCTACAAAGAGTGCCAATTTTAGTGCCAATTTTGATGAGTAAAGGTCCAATAAGCACTAGAGCAGCACCAATAACTCTTTTGTCAGATGTCTCCTGATCTCCCTGGGGAGATGCTGCTGTGCTGCATGAGGATGGTATCACTTTTGCACCTTCAGAGATGCCTGCAGGGGATGGATGACTCAAAGGGTTAGGCTTTGGCCACCCTCACCCTCCTTGCTAGGCACAACTTCAGGGCTGGTTTCAGCTCCCTCCTGATCAGCTCCATAGTGATGCTGTTGTGCTTCCTCTCCTGCTGTTGATCACCAATGGTTCCGCCTGTAGCTCCACAGCTATGTTTGGGCCTGTCAAATGCTATGCATGAGTCTGCTTGTGCTGGAAGAGGACTTTCTCTTCCTTCACTAAGCCTAACTTTAGTACAGGTTTTCAGCTACTATATGAGAATTTCACACCACTCTTATGTTTTATCCATAGGAACACCAGTGCTGATCCAGCAAGATCTTCTTGCAGGTGAGAAACACAAAGGGCAATGAGTTTTATTCCCAGTACTAGAGACTTGTCAGTGCCTCAGGCCTTGTGGGAGTACCAGATACACTTCTCTGCAAGAAGAAATGTCAAAAAGATGCTTTTAAAGCTTCAACAGAAATAGTATGTAGAATGAGTAGTGTAGGGAGAATCAGGCATGATGAGTTACAATGCACAGTTTTTCTCTAACTATTTATAAGATATCATTTCATTATAAATAGATTTTCAGTGAAATGTATTGCTAGCTTTACCTTATTACTTATTCATAATGAACTAAATCATAGCAGATGTCGAAGTTATGATCATTTCTATACACTGTAAATTATTCAGAAGACATGTTGGTCCTGTCAGGGTACTTGGTATGTGTAGATGAGACAAAGGAGCTCCCTGGGCCTGGGCAGGGAGAAGTTTCTCTGTCTTGAACCTTTCCACAGATACGCGTTCAGAAGAACTGGGAAGGAGAGGGGTAGGGGGTGACCAGTGGGTGCAGCAGAATGCTGGCCCCTGCTGTCATCTTTGAAGGGCTTCTTGCTCTGTGTTGGGTGTCTGCTGGCTCCTCTTTGGAAGAACAGACAGAAGTGCAGAGCTGATGGGTGAAGGATTCATAGTTCCCACTGAGTCGCTGCTTTGCTTTTTCTGCACAGCATTTATTGGGACTGGAATTAAGGGGAAAGGTTTTGCTGTCCCTGCAAGCTCTACGGGCCTCTTGAAAAATGAACAAGAAATGGTGTTGGAAAATTCAACATGCAAACTGTATGTTTAAGGGATTACAATGATTTGTTCCAAGTGAATTTACCTGCAAAATACAGTCCTTAGTCATGAGTAACAAAAGAGAAATTTGCATCCCCAGGCAGAATTTCATGGGTATTTTAAGATTTTCCCATTGGTACATGGGTATACAGTGGACGGGAAAGGCTGGGAGTGTTTCTTGAAGCCATTTATTGCTGATGCTGTCTCCTTGGCCATGTCCTAATGGGGAAGATCTTGGCGAGCCCTGGGCTGCAGCCCGTGTGAGGGCAGTGCTGTCAGCAGAGGAAGGAGCACACCCAATGCCCACCAAATGCCTTCATCCAATGTCATATGACCCATTTGGTGGCCACTCAGCATGAGCAGTTATATACCATGTGTCTGGCATGCAGATGTTGACTTTCATTTGGATATTGTCATCCATTAGCCAATAGGTTTCTCATAAATACACATGTAATGGAGCTACCCTTGACTACTGCCCACAGAGGGAAGTTCGTTGCACTTAATCCTCAGCAGCAGCAGCCTGTAGGATGCTGTAGGATGGAGACAGATCTGCTCCTTCTTTCCTCTGCCTGATGCTGAGCCAGGAGTCAGCTTGCTCCCCTTCACTGGGCCATGATCGTCATTTCTGCAGAGCGCAGGCCCCCAGGTGCCAGCTGCTCCCTGCCCAGCTCACAGGTCTTGGCCCATCCTCCTTCACCACCTGGATCCTGGTGGTGTCAGAGTCACCACAGGCTCACAGAGGATCTGACTGTTGAGGATTTGGAGGAGTTTTACTTGGTGGTGCTGGAGGAAGAGCCTTGGCTCTTCTGGTTTGCTCAGTCAGTTTGGTCAGTTTGGCAGACAGTACTGAATCTGTGCTGTTCTTCTGGAGAATTCCCCAGTGTTGCAGGGAGGGTGGCAGGAGGGGAGAGCTGCAACACAATGCCTCGTGGCCAGCAGAGCAGTGCAGTGCCTGCAGCAGCAGCTGTGGCCATTAACGCCTCTCTTCCTCTGTTTTATTCTGCCCAGCTTTGCATTACACTGACTGCCTGCAGCAGTTTCCAAGAGAGTTGAGACCCCAGTGAGATTATTAAAAAAAAAAAAAAAAGAGGGAAATAATTAGTTTGAAATGTAGTGGCTTGGACTTACAGATTTTAGTGTTTTGCTCTGTGTTCTCTGTCAGGCTGCTGGGCTTTGCTTGCATTGGGCAAAGCATGCTGTGCGTCCAGCTTTGCAGTGCAGCCCCTACCTGATACGTGCTGGGCCACTTGGTCTGATGAAAAACCACGTGTATGTGCAGAAGGGTGGTAGAAGAAGAGCAGTGGCCAACAGATCAAAGAAGGGAAGGGCTGACAGGACAAGCAGTGGTGTGGTATGGGGTTGGCTTCAGTTTGTTGTAGAGCCTCCCTTTGCTTCTTCCCCCATCTCCATTCTGTGGTTACAGAGAGGCTGGTGCAGAGGTATGGGCTCAGGGTGCTCCTGGAGAAAAAAGAAGCTCACCAACTGAGCCAGCTTTCCTCTTCTTTTTTTCCACCACCCCTCTGTGTTAACCTGCATCTGATATTCTTTTATTAAAAATAATAATAATAATAATAAAAAACAGGAAAATTGGTTTTGAAGGTCAATAAGCCATCCATGTCTGTCCATGCTGCTGGTAAGGGGTAAGGGCAGGAGAGGACATGGTCACTGCCTCATGCCCCAGGGAGTCCAGGCTCCCTTCTGGGCACAGAATGGCAGGAGAGAGTAAGCAAACGAGCAGGCATCACCCTGACTTAGGAAGAGGTCATGCAGAAAGATCTTTGCTGGCAGACGAGACAGTGTGCTAAAGATAACTGTTTGACAAACTATATTTACTCTCCCTTTCTGGGAGGACTT
Organism: Callipepla californica brunnescens; assembly: GCA_023055505.1. Classification (NCBI taxonomy): domain Eukaryota; kingdom Metazoa; phylum Chordata; class Aves; order Galliformes; family Odontophoridae; genus Callipepla; species Callipepla californica. Next base: position 31,903,554 of record JALIRH010000003.1, on the reverse strand, counting down.
ACAAGGGATTTGGAGCATGGTGCTAATAGGAGTCATTCAATGCAGAGATGGAGGAGGTGCCTCCTCTGGGCTCCTTCATGTTTGTGTCTTTACAAGCCATGGCAAGGAGCACTGCAGAAAGCAGCCTTATCTCCTTCTGGGAACACCCTCCAGCAACTGGGTTCTGACGTAGAGTGATCAAATGCAGCATGGTAGCTGTGCTCTTGGGGTGTGCTAGGAAACCTCTGCAACCAACAGAGGGGCAAGAGGACAGAGACAACCCTCCCCAGCAGTCATGACTTTTCAACTGATGCACACAAGCTTCCCACCGCAAGGGAAAGAGGCACTTGAGATTCTGTGTATGCAGTAACCATGACAAGTACAGAAGTACAGAAACAGCTCTAGGCAGCTAGAAAGAACAATACCAAACAAACACATTAGCCATCTGCACCATCTCTAGCTCCTAAATGTAAATACAAACACAGGCCCTAGAAGGGACCGCGCTCATAATGCACCATTCAGATTTGCCAGACCTGGGGGCAGCTGGGGCCAGGGTCCAGGCTGCCTGCCCTCAGGTTGGCTCTGGACTGATGGGAAGCCTTCCTTCAGGCTCAGGGGCAGGGATGGGCCACCGGGGTGCTCCTCCTGCGAGTGACAGTGGTGGTGACACCACGGAAATTCTTGACCTCAGGGAGATGTTCAGCGTTTGCATTGCAGAGACTTCCTTTCCCAAGCCCTAGGCAGTGAGGGTCTTGTGATCCTTCCTCTTGCTTCTCCTTTGGGTGCAGTGGGGTGTTGGGAAGGTTATAAATACAGGCAACTGTTTGCTTTAATCCATCTCTGTCCATGGGGATCAGCAGTATCAGGCTCCTCTTTTCACAGTCCCAGTTTACCTCTGATGGACTCACCCATGCCATGGCCACCATTCATAACCCTCATCTCATTGCTTCTCACACTGAAGTCTCCTTGCATGCCAAACACCCATTGAGAGCTGCCTTAGTAAACACTGTCTCGTTGAGAAGGAGACCAGGGAAGGTGCTGGGGTAGCAGTGCAGCTGATTTGGAAGCTTCGTTCCCTTATGTCCTGACCAGTGGGACATGGGACTCCTATTGCAGGGAAAAGCAAGTGGAAATGGCCAGACTGGGCAACATGCTGTGTCTGTGTTGTGGGAACTTGGACATTTGCTCTGGTAGAGGGCTTCAGCTGTATATCTGAGGAAGGGATCCAGATCCTGATTGCCCAGACCAAACCTGTGCTCCCCTAAGCCACCCATGATGTACCTATGCATGCAGACCTGGAAAGGACACTGCTGGGACATTGTCTCCACAGCACCCCAGCAATCCTCCAGCACCCCAGCTTGGAGCTGGACCTCAGAGACTGCTTGCTGCCTGACAAGGTTGAACTCTGGGGCCTCCTGGGCCATCCCTAGCCTCCCATGAGTCGTACAAGCGTATGTGTGTGAGAAGGACTTGGATTCAAATACTTGAAACTATTCAGGCAGTCATGAAAAGCAGCATTGTCATCTCTTCACTGCTCAAATCCGTAGGCAGGAATCAGCTTGCTGTTACTGTAGAGATCTGTACTGTCTGGGCCCAACTTCATCCTCTTGGGGAAAGGCAGAAGCAGGTGACACCTGAATTAGGGGCAAGGATTAGGAAAGCAATGCAGGCTGGAGGAGAAAACAAACACACCCATGAAAGGGTGGCAGACTGAGCCTAGAATCTGTCACTGTCAGAAAAGAGCAACAGCAGCATCTGTCTGACAGCACGTACTGATAGGGTAGGAACTCTTTGTTGGTGTGTGTGACCTTCAAGCTATTGCCAGGAATAGATTTTGGCTCTGATTTCAACCCTAAGTAAAGCACCTTCTCCTGTAATGGTTTTGAAGCTGAGGTATTTCAGTTTCCAGAAACAAGCAGAGCTTGCAGAAGGTTGCCCAGAGGCCCTGGCACAGCAGCAGCTCAGTAAACAGCCAGGCTCTGCACTTTGTGAATGACACAGGGACGAAGGGACTCGACAGGTTGCATCCCCCATGTGCACTAACACCAGTGGTAATGAGCCTGTATCTTTTCTTTGCTCTGTAAGGAGACATTATTTCTTTTCTTTTTTTTTCCAGTTTTCCCAAAGCACTGAGTTTTTTTAACACTATAACTCAACTGTTGTCCAGAGCTCATGCTGCTGGTTTCCATACCAGAGCTCTATTTCTTTTTGAATCCCCCAGCCAGAGGAAGCATGGTTTCTGAATCAAGGAAAATAGGCTCCGGTTCAAGTTTGCAGAGGTACAAGATGGGACCCAAGGGCTGAACAGCCATCTATTTTGTGTGGCAGCTGTTGCTTTCAAGCCAAATTAATCAAGCCTCCCTCTTTGATACCTTGTCCCCCAGCCTATTTCGCGGAGGTAAATATGAAATATGGTCCATGCTGGGAAATGGCAGCCCAGAGAGCAGAGGGTGAATGAGGTGCTGGGAGGTTCAAACCCTACCCCAGATGTGGCTGTGCCCACCTGGGGGATGCCCATGTCAACCTCCTGTGCACCCCAAACTAGGGAAGAAAATGAGTACAGGCCAGTTCAGGCAGTTCTGTCACCATCTCCAGAAAGAAAATATTTTGCTAAACATTACCCTAAACAAGGGGTTTCAGTTCACTGGAAAGCCACCTCTGATCTGCCTCTGGAGGTGAAGTAAATATCAGGATGAGCTCACAAGAGCAGGCAGAGGAAGGGAGGTTGTTGCTTTTATCTCTCATGCTTAAATCTTCTTTTGCCTTAAGTCTTACCTTGACCAGTCAGCCATAGCACTGCCAGTGAGACAGGAAACCAGCAGAACATGGGGACAAGGCTTTGCATTCACCTTGTCCTGCTGAAAATGAGCATGAGTGGTGTGGCAGAAGTCCACCGTGTCTGTTAAAAGCTCAATAAAGCCAAGGGATGGGCAATTCCTTCACAGTCAAGGAAGCCAGGCAAAGGAAGCTGTGCCCTGCCTTCCCCAGGAAGCCTGGCCCTGAAATCTTCTAGCAGTGGAAGCTGTTTTAGGGACAGGATGTTGTCCTTTGCAGCCTCTTATCTCCTGCTGCTGTCAGCACATTTAGCAGATTCTAGGATCCAATTTTCTTCCCTACTGAGCATGCCAGCAAGATCCTTCATAACCAGAGATGGAAAGAAGATGCTCTGTTTTCGCATGTCCACAATTGGCAGGGGATATAGTGGCATTTAGCATTGGTAAGGAAGATGACAAAGCCGTTTTCTCTGCAGGATGCCAAGCTGGTGTGGCAAACAGAAAGGAACCTGGTTTGGGATGAGCATACTACGTACACACAGTAATGGCTGTGGCATTTTTTATACATCTGGAAACACCACATGGTATTGCCAAATTAATAGTGGCTTAGCAGAGGGTTGGAGAGAGTTTTTTTGTCTTTTTTTCTGTCCTGCTTCTGTTGTTGGTTCTTTTTATTATTTTTAATAGAAAACACAGCAGTCCTCAGTAGTACTACAAAATTCCTGGGGCACTTGAAATTGCCTGAGCAACCTGCTGCAGAATTCACACTGCTACTACTCCCTGTGCTGTCGGAAGCTTGCTCACACCAGGGCTCTTCAGAACACAAAACCCATAGCAACGCACGGTGCCAGCTGCTACCTCCCTCTGCACCCACAAGCAGCTTTTCTGCACAGGGCGGTTACAAAACGCACAAGGTTAGTTTCATTACCACATCCAACAGGAATGAAAGATTCCTCACAGACCTGCGGGATAACTACCAGTGGTTAACACTCTCCCCAGTTCCAGCTCACGTTTGCAGGCCAGGAGGACAGGAGCTGCCTTGTTGGGACAGGGTGCACAGGCAGCGTGCTGCTCCATCCCCACACTGCGGTCCATCTTCCCAATGGCTGCCAGCGGTGCATTGCGAGGGAGCCCCAGCAGTGCTGAGAGCGCCCTTTGTTTTACAGATGGTGGCAAAGCTCCTGGAAATTAAACTATTCTTCATGCGTAATGAACTGTGTGCGTCCTGCATGGCAATAAAAATATCAAAAGTAGTGCTAAGAACTAATGTGCACCATAAATACCGATGTGAGTTCATAGTATTTTTGCATGGCCATTACAACTAAAATATAAATGGAGTTTTTATTTTAAACATTTAATATTAATCAAATGGCTATGAAAATACAAAACAAACAACTGTGACACGCTCATGGCCTAAATAATAAAAAAGAAATGGGTGATGAATTCCCGTGAAAATTTAATTTGCAAAATAAAGAACCTTGCATTAATAAGACATAATTATATCATCAAATATTTACCATTGTTTTCTGGAATCCATTTTGCTTTTGTTCTACATCATAAAGCAGCGGGTACATAAAGCAGCAGGCTGGGCCTTGGCCTGACTCTTTTTGTGCTGCCAGGTCCCACACATCTGTAACTCAAGTTTTGGTGCTTTGCTTCATTGTTTTCCTTTAAATGCTCCAATGCTGAATCTCAGATATTATCAATCTTCAGTTCCTCTCTTCTTCTTTGTTATTCAGCACACAGTGGTGCACTTGTTTCTATTCAGATCTCTATGGAGTACAAACGAGGTGGTCGTGGTGCTTGGCAGGATGGGTCTGGGCATGTTTGCTTCCCAAAGTTCAACCACAGAAGCAGTGGGAGGGCAAAATCACACAGGGGCTACCACGTCAATATTTTCCTCCAGACAGCCAAGTCAAGGCTGCAAGTGACATGGGTTGGTGGCCATGACCACATCCTCATCAGCAATTGCCTTATTGGTGTTGTCTTCCTTGGCTTTTGCAAGGCACAGTTGCATTGATTCAGATACTTTTCGCTTAGCTCAGCCAATATTGAAAGATTAATTGGGTTCTTGGGTTTGTTGTTTTTATTTTTTTTAGGTCAATTTGGAAAACTTTCCTGATTATACATCTGCTAGTGCAATTTAGACCTCTGAGGATTGGGTTGATTAGAGAATCAGTGAGAATGATTAATTTTATTCATAGAAGGAAGGGCTATGAGCGTGCTGCAAGCAGAGCCCACAACTGTACTGATACTTCCTCTAATTGTTCAGCTGGGTCCCTGGCAAGCCTGAGCTGAAGCTGCACGGGCACGCTCAGCAAACACTTCTGCTAACCCAAGCTTCTGCAGCCCTGCAGAGCCGAGCCAAGCCCAGCCTGTCTGCCAGCTGTAAGCCTGAAGTACAGCCTTCCCACACACAGCAGCAGCATTCTTAAAATTATTAAGATTGGAAAAGACCACCAAGATCACCTAGCCCAACCATCAGCTCATCCCCACCATGGCCACTAACCAGGTCCCTCAGTGCCACATCCACACATTTCCTGAGCACCTCCAGGGACGGTGACTCCAGCACCTCCCTGGGCAGCCCATTTCAATCCCTTACCACTCTTTCTGAGAAGATTTTTTTCCTAATATCCAACCCAAACCTCCCCTTGGTGCAGCTTGAGGCCATTCCCTCTTGTCCTGTTACTATTGGCTGGGAGAAGTAGGCCTCCTGCACCAACGGGGGAGAGGCTGGAGGTGAGAGGAGAATGGTGGCAACCTGGAGGAGGTGGCTCTCGGAGAAAGGTTAGAAGAACAGGTTTGTCCGGTCTGCAAGAGTGGAAGATGAGGGCTGATTGGAAAAGTGTCAGATATGTAAGGATTGTCATTAGACCAACTAGTCTCCAGGCAGAGAGGGAGGGAGGTGAGTTGTTCCTTGGTGAGAGTGACCTGGGTTAGGTCTGAAGGAATAACACTCCTAACCGCCAAGAGAGGCAACCCCTGGCAGAGGGCTGTCCCTGTCACCGATGGTATTTTTAAAAGGTTAAACAAATACCAGTTGGGGAAGACAGGAAGAGAGGGAAGGGGAGGCCAAGAGGGCCTGGATGATCTCTGCAGAGCCTTTGAGCCATACATGTTAGTGGTTGCTGTGATTCAGGTTGAGACAGTGCCAAGAATGTCTGGTGAATTCCAGCCATGAAAGCGACTCCTCGGCACAGGTTGTGTGTTGTCCTAAAATGGTCCTTGGTTTTGCAAAGAAGCCATACCTCTTGTAAAACGTGCTATTTAGGGCACCGACAGCACGTCCATTCCTCCAAACATGTGTTTTTTAATATTTGAAATTATTTTCTGCAACCCTACTTGAAGCCTGGCTGAATCTTACACTCACTCAGATCAAAGTATCTTTACTGGCATGACTACAATGCTGGCACTGCCAAAGCTAACATATAATACAAATTAAATGATAAGTTGTATGAAATCGTGTTTCATCCATATCCAACACTAATACTGTAAGATGTAGAACCCTACCTCCTTCCTCAAAAAAAAAAAAAAAAGAAGAGAAGAGAAGAGAAGAGAAGAGAAGAGAAGAGAAGAGAAGAGAAGAGAAGAGAAGAGAAGAGAAGAGAAGAGAAGAGAAGAGAAGAGAAGAGAAGAGAAGAGAAGAGAAGAGAAGAAGAGGCAAAAAAGAGCAGACAGGAAGAAAGGAGAAGTTATCCAGTGCGGTGCTGGGCATTAGCTTAACTAGGAAGAGGGGATGAGGTTAAGCTGAATGAAGCCAGTGTGCACGATAGGTCACTTTAGTCAATCCTATCCTAAAAAGGCTGCTGTCTCAGTCACTAAGCCAGCTAAGTCAGGAGATTTAGGTCCAACTAACTCAGGGATCTAAAAGCTAAAAGGCTGTTGCTTAGACCAAAAAATGTTTTCATGTTTTGTTATTTCAGGTTCAGGTCAACTCGCTCACCTTTTTGGGTTCTGCTCTGTGGTTAGGATCTGTGGGATCCTGAAGCCTGAGCTACATGGTGGTGGCAGCTGATGTTCATGTACTCCTGCGCAAAGATGGACTAGAAGTAGCACACACACCACTATTATATATTTATCGAGCCAGATCTGTGTGGAATAGAGAGCTAAAACTGGGAGAATAGCAGCACATAATGATGGCACGGGGGAAAATTAAAATCTGGCTTTGCTGCCTTTTGCCCTTGCTTTAAGCAGTCTTTGCCTGTCCATTTCTGCCGTCCACCATCCTCTCTATGCTATGTGCTACTGTTTCTCTGGTTGGCAACTGCACCAGTTATCTTTTAGTGAGGAGATGGGGAAGGGGAGGTGAGGATGTGCTGCCAGGGCTGTGTTTAGCCCACCAACGAGGAGCACTTAGAAAAGCCATCAGGGCAGCCCACGCCTTGCTGTGGGTCTCTGCAAGGCTGCTTGGGCCTGTGCCTGCTTCTTAGGCATGGGGCGGCTGCGGTGACCCGCCTCCCTGCTGACACAGAGGTTCCTCCCGAGTGCAAAAACAAATGGCTGAGCACCACGTGCTTCATTTCACACAGGGCAGAAGCTAGGGCAAGCCCTGTCACTCACCCGCAGATATTTTGGCAGCGTCAGTGGATATCTGCATGGGGAATTTCAGTCCCTGCCCATCTCCAGTGACAGCACACTCTCTAGCTGAGTGTGGCATTTGCTGATCATTATTCCGGTGCAGAGAGCAGTTTTGAAGCTTTGCAGTCACAAGAAGCGCATTCCTCTGGGTTTACCCTTCTCACGTTACTGGCGGTGGTGTGACCCCAATAGCAATTTGCACAGTGCAGCAGGCACTGGGCTCCCACGTCCTTTTGCGAGGCAGGAGAGTCCCTGCCTGCTTCACTTCTGAGGCTGGAGGCTCTCCTGTCGGTGGGGACCACTGTCTGCAAGACACCAGCCTGTCAGGCTGCATTGGTATTCAGAGTCAGTCCTGCACGTTGTTGGGGCTGACGTTGGGAACTGGCATACATGGATGCTGCCACACCTACATGTGTGTTTGCGGGGCCTTAGCTGGGGAATCTGATTCATTTCAGACATGCTCCTGCTAAAGGACCCCCAGTTCAGTAAAGCTACCACAGATGTGTCACAATAATTCTTCCTCTTGATTCAGGGCTGTGTGCCACAGGTCCTCAACTCTTAGTGGAGTCTCGCCCTACCTAAGGAGCCAAATACTGACAGTGGAACGTGCACTTTGTATTTCTGAAATGAACGAGACGTTCACATGTGAAATGGACGGGTGAGTTTTTGGCAGTGCTGAGCAGCTACAACTACTGCCACATCCACTTGGAGCACGTTGGCACACAGCACTCTGGAAAATTAGGCCGTGTTTCTCCAGTGCAAGAGGCTCATTGATGTGAGGGATATCAAATGTGTAAAATTATTTGCACTTTGCTTCTTAATAACAATAAAAGGATGACTCATAATTACTTTCTGGGAATATTAAAATCCTAGACACAATGCCTCTTGCATCGAACAGTGAATCCGTGCAGTGCAGCGTATTAAATGTTCTTCTTTATTACAGAACAGTGATGTCTAATAATTCCTGAGCTCGGGTTTCACCGCAGTATTTATAATTCACACACATAATAACATTTTTCCATTTAACGGCCAGGGGCAGACGCCGCAATATGTTACATAGCCCCAGTGCAAATAACAAGATAGGGTGATGTCATTTTGTAGCGTTCCTCTGAAGCAATCTAAAAATATTCTCTCACTTTCCCACCTCTAATTGCAGCCTTCTTCCTCCTGCCCGATGCTTTTGCGCTGGTTTCCATAGGAACAGCTTCTATTGTATCCCTGGCTGCCAGGGGAAGGATTCATGCAGATGTTGTCATCGATCCAACACCTTGCGGCAGCTTTATGGCGCATTGTCTTCGCGTTTCCTGCTCTCGGGTCTCCCTTCTCCCTAGGTGGGAATGGCTCTGGACTCTTCCTCCCGTGCAGTGCCTTTGATCTGAAGGAAGGAAGGGGGAAAAGTATCGACTGGGTTCTGTTATGAATCCTAATCCTTCTTTGAGAGCTTTCTGAAACCGTAAAGCAATGCGCTGTGGGGCAGGCACAGGTTTGCTTGTGTGGTTGTTACGATGGGCGCCTCACAAAAACGCTAGCGGAGTGTTCAGCATGGGGAGACCCTAATTAAAACCCCTCTCTAACAGAGCGTGGAAAACTTCTGTTTCCTACCGAGCTGCTGCTGTTTTACTGCTTGCATAGTCTGTTCAGAGCCCCTTTTTTTTTTGCCTTTTTTCTTTCTCCTGTTTTTTTTCCCCCGCTAAGCGCCCGGGGAAGTTTCCACATTTTGGCTGCGCTCATTGTTCAGCCTCTCCCCACCCATGGCTGTCGTTAGGGCTTGGCTTCAAGGAAAAGGGAGGGACGTGGGAGAGCCGTGCTGGAAAAGCTGCGGCATGGCGTGTTGCAGACATGAAATGTAGCTGTAAGAAGGAGCAGAGAACAAGGAAATCTGCTTAATCACCCATTGTCTGGAGCTGTTTTGCGTTCCTCACCTCTCACTCTGCACTGGAGCTGGATGGTGTTCTCTCGACTGTACGAACCTGACAGGCTGATCCTAATGAGTGTGTAACTGAAGACCCGGGCTTGTGCATCTGCATTATTTATCTACCTAAAGCAGGAGCTGCTCTATATTTAGCATATGATGTCAGCGGGTTGTTTGCATCCTTTGAAAATTGGCAGGAAGCCACCTCTCACATGATACATGAAATCACTGATAAATGCTTCTTTTCACCAAAAGAAAAACAGCCTCATAAATGCGGCTCTTTGCCGCTTTCATCCTCTCCCTCCCCGCCACACTCCCTCCCACCTCTGGGATCTGTCTCCCCGTGGCAGAGCTCGGCAGCAGCTGTGAAGTGGAAATGAGTGCAGGAGGCAGCCACTGCCCTCCAGAGCCCTCCTGCCTCTCCCCACCCTCCTCGGCCCTGGAGAGCAGCCAAGGCCCTGGTGAATCAGGCGGAAGGGAAAAAAAGGGAGCGAGGGAGGGAGAGCCGCTTTGCGGGGACGCTGGTATTCCTGGTATGTAATTAGTTTCAGTTGTTTTTAGCAGGCGGGGAGCAGGGGGACGGGGAGTGCTCCCACGCTGCTGCGCAGTGCAGAAATGGCACCCTGACAGATGCTCGTGCTTATCCGCCCTGAACCCCTCTGCGACGTGAGCGTCCGGCAAAGACGCTGTACGTTCGTACTTTCGCAGGGGAAAGGCAGCCCACGTGCTTTGCTGCAAAACCAAAGGTCGTGCAAAAATAGCTGGTTTTATGTATAAAAAAATAGCTCCTGGTGCCAGCGCTTCAGCTGCTGTTGACTGGCAGGGGTCCACCGAATTTCCATGGCCCGCTTGACACCAGCTGCGGGCTCGAGCCCTTATTCGGCTGCGGGGTCTAGGGCTGCTCCATGCAGCTCCCGAGGCATGGCGTGCTTTCCAAACCCAGCAGGTGCTGGGGTCACAGCATGGCTGCGTGCTCCGTGGCTGCACCCATCAGGCCACCTCCCTGCCATGGTGCAACAGAACAGCTGCCACAGCAGCTCAGCGCCTACGTGAACACGAGTGTAGGAAGCAGGCTTAAAGGAGGCTGCTGTGAGTGAGGCTGCTGTGTCCCAAGCAATGCTGGCAGCAGCTGCTTTCCTCATGCCACGAAGAGGGGTGTATTGTAGGAAAGCTGGGAGGGGGGAGATGCAGCCCTGCAGCAGAACCTCGAGCAGCAGATGAGTGACTTGGCCTGCTCGTTAAACTACCTCATTCAGGCTTCAGCTCCACGGGCATTGCTTGGTGGGTTTGAACAATAATGAAGCAGGAGGAAAAACCTGCCCCTGAAAAGTTCAGACCGCTCCAGCAAATAGGATCAAATGCGGTTGCCAGTATCATGCAGCCTGCTAATGTTCAGAAATGACATCCGTGTACTTCAAGCTTATTCAAACCAGCATTTTGCTTTGGTTTTAGTGAACAGGGCGACCTGCAGGTTAAACACCAGAGAGATATTTGGGAGGAATTAAACAGGGAAAGGTGGGGACAGAGCACAGAAGGAAATTCTTTCTAGAGCTTCAGAATAAAACATCCCTCTGTAGAGGAATATGTGAGGCAAGGTAATAGATGAGACTGTTGTTCTCCCTGGGAAAGCACTGTGAAGCTGTTATATAAAAGCTCATTAAGGAACACAGCCAGCCAGTGCCACGAGGTGATAGTATCTCGGTAGTGCCAGATGTTTGCTGTTCCAGGAAGAAGGAGGAGAGGCTGCTCCCCAAAATTCATCCTGTGTCAGTGGGGTGCTCAAGGAAACTCTGAGTGAGGCTGTAAAATAAGGAACCATACTGTTCATATAGGCGGCTACCAGAAGCAGCTAGCTGCCATCTCCTAACAGCCAGTGGTCCTGATAGCTGGCACTGTGTGAGCACCAGTTTACTTCACACCTTTCCTTGTTTCAGGAGGCATTCTCATGGAGGTTCTCATTCTGGTGCAATCAAGCCCTGTTGCATTGTGACACACATCCTGTCCGTGCCCTCAGCATCATTAGCAGCTGAGGAAATGAAAGGGAGGAAAGGCTGAACTCAGGGCGGGCTGGTCTGGCACCGACACCAGTGGGTGGCCCTGGGCAGAGGGAAACCCACTGAGAGGTTACTCAATTAGGAAAGCTGTCATTATTTTCTTCCCTTCAGAGAGACCTCGGAGATAACCTGTGAAGCTTTGCTCGTGAGCAGAGGTGATGGACGGGTGCTCAGCAGGCACAGCTCTGTATCCTCCCTGCGTTCCCTGCAGCACGAAGCAGCTCTCTCCAGGCTGACTGCAGCAGAGGGTACCTTACACTTGCCGCATCACACTGGAGGATTTAAGGGCCATTCAGTAGATTATCTAACCCTGAAAACACAACCGATTTGTTCTGGTGCTCTTGAATCGCTCTGCTGAAGCAACAGAGATAAAGGTATAGGATGTCAGCGGCAGAGCCGGGAGGCTAAGCCAGATGTGCTGCATCTCTCTGCAGGGCCAAATCACAGCACACATCTTCTTTGACCCCAGCACTCACATCTCATGGGCTGTTTGTCACCATCAGTGACATGGCTGTTCTGTTCTAGGGGGCCAAAACATTTTTTACAAATTCTTGCATGCTTTAGAACCCGGTTCTTTACTATTCAAGCAAAAGACAAACTGCTCTGTAATATTTCTTCATATGCCATTTTGCTTCATGTGAATCTGCAAACCAGGAAAGTATTGACATGTGCCCAAAGTCCCTGAATCCAAAGTATTTCATAAGAAATAAGCTGTTAGTGACCCACCATTCTCTTGCATCCAGAACAATTTCCATCTGAAATCCTGACAACAATGGGGTGATTCAAAGCTCACAGATGTCTCGTGAAGATTTTCTCACAACATCCAGTCAGATGGATTTCACAAGAGGTCTCTGTTTGCCATCAGACAAACACAATATATACTAGATTCACCTTTACCCGTACGCCACTCGACTGATGCTTCATCAAAGAAAGTATGCTTTTCATCACGCTTTATACTGGCAGCAGAGCTGTGCCCAAAAGCACTTTGTGCGAAGCCTTTTTCTTTTTAATACTTTCAGGCTTATTGCTCATCCTCTCTCATTCAGGACACGATGGGGGCTCAGCGAAGGGGAATGTCACTTCCAACGTGGTTGTGGTGTGGCAAGTGGGGAGCCTTTTTACACTGGGCCAGGGAAGGGAAACAGATTACTTTCCCCATAGTGTGGTTTTGGAGCTTAGCCTCAATTGTAAATGTGATGCCCTTCAGCATAATCAGTTATTCCCTTGTTCCAAGCTCTCCTGAGTGCCTGATTGACCTTCACTGTCCCTCCAGCTCTTTATCCTGCCTGGCAACAGATAAGATAAAACTTGTCAATGTGTTGGAGAGCTCTCACAGATCTTTCCCATGTGCATTAGGTTGTAGCTGTTCCCTGACATTGTGTTGCCCACTTGTCCAGCTTTGGCTGTGATTGATGGAAACTGGAAGAAGTTTTTTAAACAAAAATTGCAGCCCTGTGACAGGGGAAAAATGGGGTCAGCTTTAGCTCACCAGTGTGAGAACTGCAGTGATGAAGCAGGGTCACCTTCTACACCTTTTCTGTGTTTTGTGCCTCACCCCCTATCTCTTGGCTGCTGGAGAACAGAATTAGATATAGTGGGACCTGTGGGGATTGTCTTCCCCTTCCTTTTCCTCTCAGCTTCATCTCATCTGCCTGCTCTTTCCTGCCCTTGTCCCTCCCATGACTCTTTCCTTACCTCTCTGTCCTAACAAAGCCATCAAAACTCATCTGAAAATCCTCTTCACATAGGTCATGTTGCAAAGATGGTATTTGCAAACTTTTTTTTTTTTCCTTCAAATTTTTATGTTTCCTCTGCTTCCCTGACCAATCTATTTTATTGTCTTGTTTCTAGAGATAGCTCTTCAGGTCAAGGTCTACCCCATGTTTCAGATCTGTAAAATGTCATACAAAAAAGTAAGTCTGTCTGGCTCCTACAGAGCGAAACAGAGAAACCTCACATGCATCCATACTTACCATAAAGCTCAAGAGAAGGATGCTCTGTATTAAATTTGCCTTTCAGCCAGACAGGCTGGGCTTATCCCATAGGTCGACCCGGTTGTGCTCATGAGACTCCATGGCTCCTGAGTAACATGACTGGACAGCAACAGCCAAAAAACTTCACCAATTGGTTACAAAGATTCATCTTTCAGCAAAGAGAGGATCTAAATTCAAGAAATAAAGCCTTTTCCAAAATCCTGAGCAGCAGTGCTTGAGCTTTTATAAGTCTGGCTTGTGGGAACTGAAGTTGAAGGAAATATCCTCACTTTGCAGTCTGAAATCTCATAGCAACACGCTTTGTTTGCAGGTAGCAAGGTGAAGCAAATTGAGGAGGGCTGTGTGACTGCTTGGCAGACCTCTGTCCTTTCCTGCAGCCATCTGGGGATGGTGTAGGTGTTCATTTTCAAGACCATCTGATGGATCTCCCTTCAAACACAATAGACAAGCCAGACTCCAAAGAACAATACGTTTTCTGGGTACCTGGAAGCAGCTGCAGGAAAACATCTCTTGGTTGGTTCTTCTGCAAACTGTGCAGTACAGTGTGGAAGGGGCATGTGTGATGGGACATGACCTGGGTCCTTGGAGCTGACAGGCCTTGTTGGTGCATCTCCACAGGCTCCTCAAGGAGGCCAAGAGGAGGCAGCTGGCAGGGTGAGGTGGACAGGGGCTGAGAGCCCCAGGCAGCAGTGAGGGGAAAGAGTGCCTCCATGCAGTGGATTAATTGTTCCTCTGTGCAGTTTCCTGACTCTTTGAGAAGATCCTTATAAAGCCTGAAGTGGAAACAGTGATGCGGAGCTGGGGAGCCACTACCTAATTTCCTCCTGGCTGTACTACATGCCGCCTACGGCTGGTGGGGTGAGGCTTCCTTGAAGCAGCAGCTCCCATGATAGCAGGTCGTCTGGATCACAGGGAGAGGGCACACCAAGGGAGTGAGCTGCTGGACGCTTTGCTGCTCCCCTATGTTTTTTATTTGGGAAAGCTGATCATTCTGTGCTTGCAGTGTGGGTGAAGGACACTGCTGCTCTCCTGCTGACCTGCAGGTTACACCTAGTTCTCTCAGCAACCTAGGGGTGCCCCAGTTGTGCTGCCTCAGTTGGTGGCATGCTCAGCAGCCCACCCTGCACTCAACCAGGAAAAGTCCCAGAGGCAAAGGTGGCACTGTGGGAGGGTGTGCAGCGGCACTCCCCGACTCCCATAGCCTCCTCAGCAGTGCAGGCAAGGCCAAGGGCAGTCACGCTGGTAGCCATGTGAGCTTTGGGAGGTGGCCACTTTCCAGCCCCGGGCTGTGGCAGGCTGACACCCACAGTCACCTCCTCACACCCTGCCCTTGGCCTGGCTCCTGGGATCAGATTCTCCATCTCTGCAGGGCTGTGACTCCCGCTGCCTTGGGTCAGGGGTTAGCTGGAGGGATACAGCCGTGGCTGCTAGCTGTGGTGTGACACAGTAACTCACTGCTCCCCAGCTTCGCACACATGATGGGCCTGTTCTGGACTTCTGCTCCATCCCAGGCATCTTCCTTCCCACTGGACTGAGCAACTAGATACATGAGGGGTGGCCATCCCCAGGGGAAGCCGGTGAGTGCCTGTTTGCCAGGCTTCTCCTCCAGCTCGATAGCAGTGAGCATCAAAATAAAGACAAAAACTTTCTAGTCATTTAACTCCATTCCTGCGTATCAACCACAGGACAGCTGTGGGAGAGACTGGCTGCAGAAGGGACCATACTCATTGCTGTGTGTTTGTGTCTCTCCTTTAAGAGCCTATCCCAGCAGAGCTCGCTTACGTTGCCGTGACTAAACCATTTCCCTCAAGGGCCTGGTCAGTGTCAGATGTGCACATGTGCACCATCCATTTAAATCCATAACAAACACACACACACGCTCTGTGCAATGACGAGGCCTCCGACTCATGAAAAAATGTGTTTTAAATGGGCTTCGGAGGATCTGTGTTGTCATTCAGCTCTGAGGAACAAAGCCCACACCTCCACTGGGAATGTGCAAACAGTGAAGGACCGGACCCCACCACCACCGCTCCTACCCCAGCCGCCTCCACGGGATGGAGAAATGTGACCCCAGCACTTTCCTGCTCGGCGCAGACTTCCTGCTCAGCCCTCCCTCCCTGCTGGCTCCCGAGCCGAGCGCAAAGGAAATCTGCTTAGCCCTTACTTTCTCACACATGTTTCAGATGTGCAGGGGTGTGATTGTAAACAATGTCATCAGCCGTGCCAGGGCTGTCTGCTCCTACCGCGCTCTGTTCCCAGCACCCCAGGGGTTCCAGTAATAGGGCGTAAAGCAAACAAAGCAAAACAGTAATCTGCTGTTCCAATTGCATTTTTGTTTTTAGAAAATGTTAATGATAGGTTATGTGATTACCCTAGGTTTGGCTCCACTTACTCTTTATTAAGCACATCTGGTATTTAGTAACAGTGTAAGTAGCAGGAGTTTTTCTGGCGCTCAAATAAGATTATCCAGCGTTGCCATGCAGCATGGAAACTCCTCAGGGAAGCCAGAGAGCTGTGTGGAGATACAAGAGTTTCTTGTCGGCCGGGCAGCCGGCCAGGATAGCTGAAAAATGTGGATTGGCATGGGGCTGTTGCCACGCAAACACTTCTGGAAATTTCTGTGTCGAGGCCTGCCAAATCCTTTATATGTAACATGAGTTTCTGTCTTCCTCAGCAGCCCATTCTGAGCCCGAGCTCTCCTGTGAGCTTTAAAAAGGAAAAAAAAAAAAAAAAAAAGCAAAGAAAAGAAATTCGATGCAATCCTTGGGTCCTGTTTCCAGAGCGCCACTGCCAAGCTAACGATTTCACTGAATTAGGGGGAATTTCCTCAAACATGCGCCTGAGCTACATTAAGTACAACATGTGGGAGACAACTGTGTTTCCTGGAGAAGAAAGGAAAGCTGTCTCACTCGGTGGAGACTGCCTAGCGTCTAGCAGGAGAAAAACAACCCGCCATGACAAGAAAATGTTTTTTAAGACTTGGCAAAAGAAGTGGATTTTATTTATTTTGAATGTCTTTTCTGGTCTGGCCAACATAGCTCATGGCAAGCACGGTGGCAGAGGGAAGAGGTGTTGCCGCTAGGGCCTGCAGCATGGAGCCAGCAGGTCTGGGCTCTGTTTCTGGCTCTGCCATGGCAATGGCCTTCCTGTGAGGCTTGGAAAAGCCCTCAGAAGTAGGTCCTGTCAGGCCCCATGCTCCTCTGCAGGTTTAATAGAAGTACTGTTTGCTGGTTTCACATATATTTGCATGCACGTAGGCTCTGCATCCAAAATCACTAATCCTCTAGGTTAGGGGAAGGACTGGGAAGGATATGGAGCAGAAAAGCAAACATTCATCTGTTGCTCCACTGGACTTGGCTCCTGCTCTTGCAAGGCACTGGCCTTGGGAGCTTTAAACTTGGTTGCTCAGCATCTGGGGATCTTAGTGGGTGTTCCTTACAAACCCCGGTCAGCGCTGGCTCTCCCACTTTAACAATGGGACACACATATTCATACCACAGTGTTGTTGACTTAGTGATGGTGCCCTTGGGAAACAGTTATCCCAGCCAGTTTCTAGACCTTTTTTTTTTTTTTTTTTTTCATTGAAGAGAGCATTCAGCGTGGAAGCTGGTCATGACCAGAGGGGATTCAGCACAGCAATTTAACATCACACTGTGCACAATTTCTATGTGGCTGGTGTCCAGCTCCAGCACTCCATCTCTGTGTGGCTCTCCTGTCGGTGGGCCAGCTCACAGCATGGTGGGGAAGTCCCCGGGTGAGGCCCACAAAAGGAGTGCAAAAACTCCCTGCCAGGCACTGGCTGGCGCTGCCTGGTGTCTTAGCCGGCCTCCGCGGTGAACTTCTGATGCAACTTCCAGCCACAGGAAAGAGCATCTTGTCTGAAGAGCTGACTTGCCTCTAAGCTGCACACCAGCATAAGGGGAAGAGGGGGTCTGGCTCTACCGCTGTGTGCCAGTGACCAGAGCAACCCTCCCCACTACTAAGAAGAGCAAGGGAAGGAGTATCAGGCAGCCTGTTGTCAGTGTGACACCAAGCACTCAGAAAGCAGAAACAACAGTGACAGAACAGCTGGAGCTCTCTAAAGGAGAAACTGATAAGCTGGGGATTTTCTTGTCTGCTGACCCACTCTTTGATACGCACAACTAATAACCTCCCTGTGAGTTAGCCTGCACACAAGCAGAGCTTCTTTCCAACCTAGTCTGTAAGTGTCCTTCCCATGATGGTGGCTCTCCTGGATATAGTGACTTCTGAAGGTTGGGAGGGACAACTTGCCGGGTAGCTAGTGGATAGGGACAGAGAAAATTTCCAGGGCAGGGAGGTGAAAGAGGATGAGAATGACTCACAGTGTATGTAAGGGAAGGATTTCAAAGACAGGTTGGATGGGGCTTTAGGCAACCTGGAAGGTGTCCCTGCCAACAGCAGTGGGGTTGGAATGTGATGATCTTTAAGGTCCCTTCCAACGCAAATCATTCTGTGATTCTGTTATTACAAGAAATGGGGAGGAGAAAGTTGCAAGACTTGGAGTGAGAGAAATGAATTTCCTCGGGGAGGTAAAGACCAAAGAAAAGAAAACATCAGGCAGGAAGAACTGGGGTGGAGAGGGAGAACTGACAAGCAGGAGCAAAGACGTTTAGGAGGATGGTTGCCAGGAATGAGTGGGAATGGCCAACGAGAAAAGAGAGAAGTAGGCAAAATGACTGTGCATTGAAAAGGAGCAAGAGAAGGAGCATAATGAACAAGGGAAGAGAATTATTTTGAGAAGGGATAATACAGGCCAGGAGAGAAGAGAATGATATGAAGAAGACAAATATATCAGAGGTGGAAAGAGGACAAATAAGAGAGAGTCATGAGAGAAAGCAGGTAGAGCAAAGAGACTCATGACGCTCTTAAGTTAGTAAAGTTTCTCCTTACTGGTTCAGTATTGTGTTGCAATGTCCCAAGAGGCATTTTGTTTCTGTGGTTCTTTTGACCACTTCTGGCTGATCATTCTGAGTTCCATAACAAAGCAATTATATGAAAAGGAAGAGAAAATAGCCTAAAATCACCAGAATGTGTCACAAGGCTTTGTCTGAAGGACGGCTCTCTTCAGAGGGAATTGTTTCTAGAAAATAATTCAGATGCTGACATCGCCAGTGTGCATGTGGCCATCCTCAGTGTTGCCCAGGCAAGCTGTTGGGGCTCAAAGATTTCTAAGCCCTCCCACCCACTTTGTTGTAAATGACTCTGTTCTGCCTGGGAGGGACAACGAGGAAGGGAGGATCCCAGCAGATTCCTCTTGCCAGAATGCCTCAGAATCCCAATGCTGGCTCTGATCCTGCAGGACTTAACCAACATTTGTTGAAAGTGGAGCAACTCGGAGCACAGGGTGGCTTGGCTCCACACACCACTCAATGGGAAGTTAAAAAAGCAGGAGCAGGCAGTAGGTTTCTGTTCTCATCTGACCCTTCTTTTTCTTTCCATGTTTTGCTTATATTAACTCGGTGTCTTTCATTTACTTACTGAAGTGAGACATAAACATTTTAAATTCAGGAAGCGGATGGTCCTGGCAATTACTGCATCACTTAGAAACATGAAGCCCTTTTCTCTGAAATTATATAATCCCTGCTATGCCTGTGGGAATTGAACAGTATCTTGACGATATCTTACAACAAAGGGGCAGAGCAGTTTGATTAATATAAGCAAGGCGTGTGACTATTTCATGCGGCTTAAACTGTGTTCCCACTGGATAGCAAATCTGACATAGAGTGCCCTGTGCTGGGCCAGGAGCTGCTGAGCACTGAGCTGGTGCAGACTTATGCTCTGGGTCAAATCTATTTGACAAATTCTGGCAGGCATCATACCGAGTCAGGTAACGTCTGTCTGCCAGTCAGCACAAAACTGGCATAAATACCACATTGTGTGCTCTGGCTATTTCAACAGAAACGTAATTGTGTGCTTAGGTCAGATCTGGATCCAGCATGCACAGGGAGGTGCTCCGGCAGTGCCAAAATCTTGTATTAATGGAGCTAGAAGTAGAGCCATGGGCATTAGCTGCATGCTCCAAATTCTTAGGAGTAGCGGCAGTTTATGGAAGGGGGCTTTTTCAGAACAATCATGAAAGACCATATTATTTTTTTTCTGGGGTGACAAAATTATTTCCTTTGTTTCCAATAATCTTAGCATTTGCAAATACTGGGTCAGTCCTTTTGTTTGCTGCACTTGTGCTCTCAGCACAGCCAGTGCTAGAACAACCAGTTCCTCTGCTCTCCATCGCAGCTATTGTCCAGTGCAGCTATGCCAGCCAGCTTAAAGATGCTGACCAAGCATCGTGTTGACTGCATTGCTGTGAAAATAGTTTGCCACACACAAATCATTGCCTCACTCAAAGATTTAGCTCATGGAAGATAGAAGGAAGTAACTTGGTGGATCAAACCATTCCTCCCATTTAGTCTTAAGATACATATTCCACTGATATACCAGAACTGCCCTGGGTATTTCCCTGTTAAAGTTTCATGACCAAATTGAAGAAAAGCTTGGAATGATTTCTCTGCCTCTGGGGAAAATCATAGACTCTCAACATTATGCTTAACCATCCCTGCTAGAGATGAGTTATTCCTGGGGCTCATAAAGCATTCTTGAAAGAGTAAAATTTTTGCCTTGTGACTGTAGCATATTGCAGCAAGTGTCGGGCACTTTCAAAACAATTTCCTGAGAGGATGTGAAAGGTAGATTGAGATCCGAGGGGGCACGTTTTTCTCAATGCTCCCAACCCTCCTTCCCTGTTCTGTAGGAAATACAGAGCAGAACAGAAATCTCAGTAGACTAAGGGGAATACTTTCCCTCATTTTAGAAAGGAAAGCAAGTCTCCAAAATTGAAGCTAAACCTGGGTATCTGTAATATCACTTGGCACTTACATGCAGGTTTTCATCTTCAAGCCACTTTACATTAAGAAATGAATCCTCAGGACTCCCCTGTGGAGTAGGTGGCTGAGTATTTTCAGGCCCCTTCTGCAAATGGAAAACTGAGGCGGAGATGTTAAGTAGCTCGCCTAAAGCCACCAAGGGATTCTTTTGCAGAGATAGGATCAGAGGTTAGCAGTTTTTGTGCTTTCAATTCCCATGTCTATCGTGTCACTTCAGTACAGAGCCAAAATTGAATATTTTAATGACCCAGGGGTGGAGTGATTCCAGCTGGTCAGGTCTGTGCACGGCTCTTTTGTTGGTCAGAGACGTACAGCTGCACACAGCGCGATGGAGAAAGAAGACCTAGCAGGTAGGATGAAGGAGTGTCACTCTCTTTGACTTCCCTAAGCACGTGTTGGTCACTAGGCCAGCTCTCACCTAACCGAGTCTTCATTTAAAGGTACAAGGCTAAATATTTTCCCCAGTGGCTTTTTTTCACAGGAAGAAATAGACCTTTAGACAGAGATGCTGCTAACACCAAGGATATTGTTCCTCTACTTTTGTGTGAAGCAAAAGTTGTAGCAAAACAGAAAACTCCCTATCCAGCTAATTCATGCTTGAGCAGGAATGTGAAATCAAACACAGACCCTGTGCCTAAGGCTAAAGTAGTTTCTTCAATAGCTTTAGAAATTGGACTCCTGTGCTCTGTGGTCCTCACATTGTGCAGCCTGAAGAGACTGGGTGTCCATCCAGCAGAACATGCGGGGTTGGATACAGCCCTGTCCTGACAGCATCAAGCTGGAAGGAATAGGAAGCCTGTACAGACTGTAGCCTTATCGCCTGATGAGGAGCACAGACAGTGCTCTGCACAAGACTAATGGGGATTCACACGCCTCACCTCACTCCCTGACTAGCATGTGACAAGCAACAGCATATCAAAAAAGAGAGCTCAGCTTGAAAACCAGAGGGGTAAACTATTACCAGTTGCCACACAGTTGCTGTTATGAATAAAAGAAACTGCATTCCCTTTAGTTCATGAAAGAATGCTCCTTTTTCAGTATTCTTCAGGGAAAGACAAGCTTACTTTCCCCTTGCCAAATGCCTATTTCCATCAGCAGCGTTTCCTGCATGTTGTGGAACAATGTTGCTGTCACATGAAGATGTCATCAGGCATTAAAGCGTAAAAGCAGGCTTGTATCTCTCACAAGCTGCCAATGTATATTTATGGGTGCAATATTTAGGATGATACTTAATAAAGGGAACATTCCTGTAACGCTTTTGATTGCTAATGTTTTATTTCTGACTCTTACGTTACTGTGTAACTGGCACAAATGCATCCATCTACCCTCTGACTGCAGCTCTTCACGTAGCACGCGCATTATTCCAGTTGGGAATTTTGCACCTGAGGGGGCTTTCGTTTTGGAACAGAATCAGAGGGTTTGGAAATGGAGACCAATCAACACCCAAGGTTTATTTTGTTTATGTACAGGAAAAAGTGGAAATCCCCAGCTGCTGCATGAAGTAGCCAGGGTAACTATGATTCTTGCATTGAGAACACAGAACCATGTTTGCTCTGAGAGTGAGAAGCTGATATCCACCCACTCCTGTGAATTTTCTCGAAGGATTTTGCCCTGAAAATGTCCTAGTTTAACTAATTGGTCACTAGAGATTATGAACATCAGCCTTGCATGAACATTTCAAAAAGACACTATGATTGTCTTTCTGGAGTTCTTTGAATAACTCTAGGAGTAGGCCAATGAACTGGGTGGTTTCAGTAAGAGAGATTGCGTGGTAATGCCTGAGTCACATTAATTGGACTGTCGAAGGTTACTGGACCACACCAGCAGGGCAGTGAAGCTTGCAGGGCACTGATGCTGACTGATGCGTATCTTGTATTTTAAAATTTTGACAGTATAACTCCACCTAGACCAGACTATTAACTTGTCTGCAGACTTTTGCTTGGGCTATGTGTTGTCTGGAGAAGAGATTTCACCATTCAGCAGTCCCAAGGAATCCAGCTGCGCTGCGTGAAGATTCAGAGTATATCCCTTTGGCTGGAGGCCTTAGGAACGAGCCCCTGGTGATCAGTGCCCGTGGTCTGAGCTCAGACCATTGACTGCAATGGTGACACTCTGCATTGTGTTGATGACGATTGGGTTTTTGGTAAACATTAAAGTTTCCAGCTGTGCAAAGTGTTCATGAAGCACACAGCACGTCTGACTGAGTAAAATATGCTTTTAATATAATGTTGCATGAGCATGTGGAAAAAATAATGGAGACTATTCTCCATTCAGAACTCAAGCACAACAAACTGTAAATACACCAATGTTTTAGAAATGTGTTTGCTCTTAAGCATTTCATTTAATATTAAGGAAATATAAGCATGTATATTAAAAAATTGTGCAAATATACTATGGGTTGTATGGAAAGAAATGGATTTTCTTTTCCCATTGGCACTGTGTCATAATTCCATGAGGTCACTGCTAGCTGCCATCGAGGAGGACTGGGCCTGCGGTTCCCCCCTGCCATGTGTGCAAGGGCTGTAAAGGGAAGACACGTCTGGAGCACTGCCATGTGTGTGGTGTTTGCAAATGTATCTTAAGCTGTATGCCTCTTTCTTGCTTAATCTAAAGTGAGCAAAACCAGCTGAGCCCTTTGTTTAAGAATAGAGGCTCCTTGGTCATCAAACATTTCAACTCTTCATGAAACAGAGAGAGGGTAACATTACTGTTTTAATGTTCTCTACTGGCCTGTGTCATGAGGCTGCTCTAACAAGGCCATCCATCCACGCCGAGCACATTCTATTAGAAAACTGAAGGCAATTACTTGGTCATTAAAAGCATTGCATTACAGTGGAGAACACTTTTTTTGTCAGCACTGGAGAATGGAAATTCTCCAAAGCAAGGGGTTAGTTAGGGGTGCACTGCTTATGGTTTCATCAGGAGCACTGCCCAAACTGCACACGACTGAAGAACTACGGGGTGGGTAAGGCTGGAGATTGTCTTCCAAAGCACTGCAGTGGGAATGTCTCTGTAGGTGCACACTGAACCCACTGAGGAGGTGCGGAGGCTGAAGAAGCCAGCATGCAAGCTGAGAGCTGTGCTGATGGTGGGCCAAGGGAAAAGAGCTAATATCAGACCAGGCAACATTGTGTGCCTGTGTGGGGAGAGTGAAAGCAAAGGGTCAGGCCTTCTGGGGATCCATCAAGTAGGAAGTTATGAGGCCAGACATTGTCTTCAGAGCCACTGTTGCTCTGGACAGGACCCAGCTGGTGGGGAATAAAGGGCAGAGTGGCGAGCAGAAGTGGCATCCTGCCATGGTGGCTGCTCGCAAAAGGGCAGTGCCTGGCAGATGTGTAAGGCTGTGGCCTGGTGATGGTGAGCATCCCAGGAGAGCTTCATGATATGTCCTCTGGTTTCGGTAAAGGTAGGGGATTTCAGAGGTAAGGTAGAGGGTTACTTGGTAAGGTAGGAGCAATTACTTGGTCAAATCAACCCTTGCTGCTGTGGAAAAGCTGCCCTGAACATGGTGTAGGATGGATGCCGTCTTCCTGTAAATGGATTTTCCTGTAAGTACCCAAAATACCAACCCAGCATTCAGGCAGTTCTGTGAAGCTGACTCCCTCTGGGAAACCTGAATGATGAGGTCAATGTTCTTTTTGCGTCTGCCAGGAGTTAACATAAGAGCAAATAGTACTGAAACAGCTTTTATTTTGAAGTGCTCTTTTTCCAAAACTCTCTTTAAATTTTATCCGACAAAAGAGGAATAGAAAGAAGTGGTGCATTGGCTTGCAAAGGTGCCAGCCTCACCAGGCGTTGGATGCAAGCTGGAACTGAACTATTTTATTACCCACAGTGTTCACCTCAAAATTTTCTTGGGGTCAAGAACACACTTAGCACCTTTCACAGTTAGGATACCAACACTGTGGGAAATAAAGTGGTATGGGGTTACTGCTCATAGGATGGATGCTGCTGACCCGGTAAGCTGTAAGGCTGGTGAACCTGTAAGCTGCACTATCAGTAAGTAGAAAAGCAGTGCCCTGGAGTGGTTTTGGGGTGCAGTTAAGGATTGGCAGTGCTTTCCCTGACATATGGTGTAAATCTGAGACTACACTCAGTGGAGGTTACTCAAGATTTCATCGTTCTTCTCCTCTAAGCAAGCCAAATTACTGCTTAGATAATTACACAGTAATTCAGGATCCCTGGATTCCTTTCCTGGATACTCCCCTGCACATTTCTTTTCTCAAAGTGCTGGTGTTGGTGTCCGCTATGACAAATTGTCACGCTGACTCTGGAGCTGACGTGTTTTGAGTGCTGAATGCCATGCCTGGCTGGGAGTCCTTCACCCAGCCTTGGCGCCGTGTATCTGGGCTCTCCTGTTTGACTTGTGATACTTCGTCAATCCCCGTGGAGCCCTTCAGAACTCATAGAGAATTGCAACATGTCATCATTAGTACACAAAGAAACATTTTATTCCGTACTATTGCCAATAGCCTATTTTATTTTCCACACCCATTTTGCTTGAGTATCACACAATGGAGCAACTGGAAGGCTCTTCTTCCCCTGGTGAACAGCCAGGCCTTCACAGCGTGTGGCCCTTGCTTTGGACTCACTGTGATTCAGGGCACACGTGGGTCTGTACAGAGCCCTGTGCACACGTGTACACCCGCAGAAGCGTGCTCGGGGTGAGTTCCAGGTTAGCCATTAGATTTCCCCTGCTATTACTCTACTGTACGTATTCCTGGTAGATTAGAGCAGATTTTTTTTTTAATACGCTCTTCTATAAAAAGTGTGCTGTATTGATTGCAGCAGAGTGAGCTGCTGTGGTTGATATCCGAGCACTAACCCAGATAGGGATTAGCATTACATCAGACATCAGGCGAGGGAACCTGGCGAGCTGCCAGCCTGTAAAAATGGAAGGCATTTGCGTCACTGTTCCCTTGGTAATGCTTCTTGGAGCCATGTCAGCTGTCCCCCGAGGTTGTTTCCTTAATATGTCAACAGACATTCCTGAATCTTTAATGCTGAATAGCTCTTTTTCCTCTTCCAAAAACACTTAGGTGACAGAGTAGCTAGTGTCTCCTGCTGCCTGGTGCTTTAAAAAATTATCTGTCTCTGCAGACTGGGTTTAATATCTCTTGGGGGAGGGCCACGGAATTTATGGTCGGTTCTGGGGGAAGCAAAAAGCCCATCTGCAGCGCGACTGCAGTTTGTGTGCGCTGGGAAAGCGGCAGCCCTGCTCGAAACCACTCCTTTTCTGCCTCCAAAGCATCCCACTGGAGCAAATGGAAGCGCCTGTGTTAGATTACTTGTTGGAATTTGCTAACATTTGGGGTAAACCATCTGACCTTGCTTTAGGAATGCAAGTTAAATACAATAACTTCAGGTTAATGCCTGAAAGCTCCAGGACTGTGTGTGCAGTGACCTCTAGCTTCCGGAAGCCATTTGTTAGTGCCAATTGTGAGAAATACTTGGAGGTTTTCTCCAATGACATTTTCACCTTTCTGCTTCTCCGTGCAGCCAGCTGCTATTTCTGCCTGAGGAATCTAAATGCGAGCAACGTACAGTTTACCAAATTTGAGCGTGTGCCCTTTCAGCTAAAAGTAAACATCCCCTATCTCAAAGACCTTTTGTTCTTAGGTGACAATTTCAAGTTTGCCTCGCAGTTGCTGTAGTAATTAATCACAGCAGTGTAATTTAATACTTCTGGAAGAGCAAGAGGAGACGTCATTCTAAGAAATCACTTTGTGAGTAACTCAGTTTTGGTCAAGGAGTGTTACTAAGCACTCCTGAGAATTTATCACTGTCATTTCACCAACTCTGGCCACTGATGGTCAGATCAGAGCAAAGTGCTGCCGGTTAAAGTCCCACTCTGCCAAGGCACTCTGCAAGCACTGCTATTTTGCACTCTTTATCCTGGGCTGAAGTACTTCCAAATTTCTTGCTTGAGGAATTTGATCCAGTGGTGGAATTTGCCTCCTGCAGGGCACCCCACAGAGAGCTGTTTCCTTGGGCTGCAGAAGGCATCAGCACTCCTGAATCTCCATCTGCAGGGGGGGAAATGGGGTGAGATGGGGTGGGAGGTGTGCGGGGTCCCAGCAGAGCCAGGAGGTCTCTGCCTGCAGCTGAGTCAGAGCCGAGGGGCAGGCAAAGGGTTCCTGAGCAAACCAGTGTAACAACCCAAATTAGCAGCGCTGGCCTTCAGGCTGCGAGCCGAGCTCTCGCGTCCACCCATGTAGGAACATTTGTGAGGGGACCGAGGCCTCTGCCTGAGCCATGTGCTTGCATGTGCGTAGGGCTCCACCTGGCAGGGCTCCAGCTGGCAGGGCTGGCTTTGCTCTAGATAGACAGGGGACCAGTGACTCAGTTCTGCCTTATCTGGGGGAGCGTGAGGCCCTCACCTCTGGCCTGAGGAAAGAGAGAGACACCCAGCAGAGCAGCCTTGTCCCCCGCAGCCTTGGGGTGCTTGCTGGAGAGCCCCTGAGCCTCGCACAGCAGCAAACACAGCTCAGCTGCTTGGTCTAAACGCCAGCTTCCCCAGCCCCTGCTGCTCCTCAGAGCCAGAGCCAGGCACGGCTGAGCACCTTCACTATGCTTGTCCTTATGCTGCCTCTACCCGCCCCGGGAGAGGGAGGTGGAAAATATGTAACAGACAAGGGTAATCCAAAACTGGGACAGGGTCATGCGCTGGAGGCAGGTGGAGAATCTTGGCTTCCAGACCCAGGGGCATTTGGCAGTGTGTTACTGGCCTGGAAAGAGAGAGAAGTGAGCCTCAACTGAGCAGCTGGGCTTGATGATGTGAACACAGGTGCCAGAGGCAGGGCTATCCTCAGCTGGAGATGCTTTTGCCTTTGGGCTGCTGAAGAGGCCAGCGTGGGAGGGAGGTTGCAGGGCTATGGCTGCCTTGGTAAGGAAGAGTGTCTCCACGCAGGAGGGGGAGCCCCACAGCCAGGCCACTGGCATGGGGAGGGCAAGGGGAGGCGGGGTGGTTCCTTATCTGAGGAGCATTCTGCTCCTAGGATCATCTCCTTTCCCCAGTTCATCTGCTTCAGACCCTAGGTCTCTCACCCAGAGAGACAAGCCCCAGATTTTCCCTCATAGCCTGGGCTCCTCTTTATTGTCAGCTCCATGGCTCCTCTCTGTCTGCTGCTATCATGCACTTCTATATTTAACTCAAGATTTCTGTCTGCTGCAGAGGGCATTTTCTGAGCTAAAGTTAAATACATGACAAAACCTTCAGAAACAGAGCCTTGAAAACATAATTGCTCCATCCTGATTGCCTGTGTTATTATTCAGATAGATAGCTGAATGAAGGTCAGCTCTTGAATAGGTTTGAATTTTGATGGTGCTGTGAATGAACTGTCTCCCTTCCCAGAAAGCTGTGAGATGAGGTCTTTTTTTACTGCAGAGAGAGGCTTTGAAGAATCTCAGTGATGTCTGAGTCCCTGAAACTTCTGCCACATAAGAGTACAGCTTGCAGTCACTGAAGAGTACAGCTGTGGAAGGTGGGTGCTGGGTTGGTTGCTTGTGAGCTGTGCTCATCCCATCAGCTTCCCCTGCTTCTTCCTCATCCCTGGGGCAGGTGGACACCTGCTCCCTGTACTGTCAGCAGAGGTGGCAGGAACCTCATCTCCAACCTCAGCCAACATGGGAGTGGGCCTCACAGCACACATCTACAGAGCCCTGTCTGGGTAAGCTGCATTTTTTATGTTCTCTTTCCATGTGTGGGTCAGAATGACAGAGAGAGGCTTTAGGAGCTAAGCTGACCAGGCTTTAAGACTGACTGTTGGAAGTAAGCCTTCCTCAGAAGTTGGCACCAACTTGCCCAATCGTGTTTTTCCCCTGATCTAAGCATGCCAGCTCAGCTGGAGCAGTTTGAACAAGGGTGGTCTGAAACAGCTCGCTGAAACCAGTTTTTCAGAGGACAATATTCCTGCCCCTATTTGTACTGCAGCAATATTTCATTAAATTAGCACTGGATGCAGCTCTGGCAAACAAATCTACATCCATACCAATTTGTGCAACTGTCTGCAGGTTCTCCCCTTGGGACTGCGCTGCACGGTGACTCGGTGTTAGTCATTGTTTTCCCATGACTCTGTGCTTTTTGAGCCAAATGCTTGATATTCCAAGCAGGTGTCATACGGTGCAACTTTCTGCTGCTGCAAGCAGAGAAAGTCAGATGCAGCCCACGGAAATACTGGGCTAGGAAGGTGTGGCTTTCTGGTGGTTAGCACAGGTCCTCAGGCTGAAATCTGGAAGACGGAGCTGCCTCAGCTTCACCCATCTCCTTCACTCGTGGAAAATAAAGTGGCTGCAGAGGGGTAACTTGTTTACCAGAGCCCCAGCGCTGGGCATGTTGCCTTTTGTTTTTAGAGCATAGTCTGAAACAAGTCATCTCCAGGTGAGTCCACTCCTAAGTTCTGCAGGGGTGACAGGTAGTAAGTTGAGGAGAGTGATGCCAGGCCTGGGAATAAGGGCATTGTATGTCCTTTTGTGATGCCAGACTATTTAGGAATTGAGCCTGGTTTTGGGTTGGCTGCTCAGCCAAGCGCTCACATTAAAAATGGCTCCTAGGCTACTGGTATTTGTCCACGCAAAGCAAAAATTCAGTGTCCAGCTGTTTCTCCTAACAGAGGAAAGAAGTCTGGTTCCCTTCAGCCAGGCAGCTCGGTTAGGAGTAAAGTGCAGGGGAAATTCCATGAATGTCACGGAACCTGGATTGAAACGTTGCGTACAGAGACTCGTTTGAGATTCCAGATGTTCTGAATTACCTTTGTAAAAATAAAATGAACTTTTAATGTTTCATCAACATTACAAGAATCCATTTTGTTTGTTTTTAACCAAGAGTCCTGTTTGTCCTGGATGTTTTATTGGTCTGTGCTAGTAGAGAGCAACAGTGCTATGGTTTCCACTGTCATGCTCAGAAATCCAGCTTGTCCTCCTGTGCCCTGACTTGAGAAATCTCTTGCTGGATACTTGGGCCAGGAGAAGGAGCAAGTGAATGTTCCCTTGCGTAGCTGTGGGTATAGTGGATGCTTGGAAGACCAAAGGGTAGATAGCCATGCCTGATGGAAACACTAGCTATTTCTGGCTAGTACGTGCCTCATGTGAGAAGCGTATGCTGTATTTTTGGACACCTCTGAGGGAAAGTGAGTACTCTTGCAGGCACGGATGGGAGCAAGAGGCAAGGAGATTCCTGAACTTTAAGGACAGCTACAGAGGATGTCTATTGAAAATGCCTTGATTGGTCAAGGAAGCAGTGTCAGGGATGTGTCAAGAGTGCTGCTGTGGGTAGGGAGTGTACCGCAGGCAAGATAACAAATCTAATTGATTTCACTGAACAACCATGGTATGTGCCAAGTGTCACGTTCGTGAAGTGAGCTGATCCTCAGTGAAATCTTACAGCCAGCCTGCCTGTAATAAATATAAGTAACATGTAGCTATCTGCAAAAGTAGATGAGTATGGAAACCATATGAGTAGAGGTCAGGTAGAACATAGCCAGGGTTGTGCTTCAGGAGAACTCACAGGCTGCTGGCAGCAATAGGTTGAAACGGGTGTGTGCTGTAGGGAGAAAGGCCATTAATCGTGGCTGTCTTGGTGTAGTGGGGGCAGAGAATGGCTGCAGTGGAGCACTGTGCCAACAGGCAGTGTGCCACTGCTGCTGCCCTGCATTTGGTTCCTGGTGTTACAAGTGCTAATAGAAAAGAGGATGGCCTCTCCTGCAAAATTAGTGTTTTCTTTGTCAATAATGGTAACTCTTACTGTGTGTATTCTTCCTATCCTAACCCTCCTTTCTGGGGTTTCCTTCCATAGTTGTACATTGCCTATTCATTCCTGAAAGTTACTCTGGCAAAGACTGTTGTTCAGATACATAGGCTGGTTTTTGGTGTGCGGTAGATTTTGGGGTTGTAACGTGAGTGAACATCTGTCCTCATGTTAGGCTGTGGGTGAGTGACAGGCAGTATGGCAGTTGCCCATGAGGAGGATGTTACCTGGGGCTTTTTTTCCAGAAGGTGCAGAGTAAGAGTCATCTGACCAAACGCAGAAGTCTGTGTCTGAGTATTCATCTTGGTTCCCTTTATAGTCAACGGATTAAAATAAGCACTTCTGGAGTGTGATTCATCTTAGTCTAAAGGAGATGTATAAAGCAATCGGATGATTCACATCCCAGACATGCCTATTTCTCTTCATTGAATATGAAGGGTGACTGGCTCAGATGCAGATCTCTAAAGCAGGGTGAGACAAATCCCACTCAAAGAATCATGTTTGAAATGTCAGCCTAGGAAAATATCCTGGAATAGTGTCCTTCCAGCTAGGCAGTAAGAAGAGAGTACCTCATGCACCTTTCCTGCATCTTTTCTGTACCTCTGCCATTATGAGAAGCATGCGCATTTTGGGAATGCACACCGCAAGGTGCTTTTTTGGTTTTGTTTTTTAATCCGCATTTTGCTAACCTCAGGCAGGGAGATGAGGAGATTGCAGCAGGTCTGTAACATGGAGGGGAGAAGAGAAGCTCTGTGGGGTCTAACCCACTCAGGAAGTGTGCTGCAGAGGTGGAAGTGTGATCGTTGCTATGTGAAAAGAGTATGTTGATGCCCAGTACTGCCGTGTTGCATGTCTCCTGCACCTCACAGACCTGGTCAAGAAGTGTTAAACACCATCCAGGCTTAGACAGCCTCCAAACTTTGTCCAGAATGACAGAGTGGTTTTAACTGGGACGGGGAGTTTAAATTCCCCAGATGCTGTATTTTATTTTGTCGGAGCTTCTTCTGCAGCCACCACGGGATGAACGATGGTGATGCCATCCTCTGTGCTGATTTCCCTCTGTCCTTTCTCATGGAGCTGTTAAGCCCTGGCTGTGCTGAGTCAGGCAGTTCTTGGCTGCCCCAATAAATCCTCCTGTTGACAGTGGTAACCTATTGCAGTAATCACAACAGGAATAACTAGGCCTGAAGTCAAGTTAGAGCAGGGAACAGGCTTTAGAGACATAAACAGACTTCTCTATTTGTTTTTGCCCAGTAACATCCAATGGATACGTGCATTTTGGAGAATTTTCTCCAAGTGGGAATTTCCATCTGGCCCCAGCATTTTCAAGAGGGCAATCAAACCAGGGCCCTGCTGCTACTGGATGGGAAATATGATGGCTCATCAGTTCCTCCTGTTGGACGGGTGCCATTCTGGCTGCTCACCAGTTCTGAATGGAGGGTAGCATCCTGCCAAGGTGATCCCTGTGCGGAGAAGGGCATGCAGAAAGGAGGCAGTGTCAGCCCAGATGTGCAGTGTGATGGAAGGGGGACAGCAATATTGTAACCAGATGAGCCTTGAAGGGAGCGTGATCTCTGTGACACAGTTGCTCTTGTTCCAGGGAGGGGCGAAGGGGTGGGATGTTTCCTGCAGTCAAGACATCAAATAACTGAAAGGAAAAAAAAAAAGAAAAAAAAAAAAAGAAAAAAGAAGTGGTGCATGGAAGCAAGACACTCTGAGATGCGCTTTTATGAGTCTTTGTAATATTACACTTCCAAGACTGCCAGACATCAGTGGCAGATTCCTCATTTGCTTTCAGATATGCTGACTGTCAGAGCTTGATGCCAGGCTCCTTGCTGGCTCAAATAAGAAATGATGATTTTAGAGGTCTTATACGGTTTAACTCTGTAGTGAATCTGTTTAACTGTATGCAGGCCACTGCTGGTGTATTTTGTCAATTATTATCTGGAGCTGGGATGTTGGGATAGGACATTTATAAACAAAAAATAGATTGCCTGCATTTCACACTGAGATCTGATGCCTAGCAGCAGAGGACTGCGCTGGAGACTTGCAATGTGAAGGGCTTGAGGGGTTAACAGGACTCTGAGCACAAGGCCAGCAGTGTGATTACACAAAGGATCAGAGCAGTGGCTCTTGCCTCAGCACCAAGTCCCCAAGAAGCCAAGAGCTGGAATACTGGAAAAACTGGACCACTCCCCTCTCTTTCCCAATCAATCCTCTGTAGCAATCACGGTAAAAGATTGGCATGTGACTCTGAACTGCTGGCCCAAGCTGCTGTGCCAGTGCCCTGCAGAGGGGCTTCAGTGGTGTCGCAAGGTCTGTACCTCTCCCCTGAATAGCCCGCAACTCCGCTGATCCACACTGCTCATGGGGCATGGAAGTAAGAGTTGAAATTGTGGTGCACATCTTCCATCTTGTGCTTGCCACTAGTGCTGGAAGACTTTACTCTTTCTGCCACACTCAGACAATTCTTCAGGAAAATGGCTCAAAAAATGTTTTGGAGTTTAGATGCTCCTGATCTCCACAAAGACCTGCTATCACTTTGCTGACAGTGTTCACCTTTAGTTCTTCCCCTCTGACTAGGTAGACCTAATGCAGATGACAACAGTGTCACAGGGACTGGAGTTGTGCAACTGAGAATGTGCATGTGATTAACATAGTGTGGTATAAGGGAACCCTCAAAGGTTTCCATTAGTCCAGATCAGGGAGTTCCTCCTCACCCCCTCACTCAGAACAAAGTGAGAAACCAGAAATGGAAAAAACCTCCCATGTGTAAAACCAAAGCATAAAGAGCAAATCAGATTTGCAAAGTCCAGTCCTGAATAAGTAAAATAATCAGAAAAGAAGGCATATTTAGTGTGGTGAGCATATTTTAGTGTGGTTGTTTTGGTTCTCATAAAGAAAGGACAAAAAAAAAAAAAAAGAAAGAAAGAAAAGAGTACAATTGAGGAAATCTGGGGTGTAGTCTAATGCCAGGGGATTTCAACACTGTAAGCACATGCTTTGTTAACCTTTCCCTTTTTCTCCAGCATTTTCTTGGGACTTTTTCTCATGACAAAACCGTGGCATTTCCTGCTGCATTCCCTGTGATAATAGCGTATGGATCTGAGAGAAACGAAGGAGAAGTAAAAGAAATGCAGGTAAATGAAATCACTGCAGAAGCCTTGGGAAAAGCGCGTCAGGGAGAGAGTATTTCATTGCAGAAAATCCATGCTGGTGGAATGTGGCTTTTTTCCCCAGAAATGATTACTTCATGTGATCAAGGCTTGTGCAAATGGGGGCTGACTGAGTATTTACTTAGCTAAACGAACACTGAGATTACATTTTGGAACATCTTGCTATCCCCTTGAGTAATGTTGACTTGTTCACATTCCCTACCCTTTGGCTATTATCTGCTGTTTTGTGTCTCTTTTTTAATCTAACTGGCTAATGGGTTGGCTTTTAGTGTTACCTGGCTCAATAACATAGTTAAAAACCTGCAGAGAATGTGAACACAAGCAGAACAGGAATGGGTGGCCAGCAGGACTGAACAGGAGGGACTGGTTATAGAGACAGTCAAGTTCATCAGATAGCAAACTGCCCGCTTACCTTCTAACTCTCCTGTAAGGGGTGTTTTATTTGTTTGTTGGGATTAATTTTTAAGCCGCACCCATAAAATCCCATTGCTTTGGTCAGAAGGCACTTGGTTAAAACTGCTGCTGGACCAGGTGCATGTTATTCATATGACTTTGGGTGCATGACTAAGTATTTTCAGAAGCACTGCCTGATTGGAAGTGCCTCCGTTTTTGAACGTTGTACTTGAGCCACTTGGAAAACATTTCAGACAATCTGTCCCCAAAACCGATTTCTATAGTAAGTTTAGTAAGATGAGCAAACACTTAGTTCTTTGTGGTTGCATTGTAAGCTTGCAAAACTGGGTCTCACTGTGTTCCTGATTTCCTTTAGCTGATGTGTTTGTCCTCTACTGTTGGAAGTCAAGAAATTTTATTCAGTAATACTTTAAGTACTTGGGAGTGCAAACAAAAAAAGTGAAATGCTGTCTTCAAATACCACTACTTTTTTTTTTTTTTTTTTTTTGGTCAGTTAGCAGGTTTAGAAAAGCTCCTGTGATTTTCAGCTAGAAGTAAAGTTCCATATGCATTATATTAAGTGGCTAATTGTGTCATTCGTTTTACAGCCGTTCTCTGAACGCCTTGATTAAAACAAATGGATTTTAATCTAGGGGAGGGAAAAAAGGAGGAGTTAAATGCTTGAAAGTTTGTTCTTTTTCGGCACTTGCAGCTTAGAACATCTTTCCTGGAGTTATAACCTGGCCGCTTTTGCAGTTTGGTATTCCCTGTCAGGGTGTGGTAGCTTTCTGATGGATGGTTTGCCGTTTCAAAGAAGCAAAGGAAGGCAGTGGATCTATAGGAGAAGAGGAAAGCGTGAGGAAAAGAGTTCTCACTCATTTGGCCATTGACACGTATTCAGTCATTCATTAAAGCTTATTCATAAAATTCATTATTCATTAAAGAACTTTTGGGGAACGGAAAGAGCCAAACAGCAACAGTCATTATTTACTCCAGCAGTTTCATCACGGAGTTGCATCGTGAGGCCGGATTCTTCTCTGCATTCAGCAGTTCAGTTTCACTGACATCATGGAATGGATGCCGGTTTAGACTGATCCGTGGCTGAGCAGGATCCAGCCCATACTGCTTTTCTGAGAGGGTGCCTTGGGCACTTTCTTTGCTGCATTATTGCTGGCTAGGTTTCAGAATGCTTTAAAATGGATAAAAAATTAAAGAAGTATGACAAATGGATCTTTTCCCAGCGTGATGTTCAACTGTATCATTCCACTGAGATAGTTAGTAGGAAATGGATGTGAAAAGCATTCACATTAATAATTAGTAGCTCATTTTAAAGGATTTTTTATGTATTATTTTTCCTACAATTCTGACAGTTTTTAAACAAACAGTTTAAATGTTCAGTCCTCACATAAAAGGTTCAGGGTGACATCAGGGGACAGGGAGGGAACACACCAAAGCTCTTACTTTGTTCATGTGATGTACGATGTATAATATCACAGTAGTCAGTAATGGGAAAGAACTAGTAAATCACTGAATTCTTCATGCCTTTGCAAAGAGAACTGTGTTAGGTAATGATCATTCTTCTTTAGAGCAGCACTGAAATTCTTCTTCCAAACTGTGATTTTCAGCTGAATCTCACTGATGGAGCAGCACACATGCAGCTGGATGAGTGACTTAACACCTATTAGATGCTGCACAGAATTGCCTGGGGGTTCTCTGCCTAGGGGGAAGTGGAAAGCTTTGGGGATTTCGGGCAGAATTTCCATAACTAATTTCCAGTGGCATTACTTGTCCTAGAAAAACTGCGTGTTATTTTATGATTGAGGTCCTCAATGCAGAGCTCAGAGAATATTCCTTTCTATATTGATGATCAGGAGTCAGCTTTCAGGGCATTCTTTACCTGTGCCCTGATTCAGTAAGTGTTGCATCAGAGAGAAGGAGAGAGAAAGAGAGAGAGTGGCCCTCTTAGCACAGCTGCTCTGTGGGTTCTTGACTTTCCCCATTCCTGATGTGAGTTGAAGGCGTTGGCACTAAGATTTGGCACCAACCACAGGGCCTTTGAAAATGTGTGAAGATACTGCTCCAAAAGTCAACCAAACCAGGTGGTATGACAGAGGCATGACCTGAAATTGAGCTTCTGTTGGGTCTCTTCATTTGTTTCGTTAAAAATGCTCCTACGCTGGGACCTTGGGCTCTCCTTGTTGTGTGACCTGATGATGCAAGTCCCAAGGAAACAGCCGTGTGGAATATCTGCAGCTCGCAGTCATGGGACCATGTTGTTCTCTGATGACAGAGTGAGTGGAATTATTCTAGCTGGCAATCTGACCTATTGAATTTCCAGTTCCTTTTGTGGGAATAACTCAGTGCATGATTTGATCTGAATTACTGGGGCAGGGCAAGCCAGTGAGATTTCAGGCTTCTAATTGGCATTAGAATGTCTTTAGAAATTCAGCCTCTGCCATTTTATCTTCTGATCATCTTTCAGGCTGCACAGCTGTCTCTTGCTCTGACTCCTGAGCATAAATCCACAGTCTCAATTGCCACAGTCCTTCCCTGATTAATTGTTTAGAGCCTGCCCTAGCACCCTGGTACACCCCAGAGAAAAGCTGGCATCTTCCTTCTGGGGTGAGCTGTGTGAGCTCCAGAGGGGGAATAAAGCTACCACGCATTCCCTGAGAAAACAGAGGTACAGAGAAGACATTGTGAGTTCCTATCAGGCTTTTGTCCCAGGCTGCAGAAAATGAAAGAGGAAGTATCAGCAATAGCTCTGTTAGCCATTCTTTAGAGTCACGTGGGAAACCTAGCACATTGCCATGGGTCTGGGTAAACAGGAAGCCCAAATCAGCCCATTCGCGCTGCTAGCTGTACTTGGTGCTGGCTTCCATCTGCATGTATACCAATGGCAGACTGGAAGAACCCCATGCTAAATCCTAGAAGCGTCTCAGGAGCATTTCCAGTCCTCGGAAAAATGACACATACTGAAGGTATCTGCCCCACTGTTGTGTAATCAAGGGAAGCTGGAGAAACAATAGATTGGTATGCTGCCAAACTGCTCAGAAAATGGCTGACTCATGCCAGTATGAAATCTAAAGACCTGAGGTAATTAGTGGTAGACTCGTGAGTGGAGAAAAAAACTCCAATGAGACTGCTGAAAGAAAAGCTGTCCTCACTGCTTGTAAATTACAGGTGTGTCTAAAGCTGCTGCAAAGGCGCAGCTGAAAACCGAGCAGAAGTGGAGCAGGCAGTCAGGTAGAACAGAGAAGTACAAAATACCATCAAAAGCAAATGTGTAAATATGAACCTGAGAACATCAGGGAGGAGTTTGGTGCTGTTAGGAAAATGTTCACGGCGTAAGAAAATTTGTGTGGTGATGACATTAATACCATGCAAAAGGGCAAAAATAAAACTCCGAGCTGTGTGCCAAGAGACAGCAGCAGCAGGCAGTCAGGAGATTGAATGTTAGGGAGACAGCAGGACATTACTAAGTGTGTTAGGCTGCAAAGCCTTTCTTAGAACTGTGTCAGAGATGGAAAGGAATCATAGCCCTGCAAAGCTGAATTAAAGCAATGTGATGTCTCCGTGCCATTAGGCAGAGTAAATTGCAAGTCAGATCAGTGTTGCTGGCAACACCAGCTCCTTTGCTTTAAGCTGCACACAGCAGATTCCTCATCACACAGGTGCTCTAAGTCTGAAGCAAACAAATCATGCAGTCAGTGTAAGCAGAACAAATTAAAAATAAAAATATGCTGAGCTAGCAATATTCACTAGCATCCCGGTAATGAGACTATTAAGACACATATCAAGAGGTGTTTGAAGGGGAGGATGTCTTCCAGGCACACAATTGCCTTCATCTGTTTCCATCTTTATAACTTGTGCCTCCAGGAGTAACTACAGCATTAAAGGAGAAAAAAAATAATAATTGGAGCAGTAGAGGGGATGGAAAATTAAGGCATCTTTCCTAATGTGAGAGGCTTCCAGCAAGTCACACAGCAGTATGGCTGCTGCTGAGCAGCCAGAAACCTGCCTCATTTCCAAAGACAGAAGGGACTTCAACAAGCTCTATAAGTGTGCAGCTGAGTGGCTACAAGTGAGAAAGGAGTCAGCTTGACAGGAATTAATATATCTGTGGATATTGACAAGAGTTGTTGGATAAAGAAAGAAGCTACCTCTCCACATCCAGAAAAAGAGCAGGGGCAGATGGCTGAGAGCACCACTGGGATCAGATGTGAGGTGGGAGAGCACCAGCGCTGTCAGCAAGTTGTATTAAAAGGACTCTGAGGGATCAGTGTAATGGCTGCTGATGTTCTAGGCATGGAAGCAGAGATTGTGTGGCAGAAGCTGTGATATATCACAATCCCGTCGTGCTCTGTCAGTTAGAAAGAGTCAGGGAATAGATCTAAAGCTGCATAAAGCCATAATGGTGTCGGGATTACTTGCAATACTTTGTATGAGACATCTGGTGATCTCCCCAGGGATAGGGCAGACCTCAACAGTCTGGAGCAATGTGACCGGTTCCTACTCTCAGATGCACAGAATCCATCCAGAGTGAGTGTACTGGGATTTGTATCTCATCTGACAACATTTCTTCTACAGCTTTCACGTATATCTCCTGAACAAAGATGCAGTACTGACAAGTGGAATTGTCACAGGATGCAGCTATCATGGGTATGAAAGAGCAGTTAAAAAATTAGCTCGCCTTTAATGAAGAGGCAGATATCTAACTTGTTGCTAATAAGATGCGCTGCCCCTTAGAAAAAGGCAAGTTCCCCTTGCTAACCTGTATGTGAGTGTTAGTGACTCCAGGAGAACAGGGAGAGATACCTGAGCAGAAATGCTAAACCTTTCGATAATACCTTCAAGTGGAAGATGTCATCAGTGTGACCACAAATGGGGAATGTGGAGTGGAGTGTGATCACAAACTGTTGGTAAACATTTTAGATTGCTTCTGGCAGCCCTATATCATCTTCAGCACGACATCTGTAGCGTCCGTGCTGTTTTAGGTATCCAAAACCAAGGAAAAGACTAGAACTAGTAAAGCTGCCATTGCACACAGTCCAAAAATGCAGCAGCTGAATGTGAAACAATAAAAGGCACAGTAAGGCTCTGTAAAGACAAGTTCACCACTTGAAGGATTTGGAAGAAATCCAGGATTGAATTGTGTGATCGCTTCTACTGGAAGGCCAGAAAGCAGGGGAAAATGTACCTGTTTGCAAGAGTATTGGATCTATTGTGTCAAGCTGACTGTACAGGAAAACGTAATACCCAGATTACGGGGAATGGTTATTTCTTTGTGAGTGGCACAGCTCTCCTCTGGAGCTGGTCTGCAAGCAGAAAGCCAGTGATACTCTGTCTTGGCTGCATGTGACAGAAGCTATCCAACATCTGATGATCTGTTGCACGGGACAACTAGCAAAGGGAGCAGTGGAAACACACTGTTCTCCCCACTGTCCGTGGGGAGAATAGGAATGCCTCTCCTCACTCTGGATCTAGTTGTTATGTGCTGCCACTCAGACTGCTGGTGAGTGGAGGAGTTCAGAGCAATGAGGTACTGTATCAAGCAGAATATCACATGCCATGGGAATACAGAGCTGTTTGCTTGCAGTCCATCCTCGGGTTCATACCACAGCATTGCCACCAAATGGCAAAACCAAATCAGCACTTAACATTCCTGAAATTTTATTAATGCCATAGAACATGAAGAAAATATATTGCCTATCTGAATGGAGAAATAATCTCACAGCTCAGTCTGCTTACATTTTCTGACATCCTTAGCACTGGCATAGTTAATGCGACTAGCAGTGATGAAAGGGATCACAGGCAAACAGAAGAAGCAAGTGAAAGCCAAAGCTTCCTCTGAGTGATGACATTAAGACCTCCCAGAACCACCTCCAGTTTGTATCAAACTGTTCCCTCTGGACGTGTCACGCTCTGCAATGCAAACTGTTTACCTGAATAGATTAATTCTTGCTCATGTACTATATTATTTGCAAGCACACATTTCCATGAAATCTCAAATACATTAACCTGCTGTGAACAGAAGACATGAAGACAGCAGCGAATTACGCACTCTGCTGAGTTGATAGACAGGGCAAAAATCAAAGCAGAAGAAAAAGAGCAGTAACCGTGGGAATAGATGCAGCACCTGGGAATACATATTGCTGGAAAACTAAAGCAAAGGACAGTTGTCAGTGCTATCAGATGTGAATGACATGCTGGCTCCAGAACCATGCCCTTTCCAGATGTACATGGGACAGCGGATCCTTGGGCATGAAAGGACAGCTCCTCCTTCATGCTTTTGCTCCCAAAAGAAGTGAAAGAAGAAAAAAGCAGTACTTTATCTACATAATGAGACAGACTGTAAGCATGTATAGTTGTACATAGTAGGTTGGGCATGTCAGCTTTCCTTGCCTGCTGCAAAGGGCAGGATGAGTGGCATACCTGACTGTCATGGGAGACCTCGGAGGTACTCTATGTAAATGCACATAAATGTGTAGTTTTACATCTCTGAAGACCATGAAGATTGTGTGTGGGTGGCAAGCTTTTCAGGCCTGAGCAGAGGGTGTCCACTGACTTTGACCACCAGATCCACAGAAAGTGCTGACTAAAACAAACACACTTTGAGTCAGTCAACAAGAGATGCAAGCCTCCATGGCAAAGTGGCAGGAAACCTGCTCAACTGACAATTGAACTGGGTGATCTTAGTGGTCTTTGCCAACCTTAATGATTCTATGATTTCAATCTGAAAAAAGCCTAAGCTGCCATCAGCTTAATTTTCAGCCTGATGTAAGAAAATAATCTTAGTGGTTTGAAAACTCTTTGGAGAGCATGTTGTTACAGGCTTTCTGCTCAGACCGACAAGCACTGGGGTGCTTG
Source organism: Callipepla californica brunnescens (assembly GCA_023055505.1). Classification (NCBI taxonomy): domain Eukaryota; kingdom Metazoa; phylum Chordata; class Aves; order Galliformes; family Odontophoridae; genus Callipepla; species Callipepla californica. Next base: position 31,863,177 of record JALIRH010000003.1, on the reverse strand, counting down.
TGGGATGACAGACTTACGTGCCAGAAGGGCACGTAGGATGTAGTGTGACATACCATGCTGTCAGTGTGCCTCCTGTGCCATGATGTGACTGCAGTTCTGTCCTGGCATTTCTGAAGCCCACTCTGATTTACTGAAAGTGCCACCAAAATTGCAGGTGCATTCTGCACTGGCACTCTTTCTGCAATTGTTGATTGTTTACACAGAAAATTCAGCATGCTTCTGACCTGGATCATCTCTCAGGTGTTTAATATCTATCTTGATATGCCACAAGCAAGACACAGAAGTTAGAGAGACGTTTAGAGAATGACCAGATCAAGCAAGATGTCAAGCCCCCAGCTCGCATCTCTTGGGATTACAGCAGACGTGCCTGGATCCTTGATGTCACTGCACTCATGGCAGGAAGCTGCTTCTTAGAGGAGCTCTGCAGAGGCTTGCACTCAAGGAGGAAATATGGGCTGGAAAGTGCAACGTGTCTTCCCCTAGTACAGCTTTTGATAAGGCAGGAATGGTCTTCAGCTCCCAGTTGCACAGTGAATCAAAATGCTTGCCGATAAGTAAATAAAGAAATAAAAATAAAAGAAGACAAAATTCACTCCTTCCTCCACATCTATTAGATGCAGAACAAAAGCAGGCACCACAGGCTTGTTAGTTAAGTAATTTTGTACTGACAGTGATGTCAATTGGCTTTCAAGCAAAGCCTGAGCTCCACACTTACAAATCATATCATGTTTCCTAAGTGAAAATCTTACATGATCTCATCTAAATGTTTAGATACAAAGTGTGGAGTCTATGCAGTTCTAGTCCTATTTTTGCTGTGAAGAGCTTCAGTGCCTCATGAGCAGTGACTAACTTCTGCAAGGGCTCACAGCATCAAAACGTCCAGTGCTGCTTTCACATTGTGGTCTCCTTCCACCACCTGCTGGATCGTCAGTGTTTTTGCAGGCGTTATCGTTCAGAGAATTTACTTATTTGTATTTTAAGGGCATGATTACTTATTTTAATCTTCTCCCTTTCCCTCATCTCCCCCATTTCTCATCTCTAATTTTCCCATTTCTCTGTCTCTAAGGGACTCTTTCCTATTTCTGCTACTCCACGGTGGCATGAACAGGATTTTGTCTTTACACAGAATGATGAGTACATGGGAAATGGCAAATTCCCCTTCCATACACATCTGCACGTGCACACATCCCAACTCTATTTTTAGATTTGTTTTTCAGTTCAGCAGCATATTTTAGCCTGCCTTACAGTCCAGAATATGGAAGTGGTTGGAGTTCATGCTACGCAGCAGCACTGGTGGTCAGGACAGCTTTGGTACAGGAGGAGATCTATCAGAAAGGAAAGGAAAGAACATGGATTTCAGCCTGGTAGTGATGCTGTTTCTAGAGTAGACTCTTACTATTGCAGCTTGCCTGAGGACTTACTTGCAGAGCTAACCAGAAGTCGGGCGTTTTCTCTGTGGCTTTTGTTTTCATCATATTTTTCCGTCGTCAAGTCTGCACTGGGATCTGTAAAAACATTTTTTTTTAAAGCACAGCTGGTAGAGAACTGTCAGAGATCTCTAGGGTGGGTTTACAAATGTAACTCCAACATGACTGTGTATTATAAAACTGGTTTCCCACAAAAGAAAAAAAAAAAAAAAAGATTGTGAGATCTCCAAAGAAACAGCTTTGCTCAGCATTTATTTATGTAGTAATTTCAATGGAAACCAGAAGGGAATTGGGCTAAGGTTAAACACTTCTAGAAAATGCCATCTCCACTTTCTTCTCTCTCTCTTTTTTTTTCCTTTTATTAAGATAGCTGAGCTTATTTTTTATTTTTTTAATATTTTTTTTTGTACAATACAGTGCTACAGCTCTAAATTGGGAATTTCCAAGAACTATTTGACACTGAGTTAAAAAAAAAACACACAAAACTGATTAGATATCTTGGCAGGAGGTGTATGAGGAATAAAACATCTGAAGATTAAAATCTCAAGTATGGATAGTTATTTTGGATGCCTCCGTGTTTGGGCAGCTGGTGGAAGACAGTCATACTTTCACAGAATGATTCAGCTTCTGAATGCTGGGTCTCATTACAATGTTTCTACTGTCCACATGCCGAGGACTAGTTATTTTGGTTTTCAAATTGTGTAACTACTGTGGCACATTTTCTTGAGTGTGAAAAAATGGTAACAAGTGCCTCAACAGTGTGCTTGGAGGCTTCCCGTGTTGCTGTCTATAAAACGATTTGAATGAACTCTAATAGAGGACCTCACAGATGCGTAGAAGGCCGCTAGCACCACTTTTACAAGATTGAGATTTAAGGGGTGAAGCAATGCTGTGGCAATATGACAAATGACTCTTTTTTATTATTCCTGTATATGGGGCAGGAAAGAGACCAAAATTGGACCTGCAAAGCCAAGTTCAAAACTGCAGCAAAACCCCCTGTCTTTGTAATGAGATTGTAAAAGAGATGTGTTTCTAAAAATGAGCTCATCTTGGGGTCTGTCCTTTGATCCCACTGTCTTTAAAGTACGTCACAAAAACTGAAGAGACTGTAACCTCTCGGAAAAGCTTTTACAGCATCTAACAAGAGCCCTCCTCTGACTTTGAAGATAGCCTGCAATCAATTAAGAAGGCTCTAAATGATGTCGGAGTGAGTCAGGAATTTTGCAGAATAACTGGCAAGCTTCCACTTAGAGAGAATCACTGGGAATATGAGAAAGCAGGGAGGATTAGCCGCCCCCATTAAAGACAACAGCATCAGGAGCTGTTTTCCAAACACTAGCGCTTCTTGCCTAATGCTTTCAAAGCTGCTTTTCTCAGCTAAATTGATGAGTTGCCTTGTCTTTATTTTTAGTATAGGAAATTCAGAATAAACTTGGAAGAACTTCTCAGAAGTCAAACGTACAATCCAAAATGGTAAAAGTACATCTTGACACAGCTGACTTTTGCTTTTTCCCTGTGAAGCTGGGTAAGACAGTGTAATCTAAAGTGCTGTGGAAGACGAGGAAGAACATTTTATACCTGTTTTCTCTTGCTTTATAATGATGCAAAAGGCAGAGGTGAAAGGCAGCAGTAGGCCGGATCTTTCAAGACCAAACTTCCCACTGAGGAAATAACTTTGCTTTCAACCAGTGCCTGACCAATTTCTCTACTGGTCTGAAAATCAAAGATACCTTTGGTGTACACAGAAAGCTATCTCCATGCTTCCAGAAGGGATAACAGCTCACCAGTGAAAAGCTGCTCACCTATGCTGCATTTTTTTAAGCCAAGGCACCAAACTGTCCAAGTTTGAAACCTTCATATTTAGAAAATAAGAATACCTAAGAGTTGTAATCAAAGTGAAAGCTCCCACCGTGTGCCTCCGTGTACCCTCTTTTAAGGCTGTACTCCCAGTAATGTCACCAAAGCCTCCCAGGATTGCAGTCAGTAGGTATTCACGTAGGAGCCACAAAGTATTTTCCCCACTACCATAGATCCTCTTATCCAGTTCATTATCAGTAGAATCCACTGTACACTAAAATCTAGTACAAAACACTCAGGTGTGTACTCAGAATAATCTAGTGTTGACACGATTTTCTGGATGAAGACCTGTAGGTAAAGGCTGTTGCAGAGAAACAACATGATGCCATATAGATATTTTCTAAATTGTCACATTTCTTTCGATCTACAAGCGCTTTTCCAACTGAAGGATGAAAAAGCATGGGTTATGCACATTTTAACAGCCCTCTTCTTTTTTTTTTTTTTTTGAGCCAACCATAAAATCTATTTAAGCTTTACCATCTGGCTCTGAGTCCTGGCTAAGATAAGAGGTCAAGAATGAATGGCGTAGCTTACTGCTGAATGGAAAGTCCTAAACTTTTTGAATAATAAAAAAAAAGAATAAGAAAACAGAGTCAACAAATGGGAAAGCAGGCTGTGACTGGGAAGCTTTTTAATTCCAGTCTGTACAGCAAATGATCTTCAGCTACATGAAGCAGATAAAAAATGACTACAGACTTCAGCTGTGCCCTATTGAGCAGGTTACCAAAATAAAGACAGATGGCAAAGGATTATATCTAACTCTAATTCATCTTTTCCAGACCATTCCATTACACTCAGTATAAATAGAGATTTACCAGCTTAACTTCCCCTCTGTAGCTCATAGTGACAGAGCACACAGTGCAGATTTGTGAAAATCAGAGTTCAAGGTGTCTTGAAGGCAGTGGGGAAAGCGTGTTCCAGAATACAGTCTGTGTTGCTTCTCTGACTCTCTTCTTTTACTTCTTCCTCTGCTCTAATACCACTTGAAAACTGCTCTCTCTGTTAGGTGACTCTTATTTTCCTTGCATTACCGCCTTCCCTTTAAGTTTAATTTTTACAGATAAAAATACAGGAAACGGTAGTTAGCTTTGTTCTTATACCTTTCTTTTTCCCCTTCCTTTCTTTTCCTCTGCAGTCTCATGCTTTTCACTAGAAAAAAAATACATAAATGTGGAAGGCACATGCCAGAGACAACAGCACCATCTTCTGTCGGCAGAGATTATGAAGCCTTCACTCGCGCAACCCTGAGCCCTCCAGAGATGGGGCTGGTTGAGACTTTTGGATCTACAGCTGGATCTTGAACTCTTCATGAGCTTGAACAAGTCTGACTGTATGTGGGGGAGCGTGGATGTATGAAAGGTTACAAAAGCTCCAGCTCTCATACCACTTATCCCTGCAGCGACCTTTTCATCTGCCTTTCATTATCCTCCTCAAAAAAAAAAAACTCAGTTGCAAAAGACTGCATTATCCTTCCCTGTGGCTTGATATATTGCCAGTTTATGGTGAGGATTCTGATTTATTTTTATTTTTTACTTCTTGCAATGTGTTATCCTTCTTCTCCACCCGTATCACTGCACTGACTGTCCTTAGGGAAGCAGGAGGCAATCTTTTTTGCCTTAGGAAATTTGCAGCCCAAGTAGACGAGTAGATAAGCACAGTAAAGGGTCCCTTGACATTATTAGTTCACACAGATAGCTTAGAATTTGTGTCAGTGTTAAAACAAAGCCGTGTTTGTGGAATGAGACAGGAAAACAAGGTGTCATTCTGCGTGAATTCAAAAATGAAGCACGAAGGTACACGCTTGAAAGTCTGAAAGACTGATAGCATTGGGTAAGGCAGGGTGAAAGCCAGTGTTCTGGCGTTAGGTAAGAGGATGGGGAAGTATAAAGTAAAAGATTATTTTGGATATTTGTGGAGTTACAAAGCAAGGGATTACTAGAATAAGGGGATGCTGCAACTGTCTGAACACAGCACGCTAGATTTTCCTTTGCAGGAAACTGTTGTGAGAGAAAATCTTGCTGACTGTAGGAAACTTGGTCAGTGAGGGTCTGAAATGGAACTGGAGCAGACAAACTCCATACTCACTGTAAATGGGAAGTAAGTTCAGAATTGAAAGGGAGGAGGGAGAGACGGAGGTAGCTGAAGGGAGAATACTTCTTTTCATGACCCCTACTGCTCCTTTCTTTCTCTTAACTCCATATCCAACTTTCTGATTTTTTTTTCTTTGTTTTGTTTTTGCCCTTTAGATTTCTGCATCACACTTGGATACTCCCTAGCCTAACCTCTTGTGAGCAGAATTCCTCATCCTCTCCTCTGAACTGATAATCTGCAGTAGTACAGTTCAAGTGTATACACTGTGTTTCAGTCGATATGATTTTGCACTCATTGTGATAAAGGCAAGGTAGAATATAGACAGTTATGGAAAGCAACAAAGCACCTGATTTTTTATTGTATTGAGTACTGTCCATTGTGCAGGCCTTTAAAGCGTAATTTAGCTAGGTCCTGCATGAGGACTTATTCAAGCCTGATAAAAGAAGTGACAACAATACATTTTGACTGCATGCTTTGGGTAACAAATGGAAGAACTGGTAAAGACATCAAAGCAACCGAGCAAACAAAACATGTAGCACAGAAGAGTTTTCAGCTGCTAGCATTCTGTTATTTCGTACATCCTTTCACTGTACGACTGTGTGTTCAGTTTGGGGCCCCCTCAAGATGAGATAGTGAGACCCTGGGGCTTGTCCAGAGAAGGGAAACCAAGCTGTGAGGGGTCTGGAACAGGAGTCTATGAGGGGAAGGGATGGGGTGCTGAGGGAACTGGGATTGTTCAGTCTGGAAGAGGCTCAGGAGAGACCTTATTGCTTTCTATAGCTCCCTGAAGGGAAGCTGTGGTCAGATGGAGTTGGCCTCTTAGAAGTAATGGGCTCAAGTAGCACTAGAGAGGGTTCGGGCTGAATGTAAGGAAGCATTTCTTCTTAGTAGTAAGGCACTGGCACGGGCTGCCCAGGGAGGAGTGAAGCATCCCTGGAGGTGTTCACGAAAGGTGGACATGTGGCGATGAGGGACCTGCTCAGAGGGCGCGGTGGGGCTAACGGTTGCCGGCAAGTCCCCCAGGCACAGGCACACAGCGCCTCGCCTATCTCCTCACCGGGGCGCGGCCAGCAGGAGCGGCGCGCGCCGCCCGCTAGGCCCCGCCCGCGCCTGCGCAGAGAGGCGCAGAGAGGGGCCCCCGCCCGCGATGGAGGTGGTGCTGGCCGACGCGCTGCTCGCCCGCGGCGGGGACCCCGGCGCTCTGCTGCGGGCCGTGTGCGCGCCGCTCACCGCCGATCGCGCGGAGGCGCTGCGCCTCCTGCTCCAGCGCCTGGCCGCCGGCGGGCCGCGGGGGGAGGCGGAAGGCGAAGCGCTGCGGCGGGCCGCCTGGGAGGTGGCGCTGGAGCGGTGCCGGCCGCTGCTGCGCCCCGGGGAGGCGGCGGCGGGCGGCGCGGAGCGGCTGCGGCTGGGCCGGGCGGCGCGGGGCGCGCTGCGGCACTGCGTGCAGCTCTGCGGGCCGCCGCTCGCCGCCCGCCTGGCCCGCGACGCTCTGGACGAGCTGGCGGGCGGCGGGCCGGGCGCGGAGGCGGCGGTGGAGGCGCTGGCGGCGGCGGCGCCGCGGCTGGAGGAGCCGGCGCTGGTGGCGCGCTGCGCGGCGGTCGCGCTGGCGCTGGTGCGGGAGGAGGGCGAAGGCGAGGCGGCGGCCGCGCTGGTGGCCGGGCGGCTGCTGCCGGCGCTGGGCGGCAACGGGCTGGCGCTGGGCCGCGTGTGGGACGGGCTGCTGGGCGGCGAGCCGGCGCCGCGGGCCGGGCGGGCGCTGCTGGCGTTGAGCGCGCTGGCCGACGCGCTGCTACCGCGGGGCCCGGGGGCGGACGCGCGGCTGTGCCCCCGCTTCTGGCGGCTGGTGCAGGAGGGGCTGACCGAGCGGGACGGGCTGTGCCGGAAGAGGGCCCGCTACCTGCTGAAGCGCGCCGTAGACCTCAGCGGCGGCCAGGCCGCCAGCCTGCGCTGCGCTCCCGACGGCCGAGACGGTACGGCCCCGTGCCGCGTTCTGCGCATGCGCCGGGGCCCGGTTTGCAGTAGGCTGACGGGAGGGTGGGCTCATAGGGTGGTTGAGTTGGAAGGGACCTTCTAATGCCGCCTAGTCCTATTGCCCTGCAGCGAGCAGGGACAGCTGTAGCAAGGTCAGGGTGCCTGAAGCCCCATCCCGCCTGACCTGGGATGTCTCCAGGGACGGAGCAGCCGCCAGTTCTGTGAGCAACCTGTCCCAGTGCCACACCACCCTTACTGGGCGGAACTGACTCCTACTGTAAAAATCTTTGACATCCAACCCAGATCTCCCCTCTTTTATTTTGAAAACATTTCCCCTTGTCCTGTCAGAACCGATCCTGTTGTCCCCTTACAGCCCCCTTTAGAAGGACCGCTCTCAGGTCTCCCTGGAGCCTTCTCCAGGCAGGACAGCTCCAGCTCTCTCAGCCTGTCCTTGCAGGGGAAGTGTTCCATCCCTTGGATTGTTTTTGTAGCCCTCTGATGCTCCTCAGGGTGCTGACTTTGCTCTGAGGCATGCTGTGTCCTGCTGCATCATCTTGCTCACAGCCCGCAAGGCCACTTGTATGTGTCCTGCCAGACACCTGGGAATTAAAACCCAAGGCTTTCAGGCTTCCGTAGTTTGTTGTGGCAGCCTCCCTCATTCAAAACCTAGTTCTGTAAAAGCTGAGGTGAGGAAACGCTCTTTTTCCATCTTAGGATGTTGCATTTAATCTTGTGTGGAGTAGATGCTGGAGGAGCTGTGCCTGAGTGCGTGTTTTTGTTGCTTTTAGAACCAAGTCTGTTTTGGTGGTCTGCTGAGGAGAATGACAAACTCCTGCAGTTCTGGGAAACTTACATTTTGATCATGGAAACTTTGGAAGGAAACCAGGTGAGAGCATCTCAGAGCCTGTGCTTAGTGTGTAGTTTGTATGTGGTATGTTAACTTCTGACACACACAATGTAGTTTTCTTCAGTTTTGGTTTTGATTTTTTTTTTTTTAAGTAAGATATTTGATTTAAGGTATCTAAAAGCTTATTTTTATTTTGAATTTTAAATATCTGAATTGCAGCCAGTATGATTCGTTTGGAATAAATTCAGAATTTTCCTCTATCTGTGGAATTCTTATTAAAGCAGGGGTTGAACTAAGAAAGGGAAATGGATTGTAACTTGTTTCAGGACCGTGGCTAATCTGTTTCACGCTGCAAATCAGACTACTGCAGTCAGTAACTTCTTTTCAGTAGAGGGCGCTACATCTCTGCGGTAAAGCGCTTGCTGATCTTGACTCAGAATTCATGGTACTGGGTAGAAAGAGGGCTCTTGGGGCCTCTGCAGTTGTGTGAAGTTACAGCATTAGTCAGTTCCGACCACCTCTTTGTAGCTTACTTATTTTACACTATTTATTATTATCCCGTGCTTTTATTTTTGAAACCTTCACATTTTGATTTGATGAATAAAATAGTTGTTTATTGGGAAGTCTTGTTTTAATGATACGGTAGTGTGGACGTATCAGTTCCATTTAAGTGGCATACTGTTATTCAGTAGTCCTGGGATAGGTTGCACAGGCATTGTTTGTAGGGTCACTTGTGGTGTTAAAGTATTGGTACTAAATTCCAGCCCATGACTAAGTGCTGATTCTCAATAAACAGACTACTTATGTTGCATCTGATTTACATTTCAGATCCATGTCATAAAGCCAGTATTACCAAAACTAAACAGTTTATATGAGCTTGCTATATCAGGAAAAGAAGGTAAGACATCATTTTCTGAAACATCTCCTAAATCTTAGGCAAATAAGTCTCACTTTTTTTCTTTGACATTGTAACAGCAGCCCTTTACAAAGTTTTCCAGGCAGTGCTGTTCTGCTCTGTGATGCAATAACAAGAAATCCTACCATATGACAAAATTACATATGAACTCCACTGAACCTAAATAAAAGGTCCTAAGGTCCTTCTCCACTGTATTTTGCTTTACTTGAGCTAATGTGAAAACAGTCAGGGATTCTTAGGGTAAATCTTACAGATCTCCTGTGCAACTCTGTAAAAGGAGAAAGGTAGAAAGAAAACATTAGTGGAAGATGAAAGAGAAGGAATAAAAGGAGCACTGAGACGGCATGGTGAATGATGCAGTAGGTTTTGCTACAGGACAAAATGGAGCTAATTTAATTAGTGTGCAGTGCTAGAAGTTAAATGTTCCCAGATGAGTAAGGTAGAAAAATGGCAAATAAGAAAGTGTTGCAGGCAAGTACAATATTTGGATGAGAAGACTTACAATAAAAAAAGACTTTCTGTTTTGTAGTCATTTCCATTTGTGACTGCTAAAGCTTGAAGTAAATTTTGGAAATCGTGCTAGTTTATTTTTTGCACGGGGGATTTAGTAGGGCATTTTTATAAATCTAATAGCTGTTATAGTCTTTTTGAAATCTGTTGTGTGTTATCCAGAATGTCAGTATGTGTTTAATAAATTCCCTTAAAACATGGAGTCTTATAAGGAGTATGCTACTGCGTCGCTGTCAATTCCATGTTAATTTAGAAGAATTTGCTATTGTAACAGGTTATTGGTTGTTTCACCCATCATGGCACATGTGCATCTACAGAAGAATGTTTGAGAGTGAGAATAAAACGCTGACAAAGGAAGGAGTTCTTCATTTTTTGGAGCTTTATGAAACAAAGCATCTTCCAAATTCGCTTGGTTTTTCAGAGGTAAGAGGCTTGCTATTACTTGCCAGATCAAGGAGATGGCCTAACTTGTAATATGTTGTAACACCAGTTACCTCAGTAGCATTACAATTAAATATGTTCTGTATAAATACTCTCTTATGTAGCTGTGTGAATGACAACAATATTTGTAAGTGGTGTCAAATATAATACTGCTTGGTAAATGGCTTGGCTGGAGAGGAGTGCATTTTTATGTACAGTCATTTGTTCACATTTCAGACTAATGCTCTCTAATTGGAGTCAACAATTTATTGAAACTTTTATCAGCTCCAGATTTCCGCAGACCCTGAACCTCTTCAAAATTATTAATCAGTATTAATTGGCTGAACAGAAGAAAAAGTGAATTTAGTCAAGTCTGTGCACAGTGTCTCCTACTTCATTTAATTTTAAAAGTACAGAAAGAGTCAGAATCCTGAAGTAATCCTGGTTTATCTGTGTCTATCAGTGCCTTGCAAGTGTATGTTTAGCCACTGTTGTTGTTCTTTTATCAGTTCGTTATTGGACCATTAATGGATGCCCTCTCAGAAAGTTCCCTTTACAGTAGGTAAGTCACTGCTTATTAAATGTAGTATTTATTGGAATTGTATTCTAATAATACTCATTTGAGCACATTAGCAAAGTCTTGGATAAACATTAATAAATAAATGGTATTTTACTAAACTTGTGGGTATAGAATTCCTCAGGAAAGATGGGTGGCTGTAAGATGAAGCAGGTTCAGTTTCAGCAAGGAAGGGTTGTCCCAGTTCTCACCTGGAAATCAAGTGAGACGTGATAAATGACAATAATGGCTATCTTTTGTTTTTCTTGTTGCACCTTCAGAAGGTGTTACAAATTCGTAACTGAGGTCAGGAGATTGAAGTGACCTCCTTTGGTGTAAAAATGTGAAAAACAGATGAAAGTTGGAGGGGCTCCAAGGTGCTATACGTTCAGTATACTGATGGCCTTCAATTCTTTGTGTTAGTTGGAGGGGGAGTGCTGAGAGTGGAAAATAACACGCTGAAAGCACATTTTGCCAGATGAAATGAGTCGGATAAAGAGTAGTCAGCTTGCAATCTAAAATGGTGCTTGGTTAATATGTGACAGTCTTCTGTCTTAGTTTCTGTACTTGTGGTGAAACATATGTTGGGATATTTCTGGAAGTAGAGGAGAAGTACATGTTTGATTATACCAGGAATATACAAAGCTGTTTGGGTTAATGCCAAGCTATATGAGAGAAAACTGTAGAAGTTCATGATTGCCTTATGCTAATCCTTGGTAAGGCAGGATTTTGAAGCTTTGTAAATGTCATATCTCTTGTTTCCCCCTGGGAAAGCTTCTTGCATCTTTTTTTAGAACCTTTTATACTGGTCACTAGTTTTGTTTATGCTGTTTGGTCTGTTCAGGAGGGAAGTCCCTTTTCTCTGGTGTTCTTGTGGAGTTAATTGGTCTTCCTTGTTCTTCAAATCAGACCATTCGCATCCACACTGCGAGTTGTTTGGGTAATTTCCTGATCTTGTTGCATGGGCCTTGGTAACCTGCGCACCCAAAGGCCTGTAGCATACCACGTGTGCAGGCACGATGTTGAATCCACGGTGCCATTTGTTAATGTGGGCTTAACACAGGATGATCCCATCCTTGAGTAACTAGAGGCTGTGCTTGAATGCTTGTCTGTGCTGATATCGTACTATGTGCTTGGAGGTGGCCAGGGAGATTGGTATTTTGGTGACCTTCCTCTGTCTCTCTGTATTTGCCAGATACTGCTGAAACACTGGGCAGAGTGGAGGGAAGAAGTGATGCACTCCATCTCTGTGGCCTATTGTTACAGTCTATGCAGTGAAATTACCTATGAGCTGCACTTTATTTTTGTTTAGTATCTCTCCTACTTGTAGCTGCTAATGTGACAGTTGTGTATTTCCTATTTAAAACCCAACAGGGCACCAAGCCAGTTAATAGGAACCTGTCCTCCTTTGGGGATGAGGCTGCAGAAATTTTTGGCTACTTATCTAATGCTTCTTCCAGAAGAAGAAAAAGGTATGTTTCAGTTTCACTTTTTTTTTTTTTTTTCCTTTTAAATAAAAAAGTCAAATAAAAACTACGGACCCATTTTCCATATCCCATGTGTGCATTTACAACAGTTCTTCTGCATTATTTGAGAGGAAAAAAGTAGTAGTTCTCATTTGGACAGTGAAGTTTCCAGGAAAGAGCAAATTGTTCAGAGACTTTGAGGGACACTGCTGTAATAAGCTACAAAATTGTTTTAAGGAAGACTGAAGCACACTTTATTTTATTAAAAGAAAAAAAAAAAAGAACTCTAAACTTAGTTCTGAAGATTAATAGCTTTATGTACATTCTTTTCTTTGACAGTTCAGGTAATGCAATGCTGCTCAGAATTTTTTACTATGACATTCTGTGGTGTGGGTTTTTTGGCTTGTTATCTAAGCAAACAATCTGCCAGATCTTCTTGGTCTCAATCTGCATAGTTAGGTGTTCAAAAGCACCAAAGTGTGAAAGCAGAAGTTGAATAAGGGTTCTTTTATTGTGAAGTTAGATGCAGGAAGATCTTTGAGACACTAACATTCTGCCTTTGATTCCTTCTTATCTACATACATTTGAGAGCAGGAAATCACACTCGATTTATTTTGTTTACTTTTATTTTAAGGCAGTTTCCTGTTAAAGTTTATTCAGAAGATGACAAATAGGCACTGGTGTGCTGTTCCCATTTTGTTTCTTTCTATGGCTCTGGCATACATCCCTGCATGTAAAGTACTGTGTGCTGATGGACTTCATGCTTTAAGGTAAAAAAATAAAAATGCACTACACTGCATTCTTACAGACTTCTTGTAAGGATATGTACTCAACATCTAGAGAGGCAGAATTTAGTTCATCCAAGTGAAGAATGAGAATGAACAGTTCCATCTCTTTTATGTCTAATTCACAGAAGAATGCAGTTGATGAACTAAGTATTCATATCACAGTGTGACTTAAAACAAAAATTAGAAAGAAAAAAAAAAAAAGTGTTTTCAGTCAATTGCCATTGCTTCTTTTCTGGGGCTGTTTTCCCTTAATCTTCGATGCTTCCTAACTGTTTTGTTCTTCTATTTACATTACATTGAATTAATTACATTAAAACCCTGTTTTGTGGTAGGTGAGGCTATGTAAGGGCAGCCCACAAAATTGAAGTCTGAAAGGCCTGTAAATAAAAGGCTAGCTAAAGTTCTTAGCACACACTTCACTTTGCACTTAACTGTACTGATGTTTGGCAAGTGCTTTTGTTCACTTTCAAGACCTGTTAAAAGTCAGCAATTACTCCAGTTTATGTAAACTTAAACTTGAACACAAAACTTTTATTTGTAGCCTAAGGAATATTGATTAAAAGTAATATACAAAGTAAAGACATCTGCTGATGGGAGCAGTGAGGATTTCCTTCATCCGCAGCTTCTTCACTGCTAGTTCAAGAGTTCAGTGGCATATTTATTTTCTACCTCCAATAGATAAATAAATGCAAACATTTAATTATCAGTTTGAACTGATGTGATCATAGATGTTTTTCATTTCAAGTTGCCAAATCAGACAGCCTGCAGTGATTGCGTTATATCTAGTAGAATGTGTTTGCTAAATACAATCTAATATACAGAAAATACTAACTAGCAAATATAAGACACTTCTGAACTTATTCAATGTTTTGTTTTACAGTACCTATTTTTCTTCTTTGCAGAGATGTCCTACAGTGTACCATGATCACACATCAGATTTTGTTGCGTGGAGCTGCTCAGTGCTATCTTCTTCAAACAGCCATGCATTTGACAGATGTGGTGAGGTTTTGTTTTTCTTCCTGGTGTAGTAGAAAAAACACCAGTGCTTCTGCTGGTTAAACAGAGTATTACATAACTCTTAGAACACAGAACAATTGGCGTTACTGGATTTGCAGTTTTTTTTATCAGCTACTTAAAAGTCATAAAATCATTTTGAGTTGGAAGATATGCCTTTTAAAAGTCATCTAGTCCAACTCTCTTGAAGTGAGCAAGGATATCTACAGCTCTGTCAGGCTGCTTAGTGTCCTGTCCAGCCTGACCTTGAATGTCTCCAGGGACAGGACATCCACCTCCTCTCTGGGTAACCTTTTCCAGGGCTTCATCACCCTTATCATAAAAAAAAAAAAAAAAACACACACCAAAAACAAACAGACAAAAAACCTGCAAGTACTTAAGTACAGTATGCTTTTCTTTTAGTTTATTTAAGATTAGGTTTTTTTCCATTATATTTATTAGTTGATATTTTATTGTAGTATTATCATGCACTAGTTATAAAACAGTATCCTGTTATGCCATGCGCTGTATGAACTAAGGTTTTTGCAGTTGTGAATGTTCATTTAGTTCCTAAAAAAATAGGTGTAGAGTACCCCTGAAGAATAGTACCCACACGAAATAATGAAGGTGGGAAGTATATTTTTGTATGGCTTATCCAGATGGTATAAAGACAACCAGTAAATAAGAAAAGGTTCACCTGTCATTGACAGTTGAGGTTCACACAGAACTCCACAGAGGGGGGGGATCTCCAAGAAGAGATCCTTCCCTAGTGGTGGTCAGCCCTTAAATGGGGTCTGGGAGAGGTGGAGTCAGACTCCACCCCTTCTGGTCACACAGGTGAATTCCCTTCACCTGTGCTCCTGTGGCTGGCTCAGTGCTTGCCTCTGGTGATCAGTCAGTGGTTCAGGCCGTGATTCAACAGTTCCCATACAATAGGAATAAAAATATGAAAGAATAAAAGAAAAAGAAATACATACGATAAAGCTGTAAGTGTTGAACTAGCAAGAACTTTGTTCAGTAGAGAGGTTATTCATGTTTTGCTTGTCAATAACATTTGGTTGTTAATAACATGCTTTCTTAGATGAGGAGACTCTAAGCATTACCCTTCAATTATGTGCTTCCACATTGAGCAGAATTGTTTTTTCAGAACTAGAGAAATAGTGCTTAATGGTGACTGTCATTAATTTAAAAGGTGTTAATAATGGGTAGCACAGTTCTTTCAGTCATTCATTAATTTTCAGGTAGATTTCAGGAAGATAGGAGTTGAAACTAGATAATCTGTATGGTCCCTTCCAACTCAAACCATCGTATGATTTCAATACTTTGAGGAACTCAGTTATATTCCTTGATAAGGTTGATCCCTAAGAGACAAAAATGAGTGTTCTGTGGAAGGGTCACTTTCTTCTTTTGCAACATTTGTCAGATGAAAGTAACTTCCTGAATCCTCAGGTAGATGTTACACAGGGAATAGTTGTCAACATAATACACAATTTTTATTCATTTTTTCAGGAGAAAGTGTCTCTTCCAGAGGTTGCCAGCTTTCTTTTGTCCTTTAGACCAGAGGAGTCCCTAAGGAGAGATACTGTGTTATGGATGGAGGTGAGAACCAAAGCTACTTTTATGTTCATTGAACACTTTTTAATACCAATAGAAATGCATGATTGATTACTGCTTATGTAATATTTAACTAGTTAGCAACATTTGCATTAGCATGTTCTGAGCATTCTGGATGTGAAGTCATAAGGGTTTCACTTGAAAGCTATGGTTTTCTTTTAAGGCCATAGAGGAGTTAATGATAACAATTAAAAAAAGTCAGGAGATTCAAAACTACAGAATTCTAAGCGGTATCATCACAGCTGATGAAGATAATGGGAGAAGAGAAGATGATTTCTCTTTTGCAGATTTGAAAACTTCTGCGTGAAGAAAAAGTTTTTCCTTGAGTCAGTGGTTTTTAAATTTCTTCAGAGCTTCTATGTACCAATTGGTTATGTACGTACCAGTGTTCTTAGAGTGAATATCTAGTATTGCAGTTCTTGCATGTAGACATACTGAAATGCAAATCAGAGTCAGTTCTTACTCAGCCTTTTAGTCCCCCAATACTGGTCCTTTCAGGGTCTTCCTGTGTCATTGCTGCCATCCTCTTCTGCATTGTTTGCCATTATTGTAGTGACTACAATCACTGCTCGTAAGCCTGTACTAGTATCTGTAATCTCTCCCTTTAGGGATCCATGCTTTCTCTTCAGAATTGGTATCATGAAGTAGAGCGCAAAGTGGGGCATCCTATGGAGTCCACAGAGCCATGAGTTGGACTTTTCTCTCTTCTTTTATTAAGGATACCGTGTGGGTGTAACATCCACAGCTGAAGCTGTTCTTGTCCATGAGACTCTGCAGGCAGTGATTTCTGTACAACATTTGTATACATCTTATCTTCTTTGTGACTACTTTATTTTCCTTATTTCCCCTTCACAGAATCAGAGAATTTTAGGGGTTGGAAGGGACCTCTAGAGATCATTGAGTCCAATCCCCTGTCAAAGCAGCTCCCTAGACCAGGCTGCCCTTAACTTTCTTTTGTAAAATTTCATTTGATGGAACAGATCAGAGAGTGATAGTATGGTGCATAGTTTTGGGCCAAAAACTGTGTGAGCTGCCTCTGATTTGCATATTGTATGCAAACACAGCATAGGCAGGAATAACAGGGATGTCTCAAAGGGAAAAATATGCCTAGCACATGAAGTGAGATTGTGAATTTTAAATTTCTAGGTGCATGTCTTATGTCTTTAAGGTGCAAGTTGCTATGAAAAAATACTCCCAAGAAGAAATTGCTTTCTGTATAAGATATTGGAACCATCTGAAAAAGTAGCCATAGCTTTGGTTGGTTGCACAGCAGTAGAAGGTTTTTGCAGCATGGTTTTGTTTTTGTGTTGTACAATTCATTTTATGACGTTGATTTATTTTTTTGATGCATAAAACAGTGCGATTCTCATTAGATAACATTTAATGATCAGAAGCCCCTTCTGGGATAAGGGGATTTTTACCAACATTACTTAAATTTCAGAGTTCTTTTTTCTCTTTGTATCGATACCGATAATCTCCTTTTTTTATCTGCTCTGAATGACTCCATTTCCATGTGTGGAGAGAAGCCTGCTAAGCATCCCCAGAGCTCTGGTATATGCCTCTCGTGGTGTGGATTTGTTGATGTAACAGTTCACATTTCAGTTCTGTAACTGACTGCTGTCATCTTGGTGATGTCAGCACAGAGTTGGCGGATAGTTAAGCAGCAACATACTGGTTTTAATTTAGCTTTGCAGTTGGCTGCAAGAGAATGACAGATGCTTTGGAAAGTCTGCGAGCGCTGATTCTGAGCATCAGGAGATGTCATCACTATGTCTGTATGTGCGCAGCCTTGTGGGAGAGTACCTCAAGACACCCACATCTGAAAGTAAGTTAAATATTGATTAATATCAACTGGTTTTGAAGACGATTTAAAAAATGTAAAAGCATCTTTGGTTTTTAGAAGGGTTATTAACTTGTTTATGTTGTACCTATCCAAATTCTACCAAAGTTGTGGCAGTTATCATTCCTAAATGAGAACTTTATTTTTCTAATCTCACATTTTCCTCACAAAAGATATTAATTCAGTATTAATTGAAAATAAAGCCGTAGTGTGCAGTTTTATTGCTGCGGTGCTGCTAGTCCATTAGATTTCTTTTATAACTTTTCTGGGGATGCATAAAAATGCTGGAGTATGGTGGCAGAGGAGAACACAGACAAATCTGGATAGATTCCAGTCTGGTAGTCTTGAAAGAGAGTCTGTAGCGTTTGTCAGCAAATCTGTGTGAAATGACATGGAGAGGCAAACCCTTTTATGGGGTTTGCATGGTTGTGCAGATCATTACATACCTTCCAGCAGCAGATGAGCTGTGACACATTTTTACCAAGGAAGGTTCTTTGTACTGTATAGATACAGAAGGAAATTCTAAACGGACTTCTTTCTTCACTACCACAGTTAGATTTATTACAACTCCGCTTTATAGTTTTCTTTCAGATACATTGAAGTGAGTGTCAAATTGACTGGTTTTGAATGCTGTCTAACTTTCAATTGACACTTGCTTATTTGATACTTACCCATAAAAGCTAGATCAGAATTTGCATATGATGAACAGCTTCAGAAGCTGAGAAACTGAATGTTTGACAGTAAGACAATTAAGCTGTTAATAAAGTTTGTTATTGGGTTTTCTGGGGTAAATCCTTTGCTGAAAGATTTTAGTAGATATTCTCTGCTGCCTGAAATGTTTCAGGACAGTCTGTATTGTCTGTAATTACATAGCATGCCTCTGTTTCACCTTTTAGAAGGGATGTTTGTTATATCTTGACTTGATATGAATTTTAGTTTATAAGCATTTCTATGAAGGGGAGGACCAGGGAGAGGGAACGGGCCATATTCAGCTGCTTGAGCTGTACCTCTGAAGTTTGTTTTGCTTTCTGGATTTCCAAAGCCAAAAACCCTGAAGCCATCTTATGTACTATTTAAGACGTTTTTCATAAGTACAGTTAAGTATTTAGTAAGGAAAATTAATTTTTTTTTATTTCCTTTTGATATAATAGTTTTAGTTCTTGTTATAACTTCTAACCAGTTAAAATAACAGCTGATGTTTCTAAGGAAGCATTATGAGATAATGTTCTTGTTTAACTTCATTGAATATACAGCATTTTCTTAAAAGCAATAGATAAGTGTGTTGTGAGTCTGCTACTGCAACACATTGTCTAAAATTTATTTTGACATAGAAGCAAATGGGATCAACTTCTGTGGGGCGTAGAGGAAAAAAAACACTTGCACTTGAGTTTTGTATATAGAAAAAAGCTTGAAAGAAAATCTTGTTGACAGTAGTTGCTGTTCTTTCAATAGTTTGTTGAATTACTGTGATGCAGTTTTCTAAATGCTGTGGAACCCTTAAAATATCTTTAATCAGGAGAAAATTGCTTTATGCCTGACTGGTTTGAAGCTAAACTTGTTGCAACAATGATTCTGTTGGCTGCTGATGTGGAACAGATGAGGAATAAATCCAGGTAAGTATGAACTACCTTGTCTTACTTTTCTCTCTCCTTTCTTGTTATCCCCCTACACCCAAAGGGTCTGATAGAAGCCTAATCAAATCAGAAATTTGTCCATTTTTTCCCTGTGGACTTTGGGTCAGCCTGACAGCTCATAGACCTTGTCCAACTGCAGCCATATGGGTAACATTTCCTTGGATGCTTAAGTGATATGGAAACCTATGGGCTATTTATTTCCGTGACTTCAGCGCTTAAGGCAGATACTCTGAAGAAGACTTTCTTTTTAATTTTTGTTTTTGTGTAGTGGAAAAAGCAACATAAAATGGATTGAACTAGAGGCTTTCTTGAACCCTCTTCTGGATGTCTTGATGAAACTTGGCAGTAATGCTTACATACCAACACTGAAAACAGATAAAAGCCTACAGCTTCTCTTGAAGTTATTGCAGACCCGTTCGTTAAAATGTTCCAATACACAAGATGGTTAGTGATATCTTCAGTATACTGTGTCTTATATTAATTACAGTTTAACTGAAACTAAGATACTTCATGTTTTAGGACTGTCGTCAAATAAATACAAGCCTAGAAGTGATAAATGTGAGAATCTGACATATCCTTTATTAAATGAAGTCCAGTCCTACAGAGGTTCTTCTGAAGGTGCCCCAAGGACTGGAAATCAAGCATGTGGAGCCTTTCTCTAAAAGCACTTGTTATCCATTAAATTAGGTTTGCAGTTATCTAAAATGTGGAGAACGTGCCCATGTTGCAAGAATCTGTAGGCCTGTTCTTTGCCAGTCTGTGGATTTCACAGATCATTCAGACAGCTTAAAAATAAACGTGGATAGAAACCCAGCCTGGCCTGCTTGGTTACCCCAGGTTCAGGTGGAGCCTTCCGTGAGCACCTAAAGTGATCGTGGTAGACATACTATTTCCATGGTTGACTGGTAGATACTTTTGCTTCCATTAACACTATTCAGACTGTGAAAGTTTAGATGTCCCTGATTATTTCACAGTATTAAGTGTGATTTCACTTGGCATGCTCAACTGACTTGATTTAGTTTGGTCTTGGTTAAAAGCAGGAAGATCAAACAGTGCTCACTAAGCTCAAGTGTGGTCATCTGAGCGTCCAAGAGGTTTGACCTGCCCCTCAGGCTGAGCATCTGAGCCTTGTAGCTGTGGAGTCTGGCAACAGCTGTGTAGTCTTTACTGCTCCTTTTGATAAAGCTTTGCCAATTTGTAACCAGAATAGATCTTCCTGAGAGTAAGTAAAAAGATTACAACATAATTTTCATGGTTAGGATGCTAAACTTAAACAAGATGGATCTTGGTGGTCGATTTCTGCCTCTCCAGATTATTTGGAGTTTTCTTCAGTGTTTTATTTATAAAATGAATCATAAGAATATCTTTGGAATAGTGCCCAAATATCTACTCTCTAATATGGGAAGAAAACGATTTGGGATTCTGCATCCAGGTTTAGTAAAGATGGTTAAACGCAATCCTGAAATAAATGTAAAACCTTATTGTAAGAAGTGTTTTATACAGTCACCTCCCCACCCCGTCCCCCAAATAAATAAATACATTAATTAATTTAAAAAAATTGCACCAATTTGTAATGCTGAGTGCCAATTTTATGAACTTTTAAAGTTCATGTTTTTCAGTAGTTTGTTCTTAAATCATTTCTGTATCTGCCTCCATGCTTGCTTATAGTTTATAAGTCCAGCTTACTATTTCATGTTCTGCTGACAGAGTTCTTAAGCTATTGCTAGGCTGAGCATCATGGTGTTTGCATCCTTTTGAATGCCCCCGTAGATCAGGGGCCTTTTGAATTAGACTGGTAATGTGTTTTTGTGTTAAGATAAATAAGGATTGGTTTTTTATCATCATTTCCTACAGTATTTTCATGTTTTTCCATCTTGCACAAGAGAACCAAGTATTAAATCTTGTTTCCTGAGCTGTGAACTGACTGTGTTGGGGGCTGGGATAGAATGCTGTAGAATACAGAAGTTTTGCTGCTGTGTTGATTAGAAACAAGGGGAGCAGTCCAGGCATGGGAACAAGAGAAAATGTGAGGGAAGAAGAGAGGGATTTAATGAGCTTGTGAAACAAAAATAATAACAATTTAAATGTTGTTTTCTTTATTTAGGAATTACCGTAATGGAGATAGACATATCCCTGAAAGCAGCAGCATTTTTCCAGAGGTCTTACTGTCTGTGCAGACTTTACTTCAAGCATTGTTTGCTATTTATTGTTTTCAATAGTGTTGGAGAGCCACTGACAGTGAAATAGATTTTGCTTTTTTTTTTTTTTTTAATTTGTATTAAATGTTCATCTAAAGAATTTCTGATTTTAATTGCAGAATGCTGTACAGTGATGTGAAGCTTAAACCACTTTCTAGAAAAAGTGATAAAATATTAGTAATGTGGCGTTTAACCTGCTTTTTCTATACAAATAAAGCATTAGAAATACAACCCAGTAGGCCATTTTAACGTAGTGCATTGAAGGTAAGCACAGTATTGATTTGGAACTTCCGGAAATACATCCTGTTACATTTTTGCCTTCTGGAAGATCTGCAAAAATGTTGCTGCATTAAATGTAACTCAAAGTTAGCACAAAAAAAAAATAAAAAAAAAAAATTCAACAGAAATAACCTTTGGGTAACTCTCCTAAATACAGAAACTAATAACTTTAGAAGAGGATAGTTTTGTGCAGGGTTTTCTAGCTGCATGTGCATATTGATGTGTTATTTATTTGGCTTTCAGTGGCAGCTAGCCTCAGTCCTGAAGTTCAGATCTAAGTGTATTTGTGGATAAGAGTGTTTTACTGGAGGCACCTACACCCTTTGTGCAGTAAACTCATGTATTTTTCTTTGTAAAATGCTACAATATGCAGTATGTTGTGGTGTCCAGCCTTTTCTTAGAGAAAGTGTTGTGTTTTGTGTCATAAGCTTGTGGGACATTAAGCCAAGGAATAAAAGTCTTTTAGGATTGGTCTCTATGCATATCTCACAACATCTAAGCAATTTAAAAGCAGACAAAACCCACACCATTTGAACTTTGGTAAGCATTAGAAGGGGTTGCTGCATTTTTATTACAGTGAATTGCTGGATGTGGAAACTTTCTTTGCTGAGGATTAAGTTCACAAGTAAGGTGTTTGTGCACAGGAATGAAACTAGAATGACTGTACAGTAAAAACTGGAAAATGGCACTTTGGTCTTTGGGTTCCCTGTGGATGTTTGCTTTTTGTTTCATTACCTAAATCCTGTTAAATCTGAGGAAAGGAGATCACCTGCCTCGATTCTTGGGGCTCTGTGGCTTGTGCTGCTAAGGATCTCAGAGCTATGTTAGTGTTCCCAGGTATTTGAATACTTTATAACATCAACACTGTATCTTAAATCTGAATGGTGCAGTTTCTTTAAGAAAGTGAACTACTTTGTGCTAATATGTCTGTTCTGCTTTTCACACAGATGACGTATTGTTTTTTATCTGGAAATCTCTAATGACACCTGTGGAGAGTGTTCTTGAATTTATACTCCGGCGGCTTACTACGAATGAGTTAAGTACGGTAAGTAATGATTTTG
This sequence comes from Callipepla californica brunnescens, assembly GCA_023055505.1. Lineage (NCBI taxonomy): Eukaryota > Metazoa > Chordata > Aves > Galliformes > Odontophoridae > Callipepla > Callipepla californica. The sequence goes on along the minus strand of JALIRH010000003.1, from coordinate 31,840,709 downwards.
AGGCTTCCTTTGGTATGGCTTTGCTTGGTAATTTGATTTACCAATGTCTGAGTTTTTCATATCAAATTTATTAATGCCTAATAAGTCATTTTCCTTAGAAACACTTCTTGTATTTCTTTTTTTTCTTAATGGGCACAGTTAAACACAAAAAGTGTCTGTTTCTGCAAAAATGAAGGACAGAGGCCTGAGGCTCCTGGCTGCTTACACTTTATACTTTTCATACCTTTCTGAGAAAGGGAAGTACAAAGAAAGTAAGGTTGATAGGCAATCTCTAAAATGTGAATGGGACAGAGGGAGGATAAGAAAACTTTTATTGTATCAAAGCAAGTGGTAGAGTTGCATCAGAAGAATTTCAAAGTCTGAAAGATGGTGAAATTGCAAAGGTGCTACTCTGAAAACTAAAGGATATTTTATTTGTCATACAGTTATGAGTCTAAAAGTAATAGTAAAGGAAAGATTGTTCAGCTGGAGTGACTGCTGTTGTTTTCATTCTGCTGCCGTTGTAGCCATTAGTTGTATGTTTTCAGTTCCTCCTCTTACTGCTTTAGTTTACCTTTGTACCCTCATTCATAGGTTGGCGACCTGGATCGTTGTGATCTATACTTATCTTTAATTCCAGAGATTTTGCATTTGTGCTTGCAACTCAACTCCAAAAAGTTACTGACTGTCAAGAATTTCATCTCATCCCTGACTAGTGCCTCTATTCGTAATTTTCAGGACACAAATTCTGCAGAGGTAATTCAGTATTTCTTAGAGCAGTAAAAACTGAGACATTGTAAATAAATACATGGAGTTATATGTATAAGACAATATGTCTGTGTATGCACATAATTCCCAACGTATTTAATTAGTTGGCAGCATAATGTCAATATGAAATAATGGTAGCTAAGATTTTTAATAGTTTTGGGTTTTTTACATTGCTTTTTGAATAAGTTGGTGCATCTGAAGTGAAACTGTAGTCAACTATAATGTGCTGTATGTATTCAAAAGCTTTTTCCTCAGCTGTGAACTGGTTTTACCTGGGATTTATACCTAGATGAAAATGCCTTTGGCATGTCTTAGCATTAGCTTGAACGTGCAGTGAGATATTCTAGAACTCAGCCTTCCTTTGATTTTTGATGTGTTGTTCCTTGTCCTATAGCTGTATTTAAATAGGCTAATATACCTGAAATACATTTTTTAAAAGATAAAGAAACATTATAGTATAAAAGGAGGAGATTATACTTCCCAGCAGGTACTAGTTTTAATCTTTGCTATTTCCTGGGTTTTATTATTCATAACGAATTTTTAGTAGCACAGGAAAAAGATTGCAAGGATTGGATTCAATAGGTTTATTTTTCTAAGAAAGAACAGAAATTAACCTTTTTGTGTTTATGAATTATATTCTTACTCCATTCGTTTCAAAGCAGGCATACTCTAGTTCAGTCAGTCTTCAGTGTGGCCTCTACAAACTTCTTATGTATTCAGTGAGAATTTTACTGTCACAGTGATTTCTCCCATTGCTCATATAGTACATTCTCAGTTCAGGTTTATTTAGGTTGGGAGAAAAAACAGCAACGTTGAAATGTTAGATGGGAGAATCTTTTCCATGCTCTGAACAGCTGAAAGTATTTTGGAGATATTTAAACAACATTGAGCTTTTAGTAATATTAGGAAACTATATGCTTATTGATTTTTTTTCATAAGACATTTTGTTTCCTTTTTATATATATTGGTTGGTTATTTTTGTCGTATTAAAGAATAAATGGATGCATGTTTGTTTATGTTGAATTTGGTCTTATTAGGAGCTGAATCTGAAACAACAAATTAAAAAAGTAACTAGCATAGCCTCACTCGCTGTAGTTTGTGAGACAGTGGATCATAAACCTGAAGCACACCTTGAAGATCTGCCTTCTGTGAATGCTCTCAAGAGATTTATTGCCTTTTCCCCATTTTATGAAGTATTAAAGAAACCATCTTACATTGAAGAAAGAAGTGGGTACGTCTGTGATATGGGCTAAGTAATAGTCCAGAATAAATTTGAGTAGTGAGTGGAGCAGTGATTAAGGTGCTGGATTTTTTTTGGTTTTGTTTTTCTTTGGTAACTTTGTACCAACGTAAAAATGTAGAATTCTGATCACAAATGTTTCCTTCAGTTGCTCTTCTGTTTTTGTTCTGGCTCTAGAGCATTAAAACAGCTGTGGTATTTCAGACCAAAAGTTCTTTAACTCAGTTCAGTGCTATGGAAGTACTTACTAGTATTATGGAAGCAGAGCTAGCTTTGAATTTGCTGATACTTAGGCCACCTTTCATATCTGTACGCTGCACAAAACCATAGCATGTACACAAGTCAGTTTAAAAAGAACTAACTTACTGTTGGGAAAGGGAGGGAATTCCAAAGTAAGTTGCATGGACAAAAAGCAAATAACCTATGCAAATTTGAGTTGTCTTAAGTATAGGAAGTACAGTAAAGCTGTTCGTAGTAAATAGGAATGTGCACTGTGATTAAATACAACACATTTAAGAATATTTTATTTTATTTTATTTTTTTACAGCTTATGTGAGGAAACATCGTCTCAGGGATGGGGAAAAATTGTTGCACGCTATGTGCACGACCAGTGGATTTGCCTGCGTTTTGTTGTAAATAGATTTCCCACGTTGGCTAGAGAGTTTGAAGAAGGAACTTTAGAACTGTCATTGTCAACTGCTGAAAGGTCAAGAGAAATTCTGGAGTCTGCGTTGGAAGCCCTAACTATTCTTCCTTCAGACCAAGTTGTACCTGTGTTTGACTGCATGAAAGTCCTTGTTCCCAAGGTAAAAGAGAAAACAACTGTAAGGTACAATTAAGTGTATTTGTTTCATCAAATTTAATGCATCCATCTTCTCTTTGTTCTCAGCTTCTGAACTCACTGGAGTCTCTCTGCTTAGAAGCATTCGATTTGGCTTGGAAAATCATATCCTGTTTGAGCAATACACAGCTAATATTTTGGTCCAATCTGAAAGCTTTTGTTCAGTTCATCTTTGATACCGAGGTTCTAGCTGCTGCTGCAAGTGCGAAGGGCCAAGCATATGCCAAGATAAAAGAGGTCAGTTGAAGAACCCCTTTGTGAGAAATGAAGAGAAATTTGTCTGGATCTGAAAATGTATTTTACTTTTTATTTTCCCTTTAGCGTCTGTGGTAATTTTTTTCATTTTCAAAAAGAAACTAGTTTGATAGGAGATTGAGGTCTGAGAGTTAGGTGGAAGGCAAACAAGTGGAACTTGAAGCAGAAAACAGTGCTAGCTCTATGCTATGAGACTTTGATAATCTGTGAGACCTTCGTGTTCAGCCAGCTTTTTCCCTTCTACTATTGAAGGTTATAGCAAACAATTGAAGGGTGTCTGCAGTGCAGTACAAACAAAAGATCAAACAAACAAACAAATAAAAGATCTTTTAAAATAGCTTCTAATGTGTGCCAGCTTGAGCACTTTCAGAGTAAAGGCTTACAAATGAAAGACTTTACATATCTATTGTTCTTGTAGTACAAAAAAAGAAAAAAATAGTGTTTCTCTCAGTTTTAGTCTTCTACATTCAGTAAAATGTGGGGTTTTTTTGCTCTCTGTCACATATTTACATTATGCATTTTCTCTGTACACTTTATTCAAGATTTACTACCTGCACTGGCAAAAGCTGTTAATATTCTGGGAAATTTTTCTACGAGTCTTTAAGAAAATATTAATTAACTAAAATGAAACATCACAGCCCTTTAAAACTTAAATAGATGCTATTAAATAAGGTAGCTTTTAACTATGTAATTGCTTTTTTGGAGTGCTTTTTTTGTCCTGTGTCTCCAGATGTAAGAAACAACAAAAAAATTGTCACCTTAGTATCAAGTTTAATACTGCATGGTAGAGCTGCTTCCATATTTTGGAAGACAAAAAAAGTTTTACTGTTTTTTGTAAGATACTAGTAGTTTTCTGTGCCTCGGAAGTCCTTCCCTTTGTCATGGTGTTTTTTCTTTCATTTTGAATCCCCGTATTCAGTAGTGGGATGTTGATTCATCTTGGTAAGGCATAGAATATTTATTTTCTATATAACATTAATGTGGTTTTTCTTTTTTTTTTATTATTTTTTGATTGCTTCTCCTCTGGACGTGAAATAAACATTTGTACAGAGCAGTTCACAGTAACTGGAGCTTTAATACTTCATAAATTAGTTACATGTATATATGTATGCTTAGGATTGTTGTCTTTTGCTGCTGTTGATTTAGCACAGAAGTTAAACTAGATCAGGTTGCAGTTTTGCCTTCAACAATGACCTGATGTCAGACTCATATTTGTAAACAATAAATAATGTATAAGCTTTAGTTTTGGCTCACTTTCTTGGAATGAACATTGCTGTCATCTATTTTAAACAGTTTTATTTTAATGCTTTGCATTTGTAGTCCTAATGTGAACCTGAGCCAAAATAAGATGTGTATACAAAGACAGGTAAATCTCTAAGTTCTAGAAATTTGTTAGATTTGTCTTTTAATGAGTATTTGGCAATTGTATGTGGCAACTGAGCTGTAGCAAGCTTACTTTTCTTTTTTGTTGTTCTTGTTTTTTCTTTAGTGTTAAGAATTACCATATTAACTTGAGCATTATATTTCAGACGTTATGATAATGTAAGGTTTGTTTTGCCAATGTTGAGTCTTGAGTCTCTATGACAGCTATCCCATTGTCTGCAGTGGGGCATACCATGACAACAGGCATCAGGAGGTAATGAAGATCTCCTGTATTCAGCAAAGGGCATCTGGTTGAGCCACCATCTGCCCCTTCATAGGAAAATGAAGATAAAGTTCCCAAGCAAGTGTCTCCTTACATATATTCTTATCCCACTCCTCGGCAGAGAACTGTAAATCAATTTAAGACAACTTTAACTTAAGGGAATCTCAGGTGCAGGAAGGGGTCACACCTGCAGTAATAGAATGACAGAATGGCTTGGGTTGGAAGGGACCTTAAAGTCCACCCAGTTCCAACTCTGTGCCATTGGCAGGGCTGCCCCCCCACCAGCTCAGGCTGCCCAGGGCCCCACCCTAACTGTCCTTGAGCACCTCTAGGGATGGGGCACCCACAGCTTCTCTGGCAGTGTGTGCCAGGGCTTCATTGCCCTCTGAGTAAAGAATTTTCTTCCTAACATCTAACCTGAATCTCCCTTCTTCTAGTTAAAAATATGTTAATATTGCAGTTGTTTTTAATAATACTAGCTTTTGTGGAAGTGAGACTTTTAATCTTCAGTTTCTTCTTTTCAGATAATGCTCAAGCTCATAGATATGTCCACTACAAAAACTGGAGTCTTCAATGTAGTCCTTAGTCATTGTTGTCAATCATGGATACTTCCCACTTTTGGTAACAGAAGAGCTGTGAGAAGTCCTTTCTTAAATGCTGTGAACTACTGTGAACTTATCACTGAGGGATGTGTCTTTGGAACTGTATTTAGGAGAGATCAAAGGTATACAAAAACATCAGATCCATGTGCATGATTATTTGTTCTAATTTTGTGCTCTTTGCTTTCTTTTAATTTTTGAGAAATTTATTTCCTGTGCTACTCTGCAAACTTCATTGCTTTGTCTTTTTTCTTCTGAGAAGACTTATTCAGGATGTGCATGCCTTCGTAGAAAATCTTGGAGAAAAATGTGCAGCAAATGTTGTCACTGAGAGGTATGTATCTACAATATTTAGTCTCAATTGTCTTAATTACTACTGGTGCTGATTACAGCGTCAGGAAAGATACAGGTATATCTGTAGCTTTTAATATAAGTAAGCGGTAGTGATGTCACATCACATTCAAAATTCAAATACCAAATGTGGTAAGATAAGTCTTTTCAAGAAAATATATCCAGTCAATTAACCTGAAGGGGACTGAAGTAACTATTTCCTCATTTTTCACTTCATTAAAGTGGCACGTTAGGGTGCAGATATGTTTTTCATAATGTGCTGGCATGTAGCTCATTTTTACAGATGTGACAATTAGTGAACACAGGCTTCAATTAATGCAGCCACATTTGGAGCTTGACTTTTTAGCATTGGTTGTAGGCACGGTACTTACCAAACCTTTTAATGAGACTGCTGTTTCTGTAGAATATTGTTTCAAGCACTTGTATCAAAGACCTGCATGTAGAAGCAGTGGCAAGTTAGCTGGAAGTCATCAGCTTTCTTCATCAGCAGTCATGGACAGGTTTCAGTATTCTGATTTGAATTATTTCCATGTTCCATTGTCTTACTGTAGGCGACACCATGACCCGAAGACTACACAGTCCTTCACAAGAAATGGGTTGCTTACTTTCTTTTGCATTCTAGTTCCTCTTCCTAGATTTCCCAACCTATTCACAGTGATTACTGTTTGTTTCAGAATTTGGCAGTTTATTTGGCATTACAAAATGCATCCATCTTAAAAGATGAGCTTTGATTTCTTGCATGGCTTGGTCTTTGCCACAGTTGAGAGCATCATATGTATGCTCAGGATACTGTTTATATTTTTTAATTTAGAACTTATCTTTGAACAAAACTTGTCTTTTAAATTAATATCTTACAGTACAAACAGAGATGATCACTACGTACGGATTTGTGCTATTAAATTTCTGTGCTTCTTGGATGGATCAAATATCTTGCATAAGAGCTTTATGGAAGACATTGTCGTCAAACTACTAGAGAAAGTAAGCTTCATTTCTCTTGGTATATAAATGTGATGTTAATGTATTATTAAAATGTGAAGTACTTGCAGCTGAAAGTGCAAATTTGTTTGTGTAGTCTCTGTGAATGTGTCCTGTAAAAACCTTTCTTATGTTACTATAGGTCATGAATTAGTTAACTCAAACAAACATAAATGGTAAAAATAATCTTCCAGGTCTATTTCTGTATTCTTACAGAATGTTCTAGCTTCACTGAATATTATCCAAATGGTAGGCATTATTCCATGCACAACTTTCCTTTAGCCTCCATTTCATACAACTGCATTTCATACAACTGCAAATAACTTCTGAGTAGGAAGATCTATTGTCTCCTTAGAAAGGCCTTTATGAATGATATTAATGGAGAAGTTCAGGGTCTGATTTTCATTTGTCATTTCTGCATACGTAAAATCACTGGTAACTGACTACATAACCCATGCATTCTGGTAGTGTTGTATTCTGTTTTTATCTGTAGAACGAGATATGGGTGATCCTTTATTCATTCCCTCCTGTCAATTGATTAGTAGAGAAAAATTTGTATTATAAGATCAAGTGGAAAATGTGACTTGAGCTTTAAGATAAATTTTCTTTCTTGAATATGAAGATTGAGCATGTAAATAAAAAAAAAATTTAAATTAATATGAGATTTGTAAAACCAAATTACTTTCTTTTTAAAAAAAGTTAAGGACATAATTTTGAGTATGATGTTTTAAATGAAGTTTGTAGGAATATGCAAGTAAGGAATCTAAAGCTGTATGAGAATGTGAATTGCAGGCCTTTTTAGTACTCCATTTATTTGATATATTTTCTTTCACATATACATCTTTTTTTATTGCAGAATATCAGTTTCTTTCACAAAACTAGAGCTGCCATTACAGGCTCATCTCTTACAGACTATCATGACTGAACCCCTTTTGAAAAGTAGACTGAAGTAGAAATGCTTCAGTTTGTGTACTGATCCCTTTGCTTAGGATATCTAGTTCTGGTTTCATGTAACTAAATGACAGCTCAAGTCTTCATTCTCCATATCATCCAGTATTTGTTCAGTTATTCATATACAGTAGGTGTCACTGCTACTTAAGTTCTTCATCTTTCTGCTCTGTGAAGATTCTCAATACCTAAAGTTTTAATGCTTTTAAGTAAAAATACAAACTAGACTGCCTATTTCCTCAGCTTCTCGTGAAGAAGACTCAAAATTTATTTATATATTATAGAGGTTAACATGTTTGTCCTAATCATGTATAAAGCTTATACTAGCTGTAGAGTAGATGCTGCTCTTTAAATACACTTGAATATGTTTCCACGTCTTCAATTTTAAGGGAAGGGTATGTAATAATACTTCTACTTTCAGGATGAACTGATGTCCAGATCTAGAACACGTTATTATGCAAACTCATTGCAGCATAGAATTAAAAACCGGGTGTGGCAGACGCTCTTAGTTCTTCTTCCAAAGCTGGAGCAGGTATTCCATTTCACTTTACATTCTTACTGTGCCTTTTGAGTCTACTTTTGAGAAGCACTGAGTGCGTTAACGCTGGAACAGAGTATAAAAGACATCGAATCTCTGTGTTATCTCATTCTTTTGGTCTGAAATCATGGATTGATGCATTTATAGAGGTTGCTAAAACTTTTATCTTACATTTGTGAAGACTGATGGCTGGATTGTTGAGTCTAGCTAGAGCTTTTTTGCTCATCATTTGATTTCAAGCTTTTCATTTAGGAAAATGCTCCTACTTCATGAATATCCAGAGAACTCAGAAGTTCTGGTCTTTTGCAATGCTTCCTTGTAATAAAATGTTTGAAGAGTAAATTGTCAAAGTTGTGAAAAATAGAGAGTCCCTGTGGGTGCTACATATAGCTCTTAATTTTTACTTACAATTCAAATAGTGTTAGTAGGTGCTGTACTTGGCCTCCTAAGGACATGCTGTGGCAGCCTTGTGGTGACCTGCATTCTTCCTTAGTGGTACTGTCATCTTACTGTATTATTGTATCCACAGGTTTGGTCATTCTTTACTAGTAGTCTCCATCCTTCAGTTAAAAATGTTAAGTATTCTTTGTGATGGGTATATACTTAAACAAAAAAACAACCAAACATTCTTTTCCTCTCTTCTTCCATATGAGGAATAGAGGACAATGTGGCACATATTTCTAATGTGCACACTGATTACATGTGCTAGAGCAGTGCTTCTATAGCAGTTTGCTGTCTGACCCCAGCCATGTTTATAGCCTTTTGCCTGTAAGTATTACCTGCATTAGTTCTATAATAAAGAAATCAGAAGGTCCTAATTTTTTTTTAGTTTGATTATTGAAAGTATTTAAAATATTGTTATAAAGCTTAAAATATTTATTTCTTTGTATAACAATATGTTAATGATTGTCTGGTTTTGTTTTCTCAGAATTTCTTGTGTGGAATCCTTGACAAAGTCTTTCAGGCTGGATTTGCTAACAATCAGGCATCTGTGAAGTACTTCATAGAATGGATAGTTATCTTGAGTCTACATAAATACCCCCAGTTTCTCAGTAAATTCTGGGACTGTTTTTGCTATGTAAGTAAGAACTTTAAATCGCTTTAATATATCCGTTTTCTTTCTGTTCTGGGCAGATCTTGCATATGGTACCCAAAAATCAGGAAGGGATTATCTGGAAAATGGTCTCACTAGCACTTCTTTTTTGTTTTTGAATACTTCTTTAAGTAATCACCCTGAAGATTTGACCTGTGGAAATAGTGAGATTGCTCATTTCAAATTGAAAGGTTCTTGAAGTTTCTGCACAGTTTGGCATTCCTATGAGGAAATGGTTGAAGCTGCCATTATGAAAATACATCTCTTTAAACTGGGTGGGAGGTTGTTTTTTGTGTCTTCTTGGGTGTTGTTTGTTTGTTTTTTAAGGGAAAATACAGTGACTGGATTTAATTGTTCATTTGTACTGCTGTATGCTTTCTTCTAACGTGTTTGTGGAAAGAAAATACTGTTAGGAAAAAATGTGATTTTAATACGATGACAGTATTTTAATGAGCTTTGCTGTGGAAACAGTCCTTTCAAAAGTGTTTATATAAAACCATAGATCTTGCAGCTGCAGAACCTGCTGTGAAAGCTTACAGATGCATTTAATATAGGTGTATTTCTTACCTGTTGTTTTTTCCTTTAGGATGAAGAAAAGCTTAAAACAAGCATCTGTACATTTTTATCAGTGTTATCACATTTTGACACTATTCTTCAAAATACCTCGGAGAAGGTGAGATTTATTAGAACTGTTTATTCAGTTGCACTTCTCTCAAATTTGTGATGTAAAATCTTTTTGTTGTTGTTGTTTGTCTTCAAAAACATTTTAATACCTACTTCCTCATCAGTTGACTTTTGATATGGAAAATAACTCTTCCAGCTATGTCTGTAACATACTGTAACCAAATGTTAGGTACATGGTAGGAGTTCTGTACGTGTAGGGCCTTGATTAGCTGTGAGTTCTTCTTGAACAGTTATCCCTGCTCAATTAAGCATGTGGATGTACCTGGGGTTGCTTTTTTTCTTGTTCTTACTTAATTTGCATGAAATGAGATCAGATAGCCTAGAAGAAGGTACTCTTTCTACAGCATAGCAGTAGTCATTATGGAATTCTTTAGAAATAGCTAGTCCACGTTAATTTTAGATTTTAATTTTTTGGAAGCTTTTTGTTTGTTTTCTTGATAGAACTTTAAAACAGACTGTAGCATACTATTAGATATTACATGGAAATAGGTACTACATATTCGTAGTGATCCAGGCATTTATTTTGCACTGTTTGCATGTGAGGAGTGGCTGAGAGTGCTGGGACGATTCACTCCGGAGGAGGCTCAGGGGAGACCTTGTTGCTCTCCACAACTCCCTGAAGGAAGGTTGTGGCATGGTGGAAGTTGGCCTCTTCCCCTGTGGAGCTAGTGATAGGATGAGAGGGAATGGCCTCAAATTGTGCCAGGAGAGGTCCAGGTTTGGGTATTAAGAAACTATTCTTCAGAGAGTCATCAGGAGGTGGTGGAGTCACTGACCCTGGAGCTGTTCAATAAATGTTTAGATGTTGCACCGAGGGATGGTTTAGTTGAGAATACTGGTGGTAGGTGGATGATTGGGCTAATGATACTGGATTTTTTTTCCAATCTTGATTCTATACTTTTGCAAAATAAACTTCCTAGGCACTAAAAGATCACTAAAAGATCAGTGGTTTAAGTGAAAGTTTCCGTATACTCAGGATAATAATCTTTAAAGTGAACCAGTGCATTTTCAAAACACAGGTGGGCTTGTAGGTTTGTATCCCTGTGAACAGAAGGAAGGAAATTATGTATCTGCATATACTGATGCTGTTACAACTTCTGGAGTGAAAGGCTGTTTTCAGAGAGAAGAACCCCATTGCTTGGGTTGCTTATTGTTGCTCTTCTAAGTGATACATTCAAACTTAATGTGAATGGAAATCTTTTGTTTTGCAGAAGCCAGTTCTGAAGAAAGCCCTCCTGGTAGTTCTGCAGTGGTGTTTCAACCATAATTTCAGTGTCCGACTTTATGCGCTCATTGCACTTAAAAAAATCTGGGGTATGTGCAGAATGTTGTATGTGGAAGAATTTGAAGCCCTGACACCAGTTATTGAATCAAGCCTTCAACAAGTGGAAAACATGCATGGCACAGGGTTAGTAACAGCTTTGTGACCTAGAGCTTTATTTATTTGTTTTTTTTTAATTGGTTTCTGATAACTAAGATTCACTGAGCTGTAGGCTGTGGGCTAGCATTCAGTTTCCTTTTGACACCTACATGAAATACCTTTTTATTGCCAGACTGACTTCTGTTAGAACTTGGAGACGTGTTAAAGACCTTTCTTGAAATGTAAACCTATTTCCTGAATGCTGTAATGTCTAAATTGGAGTTGCTTAGTTAAAGCATTTATTTTCTATACAACATATGGTAATTACAATCAGTTTGCCCTATTCTAATTTGACTACTAAAAAAAAAACACTATGTTGCGTTTGGGATTTTTTGTGCATCACACGTTTCTTTCTGCAGGAATGCTAGAAGAAACTGGCAGCGAATCCAAGATCATTTCTTCTTTGCAGCATTTCATCCACTTGAGGACTATAATCTAGAGGTAAGTCGAAACAAGCATTGTTGTTTGTCATCATATTTGCATAGTTCTGACAGTATCTTTTTAACTTCTGTTGTATGTAATAATGTAAGGGAAATAATATCAACTATTACACATTTAAAACTCTGAAAAAATAACTTCACCTAAATTGTTACAGATTTTACATTAAGAATACAGTTTGCTTCTCTAGTTCTGTGCTAAAAACCTATGTCAGTTAAGAAGAGGTGAGCATGATGAGTGTATGCTCATCTGTGTGGGAGTTAGTCAAATTTTCTTTTTGTGTCTGAAAAAGTTCCTGCTTAAGACCTGAATCACATAGGGGTTGTTATTGATTGTGAATTGATGTTCTGTGAGGTACTGTGAAAATTAACTGTGTTAGATGTGACTCAGCAAAATTGAGCAGCTAAAATCTTGAAGAACAGTCAGAAAAAATCCAGGCTGATATAAGTACTGAAATCATAAACGGGTAAAAGATGTGCAGTATAAGACTGTCCTGAGGTTCATGATCTGTGTTGCTTTCTTGAAGTGATGCCGTGCTAATAACGCCGTGTTACATTGTAGACCATATTTTATACTCTTCCTCGCCTTTCCGAAGTTGCTGAGGATGAATGGATCTCACTGTGTAAATTTGAGAGGTTCACCGATGTTCCTTTGCCACCAGCGTTTCAGTACTACCATTCTCGAGCTGAACTTCTCGATCTAAAACCTAGTGACTGGTCTCAGCAAGACACAGGTGAAACGTAGCTAATGTATATTGAATGCAGTATTAATTTGTCAATTTCTGTACTAACTCTGAACTTAACATGCACATGATTCTTATGTTTTCCCACTGAAGTAGTCTTCAATCTGTATAAGCAGAGGATATACCATAAAATAATAATAGATTGCTTTAATGTCCTCTACAGTGTTACCATTATATAATCTTTTCGGAAGCAGTACCTTCACAGCCACTTGTGTATCCCTCTGACTGACATTTGTTTTTGTAGGTTCAGTTGATGCAGATGGCCAAACAGAGTGGACCGATGTCCAGAAGAAGATTATACCCTGGAAAAACAGTACTCCTAGTTTAGACCTGGAAATGGTGTTGCAGGACCGTGCTGCTAAGCTTGGGAAATCAAACAGCAGGCTGATTGTGGTGGCTTCACTTATTGATAAGCCTACCAATTTAGGAGGTAAGGTTGAATGGACTTTTTTAAACTTCTAGGTTAGACCTCAGGGTGTGACTGGCCATGGAGAGTGAATTTGGAAAAAATGTTGGTACTAGAAAGTTATTTTAGTACTACCCAGAGAAAGGGATGATTGTCCTGCAAAAACACGGTAACAAGAGGAAATGTTTCCTATTTCAGGAGCATTCTGTAGTTTATATTAGGAAATATAATCATACTGACACTTAGTGTGCATTAATTGAATAGAACTTCACCATAAATCACATGATTGATAACAATTTATTACGTTCTGCTTGCTGTTGTCAGAAAAACAGGCCCATGAGCTGGTGCTGTCTGTGCTGCAGTGCAGTGGTGTGTCATTCTCTCAAGTCTTGTTCAACTGGCACTGGATGTAGAGCTTTATTGGGCCGTGTCCATCTGTCCCCACAGAGGCTGTAACAGTGACATGCTCCTCTTTGTGATGAGCACTGTAGAAGCACACTGCCAGACGTAGAGTTCTTACAACTTTCATTTTTCTGCTTAGTTACTAAATATTTTCTTTCTGATAAGACAGATGGAGCGAGAGGTATAACCTTTTGGAGCAGACCTAAAAAGTACCTGAAACTGGTTAAAAACAGAGGGCTAAAATAATTTATTAAAAATAAATAAATAAATCTAAAAATCTAGGTTTTTGTTCCTTTTTACTTTAAGATATCCTGTCTCGTTTACGTTGTTTTCTATTCAAAAATCGCTTTAATTCTTCTGTTGTAGGTTTATGCCGTACGAGTGAAATATTTGGGGCGTCTGCACTAGTCGTTGGCAGCCTTCATTACACGCAGGACAAGCAGTTCCAGCACCTGAGTGTTTCTGCCGAGCAGTGGCTCCCCCTTGTGGAGGTGAATGCAAACTGTTTAACAGCTCAGAACTGTGCAGGAGCCTTCAATGCCCCAAATGCATAGTTCAGTATTGTGCCGTTTCCTCCTGCAAAAATGAGCTTTTTTTTTTTTCATTTAGGCAGCTCCTGCTGCCATTTCTGACGCTTTAAAAATAGAGTATTTTGGGGGAATCTTTGGGTCACCCCTATAACAAAGAATTTTATATCGTTGTGATTAAATGGAGCACTGGAGTATAATGTTTATTTATAAAAACAGTTTACCTTGGTCCATTACTTAGCCACTGAATTTGCCTGAAGCTAAGTTGTGCTAAGCTTGTAGAGCCTAATTTCTAAAAATGATGAATTTGATGTGTTATCTTTAATATTTGGGTGAAAATATGGTTGTGATACTTTATTAATTTGTTTTTCTGTATCAGCTATGGTTAAGTGATGTAAAAAAAAAGAGTTCCAGTGTTTCATTTTTTCATGGTGTTTATTTGCAGCATATTTTTTTTCTGGAGCAGTATAGCTGCAGTGTGTCCCCATCAGCATTCTGTTTTAGACGACACATTCTTATTCCCAGACTCTGCACAGTGGTAAACCCTTTGTTGCATGAAGAAATTGGAATCTAAAACAGATAAACACTGAAAGAAGTCAGAAATTCTTTACTTGAAGCTATCAGAAGTTGTAATGCAGCACTGGCTGTTAGATTGTTTGGGGATGTGATTTCCATGGTGAAATAAGAAACAGTGCAAAAGGGATTCTTCTGCATTCAGATAAACTCAATCAAGGCTTTTCACTGTCAGAAGCATAGAAACTGCACTGCATCTTTTATGCTACTGCTGAAGAACTTTGGAGATATAACTCATTTAAGTATAAAAACTGTCCAAGTAAACTGCTTTTTTGTTTTCCTTCACAGTAACTCAGAAGCTTACAAGTGGCATTATTTCAGTATTTTTTTGTATTTTGTCTACTTCTGATGGACAGGTGAAACCCTCTCAGCTTGTTGATTATTTACAGCAGAAGAAAACAGAAGGCTACACGACTATTGGTGTGGAGCAGACAGCCAAAAGCTTTGATCTTACAGACTATTCCTTTCCAGAGAAGTCACTGTTATTGCTGGGGTAAGAACATGTGCTTTTTGTAAATCAACCTCACTAGCCAGCCAAATGCCCTTCTGTTACTCACAGTTTGGTCACTTGAAAATCAAGTGTTACTGGTAATGGTGGAATTGTAACTGGAAGCAATTGGGGAAACAGTAAAGTTTGGCTTTGCTTGCTAAGGAATGGGAAGTGTGGATATCTACTCCTGAAGAATGATCCTTTCCCTTATACTCAGTGACCATTTCATACACTGCAGTTCTTTCTTTTTTTCTGAGGGATGGATGTAGGAAACACCGTGGATTAGTTTTCCAGCTTTAGCACAGGCATCATGTTTCCTTTTAGTACTATGCATTGAGCTGCAGGTAAGCTCAGCAAGGAGGATGGCCTGTTTTTCCTGCTCACTGGGTAAGGAGATGGAAGAGGAGTGGGAGCATGCACTGTGAGATGCTTTAAAAATCCAGGAGGCAGGCATGATGGGTTCAAGTATCAGGAACAGAGGTTGGAAGGACCTGACTTGAAAGGAAAGCCATAACCAGGCAAGCCTCAAAGGTGACAAAATGGAGGCTAAAGCCATCCAGAAAAGCCTGCGAGTGAGAAAGATCCTACAGCTTTGAGACAGTGAGTGAGATTAGGAGGAAGGGCCTCCTGCCTCCTTTTAAGGATGAAGTAGGCAGAAATACCTCTGGTTTCTACACTTTCTTTTATATGTAGTTTGTCTTCAGAATGTAGTTCTCATCATCACTTTGTCCTCTTCTAATTAAAAGCTTAGTTTTAATTAGTGAAAAAACCTTTGGTATTTTCTGATGTGCTTGTTCTGAAGAGGTGAAGCATGGCAGGACACTGGTAACACTGACATTCCATCACACCAAGACTCCCTTTACAAAGAAATAATAACTTGTGCTCATATTTATGACCCGACAATTTTCCAAATGGTAGTTCATCGCTGTTGTGACTCTCACATCTGCTTTCTGGAACATCTGTCTTCTCCCTGACATAATCACTGTTTCTTCTTCACCAGAAACGAACACGAAGGAATCCCAGCCAACCTGATTCACCACCTGGACGTCTGTGTGGAAATTCCTCAGCAGGGTATTATTCGGTCACTCAATGTCCATGTAAGTGGAGCTCTGCTGATCTGGGAATACACAAGGCAACAAGTGATCAAGCACAAACAACAAAAATAAATGCCAAAAGTTTTGTGCCTTATAGTACATCTAGGTGGCTTCCTATGGTGCTACAACATGGGGTTCTGAAGAGGAAGGATACAACTCAGGGCAAATGAGGGTTCTTACATTTTTGCATGTTGTTTTCTGCAGTTCAAAGTGGTTTTCAGAGGCCTTAATACTTCCATGAATAAAACTATTGCATTGTAGTAAACAGTGTTTATGTTGTCTGTGGTGTGTGATGGTACTACTCCGCAAACGGGAACATTTTTACTGGATTTCTACTGCAGTTAAGATTGTGACAACTGTGCTTGAAACTCAAGTTGTGATTTCTGCTAACCACAATCAAAACTTCCTGTATGTGTAATGAAGTGCTGAGTGTTTCCAGCACTCAGACAGGAGATAAACACTTTACACTAGAAAGGGGAGTACAAGTAATTTTGCAGTGTCAATAAACTTAAGTGACTTCTGTGGTCAAACTTACTGTTCAATGGAGTTGCTTCAGTAAGGTAATTGTAAAGACTTAATTACACAGTATGTGATAAGGCAGGATAAATAACTGTCCTACTCAGAAATGGACTGGAAGCTGACACACATGGCTAACAACAATTCTAACTTACAAGCAAGAAGCATGCTCAGAATACCTATCTTAAGCATTACACAGATGGGGATGCATGAGGTCTTTTAGATGGCTACTGCTTGGAAACTGACATTTGCCTTAAGTTTATTTAAAAGTGTCAAACATGATTTGTATATACCATCACCAGCCCCTTCGAGCAAGGAAGCAAAGTAGGAAAAGCTTTATTTTTTTTTCCACAAAAAAGTATTTGTACATGTTCTAAGAAGAGCAACAAATTGACACTATTCCGGAACCATTTATTCCTGCAGAACAGTGACTGGAGTTACAAATATTAAGCTTTGGGTGCATGAACAGCCCTGCACCGTATTTCTTTGTGTCATGATCATGAAAAAGCTGTCCATGACTACCAGCCTTTTTCCAGCAGCCCTGGGAGGCCTTGCAGCAGGAGCAGCAGCCTGCTTTTTAGGATAGGTTACCAGTTCCTGAACTGCAGCAGGTCCTGTTGCTTTCCCCTGCTTCTTCCTGCCCCATATCTGTGCCAGGTAGTGTACTTCAGAAAGCACCTAAGACTTTCCAGCAGTTTCTGGAGGATGAAACCCTTCTGTTTCCAGCTTTTCTTTGTATTTTAAAAAATCTCTTCTCTTATCAAAGTGTTTAACCTGTAGAAAAAGGAAAAAACACTCACATCCATCTTAAGAAATCACAGCACAAAGCCAGTATTGCTGAGGGGAGGTAGGATTGGTGAAAGCGTGCCCCTGCCTTGCAGCTTTCACAGCTGCGAGCTGAAGCTGCCGCTAACAGCTGAGTCCAGCAGCTTTTCCATGCTCTCACCGCCCCAGTGACCCTGCAAAGCACTGCAGCCCTCAGCGCGGCCTTCCGCTCCTCGAGGGGAGCTCACAGGCGCGAAGGGGACCGAGCTCTAACCCAGCGGGGAGCAGCCCGCGCTCACGGCCCGCCCCGCCCGCTCACCCACTGCTGCGGACACAGGGACTCGAAGGAGCGCCTCAGCTTCTCGCAGCGCTGCGCGTCCTCCGCGTGCCTGTCCAGGCACCGCCAGAACTCGTCGCGTGCCGCCCAGCACGCCTTCCTCTCCTCCATGGTGGGGGCCGACATGATCCCGGACACGATACGGCGTCCCGCCGCCGCTCGGCCCGGCGCCGAAGGTCAGCAGCGCGGAAGCGGCGCGGTGCGCATGCGCGGAGCCAGGCGGGGCGGGGGGAAGGGGCGGGGCGGCTGCGATGCGCGCCAAAACGCTCCTTCAGCTACCAGCCCTGGCTGTGTGCTGCTCTGTGGTCGTACCAAGAGCACGATTAGTTTGCTTCCCTTGCATGGAAAGGCTCAGATGCAGCCACCCTTCGATTGTGTTCTTCAAGCATCATAAATCCTCAGTGGGTCCCATTTGTGCTCTTAATGCAATATGGCCCCTCCTCTGTGGGCTTCCAGTACATGACAGGAACTCATTAACAGAAGGGACCAGGAGAAGGTTCCCCTGCAAGCACATCAGTCCTATCTCATGGAAGGCAAAACTTCCAAGTTCTTTGTTTTTTCCTTCCACCCTCCTTGAGAGGCTTTAAAAGTCTTTAAAGGAGACATCCAAGTCTGTAGAAATACTGATATTTTTAGGAAGTGAGAAAGTAAACAACAGTCAGCATCAGGTTAAACAGCAAGGTCCACTTCTAGTCTTATGAACAACCTGAGTTGGAAGGAACTCACAAGGATCACACGCAGCACTACCTCAAATCTAAACGCTATGTTTGAGAGAGAGGTTGTAAAAGCAGCAGGAACAGCACAAGGAAAAGGTGTTTAAAAAAGGATGCTTCAAAGTTCTAGGCTCACAGAAAGGCTCCATAAAGGAGGGATCTCCATAAGAGAACCTTCCTCTATGGCAGCCAGCCCTGAAATGAGGTCTTAGCTTCTGGTCACACGGGTGAATTGCCCTCACCTGTGCTCCCAGGGCTGAGCTGTTCTTCTCTCCAGGGACTTCATCAGTGGCTCAGACCATGACTCAGCAGTTCCCATAAGTTCCCATAGACTCCACCCCTTCACAGAGCCAGTGACTGAGACAGCTGGAGAGCGAGCTTTCCCTAATACCGGGGTCCAGTGTTTCACAACACTTAACACAATTGCCCATCACAGTACAGGTTGATACAATGCTAGACAATTGATAACCTTTTTGTGGTTGAGGCTCACATTCTCTCATGGGCCTGTGCTCAAGGTGTTACTGGAGACATGCAGGTATTCAGTGCAAGAACATGTTGTGTTCTATTAGTCCCATATAGGTCAACACCAGATGTCAATCTTGATCTCATGGCAGCACTGGAATACTTTGATGACAGCCAGTTTTGCCTGCTGGAAAGTGCTATGTTCTGTTCTCCCCAAGTCCCATAGTTGACTCCTTTTTTTTGTGAGTCTGTATTACGCTCTCAGCAGCTGTGCTAAATGAGGTATAAAGGAACACCAATATCCCAAGATCTAATAGCCCTTGCAGCTGCTTTAGTGTCATAGGAACTGGGAATGCCTGAACTTTATCTACTACTGCACTGGGTAGTACTTTAGTCTCTCCTGACCAAACTACACCCAGGGACTTCACAGACAGGCCTGAACTGTGCACCTTCTGAGGGTTTATAGCTCACCCTTCTCAATGAATCTACGACCTCTTCTAATATCTCCAGTGGGTCAGATGTCAACATGACATTTTCAGTATCATGACACAAGTTAACACTACTAGGCTTTTTCCCAGTTCGCCAGGCCATGCACCACTAGGTTACGACAGTATGTTGGTGATTGCACACACCCCTGTGGCAGGACAAGGAAGGTCCACTGCCTGCCTCCCCATGTAAATGCAAATTGGTCGTGTGATACTTCAGCCATTGGAATACTGAAGAATGCATTTGCTAAGTCTAGGATACAGTGGTAGGTTTTTATTTCCCTACTCAATGTGCCTATTAGGAAGGCAATATTGGGTGTGGCCACATGAACAGGTGGCCTGACATTATTTAGTTCCCTATTATCTACTGTCATTCTCCATGTGCCATCTTGACTTCTGCACTGGCCATATGGTGGAATCATATGGGCTATGTACCGGTCTTACAATTCCAGCTTTTTCTAATTCCTGCACAGGCCTGGATATTTCATCTTGCCCCCACTGCATTGCATTAGCTACCTGGCATGGTTCCAACAGGCAAATAGGCTTATGCTTTGCATGGTCTCTCAATATCACCTGCACTGCCCAGACATCAGTACACCTTTCTTGGAGTCTGAACTCTCCTGTAGTTATCTGGAGAGCCAGACCCCATAAAACATCTGTGCCACTCTGGGACTGGGGCAACAGACTCCTTATACTCCTGAGGTGGAAAGTGCCTGACCCCCAGCCTCAACCAAGTCCCAATAACAAGAATGGCCTGTCGCCCAAACCCACCAATCATCACTTTGTCCCCATTAAACTTATTGGATCCCCATGAAAAAAAAAATCAATATTTCTGCACCTGTATCCACTAGAGCCATTACATGCTGTATATTCTACTAGGGCCAGAATATCATTAACTGAACATAGGGCCTCCAGTCCCATCTGGAAGCCCTAGTTATGGGGGACTGACTTCCCCCATCATGCTATGAATTGTGCAATTGCCAAATGTTTTTCCTCATGTGGTTGGGGCATAGTAACCAGAGTCACCTGAAAGAGACTTTTTCCTTTTATTAGGGACTATGAAGTCCTCTAGATTCCAAGATTTGTTGGGATTTGTTCAGTTATCTGTACCCCTGCTCATCTGGGGGTATTTCCCACAGTTGAATCAAAACATGATTGAGTTGGCAATCAATCTTGGTGAAGGCTATCCCAGCTTGGGTAAGATCATTAAGCATTTGTTTTCAGGATCACTCAGGTCCACCGATTCAAGGAAAAAGTATTTTCCAATACAATTTGTTTGAAAGGGAAAGTTAAACTTTTTTTTTTTCACTTGTCAATAGGCCAAGCTGTTGCTCAGGTTTCTCAATGCGATCACACAGTAATTTATTCTTATTTTCTAAAGTACTATTATTATTATTACTATGCACAATTCAGTACCATTAACAGTGGACACACCATAGTGGATGCAGCCAGTTATCATTCTTCAGTATATAGAATGCCTTCATCTAATCCATATAAATATTCTGCCATGCAGGATGTGGTTTGAAAAATATTTCCACTATCCTCCAAGGGGCCCCATTTTTCAACTAGAGCTGAAAATTCATAATAAGGGGATCCTAGAAGTCCTGGGATACACCCTAGCAGGGTTTTTATCTAGAGAGACAATTTTCTCCTCCTTAACCCACTTAAGCATGTTCAAGAGGAAAGCCTTCTTTTTTTTTTGTACTATTTTCAGTGCTCCCACTTGGGTTACCAAATGTAACCAACACAACCAAGAAGGTATTACAAAAAGAAGAGTGCTCACCTGCCTCTGAAGATCCAGAGCTTGCAGAAAGGCTCTATAAAAGATGGATCACCAGCAAGAGATAATTGTTCTGTGGCAGTCAGCCCTTAAATGGAGGTCTGAGAGGTGTTGAGCCTGGCTCCACCCCTTTGGGTCACATAGGTGAACTGCCTTCACCTGTGCTTCCAGAGCTGATCAGGTCTTTTCTCCAGGTGCTTGCTCAATCAGTGGTTCAGGCTGTTACTCAGCAGTCCCCATACAGATGTTCTAAGTGCTTCTTGAACTCTGGCACTTGGGGCTACATTCACTGCTCTGGGTAACCTGTTCCAGGGCCTGACCTTAGCTGCAAATTGTGATGGAGTGCCCAGGAGGCATCGGAGGGAATTTGATGAGGATGGATGAAGCCAGATGGTATGGAAACTAAAGAAGAAAGAATAGACAGAACTGTAATTTTCACCTTCTTCAGACCTCTGTTCAGTGATCTGAAGCCTACTGAGGAGAGGCTTGCTTTCCTTTGTAAGCTTTCATGGACATCAGTGGAGTACTCTGTAGAATGCAGACTGAGAACCACTAGGCTACCTAGAGGTCATGACAGAGCAAAAATCCTAGCTGTTCAGGATTCTTTTAAGTTTTTTACATTAACTACAGCACTTGTTTGTAATGCCAGTATTCATTTTTTGCTTAGTTTTTTGGAAGGAATAAAACAGAAAAAAAAAAAAAGAATATTTTCACAAGAGCAGGTGATGGTAAGGCAGGAACACTGACTAATTCTTCTGTTAGCTCCTGATTAGCCATTCTCCAAGCTCGTAAAGGATGAGACAGGTTTGCTTTGCAGCAGTTTTGATGTTACATTTCTTGAAGGAAAACTCAGATGGGGAGTTGGGAATCTCCATATTCTACAAACAGGCTGCAATTTCCAAAGCTATTTAAATGGAAGAAGAGAAGTCATGAGTTTCATTTAGATGCCTTCAAATTACTGTGGCACGTTACATACTGAAACGTAAGAAGTGATTTCTGCTTCTTGCTGAGGTTGAAACACATCCTACAGTTCTCTATCAAAATTCCAGCAGAACGCTTGCATCCAGGTCTTACATTTAAAAGTCCAGCAGATACACTGATTACCTTATGCTCCCTGGAAGCATCTCCATGAAATGTAAGCGTGCTGTATCGGATGGGTTTGCCTTCACATGCACAAAGGCAATGTTGCTCTCAAACATGGTGGATATCTGCTCCAAATATCAGTGCCAACTTTCATAGAAGCCAAGCTAGCAAGCAACATGCCTTTGGTCCTATACAGAATCACACAAGAAGAGATGGTTTTGTTTATACGCTGGGAAAGCATTTAGAATTTATAGTTGACCAAAAATCAGGAGGAGAATATTATACAGCTTCTTGTGTGTGCTCACCAGGTTGGTGTCATTAAGGACTTGGCAGCTTTGGAAGCCATTTCTACTGCTGGGAGACTGCAAATCTTGGTTTGCTGGCCCATTGCATATGATACCAGGGTGGAGAAACAAAGCTGAAGCTCATATTTTGAAGTCCTTGAAAACCCTGCTTCTTGGACTCCACTGGAAGCAGCTTTGGGTACAAGCAGAAGCTGCATGTGGTGTAAATAATCTGTGGGGGCAAGCAAAGGTCGCCCTCCCCTGTGGGATGACAGAAGGGATCAAGTCTCTCAGTTGTCCTTTTGTACTCAGTGGAGCCTTGAGGATGAGTGACTTTCCACACTCTCATCTTGGTCCCTTTATGAGAGGACAGCAAGCATTGCACTTAGATTTCAGAAGAGTTTCTAATAAATCTTTTTACCACGAAATAAAGCAGTGGTGGGTCAAAAGAGAAGTTTTTTATACGGCCCAATGACTGGCTCGTGAGGCAGGAAGCAGAGAGCAGGAGTTGATGGTTGCTGTTCAAGAGGAGACCTTATCACAGCAGATATACTGAGGGCAGTTTTCTTGTATGGATTTGTAAATAATTGAGAAAAGAAAATGTTCACTGATCCTACTGTTTTGCTGATGAGGGGAGCGAAGACTAACACTGAGAGATCTCTTGTTGTCATGTAGCCAGGCAGCAAAATAACTGATGTTATTCAGCTTTACCAGATGCAAGGTGATGGGAATGATGAAAGGTCTAAAATGCATGGAGAGGGGATCTGAATTAACCCATGTCACTCCCAAGAGAGTTTCTCAATTTGTGGTGAATTATTCCTTTCAAACACACCTGCTTGATCCTTTTTATCTATCATTTGGATGAAGGATGCTCTGCAGGTTACTGTTGCTGCCAGCCAACGTGCTGATAGCTGTCCTGAGATTGTCAGGTAGGCTGGTGATAGAACTGAATAAAACCTGGAGATGAAGAGCTGGAAAACTCAAGTTTTCCAAAGGAATCATCTAGTTCAGCTCTGGGATTAAAAAAAGAAAAAAAAAGTCTCTAAGTCATTGCAGATGTTATATTTGACAGGTTCTTTTTGTTACTGAAGTGTGTTGGTTGCATCTCAGTGTGCCTATGATGTGTGTGGAGAAGTGCTGATGGACACCCTATTTAGAATAAGTATGTGAGTATTGAAAGATGGATAGCATATTTTGCTCCAATGGACTTTCAGGTAGAAGAGATTGCATGACGCTTTTTATCTTCAGAAACATTAGTTTGATCTACTGGTCCTGTCTTTAGGAATGTGATTTCCTTTTAAAAGAAGTTTTTAGGCTGTAGGTGGTCATCTGTTCCATTGATTTCCTTTTTGCTTTCAGAAGTTCCTTCAGCCTTTTTTTTTTTTTAAATTTCCTCTTTTGATGCTCAAGACTTTTAAATAAGATGCAGACTGCTACAGAAGTGCCCTAAAGCCTGGCAGCTGATGAAGAAAATCCACTTGTCTCTCTTCTAATAACGATGAGCTAATTAAGCTTGTCCATCGAAATCCGTTGCTGCTGGCTGTTTCTGCAAGGACAGCTTGCACAGGGACCGCGCTGTGAAAGCAGCTTCCCAGCCTTGGCCTTTGCCAAGGAGCAGCTCAGCTCAGGAAGCATAGAAGGCTCAAAGCGGCGGTCCTAGGCTAAGGTTGTGGTGCTGCCCTGCAGAGATGTATGGGCTCCGTTCCAGCAGCAGCACTGAATCACTGTGCTGTGGAGATTGCTCGCTGTGCTTTGGCCTTTGAGGCAAGCAGGGGAGCCTGCCAACTGCAACCTAATCTAGCTGCAGGCGTCCCTGTTCATTGCAAGGGAATTGGACTGGATGAGTGTTACAGGTCCCTTCTGACTCAAATGACTCTACAAACTCAGCCCTGGCCTCCAAGGCACCAAGTGTGTCCAGTATATCCTTTATCAGTCCCCAATAGGCTCATCTTGCCCTCACCTGAAGGCTGATCCAGTGGCACCTTGTGCATCCTCGGGAGCTCTTCCCTTCCTGTACCTTGTCCTTCTAGTGGGAGCCAATGACTCCAGTTCCTGTAACTCTTCAGCTTTGGATCTGTGAGGTTTTGGCACTTACAGACACGTACCCATATGGACGTGCTGCTTCCTTGACATTCTCCTAGTTACACTCCACTGTCTGAAAAGTTTCACTGAGCATGTGCCTGCCCTCGAGCCAGGCGTTCAGTGCAAGATGTTGCCCAGAGAAATACAGGTCAGTTCATCTGCTTGATTTGTCTGCATGTAGTTCAGAGCAACTTACAATGGGTAAATCTAGCTTGCTCAAGAAAGAGACTGTAATAAAATCCTGCCAGAAATCCCAGCCCTTGCTTTTATTTAGGCTGCTCTTGGGAAGGATGAAGCAGCAGAAGGGATGTCAGTTACAGTTTTACTGATGCTGCTGGCCATTGTGGTGTGCGAATTCCCCCACTGCACTGAATGTTAGCTGTTTTAGTACTAGATGCACATTAGGTGCAGTGTAACATCACTCAGAACATTTCTGATGTATTATGGACGGTGCAGAGATGGCATAATGTGTCACTTATTGGGATTATGGAAAACAGAAGGACTAGTACCTTCGTCTTTGGCCTCGCCTCAGGCAAGGAGCTTGGGGAGGGATGTGTGATGCTCTGAGGGTGACAATCTGCTGCACTCAAAGAGCTGTAGCTTGGGCTGTAAGGCCTGACTGAAGCTCTGAAGGTCTCATCTTTCCCACCTGATCGCTTGGGCCAGATGCAGCCCACCGTAAAACCAACGCAGAGGTGGTACAGTCAAGAGAGGGAAACAGACAGCACTGACCGAAGCCGAGTTTAAAATCTTTTATTATTTAGCTTTGCCAAACAGATAATGGAATCCAAAGTTGAATTGCTAAAATGTTTTGAAGTGGACGCCACTCCTGCCTGAGACAAAGAGGGCCTCAGTGGCAGCAGGGACCCTTAGGCTATGGCAGCAGTTCAAAAGAACACTTTTCATTTTGTATGCAACAATGTAAACTTCAAAAATAGTAAACTATAACCTCTCCCCCCCCCCTTTTTTTTTTTACATAGCATGTGATCTATCACAGATAGAAATTTAATGGCGAACCAAAATCGCGTAAGTAAACATCCTGGTGCTTACGAGTTTCATAAAAAGTGTTACATTTGATGTAAATATATTACATTTTTAACTCTTAACACTCACAATTATGGAGTAAAGCAACTGGCGATTCACCCCTTAGTCCGTGTTCTCAGACCGTACATCAGCAACCACGCTCCCGTCAGCTCTGCTGTTCATTTTCAATCACATTTTTCTACGCGTGACCAAGATTTCCCTTCCTCACACTAACGTTAATCAAGTGCAACTCCACACAGGGGTAAAACCTGTGCAAGCGAGACGAGAACCAGGCCCCCTGCTCACAAATGTGCAGCCCCCAGAGCCTGGGCACGGCTCGGTGTCAGTGGGACCTCGGGCTGCCCGGGGCTGCAAGCCTGAGCCCGCAGCGGGGCCTGGTTCTCCATGGATAAAGACAAGAGTTCTGTAGAAGGCACTGGATTTCTCTTGCATGATTCTAAACATGAACTACAGCCATGTGCAGTACAAGGAGGTTTGGGCTCTGGACTGCTTTCCCGCTAGTACTTCAGTGCAACTGCTTTTAGCACTCCAATTTCCTTTCAGTTCCAGCACAGCACACACTCGGCTACGCAGAGTCATTTCCAAACTTCCTTCCTTCTACTCTCCCCCCCATCTTCCTGTCCCCCTGAAGATTCCCTTTTGGTTCCTTGAAAACTTTCAGAGTATAGCTCTGGTCAGAAATAAACACGTGATGTAGCATAGCATTAGTTTCTTTGAAATCACAGTGTGCAATGCGTCATTCGGTACCTAATGCTCAGAATGTCTGCCCCGCTTCTCAATGAAAACCGTTCTTTAAAATAACCTATGCAAATATATTTTGACTATATATTACATTCATTTAAAAAGAGAAGAGAGGTTCTTGGTTTGCAGTTTTTTTTTTCAGTGTACTACTTAAGTGAAAGGTCTGATGTGAAAAAGGTACAAGCAAACTGGACATGCCAAGACTCGACGCCTTAGATGGTGATCATATCAAAACTGTACAGGTATGTACACCGTGGTGGGCAGGTGTGCTTCTTGCCAAGAAAAGACCTTTGCGTCATCCTCTGTAAGGTAACCACAAAGTCTTGGTAAAAAGAGCGTTTAATGAGCAAAGGATGACATGGAGGGGCGAGTTCTCCGGCTTTTGTTGGGCAGTCCTGAAGTGACGTCTCCGTTCCCTTCGGGGAGTTCCTCCTTCTTTCGGACTTTGAGCCGCGTGAGGAGCTTTATTACCCAGACGTCCCACTCCTCTGGCAAGAGCAACAGGAGGAAGCCCAGGCCGATAATGACGATGGCGATGACTCGGACACTGTTGAAGACAATTTCACTCGTGTAGTGATCAACAACTGTGTGGGACATTGAACTGGTGTTATTATGTGGGACAAAGCGTTAGGGCAGTACCCCCTTCCCTCCCCCCAAGTGATAACGTGGGAACGAGTTGTTGCTTCTTCTGATGCCTGCCTGACAAGGGTGAGGGCTGTGGCTTGGGCTGGGTTTGCCCATGCTGTCTGCCCTCACGGCCCTGCAGCCTCTACACTTGCAGCATTATTCACCAGGGCAAACACATTTGTTCTAGAGGGTAGGCGAGTACATTTGTTTCAATTTAACATTAAGCCTGCTTGAAAAAAATTGTTACGAATTGATTTCTCCTTCATGGGAGAGGATGTACCCCAGCCTATGGATGGATGGTTTCAAGTCTAGTTTGTTCTTCAATAACCCACCATCTCCAGGCAGCAACTTAAAAAGCAATTCTAGAAATTGTAACAGTTGTGCAACACTCTACAATGTGTATTTAACAATTAAAGTTTACATTTTTAATCAGCGTCCTCTCGGTAAGTTTCTAAAAGAAGATTTAAACTGCCTCTAACAGAGCTCTTTGCTCTTATCCCCAGCACACACTTGGGAGGCTGCAGCTCTCACGCGGTCACTAAGGTGCAAAAGTCAGAAATTCTTACCCGCGTTGACTGGGACGCTCAGTACAATGCCAAGAGAAATCAAGGTGGGGTACGTAATAGCAATTCCGAAATTTAGTAGGATATTGAATGCTGAAGAAGGAAAGAAAAACACCTTTTACTACAGTCAAACCAAGCAAAGAGAGCACCAAATCCCCATCAGCACTACGAGCTTCCAAAGGTGCTTGCCCCTTAGGAATGGCCATTAGCTATTACTTCCTTATGTCAGCAGAGGCACCAGAGGCTGGCCTTGATGGGCCGAGACAAAACTCTGGCTTGGATGATGCTGATTAGCATCAAGGTGTAGTGGTAAGGAGAACCTCTGCAGTGTGGTCTCACAGTACCTTTTAATTATGGCCTTAATGCCTGGGTCTGCATTTCCACCTGGGAATGGGCCCCCTACAAGCTAAAACTTAGAAGGGAAATTGGCTGCAGTATGTCAGGGAGCTGCAGCTCCCTCCAGTGGCCAGTTCCTGGCATGTTCTTCCACCCCGAGCAGCCCGAAGGCTCCCTGCGTACTCACTCAATAAGAGAATTGAAAATCCGCAGAGGTTTCCCCAAGGAACGATGTCAAAAGAGCTCCAGTATTCCACTTTGGTAAAATAAAGGATGACAGGAATACAGGTGATAAAGAGGACGTTGAAGACGGCCAACACGGACAGGAATAAGGCAGCTTCTCCAAATTTTGCACTGCCCAGAAGAAGTTTGAATAAAACCTATAAGACAAAATCACACGGGCTGCTGGAAGTCTTGCACCACTTCCCTAGGGGCCTGGCAGCCCAGCTCTGGCAGCTCCTTGCATCCTGGCCCTGCTTAGGGTGCATGTATGCAGCAATGTGGGCCTAACACCCTCCAACGGGGAGACCCAGGTGTGCTTACCTTGTAGAGAGCAGACATTGAGGCAGAGCCCACCACCAGGGCTATCCCAATGACAGAGTGGCTGTGAAACCCATCAGCATACGTCATCATCACTATCCCTGCAATAGCAAATATAGCAGCCACGATCTGGTTGGAGACAAAGAAAGAAAGCTAGCGTTACTGGACAACCCCCGGTGTGGAAAAATGTGATAGTTCTACATTAGAGGGCAGCACTTCTGTGTCATCTGCCCAAGTCCTGAGGTAGGAAATGACCTCTGCATCCCATCCTGGACTGGGGTGAAGAAGGGGGTCCATCTCTGCCACAGAGCCTCCCCATCAGTGAGTACCTGCAGCACGTGCATGACAAGAATAAATGAGTAAGAAACCCCTAGTGCTGGCATGAAAGGCTCTGAGTCCTAAGGAAGTTTTGGGAGAGAGCACGCACACAGCACGGAGCAAGCTGCCACGGCAGAGAGCGGCGATCATCCATCTGCACACCTCCTCCCCCGAGTCCAACCAGCACTGCACTCCACTCTGACAGTGCCACAAGTTGGACAAGCACCAGCAAAACACTCTTTTTCACTTCGACCAAAATGGCCAGCCGGGATGAACGTGATGCACCCCTGCCTCCAGGACCATCTCAGGATACCTTTGCTTATGTATTCAGCAAAACCCAGTTAATTTGTTTTCTGGCTACCGCTACCTGGGAAGCTGGACGGGTGAGCACAGACACCAGCTGGTGGGGCCGGGCTGCCGGCAGGGTGCTCTGCACTGCTGCCAGCCTTTGGCTGCAACCCCGCACGGCTGGCCAGGCCTCCTGCTGGACGGGAATACTTCCTGCAAAGTTAATTCTCAGCAGCGAGGTAACGCAGCCTCTCCAGAGCACTGAATGCTTTGCTCGGGCTGGTGAGCAGAGAGCTCTTCAAATAGAGATCTGACTGCTGTATTAACATGTGACTGCTGATGCGGTGAGGCCGGAGGGACTCGTGGTTACTGCTGGGTCACCGTGGCGGATGCCAGGTGCCATCTGCCCGGCTCTGCTGCCAGAGGACACCGTGTGCTGAGGGCTGCCAGAATGGCAGCGGGGGCTGCGAGGTTTCCAGTTCCCTCAGAAAACTTTAACTCAGCAGAGACAAGCAAAGGCTGCTGTATGCTCAGAGCATGGAGACAGCAGGCAGCCCTTGTGCCTTGCTCTGGACCAGGCCACTGCTCTGGGAATGGGGAAGGAAATGCAGAGGGGGAGAGGGAGAAGGAGACAGAGTTAAGGAGTCACTTACCCTCACTCCCATGAACCTGTCCCGCAGAACGATCCATGAGAGCAAGAACACAAATGCTTTGTTGCAGCAGAACAGCACGGAGACGTCCGTAGTGTTAATTTTCTTTATTGCATGTAAGTAAAGGTAGTTCGTGAGTGTCCAGAGAACACCAAAGGGTGCTGCCTTGGTAAAAAACACCTTCAAAGTCAAACCGTTGTCCCCAAAAAACCGGCAGCACTCCCTACAACAAGGAGAGAAAGGCACCATGAGTACACCAGCCAGTCCCAGTCTGCAGCAAACACACAGGTTTCTTTTCATTCTTACTCCTTGTCCTTTCCTCAAGGGGAAGAAGGGCACACACCTTAAAGACAAGGAGAAAAACAGGTCTCGGTGCCACCGCAACAGCTGTCACTGGGTAGGCTCCCTGCAGCCATCCCTGCCCATCGCTGTGCCCTCTGGCGGCGTGCAGCCCTGCCGAGTGGGCTGGGAGAAGCACAGGTGAGAGCAAAGACAAAAGCCCCGCTGTCCTGGGTTTGGTGTGCCCAGGTGATCCTGGAGGCTTACAGCTGGGGCACAGCTGCCTAATGCTCTGAAGATAAAGACACTGCCATGGTTTAAATTAAATTATATCCACTTTGATTAGTGCGAGAGGGACAGGAAGGATACAGTCAAATCACAGAATTGTGGGGTTAGAAGGGACCTCTAGAGATGAATGAAATGAAAAAAATAAAAGGGAATTTATTTGGGGATTTATTCTAGGGGAAAAAGAGCTACACCTTCAAAAATTGTTCACCAAATATCACATTGGATATCACTATTTCATACACAGTACGGTACCTCACATTCATATGCCCACAGGGTAGACAGCCCCAGGAACAGTTTTACAAGTCAAGGAATTAAGTGTCTTCAGCAGCACCCAGATGAATGACCAGAACACAGCGTGGAAGCTGTGAGGCAGGAAGGAGCCTTTCCGTCACGGGTCTCCTGTGGGTCACCAGTCATCCACACCCCTGCCATATCCCATCACAGCAGGAGGCAGCCCCCTGCCAGCAGTGTCTCCAGAATCCATCATCCAACCATCCATCCATTTCTCTGTTTTCACTGCTATGCCCACGCTGTCACAGACAAGGACTCTCCCGGTGTGCTCCCACAGAAGCATTAAGGGAAATGTGGTCCTGTGGTGCAAGCATGACTCTGCACAGTACAGTCATGGGAAGCAAAATGGGGCTGGGACGTAACACACACAGTAACCCCAGAGCAGCTGGCACAAAAACTACCTCAGAAGAAACAACCTTCAGCTCTAGATGTTTTGACAGAACATTCTGGACACAGTTCCTCCTGTTGTCTGGTTATCTCTCTTTCGCACGCAGGGGCACAATGTACCCAGTGTGTATCCTGATGCCAAAAAAACAGCCGTGGCTGTGCAGGCATGCCCGGATGCACCAGAAGAGCCTGCCTATGAATATTTTAACAACCTCATCTGCTAATGAAAATGTAACTTGTTAAGAAAGAAAAAAGCCATCTAGCCCAGGGGCAGTCCATAAGCACTCAGCATCTCACAGTATCCGAAAGCTGCAGGATGGATGGAGAACCTGGGCCATCCCCTCACACTTATGCAGGACAGAGAACTCCAGCTCTGCCTGCAGGCTCAGGCAGCACTGTGAGGCTGTGCACACAGCTTTGCTCACTGCTATGGCCAAGGAACCCATAACCCTATGGGCTGATGTAGGGTTGAAGTGTGCCCTGGCACTCTTGCGTGTCTCCAGGCAATAGGACTGGAGCTCCACTCTAACCATGGTAATCGGTTTACAGAATGAATGCAAGGCATTAGCAAGGCAGTGGTGAAAGGCCGTTGGAAAGCCGGAATGGAAACATCAAATGAAGAGTTCTCACTGCTTTTATTTTTTACTCTGAATTGTTGTTTCATAATCCTTTGTGTGCTAGTTCTTGTTTTTCCTCATAATCTTTTTAATGCGTATCTTCATTAACACAGCAAATGGCAAATTAGCTCTGCCCCATTGTGCGTCTGCAGCACAACAAGGCTATCAAAATATCTGTCACTGGAACTGAGCATCCCCAGTGAAGTTAATGGCAAGCAGTTGGTGCCAAAACTGCATGCTAAGTAAGTAAGATTTAAGTCATGTCAAAAGCAGGTGCAGCAGTCAAATAAAGCTTGCAAATAAAAGATGACACTAAAACTCTTTTTTCCCCCCCCCACTGAACTCACAATTACATGCTTAACAATATTCACCTTCCAGTGCCTTTTATGTCTTTAACCATTGCTAGGTTGTTGGTTAGTTGCTCTGCTTTGAACCTCATACAAATGACTGTATACAATTCTGCCCAAACTGGGAGGAATGCTTTTCACTCCTCTTCACAGATAAGACCATTTCCTGAAGAGGAAGGTAGACAAGAATCGGACAAAATACGCACAGCAGTTCCCCCAGCCCTGGGGCTTGGCCTCTTGCTACTCATTGCAAAGCCTAATTATGCCAGAAAGGTGGGGCTGCTGCTACATTTCCAGGGTAGATGCAGTAAGGTAGGAAATACCTGTGAGGAAAGCACACTTTGCACAAGCCAGGTATTTTACTTTCCAGCCTGCTGACTTCTGTTACAATTTTCTCACTGTCAGTGTTCATACTGCAGCCTTCTTGAAAGCATATTTTCTTCTGCCGTTGCTCCTAGCGGTTGGTTTTTGTTCTTTGTAGTTTGCACTTCTTGCTTTGTTTGACCTTGCGACGTGTGTACCTGCAAATTGAATTTAGCTAAATAGCTCCCGATTTTCACCAGTGAGCACAGGCTCCCCAGAGCACAGCAAAGCAGCCAGCGTGCCAGGGAATCTGGCTTCTTGATTAGAGATTGGCAGGCAAAACATGTTTTGCTGATCCCTGCACTGATGAGGCCTGCATGGATAAATAGTCTGCAGCAACACTCTTAACAGTCATGCATTCTCCATTCATTGCACAAAAAACTGTCACGGACCAAAATGTCACATCACATCTTCTGTGGGACCTGAAAGCCAGCTGCAGCAACCGGAGCCAACAGGACAGACGAGGTGCTATGGCAGTTGAAGGAAGGGACCAGAATAAAAGGCAAGACATTTTTTCATAATTTATCCCGCTAGGGCTGTAACATTCATCCTACATTATGCTCACAAGATAGGTAGAAGAATGCTGTGCAGAGATGAAATACAAATAAAGCAAAAAGACTCCTCCAAACTCCTCTCTGGAAGTGTACACAGCCTTTCCCAAACTATGGGATCAGTTCTCCAGCTCTACTTCCCTCTCCCTCAGGCCATTGCCCATGTAGACAGCATCCTCCCACCCTCCTCGCTGGGCCTCAGGGGCAACGTCTCCTCCCCTGCTGTCTCCTCATATGCCTGGAGTACTGCAGGAGGAAGGCTTCCTGAATCTGAGGAAGGATAGAGAAGCTCCTGACATCAAGTACTGTGCAGCTGCTTTCCTCAGCTCTGGGGATGAAGAAAAAGGCTTCAAGTGAAGCTTAAAGTAAGAAGCTACAAACTGAAAAACAGCTACCTGAGATACTACGCAGTTCCTCAGAAATGGACAGTATTTAAAATAGTCCAGTGGTTTGTTAACGCCAATATTCTTCAGTAAGTATTTTAGTAAAAGCAAGAAATGACCCTAGAAGCCAATCCAGACACAGCTGCCATTCTGAACGATGTTGATCAGTACCTGTTTTTACATGTAATTTGGAGCCAGTGTTCTGCCTTCACACTTTCAACTGTTCCAAGAGTTCCCACCTCATTTGCTGAAACTCATTCGGATAGGAAATGAAATGAGAAAAATGTCTTCTCTCGAACTAAACAAAAAATCTCCAGGCTGTTCTCAGCTCTCCCAACTAGAGTGGCAGAGGCAATTGGTTGTGCTGAGCACCGTACATGTGCCAAACTACGCATTTGCACAACAAATGGTCCCAGGAAATGCTCTGCTATGGATTTACATAATACATCAGAATGGCTCCGAAAGAAGCAAATAATACAAATCTTACAAACCACCCGAATACATATTTCCAAGACAAGTCTTAGCACGCACTCAGAAGCCTTAATGAGAAACTGTTTAAACTAACAACAACAAGAAGCAGTTTAAAAGTACAAGACCAAACTGCAAGGAGAAGTCACAGAGTGAAAACTCTCTTAGCAAAGCCCAGCAGCGGGCTGCAAAAGCGTGGGGAAGAGTCAGCCCCACACCACTGATGCCCTTCGTCGTCATGTCTACAGCAGCTAGTCCCTTGTCCCTTCCATTTGGGACTGTCCTTCCACAGGGTGCAGATCTCCAGCCTTCTCAGTGCTTCCTCCCTGATGATGATGCCAAGGGATGTTGGCACCTTTCCTCGGGGTGTCTGGCACTGATCCCCCTGAACCTGTGCCTGCAGCACGCTGCCAGCTGTGGGACTGCCACCAGCACACAGAGGGAAATGCCATTTTGGAAAATGCAGCAAGCACTGCAACCAGAAAGGAGCTTTTATTGCAACAGTGTGCACACAGCCATCATCCAGCTGAATCTCACATGCTGCACTACCCAGCAGTTTCCTAGAGGTACTCAGAGCCTAAATTTCTTTATACTTTTCTGGATTACTGGTTTTACGCAAATAAAGTGTAATACCATTGTTACATATGAGCTCCGAACACCCGCAGACTAGACAGACAACACCTGGACGTACCTAGAGCCTCTTGGTGCTGCTCAAAGCTGCTTCATGGAGCAGTTGGCTACAGAGCCCACAAGGGGATGCTGCAATTGACTTCACCTGCTTCAGCACACAGCATCTGCCTCAAATCTGAGCCAGAGCCCAGCACACTGGAGGCCAGTAGGTGCTTGGATGAGACATTAGGCTGAAGTAGAACGAGCAGTTGATACAAGAGGGAGCAGAGAGAGGACTGGAAGCTTTCCAGATGCCTGGGAGGCTCCCGATGAGCCCGTGGTGCAAGCAGTGGGCAGCTGCTGCTGTGTGGAGTCAGAGGATGGGCCCGTTTGAAAAGCAGGATGTGAGGGTAAGAAGCTCCTTTCCGGGCTGGAATTGGGATGGAATGTCATGTACATGGAAAGGACCGCCAGTTCTGACAGCAGCACAGGAGCTGTTCTGACACAGGCTCGAGGAGCAGTCAGCTTGTTGAACCAGGACTAATCACCGTCCTTCCTCTGCAGCAGGAGGAGGCTGGTACGAGTGACCAGGCAGAGCACAAGAAGAGGACTCAGTCAAGCCCAGGTGAGAGCAGGCGGCTCACATTTTTTCAAGTGGATTCCACCATTGTGAGCACTCTTTCTCAATGTCCTGACTGTGTAATTGCCTTAGAGACAGCCTCAGCAACCCCACATCAACCCCCCCAAAACCTACATGGTCCCCACAGGACTCTTTTCTCACTCTGTCCTTGAATCTGACATACAAATTCTCTCTTGATTCCACCCTCGTATTCTGTTGAAAAAGCAGTACATTCACTGGACGCCTGTAGAGTGTAGAATGGATATTAAGACTGTGACTCAAAGACAGACTGAGTCATCCCAAAGCTATGACTACCTTTTATCACACAAACTGACAACAGATCTAATGGGAGCTGTGACTGTGGCTGACCATCCATTTTGATGACTACACTGCCAGTCATCTTCATCCCTCACTGCGTGGCCTTATCTCACTCCTAGACCCACCAAGGCACGATGAGGACAGGGAGAACATAGCCAGGGGCACTAACATGGCCAAGGCCTTGTGTGCACAGATTTCCAGCCTGGTGGGGTCACTGATGGGTAACTGCTCTGGCACCAGGAAGGCTGTTCTAGTGCATCCCATCTACCTAATGACAGTATAGAGCTAGCGATCTCTAAGTAGCTGGGTCTCTCATCCTGAAGGCAGTGTTCCCCTCAGAGGGCTGAGAAGCAGCACAATGCAGTCTGCTCCGGGCAGGGAGCCATGCTGTGCCAGCCGCCATATGGGTACTGCACCCCAGCTCTGGGACATGTGCTGATACTGCCTGCTGAAAGGTGAGCTCAGAAGGTTGGAGAGACACAGTAAGCAGCAAAGATCTTCAGTACTGAAAAACAGCTGCCAAGGGCAGGACTGGAGTCTGGCTGTGAAGCATCCCCCCCCCAGCAGTGCCCCGGCCTGCTGAGGTAAATGCAGCCAAGCACTCGTGCAGTGCTCGGCACGTGTGAGTGACAGCATATACAAACCCAGGCAGAGGAAACCTAAACACTGGGCTCTCAGACCTTTCACTGCCGGAGTCAACATCGTCACTGCTCTCCGTCATCAGCCAAAATTTCCATTGACGTCAGTGGAAGTTTGGGGCACAAAAGGCCTGTGGCGTCTGAAACTGTGCAGCAATCACTTGCGGATATCTCGAGCTCGGCCTGTTCTGATTTATATCCGGCTTGTATGCTGCAGCTGTGACCTGCACCCACTGCTGCCTTTTGGAAGAGTCAACTTCTGTGAGAGGCTGGCCAGCTGGCCTCCTGGGGATTAGGGTTCTGTAGCCATTGGTGCAGGCAGACACAAGCAGGCAAGCATAAAATACTTCTAGATGATGCCTAGGCTTCTGAAATGTACAGCGCTGATGGGAGGGGGAAACTGCTGCAGCATCTTGGGAGAGGGAAGCAGCAAGACATGGGGCAATACAAGGATGAGAGAAATGCCTCTGTGGTAACACTAGCTGCACAAATACTGGTGCTACCGTACATATAGCCATATATATACATTACAACACACATTCACATTGGACTTCCATGCCTGTGAACGGTCAGAAGGACCCCACATAGAGATATGTGTTGTCCCAGCTGGGAAAACACTGTGAGCCTGTGGCTCTTCTTGCTGGTGATACCATGGCCTTGGGCCATGGGCAAAATCTATCAGCTCAGTAAATTCTCACTCAATAGCAGCAGCAAGCTGTAGTACAGATAAAGAGGGAAATAACCTCACAGCCTATGTACTAACTGTTCAGCACTGTGACAGGATGCTGGGGCTGCTGTGAACAGGAAAGCATGTGATTTAGGGGCTATCAAAAGAGGCACACTCAACATCATCAATTCGGCATCTAGTCAGTGAAAGGAAGGAAAGTTATACAAAAAGAAAGCAGAGAGCTCACCAACACATCAGAGAAGCTGACACACAGCACAAATTGATGCTAAATGCATTAAGTAAACTGGGATTGAGAAGGGAAATAATTTTTTCCTAAATACTTTTATTTATTATTCGTTTTTCAATAACAAACACTCAAAGTTTGTTTGCCTATTTAATTGCACAGCTGATGTCCATTAGACACCAGATCAGAGCAGCCCCTGACCAGCACGTTCTAACTTTGAGATGTCTCACTCAAAGCAGCACTGCAGAGGAGTGGCAAGTCCTCAGTTTCCTATGGGGGTGGAAGATCTTGAGGTGCAGTGGTGGCATCTACCCTCAAGCTGGAGCAGGACTTAACACCATGCTTTAGAGCACAGTGATCTTGGAAAACGAGCGTGTGAGGAACTGAGAAACTCAGCAGCCTTACATCACGTGAAGGACTACAGCTGATGACTTCAGAGCCAGAAGGGTGGTTTATAAAACACCACGTACAGCACTTCTGAGATTCGTACTTCCAAACAGATTTACTTGTTCTGACATGTCTCCCGACGGGGTATTTCTTCAAAAAACATGTTCTACACTAAGTTTCTATTGCTGGCTGCATTAATTTATTGTAAGAAAGACCTTAGTATAAACGATAATAACAGAGTGATACGTAACAGTAAGTAAATGACTTCTCTCTGAGTTACTGGTACATTTATGTCTCTCAAGGCACGCAATAACTGAGAATGGCTTGGAAGTCAATTACTCGTTCTACAGAAGAAATACGTAGTTTCTGGCTCCCAGTATGAGTACTTGTTTCAACAGCAGACAGGCAAAACTGAAAACACTGACAGACACTGTGTTTTTAAAGGAGGATTGAAAAGCACAGAAATGGAGCCATGGCAGGCAAAACTGCCAGAGACCACGCACAAGGCAAGTTAGGCAGGTACAGCTGCAGTGAAGGCCTGAGGGAACTGTGTGGTTTGGAACTTTAAAGCCATCTGCACAAGGGGAAAATGCTGCCTATGTGCAGAGAGTAAGACGGCCCCAGACACCTGATATTAGCAGCTATGCGTGTAGTCCCTGGGACACGGCAAGTGACAGAAGAGAGCTATGAAGTAGCTGACTAGACAGGCAGATGCCCCAAGCTGCAGCAGGAATGACAAGCTCTAGCACAGCCTTACTCGCTGATACTGTTGTGGACCTGGGGGCCCAAAGCAGGAGAAATAGCAAATAAATAACCCAAATTGCTGCAGGGAGCAATTCATGAACACTGTTGCACTGAACTGCTCAGGACTTAACAAAAACACAAAAACCCAGTAACAGCTCCCAAGGCCATTAAGCCTTAGGGTCTTTTTTTCTTCGAGAACAACATAACTTTATTCACCTCCCTAGTTACTACTGGAAGAGTTCAGCAGTGTATATGCGGGTCACTTTTGTGTCCCCACTTTTAGCACACTTGCTGTTGACTTTTCTTGCTCCTCTGGACTTTACAGTCAACATCCTCATTAGAGACAAAATAAGAGCATAAGTAACCTAATGTGGTTATTAGCCTTAGATTGCTTCATACAGAATGAAGTAAAGCAAGCGTGATATTAAAAAGAAAAGAGCAGGAATACAAAGGGAGAGAGAGAGATCAGATAGAATTGATTGGTTCCACACGCAAACTAAGAGGTTAGGATGCTGAAATAACCTCTCAGTAGTGCAGTTACAAGAAAATGAGAGCCATCTGAAGCTGCTGGCAAGACCAGAAATGACAAGGGGTGAGGGAAACAAAGAAATCTCAGGGAATCAGAACTTCAGGTTTCAGATCTGCTGAATTTGGGGAAAAAAAATAAAAGAAAATATATATAGAGAGAGACTCGGAGTTCAGCTGGTAGAGCAATCTGACACTGGAGATTGCTAGAACTGCTGGAAGACGTGAGCACCTCTTGGAATGGGATGCTTGCCATTATTATTTATGAAATTGGATGGGATACGCAGCTGTTCCCTGAGGTCAGGAAGTAATCTGCTTTGAATCTGAAGACTTCCACAGATACTGTGCTTCAGAGTGCTGAGCTGCGTACTTTACATATGCTATATTATTTATATGAAATATTTCATATTTCTAAGGTTTTACTCCTACAAGACAAGAGATAGTGGAGCCATCATCAAAACAGGACAAGAAGTCTCTGGCCAGAGACTGGTACCACAGAAGTACAAAAACACAAAGCAGTCAGGTCTCGTCACTGCAATGCATGTGTGGGGGGAAATGTCAGTGTGTTTTGGATCAGGCTGTTACAGTGCACACTGCTCTCCTTCTTAGTGACATTTTTTATGTACTTGTTCTTTTTCTTTTATATTTTTATTGCCTACTAAACAGTTTCGTTCAGCTCTGCTTTGTGTGATCTTCCGTAAAAGGAAAGCAGCTCTGTCCAGAGGAGCACTCTGGAAACATCACCCTGATGAGGAAAGAGCTGGTACCTCTCTAGCATTGAATGTGCCATCCTCATCTTGGATGCATATCTACAAATTAGGATTTCAACCCAGTCACCACTGAAAGTACCAATTTGCTTTGTACAAGACTTAGAACCAGCAAGGAATTCTTATCTGGCACAGTGATAGCACAGGAACTTTTCTGAGTTAATGAACTGGGAAAACCATCTGCTGGTCCAAATGCTGAACTTGTGCTTTCAACATGAAAATTATTTAAGTAATAACAGTCCTGCCCATCCTGTGTCAGTGTCAGATAATCTTGACAGCGCCTGCAAAGAGATGGACCCACACAATGCAGGAATTACCAGCCTGGGCTTGCCAAGCCTGGATCTGTTTCCAGCATCAGTCCTCTTTCATGTCACGCTCCCACTCCTCCACTTCATATGCCTTAGGGGCATCAGATAGGCACCCCTCACTCAGTTCCTCAGCCTGCAAGACAAGCGTAACTCCCAGCTGATCAGGAGCAGTGAGAATTAATGAACATTTAGTTAACTAAATCAAACTAAAGCACTCTGAACCACTTAGGTGTAAATGCAGAGCTGAAGTACAGCTCTATGGTCTTTGAAAGGATGATGTGAACTGCAGGCACCTACTTAGCTCATCTAAGACCATGTCAGCATCTGGATAGTCCTGCAGGTGGCCCTGCAGGTTGCTGTGATAAAGAGTCATCCATCGTGCTGCAAGGCCACCTACATTTACCAGGACTACATTGCTAGTAAAGAAAACAGCAGAACTACCTTCTGGGGAAGAGCACACCAGACAGTGGGAGAGTCAGGATTACCTGCAGTGGAATTACATCTAGTGAGAGCACCTGAAAGAACAGAGAGAACAGTCCTATGCTGCTTAGATGGCAGAGTTAGACTGCTGATAGCAAACTCGTGGGGATTCAGGAGCATAATACCTGCATTCCTCTCAGAAATGTGAACGTGGCATTTCAAACTGCCAAATGAAAATGACAGACTTTAACCTGGATTTCCCTAAATTGGAATAGATGGTGCATTTCATGCTAGAAATGTTCTGACCATTATCTGCTCCTGTGCTTATTACATTTTGATGTGCCTCTGGTAATGGCTTTAATAAACTGCCTGGAACAGAGCCTGTTAAAGAGTTTTCTTGCATTTAGATGTTCAGCTACCACGTGATCAACTGTAGCACAGATGAGCATCATTTTACAAGACAGAAATTCTAAAATAAAACATAAGAATATCAGGAAAGACCGAGAGCAGCTATAGCACCTGATTTAGGACCACAAAAGTAATTTCTGTTCTCCGCATGTTTTTGACTATAGAAATCAAATTCCTTTGATATGCACCAGCTAAGTGTGCAGCACAGCCATTTCTACAACATCCACTTGTAGCTAAAACAAAACAGCTCTGTTTCAGACACACAGCTGCGTTTTATGGCACCTTCCTTGATTTCATGGGTAGGAGTTTCAGGGAGTGTGGGAACGTGATTTTCGGAGCGAGGCTGTAAGGGCTGAGCAGTGAGACTCCCTCCTGCCTGCAGAGCCTGAAAGCCGAGCTGCAGCGAGGACAGCCAAGCACTGCCAGATAAGACATTACTGGGTTCATTTGTCTTCCACCTTCTGCTCCTGTGACATGCTTATTCCTTCCTTCGTTTTGGAGAATGACCTTGTGATCCTTACTTCCAGGATAACGCTCTGCTTCCAGAGCAGCTGCACTGACATCAGTCAAAAACTTGTTCCCTTCTCCTATGGAGCTATCACACTGAAAAGCACAGAGCACAGGGCACCCTGACTGCAGGTTTGCAACCTGGGAGAGGAGTGGGCATTGGTCAGCTATTACTAATGCCTGAACCTGCTCTGTTTTTTGTTGTTTTTGTTTTTAAATAGCAGATTTATAAAGCCCCTGGACTTAGTCTGTAATTATAAAATGGCTTTTCTGGCTCTCTCCCAGAGCTGTGGCTCCAGAGGCCACTATATGAATGTGCTACATAATTTGCATTGGATACCCTTTGGCTGCAGTTATGGTCAGCGCAACTGCAGCCACATACAAAGACTGCATGAGAAATGAAAATGCCTGGTTTTATAGCAGAAAGCATGAAAGGAGGAGGCACAGCAGCGCTCTGAGAGCAGCTAAAAAGCAGAGCAGAAAAGCACAGTCGCCTGGCCTGTTTTGGTGTGCCTGCAAATTCTTACACATGCACAGCAAGGGGGTGTTGAAAAATTTAACAGAATTACTGCTGGGGATGTATCACAGCCTACATATTCTGTAAGCAATCATCTCAGCTGAAGAGCAGACACATTAATTTAACCAGATGACTTGTAAGCCTGCTTCTCCAGATAACACCAACATCTTTCTAAGACTCCTGAATATTTCTCTCGACCTTGGATTTCAGGAACAACTCTTGGTTAAAGCAGCCCAGCCATACTGGATGCCATACTGCAGGCCCTCATGGGGGAGATTCACAGGGAGACTTGTCAACTGCTGCCTCAGCTGTGAGGGCTTCCTCTTTTGTGGACATTGGTAT
Organism: Callipepla californica brunnescens; assembly: GCA_023055505.1. Lineage (NCBI taxonomy): Eukaryota > Metazoa > Chordata > Aves > Galliformes > Odontophoridae > Callipepla > Callipepla californica. Next base: position 31,799,093 of record JALIRH010000003.1, on the reverse strand, counting down.
GATCTAGATATCTTCAGGTTGTGACACAAAGGCGTGAGACACCAGCATGCCATTGGCAGAAAGCTCACTTCAACAGAAGAGGAATCAGGCCTTTTGAAAATCTTGGGCTCATCCTCATCTACAAGGACATCCCTTCTTGTTCATCTGCTACACTATGCTACTGTACCACATACTGTGTTGCTTGGGCTCATGAAGCTCAACAAGGGGCAAGAAAAGCATGTTTCCAATTGATGCCCACAGGCCTCTGCCTGACCTTCCCTCAGCAGGTACTGTGGGACTGATGCTCTCCCCCACGTGGCCACAAACAGAAGCAGTCATCACTCATCACCAGATCTTAGCAGATTTGTGTGCACGTACGTGCCTCATCCCTGCCTGCAAGCTCTGTGACACAGGCAGAGTTTTTGGCTCCCTGTTGGAAAGCATCTGGCTTAACTCACCAGTGTAGATCAGAGTTTCCTGGGAGCTCACTTCAAACAAACATTGAGCAATAATGATGCTTTACACAGCTGCACAAAATAGGCAGAGGTGGCACAGGTTTAGGTAATGGAGATCCAACCTAGCATGCATGCTAGCAGAAAAAGGAAATCAGAAATAAATAAATGGAACACAAAGATACATGAATGAACAGTTCTGCAAGGAAAATCTGTCTGGGCTTGAGTTAAGCCAATGCATGGCCTGTGAGAACGAATAAGACAAAGACTAAAGCTAAGCCTCCTTACTGTTCATCTCATCACATGGCATCCAGGGAACATATAACATGATGGCGGCCTTCATCAGCTCACAGCATCTCAGCAGCTGAAATAGTTGGTAGGTGGGCTGAGCCATAAGCCAAGACAGTCCCAGCATGTGAGAAAAGCTCGTCAGGACTGGGAGAAGGAAGAAAGCCACGTTAGCTGCCAGCAGAAAGCATAGAATATTTTTTCCCTGCCTTGTATCTTCAAGATAGAATAGTATCTAATAATTCTTGTTCTTCAGTTTCATTGCAAAGTTCAGTTCATTACTGTACTTCTTCTGCATAAGGATATTTAACATTTTCCTCTTAATGATCAGTGATACTTGTAACAACAACAAAGCATGTTCCAAACTACAGGAACGTGGTTAGCGCACATCTTAAAAAGCAGCTTTCCCTAGTTCTAGAGAGTAATTTGTGTAAGAACAGCAGAATTATTTTACTAATTTCCTGTCTCCAGATTTTCTCACATTCAGCACCTGAATGGGGCAATTCTGTGTTATGTGAGGATGCAATTAAAACCTAGAGGACCCTAAGAGACCTTTGAAAATTGAGGTTTACATGTGTAAGGCAACTGCTTGCAATCAAATTTAATGTATACATAAATCATCCCAGAGATGAAATTAACAGAGATAAATGATTTGGCATTGAGGAAGTTCACTCAATTTCTCATTAAGGTAATATGAGAAGAATTTGACAAATAATCCACAGATGGCACAAATGAGCAAGCTGCAAGGAATTAATGAATTTCTCTACTTTCACTCTGAAAACGCTGAGAAGATCACATCAAATTAAATGCATAAATTAATATTCAGGTACCTAAACACACTGACTTTTTCAGTGGGCTGAGGACTGTCAGCACCCACTCATTTCAAAAGGAATTATGGGTGAGTGAAAGATGAGTTTAAAATAGAGACTTTAAAGAAGTTAAAGCAGTTAAGACTGGCACCTCCAGTGTGTGGCATCAGCCATGACAAGATTGTAGCCCAGAAGAGCATGGCAGGACATTGCTTAGAGGGAGCTTTTCATCTTGGAAGCGGGGATGGTAATGTGCAGACTGCTGCAGAGGAATAATTATTCATCAAAAGCTATGAATTTGACAAAAATGTTAGGCATACAGAGAATGAAAATGTTTTCCCAAACAAGAACAACTCTTCCAACATTATCATAATAAATATGTGATGGAAATACAAAACTTTAGTCCTCCTTCGTTCAAAAAGGGCACTACTTTGTCCCAGGGCATTGCACAGGCCACAGCAAGCACTTGGCCATGCTGATGGAGGTCTAGCACGGCTCCTGGCCACTGCCTGGAGCATTGGATCTATCCTGCAACATGCGGGGGGGGATGCAGAGTGGTGTAAAGGGAACTGAATACCCATCTCACAGCCTGGTCAGGCACACTGCGCTCACAGGGATCTTTTGGGTCACCACTGCTCATGCTCCTGCTCTGAACTTCAGAGGGAAAGGAATTTTCAGAGCTGTGCTGGCAGTGCTCGGAGACAGGTGCTTGAGAATAAGCAGCTCCCCCACTGCAGGAAGGCAGGTGTCAGCTTGCTCAGCAAACAATCTGGGGCCTGAACCTTGAGACTACACTTGGCCTCAGGGACCCACAGAACAAGGGACATGTTGTGCAAGGGGATTTGTTCACCCCAGTTAAGGGCATAAAGCTACATCTACCCTAGAGTTATAGAGCTTAATATCTGTGGCTTTTTTCTTTTTAAACATTTCTACATTTTACACGAAATCTGATCTGGAAGATATTCAGTCGAAACCAAATACAACATATGTGATTTCTCAGTCACCTCCGCAACTTATGTATAGCTGCTATTCTGCAAACCCCTCTACTAGGAAACTGAATGCCTGCAGAAATCGCTTTTGCTACAGGATTCCACAGAACTAGCAGCTTGTAACCTGTAGTACAGTGTTCAAACACATTATTAAAGGAATGCAGACACTTATTCTGAACATAAGTCTTACCAATATGCCCCTCCCTGGTCATTGTAGGAATCACAGAATTGCAGGGGTTGGAGGGGACCTCAAGAGATCATCTAGTCCAATCCCCCTGCCAAAGCAGGTGCCCTACAATAGGTTGCACAGGTAGCTGGGTTTTGAATATCACCACAGAAGGAGACTTCACCGCCTCTCTGGGCAACCTGTGCCAGTGCTCCATCACCTTTACTGTAAGGAAGTTCTTCCATATGTTCAAATGTAGCTTCTTATGTTCAATTTTACTTCTTGTCCTGTCACTACACACCACTGAGAAGAGCCTGGAAGCATCAGCTTCATCCTTCTGTGAGAGAGCACTCTTAGGGAACAGATGAAAGTTGACCTTGGGGTACCTTCAGTCAGACTGCCAAAAGTAAATCTGCCTGCTGTCCCCCTGGCTCACGCAGCTACATATACACACACACATACATACAACAGTAAGGAGACATTTCCAGAAACCTTAATTATTAGCTCACTGCTCCTTCCAAAGGAGTCACCTGTTTCCGCAGTCATTAAAGTAAGAGCAAGGAACCCAACAGCAGGACCCTAGGAATGCTGCCCCAAATACCAAAACACCTCACTGAGCCTCAGTTACAGAGCCTCACAAGGTCCCAGTCCAACATCCATGCTTACAAGGCATAACCCAACTCACTTACTGAGACTGTACAGCAGTAAACTAGCTCTTCCCATAAAATCCTCACCTACACAGCTAGAACAAAGATCTTCAGGTTGATATTTATGCCTGTTTTCAAGATGGGGCTCATGTCTCAGCACTGCTGTGGATCTCTTCCTGGGACAAACCCCCTCAGGAAGAAGTACCAGCCAGTACCACTGAAACTTGGTATCTTCACCTACTCATTTACTTCATTATTAAAGACACAGCAAATAGCACCAGCAAAGAACCAAGGGGTTTGCTGACTACTCTTTTCTCATTTGGCTGATACATTTTTCCATGGAGCTGGAAGTGAATTCCAAGTGATAAATTCATCCAGATCCTCATCCTGACCAACTCCAGAGCTGCACCAACGGGAGCTATTTTTGATTTGAAAAGAGTGTAAATGAATTGAGAGTTTGGCTTACGGGGTGAGAACTGGATAACATGATGACAGAAGGGCTTTATAAACATTTATTATTCAAAATCTCTTCTGCAAATGCAGATACGCCTAGGCAATTATCTCACTTTAGCTGCAGATGGGCAATTTTGATGCAATTATTATGCACCTTCAGTACTACAAAGCTTTCAGTGCTATTCCTTTTGAAAATGTCTGAATTATACAGAATGACAAAACTAATGAACTATTGCATCTTTTTCCTGTCAGCTGTACACCATCTCAGAGGTGCCATCAGTGAGTTTCATGTGGCAGAGCCTCCTGGTTGCAGCTGTGGACGCAGAGCACAGGAGAGCTGAGCTTCACACTGAAGGAAAGCAAACTAACCATAGCCTTCTGTGACCAGGTTACTGAGGAAGGATGGTTTACCACTGCACATTCAGATCATGGCATTAAAATGAGTCCAAGATACTGTTTGTCACCTCCTTCTCAAGCCTCCCCAGTGAGATGTTTCTACACATACCTAAAATCTGTGGTTAATTACTCTTCTGTGATAGACAAAGGCTTTATGGGAACCCGTGACTCCAGATATCATCAGTGTAACAGCAGAAAATGTCTAAAGCCACACTGACAGTGAAAACAGATTTTTTTTACAGCAAAACTGCTATGAAAGAAACACATGCCTTCAGTTTTTTGAAACTACTTGCCTCTGTTTCCTTGCAGAAAACATACCTAGGAAGCCAGCTGGTAATTTTCTTTTAAAAAAAAAAAAAAAAGTTATTGCGATACATAGCAGCAGGTAATATTTTACAGCCTGCCAGCCAAAAAGTAGGTCCCAACTTAACTGTACATACAACTGGTATGATTTTCAAGTGGAATGTTCTCATTAAGATTCCTGTTTATCTAAAAACTAAGCCAACTGAATTCTCCCCTTTGAAAAGATCCCAGGAAAGTATAATACCAGTTGGGGAAATTTTGGTTTCTTAACAAGAATGAACATACAATTAATACATTAACACTCAACATAGATGTTGCTGGTATGATTAAATACTTCACACACTGAAGTGACTCGTCTAGATCCCTCTTCACTTGGATATGGCTTTGTGGCTGCTGAGCCCTACCAGGCCCTGGAATAACCTTAGTTAAGAATCTGCATCCAGGCACAGGACTTGGCCCATAAGCAATACCGGCACACACCATGCACTGAAATCATGCATGACTTTGTGATCTAGCTGAATTCACAGAAGAGGATATTCAAGTGCTATAGTTCGTATGACTTTCACAGTGCAGCAGAGCTCAGTCTGCTTACATATCAGGCCTGTGTCTCTGAGAGTCCCCATAAAGCATCAGGATACACTCTGTCTCTCCATCTCTGATTTCTAAGCATGTACTAACCAGCCCTCTGGACTGCTCCTGTTTTTCAGGCTTCTAAGAGCTCAGCCACACACTGTTAGAAATTCTCTCCCTTGCTATGAACACCTCACACATTTTGTTTGATGCCATCTCCTGCCCACACAAATCTAACTAACCACTATTGTATTCCACCAACACTATCCCTTTTACCCAAGAGTCCTTCTCTAGAGGGAACAGGGAAAAATCATTTGATTATTTAAATTAAGTAAAAACAGTACATAGCAGATCAATGTCTTCAATGAAACAAAGAAATAAATACGATGAGGCTCTGTGCTCATCATGCGAGCACAGAGACCTTTCACCACAGGGACAAGAGATCTCCTCAGGTTGCACCAACCAGAATTACAACCTGAAGTTCGGGATACCCTGGGGAGACATATAACAGCAGTGCCATTTGACGATTACAGAGCTGAAGCTTCATGTTTACTCAAAGTATTCCTAAGAATTATTGAGAGTTTTTGGCTATTTTCTGAGAGATTTTCACAGCTGAAGATTTTTCTTTCTGTACTTGAAAAATCTATATGTACTCCAGCTGAAAACATAAAAATCCAGACTACTGAAGAAAACTACAGTTTCAGGAAAAAGCAGCATGCAATTTTCAGAAGATACAGAGAAGTGAATCAAGAGGAAAAAGTACTGAAAGAAAAAAAAAGAAAAACGTAAATCACTTTTTAGAAGCAATGCAAGTACAAATGCCAGACGACATATAGAAAAGTTCTACTGTAGTGAATGGGCCTGAGCTCACATCATCCAAGGACACTAAATGTCCTACAAGAAGGTTAATGCTGAAAGGACATTCACGATGACCCAGTGTCCCTCGAGCTTAACATTTGCTCCTGCTAAAAGAAATGGGAGACGTCATCCTTCATCTGGACTTCCAGAGGCTCACTCACCCTATGGGAGTCTGAACTTCCAACTAGTGCAGGGGAAGGCTTTAGAAGTTACGAAAGAAATGCTGCAGACATCCCTATGTACCAGCAAAATAAGCAGCTTAAGCAAACAGGCAAACAACCATCCAGCTCCAGAGAGAAGGAATGTGGTTTGGAAATTAAAAAACAATGAGCAACTTAAGTCAGCTTCACATGGAGAAAGTTCAATCAGGGATATGGGGAAGAGGGGTTGGAAAATAAGGCCACGGTGGACCTGATTAGTGGAGGCTTGTTGAGCACAAGAGACCCACATGACATAGCAATGACTGTGAGACTATTAAGTAAATGAGCCTTTAAACCTCGTAGAGTGTTAGCCCCTCAGTGACATACAATCCAGTATGAAGGAACACAAAGGTTGTTTCTTTTTTCCCTTAGAATTAATAGATATGGATGTTCACAGACTATATTATGTAACTGCCTGACAGAGTTTTTCCAAGGTCTGACACCTTGTTTGTAGACACCTATGCTATTGTTAACCTTCATCTTCAGCTGTTTCTCCCTTTTACACACTAGAGTTCTGACTAACAAACAAGAGTGGCTGGACCCCTCTGCCCCTGACCTAACAGGATCTTCAGCCAGGTACTTGTGAATTTATACGAGGCAGCCTTTTAATACAAAGGCAAATAATTCTGGGAAATCTGGACAGAGTCCATAACCACTAGGCAGCTGGACAAAAAGGATTTTTCCACTTCTCTGGTGCTGCCAGCCTCAAACACTTCTCACACCGTATCATCCATCTTTATTGAGAGCTGTTAATTACAGCTACAAAGCCTGTTACCATACAGGCACTTTCCCTTTTTAAAGTGACTTTAAAGGTAGCAGCCTTCAAGATATTTTGACACAGATCTGAGCTGAAAAAAACCTGAACTTCCTTACCACTTCCTCCTGAGCTACATTGTTTTTGTTGCTGTTATAAACAATGTGGTAGAACCTGTGTAGGATAGCCCTTGTTTATGGAGTTTGTGCTCTGGGTGTCAAGGTGCTTGATATGATGATTGAGGTAAAGTGCTGGAGGCTGAGCAGGGAGGAGGAGAACACCTGGGTCCCTCCAGCTCTGCTGGTTTGGTTCCACAATCTCAGTCAGTGCAGGGGAGTTAGCATAGGAAGAATCAGCATAGCTGCATTCTTTCTTGAGCTCTCCTGAGAAAAGCCCCAGCAGTACAGAAGCTGGAGCTTGCTTTTCTAACTAGAGGAAGAGCCAGCCTTCAACTGCAGTTTAACCACTGACCAGGGGTCATCCAGTGCTGCATGACTTTTTTTTCTTCCCCCTTCAAGCAAAAGCCATTTATATAAACACATTGTTTCAGAGCACATGCTCTGCCTTCAGGTAGTAAGAATGACTTCTGTTTCTAGTCCTTGCCTCAAGTACCACAGCCTCACAGGAAGCATTATAGATTACAGATCACCAACGAGCAATCTTCAACAGATAAGGGAAAGATTTTCATCAGACATAAATGCTAGGGCCTTCTCAGAATACCACATCCAGAAATACAAATGCAATCTCCAGGTGTACTCTTCAGAAACTTAGAGACCAAATCACAAATCCTCAGTATAATACTGTAATACTATAACACATTGGAAAGTACAGCAACAGTAGCAGGGTCACACAATCCTAGACGGCAGCAAATGAGAACAAGTCCAAAAAAACAGCAACCACAGACACAGAAACAAAGGGGGGAAAAAAAAAACAACACACCACCACCAACAACAAAACCTAGTTACCTTCAAAAGGCCTCCAGGAAACTGGGAACTCCACAGATACCCTTACCTCCACTACCAGCCCTTAAATGAGGTCTGGGAAGGGGTGGATCCTGGTTCCACCCCTTCCAGTCACTCAGGTGCATTGCATGCACCTGAGCTCCCCTGGGTTGGCCGGCCTTCCCTCCAGGTGTTCCATCATTGGTTCAAGCTGTGACTTAGCATTTCCACTACAATCAAATTCCTAAAAAAAATAAAACCATGACAGTATTCTTACCAAGGCTAAGACACAAGCTCTCACAGGCAGTGTTAACTACCTAAATGGAAAATAGCTACAAAAGTTCAGGGTGAGTTTAGAAAGGGTGGTAAGCACAAGAATGCCTCTTTCAACACCTAATAGCAACACTGTGAGAATAACAACCAGAGAAGTTTGGGTTCAGGCATTCTACCAGCCACTCACATCAAATCCAGTGTAGGTACTGAGCTCTTACATCACACATTTGAGAAGCACAAAAACTACCACCCTGAACCTGGGTCCAGGAGAAGATTCTTAAACTCTCCAATAGAAAACATCAAGAGCTGTGCCACTTCAAATCCAAACCGGCATCTAACTTTGAGATGCTGGAGAGCTCTCACCAGCAGCAAACAGACTTTTTCCTCTGCCTTTCCTGTTGTTTACCTCACATCTCCTCTCCATTGCCTCACATTTGTGTCTCCTCTCCAGATGTTTGCTCTCCCTGTGAATTTTGGAGGAAACTGGGCATCCAGCTCCTATCTAGTAATGCTAGCATATGCAGTGTGGCATTGAGGAGGCAGCTGTGGCCCATTTCCTTGCTAATCTTGTCCCTGCTACTGTCTTGTGTATAGAAAAGACTCAAGTGAACAAGAAGATAGTATAGAAATACTCTGGAGCTGGAGCACTGCATATTTCCTCCAGAACAGGCAGCTCCCAGAGCATAGTTTTGACAGCTGGATGAGAAAATTTTGTTTCAAAAGCTACAGAAGAGCAAGAAACCACGGCATTAACCACTAATCACCTACAAAAACAAGTCTCCCCAAGGAAACAGCTGAAATTATGATTTGCATGATAATCTGGCAGTAAGATAACACAGCTGCAAGAGAGCAACTAGGAGCCACCTCCCCGGGTGTGCACTCCTACCCTACAGCCTGCTGTGATACACAGCATTTTCAAAAGGAAAGGGACAGTTGCTGCTACAGTTTTCATAGGAAAGAGGTAATTCCTTAGCTTTGAGAAATGGAAGTTGATAACATCAACACCTTGAGTTCTGTGGCTTAGGCTTCAGCTGAACTAAACCCAAATTAATACCGTGCCTGAGCTCAACACTGTATGCACAGCAGGTTGGGCAGCCAGCAGGTGCCCATCAGCACTGCTCCTGTCTCAGACCCCAGCAGCAGGAGTCATTACTTCTGCTACTTGGTCAGTAGTACAAGTTGGCCTTGTTTTCAGCCAGAAACCCTGGAAAAAGTACAAATTGTTTTTACTGCAGAGAAGCACTGAAAACAACACAAGAAGTGATACAGTTGCCTGCTGATAACACATCATCAACAGTTCAGATAGCTGTGCACAGATGACCTTGAGTATGATAAACCTATATCCATAACTACTTTTATTTAATTATTTCAATCCCAATCATAAGCTTAAGCTCTCACAGATTGTCACAGAGACCAAAACAATATAACTTGCAGCATCTAATTCTTACTTGAGTTAGACAGAAATCAGGAGTGGCTGCATCTTCTAACTTTAAGAGTTCTCTTTGCTTTTTGTTTGTTGATTTTTTTCCCCAAAAAGCTAAAGGGAACTTGACTTGTAAAATCATTTTATCTTAAGGAACACAAAGTAAATAGGTATTATTTTAAGGCTAATGTAGTGGATTAGAGAAATAAAGTTTATAAACTGTAGTTTTTTTGAAAGAAAACAGGCTTCACTTAGTGACATTCGCTAAAAACACTTTATTCACCACATCTTGATGCTTTTGTAGCTTATTTATGACTCTGTTAATGTGGTCTGCTTTGGTGGTGATGCTCCCACCTAAGCAGTAATATAAATCAGTAGGATGCCAAAAGTCAACCACACCAGAACATTTAAATGCTGTTGGATATGTGAGACTCATGAATACAGAATGCTGAGAATCAATAGTAAAAATGTAGCCAGCCACATCAAATCAGGCTCTAACCATCTTCATTTGTAAAACTCCATTATGCCCAGGTGGTACCAGCACCTGTAGGGCCAGGTTCTCTGCTGCAGAAAAGGAGGACAGTAATGAGTCAGGACTGAACCAAGAAACCTGGAATTGCTGGAGATGCTGGGCTACTGCCTCATTTCCTCCATGCCCCCAGAAATACATGTAAAACACTGAGAAACTGGTCCATATTCTCCTGGTTATCATGTGAAACTACAGCACTCATCACATCTAGCCACAGAAGAGCCAAGCCTCAATCCTGAATGCTTACGTAGCTAAATCAAAAGCGATTCTTGTGAAGTTAATGTTGGTAAATTAACATACACAAGACCTACTATGCTAGTTCTTTTCCATTACTGGTTTCAGTATTTTGATTCACTTCCAAAGAATAAGTATACTTCAGTACTCTCAATTTTTATCCTTCTTTTCAAAGAACAATATTCAGATTCAGAAAGATCAGAGGCCATAGTTCAGGGTAGTAGAGAGACAAAACTATGATTCAGTGAAAAGGAACACACTGAAACATGCTCAAATGTGGCCACGGATTAGTACAGGTATATGTGACAATTCTTCCACTCACCTGCATTCGAGATTGCTGAGGAGATTTAGCTTTAGCTTCTGGTGCTTTCTTTAGCCCTAATGCTTTATGAAATAATAATTAAGACCTTAATGATAAACAAATACATAAATCATCACACAGACCACTGTGGAAAGTCTATACTTCTCAAAAATCTTCAGATAAAACCATATCATCAAAATAAACAAGCATTCTGAGGTATTCTCTTGCTAAAATGGGAACAAGAGTCCTCAGCTATTTCCCTAGCTACCATACAGACTGCATCTTTACAGAGGTATGTTTTCTTCTGCCTGGAGAGACACAAAGCTAAACAAGGTTTTATGGGGGTTTTTATTTCATCTTCCACACACACAAGAAGCTTTAAGCTCTAGTGCTTTTAATTTATGTTACCTCATAAATTAATAACGATGGAGGGCGGCTTATCAGATTAAATGTGTCATTTTATAAAGCAGTTTGGAAGCAAGAAGTATGAAGTCAAGATGAAGCACTCTTAAATGATCCATTAGGCACACAAATCATTACATATGTTATTTCTGGACTGGACAACAGTTGAAATTAATGATAATTTAGTGACTGTATTTTTATTTTAAGCTTGTGAGCGCTTGCACAAGAAGTGAAAGAGCAGTGATGAACCTGGAGTGCTCTCCTGTGGCCTGGTAGAATTTCCTGGGTCATCTTCCAAGGACGAAGATCTGCACAAAGGGTGCACAGCACCCTTGGCAGCAAGCATGGGACAAACTGTCCAGGATCGATCTACATTTGGGCACAACTCTTGAATTTGATGGAGCTGCACAGGCAGCCTGCATCAGTTTAGATGTGAATGTGGGTATTTTGGTTTGCCTTAATTCAACCTCAAAGGTAGGGAAGAGATTCTATTTTTTGTTGGGCTCTGCTAGCCTGGGTACAATTTGGACAGTTGCAACATGGCCTCAGTGAAATCAGGAGTGACTCTCTGTGCTGCAGACACAACTGGTATGCCTACTTGTACTTACTCTGGATAGTACTTACCACGCAGCTACTTAATGCTACTTACTGAGGTGACTTAGATGTCATATTTCTACCTTCTCCAACTACCTGCTCTTCATTTATCTCATTGCCAATTCCTGCCAGAGAGTTTAGGTATATATATTATAAAGTACATGAATGTGGAAGATGAAAGCAGCAATTAGGGAAGGTGGTTTTTTTTCTTTTCATTAGTTCCCCATCAGAACTATTTTAACTAACCAGAAGCCTACCCAGTGCCTTTTAACAAGTCTGGCTGTGCTTGGAGGGCAAGCTTTCCTGAAGGTGGCCATGCCTCACACAGACATGCAAAGTCTCAAGACATCTGCACGCACAAACACATATATATGCAAATACAGGGAATAACTAGGAGGGGATTCTAAAACCCAGAATCTGACATGTGCAAGTGAGATCTCAGGCACAATGGAGTAGGCAGATGAAAAGTTCAGCAGTTCTTTGTGCAGCACCACTGAAAGGTCTTGGTTTGGATAATGGATGTGCTGAGGCAGACACTACATAAACACATGGTAGGTGACAGTCCTCCTTCTGAAGCTCTGCCTCATCCAGACAGCAGTAAGAATCAGCCACAAAACAAACCTGCAGCAAAGCTAAGAAGCAGAGCCAGATCTCCAAACACCCATTTACCCCGACAGCAATAAAAACCCTGCAAATTCCCTATAGTCAGTCTCCTACTGAGACTCACAAATGCACATTCTTCACTAAGCCTGCTGCAGGCCTATTTGTAATGATGTCTCCCTGTATCCCAAGCAGGCTGTGGGGTTTGCACCCACTCTTCAACTCAGTCATCATTTAATTAAATGGAAGACATACAGCTACCAGCCATATCAACTAACTGCAGCAACAAGGAGTATAATGCTCTGGTTTTAACCCCAGGGATATGGTGAACCACAGCCACCCACCACCCCAGAATTCATCAGTATTTAAAACACTGTTTGAGTGCAATTGGAAAGAAAAATACAGACTAACCAGATAAACTAAAATATCGTTGTTTGGGGCTAACAGTTGTTACTGTTTTTACATTCGCCTGTTGCTTTTTGCTACCCTCCATTCCTCTCGCATCTCCGAAGCCTATATGTCCACTATGGAGTAAATGACAAACACAAGCTGAAGACCAAAATGCAGGAAACGAACGTAGCATCTTATGAAAACATCTTTAAAACTGCTGGGTTCTGCTCTAAGACCTTCACTGTTAAATTCCTCTATCTGCAGCCGCTTCAATAATTTAGAAGAGGAAGAAAATATAACTATAGCTAAGAAACACAATTTCAGCTTTAATAATCTTAACTCTAATAATCTGAGGTATAGCATAGCTAAGTACCCTGAATTCGTACACATTTCCTGTAGTAAGTTTCTTCCCCGCTGCTGCTCAGCTGGAAGCTGAGAAATGTATACTTCTTACTGTTAGTTTCTAAGCTACTTCATTAAAAAGCTGTGAGTCCCACTGTGTAACAGAAGGGGAAAATGTTGTTCACATCCTTCCATGTATCAGGGAGGCTCTGACACAGGACGTCCTGACGGCTGATTCATCCCATCTGTCCCAGATGCCTTTTTTAAGCCAAAAGAAGATGAAGTGAAGGAGCACTCACTAAGAGGCGGTCCTTTGAGCAGCATCCTCAGCCCCTCATGGAGGATGGGCACCCAGGGCCTTCTGTGAGTGCTTCAGGCTCTACGGGTTTGGCATGCTGTGAAGATAAGGTGTGCTGAAGACAAAATGCTGTTCTTGGTTATGACTGTGCTTCCTCCCGGAAATAAACAAAACTGCTCCAGTTTAACTGGGATCAGAGTCTGGGCTTAGATTTTGGGGCACGATGCCAGGAAAATACTGCAATACCTTTTACTTGACTATTTGAGGCACTGCGTGAGTTCTGATTTTGGAAAGAGTTTTATTAGCTTACTCAAGAGATTGCTACGAAAGTCAGCTGCAAGGTAGAGGAAGGAGACACTGATGAAAAAATGATGGCCACAGAATTTTGAACAGAAAACTTGAGAGCATTAATGACAGAAAATGCAGTCTTTCACTAACTGAATTTGACTTCTTACTTTTGGAGTCAAACTGTATTAAGAATAACAAGAACATCTAATGCACAACAGGATTAAGTCAGAATACCCTTCAACAGACCTGAAGAGGCAAGCAAACATGGGCTTGATTCAATGAATAAAAAGTCTGCTTTAGGGGCAGAGCACGACGCAAGAGCCACAGGAGAAAAAAAAAACAAAAGCTCCCATACCTGTACCTCTGCTTCGGAGACTGCTTTTCAGCTGACTTAAAAACATGTCCAAGATAATACAAAGGAAAGAATAAAAAGTTCCAGTTTGTTGCAAACCACGTTAGAGTGAAGGGCGCATCAAATTTCTTAAAGGTCAGTTTTGCTAGCTGGGTTGAGCCCGACCAGGAGGAGCAGACACCCAAGACCACGGCCACACCCCAGAAAATTTTCTTGAGTTGCGTCACGGAGCATTTCCAGCAACAGCGGCTCACCCTTCCACCGCCTTCCGCCCCGGCTTGCATCTGTGCTTCAGCTGGGGCTGGGGACTCCCGGGAGCGCTCATCCCCTGGGGAGAAGAAAACACAAGGCTTACTAGGGAAGTCCAGGCAACACTTGGTTTTTCACACCCTGGGCCCTGCGGAAGTCAGGTGGAGCTTCACCAGCAAAACAAACAGTAACAACAGAAAAAAATACGCACCTTGCCACAAAATGCCATTCTTTTTTAGATCATTGCGAGGCCTCTGGTTGAACTGAGGCATAGTTAGAACGTAAATAGTAATTATCACCTCTAGATTTAGGAGCTGCTGAGTAAATGGAGATTAAAATTGCATGTTGTTCTGATGTACGTAGAAAGATTTAACACATCACTTTAAACTGATGCTGTTAGGACATGTAAATGAATAAAAAATATGGGTTTGAGTGCAGGAAAGCAGCAAAGGAGGTTACAACAGCACTTGAAATCATTATTGCCTTGGAAAATGTGGAACTGGGCGGCTTATACAATATAATGGCTCCTCAAAAGGAGGGAGGGCATGATGCATTTCTGCTCACTGCTAAGCACGACCACCTCAGTATATGTTCTGTGATTCATACTGAGCTTGGATCATCAAGCATTTCAGAGGCCTCCAGCTCTCAGGAGGCTGTAGCCCAGTGGCAAAAATCAGACCAGCCCACAGCCTGTCCGAGCAGCTTCTCAGTCTACGCAGCCCTCACTGTTTTCAGCTCAAGCTTGCATCAAGCATCACACAGCACATTAAGTTCAACATATCCCTGTTTAACCAAGCCCAGGATTCTGCTGCAAAGCTCAGTTTCACATACACCTTTCTGCTGGTCCCAGTGCCCAGCACACCAAAGCAGAGGTGGTTCTCAGGACACACCTCAGTACCCACCACCCCAATTATGGACACTGCACAAACCAGGTGACACTTCTTAAAGACAACACCCGCTGTACATCTGGTTTCAAATGAACTACATGACAGCCATCAGAACCTCCTCCTCTTGGCTTATGGTTCTCAAAACTTGTCTGTTTTCTGAATTGTAACCTGGGTTTAAAAATGATCCCCTCTCTCCTAAAAAACCTTGCCCCTTTGCTTACCTCCTTAAACGTGAGCTCCCCTTGCTATCTTACCACTATCAGCAGGCACTGTCTAGACTGTGACTGAATGAGCAACACAAAGCTGCGTGTTTCAATTCCTCCTGAGATCTAAAGGTGCTGGAAGATCTCAGCAGCACACCTTTGCCTTTAGGGAGTGTAAATTAATCTCATTAAACAGCTGCTGAAGTTGAGAGTCATCTGCATGTTACACTCAGCTGTGATTTCTCTTAAACGGTCATTTCAGTTTAGTCGGTTCACTGATTTTAAGAAGAAATAACAGTAATTCATGCTGAAATTCAGTAGCCTACAACTTCAAAAGATCCAAAGGTCATTGTGTGTATTGAAAGGCAAAAAGAGAAATGTAAGTACAGCAAGGATAATGACAGACTATACTGCTAAACATTTATATATTTTCATACAATGGGAGATAAATCAACAAGCCAGTAAATTGTCCAAACTTAACAGTACCGTGTTCAATATACCGTGGGAAGCTTACAAGCTACCTGCTAAACATCAGAAGTGAGAAATGAAATAAGACTGAATATGAAGCTCTAGCTCTTTCAAAAGCATTTTAATACACTTTCTTTACACAACTTCTTATAATGAATGTGTCTTTCTCTATTGCCTGCACAGATTGGTCAGAGTTCATTTGCTGTACAATGGTACAATCATTTCAGCTTCACCACATAACATACAGGTGCCAGCACCTTCTTTACTGTCCACCACTCAAGCCCTAAAAAGATGACTGAATTTTTAGTTTCCCCTCAAGCTTTTCTAACGAGCACTGTCACTGTAAGACCAAACTGTAAGACTTCACACACATTTGCAAACCCCCATAGGAATTCTTCCCAAGGAGGAGAGCTGGGCACAGCAAAAAGGAAACCAGGAAGGCCACTGACATTATCTATCAGGACTTCAAAAGGCTTTGACACAGTCCCCTGTAACATCCTTCTCTCCAGATTGGAAAGATACAGATTTGATGAGTGGAGAGTTTGAAAGATGAAGAACTGCTCACAAGATCATACCCAGAGAGTGGTGGTCAGTGATCCAATGTCTGGATGAAGACAAGTGGCGTTCCTCGCGGGTCAGTAGTGAGACCAATGCTCTTTATTATCTTCAACAGTGATTCTGAGTGCACTCTCAGCATGTTTGGGGACAACCAAGCTGTGCGGTGTGGCTGACATGTCCAAGGGACAGGATGCCATCCAGAGAGACTAGACAGACTTGAGCAGTGGGCCCAGGTGAACCTCATGATGTTCAACAAATCCAAGGAGGTAGGGCACCTGGTTTGTGGCAATTCCTACTAACAGTACAAGCTGGGGGGTGAAAGGATGGAGCACAGTCTTGTTGAAAAGAACTTGGGGGTACTGGTGGATGGGAAGCTGGATGAGCCAGCAATGTGCCCTCAGAGTCCAGAAAGGCAACTGTATCCTGGGCTGCATGAAAAGAAATGTGGCCAGCAGGACGAGTAAGGTGATCCTGCCCCTTGGCTCTGTGCGGGTGAGGTCTCACCTGAAATACTGTGTTCAGATGTGGAGTCCTCAGCACAGGAGAGATGTGCATCTGCTGGGGCATATCCAGAGGAGGGCCACAAAAATAATCCAAGGGATGGAACACCTCCCCTACAAGGACAGGCTGAGAGAGCTGGGGCTGTTCAGCCTGGAGAAGAGAAGGTTCCAGGGAGACCTGAGAGCAGCCTTTCAGTATCTAAAGCAGATTATAAGCAAGAAGAGAATAGACTTTTTAGCAGGGTCTGTTCTGATAGGACAATGGGAAATGTTTTCAAACTAAAAGAGGGGAGATTTAGACTGGATAAGGAAAATGTATTTTACAATAAGGAAGGGAGCACTGGAACAGACTGCCCAGAGATGTGGTGGATGCCCTGTCCTTGGAGACATTCAAGGTCAGGCTGAAGGGGGCTCAAAGCAACCTGATCTAGCTTTAGGTGTCTCTGTTCATTGCAGAGAAGTTGGACTTTTCTGTGTCTCTTTCAACTCAAATAATTTTATGATTCCATGATACTAAAGCAGGGTGTCAAAAGAGAGCCACCTCAGATAACTGTGCAGCAAGTTTGGAGGGGGCTGTACTACTGATAATGCAGGAACAGCTTTCTTCCACTCACAGATTACACCTCTGAAACTACCTGGAGTGGCAAGTGAAATTTTTCTCCATCTAGAAGACAGCCAGCAGAGTACTCTCTCTTCTCTTATTCTCTGTAGTTATTCCTCCTGGATGCAGAAACCAGTGTTTAACCCGGTCCTGCTGAAGATATGTGACAGGAAGGAACATGCCTGAAGCCACTGGGGTATATGATAACACAAGACAAACAGGTGTTCTGAATCACAACTTTGGATTTAGGCTTTTTTTTCTAAAATAAGAACTGGAATACATGTCTGGTCTTTGGCCCAGTAGTTTTGGCACTCACTGAAAAAGGGGAAAATCAAATTATATGCTTGATCCACCAGAAACTCAGTATAAAATGATGCAGTGCTTGGTGGACACCACACAGTACGGGGAGGATCTTCCAGGCTGAAGAAGCCTGTCCCGCTCCCTGTCATACCATGCAGATTGGACACCTTGTATACAAAATCACTGTCTTTTATGTTTGTTCCTTGGCAATCACTCCCTATGAAAGAAAGCTAAGTTTACTGATGTTCTCTCTACCCCATAGGCAAAATTACTCATCTATGTATGTATATTGAACTTTGTGTTCAATGCATCAAACCATTCACTTTCAGCAAAAGACAATACTGAATGTGTCACTTCTAAAGTGATCTTGAAGCTCAAGCTTAAATTTCTAGGGATGTTCAATCTCTGGATTCATTTACATGCTGGATGAAGTAAAAACTTACCCCAGGCATGATGGGCTTCATGGTGATGGACTTCAGATTTCTAGGTAAATATCAATGTCCTGCTGTTTACAAGTTACAAGCAGGGACTTCTTTTAACTGTCTGTCTGTGAATCTGCATCATTATTTCCTGTGCTCCCAGAAGGCTAAATGCCAAATGGGCGCAGTCTTTTCCAGTGGATATGTCACTGTCCTGGAGGAAACTCAGGACATACTTCATATAAAAAAGTTGGACTGTCTTTGAAAAAGTTGCAGGCTGCAGATGATATGTGCACCCATCATCATCCTATCCACACATTCACTGCGCTGAGGACTTGCCTGCTGGATGGCACGGATGACATCCAGAGCTGAAACTTTCCTTGCCCAGTCCCTGTATTACCATGGGGAAAATTCTCCTCACTGAAGTTGCAGGTGCACAAATGAGGTGACCGCAACCCTCAGTGTGAATGAGAAGCTTCTCATCCTATTTGTAACACTGCACAAGGGCCAGCTGGCACTAAACTCTATGGTAATTTAAAAATGGTAAAATGGCTTTTTCAGAATGGATGAGGCAGGACTTTGAAGAATTTTATTTCTGGACATGTTCCTTCAGACTTCCTGTGTTTCTTCCTTTGCCCTTTGCAGAACACTGCTCTGTATGCTACTGTATCCCTGAAAAGAGGAAATCAAGATGCTGGGATAGATCAAAAATGCCTATCATGCTTTTCCTAAATTTAGTTTTTCATTCTCCCTTTTCATTCATTCATTTTCCTGTTTCATAAATCTCAACTGGAACCATTCCTTACTCCCTCCCTTTCAGCCCAGCAACTGAAGGAAGTCACCTCCAAAGTCAATGTCATTTCCCACAGTGATACACAATGCCAGAAAACAGTCATTCTCCATTTCCTCCATTAAGGGTGAGATTCCTTTCAGATAATTCCATAAACCTATGATAGGGACATCAACACCTGAGCTAGTGAACCCCAGCTGCTGGCTGAGTTTAGTGAGAAAAACAGGCACTGAAATGCACAGTTTATCCTACATTTGCCTTTGATGAAGCGCCCTTTATCACTGACTACAGTTGCTTGCTTGCACTATGTTAAAGAGAAAAGCCACCCAGTGGTGGTATCACCTTTAAGCAGCCTGTCCAGTCCACATCAAGAATCTTAACTGCTCTCCATGACTTAAGACTCCTGCGCACAGCCTGCCATTTAAACACTTACCATAGGGCCACAATGTATCTCACTGCCCTTGTTAAACACATGATACTGACAGAAACCAAGGCTGGTATTCAACTTAGCAGCCTGAGACATCTGCTGTACAGACTCGTGTATCTGAGACAGTCATTTACACATTCTGCATAGTTAGTAGACAGAAAAAAAGACATTTCCATAGCACGATTTATCTCATCTTAAAGCAGATGATAAAACAAGCCAGATGAATCACCCTCTCCAAGAGCTTGTTTCTTTCCTCTAGCCCTAAACAGTCTGAGGTGGTAAGCAAGAACTGACTAATGTAGGTGCCTGAGTGAAGTGAGTCTCCCCTCCCCACCACTGCAGTCACGCATTAGGAGTAAAACCACACAGATAGTGTGGCAGGCTCTGAGCTGGGCAGATACATACATGCATATAGCAGTCAGCAATACATTGCTTTAGCTGTTGCCAACTCATCAGCAGATGACTGAAAAGAAGTACTGCAAAAGTGCCCACGCAAGCCCATCAGAGACACCAAGAACAGGCTAAGGTCCTGTCTATTAGGGACTGAAACGTGTGCTTAATGATTATGTACAGCTCCACCGGCTTCCCCAGGCTATGAATGTGCTTGAATGTAAGCATAATGTAAGCATATTATTAAACAGCTCTTCGAGTCAGGCTTCTGAAAAATCTTCTAAAGAAGGAATACTTACAGGTCTCTGACAATTACAAATAAGGCATCCTCAAGGCATTTGTTTTTTGCACAAAACAAGGCTGTAAAGCTTGCAAAAATACTTCATGCTTATAATAAATAAGGGAGAAGGAGCTGAGACACACTCCTGTAAAGCACCTGATCCTCTGGGTGATTAGGAGCTCTAGAAGTATGTGACACAAGGGGGACCAGTGCGGGATGCTACACAAGATATATTTGCACAACCTTGGCTGCACTGTGGCCTCCTCTTCATCCAGTAACATGGAGCAATCATTTACCAACATACCTAAGATTACACACAATGACTTCTGATGGCAATGCTCTGGACAGAGGCTACATGCCTCAGTGGCATTTTCTCAAGACAAGAGTAAGTGCCAAATCCACGAAATAATGCCTCTACTTGCCACTATCTGTCTAAATCTGAAATGCTGACATTTATTCAGATGTGTTGCCCAGGTATTTTCTTCACAGTTGATGAGGTTAAAGAGTGAGGTCTTAGGGCATAGACGTCCAACCTTTTGGTTTGCCTGGAATGTACTACTTGAAGAGGAATTTTCCTGGACTGCATGTACATAGGTCGCTCTGAAGTAATGCTTCCTATTTACTTTCATGGAAACTACAACAGATAGAATGGACACAGTAACTCTGACAGAGCAAATTCTCAGCTACAAAACACTGTTTCTCAACACAATCACCATTATTAGCCATGTTTTTAATTTTTTTTTTTTTTTCAGTAATGAATAAGAGCCTGAATGCCATGCTTGAAACAATCTAAATGAGCGAAGGTGACCCACAGTTTCTGTCACCACTGCTGAAACACGCCAACCACTGCTAAACTGTGCTCACATTCACTGTTCAGTCCCTACCAATACTCAGCAAGCGTCAATGAATGTCAATGCATGCAACTTTTTCTGCATAGAGGAATTCAATTCCACACCTTTGTTTCATACGCACTTCCATGTCAGTCACCACTCTGTCAGACTGCCCCTCTGCTGCCATCTGTCACACAGAAATGACAGATAATGGAATAGTGGTGGGAAGGTTCAGCTTCTGCTGCCAGACCATGAATATCTGGCTCTGACATTGTGAGCCAACATGATAAAAATAGGAGGTATTATTTTTGGAGTATCTCCTAGAAAATACATAATATAGTTAATACATATAAGTAACAAAACTTATTTTACATCAGGGAGCTCTCAAGGTGTTCATCAAAGATTTCTGATGAAATTTTACTAATGCAGCACTTCATCCTTCAAAACAGTTACTCACAAATGTACATACTGGAAGAAAACAATGGCATAAACAGGGTGTGACTGAGAAGTGAGGGATATTTCTTGTAAGAGAGACATTACAAAAGCCTGATAAAGAGGCATGACCAAATCTTTTTTTTTTTTGACTTGAATATATGACTGCAACTGAATACACTCAATGCGAAAATTTGCAGGTATTTATGTCAGTGAAAAGTCTAGAGGTCAAGATGTATGAGGAGCAGCTGGACAGCGCTGAGCTCTGTCCTCTGTGATAGTGACAGGGCCCAAGGGAATGGCATGGAGCTGTGTCAGGGGAGGGACAGCTGGGGGTTAGGGACAGGTGATGCACCAGAGGGCAGTGGGCATGAAACAGGTTGCACAGCCCCAAGTACTGGAGTTTTGACAGTGCTCTCAAACATAGGGTTTGAATTTTGGGTAACGCTGTGTGGAGCCAGGAGTTGGGCTCAGTGATCCTCGGGGCCTCTTTCAGCTAAGAATTTTCTACGACTCCACTTGAAATAATCACTGGAACAAGCCTGTAATATCACTTCTTCCTTCTCTGGGCAAAAGACCTCCTCACTTACTGCTTTCACAAGGAGCAGGAGCATATTCTAGATCAAGCAGACTGGCTTCACTGATTCTTGGCTCCTCTGGCCCTGGCAGGGGCACACAGCAGGGCACTTTCTGAAGCAGATGGGCTCCCTCTTCCTCCTAGCTGGGAAGCTGCAACAGCTACAAGGGTACTTAATGCACTGAGTCATGGAAGGGGAGCACACGCTCCCCTGCCACTTTTTGAAAGACAAAGTTCAGCCATTTAGCTGCCAACTCAACTGTGAAACAGAGCAGTAAGTATTAGAATGAGCAATACTGAGGAGTGAGCATCCTAGCATAGCATAAAGCCATGCTCAGCCACGCTCATCAGGCCTCTGCTCAGCGGTACCCACTAGACAGGCGAGATCTGTCAACCTGCAGCCTTCCTGGTGTCCATGGCTGGGAGCTGACAGGCACACTGATGGAGATGGAGTTTATCTTTCTAGGTTTTTAAAAGGCTTCTGACAGAAATTCCAAACAACAAATCCCCAAAATCCCATAAATCTCATAAAACTCCAAAGAAAATAAGCAGCAGCCAGGGATGGTGCTGAAATGGATCGAAGGTTCAGTTCAAGATAGGAAACCAGGAAGCAGGGAAAAAAACGATGGAGGGAAGTGACTGAAGCTCTCAAGGTCAGCTATGGGACCTGCACTCTTCAACGTGACTGTAGGTAGCAAGGGAGCAAGTGATGAACGTTTCCTAATGAAATGAAGTTATCCTACTGTCCTGGATAATTGATGAAATGGATGGGTAATAAAATGGGGGATGCGGAAGCAAGCATACTAATACAGAGGTGCAGATTGGAGTACAAGGACCATGTGCTATATACACAGCAGATGGGCTCTGGCCCACCTACCACAAGGAATCCTGAGTTCTTCCCAGGCTGTTCCACAGAAAAGGCAACTTACTGCTCATGAGCAGACAAAAACTGGCAAAATAACTGCTAACAATTATTAGGAAAAAAAGCAGAAAAAAGAGCAAAAAGTTGTTTCTTATATCCAGGGAAATTTCAGATGTCAGTGCACCCACAGTGCAAGAGAAGTATCTCAGGCTAGAAAAACACCTTCCTAATCAATTCTACAAAGTTGGAAACAGCACCAGATGGACCTCTGGTCAGGCCCCGTGTGATGGCTGTTTGTGTGCTTGTTGAGGAAATTGCTCTTGGCTTCCTAAGGGGAAGCTGTGAGTTCCCGTGGGTGGCTGGCAGATAAGGCCACAATGCTTAGTGCTTAGGTCTGTCTACGCACTTTATCCCAACCTCCTTAGATCCTGAAGGTCTAACAGACTGGTACATTTTTCTTAATGAATACCAATTAATGCGTTATAATGGAAAAATGACAAAGCCTCAGAAATCTTTATAAACACAGTTTTTAAATGATAGTATTTGGTCAAAATGGCATTGCATGTGTGGATTTTTAGATAGCATTTAAGAAACCGTAGGAGTTTAATGTAGTATCTAATCACTTTTACAGCAACAGATAAAAATAGTATTAGTTTGATCATGGAATATCATGACTATATTATGTACAGATAAATACAGAATAAAATTTTTAAAAATCACAGTAGAGGTTATTTTAAAGAACATAACCAGGGTATAAAAGTGTATGGTCAGAAGGTTTGAATTTGCTTGAGATTACAGCATAAACTACAAGGCAGATGTAAGCACCTGTAAAAGGGGAACTCTGCACGAGCGCCGATTCAAAGCAAGACTATTACAAACTGAGTCCAGAATCTCCTTTGTTATTGGAATTTACTATATAAATTAATTAACACAAAGATATGTTAGGATAATGGATGTGGAACATTTAAATTTATCCAATCATCTCACCTTAATTTCAACAGAGCAAGAAATAAGTCTGTTGGCTTGTATGCAGTCACACCACTTGACCATGGAATTATTACTGATACTAATGGATCATCCATATAACTTACCTTGTGCCAAACAGGCACAAGTTTATTCTAAAAGGTGCTATTAAATTTGTAAGTACTGCTCACATTTATCATATTTTCTATCTCTAATTATAATCATTCATTAATTCTCGGTTTATTCTGTGCCAAATATTATACCTAAGCATACTAAGAGCTGGAATTAAATAGAAGATCTGCAAAAATTGTTGAAAATATGCTCAATTTTTGTGCTTACCAAATATATTCCTTTCTTCCTCTGCCAAATTCTCAGGTAAGACTTTCTGCAAAAACTATATTCTAATTCCTACTAGTGATACAGAGAGAGCTGATAAATTACCAACTTTATATGGCAGCAATTTGGACTGTAATCCACTTAATTTATCCTCAGAGGCAACTGCTTAGAAATTCTATTAAAACCATGGCATTCAAATGAGCCTCATTAAAACATAATATTCCACTTTGAATGTTATAGGGTGGGGAGTTCCTTTAAATATCACCCTTTTTATTATTCAGCAGAATGCATGATTGAGTCCAGAGTGAAAATGGGCAATACTGAGTGCTTATTACAGTACACTATAGTACTAGAAAGTAACACCTGTGAACAGACAAAGAATAACCCTGATTATGAGATACATATTCATGATATTATGGAAAAATACTTTTTATCATTATTCTGCATTTCCTTCCTGAATAAAAACTGAACCTGGGAGTTTTGCCATTTATTTTGAAATCAACACCTTTGTGGAACTTCCATTAGAACAAAAACAAGTCATGACCAAACTGGGATTCTGGGCAAATATGAGCTGGAGTGTATGTAAATTTCTTTCTGACCAAAGGTTTAAGTGATAGTTTAAGTGTCCATTCTGGTGAAAAAACAAGACTGTACTCTCCACAGGAAACTGCTCTATTAACTAGCGAGCAGTTTTAGTGTCATGTCTTTCCTGAGCAATGGTTTAATCTCCAAGATAATCCAGCTACTTAAACCGATATGAATACTACATTCGTATCACTACATATATACAGCTATTATATTAAGAGGTAAGTGAATTCATGCTGACTGGCATGAATTCAGGCTAGGCTGGCTGCAGTTTATAAAAAAAATGGGATAATGTTATTTTTCCCTTACAGAGCTTTCTGAAATTCTGAGCTGCACGGTGTTCGGGTATACACAGTTCTACATACAAGACTTTGTCACAGTCCATAGGTCCCTTGTATCCTGAATTCTAAGTCAAGTTCATTAATCTTGTAGGAGATAAAGGGTTAATCTGCTCTTGAACTTAAAACACGATGCTTCTTCAGTCCCAACTTAAGAATGAGATACTTAGAGCATCTCTTCTCCATCAACTAATAATCAGAAATGAGAGTGGACTTGACACGGATTTAAGCATGCTAACAACAGTTAAGGCAACATACATATATACATAGAATTCCACACATAATTCGCTGCTCACAGATCTACCAGAGAAAAGAAGAGGATGCCTCCTCACCTCTCACCAGCAAGCTCAGCCAAAGCTGGGTCTCCTTCGACAACAAAGCAAGACTTAGCTGAATTCATGTTAGCATGGAGGAACAGTACAACCCTGAGCAAAAACAATACTACATGCAAGGATTCCAGTTGCCATTTTCTCTCTGATAGATACCCCTTCCTCTTTCCAATAAGAGGCTTTTCCAACTTTCTATTGTTTTAATCAACTACAGAAGACATGCTTTTTAGCCGTAAGTACAATGCTACCCTTGCTGAAAGCTGAACTAGGGAATCTGAGGTGAGTAGAGAAGCCATATCCTGATCATGTTTCCTAACTTCAGTATTTCCCATGACTGAATTACAAGGCTTACAGGACTCGCAGGCATTTCACCTGAGAAGTTGGTTATTTGGCCAGAAATAGTGACACTGAGCAAAAACTAGTACTGTTACTTGAAGAAGAGTCAACATACAACTTTGGTATAACCAAGCAGCACTAGATTCCACGTAGAAATTTATATCTCAAGAAGGATTCTCAAAATTTCAAGGCTAAGTTCCTCTGCATTAAGACAAATCAGAGCAGACTTAAGTTACTGGAACAAGGCTGTTAACAACAAAGATGGTGCAGGGCTCTCCAGTACATAGTGCCAGCACAATTGGTGGGCATCTCTCCCTGAAAGCAACCCATCCCTGCACTGCTAGGAACACCGTGTTTCCTGTTGCCTTTGATCTAATGCTGCAATGACTGCCAGCAAAAGTCAGCGATGATTACAAAGTAAATCTACGCTCCTGTTGGCCAAATTCCTCCTTCTGCAGGATGCTGTCCAGGTCTGCAGTGGCATCTCACAGTTTATAATTAACAAAGATTAACTGGGCTTTGGATTAAAGGTTGACGGTACTCCAGCCAAGTTGAGAGAGCCACTTTAGTATGTAAGTGAATGTGCTGTGCTCAGTATAATGGGCTAAGACAGCTACAATATAAATTATACTACATATGTGCCCTGTAACTGGGAAATGACTGGGAAATATGTGTTGAGTCATCATAGAATTTTATGTTGAACTTCTGGTCTTCTTCAAACTCCAGTTCTTATACTGAAGTGATTCTATGCTACATATCCTTCTGTCTACAATTATCTGCCGTTATGAAAAGAAGGGCAACATTTTCTTCTACAAAAATTATCAAAATAGGAGGCAACACATGATTCACTCTGGTAACAATTATACAGTTATTTTAATTAGTTCTTTTTCCACCTTCTTATGGATGAAATCTGTAATTAAATAGATTGGTAATGTGCTTATTTTTTGAGATCAAATGCCTAGATTGATTTAAGATGAGGAAGTACACCTTGCTCCATTTAGAGATACATGGGTGAAATGCAGTGATCTGTGAAAATCTGAGATCATCCAATGGTTGCTGCTATTCTTAAGTTCTGTCACTGTAAATGAAAGTATCATTTGTCCATACTGTATACATACTGGTTCATTTCAGCCACTAAAGTAAGGCAGCTTGGATAAATCTTTAATAATTTACTTTCTGCTTCATGATGCATTAAAGCTCCTGCTCTAGCATTCCTTCAGCAACATCAAAATTTTACATTCTTTTTATTTTTGTATCATTTGGGGAGGAGACATACAATGCAGAAGTAATGAGTCACCTCTAAACCTATAGCTCATGATTTTGCACAGGCAAGATGGTATAGAAAACGACGAGTGGGACATGATCAAAGATGAGCTGGCAGGAATCCCCAGTGAGTAAGCCTAGCACAGCTCAGAGAAGCTCATTTTGAGACTGTTTAAAGACTAGGAAAGCACTGCGCCATGTGGGAAGAGTGCCAGGTGTTATGAAACAAGAAACTCCTCACTCCTTTGGAACAAGATCCTGGATATTTCCTCAAATATGCTCTTGTATTACTGAAAATATTGCAATACATTGGAAAAATAGGCAAAAGTTTACATGGGGTGAAACTAGAATGTAATTACTGCCTATATGCACTTACCACATCACATGGATGTGAAAGAGGGTGCCCCTTTTCCATCAAAGGAGTAAGTTACATTGTCTTTACTTTGGGCTTTACACAGAGCACGTGCTGACAGGTACAACAGAGAAGCAGTCATGCTAGACATACAATCCCATTAATTTCGATACCTATATACAAAGACTCTCTCTGTTGTCACCATTAACTTCACCCCTAATCATACACTTAATGTGAACTTCAGCCAGGAAAGACTAAAAGCTGCCATACGATTGTGGAGCAAGGACAGGCTGGGTTTCATGGCCTCTTCCCTTATCACAAATGTTCACGTCAAAATATCAGCTAATTTTTGTCTTCAGTGCGAGAAGATAGGATGAACAAAAGCAGACATTCTGCAAATTAATTACTCCATGGAGGAGCCAGCAAGCATTTCTGTAAAAGGCCACTTTGGTGGAGAAGCACGGGCAAATGTGCAGCCATGGCCGAACCACTGAATCACCAGCTTGTTTTGCTTTCTACTTCTCTTTTCTAGAACTACGTGAGCTCTGTATGCTTCTACATAGTATATTTCTCACACAAAAAGAAAAGATCACTGGGCACAACTCTTGCTGAACAAACACTTACTTCCAGGTGAAACTTCAGTGGGGTCCATCTTAGTGCTCAAAGTAAGAACAAGCACCGTCTGATTGCCAAAACCTTCACACGACACCAACAGAACAGTCCTAATAGTGGCACAGTATTTATGCGGAGATATATTTATGCAGCATCTGAATTTACTTTCTCAAAAAAGGAAGTTTAATTAGGAACATGCAGGAAACCATTAACTTGGGTAGAAGAAGTCCTCTGGCACTCTGACCACATGTGCCTTCATGGGAGTGTCCTCCTGAGGCCGGAACGCAAATTTGAGACTGGGGTCTATCTTTTCCTGCCTGCTCTGCAACAAGATGTGCTGCTTGTTTTTACATAAGTTGCTTCATTCTGCAGTTTCTTGGCTGCCCCATCTGCAAAATGAGGATAATTAGAATCATGTAGCTGAAGGAAGCATATTGCCACTCATGGAGGTTTTTGCTGTGGTTGGGATCTTCAGCTTGCACTTGCTGAAGAAACTAAAAAGATTTATTACCAAAGTGATTACAGTGTTGATACATTTGTGATGAATTCCCTGCAGGCAGGAAACATATTAGAGGCCAAATTTATTTCCTATTTGTACTTGTACAAATTTCCTGTAACTCCAGCGATGCAAACAAAGTTACTCCAAATGAGCACGGCAGAATCTGGCTCCACAGCAACTAAGTATAGACATACATGTGTAATAACAGAGAGGCATCATTTGCATTACAAACAACTTCAAGTATTGCTAGCTCCTTTTCCTAACAGTGCAGAGGAAATGTGCTACATGGGCAGGCTGCAATACCTTTCTGTTGGTGCCAGAGGATAACGAGCTGTCCATGGGGGATAATTAAAGAGGAAGATGGGTTTTCTCTGGTGAGCTGATTGATTGTCCTGGACCTTCTCATGATGGCATCCCCCCTCTGGAAAACCCCAAGATGCAGAGCAGGGTGGAAACTTTTGCCTTCCCATGGAAGGGAATACAATCTTCCAAGAACATGGAACTCTCATGTACAAAGATTATGAAAGCAGGCAGTTGAATAGAACTGGTGATAAAAACAATCGGCAGCAAGTCAGACAAGCACAAAACAGGCACTGAGCCCACACTTCTCAAAATATGAAGTGTGTGCAATGGTGCCAGGCACAGAAAACACACGGTATGGTTAATGCCTGACTGAGTGATGCGTGGAGATACAGTTGTCTTTAAAAGTGCTAGTACAGCAGGCTCAATGCATACTGATGATTCAATCGCTGAAATAATTTGAAATGGCAGTCACGTTCCTGAAGGCGCACAAAGTCCTTATCTTTCTTTTCAAGTAAAGAAGCTACTGCACCACCAGGAAAATATAGGGGGAATGCCAGAAGGCTTTATAGCAATGCATATCAGTGAAAGGCTCCTCTTTGCTAACTGTCCTACAGATGAACATTCCCTGTGGTTCTGCCAATGATCTGTGAAAGGCTTTGGTGGTGGTTGATAAGGAACAAAATAAGCACAACCATGAAGCAGAAGTTGTCTTGGAGCACTGGCTGCTGCTCCTTTGCAAAGGATGTCAGCTACAAAAGAAATCTGGCAAAACAAACCTTCGCCTGAGGTGTAAACTAAGCAA
The DNA here is from genome assembly GCA_023055505.1 of Callipepla californica brunnescens. Lineage (NCBI taxonomy): Eukaryota > Metazoa > Chordata > Aves > Galliformes > Odontophoridae > Callipepla > Callipepla californica. The sequence continues at coordinate 31,769,771 of JALIRH010000003.1, read as the reverse complement.
AGAAAGCTGCCCATCGTACGCCCACTGTCTCTCTTTAGTCTGTGACTACATCCTGGCTTTTTCATATGGCTCTAAGCACCAGGTGGCAAAATTAGTCAGTATTAGTCTGAAAGGCAATGTTGTCAGCTGATTTGGAAAGAGAAGCTCTCAAACAGATCCAGTCAGTTTCATTAGAAGTAAATAAACAGCAAAGGAAACCCTTACCTGCTTCCATACAACCTCTGGTCTCTATGATAAACCATCAAAGCAATTCAGATTTTGCCTTCAGCGATAACAGAAAGAAGAGTCTAAACTAAGGAAGGAGAAGCCCAACTAGGTCAACAAAGTCCCTGGTGGGTGGTGATACGGTATCAGAGAGCTGGTGCACACAGCGGACATGGACATGCTTGAAAAGATTCAATTCTGCAGCACTGGGAAAGGTTGCTCTGCTTCTGTGTCTATATAAGGGAGATAATAAACTGTATTTGAACTGGTAGAAAAGAAGTATGACCCACATTTCAAAGTCAGAACCTAGTGGGTTATTATTATTTATGATTCATAAAGCTTGTGCAGTGCACCAAAAGAAAGGAAGCCATGCTTCCAGCTCAGAGGACCCTCCAATACAAATCTTGGGAGAAAAACTGCTGGGCACAGGAGTGAACTCCAAGGGCTTTTTAAAATGATATTTGCAGTGTAAGGAAAATCAGACTTCTCCTTTCAGTCAGAAAATTTAGATCCGTTCCCCTACCTTTATACCAGGAGATTTTTATGCTGGGAGAATACAACAGCTGCATTCTTCATGAACCAAAACCACAGCCTTTTCTTGCTGATTTTAGCTCTTTCCCCCATCATCTTGGGCATTTTTGCATTTTTTGTTTTTCTTCTCCACAGATGTATTGGTACAAATTTTCTTTTTCTTTTCCCTTCAGTTTTTCAATATCACATTTTTTTCCTTCTTCATGAACTTTCCATGGAATCTCACATTCACATTCTATCCCATGCTGTTCCTACATTTTCTGTTTGGATTCCTTCTTCCCCTTCTTTGCCACCTCTTGCTTGTCCCCAGTTTCTCCTCCTCCCTCTATTTCTTTCAACCAACTGTTTTCCCTCACTGACCTCGTTCTCCCAGCCAACTCCCACATCTCCCCATGGGGCCCCCAAACCTGTGCGCTCTGCCTTTGGGAACCGAGCCCCACATCCACCCCCCAGGTGAATTTCTTACCCACACCTCTGAGCTCCTCCACTTACCCTGGTCTGTCTTACCTCTCTGCCCTCGCTCGCATCCCTTGCCCTGCTCTGGACGTAGCCCACAGCTTTATAGTCCAAACCACAGTTCCTCAAGCCAGGCCTCCCATTTGCTATACCCAGAGCTTTGGGGCAGCCCTCCGGAGAACACCCAGCCCCTTAAAAGATCCCTAGAAGCCTCCCAGAGGTCCCGCATCCCTGAGAGGTTGACAAGCCCTCCCTGCTACTGGGCTCGCAATGGCCATTCTGGCCACGCAGCCCCGGCTGCTCCCCAGTGCCTGCCAGTGGGGCCACGAGAGCCGAACACAGACGCCTGGACGAGGCTCTCGAAGGGAGTACTGCCCGAGGCTGCATCCCCGTCCCTCCCGCGGAGTCAGCGCTCTCCAGCACCGCCGCTTCCTCCCTTCCTCCCCTCCCGTCGGTTCCCACCGGCAGGTGCTGCTCTGAGGCTCGGGACCCGCTCCCATCTCGCGGGCTCCGACGGCACGCTGGGGAGGCAAGAGCCGGGGCCGCGTTGGAGCACAGCGGTTATCTATCGCCCTCCCGTCCGTTCCCCCCCGCGGTGCGAACCCCGACCCCGTCCGGCGGCGTTACCTTCCACTTTGGTGAGGGTGAGCACGGGGCTGTTGCAGGCGCTGAGAGGGGCCACCCTGGCCGAGTGCTTCTTCATGGCGAGCCCGTCGCCGGCGGCAGCTCCCCGCCGCCCCGCGCCTACATCCTGGCGCCGCCGGAGCCCTCCTGGGCGGCGCTCCCGGCACGGCCCCGCGGCTGCCCGCCGGCTCCCGGCCCGCCGCCCTCTGCCGCAGCACCGGGCGGCGGCGGCGGCGGCGGCAGCGGGGGCTGGGGCTCGCCCGCCCGCCCGCTGCCGCTCGGGGCTGCTGCAAACCACACGTCACGGCGCGGCGCGCTCCCCCCAGCGCTCTCGGGGCCGCCCCCGGGTCGAGGGGGGAGCCTGGAGCCGCGGCGGAGCCCCCGGCGGAGCGCGGCGGGCCCGGGCGCACTGCGGCTGTGGACCGCGGTCCCGCAGCAGCCCGGGGAATGCCGCGGGAGCCGGCGGCAGGTTGGCTTCGGGGCTGCGCTCAGCCTACCTCCGGAGAAACCTCCAAACCGCTTTTATTTGACCATATTTCATCCCTCCCGTATCTTCCTTCGAAACCGAGTCCAGTCCCTACCCAGCGCCGATTTCCACCATCGGTTGCTTCTGCCGGGTGAGAGAGTTCGTAATTAATCACAGCATTCAAAATGAGAGAGCACCGCTGATTTATCAGTAATATTCCCACACTTGCGGCAGCACACTCTGCAGCCCTCTTAGCACAGCTTACTAACTTCTTCTGGAGGCATTAAAAACGCTCCAGTACCTACACACAAATTAAATAAAATAGGAGATTTCACATCTGGATGATGCTCAGGTGTAGCAGGTTATTATGCGATGCTGTTTGTTTCCTCAACAGAAGTAATTTTAAGACCCCCTCTGTCATGATACACTGCCAATTTGTGGTAGATTTTCCCTCCTGAAAGTGTAGCTGGTATTAATTAGCAGGACTCAATGCAAGTGGATCCGGGAGAGTACACAATCTAATGAATGAATATGAAATGTATAAAACAATCATACATCTCTAAGCCAAGAGTCAGATTTTGCAAGATGCCGAGCAGGAATAACTCCTAGGGAGTTCTGCTATGGATATGAAAACACTTAGCACATCTGCCAGTTTCAACTGTGAGGTGTATCAGCAGACCAGGATGCAAATACTCAACAGTTCTCAAGATCCGCTCAAATTAAAATGAGCGTACTTTGCAAACAAGACTGGGCAGCCATCAATGCTCCCCAAACATTCCAAAGTATTTGTTAATTATACAAATATTTGCTCCAGAAAAGCAGCCCTGGAGGGCTGGTTAGCAAGCTGTGGGAAAATGCCACCATCCTCCTGCAGGCTGGCTATTCAGTTCTATTTAGGATCTATAGCTTTCTTGGGGGATCACATCCAGGCTATTTGCCGGCAAAGGTCTCATCTGTTGACCTGCAGGCAGTCAGTCAAGGGGCTGTGCTGCATTTCCTGAGCATTTTCAATCAGCCTTTGGGATGAACTTTACCATATCATCAGTAGGTTCCTTTCGCAGGATTCTTTTGGAAAGTTTACTGGTGTGCTCAGCATACAGACCACAAAAGCTCAGCTCAGTCAAATGAAAAGCTGGGTTTCATGGCTGTTTCCAGGCTGTCCTGGTAGGATTATCTGATCCACAGAGTTTGCTGTGATGTTACAGATCGGAGCCATGTTGGAAACTGTGGTTTCATCTTGTTTCACTGGGCTGTTTCATCTAGGAGCTCAAATAGTTTCTGAGCTTTGAAAGAAGTTACATAAAGAGAGGCAAATCTCACCTTGCATGGTTCTGGCCATAAAATATCCTACAGCCACGGTGTTGAAGCAACTCCCTCAGGCTCAGATAACCAAGTGGCACCAGGGAGGAGCAGACCCCAAGAAAACTGGGCTTGCTTCTGCCCCAAGCTTAGCTACCACCTCATCTGAACCTGGGCAAAGCAGGCAGGGAACTGTCACATCAGTATTTCACAGCCAAATTTCAGGTAAGTTGCTGTTAAAGGCAGAGAAAAAAATCACGACTTCTCCACTGGCTGTAACTTATCATCACTGTGACATTTGCAGAAATTAAAAGTTAATTTATTTGAAAGTCATCTTTGACGCTGGGTGCTTACACTCTTTCCCTTCTGCAAGGTTTATGCTTTCATTTTTCAATGATAAAACATAATAAGTACATAATTCTGCTTGGAGGATGGCACTGTTCGTGTAATAATTCACCTATTTTCGTCATTATTTTTATTCTTTTTTTGATTGCACATTACTCTAACTCAGCTGTGTACACATTTGCAGGGCTGGTAACAAGTTTCAAGCTTGCAATGCGCTACTTATGGCTAAAACTCCACACATCATAGACTTCATGGCAATAAAAGTTTCCTGTGGCAGGCTGGAGCTCTGCTGGCTTAGGTCATGCTGGTGGTCAGGTGTACTGTTGGCAAACAATGTGGGACAGTCTAGGAGTATCTTAGCCTCTGACATTGCTCTTGTTGCCCTCATCCTCCTCCTCTCCCAACAATTTGCACAACCACCGCACTCAGGAGCCTTACTCCTCAGTGTTCAGCTTCGTCTTCCCAGAAGAGCTTTCAAAGGCACCATGAACATCAAGTATCCAGCTAGCACTGGTTTCAGTTGGGAATAGGACCTTTAACTGCTTCGATGACTTTTTGGACATTGTTTCCCCAGTGTCTGCCAGGTGTACCTAGTTAGGGCTCATGTTGTTTGCTAGGACTGTGCTTGACCTCCATCTCACAGCATTTTACCTTCACCTGCCTCTGATTACTCCTGTTGCCCTGGTAGATGCAAATGCAGCCAGAGATCCATGCTAGGCTCATTTTCCTCTGTGCATAAAATCATCTGCCTCATACCACAGTAACAAAAAGTTGTGTTTATTTAATGAAGAATAGTGTGCTGAGGACTGTATTCCAAGGGCTTTAAAAGTGAGAGCTGTCCTTGGCAGCATGCTTGCTACTTTCTGTAACTTGGATCATGGTGCAACCTCCCCACCTTCCTATGCCTTAACGCATTTGCTGCTAGATTGCATTTAATTTAATTTATAGTAGGCATCTTACAGTATAAGCAATGCAAAGCTGATGCACTTGCTAACATTTCAAGTTGAGTTTGTGGCTTTTTTCCCCTACAACAACCCTCCACTGGTCAAGAGGCGACAGAGGAGAAGCTGATGAATATTTGGGTTGCAGACAACTCACAGATTTGGAAAAGAAACTCTCAAAGCTTGAAAACTAGAGAAAGCAGCCCTTCCCTTCCAATACAAGACAAGGACACTTCATGTGAATAAAGCAAGGTCACAAGAAAAATCTGGGATGGGCTAGTTGGAATTTGTTCAGGCAGACTTCTGTGTGCTGAAGGCTTATGGAGCTGCTCTTGTTGCTGGCACTTACCCTTAAGTTTAGATTAAGAATTATGTTCAGTTATTTTCTTTAACAGATAAACATGTAAACGAGGATGCTGACAACAAGTTATCGTGCTACCTTTAAGCCTGTGGATCATAACTTCTTTTTGACAAGGAAAGGTACGTTTGAGACAAAAATGGATTCTCTTAGCTATGTCTGCTATAATCTTTGACTTTAATTCTATTAGCAAATTTGATTAACCAACATGAAAAAGGTGTACAGTTGGTATTTTTCCAGTTCAGACATTTTCCTATTTAGTGTACTCATTAAGAGGACATTTATTAACTTAAGTGCTTGCCTTACCATGGAAAGCAATCATTGTTGTGCTTAGCAACCCTAAAGGAAATGGAGTGAGGACTTGTACTTGTGTAGCCAATTTCGTAACAGTCTCCAGCTCATGCCAAAAGGAATCAATCTGCCAGGAGCCAAATACATGCTTGAATATTAGCTAGAAACCTAAACTGCCCACAGTCTGTTCGGCAACAGATTGCCCTTTCCTCTCATTTATTTGAAGTGATTTGGCTGAATATTCTCCACAAACAATTATTAGCCTGTTTGTGAGGAGCTAGGTCTATCTGAATGCAGTGTTAGTTTTGTCTGGCTACTGCATAACAACTTTCTAATCTGTTTCATTTTCCAGCTAAAAAAAACATGTCAAACACACTTTTCCAACACAAATAATAGCTATTTTGGAAGTGACATTTGCTGTCCTGTTCTCATTTTGAAATATGCATTTACAACGTGCTGTCTGGTGACCATCCATCAGTGTTGTTTGCACGCTGTCTGTATTTACAACCATCATCCACTCAAAACAAATACCCGTTTTTGTCAAATTCGCATACGCTTCTTTCTCCATTGTATGCAGATAGCTGTAAGGATGATGCCTTTCAAATCTTCCCTGTTCCTAAACAGGTCAGTTACTTAGGTATGATGCCTTGAATTCATAGAACAAGACACCAGAAGAAAGATAAAAGAATAAAACCTGACTGGCTAGAGGAGTTCACCAGGCTGCACTGAACAGAGACTGATGTAGTCATTGCTATTCCTGAGTGCTTTTTCTTCAAATTTGATCAGACAAACAGCACTAGAGATAGCAGTCAAATCTGAGTTGTTCTTAAATGCTGCAGATTGTACGTACGCCCATACACCCGACAGTTCTTAGTCGTGGATGTGAAGTCCTGGTGAGAATATCTTCCTTGGGTTTATTTTAACCTTCTGTTTATAACTGCTGTAAGCACTACAGGAAGAGACAGCGCTGATTAATTTTATTTCCAAATCTCTTAAAATATTAACTGTTTCCAACACTTTCTGGGAAAATCTCCAGGATTTGTGTACCAGAAGGGCCACACAATTCCCATCCAGTTCCTTCAGCTGACAGGCTCTGCATTTTCACCTCAGTACAGGTGCAGCTTATCTGGAATGCCCCCTTTTGGACCAGGTGGTTCATCATGTGGCAACTGATTTTTTTGCAAGTCCACATAGCTCCTGCAAGTTTGCCTTTAAGAGCAGTGATCTATAATTAATACAGTGATCAACTATTTACATATATCGTATATATTTTTATTTTGTATTAGTTGTGGGAACACAGGAAAAACTAGAAGAAAGTAAAACATTAAGTTTGCCTTCTTAAAGTGTGTCATTCTATGAAAATGGCAGCAGGCTCAAACAGTTTTGTCTGGTAGAAGCTGTTCTTTACTGCTGCTCCTGACAACTCCACCAACCCTTCTCCTTCTGCCTCTTGTCTCTTTTTGACCATTCCAAACGTTGATTCTTAAAGCTAGCAGTTCCCTGTGTAGTTTTGTCTGGAGAGAAGAAAGAAGCATTCTTGTATCTTAACAGTGTGTCATTTTTGTCTAATGAGTCTCCTGGGCTTATCAGACAATTACTTTTTTTCCCAGCCATATCTGAAGCTGCCTTACTACGAGACCTTTATAACCCCAAATCATACAGAATAAATCATTACACCATCAATATCAACAGATTCAGTAACAAGTATTTCTTAGCCTTCTCATTACCTAGGATACATGCAGCATTTCATATAACTGGGCATTGCCTCTGCATTCTTCACTATCATCTAACTCCTCACCAGCTGTCTGTGTAAAGCACTGGATGTGAAATGCATTTAAATGCAGCTGAGCATCATTTCTACCATTAGAAAAAGTCCTAAGCTCTGCTAAACCACTGCTGCTGTAGCATCCCACATTAGGAAGTGCTGGCTCCTCTGGTAAAGATGCAAAGGGCAGGAGACAATGTTTGGCCATGGCTCACACTTCTAGCATTGTGAAAAAATAGGTTCAAAACTGGAAGTTGGAATATATGAAAATAGAATTTAAAAATCTGTTGGAAAACGCTTGGAAAAAAAAGAAAGAATTTCAATCAATGAGGCAGGGTTTTGTCCTTAAAAAAAAGGTTAAGAAAAGACGGAGCACATGTTTCTTCTCTCAAACACAAGCAGAGACCATGAGACCTGAAGGCAGAATCACATCTGAACACTTACAGATCTTTGCACTGCCTTCCCAAGTAGTATTAGGCAGGAAAAGAACAAAAAATCAGATAAAAAATGGTCATCCAAAGATAATTCAGAGAAGGTTTTTCTGAGCAAATGTATTCTGTATTTTGACTCACCCTCTTTATGGACAGTGCTCTGGAGTGAAATTCATAGACTCTATGTTAAATTTAAGTTTTAAAACCAACTCCTGGAAACAAGGGTCAGATACTATGTAAGCACTCCCAGTGGTCTTTGGACTGGAGGCAGTTTCTGCCTACAGAAATAAATCACCAGTGGTCTTTGCTAGGCAGACTATTGCTGCCATTGTAAAATCCAAATATGCGTAAGAACCAATAAGTCCTTTGTTGCCCTTTTAGCAAGAAAATGGATTTTAAAAACTTTAAGACTTTTTTTGCCCTTCTCCTCTGTATACTCTGCACTTCCTGTTTCTTGTGACTTTTTATTTAACTTTGTTATGTTTTTTCCTTTGTCATTCCTTCTTCCCTCCCATGCCTTTTCTTAGTCAAATTTCTCCGAGTGCTAGTACAACAAAGTCTGTAATATGAACTGAATGCTGCATCCATTTACAATACTACATAGATGATCAGAAAACAAACAAACAAACAAACAAACAAAACCCATTCGTTTCAACTTTTTTTTTTTTTTTTTAATTGTTCATTTCCATCAAAATCCTTAACAGCTTGTACTGGGATTTTTAAATTATTTTTATTATTTTTTATTTTTGGAGGTATCTTAGACCTCACAATTTATTGCTTTGAAGTAAATGTGCTCTCTAGTTCTCCAGTTCTTGTACTGTTTGCCCTCTGATTTTGAGTTTCTGCCTGGGATTGCTAGCAATGCTATGTCTAGAAGAATTTAAGACAAGATTGAAGAATAAAGCCATAGACACAGCCTCTTCCCACATTTTCTGCCTATCCTTGCAGGGCTTCAAGCAAGATTCTGCAGAGCAGCAAGTCACCTCTGTGGAAGCAACAGGTTAATTTTCCTGCAGCTTCTAACTGATATTTTAAGTAAGTAGCTGGGCTGATTGCCCTCACACAGACCATTCAGTCTGGCACATTGAGTACCTGCTTCAAGTGTAGATTTTATTTAAAAGACTTTATATGAAATGAACCTTTTAGCACCAAGTGCTTTGTAATTATGTCCTCTCTACCTTGCAGTCCTAATCACTCTAGTTTCCCACTCCTCGAGAGAATACTTGCTTCCTCCTGATCCCACTAGCTACTTCTGTCTCTCTGGGAGAACTTCCCTCCCGTCTTTCAACAACTACTAAGGAAGACTGGATACTGTAGGGCCCCAGATACAATATGAGAAAGCAATATAGGCCTGTTTCCTTGAAAAATAACCGCTCCAGGATTCTGGGAAATGGGAGAGAATGCTGGGGTTGTTATAGTTCTCTCTAGATACTATAAAATAGAAAAGCTCTTCTTGGTACGTGTTAAGAGCAGCAGCATCAAGATCCTCCTACTCCATTTCAGTCTCTGCCACTATCATAACACTGAGTGAGTTACATTTCTGTCACAAATTACTCACGAGTATCCTGGGACATAACTCAACTACTTCCTTAATGTGCTTTTGAGATCCTATGATGAAAAGTTCTAAGGCAAGCATTACTGTTATTAAACTCTTGGAGCACAGATAACAGAATTAGCATTTATAATTTATCACTTTTTCTTAATAAAGATAATGAATTTAATAGTAGTGCAGAGGGTGAATCTACTGTTACTGCAGTTAATCACTAGTGCAAGAATAATTACATTCCTTAAGTTGTACACTAAATCTGAGTTTTTGAAATGACACTTAAAACATCATTTTTTAGACCAAAACTCTAGGTAGTCAGAAACTGACTCATAATCTGAAGAGAGTGTCAAATTTTAACCTTGTATGTGCATGCTGATCAATAGAAGGTCAAATTTATATCTACAGCAAAGGTATATTGCCTCCTATACACGAGAAACACCGCTGAGAAAGTTTAAGTCCTTTGAGCTACTTCAATGCCGTGTGAGTTTTGATTAGAGAGCAGGGCTCAAGATGGCAAGTGAGCTGCTTGCTTTTGGTTGAAGCTGGGTCTAGAAGTTTAGGTGGACTACTCTTTCCCTTTGGAAGGGAGGTTCTTCATTAAAAAGTGATGGACACAGCCACATTTATAACAGCATAAAAGTGGATTAATAAAACGAATTTCACTGCAGCCACATCAGATGGATGCACAAGCAGAAAAGATTATTGTCTTGCCCAAATAATCTTATGCTCTTGCTTATTTTACATGGAACTGGACCTGTTACGTAGAATGTAATATTATGTTTGTAGTAATCTTCAAAAAACATCATGAGAATGAGAAGAAATGGAAGATTTTTCCAATGAAATTACTTTGAACAAACAAGGCAGGTTTGTAACAATGTTTTTTTTTAGATTCTTTTGTCTAAAACAAGCAAAAAATTTGGAAATTCTTAAATTCTTGAAACTGGCATTTAAGACAGGGAGCAGCAGCTTCTTTCTAAAATATGACATAACCACTGACAAAATGTTCATGAGATTGTCCAGTAGGATGTCTTTGGCTTCAGCAAATGTAGGGAAACCACAGACTGGGGTCTGTGAAGGAAATCGGGAAAGGACCAGGTGAGAGAATGATCATTTCCATCTGTCACTCCAGAGCTGCTCTCCATTTTCAGCTGAGACTACACTATAGTTATTATTATACAGTTATCTGCTTTTCCATGCACTCACCAGCACAAGTTATTTGCGTGTGATGCACAACTTTTATCCTTTGTCAGCTTGATTCCTGCCAGCCTTTAAAAATTTGCCATTTACATATTGCTGCAAAAAGCCAATTTCTACAATCTTCCTTGGGACACAAACGTCCCATTGGTGGACAGTATTTGTTTTTCTCTTGTGGTAGTAGAAGAAAGCAAGTATAATAATGTTTCCTTGATGTCTTTTGCTAGCCAGTAATTGCTAAATCTGTACAGATTTTATTAAAGCAAGCATGACTTTTTAAAAATGCTGGAGTAGAAATTTAAAATTTAGTGCTTATGCAACAACGTCTATAAGCATTGAAAAGGTGTCATTCTATGCTCTAAGCCTTGTATTTTACACAACAACAAGATAGCTCTTTATAAAAACCTGCTGCTGCTTATCATTAATCCCTCCGCTTCTATGCTGGATTTGGTTAATACTTATAGGGAATGAATCTAGATCATTAATTAACAGTACTAAGGATATCCGTAATAAGATTATGCACATGGTTCTTCATTCCCACCACTCACTTGATTTTCCTTTGAACTAATGGGAGCTTTGCCATTGGCTTCAATTCACTCAACACTGGAACTGTCACTTTTGATAAAACAGTAATAATGAAAGAGCTAAAGAGGAAACTAAAAAGTAGACAAAATCATCAGCTGATAGATGAGAAGGATGGGGGTCGCTATAAGCTATGAGATCATAGGAAAGCTAAAAGAGGTCAGAAGTAGAAATAACAAAGATTGAGAGGACCGAAGACAAGATAAGGCAAAGGCAGGTTGGCAACAGTTCAGACGAGCACTGGAAGAAAAATACCAAGCACGTTTGGAATCAAAAATAAGAAGAATACTGATCAAATTCAGAGCAAAAAAAAAAAAAAAAAAAAAAACAACCCAAAAAAACAAAGGACCTGCCCATTGTTAGGAAAGTCTATATGAGCCTGGGAATTCAGAATTCATCCTGTTCCTTTCAGCTGGAGGAAACTATGAACTACCAAAAGCACGGATTTCTATTACACAGAGACTTCTTGTTCTATAATGCATTGTTTACTGTTAACATATACCCTTGTGCAAAAGGACTTCCAACTTGCTCCTTGGAGAACAAAAATCCAGCTGATTTGTACCCTCCATAAAACAAATAAACCTGCTTGATATGGCCACAGATGTGATTGCTTGCTGGGTGACACGTCAGATAGTGGTAAGGAGGCAGGCACTTCTACATCTGTTTTCAGTCTCATTTACAGCATGGTGAGGCATGCTCTGATCTTTGCAAAGAACTGGACAGATGCCTGAGTGATGGAAGGACAATGAACCTGAGAGTGAAAGAAAGTGATGTGCCTATCCATCTCCCTATAGACAGTAGAAACCTTCATTAGGCAGGCTCCAACCTCTGCAGGATGGCAGAATCATTCCCTTGAGATCTGGAGCAATGAAACCTTCCCCCAGGGGTAGCTGTGCTTTTCTTTGTTCTCCCCCTCGCCGCAGATTCAGGTCTCGATCTCAGGTTATATTTCCACTGAACTGTGTAGCAGCAGGAAAGCAGATTTATACCCTGCATATTATTTCCAACAGCGTTCCCTCAACTGTATATAAAACAGTATAATTCTGTCCTAGGGTTCTGTTGATATTAACGAATCACTTGAATTTTGCTCTAAGTAATTAAAATTACAAGTACTTTTTATCATAGTAAAAGGCAGGAGGCAAATGTGGCTAGGGTCTTATTATTCAGATACGTGTAATAATTCAGGCAGCAGTATATATTTACTCAATCAGTTTTCCTTCCTACAACAGTTTGAAGCCTTCAGGAAAGCAACATACAATTCCTCAAAGCTTTGAAACATAAATCTAGGTCCCGTAGCATCTCATGGAAATAAATAGCACAAATATCATGCCTTTTTTTTTTTTTTTTTTTTTTTTTTTGTGATTAACTATTTATAAAATAACTTGCATATATGCAAAAATGTTAAAGAAACTAAGCATTGCTTATAGAGACTTAAAGGTTTAGATAGAGTCAGGCTCTCTGACTCTTTCAGATGTTTCTAGGACTAAGCCAGAACTCCGTCAACAGTAAATATTAGACTCACTGTTTGCTCAATCTTTCCCCCTGAAATTTTTCCAGGATCAACTTTGAAGAGAGTTTTAATACAACAACAACAACAACAAGCATAAAAAAGGGAAAAATCATTAAGCAAATGCATTCCTAGGAGACAAGAAGGTTATAAGGACTCTCAGGCCTATTTACTGAAGCCTCTAATCACTGTACAGGGCATTGTTACAGCATTTAAGGGAACTTTATGAACCCTACTCGAAAAAAAAGTGTAGACTCTCCAGGACAAAAGATTATATGTGGGAACCAAGGTTTTTTCTTGGTGTCATCTCTCCATCAAAGAGCTTATCTTGTGCTCTTTTCCAAGATTGTTTGCATGGACAAGGGAGGTTACAAAAACAGAAACGACTGACTGAGACAGATGAAAGATTCAAAACACAGCTTTAAATCTACAAGAAGCTAATACCATTGCATGACTAAGCCTGAGATAAGCTCTTGACAGTCAAGCAGGGGAAGGATGCTTGATTTTGTTAACCAGGAACTTAGAATAGTTTTTATCATCCTAAGAGCTACTCACATAAAAACTGTGTAAAATAAGGTCATTGAAGACAGCTGTGGGAGACATTTTTTGAATGATACTTTCTTGTATGGCAAAGGGCATCAGCTAAAGATAACTATTCAAAGGTGGAAGACAGGCAGAAGGATAGCGATCTTATTAGTGTAATAATAAGACTTCAGAAAGGGAGGACGTGAAATATTAACTTGATGAGCTCTCACAGTGCAAGCTAGTTTAGCTAAGTCTGTAGGAGCTCATTCCAGAAGATATTTCCAGACAGCCTGCATCTGTTTCATTACGTGAAGTGTAAAGAATTACTTGAAAATTTGTTTAGAAGATATTTTAAAATTTTGTTGTCTGGACAAGATTGAGATGTGGATCCCATAGGCCAACTCCTTTCATGAAGTGTACAAGTACTGAATACAAATCTCCACAAATACAACTCTAACTTTTAACACATTTATATGAAATGTCATCCTTAATTTTTCACTAATTTTCACTAATTAATTTTCACTATACATAAAACAGAAATAATAATACTCACTGCTTCATCTAAGTTAATGTTATATATTTTAAAAAGTTCTGACCCTCTCTCCCTGTTCTGGCAACATATAATATGTATAAAGATAAGAAAATAAGCTGTTTGCACTTACTTCAATCCATACCTCCTACATTAAACTTCATCCAATTTAAGTGCCAGTTAATGTCTTAATGCTGTTTAAATCCAAAGCAGTAGGAGGATTATTGGTTGAAGCCCTTTTCCTTATAAAGAAGCCTCCTTTATCTTTCTGAGGATCATACACCTGCTCCAGCAGATATTATTTCTCAGTGAAGGCAACACCTTGGCAATAACAGGTTATCTGATCATTGTAAATGCATTAATATTGAACCAACAGATACATTTTTTTTATCTCATTCACTTCTTATCATTCTCTTCTTATCTCCTCCATGATTTATCAAATACAACTTTGTCATATTAGGAAGAATCTATTTCAGGATTCACCTTTAAATAATAGTGTCATCTACCTATCACATGCTCTAATCATTGAATGCCCCCAGAATTAGTAGTCAATAGCATGCAGCCACTGAAAAAGACTTGACCTTGGTGTGGATATTCCATTTACACTTACCAATTCCTTCTGGGGTCATTGTATGCAAAGTGGGGAAAAAACAAAAACAAAAACACCAAGAAAACACATATTTTGTTTCACTTCTAGATAGTGCATAGTTTCAAAATTGTTTTCCAGGGGAAGTCACAAAAAGTAATCAAAGAGTTTGTTGTAAAGGTTAATATGGAAGACACTGCATACTGGCAACAACCAAGGACATTGTGTTCTGCCTTTCATATCCATCTTTCATTCTTTTTACCCTGTTCAACATGATGTATAGGAAATATTTAAATATTCTGTGCTTTTTTTCTGTGTTTCAACCAAAGATATGTTTTTATTTTTATTTCCCACCACAAATCCCGAAATAAGTACAGTATATTTAGTATGCTGAAATTACTGCCCAAAATAACTGTCAATAACTGCCTGATCAGTGCTGAGGGGTTTTGTTTTGTTTTAATATTCAGAACATATTCATAGAATCATAGAATCACCATGGTTGGAAAAGACCTGCAAGATCATCTAGTCCAACTGTCCACCTACCACCAATATTTCCCACTAAACCACGTCGCTCAGTACGAATCTTTATTGCATGAACACCTCCAGGGATGCTGACTTCGCCACCTCCCTGGGCAGCCCATTTCAGAGCATGACCACTCTTGTGGAAAAGACATTTTTACAAATGAACCCCCCCTGGCATAACTTGAGGCCATTCTCTCTCATCTTATCACTAGTTATACAGGAGAAGAGGCCAACCCTTACCTCACCACAACCTCCTTAAAGGGGGTTGTACAGAGTGACAAGGTCTTCCCTGAGTCTCCTGTTCTTCAGACTAAACAATTCCCTCAGCTACTCCTTGTAAGACTTGTGTTCTAGACCCTTCACAGCTTAATCACCCTTCTCTGGATGCACTCCAGGGCTTCAATGTCTTACTTGTAGCCAGGGGCCCAAAACTGAACACAGCACTTGAGGTGCAGCCTCACAAGGGCCGAATACAGAGGTACAATCACTTCCCTGCTCCTGCTTGCAACACTATCTCTGACACAGACCAGGAACACAGGCCAGGATGCCACTTGGGTTCTTGGCCACCTGGTCACAATGCTGGTTCATGTTCAGACAAGCATCAACTAATACCCCCAGGTCTGTTTCTTCCACATAATCTTCCAGCCAGTCTTCCCCAAGCCTATAGCATTGCCTGGGGTTGTTGTGGCCAAACTACATGACCTGACACTTGGTCTTGTTGAACTTCATCCCATTAGCCTTGGACCAGCAATCCAGCCTTCCTAGATATTAAATTTGGGGTACTGAATAGCAAATAGAAATCATTACTACTTCTCTGTAACTTAGATACTAACATTCTGATATTTTCCTGCCTGCTTGTATATTGTACGCAAGCATTTACTTTCTTTAAAAAAGATACAGTACTTGTGAATGTACCAGATGGGGAACACAAGTTCTTTGCAACTCTGTTGGGTTCAGACTTCCAAATACTTACCAATTTGCTATTGATAGAGAGGAATGTGAGATGATCTGCTGCTGGAATTGCACCACGACAAAGAAGAAACAAGCTCATTTATAAAATGCTAACGACTACAGAAATTCCATTATTAGAATCCTTTCTACTTCTGCTGCAGATAGTACAGATGGATGAAAGGAACAGAGACAACTGTCTGGGCTTGTAGGAAAAAAATGTTGCTGCCCAGCACTAAGGAAAATTATTAGAATCTAGAGCCTAAATAAGAGAAAAGCTGAAAAAGGAGGAAGAGTCAAAATATACCTGGATGTGAAAGACAAAATAACTGTGGGTAAGACAGAACATAAAAGGCTGTACCAGACCTGCTTATTATTTATCTCAGTGAAGGACCTATTTTATTGTGTTTTTCGGTTTCTTTTCAAACCTTCCATCCTCAGCATACATTTCAGTGTGAAGGAGATGTTTTTGAGTCCGAGGAATGAATTGAATTGAGCCTTAAACTCACAAGAAACAAAGTGAGGATAACACAAAATTATTTGTATTACAGTCACATAAATTAGCACACTGTAAGTCATTCACTTTTGTCTCATGTGTCAGTAATGCATCCTGATTGTGATGATAACCATGTTACTAGCAAACTGGATGTTCACCAGCTGAACCCAGGACAGTGACAACAGAACTATTCCTTTAAAATGTTACATTCTTCTTTTGATATACACATAGGTCACTTTGAAAGTAATATTTCCTATTTATTTCCATGGAAACCATAACCTATACAAAGAGCACAATAGCACTACTTGACAGAGCAAATTCTCAGCTACAAAACACCGTTTTTCAGCACAGTCATCACTAGTAGCTATGTATTTTTTGCCCATGATGAACAAGAGCCTGCATGCCGCACTTATAAAAACCTGCACCAGCAGAAGTGACCCATGGTCAATGTTGCCACTGCTGAAATGCACCACCCACTGCCTCACCATGCCAACATCCACTGTTTGATCTCCAGAAACACTCAGCAAGCATCAAAAAGTGTCAGTGAGAGCCTTTTTTTTTTTTTTTTTTTAGCATGGAAGAATTCAATGACATGCCTTTGCTTCATATGCACTTCTATGTCAGATGCCATTCTGTCAGACTACCCCTCTGCTGCCATCTGTCACACAGCAACAAAACAGAACACTGGTGGGAAGGCTCAACCTCTATTGCCATGCCACCAACATCAGCCCCTGACAGAGGCTTTAGTGTTGGAGGAGCCCTCGTAATAAACTAAGGATTTATTGTTACAGGGAATTATGCTACTTCAGTTTGGTACCAGGAAGATTCTGTGAGAATAGATGTTCCTTTAAACTTAGTGGTCTGACTTAATATGATTTGTCCTGCCAATAAATGTGTCAGAATTTGGGGAAATAAAAGAAGCAATTAAAAATACTAACTCACTTTCTAGCGCTTTTAATCCCATATTCTTGACAGCCACCCATGTATCTTTCTTGTAAGTGTATTTGCAAGACCAAAACACTATACAGGAAGTGTCTTTCATAATAAGTAAATCTATTTTCCTACAAAAATGAGGAAATATTCACATTACAAATCATTATGTCTGGGACAAAAAGAGAGACTGCAGTGTAGTCAGCAATTGAATATAGCTGTTTTATCCTGTGAGAAGATGCACAGACCAACCTAGATAGGCCTGAACAGTACTACAAGCGCAAGCATTACACTTATACTTATGTCCCGATCACATTATCAGTCAAGGCAGGCAAATACAATACATTTCCCTAAATTGATTAATAAGAAAATGGAGGTCCTAGAATTGCTTTGACATATCATTTGTATGCTTTAGCATCCTGACAACACTTGAGTACAAGAGAGTCTTCAATATAGAGATTTGTGTGCGTAGAGCCCACAACAGTCTACAATGCAGCACCCTTGATCTGATTAGCCCTTGCTATAGCAAGAGATGTCTCAGAAGAAAAGATTTAGATGACAGCTAGCTAATATTTATCTTTGGTTTAATCTTCCTCTTTGTAACTGTTTTCAAGTTTGTGATCAAGAATCTAGCTCATTGCTTTGCTAGACAGTATTGTTTTTGCATATTTTATGTCATTGAATCTCATAAGGCAAGTCTGTTACTTTCTCAAATGCAAGGGACTCAGAGAAAGCAGGAGTGCAGCTGAACTCTGGAAACTAAGACGTGGCTCCATCTTCTCAACAACAGCAGATGAGGAAAGTGCTCAGTGATGTGGATTAACTGATGCATGTAGAAAACAGTGGAAATAAATGACAAAGTATCTGTACGGGAGCCTTATGTTGCCGACAGATATATTCTGTTTGTGGTAGATCATGAGCATCCCCTGGCTCTCCAGGCTAAGCACAGGTGCATCAACACCAGCACTCTGCAGGCACTCATAGAAGCAACAGATTTATACTGCTTATGTATCTCTTGCTATCCAGCTGTAGGCTTACCTCTACACTGATGCAGTAGTGCACTGAAGCTCAGTGTAAATGTAGTACAATGCTGAAATGCCACCAGGCCTCACTCAGCCTCCCCAGGTAAACATCTTGGGACTTCTGCAGAGTTTGGTGGTGATTTTAGGTTGAATTTGTGAGTACTCATCTCAGCTGCTTTTATTGATGTGCTCAAAGGATTTCAGTGGAAATAAGATTATGGAAGCTCTGCTTGTTATATTGTTATCGCTTAAGCTGACCTGATCAGCACTCAAACCAGGTTTGATATTTAAATGCTGACAGTGTTTGTGCAATTTGTCACTACATTTGACAATCAAAATCTGATGATGTACAAATGTGAAATCACAAATCCAATAAATAGTGAGAAAAAAAAAAAAACAATGGAAAAGGAATTAAAGTGCATGATGTATAGTAAGAAAGAGAAGATAAAGCATTAGCAGCTGTACTGGAATTAAATAGACTTGCTTAAAATCTCCTTGTGATGGCATCTCAGTACTGTACTACATTTACATTGAGTTTCTGTGCTCTATACATGCACACAGTATACATACACAGTATAAATCTGTAGCTTATATGAGATGTTCTGAGCAATTCTGCAAAAGTCTGAACTATGTCTATTGACCTGCAGAAAGGAGGTATTCACAGTCCAGTCTTAGGGGTAAGATGCAAACTCTACAGCAGCAAATGGAAAGTTAATTTCAGGTTTCTGTGGAAAAATCATTCTTGCTCAGGTGACTTTGGATAAGTCACCAAATGCTCAGTTAGTCTACTGCCACTGAAGTCTGTGAAGTATGTCAGAAGAGACAATGTCCCAGAGTAGGAAGCACTTGATAAAGTCACTATTTTCCAGAAGTGAACTGAAATGTCAGGAGTGCAGAGGAATGTGGGAGGTTTTCAGTGAAGGATGAAAACCAGAGCAAGGGATTAAAATGCATAGGTTTGTCTCATCTTTGAACAGCTGTCTGGCACCTGATCTTCAGATAAAACATAGATGTAGGAACAATATAAAAAATATGTAGGTCTTCAGAATATTGTATTTATAACTTGTACATACATCATAAAATATATTGCAAAAACTCTTTACTAAGGCTCTGTAGAGAAAATTTGCCATTTTCTTACAGAACTGAAAGACAAGAGAGAAAAAAAACATTAATTTAATAATAGGTATTAAATAATATAATATTATTATCATATAACCTATAATTATATAACATAGTAGAATATTAAGTAATTCTAATGATACAAGATTTAGTTTTATTTGTTTCTTCATGATGTGCATTGTTCTGAACAAATATGAGAAGATCCTATTGGAACTGGACTGTTGTAGTGACTGATTTTGCTTATAATACACCGCCAATCTAGAATACTTCTCTTTGGTTTGACCTTCAGCAGAAAAACAATAAAAATTGCCACCCTGCCTTCCTAAAAAGGTCTTGGCCAAAGCACTGGAATTAGACTTCAAGTCACCAAAATGTATTATATGTTCACACAAAGCACGATAGGGCTTTTCTCTCTTATTCAGCCCTTTTGTCTGGTTGTTGCAATCACTTGGAGATTGCTTTGATTTTGCTCACACAGTTATGCCTTTCAGAGCTGAGACAAGTAATTCTGCTTGCAGTACTATGAGGCATATTTGGCATTTGCTGCTGTGAAGTGTGGCTGTTAGTGTGGAGCCACCTAAGCAGAGACTGTAATGGGTGTGAGTGTCTGACAGAAGTGGAGTCAGGATGGTGCATGGAAAGATACTGCTAATGGCACAGATGTACACCGTGTGCGCTGTCTTTCAATAACCCAAGAAGAAACAGACAGCTGTGAGATTATTAGGACATGTGAAAGGAATATTTCATATACGTGACTTATGTGTTACAGTCCTAGAAATGTAGTTACCATCGGTAACTGGCAAAGTTATTATTTCACAAAAATGCAAAAAACATTCAAACTTGAAGGAACGTACTAATTAAGAAACACAGTAGGCTTATAAAACAGAGGAGCCTGGGGAGGAAGAAAAAGTCCCACCAGCTATATTTGCATTTTTTAATTTCAGAGCTTGGTGTCAGAGAAGAATGAAAAATGCTGCCTCAATACAAGCATTTTCACAAAAGCACAAATTTACCTGTTGCCGGGCAGCAAGACTGAGATGACAGGCAGGAAAGGAGACTCCAACCTAACTAGAGGAATAGGGTAGATTCAAACTGAATCAAATCAGAGTGGTAAACTAAGTTGCCTCTTCTGTTAGACAGTTTTAGAAACCCAGTCCACAGGCAGGGGTTTGTTGCTTACCGAAAATGTTGTCTATTACTGCCAAGTTCATACTCATTGCCTCAGCTGTCATACAGAAATGCTGCAGGCTGCTATTTTCTGCTTTGTTTCCCCCCCTCCTCATCCATATTCACAAGAATAAATACCTTGTTTGTGTTTTAGGCTAATACTTTTATAAACAGATTTGGAACAAAACAAGGCCCCTTGCCTCTTTTATTTCCAAGATAGCTACGTGTTGCAAGAACCTCCTCCTTGATAGCACCCCCTCCCCCCCATGCCTGTAGTCTGGAATCTGCATGGGTATCCAAGTGGGGTTGCTTATAGCCAGGTATTAGGTCTCAGGTAGAAAATAGCCCTGCTTATGTTATCCAGTGCTTCACAGGCTAAGTTATGCAAGGAAGATATCATTTATCATCTTGGCTGGCCCTTAAGTCAAAATCCTTGTGTGGAAATTTACATATATTCCAACAGTCTGTGAAAGGTGACAGGCTTGTAGAGCTGGAGGATGAAAGAGTAATTTTTCCTTGCAAGGACAGACAGAAGCAGAGCTTTGTTTTTCCAGACTGTCACAGGGTTTATCAATTAGTTTGCAAGTAAGCTACATGGCAGTAGAAGGTAAAAACACTTCAGTTGCTGACAGTACTTAAAACAGATCAAAAGATCATACTAAAGTGAAGTGTAAAGTGAGACTTGGGTTTTAGTTGTTCTGAAGAGCTGTAAGCATAGGAAAAATACTTCTCTGCTGTCTCTCAAGAAAGTATTTTCTTGTAGTATGACAGAAAGCTAACTAGCATCAATGGAAAAATCTCGACTGAGATCTGCCTGCACTGAAAAGGAGAAGAAACATATTTGTCATGGGAGAAAAGGTTTCATCCAGTCAACATTCTGTGAAAGAGTTACATACAGTGAGCACTTCAGACAGGAACTAACATATCTTCCTTCTCCTCCCACCTTTTCACTTTGTTGTCTCTAGGACACTGTCAGGAGCTTATACTGAAAATTCTGGGAAGGAGGAATTTTCATAAGAGCTGCTACAGTAGGTGGACACCTGCAGTACGGTCCTGGGAAGCTTTCTTTTAATATGCCACACCAAACCAGACATCAGCAATCCAGTCTTGAGTGACTTATCAAACTGATAATATTTTCGCTAAGGAAACTGTGATTGAGGAAGTGATCTGAAAAGTGTAATATTGAACATGCAGCTTCTTTTTCTACTCCTCAAACTGAGGACTAGTCATCTAGACTCATATGTTTTTTAAAATATGATATTTTTGGAAGCAATATGAATTGAAAGTAATTTTAGCAGCACCATTCATAACTTTGACAGCTTTTATAAAGTAGGAAAAATAGGTAATGCAAAACAAATATATGGGATAGACATAAATCCCCTAAACTGCCAATTGACCAGCTCAAATATATATTTTGACTCACATTTTTCAAGGTTTAAGAAAATAAGGAAGATTTCAAGAAAATATTTCAACCAGGCTACAAGGTCTGTATGATAAAGGCTGTCAAGCAGTGCACTCTGTTATAGATGGGATAGTCTGAGTACTCTGTGGTATGCTTTTCTGCCATCTTTTGCCTACTTCTGCAGTCAGCCCCTACAAGGCACATGATCACAAACCAAATTCTGATTTTAGAAATGACTGTACCTGACTTTCGAGCTCAATGGCACTTGGGTGCAGATAACTCAAGCCCTCCATGCTTGGCAAGTGTCCTTGGCTTTGTTTCCCATCTCCAGGCCATGGCACAGCATAGAGCCCAGAATTCAAATCCAGCTCTAACTTTCCCCATAGAGCCCAGAATTCAAATCCAGCTCTAACTTTCCCCATCCATTATTATTGGGACGTTGCAAAGTGATTATTAAAATACACACACCTGTCCTATTTCTTATCCATTTCAGGTGAAAATGTCAACCAGAAATTATCTTAGCTCTGCAGAGCTGGCACAGCTTTAAGCGTAGCAATTTGAGACCTTCCTCTGACTTGCACATCCATCAACAATACTTTCCACTTATTTATATTTTTAATTATAGGTAGTTGTATTACAGATAATTTGTCAAACTTTTCTGCAGAAGAGGCCCAGTGAGTTTACTGTTAAAGCAAAACCAGAAACATATTTCTCATGTAAACCTGCTGAGTATCAACTTAGTAGGGAGTTTCTCTCTTGTATTACTTTGGGCTGGAAGCATTGCAGAACTTAGAGGGAAGATTCAATGACAGATTAGCAGAAACTGAGTCCCTTTAAGACTTTATTTATTTTGGAGCGGAGGGGGAAGGGGAAACTTTCCCCAAGAAAGTGAATCATTTATCTTGACGTATTCAAGTTCATGGAAACACTGAAAAAATGTTGTCCTAAGTTAAAGCCCAACAGTGTCAATCTTGCTCTTATTTTAAAACAGCCTCAATAAATCCTCAGGCAAAATCAACAGCGTTTCTTGGACAAGCTGTTTTAAATTAGTGCAGGATGTGACCCAGTAGGTCTTTTTGTCTGATTCTGCATGGATGATGCAAAAGTTGCCTTACTATCAAAAGAATTAGTTAATTTTCCAGATGAAGAAGCTCACATATAAGAAATGCTGCTACACATATCAGTCCTTCTGCTGCATAAGGATTCAACTTACTGAAATGTCACAAGATTCCCTGTCAAAAATACAAAGCTTATTTGCCAGTGATACCCTCCTACTCTGCTGCAGCCCACAAAATGCTTAAAATAGCCAGCCAAAGGTAAGCTTTAAAGACCTCTGCCTTGAGCTTCAGTTTCAAACAAAGCAAATGCAGTTTAAACAGAGGAAGTAAATGTTGTTCTGTTCAAGATTTCACCCTTCAACCTGAAATAAATAAAAATTCCCTTATTCCTTAACTATTTAATGAAATTGTGAAATGAGTGAGTGTTCTTAACATTGCAAAACACTGTTAAAAGTCACCACAGTGGTGATCATCAGCATGAAACACACATGAGAACTTGGGTGACCAGCTTTGGTCACTGTGTGAATAAGGAAAAGTTGACAAACAGTTCTCCAAGATCTCTCTGCATTTTCTCTACAATACTGCTAGAGGAGTACTTCATGGTGGAGGCTGCACATTCAAGAACAACTGCCTACCCTTAGCTGCTGCCTTCAATTGTAGTCAGCCTAGCAGGCTTTACCTGCTTTAATCTTTAATCTAATATCTTTAATCTGGGAAGATTCTAAACTGAGTTGAGTGATACAAAGAAGCACCTATGCATCTGTCCGTAATGCCTGGCAGATTTATGCTTTGTGATTCCTTCATGGTACCTTAATTTCAAGACACCTTGACCCTCTCATCCTCCAGTCCACAGTCTACTAGGGCTAAAAAGACATATTTCCTTATACACAAACTGCAAAGAGGTACTGCTCAACGCTCTGGAAAGTACTCTGGGATAGCAATGTTAAGTCTGAGAATGTTAAATGTTGTGGATACAGACGAGCACAAACAGATTCAAAGAGAAGAGCTCCTAGCTGCTCTATCAGAGACCTAAGAAGAGTTAACTGCAGTTTGGGTAGCATGGAGAAACAAGTTCAAAGAAAGGAACCCTGAAATGTCAAAGAACAGAGTTATCAAAACAGATCATTGTTAACAAATGGATGTTTATTGCTAACACAAAGCAAGTGTACCATTTGAAGCTGGGTTCCTTCTGTAAGTGTTTACTACAGGAAGAGACAAAAAAAGACATTTGTATCCTATCAGTTCATAAAACTCACAACTGTTTCCATATGGCCTACTGCTATACTCATTTACGCTTTAAGATATACAACTTCCAATTGTTGTTCTTTAACAATGATCCACTGAGTGAAATATCCCCTCAGTATGAATCTAGCTACATCCTATTCTCAGTCTTTTTTTTTTTCAGAGGAAAATGAATTTGAGATGATGACTGGAACAAGCCTCACACACTGGAAGCTCTCAGAACATCAAGCATGCCTGGACAGTATTCACCATATCAGAGTTAATTTGGGAATCTATTGGTGATTATACTGCTTAACTTGCATTTGTCTGGAAAACTCATTTCTCCTGTCTAAGTTTATCTGAGTATCCAAACATCTTTGAAAAAGTCTTGGCAGCTCTTTTGCGGTAGGAATTAAAACAGTAGTACCTCATGCACGGTAGCAAAGCCTCACTGCAGAATATGATCTCACAGAAGTGCTGCAGAGAGAAGGGACTGAAGTTATTCACTTAGCTCAAGGGAAATACCTTGAGATTGCTTTCAGGAAATGTCCTCCAAGATAAGTTTCCTCAGTAACTAATTTCTGCTGCTGTGGCTTCTCTGCATGTGTTCAAGGAACCAAAAAGTGCACACACCAGCTGAAGGCCCCACTCCTAGGTTCTGTGCAGCAGAAAAAATGATGGTTTAGTATTACTGAGAGCTCAGCATGCCTGAAGACTGTGAGGGGCAGAATGGCTCATCCAGTATCTTGTTTAAGTTATCTCCATAGACATTTAATGAACGTTTGTTTTTAATGGTTTCTACAACTTGTCCAAAACTCTTCAAACACTAGTGAACTCACAGCTTCCTTATCATAAAGACCCCAAGCAAAAGCTTGCACTCTTAAGAGACAGTCAAAGGTAGGTAGAAACCTTTGCTGCTTACCTTTGTCTTCACTGACTGTCATGCTTCCATTAGATCTATCTTCGTAGTTTCCATGTTCTCAGAATGCCAACATCCATTAGGGCATCTTTATTGTAAATAACATTTTTCTCTGGCAGGCGTTCTCACCCCACCAGAAGTGCCATGAATGCATTAGTGCATAATTGAAATAACATTTACCACCTGAGAAAAGGCTTATTAAACTTCTTAACAACTCAGTGGTGAAACAAAATACTTAAACTGTAATTAGAAGGGCAGGTAAATATGTAATGGACTGTGCTGGCAAAGGAGGCGTGAAGGAGCTTATCAGTATTAGGCCCACTGAGATAGAAAAGAGAATGCAAATGAGAGTAACTCTGCCTGAGAATGGTGAGATGCAATATAGTGTAAGGAAAAAACGGTCAATTCGAGGGCAGCATCAGGTCTCAACTCTTTAAAATGCACAGGACTCAGAAGTTATAAATTGTGGCATTGTGAAGGCAGAGTGGAGGGGTCTTTCCCCTCCAGGCAGATTGCCGAGGCTTTGCTGACACCTTGAGTGAGGGCATGCTTGGCTAATGGGCTAGGGCAGCTGTGCCAGCCAGGGAGATCATGGCAGGGAAGGCACAGCAGTGGCAGGTGCTCCTGTACCAGCTAGCCATGGGAGCAGGAGCCTCCAGGGATCCTGGCAGGAAGGCTGGCTGCTAGTATGTGCTAAAATCCATGCCTGCAAAGCTTGTTGGAGCAAGCTGACTAAAGCAGCTAAAATCACACCATTTTATGTGCGGACACGCCCTGTGTTGCTTATAGTAGAGATTGTGGTATCAGAAAAAATTAGCTTGCTCCTTCCCTTGCCTTGTAATGCTTAACTCAGGTCTTGATGGAGCAGAGGGGCTGCTAACTGCTTGCAGCATCCACACTATTCTGAGGTTTCACTAGAACAGTTGAACCAGTTAGATCTGTCAAAAAATATCTTGTTAATAAATCACAAATTTTTACCAGAAAAAAAGCCCAGGACACCTGTTAGACTAGTAGGAAATGCTTTTGCTGACCTACCTTGTTTTTTTATGGTATAAGCTGCACAGGCAAAAAATCCTCCTAGGTTTTAAACAGTTAATTTAAGAGGGTTGCACTCTGCCAGTGCAACCACATCTGTGAAAGCTTCTTTACTAGAGACGAAGTCAATACTTGCAGAAGAAAGAGATCTGTTTCTAAATCCAGCTTTAAAATGTTCATTCAACCCACTGTTCACAGAACTGTGAACTGCCGAATATGTAAATCCCCTGAAATGCTGACCAGAGACAGTAACAGACATGACTGGAAAGGTAGGCTCTGGTTCTTGGATTACAGCAATACCAGAGGACTCCAGTTATACACTGGTATAAATATCAATACAATCACTTGCTTTAGGATGAAAAAAACAAGAGTTTGCAGAGATCTGAGGCACTAGGACATCTCCTCAGCTGTTCTTTGAAAATTATGAGCATCAGGGACAGCCAGATCCTATTACACAGCATGTGACATCAAACATTTGAGATCTTATGCAGTTTTCTACATTATTAATTTTCTATCTGGTGGCAATGTGCTCCTATTATTTTTGCCTCCCACTACTGTTCTCGTGGTGAAACCCTGCAGCAAGAATTCAGGTGAATTCCTTTTATTTTTCTACCTCCTGCCACTGTTCTATCTGCCAGAGCTGCTACAGGAAACAAAAAATTGTAGAACAGCCTGACAAAAACATCGCTCTGCCACTTGTGATATTGACAGAATTTCAGAGCTCCCTGTCTCAGACAGTAAAGAAAACAACTCTTAATTTTCATGTTCCAACTATTATTTTCTCATTGTGCCAAGGGAGCAGAAATTCAAACCCACCCACCACCTCTTGCACAAAAACCACCCCCACAGCACAAAGAAGAACAGTGTCTGTCATTTCCAAGTGGTTTCAAAGATCCACTTTTCCCTGACTTGTTTTTTTTTTTTTTTTTTTTTTTTTTTTTTTTTGTCTTTCTACACAGTTATTACTATCTAGTGCATGGCTAGAGACAAAGGGAAATACTAACTTCCACCTGCTTCGTGTCTGGAAAGGAAATGTGCAGTCACCTCTGTGCAAATTCTCCTCCACAGCTCAGGGATGGGGTCAGAGTAAGCCACAATATGAAGACAACAAACACATCTGTGGTCCCTTCTTTTTGCCTCATTAAGACACAGTGCTGTAACTTATTCATGCCGTCTGTAACATAAAACCAAGATTTTTTGGTAGTTAAAATCAGAATTTTGTAAGGATTAGCAATGGACGGACTGCTAAAATTTTGAGTAAATGAAATGTCAATCCAAATTATAACCTTCGAGCTGCAAGTGCTACTGTTGAGATTTAACGGACTGTGTTGCCCTCTAGTGTCCACAATGAGTGAATAATCTCAGTATCACTACATCACCGCGCTTCTTTCAGCAGGGGCTTTAGGAAGTGGGTTTGCTGCTGAAAAACATGCATAGTGTTCATAACATCATATACTAAGCACGCAGTGCTCAGCTGCTTGCTGTGACCAGCCATTGCAGCTGTAACATCAAGGCTGTACTTTCATTAAATCAAATGAAAACTAGCAGAAACCTTGTTTTAGATCAGCCTGGCAGACCTTACTTATTCCCTTCTGTCTCTCTGCATGGGGAGAACAGCAGAGCCCCAGTGAAACTGTCCAGAGCCATGGGGGTCACTGACACCTGGGGCATTTTATTAAGGTCCCTTAGTCTAACAATGGTCCTCCCTTTGCATGTGGACCTACACACAACACATTACTTCCACTATCCCCCTCCTGCACAGCTGTACCCTGGGGACACATTGAGTTCAAGAAGGAGTCTTTAGGTGACGTGTTCTGACTGACAAGGGTCTGGATAGAGGACCAGAAGGATGCCCCATAAAGAAGGAGAAGTGGTATTTCCTCAGATTCTAAGATATGGAGTGAGGTAGAGGGAATGGGGTCTGCATCCATCTGCATACAGGGTGACGCTCACACCTTGCAGGAAAGGCTGTAACACTAAAGTTGAGCACACTGAATTTGGAGGAGTTACTAATGCAGATTCCATATGGAAAAAACCTCCAAACTTTCTCCTGCTTGTTCTTCTACCATTTCCATTGCCTTGAAAGTGAAGATGGCCTCAGAAGAAAAGAATGATGACCAGAATAATAACATTTTGCAATGATTTATGTAATAACAGATCTAACACTAGGTATGCGGAAGCTCAGAGAGGTTCACTTCACTTGTTCAAGGTCATAGCAGGAGGCCACATATAGACCCAGACCTTCTGTCTCCCAGGCATGTGCTTATGCCAGCCGTAACAGAGAGATTTCCCTTCAGCAAATGTGCTGAGAAGTTGCACAACCTGAACCTACTGGTTAAGTTGCTTTCTGAAGTTCCTGACAGCAATCCATAATCAGATACTTCAAACTCAGCATTATAACTGTGATGTGCTGGTAGTGACATGCACAGTTCTTTGACTTTTGCAAGTATGCCATATGTTGTATCATTTCTCATAACCAAAAAATTGTCAATGATTAAGAGCTGAGGTGCACAATATCCTCAGAGATCTTTAGGGACATAAAGTGACTTCCAATATTATCCACAAGACTTAGAATGTGTCACTTCAAGATTTTTTATTATCATCTGAATATCGTGTTATTCAGTTGAGAGAATCCTATTCTCTTCATTTTCACCTTAAAAGGTGATACCCTACCTTTCTTGGTTTGTTTTTTTTTTTGTTGTTTTTGTTTTGTTTTTAACAAAGTCCTTCTGCAGTCAGCAGAAGGAATGATTCTCTTTCCCTTTACTCCATTTTTCATTCACTCCAATTTTACAGATACACAGAAGGACTGAGCTACAGCAGTTTTTATTAGCTGTAATGAAGAGACTATTTTGAACATTCAACTCTATTATTCAAAATTACCTCCTACTGTTCCTCTTCTTATTTCATGGAATTGTGTGAAAATAATAATTCAAGTATCTTTTTCTCTTCTTGATTTGAGGAGGGGGACACCACAAATGATTTGGATTCTGGTCTACTGAATTGCCAAAAGAGACTCTTGCCATTGAGTAAGTAATGGTAAATAACCAAACCCCAGCAGACAATTCTTGAAAGGTCTAGCCAAGCCACCACTACCAATATCACCAAAGTGATATTCAGACATAGTTTTGAGGATAATTCAAATGAAATTAGAGATCGAATGGAATTCAGTTTAACATTAGAAAACGTAAAAATGTATTTCACTTCTCAGCATATGAATGTGCCACAGTATAAGCACGAATGCCCTGCAGCTGTAGTAAAAGAGGTGGCTATTTAAAATGCCTCTGCATAGTAGGCACTGGGGTAAGGCATAACTTGTGATTCTCTTATTCCTTTCTAACTCATGAGCCCCAACCACGCTCACAGACAGGGGCACACTGCCTCCTGAGAACCACTCACATCGCAATCTCAACATGTGCTCCTGCAGTCTGCTCAGTACTGTATCATAAGGAGGTGGGAAGGATGTACAGAGGAAGACTTTAGCACCAGTGTCTTAGTAATTCACCTTCCCTTTGGGAGATGCTATAGGATAAGTAACTGCAACTTTAATGCTGATCTTGAAAAACATATTAATTAGAACAGCTAAGTTCAAGTATGAAATTACAAAGGCTAAGAAACTAAACATGAAGTACCTTGTGGGTCAGAAATTTAAAAGTTGTAAACCTAAAAGCACTGGTATGTATATAGTAGGAACATTAGATGCTGCTAATATGCCAATTTTCCACTGAAATTAATGGAAATCAATGAAACTTAGGTTCACAAAACTCTTTCAATAACAAGAGATGTCCCTCTGCATCTTCCCATGCCTCACTGAGTTTAAATGTCTGATTTGAAATCCAGCTTTCAAAAGTTAGTTCTATGTGTGGGACAGATTAAGCACACAAAAGCTTTTCTTAATATTTTTACAAAATACATTTTCAAGTATTTCTTGACAAATTCAGGAGACAAATATTCTTTTTAAAAGAGTAATAACTTAAGGGCAAGATTTTCAGTGGTAGTTGGAAATAGTCAGAATCTTATTAGATTAGCAGAATTGTTCTTAAGCCTATTAAAAAGAATATCAATACAATTTAATTAATTTTATACAGACATGTGCCTTCTTCAAGCAGGAGGGACTCTCATAGCAATGGCTATTTTAATCATATTTTCCCTGAAGCTTTTAAGCTCCTGGTAGACAAACAGCCCATTGCTTCAACATAGTTGATATACCCACTAAAAGTTATTCCAGAACCAGCTTTATTAAACACTGGTAATAGTCTAAATATTGACTTTCATAATCCTCTTTAACTGCTGCTGCTTTCTGCACTTCAATCGACATTCATGTCAAAATACTACATAAAGATTAATTTCCGGTTTATAAATTATTTACATTATTTAAATCCTTTGATGTGTTATGAAATACAGAAAGAGGAAATGAAATGTAGAAGAGGAATTATTAAGCTTACTGGCAATACTTAGCTATGTGAAACATCCCTAATTCATAAACATTCATATGTTGTCTTAGCTTCTATCTCAATAAATGTTTCAAATTACTAGTTTTACACTTCATATGCATTGCTGCAACTGGCTTGCTATAGATTTGTTGTACATTTCTATGGAATTAAAATGCTTGTTGCAAAATCTTTTAAGTAAAATAAAAGTCAAATAAAAAAACAAACACTGAAAACTTAAAAGAAATGTAGAATTACAGAAGTGAACGACACACACTGTTTCACTTTGAAAGTGGATTAAAAGTTACTTTTCATCTGAAAACAATACAAAATTGCAATAATCTACTTTTTGCTTCTCACTTGTTTGAGAATGAACTCTCAAATCTGTAAATGGAAAATATTACTAAAATATTACTAAAAAGTTGCTTTCAAATTAGCATGATTACAGCACCAAACAGGGCCTTACATCCTTTTTTTTTTTTTTTTTTACAGTAATCTTTAACTACTGTAGGAAGTTCTCACTGTTGACATTGTTCTCTTTAGATCACTACAAAGAAAATTTCAGTCTTTTCACATGAAGGTTGTATGTAGAGCTATTGCTGCTGAATTGGGAAAAAAAAAATTATAAGTCCTTTGCTGTAATTAAAAGTATTAAAAAAAAAAATTATCTGTTTTCTAAGAAGAAATCCTCCTTGTTTATCTGGTTTCCAGACAAAGCAAGTTTTCACAAATAACCATAATTGAGTTGTCAATGCCAATAAAGCCCATGGAAGTGCTCCTTGATGGAATTCCACAGATCACATGCAAGCCTCCCATTGTGTAAATGGGAGTTACACCAGTGCTGTAACTGTTGCATAAATAGATCTTCAGCAGAAAGTGTCCCTCTCTGGAGCACTTCAAAGGTTTCCATATGTTTGGAAGGAAATCTAAGTGCTTGTCATGGGAGACTTTCATCATTGGACATCCAAAATTCAGATGTATAATTGATATTAAGTTGTAGATTTACAATACCTAGATGCAAGCTAGGTAGGTGGACTGGATCTTATCCCATGTGATTAGCATTTTATAAAAGCACAACTTAATAAGAAATCACTCACTGGCCTTTCTGCCTCCAAATATAGCCATTAAAATCCTAAACTATTTTTAGTCTTCCTACATTATTTATGAAGCCTTAAAGATTTAAGCAGGTAAGAGAATTTCTGTGTGCTGCTGTCAGTCTGAAAAAAAGACTGAATAGAGAAAGTTTCTGTGTTTGGAATTCAGGGCTCCATTTGAATTGTCACAGTGAAAGTAATGAGGCAATTTCGACCTGGAACTGTAGGACCAAAAAGAGGTCAGGAAATATGAATCTCTGAATGAATAATGGAGCCGACACTTTGCAGCTCAGAGAAACAATGAAAAAACTGACAAACAAAAGTGTTGAGCTAAAATTGGAAATTAACTGAATGATACCAACCTTGGATGAAAGAGTCCCATCGTGAATGAATAAAATATCATGACTGCAGTAAAAAAAAAAAAAAAGACAACAAAACAAAAACCCAAATTTTTAAGGATCCTCACAGCACTGTTGTAGCATGCCACGTAAATCACAAAAGTCTGCACTTCTCACATGTTCCCATTTATCTTAGATCTTATGCTGACCATTGGTGCTGAACTTACAGACCAGTGTCTTGGAATGGAGGGCTATACACCTTCAGAAAGCACAATTAAATGGCAGCATTCATTTCCATCTTATATCATTAAAAACTCCTTAACATTTCACAACAAACAAAGCAATGGAATGCCA
Source organism: Callipepla californica brunnescens (assembly GCA_023055505.1). Taxonomy (NCBI): domain Eukaryota; kingdom Metazoa; phylum Chordata; class Aves; order Galliformes; family Odontophoridae; genus Callipepla; species Callipepla californica. The sequence continues at coordinate 31,737,536 of JALIRH010000003.1, read as the reverse complement.
AGACATCTTCCAAAACAAGGGAAAGAAATTCAGTTGATTAATAACAATTGATTACAGATTATCAGAAGCATACAGTGGTTTGCAGGTAGTTTTATCAAGCAAAAGCTGCAGTGCTATGGATAAGTCAGAATGTGCCTGGCACTAGTTGGTGAGTCTAATTATGATGAACTATAGGAGATGCAAAAATAGCACTAATCACTATGTGAAGCATTACTCACCAGAAATTAACACACATTCGGGGAAGTGATTTAATCGCTCCTGTCCTTCCTGAAATGAGTATTATTAGAGCTAATAATTTTGCAAGTGACTTCTACAAACACAAAGTATTTGCAGCCAAAACATTTAAATATAGCATTAACAGCATCACTGACATAATATCCTAGGTAAACTTTTAAAACTTAAACTATGTGGGAGCAGCTTTACAGAAAGAAATTGGTTTTGTGGAAGTCACAGCCTAAGTTTCAGAGTTACTCTGCATTTGTTTATTTATTTTTCCATCACCCTGTGGTATGAATGTGGTTCTCCCAACTGCACTTTTCAAAAACAGCACTTGCTCTGGAAGTTTCATCAGATACCAGAGACTTCATATACTTCCACCAGCCTTCATGTATCTGCAGCGGAAAATCTGCAGGGCAAGAGACAGGTATATTGCCTTGGGTTTTGAGCTCCTGAAGCTCTACATATCTACTGTGCCCACCAGCAGATCTGTGAGTAGGTCACAGCACGTAGGCTGTCAGCAATACAAACTCACTGCCAAGTACACAACAGATCATAAACACTGTCTAAGCACTTGCAAGCACAGAAACACATGTGGATAAGGGCAGAATGGACGGGCCATGCAACATGCACATTCTCAAGAAGAAATGTTTGGCTACCACACCAGTTATCTAACAGAGCCTGCTCTGTGAATATATCTAGTTGGCTTATTCTTTTGGAAATCCTAAACCCAGGACAGTGAATATTTTAAGAGGTATGAAATATAGCTCCACTGAAATCAGATGTAAAAGAAAAAGAAAACATGTCAGCTTAAGGCAAATCTAGATTTGATGTGGTATGTGGTAAGAAGTGTTTACATGCCTTGGGAATCAATATTAATGAAAATATTTAAACAGTGGAAATTAAGTGATACAGAAAGGATAATAACTCATGAGAAAAAGAGCAGCATGACACTAAAAAGGTGAACTTTACACCTAGTTAACAAAAAAGCTTCTAAGAAAGATTGTGGAAGAAAAGAAAAACCCAAAAAACTGAAACAGAGAGTTCTAGAGGAGGGAAATTCCAACATATCTCGTCAAACTGTCTAAGAGGCTTCTTAAGAGTTTCTAATACACATTAATTTATTCTGCCAAGCCTCCTCTCAGCTTGATATTCTGAAGTTTAAAGAAAATACAGTGGAATGTGTGCCAGAAGAATGTGTCTAAAATGATCTAGCAAAAATAAAAATGTGCCACTTTAGCTGCTAAAGCTGCAGAGCTCTTGGCCTCCCTCTTTTCTTTACTATTTTATCCTCCCAGTAACCTTGTGGACCAAAACTCCTCAAAACAAATCTTTAGTTGCTAAATGTAATAGTTTTATGTCAGTAATGCTAAAGCCATCACAGAATCGCTCACTGCATACTGTGGAATATCTAAAAAGATTTATATGACAAGCACAGCTTCAGAACCACTCCTCCCTGCTAAACAAGATGTGATTATCAGTTCTATGAACATGCTCTTACGTTATTACAGGAGTCTAGACAACTATAGTACATATAAATTTATGGGTTTCCATCCATGATAGAAGTGAAAAAACATATATACTTGAATATGAAAGTAGGATGTAAGTATTTTGGGGGGGCAAAAGAAAAGAGAGAGATAGTTACAATATAACCTATAACCCCTCATGGTTTATATACACCATGTTTTGCAAAACCAAACTCCACAATGAAAGACTCTTGCACATACGCCACTATATCAAAGTGATCACAATCAAGAAAATGAAAAAGTTTCTAACTCTATAGATAATTTTGTCAATTAGAAAAATGAATAATTCTCAACATGAATAAACAGATATCAGATCTTCACAAAGAGCTATTTACTATAGTACTAAACAAAAGCAGATATTTTTATCAGTATTTTCTCAAAGAAATTTTGCATCAATCTGTTTGAAACTTGCTCATCCTGCATGCCCATTTGTGGTTCATCTTCTTGAGATGGGATGATGCAGTTGAAGACACATACCTGGCATACATAGTTTAGCTGTTCCTTTACTAAGGGAATACCACTGCATCTTGTACATTCCTTGAGCTGTTGAGAAAGATTATGATAACTGCTGACACTGTCAGAGAAGCAAAATAAAGTCTAAGACTACTTTCTACCAGCAAACCTTTACTAAGGAAGAAGTCTGCAGTGTTCCAAGGTATGCAATGCAGTGACTGGGAGTATGTCTCTGTAGAAGAAATTGACCCGCACTTTCCTGAGGTATGAGTGACTATGTGAAAGAAAAAATGAAGAGATGATTCTCCTTACTTTTAAGAACTTGAAGACTGTCTGACTGGTTCATAACCAAATCAATTGTAACATCATCACACATCTTCAGTTACAAGCAATTTTAAAGACTTCTTGTCTTTATGGGTGACGTAAATTTGCTGTAACTGCCTACAGACTACCCAAGTCCATCAGCTCCAACTATGTTCTATGATTCAAAGCCTTCTCAAATTGATTCAAATGGATCAATCTCAAACGGATTCAAGATGTACAGATTTAGTAAACATCTCAGCAAAAATGGGCTAATGGTTATTTTTCTAGGAGTTGGATCTGAATAGTGCCCTGTTTTGCTAGACAGTTACAGCTTATGTAGTGAGATTTCTCCATATAATGTACCTTGTTCTGATCTCTTAAAGATAAAAAAAAAACACAGCTCTGGCTCATTCATTGCACTCTGTTCTCTTCTTTAAAGTCAGATAAGAATCTGCTAACTTTATTCAAGAACTGATATCATTTTACTTCACTGTGCTAAAGCACTGTGAAGTTTCACTGACAGATAATACGAGAACTGGATACTGATGCAGGTAATAAGGCAAGTTAGAGACACTATTCCATATTGTCACTCCTAGATAAGTGGCCTCATTTTTAGCATTTCTTGCTATATTGAGTTCTTAGCTGGAATTCTGTTGCTTCTCTCCAGAAATTTTGAGCAAAAAGTCTGTAAGGAGTTGAGATGACTGGAAGTGGCTTTAAGATTCCAGGTTTAGACTTTAAGGTTTCAAACATTTGGTTTCAAAGGGAACAGCTCCCTCAACTTTTCTTCATAATAGAGGTGCTTCAGCCCTCAGATCAGGCTCTCCTCTGAACCTGCTCCAACAGCTCTGTCACTCTCCTGTACTGGGGGCCCCAGGTTTGGACACCGTACTCCAGATGGAGCCTTACAAGGGCGGAATAGATGGGGCCCCGAATCTTAGATCCCAGCCTTATGAAGTCAACCAAAGCAAAGATTTTCAGAAGTGCTGTATGAATATACTTGCAGTCTACAGAAGCAGTAAGGATATATTTCTGTCAGCTTGCTAGTTTGAGGCTTTCAAGCGCAGACGTGAGGCAGGAAGTTATTATCTGTCCTGTTCAATTTTCCAAACTTCAGGTCACATTATTTGAAAATATATCACATCTAATACACTAATACAGAATACGTACAAAAGTTGGTTTAGTCTCAGGTTTATGATCTTTGGAGTAAATGATCCTAAGCACAATAAAATGGACACAATAAAATGGAAGTTTCACCATGTAGTCAAAACTTGACAGTTTTGTTTTCAAAGAGATAAAGGAAAGAGTTTTCTCCACATGAGTATAAGAGATATTGAAGCCACCCTGCTCTTTGCCAGTAAGACTTTGTATATATGAAATACACAATCACCAAGCTCCAAAAAAGAAACTAAATACTTGACATGAAAGACTCAATTTAAACAGCTAACAATTTTAAACATATAGAAGAGATAGCAATCAAGCACTTATAACAATAGAATTATTCACCTTTGTACACCTATGTCAGAATGTACCAAAGCTCCAGGAGGATTCAGGTTAGAAGAGTTTAAATTTAACAGCCTGAGAATCTTCCTTTGTACAGACTCACAGGCAAGCAAATGGAGTAGCTAGAAAGCTATATCATATAATAAAAGAAGGATTAGTAGACCTGTGCCTGGAATAGACTACCTAGTAAAGTACACTATATTTAATAAACAAAACAAACAGTAACAACAAAAAACACAACTCACTCAAGATGCCCTCTTTCAGGCTTGCATGGCAATTCTTACAACTAGGAGCTCATTTTCCTCCAAAAAATCACCACACTCTGAATTGTAGATGACCTTTTGCAATCACACCTGGTCTCCGTGTAGTCTGTAGTGGACACACACAGGTATATCACGTTGCTATGGCACAACTGGAGCAAATTGGTGCTCTCCTGGAAGCCAAAGACCAGCCAAAGACTGAACAGGCCCAAAAAATGAGCTCTCTTGCCCCAGCTACCATCAATGTAAGAGAAGAAAATCAAACAGGAAGGCCAAGGAATAATGAAATTGTCCTAGTCATCCCATACACTAGTCAGACACCAAGACTGAACTAAGACCCTTCAGTGTCAGATCCTGACAGGTGAATGAGACAAGAAACCACCCCACAACCATAATCCAACTTGAATACCTACAGAATGATGCAATATGAAAAGCTGAAGATTCACTGTAACACTCAAACACCAATTTTGAGCTGTCTTGAATTAGCATTCTCCTGTTTTAGGTTAACAACTCCATGCCATTTTGTGCCAAAGGGGAAAATGAAGTCAATTTTTCTTGTCAAAAAACAAGCAAACCAGAGCATCTCTAAAGAGGGTTCTTTCATTTTACATATTAAGGAAAAAAATGTGAAAATGCATGTTCCAGCTCCTAAGTTACTCATGTAGTGTCAGTTTGCAGAAAATAAGCAGCTCCTCTACCCTGGTATAGCTTTAAAGTCACAACAGTATCTTCTGGTGTTGCCCCCACACCAGCATACCAGGAAAAAATAGAACTCACTCTTTTGTATTGATTATCTGTACTGGTCGTTTTACAGGTACTCGCTCTCTCCTTTTTTTTTTCTTTTTTTTCTTTTTTGAGATGTTCTGATTGCTGGCATTTTACCTATAATTTTAAAAGCCTTGTAAATTAAGCATACCCCTATCATCTTTCAACTTTTATTACTTAATAACTAGGCATCTGCTCAGAAAGCAGAAAGGCTGTGGACTGAAATGGATCTCATGGGAATTGCTCAGCTGAAGGTATTGAAGACTGAAGTGAACCTAACGTCATTATAATTCGCTGTTACTAAAATTATCATATAGGATGTGTTAATTTAACTTAATGGTTACTGTGACTAGCAGGAAAATTAACTTGCCAGTAGTGTAAAGAGCAAACAATTGAAATGCCACCCTAAACCCCTAAAAACTGTGGAGAATTAAAGTACCCTCTAATTGTTTGAAGTTTATCACTCACAGCTATGGTATCTCATTAGAAAAATATGGTGAAGCTCACAGAACCACTTTCTAATGCTGTGTCAGTTCTATGAAAAACACCTATTTTCAGATGTTATTATTTTTCACATACTTTCTGCTCTTAGAACAATTGATCACATAAGCATTTCAGATTTTGCTACAAAAACTTTTCTAAACTGTAACACTGTGGAGAAAATGCTTGAAACTTATCACCTAAGCATATACTGTGTATCCATATAAATTATGCTCAAAAAACACAGACACAATATTTTGGCTCTGGACTGTGAGAAAAAAATAAGCATATTATGCTGTTAAAATGACTCCTTGAATGTGAAGGGCAATTCATGACTTCTGAGTACTTGAGACTGATGACGGGATTTCAAGTTCTGACAATTAAAGCGGTATTCATAAAGATCTTAAGGGGGAAAAAAAATCAGAAAAAAAATAAAACACTCAAATCCTGAATGTGAAAAGTACATTTTATGCCACCCAACAAAAAAAAAAAGTGATGAGACGCATTTTCATATCACATGACACAGCAATGAAAAAATGAAGCTCTTTAGAAAACCAGCTTCAGAGTCTACAGAACATCTTGTCCCACTACATTTGTAATCAAAGGAGATTTCAAATCACCAGTTGGCAACAAAACAGGTTGGTCAGATTTTTAACTTAAATTATAGATTTTTAACTGGCTATTACTGACTTCCATATATATCATACTTGAGGCGATTTTGTTGAGACTGGCAATGCTAAAGAGCATATTATTTTTATTTTTGCTTGCAATTGAAGTCTATTTTAAAAGATGCTACAAGTCCTATCACATCCTCAAGAGCCTTGTGAGGTAGTACAAGAAGTAAAATGAAAATAATGCCTCTGGCCCAGTGTTTCATGTTTTGTGTATAGGGCAAACAGAAAAAGAGAGAAACAGCACACTGATGAAAAAGGACATGGAAATAAGCACACCTTAGCAAGTCAGCAAGCTGGTCAGCACCCTGGTGCTCCATGGTTTCTACATTTTCAAATTTTTGCAAACAGCAGAGATAGTTCTTAGAGTGTGGAAAGGGTTAATATTTGCATTGTATTTGTTCAGATTTTTCAGACCAAAACCTCTAGAAATGTGCTGCTATGGTTGCTTCTATACATTTTATGGCAAACATGCCCACATAAATTCCTGAAAACATAGACGTGAATAGAAAAATACTGCAGCCAATTAAGAGCCCTGCAAAGATTAATAACTTAGATAATGAATTAAACAGTATAAAATCCATTCATGCAGTGCCATCTTGTGTTCAAACACAGTTTTTAATCCTAACAACCCCTCAAAGCCTTCATTTGTGCCAGTGAAGCCTTCTAACCCTAAAATGTGAATCACTGTAGGACCTGCAGGTTCAACAACTGAGCCATCTCCTGGGACATCACAGAAGCCGTTCCTTGCACGTGTTAGTATTAACCTCCTTACATGGAACTACCTCTTCCAGGGAGCACAATTCAGAGGCCAGACCCTCCTAGAGCTTGGGAACATGTTATGCTGCAGTAGTATCTGGCAGTCAGAATGCTGCAGCATAAACCAGTGAACAGGAAAAATCCCTGAAGAATGGATGAACTTGCTGGATTCTGGAGCTTTCAGGAAAAGGATGTTGCCAAACACAGTCAAGTGAATTACCTTAATATGGTCACAACAGACCACAAAGATTTATACACAAGTATAGATCTAAATTTAATCTCTCTCTACACAGAGGAGTATGGGAATTTATAAACAACTCATTTTTAACTGCAGAAACTTTGGTGAGAAATAAAAGTCACTCTCTACACAGTTCAAAACTGAAAAAAAGGTCACTTTCATTCTGTAACAGAAAACATGCAGAATACCACGGCACCCCGGAGGAGAAAGTGTAGGAAATAATTATATATATATATATGTACATATAATATATACCCTGAAACTTGCAGCACAATAAAAAGAATTCCACTGGAAAACAAATATTGTGATAATTTCATCAATATCATAAGGAACTACGTTCCTTTATTCAATATTCCTTTATTTATATGCACATTATTTACATTTAGATGTTTTATAATAACCACAGCTCATGGACTTACCAACCACACGTGGTTTTCACAAACAGCCCAGACACCAGTGGTGTACTGTGGACAGGTGGGAAACACATCTACAAGGCACTATGCAGTCCTGGTAAGCTCATGTTATTGCCACTGGCACGGGAAACTCCATTTAATTCCTTGTAGTATGGCTATCAAATATGCAACAACACTATATGCTAACGTAGAACTAGAGAGTCATCTCAAAAGGTTTAGGTAATGAAACAGTTTTCATGCTGCCAAGTCACTTGGGTATTGTCTTGGGGGACAACATATGCAATGCTAGATAGTGGTTTCTAACTCTTATTTTACTCTACTCAGGAGTACCTCCCCTGCCACTGCCCTAACGCAATAGTTTGCACACTGATACACCTGGTGCAGCCCATTAATTTCCTGGCATTGCTGATCTTCCTTTCTGTGATATGCTGTGATTTAGTGATGATGAGAGGGTCGGGAGAGAGAGCAGGAGGCTGCGGGCAGCTGGAGGCAGGAGTTACAGAGCTGCTGTTCCAGCAGATGGCAGCAGGATGCAGGATCACAAGCAGTACCAACACCAGTCATCTCGGCTGTCACCAGCTGCATGAAGAAAGATACTGGACACTGGTAACTGCTGACCTGCTGTATCTCAGCAGTTCTGGACCTACATAATCTCACTATACTGCCAGTCTGTTGGGATGCCATCTACAGACCGGAGGACTTTCAGTTGTTGAAGAGTAAAAGAGTGAGCCCTCCTTTACCAACCACCACATCTATTCTAAAGAAGACTGAGATTAAAAAAAAACAACAACACAACACCTCCACGGTTCAAAAGCCAATTATGGAAGGGAAGTTTCAAGGTTTTCAATGTATTCTAGTTAGAAAGCAGAATTAAATGCTCTAAGATGAAATTCTAAATTCTCATAGCCTCTGATTTCAAAGTTTGAGGTTTTAAGAAAATACAACACAGGGAAAAAACAAACAAACAACAAAGCAGTTGGAAATTTAGTTTTCAATATCCCATCATTGGCAAAAAATATAATATTTGGAAGACTGGAAACAAAATTAGGAAAAATTACATTTTTGTGTTCACAACAAAAGGACTCCTCAGGCAGCAAAGTAATTTTCCTAATTTTAAGAGGTGATAGATATTATATAGATTTCTGTAGAAATGGTACTGAATGGACAGCATTAGGACTACAGTCTGATTTAGAAAGATATTTAAAACATAACTTAGGATGTACAAAAACTACATACAAAAAAACAATTTAACTGAGGTAAAACTGGATTATTTATTGTACATCTCATAGGTTTCCATCCTTCTTGCCTGGACAAGCATGTATTACTTCAAATAATATGAGAGAAGGAATCTTGTATGCATATATCACATGTACCAGCATTTCAATGCTTTCTATGTAAACAGAGAAGTTTATTAATACAGGTTTCCTGTAAGTGAATTAAAATCTGTAAATTGTTGTTCAGAAAAAGACTTCAGGTAAGACAAAAGACTCAAAGCCTTCAGATACTTTGAGCTTGTGTTCTCTTACAGTGAACAATTACTATTTGCCTTCCTTAATATATTGAATCCATACACTGACTATTCCTTTTGCAGATCAATCCATATGAAATTGCAAACTCTTGCATGAAAGCTGCCATCTTCTCTCTCTCTAACCCTGGCCAGTGGCAGCAAAAAAAAAAAAAAAAAAAAAAAAAAAAAAAAAAAAAAAAAAAAATCCTTTATTTCTGAAGTATGAAAAGTCTCTTGACATTTTGACCCTCACAACATTTGGTTACACCAAAGATTTTGCTGAATGGGCATGAAAATGTTGTGAGTGACCACAGACTGGCCATGGCCAGAAGAGGGAGCACAAACCCCTCTGCTTTTATACTTAAGAGCTCTTCCACCGGCAAAGATGCCTTGTTTATTTGCTTTTATTATTTTCTTTTTAATATGACATATTCCGTTCTAAATAATTTATGGATGCTGTTTGGAAACTCAGAACACTCCTCTTCACACAGTGCTTGAAAACAGAAGATAAATGGATGTGAAATATGAGATCAAAATCAGGCAGGGTTTACATCTACTTCAGAAACATTAAAAAAATAACAACTAGAGTTACAACATTCAATCCTTATACATAGTAAATCCTGAAGTACTTTACACTTAGTGTGTAAATACATTTATGCATATGTATGTTTCCCTCCCTCTAAAAAGAGACTGACTATTTCTACCTCTAAGACAGATGACTGTTGACCCTGCCTCCCTTTTGCAGGTAGGGACATCCAGGCACCACAGATGAAGCAGTCATGTTGGCACAGACAGCAGCAGGGACAGTGCTGGCAAGACAACTTCAGGGCTTATGCTTAAGGCTGGATGCAGGTCACTGTGCAACTGTTGAAGGCTCAGCTCAGCTTTAACACCATTAGGCTAAACAATCTTCTGTCTTTGAGTTTCAGCAGAACAGTTCCATTCATGCCATTTTGAATTGGTCTAGGTAGCTGTAATCTCCAAAGCTTGACCTACCACTCTGCTGCCATAGCCTCAAAACCGTATCTTCTCAGGAGTGAGAAAGCTCTAAACTGTCTTGTGTGGTAGAAATTAGACATGTAGTGTGCACTACAGCAAGATTATTTTGACTCCAATATGTGGGGCCTGTGAGGTGCACCTTTGGGAAAAACAGATATCATAAGACAAAGTTTAAAAAAAAAAACAAAAAACCACAACTAATGACTAGATAGTTTATGAAAGAGAGGGACATATCAATGTATCTCTGGGCATTACAGTGGAGTACCAAAAAGATGCATGTGCTTTTGGCTGCAAAAAAAATCCCAGCACAGCAATAAACACAATGAAATTTTTGCGCTAAGAATCATACCAATTTCTTCAAGCTCGACTTCAAGGGAAATCTATAGCATTGTCAGTTCTCCTCATTTCATGGAGATTCTCAAGATACCTGCTGCTCTTTCTCCACCACAATTGCAGATGTATCCCTGAGAGAATCTGAAAGGTCTTTAAAAACTGTTCTAAACCCCTTCCCTAGGGGGAAGGTTTGAAAATTTGATGCAAATGTTTTTTTAGAATCTCAGCCACAAGAGGACAAAATATATAGGTATAACTAAGAGCAATAAGATGGTATCTTACTATTATATCTACTGGTAATTTCCAAGCCCCTGTTATACTGGATTTCCAATTGGAAGTCCTGGAAAACTTCACAATTAAAATACAGACTATCCAAGGAAGCAGCAAATGCAGGTATTGAATTTACTAGTGTGGTATAAAACAAAATAGAGGCCTGGGTATATATTCCCAAAAATCTGGGCCTAAAGAAACAGCTGAGTAGGAAGGTTATTTCTCTCTGTTGGAGAGTAGAAGAAACAAAAATCTATACCTCCTCTTTCATTGCAAACTGACCTTCAAGTTCTTCAGAGAATCAGTCAGTCAGAAAATGAAAAGAAAAACATCCTCCAATCAGCATGCAGGTCTTCTTAGTGGTATTTCCAGCATCTCAAATAGTAAGTGAAAAGAAAAACTAGCGGAAAGATAGCAAGGTTTCTCATTAAGTCTGAGGGTTCAAACACTGCTAAGGAATTTTGCTGCTCACCCTCTCACTAATTTTTCAGCCTAGTCAGCTGATGCAGTCTGACAGTCAGAAGTTAGCTTGAAAACAGTTGCAGATCCTCCACCACTTTGTGCACAAGTCTCACAATATGCATTCTAGCACGCTTTTTCAGTTCATCTGACTAGAAAGGTAATTATTAACAGAAACAATGCAACAATCCCATAGCAAGGAGTGTCCCAAGATTTGCACCAGCAGTCAGTTTTGTCATACTGAATGAAAGGATTTAGAGTTTGGAAGGGCATAATATTTTGCTCCTCTGTTACACAGTAACATTTGCAAGTTATTCAGTGCTGCTATCCTCAAAACAAAGGAGAAATCTTCTGTGGCTGGGCATAGAAATATGTACCTACACAGTGTCAGATCACACACAACTCATTTGGCTGCCAGTTTGGAGTGTGAAGAAGTGTACTTGATCTTGAGTCACACTGAGTTCATTTCCAAGTGCTCGGGTAGAGTGAAAAAGTATAAAAATGAACATTCTCATCAATTTTAAGGAGTTCTTGAAACTGCCAGAATGCTGTAAAGTCATCTCAGCATAAATCTCAATGGACTGTATCACACTACTTTTCCTGGGACTGCTAAGTCTTAGGTTTACTCATCTTTCAGTGTTAAAGCAGCAAACTCAACATCAAGTAACAGAAATGTGCTGAAGGATTTATCATTATTTCCTCTCAAGTAGCAAGGCTTTTCCCCTGTATTTCCCCTTGCTACTTCTCTGTCCTTCCAGCTGCTGCCTCTCACAGCTTCTCTCAAGCAACCTGGCACACTGGGCTAAGCAGTGGTCTCCTCCATGCCCCTGCAGCTGTCTCATCAACCTCAAAATTCCTTACAGGAATAATAAAAGGCTTGAAAATAAAAGTAGCTTTTTTCCCCTCTCAGTGCTGCCACAACTACCTTGACACAAACAGCTTAAGATCTCAACTTATTTTTAGGATGGGACAATCTAAGAAGCTTAGGGCTGTTAGAATTAGGCCATATGGTTTGGTTGTGGCTGGACTTGATGATCTTGAAGGTCTTTTCCAACCTGAACAGTTCTATGATTCTATGAAGCTGGTACTGGCACGCTACATCTATCTGTGAAGAACTGAAGAGTTTGAATGATTTCTCCACTGAAAGTGTGATTATGTTCATGCCAGTCCTCTGGGTATAAATTACATGTAAAAAATATCTTCTGAAGTTTCTTCATGCTGCTAGAACTACACAAAGGAATTTTAATGAAAATGAAATGAAAACTGTCTGGATTACGTGTGCCTTCTGATAGGACACAATACACTTTGTTCTGAGTTGTTATCTTCCACACCACCATCAATAACACTCTTCTTGAGAGCAATACTGTGAGATTATATAGTAAAACAGAAATTAAAGATGAAAGAGATATGACAGATCCTACATATTTCAGCTTAATCTTCTAAATATAAAAATATATTTCAACTCTGTACTCTTCTCACCTGCCATCTGCTCATCTTTCAAGTTATTTACTAGTAGACTGCACTCTACTTTTCTGTGAACACAGGTTGGAAAGTCAAAAGAAGGTTTTTGGTAAACATAACACAGGTCATTGTGCAAGGTAACAGATTTCTCATTACACTCTGCTTTGCTGTGTGGGTTACAAGGGCTGCCCTGAAACTTTCTGCAGGTATGTCTGAGCAGAGAGGTGAGCGCTGTTCTGGGCATACCCAAACACAATGGTACTTTTACAAAATTAGCAGGGTCTTACGCACAGAAACTGGTGAGACCAGGGACTGCTGTGTTAGTGGGCTAATTAGTATTTCCATCCTCAATGGGGTTACATAGGCTGAGAAGGGCACCATGCCGAGTGACTGAAGAGCTCCTGACTAGAGCAGGCTCACTCCTGCACATCCCTCTGCATGGTGCTGGACTGAGCTGTATAGATTTCTCCTGTACGGTTAAAGGCACAGTGCACACTTCACAAAACTTTTATTTCTTTGGGTGATTATGATGTATTAAAACTCTTATTTCCAAATGGGATCTAATATTCCTTAACTTAAGACCAGGCCTAGTTACCTCAATGAGTGACAAGTGGAAAAAAAAAAAAAAAAAAAGAAAGAAGGAAGAAAACTGAAAACACACAACTAGGAAAATTCTCAAAGTCACAAACTTCTGTGAAGGTAGTAGAAAAAGCAATTCAGAATTGGGTCACAGCATAAGTACTGTTATCATCTGTTAACATCGAAATAGAGGTTTGAGAGATTTAATATAGTATGAAAATCCAGGAGCAAGAGTCATTAATAGAACTGCTATGAGAGAAAGTCATACTTTTTACCTCTGAAACAGTCATACTTAATAGGAAAGTCTCCACTACTAATTTGGATAGTACTTCAGGAAGTACACAGTCATACCCACATAAAAGCACTTCTTGTGATAGAATATTTTTACTTCAGGTCCATCAAATCTGTCACTTCCCACACACTGTGGATGGACCACGTGCTTAAAAGAACACAGAACCCTGCAGAAGGCTAATAGTTCATAATAATTGACCCTGATAGTGTGTATCTGCAATTAAAATCTCTGACAGGCACAGGTAGTGGTAATTAAAGATACCACATAACCTGCTGGTCTGAGAAAGCATCAGCTATTAACACATCTAAGTTACTTCCCTCTTGTAAGTGCCATTACTGAATCATTTCTCTGCCAGGGAGGAAAACAGAAGTCAAAACCATCTAATACTCTCAAGAGAAATGAAAAATATGAACAAAATACACCACTTAACAACTCTTATATTTCATACAAATAATTTTCTACTCAGAAATAACTGCACATATACATTCACATTCAAGTAGTAAGCATAAATGAAAAATTCTAAGATCATCTTGATGAGAAATAAACATACAGTTCTGTCCCACAAAACTTACACAAGCATAGAGAGAATTTCTACTCAGCATGGTGCAGCTTAATAGAGGCATAAGAACTAATTCTTAATTAGCTAAATTGGGTCCTGGGCATGGCATTGGCACTTTAATATGGCATTTAAGCCAAACAGCCTGACTGAGAAACAGGGTAAATGAACCTGTAAACACAGCTGTAGGGCTTCCAGTACCTACACTATCTTAGGGAACTTGCAAGCAATCTGTTTAACACTGAGTAGATACAATGAGCACCAGGAAATCCAACTGTGGGCTAGTGCCAACTGCAGCAATCCGAGAATCTGGAAAACAAATACATCACCTGATAACAGGCTAAGAACTTATTTCAGATAATCTCCGTGGTTGAAACCAGGAGGCAAATAAAGCACAGTTAGAAGTTGTAATTGCTGTAGTTCGCTGAGTGCTCCCTGGGGGACTGTACTCTGAAGCCTAGAATAAAAGCTATCAGCATCCTGAATGGAGCTGTCAAGCCACACTTGTTAGCAAAATTGGTTGAGAAGATGAAAAAATCCCTTTTCACTTGCAACTGATAAAGCCAGTAATTCAGGCTTGTCAGAAGAAACCTCTAACAGTGATGACATCTGAGGCAATTTGAAGCCATCTAGAGCCGTGTGATGGATTTCTGTGAATCTGGCTCCCAAAGGAGGCTCAGAGATGAGCAGAGCCCTGAATAAAAATCTTTCCATGGATGAATGTTTATATAGCATGGTATACAGTATTTCCTCAATGACACTTATTCTCTAGAAACACAAAGAAGTTCAATGTGAAAGACCTTAACGGTCAACAATAATCAGTTTTCTCAAAGTCCAAAGTTTATATAGTGCTTCTTCGATCTGCACTGGTACAGCTCTCAAAAATACTTTAAAGGTCTCCCTGAGAACTTGGACAATCACAGTGAACTCAGGATGTACACCACTAGAAAAGCTTACTGCCACCCAATGTAAGGCTGGAAAGATTAAATGCCCCATAGGCTTAGCTCTATAAGTTTTCCTGACACTGTTTCTGACTAGATGTTAAATAGTCCCAGCAGAGTCTTTTTCATTTGCTGGATATATAGGACTGTTAAATGCAGTTCTGTACAAAGATAAATATAATATTTTTTTTTTACCTCTTCATGTCATGAGTATAATAGTTCCCATAAAATGTCCTTAAGGCAGCTTAGGGAACTTGCAATGTTTTTCTAGTAAACCACAGATTTTACTCCAGGTGATCTGCAAACCCTGAAAAATTGCGCTTTTGATGACAGGCTACTCGCAATATGCACCAGAAAGTTGCTAGCAGAATTTGCAGATGCCACTTGCAAATATTGAAACATTTTCTAATGCTGGTGCTGCCTTTCTTGTGAGAGCTGACAGTTCTGCTAGTGGGCTGTCACATAAACCAGTTCTACGCCAGTCTACAGACAGAACTTGAAGACAAGCAAATTTTCAAAGCTCATAAATACTGTACTTAGTGCAACAATTATCATCTTTTTTCAAAGGATGGAGACTTACGATACTCTTAAGAGAAGCTAAAGAAAATGAAATGCTCAATGGCAGAATAACATTTCATGTTCCACACCAATTTTTGTCAAACGCGGCTGATCCACACATCAGACACGAGCTATTTGTCTCAATTCAAACATAATACTACTGCAACACAAGCACAGTGACCATTTTTATTAGAATTTTTTAACAAAGCACAGAAAAATCATGACTCATACGAGGAAAGTGAGCGCACCCTCTGCTTGCCATGAGAGCAACTACAAATAACATTGTTGGATATCTCTCCTGAAGTTAGCCTGAGAGGAGTTTGCAGAGCCTGAAAGCCTACCTGAATCTCTGCTTACTAGCAATTCATCTCATCAGCTGTCAACTCAAATTGCTGGGAATAAAAGCAGCCTTACTGGATTCAGTCTAGATTAGAATCTAGGTGTAAGACAAAAGGTAATGGAAGATTATAGACAAAGGTGGGAGGCTGCACACTAGATCTTGCCGTTGGTTAGCAGGATGGATAACAGTTCTGGCACACCACAAACTGGCCACTAATGGCAGTTCTGTAGCCTGACAGGAAAAAAAAAGAGGACATCAAACACGATGAGAATGAGAATAATGAGGCAGTTTGCACCTCTCAAGCATGGGAGGAATAACAATGTGCTTGTCTGAAAGATGTAAGCAGTGGGCGGATGGTTGGCATCTGCAGATGACTGAAGGCAGAAACAGCAACTTAAAACTGAGAAGCACCTAGGAGTCTGTTTTCCCACCACTACCGTTCTCATTTTATATATAAGCTAATAGAAATGTCCCATTGTCAAGAGAGTCGTGCCAATGTTTTGGCTATGGATATTACATTAAAAAGGTGCATTTTTACTTACATTTATTAACAGTGTGTCTTTTATTATTTCACAATAAAAGCTATGCTGAGCTAATAATCCCATCCCTGGTCAAGCCTTAAGCAAATCTCCCACAAGCCTAGGGCTGAAACTGGGCAGCTTGGCAGTAAATGGTTTTGCAGGAGTTCTGGAGAGAGACATTAGCTAACCTGGATTTCAGCTTTATTTTACCTCCTTCCCCCTTAAGGAAAGCTGGCATCCAGAAGTGTCACATTTTAAGGCAGCCTAAAGCAATTCATTTTCTTAAAAGAAGACCAATCCAGTATGCAAAGCAGCTGGGTTTTAGTGCAAAATTAGATCTCAAATGCCTCAGTTGAGCCCTTCAGGTGTGCAATGAGATGTAATCATCATGGAGAGCTCTGTATAGAGAAGACCTTGATATCCCAAATTCTCCTAAGCTGAGAGGAAATATCTTTATAAGGCTTCTACCCTTGACCAAATATCAATCAACAAGGTTTCTGAATCCTGACGCTATCTTTTATTCTTTACTGAATGACATAATTTGAGCTGTGCTTTTAGAAAAATATCCGTGAGCATTTCCACAGAAGTTGTTCTGAAATCTGGCTGATAGACTCGGAGTTCTAATGACTAAAATCTAGGAATTAAAGATAGAAATCTCTTTTCGCAGTAGACCATTTTATCACTAGATTCAGAACAAATTTTCCTTTCTCATTTGTGCCTTTCAGCAAGAACAACTGGAGGTCATGAGTTTAAACAAACCTGGCCATTTTCTCCAGCACCAGCTCCACCTGGGAGCTGAGTGCTATGTGTATAAAGTACAGACCAGTAAGTAAATTCTGAGGGCAAAACCAGCCCGTGAAGTGACTTAGAGAATCAAATGCAACCCTTACTGGTTTTTGCTTTAGTGAGACTCTTCAGGTCCCATAAGTATCTCCACATAATCTGAAAAGACAGATTCTAGCAAGTGAAATCAGTCTCATTTTAAGTC
The DNA here is from genome assembly GCA_023055505.1 of Callipepla californica brunnescens. NCBI lineage: Eukaryota > Metazoa > Chordata > Aves > Galliformes > Odontophoridae > Callipepla > Callipepla californica. Next base: position 31,720,145 of record JALIRH010000003.1, on the reverse strand, counting down.
TACAGCAGTACATTTTTCTCAGTAGAATCCTGCTAAAATCAAGACCATGTAAAATTAGTTTCTTCCTTCCAATTTAAGTTACTGTATTAAAGAGTAGGAATGTGGGTATAGTGCAGCCTTGAAGTTCATATTCCTGTATCTGTCCCCTAAGCCTCCTGTGATGATGTTTTACCAGCTCTCACTACTCCATCAATCAAATGCCTGATGTGAAATCTAGCATGTCATTTCTGCAAAATATCCTTTCTGTATTCGAGAAGTGAACGCAAGTGAACAAAAAACCTCCCTTCATTAGGTATTTCGTGGATTGGATATGTGTTGGCAACATGTAACCCGAATAAGTAAAAAGTCCTCTTACATCTTCCTTAAGGCAATTCTCAGCATTTCCTGAACATTTTGTCTTCAGGCTATTCATAACCTGTTTCTGAGATGTTATTCAGCTATCTTCATCCATGAACATTCAGTTATTTCACTAATCTGAAGAGTGTGAAGAAGACTTTCAAATTTACAACTGGCCAAGTCCTTTCTGTACGTTTTAGTGCCTTTATTCTGGAGATTTTGATGCACATGGATTATGTGCAAATTAAGAGTCCAGTTGTGCAAAGGCATCACTAAATTCCTCTAGCTAACCACCAGCTTTCTGCATCAGGATATTCATCAAATGCAAATCATAGTAGTATGTTGCCAAATCTGCATAATCATTTTTCACTGCTTGAGTACTCAGAGGTCCAAATAACAGAACACCAAAACATGTTTTCTGTTTTCTTAGCCATTCGCACTGAAGTTTCCAGATGAAGATTGATAGTTCTGAACACAGTATAACAAAGCAATTTTCAAAAAAGGGACCTGCAAGTGATGAGACTCCGCTGTTTGCATGACTACCACAGCAGACTGAAGCTCTCAAGGGGGGCAGAAGATCCTGTAAAGGATTGTGATTTACAGATTCATGGTCTTTCGATCAGAGGAGAAGATGAGATACACAGAAGGAGCTGACGCATGAAAGAAAGCAAAGATTAATGCAGAGCAATTTACAAAAGGGCACTGCTTCAAAGAGATTTGGTGCTTTCTTTGCTTAAATGTTTTCAAATCCCAGTGGTGACTCCCTGGCCCTAAATCGGTCTGAGTACCTTTCACAGATACAGTCCTATCTTTTGCAAGAAATGAAAAACCTTTAGCCCTTATGGTTAGCTTATAAATGCTTTGGTATTGGCCACTTCTATTAGACAATATCCTTTTATCTAGCAAACACTACAAGCAAACTACATGCTGCTAAAGCCCAATGCATACCATACGAAATACTGTTATAGAGCATGCCATAGGGTTTACAGCCATGGTTCTGCTGTCTGAGCCCCTGTTTGAATGCAACCTGTAATTTAGCTGTGGAGCTGCTCAGTGAAGGGTACTACATACTGCCAAAGAGTTTGCTTCTTAGCAACATCCAAGATTATATATATGTGATTCCAAATTATTGTACATTATGGAACATTTATCCTCATTACTTTGGACTGTCATACACAGATGAAAACAAATAGGCCAGTAAGAAACAGATATAAAAACAGATACAATAAACCCACAAATTAAAAGAAACGCCAGGAGAGACAGAAGCTGTCTTTTTTTTTTTTTTTTTAAAGAAAAAGCATAAAATAAGGCCCCCAACACAAAAATCCTCAAATCCAGTATTTTTTAATGTATGACTGCTGACTCTGTTCTTTAAAATTAATTAACCGTTCCCCTTTCACATCTTATTCTTCACTGATTCAAGGCTGTATGAAAAACCGTGTAGCTCAGAGTAATTACTGCTTGTGCTAGCTCTTACTAATTGTATTTTTGTTTCCTCGTGTGAGCAATGACTGCTTCCCTGCTCTCTTCCCTTTTTTTCCTTTTTGTTTTTCCTCCTGAATGCCTTCCAGTATACCAATGCTGCTTTTTCCTTTTAAAACTGCTGCCAGAACAACCCTACACAAAACACTGCCTAAAAGGTTTTCTATCAAATGTATAAAACTGTTGTGCTTCAGATACTGCCGAGATAAGTACCAAAAATACTAGAGAAAAAAAAAATCAATAAAACAGTGTAATTTATATGTGTGACATCATGAGTATGATAGAACTGAATAAGTTTCAATATGCCAGACCTTTCAATTGCAAGGTGGAAGAACGGTCTCTGAAATGGTGACAATCAACAGTTTGCCAGACTGATTAACAAGAAATGAATGCACAGTATAATAGTTAGGCTTTGAGGAATCCCTGAAGATAAAGACGTCACATACTGTTAAGTGAATGTAGCACGGTCACATTTCAAAACGATTTTCTATTTTTAAAGATGTTCTTGGCCCTAACTTCACTCTCAGAAGGGAGTCTCTTCTCCCTACATGGAATTACCTTCATCTAAGTGGATACTTTGTCAATTGTTTCCACTGCAGTTTGCTGATCCGATTCTTGATGGCTTTGACTTTCTACTACTGAAAGCAGTTTATATCCACCTTGATGAATGCAACATTCATGCCTTATTCTCCATCCCCTTAGGCTCTTTTTGTGCAGATGCAAGAAACAAAGAAGGCACAGTTTCTTTGTCTGTGCACACAGTGTAGAAAGATGGTAGTTATGTTTGAGGGATAAGGTAGAGAGAGAAGACGACTCAGGTAGGACCTTTCTATCCACATTCCACACTTGTCTGAAAATGTATTCTTCCACCAGCTCAGGATGGATAAAAAGGAGCTGGGACATTGAGTGGAAAAAAGGGGAAAACAAGATCAGCATCTCCTACTATCCCACAGAATATGTTGCAATTACTTACACTGAGAAGACTAAAGAAAATCCCCTTCTTCTCACATTCTCCTTACTAGGGAAGGATAAACCCAGCTACAGACTCATCTGTCCAGGGTCTCCACAGTGAGTGAAGATGAAGTAATTAAAGTGAACTAGACCATAAGCATCAGCCATTTCCAAACAGCCAGCTGGCTCTCACCCCGGTATGACTCAGCTTCCATAGGGTTTTCCTGTTCATTAAATTTGCAGCAGATTACAGCAGAGAGTGTCCCACAGAGCTTTGTCCCACTGTGGTGTCTTGTATTGTGAACCGAAAAGGATAAGCCATCTGGAGGTGCTTCAAGTTCAAGTGATCAAAACCTAATAAAGTATGCAAGGTCCATGATTCAAATCTTGAAAATAAAAGTGCGACAGATATGCATGCATTTTTCTTTTTAACCTTTATAAAGTTTTTTTTTGTTGTTTTTGTTTTTTTGCTTTTTTTTTTCCCACAAAATCTTGCAAAACACTACATGAGCATAAATCTTCACAGCAGTGTCAAAAAGCACAGCAGTGTTTGGGCACATGATCTGTGTCTCTCTCTGACTGACTGGTCTCATTGACCAACTGCGTCCTAGTACACATACAAGCATATTTGTAGGATAGATGCCCAGGAAGGGCTTTGTGATGCATTTATAGTGCCTATGAAAGGCAGCTGAACACCAGGACACACTGTGTCTTGGCAAGTCCCTGAGCCACACACCATGGGAGCCTGGGAAAGCTACAGCTGCACACAGCCCTGTCTGTGACTCTTCCCTAACAGTCTGCCACTGGCACTGTTGGAAATAAAGACATTGAGCTGGACAGACCTCTGGTCTTATCTGGCACTGTCTCTTTTAAGTCCTAATGCACTGTTATTAACTTTGTATGTTCCACGTTCACTAATGTATTTTGACAAGGACTTGCTCTAACACTTTAAACTTCAAAGCAGACAGCTTTTATAAGATATTTTAAGTCAGGAAAATATTGTTTTTCCCAGTTCCATCTCTTTTTGGCACTGAAACTGTTGGAAAAAGAGATCTAAAATTTTACTCCCATTCTCCGATAAATGACCCAGTTTGATACAGTGAATCGGAAGTCAAACACCAGAAGAGTTATCCTCAGGCAGATACAGGGTTTTGGAAGTTGAGTGCTTAGAATTAACATTTCCACAAGTTCCTCCTGAGAGTTTGTAACAGCACTGCCCAGGTAACTAATGCTGTAAGTGCAGTGATGCCCCACTCACAGCAGGGCAGATCAAGATCAACTCCATTCTCTCCTTTCCTGTTCTAACTTCAAAACCATATACCTATACACATATACACCCACCTCATCCCAAAGCACAGAAGTATAGGGCTGAAGCTGGAACAACAGTCACAGCTTCATACGCTACAGAGGATTATATGACTACTGAAAAGGCTAAATGCCTCTATGCCCACACAGCACATAAAGCAGCACTATTTTTGAATCAACAGAAATAAAGAAACATACTAAATAATCTGCATCAGAAGAAAAGTAAAATGACTTCAGGCTTTCATTAGAAGGTATAATGTAACTTCTATAGCTTTTGCTTCTTGTTAACTACAGTTCATACATGTCATTTTAGTACTTTCAGATTAAGATGCAGCCAGTCCACCTTTAACTAAAGTCTGGTTGAAAATTAATCATACAGCAAGGCTAAGCAAGATGTAGTAGCTCCATGCATTAGAAAGATATGTACCTTATTTTCATAACTAATGACTGGATAAGGCTTGGAACACACACAGAAGTGTATCTAGATTGATCAGAGTCCCCAATCCCATAATAATACAAAACATATATTTACTTCAAAATACATCAACAAACTCCAGCAAGATTATGAATTAAAATCTGTTAAAGTATGCAAGAAGGAGTATTGCTTTGGAAGAATGGAAAAATATTTACAATTAGATTAAAGGAAAGAGGAATTGAAAAACTTGCTGGTGTTTTTAGGAAAAAAAGAACAACAACATAATTTCAGGTACAAAATGATACTGGCCAGAGGAATTGGGTTTCTGTAACTGTACTGTTTATTTTCCCCCTTTTCCTTTCTTTTTTTTTTTTTTTTGTCAAAGTTTCCCATAAATTAGAAAGGAAAATTATTGAGTGCACTGGGTAACCTACTAATAAGCCATACACACAAAGTGAACACGTAGTGAATGATTAAGAACACTAATTTAGCTACTAAATGCATCTTAACACAATCTTGAAATGAATGTCTTTTGAATAACATAAATCGAGAGAGAGCTCTATGCCATTTCAACATGTGATGAAACAAGGGTTCTGAAGGCTGACTGACACCAAAGTTAACAAAACTGACCTTCAGCCCCCATACATTTTCACTGTTGTATCAAGGAAAAGAGTGCAGAAGAGAGAGGGTCTCCATTTCTCCACTCACACACATTTCCAAACTACAATCTTCAGCTATTAACCCTCTCAGGATACTCAGGCTCAGTACACAGGGAATCCCCTAATGCTGATTGCCTGACAAAACAAGACACTACTCACAGATAAACCAGTATATTAAGTAAGGTTATGAATGCAGTCAAAGATTTGAACTATCATTCATTTAAATTTCAGGAACTGGTGATAAAATATATAAGGAAAACTTCAGTGATCTGAAGTCACATGTAAATCAAGCAAACAATATGGTTACAGGAATGTTTAAGTTAAGAAGAAGGTTTGATTTTCTGTGAAAAGACTTAAAAGCTAGACCATCAAGCAGAATGGGAAAAGAATAAGCGTTACTTCCTAGATGCCCTTTCACACATAGATGGAATAACTTTGACTGTCTGCTGGAATAAGAAATTCTTAAATCAAGATGGCTTTAGTCAGATCTTCACCCTGAGATGTTTCAAATGCTAAATGGAAGCAGGGTAAATCCCATAGTCCCATCTGATCCATTCATGAAGATTTATATCAGTAATCTGAAGGTTGAAGTTCAGCAAGAAATAGCTGAAGCAAACTTCTCTGGGCCTTAAGAATCCATTCCTGCACAGGATATGAAAGGGTATTTACTCTTTAGTGAGGGCATTTGGCTACTTCTCTTGCACACATAAAGGCTACTCATTCCTTACAGGGGAAAAAGTAAGCATGCAGATTTTCAAAAGTCATGTTCTGAAGCGTCAACTCACCAAATGCTCGCTCTACCCCCTTCATTATGTTTAGATCAACATTTAAACTGACAAAAAACAGAACAAAGGCCAAAAATCTTCCCTTCAATAAACAGACAGAAAACAAAATCAAGAACTGGCACTCAGATAGCAGAGACTTGCAAATTTCTACCTTCATATTTGTATAAGGAATGGGTTAGTACCAGTGGAACGCAGAGAGAATAGAATGAAAAAGGAAATAACCTTGAACCATCCAATAGAAATGAGGAAAAAAAACTAAAATTAGGATTTCAAAAAAAGATTTCCAGTCATGTTTCATTCAGAACTGCTAGACTGAGAATAAAGGTCAATAGGTAATGCTATCACTGGCAGTTAAACAGCAGCTGAAACACGAGGACGCATTCTTTACCCTTTACAGGAAACTATGATGAAGAAATATGGATATCACTGAGAAGTAGACTCCAGCAACTGAGGTTCATATGGTTTGGGTGTTTTTTGTTTCTTTGTTTTTAATTTTGTTTTTTAAATCCCCTTTCTGCTCTTCAGATTGATTAAAAATTGATTAAGAAGGTCAACCTGAGAAGATACAGGGGGCCTAAATCAAACTTCGTGCAGCTGTTGTCATAAGTTTTACTATTTAAATTAAGATCACATATGAGAGGAAACCCATCTGACCTTTTCTCCGCAGCACAGTGGGGAAAGCACATGGATGTTAACCCAGTGAATAAGTTTATCTATTATAAGAGTCCTGAAACCATCAACTGTTCGAAACATGCTAAGAAACAGTTTCATGAACAACATAACAGTGGGGTCATCTTCTGAATCGCAGTTCCCTAAGAAAGGACATGAGTCCAGTGGAGTAGGTTGCATGCTGTGATTTAATTCAAATGTCTAGAGATAATTACTGATTTGTTTGAAGTCATGATTTTTAAGGCAAATCTAATGAAAGACACATATTTTAAATTACTTTTAGTGATTAAAATTCCACTGAAAATAATTTTCCATCATAAAATGCTTTTGAAACTTTCAGTAATATATGATATATTTATATATCATTTTGAGTGTAGTTAAAATGACAGGACTGTGAACAAAATCTTGTGTACCATTTCTAAAATGCTTATGGCATTCAAAAGTAGAAGTATTATGCATAATCTCTGACTGCAGGCAACAATGTCTCAGTTGTACGTTCATAAAATATCTAAAAAAAAAATTAATCTGTGTGTAATATTTGGAAGCAAGTTTTTGAGTTTCCCAAGTTGTGAATGTGAAAAAACACAAAGTAATTCAAAAAGCCTCTCTGTGTATAGAAGAATTTTTTCAGCTTTATGGCATCGTCATAAGTGAATCATGTTTCACTGTCCTTCTTCACTGAAGTTGACAGCCCTGAGAGGTGCAAGACAGACTGTTCTGTATATGTAAACTGAGGAAGCAATGGAGCCAGTCTTATTACTGAACTTTATCAGCTAGAAAGGGAAACTGGATGAGGAGAACAGTTATACGTGGAACAAGTTCTTTCAGTTATTAGTCTGATATAATAGTTTATTTTGTGTGAAATGACTCTAAGAAAATTCTGTATAGAAACTGAAATAGCATCTACAAGTGCCTTTAGTTCCTGTGGAAGGAATCTTATAGTCAGAATACACCCTAACAGTCAGTAAATGTACACAATATGATTTCTCCTGTTTGAGTCAAACTTTCTAATCTTAAAAACAAACTGCTCAGAAATGTTAACGATTACGCTGCCTAGGATATGTAAAGCCACTTAGTTGCAGCACTAATGATTTTGAGGTGCATGTTATATTCTGTTTCATACGCTACACATATCCACTCCACCCCCAGTGCAGCAGCACTACCTCATGAAAGGCAGCACGACAGAAAAGATTTCAGTCGGTGAGAAATGGATGCTTCCTAAGTTTTCTTCATACATAATGAAAAGACTTCTCCTTCCCTTTCGATTCCTGGAAATCTGAATTAATGAGCTGTCTGAAGCTTTTTTATCTCCTTTACTGTTTAGAAAGATGAGACGTGTTCTGCACCAGCAGATTTCACATCTCATTCCTAAGAATTAAAACAAAAACAAAAAAAAAATCTGCTGTCTACAGATTGCTCATTATTAACTATAAGATATCAAACTGGCACAAATAACTCTTGCTCAACCACAACACTTAAATCTGTGCTTGACTTCACAAAGAGGCCGTAAAACACTTACGTCTCACAATTTTGTTTCCAGAGTGTAAAACAGAGTTAGAGTTTGATTTACAAATATATGCTGGGCTTCCAGAATGGAATTCAGTTTAAGCCCATAGATAATGAGAAAAATTAGAATGAGACATGCAGATGAGCCCTGACTCCAGAAATTAAGTAGCTAAGCAGCTGAGAGGAAGGAAGGACCGCATCAGGAGCTGGTGCTGGCTCCCAGTGGTTCAGCTGTCATTGCACTTAGCACAGGCAGAAGGAGATGACTTCCCAGATCACAACCCAGAAGAGTGTCAGGAAGTTTGGTTTACAGTCAGTACTAGGGTTGAGGTGAGGATTTTCCATTCCCAATTGCAAGAATTCATCATTTTCTGGAAAGAGTCACATCCCTTAAAACACTGAAAATGGAGCACAGGCTAGAGAGGCCTACATATGTATAACCATATAACCCTATACATTCATATAACGTGACAAGAATCCTGGTAGAATTCCAGAGATTATTCATATTCATTTGCTCATTCACCTGTTCAAATACACAGAAAATGCTAATCAAAACCTGGATTCATATAAAAAGATACAAGCAGTCCTGAGAACAGAAATTGATAACTTTATTTTGAGTCCTAAGAAAGCAAGAAAGTTGTGAGAGCACGCTTACACATCTAAGATGCTTGGGAATAAAGGGTCTGTGATCCCTCGTTTTGTTTCTTTTCACCTGAGAGGAAGGATTAACACATTCATATCATTCCCTTTGTGTTTTAGAGCAGACTTCATTATAGAAGAAAACAGATGTTCATCAAATAACACCACTGTGTACAGTTTCCGTTAGAATAAATGTCATACAAAACATAAAAAAAAAAAATCAGTATGTTGAATCCAAGATACTTCAAGAGCTTGAAGATTACTAGCAGATGTGGGCAGGTACTTCACAGTAATGGACACATATCTGTAGATGCAGTCAAAATAAACAGTGGGAAAGTAAAATGCTGTGATAAAATATATTCAAAGGGAAAGAAAATTTCTGTGCTCATTTAATGAAATTTCTAATGAGATATCTAATAAAAGAGTATATACTAGACAAACGAATAGAAGTACTTCTTTTCTTTCATGGTAATGCAAATTTCATTTAGAAGTGGCCTCGGATTATGCTTAAGAATACAATTATACTTTGTGCTTTTTGCTTTACAGACATGGATAAAATAATTATTTTTATGTTCAAAATGAGGACTCTGATTATCACTTACACCAAAAGCACTTTGTACAATAATGGTACTAAATGGGCTTTAAATTACATGTATGCTTATTTTACGCCCTCAATTACACTGGCTGAATGATGCAGTGCGGATTTTGAATAAATGAAAATGAAGGTCAAAGTGTGTTAAAAAAAAAAACAAAAAACAACCAAAAACAGAAACAAAACAACAGAAGTAGTTCTCTTTCTGAATCAAATCTGAGGGAATAACAAGGAAATACCTAATCCATGGTACATTATGGCAAGTAAGAGAGACTTACAAAAGATCATCAGATGGGAGACACGCTCAGCCATATCTGTCCTACATTCAAACTACTTTGGAGCATACCACATGCTTCATAACAACGTGCAACTCCTGCTGCTGCTAAGTCTACAATTCCTGCCTAAGCAACATATATCTCTTTATCCATGCATCTCCATACAGAGAAGCTAGCGAGCCTGTCTTACACTGGCATTCGTTAGTAGAGCATCAGTATTAAAACCTGCTATCTGCCAAAGATAGCTGATATAACTTCCCCAAGATCTTAGATTCTGTCCTTAACCTTTAAGTCTACAATCTGTAGGTTAACAATTCACGGAGCACTTCTGTTGCTGTTTAAACCAAGCTCTTATGTAGAAGACCAGACCATCTTTCCCACTCTTCCTTCAGAGATTTCAAACTATCACCCAAAACTGAAACATGGCTATATTAAGGTCATGACGTGCATTAATATAATCTCTCCTAATTTCCTCTTAATTTCTCCATTGATTCTACAGTTCCCACTGAACTATTTTTTTCTTATTCTCAAAGTTTCTAGAACACTAGGACTTTCTGAGCTCAGCTTTCACCATATTTTCACCAAGGATACAGGCTCCGTTGCTATCACAGATACTGAGAGCAAAGAAAGATAATAACAGGGTAGAAATGGGGGAGAAATTTGGGGAGAAATGAAATAATCTCTATTCTCAGCTTTTTCTGTTATCCAGATGAAATTTAACTCAACAAGACTTCTTTATTGCATTTTCAGTTGAGCAGTTTTTCTGGCGTACTGCCATGCATTCATGTTCTCACCCTCTTATTTTCTCTTAGCGTTCACTTCTAACCACAAGTTTCCAGTGACAATTGTACCATTCAATAAAATGCTCTTATGCCTTCATTCAACTCAATTTATTATCCCACAACTTCATCCCGTAACAAGGAGAGTAAACACAGAAATTCACCATAAGGGAACATGTTCTGTATTTTCCCATAAAGACTCAGTGTAGCTGGTAACTTAGTGGATTGATCTGAAGAAGGAAGAGACAGAAAGATTTAGAAGTAAAGCAAGGAAGGAACAAAGCATTTTAGGAAATGGCACTGTTATGAAAAATACTGTTGAAGTTTCTTTAAGGTCACTTCCTCCCTAAACTACTTCTTCCAGAGTAAGTTTATAAGAACTAATCCTTTATTCTATCCATTTGCAACAGTGCAATATCCAAAACATTCATTTGCTGTCATAGTATCCTTCCCCTTACTGATATTTGCTTTCTTTAGTCTTTCTAACAAAGGTCACAATGATGCCCACAACAAATTAAAGGATACTTTCCCTATATGTTCTGATTGATTGGTAAAAACACCACATACAAGTCAGAGGCAAATGTTCAACATCCAGATTAGTCAAAAACTTTTATAAAGTTTTCTGGTTTTTTTTGTTTTGTTTTGTTTTTTGGCTGATTTTTAAGTTGTGCTTCTAAATTGTGGGTAATAATTCTAGAAAAACACTGAAAAAAACAAAAACATAATCCACTTATCTCTCAGAGTGCAAGCGAAAAGCTAGAAGCCAAACAAGATAAAATGGGAAGTTCTTCAAATTGTTTTCTTTTTGTATAAAGTTTGGAGTCATTCATCTTGTGACAAACTGCACCCTTTGAAGGAAAATCTTAACTTCTCTATATATCCAATCAAACTGATTTCTTGCGAGGATTTCTAATGGTACTTGAAGACCACATAGTCAATCATGTAACGCATTCTTGTATAGCCTTTATTTTCATAAAGCTTTTTATAAGTGTTTTGCCAACGACATGCAAATTCCAGCTGCTAGCATCCAAAGCTCAGCCTGAATGGATTGAGGCATGTTTAGTGCCCTAGCATTTGAATTCTGTGATAAAACTGAAACCTCTGCTTTTCCTTTGAAATTATCATTCTAGCCTAGATGCGTGGAATGATTTGTTCCGAGCCACAGATTGGCGTCTGTGCAACGTAGAGTTGGACAATATGAGAAAAGATCTCCAAGGTGCATGTGTGACTTCTCATCGTAGCTCAGACAGACACATTCTTGCTGCTTGGAAAAGAAGAGTGTTGTTGCAGAAAGCATCCTATGCCTCCACTTCAAGATTCTGTTAGGGAAGTCTGAGCCTCACTGAAATTGTACAAATTCTTTGTCCTCATCTCATGGTTTAAGATAATTTATGGGCTATGGGCAGTCCACTGGAGTTCATAGGAAAGTTTACAGGAGAAAAGGAAAAAAAAAAAAAAGAAAAAGACATGTTGATGTCAGTTAAGGATAGAACACATCCTTCTGTTGTGTATAGACTCTGCAAGGCAAGAAAGACAAAATAAAAATAAGAACGTACTTTAACTTCTAGAATGAACACCCACAGCAACAATGTACATATATGTTGACACAAAGCACCCACATACAGTTTAAATAATCACACCAGAAGTCTTGTTTGTTTTTTTTTCCAAATATGAATGTGGCTGTAATCCAAGTTCCTGAGCTGAAAAAAAAAGAAAAAGAAAAAAGAAAAAAAAGAAAAAAACTCACAGGATTTAAGGAGCATACAAAGTTAGCTGATGAATAAATGCAAAGTATAAACATGTGGATTTCCAGGCCTTATTCTGTCCATAGCTAGTTAGAGATGAGAGAGCTGAACACCAAGGGCCAACTCTCAGTTCCGCTGAAGTCAGCTGGAGTTTCGCCATTGCTTGTAGCTGAGCTGTATTTCCCTGAGGTCAGAATTCATCACCCTCTTCACAGGAAGAGGGCTGTTGTATTTACCTGATGTTTACACTAAATGGAAGCTTCACTGGAGGGTGAGATGAGATGTATAATATGTGCTGGAAATACTTTGTTGAAGAATCTTGTAAGCAGGGACATTTCTGAAAGCAAGTACAAGATAAGAGTATGATCTACTGTGGGTGGGTGCTATGTAAACAGAGCTTTCACACTGGAACTATGCCCCCCAACTCTGTTACGATGTTGTCTGTGACAGTCAAGAAAAACATCTGAAGTCTAGCCTTGTTCTTGGAGCTTTCCAGAGGAGGGCAGCAAACAGAGCACAACTGTAGTCTGCTCTGCCTTTGGTAACAAACATACAGAGAGGTTTAGAGAATGCTAATAAGAGAGTATCGAGTTCTCTCCAGCTGTGTTTTACTTCTAGCCAAATCCCAGGTGAGAGAGAAACTGGAGCATTAAGTCCGCAATTTATAATAAGTCAGTCCATCTGCACTCATATTATCACTCACACATTAAAAAAAAAAGAATAAAAGTTGTGCTAATAGTTTCATCATAAGACTAGCTGTAATCTAGAAAAATATTCTTAATTCTTTCTTTGTGTATAAAGGTCATAAAAAGCTTCAGGCACACTCTAATTAACTCAGTGTATTTGCAGATGTGCATTTAAGAACCTACTACTTTATCTCATTCGATTAACTAGAGCTTGCACTGCATTCATTTTCAAATTCCTTACACTAGCCTACATTTTTCTAAGTTTTATTTTCTATTCCTAACTGCTTGCCATCTCTTCTAATAATTAGTACTTAGTTATATCAACTACAAGCTCCACAGACATATGCTTCATTTATTCTTTTTTTTTAATTCGTGAGATATTAAAGTTTTACATGTTAACAATGTCCTCGGTTTCTACACTGTCCTTGTTTGCCAGTTCTTCCCCACAATAAAATGTATGCAATCTGCCTGCAATGTGAAACAAGTTAAGTTGCAATAGATGAAAACAAACAAAAAAAAGTTTCTATTTATTCTATATCCCTGAACAAGTAATTATTCAGCATGTAGTAAGAAACATCTTTTACACACACATTCATAGCAATATATATATACAAAAACAAAAATAAAAATGCTATTAAGTGTTCAGTTACTTTTTTTCCACTGACAATCTAAGATTTCGGGAATGAAAAACAGTTCAGAACGTATTACTCAGCTGTACACTTCTAGAATAATTACTACTTTGGCAATCATAAGACAGAAAGAAACCTCTGTTTAATTTTTTTTTTATTTTTTTATTTTTTTATTTTTTTTGTAAAGAGCTACACCTTCACATCTGCAAATATAACTGTTCCCACACTTTTCTTGATCTCTACACAATGGCTTATTACTTTTCTAAACCTGACTGGGTCACATGGAGCAACAGAACATTTTTTTTAACTCAAACTGCTGTTTTTTGGCCACATTTTTGTATTTGAACAAGTTGCATTCAAAATAATCTCTAAGCATTAAATCATTTTCCACCACTTGTATTAAATCTACTCAGACTTAGAACTTGTAGAACTGTTTTGCCCAAACTGGAAGTTGTCGAAAATTGCATCCCAAAGGAGCACTAAAAAATCAGAATCGATCAGCACATGGTTCATATACAGAAAACCAGTACTACAGAATTAGCATTTATTTGTAACTTTCTACTTCTAAAGTGAATTAGTCTCACTCATCAAGCTAGGTAAAATTTTTCTTGTTAGATGCCTGCCACCTGAACTGGTGGAAGAACTGACATGAGGTACATGATTAGCACAGAACAGGCAAGAGGCACGCACAGATTTTCAGAGCTAGTAATTTGCTAACTTTGATGACTGCTGAGATTCATAAATCCTCATGTCTGATTTTTCTTAGCCTGGGCCATGAGCAATTGTCTCCATGAACAGTTGCCTTGACTATGCTACCTCAGCAACAGAACTGCTAACTAGCTCTCTGAATCCCAGTTCTTTCTTTATCTCATAGAAGCAATACATTAAACAAGTAGGGAAATAAGTTTATATCACATAAAAATAAAGGAATAAGTTTAAAAGAAAAGTTCAGCTTTTAGACAGAAGCAAACACTTAACGGCACATCTAAATTAAAATGTTTAGTTACTGATTACACTTTTAACAATGAAAAGATGAAGGAGAATGGCAGAATCAGAGAAAATGGAATAATGCAATACTGGATTGATCATCTGAGCTTCTGTCATAATTACTGAAAAGGTGTTAAGAATGTATGCATTATATTTCAGATAGACTTTCCCCAAACTCACACAGCTTACTCAGATATACAGGGTGTATGCTGATCTGCCCTAACAAACCCAGAAGCAGTCACACGAAAGAGCAGGAGATCAATCTAACCTAACAAATTTGGTATTTGTTAGAATTCCTTCAGAGAACTGCACTTGGGCTGTTTCAAATAAGTAGCTAGAACTTTCTTTGGAAAAGTTTAAAATTAATCATGGATACATATTGTACCTGAGACTTTATTTTCAACAGATACAGTCAAAAAATCCTTCTATTAATCACATGTTGTTATTAATAATATTTTTACTACAACTAATAAGTCATAAAACATTAGGCATTCTGTACACGCTGAGTGGAAGTAACTTTTTCCCAAGGCTTGCTTCCAAAACCTTTTAAAACACCCTGTTCGCACTAGCAACATCTCCTATCACCTACTGATCACCCAGTGAAAAGCTGATCATACTAAAGAATCTGCATGCCAGCATGCTCAGTCCTATACATTCAAAAGCAGCACATAATGAATACCACAGCAACACAGTTTATATATCAACAAATTGTTGCTCTAAAAGCTATGAAATACTTTGTGGCTCCAAATGTTTTCTCAGAGATAAAGGGAAGAATAAAGAATCTTCAAAGTGCAGAGATCGTGAATTCTCAGTTCACAAACCCATCCTTCATTCTGAAACAGCATCATAAACTGTTTCTAAAGAAGCACACTTTAACTTAAAGTCTTAAATTATTATAGCTGTGAAGAGGACACAAATCAAAATTAATGCAAGAAGTTTTACAAAGCAAAATTATTCAGTACTGAACTTGACATTATGCCACCAATTGAAGAGGGAGATGGCTCATTTTTGTTGTCTGATCACATGCAGTTCCCTGTAAGTCCCTATTATCTATCCCACCTCAGCTTTTCCTTTCTAACAAGTGTACTCTCAGTAGTTCATTCAGATGACAAACAGCCACTGTTTAAGATGACAGAGTTCACTGTGGATAAAGGAATTAGGTACTGCAAACTGTTGCTAATTTTCTGCTCTGGCTAATGTTCTGCAAGCTTTCATGAGGGCTTTAAGCTTAAACCTTTTCTATAAGCTCTGTAAAGCTTTAATTAGCTTTTTGATCATAAAATCCCTACCAGTTTGTTGCTTTTTTTTTGCCCTGCTGGATTTGCTAGCATTTAAGTCTAATTCAAACTGAATTCTGCATTTTAAATGATTACTGCTCTTAGGGGGCTAGTCCACAATTACCTTTGTACTCATACGTAGATTAGTGCAGCTCCTCCACCAAGCAAAGAACTACTAAATCTCCAGGTGCCTACCTTGGCCAAACACCCTGATGCACTCTGGACAAATGGCCAGTATTTGCCCAGTACTTCTCACAGGAAAGGTGTTGAGGAAGCACCAGCCACACTCCAATTACCTTGCCTGGCCAGCCACACTGAATCAAAATATTTTAGCCACCAAGACTATGTTTATCCCCCACAGTAGACAGTTTCAATATTAATGCCATCATTAATACTAAATCTGAAAGGAAAGGCACAGCAAGAGGGAGCTAACCTGAATAAATATTTATCTTCAGCATGCTAGAAAAAATTCACTTCATCTCCCAGTCCCTGCTGGTGGCTCACCTCCCAGATACCACATCATGACTCAGGAGATGAGCATCTTGCACTGCCCTTGCAGCTACTGTGCTTTGCCAGGACCTTCCTCTCTCCACAAGCACCTGGAGCCATCCTTGCACGGTGGGAGGCTGGTCAGACCCAGACTACTTCTGGGCTCTGACAGGTGACCAATTACCTTGACTCACATCCTCTGCTTTCTGTCCAAGCTAGAGGTAGTGTGCTGCACAATAAGACCAGGCAGCTTCTGCTCCCTGCAGGTCTGCTTATTCACCTTGAATTCCCTGTCAGCTTTCTGGCAATGTTATTAAAATTAACGGGGAAACTTCTTTGACTGAAAATCAGCAGCAGCACCCCAGTTACATCAGCTCCAGCGTGAATTTGAACTAATTATCTCTGCTGCTGGAATACTTTCACCACTGAGTAAAGCACAATTAATTACATCTGCTATTCAACATACAAGATGACCTATTAAAAAACACCTACAAATAATCTCATCAACCAGCATAGATTTTGCTTATCCCCAAATCACCTTCCTGTGAGCAGGTGTCAGACACTTTATAAAAAAAGTTTATGAGCCTGCAGATAGAAGACTAAAGGGAAAAACCTGCTGACCAGACATAATAGATAACACGCTGCAGCTGCTCAGCAGCATTTCCTTAAATTACTTCCCAGCCCTTGATGCTGAAGGACAGTGGGGCCTCAGACAGGATCCATGCCTTCAAATCAAAGCTGCATCATGCAGGTGCTGCTTTTGCAGTACACTTAGTTTGAGCAGATCAAATGAGCTGATCTGCACACAACAGCCAGGAGCAGGACACTAAAACCAAGCTAAGAGTGGATACAGCAGGTGGGGAATAGGTGGACAAGGGAAAAAAGCGCCAGCAGGGACCAACCAACAAATGAAATAAAGGTGACGGGAGGAATATGTCCAAAAATATCAAGGTGCAGTGATTGTTGCCCTCAGTCATCTCCCAGAATTGCTTTGAATTTACTTCATTTTTAAAAAACGATTTATCTAATCTTTTTTCAGAGCTTTAAAGTACATGAGCAATCCTACTGCTCCTATTCTAGATAAACTTCTAGAATGAAGTAAATTGAAAAGGCTGTGTTTTTTGAATGTTGCTATTGTTGGATAATGTTACTTCAAATTACAAAGGAAAAAAAAAAAAGCCTGTGGGCAAAACAGCGTGAAACATCACTCACAGTTATTTCTGAAGTCTCGCACAAACTACTTCTGTACTGAAAATTAAGCACGTCTATAATTACTGAAGCATCAGGAGCTAAGATTGTCTGGTTTTCAAAAAACCTAGTTTCATCACAACAGAACAGCACAGACTAAAGAAAGGGAAGTAATCTTGGTTTTCAACTTTTTAGAAGAGTTATGGCAAACTTTAAATACAGACAGAGCACAGTTAAGAACTTACAAGAATTCACACTCAGACACGTCAATGCAAAATTTCCAAAAGAACTTAGTGACACAGAGCTTCCACCTGCACATCTTGCTGCAGAACTGTGAATCATCAGCTTCCCTGCCATGCAGAAATACAGAATACTGCCCAGACCATTTGTTTCTCAAATTTCTCTGTACTGTTTCTGTGATAAGTATAATAATGAAGCCCCAGAACTGCATTTTGAAACTTAGACAATTACTTTAAGACAAAAGTTAATAGGTAAAAACTCTCTATGTAGTCAAAAAGTTTAGAAAGTGATGCATAAACAGAGATTTTCACAATCAGGCAAGTTAATGTAAAGACACATATATTCCACATTTTATTTTATGAAACACCTGCCAGTTTTATACAGCCTGTGCAAGTATGAAAGTAATTCACCAGAAAATATAAAGGCTAATGATGACAAACAGAATAAAAAGTACAACTAAATCACAGGGCCAGGGACATATAAATACTCTCTTGAGAAGTTGGATGTTGAATATCATCCAGAAAATCATGAAAGCCATATTGTTTCCGATGCTTCTCCTCCTTAGCTGGAAGAGAACTCTCAAGGAAGAAAACAATAACACATTTTCTGCTTTACCCTCCCATGAAAAACATGAAGAAGTAATGGTTGATGTCAGTTTTAAATACCAATTAGAATAAGTGACAAAAGCCTTTCTACACACATTACAGACCTGCAGTCCACCACCACAATGGCAACAGGATGTGCAGAGCATCAAGCAGCCAAGAAACATTTTCAAGTATTTCTGTAGGAAAGGGGGACTGACGTGTACCACAAAGTAATAGAATTTGTCAAGGCTATGCTGTGCCTGAGATATATATAAAGATATATAAAGAGAAGGACAGTACTGGAACGGAGTTGGAGATATGCTATGGACAACAATATTAGCACCACTGTGCTCAGGTGTTTTCTCTGTGGAGGGACTACAGCCAGGAGGGTGCATCCTAGCAAGTGGAGTTACCCATTAAAAGTGCTCTCCAGGAGCTAGTACTCTATACTAGAAGTCTAATCCCACCTACAGTAACCTGCCAACACTGCATATGCAGGCAATCTTAAAACCCAAGCAGACTGCAGCACGTCCTTCCTGCTATGCACTGCTTCACTTGGGAACACCAATACAAGCATTCAGCACAGGCATGGTCATAGTTGCAGTAGCTGTCAAGAACAAAGTGGAGCATCTGGACGGAATCCAGAGGAGAACATTAGGAACAATCAAAAATCTAGCAGCTGAGAGCTACAAAGAGAAGCTAAAGGGACAAAGGGGAAAAAAAAAAAAAAGGTAATAAAGAGAGGAGACAGATGAAAATGTTATCACTCTGCTAAACCGTGAAAAGCTGCTGCAAGGGGGCAAGGGAATAATGATCCTCAGTCCATGAGGAGAGTAATGTAAAGAAGAGCGCTTCAGTCACAGACCAGTCAATCCAGATTTGACATTTGTCATGAACTGGTCATCACCCTAAAATGTGGATATGTGACAACAGTGAGTACAGGTGTAGTACAGTTAGATGCTTAGAGGCACTGACAATGCTTAAAGTTCAAGGGACTTTCAACAAAGATGACCCTTTTCCTCACATTCTCCTTGGAAAAGAGAATTGCTGCAGAACTAGCAGTTTCTACATGGGTTTTTATGAGTGATTAATCTTTTAGCTGATGGTGTATGCCTTCTGAGAAGGTCAGAAGTAGGCTGATGTGTTCAACTGGGCAGAAACGTAGATTAGTAGGTGCGGCCTTCCATTTTCAAGTACTGCTGTGACAATGAAGCACTGGCATTCCCTGCCATTACCAAAAAGCAGCATTCTGTTTACATTTTCTTCCAGGTTGCCAGGCAACCAACAAACCTTTTAGATTTGTAAATGCAGGAAATATTTTACTTGGAGCCATTTTAATATTCAGCCTGGTGAAGAGCTGATTCATCGACGCTTTTCTTCAGATGGGTATAATTAAGGTTTACTCTGTAGTATAAGCTTCTGGTATTGGTAGTTGGTTGAAATTGCAGTAGATGCAGTAGATGAGGCAACCGTAAGATAAAACACAGCTTTAAAAATCATTTGAAAGGAGAGCAACATTGCTCATCCTCCACCTTCCCAGAGCTCAGGCCTGTATCACAATGGCACTTCACAACAATGGGATTGATGAAATATACACACGCAACTTTTTGCATACCAAGTTATTCTATTTTCATCTGGAAAACAAGCATAAGAGACAAAAAAAAAACACAAAACCATGAAAGACATATGACTGACTTAGCCATCATGACTAAATTTACTTGCAATACATGGTATGCAGGATTTCAATTCTGTTTAGGATCTTTCAATTCACCCTTTGGAAAAAAACAATGGCCAAGACAATTAATAAACAAGTGGACATGTACTTCCATCAGTACATAGCAAGAACTGTATGATAAATTGCACATTATGCACCATTAATGGTCTCACCCAAAGTACAGCAAATAATCCAGCTTCTTCATAACTTCTCCTTAAAGTACCAGCAGATGTTTTGTGGCAATTGTGCTGCAGTAGTTAAAGATTTCACTGTTTCTAACATTTTTTTCTTTCCACATTCTGCTGCTCAGCAGCAGCAGCAGAAAATGTGTTCTTGCTCCTCATGTACTGCCATGCAGACCTTTTGTCTCAGGCACCCGAGCTGAAACTAGCAGTGATAGTGGATTTGAGAAAAGAAACCACACTGCAAATGCAGCAGTGCTGACGTGTATATACTAACTGATCTGTCAAATCTACCATAGGTGAGGCAGCTGTAGATGACAGCATCTAAAACTTCTGCACAAGATATAGCCAAGATCTGCCTGAAACCTCTTACAGCTGCTCAAAAAAGTTGCAGGAGTTACTGGTTTGAAAGATGAATGAAAAATCTGAAGTATTAGTTGTGTTTGCTTGAGGGGAGGCCCTATGGTGGCTTACAGTTCCACACGACAGGAGCGGAGGGGCAGTGCTGAACTCTGCTCTCTGGTCAAGACTCAAGGAAACAGCATGTACCTGCATCAGGGGAGGATCAGGTTGAGCATTAGGAAAAGGTTCTTCTGAGCATTTGGAGCTAGCACTCTCAGATTTAGGGTTTGGATTTTGTGTGGTGCTGCATGCAGCCGAGAGTTGGACTCTATCACCCTTGTGGGTCCCTTCCAATTCAGGATATTCTATGATGCCACAATTTATGCTGCAGAACTTAAGATAAAGATGAACAAATGGAGTAAGATTAAAACAGAATACTCCTTAAAATCACTTCCAAATAGATTAAAAATATATCTGTTTTTCCATCAAATATTAAACTAAAAAATAGGGGCACACAACAGTAATACTGAAAATGTGACTGTTTTGTAGCGGGTGGTGTCAATGGAGCAGATGAGGCTGCTGTAGATATCAGTCCTTCTCGAGAAAACAGAGACAGTTAGTGTTCCTAGGGTCTAGCATACTAAGAGGCAAGCTGGGGCAGAATTCAAGGAAAAACATAAACTGTATTATGTTTAAGCCCAGCTTCCAGAAGAGACAAGGATTTATCTCACAGACTCCTACAGGTATTTCAATGTCTTCAGTCCCCTCACCTGCCTTTCATAGGAATTCCTTATAACATCTTGAAAATCTCAAAAAGAAGTAGATACAAAACATAAACAATATCAAACAGAACTCAATTCCTTTCAGCTTTTGTCTTCATGTCCCTAGCTACAGATAGAGGTGAAAAGGAGTGGGTGTGTAACAGGAAAATGAGTTCCTTCTTCTAGAATATGACCATGTTTTTCAGGTCTGCATAACAGTACAAGCCATTTCTAGGTCTCCTACAGTTTCCTTACTTGTTTTCCATAGCATGGGAATGGGGTCTTCACACAACAGAGACTCTCGTGCCTGATACTGCAGTATCTACAGCCCTCATTTACTACAAAACCGACTTCACTGTTCAGGAGTGAGCTAATGCAATGGGTAACCTCTGCAAGACCGCAGTAAGTATAACATCTGGTCCCAACTTCAGGATGAAGAGGAATCCCATCAGTCTTGATTATGGGTAAAAAGTAATTATTCATTAAGTTAAATGACCTGGAAAACAAAGCAAGCCTGGCTATTTGCAGCAAATGTCTAGGGAGGTTCACTCTTTCCCTGAGTTACTCAGACCTTCAGCATCTTTGGTGCATTTGCTTTGTGTCAGACAACGCCACCTGGACATAAATCTCATCTTTTACTCCTTACACTGCCTTTTTATAACTTATAAGGCTCTGCAGAAAGGCACAACTTATTTACATGCCTGCAAACAGCACACAATCAATTTTTTTAAACATGCCATTTGTAGTATACAAACTCCAACATAGCTTCTTACACAGCTATGGCTGTGCACAGGGCTCAGCAGGTGCTTTATAAAAGATGTGGTGTCTGACAGCTGACCAAAGTCATTCAAGTACAAGAAGATCTTGTAAAATACTTCCTTCCAACAGGTGTGATACTTCACGGGCTGAGAAGCATATTGTGTGAATTTCCCCCAGGCAACACCGATTCTGATAATATATGAAGAAAATGGCAGAATAACTGTCCCTTTGCTTCTTCCAAGTGATGTAAAAGCTAAACTAAGAAAGCATCAGCATCGTCCTTCCGTCTTTTCCTCCTTCATTTTTCAGTCAAGCTAAATAACGTTCTAAAAAAATATCAGTTCTGTTATCATTCACTGATTGATAAGCCGATTCCCTCCAGTCACCTAATACAAGTATATTTCTACCTGTGGGTTTGGTCAGGTTTGATAGTACACACCTAAGAACCAAATCAAGTATATATTCAGTTTGATTTCATCATGGCATCAATTGACCTTGCTCCAAGATGGGCTGAAGATACATGAAGTGTTCAAGGACAGGCTGGATGGGGCTTTGAGCAACCTGGTCTAGTGGGAGGTGTCCCTGTCCATGTCAGATATGTGGGAACTAGACCTAAAGCCAGTGTAAAACATTCTATGATTTTTCTAAATTAAGCTGGTGGAGGTTTTTTTCCTGCCAATATTTCTAAATGTTTTACTTGCTTTTACATTACTTCATTGTCCCCACTGATGTTCTGTAGAATTAATGTTAAATGTGGAACTGTACCAGTAATATATTATTTTTTCCAATAATTATTTTCCCCATTAACTCAGAAATGCTATGCTAAGTTCAGTTTGATGAAAATATACCATTCATTTATCTTTTGATGATATATCACCCAGAGAACAACTACAGCACTTTTGCAGACAGTGTTCTTTCAAAATTTTGGCCATCACAGCATTAATTGCTTTCTGTTATTCAATTAGGAGGGCACCTTCACAGGTACTGATTATTGTGTAATAAGATTTAAAATAACTACATAAAACAAGTTCCAGCAAAACATAATTTGGCAAGAATATAATCTGAATACAACACAGAAACGCATCCTCCAAATCCCCTTGACATGCTTGTAACAAAAATACGTATAAAGTTATGCAAAATAAACAATTCCTGTACACTAATTGCAAGTAGATGATTTCATCAGCTCTAAAACTTAATTACAGAAGCTCCACACAATATTTTGAGTTGTCATCTGATAAATATTCAATTAAGCAATGATATTAAAACCTTAAAGCACTTGTAAAGAACAGTACTGCTGGGAAAGCATAATGGCACCAACTCTCCTAAATGACAAAGTAGTAATTCAGACTCCAGCATTTGACATGCAGGTCTAAGCTTCTGATTGCACTAATAGTACAGATGTACTGAAACCAGAGTTTAACAACAAAATGCAGTTTATGAAGAAGAGAAGGAAAACTGCAAAAGAGCAATGGCCATAATGTTTAAGATCAATTTAGATGAAGATGACAAATAAGAGCATTTCTGAAAATTGACAGATTTAGGCACATAAGTAACTGCCTGCCCCCCAACCTCCTATCCCAAAAAAGGCTCTACGCATATCATACTGCTTTGGTTGCAGAACAAGAGGCATACGAAAATGATACAGTAGGTCATAAGTTTTAAGAAATTAAAGGCAACAACAAAGGAAGAATCAGAGTTAGACTAAGAAGAAAGAAGGAAAAGAACAGAACATCCAGATAAAAGTCTAAATTAAAATTTATTTTGTTTTTGTATCAGTAATTCAATAGATAATCTAAAAAAGTCCATTAGGGTTAGAGATACTCCTGTCTCCCTGTTCATTTAGGAAAAAAAAAAAAAAACCCTTACATCCTAGGTACATAATGGAGCTAACAAAAAACGAATTTATCCATGTTTTATGTAAGAAGGAAATATGCAGAGGTAGAGAAACAGAAGGAGCTAAGAAGAATCCAAAATAGAGCAACAAAGCAAAAATATTTTAAAAAAGGAAATGGAACACAACCAATGTCAGATAAACATATATTCACAGTCAATTTATTCCAGTAACCAAGGGAATAAAAAGCAAATAATTTAATGAGCAAGTACAGAAGTTACTGAATTCACTGTTCTGTTACATTCTTTCTTTTCTTACTGAATCAATGTCACAATTCAACAGCATAGAAAAAGTGAAGATGAGCCACACAGTGGTCTTCAGCGGTATTTTTGATAATTTTATTCAAATTGATTTAGCCAAACCCAACTTTTCTCTCTGTTCACAAAACATTGCAGTGAAGTGTGCAAATAAACGTCATTTCAGAAGTTGCTGCTTTAACCAACAAAATGGGTAAGGGCTCAGAAAAGGCCCGTTAGGAAATAAGTTATTAAACACATAAATCCGTACTGAAATCTATCCGTGTTTACCCATAGAAATCCTCTTATCAAGGAAAAAAAAAAAAAAAAGTATAACTTGCACAACTGAGCCTGAAAGAGAAGCATTTTCAGGTACTGACAAAAAGAAACTCATAGAGGGGTGACTAATGTAGCAGAAAAGTAAATAAAGGAAATAATGCTGGTGCCTTCTTTACAAGGAAGGATGCTTAGAAGGAGGCATTAAATTACAGACCGTGAAGGGTGTTTCTTCTCACTTCGTTCATTAAATGTAGCTCTACATTCCTCATGGTTTGCTGGATAACTGAAAATAAAAAGCGCATGAAATCATCATAGAACAAAGTACAGCTGCTTCTGACTTCTGCAGCTTCTCATTAAAAAGAAAGAGACATTAAGTCAGGTTATTCAAAATTTTTTGTTTACTTTTAATTTCTGCTTAAACCTGTTTAATATAAACTTGCTACAACAGCTGGGATAATCTCTCCCTGTGAACTAATCTTTGCAGTACTTCAGGGGGTCCTCCAACCAGCACAATGAACCTGACCAACTTCAGCTAAAGAACTAGGTAAAAATAAACAAAAAGCAATGAAAAAAAAAAAACAACTGCAAGATAAAAGGGTATCCTGGACCAATTTCTTTTTGAGTGAGAGATTTTGAACCTTGGAAGGTATATAAAGGCAACCTGTTTATCTTTGGATTTCACTGTTAACTCTCCAGTCCAGCTGTTTTCACCCACGGAAAACAAAATACACGACCACATACAAGGATCAGAGAGACATTTTCTTTGTCTTAATTAAAAGTGATTGAAGAACTCCAGATTAAAACAGGAGACAGTGCCTAAGGTTTAAGTGATGCAGACTTATAAACTGCCACCAACGGGTGAGGCCAAAGGCTGACATGTATGAGTGCATCAGTGCCCACTTCTGGCTTGATCCAGCAGAGGGGGGCTGCCCTTTTCAATGTCCAGACCTTCTCAGACAGCAAAACCGTCTCAAACACAGTCATATCTAGCCCTACCAACTTCTACCTCCAGCCTACAGTTCTGCCTGGACATCATCCATGCTTCTCATGTGTGCACTAGCTCCAGGTAGCTTGTGAGCTGCTGTTTGGAAACATATCTACCTGGGCCTGTGATGCTCATGCCATTTCTTCCTTCTCTCCTGCTCAGACACAGACTGGCAAACCAGCACAAGGAGAGGGTTAGCACATTTCTGAGTTAGTTCTGTAGGCACAGGGGACAGAGGCGTGGGCAGCATGATTAGAGCCCAATAGCAGATGCCTATCAAAAATTATGGGAAACTGGGTGAACAATCAGAGTGTCCACTTCCTTCACGCACATTTCAGCAAGCAGGTATCTACAGACTCAAATTAGAGACTGCATCCAGAGCAACACTAGCAGCAGACCCATTCTTCATAAAGACCTTGATTCCTTTTTCAACTAATTCTGTTAATTTTTGGCTTCCATATACCCAGGGTTCTATGACAATGGTAGAGAAAAGAAAAACTAAAAAATCCAAACAAACTTTTAATGGCTGTTTGAAAATTGCTCCCTAGACTATTTAACTGAGCATGGAATAAATGACTCTTTCTTTATAAGAAGGATCAGATTAGTGTTTGGGTTTTTTTTGTAGACTTCTAATATTGCTTCATTTTTCTCTCCTTATGTTATCCTATTCTAATTTGTGTCTTCTCAGATAATTCTCAGATAAAGCTGCAGTATACTTCTGCTAAGTTTCTTTAAAAACAAAACAAAAAAATACCTAAGATGATCTTTACACTAGATTTGTCATGTCTTTAACAAGTTATAAATATATATACCCATTTAAATAATGACGTAAATTACTCATGATCTTAATTAGGAATAGAATTGCTGCCTGACATTTATGATGATTAATCTTTTATGTTATGGTTTTATCATGATGGTGTTGCTTGAAAACAGCAATTTGATGCAGAATTCATAAAACTAGCATAAAAAACTCATTGTTACATTTAATTAAAATACCCTATGTGAAGTGGGTACTCTGGGGCAAAAAGCTAATTTATCGTAACATATATTGAATTTTAAAACAGTTCACTCTACAAAGAAATTAAATTATTGTAATAAACTGAACTAATAGCAGTCTGTGTCCAGACACTGCCTCATTTGAGAATCTAGAGCAAGTATATTCTTGGGTAGCAAACAACTAAAATAGAACACAGGCTGCATCTTCATTCGTACACTAATAAGAAATTTAAAACAAAGCCACAACAACAGAAACACATTATCTTCTGCTTCTAAACTTAGTATTTGATTTATCAAACCAAGTGAAAGTTTTTCTGCTCCTCCAGAAAAGACTATATCAAAAATGGGCTCAGCTATTAAAAAAAACTAAAAATGCGCTCCCAGATAGACAGCTGAGGACACTTTTCTGACTGACACTTCTCGAATCTTTAGCAACAAACAAAGCTGCTGAACTGCTATGTTTTAGAAATAATCTATTCAGATAATTACAAGTGAATAATGTATTTGCTTGTTATTTACTTAAAGTGATTCTTTAATAATACATTAAATAATAAAAGTTATGGTTTAAATAAAGAAGAGCAAGTTTATTGCCTTCCACCATGCCCGTCACTGACACTCCTAAGATTTAGGCAAGAACCTACAGTACTGAAGTTGGAGTCAATTCAATTCTGTTTAAGGAAGTGACAAGATTCAATAAACTTTCAAGGGCACAGGCAAGATGTCTAGCATAACGTCTGCTAAAACCAAACCAAACCAAACAAAACAAAACAAAAAAAGAAAGAAAAAGGGAGATGCCAGGACTACTTCAGGCTTTCCAAAATCTCCACTTCATGGCAGAAGGAAGAAAATGCAATGTGGCTAACTGAATAAGTTTGTTCATTTTGTCCAGACTACTGGACTCTCTCACTGTCATGTAATCTCAGCACACCTCTGAATTGAAGCACCATTTTGTTACTGCAAAGCTCTTAGATTGCCTCATCCTGCATATCCCCAAAAAGACTAAATTTGCAGAACAAGTAATGAATAGATCTGTTTCAACCATATCATACAGTAGTTAGTCAAGCCTGATACAAAACAAGAGACATCTTCCTTGCAGATGCTATCATTTGTAGAAGCACAAATTCCAAGGAAAGAAATCCTTCTGGAAGTTTATTCCCAGTGTGCTCTTTTACCTTCTCAATGCATGTAGGAACTAAATCACAGGGGAAAAAAATTAAAATTACACAAGAAGGGAGATATCAGCAACAGGCAGAGATGGAAGAGGCTATGATTCAAGCTGTTTACTTCCCATATTGAGCTGCCTCTGTTCACTGAACATACCTGTTTCCAGGCCAGCTGACCAGGTGTTAAGAAAAAATACTGCCAAGAACAGCAAGGAATAAAGGAAGAGTCCTTGCGCTCAGTTTAGTCCCCTTCCTCTTGAACTTGCCCTAATGGCAAATACAGACATGGTTTAGCTTACTCATGGGAAAAAAAAAAAAAAGAGATTCTTGTCTATCTCATCACTAGCCACTTCACATCTTGGAGCTGAACTGCACAAGGCATTGATTCATTTTCCTGCACTTTACACTTCCACTCTGGGAAAGAACGCATTGTTGAATATTGCTTGTTAATACAGGAATGAGTTAGTGACTTTGGAATCATAGAAGTAAAATCAAAAACTCTGCAAAAGACAGACTGTAGAGACACGTGTGGGTGACAGATCCAGGTTTCGCACTGGTTTGAGGTCACCCCCAATGCAATGTGACCATCACATCTCCCCTGAGTTGTAATATAAAGGTCCAAGCCATTCCACAGGTCACAGGCAAAGACGTTAGTACTGTACTGCTAGTCACTACCTAAAAGCCTTCTACACCAAACCCAAACAATTTGCTATTTATAGATATTATAAACAGGAAAGTTCTCTCAAGTACCTTTTTCTGTAAAGAAACAAGAAACATTTATGCAACTAATACAGATGTTTCTTTTCCAGGATAACCGGGAAAATCCACAATGTTTTGCATGTTAACATTAAACCACAAACAGTCCTCCCTTCCCAGACATGTCAGAAGAGCAGTCATTGGACTGTTCTGCAGGCACAGCCTCCTCATGCCAGATCAGAACTACGCTAACCCTCACAGCAAGCTCTGTAGGCACTTATTATCAGAATCCAGCTAAAGTGGAATCATCAGTTTTACATATGTAAAAGTACCAATATTTGAAGTACTCTCCCTTGATAGCACACAGGCAAAACAGTATGAACAAAGGGCACAACAAAATGGCATACTGAACAAAGGTGAGTTGAAAAATGGCAAGAATAAGAGAACACCTTATTCTTGCCCAAACCAGCAGCAATGTTCAAAGCCTCTCTCTATTGACAGACTATAGTACTTTTCCAAAAAACACTGAAGAGAAATATTGAAGGGGAGCTCCTTGTAATTATGATATGTGTGCATAAGGATTTAGGTATAACGTGTCACAAACACCTTTGGCAACATCCCTAATCCACAGGCCTTATATGCACATTTATTTTTCAAAACTCTACAACACCGTGTTAAGATTAATCTTGTACAACAAATGCTCATTAAGCATTTGTCAAAATGACAAGAGATGCCTAGGTATCAATATAGGCACTTTTTTTCATTTTCAAGATACAGGAATACTTTAGGTTAAGCTCGTTTAACTGCATGACTTTCTCTTGCTCTTACTTCAAACAGGTTTGTTTCCTGTTATAAGATGCAAGAGGAATGATACCACATTCTGTTATTTTTCATTTCTCACTTTAGTTGCTAAGCAAATACTAATTAGCAAATTGGTCATGAAATGATGTTTTGCTGTCAATATCTAATCCCATTCTATTTTTTCACTCATTCTGAAGTGAATCAATGAGAAACTCAACAATAACCTCCACCGTAATTTGCATGGCCAAAGAATATTATCCCATATAATTTATCTAGAAGTAAATAAGTACCTTTATTTTATCTCATGGCATTTAGCAAGCTATCAGATTATTTTAAGGCTACATCCAAACCTGTGAGACATCAATTGCCAAAACATTCATATCAATCACAGCAATTCCCAAGTAGTGGAAAAGTTATTTTTCTACCCACAAGTAATACCACTGCAGTAAGTGCTGCAACTGGTAACAGGTTATATCTTAGCATTATAAAGTTTAGATTTACAGGAATACCAGCTCAGAGTAAACATGTCTGATTTGTGATTTGAAAAAACAAATTCATTGAAATTATACTTTTTAGTTTAGCATCTAATCTGTGGATCTCAGAGCTTACTGAATAAGATATCTTTTATAAATGACAAACTTCCTCATTATGATTGCACACAAAGCCCTGTTAAGTTGTATTATAGAGGCATTTATGTAACTGGGACAAGACATTTTCCCCATTCAGAAAGTACCTTGTATTATGTTTGTTTCATACTCAATAGCACATTACCACTCAGTGTTATCACATTATTTCAAATCATAGTTTATCCATCTCACAGTCAACATTATGCGTTGTGCCTGTCACAAAAAACTTCTGTAGTATTTTGAAATAATTTTTCAACGCACGTTTCTGCATTAAAACATCTGCCTCTGAATTCTACTCAGTACCCAAGCCAGAGAATTTCTGACATTTTAAATACATCATGTGTTCTTACAGACTTCCCAGCACAGCAGCTAAAACAGGCTAAGAGTTAATAATAGGAAAATAGTTTTATTTTTGGATGCCTTCCTTCTGTCTTCCTAGACAAGCTTACCTAGGCAGCGTAAGTAAGGTAAAAAGGACATTCCATAGGCTTTCTTTGGGTTTCCTTATTCATTTTCCCATTTTTTCTAAGAACACCAAGGAGTGCTGTAAGCAGTTCAAAATAACTGCCTGTCAATCTACAATGTTCAGTTCTGCAACTGTAAAAAAGGCTAAATTAGGACTTACATAAAAATGCCTTAGATGTGCGAATCTATAGCTATGATACAGATAATAAATTCAGTGCAAAACTAATGGGCTTCTACTAGCAAATGAATTAAATGATTAGAAAGGGAGAGGGAAAATGAGCTGTAAGAACAATCAGCCAGTGCAAAGAAACTACCCAAACATGTCAGTGTGGCTCATTACATAATGTTCTCTCAGGGTGCTTGTTATGAGAAAACTTAACCGTTTCTATTCAAGGACAGTTTCACCATTGTAATGCTGTTAAAATCCCAATAGCACTGCAAGCACACAAATTTGTTTAATGTTTGAATCAGTGTGTTTATACCTAAAAACAATGGAAAAAGTCCAGAGCACTGTAACATCAGGATTACAATTCTGACTTGGATATGTGTGGCTTTGTGCATGCACAGACTTAATAGCTAAGCAAAGGAAGGCAGAGAGTACCTGTGGATTCCTGTCTAGCCTTGCTAAAAACACTTCTAACAGGGGAAAGGTACCTGAACCTTGAATTAAATTTGTTCATGAAAATGTGGTATCCACACATTCTTTTCAAATATTGCATTTGGGATACACACCATACCCATCTTTTTTAGACTCCTTATTTTAAGCTGAATTCTACAAGTTGTACTGCTTAAGTAGTATTTTATACCACCAAAATCAACAGAGAATCAGGATAAATAAAACAAATTATACACTTGTTTTGAAGAGTGTTCTATACTTAAGGAAATAGAACATTTTACAAACAAGGTATCAAAGGCCTAGTTTTGGTGCTACCATGTCTAATTACTCAGAAACAGCAGGAGAAACATTTTTTCCTTGCATAACTCAAACATCCATCAAGTACTTTGTACAGTTCTTAATTTGCTTCAAATAAATAAATTACAAAGAACTCCTATCACAATGATTCTTCCTTATAGATGGACTGTTGCATCAAACTTAATTTCACTACCCATGTGAATTACTTTGGATTACATTACATTCTGGAAAACTGACAAGACTAGACTGATAAAAAAACAAAAACAACAATTATGTTATTATGTTGGAATGCACAAAGTGAATTGAGAACTGAATTATTTTGAACCACAATTAAATCATTTGCGTATGCTCAGAAAAAAATACTGCTTTATTCACACAAAAAATGCTTTCTAACACACACAAAACAGCAATGATGAAATCTTCTAGATTATTGTAATTACCATGGGCAAACAAAATCAATATTTTGTGTAATGAAGAATAATAAATAGGTATTTCCTTCAAAACATTTCATCAACAGACAGCAGAAATCAGTTATTTGGAGCACTACAAATAATAAATGTACTAAAAGTTTACATATACAAGTCAGTAACTTTAGTCACTGCTTCTAAGAAGCTTCAGTTACTCCTATGTAGTTTTTTTGAGGCTTGAAACTCATTTCAATAGTTGCAGAAACATTTTCTCAGAACTCAGTAGCTTAAATGAAATAAAACTTGCTAGTTATTTAACTGTGGAGAAAAGGAATCTGAAGACCTATGCTTACATCCACAGGCATTTTCAGTTATTATTTTGATTACAGGATTAAGTCCTTAATATTTCAATAGATTAACATTATTACAATAAAAATGATGAGAGATGAAAAGTAACTACTATAGGGTCTAAAATTTGTTCAACAGTTAGCCTCAAAGGCTAATAAAAGCAATGCTAAGAAATATTACTTGAAGTAGGTAATGGCTGAAAATTGCTCCAATTTTAGCTCTGAAAAGATATGTAATGAAAATAAACTCAAGAAATAGCAGAGTGATTTAACCTATTAGACAAAAACAGCGACAAAAAAAGCAAGAAAGATCAGGTATTAAAAGGTTGGCTATTGTCAGATAAATTGTCTAGCTTCAACAGTGAGCTCAACCCTATACAACCCGTTTGCTTTTAGCACAATTAGCTGCTATTGCAGAAAGCAGATTACAGTGCAGCTGGTTTTACCTTGTGCTGAGATATACACATTTGAAGTGAAAGAAGCCTTTCTGCTATGAGTTGATGTTTTTATATCTTCCAGTTATGCCTCAATGCACAGTGATTCAGATGGAGCAGTTAATATCCAAGGTACTGACTAATAACAACAAATCTCCTGTTTTAGATCTCTTATTCTTCTCGTACAGTTCCTACTGCTGGGCACGCAACTTGGGCTAAGTTTCTGCCACAACTCCAAAATAAGTAAATGTTTCAAGATCAAATTTGCCACAACACTTGTGGTTAGACTGGCTCAAAAAAAGAAAAAGTAAAGATCTTATACTCTTCTCATGTAGCTTAAGTAAGGATTTCATTTTTATATAATAGGAGGATCACATACCCACTGCTAAATTGCCACTTGCATGGAAACAAAGTGAAGAAAACAAAACAATGCATTAGACTGACAGATTAGCTACAGTGAAAATAAATCTAGTTGAGCATGACTTTACTATACATGTTTATATTAGCAGTTACAACTGGAACTATTTCAGCTGGAAGCTGGGACCAGACCCAACCACTTTGCACTTCCATTTGAAAAATACAAAAAGCCATTAGAATAGAAGAGATGCTAAACTTGGAAAAATGTGTTGTGTTTGTGAAAATACTTTGTCTTCTGAAGATTCTCTGGAGGTTTAAGAGTGTCCAATCCCAACAAATGGTCCAGCTTTCACAGGCCTATTAAAACCACATTGAGACCAGAACCCTAAATTCCATTCAGGGCTGCAGTAACCAGCTTTACCATTAATTACACATCAGGCAAAATTCATTTTGGCTTCTTTCAGACTTCTACCAAAATGAAAACTTAATTATTTCAATATCTGAAAATAAAACAAAGACATAAATAGTTGATACAATCAAACATCTTTGTTAGATAGATTTTAAAGTTTATCAGGAAGTTTCTTCAAGATGCATCCCTCCGGCTACTTGTATGTTTCAGTGGTGGGATAGTTTAACAGTAACCGAAAAACTAATAACATACAATGTTGCTACTTCAGCATCACTTTGAATTTCTTCATCAATGCTATAATTCTATCCCACTACATGTTGTTCTGTGTCAACATTTGTAAGGAGGTCTGTTCCTATGTGCTCTTACACCTCAAATGACTGAGTCAGGGTTATCAAAGCCTAACTGCTTTCCTTGTTGATAAACAAGGACACCTTCCTCTTACTGTTCCCTTTCTCTTACTGTTCCAAAAGGCTTAAGCACCAAATGTATCCACAGTACCCCACACTAGCATAAGTCCTCCTCTGAAGTGGAAAGACACTGACAATGACTTAGCATTTAGGATGAACAGAGGAGTGAGGCTTAAGGATCTAGCTATTTCCTGTTTGATAACAGCCCTTTTAGGACATTCTCTTCCTGTTCCAGTGTGTGTTCTGCTGGAGGTCTCAATCCTCAACTCATAAAACTACAAATGACCATAAATGTGTTCTTCCTCCTTGCAACAGAAGGGCTCTGAGTAGCCAGCTTTCTAGACAATAAAAAAAAAAAAAAAAAAAAGACTAGTTTCTTCTTAATTGCTGTAGATGCTTTCTACCTATGTTGGGACAAGCTATTAAGTGCTAATTAAATACCAGCTTTGAGATGAAAGAAAATTAAAATTCCACATCTATTAAAAGAAATAATTATTCTATAATTTAAACAGGGCTCCTCAGTAGTCCTCAGGAACATACAATAAAGACCATTTATGGGTAGGTGTAATATGATGCAGTTGCCTTAGGAACAGACAGATGATCAGCACATAAAGCAGGAAGCCAGCTTAAAAGGCAAACTCAAAGACTTAAGCCTGATAAGCCTTGTTTGAATAAGGTTAATGCTAGAAGTGTCATGGACTTGGCTGGAGTCAGGGATTCATCTCATACAGTTTTTCTAATTTTCTCATATTTCCAGTGTTAGTGTGAGCACAGAGCTGAAAAACATATTACTCTCAGCCAGAAGGATTCTAATAGAGACACTTCTCCCAGTTTCCTTTGTGCAGTAATTTCATCAAGAAGTAAAAGGTTCCTGGGGAGTCATAAGAAAGTCTAGATTTACACTCTGGAGATTCTGATATCATTCCCACTTCCAATGTATTTTTATTATGTAGACAAGAGATAACATACTTCTAAAGAAGTGTAGGATGTTGAACAATTTGACATGCAGAAAGAAAATATCATCTGTTATCTGTCATTTTAAAGTAATATTAATAGAAAATATTCCTATAAAGATGCCATGCAAAAATGTTTTCATCTTCTGAATATACAGAATGCTTAATACTGCTTCCAGAACTACTCAACTGTGACTCATTTTCTAGTATGCACTTAAAAACAGAAGGTCCCATGTATTGAACCCAGTACAATACTTGTGATCTATACTTTTTTTTTTTTTGCTCCTACATCTTTCTACTGAGAAGACACTTGTTCACACTCCTATGATTTACATTTAATTTTTGTCTCTATTTGGAGAAATATTAAACAAGACTACTTTTCAATATATGAAGTCTGAACATGTATAGCCTTCTACTTGTTGACTTCACTATTTGCAGGAAGTAAAGAATTTTCTACAGATATTGAATAGCACATAGCTAAGTTGCAAACTTTAGAGCAGAAAACATGCAGTTCCTTGCTTTCTGATACAAGAAACGCAGCAAAGAAAGAAAGTCAAGTACTTTTTTTATTCTTTCCAAAAAAGTGACAGACAAATTAAATTTCAAGTTCCCTAATTTGACTGAAGGTTATGAATTTTGACTTCATTTTCAGCCTTCTGGGACAATTATTATTCTTCCAAATGAGAGCAAAATAACTTTATGGGCAGGAGTTGGAGGTCAAATTCTATGTTGCACCTCTAAGAGGATTATTATGAGCCTCACAAGACAACCATGGGAATACAGTGACTTGAGATGTATTGGTGCCCACTTCATGCATGCTGCCAGGATAACATTTCAAGCTGGAAAAACTGACCAGGAGTCTGATAGCCTCCTGAAGTCCTTCATGCTGTGCAACAGTAGTTCTATTCCTCCATGTTAATTTATGTACACAAACTCATGTTCACATAGAGCAGGATTTCAGCAGTATACCCACCTTTTCCTAGTTCTACCTTTGTAGAACTGTAATTTCTCCTTTTTAACTAGCTTCTGAAACTTATTTCCTCTACATTATAAGCTGTTTCTGTAAAGAAGATCCTCAACTGAGAAGTTACCAGAACAGCAGGATATTGTAAAGCTGAACACTATATAGAAAAAAAAATCAGCAGAAAGGAAAAACAAATTTGCTGTTATTTAATTACTGTTCCATGGAATATGCTACCTGAAACCATAAGTGGTAACTATTGTCTAGATACACTGAAAAATATAAGACAATTACCAAAACACTTTATTACCGTGTTAGTTTGACCTAAAAAGTACCGGTATGAGTGGCTATGTATTTCAACAAATCATCCTCAAAGCTTTCAAAAGACTAGTGTAAAGTGAGTGGGAGAACCAATGAAGTCATAAACCCATAATGAATCCTTATTTCTTGTCAAGTAATGGTGCAAGTAAAGAATGACTGATCTGAATTCTGGCACTATTTCAGCTAGGGCAAAAGTCTTCAATCAGGTAACCCTACTGAATGTAAGGATTCATGACATGATCATGAAGACAGCATCTTGCAAGCTCAAGATCTCAGAAGGGATACGTAGGCCCTTAGTTTATTTTGCACCTGTGCACAAGCCCATGATACAGTCATACAGTATGGACCTGGCAAATCCACATCACAGTACACTACTGCTCACAAATAGCATCACTGCCAGCCAATGTAGGCTTGCTCCAGAATAGATGGAAAGCAGACAAATTCCATACTACTTTGGTACTTCTGGCTGTTTTGCAGGAAACACTGAAGAAAAATATCAAATCAGTGCCATTTCCAGTGTCAAAGCAGAGAAAGAAAAAATAAAACTCTTTGGATTATTGCGTTACTCCTACTAGCTATTATTTATATGATAGTAGGGTTGACCAGATTTTGCAACACTTTACAAAATGGAAAACAAGGTCATTCTGTTTTGATGTAAAGGCCTATTTTCACAAACTATTGCACAAGAACCACTTACAGCAATGAGAATAATTAATTGCAAGATCAAGGCCTTATTAGGAAGAATGCAACTATTTCACTTGCAGCCAGTTACATATCCTGGTTCTGGAGGAGCTCAAAGAATCAAATTACCTTGCCTTCTATGACAGACTTACTGAGCTAATATTTCCTGTTGGCTATGTGATGCCATCCTTATTTTTCCAAATGTTCAGCCACCTAAATCCCTTAATTACTGATATAGGCATTATCAGAAAAAGCCTGATTCTTACATCGGCCAGAAATAGTAATGGGAAAAAATATGACTTGATGCAAAATAAAGCAGATTTAGTACAGAAATTAACCCTGTGATTCTCAAGGACCTCAGGAGAAACTGAGGAATCTGAAATCACTTAAATGAAGTATTTTTATTTTTAACAAGCAGAGATGACCAAGTGCAGTGTGTCAAACCATAAAGAAAACTTAAACTTAATCAAAGAATATCATCCCTGCAACCACGTTGTACAAGGTAGAAATTTATCTGCAGATCATGGTTCCCACACAGGGAATGGTTAGCATTCCTAGGATCTTTCTCCAAAGAAAAGAGCTCATTGTTTTACTGTTCTCAGAGTTGAAATTGTTCACTGGCAGTAGTAGAAAGCCTATGGCTTCCTCTTCCAAAGAGGGGGTCAGAACTACACCCTCAGATCCTTCTGGGGGGAGCTCTATGCAGGAGGGAGAAAATTGCTTTTATGTAACTTTTTCCTCGCCCTTTTCATCCTGAGACCAACTTGACTTTCACTAAATGGCAGCAGGTATTAATAGCTCCTGATTTAATCTGTATTAAAAAGACAGATTAGATCACAACTAGAATCTGGTGAAATTACCATTGAGGATAATGGGCTTCAATGGTAATGCACTAAGCAATTTCAAGAAGATAAGCATCTTGCACCAATAGTCCTTTCCTTGTATTTTTGTATTTCAGTAGTACTCCAATTACAAAATAATATCTGATATTATAAGTATTTCAGCACAAACTTTGCAGTCAGATTGCAATGCTGTTACATGAATCACATGGTACACTCCAGATCTATTTCAGAAATGTCCTTGACAAAGGAAGGACTACTCAATAAAGACAAATACAACTTCATAAACCTGATGCAAAATTGCTTCAAAAATAAACATTTACTTAACCCTTAATAGTTCCCAAATACAATTCAGGCAAACTAGTTTACTCCTTCATTATTCTGTATCAGTAAAGAATAGGCTGACTTTTTACTAACAATCCATTATTATGGATTCAAGACATTCACATTTATATTTAAAATATAAGCATTCATTTATCTATACACACACACATGCACACACAGTTCACCAGTAAAAGGAGTCTCAAATGCCAGCTAACACTTCCTCAGACTTGCTAACATGAGCCCCAGCTTTACAGACACAAGTAGCTCTTCTAGTAGATTTTCGCAATAGAGATTTCAGTGGTATATTCCACTGAAAAAATAAAAGGGTCATTCAGTGATAACTTTTATGCTAAGGGATATAAAGCTAATGCTGAAAGCCAAGAGCTCCCTATTACTTTTCCAAGAACTGTTATGCTTAAGTAGCATACTGCATACGGCACATAATTAGAGCTGCACGGACGAAAAAAGCGTAAAGCAATCAATTAATTTGTTCAAATAACCAACAAACAAAAAAGTATGCATTTTGCAGATTGCAATTGTTAGTTTCTTAACTGTAAAAGTCAATTTAAGGAAAACATTTACTTGTATGCCTAGATAAAAGTGGTGGTAACACTACTCAATTATAGTATTCGTTTACTAAACACATTGTACTATTTATTCACAATAAATTGTGAATATATACACAAACACAATTTATTCTTCTCAGCAGTGCATGGTGATAGGATGAGGGGAAATGGCCACAAACTGAAGCATAGGAAGTTTTGCACAAACGTGCATGGGAACTTCTTCACAGTGAAGTGACGGAGCACTGGCACAGGCTGCACAGAGAGGTGGTGGAGTCTCCTCTCTGGAGATATTCAAGATCCACCTGTGCTACCTGTGCAGCCTGGGCTAGGGAGCTGCTTTGGCAGGGGGGTTGGACTCGATGATCTCTAGAGGTCCCTTCCAACACCTACAATGCTGTGGTTATGTGATACTTACCACCTGAAAAAGCCAGGGAACCTCAAGTCTTTTCTCTATTGTAATTGTCATACATTTATTTTTCAAGACAAGCTGTTTGACCACGTGAATATTTAGATGGAGATATCTCTGTGGCTGCTCAGCATTAATCCCATGTACTCCTTTGCCCTGTCCGCACTCAATTTGCTCTTCCACTCTCATTCTTAACTGCAAGGCCACCCAGAGAGTCCACTGGAGCCAACGGCTTTCTTACCAATAGGAAAATAAAACATAAAAGAAAGAAAAGCATCTTTGGGATGTGCACTGTAAACTTAGGGTAAGGTCTCTGAAATATTTTGATAGACTATTTTTGAGAACAGTTATTCTCAGCCACAATGAGAGGCATACATTTGGGGAAATGGCTCCAGGAGTTTTTGTGTAAGCTGTCACGTGGATGTAAGCCAGTAATAGTCCTGGTTTATGTAAAATTGCACATAGATTTAGCTTACAGTAGACAACTACACTGACAGTTGAATCAACTATGCCACAGTACTTTTACAGTTGCAGTGCATTTAATTACTTTTCTTTTGCCTGTAAGAGTGACTAGGCCTTGTTTAGCTTTTTCTGCTAATGGAACAATTAGTTATGTTAGTATTGCCAAAGTGCATTAGAAAGAAAAAACAAATTAAGCCCTAAACACCATAAATCTGGCTTAAAACAATGAGGTAAGGCGCATATTTTTACTTCTCTTTTAAACTCCTGGGGGATTTTGACCTACAAATTTACCCCAGGGCACATATCCAAGTATTTCTGCCAGAGTAAAATATCTAGAGGTTAGTCCATGTTCTCACCTGAAAACCAAGATTCTCATGGAACCACTTGAGCTTAGGAACAGCAACATGAAGAGTATCATCAAAGTATTGCATCAGTTATAAGAGCATGACCCTCACATTTATGTAATGAAAATAAAGTATCATTTTTAAACTATTTGCTCACAGTTGGCCTGAAAAGGGCTTTCCCCTGAGAAAATTGTTCCTAAACTTCTGTCTTTGAACTTCTGGAGGCTCCTGTATGCCAGCTGAAAAACAAGTAAAGATCTCACTCAGCTGTAAATACTACAAAAATAGTATTTGCAAGAATTTCATTCATTAATATCTTTATCCTGATTCATAACCCCATTGGATTTGCTTTTAACAATAGTAAAAATTACTGCACTCAATGTGAGTTCCATGCAAAAAGCAGACCACAAGGAGATCAGTTTCAAGCATTGGTCTTCAACTGTATGACTTCTCTTTGTAAGGCTAAATTGTTCATACTTTTAATTAGTTAAAACCAACACTCCCTTGAAAAGATATCTAAGTTCAGTAACTGTGTCATTTTCATTGTCAGACATTCATGCTGTCTGAGATACAGCCTGAAGATTTGTAAGCCAACATGTTCCAACACATTGTTTGTATTACACTGGTAATAGCATTTAATTCCATCTCCAGGTCAAAACCTTCTGTGCTATATGCTGTATGAATAGTACGCTGATAATCTGGGCATTAAAACCACACAGCTTGTGTTGTTGAAGTAGCAGTGGAGAAACATTAAAAATAGAGAACTACTCTTTAGCTATCAAGGAGGAGTAGAGCAGGAAGTATTCAAAACCAGCAATCTTCCCATTCCACTTGAAGAACAGCAGGCCACTTAAAAGTCACTGCAACCATGTGGAATTATGTACAAGGCCAAAGTCTCAGAAATATTCACAAGCCACGAACTTCTTACTCTAGTCAATTCCTACTAAATAGCATTGAAAGGAATTAGAAGTACACACTGTTTTCCTAATACTCTTCCTGAGAATAGCACCTGTAACTACACAAAGCACATATCTGAACAGAAGTGTGGTGCTAAGAGGTCTCACAGGCATCCAAGAGGAGAGAGGGACACCCATAACACTGATTCACCTACAGACAAGTCCGTAGTTAAGAACACATTATAAAGATACATGAAAGTCCTTCCTTTAGAAGAAAGCCCTAATCTTAAACAAGGAGTAGATGTGTACAGATAACCTGTAGGAAGAAGCAGACTGCAAAATTGGGATAGCTGACTCAAATCCACATGAATGTATTTAAAATACTAATCACATAATGACAGACCATAATATTAAATAACTACAGAACAGCCCTAGCCAAAAAAAGAAAATCAGGTTTGACAATGGTGCTAGCTGCCCGCGTTTCAAGTGGAAACAAGCTTTCCATCAACTGCTACAGTAACTACAATAGACAGTCTTCCATACAGATCAGCAAGACAGCTCAACAATTCAGAGATAGCCATTATGTTTCAAGAACAGGAAAGTTCTCAAGTAATATACTCCTAAAAAACATTTAAAAGCCTAATTCCCGCTGTGGCATCAAATGGAAACTTAAAATACGGTTGTTCACCTTGTCTGTTCTGTCAAAAACATAACTCACAGGCTTTTAGAGGCAGAAACCATGGTAATTTACTTCACCTTCATGAAAGAGAACAACACTGATGATATAGCCCTAACAACGGTTTGATCTACAAAAAAAAAAAAAAAAAGGCTGTTACTGAGATCTGCAAATTCTTTGCGGTTTTCTTTTTGTTCTCTTTAAATGAAATTCTCTGATCACTACGTGCTAATTAAAAAAAAGGCAATTAATGTACTTTCCACTGATATCAACGGTAGCAGAAATACTGAGTTCTATCATTGACATACTGATACCAGAGTTTGATTCCATTGCATCTTTCACGTGAGAAATTAAATCAGATGCTGCACAACTATCCCCGTGGAAGGTGGGGGGGGAGGAAATTGCTTTGGGCCCAAGAGCAGTTATTCCCTTATTTACTTACACTGAAGCTCAGTAGCAAGAGTTTCAGAAAAGAAAGAACCTACTAGATTGGATCATGTCGTGCTCCTATCCTCTTTTTGAAGATGGGCAGAGGCTATGGAGGAAAGCAAAAGAAA
Source organism: Callipepla californica brunnescens (assembly GCA_023055505.1). Lineage (NCBI taxonomy): Eukaryota > Metazoa > Chordata > Aves > Galliformes > Odontophoridae > Callipepla > Callipepla californica. The sequence goes on along the minus strand of JALIRH010000003.1, from coordinate 31,678,771 downwards.
CCCTAAGGAAGAATACGGTCTGCCCTTCCCACTAATTTGTATTACGAACAATGAAGCTTAACATTCCCTCTAATATTTTCCCAAAGTATTGTAATTTACAGCAGTGGCAAGATCAACAGTCCCTTGAATTTGTTATTTCAAACACAATAGATATGTTTCTTTAAAAAGCATTTTTCCTGTCATTAATTGTTGGCTTTTCAGCTTGAGCATTTATCTGTTTTTCTCTTATGATGCAGTAAAAAGAAAAACTCTCTATATGGCTGCGCAACATGCACCAGTACTTTACACACTTCTGTTCTTACAACTTTCAGATGAACAGCGAAAACTCTCGAGACTCTTTGTAGACTGTTTGTATTCTTTTCCCTTAGTCATCTTAAATAATAATAAAAGATTTAAAAAGGCTTTATTATTGTTTTTTAAATAACCAACATTGCACAATATTTCACTGGGCTGTACCACTAAACTCTCTGAAGGCATCATAATGACACAAAGGCACATTATACTATTCCAGTTCCTAAAATCTCATTTGCAAGTACAGATAAACAGCAGAGGTCTTCACTGAGCTGCATACAGTCCCAGCCTATTCCCTCTCACAAGCTGATGAAGTGATGTGAAACTTTATAGGCAGGACTGGCCATTTTAGCAGTTTCAGGGAACAGGAGGCTTCAATTTGTGATACCGAGTGACATTTGTTAACATCTGTGCTATCCACCTGACTCAATCAGCTCTCCCTAGAGCAATGCAGAGTCCTTTCCTTTTCTATCCAATCTATATTTTATGATTTCAACAGATTTTCACTTCTTTCTCCCCTCTTTCCATCTTATTTATGAGTATATTAAACACAGGAGCTGGTCCGTAACCTTGAGATATCCCAACCTGTTTTGAAAGGTCAGTTCTTTACCCAACAGAAGTAGTCTCCAAGATGATTTGGGGATCATGGCAACACATTCTCTGATTACACTTGGGGGTAACCTTCATGGAGTTTCATTAAAGGCTAGCAGAGCTTCCTGAATGTTTCAATTTTATATACATGTAAACAGTCTAAATGATGTATATGAGGAATACTATTTCACGTGAAAAAAGGAGATCAAGCCCTGAAGGTGATTTAATTACAACAGTAGGAACGTCATAGAAATATACAGGTAAAATTTCATCAGATCAGACAAGATTACCGACTTGTTTTCCAGATTGCAGATTCATTATTCATGCAACTCATTAATTATACTCATTATTTACAGAGTGCCAACAACACAAACGTCTACAAGCACACACAGTAAGATGACAAAAAGCACAAGGGAGTAATTTGAGCTTAATAAAAATTGTTTGATTGCAGTTCTTTGGCCAATTAAACCTCTTAAATTGAAAGTCACAAGGAAAAGCCATATCCCAAGCCTAACTGCCTAAACCCAAATTGATGGGCTGTTGAAAGAGGTTTCAAGGTAGTTGTTCCAAAGTTAACTTCCTGCTTTAGATGATTTACCCCATTTACATGCATTCAGTCAGCTCTTCAGTTGATACACATCAACACAGCTCTGCTTCAGCCATGCCACATTATATCAGTTAGAGAGATGGGACTTTATTTTTAGGGTGGTGTTATTTTTTTTTCTACATCTCGATCAACGCAGATTTAAAACTGACAATGACTTCCTATTACCTATTATTCTTATGCACAAACTTACAAAAACGAGAGAATTTGTATTCCGTTGCAGCTCCAGGATGCATTTTTGTTATTCAGAAGAAGCTACCAGAGTAAATGTAATGAGACTAGCAAGCTTAGGCTTGCAATTAACTTTTTCAGACACAGTTATACATTTCAACACTAAGTTGTAACTGAGGGTTAGCGTGACCTTTATTATTTCAGAAGGATCTGCCACAGTGGCTCAGTGCGACTTCAGCTGGACCATTAGTCACTATGTCAGATGCAGGCACCAATATTCAACCGAGTCTGGCACTAACACATGATTTGATCCTGAAAACTGACCTGAATAAGCTTTACTCTCGGGAACGGTCCCCATCTATGCAATGGTATTGCTTTTACAGAAATCCCATACTCCCTATGAGTAAAGTAGGGAACATCAGAAAAAAAATAATAATAAAGGCTCTTAAAGAATTTCCACCAGTAGAGTCCTATTTATCAGGCAATCAGAAGTAGCACTTCCTCAGTGGAAAAAAGGAGCAAATAATGCTTACCACTTTCTTGCATTACTTTCATGATGAAGCACACTTGCAAGGAGATAATCCATGAGTAAATGTTTCAGGACCTTTACACTTAATACATAGGAAAGCACAACGTGAAAACCAGCACTTTGTCAGAGCCCACATACCCAGCTAAGCAACCGCTTCTGATAGAGCACAACCATTCCGACAACAAGAACCCTATGATGGCACTAATGACATTAAAACAACCGAAAATACTTTCATGACTTCAGTTAATGGGCAACTTATTTTTAGAGCTCCTTAAGTCATGCAGTTATCCCCGTGGAGATAAAAGATAGGCATGAGATAGGGAGCATTACACGCAAAAGCTGTAGCTGCTGTATCACAGCCCCCCGAGGTCTCTCTGCCTTTGTAAATCGTGCCTACGGGGAACACAGCTGGGCTTCTCCTAGCTGATATCGCTAAGAAGTTTCTTGCTCAAGTGCAGGAATAGGGAAGAAACAGTTCCAAAGACGCAAGAAAGGCATAAAACCGAGCTTCAATACCGTGAAAATCCGACAGTTTCCTAAAACAACACTTGGGAAAAACGGCGTGCGGGTGAACGCAGAGGGGCTCCTTCCCAGCTGCCACAAACGCGGCGATCCAACACCCCGAGCGCTCCCGCGGCACTGAGATCAGCACCAATCCCCGTGTCCCCGCAGCGTAACTCGCGGCTGCGAGCTCTCCCGCAGCCCAGCACCGACCCGAGGGCTACGGGCTCAAACTCAGCCCCCCCACCCCCACCCCCGGGCAGCCCCGCGCCGGCACTCACGTTTGTAGCTGGCGGCCCAGGGCTGGTAGCCGTAGTAGCCGGTGATGCGGAGGATCCTCTCCTCGATGGAAGTGAGCCCCACGGAAGCGCTGGTGAGGTCCTCCACGGAGCGGGACCACTTCAAGTCCTCTTTGATGGCCTCGTCCACCACCAGGTACTTGAGCTGCCGCAGCTGCGGGCTGATGTCGGACAGCCGCCGCGGGCTGACATCGGGGGAGCGCCGCATGCCGCTGCGGGCAGGGAGACGGCCGTCAGGGACCGCCGCCCTTCGGCCAACGCGCGGCCGCCCCGCGGCTCCAACTTTCACCGCAGGTGCCGCGGGACGGGAGAGGGTGGGGTGGGATAGGGTGGGGTGGGGTCGGTGTCCCGGTTCCTCCCTCCCGCCCCGCGGCGGTACTCACAGGGTGGCGGCTTTGCCCCGCGCGGAGCCGTTGGGGAACTCCCGGATCCCCATAGGGAGCAGCAGCGAGGGCTGCGGGGCGCCCAGACTTCACGGCGGGGCGAGCCGGCGGCGCTCACCGGCAGGTAGCAGGCGAAAAGGAAGCGCGGAGCTGGCGAGGAGGCGGCTGCCACCGCAGAGGGTCCCCGGACCGGCGCTGCCCCGCAAGGAGAGGCGGGCAGGAGAGGGGCGGGCCGCCGCCGCCGGCTGCGAGGTGCCGCCGCCTGCGGAGCGCGCCCTGCCCGGCCCCCGCCGCCGCCCCGCGCCCCCCGCCCGCGCGTTACCGACGGCCGCCGCCAGGGGGAGCCCTCCGCGTGCCGCCGACCGCCGGGTGATGGCCGCGCGTCGCGCCCCCTGCCGGCCGGCCGCGGCTCCCGCTGGGAGCGCGAGGGAAGCGCTAACGCGGAAGCCGGCGTCGAGCGTGCGTTTTACACGCAGCCTAACATCAAGCGTAAAAGCGGGCGGTGGAAGCGCTCCGGAGAGGTATAAGCTTTAAACGAACGTCAGTATGGCTGCGCGCTCTGTGCGGGTGTGCACGACCCGTGCTCAGGTGAGCAGCTTCGTGTCAGTCTCTTCAGAGGGCCAGAGCAGTAGCAGCGGTCAAAAGCAATAACGGGATGAAACGTTTCAGTCAGGACACCGAAGTCTAGTCTCATTTTACATGCCACGGAATTCAGAGCCCCTGCTGCACTGTTCTCCTCTTTGATATTCCAGAACCATCTCATTACACGCCCATTCCCCCTAAAAGACTGTTTTTTTCTGCTGTTTTCTTCTTTGCCAGCTGCTGTCATTTCAAGGTGTAAATTGAATGATAGATGTGCGATAACACTTTCCTCTGTCGTGCAGACAAGTGACTTGGGGCAGCTTGGGTGGCAGTGCTGGCAAGCTTGAAGTGAGCATCCTGTGAGAGAGGAGGAAATGCATGGGAGGGAACAATGTAACACGTACAGAAATGCTTGATAAAACATTTCAAAATTACAGTGAGAGGCAACACCAGCATAGCTTCTCAGATCTTATCAAATCTCACTATAAATGATGCTGCTTCTTAAAAGCTGCTGTGGACACTCAAGAAAGAATTCTTGTGTCTACTGCTTTAATTGTGTTTAAGTGTTGTATTTAGAACTGAAAACGGAATGCCGAAAGACAAATCCACACGATTTTGAATTTCGCTGACTCATTAAGGATGGAAAAAAAACACTAAAGTCACCTAGTCCAACCATCAGCCCATCCCGCCATGCCCACAGACCATGTCCCTCAGTACTGCACCCACATGTTTCCTGAACACCTCCAGGGACAGTGAGACTCCACCACCTCTCTGGGCACAAGTCATCAATTTACTGTAGATCTGTGGAGCTGATCTACAATTTTTAATATGAAGAGAGAAAAAGTAGTGAATAAGCCAGCAATGCAATGCAAGAATAAGCAACAAGATAAAGAGAAAACATTCACTAAATGTTTTATATATTTATACATAGTGTAATACCAATTTAGTAGGCAAAACTGAGCAGGATTTGATTCAGAATAGGTCGAGGCCACCCAATATCATACGTAGCACCAAACTGGTGATGCTGTGAATGGCTTTTCTGAACCTTTTACTAGTTTTACTTTAGCAAAACACCCACAATCATGCAAGAGCTAGGAAACAGTACATTTTTTGAAATGGCAGACCTCTGCAAGAGGGAACTGTTAGTATTGATTGCAGAGTACAGTGACTTATTGTCCTGTTAGATATACCCTTTTTTCCCTGCTTGACTACTCCTCAGCTCTTAATACAGCCATAAAGATATATCAGCACTATATTGTTGACATCGTCATGCCATGTCAGAGGAAAACACCATTTAAACTGTATTTTCATTTTCCATTATTACTAACTTTGTATAAGTTTATCCAAGATGCATAAAAAAATATTACCCACATCCAAAATATTACTCCTATCACTTGAAAAATCGGTAATTTCCTCACAGCTCCAGGAACTCAGAGTCCCATCTCCCTCTTTAAGCAAGTATTCTTTTAACTGTATCTTTCTGCAGCTGATATATGTCCCTGCTCCTTAGCATTTTTATTCTTATTACTGAAGGCGTACACCTGAGCCATTAATCTGGCACTCCTGCCCCAGAGGTTGTTGGATATTAGACAGAAATACAATGTACGTGACAAAAATCCCGTGTAATATATGGAAACACCTACACAGCATAATGATTTTCCCTAGCTGGGGGTCAAATCTGACATCCACGTGAATATAATGCTATTGTATAGCCAAAGTGGCTCCAGATAGATCAGCTGGACCTATTTATGGTTAGTATGCTACTCTGGCTGGATAAGGGCGCAACTCCGAATATAATCTATTTAACATGCAAAATTTTGAAGAGACAACAAAAACATTACTGTAGTTACAAAAGTTCTGAGTTTTTCTTGGGTAATCTTGCTTGCATTAGCTTTTTAAAATAAATATCTACATTTATATTTAAATAAACTCAGAAAACCAAGAAAGACTACTAGAGATGACAGAAAATAGCTAAATGCAAAACCAGATAAGTCAGCCTAACCACCTTCAACAGTCTCACAGTTTCTCAAGTAGAGAGAAGGAATATGCTTGAGCAATTACAGTCAGATAAATTTAACATGCTGCAACATATTTTTCATGTGAGTTCCTGAATAGTTCTTAGATCCCTGCAACTTACAGTCAAAACCAAACAAGTATCAAGATTTCAAACACAACCTCTTTCCGAAAGCTTCTAGAAAGCTCTGAAAACTACGATGTAGTTGCCTGTTGTAGTCAGGGACATATAGTCAGCGTCTTGGGCCCTGGGAGGTATGTTGCTTTATATAAAAAGCTGATTTTAATCTGCTACTTCAACACTGCAAAAGATAAGTTCAGCATTCTTCTTTGTCAAACAGCAGAAAATAAAAGACCCTTCCATTTGAAATTGAAAATAGACATCATGATTGTTTTGCCATCTCTCATTAGATGAAAAATGCAGGAAAAAAAAGCTATTCTTTTTGGGGCATCACATCATTTCTTTGTAGTGCGTGAGCACTTCCTTTGCATCTCTTCCCAATTCAAATGAAAATCGAAATGCAAAACACAAAAACACCACTTCAAAAACAATAGTGTATCTCCTTCCTTATTTTCCTTCTTCAGCAGGAAACTGCAAAAGGACTGTAGGAGGTGTCAAAGACAGAAAATACAGAACAGTAGATCTTTTCAATATCCTGTATTTTAAGAAATGCCAGAGGCATGAATCCCAAAGTCAGTCTTGATCTGTGCTCTGTATGGGCTTGGTCTTTTGCACAACATTCTGCTATTTCAAGTAATTTATACCAGAAATAATGGTCTTCAAAGTAAAGATTAAGGAAAAGCTGGTTATTGTCTTACAAGTTCTTGTACTTCTTCTGACTTCTACTTGATCCTTTTCACATCATTGACCACAGTATGTGTCTGGAACTGAGGAGAGAGCCAAATAATCAGGGAAAAAGGGAAAACAATAGCAACAGATCTCTACCCTGGCTATCCCATGAAAACCCACCAAAAGAAATAGAAAAGCAGCCAAGAAGATTCAGGGGAGAAAGTGAAAGACCATAGACAGAGTGCGAAAGAAAACTTAATGGATTTGTGCTGAGGGAAGGCTGTTGCTTTAGTGAATCAGAGCATGACATTCATACTGTGTTTAGAAGTTGCTTATCTGGAAAATGCCAGCCCCAAGAAAAATCTGATAATTCCCATGTTTATTTTTTCTAGTTTTGAAGGTGGCTTTTAAGATTGTAATTTTTTGATGTAGAAAATGAATAGCTAGTCTTGGACAATACAGCCTTCTCAGTGGGGTAATTTCTGAAGAGAATGGAAGACTTGGAGACTGATTTGACAGGCAGTTTTGTTTTTTTGTTTTTTTTTTTTTTTTACAGGGTTAATGGCAGCTGTTTGGAGCAGCTTATATGTCTGAAATACTAAAATCTTACAGGTGAATTTTCGATCTGGAAGAACAGAAGATCACTACATGCTTGCCATGTGGTTCTGTAGCATGAGGCATAGATGCTTCCATACACGTTTTTCATGCCATTCATATGTTAACCACATAGCTTTCCAGTACTCCAGAAAGTAATTCTGGTAGCTACTACACGTTCTGCTACACAAACTCAGACCACAGTTCATTTACTTCTCCCCACAACATATAAAAGGGTATTCTCTTAGCCTTTTATCACCCACAGTTGATATATTTCAACAGATCATAGGTAAGGATTATATCTCACAACATTTTATTTTCAGCTTTTTTTTTTTTTTTAATTAAGAATTCATTAAAAAAAAATCAGTTAACAGTGTAAGTTTGTAGTGAGAGGAAGAACACTAAGGACTACTGGCAAACAATTAACAGAGGTGCTTTGCAAGTCCCTCCTAGCATTCATTTGTACACAGTGACATCTGCATTAACTGTATACAAACATCAGGGCAGGTGTATGCACTACTGTGAGTCTTAAAGCAGTACTGCATCTCTGTAAGACACTACGTAGCATTGGAAGATGGGCTTTTTCTTTAGTGGATTCTTTTATAGTGGTGTTAAATTTGAAACAATAAGATTATTTGATTAAGCTTTCTCAGTCACTGCTGAATGGACTACCTTGCTTGTAGCATTAATAAAAAGGCCAAGACACCTCATTAACATGCTTGGTAGTAAGCTAGATTGGCAGCAGTACAGTTTAATCCTGCCAAAGGGTATTTGCTGAGGAAAGTCAAAGAGCTTTTAAATCATTCTCAAAGGTTGAGACAGGAGACAATGACCTTGCAAAAGCTGTAGTCCTGAACTGTCCAGAAGAATTCCCCCTTCCCCGTGAATCCTAGAGCTGCTTACTGAACAGGTCAATGTTAAATATTATGGCTTCTAATTGTTTTAAATGCATCAAGCTTGGTTTTGCTGTGCAGGTTGATGAAAACGTCAGATAAAAAAGCTTAGGCTGGATAAAACCACGTGCTAGCATTCTCTGGAGTTTTTAGTAGCTGAAAGTGCAGTATCATCACCTACTTGAAAGTCAAGCCACCTGGCCTAAAGGCAAATTTATATGTACAATATCTGAAAGACTTACCACCACATCACTTTCTCCAAGGCCTCACACTTTGCATTGAAATGTACAAATCAGAAGGACATGTAGAAAGTGGATTAAAAGTACCAACAGCTGTGCACAATCACACCTACAAAACATCACAAAGATCAAGATGAGTGTTATCAGTGCTGTTTAAAATATTAATGTATGATAAATACATACAACAGAAAGTTAACAAGTAAACCACCTCATCATTCTCATACAGAACAGCCTATGAAACTGTTCCCAAATTTGAACTCTTTTCAATACACTGTTGAGATTATTCAATTATGTTATTTATTCTGCATCCCATATAAGGAAAGTATGCTTTACAACTGATTTTCAACATGAAAATAGACTTAAGTAGAAAAAAAAAAAAAAAAAAGCATCAGCATTTCTCAATGGAAGTACTACTCAGACAAGCTTTAAATCCTTAAAATTTAAAGCGGTGTTATCTACCTACCTGGACTGATAATTTGTTTCATGCTGGCAACATTCCACTGGCTTAACAGAGTTGCTTCTGAGGCCCAGCTACATAGGTAGCCACTTATTTTGAAGAATGGCATGATTTTTGTGATCACAATCATATTTTCAAAAGAAACATGGCTGCAATAGATGTTTTTACTGTAAGTATCTCAATTTCTAATTTTGCTTAAACTAAGCACAACTTCCCAAAAATCTGTAGGTCCTTGTGTTCAATTGTTGATTATGTTTCTTCCAAAGTGCATTTTTGTATTTCTAGTCTACCATGATTGGTTTTGAGCTCTAAGTTTTCCATGTACATAAACTTTCCCGTGTTGGCCTGTGTAAGATTTCTATTCTGGTAAAAACAGGGAACCTGAGAAATTCCCCCTGAGCATGAATTAAGCCACATCAGTAACATCATAAACAAACTATAAACAATAGTGAAGGTGAAGAGGAGATTACATCATACTAGGATATCTTCAATAGAAAAGAGACACTTGGCTTGACTAACACGAAACACAAATACTGTCCTTGGGAAAGTAATACAGAGAAAACTAAAAACAGAATTCATGAATCTATGATATTCTTTTTTGAGAATTTGAAATAAACAAAAAAGCAAGATTGAAAAACATCATATTAGGGAATCTTGTAATATTGGCCAGAAATACCCATTTTAATTGTATCAAATAAATGAAGAAAAAATAAGAGTAACGCATTCATTATTTTCCCCTGCTATACAGCCTATATAGTCCTATCCGCCACCACAGCCCATAAAGGAAACCATATCCTGGACCAGATTGGAAGAAACATGGTCAGCAGGGCAAGGGAGGTGATCCTACTCCTGTGCTGGTGAGGTCTCACCTGAAACATTGCATCCAGATGTGGAGTCCTGAGTACAGGAGTGACCGACCTGTTAGAGCATGTCCAGAGGAAGGTGACAAAAATGATCCAAGTGATGGAACACCTCTCCTATGAGAACAGGCTGAGAGAGCTGCGGCTGTTCATCTGGGAGGAGAGAAGGCTCTGAAGTGACCTGAGAGCAGCTTTCCAATAGCTAAAGGAGAGCTACAGAAAGGAAGTGGATGGACTCCTCAGCAGAGTCTGGTGATAGAACAAGGGAAAATGGTTTCAACCTTAAAGAAGGTAGATTTAGGTTAGGTATAAAGAAAAAGTATTTTTCAATGAGAGTGGTGAGGCTCTGGAACACATCGCCCAGAGACGTGGTGGAAGCCCCATCACTGTAGACATTCAAGGCAAAGCTGGATCAGGCCCTGAGCAGCCTGATCTATTTGTGCATGCCCCTGTTCATTGCAGGTGAGTTGAACTAGATAACCTTTAAACATCCCTTCCACCTTTAAGAATTCTACGATTCTATATCCATCATCATAGCAAGTTTTAAGCCTAACTCCCAGCACTAGTTTTAGACAATAATTTTATTTCTTCCTCTTGTATAAAGAGCCTTCTTTGTACCATATCCTCCACATACAGTATTGTCAATTACTATAATACTGTTTTAGAGACAGAAACCCACTCGTGCTGAGCAGTTACTGAGACGGTCATGTCATCTCCAATTCCTCAGGCTCACTTTGTGCCACGTTCAAGCACAGAACACTCTCTTGTTCTTGTGTGTAGGATAAAGAGCTTCTTGCTCCTTCTCATCCAGTAGTTATGAAAGTTTCCTGCTTCATCAGGTACAGTACTGCTCACTACTGCATATAAGTAGTTGTTGTAATAGTAATTTCTTTTTTAATCAAAAATCTTAACACTTATATTTGAAAACCTCAACAGCAACGCTCAAATCTAATCATGAAGATGCAAGTGAACAGCAAAACTTCTATCATTTTAATATTGCTTGATAGAACTGACAGGGAAAAAAACAACAAAATAACTGATGAAAAGTTTCCAGTGACACAAAGAGGATTTTAACATTAAGCTAATGAACAGTATTTCTGCAAATCTGCCATTTAGTACGTGACTTGATAGGGCACTCTACCTCTAGAACTTGCAAAAGAGAAAAACAAAAACATCTGCATTAAGAGAAAAGTTGCAAATATCCATCTGCCTCACTGTTTTTCCGAAGTACATATATACCCCCTGTATAAAGTCCTCACAGCATTAAGGAAGCATGTATCTATCATGACAATACACCATCAGATCATAAAAACTATTTTCAAGAACACTGTGTAAAAAAAATGTTCCCACACTATGTTTACACCCTATGAGGTGATCTAGGGATAAAAGATTTTTTTCAGAACAAAGACTCACTATTTAGGAAATATTTATCATTTTACCAAAGGAGATAAAAAAAAGAATTATTTTCAATTTTTTTTAAGGGCAATAGCACAGGGTCACATCTCTTTTACTTAAGTTGGCAGATCAGATTATAAATGGATGTGGCAAGAAGATGCCATTTTTACACAGTCTTACTAAATCATGGTTTTTAGGCTGGGGGAAAGAGGAAGATTAGCATGAATCCCGTGAAGCTATTTGTTATGAGAAAGAGACAGCACATTAATCTTCCTGTTTGCTTAAGACAGGAAAAGAAATAAGGGGCTTACATCTCAGTAAAAAAGACCTTACAATTTAGATCTGAACCAATCTTTGTTGAATATAGCTGAGGAAGTTTGCTGGAACCCCCATCACTGATATTTAAGAAGTTAGATGTGCATCTGTCAAGGAAAGAATCCCAAGCTGTCCAGCTCTGTTCTTCACACTGGATGCTTCAATCTTCACTTAGCAGTAGCTGTTCATGTGCCAGGCCAAAATCACAGCAGAAAATACATGGACTAGATTTCTAGATTAATGCTGCTGCAGTTGCTCCTTCTAATTCCATATAATGTTTTGTTGCATTGGTCAATAGCTGCCCCAGTGTTAGCAGCTGAGTTTGCTTTTTTATTACATTTCAGTTATCAAAAGAGAATGAAAAGAAATGAATCCTAAAGGTTGGTTAATGACTTGTTTCCCCTTTTCTGAATGTGTATTCTCTCATTTGAACTCTTTTCTCCACTACCCCTCCGCCTTCCCACCCAGAGCTGAGCTACCATTTCACCTGATAAAATTAAGTCACTCTTGATTCTCATCCCTTCCCCATGGGTTTCCCTAAGCTCTATCTCATGTGACTCAGCTCAGAGCTTTAGAGACTATCATCCATGTTGTGCCTTTCAGAAAGGCAGTTTGCAAGTTTTTATGATATCCTTTGGCAATATTTTGTAAATTTACAAATGAAGCACAACAATTATTTCCCTGCAGCTTCAAAGCTGAGGGGTACAAAGGGAAGTAAAGCTTGTCTGTTTCCATGGCTCTGATTCAGACTCAGGCAGAAGGAAGCCATCAAAATGACCTGCTGAAGAAGCCCAATCACAAAGGAACAGTTTCCAGACTGTAACACTGTAACCTGATGGAAAGCACAGCAACCACGGCAGAGTAGCAAGGTTCTAGGCTGCAGTAAGTGACGATATGCTCAAACACAGCAGCTATGAGAACAGAAACATAGAAAAGAATCTGCTTACCCTTTGAAGGCCTCAAGTAGTCAGGGATCTCCAGCAAAATACCTTTTCCTCCACTGCCAACCCTTAAATGAGATCTGGGAAGGGGTGGATCCTGGCTCCAGATCTTCCGATTACTCAGGTACACTGCATGCACCTGAGCTCCCCTGGATTGGCCATGCCTTCCCACCAGGTGCTCAGTCACTAGTTCAAGCCATAACTTAACATTTCCACTACAAGGACAAATGTTAACCATTATTTCATCAGCCAAGAGTGCAAATAGAAATTACCAGTAGAAACAAAGAACACTGATTAGAACTGAGAGAAGAAGCTCTGGAAGGAAAAATACAACATCCTCAAACATCCCTAAGAACTTGATTTGAATATCATGGATTCTAGATTGATGAAGTATCAAACAAGAATTTGTCTGCCAGCTTTAACAGTTACCAGCATTCCATTTTCTCAGATACATGCACACTGCTGCATCATCCATAGGCCCCTCCGAAAGCTGCTCACATTGGGGCTAAGCATTCTGCCATCTTCTGCAAGAGCATGTCCCAGCCCTAAGTAAGCAAGGAACCTAGCTGTCGAAGTGTATAAAAAGCCTTATGTTCCCTCCCTTCCTGTCCTGAGATCAAACTCCTGCGTTAAATTTTTAATAGAAGGATGATTTTCAAATCTCTCCTCTTTGATTATTGAGGAGGCTCAAAACACAACCCATAGTTCCCCTTCCTTTTGAAGTAGTACACAGCAGGATTGCTACTGAAACATAAGCAGACAGATGTAGCGTTCGGTGTTAGAATTCCACTGTCACCATAACAACATTTACTAGGGATGCTGAGCTACCATCAGTTGAAATGAGATCGAGTTCTGCAGAACTATGGGCAAGAGACAGCTTTCCGTCAGTGCAGTAGCGAGCCAAAGCCTTTGAGAAGGACCTGTTTCTTTTGGGCAGGAGACCAGGAAGCTTCCATGCTTAACAGAGCAACCTGAAGCTTTCAGGTCTGCTTCAGATGAAGGTTTGCAAACATTGGTAATTCATTATTCAGCTTCTAACTCAAGTTCATTTGCAGCTTGGATTGTCAAGCTGCAAGGATGCTTCTGGAAATGGATACTGCCTTCTCCCGTACCCTAACTCCATGGATTATATAATGGAGACAGAATTAGCCCGTTTCAAAAAGGTCAGGTCATTTATCCATAAACACTTGTGTTAGTATTTTTGTAAACAAAGTATCGGTGGAATGTGTTAGCTGAAAACAATGATTTCATTTTACTCCAGAAACAAGCTTTTAAAACTGTTTAAATCATTTACAGGCAATTACAAGCATTATCCACATTTATTAATGAATTAACAGTACTAGCTAATCTGACACAAGATAGCACCTCTTTTCGGGTACATTAAGGTTATAAATCCATCCCAGGGCAGCTTATTCACTATGCTTAGTGTAATAACTTCCTTTCAGTTCTAGGCTGACAGGCTATGTATGCAGGTAATTAAGGACCTAGTTAAAGATGCAGAAAAAAAGCTCTTCAGGGTATGCTTAAGGTGAGCTGAAGCAACTTCTAAATTTCTATTTCAAGTTTCCATCCATAAAAATAGAAGGAAAAAAATCCAGAGGTGAACAAGACTGCATGCTTCATGTCAGAAGGTGCTGGGAATTGGCAGACTGTACATCACTGGTACTTCCATGACAGTTTCTATACAAGAATCAGTCCTATGAAAACAGCATTTCTTTTTGCTTTAGGTACGTTCAGCTCTGCTTTTTAGATGGTTACATCTCTTATACCATGTTGTAATTAATATCATAAAAAGTTTATGGTGGACACAGAAATGAAAATGCAGTTCTTAACTGTAGCACTTCAGCATTCACTTCACCAGTGGACGACGGTGAAGCTCCAAACACACACTTTGCACTGGAGCTGACACTAATCCTGTCCGCTTAGCTGTAGGATCACTTTGTTATCTTGGCAAAAAACAAACAAAAAAACCCTCTATAAGTAGTAGCCTCCTCAGGCAAGCTCATCTAATGTCAAGAGCTTATGAGAATAGTTTGATATTCAAACAGTAGCACAGTTCACTGTCAGAAAGAATAGAGGGGAAACAGTACTTAGTACCAAGGAAATGAATGTGATGTTAAAGTCTTGTTCCTTTATGACTGCTTTCCCTCTGAAGTTGCATATCCACAACCAGAGCACAAAACAGTTTTGTGAAAAGTGCTTGCACAAACCCTTCCGAGCCTTCAACAACTTTTGACTGATCTAAGACTCTCAGCTTAGCTCTGTTTCTCCTGTATGACTGGCCCAGTGAAGTCAAGTCTTAAGAATAAGACTCCAGTAGAGCATACAGTAGGAAAAACACATAAGTGGTGTGAATTTCTCTGTTTCAGAATATAGAAGGTGTGAGCAGAAATGTTTGCAGTTCATTTTCATGATGCACTGCAGATTATCTATGTTGGTCTTACTCATACATGGCTTACATTTAAAAATTAAAAAACAAAAACAAGCAACTCCTCTGATCTTCTGTGATCTGTTGGATGTCTCTTCAGTTTGGCTTCTAATTTCAAAGCTATTTATATTAATCCAAATGGTAGCTTGAGAAAAGCATAAGCATGCTTTACTAGTCAAAAATTAATATGAAGAATTTCAGTACTGAAAAGTTTTGACGAGGAAAACAACATTCAAGAAGCTCAAAACTGACATTGGTGCTTGCATACTTGTTTCATTAATGGGGAGAAAATGCATTCAAACTGCAGGGAAAGCAGATCTGACTTCGCAGTGCCTTCCAAAATACCATCCACTAGCCTAAGCTAAATAAGATTTTATCAGGGTCTTAAAGAAAATTCAACAGAATGTCTCTTTCCTTGATTGCTTTGATCAGCTGTGAGAAAATTAAAAAGTCTGTTGCTGTTGGGCTAACAATAAAATCCTATTGAGATGAATGATGCAATTAACACCTCTGAAATGATTTGCTTGAGCATTCACAAAGCACTGAATATCACCAGAGAGTACATTTTTTATAGATGACATTTATAAATATGAATAAATGACAATATATTAAGTAGAAGAAATATTCTAATATACAAAACTTAATCTGTAGAAAACTTTCCTGGTATGAGTGTGTAGCTACTCACTGTTTTGGCATGAACTGGAAGCTCAAATATCACTCTGCAGCTAGAAAGATTGGATTCAACTTTTGACTTTCAAAGCACTTGCTCTTAAAAATGAAAACAAAACAAAGGAAACATGGTTTTACTAATTCTAAACTGCTGAAGTGTTAATTTCACATTCTGTTAGAGAATGGTGGAATAGAACTTCCTTCTATTCCTTCATGAATACATCAACAGTTTAAACAGAAAATGCACAAATATAGAGGATAATTTAGGCAAGTATGGCAAGTTATGCAAGGCAGTTCATATTTGAGCTTATTTAGGTCTTAAGAAGTATGTACTTTCTGAAAATGTTTAGTTACAAATGGTGTTTCCATTAATCTTCTGGAAATTAATATTGTAGTTAAAGATGTAAAATATTAATTTCCATAAAATATAACAATCAGGAATTATGAAGTCTGTTGTTCTATTTTGTGTGTATACATGTTCTACTGACTGTTTAGGACTATTTTAGAAGGCTAGCTACTATATTCAGCAGCAGTCACCTAGAACAGTTTATCACTCAGGAACTCAATGAAGAGCTCATTGTGCTTTGGGTGCTAGCTAGACTCCTAAGCTGGCTAAGGGCACTATACAGCCCCCAATAAGCATGTCCACTGACAGTGATGTAGAACTGCTGGGATTTAAGCTCAGGCAAATCCTATAAGATCACTGAGAAGGTAAATCAGCTCGTTTGTTCAACAGACTTTATATAGACTTTAGAAATATTTTCTGTAGTTTTCCTCTTCAGGAGTGAGGAAAAAAAATACCGCAGTATCAAGGAGGTCTGGCAATTCTTGCCTCCTGCTTTTCTTGAGACACAGGAGAAGAAAGCAGTCTAAGAAACCAGGGTGCATGAGAAAACAGAAGCAGACTGTTTGTTCCCTTTACTGAGCTTATTTGAAAGCTCCCATAGCTCTAGAAGACGGATCTCTTAATTTTAGATCCATCAGACCAGAGTTCACCAGAGCAGAAATCACACACACTGAATTTGTACTGCAGCTCACAAGACACAGTGCTATCACTTAGTTTCCCACCAAACTGGGGTTAAGGTATGGTTTCCTCAGACTGTTGGACTACATTCTGGTTCAAATGGTTCCCCCAACAGTGATAACAAACCTAGAGCACCTGTGGACAATTTAGATCACGCAGATCACATAAAGCAAACCTTATTAACAGCACTGTATTACTCTGAATAGGAGAAAAGGTTCCAACAATAACCTGGTAGCGTTAGACACACATTACTGTTAGTTCTACTTCTCTTTGAATGCCTTGTCTTATGCAAAGAGGAAACAAACAGCATTTGAATACCTAAGATTCAACTGAACAGAAGATGTGCAATCTGTTTTGCTTTACAATTGAATTTGAGACGTCTGAATGGTTCCTCATTACTAGCACCAACAGATTATGCAATTCCTATTTTCCACATCAAACACCTGTAATTCAATATTCAGTAATCCATGTTACAAAAAGATCCTATTACTTCCTGACAAAATGAGTATTTGTATATCCTGGTTATAGATTCAATGTACATGAGAAAAATATAGAACATTCAGAATTCTTGCTAAAATAGCTTAAAAAAAATATTAATGCTTTCTTTCTATTAAACCAAGTAGACCTTAACACTGACAGCAGAGTAACAGAGTATACACCAATTCAAAAGCTTTTATAGCTCAGTAATGCATTATGTGTGTGCCCAGTGACTTCCCTTAGCAGCCTAATCAAGACTGAGTGCTTGAACCACAAGTACCCCTCTGTCCTCAAATTACTGAGAACAATTACACAAGAACAAAGAAATTTCATATAGAAATATGTAACTGAAAATAAAAATCAGCATTGATCCACTTAATGAGTAAGTACTGCAGTTCTCTAGTGGAAAGCAATTAATTTGCAGTGGTCATGTAAAACATATCCCAGAGAACTAGAAACGTGCCTGGAGAGCTTCAGCTATTAGGTAGCTTAGTAAAGCATGCCAGCTTCTGATCCAGCACCTGACAACCAAGGGGGGAGGTAGCTGAGGACCTCTTCATAAAGGCTGATTTGAAGGGAAAATATGGGAGTTGAGTTTTGCTAACAACAAACTGCATTCCTATACTTTCAATAAGCTAGTCCTGTCCTAGATTTGTTACCAGTATCTCTATTAGTGTATTAGTATATCCCTGTTTGAGCTTTAGGATAAGGTCCCTATCACTCATAGCCCAGATGCAGAAATTGTCAGGGAGGAGTCCCCTGGCAGCCCAGCCTCCTTCAGCAGCCTGTTTACAGCTCTGTGTGTGCTCCTCCCTCAAACACAGATCCATTTCCTTTATTTTCAAATCCCTGTTCACAGTTAGATGTTCACAATGGTAGTCCTGGATTACTTCAGCTGATGAACCATTCCTAGCAGGAGTATTCATACCTAGTAAGGGCGAGGGAGGTGATCCTGCCTCCCTGCTCTGCACCAGTGAGGCCTCACCTGGAGTACTGCATCCAGATGTGGAGTCCTCAGTACAGGAAAGACATAGACTTGTTAGAGCATGTCTAGAGGAGGGTCACAAATGACCCAAGGGATGGAACACCTCTCCTCCAAGAATAGCCTGAGAGAGCTGGGGCTGTTCAGCCAGGAGAGAGAGCCTTCTGAGGTGACCTGAGAGCAGCCTTTCAATAGCTAGAAGAGCTACAGAAAGGAAGGGGATGGACTCCTCAGCAGAGTCTGGTGATAGAACAAGTGAAAATGGTTTAAACCTTAAAGAAGGTAGATTTAGATAAAATGTAAGGAAAAAGTATTTTACAGTGAAGGTGGTGAGGTTCTGGAACAGGTTGTCCATAGGTATGGTGGAAGTTCCATCACTGGAGATATTCAAGACAAGGCTAGACCAGATCATGTTGCCCAGGATCTATCTGTGCATGCCCCTGTTCATCACAGGGGAGCTGGACTACGTAAACTTTAAAGGACCCTTCCAACTGTAAAAATTCTGTGATTCAGACTAAAGTATTCTTTCTCTGAAGATCAGCTTTTCAATAGGATGTATTCACACAGAAGCAGTAAGTCCAGAGTATGTTCCAGGGAATTCTAAAAATAATAAGTTACTCTTTAAAGAAAGCTGGGCTTCACAGACTACCACTGAAAAGCATGTTATACCATAGACAATTTTCATTAAATACTTTCCCTCAAAAACAAAAAACAAACAAACAAACAAAAAACCTCCTTATGTATCAGTTTGGTCTGCTTTTTGTCATTTTTCTACAAATTATTCTATTTATGTCATATGAAAATGGTACTATCATGTCCTCATGGTGTCATCATTCT
This sequence comes from Callipepla californica brunnescens, assembly GCA_023055505.1. Taxonomy (NCBI): domain Eukaryota; kingdom Metazoa; phylum Chordata; class Aves; order Galliformes; family Odontophoridae; genus Callipepla; species Callipepla californica. The sequence goes on along the minus strand of JALIRH010000003.1, from coordinate 31,659,906 downwards.
ATTCTGTACATCACGTTCTCATAATGATTAAGTACCATGTAGTACACAGCAGGTTAAGCATCTGTGGTTCAAAATTTGAAGTCCTGAGTTGATGGCTGGATTGGTAAGGGAATCTGGTTGCACATACAGTCATCAGAGAATATTTTATGGAATCATTTCAACTCAGAACAGAGCAGATTCCAAAACCAGCTCAGAATAATCTTTATTGAATGGTGCTTTACTGCAGTTCAAATACATACTTATGCCCTGACAGAGCTCATGTTCCAGCAAGGGAGCTGAGGTACCATGGGGCATTGCCCCACAGCTTGCCAACGCTGGAACCTTACATGTTCTGAGCTATGAGGCACTCTTCAGAAACTTTTAAATTACCACTTTCCCACTGGATTCTCACCAGAAATCGTTTTAAAGCAATGGGGAAATGAGAATGGGCCAAGTTCATGTTTGCTGACAGTAGGCCTAGATATGAAATAACTAAATTCCAATTTTACTGCTCTAATTTTTATGTTATCCCATAATTGCAGAGCTTCATTTCCTGCTTATAAATTGAAAAGCTTATTGCAATACATTTTCACAAGCATAATCACATACCCATATAATTCAATCCTTACTGTACTTTATACTGCACATTGAAGGGTATTAGAAAAACGTAATGTTTTCTTGTTAACACATTTAGAAAATTCAGTCAAGCTTAAAATCATTACTGAAGCATTTGACAAAAATCTCAAAGGCAAATCTCAGAAGAAATCTTTCATGCACCCCCCAGTGTAGCTCCTTATTGTCTCTTTTTGTAGGAGAGGGTGTGCATGTCAATTTGCATATACAAAAAACAGCTTCTAGCAAAACTGCACAACCTTCATAAGAGATGCTTTGCACACACCTCAGTTAATCTGTGCTTAAGGAGAGGTTCAGATAAAAACTTCTCTTCTAGTGAGGAAAGTAAATTCATTTCCAAGAATGCGTTTGACTTCATTTTACCCCAGAACACAAGGGACTGATCAAGGTATTCTGCACATCCAGAACCCCTCATCCACAGCTATTTTGGGTATACAGACTGTGCAACATAAGGCCATGAAATTCTAGTTTCTGTTCTTAAACTCTATGAAAAATTCTTCAATGTAACTGCCATGTCAACTGGAAAACAAAGAATACAAAGATTTTGAACCTCTAGTTCAAATTTCAGAAGAGCAAGTTCCCTATAGTCTGTCAGATTCTTAAAGGTGCCCAACTATCAGAACAGTTTGACAGATGTGAAGGAATGAAGAGATCCTACATATCAAATAAAGGTAAATAGTTAAATATGTACTCAGTTTCAGAATACGGCAAATCATGTAAGCTATCCATATTCCTCCCCAAGAAGCACTCGTCTCAAACACAACATTTGTTTGCCTTGAGACATACAATTAGCTGAAAATATTTATGGCCTTCCTGCACCAGTATATGGGGTTGTCTCCCTCAAACCTCATCAGACTGATTCTTTTATTTGCACAATTTCAAAGTTTCACTCCATTGCTTCCTGTTATGCAAACGAAGTAGAATCATTAGAAAAGAGTCTAAACCCATGGATCTTACAGGTGAAGTTTAGGTCTTCCCTATACAAGTCCCTTAAATCTTCCTCTACCCTCTATGTGACTAAAGTGGAATGATAGGATACTAAAAACCTTAACAAGAGTGGTTGTTGCTCTTCAAGCGAGCCAGCATCAGGATATTTTGTTTAAGTCAGTTTGTACAATATTCAGAAAATGTTAAGTGGAGGGAATAGGGAACTGAGGATATTCCAGTCATCTCAATACATAATTGATCCTTTCACGATGGAGAGACAGATCTTTGTTTGTAGACATATGAAGTTCTCTGTAACCTGTGACCCACTGTCAGAGTGTTATGAAAGACAAAAGAAAAAAGCAAACAAATGCTCTGTAACATAAGCCATGACCTAACAGATGAGTTGAGGTCTCTGTGGAATCCACACATACAATTTGTACACAATTTCAGACTAACACTGCCAGAAGCACAACAGTTTTTCTGACAAAAGGAGCAATCTCCTGGATGATGATGACACTCAGTGATACATATATATGTATATATATTCTGTCAGAGTTAGTCTGTGAAACTGTGTACAAATAGTTTGCGTGGATAAAATGCTCTTTACTACCAAAAGAGAAAAAAAAAAAAAACAACTACAAAACAAATCATGTAACATACCCTAGAAAGACAACTTGAGAAATTGTTACTGCTGATTATTCTAAATGTAATATTCCTAAGTTGCTAATACCACTAGTGCAGGTTCCTTACAGTTATAGAATTGGGTAGAATAAAAAGGATTGCTAACAAAGCATTAGTTTCAACTGATAATTGCTGCCAGTCATTTCTTTTCAAACGTAGCCTTGTTTCATTTTTCATAATATATTTATAACAGAGAAACTAGGGACAAGGAGCAGCAGTCTCCCACACACTGAGCAATAACATGCCAACTACTGATCCCTAGAAGTACGCAAAGGCCAGAGGTTGCTCCAGCCTGACAGCTCAGAGGAAAGCTCAAAGGTGAAGGCAGACACAGATGGAAAGACTCACAACAGTAATTAGTTTTACCTTCTAGAAGTTCTCTTCATTCACTATGGTGGACTATGGCTCTTTTTGCTCCGTGCTTTAACATAGGTTTTTTAAAATGAGATGAGGAGTAGCCAGTCACTAGGTTCACAATTTGGTGGCTTGCTGAAACACAGCTCTGCCAATTACACTGCTTCTAAGCAGAGACTCGAAGCTGAAACCTCCCACCTGTGGTCACACTGCACCTCCTCCAGACGCCTCCACCTTTTTCATCACGTAGAAATGCTTTGCTTTTCCCATTGCTTCTTGCAACAACCCCCAGGGAAGGCTGTTCAGGGCTCAGTCTCATCAAGATTGCTTAGGGCATAGACACTCAACCTCCCCATTCCAGCACTCAAAGAGTTCACGCAGTCAGTTTTCCCTTTCAGAAGGCCTTGCCATAGATTCTGTTCCATTCACTTCTTACACACAACTATCACAATAACCAGCTCTTCCCTCAGACCACTTTCCTATCTTCCATGCCCAAATGCTTTTCCTCAGTATTCTCTGAGCAGCCTCTCTCTATCCTTCTCATTCCTGGCTCTCCAAGGCAACCTTTAGCATCACCACCAGCACCTCACCTGTTCTTTCAGAGCTCCTTTTTAAAGCAGTTGTTCTTAATTGGCAGTTTGGGCAAGTAGAGGGGTAAAGCAAGCAGAATACAGGAAAATTTCTCTAGGTCTGGTGAGGCTGATATGACAGGGTAGCATTCAGTACCACTACTCCCATTTTTCCTAAAGGATGTTGCAAAATCAAGTGACTGCATAGAACTGTTGCAGAACGATTCAAGGGCTGGAGGAAATTCTTCACAGTGAAATAATTTAAGTACTTTATTTATTTTGTTAACAAACAGTCTAAAAAGAATATTGACTACAGTGCTCAGCTGTCTGCATGGAAGAAAAAAGCCAAACAGATTTCATTAATACTGCAATCCAGAGAAAATGCAAATGAGAATGCTCATGTTTTAACTTCATGTGAAACATAATTTCCAAGAAACCACCCACCAAGAAAATTAATGGATTCCTTTTTTCAGTTTTCATCATCATTATTTCTGATGTTATAACTCGATAGTGGGTTTTTTTTATTACTATTCACATAAAAAAAACATCATACATCTGTGCCTTTGATAAAAGTTTTATTCTAAAATCATAAATATTAGAATATTAATACTTCGAAATTTTATTAGAAATAAAGGTAGTAGGTGACTCCTTGTTACTCTATTAGCTACGATTTGGGCAGAAACCTTATTCTGGACACCCTATCTAGAAAGGACAGTAGATTTCTAAATGGCTTTTAGAACTAAGAAGCTGGAAACAAACCTATTCTCAGAAAAAATATATAGGCAGTGTTAGATACTTCCAGCTCTGGATGTTAATCAATTTATGGAAGATTCCTAGAGAGCCTGATAAAAAATTTAATGGGTTTTCTCCATAGCAGAACTCCTTAGAGCTCGCTGAATATCCACAGCAAACTTAAATCATCTTTCCAACTGTAGTTTTAAATCAGTGCTCTTGAAATAACTCAATAGAGAAGGCTTTTCTTATTAACTTCTGTAGTTATTACAATAGTTTGTCAAGCAGTCTACTGGTTTAATCTTTATTACACCCAATAAAGATCTTCCCAAGAAAGCTTAACTATGATTGAATTCGCATCATCTTTTGCATACCTTTGCATACTTCTACCTTCTTCAGGATATGCTGAGAGGCATCAGCAGCTCCGTTTGCCTCCCTCTGGAATAGCACATTATCTGACAATGTGCAGGTGACATACTAGGGATCAGGGCAGTGATGTCCTCCAGCTGAGCAGGTCTGTGGTGAGCCCCGGCCTCCTGCACAGCCAGTCTGCAGATATGAGAGGTGCAGGTATCTTCCAGGCCACATGTCTGTATGCTGTTATCTTTGAAGTGAAGGCGTCGATGTGAAAAGGGAGGATGTGGACGGATGGTAGGCCTGTATACTTGAAAAAGCTGGGAGATCCCCAGGTTGGATATGGTCATTTCAAGTGCCCTCTCCAGTCTAAATTAGCACCAAGAAACTGTGCATAAAGGTCCTTTCTTGCTTTTGTGCAATATTTGCTGTGTTACTTTGCAGGGAGCATGCAGGAAATTCAACAAGTAGTTCAAAGCACATTTTTGAGTGCTCCCGGCTCCCAGACTTCCAAATCCAGCAGTCCCCAGCCAAGCAAAAGTCCATGCCAGAGAGCATGGTGTTCACCTCATAAAGCAAGCCAGCCTTCCCTCCCAGTGAGGAAGGCTGCAAGAGCCAGTGCTGCTGATGTTCATTTTGGCATTATCCTGCTTCTAGAAGCTGCCATGGGGAGAGAAAAGCACACCACTGCAAGTCTCCATGCCACTTGGGCACACTCTTGGTTTGCCATTTTGTGCTCTTTTTAGTTGTCAGTATGAGTCATACCCTCTTACTTTCTACCTAGATCACTGAAATGTTTCTTAGGAGTAATAATGGATAATAATAATAATAATGGACCAGCTCTGGCTCTTGGAGGTGTTCTGTCTTTATTCAGGTCTGCCTCTCATGGTCTTGGGAAAATGCAACAGGCAAGGTGGAAGTATATGTGCAGTGCTGCATAAACAAGACAGATCTCAGTGATGGAGCAGCAGAGGGAATCAGCTGTGCTCCCTGAAGCACAACATTTAGTTGCATTTTTGACTGTATCCACATCAGATAAAATTTTGATGATGAAGTTGTCCATTCACTTTTTACATTCACTCTTCAGTACTTGCCTCTGTGACCTCCTGCAACAGCATTATCTACTATAACTGCTTAAAGAAGCATCAAATGCCCCTTTTGGAAGAGGTGCAAGAAAACAGAAAACAGGGCTGTTACAGTGTTCTAAGTTCATAAGAGGTTCAGGCTGACACATCTAATGTTGAACCTACAGAGTTGCAGCTGCCTCCTGATGGAAGGTGAGATGGACCTTTTATGGAGTTAACTTCCTGTAACACCCGACTTGGTGGCTGAAGGAAAGGTCCCCTTACCCCCAGTTCTGACAAACAATTTGCCTCCCAACCAATCTGTTTCTTTTGGAGATGTCAGAAGACACTTTCATACCATTATGGCTCTCTGCTGTGGTTTCCAGAGCTGAATCCAGCACATAATGATAGAAGAGCAAAAAATGATTAATGGAGTAAATTCTTCCTTTTTATCTCACAATGAGGTTCTGGATTTAGACAGGTTTCTATAGTAACAATAAAGTCTTCAGAGGAATTTGATGGTTTATCTCCTGGATTAATTCTATTGAATCTCACAGTATTTGGAACTTGAAGCATCTTTCTGTTCCACAAGAATAAAATAGATTGTTGTTTCTCTCTTAAAGAAGGACCAAGATTAAAAAACATTTTGACTGACACTAAATACTACTAAAATAGGTCACTTACATTTCTGTAATGCCTACAACACTCCAGTTCAACCCCCTCCCACTCCAAAATAGCCAAAAATGAGAGGAGTATCTCTGAAACATGCCTATAAATACGGGGAAAGGGGTTTTTCATTTGGCAGGATACCGTGAAAAAATAAAAAAGAGTTCATTTTCTAAAAATCGATTACATTCTTTCATTGCTAAACCATTCTATACATTCCAGAATGCCACACACTGTCTCTTTCACAGAGTTCAGGTTTTAACAATCACTTTTCTGGTTTGCAGATGCATTCATACAGACATTTAGGAACATGTATTTTTATGTCAATGTGATACACAAACTGCCTACATTTCCAGGAACACTCTGACATTCTTTTGCATTACCCTGACAACAAAAAATCACACAATGTGGCTCTTTCATGCTGGTTGTCTTCAAGGGGTCCTTCACGCTTTCAGAAAGGATCGATGTCATTGACAGTCAGTCTCGCCATTGCACTGAAATAATTCTGTGGAGCAGAAAGCTAATTCTTTCCATTTCTTTTAACACTTTTAAGGAATAAAGATTTATTACCTCTTCCTGTTTTAAGATATCTTTAGGGCAAATTGTGCGCTTAACAATCCTACTTCTAGGTGAGCTGCATGCTAAGGATCACTCCGCTACTTCGACTGCAAATATCAAGGCACAGTGCAGTTACCTACATAAATGTATGAGTTTGATCTATGGGACACCCTGGTAGGGCTGTGCTGCAGGCAGGATCTGGTATGTTTTCTGCCCTCCAAACTGGTTCTAAGAATATTAGGAAGTTACTCTCCCTAAAACTTGTAACATTTTAAAGCATTTTAGCCATGAAAATTATATTAAACACACATATTATCATAGAATCTTTTGAGTTGGAAGGGATTTTTAAAGGTCTCCCAGTCCAACTCCCCAGCAATGAAATAACAGGGATACCTACAATGAGATCAGGTTGCTCAGAGCCCCATCCAGCCTGAGCCTTAATGTCTCCAGGGGCAGAGAGTCCACCACCTCTCTGGGCAGCCTGTTTCAGTGCCTCACCATCCTTACTGTAAAAAACAACTTCTTTATGTTGAGTCTCAATCTCCCTCTTTTAGTTTGAAACCATTTCCCCTTGTCCTATATGCTGGAGACTATTCTGGTCTTTACTTTAAAAGCTTTACTGTTTGGTATTTTTTGCCATTAGAGAGCTCTAACCCACAGGCTCTGCAGTCTTCATGCTTGTATTATTAGCCTGACAAAACGTGTTTAAGGGCAATCCTGAACACAAAGGGACCTCTACACACATTATCCTGTAACTGAGCTCCAGATCCAAGCATGGGCTCAGTGGTCTGTTGGTCTGTTTGAGGGAGCCCAACACCATTTGCATCTCAGCATTTCTTGCCTTGCCTGCTGCTTTCTGCAACAGTGTTCCCACGCACACCTCAAAGCTGTAAGATCAGGCCAAGGCTGCTTGTTACACATGCTCATTTTGTGTGAAGACACACTGCTGGCCACAGCAGAGAGTTTGTCAGGCAACAGTGCGCAAGGGGGGGACACATAAAGGCATTACAGAGGGTGTGCAGAATTCACCTGGGAAAACAGAGTTCTCCTTATTACTCACAGCCCAGTAATCCACACAGACCCAGGCAAGCAGTAGAGCTCTGGCAGATGCTCTGGCTGTTGTCCTGTCTTCTGCTCCTGTAGGGATCTGGAAAAGATAGAGCACAGGTCTGGTTTTTATTACCATTTTTGAATTTTTTAATAAATATGAACAGAACTATTGCATAAAAGACCTAACAGAATATTAATGCAATGTTGCCTTTTTCATTATGCCTAATCAAGTGTATTAAACATGCAGAGACACAAAGCATCCAGAAAGGTGTTGGTTCTGAATACAGATAGTAAGCAGCAATACCCAAACATAGAGAGATCCCAAGCTGTGTGGAAGAAGCCCCTGGAAATGCAATATGCTCCATGATTTTCTGCAGTTAGTACTCTGTAAATGTTTTCACTTGCAGTCCGACAACAGCATGAATATGGGCAAGCCAAAGCTGCCACAATGAGCATTAAGAAACCAGTAACTTGAAGAAGTGGAAAAAAGATGTCAGTGCCATGGCTCATGCACAATGTCTTTGCAGGGGTGATTTTGCAGCTGTACAAACTTGAGAATAACCTTGTGTAAGAAAACTTGGTGCTATCTGTATGCATTAAATTTGTCCTAGTTTTAAGTATTTTCTTTTTGGAGGTAGGTATTTTCTCAGTAGATATCTTTCAGAGATAGAGAGAAAACAAAATTTCCACCACCAGTTCTGTTATTACTTCCAAACATGGCAGATTATCTTTTCTTTTCAAATTATATCAAGTTGTTTCTAAGACAGAAACCTGAAAGATTTCAAACTAATAACACTGTTCTCTTTCTTTTCAGATCTATATCTTTGAAATTTGAACTCAAATTCATGACAATTAAAAACTGTCGTGAAGTCTGAAGACCAGTTGAAAACTGGCATAAAGACTGAAACCTACTGTCTCCACCAGTTTGATTTTTTTTTCACAGAGTTTGAGCAGTACATCTCAGGGCTTTGGATTTTCCAGATTCAGCATCTTTTATGCTCGAACCCACAAAATAGGCTGAAGAATCACATTTTTTTTCTCAGCATTTATACTGAGCTGGAACATGTGAAATTTCCTCATCTCCTAAAAGAGATGCACTGCAGAATTTGTGTGGGAAACATCACTATAAATATATTCTATTTTGGCTAATATAAGTAAGATGGTGAAGCGAAGGGACAACTTCACAGTGATTGTGCATAATGAAGTGTTCCTGTTGGTACAGATGGAAAGCTGAAGTACCAGGGAAATCCTAGGGAATAGGCTGAAATAAAATTTTTCTTGAGAAAACAGCCTGTTTTTATTTAAAGATGGCTATTTGCTTTTACTTGTGTTTGTAGAAGTATTTAAGCATTCCCTGTAGAATACATGTGTTCTGTCTTAGCCAAGTTCTTCTCACTACATGAAAGAGAAACTGCTCTTTAAAGGGACAAGTTGTGACAGGTTGAGCAAATGAAGACCAAGTGCTAATAATAGCTGCTAAGTATCTCTATGCATCTCTATGAGCAGTAAAAATTATTTTTAGGCAGTTTTTACTGGTGCTCTGACCAAGTGCTAGGTCCTTCCCAAATGACACTCCTGCTTTCACTGCTTTTTTTTTTTTTGCTACAGGTTCATTTGCAGTTTTGAGAAAGTTTTACTTTTTTTCCCCTCAAGACTGTTCTACCTGAGTGTTGGCCCAAGCAAATGCTTTGGAAGGGCTGCTTTCCAAACAGAGAACACTCCGATCCACTTTCTTCAGAAATTTTTTGGGAACTGGCTCTATGTACCTAAACTGTCATCAGTTCCCGATGCAGCATAAGAAAGTAAATGACTGAGATTTTTAAGCCATGAAACCATCCAATTCCAAATATGACCAGCCCGGGGGCTTCTCACTGCCAACAACACATGCAAAGTAAGGGAGTGTGCTACCTTACCGTTAACCGTGTTATTTTAATATAACTCTTCCTTGTCACAAGACTTCTCACAAAAACAACCCTTTATTCAAATAGCATTATCTGAGGGAGGATGAAGTTAAAGAGCTGTGACAGACTGAAGTCAGGAAAAAAAAGGATTTCTTATTTTCAAAGAGAGCCTTGTATGACTCATTCAGTCATTTCATGCCTGTATAAGCCTGCACTTGTATCATGTTTTCATTGACTTTTATCATATAAAAATAATATTTAATTTTGAGTCGAAGGATATTGAAAAGCAAAAGGATATTTAGAAGCATAATTGTAACCATCTGCCTATTCTGCCTATGGTATAGAATATTACACCTGGATGCATTTTGTTGTCTTTATGACACTTCCTGAGGCAGCAGCAAGAGTTTGGAGAAGCAGTAAATCCTCCAAGCAAGAAACAGAATAGATGAAGCAGTGGGCTTGCATATCCCTAGCAGGGCAGATCTCATTTTTTGATTAAGCACAATTTATTTCACTTTTCAGGCTGTTAATGTGACAGTGACTGCTCAGAACGGGAAGGTGTGAAATTGCACCTAAGATGATTTTACACCAGAATGTGTAGAAGTACAGAAGGCTGGAAAGGAAAGTGCTTGGAAAACAAGTGGGAGAATTAATATTGCCCATGTAGCTTTCCTGAAGTTTACTTATGGACACAGGTTATTGAGGGTTGTGATGAGTGCTCACAGCCAGGGCTCTGCATGGCACCTCCTTTGCTCAGATCAGACAGAGCTGCTCAAGGAGCCGACAGGCTGTGCAAGGAAAAGGGCTGGAAACAGCTCCTGCACCTGCTGTGGGAACTGGGAAGCACAGAACAGGTGAGTCAGACAGGATGAGCTCATGAGTAAGGCAGATTAATGCTGCCCTGAGTACCATTTTCCTATCACTGCCTCTGCCACAGACAGCTGAAGTGCCACGAGTCACCTCATGCAACTGTGTGTGCTCTAATGAGCTGTGCTTGGTGTGATCCAGGGGCTGGTTTGCCCTGATGCTGAGATGCAAATGGCGCTGGGCTCCCTCAAACAGACCAACAGGTCACACTGAGCCCATGCTTGGATCTGGAGCTCAGTTACAGGGTAATGTGTGTAGAGGTCCCTTTGTGTTCAGGATTGCCCTTAAACACGTTTTGTCAGGCTAATAATACAAGCATGAAGACTGCAGAGCCTGTGGGTTAGAGCTTTCTAATGGCACAAAAATACAAATTTCAATTTTGACCACACTGCTGTGGGCAGTATGGGGTAGCTGCTATAGCTACCAGCATTTTTCTTCCCCTCAAACAAAAGTTTTCTAATCTAGACTGAGACCTGGAGCAGAACTCAAGCTAACCTTAGGAATAGCTTTTATTTCATTTTCTTCATCTCTTTTGCAGGATCAGTAGGTTCTGTGCTACCAGGAATATGCATTCATATAGTGCTACTGTTGCAAGTCAAACACAGAAATATAGGAAGCATTTGCACAGCGACTGACTGTGACACTGCAGCATAGACTTGCTGCCCATGAATGCCTAAATTTAATCTTTATTGAAATGATACTCTGGGTAAAGAAATAGCCAGATACTATTTTCTTCCTTCAGGATGGTCCTCCTCCAACCTCCTCTGGCTGCAGTGGGTTTTAAGTCCCACTGAACAGTGCTTAGGGGGAGTGAGGTGGGTTTGCAGAACCTGTGAGTCAAACCAGCATCTACTTGAAAGACAAATAACACTTAAACCTTTAACCTGAATCAGAAAGAAAAGATTTTGACTTCCTACGTTGCTTTTCCAATTGCTTTTCTCAAAAGCCTGTCTGAGACTCTACCTGGTCTACATTCCTGAATGCAGTCCTCACCTTTCCAACACCAGTGTGCCTTTTAAACCAATAGGAGGTAACGTTCTTATTTTAAGGACAGGAAAACAGAGGGAGACGTGAAAGCTGACTAAGAACCTGGGTTAAACAGTCAGATTGGATCTTACAGTTCTTTTTTTTTTTAATCTTTGTTTCTTTGGACCCAAATACTGAATGTAAGCACTGTCATTTTTTAATTCAAAGTTTATATAGCCCAAAGAATTAACAGCTAAAATACTGAAGAGCACCTGGTGACATTACTGGCCATTTTCTTTTTATACTGATCACAACATATTTCTGAAATATTTGTGTTTTACCAGGGCAATCCAATCTTCTGTACAGAAGTACATGAAAGATTTTCATGAAAAATGCACTTTTGTATTTCAGCTGGACACTGGTGGTTAAACACCACCTAGCACTGTTGCAGTTGCCCACAGGTACCCCAGTTGACTTTGTGCTCTCAGAGGTCAAGGTGTCCTGTAACATCTGAATCACACCTGCCTACCCAAGGCGGTATTTCTAGGAGGCCCTGATATGCAGATGTGTAAGTTTCAGTGTCTGAATCATTCTCTGATTATTTCAGTATGTTGAGATTCAAAGGATCAAATTGTAACTTGCTGGACTGTATTTTTTCAAGGCAGATTGGGAATGATGAAGAGTATGCAGGCAAGAAGACAAAATCATGGTGTTATTTTACCTTATGGGCAAGTTTAAGAAGGTCTAAAATGGCACTGTTGTTCAGTTGCAGCATTCAAAAAATTACCTTTGTAAATCTAGTGATTAGCAGAAACAAACACAAAAGCCAGACTAACTACACTGGTGTGCTGCTGTTGAAACTGCTAAGTTGGTTGCCCAAAGGCTGTGCTGTTGAAGAATGCACTATCAGAAAGACAAAGCTCTAACCCACATGCATTGTCACATACCACTCGTGAAAGATGTATTGGCAATATCACACTTTTTTCTTGGAAGGTATGAATTTACAAGGCAACCACATTTGTGAATCATGTTGCAAACAATTCATGCTCCTAGCAACTTATGTGCAATAAAAGTTGTTACCTCTTCAAGCTCATGTAGTGTCTTGGTTGTTCATTCAGTGCACAGTTGATAATCCTGAGAGAAAAGAACTGCAGTCTACCTAGCCATAGAGCAATGACAAAGCTCTTTATGACTCAAAATATATATCAGAATACTCCAATTCAAAAATAATTTTCTTTTCTTGTGTAGATTCTATGATGATAGACCAGATATTTGTGTGTGTGTGTCTTTTCCTTGAACCTTGTGATCACTCAAGACTATGCCCAGTGCAGTCTCCTCAGGATTTTTCAAGTGTCAAATGGGACTAAGAACAGTGATCCAGCACATAGAGATCAGTCAAAGACTACTGCACTCCATGCAGGGGAGCACATATACTGTGAAGACACGAAGCTGTTTACATCCAGGTGTCAGTGGAGTCCTTCCACCCTGAACTTGGCCTTTTTCCCTGATCAAAGTTCCAGAATCACAGAATGTAGGGGTTGGAAGAGACCTCTGAAGATCATCTTGCCCAACCCTCCTACTAAAGAAGTTTCCATACAGTAACTTACAAATGTAAGTGTACAGGTGGATTTTGACTATCTTTTGAGAAGGAGACTACAAACTCTCTGGGCAGCCTGTTCCAGTGCTCCATTACCCACACAGTAAAGAAGTTTTTCCTCATGTTCACGTGGAATGTCCCATGTTCCAGTTTGTGCCCATTGCCCTCCTGACTAATGCCTTATAGATATTATTTATAAGCATTGACAAGATCTCCCAGACTTCCCTTTCTAGGCTGAACAGTGGTAGGTTGCTCAGCCTTCCCTCATACTGGAGATGCTCCAAGGCCCCTGGATCCCCTACAGCAGTTCCCTGCCTTTTTAGAACTGGTGAGCCCAGAACTGGACACATTGCTCTAGATGTGGCCTCACCAGGGCAGAGCACCTCCCTCAGCCTTACTGCAGCAAATTTATGCATGAGAATGTACAGCACATGGGTAGTTTTGACTCGAGGGGGTTGGTTCTTCCGGGATACATCCACTGTATCACTAGCGCACTTGGGACTTGATCTAACAAACACAAAATGCCCGTTGCTAACAGTTTGTAGCTCATCCGGAGTAGCAAGCAAAGAATCATGGTCACTGCACTGAGTGTTCATGTACATGGCTGCTGCAACTGTGACAGGGTAGTATGAGAGAAGCAATTCTGACCTTCATGGAGATACTGGTGAAAAACAATTAAAAAAAGCAACAAAGCCACCCAACACTGCTTCAAACTATCAGTTCAACTCATCAAGGGAGAAATAACTGGTCTACAAAACAGTATATTTGCAGCTCAGGCAGCATCACACTTACCAGTGATGCTCCAAGCCTGAGGCCATGCTGGGGTATAGACATGTTGTTTTGCCATGCATTGATAGGGGGAAAAATACAGCAACATTGAGCTTGCCGGGAAGCTTTGATCGAATGTGCCAGTGGACATGTTGATTGAGTGATAAGTCCAGCCACACAGTTTTTAGCTACTTGCTGACCCCACTTTGGGAGTAGCATCTAGTGTGATAAGAAGAGTTCACTGGCAGGTGTATTTAACTCAGTTGTTAAGGTTTTTCTACAAGACATCAGAGATACATCTTGAGTTATATTGTATGTTGCCTGAGCTCTTCTAAATAATTGTTCACAAATAACGTATCTACAGAGACTGAGATGGTAACATTTCACTCTCAGATTTCTGTAGTTGCTAAGACAGAAGGGAGAGTAGGACAAAGGAGGCTGAAGACATGAAACGTGGTAGGCTACCAAGACTACCATTGGATGAAAGGGGAAAGAAGGTTGAGTCACTTTGAACAGGAACACTTCACTGAACTGTATTTATTTGGGTATTGCAGGTGGTAATAGAGTGCAGAAGACTTATTGAATAGCTACATGAAAATCCTTGCACATAAATACTCTTACAAAACCATTACTCTCTCAAAGCAAGTCCTATTAGTACTACTAGGAGATGCAAGCTGATACTGTGGGAGGTCACAGGCTCATTAAAATTTGCAAATGAAAACCATTGGTTCCAGTGAATGAAGCACTTCTACAGAGCTACCGAGCAAATTTAGACAAAGTTGAGTGCATTCAGAGCTGCTCTGAGTTTGCAGGAAGTAACAATAGCCACCATTTTTAAAGCAATTGCAGCATTCATGAGCTAGGTGCAATTTTCAGAGTGATCACGACAATTCTGCAGATAATCATTTTGCAAGTTAAGAATATAAATTGCATGTTACAAAAGAAAGAGAAAAAGCTGATTCCTGTTGAGTTCCCATAATTGCAAATGAAAGACAGCAAGAAACATCAGGGAGTCCCTTTTCACAGAAGCAGAGATCGCAGGGGCTTAATTAGCATCAGATCATATGTATCGGCCTGAAAATGTGTAATGAATAGCTAGCACTTTCACATTAGACAAGACTGATAATCTGGTCTATTCTTTCAGAAAACATTTACGTATAGAGAAAAATGATCCCTGCCACAGGTAATCATGCTGATAGCTGTAAACCTACTAAAAGGATAAATTTGAGCCTGAAACTCCTTAAAACAAGCCTAAAAATACATATCTACTAACAGAAAACAGAACTGTCTGTCAGAACCACCAGCTATGCACAACGTAGCGTCAATGAAAATAATCTATTGCAATCTTTTGTGTTGCTTAGATTTATCTTCCTTTCATCTGAGCAGGATGAAGACTGTGTTGTACAGTGTAAGGTACATTTCTGGGACAACTTTCCAGAGCTGTATGAACTGCTACAGGTTTTTAAAGTTATTTGAATTTTTGCACTAAAATCACTGAAAAGAGTGTGAAAGGTTGAATACTGTATGGAGAGGTTGGTTTTGTCAAGGTGAGTTAAGCATATGCATAGAAGTGATCCTGTTTTCAGACAATTTAGACACTAGTTAAGGAATACTTCTGCCGTGCTTCTTCATCCAGATGTTACAGAACTTACCAGCACATCTGTAGGGAACTTTTCAGCACCTACTTTGCAGGCCTGGCCACATAGACCTATTTTTAATAACCACTTCCTCTTGAGTTAGCTACTCATTTCAAATTTCTCATCCTTTTTCTTTCAATTTCAGATTCTTTGCTATTGCTGCTTTTGCAGTATTGTTAATGAGGACTTGGCTGCCCTGCTCTTCGAGGCTGTGGCTACAAAAACCTTCTGCAGAGTGAGCTGAACAAGCACATGTTCACGATACACTTTTGAGGCCGCCTTGACTTGCAGGCCCTCACTCTTCTTCCTGAGTGTTGCTGAGCCACCTGTTCTGCTCTGTTATGGACCCAGTATTTGACAGACATATACATGTGGACATATATACAGATACGTACACGTGGACTGTGATCAAGCCATCTCCTAACCTTCAACTGCAGTAAGTGAATAGCTTAAATTTGATTCTCTTTTCCTCCAGTTAAAAAACATTTCTTGCGACCTTTTGCACAAAGCACACAGAGAAAAATATTACCCCTACAGCAAGCCATTAAATTCCTGTGGGGGTGGTGTTATTATCCTGTTGATAAACAACACACTCATGTGATACTACCCTGCTAATGTACCCTCTTACTGCCATGCAGATGCTCTCTTGTCACAGAGCAATGTAGAACTCTGAGTGACTTCCTATCACTCACAAAACACAAGCCCCTTAATTAAAGAGGTCCTAATCCCTCTTTTGGGCCTTACTATCAATTGACAATAGACTGTTGTTATTCTACAATTTATTACTGTTTACAGAAGACAAGGCAGGGCTGTATCTGTACCTGCCAGTTTAACATCTTATCACAGAATCATCATAGAACCGTTTAAGTTGGAAGGGATTCTTAAAGGCCATCTTGTCCAACTGCTCTGCATTGAACAGGGACACCTACAGCTTGATCAGACTGCTTGGAGCCTTGTTCTGTCTGACCTTGAATCTTGACTGAATACTCTCTCTGTCTCTAATGTAAATATTTTAATAAGCAATGACATATTTTTATATGCATATATAAAAACATACATGTTAATAGGCATATGTGAAATATATGCTTGCATGCATATTAACCCAAAATAATTCCTCTGTTTTTAGATAGCAAAATAGTTATTTAAAAATCTTTTTCTGGCCACATTTCTCTTCTTCTCAGCTTCCTTTCAGCATGACTGTCCTTACAGCACAGCTCTGAGTTTTTCTGGTTAACACTAGAACCACACTCTGTACCTCCATGAAGGTTTTTTTTTTGAACTCACACCTTGATTATAGGTAGCTGCAGGCATTGATCATTAAATTAAGAACATTTCTGTAAACAATTCTATCCCACAGACGCGGAATAATTCTGAGCCAGTAGAAATACCTTGTTTTGGAAAATTGAGATATATTGAGACTAAGTGTGCCATTGACAATGATAGTGCTACGGCAGGAGGCATCAGACTTGGACTTGCCCACTACAGTGCAGGTCCTGTCTGCACACGAGGGAGCTCTATTGAGGTCCTTTCCAGTGGCTAGGCATGGTGGCTTTCCCTGGCAGCAAGTCACCTCACCCAGCCAGATGCTCTCTCTTTCCAATTTGTCAGTGATTACTGCAAGTAATTGTGTGCCAAGTGACCGTCCCTTCTGCCTCCCACCAGTCAGAGGGTCACTGGAGGCTCATTTATTTTTCTTTTTAGCATGGACAGTGTATACTAGAAAAAAGAAATCACAACCCCACAATATATTCAGATTTAGGTCCAACTGAAGATGATAGATAGCGCAGCATGTTAAGATTTTATGACAACTACTTGCATGCTGTTTTCACCAGATTTCTTTTTCCACATCAGTGGAAAGGAGACTTATGCAAGAATTTCCATATTATTATACAGAGCAACTTGTTTATTAGAGTTTGTTATTCAAAATCTTCATTAGGCACTCAAGAGCATATTTAGACTTTTGAAAACCACAAGTGGTCTGGAGCTTTTGAACCCCAGGCTGCTTTCCTACTTGAGGCATTAGAAAATTTATCAACGTGACAAATATAATGAAGTTTGCAATCAAAGCTCTGTGATCCCAGAAGATCATCCTTTCAGGAGCTAATTAGATTTATAAATACTATTTCCGCATACCACTTTTATATACTGTATTTGCATAAGCACAGTTTCTGGCTATTTATTTCCAACATTTTACATTATGCATGTGTTCACCTCCATTTTTCTTCCAGTAAGAGAACTCCACATCTGTCAGCAGATGCATCTCATCTAAGAATATAAAGTAGGCAGAAACTATGTAAGGATAATATATGGCATCCACTGGTGTCCACCATATTGAATACCTTACAATATTTTCATATCCTGCATACTGTAAACCATGCTCTTCTGGACAGATAAAATGAAGACCGTTCAGCTTGCCTATAATCAAGAGGGATTTTATTTATTTATTCATTTTGCCAGGAATCCTCATGCTGATAAGGAGAGCCCCTTTACTGATCACAAAGAATGGAAGATGATCACCTTTTGTATGAGAGAGCTTGGTGTGAAGCTGACCATGTAGAGTAGCTGAACGATAAACAGGAGGAAGCAAAACCAGGCCCACAGCCAACTCTTCCTTGCACTTTCCCTTATACCTTCTGTCAACCTATACTTTCCCACAATGAAATCCATTTCCAAAATCCTGTCAGGCTGTTGCTTTGGCTGTGTCGCTATTATTTACAGCCTTCCTTTTAACCACTGTGACAAATAAGCAGCACACTGCATGGCATTTTCAATGCTGATGCTGTTTGGTTGTACAATCCTAGGGCCAGTGCCATAAATTCAAGACGGGCTATCTCCTGGCATCCCAACCATGTACCTTTGTACAGAATTTCTGCCAAACATGCCTGTGACAAATCTGTTTTCTCCTTCCCTTTTCTCAGATTATGAGTATAATAAAGCACACCCTATGACATTAATGGTCTTGTAATGCTGGTTGAACTACTCAGATCCTAGGAGACATCACAGAGGTAATTCGTTCAAAGAATGTATTGGATTAGAGGATCCTTTCTGCTTTTGTTTTGCTTTTTTTCTACAGGGCCCATTTGTACACTGAATGAAGCAGGAGCTCGCTTGGTACAGCTATCCCATGCTTTATCTCACCTCCAACGTCTTGTCTAACCACACAGTATTTCTCTTCTTTCATGATGGGAAATTGTTGCTTTTACCATACTTTTCTGTGCATGTAAGGACTGAACACATCATACACAGGTGTATGCTTACTGTCACTAAAAAGCAGAAGTGCTGGACTTTGGGCATCTCTTCCTTTTTATAGATGCAGGATCAAGAGAAAGGAATTTAAATGTCAAAACATCCATTCACTGCATTATCAGCTTCAGACAGACAATTTCTCCTTTGACAGCACTTACATTACACAGACTTGTAATACATGATAATTCTATAACTCTGCATCAATAGGTGTTCTTGGCACATGGTGTTGCTTGAACTAACTGAAGTATTCTAGTCAAAAATGTAGTGCTGGGAAAGCCACAAAGGATTTTACCTTACGAACATTATTTGCACTATTATTTGTGGTATTTACATACTCCAACCCTCTTGTAGCCCAGCAGTACATCATCTCAGCACAACCTCCAGGTTTGAAGCCCAATTCCTAGCTATGTTATTTATGTATTTAAGTGTTGAGTGCTTTCATAAGTCTTACATCATGAAATGGGGGTATAAATTAAAGGATTTGTCTGCACAGCAAAATGAGGGGTGTCAGCTTTTGTACGGGCACAACAGCATGACTAATACTGTTGGAGAAGGAGGCTCAGGGCAGGCTCTGCAATATGTCACCCTGGAAAGGAACCAGGTAAACACAGATGTATGCTTGTATACTCACTAGTAATGGCACATGCATGCAGACAAAGCTTTTTATGTATGGCTCTGTTGATGGCTTGCAGAAGCAACTATGCCACACTTACGAAGTGTCTGTCCATGCTAATTTTAAAAAAAGGCCAATCTGACAGCTCCTGAGAGCATGCACAGCCTCAAAGCAGTGATACAAGCAGGAACATAGTACAGGGAGGAAAAGCTTGTGGGCAGCTCTTTGCCTCATGCCAGCATTTCACTACCAGGGAGATCTCTCCCAGGCTCAGAACAGCCTCATAACTGCATCACTCCACTAGGAAAAGCAACATGATTTCCAGATTTCCCAAGTGCAGGACTCTCTAAGCAGGAACTCACCTAGCTCTGCCAGTGCTTCCTGCAGCACTTGAGCCCAAACACATCAGAGTGTAAATCAACATTTGGAGTTGCTGCAGACTTAGGCAGAAAGTCAAGAGAACGGGCTTTCTCATCCTGTAGCCAATATAGAAAATCAAAATAATTGATTCTGCCTTGAACAGCCCCTGAGCACCCAGCCGTCTCGCTCACAGCACAAGGCACAATTGGGCTGGCAGCAAAGGCAGGGCACAAAGAGCAAGCGAGGCCACACAGGGCACAAAATCAAACAGCCCAGGCACTACTGTGCTGAAAACTAGAAGCTGAGCATGTGAAAGGATCATACTTCTTCCAATAAAAAAACAAACAAAAAAATCAAGTATTTACTACAAATTCTGATGTGAGCTTGAAGGGAAGTACTTTATAGCCTCAAAAAACTACAAATGTGTGAAACCTTGAAGTAAGGTGTGCTGCCTGTGCCAGCTGAACAACTTGTGAGACACTGGTGTAATGATCATGAAATTCAGAAGACTGAGATCATATTTCTTTGCCTGTTTTCCTTTCCTTTGGCCTTACTTTTTGGAAGAAGAGAGGACAAAAGAAACAAACAACAGCATTTTTTGGCATTTCTGAAAGCAACAAACCCGAATGTAGCCAGAAAGGGTTTGTGCTCTAGAGCCTTCAGGAGGAAGCATCAGCTGCTCAGGTATGCATACAGATGGCCAGCCCTGACCCAGCCCAACCCATGGCTGAATTCATAGGAGAGCAGTGTGGAAAACAGCCAAACATTGCAGATGATGGAAGGAGAAAGCAACAGCTGGTCCATCACACCTGGGAGTGCACTAGCAAAGCAGAAACTGGAAAATCTACCAGGAGTTTCAGATTATGAAAGAGGAGCTTTGGGAACGTTCTTTAGAGGAAATCTCAAGAGAGGGAGATTCTGGCTTACTGGCTGTCATTAAGATCAAAGCAGCAAATCTGGGATCGATGGGAAAAGATTAAACAGAAGCAGGTGGTTTGCTTGGGAAAGAAAAGGTCGAGAAAAGGGATTACTACATGAAGCAACTCGTGCATCTGGGACTCCACAGATTACCTGTCACATCCACATACTGACCAAGACAGCCTGAAGTCTCACAATAAACATGATGTCCTAACCGTACCATAACCACCTGGCTTGCTTACCTGGTCAGAGGGTGAAAAAAGATGGAAGATGCACTCAGCACCACTTTAACATCAGCGATCATATTTGATCTTCCCACTGTTCACCCCCTCAATAGAGGATGGGCTCGGTGCATTCCCTCAGATGACACCCTCAGCTGAGTGCCACCCAGCCTGGCTGGCACGCCTGCTCTTGTGTATGCTCAGTGACTCACTAACAAATGATCACTTCCTCCCAGGCTCCACAAACAAAACATGGTTTCTTTTGTCCTATTTGTACCAGCTAGCACCAAGCAGGAAATGCATTCACATTGTTGCATGTAGGGAACATATTTCTGTGATATTTCATCTGACCTAAACCAAGCCAAGTGCTGGTCTTAGGAGATTAGTTGTATGGAAAGGGGAAAGGAAGGACTAAAAGTAGCAAGGAGTGGGCAACCAGTGTAAGGTAAGGAGGACTTTGGGCATTGATGGACTTATGTCACTGATATGAGTGACAGATGATTTGGGCATTTTAACCTTTCCATTGCTGTATGCTAAGGGATGTAAGAAGGCATATGGCTCAGGTAAAATGAGACTAATGAACATATGCATGAGGTTTAAACCCTGCTAGGTTAAATAAATGTATCTGGCTATTCTCCTAACAAGGGTCTTGTCCTCAGCTTGACACAAAAAAAGAACTCATCCCTTAGTATCTAGGCAGTGCATCCTTTCTCCCTAGGTCTCCAAGCAGCGCTCCAAGTAGCACTGATGAAAGCCCAAGCAGAAGCAGACCTCCATCCCACACCCATCCCCAGCCCAGCCCTCTGCCTTCCCTCCAGACCTGCTGCTCCACTTCCAGCACTGTCCCCAACCCTCACAACTGCCCAAGGGACAGGCACGCCGCAACAGGCCCTACAACCCACACGGGGCAGGACAGGCTCTGCAACACCAGCTCAGGGCTTGGGGAAAGGCACAGTGAGCAGACCTGGCCCTTACCTTCCTCTTCCTGAGCCTCTGCATGCGCACAGTTGAGCTGAGCTGACCTGGAGTGGCAGCCTGCTGGCATCACTAACACCTGCTAGCACAGCTAACGGCCACCATTGCTTTGTGTTGCAAGTCCTCGCTCAGAACAAAGGCTGCTGGGGCTGGTGGTGCCAGGTGGTGCTCCTCTGCACTTAGATTGTTGTGACCTTCCTTCCCAGCCTGACCCTCCTCAGGGGATAAACTCTGACCTGCATGCCGCAGGGCTCTCTTGGCCTGCCCGCTGACTGCCCACACCAGCCTGGCCCACCGGTCAGGGCTGCCTGACCCCCCAAAGGCATTTTCCTGTTTTAAGGAGCCTGGCTGACCGCCCTGTGCCCGTTCACTCACATTTAATCTGCTGAAGTTAGCTAACACATTTAGCTTAAAGAAAATGACAACATCGTAAAGAGAGCACAGAGCACGGTTACGATGGGGGCAGGGTTTGGCCTACTGAGGAATAACTAGCCCCACTTTAAAATGGTATCTGCTTTATCTGCTGCAAAAAATACAGCTATATTTACCCTCCGTCAGCATCTGCCCAACAGACAACACTGCCTAGTTCTGAAAACACATCAGGCCACACAAAAGAGCTGCCAGACTCTCACTGAGCTCACGATGCCTTTTGCATTCTCATTTTTCTTATCTTGGGATCCAGGCTGTCTTCTTTAATTATATTTAAATGAACTGCTACATCTTATCTCTTTTAGAATATTTTATCCTTTGTTAACTCTTCTATCTCATCCTTAGTCACAACATCAAAAGGAAAGAATTGTGATTCTCCTTTGATTTTTAATGGCTTAGCTCACTGCTTCTTACATCTGGGAAACTTTTTAAAACTAACCTTCACTCAGCTTTACCATTCTGCTTCTCTGCTCAGAGTGCTCCTCCTGGCTGCGCAGTCCTGTCCAGGAGACTTTTTTTGTAAGCTGGGTGACAAAATTCCCATTTCCATCCCCCTTCTATTTACCTGAATATATGATCTGTGGAGCAGGGAGATACTCCAGAAAACAAATTGGTATTATACAGTTTTAGGAACTTGTGTTGTGAGTGGCACAAAGGGAGCAAGGGTGCATTTTTTTTTTTTTTTTCAAATGTTTAATCAATATCTGGGAGACAGCCACACAAGCTTTCCTGTCTTTTAGCATTTATGTTCCTGTAGGTCTACAGGAATCTCACCCACTGCCCTGTTAGAGAGCAGCCAGGTCCATGGGTTGCTGCCTGACACCTGCCAGCACCAGCAGCCACTCGGTCAGGGCAGTTATAGCCTTGGAAACGTGAACGCTTGGGCCCCTGTACATCTTTCTGTGGGGCCTGAGGGCTGTTCTCAAAGATGCCTTCTACATTGCAGGTATTTCTTTCAACAACAGGTAGGTGGCCTTAAATATGACGAAGAAATTTCTGAGTGGAAGAGGTGGAATGGTGACACTTAGAAAACAGTTTTGCCTAAAGAATATTTAAATTGTGGTTTTATCCACAAAAACCAGAGCCCAGTGCAGTCCCATGCACTGACACAATCTGTCCCTCACCATGCCAAAGCCTGGCACAGACATTACGTAGATGAATGTCCCTGTAGCTACATTTCTTTTGTTCAGCACAATACACGCTTTTAGTGATCAATAAAACACAAATCTAGACATGTAGGAATTGAGTGAAATAAGTTTTTAGGATTCTGATCATCAAAGGCAGAACATATAAAAATAGCTCTATGTTAAAACAGCCAGACTGGTGCTTTATAATGTATGAACATGCCTGTCAGGAGGCATTTGTTTAACGCTTAATCATGTTAAGGTTAAAACTAATGAATATTCTGTATAGAATGATAACCACATGAACTTGAAGATGCAAGAGGACAATTGCCATGTATCCGGGCAGGAAGCAGGGACACAGCTCTGGGCACGGAGCTTCTCTGATGCATACATGAAAGAGCCAAGGAGCAGAGCCGGGTGCAGTGCACAGCACAGCAAACAGAGCTGCAGCCAGAGAGCAGGACAGCAGCCGGCCTCAGAGCAGGAACCAAAATGCAAGCGGACAGTGGAACAAATGTCAGTTGGTAAAACATGGGCTGATTATCTACCAGTTAGTTGGGTGCCAAGAATAACAGCAGGCACAGGGCTAGAGCTCGGCACAACAGAGCAGGAGATGATCAAGCAAGCAAGCAAGCAAACAAACCCCCACTCTGAGGAGGAAATTATTAAAGGAGCACCAGCGTGGAGATGCAGCTTTCTTCTGTGGGAAACGTGGTCTGTGGAGAGTTGCCAGAGCTGAAGCACCAGCAAACGGACACATGCAATGATAGGGGGGAAATGAGCTGGCGTTTGCTGTTAGCTAGCATATGTTTGGCCTTTCTGAGAAAAACAACATCAGTGATTTCATCAACAAGAGATGCAGGGAGATGGGCTGGTGTATAAGGAGGTTTGATTTCCAGACCCATCTGTGATCCTCCTCCCAAGTGAGAAGCCAGAGAGCTCATTGGCAGCACATAACTTCCCACACCACCTCATTTAAGAAATGTGACCACACCAAAAAGGATGAGGATACTCAGTCAGACTCTGCTTCTCCTCAGGTAGAAACCAGTGACCACTCAAACCTCATCCTTTCTATACCTATGTGTGTGTGCAAGCCCCTTTGCACACAGAACACTTAAACTATGAGAAAGTGGAACTCTCCTTTGAGATTTCATCAGATGTGATGGGGGGAGACATTTGCCAGCTGACAGAGCATGAAAACAAAGAAAAGAACACTAAGATGAAAGGCATTACCAATTAAGTACTTGCACCTGATGGACTTTTTCCCTCTGATTTGGACTGATTCTACTGCATGTATTTCATACAGATGAGCAGGATAAATTGATTTCAGGGTAAGCTGACCTACAATTCACAGACAAGTATTTGCAAAGTGGAGCTTTCAGCCTGTACTGTTCCCAAGCCTATGCTCACCCAGGCTTTCTTGTTTTATTAGAACAAGAGAACTAAATACTGTTAAGTAACAACACATGGAAAACACTGCATAAAAGTACCCCAAGAGGTAACAACCTATGTAAGTACAACCAAAGGAGCTGTTATTTAAAGTATGCATTTTTCACCAAGGAATATTTGTCAGCCACTCATCTGCTGTGTAAATACACAATTTTTTCTCAGCAGGAACAAGGTTTACCCAGAACCTCCTTCAGAGCCTATATCGGCCAGCCACTAAATAGAGGATGTCTTTGGACAAAACCATTTGACAGCAACATTTCTCAGAGAACTGATAACCGGTGAAGACTTGAGCCTGCTAAAAGCATATACAATTCTGCACAGCTTTACTGCATACCTACAGCCAATACGAAGCCCAAGACTCCATATTTGTTTTGAATTTGTCCCCTTACATGACATTCATTAAGCACCTCCTAAGATGTCACAAAGATTTTCACGCAATCCATTCAGCTGGAGTTCAGACTGAAGAGTGCCACATAGATAACTGTTAATCATAGAATCACTAAGGTTGGAAAAGAAGTCTAAGATCACCAACCCACCCCCATCATGCCCACTAATCCAATCCCTCAGTACCACATCTAGACACTTCTGTAACGTCTCCAGGAACAGTGACTCTACCATCTCCCTGGGCAGCCTATGCCAGTGCCTTCTGTGTTGCTTGTGCAATACAGAATAGGCCATATTTACATTAAAATTGATCTGCTTCCATGGGAGCAACTATGGCTGATGCAAGAGGGACTAGAATAAGAACTGAATCAGTGCAAGAGAACAGAAATTAACATTCCAGCTCAACATCTGTTCTTATTTTCTCACAGTACCATTGCCTCCAGAGATGAGGAAGGCCACTTAGGCACTAAGACAGTGCTCTTGCACTCCTGGGATCTAGGGGAAGTCCCAGGTCTCATACACGTTTCTGATTCTCTTGGACAACCTGCCAGTTGTCCAAGAGCCTCACAGAATCACAGAACTGTAGGTGTTGGAAGGGACCTCTAGAGATCATGGAGTCCAACCCCCTGCCTAAGCAGCTCCCTAGCCCAGGTTGCACAGGTAGGCGTCCAGGCGGGTCTGGAATGTCTCCAGAGAAGGAGACTCCACCACCTCTCTGTGCAGCCTGTGCCAGTGCTCTGTCACTTCACTGTGAAGAAGTTCCCATGCACATTTGTGCAGAACTTCCTATGCTTCCGTTTGTGTTCATCTCCCCTCATCCTATCACCACACACTGCTGAGAAAAGTCAAGCCTTGTCCCTTTGCCTCTCGCTCCATAGATATATTTATAGACATTTCTATCTCTGTTAAAACAGTGGCACAAACACAAAAGGAATAGAATCTCTGTGAGACACAAGAAGTTGTTAAGAGTATCTATTTGACCACACGGCCTCAGGGAATGCCTCATGGAGCTGCCAACAAGGCAGCATTAGGAAGCTATCATGATGCTGACGCAATGCCTCTAAAAATCGTTTAAAAATTAGTTTGGATTGCATTCAAGAAGGGTGGCAGCCTTTGGATTATAGGATGGCTGCAAAGCATAACAATGATAAAAAGGCAGAAAAGCAGCAGAAGCAAATGGTTGTATCTGATAGCATTAGCTGGAGTCCTGCTGAACTGAGGTTTCTGTGATAAACATGTCCATTATTCCTACTTCCTCTGCTTCTGTCATCATTTCTGGGTGCTTCATGCAGGCCTGAGTTTTGCAGCAGGGGAACAACAGCCCGAGGTACCAGTTTGCCCAGAGGATGTGTTTTTGCTCAAGCATTCAGCGCCAGACCCCTGGCTGAGAATGGATCAATACATTACTCTGTTTAGTCACTAAACTCACATTTAAGCGCATTCCAGTCTGAAACCATTGGAAAAACTATTGATGTTTTGAGATGAGTTTTTATTTCCATGCACAACATGTAAAGAAAAAAAACCTCACTAGCCTCCTTTGTGAAAAAGAACTAGCAATACTCACACCATCAAAATAACTGCTACCTTGGCAGATACTTACGGGTTTTCAGGTAGGTCAGATACACGTCCTCATGGCAGCTGCGGTGTTTTGCCTGCAGGGAGCCTGCCAGGTTCCAATTCCAGCTCTACCACCACCTCCTGCCTCAGCCTC
Organism: Callipepla californica brunnescens; assembly: GCA_023055505.1. Taxonomy (NCBI): domain Eukaryota; kingdom Metazoa; phylum Chordata; class Aves; order Galliformes; family Odontophoridae; genus Callipepla; species Callipepla californica. Next base: position 31,633,173 of record JALIRH010000003.1, on the reverse strand, counting down.
CTGTTCCCCTCCAGCCCTGCCAAGGTGCAGATGCTGCCCAAAGCCTTTCCAGGGCACAGCCTGCCCGGATCCATGTTCTGCTGCACTGTGTTGCAGGGGCTCCGTGGCTCTGGCCACGGCTCAGCACTAGGCCAGGCTGGGCTCCCTGAGAATCAGAGTATGAAACAAGGTTTTCTTCTAGGGTTTGTATTAGGGTTTTAGTTTTTTTTTTTTTTTTTGGTTTTTTTTTCCTTTTCTCTGAATGTGCAGTTGGAATTTGCATTAAATGGAGAGCAGAACTGAGCTTTTATAAAATAAATTTGAAACAAGGCCTCACTACCTCACGCAAAATAGGAGTGGCCTGCAAAGCTGCTAAGCGAACATCAAGGACTTCAGCCCACAGGTGATACCACACCTTCCTACCAGACATCCAATTTTTTGTATCTGTTCAAAAAGAATGCTTCAAATCACAACCTCCAGCTGCAAAACAGACCTAGCAGATCTTTGCAGCCAGGAATCCAGCCTTGGAAAGCAGAATTGGGATGTGCTAACTCCCACTTAAACTGATATTACGGTTTGTTGCCTTCTGTTTACGCAAGCATCTTAATTAATCTTTGCCAACGCGTGGCTGAGACAGGCGCTTCACAGCTGTAGGATAACACAGCACTGCAGGCCAGGATAAAATTAGATTCTAAATAATGGCCAGAAGCAGAGTAATGAGGAACTTAAAACGAAAATAATTTAATCCTTCTAGATGAGCTCCTGGTTTGTATAGTCCTTATGTTACAAGCAGTGCACGCTCTGGCTGCCATACAGAGACTGGCCATGCAAATCGAACTGCAGTGGTGTGGCTTTGTACCTTGGGATTGGGGTCAGAGACTAGCAGTGCCACCCATGGGCTGTAACCCCACTGCCTTCCCAGCCCCTGGCTGCCCTCATTCCCCAGCTCTGCCATTTGGCAGAATCCACACACATGGCAGTCCCTTTGTCAGCTGAGGCACAAATTTGCATCATGATCAGCAGAATAACTGCACCGCAGCATCCATTATCAGTGGCAATGGGATGATCTTTGAAGGTCGTTGGGACCACAGTATAAAAGTAAACAGAGCAGTAACTTCAGAAGTGACGAGACATACAATATAGGCATTAAAAAGAACATTAATATGCATTAAAAAGGACATGGATTTATAGAACTATTCATAGTGATTTCAAAAATTACTGTCTGTTTGAAACAAGCAACATGAAGACGCATACTTTTTTGGCTTAGAGCTTCTTGATACACAAAATGCTAATGACCATTACAAGGGGAATGCTCTGCAGAGAAGAGAAGCCCTGTGCTTTCATACTGGTGCACACCTGGAGTAACACTGCTTCCAATATACTAACTTTATTTTGCCTCCATAGAAATTAGAATCTAGAAGAACGAGCAATAATGACAGAGCACCAGGAGACCAACATTTTAGCACCTCACAGTTCATCTTAGTTCTTTTCTAACTACAACTTACAAAACAAACAGTAATGTTGAGCTGCAAGATTCTGTACCTACCTATGCAGGAGACAGCATTGTCCAAGTAACAGTAGGTCATATTAATTCCTCTGCTTTTCTTTCCTTCTTTGTGAGGCCCTCCCATGCAGTCACTGTGCTCCATGTGCTCGTGCTACTCCACCTGGCTGCTGCAAACAACCCACCCTCAGGCTGCTTCGTGGGAAAGTAATGGGTAACCTTCATGTGATCTTGTGTGGGACAACCTCTTACTTGCTGAGACAGAGCACGCACATCAGCATAGCGTGTCTTACAGCACACCTACGCTGATACTCCGTGCCTCCCAGGTACCGTTATAGACCAAGAGCTGCACGTTGCTGGGAGATAGGAAGATATCCTGTTGTACAATTGCTACATGCACACCCTCTCCTCACACAAGCCCACACGTATCTTCTCTTAGCCAAAGAAATAACTGGGTTAGACAAACACTTAGTGTAATCCCGAACTGCTGCTCTTGTATAACCACTCTGACATAAGTGCCCCATTAGGTAACCTGAGTAATTCTGGCATTACAGCTGCAAACCACCCAACTCTCTGAAGTTACTTAAAAAGTTACTCATTTCAACCATCAGCCAGTTTTACATTCACTCATAGTAGATGCCATTTGTAATAGCTGGAAATAAACTCTCTTAGGGCACAGAACATGTTCTCAGAGGGACAAGCATGGCTGTCACCCAACAACAAAACTCAATTGCTTCTTCCATTTTCACAACTGAAGTCAGGAGGATGGCAAGGTGACAAGAGGATGCAGACAATTCTCCGTATAGGTCATTTACTCACTTCCCTGACACCCTCTTGCAGCTTCTGTTTAGGCAATGATGTTTTGCAACCAATGCTCTCCATCTGAATTTACATGTACCTGCCTCACACTTAGCTCCAAGGAAAGCTACACATTTTATACCAAGGTTCTCACACAATAATCCGTCATCTTCTAATCTGGATTCCAGCTTTAACCACTCTGATCTTCTGCGTTGGTTTCTCACGAAGATGTAAATCCATCAGGAAATGAAGCTCACTATCTTGATAGTGGTACTGAAAACTGGCAATGACAGTTTTTCCTTTGATTACCTCAAATACTGCAGCAGTTAGGCTATAAAGACAAGGTAAATGTTATACCACTACTTTTTATTTGTTATAATCAGTCAGCATCTGAAACAAAAACAAACACACTTCGGAATGCTTTTTTTTTCCTATACGAATAACCAATACAGTGCTAAGCTACAATCAGTTTCAAGGTTAGGTAGCGCACTCTGGCATTAACAGTCTCTCCTTGTGTTGAGGAAGACTAACTAAAGGACGCACAGTCTTGACAAATGCAGACAGGCTTTTTGCACAGTATGTGCACGCACACACACTACTAAAGAAAATACTCCTCACTTCATAGTGCGGGCAGCCAAAAGCCATACTCTTTTTAAGTTCAGAAAAAAAAAAACAAATAGTCACCTACATCACAGTATTACTGCTTAGTTTATCGCTTCTGCTTTGAGTTCTGTGCTTTCATTCAATGTGTCTACATTTTGCAATTGTGTACACATTGTAAAATTATTTTGTGTATCATTTAGCATCTGTGCATATCCTTTACAGCTTTATGTTACACTGAAATTAAAAGAAACCTTAAATTTTAAGGTACTGACAACAATAAAATTTCACTGAAAAAAAACCCAACAAAAACTAACAACCAAACAGTATCAATATTTCTTGTGGTACAGGATGCTTATTTTTATGCCCGTGTTATTTTATACCATAGTTTCCTATTATTCATTGTATAAAGAGAAGTCTAGGAAAACAAAATCTAAAATGCTGTGCCTAAATCGATTAAACTCTGGTGATTTATGATATATGTACAGTATATAAATATATTTATGTATATATGTACATATATATTGGTTAACATTTGTTATAAATAGAACTGTGTTAACTTAAGCAGTATAAAAATAGCCACTTTCCTGGGAACATGCAAACACAGTATGCTCTCACCTAATCTATAAAACCCAAAACAACCGAAACCTTTAGCTCTGATTTTCTACAAATATAAATTGAAGACTTTGAGTTGATTTAGCCATTAAGTAAGTTTTTTCCAGTAAAGATATAAAATCAGTTGGATGCTAGCTATAATTATGCTCAAACACAGAATATTTTGGGTTATTTACTTTCAAGTATTTTTCCCATGTGAGCTAATTCTAGACAAGCTGCTTTTTTTTTTTTTTTTTTTTTTTTCTTTTACAGTAAAATATTCTTCAGCTCTAAACACTACAAGCCAAATCACAGGTAACCTGGCATGCTTGCACTGCAGGGAAAAGGCTCTCCTCTACACTATTCCTATGTGGGAGGTTGTCCTAATATGGCTATTTGTGCTCCAGATCTTTTATTCGTCACAAAACATTACCGAGATTCCCATTTCATAGATTCTTAAGGCCAGAAGAGAGTACTGTGACCACTAAGTCTCATCTCCTGCTCCCTGAAATTCACTTTGAGGTCCCTGCATTCAGCACAGTGACAGACAGCTGGACTAAAATGGCTCTCCTGTTATGGCCAAAGAGGTTCCAGCTTCAGAAGTTGAGTGGGATCATGACTTTGTAGTGACTTTTCCCAAGGGGAAAAAAAATTCGGTTCCATCTGAACCAAATATGATATTTTTCCTGTTCTCTTGCAATATGAAAAACTGAAAAATTGCTTGGAAACATTCCACTCTCCTCCAAAGTGCTCTGAGTACTAGCTAGAAAACCAAATGAAGAAAAAGAGGCTGCATTCAAAGGTGACACTTATTCCTCCAGATGCCTAACAGCTCAGCACTTACCAGGTTGTACTGCAGATGAAACAGAGCTGAGCCCTTAATCTGTTCATGAGACTTCAACCCTCCTCTTGGAGAATGCTTTAAGCGTTTGACTATGACAAATGTGGCCTACGCCGAATTTCAGTTCTTTTAATTTTGTTCCATTCAGCTGAAAAAACAAAAACATTCCTACCTATTTCAAAGGGAAAAGCACTTTCTCTTCCCCACAGCCCTATCATCCAGAGCTTCTGAATGGCTCTTGCTACCTTGCAGAGTTTACAGAAGTATTTTTTTTACAAAGCAAAACAGCATGGAAGACTCAAGGCACATTCTCTTCAGGACAGCATTTTTCCTGTGATTAGGGGACATTTTAAGGAAGTAGGAAATTTGAATGTAAATGGCCTGGGCAGAGGAAGGGACGGAGCCCTGCTTTTTCATTCCTAGAGTTATTGTTTGCACATGCAACTTACTGGGTAAAAGAAGGATGAGCTAGCTACTCCCCCTCCAGCAGGTCTACAGATACTGCTCTGGAAATGTCTTCCAGATGAAGATATTTGGTGTGTTTAGAATAAATCTGTAACTAGCTTTCCGAGATCTAAGTTTCACCCAGTTGCAAGACAGGATGCAACCAAACAAGCTGGATTTCAGTGAAGGCCCTATTCTCCTAAAGACGGATGAAGCTGTTTGTCAGAGCCTTTCTCTCTGGCACCCCTGAAAGCAGTACTCCCACCTCTTTATCTCTCAAGCAAAATGGCCTAATGTTCCCAGTCTCATCCTACATTTCTTTCCCTATTCCCAGGGTGGCTCCCACACTTTTCCCCAGAAGTCTTTTCTATGTTAGAAGTGATGAATCTTTGTTAAAATAGCACAGTCTTCCAGCTTCAATATTCTCAGGAAAAAAAAAAAAAAAGATACATTCTATTTCTTATAGTAAGTAGCATAAATGCACCAAAACAATGTTGTGGATGCCCCTGTATTAATTGTTTAGAGAGCTGTCATTGGAAGTTGGGGACTGTGAAGTCACAAAAGGCTCGTTTGCCTTCTGATCGTCCTTCATGGAAGCTGCTTGGTCTGAGATGGAGGAGAAGGAGAGCTGGTCATGTTCCATTATATGCACATGGTCTTCTTCCTTGTCCTTCTTCACATAAAACAACTTCCTAAACTTTTTGAGCTCATGGAGTTCGCAGAAAGTCTCAAGAACCACCAACATTGCAATGAGGCCCAGCAAGAGGTAACCTGGGTACAAAAGGAAAAAAAAAAAAGGATTTAATAGTTACCAAACTGAGTGGGGCTCGAGCACTTTTAACCCTGTATCTTCTTCCACCCCTGCCATCTCTGAACATTGTGTTAACCTTCTCTATGACTCAATTTCAGAGCTATGTAACCCATTTTGGGCTGTTAAAACCAGCCCCTGCCCTTTTGTATTCTACGGTCAACAAGACTGATTCCACGTAATGATGTTTAAAAAGTAACAGCAGTGGTTTTGAATCTGTTCCTAATGTACCAGACAGGCACTTAATGAACTGGAGCCTTAAAATATAACGTTTACTTTACAAGCTTAGTGATTACGCACTCACAGAATAATTTTTTCCCCTCAGTATTCCTACATGTTACACAGAGAAGCACAAAACATTGCAGGTAATTAGAGTTCTTTGTTGTCTCTATCAGTTCAGCAGGACAAATCACTTATGTGTCATAAAAGCTTTGCAATTATTTTCCTTTAATACTGTAAGAATATACTTGACACTACAAAATAATTGGAAAAACAAAAAAAGCAAAAAGTGAATTACCTAGAAATGTGTGCCAGACCAATAAAAACAAAATTTAAATTTCAAAACCTGACTAAGTTGCCATGTCTTCTGAAACTCTGAAGATCATTTACAGCACGTTACTAATACAGAGATGCTATACAAACTTGATAATGTTACTTTAATGATATTACTGATGGCTGATATTGACTTTGAAGGAATTATTTAGCCCTCATAGACTGGAACCTTTAGAATCTGGGTTCTGTATAGCTAGCAGCTCACGATGCTCTTTTGTCTTCCGCTCCAAATTTGTAACTGTAATTGGAGGAAAGGCATTAAAATGAATATTTATTACCCCAATGCTTCGTTAGATCCTTGCTACTCGTCATTACAATGTAACAAGGATCATGACTACTTGAATATTTTAGCATTTCAATGAGTAAATCAAGCAGAAGTGTATAATTATTAATACAACATGCTCATCCAAAGGCTGAATCTTAAATGTGCTGAAAGATCAACACAGATTAATTACTACAATCTACATATGGACAATGCTCTGTTACCAAAAGGCATAAATATTTTACAAGCAGTTGCAGATTATTCACTAAAAATAACACTTCCTTCTCTCTTTCATGAGCACTGTTAAATCAACACCACAATGCCAGGTGCTGATCTATGAAATCAACACTACAGCTAAAACACATGTATTGTTTTTAAGCTTTATCTCATGAATTCAAATGGGAGGTATATATCGACACAGAGAAATAAGTAGACTATGCCAATTAAAATGAACCTATAAATCTGCTCTGTGAGCTTTAATCAGCTCTGAAACTGTCCGTGTAAACCAACACTGCTTAGGAGACTTGCATTTTCCTTGGAAAGCCTGTAGTAATCGTTTAAGAGTTTTCAGTTCTGGAAACCCAGAACTTTTCTTGGAAGAAAGTTTAGGTTCAGAAAGAGAAAACATTTTATACATAGTGTTTAGTTCCATGAGTTGTTTGCCTGAAAGAATGCTAATTCCAAAGTTATGACCTTGGATTATTTTGTTTCAACAGCTCAGATTAGGTAACACTTTGCCTATAGGCTATTTTTTTCCATTTAGAATTTCCTTCATTTCCTAAGCATTCTAAAGCTTGAAACTGAAAAGTTGTCTCTGTCCACAAAAAGAAAACTTGACCTTTCTGTTAAAAAAAGTGAATTTCATCCAAAATATCTTTATTAACAGTTTTAACGCTTCAGAATTTTGACAAGTGTATTTATTAGGCGTGACTTCCACTATTCACTTAATCACTTAGCATCACTAGAATAACTGCAGATCAGCAGGGTAAAAATTATAAGTTACTGCTGCTAAGATAAACAGGATGGAGAAAAAGAACAAATCTGAAACAACCTGAATGCCGTACTCCAGCTGGGGACTCACAAGGGCAGAGGGCGATAATCACCTCTCTCTCCCTGGTGCTCCCCATCTTTTGATACAGCCCAAGATACTGTTGGCCTTCTGGGCTGCAAGAGCTCAGTGCAGGCTCACATCTGGCTTTTCATCCACCAGAACCTCCAAGTCCTTCTCCACAGCGCTGCTCAATGAGTTCTTCACCCAGTCTGTATACATATCTGGGATTGCCCTGACCCAAGAGCAACACCTTGTACTTGGCCTTGGCCTTGCTGAACCTCATTCAGTTCATGTTAAGTTTTGGCAAGTTCAAGGACTTGCTTTAAGACATGCAAATCATAAAACCAAGCTAACGGACACTTTGACTACATTATGATTACAGGATCACGTACAGGAGTCCAGATAAAGGCATGGTACACTAAGACACAGACCAGACAGGAATGGCTTGTTTTAGCTGCTTAAATTTTTCAGTGAGAGCCCCTGCTGAACCAGGACTCTGCAGACTGAAGCCATATCAGAAAATATTCAGAATGTCAACGCAGAGACCATTTTCTCAGCTCCGCTTTTCATCTAACCATTGATCAGCGTGCCTCTCCTGTGTCAGACCCAATTAAGCAATTATAATTTAACATCCACAGTCTTGCTATATCACCGTTTCAGTCTATTTGTCTCACTTTGACAGCTGGTATGTCCCAGTACCTGCTCCAGCTACCTTATCTTACAAATGGAGTAAGAAATTTTGCTATTATGCCCATTTCTCATTCCTCCTTCGTCTCTGCCTGTCATCTCACCTTACAGGATGACTCTGGGTTACAAGGATCATTGTCTGACTCTTTGATGCTCTGTGAAATCTTAGCTCTACATGCTCCTATTCATTTTCACAAGCGTAATGTGAACATTTTTTGCTATTATTAATAGGAGAGTATGTAGATACAGTTTAGCACAATGGAATTTTGTTTTCAGCTTCTCCTTTCTTAACTAAGAAACTGATGATATAAAACACAGTTGCCCTAAGTTGCACAGTTACCCACAATGCCCAGTTCGCAAGCTGACAGCTCACAAAACAATCACCAACCCCGGAACAGAGACTTACTTTATTAAAAATTAAAAAAAAAAAAGTAATTGTCTCTTATTAACTGGTTAGTTTGAACACTTACATGTAATTCCAATTTTATACAGCTCTCGGAATTTTTGATTGTAGCCTTCTCCTGGCACATAGTCTCCTAGGCCAATGGTGCTCAGGGAGATAAAACAAAAGTAAAAAGACTCCAAAAAATTCCAGTCGTCTTCCAGAACAGAAAAAATTGCTGCTGGGATAAAGAAAAAGCACGAGACAGTGATGAACCCAAGGACTACAGCATGGATGATGGCAACAATCTGCTTGGAGAAGCCCCAGCGGATGTGGAAATACAGAACAGGCCGCCTGGTGACATAAACAATGATGCGCTGTACCACTGCTGTCAGGAAAAGCAGCGTAAACGGGATCCCGATGACTGAGTAGATGATGCAGAAGGCCTTTCCTCCATCAGATAAAGGCACTGTATGTCCATATCCTAGAATGAAGCAGAGGGGAAAAACAGGCTGAGTCAAAGCTGAGACTTCACGTATCCATTTGATGTTAGCCATACTGTGTGAAATAAAGAATAGCAATGGGATCTGCTAACCTGGCTTAAGCAGGTAAACAGAGCCTAAGAACTGGCAACTAGGAAATAAAAATCCCAAAATATTTCTGTCTTTCAAAATGGTGAATGCAATTTTATTAATGCTTACTTTGAATAAAAAAATAATTTGTATTCAAGAGCAGGAAATCTACAGCAGAATAACTGTTTAATTCTGGGTTTTTCTACTGACCTTTTCACTTAGTTTTACCAAGTGATGCAACAGCTTATCTTGTACTCACCTTGCCAAGAGGGATCAACCATACTTCAGAAAAGCATTCCTAGATCTACTTAGTAGAAGAATGCTCCAAGAGGTTCTATGAAAAGCATTTACATTTCACTTAAAAGTATTTAAATCAATGCTCCACACTGTATGCTTCCATAGAGCCAAGAAGCATTCTGATGGTAACCATTATAAGCAGAACAAGATTTTCACACGAAAACTCAGGAGAACCAACCATCGTGACTGGATTTCTGTCTTGACATTTGTGCGTCAGAAATATCAATAGTCATCTATTTCAAGTACAAGGAAAAAATAATAATTGTTTTCACTGCAGCAGAGAAGGGGATGTCTACTGGAATCTAGTTTGGGTAGCCACAGTTCTTTACCCTGAAATCACTCCAAGCAAATGCAGATAGACCCCAGTAATTCTGCAGCCCCAAGTCTTCTTACTCATTCAGGCTCTTTCAGTGCTGTAGCCATAGAATTTTCCATGGTGCTGCAATGAGGTGTTTTGAGAAGGTCAGTGTGTACAGAACTATGATGCCACTGACTTCTGACCTTCTCCAGTCTGCCCAGCACAGCAAAGGGCCAGAAAGGTTATAGAATCATAAAATCACCAAGGTTGGAAAAAACCTCCATGAGCATCTTGTCCAGCCATCTACCCACCACCAATAGTTCCCCACTAAACCATGTTCCTTAGTACCACATCTGAAAGACCACCTCCAGGGACAGTGACTCCACTGTTTCCCGGGGCAGCCTGATCCAGGTCCTCACCACTCATTCCAACACAAAATCTTACCAGAAGTTGCGGGTTCTAGAAGTGTTCAGCTACCTGACAGAAGTGTTCAGTTTCTGTTTCAGTCTTAGTGGCTATCAATAACTTATCCAAGTTCAGGCTTCTGAACCTCAGAAAAACATATGAAATAATGGCATTTTTTCTTTCTCACCTTCTTGTTACTTTGTGTTTTGAGATGAGAGAATCAGAACCACAGAGAGCACATCAGACACAGCAGAATCAGACAAAGTGGCAAAGAACATGTTCTACTTTCTGTTCTACTCCATCCCTAGTAATGTGGGACATCCAACTGCTGTTTTTGACTCCAAGTAAGCACTGAGGTGACATTTTCTTATCCCTTTACATCAGAATCTAAGGACCTTGCCCTTCAGAACTATCCAGATATTCATCAAAGCAGATCCCATCACTTCATATGTAAAACTATGATGGCATTTGTTACATATTTCATTTAACACTTTATACTACTCCTTTTCCAGTGCTATTTTATGACCCAGCTGCCCTGTGGTTTGTCCATCCTTACTACCTTAATTTTGGCTCTTCAGTCTCTTTCCTAGTTCATTTATGAACATGTTAATATAAATGAATGCCACGAATCCCAGAAAAGGCTTCTGAGGAACACCCTTTGAGACAGTCCTCTACTTCAAGAACTAACCATTTCCCTTTACTTTTTTTGTTTCATTTAGTCTTTCTCTTATATTTATAAAAGGTCCACCCTGGTAACTTTGTTTTACTGACAGTATTTTGTGACAGGCAATTGACACAAAGTTCAAAAGAATAGGAAGATGTGTTTGAGTTCATTCTGGGGAATGAAATCTTGATTCATATGACTAAAATATGAAAAGGATAACTGCACTGCTGTATCACACCTGAGTGTCTTTGGTAAAACAGAACTAGTCTCACTTGAATAAGATCAAGATCAGACCTCATTCTGCACATCCATGCTTAAGAATGAATTAACACCTGTAGAACAGAGAAGAGTTACTGAAAACAAACAAACAAACAAAGGAATGGAAACTGTTTATGAGAGAAAGATAAGAGTGGTTGGCTTCTCTGGCACAGCTGAATGAAAACTGAAAATTGATATACTATCTCCTTAATGCATCAACAGACCAGTACTACCAAGGGAAAAGAAATCATTTAGACGAAGAATAATACTGCCACACAAACAGCTTTGATGTAGCCATGAATAAATTTAATCTAGGAATTAGAAAAAAGTTTCTAAGCTTCAGAGAAGAGTTTTGGAACAGCTAAGTACTTTCAGTACTCAGCTCTGTTTAAGATGGAGTCTGGTTACACATCATAACCACACTATGATTAAGCTTGGCAACTTAGAGATGGTGTGATACTATTAAGCTACACGTGCCGAGCAGAACTTAAGCTTGCAGATCAACAATATTCCATACAAGCTTTAGGTTCCTATAATTAAATATATGCTTGAACCGTACAATTAGTCCAAGCCTTTTCTAATTTGAACTTAAACATCCGTATCATACATGCAAAAAATAAAAAATAAAAAAATACCCCTGTTGCATCTATCAGTTCATTAGGCACTGAGTAAGTTGACAATAATTTAACACCAGGTAGTAATCAGCTCATTTCTCAGGAAAGACTGGTTTTCGTATTGTTACCTCTTACACTTCTCTCATGACTCCTGAAGGACAAACAAGATGTCCGTCCATGTACTGTACAACATATACTCAGAAGAAAGTGTAAAACAAAAGGAGAGCTTACAACAAGATTTGGTTAAGATGGGTGCTTAGACTAGCCTGTCTGGCTAACCCTTACCAGAATTTTCTCAATTCCCAGAATTACTTGAGATACCTGAAGCAGATCTGCATTCTATAAGGTAAGCTCTGCCATTCTAGTGAGGATGCCACATCACATAGGTGTTAAAGGGCACTGTGTGTCTGCTCCACAGTGGCTAACAGTTACAGGAAGTATAATACTGAATGTTGACAGTTGCAGACCAAGGAGAGATTACATGCTCCACTCAGCCAACAACAGCATGACAGCTTCCAACAGAAACAGAAGAGTGATCATTGTTTGCTTGCTACTCAGGATCCAGAGTCACTGGTTGGGAATAATTATACTAAAAAGCTTGAGCTAGAACAGTCACGATTTACAATACTACAGAAAGTAGGAAGACAAATGACTCATATTTTCTTCTAGTAGGCAACTGCTTACGTGACTTACTCCTAACAATACCCATCCACTTCAGTCAAACATGTACAAGTCATTAAAAACAAACAAAAACACCACCAATGTCATAAATTAAAACAAAAAATATATAGACCCAAGGCAGGAAACACTTCACATCTGCTTTTAGCCATTACTGCATCTTTTCATTGCTTCCTTATACTGTAAGCTTTCCACAGAAATGGCTTTCTATGCTCCTTCTATGAAGTTTGTAGCATGCACTGGTTCTACAGAGGTAATAAAACATGCTAATTTACCTTTTCAGCTGAAACTATAATGTACGGAAGCCTTAACAACTGCAATCCTAAAACATTACTTATGTTATGAGAACAGGATTCTCACAAAGAGGGTACTACTTGTATTTGCCTATTAAACTGAAGATATTTAATTTATCAAGAGGAGTTGGATAGAATCATTATGGGAGACTAGAATTAAATAACCCACATAGCATCTCTGTCTTAATCAGCGTACCAGCTGCCAGAGTCTAAGATTTACAATGGACTATATTTTCTTATGTATAATCTGAACATCTCCCCACAGTGACTTCTTTAAAAGCACTGACCTTTGAAAAACCAAACTTTCAGAAAAGCTGCCAAAACATGGAAGCAAAGTGACACTGAGATTGAAGGATATTATTTATACCTAACTCTTTCTATTGACTATTCATAAGTTAGAGGTTACCATTCCTTCAAGAAAACTCACATACAAAACCAGCATTATTTGCCATATTAAATATACGATCAACACCACCTAGTTCAGCATCCTGACATGGAATTTTGTTTGTTTATACAAAAAGCAAAACCTCTCAAGATGCGGATGGCTGGTTTTCAGTTATGTCTGCACATGGGGACTTTCTTCGTTAAAAGTTTTTTACTGTCTTATGACTTGGAGAACTTCAGTTGTTGCAAGACTACATAAATATACAACATATCTCCTCCTGTTTAGATGTAAATTTGAATGTCCTCCATTCCACAGAATTGCTTATTTTAAAAATTAATTTAGTATGCTTTAACCTTTTTGTATTGATTTTGTTGCAGAGAGCCACACAGATCAACTATATACTAAAAAAAAATTTACTTTGACATCTCCTATCTTCCAAGTTAGACTACTGTTATTCAACCTTTCTAAAAAGACTTGGTCATGACTTTTCTATACTTTTCATTGGTTTGTATCTCTTGTTTGATTCCCTCTTATATTTATTTTCATCTTCAATCTTCCCTATATCTAATTGCAGAGAAATACTCAGAATTTATTACTGTACTCCAGGTACATTTTGATATACCAGCACTCTTTGTTTTTCACAGTGTCTAAGTAGCTTACAACAATGCCCAACTTCTAGCAGACTACATCAATCCAGCACTGTGTACAACCATTCCATGTTAATCCATGCTAATCTTACACTCCTTGTCAGCTTGGTACTTGCTGGTGCTGGATACTTTCTCCTTTAACCTTTCTCACATACTGCTTTTGACCAACAGAAGTAGTTGTAAAGCACTACTGCTTTGTTTCTTCATAGCTCAGCGGACTTCCTCCACACAGAACTCTCCAGAGGTTTTGTGCTGTCTGTTTCTGTCAGGTGCTCTTCTTTTCCCAATCGTGTTTTGTCAAATCCCTGCTCCTTCGTATTCCCCTAGATGACTTGTTGCAACACCAAACTCTTCAGGGCAGGGAGGGAGGTTCTCTCAGTGTCCTCCCCAGATACATTCATCCAGGCAGCACAGCACCCAACCCAAACATGGTGGCACAAATCTACAAATATGCTCATCCTTTTGCTGGTTTGAGTAACTATCCCTGAGGAGCAGTCAGCCCTTTCAAGTCTTCTCACAATCTCAAAACATTTCAAAAGATGAAGGGAATTACATGCTACATTTTAAAGTTATGCAAAAGTCCTTCATTCAACCCAAGCATAATATGACTCACTGAAATATGATGAAGGCCAGTGATAATATTTGCATAGATTTTACACAGTTCTTTTTATAAAGCTTCAAAACTTTCTATGTGTTTAAAAACCGAAATACATCCTTTGTAACTGGCCTATAATCCTCTTAGATAAAAGGGAAACATGAGTTGATGGTAGAGCCATGTGGTAGAGAGATCACAAATAAGTTTCAATTACTTTTTCTACAGCAAGGAGAAACACAATAGTAACCAAAGCAATCAGAAACCTACCTAACGAAATTCCTGTCAACAACAACATGATAGAAGTAGCTGGTTAGGAACTTTATGTAAAGTCAAGCAGTTGACTGGGTCACAAACTAGCAGACAACAGTCACCTACTACACAGAATGAAAGAAATTCCAAAGACACAACACATTATGCAGCATATCTACACATGACAAAGCATCTACTCAGACTTTGTCTTCTGAAAAAAGTTACTTTGCCTTTTCTACTTCTACCAACTATGCACTATGAAAAACACAAGTGAACAACTTTAGGGACAACTACACAGGCAAGTAGTTAATAACGTTTTAGCACACCATCAGCTGTAAGCCTCTCTTCTCTGTATCACTGATGGGAAAAAGAATTTAAAGGACTGGAAAAATAGCGAAAATTATTGCAAAAAATATGTAAATCAGTATTGCTGTGCTACTAGAAAGGACTTGCACTCAGAAGTTGGAGTTACATCAAAACAAGTAAAAGAAGACTTTTGAAACAGCTGTATGTGAAAAAGCAGCACTGAAAATTCAAGAGGTCACCAACATTATAACAAGTCTGAGAAGTCTGATTTCCAGCCGGGCTAAGAGAGGAGAAAAAATCCCTTTATGGTGGTCATTTTTAACCAAAGGGAATCAATTTGCAACATATTTGTCCTTCCTCCTCAGTTGAACCATTAATGGAACTGGTTTTGTGTGCAATGGGAGAGGGAGGAGGATGATATGCTGTAAACTGAACTGATTAAGTGATCCGGGTCAAAAAAAAATGAGGGAAAGTGAGGAGGCAATTTGTTTGAAACCTAGCTCATTTCACTAATTAAAGCTTATGGTGCAGTCCTCAAACAGCTGCAGCAACCTAATTAGAGAGGCAACAAAAGGTGTGGCAGAAACCGCTCAAGCCAGTTTTGCCATAGCTCACAGTAGCATTAAGGGTGATTTAAAACTCCAGCTGAAGTGATTTGATTTAGTGCCACTCCAACCCTCCAAAGACACTAGAACAGAGTGGTAAAAAGATATTTAAACAAATTAATCATGAGAATTATATCTTTCCCATAATGATTTTTTACTTCATCACTTCTCAGAATAGAGAATTCTTTTTGCCAATTTCTAGTTACTATTTTAGTATGAAATTACAGGGGCTTCTTCCAAAGCAAAGAGACTCCAACATACTGACTTGCGTGTATGTACTGACTGACTGTACACAGCTTCAGTTCCTTCTGAAATCACCTTCTACTGCAGTTAGTCATCAATGCCAAAGACCATTAATTCCTCAGAGCCACCATCCTGCCAGCTAAGTTTGGAGTTAGCTCAGAAAGAAGTGGCTCATACGATAAGCTCATTAATGTTACCTACTGCACCAGGAAAGGTGAAAATGGAGTTGAGCAGTCAGTTTTGTAATAAGAATGTGTAAGCCATTTGCATGGCTGTCAGGATGATCGGAATCAAAGGTATCAATCCAATGGCATGGATATACTGGCACCTATGTTTAAAGGAGGCTTCAAAACTCATTTCTACCACAACAGTTGTACATCAAAGCACTTACATATTGCAAAGCATGTAAAGGCTACCACATCTGTTCTTACACAGGAAGGAATATTTCATGTGACTGAAGAAAGAAACAGATTACTATAAACTCTGCCCACAGGTTCTGCAAAGAGAGGATGTTGATGAACAAAACTGTGGAAAACAGCTGAAGGAGAGCAATGAATATTCCCCATACGGAGGTAAATACATTGAAATTAGAAGTTTGCTTTATGATCTTACATTTGCTATTGACTGAACTGTCAAAGGATCTGTATCATTGCTGGCAATAAAAAACATTCCTGTTTAATTCATGTCCTGACTAACATGCCACGGTTCAGGCGAAAAACACACTATGATCTATTAACACATAACACAGCCATTTTCCTAAAGCACAGCAATGTGAATAGTTTAGGCCGCATGAGGTCCCACTGAGATTGATCTTTGCAAAGGATAATACTTCCATTGGGAAATTACTTAAATAAATAAATACTCAGCAGCAAAAAATTACCTTAAAAATTGTCAGTTTTCAAAAAAACAATTTTCGAACAGCTGTATTTTTAAATTAATGTTATAAGCATATAGAACTCAGCATATAAATAACTACTTACAATAAAACCAGTAAGGAAGTATTACATATTGTGACACTAGAAACACACTGGAAATGGAAAAAGAATGACTGCACTGAGAACAGTGAGACAGTCTATATGTTACCGACATCATCGCTATTTAACCTACCTCCTTTTTTTTTTTTTTTTTTTCCATTTTAAAAACAGGAATCATCAATGAGAAAAATGCTAAACAGCCCCAGACTTTCTTCATGAGAAGGGATGCTACAGTCCCTTCATCCTTCTTGTGGCCCCAAGTCTCTCATATGCTCAGGAGCCCATAACAGGACGCAATACTCCAAGTGTGGTCTCACCAGTGCTGAGCACTGGGGAAGGATCACCTCCCTCAACCTGTTGGTAACACTCCTCATGCGGCCCAACACCCCATTAGCCTGTGTAATATTAAGGCTGCTCTACATCTTTCTGCATAACATGAAACACTCCAGGTGGGAAACTGAAACTGTGGCACATGCATGTCTTTCGAAATCCTTTTTTTTTTTTTCCTATATCAATTATGCATCAGGAGGAACTGTGCCTCTGTAAATATTCAGAACAAATAACTATAAAACCCAAAAGCCCTTTTATTTCTGTCTCCAAATTCTGACACACTTTCATATGAATTATTATTAATCTTTTCTCTCATGGAGAGATGAAAATTTAAACATGTTTATTCAAACTAGGAAAAAATATATCTTGAAAATTGATGAAAAACAGCTCTGCAGTGCTCCAGCCATGAGTGAACTATCATCTTCATCCATAAATACTAATAAAAGAATGCATGTTAAAAACATTTTTCAATTAAATACAAGTGACATAATATAAAGCAGTACGACTACCCTGTTATCACTTCAATCACCAAGAGAAAAGGTGCAGCTACTGCAGGGGGACCCTTGGAAATTACAGCTTTAGAAATAGTAATTTTCTAATTAAATTTTGACCACTTTGATACTTCTCGCTCCCCACAGAGGCAGTAGGAAAAATAACAAGACGTCACGAGAATCTCTGTTTTAATTGTTGGCAAAACTAGTCTTTTGAAAAAAGAAAATAGCTTTGTTGCACAACAAGAGCTGAGATCTTATTTTAAATTTTTCATCTAAATTTTATGAAAAACTACAACATTTGATCACACTTGATTCTTTAAATAGTATAAGCCAACATCTGTCCAGAAGGAAAAACTTCCAACTACAGGAATGCTGAGTATGGCAATGGAAGAAAGAAAAGTGGGAAAAATTAAGACTTGCATAGACACTTTGCATTAGCACAGTTAACTGTGGATCTGTACAGCCAAAGGCCATTACATTTGGACAAGCAGGAGTTTACCTTCAGATATCCTTTACTTTTTTCACAGAGACTGGATGCCCATTTTAGCAGTTGAGGTGCACTTCATAGCTCTCCAAGGTTGCTTCGTTCTGCTGAAGAGCAATCAATCCAGTTTGCAATACCCCAAGGCCGCTCCATGGCACTCATCTCCAGTGGGAATGGTCTTGAGACTTAGTTCACCAGCATACTCCTGACCTGAACCAAAGCACTACTGCAGACGCACTCACACAAGGCCAAGACATCTGGCAGACCTCAGCAATCTTCAAACTTTGAAAATGAATTTAACAGCACCTCTGCAACATCACCTCCTGCACTTCCATTCAACAGGCCCCTACCAGAGCAGCTTTAGAGGTGCAGATCCTTATATGAGAAATGCTTCCTTCTCTCTGATGGGCTCCAGTTTTTGTAGGAAATATCTTCACATATAAATAGTTTCTGAATTGCCACGATGACTCAAAGATTGAGATGAGTGATGACAGCATTAATGCTCTGTGAGGATACCTCGATTACAGGTCACTAAAGAACACACAAGGACACTCCATAATCTGGAAGGAAACTAGACATAACTAGGCCAACTCAAACAAATACTAATACTTCTTTAATTCTAGCCTAATTCTGCATTTCTTTCCACCACATGGTTCACTCCATGTCTCACTCATCACACCATGCGAGCCAATGCAAAGATTACAGCTGGATGGGCATGCTGAATGGCTAGTAACATTTCAATCACTTACTGTGACAACTGTTTTAGTCAGTTATTACCTATAGTTCCTATTTAATGTAGTGGAAAATACTGCCATCACTGCTGTACAGTTGTAATGATGAACTAGTCACACACCAGTGGCTATAAGGAAGTAACTCAGCGCAATGCTGAGCAAAATGGGTTCTACTGGAGCCTAATAAACAGCAGCTCCACTGCACAGGAGACAAAAATAGTCAAAAAAAGCAAGTACAGAAATTAATTAGTCTGTTCCACACCTCAGATGACTATTAGTAAGTGACTGATGAAGTAACATCTCAGCTACAGGGTTAGAGAGAAACACAACTCAAAAGGTAATAACTTTAAGTGAAAAATGAGAGCATTCTTCCGCGTCTCAGCCCGACACTGGATCTCCTTAATCCTGCCTGGATACATTACACCCGAGTAAAGCACACATCAGCAGCCCAAAGGGACTTTCTCGAACAGTCTAAACAAAAGCAGATTGCTTGCCCCTACAAAAGAGCCTACAGTCTGAGTGCACAACTCCAGGTGAGGCATGCACTCCATTTCCAGGGCTACTAAACACACCATTAGAAAGGACACATGATCAGTAGCAAAAGCTTGAGTTCTCCAGGCACTCAGAACTTTCCCATTTGCCATGTGTGAACAGAAAACTAGATTCTTTAAACCTTACTGTAAGCTATACAGTTCCTATGAAACTGTTAATTCATAAATGCGTGTAATATCATGCTAAACCTTGAGCCCAGCACGATATTTGTGAGGGCTAGACCGAGTCCTGATAGCTTCAACCACATTTTGTGAAGAGATATGACATTAAGGACTTAATGTTCTACTCATACACAGCTTTATACAGTACTCAATATAGAAGCAAAAGAGTATAGGTGAACCCATTCAGCAGACATAAGTCTGCTAAACTGATGTGTCAAAGCATTCAGGCTTCAATTCTATCACAGATGACAGTCAAAAGATATGCAGGCATTGTTGCATTTGCTAGCTTAAAAAACAGCAGCAAAACTAACACTATTGTTTTAAAACCTGAAGTTTGTTTACTGGGATTTGGCTCCTCTCTGTTTTCTTCTGGATTTAAGACCCTATAAGGGTTAAAATGCAATCAAACCAGGATCATCTTAGTATTGGCCTTCCCCCTACCTCTCAATAACAGTACACTGCTAGAAATACTTCTTCAGAACCAGAGCATCAAATTTTAGAAGTGCTTCTAGCAGTCACTTTAGCCTAAGTAATGCAACATGCATTGCCTGAAATCTCATCTTCATTTTTCAATGTGGGGTGAAGAGAAATAAGAAAATGACAAAAATGTGCTGAATAAAAGACAACTGCAACAGGTCAAAAGCAAGGTTAGACTTCCTGAGGGCTCCTCAGAGAATTCAGCAAGGAAAATTCCAATTACTTTTTCATTAGCTTACCTGCCTGCTAGGCAACAGATGGCCAAAAAATCTGTATCTAAGTGCCCCCTCCCTTCCACCAGACTACTCTATTTATGAAGGCTTCCTGAGAGAAAAAAATGCCTCAGAAACTAAAATTTGATAAAAGAGCAACATGAATGGATTTTAGTAAGGATCATCTACTTGTACTCATTCTTATCTGAACGTTAGAAAACAAGGCAAGGTTTTGTGCTTATCTTCTGTTAAGGTTTTTTTGCTCTGTTAGGTTTAGCAACACACATGCAGCAATATTGCTACAATAATGGATTTTTAAAGCAACTGACCAAGATTAAAAAAGCAATCAAAGAAACACATTTATTAAAAATCTTCTTAAAGTATTGAAAAAGGTACAAACCTTTCTGCAGTTCCTGGGATTCACATCCCAAAATGTTCAATGTGGAGGAAAAATAAATAAATCTTAACATGGGAAATGTTTTGGCAGGATAGAGAAGTGACATTACCGAGCAGATTTAGTCAGTACTTTGTACATGACAGTGATCTTCTCATATATTAATTTGGAAAAAAGCATCACAATACGTTTGCCTTGACTACAGCGTAAGTGATATATACAACAATACTTCGGATTTCTTCTTTAGATATGGCAGTCTGCAACAGTGACACCTACAGAAAAATTCATTTTAGTATCTCAGGAATGCATTCAGCACTAAAGTGGCAGTGAACCTGAGAAGAGACATTCTGAAGAGACTGGCAGAAGATGGATCTGCTTCTGTCTCATAAAAGGTCTGGAACTGTGGTTTCATTTCATGCTGCAATTTTCTCTTTCTCCACCTCCTCTAACTTTCCTGAAATGGAATTCAAAATTCTATCAATTACTTCATTCTTCCAACACTTGAAAAACCTTGTTTATGCACAGTACACTACAGGGATGTGCCAGCTGCCACTACTGAGCCCAGCACCTGTGCAGTACAGTACCCAGCTTGAAAAGAACGAGTCTAGTGCTGTTTGCTGGGAAAAAGGTTCTAAAAATTGATAATGAGCACCTGGTCTCATCCTAAATGTATCTTGGGAGGTGTCAACAGCTTTGAATGTGTTGCAGTGGCATTTACTGCAGTACTTTCATCACATCTAATTAGTGAAGAATACCTATCTAGTCTTGCTAAGTTATCATTTCTTGCACTGAAATGAGCCACAGTTGTTCTTCCATCATCTGGGAATAAAGAGAAATAACCAGCTGCATATTAGTATGCTTCCCACCTCTACTCTGAAACAAAAATTGCTTTATTGAATCACCAGGAAGAACAGAGCATGAAAACCGTGAATGAAACTGGTATTGTGAGCAGTAAAGAATTATCATGCAGCATTAAAAATTAAGCAATTTCATGCTGGGAAGTTGAAAACAAATCTGTAAGCAGCATATTTCCATTAAAATTCAACCTCACATGGAAGAGAGTATTATCTGCTAAATACAGTGGGGAATAGGAATTTATACTTCTAATCTTGCTGCTGATTTCATATGTGGAACTTGGGGAAATGACTAGCATCAGCTCCCTCGTTTGGCAGAGGAAGACACATGGTCCTGACACATCTTCACAAGACACTTCAACATTTCAAACTTAAATTAATCAGATGTGATAATGAACTCTCATGTAAACAAATCCTCTCTCTACCTACAGTTTTAATAGCTACTTCTTAGAAATATGAAGAATTAAACAATATACAGCACAAAAACATAAGCAGAAGCAACCAGTGAATCAACTAAGCAAAATACAGAGAACTAAAGTGCATCAAACCTCCACTTTCATGGAAGGTATATTCCACCTGGAATATTTATTTCTAAACTTGATGTTAACACTGATAGCTTCTAAAATTAAAAGATACAGTTTACAAAGGGGCCAAAGTGAAATATTTCTCAGATTAGATGACTTATTTTAAATCACAGTCCTTAATATGATGTCTGATGGTACTCTGCTATCTGTATATGGTCTAGCTGGATATACTCACCATTTTATGTTTGGAACAGAACATTAGTTCACAAGGCCAAATGGGGAAAATACTCTTGCTGCCATGAGAACTAGGCTACTGAACTGTAAGCAAACTTTACAGATATTGAATATTGAATCATTCACATGTTTAGAACAGCCCATAACAGCAAACACCAACTGCAGGAACCAATTAGCCACAATGGAATCGGGATAAGCAGGATAATTATTGGTAGCATGTACACAGTTGTGATTAAGAGGAAAGCAAAAGGAAAGAACAAAATTGTAATTGCACGTACTATGATGAAGAAGCACAGACAGCTTTGTTCAACTAGAAACTATTTAGAAATAAACAGCAACATAGCATTCAGAAAGGCAAACTACAGATACAAGACATTTGAACAACAGTATAAAGATACAGAGTAACTTCAGTGCTTTGCGGCTTCAAACACCATACTGCCTGTTCTGATTAATGGTAACTTATACATAATAGCAAAAAGCCTCTTGGTTGGATATTTGATGTCTGTGAAAGTTCTTGCAACTACAGTATCAACACTGACTCCAGACCTCATTTCCTTAAGCCCCAGTACCTCAAGGTTGTACACACATCTGAACCTGCTTAAAAAACTTTCAGCCCTCTCCTATCAGTGTATTTGCAAACAACAGCCAACAAGAAAAAGGCTACACCGATGCAACCCATGACTAAGGGAAGCAGGATGCTGTAAGCAGGACCTCTCAGAGCTCTGTACACTGCGGGGGAGGTGAAAGTGATAAACTGGCTGGTAATCCCAAAATAAAGGCCTAGCACTGAGGAGCCTGGGTCAGCAATGCGTAAATTGACAGTTCACAGATCTTATCAAGTGAAGTATTTCTTTGCATGCATCTGTCCCCAGGAACACATCCAGTTTCTTGAAATCATCAGTGATCAGGATTTATAAACTAGTTACAGTAACTGAACAGAATAGTGAATCATAAGACAATATTGTGAGAACTTGAGCAGATTCAAACTGAAGGACAGGAGGCCTGAGTAAATGGAAGCTCAAGAACAAAATGCAGAGGCTGCAAAACTTGCTGACAAGTGAAGATAAGAAAATAGAAGAGATGTCCTGTTTCTGAAGTTAAAATGGCAGAACAATTGCCTCAGCTCAACATAACATCAGCGGGAACCAGTTCGGGATACCCCCTCTCCTCCCTTAAAGGTTGGAAATTTACAGTGAAAATGACTATTAACTTTAATCCCACAGTCACCAGAGATGTCAACCATTTCTTGGAATGCCTGTCCATGTCCTTGGGATGTAACAAATACGTATGTGTTATGCCTTAAGGATGTAGTTGTTTCTCTCTTTGGTGTGCATGTTTGTTGAGCAATCCCCACATGCACCCAGCACTGTAAATAAAGGGAATACCTGCTTGACATAACTCACTGATGTGTCAAGTTACTTTGTTGGTTTTCTCAGCATCAGCTCCTTACTAGTTTCAAAGATGATGGAATTTATCACATAATCCTAATTATCTAGAGGGAAAACAGCTCCCCTCAAGATGCACGCATCTGAGGTAAAGCAGACAGATTCTTATCAGAGTATAGCAATACTTCAGTGATGGCACCTGTACTAACTAAGAGAGAAGCCTGCTTAAATCCTTTTAGTTTTGCTAGCTGTCATTTTAATCTTGCTTGAAATAATGCTTCTTTGCAAAGGGCAGTCAGCAATTGTCAAGTACACCGTTAGTACAGGAAACATGTTCTTAGGTTGCCTGCCCCTTCCTTACATCTGTCGTACATTTGGCTGTGCACTTTGTATTCTTTCCAGGTTTTCACCAAATTGTTACATGAGGCACTAGATTTAATCTAAGATGTCCTGCTGAGAAGGAAAATCCTTTTCCCTTTGTGGGTCTACCTCTAACTGCATTAGTTGTAGCTTATCTAAAACCAGCAACTCAGAGCAAACTAATCCTGCAGAAAGTGATTACTTTTTTCCTAGGCTGATAAGCTGACTTGGCTAGCTGTTGTGGTCCACGAAGCAATAGACATAGCACAAGGAAAAAGGTAAGGCCATAGGGTGGGAGACAAGAGTCCAAGCTGTGCTCCTTCCAGCAGCAGAGTTGTTGGGCAGCTCAGCACATTTTATTTTATTGCACCCTCTTAAGGAATGAGTCCGGGCATAACTATGCTGATGTCTCAGTGACTCCTGGAAGAGTCCAGAACAATGCCTGAGAAGCAGTCAGCCACTGAACTAGGCCTGGTGTCACCTCTTTGCTTTGGCTGGTGGTTGGTCTTTCTGCCAAATCTGGAACTGAAGCCAGCCTACACATAAAGGCTGGGGGAGACCATCCCTTCCCTTTTGTGTTGATGCTATAAATAGGGGCAGGGAAAGTGGGGGAGGCTGGCTCACTCTCTCTTTTTTGCTGCTGCTGTCCTTATTGGATCTATGCCACGTGGAGCACCGTTGTGCCAGGAGTTGGATTTCTCTTTTTCCTTAGGTAATGCAAGGCTTACTTGAATTTCCTATCAAATCGAACAGCTCAGGTAGACAGAACTGTGGAAAGGACAATGCATGTAGAATACCTGTTTTGTAGAAGCTTCCTATTAAAGTTTATCTTTCTTTCCTCTTTTGTATGGACCTTGAATGTTGTTTTACCTTAATCTAACCAGGAGGATTAGCAAATCTGGTCACTCCTCCCTGTTCGCTGACGGGATGTGACACACCCTGAGCAAATGCTATGCTACATATAAGGACAGGCAACCAGCACACTAAAGCTGAGCAAACTCTGCCTTCTTCCCACAAAGGCTATTCATGCATTCAATAAGTTACCTGGGCTGTATTAGCTGATAACAGTCCTGTTATCTGCACTGAGTAGACAACTGTACAACCTCCAAGTTGGGAGTGGCAATAATTCTGCAGTCTCCACTGAAGAAAAGATTCAGAAGTATGCATTACAGGCTGATTTGGCATCTCTAAGTCCTTGTTCAAGTCACTGCGGCTTTCACTAGTACTATTAAAAAGTATCACTGACAAAACCAAAACAAAAACGGTAACAACAACAACAAAACCAACAACCATCCAAAGGAAGAAAATGAAGTCATGAGGAACTGTATCTGCAGGATGGAAAAAATATCAGCTTACTGTAATGGAACGTGGCCCAGGAACAGAGAACTGCAAGGCAAGATACACATGCTCCAATCCTGATCACTCCTACACAGTCTTTCACAAACTTCTTTTCTCCTCTTTGCCTTAGTTCATCCTTTTGCAGAATACATACAGATGAGCCACTCTGTCACAGAAGGCACAGAGCATAACGAAAGCATTCTACAATGTTAAGGAGTTATTGGATGCACACGCTTCGGTAACCACTGATATAAGATGGTTCAGAAATATCAGATTATCACTCCCTCCCTCATCTAAGAACATAGTACATTGCAAAGCTAAAATCTGGAACTCAGATATTTGAGTACAATGCTAAGAAAGTTCCTACTTTTGGTTGAGATTCGTTACTAATAACTTCTAGTGTGAATGGCATTTTCATCTAAGCAGTGTGCAAAACTGTCAGATGGCAATTACCCCAGAAAGCTTGACCTGAACACACAACTGACTTCAATCAGTACAAACAGCTGCACTGAAAGGTCTGACTAAGAGATAAATATTTTCACACTACAGATAGGCAGAATATAAATAACTCCATAACAAAGTAAGGCAGGAAGCTTGCCCTAAGCTCAGATTTTTCTTTTCATATCAACATGAGTTGTATTCTGTGAATCCACATCGTCCATCCCTGCACATCACTTGTTTGCCAAATGGGAGTTGCAGTAACATACCAGAAGACAGGCTGGGGGCGAGGATTTCTCAGAAGACACTGTTTAACTCACCTATGTGTATGAGAATCTCTTACATAACAGAAATCCATTTCCAAATGCCAACCATTCAGATGACTGACAGCATTCTGCATTCCTTTCTGTGAATCATTCTAACACTTTTCTGTAGTGACATCTCTCTAACAACACATCTTTGAGTCTTAGCCATCTTGGAATACTGATACAGCAGTATAGCAAAGTTAAAACACAACCCTGAAAAAATGTTACAAAACATGCTGTGAAGCATTTAAATTTTAATTGTCCATTAGTAAATCATACAGCCTGAAGCTTCCAAAATTCTAGGAGAGATGGAAGTTTTCCAGTTTGATTCAGTTTTCTCATTTGCTGTAGGCTTTGATGGGAAAGGCCTATGCCTTTCCTGTACAATACACAGCTGGTTAACAGCTAATTAAATAATACAGAGAGTAGAGATCTCATGGCTTCTTCATGTTAATATTAAAAACAACAAGAAATCTTTATGGCTTTTCTCACCCTTTCATGAAGTTACACGTACAAGTTAGTACTCACAGTTTTTCACTATAGCTTTCTTTAAAGCCGTGAACCCCACAATCCCAGTCTGTACTACAAGGGAACAGGCAAAATTATAACATTAGCCTTGCCTTTGCATTTGGTGACTCTGAAGGAACAAAACCCTTTCCAAACTATATAATAAACAAAGGAAGGCACTCACCCTATCTCGCCTCAGGACTTTGGCACTACTGTTTATTGTATGTTGCAATGCCTGAGCCTGGCAATCATATTTTAAAATGTGCTCAGTGTTCCTTGTAGGTTTAAAATAATAAACTAAAAGTCCAACTGTCACGTAAGAGATAATTCAATAGAAGCTTTAAGATAAAAGCACACGTAAGTCCCACTCAATTCAGCGCTGCCATCATCTGAAATCTTATATCACTTTTCCATCTTCTTGCTAAGAATCTTCTTGCATTTTAAACCAATTACAGTACGTATGTAACACTTGCATGTAACAAAAAGGGAGAACTTGGTGAAACAGTAAATTTTATAATCACTGTTGTCCGGCTGCCTCCTTTTTCCTCGACACAGGAGACCTTTGCCCTGCAATTCAGCATTCTCACTTAGCTTCAAGACACTCATGAGTCACATTTAGGCACATAATGACAGAAGGGAAGATGCAAAAGCAGACGTGCACTTGTGACAGAATTTCCACAGGCTTAGCAATTGAGGAGTCTCCCAATGGTATAAAAGACACACCCTGTGCTCATGCTTTTATCCTCACCGCATGTTTCTGTAAGAAAACCTGGCATACAGCTTTTACCACCACCACAGGAAATATTTAAGCTGAATCAGATGGGTAGCTTTTTATTTTAATGGCATACTATCATATCAATACCAACTAAATGCAGTTCCCTTACTGTAAAAGCTGAAATATATTCAACATCTAAATAAAGTATTTTTGTATTGATTTGAGAAAAGGATTCCCTTTATACTCATCTCAGAATAACAGTCAGCAATGCCATATAGCTAATACAACAAAGAAACAAAGTCCTAAAGTATAAGCACTTCCCAATGTTAATTTTCATCTATAAAAGTCAGAATGCTGAAGCTAGATTCATCTATTCTTTGGATTAAGTTTCTGCTTACAAAAATACTAGTTACTGTGTTTTTTTTCATTGTACAATGTGTTACTCAACCCTGTCATTTCAGTACTACTTTTTCCTGAAAAAAAAGACATATACACTTAGATCCTCAGAAACAGTGAAGCAGATGTTATGAAAGAATTTTAGTTAACTGATTTGATTAAAATACAGCTTAAATAACTGAAAGACATGGAAGCAAGCACTCAAGTACTACATGTAGGATGAAGCTCAGAAGTACACGTAAGCCTTTCCCTTTTGGCTTCTGAGGTTATTTTTAACATTTCCAGAAAATGCATTCCATATGCAGAACATAAAATGCAAATGAGCGAGAGATGACAAAGCCCATTCTCATGGCGTCAGCTTTCACAAGAGTTGTGTTTGTAGTGGTGTAAAACTGCTCGAAAACATTCTGTATAAGCTACTCCATAAGTTTTTGTTCTGCAGTAGAGGACGGTAAAAGGATGCACAGTCTCTACTCTGTTAGCTTAACATCCACCCAGACTCATGATTTTAAAGAGAAAGATAAGAAAGCTGCTTTTAAAGTTTCTGCTGGTACTTTGTGCAACCCTGGAGGAGGGCACAGCCCCACTTCACACTAACAGAGCAGTGTTGAGATGACTGGGTCGGTCTGTTCTGCTGGTGAAACCTGTTTCCCAGCCCAGCCTCACCCCACTGCTGCTCTCAGGGAGCACTACCCAAGAACTCTCCTTGCTTCCTCATCTGTGTTCCCCCAAAGCCTCAGAGGTACTGCCTGAAACCGCTTAAGTTACTGCTATGAAAATCAGTTGAGAACACAGGCCACGGTAACACTGATGACATCGTCTGGAAAACACCATTTTCATGGCTGTGCTTTAGTGACAGCTGGGACACCACTTGGATTAATACGCATTGGGTTAACAAGCCCAGGATAGAACAGCATCAACTCAATCCTGACCCCAGTTACACTGTGTACCGAACTAGCTTCAATGGACTGCTTCATTCATATTTTTTTCCTCCCAGAGAGGAGGAAAATGACTGTAGACCTGACATGGAAGGATGAAAGAGGCAGCAGCAATAGTCCTTCCAGCGTGGAGAGCTGCCGGACTAGCTCCTCACCACAGGGATGAGCACATCTGCAGCATGCAGAAGTGAGGACAGAGCAGGGTAAGAGCAGTGCTCCATCCACCACCAGCCACCACTGCTCTGAACAATAAAGCAGTAATGTTATGCCACAGCTCCTCTGGTTTCTGCCAGGAGATAGGCCGTACTATTCATAAACACTGGATCAGAGATAGCATTGCCACACTTTATTCCAGCAAGTACAAACTGATGGTTGTGGTCACATGAAAAACCAGCAACTGCCAGCCTGCACGAGAGGACAGACTGGGATTTCCTCTCTGCCACCTTCTAATGTCAGTAGAGAATACAAGAGCTTTGTCCCAGGCACACTAGAGGTAATGCAACCAGGCTACTGGCTGCAACTGTCATCTCTGGGAAGCAACTCACATTCCAAAGCATTATGATTAATATACTTCTCAAAATGTTTACTATCATTAATTTTGACAAATACCAGCATTTTGGAAATAGTAATATAAATGACTTTTATTTGCCTCAATCTCAGAGAGGCTAAGGAGGTGGGTTTTTTTTCATTCCCTTAAGTCCCCTATCTACCAGTTTAAAATTTGAAGTTGTTTTGATTCCGTTTAACTTACCCATGCTAAGACAGGGATTGTGACACAAGCACGCGATCTACTTTCTCAGTATTATTGCATCTTATTTGTCTTGTCTTCTCTTACAGCTTCATAAGACTGTCATGGTTTTATGATTTTTTTGTTGTACTGTTGATATTCTACATCATAACATCAGTAGGTAGTCTGTTTTTTCTCTTCTTCCTCAAAAGAGGACAAAATGATTAGTTCAGATTTTTGTCCTGAGAAGTGCATGAAGCAGACCTCACCTTAAAACTTTCCTATGCCCCAGATGAAAGCAGCTTACCTCTGGGAGCAGACTGGAATACGGCAGCAGCAAGTCTGGAGCTGCTCTGCGGTCAATAAAAATGGAAATGTACCCCAAGAGGAGAGCAGACACACAGGCAGACAGAATGACTCTTTCACTTTGTGCATGACTGCTGAAACTGTGGAGTGGGACAGGATGCCACACCTGATAATGGGATCTTCTCCTGATTATTCTGTAAGACAACAGCCAGAGCAAGCAGCTATGGCTGATCCCACAGTGCCTTCCTAACATCAAGCCATTCTCAAGGGGAGCGGGTTCAAATCCCTCCAAGCAAAGGAGGGGAAAGAATGTGGTTTTCTCACATCCTAAATCAACATCCCAACAGTCAGCACATTGAATGCAAGCCTGCTTTGGCATCTTTCTCGACTCACCTCTTTGACTCCTTCACTTTCCTAACCAGCGCTCCAACACAGAGAACATTCTACCATGCATCGCAGCACAATCTTGCTTTGTCTCCTACAGCATCTCGAGCAAACCACATTTTCCTGTGAGTGCTGTTGCTAAGTAACTAACTACTCTTGTAAGAGAAACCAAGTTCACTCCCAAACTTTAGCAACCCCGCCCCGGTGAGTAGCTGCAATTTATCACAGGTATTTAAATGATCCACAAATGCTACACACAGGAGCAGCACAAAGGAAGCTTCAGTTTTTCACTGGAGACAGAGATAACGAAGTTTAAACCATCATAAAGTTTGTATTTTTATATACAGGAGGAAACAGAGGTTTTGAGGCAGTCACTGCTACAGCCTGCTGAAGCCTCACCCCCAGCTCACAGCAGGGCCCTGCCTTGGGCAGTTTGTGGCTGCCCTGGCACAATCTGCACACACAGCCCATATGAATTTCTTCCAAGTAATAACTTCCCTACTGTTTTTATTTTACAAACACCATCCATTGAAGAATATTTCAGAATACTTAACTGGCTTTATCGTCTCCTTCAAGGATTTTATTCCAGTTAGCATGAAGCCCATGCGCGTTAAACAAGTGGGAGAGAATAAGCGGAGTTGGGGGTGCTGAGATTAAGCCTTTCTCTTCACCTCTTACATAGAAAACTAAAAGGCTGCAAGGTAAGCTTTGTCCTCTGTGCACATTTATTTACATGATGAATGGCAAATTCCACCAGCTGAATGTAAGGAACATCCCAGTGCTCCCTGCAATTTCGTATCGCTTCTCCTAGCTCAGAAACATGGCACCACCAGTTGGTACTGCCAGAATCAGCCCTCTTCTCTACATTTGGCAACAAACATTTTACCTTTCTGTTAAATAAAAACTCTGTAATAAGCAGACAACCTGATCTGTATGCTCAGTGACATTTTTTTCTGTTAATAAGTTAATGCTTGCTTCAACAATTCAAACAATGCCAAAAGAAGATCAAGTACGGATACAGCAAAACACTAAATGCCATTATTGATATCAGCTGATTATGTTCCCATTAGTAGTGAGAGTGATCACTTGGGGGCAGTGGAAAAAAGATGGCATCTTTTGTAGCAGTACCAATGGACTGCCAAGACTTGGGTCACTGGAAGGGCAGCACTCTCTGTCTGGACAACTTTTAGGGTGAATTTTTGAACCTCTTCTTAAGCAAAGTTCTGCTACTGATTTTAGTAAGGAACTCAGTCATTCGGGTTTTCACAGTTCAGCTTCCCAGCACAAACACCTGCACTCATTCTTCTGAGAGAGGCTGTTCGTTACAACCATACCTGAAACATAACCGTTCTGAAAAATAAGTGCTTATGAAAACTTTGGCCAAAGGAATGTTTCCTCAGGATTTTCAACATACCAATGAACACTGCTATCTGCAAGCAAGTAAGCGTTATATAACATGAAACCAAAACTGACAGTAAAGAAAAAAAGCCCAACAACAAACAACCCACGCACTGAAAAACCACCACAAACCAAACTGCTGACATTTAACAGCTGGGTGTTCCTCCCCCCTCACTCAGACTGAAAGAAATGCAAAGGAGACCAAGACCCTAAGAAGTGCTTCTTAAAGCAGTGAGAAGCTGTAAGATGGGCACCTAGCTGGATTTCCAAAAGCACCGTTTTGGGGTGGGGAGGAATAAGCCTGGCACAGTGCCTGCCCCTTTAAGGACTAAGCAAAGTCAATACTTTTGCCCTCGGAGAGAAGTAGGGCGGACTTAAAATATAGCTTCACTTTTAATAATTTAGCATGCACAAGGACACCAGTGTAGATGCTTGCGGGAGGCAGCGCTAATTATAAGAGATACCGCTTACACAAGAGTAACTCTGCAGCTCTCGGCAAGTCGGGGCTGCCGCTCGGATGTCCCCTGCTCTGCCCTACGGCCATTTCCGGGCGCCTTTCCGCCCTCAGTGCCACAATGCAGCCCGACGCCCTGCCGAAGCCAAGGGCAGGTGGGATGAAAGTCACACCTTTGCAAACGAGATCAGCTCACAGCCTCTGCGCCGTGACATCGCGCAAGGCGAGCGAAGTCTCTTCCTGCCTCCGCCGCGGGATGCTCCAAATCCGACGCGCACCCCACAGAACCACGGGGGTACGCTGGGGCTGGCAGCACCCTGCGCTTCGTTAAAGGCACCGTGTCGGGCCTCCGGCGGATCAGCAGACGCCCCGCGGCCGTCTGTGCCGGCGGTGCCGTCCGGCCGAGCGCGGCTTCCAGCCCCAGGCACCCGACAGCCGTTGGTTTATCTTTCCCAACGCGAAACAAACGACGCCGTCCCCCTCCCTCCGCCAGGCCCCGAGAGGCCGGCCCGGGGCCGGGGCGTGCAGGCGGCGGCCGGAGGAGCCCCGCTCGGTGAGGCCTCCGGAGCCGCGCGGTGCCGGGCCCGCCGCCGCCGCCGCCGCCTTACCCGTGGTGGAGAGCACGGTGCTGGCGAAGAAGAGCGAGGAGGTGAAGTCCCAGTTCCAGTTGCCCGAAGCGTTGCTGAGCACCGAGACGCCGTAGTTGCTGGCCTCCAGCACCCGCAGCAGGAACTGCTCCAGCTGCTGCTCCGACAGGCACGCGTGCTCCACCAGGAAGCGCTGCTTCAGCTTGCCCAGCTCCTGCCGCAGCAGGTCCTCGTAGGGCAGCTCCACCGAGGAGAAGACCACGGCGCCGAACACCAGGTACAGCAGGTAGCCCAGCACCAGCAGCGCGAAGCACCAGGCGGAGCGGTGCTGCTCCACCAGCCGCACGCAGGAGCTGCCCGCCAGCGACTGCAGCATCTTCCCGGGCCGCCGAGCGGGAGCGCGGCCGCCGCCCGCCGTCGCTGCGCCTGCCGGCTCGGAGCGCGCGGAGCGGCGCTGATGTGGCGCTCACGTGGCGGCGCCGCGCAGGTAGCGCGCCCGGGGCCGCCCAACCTCCGGCCGCCGCCGCGCCGGGCGGGACGGGACGGCCTACGCGCGCCGTGGCTCCGTCGGCGTTCCCTAGGGGACGCTGGGCGGGAGTCCCGGTGCAACCCGCTGGGGCGGGGCGGCTGGGGAAGCCGGGCAGGGCGTGCGTCCTCCCCTTCGTGCGCGGGGGTGTGCGCTTTTTTTTCACTCTCCTAATGGCGAGAAGTGGGTCGCTGGAGTTCGGAGCGGTGCCCGCAACGAGTAGAAGCGCGCACAATACCAACCCAGCCAGCCATCTGTGTTTGTCCGAAATAGGACGTCTCATGGCTTGGGTTGAAAGAGACCTCGAAGGTCATCTAGTGCCAGCCCCCTGCTGTGGGCAGGGCTGCCAACCGCTGAATCAGACACTAATAAAGGAGCATTTCAGGTGAAATGTATGCGCCACAGATAAGCAGCTGTCTCACACCCCACCAAGAAATTCTTCCTGCGCGCATCGTGGCTCCTCTGTGTCCCCCAGAAGGGACGAAGGCAGCTTGTGGTAAAGGAGGCAGAGAAGGTCCTGTGGCTGTGCCCAGCAGGCCATGCCACTGCTGCCTACAGCTGAGCTGTGCCAGTGCCTTGTACCCCTTCTTCTTGCTTACTCACAATGCCATCCTGAAAGCACAGAGTTTGAATGCTTGGACAAAGAGTGCCTTTGGGTGCTGTGGGAGGTACATACCTGAGAAGCCAAGCAGATCAGGTGC
Organism: Callipepla californica brunnescens; assembly: GCA_023055505.1. Lineage (NCBI taxonomy): Eukaryota > Metazoa > Chordata > Aves > Galliformes > Odontophoridae > Callipepla > Callipepla californica. The sequence goes on along the minus strand of JALIRH010000003.1, from coordinate 31,599,676 downwards.
CAGGAGCGCAGCTATGCTCCAGCCTATAGATGTATGTGTGCTGTGCTTGCACGTGCACCTTCTGAATGCTCATCCATCACACAGCTGACAAGTGGGCCCTGTGGACACATCTCTACACCACCCCTTCAGTGCCTTTCATCATCAGCGCTGTATCTTTCAAGCATCATTTTTTGCTGTAAGACAGTGGTGTGTAGGAGAAAGACTATCTAAATCAAAATTAATGACAATTAATAATGGGTACTGCCTGAAATAATGTAATGCAGACAAGTTCTGAAAGGGAATATTCCAAACAAATGTGCTATTGCACTGCACTAAGACAGCATACATTTAAGCATTGTTATGGAAAAAGAGGTCAAGGAACCTCATTAACCAATTTGGTATACTTGGCAGACTCTGTCTAATTACTTAATCACTTGTCCCCTCCATGTCCAAGTGACTGACTATGTCTGTCTGTAATAGAAAAGCCATTTAAAATGATACTTGTGACATACTGGACTCTGTTTTGATGAAGTGCTCCCAGTTCACCCGATACAGTAGGTTTCATAATATGATCTAATTTATAGCAGCATCTGGTAGGCACACTGCTTACTTGATGGGGAATGGATGTCTCTTTGCTATAAAACAATATTTTCCCAACCTTCAGGCCAAATATTTGCTTTAAGATCAGGAAGTATTTGCCTATGAACACACCTCTCTTCAGTGGTTACAGAAAGCTGTGGTGGGTAGCTGAACGATTTTATTCATAGGCTGCCTTCTGTTTTCCATTTTTATGAGTCAGTCATTCTCCATTTTTAGAAACCTCTCATACTTGCAGGCTCGCTGGGCTAGAGGGAGGTGCAGGACTCTTTGCCAAGCGGAAAATGGACTGCCCTTGTAACTCGAGGAGTTTTTCCCCAAAATTGTTTTTGAAGGCGTAGGCTGGGGGACAACAGCAGGGCAGTGCAATTTTGCCACTGAAGTGTTCACGTTCTGGCTTCCAAAGCAAGTGTCAGACTTTCAGCCATCGTTATTTAAGTCTGTGTTTTAAATTAAAGCTCTTGACGTATTGGATGATTACAGTAGAGATTTTGTCAGGATAGATGTGCAGAAAGAAAAGGGTCACTGTTCAGTTTCCCAAGTTAAGCTGGATAATACTGTCAGTAATTTACCACAGTAATGCTACATTTGATATCATTCAAATATCATTTCAGTTTTATTCCAGAGTATGTTATGTCCATTTCCACATCATTTTGGTAGTCAAAGACCAAGCTTGTCAGGAATTGAGTGTGTTGAATTCAGTGTTATGTACTATATAACAAAAAGTCACAAGATGCCTCAGCAAGAGTGAGTGAAATTCTGGAGCAAGCTATTACATTTTTTTTTAGCAACATTTCGTTCTAATACTATCATCCCTCATCATAAACCATGAGTCCAGATAATAAAGCAAACCCCAACATTCCATCACTCATCCACTAGCTAAGCCCAGTGATGGCTGGGCTCCTAACTGAACTAGTTCAGTGAGGAAACCCACAACTGGTAGGTATTGGTGCCTTCTATTCCATCAGACTGTTCTCAGGTTCAGGCTGCTTGTCCTGAGAGGGAACACTCAAGGAGGGGTAGAAGAGAAGACAAGTGCCCTATTTCACAAGCACAACTTAGGCAGAAACTGTGCTTGTGTTTTTGGGTACTAGAAAGCCACAGAAGCAGGTAGTAGTCAGCTCTAAGTGTGCTACTGAGGGAGATGTGATGACTCCCCTGTTACATCGCTGGGGAAGCATCTTCTCTAGTCTAGTGCACAAGCTGATAAACTTTGATGAGAAAATCCTCTCTCAGAGCAGCATGAATCACTGATGTTTTCTGTTAGGAGGGTTGAAATCAAAATAAGGGGAGCCTGTTAAACACAGCCTATTTTTCTCTGAGCTTTTACATTAAGTAAATAAATCTTTTATTACTGACACATTTCCATTGAAAATCTGAAGTGCTCCAACCACCAAAAAACAGGAGGTGAAGGTAGGCAGGGAGGAGATGACAGCCTGGTGGTAGGCAGTGAACAGCGAAAGGCCACTGCATGCTGATCTTTGTTGTAGTGAATGAAGGTGATGTTAGCAAATAGTAGCTTTGCTGAAAAGCAGTGATAGCTCTGATGAAGTTCCCAGTGACTGGCCTCTGCTGAATGGAAAATGGCAGAGATTGGAAGCTGGATCGCTACTGCTCTCATCACTGAGCTCTAGACCCTGGGAGGGGTGAGTCTGGGGAGAGGGAAACAACCACACTGGGCACAATTATTCATAACAAAACTGTCAGCTGTTTTCATCACCTAAGTGAGGTAATTGAAAGGGATTCAAATATACAGAGAATTTCAAGTTGACTGAAAGGTGTTTTTTTTTTGCAGAAGGGCTAATCTCAAAAGAAAAATACAAACAAACTTCTCTATTTTGTCATGTCTCACAAGAAAATATCTTTCCTCTTAAAAAAAAAATCTAAATACTTGTGCTGAAGAACCTTAAATGATTAAAATGAGCTGCTCAACAGTAACAATCCTAACGTGCCTGTTCTGCTCTGGCATACCTGCCGCATGAGCTCACAGTACATTGAGCAGAGGAGGTGGAAAGCAGGGTGGACCTGGGCAGTGTTGGAGACGGTGAACTGTTGCTTGTGGAAAAAATTAAGTAGCATCTAAACTATCACACTGATAGGTGAATACTGAATAGCAACCGGTTACTGATTTGCTCTTCAGGGTTTTTCTTCAAATTTGACAAGACTGTAAATTCAGTGGTTATATCAAGTCTCTCTGATCAGTCCTAAATTAAATGTACGTGATGAAAGATAGGCATAAATGTAAGATTTGCTGAATTCACTTGCATTAAGGATCCTGACACATTTAATTGTTCTGAGGAAGAATGAATACCCTTCATAATTTACTGTGTACGTTAAATGAAGTCTGGAACATAATACATTTCCTGTTCTTGTAGAAGAAAATATGTCCTTGACCTTTGATTCTGAACACTTCATTTGCAGGCTTTTGCAAAAGTTAATGTAAGATCATCCAGTGGCTCTGATTTAATGTCATGCCCTTGTGGGCAGCTGGGATATCGGTTTGTAAGAATCGTGTCCTCACAGACACCAACACAAATGTAACTGAGAAGCTGTCATATGGGTTACCATGTGTTGTGTATCAGATGGGTAAGGTGTTCTATTTTGGCTAAAAGGAATTATCTAGATCTGGGTCAAACCACGTGAATCTTACAAAAATTGAAGCAACATAACCTGATGTTATACAGGAGGAAGCAATCTTTGAAGAGGGGATTCAGTCCTATCTTAATGCAGCAGGAGGATGGAGATGTGATAGGAGAGTACAGACATATGTAGGTCTTTAGAATTTATCACAAGCAAACTGGTGACAGAAGAAATATTGCAGTGGAAGTAAAGGAGACAGCAAAGTGTGTGTCTGTACCATTTCCAACATCCTGCCTGGTTGTATTCTACTTGAAAGGGAGGAGAGGCAGCTTCTGTTTTAGTCGCTACCTCCAAAAATTCATTTTATCCTGATAACTTAATTGAGCAACACTGCCTATAGAAGTTAAGACTATTGACCTGTGATAGTTAAAGAACTGGAGATTGGGAGGGGGGGGGAGGGGGGAGGGGTTATATTTAGAGAAAGATTTGCATCATGCAGCAGTAGTGTTCAGAATCAAGAAAGTTTATATGCACAGTCAGGCAGAAATTCTTTCTCGAGTGAGTCATGCCTTGTTCAGAGTAAATGTAATTTCCTTTAGAGTTGCAATAAGGATTCATATATAACCTGTGATGTCAGTGTGCAAGCGATATAGCTGATACTTAACAGTTTTAATGAAATGTCATGGAAAAAGTAATCCCACGTACAGACTTGCAGTCAGATTTATCGTGACGTTATCTAGAAAGCAGCTTGGTCAGTCTAAAAGGTGTGAGCCCAATTGGTATGAGGGCTGCACACGTTAAGAAAAATACGTAAACCAGAGTGTGCTTTTTCAAGCTTTTCATTGTTACTTATGTCATAAATTGTGCTGTGTCTTGATAAAAAAAAGGTAATTATCTGTGATTTGTAGGATTGCGTTAATGCTAAAGGAATGTAATGGGCTGAGAATTCAGGATGTCAATGTGACCTACATTAAGTAAAATTTAGTGTTTTAAATAAAGTGACCTTGTCCTCCTAAATCCTGTGGCAGTCAGCAAGCAAAATCAGTCTTTTTAACCTCTGTTCAAGATGCTGAAAGGAGGGGGAAAAAGTAGTTAATAATTTGTACTGAAAATAAGGGCTCATAAAATACTTTATTTCTCTTCCTTCTGCACTGAAACATTTTTAGTACTTCCTCCTCCGTCTTCCAAGCCTGGTGTTAAAGATGGTTATGGTGTTAAAAGAAAAAACAAAAAACAACAAAACAACACAGCAGTTGAGGTGGATTTGAACAGCTTTTGGAGTCCAAACCTTCCTACTGATCTTACCACCTCCTGGGCTGATTTTGGATTTGTCTCAAAGACATTGTCCTGGTTCTTGGGTGCCTGGGAAATGGTGGTGACAGAAAGCCCACCAGCTTTCTCTGGGTCATTTTCAAAACACTCAGCCCCAGAAAGGGTTATGCACTGACCAGCCGCTCTCGTTACTTTACTTATTTCTTTGTTTTCCATTTGTGGTTGGTTGTTGAGACTAGTCACAGTCTCCCCCGTATAACATTGTTACTGGTGGGTACTGGTAGATCCTTTGCCTGTTCTAATCCAGTCTGTATTGCCTCAGAGTTTGAGTATTCATATAAACAATTCTAAGCATCCAGCCAAGTTGAATGTGCATTACTTTGGGATTCGCATAAGCACACATGCTCACTGTGTTTTCCCTGACAAGCAGCACGCCCTCACTCCCATTCACAGGAAGGTCACGTTAACTTTCCAAAACAACTTTCAGCTTCATCTCGCTTTGATTCCAATTGTTTCTCTGACACCCCAGGTGTGTACACAACCACAGCACAATACAGCTCTCTGAGGCCTCCCTGACCTGGGTAATTGGTACTTTCTGAAGAGTGTGCATGTTTGGATCACTGGAGTCGGTGTGCCAAAGCCTAGTTCCTAGTTCCTAGTTCCTCGTGCCTGACTGCTCTTAGACTTTGCAGTGGGCAGTTTTTGAAGCTGTTGTCATTTGTAACAGGGAACTGCTGTGTGCCCTGGCTCTCCCTGGCCTATTTGAGAACTTGTGGTAACTATGCGTCACCTCCAGGCCACGTTACTTAGCTGTGGCAGGAGAGGTTGGCGGTGGATGTGGCTGCTTTTGTGTGTGCATCTTACACAGTCCACAATGCAGGTCCTTAGGATGGCTTTCAGATATTTCCTTGATGAAGTCCAAGAAGTAAGGGACCCTAGAAGGAGGAGCTCCAGGGAAGGATTGCTCCCTCCTTTAACAGAGCTAGGATGTACAGCAGCTTGGCTTTTCAGGAATTAGCTCTTGACTTACTCCTACAGAATAGAAGTGCTAATGTGAGATCTGTTTTACAGCTAGTACATTAAGCACTCTCTAGCCTAGGTCCTCAGCTATACCTGAAAACAAGGTACACCACAGGAACACTCACGTCTGAACTTGGGTCTTCCCTGTGCTGGATGGATCCTACGACTCGAAGCTTTATGATCGTCTGAAGGCTAGCACAAGCTCCAGTATTTTCCTACCACTGCCCTAGATAGATGGAGAGCGCAAGTGACCCTCCTGCCTTTACAGCCAGCTCATGCTCAAAGGCAATGGTGAAGCAGACACCCTTCCCTATCCACAACTGCTGAGCAAATCCTTCTCTTCCTGTGGTCAGTTCTGATAGCAATGCACTAGGAGTGCAGCACAGAAGTGAGCTTTAGTCTTTATTTCTCACAGCTGAAGTCCCACATTATTACACTATAGCATGTAGGAAGTAACTGTGAGGATGTTAGGATGCTAGGAGTTACCATGAGAAAGCACAACCAAAACCTTGTAATCTATATATTAGCCTTCTAATCTATACATTAGCCATGCTAATTGGACAGATTGATTTTCCAGGCAATTCTGCCTCAGCAGAGTTAAATTTTAAGGGCCACTATTCATTGTGTCACTGAACCAATGCCTGAAACAGCCCACGGATACTACTGCCACATGCACCTGCTATAATGAATACCAAAGCCTACTTTAGTGACCTGAATCTTTTGAAAATCTAGTCCTTTATTTTTATCCACTTAGAGGGAACACAAGCTGCTGTGCCCTACTTTTTCTCAACTGTGTCATCTGACTCATCAATCAAAACTGAATTTGAGTCCTATTTTCACCCACTGACTCTCAATCAACCTAGCAAATTTATCAGAAGTACAAAAGGACCATTTTGTCGCTTAAAACAGATATCTTTGTAGAACGTGAATTATGTGAGATATTTTAAGATCTGAAAAAATTACCGTTTGGCTGAGGCCAAATTTTACACTTTCCTCTGAAAAGATACACTTGGATAAAAAGAGCATCACAGCAGAAAATAAGAAGTTCTGTGAAGTAAGATAGCTTTAATATGAGGGGTTTTTTTTTGTGCTATTGGGCTGAATGATTTTTATCTAATAGTATCAAAAGGAAGGAAGAAGGAAAGAAAGAAGTTTTTTTTTTTTTTTTTTTTTCTTGCAGCTATGGCAAAAGAAATGTATAAGTGAGCTGATCCTATCCTGTGTATCTATTAAGACACATGAAGGAAACAGTGACAATGTATGCTAGAAGTTCACTCCCTCTCCTTCCTCCTGAAATCTCTTTCCCAGAATCCAGGCTGCTATCCTTCAAACAAGTCTTTAGTCTTCCTGGGAATCGAGAATAAAAAAAAAAAAAAAATGAAAAACTCAATTTCCAGGGGAAAAAAAAAATAAATATATATTCTCACATTGCCACCTTTTCTCTTCTGGTCTCTCATACTTCATCTTAAGAGACTGACAAAATACTTGATGAAGGTGAGGCTGGGGACTAATATTTGCAACTCTTCTGAGCATTTAGCAACTGTGTATTCTGATTTTGTGTTGCACGATAATTTTCTCTACCTTCCCCACCTCTTTATTTAAGCAAATAATTTCATGCTTTTGGCTGAACTCCTCCTACTGCAGTCCTCAAAACAATTTCTATATTTTAATGAACAGGAAAAAGAAAGAAATTAAACACTGAGCACATGTTTCAAGCTGTCCTTTCATTAATGAGCTCTCCCAAGTTCTGAGGAGTGTTCTGTGTGCTGTGCAGCACTGAACAAAGAAGGAACAGGCAGCATACACAGCTACTGAGAAATACCTGTTTAGCTTAACCTGTGACCTGTCTTTGTGTGCTGTCTTCCTCCTCTTGTACTTTGTTGAAGCTACTGACACTTTCTATATATGACTACTACAAAAAGGTCTTAATTATGACTGGAAGTCCTAGGCATCACCTCAGGCAGCAGAAATGGCCATTAGCATCATTTTGCAAATGAAACACATTTAATGTTAAATTATTTCCAGGACAGCTTATATACAACACTGTGTTGCTCCTTATAAACTTGAAGCTTAAGATGGACTTCTGTTTTTTCCTTAAGTCAATACTAGGTCTCTCTTAAACATTAAAAAAAAAAAAAAGTTTTAATTAACATTTATCACAAATGCTGCCTCAATGACAATTACTCTGCTTTCTGTTTACTGTGTAAACAAAACTTTTTTTTTCTGGATGGTGCACAGAGAAGGAAGAAGGAAGCAGAAAAACCTAATATTACCAGGTATTAAAATATCTTTCAATATTAGTAGTCAATAGAGATAAAGAAATCGTTTCTAAATAGTGCTAACATCTTCTATTTCACTGCTGTTATGTTCTTACCACATCTAGTTTGACAATAAAATACAAAGGCTTTTGTACAGCTGCCATACTACATGAAAGGTTTCTTTTTGACAAAGACCTATTGTTGAATATAATTTACCTGCAACAGTGCAAGCCAATGTTGGGCACCAAAAAGTAAATCTGCTGATAAAATTCAGTGCATCCAAAATCCATTAATGAGTCAAAATGGAATGTATTGTTTCTAGAAGAATATCTTGTTGGTTAAATATCTTCATTAGTTAGTCTGTTTTTGATTACAAGGAGAAATGGAGAACCAGAATGGAATACAGGAAAGTTATGATGATACATACTAAGTGTTTGGCCTTGCTGATACTAAGCATTTCTATATTGTAGCCTATGAAATGACCTTTCTCCCAGTGTCAGATCTTTCTGGTTTGGTTTTCCCTTACTTTATTTTAACCCTGCAGCTTTCAGCTTATTTTGACTCTTCCTTCCTTCCTCCTATTAAAGGTTCTCTCACCAATACTTTCTACGCTTGTCAAATCTTTCTTTTCTTTTGTTTCTGAAATGCCTCTTCCTCCACTGGGGAGTCACTGGTTCTTTGATTTCTTTGACCTCCCAAGTGGACACCACAGCAGTCCTGGCAGGCCAGAAATAGGCAATGACAGTGTTTGATGTCTGCCTGGGATCTACTTGCTACCATTCAGAAATATGTCACCTATATTTATCCTTACAGGTGATTACAATGCTCTGTGTTCTTGTTTACCGGTACCTGCCAGCTAGCACATTGCCCTCAGTGAGCTGGCTGGATTAATTCTTTTAATCAACACCAAGTATATCAAACCTCTGAATTATTAACGTGCACTGCCACAGTAACATACTAACGTGATTACAGTCTGCACCCTGGAGTCTCACATCATTAACCTCCTAACGCCACACATCTTCCAAACTTTCCTTTTCATCGATAAACAATCATTGAGGCTGTTAGCTATTGAAGAGTCTGCACCAGAAGCAAGATCTTTTCTTGCTTTCACTGTGCAGCCACTAGTGCTAGTGGCTCCACATTACAGGAGGGCAACACCAATGTGGATCTCAGAGACCTCCAGTCCTCGAGCTTACAATCTGCTTCTTTCTCCTCTGCCACTCCTCAGAAGTGCTAACAGGACATCTGAGCTTATGCAGCTCCACAAACAAACAGCTGTATTAATATCTCCAAGACATGCTCCAATGTGTGGCTAAGATCAAGATGCCAGAAAGAAAACAAAGTTGGCTATAGTCAGTTTTGCTGATAAAAGCCTTCTTCCCTCAAACAACCTCAAAACAAACAGTTGATTCCTATCACCTGGTGGATGGCTTTCAACAAATCTACTGCAAGGATGGCAGTTCTACAATGAACAGTTCTGCAATGCTACCAGTACTGCAAAGCTCCAAATTTGCTCACAGTGGAAACTGAGAAAGTCAGATGATAGTACGAGTTAAGCAGTTGGTATCATTTGTTAGTGGTTTCTGGTTCCTCAGGACCAATTGCTTGTTTGTATCCCCACAAGGTATGCCTAAGGACACTTATGCTGTGAGAAAGTCATTAACACTGGCCAATTCTTTACTTTTTTTTTTCTTAATGAACAAAAGAAATCCCCAGATCTAACTATGTTTTTAATTCTCTGAAAATTAATCAGCCAAAATCAATGTTCCAAAGACTGCTAATATGATCTAGTTGCTTTTTTCTTTCCTGACTGCTCTTTGCCTTCTTCAAGTTTCTCTATGATCTCGAATTTTGAATTTATTTTCTACAGAGCTTGATGGCAGAGCTGAGTGTTCACCAGCTGAGAAGACTATAGTTCAGGTCTGTATAGGTTGTGCAGCTGTGTGATCTGCTTGCAAATTAATGCCCAGCTGTAACCAGAGTTTGGTTCTACATGAGGCAATGAGAAAATCTGTGCAATTAATGCGGGGCATGAGAAGTAAATGAAACTTTAAGAGCACTCGTATCTGGCTTTTTGTCTAATTTCTGACACAAAAGTTGAAACAGTCTTGCCCCATTTGTTAGCAGCTATAAGCTTTGTACCTTTCAGAGAACCAAAAAGTAAAGTTCTATTTCCCTCGTTTTAGATCTGGAATAGTGAGTTACAGAAGCAGAAGGATTACTTTGAAACCTAACCACCAAGAGATGTGGATAAGCATTTAATAACACAGTCAATAAAGAGTGGCAGCAAAGCCCTACTGTAATCATTAGAAAGTAGTTCATAGCAGTTTTTGCAGTCTCATGAAGGACTTGCTGGCATCCTCTGCCTCTAATCCTCAATGGCTGGAGCCACTAGCTGCTGCTTAGTGCTCTGTCATGCCTCAAAGAGAAAAAAATGATGGGACCAGTTGTTTACTGCCACTAAATACATCAAGAAACAGAGCACATTCAAAGTAAAATTTCAACAGCATGTGGAAGAGATGCTCAGTGGCATCTGAGCTGTGGTGGAAATGTGTAACGTATGCTGTGGATATTGCTGTACAATAATGCATGGCCCATGGCACTGCGTCTGTATGAGTGTTTCTACAGGCATAAGGACCCAAAGCAGCATTACAAAAAAGGGCACAGCACTCTAGGAGAGCCAAGTGTTTTGTGGTTCGATTCCTAAACAGTCATTCAGGGGCTGGCAGGTAGGCACTCTGAAATTTTTAGCCACAGGCTTCAGTAAGTTTAGACATTCCCATTCATATCCTGTGATAGATAGACATTATTTCAGGAGAACAGAATGTGCTGTTACTGGAGGACCATATAAATCCCGCCTGTCTTCTGGGAATTTTACACTGAAAGAAAAGCTAATCCTAAAGGCATTAAATATTAATGAAAAATATATATCACAGTATTTTGCATACAATTGTGCAATATGCTTTTGTGACTTTGCTCCCATGATACTTCTTTTTTATCTTAAGTTGTTGACAAATGGCTCAATGTTTTGCAGCAGGAAAAGATCTCTCCTTCAGCCCCACAAATGAAGTCCCTGAAACATATTTCTTCTACTTGATGGTAAAGCAGAAAACTGAATTTTCACCTCATATGTCGTATCAAAATGGTTTTGATTATGAAAGTAGAATACTCAAGAAAAAATATTAAATATAGCATCACTAAACCACAGAGGAAATTGTATTGTCTGATGCGTATGAAAATCTGTCTATAATTAGGTTAAAATTCGGTCCTTTTTTGTACATTTTAGCATATCTCCAGACTATAGTACTCAAGAAATACATAGTTTCAGAATAAGCCTTCCTCTTATTAAAACTACACTTCCATTGCATGCTTTCAAAAGAGTTTGCCTAAAAAAACCAATCTAACAGTTGTGTGTTTGTTGACTAGTTTCTTCTCATTCCAGCAGCATGATTTGTTATTGTTTGCTTTTCTCTACGTATTGTTGTGTGATATAAACTTGGGAGGAAAATGATTCTTCTATAGCGGAGGATAGCAGAGAATTTTAGTATCTGTATTATGTATTTTACAAGCAATGCTTGTATATATGAAATGCTATTTACTCCATTTAAGTGGTAATGGAATTTCAGCAACTGTCCTATTTTCTTTTGTTCTGTAGCCTTACTATATAAATAAAGGATAAAGGTTACTGATATGGAAGATTTTTATACATCTGTGCTTGTACAGAGAAGATGCTAACTGACTAGATATTGCTTTTAGGTTTTTTTGTTTTTTGTTTTTTTCTCATTACTTCTAATATCACAACAATGCCATCTCTTACGGGTTTTGGTTTTTATTATTATTATTGCTCTTGTGATGGCGTTTACAAGCTGAGGCTCGTGTGTCTGAGAACGAATCTGAAAAAGAATCTGAACAGTAGGAGGTAGCTCCTGCAGAAACTGTTGATATCATGCTATATTTTGTCTAATTACCAAGACATTTTTGTGTTTAATGCCTTCTGGATATTCCTACAGCACACAGTGTGTGGACAGGGGGATTATGTAAGAAGAAGGGAGGAACATGAGGGGACTGCTGAGTTCCCTGGCAACCTCGGCCCTCTGCCTTATGTCCTGCTGTTAGACACTTCCTGCTCTAACAGATGGTAGCAGCCATGGAGCTATGGAGCCTCTAGGAACCTTTCCCCTTCCAGCACTGGTCAGAGTAAAGAAGACCAAATGCAGATGACTTATCCCACGTCACCACCTATTAGTCTTTGGGTAGATTGAGTTTATTTTCTGTTCCAGCTGCTCTGAGGTCAATGCTAGGTGCTCCAGGAGTTATTTGCATTTTAGATGTAGGTGTCTCCTGCTCAGTAGGTGTGGGTCACAGCCCTGAGAAGAGCAGAGCTGCACTACCCTTACACACTGCTGTTGCCTTTTCTGTTCTCAAGTGTTCACCCATTGTTGGATTTGTGTTTGAACCAATTGGTATAGAAAGCAATGGAAATAGTTCCCCTTTAGGACCTTTTATTTTTAGAACAAACAGTTCCCCTTGTTAGCCAGAAATAAACTGTAAAAGTCACATCTCAGTATAAATAAACCCTGTCTGTACTTGAAAATATAATCTGATCCAACTATGAACTTCAGAGTCTTGCTTTGGAAGAAAGAAAGAAAGAAAGAATATTGTCATTTGTGATGTTAGGTAGGTAAGGCAGCATCTCCCATTTTAACACATTTTATACCTTATAGTGGTAAATTCAGATATTCCAAATCTAATTAAGACATACACAATGGGCTTGAGTTCTATTCATTAAATTGTCTTGTAAGCAGAGCCTTCATCTGCAGGGTGAGAAGCTCAGGTGGCCTGGCCTGCCTTGCCCTCCCGGCTTCCAGACAATGTGTCTGAAGGAAACATTTTCTTTTATCAGGAGCTCCAGGCTTCAAAGATCTGTCACTGCAAACAGCCATGGGAATAAATCATATGTCAGCCTGAAAAATCAATATTGAAGAACAAATTGAACTATAATAGTGTGCCTGCCTGGTTATTTAAAAATGGACAAACAAAGAAAATGCAAAGGACAAGAAGCAGCCAATATAGCTTTACAGAAATTATTCAAAGGTGTAAAAATTGAGAAAGAGCTTCTCCTTCTTGAGTTAGTCCAACTCCACATCCACCAAAACCCAGGTGGTTTCACACAGTACAGTCTCATCTTCAGTTCAGTCCCACAGATGAAAAGACCTCATACACAAATAGTAGTACCTAATCTCCATTTTTTTGCCTATACACTCATGCTAATGCACACTGATATTGCCCAAATAGTATAAAAATGAGAGTCTTGGATGTGTAACATTCTGGTCTTTAGACCATAAACTTCCAAGCAAATGGAGCACTCAAAACCAGAATGCGTTAGGATTGTCCCAAGAGGCCTTATTAAAGTTATAAGAGAATTACAGACACATTGAAAAGATTCTGCTGAAATTACTATTGAAACCTTTGAAGAGTTGCGAATATCTTTTCATAGTACTCTTGAGACTTTCTGCAGCATTCTACAGAAGATGCAATTCTCTACAATGCACAGAGCACTTAGGGCGCTTCAAAAGCCTACAAGAGTTTTCATTTTCTAATAAATACATTTTATTGAATGTTTTTTAAAATGCTCTTTCAAAGAAAAAAAAAAGTCATTCAAAGAAGAGAAATATAGAAAGATAGAAAGCAAAACTTTCACTACTGGGAAAAGGTAGAAGGAAATAGCTAAAAGAGTTTGGTATGCATATGTCAGTAAGTATAAAGATTGTGAAAGTTAAGGATTTGTAAAGTAACTGATGAAGTTAATGTATTACCAACAGTAACCTGCAAGTAATTCTAAATGAAAGGATTCTAAAGTGGCTCAGTGAAGTTTTGAGAATTACATGAAGCTTGGCCATCTCAAATATCTTCTGAAACTCTGGAGGCAAAGATTTTTTTTTTTTTTACTGCTGTCTTTTATCTGTCCCAGAATCAATGAAAACAGAAATATTCCTTACAATCAGAACTAAAGCTCTTTATGTGTCATCTGGATTTGCCATCTTGGACAATGTCACAAAAATTGATTTGTGATTCTTGCTGAAAAGCATAAATGTAGGTGTTAAACTTGGTTGTGATTTTTAGAGGGCTTTGTGTGTTCCCGAGCTGGTGAGACCTGCAATTGCACTATTAGGTGTTATGACCCCTCTTTGAAACCAGCTCTACTGATTCATTTCTGCACTACAGCACCAAGTCTGAGGAGCCAAAATGCTATGAACACTGCTGTTTTACAGTCACTGAGCCTTATTCACGGTTAAATGTAGCTAACTTAGTTTCTGTTGAGAGGGCAGCTTGCCTGCCATTATACATACCTCTTCCTTTCTCCCAGCATTCACTTTTTTTTTTTTTTTCCTTTTTATTTGGTGAGGAAAGCTGAAGAGTGGTACTTCAGAAGTGATTCTCAGAGAGGGACCCAGGGAGATTCATGATAGCTTAAGTTAACTTGATACTGTAGGTGCATGAAGAGAGTAAGCCATTACAAAATTTGATTGTGCAAGGTATGATAAAATGCCTGCCGTCTACACAATCTGACACAGTAGCTGTGATGAATGGATCAGCCTCATTTATATTTTGTAATTACTCCTGAAGTTCGGCTATGTGGACAAGCTTCTATCAAATCCTGCACACCTTTGAGGGAAAGAGAAAGAATGGTATTGCAGTTATTTATAAAGCATGAGCCTGTGGTTATTTCTTGTTTGGAACAAAATTGCCAGTTACTCATGGGACTGCCTGTAAAACTGAATGGCTTTGGAGGATAACAACAGCCAACGAAAAGGTGACACTTGGGATTTTTTAACTTCTGGCACTTTTGTTGGATAAACATCTTCAAACCATGCTGAGTGTTATATCAGAGCAGATAAGTTTCCACTGTAGACTAACTTCAAAATCCTAATAATCCGTTGAAAGCTATTTATTTAAGTATTCCTAAATTTATTCATTGTAGCTGCTCTGTTTCTCATTATTGAGACTGTCACTGTGAGGGAAGGGGTAGGAGGAACCTGTGGGTTCTGTCCTTGTGATGATTTGGTCCTCAGAACCTGATTCATAGCCTCACTACAGGAAAGCCTGATCTGATACCAGGGTTCTGAACATGGTGTTTGGGTCACCTGTCTCAGTGATTGTCTCAAGTTCCTGGCTGCTGGTGAGAAACTTGTGGAATAAATTTCTTCCCAAATTGATTCTCCTGAAAATGTTGAAATAAATGAAGAACATCAGCTTGTTTTACACAAAGTCCATGTTGCTTTTCCTAAGCCAATTACCCTGCATAATGTTCTCCTAACACATCATGAAATCTGTAGAACTTGGTGCCAAAATAGTTATGAGACATGGGGTTTAGTTGAGATTAGAAGTGGTGACTGTTCTTAAAGCTCATAATTCAGCAGAGAGCCTAAGAGCATTTTATGAACACCAGTAGCTCTCAGAACAGTTAGAGGAATGAGAACCATTTGTATATTTGAACACTGTCACTGTTTTTTCCTCCTCAGAATGTTTTTGGAATATATAAATGTAGTAAAAGCTCCACACTATACGTCACTGCATACATTGTATGAGTATCCCAACAAGCTTTAAGGTAGGAAGTGAAACTGCTTGCCAGTAAAGATGATGAAAGATGTAAAAAGTAAATACTCAAGTTAGATTTAGGCTGTGTTATCAAAGCTAAAATCTCTGTACTCTTAGAAATGAAATAATGCATTTTTTTTTGTCAACTGCAGCGTCAGGAGTATCCACTCACAACCCTTTAAACATAACTCCTATTAACACAAATCTGGATTTCATGTTAGTGCAGGGTCAGTAAGATGACTCATATACAGTGAAGTAATAGCGAATCATGAAACACGTCTGTAATAGGTGTCTTTTAGGCTTTAAAAGCTAAGCATTGATGATCCATGACTGCTCTGCTTTAGATGGTACAACTGCCAAGCTCAGGTTTTCTCTGTTCCCAGGTGAGAGTGTGTACCTTTGTCCTGGGCCACCTAGAAGATATTCAAAAGGTGTAGAAGAAAAGGGAGGGGGTTAGGTCAGGACAGGCAACTGATATTGGGCTTGTGGCACCTACAAGAGGGAAGGAAGCCCCCCTGGCCTTCTGCAAACACAATAACTGCTACTGATGAAGCAGAGGAGGGCTGTTTAGTGTCTACATGAGGAAATGCTGCAAAGATTAAGGGAGTGGTGATTAGACTGGGGCATGAGGAGGCTGAGTATTATTATCTCACAAAATGAGCTAGAAGACAGAGAACTGACATAGCATTGTATTGACAGAATGAACTGATATGTGAATGATACAGATAAGAAATTACCTTTCATCTCTTTATTCCCTACCCAGGTTTTCTGTCCCTACAGCCTCAGTGCACAGGCTGTCCCTGCTGACTGACTTGCACTGCACTGCATACTAAAAGCTGCTATGCATGATGAAAGGCTCTGAGCCAATCGGGTTGAGGCAGTCTTAATTAAAATTGCAATTAAAAACCCAGAATGAGTTACTGTTAGCCAAGGGGGCTAGGAGAAAACAGAAGGCTGGATTTTTTTTTCTTCCTAATATATTGGAATGGGAATGGAACTAGAGAGATAACAGGGCAATTAAAAGTGAGAAATGGGTGAAACTAATGATGACTCAAAATTACTGAGAGAGGCTCACTTTTTTATATGTCTCTCTATAGTGTACTAAACAAAGAAAAGAAAGTTTGAAAATCAAGAAATCAGAATGGTGCTGTAAAATGAACTGCTGATTATGAACACTTAAAACGTAGGAAACACTTAAAACAAGGGAAAATCAAATATATGATATAACAGCTCCAGAAATATATATCCCAAAGGAGATAGTGGAATGGAAGAGATCGTGAATGGTTCTGATGGGGCTCTGTAGGGTGTTTGCAAAATTTGACTTTATGCGCTTCTTTACAGTGCTGAAGTTTTAAGTCTCCCCTCTCAGCAGTCATGGTGAAGGAGGCACTTTCAGAAGATGACTGTATAAGAGAAGATAGGGGTAGTCTCTTGAAGGAGTGATCCATTCACCTGAGCATCTGAACTGGTGCCTTGGTTGCAGGTGATGTGTAAGTGCCCTTTTGCTTCACACTGCAACACTCCATGAAGAGGCT
The DNA here is from genome assembly GCA_023055505.1 of Callipepla californica brunnescens. NCBI lineage: Eukaryota > Metazoa > Chordata > Aves > Galliformes > Odontophoridae > Callipepla > Callipepla californica. The sequence goes on along the minus strand of JALIRH010000003.1, from coordinate 31,582,836 downwards.
GGGGGAAGATTATGTGTTTCCTATCAGAACTGGATGAAATCTGTTGCTGCTGGTGTTACCACTCCACTTGGGTTATTATCAAGATGATAGAACCTTCCTGATATTCACTTGCTTTCTCTTAGTTTCATCAAATTCAAAGAGAAAAAATTGTAAGAAATTTTGAGTCAGAAATGAGACAACTCCAAAGGGGAAGGCTGACACTTCAGTTGCTTGTACCAGCACTAAGCTCAGAAGGATAAACTTCATAAGGGGTGAAGCTTCTTTTCTTCAGTCTTTGGAGTAAAGAAACATAACATGTATAAACACAGCTATGGTTATCCCTACCCCAGAGCTGGGAACACATATTTCACGCCTCTAAAGACTAGGAAATCAAAAGTGATTCCCCCTCGATTTCAAATGATGTGCCTTAATGCTTTAATCATAAAAGATTCCTGGCAAGAATCTTTTTTTGGTTAACAGAAAACAGCAAAGAGCTGTGGAGTTGGTGTACCTCAAAAAGACTGTGAAAGTGGATCAGTTACTTAAAAGAGCATGCGGGAGGAGAAGACATTGAGATATCTGGAGACCAGTGGTTCATCCTTTCATTGCATACCAGCTTTGCCTTTTTCCCTCTCCACTGAAGATTTATGCATCCAGATCATTTGCATTCACTGCCTGAGTTTTGAAAACAGTGCTGAGTTACTGAACACAAGATAGTCTGCAGGGAGACCAGTAGTTCCAGTAGTCACATAAAAAATTCCCTGTTGTATTGGTGTGAAAAGATGGAAAACAGCTCTGACAAGCAGACCATGTTTGAAATATTAAATTGCTACCTACCCTGGAAACTGTGGACTTGTATCCAGTATCAGTACATTGCATCAGTTACATCAATGGATGGCACGAGGGAGTTTAGAACAATGGAAAAAAACATTTTGGATAAAGATTTTCCTGTAGACTGCTAATTATAAACAAACATTTAAAAAACAAAACCAAACAAAACCACAAGTATTTTCTCATTCTTTTCATCTTCCACCACTCTTCTCCCATTAACCAGCACAGTTGGGCTGGAGTGTTCTACATGCCGCTGTTCCCAGCAGCAGCATACTACATCCAACCTTCCAGATCCACCCCACAAAAGATTACAGGGGTGAGCAGGATGCAGGCAGTGTGCTTCCCTCACCATTTGAAATAGGAGTAAGAAACAGGCATACAGTAGGATCATCTCCCATCTCAGAGGCTGATAGGAGTCATCAGTGAGTAACAGGGTACAACAGGAGACCCCAGGCTACTGAATGGGCAAATCATATTTATTATCTTCTACTCACAGAGACTGCTTCCACTGGTTTTTAGCCTACCCATTATATAATCTGAAATCAGGTTGGGAATATGTGGAAGAAGCAGTGGCCTCCTTCCACATCTTTTCACATGGCCAATAAGCCCTACCACTGGTGTACACACACCACGGGGTGAGCTCCCCCTGCCTGCTCCACTGTAGAGTTTTATGTGAGCTCTTAAGAGGCCTCTCGATAATCTGCTTCCATGCATCAAGTTTTCTGGAGAAGAGATGTGATTTTTTTTAATTCTCCCCACACTAAACATGTTTTCTCAATCGCATTAGTTTTTTAACATCCAGAAACAGTGAAAGAGAGGTTGAAAATGAAGTGGGTTGGAATAAATGCACGATGACGCATGGTGACCTTGTGGTAAGCAGCAGCCAATACATTTAGTAGAGAAAAGCCTTCTGTCAAGATTCCTCAGTACAACATAGTGAGCACTATAACCATGCAATGCACTCATATGAGTTGAAAGGTCTTTACAGTTAATTTAGAGATGTGTAAATATAAGAAATCAGAGCTTAAAATCAAACACAATGACACTAGCAACGATTGACATACATTCTCCAGAAAAAAAATTATGTCAAAGGAAATATCTACACCCTGCTCATGACTTAATTTTAGGCTCTTCTGGAATCCCAAAATAGCAGGGATATTTTTTGGCTATTTCAGCAATATGCCTAAGGAGATGTTTTTTCTGAGGAGGATCAGCAAAAACTTGCCTGATCCAAGGAATACAAATCTAAAAACCTTGCAATTTAAAGCATGAAGTCTATAAAGCAATGGACAAGCATGGAAGTTCAAGTTATATACCATTACAGAAATATCCCTTACAAATGACCCCAGACACTGCTAGTTCTCCATGAAAATGCAGACGCTTGCTAGAGATGACAAGTTTAGAAGCAAAAGGACATTAAAGTCAAATTTAAATGATTTCTGCTTCCATGACAAATGTGATGATCTCAAGCTCTGAGTTGGCGCAGTGACAAAAGAATGATCAGAAACGGGGGAATAGTATTTCTGGTAATAAAAATGGCTGTTTGCAGAAAAGATGACCAAGGAAACCTGAGATCAGAAATCTGCCCTGACATCTAAAAGCCCTGATATAGTCTGCTCAGGGCTGTGGTCACGGCTGATAGAATTCTAAGAGCATTTGGACAACACTCTCAGACATGGGGTTTGGATTTTGGGTGGTGCTGTGTGGAGGGAAGGTTTGGGTTCCATGATTCTTGTGGGTCTCTTTCAGCTTGGGTTATTCTATTCTGTGATCAAACTGCCTACAGTAGTAACGTCTCCTTTTTGCACACCAACTCATATTTTAACACCTTGTGAAGAAGAAATAATAATTCAAAGAAAAAAGAGCATTACAATGAACATTTCTATGAACTACCACACTTTTGACCTTACAAAGTGTGGCTGTGACATTCTGTTGCAAACAGAGACATTAGAGTTGGTCCCTCCAGAGTTTTCCATTAGAAAAAAACCCTTCTGAAGGATTGCTCTTTAAAACCATGTTGAAAAGTAAAACCCTTATTTTCATAATACATCACAGTTCTCCCTGAATCATGCATTGCGTCAAGCAAGGGGCAAACACCAATTAACTAAAATGAATCACACGGGGAAAAGGAAAATGAGCATCTTTACCAGCCTTACATATGTTTCTGAATTACTCTGTTTCCAAGCCACAAGCCCAATACTATTGTGTATGCTTTAAAAATCAGCAGAAATTCTTGCTTAGTTCACATCTCACATATCTCTTCTCTCCTTTCTCATTTCAGGATGTTAATATGACCATGGAGAATGAGGAGCTAAATTCAAGGATCACAGCTAATGATTACAGTATGCTTTCACAGTAGTAGAATGAGTGAGTGTGTGTGCACGTATTGACCTATGCACACACACACCTTCTAGGAATAGAATCTTATCACATTTCCATAAAGTCTCTCTTTCCTGCAGTGAATTGTATCCTCTATTCCTGACATACCTGCCTTTCTGGCTCCAACTTTTGCTTGACCTTTCACATACTGCACATCCCGCAATATTGCAGTCCCTAGAATAATGTGAAGAGTCATGGAACTTCCCCACTCAACTTGGACTATAACCTATAGTCCTGTTTGCTTGTTGCTATCAATAGACCTCTGAAAAACCACAGGTAATTAGCATTCTCTGATGCAATCGCCTGTGATTTTCTGACAGGAGATTTTAGAGTGGGTGCACTCCAAGATCGTTGTATATAAAAGGTCACATACAACCCAAAGACTTCTCTTATGTATGAATAGAAATAATCAGCACTGAACTCACACACACATTTATTATCTATGATGTTCATTCTGTCTTCAGCTGCAGATAGTATTGAAGCACAGGGAAATAAAAACCCACATAAAATTCATGCTACTAAGCCATCCCTTATTTTAATCCTGCTCAATAAGCACTTAGTGCATATTACAGTCCTTAGTGTAGAGAGAAAGGTAATTGTTTTATCAGTGGTGCTTACTCTAAAGGAATCAGATACGCTGGTACTCTCAGATTCATGTATCATAATCCAGTAACAAACGAAAAATGGGAAAATATTTAGAAAGGATTCTAATGGCTTTACATTGCCTGAATATCAGAAAAAAATGTGTCTTCAATGGACTAAAAAATACACTCCATATTCAGTAGAGTTAAAACCTGATATAGATTTTCCTCTTTTACTCGCAGAGTGGTCATTTGTTAAATTGCCAGATAAGGTTGCTGCATCAGCTGTGTAATTCAGCTTGATCTCACAGTGTAACAGGACTCACAACCTACCTCACTGCCTGCTTGCATGTATGCATATCAGCCCTTGTCTAATAACTGTTGCACAGAACAGCCAATTTTCATTAAATCTTTTGGCATCTGAGAGGTATTCTAGTCCCATAAGATTTATGACAAAAGAAAATGATGTGCTTTTTCTGAAAGAATGTATTTGACACAGGGGAATCCGCAGAGGAATTCAGTTAAACTTTTCTGGTCCTCAGGTCTACTAAATATTTTGTAAATAATATGATCATCCCACAAGGACAGAATCATTGTAAAATATGTCAAAAGGGAATCTAAGGAAGGTTATAGTCCAAGCAGTTGAATAAATAGTACCGTGTAATACCTGATAAACATCTGTCTAACCTGTTAAAGATTTCCAGTCCTTAAGGATCTCCAGGCAACTGTATGAGCATGCATCTTTATTCGCCACCATCTCATATTACAGCTGAAACATTTTCATTCATTAGTGAAGCTCTATAAGATATGCTTCAAAGCCTGAAGTTCTTGGCTACATTTGCATTTCAATTTACAGGAGTCTAGGTACGGAAAGTAAGGTAAAACAAAGCTGCAGCACTGATTTCTCTCAGGGACATGGCAGTCACATAAAGGGCACTGCTAATTATAGCTAGCAGCTATCAGACTCAAAAAAGCCACAGTGACATTGCAGCAGTTTGATGCCAACCATAGGACGTAGCTCCTTAAAATGAAAGTATTTGCTGTGCATAAGAATTGATTTTCAAAGGTAATGCCACATCAGCCCTTTCAATAAAACATGGGTGGACATGACACCATCAGCAATGAGCTGCTGCCAGAGGGTTTACCTGCGGTGTATCCAGTTTTTAATCGATGAGACTTCTCAAGCAGGAGATTCATTTATTTTCCTCCTAGGAAAGCAACCAGCAAATCTACCTTTTGTTGGAAAAGATGTGAGCCAAACTTAAGGAAGCAGATGAAAAAACATTCGTAAAATCAAAGTTGCAGGACTTTTCTGTTACCAGATTTTAGGCCTGTGTTTCTCCCAGACTTCCCTTTGGAAGGGAAAAAGGGTAGTATGAAATTTTCATTTACAGCATAGGGTAGCTTAAAATTAAGTAGCTTCTGCTGCTGTAACTTCATAGAATCCTAGAATGGATTAGGTTGGAAGGGACCTTAAAGATCATCTAGTTCCAACCCCCTGCTATCAGCAGGGACACCTCCCTCTAGACCAGGTTGCTCAAAGACCCATCCAACTTGGTCTTGAATACTTCCAGGGAGGGGTCAACCAGAACCTATTTGGGCAACCTGTTCCAGTGTCTAAGCACACTCACTGCAAAGCATTTCTTCCTAATATGTAGTCTAAACCTACCCTCTTCCAGCTTAAAGCCATTTCCCCTTGTCCTGTCTCTACAGGCCATTATAAAAAGTCCCCCACTGGCTTTTCTGTAGTCCCCCTTGGTGCAGCTCTCTTCTTCATGGGGCTTGTGTTGGTTTCCATCGATTCTGGATCCCCGTCAGCCTGCCAATGCAAGAAGGCAATTCCTCAAACGAGGAAGATACCTTTATAGAACATGGGAGTGATGGCATTTATGCTTTGCTCTCCCTAAGCTTCTCTCCTTGCCAAAAATGGCAGAATATTTAATCATGATATAACTTTTTTTTTTTCTGTAGCATTTGGAATTGAAACTCTAAGCAATAATTATGTTAATGAGAAATAAAGTATTTTCTTGGCAGCAGAATACTATTTTGTTGGCATTGTTGCCTTATTTATTTGTTTCTTTCTTGTCATTATTACTGGCTTCTATTTGTGTGTAGTAACTGCCATTTACAGCTGTTCTTGAGAAAATGGCTATAGCCTTCAAAAATTGCATTCTCTCTCTTTTTTTTTTCTTATTTCAAAAGTTACAGCTTGTCTTTTCAGTCCTTCAGCAGCTGCCTACACCATAGCTATTCCTTGAGAAGGGTAATGACTTTCTCAGCAGCGCAATATATCAATATATCAATATACCATGGGAATAGATGTGGGGATTTGCCATTACAACAGATATGAGAGAAATGAAGTGCCCATCCACAAAGGCCTCACTATTAGGCTGAACTATCACGTTCCCATTTTAGTTCTTAATTGCACAATAAGTAGGAGGAAATGGAGTAGATCCAGAGGGATCTACAAAGGAAGAAAGTAATCTCATAGCCAGAGCTTGCTGCAGAGAAATGCTGTTCTTCAGCTTATATATTCTGAGCATATGCAGCAGGTTTATGTGAGCAAAGCTATTTTCATTGGGAAAAATCTGATGAATGTGCCTCAGTGGCCTCCTCTAAAGCTGGTTCTTTGCTGAGAGGAGAGCTGGGGTGGTAAGACAGGGAAGGAGAGGCTGAGCAGTTCATTGTGCCTCCCTCAGCCTGCACTGAGTGGCCATCACTCCTCAGGGCTTTTGCCCTGCCTGCTTTAGGGGTGTACATAGGTAAACTCTATGTCCCACTGAGACAGACAGGATCATTAAACTGTCAGTGAACTGAGGAAGAGAAGGATCAGTTTGGCATCCTTGGGAGTGATAGGATGTCAATGGCCAAACAGAGGACAGTTCCACTTGCTGGTGTGATCTGCACAAGCCAGATAAGCCCCTGATGTAGGACCAAAATCACAGCTATGTGGAGGAGCAACAGGCCATAAGGATGGTGATATTGGGAAGGCTACACAGAGCCTTCAGTAAAAACGAGGCTAGATTCCCAGTTTTTCCTGGCATACCTGCTGGATACAGTACAGTGGGATCTGGCATTTCATATTAAGATACAACTATTTCCATCCAGAGACTGAATTATCCTGTGACACTTCTTTTAAATAATGTAAATAGAAAGTGAAAAGTGATTTAATTTGTACTTTTAATTTGTACAAGTTCCTGAAAATTTGATCATATTTTAACTGAAGGTCTAATTAGTGGATAATTGAGTTAGAGGTGAGAAACTGTAAATGCAATCCATTAAAGCTTGAATTTTAAATTACTGTGACATATGGGGCTGTTAGAAATGAGAAACAGAGACACAGGATAATGTCTGCTGAGTATACTCTCTGTGTGTTCCATCTCCAGTATGCAATAAATGACATTCCTCTTTTTCTCTTTGGGTATATCTCCCTAAAATGTATAAATTGCTAAATCAGTGAATCAATAGATACTATTTTTCTCCTTGTGCTAACCCTGAAGTAAGCACAGCAAGTCAAACTGGCTCTTGGTGCACTGAGTTTAATGCACATTAACACACAAAATGGTTCCTACAAAAAAGCTGTACCTTCCAGCACCTAGTGTTCCACATCACCAGTTTTACTCCTTTGCATATACTTCGTGGTTAGTTGTGGCTAAAATTTTTGTTTAATACGAAACACAGACTGACCAAGATAAACCTTGCTTCAGGCTGTATTAGAAACAGCTTTCTCAGGGCCTGGCCCTTGGTGGGTGTTTCTAAGTGCTGCACTCTGCATTATGAGCAGTTGCTGATAGCAGTCTTGTCAGGCTGGGATGTCTGCTGTTATGTTGATACAGCCCTGCTGTGTCGTTTGTTTTTTTTATGTCTGCTCCTTACCAGAGGACCAGGCCTACATAGAGCACATTACTGCAGGGGACGCAATGTCATTGTGCAGATATGTAAAACAAAACAGCCAGAATTCACACAGATGAATGTAGGAACATAACACTTGTGCTGACTAATCTCAGTGCAAGTACAGCCCACTGGAGGTTAAGGCTGTATGTCATGAGAAATGCAAATCCTTCTTTCTATATACTGGTTTTAATTATTTTGTCCCTTAGTGCTTTGATCATCTGCTGTTCTGTGCAACACACCTGTAAAGCCCCAGATGTGAAAAACACAGTGAGACAAAGACAGAGCCAGCAGGGCACTAGCTCCATAATTAACAAGATTAAAGGTTCAGTGGGAGCTGAGTTGACTCACTGGTGTTTGTTTCTTGACACGCAAGTGTGCAGAAGGGAAAGGAAGAGTTAAGAAATTGCTGCAAACTTACCATCCAGCCTTGATAATCACTTACCTGTGCTAAATGGCTGTAAAACTGGTTTGTCCTCAGCTGCACTGAAAATCCACCTTGCACTCATAATGAACAATAAGATGAGAACTCAAGACCAACATATTTCTATCTGTATTTATGTACCGTTCATTGGAAGCCCCATACTTGGGAAACCTCTGTATTTTACTTGTACCTGCAAGAGGTAGCTTTTATGTTCAGCTGTAAATTACATGAGAGATTAGCCTTATAATTGATTGCTATACGCCAGCCTTCTGAATCCTAAAGATGATTAACAAACCCACCACTGATGATATATCAATACCAATATGTGTCAGTATCAGTACATGCCTTGAAATATATCCTCACTCCAGACAGGAAGCTTATTACAATTACTTTAAGATAGCATATTAATTTGCATTTAGAAAGACAAAGAAGAAAGTAGTGATGTGGTACTCTATCCAAAGTCTGAATTAATTTTTAGTTTCTTACTGAATGTGCATTTAGATGATTGTTTTTGTTGCACTTTTCTTTTAGTACCAGGATTCTGGTAATTAACTGTTCATGATCAAGCATCGGGATCTGTTGATGATGTACAAAAGACTGTTCAAAGTTCCTTGAACATATTAATGGACATGGTTTTATTAGCTAGTTTCATTAGCTTAGAAAATGATAAGGGCAAAACAGCAGACAGTCACTGGACTAACAACCTTCATATTGTGGAGAACATTGAGCAGTTTAAAATACGCTGGCTATAGCAATTTCTTTCCAAGTGCTGCTGACTAACTAGGAGAATAATTCACACTTGGTTGGATGAGGCTGCATTTGATTTATTCAAGACTAAGAAGGTATAGCAAAGCAAGAAAGTATGACCTGGTTTCTTTTGGTGTGTTCTGAAAACAGAAGAGCCAAGGTTGAAACCAAGTGTCACCTTCAGGGTGGTAAAACAGCTAGAGAGATGATACCTGCTTCATGTGGCCAGGACTCAGCCCCTCTGGAAGCAAAGTCAGGCCACTCGCACAGGCCACTCCGTGCAGCTGGTTTCTCCCTGTGCACAGGAAGGCCAACAAGAAGTAAGGAGATAGCCAGCAGAGCATTAGTCTTTGGGTGTCTGTGTTTTCACGTTCTACTTTTCCACATATCTAAGAAGCTGAAAGATCAGAACGGTTCACTAGTCTGTAAGGATTATAAATTGCACACCTTCAACCTGTGTTTATTTTGGCTGTCTTTTGCTGTTCTTTTTCTTTACATAGTTGGAAGTTCCATTTGCATTTATTTTCTTTTTACAATACCAAATGGCCATCCATGATTTTTCCCTAGCCCAGGATAAGTGGTCCTGCCTACACTCCTAAGTCTAGAAGTCTTCTGAAATTTTGGGAATCGTCAATAGTAAATCCCTGGTTTATAAAGGCTATTACATTTCTGCACATCAAAAAATGCTCAGTTGAAATCTGCTTCATAATTGGAGCTGAAGAAGGAAAAATGTTTTCCTTTCACAGAATAAGTAGATGCTTCAGAATCTATTTTTCCTGTAGTACCAAGCTGTCCCTTAGTATTTCTAAAGCTTCTACAGGCTGCAATAAAACAGCCTACCTTGGGGCACACCAGGAGCCTGGAAGGCCAAAGATCCTCTGCTCTGTCTGTCCCCTGAACAACCCAAGCTCCTGGCTCCCAGAAAGTATCCCCAGTTACCCAGGAACTGAAAACTCAGATTGTGCGTATGGGAGGTGGGAGATCCCCGATCTCAGATGGAAAAGGGCTTTTTAGATGCTAGTTCAGATGCTGATCAGTTTTTGCACAGGATTTTTTATATAATATTGATGAAAGAGGCTGCTGAGATTATTTTGAATATATGCAGCCTTGTGAAGTCACTGTTACATGTGAAATCAAAAATGCAGTTCATATTATTAGAGATTTATACAGAATATTTCATGGTGGCTTCATTCCTGAAGAGTTACTTTGTGCTCAACAGGATTCAATTCTTGATTTGGCTCATTAAATCATAAAGAGAAAATCATATATGTGCACATATATAAATACATTAAGCTACACCTGAATTTTTTTTTACAGAATTGTAGAGGTTGGAAGGGACTTCTAGAGATCATTGAGTCCAGTCCCCTGCCAAAGCAGCTCCCCAGCCCAGGTTGCACAGGTAGGCGTCCAGGTGGATCTTGAACGTCTCCAGAGAAGGAGACTCCACCACCTCTCTGTGCAGCCTGTGCCAGTGCTCCGTCACTGCACTGTGAAGAAATTCCCATGCATATTTATGCAGAACTTCCTATGCTTCAGTTTGTGGCCATTTCCCCCTCATCCTATCACCACACACTGCTGAGAAGAGTCTAGCCTTGTCCCTTTGCCTCCTGCACTTTAGATATTTATAGACATGGATCAGATCCCCTCTGAGTCTTCTTTTCTCAAGGCTGAACAGACCCAGGTCTCTCAGCCTTTCCTCAGAAGAGAGGCGTTCCATGCTCTTTATCATCTTTGTGGCCCTCTGCTGGGCTCTTTCCAGGAGATCCCTGTCTTTTTTTGTACTGGGGAGCCCAGAACTGGACACAATCATAATGGATGTGAATGTTAAAAGATTAGCTAACAAAGAACTCAGACTGTAACATGGAAAATAATATAATGAAAGAATACAACATGACTTCTTATGATTTAACTGAAACCAAGTTTGAACTAGTTATTCATCCAGTTCAAATGAGGCATAATGAATGGCAGAATGAATAAACCATTCATTCTGCTATCCATATTTCATTTACTAATACAATTTCATATTATCTTGACAGGTTTAAATTATATTCAGTTACTTATAAATGCCTTTCAAAACATCTTGTCTCTTGATATTTTATGACCCAATTCATTCCTAGGTAGATGGATTTAACCACCTGAGAAAATAGCAGACCTTCACAGAACTCCTGTTGTGGAATTTCACCAATTAAAGGTCTTTCATTCTTAGTTTTTTCTATCCTGCAGAAATCAGAATTGAAGTGTATTTTATTTGGCATCCTTTCATGTGTTTCTGTGATAGATGTGAGTTTTCAGTGCTTACCAGAAAATACAGTTTCACATCATAGCTAATAAAAAGCGACATGATGGGAAAAAACATGACATATTTTTCCATTTTATCCTTCTACTCAGAGTAGCCTGTACATGCCCTTTGCATTTATAATGGGTCCTCCGGAGATTAGTTTTAAAAGTAATACAATAACCTCCAAAGGTTTGTAGGTGTGATTTGGACAAGTGTACTAGCATCTCGCTTGGCAATTATTTTGAGCTAGATTTCAGACATAGTGAAATGAGGACAGGCTAATTAGACTTGGACTCTTCAGCTGAAAAGAAGCGACAGCTGGGAGGGAAGATAATAGAGGTTTATAATGATAACTGAAGTAAACAGGGAACAATTATTCAATCTTTCACCCACTATGAGAATTAGAAGGCACCCCAGTTATCAGACACCAGGTTAAAACGCAGAAAAAGAAACACCTTTTCTCATAACATCTAATTAAACTGTGAAACTAACTGCCCATGGAAGTGGCAGGGGCCAAACTTACAAATGAATTAAAAAAGAGGTTAGACAAATTCATAGAACCATGAATGTCCACCTATGGTAAGGGAACGTGACCGTCTGGATTCAGTCCCTGGTGCAGGAAGCCACTAAAAATTCAGCATCAGTCCTCATTTGCTCAACTTTTTGCGCTCATTTTCTAAGGACTTAAGTTGGCCACAGCTGGAGGCAGGATGTCGGATGGGCCTTCAGGCTGACTTAGTATTGCTTTTATTGTGTTTTTCACTAAACTGCCGTGGGATGATTTCAAGCATTGGTGTCATGAACAACATAATAACAGAAAAGTTGTGAGAGATGATGAACGCCCCAAGATGCTGAAGAGCAACCAGAGGGGTCTAGCCAACTGCCTTGAGTTATATACCAGCAGGGCCAGTCCATGCCTGCAGGATAGTCCACCTGGAACCTGGTCTACATCTACACAGCAAAGTTGATCCAACTCCCTGCACTGGGACAGATATTCAAGTGGCCACCATAACAGGAGGGTCATCCTCTCCTGCCACCAGCAGCACATGGAGAAGCACATCCCCACACAGTATGTGTTTACTCTAATTAAAGATTGTAAAGACAAACTATAGAATTGATATATTGGTGGAAAGTCAGTGAATCATTGAGTCACAGAATATCTCGTGTTGAAAGGGTCCTACGAGGATTACTGATTCCAATCCTGTCTCCACACAGAACCATACCTCCTAGACACTGGGTGCACTGCAGTTACTGTCTAGTCCTTATTTTTCAAGCTCTTGTACAGTTTTCTGATCCTCCAAATTCAGCCATATAGCAAACTAGAAAAGACACATATACATGCACGAAGGCACAGCATTCAGCACATGAAACACATTTGCTTTGTCAGATATCACTAGGTGACAGAGGTTAAACAGAGACTGTTTAACCTGCATTGCTGCTGTGTTCCTTCTGTTGCCTGTGTCTTGATCCTTCACGAACACTGTACCCACAAGCCACAGTCCTCCATTTAGTACAAACAAAGCTGTGAGAAAATCAAGATGATCTCACATTAAAGTTTTTATCATTAAAGAAATAGAAGAATCCATCCGAAAATAACAAAAGACTATTTCAGATATAACATTTTAAGATATGGAAATCACCAAGGAACTGAAATGGACCAAACACTGAATATGGAACACATGATGTTCAAAAATCAGGAAAAAGAAAAAGCTGAAAGATATGAAACTGAATCAGTACATTTTCCTCTTGTATGTAGATTAGTTTCATTCTAGCATTCTCTTTAGATATTAAGAAAAATGTGGCAACAGAAAATCTCACAGAAATAATGTATTTGCTTTCCATCACAGCTCTTTCAACACTGATTTCAGATCATAATTTGTTTGGAATTGCTTCTTGAACAATCCCCTGGTTTCCTGTCTGCTGTTCTGGGTTGAATGAGAGACACAGTTGCTGCTGGTAAAATAAGCTTTCTCTTTTGTGAATGTGCCAACTTGCATTCTCTGCCATCAGCGTGCAGGCCAAATGGTTCTTCTGGGGAAATATGAATTTCCAGGCAACTCAGCTGTTCAAAACCCCAGAATAATAATGCCAAAGCAAAAAGACAAAAGTTAAAAAATAAATAAAATAAAATAAATCCTTCTGCTGCATCCACAAAGATAAAACAAAGCAAATGCAGTTTTAAAACCATCTACCTAATTTAAATCTATGTGAGGAAAGCAAATTCAGCAAGTTGCAGAATTGTTGTCGCTGCATCTCTTCTGTACAGAAAAGCTTTACCTTTTGATCCAGAGTAATTCTACCAATAGGTATATTGGAGGTGACACAACCCCTTCTGCCATCTGCTTCCCAGGAGAAGCTCCAGCACAGCTTGCTGCCTAAGGCAGATGAGAATGGGAACAAGTCCACAGGAGCAAACATCTCAGGAGGAGCTGCAGGACCACACTCCATACCAGGTTTGGCATGATCCCAGTCTGCATGTTTGGCCTCTCTGCCAGAGGATAATGCCCATGGAGAAGAGCTCATAGAGGAAACCTCATCGACCTCCTCTCCCATTCAGTGCTAAGCTTAAAGTCTTACCTGAGCACACATTCTCTATCATTTTTGGCCAGTCAGATTTTACGTGGAAGCAATTGCCATGCGCATGCACATAATTCCCATTTGCCTACTTCCCTGCAGCAGGAGTGAACCTTCAGCAGAAGGGCAGCTGCACAAACCTGGGGGCAGAAGGGAGCAACCAGCTTGAAATGCAGCAGGCATCAGCTGAGCACCCCTGTGCCAGGGCTCAGAAGGCCTGTCTGCATCTGCACCCGAGAATCTGCAACAGTGGCAGAGATTAATCATCAGGTTGCTTTTTCCCTGCTGAGAAAGATGTGCTCTTCCTTCTATTTTATCTTGCCCAGATACCATCACATTTTGTCAAGGAAGATGAAAAAAGTGCCTTAGAGCCTATGGCATCAAATGAAGGGTAAAAGTTTGTCCTCACTGCAATGTACTAATTAAAACTCCACACAGCCAAAGGAGTAGGAAGCCATGTTTAGATTTTAGTAGTCTTAGAGAAGGCTAGATGCTGTTGATTTTTGAGGTTTATGCCTTTGCCTTACTGAGTAGAGCTGCAGAAAACTCAGACATGTATTGATCACATCTCACTGCTCATGTTCCCCACCTGCCTGCAGGGTAGGACTTGTTTGCCAAGCTATACATCACATACAAAATGATGCGCAGGATGAGCAGAACACTGTCAGCAGTTATGCAGCTCCCTCTGTCCATTTGTCTCATCAAACAGATCCTCAGTCTGCACGCAGTGTGTTGGCAAACACATGGTCCATGAGATAGTCTATGAAAGTCCTTCCAAAAGCATGATGTTGTGCTATTAATGGATCACTACCACTGCTTTAGTTACAATGTAATACTGATAGACTCCAGCACAGAGGAAAAAACGTAAATGTGAGAAGCTTTGTTCTTGCTCAGCCCACAGGAAACTGTTCAGACAGGGGGAACTTTATCAGGTATTTCCATCATAAGCTGGCTGCAGAAAGCATGACAAAAGTAAAACCTATGTCACGCCTCAGCTGGCAAATTCAGAAGCACTCTGATCTACATCAGAGGGTGACAGCACAAACCAGTAGTTCCAGTTCACTGTGGTTGGTATGCTCCAAGGACTTTCCTAATAGCAAAGCCTGTCCTGAATGTCACTTAGGCAGCAACACCAGATGAGAACTAGTCATGCATTTCACTCTGGAAATTCACAGCCTGGTCTGCTAACATGCCTGACCTGCCTGAGTGTGGGCTGGTCAGTCAGGGAGAGCCGATGGGGAGAAATGGGGAATGGTCTTACAGAGGACTCACTCAACTGCAATGATTCAGACTACTCTGTATTTTTAGGAATAGTCCATGAAAAGCAGCAGTGGTAATCTTATTCTATGAGCAAAGGCAGTGACATTCCCAGAAGTTATTGTTTCCTGCTGCTATAAGCAGTGTGTGGTATCTAGGGCTATTTGCACTCAAGATTTGAAACCAAGACTTTAGGCCATCATCTGCATAGCCAGGGGTTAGTTTAGAGTCGCATACAGAATAAATGAAAAGGGTCTGAGTGGAGAGGGGAAAAAAAACAAGAGACATAAAGTAGGAAGAATAAAGTGCGTTGCCGAGTGAAGTTGATGATACTTTGATGAAAACAATCCTTTCTCAGACCACAAAAATGTTTAGAGATGAAATTTTGCAGTGAACTTCAGAGAGGCATTGACAGGAGGCTATAAATTCAGTTCCAAATGTTCAAGAGGTTGTTAAGTGGGCTAATATTAAGTGGGATTATAAATGTAATGGCACATAATATAGCTTTTAAGTGACCAGGGAAGCATTATATTAACTGACGATGGTGATCTGTGGCTGTGGGACCTTAATAAATTTATGAGAGTTTATTACCAAATTTCATTTATTGCCATCACAGGAAATGCTTACACATGAGAACGTTAGATGAATTGAGATAATTGATCATCTAGGGAGATGTCTAAACTCATTTAAAGGAAACTTTCAAGTAACAATTTTAAATGAACAAAAAAAAAAAAAGAATACGTTAAAATCTATTCAGGGAATATTGTTATTAGCAGGACACAGACAAATCCCTCAGGCAATAAATGTTCCGGGTTACAAGTTATTTGATCCTGACTGAAGGAGAAGAAAAGTTTTAAATCTGCCCTCCAGTACAGATCTTTTCCACAGAGACACAGGAGTACCTGTGAAAAGACACAATGTCCCTCAGCACCCTTATGCACTCCAGTCATTTCACTAGATGTATCAGTACAAGCTGTGGATGTCCACGTGCTGTAGGTGCAGTTTGCATTTATTGCATTGCTCCTGTGATCTATATTCCATATGTCCAAAGACAAAGTAAGGAACTTTCTTCAGCTGGAAAGGACATGGGTGGGCACCTCACCCAGCCTCTGCTTATCATCCCATAAGGAGAAGCAATGGAGAGAGATGGGCTTTATGTCCCTGGGCTAACCTGTGGGAACTCAAGGACTGGTTCCCTCCCTGCAAGGCTGCGAGTCTACTTGTGGATTTGCCCTTGAGTTACTGATGGCCACAGCTGAGCCCCAGCAAGGATGAGGGTGGGAAAGAAGGAAAGAGGTGTCAGCAAAAACAAACAAACAAACAAACACAGTAAAAGGTAAAAGGAATGGTAGGGGGAAAAAAAGAAAGGAAAATGAAAAGATAGTGTAAGGCAAAAGAGAAAGGGCAAAATGAAAGCTCCTGGCATAGGGAAAAGGGAGGAACAGAAATGAAGAAGAGATTGAGAAATCAATCAAAACGAAAATGTACTTGAGGGAAGGATGAAGGACAACGAAAATGAAGGAACAGAGATAGAAATAAAGGACAGAAGTTGGAGACACAGACTCAATTACAGTCTTATTGAAGTCCAGTGTCAAATCTCACTGAACATAAATTGGTTCTTTTTATATTTGAGTGAGACTTTAGATGGATTTTGTGGATTTCCACAGCAGCCCAGAGAGCTCTTGCCTCAGTGCAGTTGCAATTGTACAAGAGAAGCTGGTGTCTCAACAGATATGAAAAACTAATGGTAGATAAGATTAAAAAGGCTACAGGGTATCTGGAAGGCAATGTGAATCAGATATTGGCCAAAACAGCTCCTTCTAGGGCTTATGGAGGAAGTAAGAAAGAAATCTTGTGGCAGCTGGGACTTAAATGATATTGGTTGAAGATCAGGGGAGAGAAGGCTCCAATTTCCCAACAGAAACTCCTTCTCTCTTCCCCTGACCTTCTTTTCTTCTCTACTAAGATCTCACCCGTCATTTCAACTACTCCAACCTGAATGTTATCCCTCATTGCTGATTCACTCCTAGTCCTTAGCGCATCAGTTGCCTGGGCTTTCTCTCAGGCATTTTTATTTGAAAGTTTTTTTTAATATGTATTCAGTATCAGTGAGTGCTTCTTAGGTGAAACTGAAGGTCTTCAGCAAATTAAACTATTAAATGATGTGAGATGTTTTTCCACAGGACAGCACTGGAACAGACAATCAGATCCAGGAGTACCATTGATTTTTACTGCACCAGAGGCACTTATAAAACTCTGAAGAAAGCATCTGGCAAATTAACAGAATATTAAATACAATCAAATAATGCAAAGTCAAGAGACATCTCCTGTGTAGCTTTGATGGGGATTTACTGAATTAATGTGTTCATTAATTAAAGACAGCTGGTGACCTTTACAGCTTCTCTGCCATATAAACCTGCACGTGCCCTGGCTGGGAAGCAGCTGAGAAATGAAATGGAGAGTTTTCCTGCATGAGTCATCTGCAAAGAGAGAGCAGCTAGAGAGCAAGCATTCTTAAATCTTAGAATCATAGAATGGTTTGAGTTGGAAGGGACCTTAAAGATAATCTAGTTCCAGTCCCCTGCCACAGGCAGGTACAACTTCCACTAGACACTCTCCATTACAAATCTCCCTTACATTAGGAGCAGGCAGTGGCACATTGTGATTTTAAATACCTGTTTGTACCTGGATGACTCTTTTGTGTGTGTGTGAGATACATTCTGAGTCAAAAGAAGCATTTGTCCAACTGGTCCTGCATCAGGGTGCCAACACAGATATCCTCTACTATGTGAGGCATGAATGATCAGAAAGTTAATGGGGGAAAAGAAATGAGAGCTTCACTCGATCACTTGTCCTTTTTGCTTTTCCTTTCACCTACGTGCCTTCCCCTGATTCTTTCTACACATTTGCACACACATAAAAAACCAAAACCCAGTGTCTGGAATTTCACCAGTATACAGATCACTTCCAAAATAATGGAGGGAACATGACATAGAAGCAAGTTCTTTGCTCTAGCAGACATCAGGGTCATCAATAGATGAATAGATCAACAGATTCTTTGCCAAAGAATAGGATCTTGCAGGGGAAGTTTCTAGCATAAGAGAGAATTCCTAAACTACAGTAGGTGACTCTTGCTGACCACACTGTTTTCAACTTTATTCCTATCTAAAAATTGTTGAAAAGCAGAGATCAAGAGAAAAAAAATATTCTGAAGACTACAGGCATCTCTGGGATTAAAATGACGGATGTCTTGCACTGAAGGACATTTGAGAGTGATAGCCAGATATAGTTCTAAGTCCTGTAATGATCCAATGAATCCAATGAAATCCAATATTAAGCCTTTTTGTTGCAGTTAAACAGATTACCTAAGAAATAAGAAATTATCTGAATTTGAAAAGATTGAATCTTAAACAAAGAAAAAAGGCTCTTTTTTCTCAGTAGGTCATTTTCTTATATAGGAACAAACTCTGACCATGATTCTGAACTCAGGAGAAAACAGACATCTGGAATTACTGTCTCACTCGGGAAGAAGTCTTTTTTTGAAGAGAGTAGCAAGAGTAGCAGGAGTCACAAAAAACAACTGCTGTGCCAAACCCTTGCCTGTGACATGAGCTAGATGGTTGGTGATGAAATGAGGTGGGCTCATGAGGAGCAGGATATCCCACTGATGGAGGGGCCCAGCATAGCACACTTATCACTACCTCCCACTACTGCCCAGATGTCCTTCCCAGCTCACTGAGCCGCAGGGTTAGAGGGACAGAGGCATTGTGAGCTGGGATCTCCCTCCAAAGAGGGAGCTGGCGCAGCTCAAGGCTCTAAAAGCTCAAAGGCATCACAACATACTGTTTTTTTTGCCAGACACTTTCAAAGAACAATATCTACTTCATCTAACGCCAGCATTATTGCTTAGTAGAAAGCACATCAAGACTTTAAAAAGGAAGGAGACATGAAAAGAAAGAAGGAAACAAAGTAAAAGAAGAGGACTTTATGTAAGCAAAAATTTGGGGAGGGGGTTGTGGCTGCATTTTGAACAGCAACTTTCATCAGTGCTTTTGTGTTATAATTGACTTTCTTTTTGTGAGCACATGCCACTTCTCCAACGTCTTTTCATTACAGCTTTAGGTAAACACACGTACTTCTGGCAGACATAGGCAAGGCATGAAGCATGGTAGTGCTTTTGCAGTCTAAAATACCAGTCTTTTTGCTGGCATAGAAACATTATATTTACACTTATAAGGGTAGCTTCATAGGTACCTGACACACATTATCTAAAGTGCACTTGAAGATGGCTGTAATTGTCACTTCTTCATTCTTTGAAAGCCATTGCAGAAAGGTTGGTGGGGTTTTGAAATGATTGATAATGCTTGGTTGTTGGGTAAATGATTAAATAGCACAAGTATGGAAGAAGAAATCATCGAAAATGTTATTTATGTGCATTTGAGTTCTTAGAAAAAAGTCAGCAAATGTACTGTACAGTCTGAGAAATGTCATTTAATGGAAGATGATTGCCAGTGATTTTCAGAGATAGAATAAGACTTTCTCCCCGATAATTCTCTGTATTATATTCCAATCTTTTCTACCATTTATAGCACTTTATAATATTTTCCCCATTTTTCATATTGGAGTAAGCCAAAAGCAGATATGTCATGTTCTGTATTGTAGAGTCTCCAGTAACCAGGATCTCAACAACCTCTTTTTTTTCTTTTTTTTTTTTAATACAGCAGTAATGAAACCCACTGTAATTTAAGCATAATTTAAGTATTTCATGAAGCTAGAGATAATGTATTAATCGTGCTCCTTTTTTCAAAGAAAATTAGACTGAGTTTAGAACAATTACCAGTGAATGTAAAATGACACAATTCTACACCTAACTTTGTTATAAACTATAGGCTTAAAAGGCTATGAAACTGCTGTAATTACAATCTCCACCAAGAGACTCATTAAAAAAAGTGCAGTAGGTGATCTAAACAATATAGCAAAAAACCTCACACTAAGCAGCTGGTATGTTCATATAGCTGGAATATTACACCTAATACAACAATTGGGAAAGCACACTATGCATATTAATTGGAATGTTATGATACAAATTGGGCTGGAGATACCACTAAAGGGAAAAAAAAAAAAAAAAAAAGGAAATTTTACCCTTTTTAAATTAAAGAACTTGGTTGGATGATCGGTCCCAAACTCTGATTCACAATGATTCCACTCCTGCTATTTGGGGCTTAGATGTGTTACATTTACAAAATTTAAAGGAATAGATGAGTGTAGAAAGCACTTATCTTCCCTTCCTTTCTCCATCAGAATCTTAGCAGGCAGATACATTAAAACTACATTTAAAACATTAATGGAGAAGGAAAGAGAAGAAACCTGGTTGTATTAAAATTAAACCTCAGACATTCTAGAGCAGTGCCATTGTCTTCAAAGAGCGCATCACTCTGAAGGCAAAAGGTAGTTTAAAACCAGATTCAGATGCTGAGAGGAAGCCTTCCTACCACCCAAAAGGATGCAATAAAAATGACAAATGATGACAGGCATGTAAATAAAACTTATATTGTCAAAGAACAGGTATTTATTTTTAAAATATAGCCAAACAACTTCAGTCTTAAGGTAATAGTAAGAATAAAGAGGTTGATCTCCACTTTCCAAACAACAACTAAATATAATAGCATTAGCTAAACTAACCTAAAAATAAGGTAAGGAACAAGAAAGGTTTTATTAAACAAACAAGACAGAGACAAAGGAGATCTCCAATGAACAATGGGAAGAAAACATTTTTAATCTCTAAAAGAGGTAAAAAAAAAAAAAAAAAAAAAAAGAAGTTCAAACAAAAGCGATGGAAAACGATTTATCTGAAATCTATTTTGATAAATAGTTGCAAAGACCACTGAAAACATTTCCAAAAGCACAGCTGTCACAGTGTGTACTGAAATGGTGGAGTACTTTGCCTTAGAACTTTTATAATAACATGAACAGGACAAGTGGTGAAGACTATCAAAATTTCTCTCTTCCAAGTGGGAAAATAGGAAAGATTGACTGCAAGATGTGCTGCTTGATTCTGACAAAGGAATTTAATCAGTGACTTTATAATGAGATTAAATGTAAAGAAACCAACAACCAAACAACAATAAAAACAACAAAGTCGGTTACTGAATTTCAAATGCCAGCAGGAGGAAATCTTGACCAAAACTAGAAATAACCCTTGGCAGACAGAAGCAAGTGCAAACAAAAGGCAAGTCATAATTGTGCCAGAAGTCTCTAATAATTCCACAGATTTGGTAATTCAGCAGCACAAGGATGAAAGCAGATAGTGTCAGGACAGAGGATTTAGGTTGAAAAGCTCTCTGATTTAACAATATTTGATGGCAACTTGAAGTAAGAACATGTCTCAGTCATTCCCGAAGTTATCAAGTTTCCTACTAGGCAATAGGATTAAGAGGGTTTTAAAACCATGGTGTACAGAATTAAGCAGAGGAAATGGAGTGCTGGAGGAAAAAGTGCCTACACTTTTTCATAATTTGAAAAGTTCTGTGAACATGGATTAACCACTACAAGCATCCTGAAACACCAGTATAGCGCTTACATTAGGGTCATCTAAATTGATTTTTCCCTTTACAAAAAATGAAATGCTTCTCATTTACAGTAAAGTGGCAATAGAAACCATCTTTTTGTATCCTTATTTTATGCAAGCTTTATTTTGGAAATAATGTAAAAAGACTTGCAGCATGCAGAGAATCTAAAATCATTGGATGATTTTAAAATACGATCACAGGAGTGATTTTAAAGCTACTCATGTGCCAGATCAAGGAGTCTGACTTGGAGCAAGAGGAGATGAACAGAAAGGCGCTGGGTTGAGATCAACACCATTGAGCAGTAATGTGAACAGGAAATGAGATAAGAATGCTAAACTGTGGGTTTTACGGAAGACAAGTTGGCTTATTTTTCTCCAGCATTTCGTGGATCAATTTTAATTAACTTGGTAAGAATCTGCTTGGTGGCATGTCTGTTGAAGTTCTCCTTTCTGCTTAGTAAACAGCACTGTCCTCGCTGGGTTGGGCAGGGAAAGCGTAATTTCTTTGGTTTAAAAGAACCTTCTGCATAGAGGGCAAACGTAGATTTATGTTAAATAAGAGGAGATGGATATGGTTTTATTTCTCTCTCAGAAATTGTAGCTACAATGTTAAAATACCTCAATTAGCTAGGACAAATAGCTCCTCACTTGGCATAAAATAACCTTGCAAAACTAATAAGCACTTTCTATAGCCTGAGTGTTTTTAAATACAGGTAGTTTATTTGATTATAAAAAATTTAAATAGCATGAACTAATCAAATTTAAACAGCAAAATAAATGACTAATTCTCCAAACATTAGGAGACATGTGGATATAAGCCAGTAAAATGGAGACACTTAACTAAATAAGTAAGTGTCTTGTGAATATCATCTAAATGTTTCTCCCTTTAGGAATCTTGCTAAGCATGATTCAATTTATTAATACAGTTTAGTAGATGAAATTTCAATTATGGAAAGACAGTAACACTGCAGCGCAGGCAAGTAGGATCTTTCACTAAGTAATGTCTTGCCGATTTTGTTACACATAAGGTTTACAAAAAAATACTGGCATGCCTGTGTATGAGGAAACATAAAGCAGCAGTCTGGACTTTCTGTCAGAATTACACAAGCCATCTAGGGACTTGGCCCTATGTTCCTAAAAAGGAATATTTCCATTGCTTTTAAGCGCTGAAACATTCTTCTGTGCATTTAGTGTCTCATTCAGAGTGCACTGAACACAGTAAACCTAATTAGTCAGCTGTACAGGATCAAGAAACGCACACAAATCTGTTGCAGATGTGAAACACTGGTTTTCAACACTACTGTACCACTGTCTTTGATTTCAATCAAATACTGAGACCTTCTCTGTGAGTTTTTGTTCTTACTACTGTGCATTTCCTTCCATGGATATTCAGCCACAGGGAACAGAACATTTTGAAACTGTTGGATGAAAGGCATTCAGCAAATACAGGGATGGGATCTCACGTTGTCCAGCAAAACGGTCAGCAGCCCTCAGCAGTTACTTTCTCCACAGATTCAGAACTGATGCAGTTTTCACTATAACCTTGCTGATTCTCTGTTCTCAGTTCTTTCCTTTCTCAAACACTGCTTAGAAATTTCAGCATGTCAGTCACCCTGCCTTTTTAACAAGAATGGTGAGCCACAATGAAGAGATTTCCTTAGAATTCTCTACAGGACAGTAGATTTCATATAGGATTACTGTCATTAGCAGAGGGGAAACTGCAAAGGTAAATAAGAAATTTTGAAGGTTGCTGGAGGCATGAGGGATGCTAGAAAAATAGGATTGATTCAATAATAAATAAGCTTGTCAAATCCACTCTAAGCAGTCAAGTTAGCAATTAAGATACAGAAATGGCTGAAGAACCTCTTGATTGACTTGTAGCTGACCTTTTAAAGAAACCTCACTGGAAACAAATCTGTGAATTTGCATGATACATGAAGTAAAGCCTTGAGGTTATTCAGAACAAGCTTTGACTCTCAGAATAATGTACATAACACCACAATTTACTTCTAAAACCACCTGGACAAACACGATGCTTAGAGCAGACAAAATATGCTGCTGGATTCCCAGTGCAGGGGCAGAGTTTACTGAAAAGAGGAACCAGGTGATTGTAAGAGAAAGCTGTTACGTTGCTTCATTTCTAGGCCAGTAACATACAGGTTTATTGATAAGCAAGAAACAAAAATGCAGATTTCCACTCGATGTCATAGGCTGGAAAAGATCTACAAGACCATCCAGTCCAACTGTCCACTTATTGCCAATAGCTCTCTCTAAACTGTGTCCCTCAACACGATGTCTAAACGTTCTTTAAATACTTCCAGGGTCTGTGACTTCACCACCTCCCTGGGCAGCTCATTCCAGCACCTGACTACTCTTTTGGATAAGTATTTAGTAGCATCCAGTCTGAATTTTCCCTGATGCAACTTGAAGCCATTCCCTCTAGTCCTATTGCTAATTACAAGAGTGATGAGGCTGACCCCCAGCTCACTACAACTGCCCTTCAGGTATTTAGAGAGAGCAATAAGTTCTCCCCTGAGCCTCCTCTTCTCCAGACTGAACAATCCCAGCTCCCTCAGCCACTCCTCATAAGGCCTGTGCTCCAAACCTCTCACAGCTTTGTTGCCCTGCTCTGGACATGCTCCAGGGCTTTGATGCCTTTTCTGTAGTGAGGGGCCCAAATTGGACACCACTGGCCTTTTTGGGTACGCTGCCAGCTCATGTTCAGCTGAGCACTGACCAATACCCCCAGGTCCATTTCCTCTACACAGTCTTCCAGCCACTTTGCCCCAGGCCCAAGTCATCCCATAAACATTTTCATACCTTTGCCACTTTTAAAAAGATTCACCCTTCTACACGTCCCCTCTACACTTGGAAGGATATATATATATATCAGAAGGATATATATATATCAGAACGTAAAAGCCAATTTATTGCCAACTTAATATCTTCCCTTTGCTATTATTCAAGTTTAGCAGCAACAGCTAAGAAATTTAACAGCAACTAAGAAGCAGGTCTTCTGGGAATTGCTGACTGTCGCAATAGCCAATATTGTCTCACTGTTTTATTGTAGCCTTCTATATGACTGCATCTGTCTGCTGCCTTTTCTATGTTTCTGCTCAGGAAAAAGAATCACTTTCTGGGTATAAAATAGAGTACTTTTAGAGTGGAGTGCAAACTGATTGGGCTTCCATGATGCCCCAGACAACATTAACAGTAAAGCATTTACAGCAGCTAATGTTGAGCAAAAAGAGAAGAGCTGGATAGTTGTGTTCCACCCATCCTATCTCTTTGAGATGGGAGACTCAGCAAGACTGTAACTGGAACACAAAACTCCTCCGAGCTACTTTGCTTGTAGGGCAACAGCAGGAGTCTGTGATTTTGGTTCAGATATGAATTTCATTATGAAGAATGTTTTCATTCACCATTTCTCCTCAAAGAAAAATGTCTACTACTCATCTATGACAGCAAAATGTCCTCATTCCACAAATGAGTGAAACTTGTCAAATTTAACACAGTAACAACCACTCTAATCTTGGGGAAGATTTCACCACTGGTGGCAAAGATCAGTAAAAAAGAGAAACAGAAATATTTGAAGTGTTCTCTCTTAAAGGTGCAGCTATAAAGTTTACTTCCAGAGTAGGACATCTGCTCTTGGTTGTAGTTGTAAATTAATAAACATTCTAAAAGCTTGGTATTCCCTACCTCTTATTTTTCAACACAAGAAATACAACTTATATTGAATATTCATTATACCTCCCAGAGATGATGATCCTGGGATGAAAGGTGTGGTAGAGACAGAAATGTAATCCTGCCTGCAACAGGATTGCAACAAATGTCCTAGAATTCAGTGACACTCTGGTTTCTCTTCATTGTAAGCACTTCAATCAACAAGCAAAGCCAAAACCCACAGCTTGGGAGTAAACAGTTTGTATGGCCCTGACATATCTTCACAGTTCTTCCTGCTACATACATCATGGGTTTGAATAAAAAAAATACTTCCTGATTAATATTGCCATTTCTTCATGTACTCATTAAAACCCTTCTAATCTTCACAAGCATTACTGAGACACATTTGATCTCAAATGAAGCAGAATGCAGAACTTAATGATGCTTTCTTGTTAAAAAGTGCTTGTTGTTTCTGTTTTTATTTTTGCAACCAGAGCTACAGTAATGCACCCTCAAATAAATATTATAATGTGAAAAAGCCTGAGTTATGCTGTTATGTAAATACCTGGACCCATGCAAACAATTTGATTTAAGAGATGTAGGACAGAAAAGTTGCTGAACAAAACCTATACCAACACTTGGCTTATCTCTTCTTAAAATACCATCTTCCTTTTAAGCACAGGGTACAAATCTGGTTTTCACAGATATTCAGTTTCACATGTATCCAAATGCTCTTTAATTCTTATTCAGTCAGTGAATGCACTCAAATGAACTTTTTTACCTGCAGTGAATGTCAGTTTTTAAGAACCTGCTTCATTAATTACAGGATTAAGACTTTGGACTACAGTTTGCACTTCTCCTTTTCTCTGGAGTCATTGTTGACACTTTCATAGTATTACAATTACAGCAGGTTTGTTTTAATCACATTGTTAGCTTAAGAAAGAAAGTCACTAAGGACATGAGTATATAGTTGGTCCCAAATGGTCTCCTTGAACAGTTCTGAGCTTTCTTAGTCCTGTACCTGAGGAATACTATACAGGTGATCCTCCAGTAACAAGAGACCACAGGTGCATCTAATGCGTCCACAGGGAAAGTGCAGCACTAATTTAATCTATGTGCCCATTCAGACCTTGGACTCAAGATCGTCAAAGGCATTAATTACAGCCAGGGTTATTCTTAGATGTGAATGCTTGCCCACTAGGAGTGCAGAAAATATCATCACTTGTATTTACAGAAACAAACAAACAAAAAATAAAGTCAGTAGCCAGTTAGAAAGGCAGGATTTGATGCAGTGAATTGAATTTAGAAGTGTTTCATATTGCTCTACCAGTCCTTTCACTCACTCGTTGCTATCCAGAGCCAGGATGTTTCATCATTTACTGAGAAATGTTAGCTTTATAAATAAGATCAAAGGCACAAAGATCTTCAAAGCAAGGCTGAAGTAATTGAAATCTCTAACCTTCTAAAATTACATTTCCTCATTGTTTAGATCCTCCTCCAAGCAAACTTCATTTCAAAACATGTTCTTTTTCTGTTATGTCAACCATTGCTAAGTATATAAATTGAGATTTCTGCACTCCTGAAACAGTCAATTTGACAAAAGATCAGGCCTGTAGGACTTGGCTTACAAGTATTCGGTTTAGGCATTCACATCCATAACGCTGGACTTGCCTGCTGCTTAAATCAGGTCGCTCCTAATCTTTCATTCACAGCTTTCAGGCAGACTTTAAGAGAATCAATGTTCTTGTTCTACCACAGAGCTAGGGGAAATGGAGCTGAAAAGGGAAAACACTTTATCACTTTACTGCAAGGTCAGATTAGCTGTGCATAAGGCATTCTTGCCAGATTAGAATTTTACTTGAAATTTCCAATGATGAAGAGCCCACACTGAAGCAGAACTCCAGTTTTACCATCTTCATCATTAGAAAGCTTTTCCTTAACGTTCAGTGCAATCCTTTCTTGCTCATCTGTAACACCCCTAGCATGATCCTTTCCTCCTTCCAGCTATTTTTTACATGTGTTTGGCAACCATTTCCATGCACCTCACATTCCTCTTACTGGTCCAATACTCTGCTGTGCTGTTATGGGATGCAGAAAGAGCTTTCTATCCTCTCTCTTCCTCTTTAATACATCAATCATAATTTGATCCTGCCCTTATCTTGGCACATTCATTTGTTTATTCCTTTTGTTTGTTTGTTTTTCCCTATCTTACCTTCCCAAGCTTTACCTTCACTAAATTGATTTATTTTAGGGATGGTGGGAATTTCCATCCTTAGAGTAAATCAGAATTTGACTTGACAAAACCCAAGCAACTTGCTGCCATGACAAAGCCCTGTTCTGAGCAGTCAGTTGGACCAGATGACCTCCAGACATCCCTTTCAGACTTAATTATTCCCTGATTAATATATGTAGCTTAGAAAATTCAGAATGAATGTCCAGATTAGCCTTTACAAAAACATCAGCTATTTCACATTAATTGCAAAGCAGTGGATTTCATGTAACAACCTTCGCTTCTCCCTGTGACAGATGAATCATTATCTCCTACAAGAGAAAGGCGTGACACTTTCTAAAACCTAGTGCAATGGAACTTATTTTCTGAACGAGCATGTTCTGAGGTATAATTGGGTGAGGGAATTGCCCCTCCTTTGTCCTCCCTTAGACCTAGTCACAAAGTCAGTTTCTGATTACCTATTCTGACTGATTGCTGCTGGGTTTTTCCATCTCAGATTTTAAATAGATTTACCCTCCTCCTCAGAGTGGCTTCTCTGCTCAAAGATATTCAGCTTAAGTGTTCACATCTGCAGTGCTGGACTGGCCTCAGCATTAGCCAGCATGAGCTTTCCCCTCTCTGCTTTGTGCTTTCTGGAGAACACAGCACAAATGACAGATCTCACTCTCCTGGGTGACTGAGTCACTGGCTCAAATAAATGAAACTCCATTAATTATGAAAGAGTTAGCAATAAACAAATAAACTCTAATATGTGAAGGTCTGCTTTGTTCAGATTTAACCATAACCAATTGCTCCTTCAGTAAGTGTTGAAATAAATAACAAAATTTCACTTCACCACAGAAGTACTGAAGTTGAATATTTTATTGCCAATTGTATTTAAAGGGTGTCATTAAAAATAGGATGACTATTTATGTTAGAGTTCTTGTCCCTTAAATTTATTTAATATCATTTCTCTTTTTGCCTGCAAATAATAAAACTTGGGATTTTAATGGATAATCCACTCATTCCCCACCATTCACGGACATTTTAATGCAACACAGGTAAGTGTTCTGCCAAAAAAAAAAAAAAAAAAAAAAAAAAAAAGCCTGCATTTCTTTCCGTATTCACTCAACTGAGACCAATCAACTATTAGTTGGAAAGTTGGGAGAGGAAGTCTCACAGAAACTGTTTCACTTTTCCAAATAACTAGAGCCTGAATTATGTGGGAACAGGCAGAAATGGGTCTAGATGTTACCTTTCTGCCAGTTTGCCTCTAGAAAAGTCTGAATCGTGTGCCACTACAGATTGCTAGGAAAAAATACTGTTTCCTATCGGTATGGATGAAATGGTGTAAAGAGTTTAAAGTGCCAAGTGAAACCACTGAAATGTAATGACTGCAATCTCACGTTATGTACAAGACTTCTCCTGAATTCTTGACAGTAATGACATCAGATAGCCATTCTTTCAAAGGTTCTAAAATGACTGTGAATTGTCTCCCTGCTTTACTAAATGTGTGATGCTGTTTCATGAACCACTGTTCTTGACCACTAACTTTCTGTGTGCTATTCATTAATTTCCAGTTTGAAGTGATGAATACCCATAGAGAAACTAATCTCTTTCTTACCTCCTGCTGCAGAATTTGAATTTAAAAAAATCATTACATATCTCAAAGTACAATTATCTCCTTCATTTTCTTCCTCTCCCCATGTGTACCAGCAGGTCAATATACTCGTGTTTTGCTTGAGATTTTTCTTTCATGCAAGAAATAATTTAAGGTAGTTATTCAGTTGTCCTGGAGTCTCAGGAGTGAGATGACAATCTTGTGCTGCTCAGTATAGGATAGAGTTACTCTGAAAACATCCTCACTGGAGATTCATTTATCTCAAATTTTTGTTCTCCTTCTGAAGAGACTTTTTAAGCAGTCACAAGTATTTGGAAAATTTTCCATCTAAAAAAAAATCTCAAGGCTCTTTGCATACAAGGTTCTGACCTAACTTCCACAGAGAAAATTACTGTGTTGGCTAATCTTCCAGAGCACAGCACTAACAGAACTTATATACCTTCATATTTTGCAGCTGGTAGGACTTTGGAAAATTTTGTAGAGTTAGTCTCTCATCATAGCAAAACTGAAGAATAGTAAAGCTGTCAACGCATTTAACATCAAGCTGCACAGACCCTTTTTCTCTTTAGTGGACAAAATCTGTAAAGAATAAGCTCCTATCAAGATGTGAAGGAAGGAAATATCAGTTATTAAAATGGTACTTCTCAGAGCTACTAGGTACATTCTACAGCAGAAACTTCAGAGAAGGTCATTTATTACTGAAGTATTTTTAATAGAACAACTGTCTCTGAGGAAATCATTGATCATTGCAACTAATGACCAGAATATTACACTGTTTAATTAATAATTATAATCAGTACTCCAGCTAGCCACTTGGAAAAGAGAACTTTCTTGACCTTTAAAGGATTTCTAATTCATTTAGAAAGTACCTATGTTAAAAAGTGGACAAAGGAAAATCAAATTTCCAGGCCTCAGAAAACTTTTAATGAGAATCTATCTGGAAACAAGCTGTCAAGTAACATATAAAATGGTTCTGCAATAATTACTGTTCCAATACTGTTCTGCAATATACTGTTCCCAATCCTCGCTCTTAATTGCATTCACACCTACAGCCCAGTGGTGTTCAGTCCCATCCATACAGACACAAAGCCTCCCAGGCCCAGCTTGGTCTTTACCTACTTTGGCAGCCATGGCTCTGCCCACACACCACTAAGGGCATCCAGCCTAAGGGTGACAGAGAGACCTACAAGTTCACACCATAAGGGCTAACTCCTCTGTTGAAATGAAATAGCACCCCTGTGGTTTCCAGGAAGAAAGAATTACTTCTATATTATTCAAAATGCATACAAAACTGAGTAGGCTTGGTCACAGCATGCAAGAGTGATGCTTTTATAGAATGTTCTTGTTCTGCCACCCGTCTTATTTTGAGCTTTGAAATAATCCATTTGCACATCCTCCTGAATGGGTGAAAGAATAAGTACATGTCACACTGACACTGAGTCAAATGGGAGAGCAAAACCAGGGGAACAGCAGGATGCCAACAACAACAACAAAAAGACCTGTTGGCATCAATGTAAAACAACCTCACTGGAAAAAAAACATGGCTCAGAGATTTCTTTTACATTTATTGATTGCATTGCTAGCTAGTGGGAAGAACAAATTGACTAATATTCTCTCAGAGTGAAACGGCAAGGATTAGGAAAATGGAAAACTAAAACGTGAAAAACAAGGCAGAGCAGGGGAAACTGGAGATAAAAGCTTTGAGGAACACAGAAGTCTGAAGCCCTATTAAGCAAAAAGGGTCTCTAGGCAACACAGCAATGCACTAGAGTTCAAAGAAAATGTCACTTCATACAAAAAGCAAAAAATACTGTAATTCTGAGATAATCACAGGTGTGTTATGTAATTAGGAGAGAACAAACACCTCACAAAGACTATTTACAGCATCAATTGTTTTTGCACATGGTTCAACACGTGGGCACAGTAGAATTATTTATAGGCATCTATTCTAAATTATAATGGTCCTAACATAACCCTAACTTATTATCTGTCATACATTCCCAG
Source organism: Callipepla californica brunnescens (assembly GCA_023055505.1). Lineage (NCBI taxonomy): Eukaryota > Metazoa > Chordata > Aves > Galliformes > Odontophoridae > Callipepla > Callipepla californica. The sequence goes on along the minus strand of JALIRH010000003.1, from coordinate 31,551,827 downwards.
TTACTTTTTTTTTTTTGCCATGTAGTACCTTGAATTCCCATGAAATTGAGAGCCAAGTGGAAAGACCACACCAGCAGGGTCTTCCCAAAAGGTGATAGCTCTAGCTGCTAAGTTAAAAAAAGCACATTTCATAGGATTCTTATAACAGGTACTCAAAAAAATAAATAAAAAACTAGAGAATTGATTTTGTACGTAGCTTGGTAGTGAACCTTCACTGCTACAGAATTGACCTCTGTGCCTGAGCTTGACTGAACCTCATTTCTACTCTCTGCAAAGCAGCACCTGTGCAGATGCTATGAGCTGCCCCTACCTGCCCCCATGCTGTTTCCACCATCAAAAACATGGTTTAATCCTACAGTAAAAAAGAGGCATACAGGTAGGTTAATGCCAGAGGGGAACCCTAGAAAGAACAGTTAGTGATTTCTTGTTTCTTATGGCACCATGAAAACTGCTCCTTTCATCCCTAATGGAGCCAAAAGAGCATACACATTTGCCCAGGGTTAGGATAGGTCTTCTGCAGCTGTCCCACTAGTCCTAAGATGCAGGATGACATACCTAGCAGGCTGCCATCCAAAGCAGCCACTGAGGAGAAGAATCTGCTTTCCTGTATAGTGAACTTTAGACCACCTTCTTATAGGATTCTCTCTCTTCACGGCACTTCATGTATTTAAAATTAACAGAGAAAAGAAGTAGTGAAAAATACATGCCCTGAGAGAACCTTCTACTTTCCCCAAGTATTTCTTTTCCCATCCCCAAATAGTTTGTCCATTTGTGCACTTGAAGGCCACATGCAGGGTAGGACACCTCTCTCTTCCTATGAGTACAAGTCCCTTAACATTTAAGAGGGAACAAGAGAGAGGTCTTTGAACTTGAATCAGTATGAAAAGAGTTAAAGAAACAATTATCATGTCCATGTATAAAGCAACAAATCAAAAGTAAAGAAAAATTTAACGCGGGTCCTCCAAATACAGCCTCTTTCTTCGGTGCAAGAAAATCTTGTCAATGGAAGATTTTCAGTTAAGTGCATTATGAAGAGAGGAAGGGAAAAGAAATCAAATTAGGCACCCTTGCTGACAGATTTTGCCTTTGAATCATATATTTGAAATGTATCTTCTGCTCCCCTACTGCTCACAGTTTCTTAGGCACTAAATCTCCCTTTGTTTTTCCCCACTGCCCCAGTAGGAGTGTCAACTGGCACTGTCTTCCACTCTGTCTGATTTTTAATTGGGCTCATCTGCAGTGGCATACCTGTCATTTTGGCTTGGTTTCTTTAGCACAGAAACCAAGCATGAAGGGCTCTGCTGTGGTGAGCTTAACTCTCTCAGAGGAAGAAGATAATGATGTATTTTCCTGCCCACTCTCCAGTAACTTACACCGAGGTGGGATTTCTACTACCATAGATAGTGCAGAAAACCTAGATTGCACATGATCCTGCCCCTAAGCAACTCTGACAGTTCTGGAAAAGAAAAAAAAACAGCAGTAAAGACATTCAGAGACAGGGTAACCACAGCTTTATTCCATTTAACCTCTTTGAGTGGGAGAAGTGAGGTGTTATGCCGAGAGCAAGAAGCCTTGGTGCAGCATTTGCAAAGTTCTCACTCTGACAACCCAAGGATGCCCTGACTGGAACAGATGGTGCTGTGCTTAGCTTTGATACATTTTAGAAGATCCTCAGAGGGCAACTAGCCTTTAAAATAGCTTGCACAATATCACCTGGACAGACACTTTCTCCCATTTTCCAGCCGAGAGGCCCTGTGAGGCCAATGAAGAGGGGAAACTAAGCTCTTAGGAGCTCTTGCGGTCACATACAGAGCAGGTTGGTGTAGAGAAGGAATCTAAATGAACACAACAGTGACATCCAGAGGGCAGAGCCCAGCAAGTATGGCATTACCAAACAGCATTAAAAAAAAAACAAAAAAAAAAACAAAAAACAACTCCAATTGGGATGGATTTCAAGCCCATTTTATGGCTCCTCATCTCTGGCAGGTAGAGCTTTATCCATATATCTAACTTTCCAGGGGACATTTGTTAGACTGAAGGACTGCCATCATCCCCTTTCACTGGGCAAATGGAGATGCTACTTCCTACAAACATCACAGAGCACAGGAGTACACTTGAGATAACACAAAACAAACCAGGCCATTTCTGGAGTAGCCTCACCCTGCTGAGGCACATCAAGGGAGCTGGAGCAGCGCTATCAGTTTGTGCAGACTTGTCACCTCTTCTCCTATTGTACAACCTCCTAGTCATCCTTCTGTAGTGCTGTGCATGTTGCAACATTTTTCTGCAGTTTTGGCTGTCTGAAATAGCTTTTTAGTTTCTCCCCACTGCACGAGTGCTCTCTGACTCTGAATCTCTTAAGCTGATCTCTCCATCTCACCAGCTCCTCTCTGTCTCCTCTTTCCTGAATCTCTGATTCTAGGTGCTTTAAAGGAAAAAAAAAAAAAAGCACACCTCAAAGTTGTATTAAAGCAGGCTGCTGTTTTCTGCACCTTTCACCAGGTGCAGGAAACTAAAACTTGTTTATGCATAGAGAACGTTAAGAACGTGGGAATCTATCACCAAGCACGTAAAGTGGTATTCTGCTGCTATGGGAACAGGTTGTTCAGACTCCTTCCACATACATCACAATGAATTCTGTACCTGGGGTAGATGCGCCACTTCACTGTGGCTTAGCAGGGCTTCTATTTGCTCTGTCAGGAGCAGAAATCCCAGAGGGGGAGACTGTTATCCTATTTACTGAATCACAACTGTTCGCATAGTATGCAGTTTCCATCAGATACAGCAGCTCCTGGAGTCGAAAATAAATTTGTTTCCATCCTGCTGTGATTTCATTTCCTCATTGGTTTATCCAAGCTTCCACTTTCTGAGGCAAGAAACCAGGAGTGGATTTTTATTTAGTTAATATAGATACATTTGGAGATCCTATCTTAAAAAAAAAAAAAAAAAAAAACAAACCCACAAGGAAACCACAAAGAAAAAAAAAAAAACACCTACTCCCGTAAAGTCCTTATGAACTTCTTTCCACTGTTCAGAAATAAGTTCTCATGCCATTGAAGAAAATGCTTTAACCTACCATGAAAACAAAAACAAAATATATGCTGAAAGATATTTTGAAAATATACCTTTAAAATGTCTTAAAAAAACCAAAAAAGTACTAAAAAAGGGCTGTTAGCAAGGATCAGACAGGGTCTTCCTGACAGGAGGAGCAAGCTAACAGCTGTAATTCAGAATTAGTAAAGGGCAAAGATACAGCTACAACATGCACATCAGATATTTGAAACATGCCTGATGGCTGCAATCCTCTGACCACTTTGGCAGCAGTACCTAAACAGCTTGGAGAAGAGGATATGAGGATTGACATCAAAGTTACAGAACTGTATCTTCCTTAGACTTGCATGGATCATTAATCATGCCAAGGAGAGGCTCCTTCCCTCCCCAGAGCCCAGTGCTATAGAATGGTGGCTTAGGTTGGAAGGGACTTTAAAGATCATCTGGTCCCAACACCCTGCTATAGGTAGGGTTGCCAAACCACCAGATCAGGCTACCCAGGATCCCATCTGACCTGAGTGTGTATGCTCCCAGAGATGGAGCATCCATAACCTCTTTGTGTAACATGTTCCAGCACCCCACCGCCCTTTGAGTAAGAAATTTCTTCTTAACATCTCATCAAAAATTTCCCCTCTTCTAGTTTAAACCCATTCCTCCTTGTCTTGTCACTACGAGACTGTATAAAAAGGTCAGTCTTCTTCCTGCTTGTAAGCTACCTTCAAGTACTGGAAGGCTGCAATGAGGTCTCCTCAGAGCCTTCCCTTCTCCAAGCTGAACAAGCCCAACTCCCTCAGATTTACTTCAGCCCATTGATCACCTTGCACATTCCAGGTAGTTAACATCAGTTGTCCTTCCATTGACCACTGATGGTGTCACTCCATCATAGAAGGCCACCAGATTGGTGAGCCCGGGGTTGGACTCTATGAAATCCAGAGGTGTCTTCCAAAACCCTACAATTCTGTGACCTCTGCTTTCATCAGCATACCAAATCTTACTCTTTCCTGAAAGAAAATAAAATTCCCAGATTTCAAGAAGTTTTGGGTTTCGATCTGTAAATCCATCTCTTGCTTACACAATTTAGAAAGCAGTTTAACTTGACTCACAATGCTTTAGGATTTTTGCTGAGCAAGAAACAAGTAGCACTGTAAAAGAATTACAATGCTATTCATGTGAGCTCTGTTCCAGCCACATTACTTGAAATAGATATTTCTGTCTTAGTTTGAGATATTCATTCAGGTTCTTCTCACTGTGTCTGTGGAATGAGGTTTCCCACGAGCCTTTTAAACATCATCAGAAACTGCAAACCACAGGAACATATTTTTTGAAACTGCTCTGCAGTGAGTAGAACTAATTCCAGGAGGAGGCAGGTTAGCACTGATAACACACTTCCAAAATACATTTTGACAGCTTGAGTGACTTGATCTATTTTTCACGGCAAAACAGAAGCTTTTAAAAGTGTCTCTGACCTCTGCTCATGCAGCTGGCTCTTCATCACTCCTCAAAGGCCATGGATCCTACAGATTCCACTGCTTCAGAGCTGGGACAGCTTTGCCAGCAAGAATTTATTATATTTGGATTCTACCATGGAGGTATTAGGTTCAGAGCAAAAAGCTGTCTGAAAGCTCCTAGGCTTCTTGAGGCAGAGTTGAGATCAAGAAAGTCAGAAAAGCAACTGCAGATTCACCTCTCAGCTGTGCTGCAAGACCTCCATGCCCATTCTCCAGCTCCAGTCTGGGAAAGCTTAGAAGATTTGAAGCTATTTATGTTTCTGAGGGCTTTCAAGTATCCCTGTGTGGTAGATGAGAGAGAAGACATAACTTCTCAAACTTGGCATTCTTTTTTTCCTGTTATGTCTGTCTATTCCAAAGGACAGTCATCTGCAACTGCCCAAGAAATTAATAATTTTCTTTCAGTAACTCAGAACTGGTTCTTTTCTTCAGCTAGCTTTAGTCTCAAATTCTCCTTCTTCCAGTTTTTAAAACCATTTTTCTTCGTTAATACTAATTCATTAAAGAAAACTTTAGGAGTGGAACATCATTACTTTTTGGGATCTCCTCTCATGGAAAGGTTTTCTGAAAAGGTCTACTGCCATGGCTAACGAGTGGCAGGAAGAATTAGAGAGGGAAGGTTGGTTTACAGCCCAGAGACTGCCAAGTTATTTTTAAAAAATCAGAAGCTGGAAATTTCAGCAAGTTCCCTGAATGGCAACTGGATTTGACCGTGACTAATAGGAAAGATCTGAGGTAAACTGAAATGGAAAAGCTGCAGGAATGCCATTTAGTGCCAAACTAGAAAGTTTCACAGAAACCATGGAGCAAGGTCAGTTGTTCTGCTCTTGCTCATAGACCCTTAGAAAAGCTGATACAAGAACTTAACCAACAAAGAAGCCTTACCACATGCCCATGTCCCATCTGGCTGCATGAGAAACTCTTTAAATGGGAGCATAAAAAAATAATCAGAAAATAGAATTAAACAGAATATTAAATACTGGGCATTAATAATGACAGCTGTAAAACATTCACATAGGTATGTGGAAACAAATGACAGAGTAAGACAAAACAGGAGCTGGTGCTATTAGGGAGCAAAAGAAAAATCACAAGAAAACTCAAGAACATTGCGAGACAGAGAAAAGAAGGAATTACATGCAGAAAAGTCAGAATTATTTCAAACCCTCTTTGTGTCAGTCTCCACAAGAAAGTAGAATAACGGCTAGATATCTGTGCATCATATAGTATGGCCTGTCTCCAGCTGGCCTTAGCTCTCTCCTGTTTCTCTGAGGTGCTGGATGGCATTCACCCAGCAATCACTATGAAGACAACTAGCGTGATTTGAGAACAATATCAAGGAGCTCCGGAATACAGAAAACATTCCATAGAAGTGGTAATGGTTCTTGTCCATTCTACCAGATCACAGCAAATAAATACACTAAAATGCTAAATTTTGCTTTTGTCAACGTAACAGAAGAAAGGCCAAGTACATATCTCTGAAAACTACAGTATACTACTGATTTGAGAGATGGACTAGCGAAAATGCATCTAAAGACTACAGACCAAAACTTAATCCTGCTCAAGGCCAGGACTGAAATTCAGAGTGCTTCTACTATTTATCAAGCTCACTCTTATGCAAAAATTTGGAAACAGTTTTGAGGAGTGCAGCATACCATACCATGGAAGGAAGAAAAAGGGTACGAATGATTCACAAACGGAAAGGGAGGATTTCTATGGACTGCAGTATTACAGTGAATGGGTATAGTGATACACCAGATTAAAATCTGAAGAAATCAATGAAATCCATACTCTTGGAAGGGGAAGGCAGATTTGTTTAAATAGATGAGATTAAAAAAATCATTTACAAGACAAGGGGGCTGATTATTTTTCTACTTAAGCACTAGATGGGCATAGACAACAATGTGTCTAGCCCTGGAGAAAGCACACTTGAAGAAATAGGGGGAGAACCAAAAGCATTCAGAGGGAAAAAACAGAAGCAATCAAAAGTTTAGAAATGTGATTTGCAAAGAAAGGATGAAAGAGTTGGATGAGTTTAAGGTACAGATAAAAAGCAAGAAAGGCACAGAACAGTCTCCAAACACAAAAAGATTTTATCTAAACAGATGGTGATCAGTAAGTTATACTCCACATCCACCACTGAAAAGAAGGTATTTAGATGAATTTATTCTTAAAATATGAATTTGACAGATATTTGTCAGAGATGACATAGGTGAAGGTAATGACATCTCAAAGCAGTGCAGTAGACCGCTTGGCATCCATTTTGAACACTTATCTCTAAGATTTCCGTGATTTTGATTTTATCATTTTATCTGTACTCGATATTTTGTTCGTTTCTTTTTCTCCCCTATATGAATGCAATAGCTAATAAGTAAAATCAGAACTCCCTTTTGAAGCAGGTATTCTCCACTGTATTACAGCACATAATGCTCACATCATTAGGTGTCAGCAGGGCTGAAAGTTTTCTGTATTTTGGTTTCCAAGTACCGAAGAAACAGACTTAAGGTTGATCAGCACAGCACAGTTGTTGCCTCTGCTAATGAGGGGGAAGAAAAAGGTCAGTATCAATACTGAAGGAAAATGTTCCGTATGAAGTGCAAAGATAAAAGCAAATGCTGAAGGCAGAAATGTGGACAACCAACGTTCCTTAGCAACCTGGAGTGGCAACTACTACAGAGACATACAGTAAGTCACCAGGGAAAATATTACTGTTTCACAGGAAGTCTTGATACTGCCTATCCAGACTTAATGGTTAGTTGCTTTAACTCCTTCACAATAAAAACATACTCAAACTTTAATTCCTCTAGTAACCACAGCATTTATAGACTCATGTTTTGCTCTGACTAAATGGCAGAGCTCAGCAAATTTGTCTTCTCCTGGAGCGCATCCACTTCCCAACATCCACTAGAGGTTAAGAAAGTCATGAGCGGCATGCACCAACCATTTCTCTGCACATTCTACCACCCATCCAAATGCCACCGAAGAGGAGGCATTTCTGTGCTTCTCGGAGATAACTTTTCCCTCTCAGTTTACACCTGCACAAAATTTCACTTGGTACCACTCATTACTCAGGAGGTGTCAAAAGCATTGATTGAGTTAGTTTAAATCACCCTTTCCTAAAGCTCCTGAACACTGCCCCCAGGGGCATGCTCCCTGATTTCAGCCTCTGTCCTGTTTCTGCCTTTCATATGCAATTTATCTCCTCCAGGGCTATCAGCAACAGAAATGTTTCCACACAAAAACTACTCTCAGTATTTGAAGAACAAGTAAGAACAGGCACAACATGGACTATGCTCTTCATCCAGAAGGTTAGCGTTGAGTGAAAGGGAGCAGCTTCTGGGAGCATGCCACACAACAAACAGACCTCAGTGCTGATCCAAATATGTCAACCAGTGCTCATTTAATAATTGATGCAGTTTAGCTGAAGTCTTTATTGGAGTCAGCATGTTTCTTTGCATAAAGTTCAAGCTCCTCTCCTCAATAAAACTGCATGTACACAGTCTGACTTTCCACATTTGGAGAACTGGACCTTGGTTTGTGTTGCACGTCATCTTCCACAGTGACAAACTAGAGATACAACTGCCCATGCATGAAGAAAGAAAGAGGAGGTGAACCCAAGGGGGACATATCCTACATAACTTGAGGATAAAGTAGCAGATTGCCAAACACAGCTAGCTCTGTTCCAAACTTTAATGTAGAAAAAGCAGGATCAGAATGACTTGTGAGCAAGCTCTGGAAAAGCCAGGCTTAAAAATATGAGGTTCAACAAAGCCAAGTGCAAGGTCTTTTTTTTTAAATTGCTAGGGTAGTGAAGCACTGGAGCAGGTTGCCAGATAGGTAGAAGATGCCCCATCCCTTGAGACATTCAGGCTTGACCAGCCTCCAAGCACCCTGACCTAGCTGTAGGTGTCCCTGATCTTTGATGGGGAGTTAACTAGATGATCTTTAAAGATCCCTTCCAACTCAAATGATTCTATATATTTACACTGAGCCTACGAAAAGTTTGAGATATTTTTAAGCTTTTAGAATCTTGGAGAAGATTCTAAAAGGATCCAATAAATAAAGTTTCTGAAAACAGAAAGCTGGAATGGAAGAAAGCAGCTGCTGAACTAAATACAGAGCAATGAGCAACTCCCTGGCAACTGAGCAACTCCCTCCATACATATCAGAACTACATAGTGAGGGTACTGCATGTGAAGAGCACACTATCAATTCATTCTCCAACAATACACAATTTTTCGAGGTGTACAGTCAGATGAGGGCATGACAGCTGTCTTTGTCACCCACTGACCTCTCTAAGCACCTTGCATTAGCAAGCCCACCATTATTTACTATGCATATGGAACCTGCATGGACAGAGTATCCAATTCTGTGCCAAAATCAACTCTGCTACAGACAGATGAGCACTGACCTTTAGTCCCATTCCACTGTCATCCTAAAGGAGATACAATTGATTTAAGCCAAGAGAGACACATTTGTGAGCTGAAGGTCAGAATACAGAGGCATTTTTCAGTGGCTGGAAATTACTGCCTAGCAAATCTCAGCACTGTTCTCTGAAGGGGTCCTAATGCAGCCTTGCATTAGCGGCTGACACTGATCCACTACCAGGAACATCTCAGCACTCTTGACTCTGGAGGTAGGCGTGACTTCTCTAAGCATAGAAAAGAGCAGCAGCAATTCTCAGTTGAGGTTCTGTCTTTTCCTAAAATTCCCCTAGGCGATTACAATGCAGAGAAAGAGCTTAAATTGCTTTGTGTGGGTTTGGCAGATTACCAAACCCCAAGACTGTAGAATTAATAAGTTGTATTTTCATCTTAATGCTGAAATAGATAAAGTGATTAATTGAACCAAGTCACTTCATGTCGTGTTTGTGTTATGTGCCACTTCTGCAAGGCAAGTAAAGGTGGATTGAAGTTGTTGGTCTTCTCTGGGGGAAATTAGCAGAAACTGCTCTGAAAAGTCATATATCAAATGTGACAAGTTCCACACAACAAATGCAGGAATGGACCTTTAAAAGTCTTGGCTTTTCATTTACTTTAGAATATTTTCTTCAGACCTCTTGAAATATTTCATCATGGCATATCCCATAAATCATGTTTGGGAAAAAAAAAAAAAAAAAGAAAGAAATAGGCCCATGAACTGTGTTAAACACAAAAAGATTACAGAGCACATCTAACAGTCCTTCATTCTGATTCAAAACAGTACTTGATGGAGTAGAAGTAGCATTTACCAAAGGCAGCTAGAAGGGACTAATTTTCATCTGGAAACTTCTGATCCAATAGAAACAAGATGTTCTCTGGCCCTCAGCTCAATCCTGCTAAACATTCCCTTTAGAAAGGGCAGGGCAGCCAGCTCTCCATCCCCACCCCATCCTGTCCCAGGGTAATCATATACCATACTAGACAAGCTGTGCAGCCAGGCTCCCCAGGTCAAGGGGGATTTCAGCATTACTTCAAAAACACCTACAATAAACACTGCAGTTTTCCAACACAAAAATACCACAAGAGGCTGAAAATGTGCATATTAAGAAGGGACCTTGAAGACAATCTGCATGATCACCAAGGAGGAATCAGAAGAATGAATACTTCCAGAACTGATGAACTTCTAAAATCAAGCTAAAGTGGCTAATACAAACTAGTTACAGTGAACATGAGGATAAGCTGTGTAGGATGTCCTGCCTGTGCAATCATCTTCTGCTAAAAGATTCCATTTGAGTCAATTGCAGTGATATAACTATACCACATGGGGAAGCAGGAGCTGCCAAATACCATGCTCCAACTCTAATACCTGTTGCCTCCGCTACTCCTTCTGACAAGAGGCGTGCACTTCCCCACACTGTTCTGACTCACTGCCAAAGAAAAGCCCTACCACTGTGTCAGGGTCTTCCCAAATCAGGCACAGGCTTTAGGCAACCAACCAGGCTGTGTGCAACACTATGCCCACAGCCTCAACTCAGATGAGACAACAGACACAGTGATCTACAGAGAAGCCGCCCAACTCCTGCATGCTAAGATGTGTGCCTTGCCACATTTAGGGCAGCAAAATGAGGCTGGCTCCCTCTGGACAGCAGTATGGAAGCTCTTTGCATTACCCATGAAGGTACAGCTGTTAGCGTTCAGAAGCATGAGTGCCTTCCAAGGGGGCATAATTTATCACCTTTTACAAATGCACACCTTCCACACACCCATCGCTCATTTTATTTGGCTAATTCTCACACGCCGTTCCTTGCCTCAAGCAGCTTCTAGGAAATAGATTTGGATGCAAAGAGCAGGGAGGCAGGAATTCACTACTTAATGATGGCATTATCCCCAAATATTTACACAGAGTTGCATCAAAGGATGCAACTCAATTTTCAGACTAAAATTGTATACTGATGCAGAATCCTACAGTATAGGTTAAGGAAGTAGTATCAGGCAGACCTTTAAATTGTTGGATCCTTATTAGGTTTCAGTTTTCAAGTCATTTTTACACCCTGTGCTTTCCTTGTTTTATCATGTGTGTTGACTATTCTTCTATATACTGTAGCACAAGCATTCAATGCAATGGTGAATTTTGGACGCCTTACTCATTGCAGAGTAATAGCAACTCTCTATGTGAGGTCAACGCAAACACCTGAGGGTAGGTTAAAAGCCAGAAGACTTCTGCCCTATTGTAAAAGCAACTAATTTCTGCCCACAAACACAAGAAAGAAGGGAATGCAGGCTGCTCTCAAGAACACTGCAACCCCTGCTGCAACCTCTAAAAGAGCTAGAAAGAAAAATATCATATGTAAAATATCACCATTCTTGTCTGACATTTCTGGAAAGTCTCACCGGCAAACAGGAAATAATGCTGCTGTCCAAAACATAATTTTTAAATGCAAGTTGCCTGTTATTGCAGTATTTATCTGGGACCCACCTGTAGCCCTTCAAAGACTGTTTGCACCAGCTCCTTGACATTATCAACTTGTGTTATTTGCTGTCTCCCTAAATGTCAGCTGCCTAACCTTTTCAGGCTGTTCTTACACACAGGCTGCTTTTCCAAAACTCATTAAGTATCACAAAGACCTACAGTCCTGTGTAAATCTTATAATCAAGTCAAGCTGCAAAGGGAATACTAAAACGCTTGAACTGTCTCAAAATTTGTACACTTCTGACTCCTTCCTGAGAAGATCCATCTTCACTGCTGAGAAAAAAAGGTATCATGTAGGTTTTCATTTTAACTTCCTTAAAAGTGCAACTTACAGTTGCAAGTCATGCATCAACTAATAGACAAGTTACCACAGAAATAAGATTTGAAAAACGTCTGTGATCTTGTATAACTTTTAAACCTGCAGCTGTTGGAGCCAGAGTACTGCTGGCTACCCAACGCCACAGCCCAAAAGCTTATGCTCCATACAGAATATGAGGATAAAAGTTGCCTTTTACAGGTAAAGCAAGAAGGCATTACAGCTTTTCAGCTGCTGGAAAAGCAGTCCTTGGAAGGAACTTGGAATTATTTCAAGTTGCAATCATTCAAAGATTTAGAAGAACTGAAACTCCTAACTAGAGAGTTCAGCAAGCACAGGAGTACTTGCAGAAGAATGGGGTGCAAGATTCAATAGAGTCTTTCTGAGAGCCTAAACGAAGTCATTAAATAAAAATCAAACTCCTCTAAATACTGCAGAAAGTTCCAAACCATTCAGCAGGGCTGCTCTCATTGAACACTTTTCCCAGTCTGCACTCATGGTTGGGATTGCCTCAGCCAGAGTGCAACACCTTGCACTTGCTTTGTTAAACTTCACTGGATTTTCATGCGCCCACTTTTCAAACCTGCCCAAGTCCCACTGTATACCATCCCTCCTTTCTATTGAGGTAAGTGCATTACACAGCTTGGTGCCATCAGCAAATTTGCTGAGGGTACTCTTGATCCCATCATCTATGTCATGATAAAGGTGTTTAAGAGAATCAGTCCCTAGACACAGCACTGGGGGACACCAATCATGTCCAGCCTCCTGCTGGATATAGAGCTGTTGGCAGCAACCCTCTGAAATTACCTGTGTATTCCTTATTTTAATTTTTTTTATGAATGTATTTTTTACAGCACAAAGGCTCTACCAAGGTAAAGAAAGCAAACTTGTCATATCCAGTGATCAGCAGAGCAGATAGCTGGTTAAGAATTATGAGCAGTAGCAAACCTTTTTCTAAATAAGCAAAGAAAGAATTTAGAAAATTATTTTATGAGAAACATTTGCAAGAAACTAATAATAACCTATAAGTCAAAGAAAATATGATTTGTTGATATATAAAGACTTATAAATTTTGAGCCTGTATTACCAAGTGTCTTCATAAATTTAGGTAGTAACTAGTAGTCCAGATTCATAGGGTTATTTCACTGATTATTTTAATAGAGAAAAAAAGAAAAGCATCATACACAGACAGTACTTCAGCATGTTTTGTATTGAGAGCTGGAAGATCACATTCAAAATCCAGAAACTACTGCTGAGATAATGACAGGCACCACTTGAACTACAGGAAAAAGTATTTTTATCTGCTAGTAAGACTGCTGTGATATCAATAGAAGTAACCAGCATATGGATCATGCCAGAAAATACTAGCATTTGAATATACTTACTATTTCTATTTTTAAATATAGTTTCCAGATCACAAAAGCACCTTAACCATCATTATTTCCAAAGAAAACGCCTGGAAAAGAGAAAGATCCCCTTACAACACAGGGTGACTCTTGCTCAACACACGCACAACTCCGTATAAAAAAATCACATGGAACCAATCACAGGCCTTAAACACACCATTTCTTTTAACTCTGCACTCTGCTCCTACAAGAGCCCCAAAATTCCCAAGACAATACAGGTAGAAGGCTCATAAGATGTGTCAGTTACTGCTTTGATCTGTCTCAAGCAGTATCTTCTAATATGAACATGCTTTACAGGGAGCAGTTCTCCAAAGCTGAAGCTGTAAGGAGGCACAGCTGGAAGCCCTACAGAGCAACAGCTCTGAACCTTCACTTGAAAAAGCAGTCTCAAGCAAGATGCATTGAATTCAACAATTACTCAGCAGAGCTTATTTATTATACAATTTGTGTGTATTAGGCACCTATTTCTACACTTACCTTAATTTTGTTCCTGCCCTCAATTCAGACTTATCCAGATGCATTTTTTCAGGAGAGGACAAATCACATATTTAAAGTCCCCCTCATTTCAGTACCAACAAGCCCACTTATACAATAGATGTATTTATAACATTATCTAAAGAGTAAACTTCCTCAGAGATACGAAAATGACGGTAGTTCCACAGTATAGGTAGTCTCACAGGGCTGAAACCGATTTCCATCTCTGGTCTAATTAGCTATACCCTGGAGTTCATGCAAAACATGGATATTCAAGCAGTAGTTTCTATGACTACCATCATTCTGCTCATTATCTCTGAAGGATTACCCAGAGGATTCTCTTTAATAGACACCAAGAAGAGAAAGTCATGATGGCACACTACATGATCTGATGGGTGCTAGAAGTACATACTGCTTTCAGGATCCTCTGTGTGTCAGCTGAATGGATTTGTGCTGTTGGCTCGTGACCTGTCATTTACAAACTTCAGAGTGAACAAAAAGGGAGCAAAGTCAAATGTTGCACCTAAAAATGGTGCAGTACATCACATTCCTTCAACTCTTCTAGTTCTGTGCTCCATCCAGGACACGGAAGAAGGTCTATCATCCAACTGAAGATTTTATAGCTGAGACTCTACTTAAAAAGAGCCTGAATTTCATTAAGTATTTGAAAGTGGCTGGAGAAGAAAGATTTCCTTTAAGAATTAAAGGATCATGAAATGATGAATTTCTCTCTCCCAGTTTTGCTTTTATGGCTGTATCTGTGACAAGCGGGAATTAGTTCCAAGTTACCAAGAGGACCATTCTCTGGAGAACTGACTGAAGAATTTGCTTCCTGTTCCCTGAGGAAACCCCTAGACTTCAAAGCCAGATTTCATTCCAAAAGCAAACTGAGAAAAGACAAATATCTTCTAAAGGTTGCTAAAAAGAGAAAACATTTTTGTTACAAAGTTATCTTAATAACATTTTGATTCAAAACCAAGGAGTATCTCAAACAGCTAGGGAAATTAAAATTCAATTGCAAAGAAGTTTTTCATGCGAGTTCCAGTTTTATGGCCAAAGCAACAGACAGTCCTTAAAAGTATGGATGAGCTCTGAGCTGAACCAGAATTCAACACCCTGGGCACACCATCTTTCTCTGCACAGCTGAGCTTGATCTTTGGGGAAGCTTCTCTGCCTTACACAAGGCAAGATTCATGGCAAAAGAATGAGATGTACCAAATGGAAGAGTTGATTCAGAACAAGACTGCAGGCTTACTAACCCAAGATGAAAGAATTATACTTTTCTAGATGCTGCTCACAGATTTCTCAATCTAAGGCTCAACATAGGTTTTATGACCAGCATTGTACAACTGCTTCAAGAAAGTCCACAGACTTTTGATCTGCTAATGGAGTCTGAAGAGGAAACTAAAAGCTTTGTGAAGTTCCAGCAAGAAATTCTGGATTTCTTTTCATATCCAATAGTACAAATTCACAGAAGTAACTCCTATTAAACTAGCTGCAGTCATTCTATAGCTGGTTTAAAACAACTGAAAAATCTCAGAAATCCCAAAATATTTGTTAAGATTTTAAAAGCAGTTGTATATCTTAGTTAGCTTAGGATAACTAAGGTCACAACTAAGTTAGTCCTGCAGGACTTTTACAGTGGCATTTATACCACTATTAAGTTATAATTTACATCTTAAGCACCAAGATGTACAGCAATCTCCCAGTCAAATTAAAGACAAGTGATGGATGGCAGATTAATCTAGAGGCAGGCAAATCAATACCCTGTGTTCTTCTATCACCATTAGTTAGAATTGGAAAGGCATTGTTTTCCTCTGGTGATAGGCTGCATCTCTAATGGGATAAACTTCAGTGTGCTAATTGGCATAGACTACAAATTGGTCGCTGGTGTGTGCCTGGAGGTCCTGGGCAATTGGCTGAATGGAACAAATTGCCCAGAGAGATTTGGAATGAAATCCTTAATCACAGTTTTAATGACAGAACAAGAATTCTGATTTTATCATAATTAGTTGTCCACAGATGGGAGGTGGCTCCTCCTCCAGTTTCTGTGCCATAGTGCACAGGGCATTCTTATGTTCTCATTAAGGGAGAAAATGTGAAGAAGTGAGAAATAGTAACCGAGAAGGGAGAACAATCTCCAGTGCTTTTCACTGTCTCAGAAAATCCTTTTGTCTGGTAGAAGCTGTAGGAGGGAAACCACAGAATAACCTGGGGAAAGGCTTCAGTCTTCTGCTTCTACATTGCAACTGACAGGTAAAGACTCCTCTAAACCCAGAAGCAGAAGGTTCTTTCTGGTGGCCAGGTGGATGGATGACCACAGCTAAGAGCAGCACCTCGCCCTCAGTTACTTTGCCTGCACACCCAGCAGATGGATGAATACTTCAGCTACCAGTTTAAGTATTTCTTTTGGATGCCACAAAAAACATTTTAGAGATATCTTATGAGATCAGAATGTTTATTTCCATTTACTGTTGTTTTGAATTAAAAAAAAAAGAGTAATTCTTCAGAGAAACAGAAGCATAAAACTGACCAAAGCCACAAGATTTCCACGGTGCCCCAGTTTTATGATTCTGCTTAATGTTCCAGAAAAACAAATTGTTCAGCTCACAATAGACATGACTCTACATGCACACCAGAAAACAGACTTCTAATTTCCCATCTTTCTACCCCTTGAAAAATTTACTTTTTAACCCAATTGGGAATGTATTCTGCTGCAGTAATGTGCAGGGTTTTGTTTAAAGAAGACTGTTCTCCTGAGTTGTTAAGACGGTTGATTATATTCCCTTGAATCTACAGTTCTTTGAAGAGCATCACTCTAGTGCTGACCACAACACCCAAACCTACATATCTCTCAATAGCTTATTTGCTTTCCAGTATTACTGTTATTACTCTTGAAAACTTTTATGAAAGCTGTTTTTAGGGAACACAACATGTTACATCGGCTTACTCTGGATAGAAAAGAAACTTACTACTGATTCTAAGCATCAAGAAACAAATATTTTAATCACAACCTTCCCCTTCATCCCCCCCCCCCCCCCCCCCCCCCACACACACACACAAAAATCAACCTGACCATTTTTGGCACGAACAGAGAATCTCTTTTCAAAAGAGTCTCAAGACATAATTAGTGATTAATGAACCCCTATCCACTATCAAAATATTCTAGGCAACACTAGTCAAAGATGATGGCAAAACCGGTACTCCTAACAGTGCTTTTTACCTTGTTTTCTATGTGTTTAAGAGAACTTTTTTTTGTGTGTGTGTGTGTGCGCGCGCCTTTTGGGATGCTAAAATAGACATACTGTAACAAAGTGGAATCTCTTTTGCTGATACATAACTGAAAGTTGATGGATTAGTTCATACACTTATTATCTCAGAACAACCTGTAAGCGACAGAAGCTCCTAATATCTGAGCAAGGTTATTGATCTTGGGAAGAGCCAGGTCAGGTGAACCACATAAACACAACACAGCCAGAAACAGAAGAGGTGTGCACAAATCTTGTTTGAGAGTAATAAAATACGCATTTCCAAAACACTGCTTCCCACAGTAAGCTCAGCCATGTGTTCCACACCCCAGGTTCAGGCTTCTCCTCTGCTGCTTATAGGCCCAGAGGGAAATATCCTAGTTCTAATTATTTGCTTCCAGATATATGTACTTTTTTGTACACCTTTACTCCCAAAAGAATGCCAGATTTACTACAGAAAAATCCTTAAAGAGAACACAGATTCAGAAAAACAAATTAAAGTACCCTCTACCCTAGAAAACCCCATTAATTGTAATCTCTTGATTTCTCTGCTTCCTAAAAATTTGCATCTCAAAAAAAGAAACCAGAGAGAAAGAACAGTGTTCACAGCAGCACTGGCTTAACTAAAACAATTCTTGAATATTCATTTTCCCCCCCCTTTTCACAGAAAGATTGGTATCACTATCACAGCTGCGTGATGTGCATGCTGAGGCAGCTCCACTCAGCTCCAATTTCCACTGAAAGAGCATCTATCGCATTTTTATGCTTGTTAGTGTAATTACTATTCAATATTTGCATTGCAGTAATGCCTATGCAATCCTGCTGAGATTTGTTCTCCTGCGCAGCATACAAACACATTGACATGATCCCAAAAAGGGTTGGGTGGTTGCTAGCCCCACCTCACAGAAAGCACATATGATTTAAAGGCTGTCTACATCAGTGTTTTTTTTCAAGTCTTGTTCACTTGCACAGGGCCCTGAACTAGGAAAGGTGAAATGAACAGAAACAAGAGCTTTAACATGTGTTCCTCTGTTGTGCATATGCACAGACTCTTCAATCAGGTGCCTGCAGCAACTGGCTGAAGCCAGCACAGCTCACTATATGTGAATCCAGGTACTGGCCCAGGGCCTTCTGTAGCAGGCCCCACTGCCATTTTGGTTAAAGCACTCCATCTACCTCTGCACTCACAAGTAAGCCAGTGACTGTGGATGCTTCCTTCACTCATTTTCTTCCATTCTGCGTGCTTCTTACACTCTAGAAAATTTATCTTTGTAACATTTTAGCTTATAGCATTTCTGAAGATGCAAAGCAACAAACTCATAAGCAGTTACTGTTTCTTTCGTAGGAAATAATCTACTCTTGGGAAGCAGAATAAGTAAGTAAATAACCTTACCATTTGATGTGATGTCCAGCTCAAAAAGCCAGGATATTTTCTGATGATCTGAAGACAAATAACATATTCTACATTCACTGTACTGCTGAGGCAGAAGAATTTTCAGAAGATTTTTCAAGTGATTAAAAAATAACTGTGAACATGTTGTGTGTTTGTGCATGCTGACAAGAAGTTCCAGGTACAAAAACATGGCTGTATGCATGCACGCACACACACACACAAGGTTTTACACTCCAAGGACAGAATTCAAGTTTTGAGAGCCTAAAGAAAAAAACAAACAAGCAAACAAACATAACAAAAAAAAAACAGTAATAGCCAAATAAGAACTCAATGGGGAAATGTTCCAGGAGTAAATCCAGCCACTCTCACATTTTTCACTGAGGTAAATGGAAGACAAACTCATGGCTCAGTAATTCCCCCATACCCCTAGCTTTGGTAAAACATACTAAAAAAAGCCCATAAACTTCTTGATATCCACAGACCTAAGGACTTGTAGGATGCTAGAAACAAGTAGCCCACACCTTAGCTATCAAACTGAACACAGCATACTCCAAATGTGCTGAGCAGTTCACCATTTACTGTAACAACCCTGTCTTTTACCCTTCCCTCGTGGGTTATTAAATTCAACCTTGCCTTAGGCTAATTAATTACTACTCTGCAGCACCTTCTCTCAGCAGGAATTTGCTGTTGCTAGATTTCTTCACACCAACAAGAAAGAAAATTTTCACTGTAGAGATAATCTACAGTTTGCTTCAACATTCATAAAACAGACTAAAACAAATTACCTGTACAGAAGCTGAAGATCACTCAGGCAGCACAACACAGGAGTGCTCTCAGGAGGTAGCACCAGGCTATTTCAGGGACCACAAATTTACCCACAGCTGATGCTTGTATAGGTCGCTGCTGTATTAATCAAGACTGTTAAAACTTCAGCTGATGAAAAAGTCTGGGCCTGGGAGAGTCCACCTTAATTACTCCCACAAGGCCACAAGGCAGTGCTTTTGTAATCTATAGGCTGCCTTTATCACCAGGTGAATAAAATGGATCTTTATCAATGCTGGGTTGATCCTGCAGCAGGCACCAGGCTCATCTAAGCAGCCAAATTGCATTTTCCTTCTCTGCAAAATGCCAGGCTCTCGCACATTTGGTGTGTCATAAACACATAAGCCCAGATGACTAGTTTATCTGGGAGCTGCAAGGGAAGGAGTTGTCTTGCCTACCTGGCTGCAGTTCTTGTAGTAGCACCTCTTACCTCAACATCACTGCGCTTCTTAAAGTCACCTTTTTTAAAATAAAGGTGTGTCCTTTAGTGATTCAGAAAGCAGTTATTGCCGAAAGTTGCCTTTTTTTCCTGCAAAAATGTATACATCAACAGGTCTTTCTTATGTAGTCCTTGGTCATGCATCATGCAAGTCAGTGATACATTTGCTGCTTCTCAGTAAAATGAGAAGACTATCTTTGCCTTCGGACCTCATTTTGATAAGTTTTGGGTGGCAGATGGTTATATTACATCATTAGATTCCCACCTCAGCAAAATGAAGCCATGTTGAAGACAGTGTGCACTGAAGCAGGGTGGCCTACTCCACTTAGTTACACCCACCTTCCTCTCAGAGCACAGCACCCAGCCTCTGAAAGGAGCTGTCTCCCTCAGTGGGCTGATCCAAATACAATCTTTTGCCAAAGCATGCAGATAAAGCAGTAGTTTGTTGGCCTAATCTGGCTTGGAAACCTTTGCCTTACAGAAATACATGGTGATACTGGTAGTCAGTCAAAAAGCACAGTGTTTGAAATCATGGTGTAGGAAAGGCATTTTAGAAGACAGCAACAAATATATTGCTGAATCACTGTAAAATCCAAGTGTTGTGATCTTTCCAGTGAAATGCTTCCTATCGTGCTAAGAGCCAGAGAGGAAAAGAAAGGCCCCACAGGGTGTGACAGAACCCGCCATGTTCCCACCAGCCACATCACTTGAGCCTTTTATTTATTTATGCTGAAAGAAAATCCAATGCTGTAATTTTCTCCCTTCCTCTGAGATGACTAAACTGCATTTCTTGAAATGAGATGACAATCAGCTGCCCGCCACAATGACAGTTACCTGCCCTCATGGTCCTTAAGCAAATTAATTCCATCAGGATCTAATGATTCTCAGTTGTGAAAATGCATTATTGAGATTCTGTGTGTCTGACAGAAAATACAAAGCAGCCATGAATGCTATCACAAAGCAGCAAACATCGATTTCATCTCAACAAAGGTTCTCATTAGAAACAAACTTAATAAAAACACTGTGGTATTACTTCAGTTCATTTGACAAGCAAACAGCATTTCTCAGATTTCAGCTCTTTAGTGAGTCTTTGAGTAACGTCTGGCCCTCCTTCATGCATTTTTTTTGTGAGTCACATCTGTGGAGAGAGCCAATCCATCCACACCTTCTCACACTGTCTGCCAGCTGCCCTCAAGATCCCTGTTAAGGCCGCTCCACAGCCTGGGGCTGCTCACAGGCAGGAAAACTTAGTGGTGTTACCAGACTCCCAGTTGGAAATGAATGGAAGGGGATGTATGCCATTTCAAAGTTCTCTGTCCCAGGGTACTGCGGGGACAAAAGCATAGCTGGGCTGAGACAAGCGAATGGCAAATTTCTGGTGGACACAGCTCTGGCTGTTAGTAGCTTCAGAAATGGTGATTACAAGTAGTGCTGGGGCAAACAGAATAATTCCCCTGCTAGCAGCTGTCTTGCCCTCCTCCTGCTTTCTGTTAGCTGTGTAACTCTGTATTTTCCACATACTAGTGTTTTTCTTCAGTTTAACATCCTTGAGAAGTGCTGTCTTATTCTTTTTTTTTTTCTCCCTGTATTTTCTATCTTACCAGAAATAGGGAGAGAGAGAGAAAACTCTGTAACTCCCCAGAAAGTGCTCCATCAAACTAGAAAGAAAGGAAGGAAGGAAGGACAGAAGGAAGGGAGAAAAAAAAGCCCAGTTGGAGGAGAAAGTCTGCAATTACTCTGCATTTTTTACCATCTACTGGTTCTGTGCATCTCACTCTGTTCACAGGGGATCTCAGCAGTGGTTGTAGAGGAGATGGTAATTCTGTCACTTAGAGATGCCACCATCTCCTCTGCTGCTGGGTAACATGCCACCAGAACTTCACAGCATAGGGTAGGTGAGAGAGAACACCTGCTGGCTTATCACTGGCCAAGGCAACGCACCCCACTGAGTGCTCTATGTTGAGAGCCCAGCACAATGCAATTACTGAGAGCAAGTGGCAAGGAAGGACAGAGCCGACAGCTCAGCTGTCTGCTGAGACTGACACAGACAAGCAGAAAACTGGAGCAAAGCTGTGCAGTTTCTCAGCGATTGAAACTGCTGTAATATACATGCATTACTTCTCACAGAACTTCTACAGATTTCTTCCAAGCTCCAGTTCCTAGCTGCAAATACACCATTTCTTATTATACACTTTTTCCTTTTAACCTATCCTCCTGCTTTGTACCCATCAAACAGGTGCAATCAAAGACAGCTAACAGGAAAAATCCGATTTCAGGAAGTTGGCCTTGACCCTCATTTAAACTAATTTTCTCAGACTTCCAACCTTCTGCCTGAACTGTGACATGGGAAAGTAGAAAACAATTTTTATTTCAGCAGACTAAATTGCCAAGAAACCAGGTTTTTCTCTCATGCACTTGATGTCCCCTCTCAGTGCCTGAAAGGCCCATTTAAACCTTCACCTTTTAAGAAAACATATAAAATCTTTTTTCCTATATGACCAGGGAAATCTTGGCAGGAGCAGTAATGCATAAAAGTAATTGGGGAGAGGTGACAAGCAGGAGCAGGGCTGCAAACCTAAGAGGCAGGTGCAAAACAAACCCCAAACCTCTGCTCCTGGCCTGAAATCTGCCTGTTTACCAGGAGCAATGTAGAGGAGTGGCTAGAGCTCCCAGTGAACCGTGGTCTCCTCATGTGGCACCCCAGAGCAGGTTTCAGCAGCCCAGGGCCGTGCCACGAAGCTCAGCCCCCCAGTGACTAAACAGATCTCTGTTGGCTGTAAATTCAATAGAGCTCAAGAGCTTCATGTTTCCCAATTAGCACACATCACCACCATGACAATGCATAGACCCAGGCTCTGCAGCCACTTCTCATGCCTGACAGTGATCTGGCTCCATGTACTTTGCTACATGATTGCATGCTGCTCTGAGCAACCCTATGAAATAACTACTCTTTCATGCAGATCTTTGAAAGAAATCTTGTTGATCCTCTCACACAAGCAAATTTACAGTCAGTCCCTGGGAAAGTGCTAGTACTGGATTAAAGATAAACCAGTTTTTGCATTCTGTATCAATTCTTCTACAGGGCCATTCATTCATTCAAGTAATCATTAGCTTGATGCACTCATGTAAAACCACATGCTGGACTGATTTCAGGTAAAGTGTGATAGAGTAGGACAGCAACAGGAAGAGGATGTCTGTGGAAAAATGAGCCAGTGGCAGATCTGAAATCTTATTAGAAAATAAGATACTAAGTGAAAATACAAAGTGTCATGTCAACATGACAAATGTTGATATGCAACAGAGAGCATGCAACAGAGCATGCCTCTTTATTAATCATAGAATTCTTAGAGGTGTAAGGGACGTTTAATGGCCATCTTGTCCAACTCCCATGCAGTCAAAGGGGACATGCACTGCTACATCAGGTCACCCAGGGCCTGCTCCAGCCCTGCCTTAGCAGTCTCCAGGGATGGGGCATCCATCCCACAGGGCAACCTATTCCAGAGCCTCACCACCCTGACTGTAGAAGACCTTTTCCTTGTCTAACCTAAATTTACCTTCTTTAAGACTGAAACCATTTTCCCTTGTTCTGTCACAGCAGACACTGCCAAAGGGTCTGTCTCCTTCATTCCTGTAGCTCCCCTTTAGATACTGAAAGGCCCCCTCAGGTCAGCTCAGAACCTTCCCTTCTCCAGGCAGAACAGCCCCAGCTCTCTCAGCCTGTCCTCACAGGAGAGGTGTTCCATCCCTTTCATCATTTTTGTGGCTCTCCTCCACATGCATTCCAGCAGGTCTGTGTCTCCCCTGTACTGAGGATTCCACATCTGGACACAGTATTCCAGGTGAGGTCTCCCCAGAGTGGATTATATTAGCACTCAAGCACTTCCAAGTCCCTCAAAGAAAATATTAAACTTCTTTTTTTTTTAATTGGCTTCCTAAAAAAACTTCTCTATTAAAATGCAAATTGTTGCAACTGGCAGAGATGAGCTGGATTTCTTTCCATGTCTTCATCTTATACAGTCACAAGCTGCTGAATTCATTCTGCCTATTGTACAGCTCTGTAACCTGTTAAAACGTTTTCTCCTGGTACACACAAATCATACCCATAATTATTTTGTACACCATTGTGCTTAACTAAATAGTGCAAGTATTATTTTTACATTCACCATGGAACAACCTCACAGACACAGCAAGCATGAGGTCGGGATAACAGCATCTGCACACTGCAAGAGTAGAGAGGCTGTGGGTGATTTCTCACCTTGCTTCCCACATTGACCCCAAAGTGAACTGAAGGCTGCAGGCTCACAGCTGTACCCACGCACCCAGGCCCTAATGGGCTGTGGGGAGGGGATATTACAGGAAAAATGTGGTTCTCAGAGGAGCCACACTAACTCATCCCTACTACAAGCTCAGTCCCCAGCTGGATTACAGAGTCAGCATCAGCAGTACAATGACACCTGCAGAAACCAGCTTCAAAAACACTCTCTTTCAAATGAGAGCAAGCTGCTGGAAGTCCAGTTACAGAGAAGTCCTTCTGGTGTTTTGCAGTTCTGTATTTGAGACTAAAGGGAGTCAGATGTGGCAGATTCCATAATCACTTATCAGAGAGTCATGGTGAGACCAGATGGCTAAAGGGATCAGCTTTCCCACTGGAAGGGCTGTCAGGCTGTTGGCTCCTTCAGCACTAAATGAAAACACTAAATGACAAGAAAGAAACACCTGCGAAAAAGGACACTTAAAAACAGAATTATCAGAGAGCAAGAGGAAGACACTTCACCAAGCAAATTGCTAGAAATTGCAGAGGAAACAATAGGGAAGACATGGGAGCTCTAGTATCTCCAGCATTTGGGAAAACATAGGAAGAAAATGGAGTCACTCACCGAGGTGCTCATTCCCACAGACACATTGTGCAGCACTCTGGGGATGGCAACCCACAGGGACTTCCTGGGCCAGAGAGAACCCAGGGGAGTGTGGAGACCTGCCAGGAGCCAGCAGCTCTCAGGAGGGATCTGGGAGCATGGGCTGGCAGCAAGTTGAACACGAGCCAGCTGTGAGCCCTGGCAGCCCAAAGGGCCAACTATACCCTGGGGTGCAGCAGGCCCAGCTCTGCCAGCAGGCGAGGGGAAGGGCTGTCCCGCTTTGCTCTGCACTGTGCTGCCTCACCTTCAGTGCTGGTTGTGGTTTGGGTGCCATAAAATAAGGACATAAAACTTCACATGAAGGAAAAAACAGTCACCTTGCTGAATCTCCTCCACACAGGATATCTGGTTGCTCTCTCATTAGAGGAAAAAGAAACAGAAAAACTGAGAATGGATATGAACCATCCAATTCCTACTACAGGAATGATTTGATTTTAAACTGAATTAAAAAATACATCTCAAAAGAAAAGGGTTTTTTTTTTTTTTAATATATCTGGGGTCAAACAGTCACCATCAGGTGTAGTAACAAAAACAGGTGATTAGTTCTGGATTTGATTTGGAGAATGCCATAAACCCCAAAAATGTGCACAAGATTAATTTCCAGGTCTCTGTAAATGGGACAGAACTAGGCACGAGTATAATGCTCCACTGACCAGAAATTCATGGTACCAGGATTAACTTTCATCGTGAAATCTGCAAATTAAAACAAAGAAACAAAACAACTGCGGCAGGAAATAGTAATAGGTCACCTACATAAGTGTTTCAGACTCAGATTGCTCAGTAAATTAAATTGCCTACATCTAACAAAACATTTTTATGCTCATTATTTTGAAACTTTTTTTTTATGGTTCTGGTACATTCCTCTGCATAAGCAGAGTTCAATATACACTTCCAATATGCCATATGGGAACAAATAATTTTACAGTCAGAATACTTCACGGCTTAAAAGCTGTTCCTGGTATTTTTTCCCCACAAGAAAGTATCACAAATTCCTGAAGGAATACAGGGTGAAACATCTACTGACAATGTCCTTAAAGTACAAGAATAGATCAGAATTAAAGGCTGCAGACAGCATTTTACAAGGCTCAAGTAGCTGAACAAAAATTCAGGAGAGAACTTGAAGGTCACGGAAATAATATGAGAAAGGCTGAAAATAAGAGAACTCATGCAGAGGCATGCAGGCCTACTGAACTTGTACATTCATATTGTCTTGTTATCCTGTGTTCATCTCCTTGTCCTTGTACCAAGAAAAGGAGCTGGAACATCCTTCTGAGAAGGGATTTCTCTGCTTTGAAAGCCTTAAAAGAAAGCTTCTGTTCTTGCATGAATTTCAGCAAAGACAGATCAAATCTTCAACAAAAACCTCAAAAGGCAACATAATGCCCTGTATGTGATGAATGTTGGGTGTTAGAGACAAATGCCTCCAGAACTCTAACTGAAACGGAGTGCTGCTTCTCACAGCTCTGTGGCATATTCACAGATTCATTCTGTTAAAAATTGACACTGACAATACTTCATATGTAGAGAAGAATTATGCCTTGAGAAAAATGGCCTTTTTTTTTGTCCCTTATTGTGTGGCTCATCAGCTCTGTATACACAGCAACATTAGCTGCTGATGGCAGACATGCTCCTGAGCACCTGATCAATCTGCTCTTGAGACGATACGAAGAGTGGCAGAGGTGCGTGACTTCCATCTGTAAGAATCAGCAAGCCACAGAAACAACACAGCGCATTTGCAGGATCAAGAGTAAAAGATGAGATAGTTGCAGTAAAGTCATTAAACTTCGCTCTCTTGGGTGGCTGTGGAATTATATACCAAGCCTGTATTACCAATTCAAATGACCACAGCTTTCTGTAATTGCTGGCTTGCTATTTATGGGTGAGAGAAAAGTGCTGCCAGTGGCATTACAGCCTGACCTGCTTTCTTCTGAGGACATGTGAAGGTCACAGTAATACGTGGAACAAAAAGGAAAAATCATGTGATGCACTGTACTTTGTTTTCTCTGTCCAGACACAGCAAACTTCAGTGTAGAAAAGAACATAAGATAGGCTAGGACTGTGATCTAAGAGGACTATCTTCTTTTGGAAATGAGTATGCGGAACAGAGGTCTATTTTCTTCAGTATCTCCTCCACATGAAGCAAATCTAAAGACTAGCATGAATCCTTATAGATGTGAGTTGCAACAACAATCAGGAGAGAGGAAAATATAGCTCAGCAAGAAGAGCAAGGATATTCAGAGTACTTGTGAGGCATAATAAGCACTGAAAAAGCAACCTGCATAGCTGAACGACTTTTGCAACACAGTAGAAACCTTTGATAATCCACTGTTCGACTTGACAGAACAGGAAGGTTTTAAAGAAGGCCTGGTGAAGAAAGAAGGCTGCACTTGCAGTTTGCTCAAACTGACTCTAAGTTTCCACACATGAGCTGTATTTAAAGTCTCCTTGAACCTTGCCTACCAAGTCATATAGAAGTTGAAGTAAGCCTATATCCTGTGTGGAGCTTCAGCGAGATGGCTACTTTCTCCTTCATGTAAAAACAGTAAAATAATCTCTTCCCCTCAAGAAGCATATGTGAAATTAGGCCAGCTCTGCTATTTTACTCTTTACATTTGTTCCTTCAGAGGAAAAATGTATAGGATTTAACAGTCCTGCCCATGTTTAGAAGGCCTTTATTACCCTTAAGACCAGACATAATTTTCTTTAAATCAAAGGGAAACTAATTGGAAAATTGGAGATAATTAAAACTTACAGCATCTCTGCAAGGCATCCTTAATCCCCGGAGGAAGCAGCTAAAGCATAAAGAAACTTGTCCAAAGCTATAGCTTCAGTGTTTATGTGACCCAGTCTGTACTGCACACTTCTCTGCTTAAATTTCCAAGCTTGCCCCCTGTCATCACTAGAGTTAGATAACATCAGTGCTCGGTGCTGTATGCAGCAACAGTAAAAATCAGTAAGTTTAGCAAGTGAACTCTTTTTGAACTTGTACATAAGCTGCCTCAGCCAGTTCTGCATGATCAGAAGTGTTCAAGAAGTCACAGTTCTGATTATGCAAACTGGTGAATGTCCTTAGAGAAGTATTAGGGAAGAAATAAAAGAATTTACAAGGCACGTGGCAGAGTCTAATTGGATGAGAAATGTCACTCCCCTACTCAAAACAACAACATATTATGACTAAGATGTTGCAAGGAACAGAAATTTTTATCTATTTTCCCATTTATCAAAAAATACCACCAATTTAACAAATCTTCCAGTTAAATCTCATATACAAGGAATCTTGAGTGAGAACAGCATACATTGGTGACATCTAGTGGACACAAGAAGCTTAATAAAAAGATCAAGCCAAGTTATAAATAATTCACTGTGTGAAAATATTTTTGACCCAGACTCTATCTACATATTTTTGCCTTCAATCTCTTGAGCATAATTTCCACATTAGTATGAGACAAAATATCACAAACTGAACTCGAACCAATCATCTTAAAGTAATAAACTTCTCAAGATGCAAACCTATAACTGAGAGCCATCTACTCTTCTCTTTCTCTCCTTTTTCAGCCCACGACAAGCTGACAAGTCCTCCCAATGACCTTTTAAATTTACAAGCAATCTACTATATCATAAGTGATTGCAAAGTTACAGGCTCTTAGGGAAGAACAATAGTGTACAATGCTGTCAAGGAGCATTGATTTGTCTCATAAAATTACAGTACTTGTAAGCATTTCCACTTCCCAGCTTTAGAAATGGGTTCAAGTGGGCTAAGCCACCTCAAATGAAAGTTAGTAACTGTAAGCAATTAAGCTCATAAATTGAATTGATGCTTGTCCCACAGACTGGATTTTGTAAAGTACATAGGTTGCTTTGAATGTAATGCATTCTATTTCTTTCCATGGAAACAACAATAGATACAGAGAGCACAATAACACTTTGATAGAGGAAATCTCAGACATGAAACACTGTTTTTCAACACAGTCACTGCTAATAGCTGCACATTTTTGCTAATGCGGAACAAGAGTCTGTATGATATGCATAGCATACCAGTGGGTAATGGGGCAATGTGCTCCACTATCTTCATAATGCTGTGGGACCTGTTGTCATTACATTGCAAGAGAAAGGTTGTTTTTTTTTTCTCTGTCCATACTCTGGAAGTTTGAGCCCTCAGCTTTGTCAGCACTGTAATGCAGCAGTCAGAATTGATGATTTGTTCAGGTTCCAGGAAATCCAGAAGGATCATCCTTATCCCAAAAGACAGTGCACAGCATTTCACTCACTAAGGGGAGCACCGCATCTTACAAATTTCTTGCTGAAGAAAATGTCCATGTTTTGACTCCAAACCATTTTTATTTTTCTCTAAGACAGACCTTTGTTTCATATGCACTTCCACAGCAGGTGCTTCTAGAATTTTCCCCTGTGATTACTTCTATCAGAACAGCAGATGTTGGGGAAAAAGACAACACACACAAAAACAAACAAACAAACAAACCCATCTCACTGAGCTTGGACAAAAAATAATAAAAAATAAATCAAATGTGAGGTGAGCAAATAGTTTATTTCACGTCTCAAGACTGACACTGCAGATTCTTTTCACACCTACAGAGCATTATTAAGACAGCCAGGCTTCTAACCTTAACCATTAGTCTAGTAGCCTGAGTAGTCTAGCTCAAATGTGGGATTGGAGCTCTAAGGAAGCTAGGAGATCTTTATGAAAAGGCGAAGGATGCTTGAAGGCTTCTTGGGACTTTTTAGAGCTGCAAGGCTAAATCTGCAATTGTTTCATAGTTTTTCTATACATTCTATTTTATTTTCATTACTCTGGGAGAATTATCACGGAGCTGAAACTTAGAAGTATTTTTAAAAAGGAATTTTCAAACCAATTCATCCACAGAAGCACATACACAACATGCATTTAGGGATTGATATCTTACACTTCAATGAACTTCTCAAGAGGATTAATTACTAGAATAGAGGCACTTAAAAAAAGTTTTAGAAGGGCAGTATAGGCAGAAAAAATAGGTCCTCCTGCTTATAGCAGTATCTCCACCACACAAAGTAATGCAACTCCTCTCATCACAGTGCAAGGAATGAAGCTGGATTCCACACACAGCCACATGTGCCTTCCTGTGTCCTCCTCACTTCAGGTTCCTGTGTCCTCTGCAGTCAGTCCCGACAGAAGTTGATCTTTCAGCATATAGTCTGTAGTGTTAGGGCTTAAGATGGGGATGTCACCTCCTCATATGGGAACCAACCGCACCTAGGGTGCCTTCATTTCTTAACCACTCAATTGGGTTGTGATACACTTCTACTCCGTATAATCCCAGAGAAGAGATCCAGAATTAATGCTGTGTAATTTCTCTTCTACAGCCACCCTGAAAACTATTCTCCTCTGGCCATAATAGCCAGCCAGCAATTACAGTGGAAGGAATGTTAAGGATGCTCAGAGATAAATACTCCCAGGGAATCCTATAATACCACACTGCAGAATGAGGAAGACACTTCTTTAAGCTTTGAATAGCAAATAAAGTTAAAACAAACAAGCAAACACAACAACATTAAGGCAATTAGTACTACTGTGCTTATAATGGACTGCTGGCTTGCTTAATTATGCCACTTGTAAAGGTGAGATAATTAATAATCCTGCTCCAAATGCATCATCATGCAGATTAATGATGCTGGGTAAAGAAATTCTATTTCTTCAAATAGATTTTGATTTTGCTGCATTGTTGTACTTACGTATTAAGAAATAACTTTGTCAGGCCCCTTACCTTACAGTTAAATGCTCAAATAGTTAATTAGCTGGAACATAAGGTTCCACGTTCTACACTAATCTAATGAGCGAGATTATCCTTGCATTTCCAAGTGCAAAGAATACCTTCTCCTTCAGCTGATTTTTGCTGTTTCTAGCTTCATTGTTGTGAGCAGCAGATGATTTTCACAGTGTGTACATTATCAGCATTGCTGGGGGAATGAGGAGTTTAGTTGATTCTAGTCTGAATATCCAACCTAGTATCCAGCCCTGGCACAACTTCAGCCCATTCCCTCTTGTCCTATTACTGCCACCTGAGAGGAGGCCAACCCCGACCTTGCCACAGTCTCCTTTCAGGGAGATGTAGAGGGCAATAAGGCATCCCCTGAGCCTCATCTTCTCCATACTGAACAAGCCGTTCCTTCAGCCACTCCCCATAAGACTTGTGCTCCAGACACCTCACAGCTTTGTTGCCCTTCTCTGGAGACACTCCAGGGCCTCGATGTCTTTCTTGTAGTGAGGGGCCCAAAACTGAACACAGTACTCAAGGTGCAGACTCACCAAGAGCTGAGTACAGGGGGACGATCACCTCTCCACTCGTGCTGGCAGCTCTATTTCTGATACAAGCTGGGATGCCATTGACCTTCTTGGCCACCTGGGCACATTGCCTGCTCATGTTCAGCTGAGCACCAACCAGCACCTCCAGGTTCTTTTCCTGTGTAGTCTTCCAGCCAATTTATCCCACGCACATAGTGTTGCCTGGGTGTTGTGACCACAGTGCAGGATTCAGCACTTGTTCTTGCTGAGTTTCATCACATTGGCCTCAGCCCAGCGATCCAGACTGTTCAGATCCCTCCAAGGGTCTGGCCAGGATTTGAGTGCTGTCTCTGAGATCCTAGATATAAATCAAGGATGAACCAACACTATCAGAAACAGACTTTCACAAAGTTTCAGCTTTGACAGTTTTGCTTCTCTTCCGTGAAAAATCCCACCCAGCTCTGCTTCTAAAAATGACTGAAAGTAATATGATGTTGAAAGAAAAGAGAATGGCTGTTGGTCACTGCTGTGATTTTCTATAGGTCCCTGGTTGCTCCCAAACATCAGTTGCATACAAGCACAGCTGCTGTTTACAGCCACAGTAGCACTGAAATCTTCATGGTCAGAAGTAAAGATAACAGAAGAAAACTTTTAATCAGTAAAGACTTTGGAGAAATCACATCCTCAGTTACTCTAGGTGGTTAGTTTTTAGGGCAGAGTACCATACTTTTGGCTTGTTTAAAAAACTGACTCTTGAAATCATGCAGTGCTGTTGGGTGGTTTATCAATTCCTTTAGATTTTGAAGCTGGAGGCTTTAAACCTCACACTCAGTCTTACTGACTGCTCATATATTCATACTTCTAAAGCATGCAAACACAGTGCTGGTGAATATTGGTAGCAATGAACTGTTTCTCCTACTAGCTCTGCAACAAACTACTGCACTATCTGTTCTTTATGGAGATGAGATTTACAGTATAGCTTCAGGCATTCCATTTCTGTAGCTTGGTTATGAGCCAAGGGCTTTCTGTACCACCAACGGAGCCTCCAGAGACCCATCCAGTTCTTTCTTCTTCCAATGCACAGTAGGTACTTAGCTGCATAAACTCAGATGACTAAATCTGGATGTCAGAATGGCTTTTCTCCACCCTCATCTTTATGTTTCACATTAATTTATCAAATCTTATCTCCAAGGAAAAGACAATTCCAAGACAGAAACGTTGCTGTGAAGAAGAGTACAGGAAACTCATCTTGACACTTAGCCCAAAAAGCTTCTCTAGGGAAGACTTTCTTATTCCCTGCCCTCTTGTAAAGTGGGTAGCAATTAGATCATGCAGCTTTTACAGAAGTAGTATTAAGCAGCAATTGCTGAGTCCTTTTATTCACACGCACACACACAAACCTAGTAACTTAAAGAATTTAGGGTAAGGGGTGCAACAAAAACAGCATTTATTGTGTGAAACAGGAAATCAGAGCTAAATTTTAATAGTTTTGACCAATCACTGTAATCTTAAATAACCCACTCAACTTCATGCAATTATTTCCCTACTGTGACAATTATCAGTTAAATCATTGTAGACAGTTTTTATTCAATGTATTCCTTACCAAAGTTAAACTTTAACTTCTAGGAATCTGTGCTCTGAAAGAAAAAGTATGTACAGCTGGCAGTCTATTCAGTTCCCAGGCTAAGAAAGAGTGCTACTGGGTGCATAAAGCCAAGGCATTAACTCTGCTGTAGCTCTTGCTTACCACTGAAAGATGGTGACTGCAACTCCCTGAGTGCTTCACAGAAAAGGATGAAATAATTATGTTCACTTACAGACCAAAGGCAGAGCGTAAAAGCTACAAAGTAAGTGAAGTGGCTTGCCCAAGATCAAAATGCCAAGCCTGGCCTGGAACTGTAGGTCACACTTCCGAGGTTGCACTGCCTGTAGTGACAGCTTCTCCGCTGAAATCACTGCACTGAAAAACAGAGAAGTAAAGCTATTTTAGAAGCTGCTTTTCAGTGTTTACACAATGAAATACTAAACATCAAAATGAGAAGACAGCCTCTAAATGCAGGTAGAAATTCTTAAATCCGATCTATGGTCACCAAAAAAAATTATAACTTAAAGTACTTTTAATTTTTGTTTAAACCCCAAATGTGAACTGAGTTGGTTTCATTGTTTCAGTGCAATTACATGGGCACATTTTTGAATCCTCTCTTGAAAGAGCACTTAATTATTGTTGAAAGTGCCATGGGAGAGGTCACTGAACTGATAATATTTAAGTACTGTGTTTTTAACTCTTCAGACACATCTAGGGACTAGCCTATGTAGAGAAAAGCTGTTAGACAAAGACTCCTCCTGGAACGTTGACCTAATGAGAAGGATTTTAAGATCTCAAGGGGCAGCTGACAAAGGCGCACAGGAATATAAGGCAACCTGGACATCGACCTAAAAATGAGGAGGAATATTTTACAAATATGGATACAATAAGGTAAGGGGAGAGAAGAGTGTGAATAAAACTAGTCTTAGATGGTTGTATGCATATAACACTCTGGTATGGATAAGAAAGAGTTGAAAGATTTCATCACTGTACTTAATGAGTCAATCAGCATAATTTACAAAAAAAAAAAAAGATCTGAATACAAGTCATAAAATAGAAAGATCATTCAAGAATGGGAAAAAGATGGAGATTTTAGACTAATTATCCAAGATTTGTATGCTTGCTGAGAAACCCAAAATACAGATGAACCACAGGCACTGAAAATCTGAGTTTTCCTCCCTCACACTAACAAAAGTACCTGAAGGACCAGATTACAGACTGAAAAGTCTCAAGGGAAATAAAGTTTGTATCTCAGATCAAAGACATGGTTTCAAAATCACTTCAGTGTGAGAGTGAAATGAAACTATAACTAACTTGGGTAAATCATAAATTCCTTACTGTTAAAAAAAAAAAAGACAACACTGACAAAAATGAAATAATGAAATATGAGTTCACAACACAATCATGTGAAACTGGAAGAAAAAAACAAAAAGAATACTTATAAATACAGCAAGAACAAAATCAAGCAACAATAAAAATATACATATAAAAGCAACGACAATTTCCAGCAAGCAAGCAAAGCCATCAATTCATCAGTTGATGCAAAAAAATCCTAAGTATTTATTATTAGGTTTTCATCAATCTTTTGGAAAAAAGTCAGATTGTAAGCAGCTGCTAGCACAATTAAGACCAACACATAAAGGTAAGGCTTTAGGCTAGGTAGGTAAAGCTCATGCTAGGGAAAGCTTGGAAAGCAGTGAAAAATCCCTAATAAGCAGGGCTAGATGAACATAATTCTGAAACTGACCTAAAGCAGTCGTTTCTGAGAATTACAGAGAAGACTATAGAAAAAACAGATGGCAAAGAGTTTTGGTTTTTTATTTGATTCTCCCCTCTTTCTTCAGCCTCCGCCCCCATTTTTAAATGAAGCAAGCCAGCTCACTTTCAATGTTGCCTCAAGTAATTGAGAAACAAACAGAAAAAATAACCAAACAGGATCACATGCAAGCACCTCAAAGGCATTAAGTATTGATGAGACTTCACAAATTAACCTAATTTCTTTATATGACAGAGTAACAAGCCATCTGGCAATGGGAGACATAGCAGATGCATTCTGATCATGACAGAGC
Source organism: Callipepla californica brunnescens (assembly GCA_023055505.1). Lineage (NCBI taxonomy): Eukaryota > Metazoa > Chordata > Aves > Galliformes > Odontophoridae > Callipepla > Callipepla californica. The sequence goes on along the minus strand of JALIRH010000003.1, from coordinate 31,517,435 downwards.
TTCTGATGCTCTCACAGATGATGAAAATAAAGATCTCAGCTGGAACTTTTTGGGCAATGCTTCGCTTCTATCCCAAACTGTGAATGCAGTAGAGTGCCCAGAGAGGGATCCAATTTCTGTGTTCAGCAGGAAAGTTAGGAGGAACTGCAGGGCTTATCCTACTAAAGAAATTCTGAGATGTAATATGGTACACCTGTCTGTAAATATGGGACAGCTCATATGCTTTTAAAATCAGGAGAACACTCAAAAGAAGATGAGCAAACATCTTGGTGCTGCTTCCTCCCACAGCAATAGCTGTTGGATGAAGGCTGACTGATGTTTAAAACAACCCATTCTTAAATGATCTAGGATAAAAAGGAAAAAACAAAACAAAACAGATTTGTGCCAAGAGTGCTAAATTGCCTGCATCTGCTAGAGCAGAGGGCAAGGAGAAACCATTTTGCAGTCCCTTGCTGTGGCAGCTATATCAGTACCAACATTCTGAACACCACAATATGAAATGAAGGAACAACTATATTACAATTGCAAAAACAAGAGGGTGATTATAACTGCTCTCTACACACACACACACACAGATGTCCTATATACATCTGTTGCTATCTGCTACACCACAGAGAACCAAGCACTCTCAGACACAGGGTTTGGATTTTGGGTAGTGGTGTTTGGAGCAAGGTGTTCAGCTCAATGATCCTTGAGGGTCCACCAAACTCAGGACATTCTGAAATCATACAAAAAAAGCTATTCTATCAATTTATTGGATTTCTAACAATATTGAGACTGCTATCTTGTTTGTTTTGCTCATTTTCACTTACAGCCAGAAAGAAATCTGTTACATTCTCTCATGGACACTCTAGCCTTAGTTTACAATATCCAACGCTGTAAAACGTTAAGCACCTTACACGTACACCAAAAAACGTACCAGAAAAACTCTCATACCATACGCACTGTAGTAATCTGGTTGGTCATATTAAAAAGGGAGGTGGCTAATGAGTGACAGGATCTTTTCCTTAGTCATACAGTTATCTACAGATCATTGTAGCATTGTCTACAATATAAATTGCCTGCGCAGCCTGGCTTATAAACACATCTAGGCTCTATACTGACACTCAATGGCGTTGTGAACAGACATTACTGCACCGAAATCTTCACAAAAGCACGTCTTTATAAGATTAGGCTTACAGCTTTGAATTTCACTGCAACACTGGAGATTTCGTTATATTGTTGCTGTGCAGACAGATACTTCCTCACCTCCATACCCAAAGGTGGGCTAAAAAGCCCATGACAATGTGAAATTCACAAAAGAACATCACAGAAAATATTACAAGAAAAATAATCACTCTGATTGTCTTAACAACAAAATAAATCCTTACCTGTATTTTTGATGCTCAAACAGGTGCAAACTTCATTTACAAAATTTAACTGTTGCTCTACCAGCTCTATGATACACAGCTACTATTAAAAAAAAGCCCCAAAATAAATCCATTCACAGAAAAAAAAAAAAAAAGGAAAAAAAGAAAAAAAAAGCTTGCGCTACATTTCTGCCCACATCAACTACAAGAAATTACAAGAACATTCACCTGCAAAGCTAGATAATTAATCTTAAATTAACAATTGCATCCTAATGTTCCAAGAACAGGCTGGCAGCAGTCTACAGTTCCTGGCTATTCCCTTGAGAACTCATCTGTACAAGTTAAGATACCATTAATATATCTTTTTCAAGAAAATGCAGGTCACTTTACAATACAGTAGCTACAAAACTTCTCTTTATTTTTTAAATAAAAACATTTAAATCATTAGGTTTTGTAAAACAGCACATCAAGTGTTTATCTTAATCTTTGTAGTGTGAGCACCTTCAGTTTTATGCTAAAATAATCAACATAATTTATTATTTGGTCAGACTATTAACCTACAGTGAAATGAAATAAATATAACTTCAAACAAGACAGATTACTTAAAGCATACCAGATTGCTCTAACTTCATAAAAAGCTTCTCTGGTGACAAATAAAATAGAGACTGCAAAACCACAATTGCAATATTTTTCTGTTTTTTAATTTCAGTGAAGACTGGCCTATGAAACTATGGAAAAACAAGAATAACGTTCTATAGACTAAAGCTTAGAAAGACTGCATCACACAAGAAAAATAATTGAGATGGCTTTACCTAAACCCTCTCAGAATGAGAGGTGGGATATGTACTTCTAAATTAATTACAATACAGTGGGCTGGTCATAATATGACCCATTCTCACGTGAAATTATCCACTGAATAAAAATAGAAATATTCATTTAACAACGAGAGAGATAAGCCACCGATAAGTGAAAACAACATAGCCCACAAAGAGCATTTTAAGCCAACTCTACCGATTACAAAACATAGGGTACAAAATTCCAAAAGTGATATAAACCTTTAAAGTACAGAAGTTTGTAAGTCAAAATTAGTTCAGCACCTGAGATTTTCCTGTAGAAAGCAAAACAGATACTTTCTTTAGAAACATGTAATACAATCAACTCCTTTGCTCTCGGCGTTGCATCAGAGTAATTGATCAGAGTTGAAATACACATAATGTTCTAGGTTTCTAATTATGCCCCGAAGATAAATCAGCTAGCAAAATAGATTTAAGATTTGATCCATGTGCATTACACAACTGTTTATGAAAATATTTTTTTTATCAAAACCAGAATAGATTTTTATCTCCTGAAGAGTACTGATGAAACTGAATTTAAAGAAAAGTCAAAGAACAGCACGCAACTCGAATGTTGACAACAAAATAAGACTACCGAAATAAAAATGTTTGAACAAAATGTAATAACAATCTGCTTTGGAGGTGTGTAGTTTTACAGTAAAAAAATGTATTTGCCCTCACTTTTGGTTAAAATACTACTTTAAGGAAATCCTTTTCTATTTTCACTTTTATAGCCAGGAAATGATATTTGTCTGTGTTCTGCTCCATGTGATTTCAGTTCCATGATTCTGTTTGTGTAGTTACCTATCATTCTCAGTGTAGCCAACCTACTACATTCCAGACTTTGAATAGAAACTTTCCTCTTTTAATCCCTTGGCTTTGAAGCTTTTAAGTAAATGTGTATTCTGTTTAACACTTGAACTCCCAGACCCCAGAACAAACAAAAGCCTCAGCAAAGCACTTTTCTGAGGGGTACATAGTACTTTTGTTCTAATGTGATCTAATTTTATTTTTGAAGACTTTATTTTTGAAGACTATTTGTCAAAAGATACGCAAATTATTTCAAATAATGGAATATAAGGGATGTTCATTTAATTCTAGAAATGCTTTCATCAAATAAAAGAGACTGTACACTTGGTTTTACTTATTCACTTAGTAAAACTGCGAACAAACGGTTAAGGCTTTTTATTTTTACTTTTTTAATCAAGGTTAAGCCTCCCACCACAGTTAGCTATTTGGAATTTTATGAAACCTTTATATCTCTGAAAAACAGTCAAGCATACCTTTGTCCTTTAATTTCTAAAGTGGGCAATCAGTAGTAATTTCAGCAAGAAAAGCTTCAGCGATTATAACGAAAATGTTAGTGCTTATTTTTTGCTGCTCTAAATTTTGAGTGCAGTAAAATGCACTGTTGAATCACTTTAAACCAAAAAAGCCAGTCATTCTTAATCCCATCAACTTTTTCTCAGTACAAAGTGCAGCAGAGTTTAAAAAAAAAAATAAAGAGGAGTTGAAGGGCACAACCCCCTCCATCACAAAAAAAAAAAATCCCAAGCCAAGAATATTCTTTTCAGTGCAAACACTGCAGTCTTCAAAATGTTAAGAGTACAAATATTTACGTTCCAGTGTATCCTTACCAACAAGGAATGTTGTTTCACATTAGAAAGCCTGTCAAATACCTTTAATCCAATCAAAACATTAAAGTTTACCCTCTCAAATCAGTATAGTGGCTGAAACCCAAGTGTTTACATAAGCAGTAAAACTTTCTGAAGAAACTAATGCACACAATTGAAAGTTCTCTCAAACACCAAGGGCAATGACTGCAAATGCAGCTGCTGGTCCTTAACCACTTTCAGTGTAACACGCTGAAAAGTAACCAGCTATTTAATGGGGAGTGAACAGTTTTCTACACTGGCACCTTAAACCCCTAACCCCCTTCAGAATTCTACAGGGCATAAAGAAGCTAGCTGCAGATAACTCCTTCTTATGCTATATTCTTCTCAGCTGAACACAGTGTTACTGTATGTCCTTCAGTTTTTCAATGTGCAAAGTTAAATTTCTAGGAAAAAAATCCAATTTATAGAAAATGTATTTAACACCGCAGAGGGAGACGGATTTGTTATTTTAATCATTCAAAATATGTTCAGCAACTTTGTTAAGATGTATTGTGCTTTTAGAATTGCTAGTTGGGAATCCATTTGAAAAAGGCATCTATTACCACTTCCTTTATTAGCTGCCCATTTTAATAATTTTGGTACTATTTGTCACAGTACATCAAGAATACCCAGCAGCATAAAGCATTAAATGGACAAGATTTTTATATTTGTTCTTCTTTTGAAAATATTTAAAATGAAAGGCACTCAAGACAGAAACTCTCTCTCCAGTTCATATATAGACGGCCGGCACGGTTTGCTCTTCATTCGACACAAAGGCACAGTGCAGTCTCTATTTTGACCTTCCACGTCAATATCAAGTAATGAGGGCATGTGGCAGTTAGTTCTTTCCTCAGTGTCTGGCAATAGGTTAACATCTGGATCGGTACTGCCCTCTAAACACCTGGAGTCTTTAGAGTTTGGTTTTATAATGTGTGGAAGAATCTGCCATGGATCAATTTTACTTCTTACAGAAGAAGGTCGAGGCCTGGATATAATATTGATAGCTCTTTTTTTTTCAATTGAAATACCACAGTGGTTGCTTCTTCTTTGAAGAGATGGAGAATCTAGAGTTCCAGTAACCGACAGAACGGGCAACTTGGAGACATCATCAGTTGAAGCAAATCCATTAGCTGGGTCAAACAAATGCACAAACAGAAGAAGAGTTTAAATCCTGTGGCTTCTTGATTTCTTTGCTATTTACTAAAATGAGTTACCACAAGCATTATATACACTTATGGGAAATTTCCTAAGGAACAACCAGCAGCGCTCAATAAAATTAAAGAAGTAATCTTTCATCTATACTTTCTGCTAGAGGCTGTAACAATTTCCATTTCATCGTTAGAAACAAGAAAGAAGCATTAATCATCCAGTACTTGAATAAATATTAATAGTGGAATACAGCCATCAATATTTGTCAGGTTATTATGAATAATTTCATATGTATGGAGTAGCATAAAGGTTATTACATTTAAGCCACTACAGAACACCAGTATTGCAGTTTAGAACTCCTGTTCTTTTAAAAACATTCATTAACCACAAACAAATCCTTTTACACGTTAACAAAATTTAAAGTCATTTTTATCTCAATTCCCTCACGTTTTAAGTTCTCAATCACCTACCTGTGGTGTGAAAATTGTTCCCATCTGATAAGGTTCGTCTGTGACCCAGCACACTTAACTTTGTTGAGGAAGAATTTGGAACTTTTTGGGATTCTTGCTGCAGACACAGATTAAAAGGCTGATTTTTTAATCGCGTAGAAACTGTATTAGGAGCCACCTGTATTCCCTGTTCTCTTTTACTTTCATAAGTTCCAGACAAAAAGTCATCATTAGAACAACATGGACCACAATCACCAAGCACACTGCTTACAAAAGCATCTTCACTGTCAGACTGAAGTAGGCATTTCGTGGAAATGGAGGGCATAGAGAGAAGATTCACAGTATTTGCAGCTGGATTTAAGGATGGAATACCCGTTTCCTCTTTTTTGGACTGCAGTCTCGTAGGGCTAGCACTCCTGCGAAATTTTGAAGCACGCTGAAATATTCCATCACGTTTCTTCTTCTCATCTTTAGGCAAGAGTTCATCTGGACCTTGTGATTTGTTCAGCTCCCTAATATCCAAGCCCAGAGCAACGGATGCAAGGAGGACTGCACATCCATAAAGAACTGAATCAGTCTTCTTTTTCTGTGGTGTTCTGCTCAGACTGTTTGTAGGTGTCATTTGAGGAGTACTATTTGTAGAACTGGCAGAGGTTCCTTCTTCAAAGCTCTCGTGTTCTACTGTATTCTCCCCCTGATCATCCTTCCAAAGAGGTAGGTTAATATAGGCCTGACTTGGCAACTTAATTGACTTTGGTCTTTTACTGTCCAAACCTTCAGGGAGCAGTCTCTTATCAGTACATACATCTAAAAAAAAGTTACAACGTACCTTAGAATTACAATTCAGTTATTATGCATATATCTGCATACGTGCACCAGGATTTCATTTTACTTTCAGGTATTAATCTTGAGATTTATAGTATGCTCCCCTTAGATGTAGTCAGAAGATCAGAGAAACTCTCATTTTAAGTTTCAGAAACACACTTTAAGCCTAAATGTTTTCAGGTTTTCTATTTAGTCTTCAGAACACAAAGTACTATTTCACTACAAATATCATACTTCACATAACTCAAAAGCAAACTCTAGTAGAAGCTTGCAAATGACTCTTCCTTAGCACATAAGCTTTATTTTTAGAAAGGAAAAATATACCTTTCAAACTTTATGTACTCGACACAACTGACAGGCAGAATATTGCTTTTGCACACTTTTGGTAATGTTTTTTTAGATCACATGAAAAATATTTCCATGTATATTTTACAGTTAAGTGATTTAATATACACAAACTGACAGAGAAGATCTGGAGCAGATTCTTCACGAGACTTTCAATTAAGCTGTGTTCCAAAATTAATTACTAAAGCTTTTTCCAATTAATTTACTCGGTCTGAAGTAAGGATGAAATGGGACATTTCACACCTAATGACATAGAAAATGGAACATGCACAAGGTTCACGTGATTTATTCTATCATAAACTACTGAAAAGTATAGAATAAATAAGGAAATATTTGAAAAGCAAATATGTAAACTTGATTAATCTTCTCTGTATGCAGAGATTTGGTACATGCAAATAAACCTATAGAACTGCTAAGATTGTGAGGTTTTTTTGTTTTGTTTTGCCATTTTTTGTATACATTTTTCTTTATCCTAGGACGAAAACAACCAACATCCATGCAGCTCACTATGTTCTCTTCCAGATTACATAAATCTATAGCTACTGGACCACAAGTAATACCACAGTTGTTTCTTAGTTTTTTTGTTTTTCCTGATAGCAGTAACTTCATTTTCTAAGTCCTGTCATACAGAAAGCACATACAAATATGAAAATTATTATGAATAGCATATCGCTCGTGCACACTGTAGGAATGAACATAAAATGAGCTTTCCTTGTGGTTTCCTGTAAATCCCATAATGTTGCATAACCAACTTCAAGAATAAATATTGCTTAAAATAAACAAACAAACAAACAAAAACAACAAGAAACTAAGATCTGGAAAAATAAGAAGACTTGCATGTCTTAACTATAATTTTAATTGAGTATGCAGAGGCCACTAACAATAGTGATCAGAGAAGAATCTAAACAGCAGTGACTGCAAACCTAACATACAGATGAGCCTGACAACTCAAAAACGTGGAAGAACATCTGTGAGATATGGCAGACCTCATACAACACGTCTGTTTGTTAGCTGCTAGCGATAGGAAGGTAAAGATTATACCAGTTACTGTTATTATAAATCTTTTTTTTTTTTCTTCCCCATGGGAATTGTATCTGTAGCATGAGAACTCTTAATAACCTGCACAATACTCGAAGATCTCTAAGTACTTTATACAACTGGGACAGACTTAATGCCATCATATAACAACTTCCACTTTTTCAAACATAGCTCTTACCTTGGTCCACAAACAGTGAAGCTAAAGGAACACCCTTCTGATTTTTCATTACCAGTGTTGACCAAGGGTTGCTGCCATCTGAAAGGGGTCTTATTCTGAAACAATGATAGGTACTTTGATATTTCAGATGACATTCTGCTTATATAAGCTTAAAGAAAAGTTTTGCATTTTCCTTTCAAACTATAAACAGGTACCATATAACTTGAAAACAGAAAAGCTTGTCAAAGTAAAAAGAATCATAGAATCATAGGGGTTGGAAGGGACCTCAAGAGATCATCAAGTCCAACCCCCCTGCCAAAGCAGGTTCCCTACACCAGGTAAAGAAACGCATGTAAGAAATAGCATAGATTCTTAAGACTATAAATTGATGCACAGCTTAGGATCAGGAATTTATTCTAACAAGAAAGTCAGTGAAAAATGCACCTTGACTATCTACTGAAGAACGAAAGTCATCTGGACAACAGATGTACTCTCAAAGAAGTGACATGAATATGAGAAATTTATTAAACAGTGATTTTCAAATAAACAAAAATAAAGCCAGTTTCAATAGATAGTCAGGATCCAACTGACTTACTAATCAGGCAAATGAATTGATGAAAAAAAGATACATTAAAGTAATTATATGAAGAGAAAGAAGAGGATCTCTTTCATCAGAAAAGAGTCAACCTTCAATTTTCAGCATGCACTCAACTGACTTTCAGAACTCTTTCACCCTGTGTTTGTCAGTGTGAATGGTGCCACTGGGGTGCACTATGCTTTACATATGCAATCAGTCTTACATAACTGTCTTGCAAGAGCCCACTAAGAGCTGTGCTTGCAGTTACTCAAGTCGGCCTGAGGAAAAGCAAGAGAGGCAATCAGTACCTACTGCAGTGATTTAGTTACCAAGAAAGCTTAGTATTATCAAACAAAATGTAGTAGACATACTTGTCCTTACAATCTGCACGATCCTTTGTTTGAACTGAACTTGGTCCCCATGTACAACCTCTCTTTTTAAAATTTCTCTTCACTTCTTCAAACTCTTCTTGGTGGTAAGTTGTGCTCCTTCCCCAAGTTTTGTTGCTTTCATCTGAAGTTACTAGAGATTGGATTTAAAAACACAGAAGTCCACATAAGTAGTTTTTCTATAAATACATATGTTTGTACACATTGACATAACAGCTTTTCTCTACCACAAAGCCATTTTGATACAGTAACACAAAGAATAGTACACAAAATTCAAGATGCTCTTTTACAAAAACCACCACGCAAACTGCATTGAACCAAAAAGATGAGCAAGCAGGAAAATAATTGATGAGCTGACAACAGACCCAAATTAAAGACAAAGTACCAAAGTTATCTGCTCCCTTTAACTGAGAACCTCATACTTAGGCAATTTAGACAAGTGAATTAGACTGAGCACTTAAATTCCAGAGAAGAAAATATATACTGCAGGACAATTGGTATTAACTGAAACAATATTCAAATTGTGAGAATGATTAATGGTTTATTTCTCATTAAAAGTACAATTTGTTTGGGTGTAAAGTGTCAGTTCTTGATTAAATGCTTAGTCCGTCACTTCAGGTCAGCTGTGAAATTAACAGAACCAGCACCTTTGAAACATAATAAAATCTTGCCTTTTTTCATAACCCCACTGGGAAGTTCATATTCACTTGTGATATCTACATCTTGCTGGTACACATATACACTGTTTCTTCGGCCATTAGCTGTGTGTGTATCTGTACTGGGAATCACTGAAGAAAAATTAAGAGATCTTAGTCAAGCTGGTTTCAGAAAGGAATCTGTTTCCCTTCTTTTGGTCATAAAGCCCAGAACCAAAAAGGTTCTAAGCATCTTTTGATACAGGGTTTACAGGTTCCTCTTTCTAGGATCATTCCTAGGCAAATAGACTTCTGTATGTACTAACTGGAGAAGTAACTTGACAGCAACTAAGTATGCATACAGCTGTGATGGAGATGAGTTAAAAAACAGCTTGTTCTAACAGCATGATTAATGAGGTAGTTGTTTACTTGCCAGCTGTTCTGCCACTCCTGAACCACTGCACTCTCTTCCTCCCTCACCTTACACAGTTGCTTGAACCATAAAATAAACTACTTGCCTTCTTTAAACTCCCTTATTTCAACCATAGTTCTGGGACCTACTGAACTTGCATTTTTGCCTCTCTCCTTTAAACAGCTTCTAAAAGTAGCTGAACTCAATTTTACCACAAGATTCACAATTGACTACATTTTTACTTTAAAATACAAAGCATTTACATTTGGAAGTTAGAACTGTCGATGGTTGCTTGATTGCTTCACTTTGTCAATTGTTAGAAATGCCTGTACAAATCACCTCTGCTCAAATAAGTCTTCCTGAAACAAAGACGCTTGGAAGTGAAATCAAGTTAAAACATTATTGTGGGAAAGAATTTATTTTGCACAGGTGCAGATGGGTGTGGAAGCTAAATTGTTTCACCTAGATACTCCTGATAGATGTGATATGCTTAGGGATCTAAAGTCAAAACCAGAAGAGTGCTTATTTTAAAGGAGAGCCTTTATGTCATTTTTTTATGCTCTAATCCTACGAAAACAAATGCCTGCTTAAAGAACAAAAAATCCCCAGTAGGACTGAGCACTTATGGAAAGATTTAGCCTGGCACTGCTATAATTTACACAGACTAGGAATTACAAAACAGAACAAAAACAAAAAACCACCACCAACAAAAAAAATCCAAAAAATAAACTCAAGTTTTCAAAACTGTGCCAATGCCAGAAATTTACTGTGCTCCCAATCACTTCTATACAGAACAAGGGGAATGAAAGATAAAACAGGACAGGTCTTGTCTATATGTAATCATGATATTTCACATAGGAAAACCTCCACTTTCTGCAGTAAGGAAGATTTAAAAACTCCACAAAAAAAGAAAGAGATCCACCACAGTTTTCCTCATAAAATTTGCCTTCAATCTCAATTTTTTTTAATTTTTTATTTTAAAGAAAAGCAAGACAAGAGTTTGCCCATCTCTCTCCATTACAACAACATATGGGTAGAAACAGTATTTACTCAGAGTACTGTATGAGATCTGCCAATGATATCTCTGGTATTTACTGAACTGGAAAAGGCAGCACTTCACCTTTAGAGAGTAATTAATGAAAATGCCTTCATAAAGTAGAGATATTTCCAAAGAAGAAAAGAGATCTGGTTTCTATCCAAGTTTCGAAGTTTCAAGTAGGTTAAAAAAAAATGAAACAAACCTGTCAACTTTATACAGAATAGCATGCACAAAAACAAACAAAACCAGCTCACACTTTGATTTCTCTACTTAATCTACTCTGCACTAAAGATCAGGCAGTATAAAAGTAGGCAGTGAATCACATAAGAATTGACCAATATCTACATGCAGCAATCTCAAATATAAGTGTGGGCTTTACTATAAAAACATGACAAGTTTTCTTCCATATTCATAACTGCTACCTTTACTATATTAGCATAAACACATCTTCATTCTGTCACCAGTGTACAGAGAGTAACGCAGACTGTCAAGAACAAGAGCTATCAGTTTTATTTTTGTTTGTTTTCCTTGTTTGTAAAAAAAAAAAAAAAAAAAAAAAAAAAAAAAGTATATGAACGTAAGATTTCATCTTTATCTATTTTTATATTTGCTTACAGTTTACTTCTTTTTTCCTGAGCAAGCTAAGTTGCTGGGTGATTACTTGACTTTTTCAGCTCATGAGATAGCTTCATTTTCTGATTTTTTTTATTTATTTTGTAAACCTCTACTGACTTCATTTAGCAAGTGTAGTAAATTTATAAAAATCTTGCACAGCATCCAAGCATGTTTTGCATTTTGCCATTAGAAACTGGTTGTTTAGTGTTTCATTTAAGTCAACTTACAAATGAATTCCTGAAGTTATTAACAAAATATATGATTTAAAACATCCACATTCATTCTGAGTTGCTGAAAATCAGTTAGCATTTTAGCATCAAACAACCACTTGCAAAAGTTAGAATAAGTTAAGAGACCTGGAGAACAGAAATCTATCTGAAATTGATATTACCAATGTGATTCAGTGAGAATATAAAACAAACATTCTCTGTTAACTGGACAAACAATCAGAAATGTTGGAGACTTACACTGTATAGCTCGAAGACGAGGAATTATTGTGGGGCTACTTGATGGACTAGAACTGTTACTGTTTAAACTCCTCCTCTTATCCAGATTAGGAGATGCTTGCACTGTTATTTTGTGCTGGAAATCTATTAGAAATAATTAAAAAAAATGTTCTAAATGAAGAATCTTCAGTAGATTGTACTGTTGTACTACTAAATTAAAATTACACAATGAGTTATATTTCATAGCACAAGAGATGTTCATACTAACATGCTGACAAATTCTGGTCCTTAATGTAACAAATGAGATCTTTTTCTCAAACAAGTATGATTTCACACCCTCACAGACTCTATACAAGAGGTTTGCAGTGAAACCAACAAAAGGAGCTACATCCAGCTGGATCTAAAACTGAGACATACCAAGATTGCAAGCTGTTATTCAGATGTTTTGGCTGTCACAAAAGCTAAACAAATATACTGCATTAAAGAGGTCACATCCATCAGCATGCTGGAAATTCAAGACACCAAAATACAGAAGTACCAATATTTTTGTAGTAATTTAAAAAAATATTGAAAAGGAAGAAAAATGTAATAAAATTAAGTTTGATCTTCTCTAATCCCATCAACAATACAATTAGATTGAATACTTTTCAAGCTCATCTTGATGATTCTTGACAAAAAAAGCTAAGTGGTATTCTTTGCTAAACTGATGATTTCTCGCTTTTTTAAAGTGATAGTGGACAGAAATCAGGAAAAAAGAAACAAATATTAAGTTTAATCTTTAAGTTTATTAAAGAATATTAAGTAATATTAAGTAATCTTTAAGTTTAAGCTTAAAATAATATCTGAAATTCTGAGAAGGCCCACATGCTTTTCTGGGAGGCTTGTAGTATTTTTGTTACTATAATTTTTAACGCAAGTAAAACAGGAGTATTTCACTGATGCTGAAGCAGTATTCCAAACACTAATGCATTCTTTATCTCTTCTCAGCTACCAAACAGCTACAGTTCAGTCCAGGCTGAGTTAACGTGGCATTAAGTAAATGCAGCATTAGTAATAAATTGATAGACCTGGAAATTATTGGAAGGAGCCAGCTGACGCCAGGGTACTATTAACATTAGTGAACTGCTTGCAAATCACAGGCATAATCTTGAGTTTGCCTAGTGACATCTAGTGGCAATATTAATAAGGCAACACAATCTGAGAATTGAATGGTCTGATCCCCAACAAACGTACCTCCTTCAGAATGCTTTTTATTTAAACATATTTGCACATACTAAAATTATATTTCACGTCTATCTGAAGTGCTGTTTTTCCAATAGGTACTCACAAGCTTAAGGTAAACAGTGATATTTGATACGTTACGAAGTTCTGTGATGTAATAAAAGTGTAGTTCTCTATAGGCACAAAAACAGTAAAAAAGTGAAACATCAGATCAGCCTTAAAAATCTGTTGGTTCTCACACTTTCCCTCCAGACTCAGCAGATTTCTACTGGAATCAGGTAAAAGATTCAGATTCAGCTGAGATGGGGACTGCTTCAAAAAAGCATGTAAACTTCGTTCTTACCGTATCCTTTGCACTTATTTGGGACAGAAGAAACTAGAATGAATGAAAATATTGTCCAATACTGAAAATTCTAACCACTGAAGCCTGCATAGTTAATAGGAATTGTAATCCGTTAAAACAACATATTGTGAACTTGAAAGGAAACTGCAAACCTGAAGGCAAACTAATCCTGTGACCATCTTTAAGTTTTAACCGGCTTCTTTTAAATTTGCCCTTCCTCTTCTTTACATTGGGTTTCTCTTGATTTAACTGGAATATCATGATGTTCAGTTCGCGCTCCAGTACATCAATCTCACGTTCTGCTAACTGTTGCTCACGCCGCTTAAGCAGCTCTTCTTGAGATTTTTGCTGAAGAGCTGCTCTTGTCAGCTCCTCTTCTCGTGATCGAAGCTCCTAAAAATAAGATTGACACAAGTGAAACTGAGTAACAATCTAAAAGTAGCATTAAAGGATATGGAAAATACTCAGTAAGTTGTGTCTCCTTATCTGTTTTCACGATGCACTATATATATTTAACATGCACATATGATCTGACAAGCCACCATTCTGTATAAATTAAGATTTTGTATCTGGATGCAAACAAGCATTATACAAATCTCCTTTGAAGCATTTTAAGTTGAGATACTTTAGTTAGGCAAGGACTGGAAATGGGGACAACACATCAAAATGAAGATTATCAGTTTACAGCCCAGCACAAAATGTGCTCAAAGTACTTCACATCAGAGACCCTCCCATCCCACAAGGGCTGCTCTTAGATAACTTCCACACACTAAACAAAAAGAAAGACCTGATGAAAATACAAATGCATTCATCTTAATTTTCCTAACCTTTCCTGTTTTTCAGCCACGTATTAGGTTCTTTTCCTATCTGAAAAAGCAATCAGTAATATAATGAATGAGAATTAGCGTAATAGGATAAACTAAGTCATAAGACAAGACAGCTGTTTCTTAATTAAAATCCACCAGGTATCTGTGTAGCATCAAATAGCTAACCACTGAATTGCACCACATGGACTCTCAAATTATCAAATCCATGCAATAGTTCTTTTGCTTTTTAGATATTTTTTTCCTTTTCTCCTTTTTTTAGAAGGAAAAGCATTAGTGAGAAAGCTCATTAAATTTTTAGGGTAAATAAATTCCCAAGGGTAAACAGCTGTGTAATCCTACGATCATAAAATGATCCTAATCTTCAACTTAAAAAAAAACAAACAAACAAACAAACAAAAAAAAACCTGTTAAAATAAACATGAAATTTAAGAAATGAGAAAAGGAGAAGCTATTATGTGATTGATACTATGTTTCTAGATAACTAGATAACTTCTCCATTTTGATGGATGATTGTACAAATTCTGTGCAAATTGAAATTTAGCTGAAAATAGAAGTTCAGCGTTGGAAATTAAGATATGCTAAGAGTTGGGGATATTTACGAACCCTTTTTCCCCTACTCATTCATTCCATCACCATGCATTCTTCCTACAAATGAAGAGCATACTACATATTTCTGATCATCAGTACCCACCAACATCATATACTAGCACTATTCCTCATCTAATATTCAGCTTTTCTTGGAAGACTACCAGCATAAAACAAATGTTCTACTCTTTTAAATCCCATTTTCTTCCAAATAAGGTGGCTTCTGAACCGTATCAGTTTGATGTTCTCAAACAAGCGCAAAAAATCTCCCTCCATGCCTGCCTAAAAGACTATGGATTTCAGAAAGACAGGTTACCACTGAATCAAATCAAACTCCAGTTCAGTGAGAAGCAACTGCTCCTCAGAAAGATACTTGTTTTTTCTTTACAATTTATATACAAATACTGCTTATCACTGGTTTCAAAATTAACTTAAACGACTGACACATTTTAGACAACTTGCTAATTTCAAGCAAGCTTGTTTCAATGGAACTTTAAAAAACGTATTTTTTTCCCTTCTAAATTCACTCCATTTAACATACACAACTTGGCAAAAGGTAATTATGCCTCTTAGAATTCAAAGGGAGCTGTTTTCATGCCAGCAAGTAAAGTTTTGGGTATTAAATAACTTCTAACACTTTTTAATGTAGAGGTTACTGACAATTCTTGTTTTTTCCCCCTTCTGTCTTGTCAAAATTGAATAAATAAAAAAAAAGGGTTGGAAGCGGAAGACATGAATTCAAATTTAAGATAAAGGTACATCAGTGTTTAAAATAGAAAAGCTGTTTACTACTACAAAGCTTTGAGAGATACTCTTGGATTATGCACTCTCATCCGCAAACCTAGGACATAAATCTCAGTAACAAGGAAAAAACTGAAGGTCTGTACTAAAAAGGCAGACAAACCAGAAAATGAAAGCGATTCCTCATTGAGAGTTTTAGTATTTACTCTTTTCCAAATAAACTAATTAAAGATAGAACTACTGCAATTAGTTATGAAATGTTTCTACACCACTCTCCAATTACAACACTCATTATAAGGAAGCTAGGAAAGAGTTCTATATTTAAGTTGCTCAAGAATGCTCATCACAAAAGATTGCAATCTTTGCTTGAAGTGGGTGTCACCATCACTCATTTCCAACAAGCCCTTGAGGAAATTCCTCCAGCTACAGAAGTTCCTCTTTCACAGGGAATGAGACTCCACACAGGGTTGTTGTTGTTGTTCGCTCTTCATTTTATTTAATTATTATATAAATGCTTCACAGACTTGACTCCCTAGTACCTTCCAGTAAAATTGATAATGTGCTAAATTAATTAAGCACTAACATTTGAATAACTTGTTTAAGTCAAAGTTGCACGCTTTCATTCTTCAACAAGTTTACCTAATTAGGGCAGAAGCCTTCGGAGGTGCACTTAAAATTTACTTCTTATATGCCAAATTATTTCAGCTTCTCCTCCTCTCCTTAATTAGGCTCACTTTTATTTCAACAATATAACTCTTACCACAAAAATGCACGCTAATGCTCAGCTTGATTTAGTCAGTAAGATTTCCTTCAATAGAAAATCTCATGCTGGACTCCAAAAAACAACCAAAAACCTCAATGGGAATGCCTGTCCTTGTTCCAGGTAATCCCATAGCAAAAAGGAGAAATGGCTGGTTGAACAGACACTGCAGGGGAAAACAAAAGAGCTAGGCCCTACAGTGGGCTTTGGCAGCGGCTGGTGGCCTCAGAGCAAATGAAAATGAGAGTCCCTTCTCTTAATATAGGGATCATAATTCATCTGGAAAGGAAGAAATCTGACAGCCACAGGGGCACACAGCCCAGCTCCAACAAACTGTAGGGAGGGAGCGTGTGGAAAACATGGGTAACACATGCTCAATTCTATGACATGAAATGGAAGAGGGAAAATCAGAGGGCAGAAACAAAAGCGGACAGGAAATAGGGAAGAGTATTACTGAGGATGCTACAAAATCATCAGTGACTGACAAATCTGAATTATCACATGCACTGATGCTACTACAGAAGATCTGTAACATCACATCCATCAGCTGATAGCACACAAGTTGCCACCTCAGGCACTTGGTGAAAAGAGGTGTGGGGCACTGTCAACATTCAAATTACTGTTTTAAAAGAATTTTAATATGAACCCCTGCATCTCAATTCTCTTCTGTACCTATTATCTACTTGCTTTATGAAAAATAACATATACCAGGCAATGGTAATATTGCAAGAGATCTGCAAAGAAGTTAGAAAAACTTCTAGAAGAAATGTTTAACAGTAATTCAGAATAACAACTAAAAGCAAAAAATCAGCCAAAGAATTATGGACCAGTGGCCTTGACATCTAATAATATTCAGGAGGGAGGAAAAAAATCAACAAAAAAAACCAACAGGATAGCAAATAGATAACTAGGATGGCAACAAACTATCTGTGAGATTGACAGATCTCATACACTTGGTTTGATGAAAATTGAAAAAATGTAATTAAGGCCAGACAGATTGCCTATCAGAAAAAAAGATCAAAAACTTTTTCTTTTTCAAGTAGAAGACAAGTCTAGCTGATAAAAGACATTATTTGTTAATAAAATCCTCTTACACAGAATAAGTTTTCACATTTGGTACTGCCCTAGTTTCTAAACAAAATGGGAATAAAACTGACTGCCAGCTACTATAGCTCAAAAGCATAATTAAACTACAACATTTATATTAAATGAAGATATTAACAGAGTGATCTCCTAAAAAAATCTGTTCTGTACTCATAGCTACTAACATCTTAAATTTATGGAACTAAAAAACATGAAAAGTTGCAGTGGTTATAAATATTACATAAATAAACCCTGGTTTGTTTCACAAGTGATGCATTCAAATACTCAGAAAAGACCAACGTGATAAAAGTCCACAAGCCACTTCTACTGATCTGTAATCCATTTTCTTTGGGGAAGCAGGTGAGGATATGTTGCCTTTTCAACTATAACCATCAACCACTACAATAATAACATTTTGCTTCAACTGAAGTACCTCTAATTACGGTCACAGAATTCAGAACTGCATTAATTTGCTTTTCTCCTTTTATCTGTAATCAAATCATCTATAATTCAAGAAAACCAATAATAAAATCTTTTTTTCTTAAGTTTGTTGCAAGTAAATTAAAGTGCTATCAGTGCTATATGTTTCATCAGAAACATATTAGTGGAATGTAAGAACAGTACAGCCACCAACAAAACAGGAAACTAAATTAATAACTTGTTTTAATGAGAATAAATCTTCCCCATGTAGTTACTCCACTCGTCTCACCAGCTAAATCAGGTTACTAGTATTATTTCAATAAGCCACAACTCAAACATTCAAACTTGTCATATTACAACACACATATACCCTTCCTTCACTGCCATGCAACTGGAAAATGAACTTACTTTTTCCTTGATCCTCAATTCATTGAATATCTGCTGAATTTCCAATTTCCAGTCATCTTGCATGGAATGGAAAGATTCTTGAGGCATTTCAGTCATAACTGCCCCCTCAATGGCAGTAAGCTGTTCAAGAATTATGGCAAACGATGGTCGGACATGAGGGTCCTGCTCCCAACATTCTAGAATTTATTAGAATCCCATCAGTGCTTAATAGTAAATATAACTTTCTGAAGAACAAACTGGATTTCCAGTTACTTATTATTGTACTTTAAGTTATAATGCACAATAACCTTCTTCTGCAAGGCTTCTCTAGATCTATTTCCGTAAGTGACAACTACCTACCTGTATTTAAGACTGTTTTCTGTAAACAGATATTTTTTTTTTTTTTACCTCAATCTTTAGTTAACTAGCAGTACTACATAGAAAAGGTACTTATCAAAACGTAAAGAGATTACACAATGAAATAGCCATTAGTGAGAAAGAGTTATTTCTCTCTAGAGCATTTCAAAAACATTTTTGACATTCAGGAAAAAATAATGAGAAAACGCTATCTGCAGTTCTTCCATTAGGGAATTTATCATATTTATCTTGTATTGACCCACATTTTAGGAAAACTAATGCAATTTCAATGTAAAAACACATCATTAAAAGGGAAACAAAATATACTCTGCCTCCGCTGAAAAACTTAAGTGGTACATTGTAATACTGTGCGACTTGTTCAGAAGCATTCAATAGCCTGTAATACCAGATTGCTGCAAAAAGAGCAAAAAGAATTTTGCATGCAGTGCATGACCAAATAAGGTGTTTATTTTGAATTCTATGACTACTACAGGCAAAGATACATACCCCAAATCTTTAATTATTTAAATACATAGATAGAAAAAAACATACATACCTTTCATTAGTTTTGCAAATGGTTCAGGACAGGTAGATGGAATAGGCAAAGTAAGCTTATTGACAGCAACTCCATAAGCCACAGCAAGGCCATCAATGCCACGGTAAGGAACTTCTCCTGTAAGCAGTTCCCACAGCAACACTCCATAACTACAAAAAGTAATTTTTTAAATGGTTATTTTTCAGAATACTGACACCTTATTTACTCAAGAACAAACAAGTATGTGTTCAACCATGCACTGATATTCTTGAGGATTTCCATGTTTAAGTGTTGACTCCACTTCAGACATCTTGCATCTTTTCTCCAGTACCAACTAACCACATTTAATGTGACTAAGACTTAGTTGCAAACCTATCTTACTGTCACATGCTAGCTGAAAAAATATGGACACCAAGGACTTGAAATATAACCTGAAGTCACTTTTCTATAAACACTAGTGTCACATAAATCTCATTCAGAATAAGAAGTTTGAACCAGAGGAAAACAAGAAATTCTTTCTCCACCAAAATCAAACAGAAGAACAAAAAAAAAAACGCCACCATCTCAGCAGAGTATTCAGGCCATACCCCTTTCCAAACATTTCACAGTTTACCTATACGTACATGCCTTTTTTCTTTTCCTAATTAAAACAAACTAAAACCCAGCATATCTAATCCCTTGTTTGTTGTATAAAGGCCTGTTAACTCTTCCCTTTCTACAAATCTGACAAGACTGAGAAAGAGCTACACACAACTGATTTCCCTATACAAGGAAAGAAAAATAGCTGCCTTCTGTGAAAAGCGTTGGTGAGAAGATGACTTTTCTTAGTATGAGGTATGGAAATCAGCAATCATAGACATTCCTATTGCAGCAACAGTAACCTTGAGAATTTCTGCTATGCTTTCCAGTCTAGATGAAAATCCAGGTGTTGCTTTTACTGCCTTTGGGTTTGTATATCCTGTGTTCACTTAAATGACCCAACCCCCTAGAAAACACTGGGACAGCTGCTTTTATTTTAGATCTCCTATTTCTATACAACAGAGAAAGTTATATACCTCAGTGATATTTGTGAAAGGAGGAATTCCTCTTTTTAGTGTTTAAGCCTAAGGTGGACTTTCCAACTTTTTTTACTTCCCTTCCTGTCAGAGAACCCCTATCACAGAATCATAGAAAATCATAGGCAAAGGGGAAAAAAATAACCACAGAGTATCTTTCTTGCCCTTTCTCTAATGCAAGTTTTGAAGGATAGGATCCCACACCCCTACACAAAAAGAAATCCACATGGCACTATTGAGAGAGGTAAGAGCTAGGTACCCTTTAATTTCCAACATTCCTTCCATGTAACTAGTATCTCTAAGTACTAGAAGTACAACCCCAACTACACGAAATCTAACAAGCAGAACAACCTAACCAGTGATTTTTTTTTTTTTTTTAATTTATTACTGCCTTCTTCCTGAAAGTTATTCAGCATTGTGCAAGACTTTGTACCACTTGAATAAGTAAAGAAACAAAACAGTAAACTACACAGTTTCAGCACAAAAAGGATATATTTCTTACATGTATAATAACTACTTAGGAAGCAATTTGAATTAAATAGCAGTGCTCTGTTTATCTAAGTTCTGTTTATCTAATAAGTTTGAGCTATGGGAAAAATCTCAGGAAATTAATGAATTCATAGGGCTCACAGTTAATTAAAAGCTAAGTAACATTGTTTATTCCTAAAAAAATCAATAAAAAAAGTCTTAGGATTCTTAATCATTTCCCACTTTTTTCAGTTTAATCTGTACACCTGCTCACATTCTCAAACTCTAAAGACCAATTTCATTTTAAAACAGTTGTACTTCTGACAAAAATGAAGTGTTTTCTGATCTATGAGTTTTATACACTGAAATAGAATTTTTCCATCATATGTTTCACTTGTGTATTTAGATAAAGCGTTAAAAATAATCTTACACTTTCCTAGCAAGCAAAAATTGTTTTTCATTCAAGGAATGTCCTGGTTCAGGCTATTCTATACCTATTTTAGAAAAAATTCTAAAGCAGAACCATAATGAACTTAACTGAAATCATCTTCCATTAAGAACAAAAAAACCTTATTTTGCACCATTAATTTTTGTTACATTTACAGTTTTAGCTTTCAAACGTAAGTAGTTTTCCGTAGTTCCAAAAAGGTGATTGTAACACTTTAACAGACTGACACTGTAACAGCTTAAAATAAGCAAACAAATCCTCTTTTAAGGAAAGTGGTCTTAAACCTTAAGGACCAAGAGCCAGTATGGGCTGAGGTGGAATCTTACAGATGTTCTAGACCTACTGTGTAAGAGTTTTTAGGAGGTGCTAGTCCATCATTATCCAGGACAATGATTACCTATTACTTTAGAATGTAAGTTGCTCACATACAGTCATCCCATGCATACAGTCAGAGACTTTAAGAAATACCACTTGTAAAAGAGTAAGAAGTAAAACCCATCTTCTTTTACACACTGGAAATAAAAAGCAAAAAAAACCCAAAACAAAACAAAAAGAAACCTAACAAAAAATAAACAAACAAACAAACAAACAAAAAAAAAACCCACGAAAAAACAGGCAAACTAATGCTTTCAGTAAGTAGTTCCTTAAACATTTTGGTCACTAAAATTTATTCTGCTGTTAAATGTGATTTAAGTTTTTCTTTCTATATCTCATTCCAGCAATAACTTGCTGTTAAATACACTTCAAAAGCTAATTAAAAATGGAAGCTCTCAGAGTTTCTTTTACTCTACAGATCCATCTTCTAAAGCAGAGGTCACTACATACTGCTTCATGAATCCCTTCTAAGAATATATAAGCAGGCCAGGCAAAGACTACTCAGCAAGAGGTTCTTCATTGAAAGCTTGCACTTTCAGGCTTCTTACGTAAGACTGACGTATCAAGTCTGAAATATGCAACAAATGATGGAAAGATAGGGGTGAAAAAGTAGAATTCTTCTTTGTTGTTATTTTTGTATGTAATTCCAGATTCCCCAAAAAGGTATAACTTAGGTTTGTGAAGGAAAAGGATACAAGTTCAGGGCCTGGAAAGAACACACTCTGCTACCTAGGACGGCACGTGAGAAAATACTGCCTGCAAGACAGCATGAAAACCTTGCCATAACAAACTTCGGCACTGTCTGATTCTGGAATGCTGCTTGCAAGTGCAGCCACATTTGAGCAGCCTCAAACTGCTCAGGATTTTATTTGTTTTTAATAAGTGGTCTAGAGACATCTTGTGGAAACTCAGTACGTGCAACTTTAGTTTAAAACGTTCCTTAAATATATTCTCATCTTTGAGAGACTCATACTTACATTTGCAACCTGAATGTTTTTAAAACAAAAACACTCCAATAACCAGAGTATTACTAGATAAGCAGTATTATTTGTTTTTCTTTTAAAGGAGTAAAGATAAGCAATAGAACAGATTGAGGTGCAGTAAGCAAAAGGTCTTTAGAAGCCAAGAAGGACTAAACTATACTGTAAAACAGCCTTTCTACTTAAAAACCTCTCCTGTTAGAAGTCCATCATTGAACTAAATACTTACATTTTTACAAAAGAGGCGTGCAGGAGAGAAGGCGAAGAAGAGAAATACTGTAGGTTCCAAAAATGTAAACTAATGTTGCAGCAGAATATAAAATAATTGCACCAAAGCATACCCCCTCAGATACCTAAAATCACAGCAACAAGACTGGACAGGACCTGTAATTAAGCATGGAATACAGCTGATTAGGGAAAATGCCTACACCCAAACTCCACCCCGCGAAAGAAAAAGGAAAAAAAAAAGAATGGAAAAAAGAATGAAGCCAATGATGTTTCTCGACTGGTCATCAACTCAGACTGATGTAAAAAGCATGCTGAAAATCAGTTCCAGACAAACGGGTGTCACAAAACAGTAGTGCATATACAGAACCATCCTGAGAACACTGAAAGTGTTACTTCATGCTGTAGAATATCGAGCATCTACACAAAATGGGACCACATTTAAGAGCTATACAACACAGAGCATGCATAAAAGGCATGAAAAAATACTGAAGTCCTCCCCTCCTTCCCCAGACGGCTTCCTTAGATCATTCACAGGGAAAACACTTTAAAAAGAAAGGAAATGGAGACTTTTCAGAGTGAAGCAGTGCAGCTTTTAAAGGCTATTGCGAGACTATTCCCCTAAATTACCTTACTGTGATACATGTATCCCATACTACACCACTCAAAAACAGCATCGGTATTGAGAACCACATTACTTATCTGATCCACCATAATGCTTGTGAGAAATTCACAAACTTCACATAGGGGGGTACCCACTTTCCGAATTAGAAAACACCTTAAAATGATTGAGAACACACTCACTCACTACAGTTACTAGAAGCAAAATCTCTATGAACATTAAAAAAAAATAAATAATCAGCTGTTTACTTTTACACATGATCACATTTTAGATTCCTAGAAAGCAGTACAAACTTCAGTTAACATCTGGTGAACTTCTGGTTTGCTGCGTATTTTTTATTTTTATTCAATCATATCGTAGTATGTAAAGAGTGTACCATTCTTAATATTCTAGATTAACTACTTAAGAGAAACCCTTAAAAATCTGTTGCTTAATAAGATTTTTCTTTTCAAAAATGTGTTTTTGTTATTTTCCTTCTTTTTCTTTCAAATTTGTAAGTCATGAGTAACTAAAGGCAGATCAAAAGAAGAAGTAGATGCTGAAAAATCAATATTTTTCTTAGAACATCTATACCTGCCATACACTGAGATAACTTTTTTTAATAAAAAATCAAAAAGAAATTCACTCAAAAACCTCAGCTTAGTTCTACTGAATATGGTCTTCTATAGATTAACTTCTTACCTCCAAATATCACTTCCTTTAGAAAACAGGGAGGACTTGATAACTTCTGGGGCCATCCATGCGTACGTCCCAGCTGCACTCATTTTGGTTGTTCTGTGCCATTCTCTAGCCAGACCGAAGTCTGTAATCTTCAAGGTTTTATTGCAAATGTCATCATGTTCCATCTTCTCAAGCAACAAAACTGCAAAAGATTGAGTTTGTAAATTAATTCAGTGGGAATCAAAACAAAACCTGCATTCCTGTTATTAATTTCATACACAATTTTGATTTCTGCAATTAACTGTATAATCTAACCCTTGTGAAAATACGATTAACTTTATTTTGAAATGAAAAGTTTACTGATAATTCCAAGCACTTCTAAGTAAAGAAGGGAGAAACACCTGCAGTGTCACGACTTCCCTGCAACTATGAGAGTAGATATTAAGCAAGCACAAGAATTCACCAAGAAGAAATGTAAAAAAGCGCATGAGTTTAAGAGAGCAGAGTACTAACATCCTGCAAATGATGACAGGCTGTGGAAAAGGGATTCCCTTTGGAACAAGATTCTGAAGTGGTAAGAGTAACAGCAGTAGTAGAACTAAAATGGTAAGAACTTCATACAAGACCTAGAAAACAGAACAAGAAACATTATCTCACTGTGTAAAATCCATCCCTCATACTACACCCAATCCTAGGTTCATCTTCTCAAAATGCATAAATAAAACTCAAAGAAGTAAGGAGCAGGACACAAGCAGGGTGCTCCCAGCAGCCTGTTCTCAGCTCCAAGAGTGGTTAATAGATTCAGGCTCTTTGGCAGGAAAAGAAGCAGGTTAGTGACAATAGATCAGAATATGTCTCCTTACATTTATGTTCAAAATAAGGGTATAGGTTCAAGAAATCCCCAGGCCACAAATCACTAGAGGTGGGGAGAGCACACCAGGGATGTCAGTTTGGCTTAGGAACACAAAACTGGCAGGAGGTCACTGGAGCTGGATGAAACCCATGTGGTGTTATACCCACTGTAGCTTCACACCTGTTAAAGAGCAAATCATCTTTTGCCCTTCCATCCCAAAGTGTGTATTCACTGTCTGACTTTCTCTAAACGTAACACTAGCAGCAAACCTGTAATACAGCTGCATAAAAGCGTGTTAAAAGGAATGAATAGGCTTACTGTGTTCAAGGAGAGCTGAGGAAAGACAACAGGTGCAAAAGAATCATTAAGACATTGCAATCTTAATTCCATATTCAGCGCCCCTGTCACTGTCAGCAGCAGTAACTGCTAGTGTTACCTTTCCATTGCAACGATCTCTTGGGACAAAGCTCAAAGGCTGAATTACAAATAAGAATCATTAATGCATGTGTTTTCCAAGCATGTGCACTGTGCAGTTCAAGGCAAAGCACTAGGACAAAGCAGATGAAGAAGGATCGTGCCTCACAGATGAAAAACTGCTGTGCTCGCATTTGCAATCGAAAGAAATCATTTTCAGTGGTACAGATTAATTATAAGTATTTCAAAAATGATGTCAACTCCAGATTAGAAAAGGCAGAGCTCACATTCAATTTTCAGTAAGCATCTTAACACTAAGGAGAAGAAACAAAGGCCAAAATGGTGTAGACAAACTACGAGCTCCAAGTCAGCACCACCAGAACAAGTTAAATTCATGCAAGAGTTTTTATAACTGTTATACTTGAATGAAAGACCTATTGTTTGCTCTTCCATTTGAAACATGTTCAGCAGAATTCCTGACATTCCTTGTCAGTCAATGTGACCGAAACCAAAAACAGTCAGTCTTGCAAAAGGTAATAACAGGCAGGCAGCCAGGTTTCATCCTACGGAGGGACCACGTTCCTCTGCAATCCACACTTCCGCTTCCGGCTGTGGTCCAGATTGCGGCTGGAGCACGCACAGCACAGGGTAACCCCGCTCAGCATGGGCAGCCGGTGCCAGGCAGTGCCTCCCAGCCCTTGCTGCTCTGCCCTGTGCAGCTTCCTGTCTGAAAGCAGGCATTTCTGCAACCTTCTGCTCACCCCGCTCACTCAGCCCCTGCTTGTTGACCACCAAAACCCATCGAGCTGTCTTTCCAGGCTCCGATCCACCTCCAGCATCCGAGAGCCAGTTCAGCAATTCCTGGGTTATTTTAACATTTTTCAGACTTTATGCTCTCCACAAAGAGCAAAGTTCATACTTATATAAGCAAAACTGACCGTTTCTGAATGATTCAAAATCTATTAGCAGGAGACTAAGTCTCACGTGATAAGAATGTTTTGCGTCAGTCAAACCAACATAAAACCTTATCTTAGCCTGCTATTCAAACACTGCATGTCCCATGGCCACGAATCAACATTTGACTGCATATTTTGAGGCCACAAATGTTTCCTATTATTTACATCATTTTCAACTCAACTCCGAAGTTCAAACAACTCGCAGTGTGTCTGGAATCTCCCTATTCTCACCTCCCAGGGAGAAGGAGAAAGTCAGTTTATTAACATCATAGCACCAGAGGTTTGGGTACCACACACAGGGTGCTGCCTGAATACAAGACACAGCATGTGCCCAGAATTCTTTATAACTAGGGAACAAAGAGCTGTCATTGCACACTATTTTCATGAGATGTAAATGAAAGAAAAGGTATAAATGCTATGGAGTGAAGCAGTACCGAAACTGGTAGCTATGATATCACATATGTCCTAAAAATTTAACTATTTTTGATAGAATACTCCTGTATGCTTGCTGCACTAACAGCATCCTTAAGAAATTTCTATATAACCACTCAAGAAGAACTTTTACTCTTTAAGTACCTCATGTCACTGAAGAGAAAGTGGAAATCCGAGTATTGCTTATATGGATTACTGACAGAAGAAGCTCAGAGTAATGAAATAATTTAGGTTTTTCCTGATAGACAGTTCCCTAGAATGGGCTAAGAACTTTTCAGGAAGTTTCATCATACAGACAGAATAAAAATGATCAAAGAAGTCTGTACAACAGTTATACACAGGGAGATCTTACAAGTTGTCAGGACATAAACACCATTACTGTGCTTATTATGTAGCAGGCTTGTTCCACATATCTACAAGCAACCAGAGGAAGAACACAAGGCACATTTCAAGAACTGACAGCAGAGTTCACTCTGAAGACGACCAGATCATCATACTGAAAGGGAATACTGGAAGGGAATATCAGCAAAATCTGAAGCTATAAAGCAGAGATGAAGGAAGAGGAAAGGTCTAGCTGTTCTGTCTAGCAAAAGGAGAACCAAAACAGCAGCTGCACACAGTTGCAGAAGTAGCTCATGCAATGCTAAAAGGTGCTAAAAAAAGATTTTTCTCAGTAGAAATGGAGAAGTATCTTTAGAACTGTACAAGGCATAAGACTTCACATGAAATACTGGATGACTGGAACAGTCCACACATGTCCAATAACAGGAACTTAAACTGGAACAGGCACAGAAAACAGAATAATGATGAGCCGGTCACCATTCTTATTTAGATAAGTAAGAAGAGCTTGTCCTTTTTGCTAGGCTAAACAACAACTGAGAACAGAAATCAGCCATATCTATGAGCAGGGTGCAGCTCTGAAGCATTGGTGCTCCAACCAATACAATACACTCCCAGGTACCCTGCCCAAACCATTTTACTCGTGCTCATGACTAAACTCAGTTCTAGATCTGGAGTTGAAGGGGTGGGTAGAGCTTCATATCATACTGCAAAATAACACCTCTACTCTCCCACCTCCCTTCTGCTGTCCCCCCTCACCCCTCCACACACACAGTGTTACAGGCACAGCTTAGTCCTCACAAAGTCACAAAACACAACATATTCTCCTGTCAAACCTACTGATTCCTTAAATAGCAATGTCATTAATCTGTTCTGCTTGCTTTGTGTTATCAGTTACAACTGGAGTCTTTTTCTACAGACCTTACAGCACCCTGCAAACATTTTATTGTGTAGCACCATGCAGATAAAATGTTCTGCCCACTTTAATACTCAGACTGCAACAGGAGCAGACCTGTGGGCTAGCTAGCCCATTCTTTTCAGTTCTGCATTCCTCTAGTTAAACTCAAACTAGCAACATCCCTGCTGAACCACTTTTGTTCCCATACACCTGTTATCCATCAGGAAAACCACAGAAGTTAGGTTTGAAAAGAAGTCCCATTAATATCCCACCCACGTGCTCCCACTCTCCTTTTCCTGTGCCATTTCCCTTTCCTACCTCTCTCCCACACTCTGCTTCATCTCCAAACTCTTTTGTATCCAGCAATAAAACTTGCTTTGAGCTAATGAGAGTAAGGTAAGGCAACAACTTCTGAAGCCATGGTTAAAGGAGATGCATAAGCCACAGGCCAAGCTTGGCCACATTTGGACAGGAGCTACTTCCACTGATCCATTCTTTTTTGCATGCTTAGGTTGAAAATATATTGGGACAAAAAAGAATAAAAAGTGAAGTGAGAGGCAGGACATAGATAGCTGCCTTCCAAGAAACAGAGAACTGAAGGTTAGGCGTGGGGTTCTTCTACCCATGAAAAAAGGAGCAAAGAAGAGAGGAACTGATTGACTAAAGAAATGCAGAAGGAATCCAATTCTTTTTCTTGAAGACACAGAATATTACTGTCATGAGACACAGCCAGGAAGTAAGTGGTCAAGAAATAATGAGGAAGAGCATATTTAGACAAGTCAAATTCCTGGGGTGGATGCAAACTCAGACAGGTCCAGGACTACACCCTCGGTGCAAGCTTCAGTACTAAGCTGAATCCCCAAAGAGGAATTGAAACCACTTGTTTCAACTGCAAGCATTTTGTTTAATGCACAGCTTTACACAAAGCGCTCACCTTCTTGCCTCCGTCCCTTTTCTTTTCATGCTTTAAAATACATGTAGTTTTAGAAACAGTATTTATAGCAAGCATGATGGAATTCTGGACAGACCTCTTAGTTGGCAGCACAGTCAAGAAACTTCCACCTGGTACTCAGATCTTCAATGCTATCCTTCTAATGTTATTTCCTACAGCCTCAGTTTTCTTTTTGTTACGAAAAAAAACGCAGATCATTATATGTCTCCAACATCATTAACTATCTGAAAGTCAGCACTTGACTTAATGTCTCATTTGACAAGAAATCCAAATCTTGAAATCCAAAGACTTCATGCAATTAAATCCATTTTATTTCATAATGCATTCCAACACTTTCAGGAGACCATTATCAGTGACACAACTGGTTTAAGCGGCTACACAAGGTTTTCTTAGAAAAGCCAAGTCAAAGGATCAAATAATTACATAGGGAGTTTAGGTGTACTTCAAATGCCTGTATTTACAGAAGTTTACCTGAAACACTAAAGTCATCTGGATACCTCCTCTCTTCTTTACACTTTACAGCTTCTACTGTACCTTCCACATAGCATGTTTTGTTGCTAGTAAAAATGATGCGTTACACAAGCTTACTTTCTTGAGTCAGCAGTTACTAGCTACCTTTATTTACAGTTCTCTAAGCAGTTGACTGCTGTATTTTTCAGTAACAAAAGGTATTTAATCATACAACTATTTAAGTTAATGTGATTACAGGTTCAATGCCTACGTGCCACTCCGTTTACCACCACTAATGAAGTCTTTCTGAAGAGCATACCAAAAAGAAAGAACCTTACAGCCCTACTTGCCAAGAAAAGATTGTCCTCACCATGCTGCTACTGTGTCCCCCTACAGCTCCCCCATCAGTTCCCTCTCCACTTGTTTGCAAGTGAATCTGGTTTCTGATAATTCACATGCAACAGTACCATGAGGGATACCTTGTATCTCTACCTGGGAATTATCAGGGATTAAAAAAACCCAAAACTTTCTTAAACACGTCACATACTCAACTAACGAAACACAGTACCTGTCAACGTTAAGAGAACTATCTCCATTTCTTGGAGTTATTACCTTTCAAATGCAATTAGAAATTTAAATTTCAACACTTCTTACAGAAATCACATCACACAATGCTCTGCTAAGCATTTCAACCACAAATTCTATACCACAGTGAAAACATTAGCTGATCAGAATGTCTTCGATCTATAAAAGGGTGATCCATTTGTCTTCACAGCACTGCTTCTTAAATACCTTGATTTTCTCCTGCCAGTTCTCAGGGTAGCAGCTGTTAAGAGTTAGCACCTAACCTCTGCAGCCTCCACCTGTTAAGATAGTGATAATCTCACTGGATAAAGTTTAGGACAAAGGAATTTCATCCCTTAAATAAGAATATATATACAGGACACATTTGTCTACCTTTTATTATAGGGATGCTGTACTCCTCTATCCTTTGTCCTTTCATAGCAGACAGATAACCATTTCTTAACTTTCATACAACATTGAAAGCAGCTCAACAATTCAGTCTTTTATGCATTTGTATAAGAACATCTAGCTTAAAAGAATAATCCTTCTTCACATGAGCCAACATATATTTAAGAAGTCCTGAACAAAGTGTTCCCAATTGGAAAGTCAAAACAAGACAAGACTTGACATAAAATGTCCTTGATAGCAAGGATTTACAAGTACACACCAACCACGTAGGAAAAATACATCCCAAAGGGGCCGTGTAAAGAAGAAATAATCAGCAAAAACATTAGAACAACAAAAGCTTGCCTGACTGTCTGCAAGAAAGGAGGGAAGGAGAGTGAAGAAGAGAACGAAGAAGAGAAAGGAGTGATTTCAACAGCTGCAGCATACCTTGCATCACCATCTTTTGCTTCCCCTTCACTTCTTTAATAACCATTATTAAAGCAACTTTGGGCAAATGGAAACTTGAGAGAAAAGCCGTTTTAACAAGTTATTGGCACAGGATGCAGATGCTGCGAGTTATTTTCCTGCCTACCATCTGTACTTCTCTTGCTGTTCTGAATGTTCTGTAATGCAAACCAGAAATTTCTGTTGTGCCTTAAGAGAAAGCACCAGAGGTAACAAGCATTAGTAATTAGACATTAATTATTGTTTCAACAGTATATTGTGAAAAGAATTTGGATTCTGCATTAGAGAAAACAGCAGATTGTACTCTAAACATCATTAAGTTCTTTGTTTAATAAAATACCAAGATTAGTTCTCCTATTGAAGTTTTACACTCATGAAAAGTTATTTCACTGCAGCAATTCCTCTACAATTTTACAATTATACGGAGATCAGTCCATGCTGAAAATTGGATTTAAAACTCAAACCACTCAGTTATGCTGCACCTACCAGGAAATTTCACACTTATTAGAAACACAGCAGTTACTTTGTTTTTAAGTGACCTTCTAAGCTTTTTCTTCTTTGTTTGTTATTAGTTTTTAAAAAGCAGCTATAACATAAAAACAGCAATCAAAATGAAGGAAAATCAAAAAGATATGCTAAGAACTACTAGGAATAATAATTTAGAGGTACATCAGTCATTCCTGACTTCAGAATGTTCACAGATTCAAGCTCTACAGAGCAAACGCTCATCCATTTCTTAAAGATCAACTGTGCTAGGAAATGGAATAGTGATTTTTTTTCCTAAAAAGTTCCTTCCTATTCTAAAAAAAAAAAAAAAAAAAAAAAAAAAAAAGGTAAGGCAAACCAGAGCTATTATATATAACTGCACTGCCACTGTATAATGCATCAGGTAGCCTCCTCCAAAGAAAAACTTGCAGAAAATGTGCTATCACCTTCTTTACCTTAAGTTCAAGACCTGGCCATTCCTTTCAGACCAAAGCAAATCAGCACATACCAAACAACGTAACGGAACTCACAAAGACAACGCAGCTGAAGATCATATTCCCAAAAATGACAGCCAGGGGAAGAGGTTCCCCTCATTCAGAAGCCACCTAACACATTTACTTAGCTATCATTTGTAAGATCATCATCTCAGTACTTGTTAACTCAAATTTGTTTCTAACTTACACTGATATCTTCTTGCAGTAAATAGAAAATCACTCAAAGTACTTTAATACCTCAGCATAATCAGGAAATGACACAACTTCTGAATAAGCACAATTATTTACATAGTTAGCTTACTTTTCCTGATTGTAACTTACTACGTTTATCAATTATATACTTTCTTGTTACTTCGTACAGATCACAAAAAAAGTTGCATTTCATGTGTGCAGTGCTGTAACACGATGGAAAACAGAGCAATGATAGCAGGGTAGCAAAGTCCCAGACTGCAGCAGGTGAGGATAAGCTCAAGTACAGCAGCCAGAAACAAAAGGAAAAAAACTGGTTATCTCTAGAAGGCCTCAGGTAGACAGGAATCTCCAGTGAGATACCCCTGTCTCCTCTGCCAACCCTTAAATGAGGTCTGGGACCCTTCCAGTCACTCAGGTGTATGCACTGCACACACCTGAGCTTCCCTGGGTTGGCCCTGCCTTCTCACCAGGTGCTCAATTACTGGTTGGATAAATTGAAGCAAAAAAAATAAATAAATAAAAAAAATCTTATGTTCTTTTCAGGGTGGTTTCCACTATGACAAACTGGCCTATAGACCCAAACAACTGGTTGTAGGTACTTTGTTGTCAGTATAGTTATTGAGCTCTCTTAGAAACTCATTACTTCACTCAAAACCCCTTTAATATCATTTCTGTGAGAGATTTTAGTAGGTTATGCTCTGCAAAGGATCGGGAATTTGGCCATTGGTTTCATCTGACAACTAAAGCAATCTATTTTATAAAGAACAATTAAAAGACTCTTGATGATTTAAAACTTTTTTTTTTTTTCCTTTTGGCCAAGCTAAAGCTTTTTCAAAACATATCAGAAAATGACTGACTTTTTGATCTCGTACTTTTATATTTCTAAATACAAAACAGAAAAAAACTTTTGTTCCATCCATATAGCTGCAGAACAGCCTCGCCAGGCTGTGCACTTCCAGGACTCTAAATTTCTTCAATAGCCAAGGCAAAATGCTTAATTTAAAATGAGAACTCAGCAAGCTTGGTAGCGCTCTTTCTTTTGGAAAGAGAAAATGGAAGGGGTTAATCTGCTTTTTTAATGCAGATGTAATTAATGGAGATTTAGAAATGAGTTAAGAAAACAGAAGTTTTTTTTTCTCTTTTTATATAATACTTGAGGAAATAAGTACAATTAGTTACACAATAAATATTAGTGACATTTAATCCTAGTGGTAAAGAAAATGAGAAAATTTTCCAAACATACAAAACTAAAGTATATTCAGTTCCAAGGGTTAATTTGTCCCATAACGAACTGTAGAAATGAAGTAGTTACTCCTGCATTTTTCAGAGGGAGGGCTGGCTTATCAGCTCCAAGTTAATAGCACACCTGCCAAAACACAGATTTAAGTAGCTATGAAGAGAACAAAGCATGATTATGTAGCCAACACCGGCACGTCTAGGACTGATTTAACTGGAGCTATGACCTCCCACAAAAAAAAAAAAAAAAAAAAGGTTAAACTTGGCTGGAATCTCTAAGAAGAAAGAATACTTTTGTGGTGATATTGTATGCTATTTTATAACTCTTTCCATATAAAAAAAACCCACGTGCACTGAGATGCACTAAGCAGTTTAAAATTTACATACCCACTTGAGGTGATGTAGGGCTAAGTGCTCAGTAACAGTAAAGCAGAGTAAAAATGGTGAAAGTTAACTTAAAAAATTCAGTTCAGGAATGTAAATGTATGACATCAGATGTTAGTTTGGTATTGCTATCCTAGACAGACAAGTCATTTAGCATTTAATACATACCCCCCAGTATTCAGCTCTGGTGAGGCCGCACCTTAAGTACTGTGTTCAGTTTTGGGCTCCTCACTACAGTAAAGACAGTAAGGCACTGGAGCACATCCAGAGAAAGGCAGAAGATGCTGTGAGGGGGTCGGAGCACAAGTCTTATGGGGAATGGCTAAGGGAACTGGGATTGTTCAGTCTGGAGAAGAGGAGGCTCAGGGGAGACCTTATTGCTCTCTACAACTACCAGAAGGGAGGCTGTGGTGAGGTTGGGGTCAGACTCTTCTCCTAGGTAACAGTGATAGGACAAGAGGGAATGGCCTCAAATTGCACCAGAGGAGGTTCAGGTTGGACGTTAGGAAAAATTTTTTCTCTGAAGAGAAAAACAAGGCATTGGAGCGGGCTGCCCCATTCCAATGGTGTGGTGGAGTCACCATCCCTGCAATTGTCCGAGAAAAGTTTAGATGTTGCAATAAAGGACATGGTTTAATAGGCAATATTGGTGGGAGGTGGAGACTACAAAGCACACAAACAACAACAACAAAAAAAAAAAAAAAAACAACAAAACACTGCACTTTTAATAAGCATTGTCACTGAAGATCAGTGAACTGAATTTCAACAATTCAAATTCTAACAGATCATCAGAAATGAATAATCAAGGGCAGAAGTCACTCATGCTGTAAAGACTCCTTGCAAAGGTTCATTCTACAAGGCCACTGTTTCAGAGCTTGCAAGACTGAAGTACGTTTAAAAGAAAGTTCATGCTTAGCGATAACAAGAAAAAACAGAGGCTGCAAAGAAAAAAGCTGTTATAATCTAAGGTCAAAGCAGCCACAAAACAGTATCCAACATCCAAGTACAGCACAATGATGGGTTACTTCTCCATTCTTTTGAGACTGCAGAACAACTTTTTAATGGAACTTTTAATATTTAGTCAGGGGGTTCAAAAATACACACACTGTGATTGCTGTCCCAAAAGCAGGGCGTGGGGAGACAACATTGGAACCGAAAACTCAGTTCTCTCTCAAGTTTTCCTGACAACAGAGTAACAACACTATCAGTGCCCACATCTCAGTTGCATAATTACATTTTGCATTATGTCTATGTAAGTACAATGCCTCATTACACAAATGTTACAATCAGCATGTAAAGTTATTTTTTCACTGTCTAGGAGAACAAACAAAACTGTCTAAGTATTTTAACAGCTAACTGGAGCTGTTGAGCTGCTGGTTTTTCCATTGACTTCCACGGAAGCTAACTGCACTTTGTGCCACTTTCAGAGACAGGTAGGAATGTGACCCCATCCCAGCTTTAGGAAGATAAAAAAGTAATCAAGTACTGCTTAAAG
This sequence comes from Callipepla californica brunnescens, assembly GCA_023055505.1. Lineage (NCBI taxonomy): Eukaryota > Metazoa > Chordata > Aves > Galliformes > Odontophoridae > Callipepla > Callipepla californica. The sequence continues at coordinate 31,482,433 of JALIRH010000003.1, read as the reverse complement.
TTTTGTTTAACGTACCGATATTCATTACAAATCCTGTAATCAAAAGTTCCACAAGATGAATTGCAATGCCACCCCCAAACCATTCATCTCAGCAAAAACAGTCAGAAAACCTGTGAGCTACAGACTAGAATGAGACTCCCCATGCTGGGCAAGATGGCAGCAGCAGAAATCTTGGTGAAAATGGGCCTCTTGCAGAAACCTCACAGGGAAGAGTCCAAGGAGGAACAGGAAGAGATCAACTTCTAAAAACTGTAAAAACAATAGTAAAACAGCTTCTATGGTGACTTACAACAGGAGACAGACGAAAGACAGGGAGAAAGACATGAAGAACCATGTAAGATCCAGAAGGAGAGCAAAGCAACATTATTTTTCTTATTAATAAGAACTTCAACTACCTATTGAAGATACAGAGCCTTAACACCAAATAAGAGAAAGGAATAATTCTACAGGTGTACACAGTTGGGGAAACAACATGAAAATCCGTATTAAAAAGGAGTTAAAATAGGGATGTACAAAGCTAATGTATTTAAATTAGTTGTATTAAATTCAGCCAGTGTTTCAGTCTAGAATCTTGCTTTCAGCACTGAGGAGCACATGGGAATATACTTGAACATACTGCCTCAAAATTAACAAGCACCTAAGGTGATTAGAATTTTTTCTCCACTTTTTAATGTTCTATTTGAGTCCATAGAAACATCAAACAGCAGCAAATTTAGAAGATACCAAGCTAAGGCCAAATAAATGACTACTGCAATTAAGCCTTAAATCTACCGGTAAATCAACTGCTAGATGTTACTTCTCTGGATCGTTACATTCTATGCAAGCAAACGTTTAGTTACAGAGTAGAAGTTCACAAAATTCAATGTGACAAAAAACGTAACAAAATCATTAATCACCTGCTACTTAAAATTGCTCTTTCCTGAATTCCAGCATCCTTTTTTTGAACAAAAAACATATGCAGCAAGTAAACAAATGTAATAGGTGAAAACAAAATGGCATAATGCAAAACACTGCCTTTGAGTCACTGAAAGATGGTACAGCTCAAGGCTGCTAAGCATTTGCTGCTCCCACAGAAACTAGCATTCCTTCAGGGTCTCTAAAAAAAATAACATCCCTATCTACATAGTCAGAGCACATCAAATCACATAACAGATTACTGGGAGCAATGTTTTGTGAAACAAAGCATAACACTTTCAAGTGATACAACAACATGCAGGAGAAAAACATACTTGAACTGAATGTCATCCTAACTTCTAATAGATTCAAAGAGATGCTGTTTCTCAAGTTGATGAAATTCTGCAGTACTTCTATGGCTTGCATGAGGGAATTTGTTATAAATGCTAATCAGATAAGATTACCAAATCCAGTGCTCCTTCCTGCTACACATTCCAGGAATGTATGACCAGTTTTTAATGTTGTAATGCAGCAGCATTATCTTTAGTGCAAAGCAGAAGGCAGGGCTACTTACACTCATAAAGATGGGCTAGGAAGCTGGTACACCTGGGATATTTTCTAATCTTTATGTAATTTAAGTAATTAAGAATAGTAGCACTTAATTACTATGACTTCCTATATGAATACAGCATGGAAAAATGAGGCTCAAGAATTTTGAACTGCTAGCACATAAAAGGTTCAAATGTTTGCAAGAAGTATTTATATTCTGAACACCTTCCTAACCAGAAAATGATCTTGCACGTAGGCTGGGATTGGCAGTTCCTCTCCTGTGGGACAAGGGTCTTTTTTAAGCCAGTCTTCCTGAAGAAAAATCCGTCAGTCCTTCCCCGTTGCCCCAGTTACTTTTGGTCCCACCATTTTATCTGTCAGTCAGATAGAACAGTCAAAGAAACACCACGTTCCCAGAGCTGTCAAGTTCCTATGGGCATTACAGAAGTCATACAGAAAAGGAACTTCAGTTCTGCCAGACAAATGTTTGTTCCTCCCTAGACCTTAGAGACAACAGCCAGTATTACCAGCTCAGCAGTTAGCAAGGCCATAGGAGATGTTTCAAACCAATTATAGCAGACACAGACTATGAGAGGAGGTGTCAGGAATCCCCTGTTCTGGAGCTGGTACCCTGGGACATCAGGGGCTAGCCCAGTAGGGACACTAGGAACATGGAAGAGAAGAGAAGAGCAGAAGCCCAATGAATGAGAGCATCACAAAGAGGTGAGGGAGATGCAGAGCACCTGCCTGCAGGAAAATATTCTTTAATTTCTATTTATTTTAACTATGCAATCTAACAGGTGAGCAGTAATTGGCTTATGGCTATTGACAGAAACAACTACAAGTTTTACTACCGTGAGAGAGCATCTTGAGGCAAAACTTGCATCTGCAAAAAACAAAAAACCAAAAAACTAAAACCCAGTTCTCTCTCAAAACTACCCAAACCAAATCCAACAGAATTTCTTTTTTTTTTTCTTTCTTTATAACCACACATCAGAAGGCACTGAATATGCAACTATTTAATAATGTATAAGCAGTCCTTACAACTTTACAGGTGAAATGAGCAAGTCTTCCCTCTTCAAAACAGAGCCAAGAGACAGATTATACACCCCAGTGATCTCAGAATAAAATCAGTAAAGAGAGCAGGTAAGTTCACATCTAGCTTATTTCTCATTCCCCAACCAACACTAAACATGAAGCTTCTAGGTAGGAAAGTATGAGGGAAAGCATTTTTTGTGAGTTCTTGAAAACACTTCTATCTTATTTTCAAGTTGTTTTTATAAGTTAAACAATTCTGCTGCAAACAACCTATAGGAGCAATAACCAGAGGTCATTTTGTCTTGCTTTTCTTCAAATTCCAGTACAACATCCTTCATCAAAAGCAACTGATTCAATAGAAATCCTGTCAAGCCACATCAAAGTGCCCTCTGAGATTTTAAGACCAAACTCTCTTTCCTGAGTTATTACATGAGATTATTTTGAAGGGTGTCTTTTTTATCCAGGTTGTCCAACTGTTGCTTCATTGTTCTCCTGAATGTTTGATCTCATCAGTTTTCAAGTATTGATCTCATTAGAACTGTTATCTCCTTGGCTTTACTCAAAAGTCTTTGAAAGTCAACCCGTTCTTGATGATTTCTATACCTAATGCAAACTTGGTGCACTCTTGCAGACTGAGGGCCATAAAGGATCCTGGGAAGCTGGAAGAATTAGTGAGCCAACCCCTACTTACATATCCACCTCCAACAAATGAACAGAGGACTTATCAGTATTATGCAACTATACATAATCTGCACAGAATCAACTTTGTGCTTTACCTTGTATTCATGGATTGGATCATGCCATAAGCAAGATATTCTGAACTTTCTGTAATGTTTTCTACAAGTACACAAAGCTGCTGTACTAGAGATAAAACTTTTTTTTTAGGCAGAAGTACTGTGCAATCTGAAACCAATCCCAAAACCACAAACCTCTGCTTACTCTACACTAGATTTCAGAAAATAACACCTTACACATTTTAGCTGAACATAACTTTATTCAGACCCCTAAGAAAATAACAGAGAAGACTGAACTGAACCCCAAAATAACCACAGTTGACTAAGGCCTCCTAATTAATGAGGTGTCCTTGGCCAGAAAAAGACAATTTGACTCCCCCAGAAAAAAAAAAAAAAACTGGAGAAAACTGGCTATACTGTGTCCAGACCTGGAACCCCAGCACTAGAAAAATGTGGAGCTCGTGGAACAGATTCAGAGGAGGGCCATGATGATGATCAGAGGGCTGGAGCACCTCTCCTATGAAGAAAGGTTGAGGGAGATAGGCTTGTTCCATCTGGATAAGAGAAGGCTCTGGGGAAACCCCACTGCAACTTTCCAGGGGGAAATGGGGCCTATAGAAGTGATGGTGTGAGACATTTTAAGTGATGTGATAGTGATAAGACAAGGGGTAAAAGCTTTAAACTGAAAGAGCAAAGATATAAATTAGACACTAGGAAGAAATTCTTTACTCAAAAGGTGGTGAGGCCCTGGCACAGGCTGCCCAGAGAAACTGTGGTGCCCCATCCCTGGAGGTGCTCAAGGCCAAGTTGGCTGGGGCCCTGGGCAGCCTGAGCTGCTGGGGGACAGCCCTACCCACAGCAGGGGCTGGATGGGCTTTAAGGTCCCTTCCAACACAAGCCATTCTATGATAAAAAAAAAAAAAAAAGTCATCCTTTGAAAGTCAGCAAACCTGCTGAGATGTGAAGAAAAAAAAAAAAAACAGACTTGTTTTTTATTCCTCATTTTACTGTTAGTTTCTGGTTTTGAAGATGAACTTGTGTTTTTTATTTTCAGTAAGAAAATTTTTTCATAATCAAATAGCATGCTAACCAAGACTGCATTTGTACCCAGGAGATACTGTTTTTCAGTTTAAGATACTTCCTTTCATTCAAATTACCATTTAATTCATAACTCCTTAACTATATAAACCAATTTGAAAAACCTCAAATTTACTTTCAAATTTTCCTTCAGAATTTGTTTAGGTAAAGTCCATCCTAATTTTAGATAATCTCCTTACTCTATGCATCTAAGATCACAGAAGCTGCTTATTAGAAAGAAACTCTCAAAATAGACTGTTCTTTTCCAAAGAAACTTATGACCGCGTCACCACTGAAAGGTTTTATTAAGCACCCACAGTCAGTTTGCAAATAACTATTAATAGCCATGGTTATTATGTTTCATTTCATCAGACATACTTAAAAGCCGTGTGCTTTTTACACATCTGCTTTGTCTACTTCAGAATAATCATTAAAATTTAAGATTTTTTTTACATGGACTCCAGAATTGAAGAAGCCCTGATACCATCCAAACCCAGCAGTCACCCTTTAATCCCTTCTTCAGCCCCCACAAAGATTGTTAGTTTTTATTCTTTTTTTGTGAATATTGAAAACATTTGCACGCCTATCTATTTCTTGCTTTACCCTCTCCCACCTCCAAAAGTGTCTAAAGAAACTTGTGTGGACAAAAGAAGTCAGGCACTGCTGCCAAAAAATGAAATAAATTCTACTGCTCTCATTACTGCTATTCAATCTGTGGGGATCCCTCACCAATCATATCAATTTGATGTCAGTGAAACAGTGCCAGATACACTGTCCTACAGATGCCAACTTCATGGAAGGGATTGGAGAGAAATAACACATTTGCCTTTAAGAAGCCTGCTTTGCCTATTGCTTACCAGTCACAAGTCCTGACATATATCTTTTCTGGATTAAATATACTGCTGCAAGGGGCTGAAAACACAGTTCTTAGGTATTTGCTAATGAAATATTTTAGTCAGCATCCCATACTGTGTCATATTAAGGGAAGTCATTTTTCTAATTTGTTGTCTAAGGAAGAACTTCCCAATGAAGATCAGTAAGCTAGCACAAAACTGGCACAGAGGCAAACTACTGGGAATTTCTTCATGCGCTGACCACCACCACCACCATTAACATGCCACGGGAAATGGTGAGTAACAGCTGAGCAGACAGATCCCATCACAGAGTCCTGTCTGTGGCCACAGCCATCACTCCAAGCTGTTGCTGCCCACACCAAGCACCACACACATCAGCAGCCTTCTACTCCCAGGCATGAACGGTTGGAAAAGATGACAGTAACAGAACAAAGTGAAATGCTGGCGAAACACAGAAGTAACATAACAGAAAACACATCAGTATTTGCAGTCCCTTTAAATTCACGTAAAATATTCCACCAGTTAATGACTATAGTATATTCTGTCACTAGCATACTGTTGAGTTCCAACGTCACCATTCAATTAGATGATCAAGACCATCTTCAGGCCTCAGCGAGATTAAGAAACATGGGTGAGAAAAGTATGCGGCTGAAGTTAATCACATGGGCAACCACAGTAAATAACGAAAGCAGTGAACAAGCACATATATTGAGGTTATAATTAAAAGCATATTTTTAAAATGCTCTGCCATTATCTACACACACAGAGATGATAATGGTAATCAGTGCACAGCAGTCACCAACACAGCTCTGAGTGTTGTGCTAAACCAGGGTTACAAGTTCATTTCAAAAGTGGACTTTGCCATTGTCACATCAGGAGTGCAGGAAAGGCGCAGCAGCTCAGTCTGTGCAGCGCAGTGAAGTAGGACACAAGCTGCCTACTAACAGCTGCCTAGGATTTAACACATTGGCCACGAAGTCTTTAAGACCCTGAAGCAACGTTCCAGGAGTTCATCATCTTGTGCTATAATCAGAACCACAAATACAGCTGAGCTAGGTCCTTTCTTTATCAAACAAATAGTGAAAGTGTTCTCGGGAGCAGTCCCATGACTGAGCCTTGTCTTAACAATCCATGCATGATGACCTTCAAGGCACCACTGCAAAAGCCTTTCAAACAAAATGCTTCAAACTTGAATAAAGCTTTTTCATTTTCACTTAATCACTTAAGGATGTCCAGCTGAAAGCAGGGTAATGTTTCTGCTCTGAACGGGCCACATTTGCAGCAAGACTGCAGAGATCGCTTCAGACATTTATGCAAGGACACATCTCCACTTTCAGGCCTCTAATTTGAAACACAACCACGATGGCGAGGCATAAACATATCTCCATCCCAGTGAAACCAGCCTTCAGCACTTACATGCCCCTGCATCAGCTTCAACAGATGGGTGAAGGATTCATTATGGATGAACTGAACAACTCCCTCACTCTTTTGGGTGCTTTTGTCCACACCAGAGGTGGAAAGCAAGTGTGGACAAAAGCATCACAGTTTTAAAAAAAACAAACTACTGTTTTTCTCATCACTGCTCACTACACAGGTGAATTTTATCAAACACAAGACAAAACCATGTGCGGACATCCAGAAGTGAAACAGAAGCAACACCTTTATTATTAACAGAAGCAAAACCTGCCCCATCCCTGGAGGCATTCAAGGCCAGGCTGGATGGGGCCCTGAGCAGCCCACTTTGGCAAGCAATAGCACACCCCCCCATCGCAGGGAGTGGATGATCTTTAAGGTCTGGATGATCTGGATGATCTTTAAGGTCTCTTGCAATACAAGGTGTTCTACGATTCTATGATTAATCTTTCCTTCAAAAGCTATAGCGAGCCAAGGTCCTGTTAAGAATAGCAGACCTTGCCCGAGAGAAGAAGTCTCGTGAATCTGCAGCTGTGACCAACGCGTTAGATTTCACCCCACTTCGCTTCTGACCGCGCTCCTTCCTACCCGAGAGAGCAGGGCTCGGTCCTGCCGTGCTTCACGCACACCCGCTTCACCCCCAAACCTTTTCGGAAGAGCCAACGACCCGCTACAGGCGCAGAGACCCACCCGCTGCCGGCACACGGCGGGGCGGGCAGGGCCCCGCTCCCCGAGCCGTCCGCCCCCAGCCCCGGGCCCCAAGCCGCGAGGCCCCGGCCGCCTCCCCGAGGGACTCACTGTTGCTGGACTTGAGGTCGCGGTGCAGGATGGGGACGATGGCCTGGTCGTGCAGGTAGAGCATGCCGCGGGCGATCTGCACCGCCCAGTTGACCAGGACGTGCGGGGGGATGCGGCGGCCCCCGCGGGCGGCCCCGGGGGCGGCGGAGGACGAGGAGGAGGAGGCGGCGGCGGCCAGGACCCGGTTGAGGGAACCGCCGCGGGCGAACTCCATGACGAGGCAGAGGTTGGGCTCCCGCAGGCAGACCCCGTGCAGGGCGATGATGTTGGGGTGCCGCAGCATGGCGAACAGCTTGGCCTCCTGCCGCACGCTCTCGGCCGTGGCCGTGATGTCCTCGTCGGGGTCCTGCCGCGCCGCCTTCACGGCCACCTCGCGGCCGCGCCAGGTCGCCCGGTACACTTTGCCGAACCCCCCCACGCCGATGATCTCCTGCAGCTCCAGGTGCTGGAAGTCGATCTCGGTCAGGCTGCCCGCCGGCTCCTCGCCCGCCGCGCCGCGGGGCTGCCGGGTCACGTAGTTGGCGGGGAAGATGCCCAGCCGCTGCCGGATCTTGCCCGCCCACCACCCGTCGTCGCCGGACACGGCCGCATCCTGCGACAGCACCTCCACCACGTCGCCCCGCCGCAGGCTCAGCTCGTCCTCGCCGCTCGCCTCGTAGTCGTACAGCGCCGTCCACAGCGGGCACGGCCCGCCGGAGCTCGACGCCCCGGCGCCGGGCGCGGCCATGGCGGCGACCTCAGCCCCGGCAGCCGCCACCGCGGGGGCGCCCGCCCGGCCGCATCCTCACCTGCCGCCGCCGAGCGGGAGCCGCGGGAGGGGCGGGGCCTGGCGCCGCCGGGCTGACACAGGTAGGGCGCAAGCGCGGGCAGGGAGGGGAGCGGCGCCGCTCCCGCCTCCCCGCCTCGCGTCGCTGATTGGCTGAGGGTCGTCACGTGGCGGCGAGAGCTAGGATGGGGTTGGAGGGCGGGGGAGGCGGTGGGTGCGGGTGCGTGGGCAGGTAGGTGTCTTTGGCGCGCGCGCGGCCTGGAGGAGGGTGTGGGCTGCCTCGGGTGCTCCGTGCTGGGAGCGGCGCGGCTGCCGGGGCAGCCCGATGTGGACAGCAGGGTGTGGGGAAGGTGCCGTGCCGCCGGCCGCAGTCGTCTGCGTGTTAACCAAAAAGAAGTAATGCAGAACCGGCGTGTCTATCAAGTCTTTTCCCATTTCCTTTAATATAAGAGAATGCCTCGCAGCTATCCGGAGAGATAATTGCAAAGCTTTTCCTTATCTGGGTATTTGCCTTATTATAAAAGCCATAAAGTATGTTGTAATACAAGCGCCCTGCCACACAAATTCCACCTTGAACTTTATCGGAAGGAATCTGCAGGAACTAATTAACTGTGGAATGTTTTGGGTCAGACAAGGTGTTGGTTGCAGTACAGTGAAAAGCTGAAATATTTATTTAGAGCTGGTGTTCAGAAATGTGCTCCCTCAAGTGCCGCTACGCACCAGCAATTGCTGCAGCCAGGTTATTCTTTGGACTTTCTGCAGCACAGCGTGCTCTAGGATCTTGGTGTGTGATTGTTGCTCCTAGCTTATCTAACAATGGAAATAATTTTACGGTGAACGACTTTAAGCACCTGTAACTTTTCTCATGGCACCACCTAGTGGAGTTGTCATTAGGAAGGACAGCATACGGGTTGCTGGTGGTGGAGCTCACTGCCCAATTTGCCACTGGCAGTGGGTCTGTGCTCATGTTTTCCACCTCTGGCACTCATCTGCAGCCGCAGGTACAGCACTGTGCATCTATCTGTGCTGTGTGTGGAACATGTACCCTTAGCTGGAATTACAAGACCCCCTCTGACCTGCAAGTACAATTACACCAGAAAATGAACTGAAACAATTGAGTAGTGTGAGGACAGATCTCCCTAAGTAAGACACAGTGTTGCATCAACTCCACTGAAGCCCTCCCTTCCAAGAACTTCAGAATGATAACCTGCTTGAGCCAGACTCCTGAGATACAGAAGAGAGGAACGTCTGAAGAAGCTTCTCATTTCCCCTTTTGTGTACCCGTCTCTTCTTATTTGTAAGTCTACGTGTTTTTTTGTCAGTATGTATATGGAAAACAACCGTTAGTTTCTGAAAAAAAAAATATTTGAATGATTGCCTTTTGAAGTATTATTGACAGCTGGTGATTGCATTTGATGCTAGTTTTGTATTTTGTCATCTTCAGAAAGAATCTGCCTTACTATGCAAAAGGTAGAACAAAAATTTCCACTCACCAAGGGGGGAGAGATGTTATGCAAGACACGTTTAATGGAACAGCACACAGGGCAATGCTAAAACTGTGTCTCCTTCGTGCAGATTAGGAGGCTTCTTGGCAAGGGCAAACCAAGCAAACACCTCGCCCCATGGCTGTAGTCCCACAGACACCTGCAGGCCAGTGCCACTGAAAGAAGCAGTGCTACACCTCCTGTTTGTGAGGCTCTCGAACCTCCAATCAAGCATCCAGCACGAGCATCCAATGTGACTGCACTGTGCGCAGCACTGGGAGCTGTGCTGTGGTGAATTACCTCTCAGTGGCATCCAGTGCCACACATCCCCTTCTCTCAAGTGTGCCACAGGGATGCGGCCCAGCATCCCCTGAGCTGCCTTTGGCCAACCTGCTCTTGCTCCCCACGTGCCTCCAGCCTCCTCAATGCCACGCACACCCATCTTCTGACGCCCCTCACACGCTATAAAACCTCTAATTCAAGCTCAGTCGTCATCAAACTCAGAGTAGATCTCGTGGTACCACCGACAAACACCCGAGGCGGTGGGGAGGAGGGGGTGTGCGCGCCGGGCCCCGCACGGTGCCGCCCGGTGGGCCGGGCCTTCCCCGCACCTGCGGGCCGCCTCGCTCCGGGACGCGGCTCCGCGGCGCCGTCCGTCCGCGCGCCCGCAGCGGCCGCGGCTCCGGGGCCGAGCGGAGGGAAGCCCGGCCCGGCCGGGGTGGGGCGGGATGCTCAGCGTCGCGGGGCACCATGGGAGAATCCGCCGGCGCCCGGCATGGCGGCGGCGGGCGGCTGAGAGGCGGCGGGGGGCGGCCATGGTGTCGCCGGCGGCGCGGCTGGTGGGGCAGGGAGTGTGGGCGGCGCTGACCGGCGGCTGGTACCACGACCCGGAGCAGGGCGCCTTCACCAACAGCTGCCACCTCTATCTGTGGCTCTTCCTGCTGACGCTGCCGCTCGCCATGCACCTGGTGAGCACCTCGGGGCGGGGCGCGGGGAGCCGCCCGCGGGTTGGGGCCGGGGTCGGGTCGCGCCGCGCCTCGGCCCGGCGGCAAGGGCAGTGCGCGGCCTCGGGTGGGCGCGCCGCGTCCCCGCCGTGACCGCACGAGGAGGCCGCGCCGCGCTCCTGGGGCGGCACAGGGGGACGGGGGGGGGGCTGCGGCAGCGCCTCAGAGCGCCCTTCGGGGGCTGCTGCTTGTTTGCCGCCCGGCCTGCTCTGACCTGCAGAGAGGGGTAAATAGAGGAGGAAAGTCAAGTGTCTGAATGTCACCGGTGAGTCACATTGCTCCTCGTGCCGCGCAGCTCACCTTGTGCTAAGCATCGCGGATCGGAAGCTTTGCTCATTGGGATTTGCTTGCCCAGCTTTAGTATGGTTTTTCCTTGAAATCCTGGAAGTTTGACTCAGCTTTGGTGTGTTACCCCTCGCCTGTGGAAGGCTTGGAAGTAGTTTGCTGGATCATTGCATCTATTCGTTAAACTCTTCACTGGTTGTACCTTAATAGTATTTCAGTTGGTGAAAATTGCTATTCCTTCGGCTCTTGCGGTGGCTCAACTCAATTCTTAATTAACAAAGTTTGTAACTTAGGTGTTGCATCTTTTTTTTTTTTACTCTAAGCAGATCTTTCCACCCTGCATGAGGAGTTGGACTGAATGACCTTTACAGGTCCCTTCCACCTCAGATGATTCTATGGTTGGGATTGGCCCTGATTTGCAAAGAGCATTCATGATTCTCTCTGTAATTCCAGCGAGAAGTCAGTTATGCGTTTTTTAAAATCAATTACTATCCTGTACTTTTGTCCATGGTTTGTACTCAATCCCAGTAAGTATAGGTCATGGAGTTTTTAAACCAAGGTAACTGTGTTTTTTTCTGATGGATGGAGTCTGTCCTCCATAAGCCAGCAAGAGCCTAATGTCATAAGAACTGCTGCCGAAGTAAAATGCATGACTTTTCAGGAAAAAAAAAAAAAAAAGAAGCAAGACAAAACAAAGTTAACTTTCTTTTCCAGCTACTGTAAGTAGGTATATATCTGAAAGAGTATGTGTTGCCTTCTGGGAAATTTCTGAACTAATAGCGTGGAAGAAGTCATGCAGAGGTGCACAAAAGAATGCTGTAGTTTGGAGCAAATGTGAAACATAAGAAATTATTTAAAGGAAGGAGAAGAAAACCGAATTTATCTATTTATCGTTTCTCTTTTTCTCTCCTGGGCTTTGTGTTTGTCTGTCTTGATAGATGTGCTTCTGCAGACTGGCTGGCTTTCTGATGAATCATCTGGTTAAATGCGGGACTTGTGTTCTTGAGTAATGTGTCACTATGGGAATTTTTATCCTTGATAGACATAATGCATTTATGATGTTGCCTGCTCAAGTAATTGTCTCCTCAAGTGTTTGTTTTCCTGCTTTTAAGTGTTTGGGCTTTGTAAACTTTGTGCACAACAGACATATTCTTACCACTTAGAAACTTGAACCTCCTTTTTATTTCAAGGATTTCTTTGGGGAATTTTATTTAAAATCTTTGGCGACATTTGAGGTGGTATTCATGTTACACCATTTGGAATCAGCTTAAGCAGTCACCAGTACCTCTTGAAATGGCAAAGTCAGAGCAAGTCAGAGTGCTATTACTTAAAAACATGCCTTTGCTTTGGATTGTCTCAATTACACCTTTGAAACTTTGATTTGAATGAAGTAGCAGAACTCATCCAGCTGCTTTTGGATTTTTCACACTGGCTCAGCTGAGATGTGCTGACAGTAGCATTGGGGAGCTTATAGTATCAAGTTGTTTCTGTTGTGTGGATCGAGGATTTTGTTCTCTAGCACTGTCAGCACAGCTCACTTTGGTACTAATTGTTCCCTTGTTAACTTCACCATTCCTGAAAATGCAGTTCTGTGCTTCATCTTTTCTTTCTCATTTATCCTTTGTAGCAACAGATATGTGATTAAAAATGTACACTGGAAACTTTGGAGCATCATTGCTATTAAAAATCAACTTTCAGTATTGTTCGGCTACGTTCCGGCTTTGCTGAGTCAGATCTCCTAGTAGACGATGATTTGGTGGAATAAAGTAACAAAATAGCACAGGGTTCCCAGGTGTTGTGTGTGTGTGTGTGTGTGTGTCTGTAATACTGATGGTACTGTTGAGCAGAGCCACCTGGCTGAGGTCAGCCCCACTGCAACACCAGTAGAGCAGAGAGACGGTTTTGGGGATGCTCGTGCTGTAGCCTGTTCTAGAAGCTGCAAGACAGTGTGCGCCCTGTCACCTTTTGGTGAGCCCTGGCAATAGCTTAGTGATTATTTCTTCCATCCTTTTTTGGAAAGGAAGCTCTTGAGCTGAACGTTAGGTCTTCAAATCATGCCATGATAAATATGACGTGGCAGTATAAGGGTGTGGGCAAGTAAACAAGTTACTCAGAGGTAAACTGTGATAAAGCTTGCTGTGTGTCAGCTGCTTCCAGTCCCAGTTGACCCCACTTTAACCTTCTTTTTTCCCTCTGTAACAGTAATGATACGCGTATCACTGGAATAGGTGGATAAACTTTACACCCCTGTGATTTGCTACCTGTTTTTTCCATGTTCTACAATGTGTTTGGGGCATCTCTTAGATATTAATTCAGCCAAAGGAATATCAAAGTATGTATTTTTGGCTACAGTGCTGTGGTATCTTCCGTTCTTTCTTCTCCAAGTCTCACTGTAGTGGCTGACTGCACATTTTCCATCATTTTTCATGCTGTAGCACACCGAGGCTGAGGTGAGGACATTGCACCATCTACCTTTAGATACATCAGTAGTAAATCAGGTGGCATTTCAAACAGGTGAACCTGAGTGTCTGCCTGTGTCCCACAGTGTTCTGATACTGGAAGCTACTGGCCTGCTCTGAGCAGGGAGGTGTTCTATCTAAGTTAGGTGACAGTTGCTGAAGAGTTAAAAAAAAATTCTTCAGCAGCGGGAATGGAGAAAGATGGTGAGCAAACAGACACATGGTATGATTATAAAACCTAATTTCTGTAGGAAACAAGGCTAATTATAACTATAGTACAGCAAAAGGGAATATATAATTCCTCAGTGTTATTGAATTTAATTTCCCTCTAGCTCAAACAAATTTTTGTAGCTTTCACATATCCGTACCTAGGAACACCAGCTGCACTCAGATGACACTTCTACCTTTATGCAAGAGCCCTGATTGAGAAAGTCCAAGGCTTTCCATCCTCACCTTTATCTTCTTCCCAATTCCTCGCGTGGGCAGGGAACGAGCTGCTAGCTTCTGCTACTTAGCTTCTTCCAAGATCCAAAATATTCAAATTATGCTGGACTTATATCTATATCTATCTGTCTATACATATGTAGGCAGATTTTGAATTGTGAGCATGCTTAGCATGTGCTCTGTGTGAAGCATGGCATGTTGGGTGGATGTGCAAGGGGATCATGAGGAGGCACTGAGTGTGTGTCCAGGAGCTCTGGTCAGAAGGCAGGGATGGGAACATGCAGCAGTCGGTGTTAGAGAGAACCAGTCCTCCCTTTCACTTAGGAATCCAGGACCTTCTGGTGATTTTCCCCTCTAGTGTACTCTGTGCAAACATAGGCTGTGTTATTGGAAGTTTATTTCTGTTGTGTCCTCTTGATATTATTCATATAAAATGTATTAAGCTTAATAGGTCACCTATAAAGCCCTTCTATTTTGTTGACTCATTCTGGGGTGTTATAAATAACTGAGAGGACAGTCCATACTTCTAGTGTGTAGTTGAAGAGATTTCTGGAAAGTGAAAAAATCCTTGCAGACAATTGGCAGTCTTTCTGAAACCAGGTGATTTTTAACTTGTGTTTTGCAAATGCATTAGTCATAAAAAACAAATACATCAACTGTATCCACCAAGGCTTCTACCATGAGAGCACTGCTTTGCAAATAGATCTTTCTGTCTCAGAGTCAGTAAATGACCAAAGAATATGCCGAGTTCTGGTGTACACGTACATGTAGCATGTGTACATAAAATGAAATGCTTATAACGATCTAAGACTGTAGAAATTAGTGTCTTTCTCGACAGGTGTTGTTAGTAATATATACCTGCTAGATAGCTTCTCTACTTCTATGTAATAAATTTAGAAGTGGTTCAGGTTGGATATCAGGAAGAGGTTCATTGCCAGAGGGTGGTTGAGCCTTGGGGCAGGCTCCCAGGAGCAGTGGCCGCAGCCCCAGGCCGACAAAGTTTTGATTTCTGGGTGGTCCTGTGTGGAGCCAGGAGTTGAACATGATCATGCTTATGGGTCCCTTCCAGCTCAAGATATTCTATGAATATCTTGAATATCTATGAATAGTCCTAAGAAAGAATTTACCTGAAAAATTTCATGTGCTCATCCTGAATGAATGAAGTCTCACTAAGCCAAATGTGGCAGAAGTGTAGCAACTCATTTGCTTGTGATAATGCAGAAATGATTCAGCATACTCATTTCAACATTGAGATAGATGTGATAGCTTGTTTTAGAGATGAAGTAAATGTACCTCATCCCTTCCCTTCCTTACTTATGTGCGTGCAGCATGGTTTATTTCTGAATGTGAAATGATTTTTAAATTCAAATTGATCCTTGATCTCCAAAGCTGGTATTTATAGATTTAGGGAACAGACTTAGATCTCCCTGTGAGACCACAAGTGAATAAAAACTGTATGTAAGGATGTTCAGTGACTATGGAGATGAAGATTTTGGCCCTTCAAATGTAACTGGAAGTATGAATTATGAATTTCTCTTTACAGTAAGGAAGTATTACATAGGAGAGTGCTGTTCCTTCACAGACATGACGTACTGATGTCTGTGTTTAAACTATAATTCACTGTAATGACTAAGAGATAGGGTGCCCATCCCAAATCAGCAGACACAGTTCAGACAGCTGCAAATTAACAATTATGAACTTTAGAAAAAAAAGCATTCAAAGAGCCTGCCTCTCCAAATACATGACATTTATTTGTTTTGACTGATCCCGATTAACTTTTTTTTTTAGCTCTTTAGCAGTAGAGATAGTAGGAGACGTGTTGTGAAGTGTTAGAAAAAGGCAGTGAAACTACAGCATTTTAGTGTTTTTAGCATTATTCTCATAGCCGAGAAATGGTAAGATGACTATTTTTCAAAAGGAGCTTCCTTTTTGTGGATATTTAATCTTTTATTTTGTGTCTGATAATGCAGGAAAAGCTTCATTGTCCTGGGAATGGGGAATCATAGAATGGCTTGGGTTGGAAGGGGCTTTGAAGACCATACAGTTCACCTCTCTGCTGTAGGCAGGGCTGCCCCCCACCAGCTCAGGCTGCCCAGGGCCCCATCCAACCTGGCCTTGAGCGCCTCCAGGGATGGGGCATCCACAGCTCTGGGCAGCCTGTGCTGTGTCAGAGTGAAGAATTTCTTCCTGGTGTTTAATTTAAGTCTTCCCTCTTTTACTTTAAAGCCATTTCCCCTTGTCTTCTCACTATTGGACTATGTAAAAAGTTGGTCTCCCTCCTGTTCATAAGCTTTCTTCAGGAACTGGAAGGAGTGTTTTGAGAATGTTTGAACAATATTTGTTAATTGTGAGCTTTTACCAACTTGGTTAATAAATTAACAAAAGAAACTATCCATGGCTAATCAAAAGAAGAACAAACTGTTTGAAACTTGAGCAAATCTTTAGAACTTTCTGATGAGTAGAATTCAAGATGCAGTACTTCTTGTGTCTTCAAAACTCAGTAGAGGTACAAATGAAAGACGATTAATGAAATTAAAAAAATTGAGATTGACCTTTTAGTACTATTTTCTTATAATGAACTTGTATGATGATGTCTTTATTATTCCTTTCTATAGGCGTGTCCAGCAAATGCAGTTACGGCTTTTGCATACTGCAGCTTAGTGACAGTGTTCTTCACAGCAATTAAGGTGATCAGTTACCGTCTGCACCTTATGTTTGACAAAGGTGAAGCAATTCAACAACAGGTCCCAAGAAAAAATGGAAGGCAGTGTAAAGATGCTGAGGTCCCGAAAGAAAACACTCTTCTTCAGCTCTCCAATGATAGGTAAGCTTTTCATTGCATGTTGCTGGTAGGTTGTATATAACTGCTAAGTTTGTACTGTCCTGCACAGCAAAACTACACACTGACAGCAAGAAAACTTCTACAATTCTGTGGGGAATGGCACTCCTAAAACCCTTATCAGTGCTTTTATTCTCAGTGGCTCTAGCATGCTTGTGATGAAGCAGACAGAGCTGCACCTGGTTTGGGGGTGGGAGCAGCCACTGAACTGTGTGAAGGAAAGGGACCTGTCTGGGAGGGGCTAAAAGATCCTGGAGAACACCTGAGAGTTTTTAAGGAAGTGTTAAATACTAAAAGAACAGCAGAGACTTCTTCTGGTTTTATCCCCATGCTAAAGAAGAAATTTGAAGGTGAGAGAGAAGAGCAGTTTGTTCAGCAGAAAGAAAAATGCATTTTGCTCCTGTTACAACTTCTGGGAAAGTGATGAAAGTTCACACAATACTGAACTTGCTGGGAGGGGACAAGGAAATGATGTGCACCTGTTGGTGAAGAAAATGCTTTTGTATCATGGCTTTGAAAGCCTGAGGACAAATTTTATATTGCGTGCTTACAGCAGCTTATGTCCTCTGATCAAGCCTAGATGTGTACATTCCTTTTTCTTTTTCTGCTTGCCTATGGTCTTTCTGTGGTACAGTTCAAGAGTAAAGTTAGAGCTGCTTTCATTTCTCAGGGCATTGGGTAGGTATTTTCAGCCTTTCCTCTGTACTGTAAATAAATAATCACAGTCAGTAAGGTTGCTTCCAGGTTGAGTTGGTATTACAGCTAAAAAATAGTGTTGGACTGTAGGTTAGAACAGAGATTTTCCAGAATCGTGTCAGTATAGAATATTCTGCTGGGGACTTCTTGGAATAAATTGAGACTTTTTTTTGCTGTTTTTTCAAGCCTGAGTCATAGAAACAAATGAAGCTGGCAGCCTGCTTTCATTGTTTGCAATCTCTGCAACAGATGAGAAAGAACCTGAAGCATGGTACATTCCAGCAGTGGCTGCAGCATAAAATGTCCAACCATAGCTTAAATGGAGTCGGTTTGTTACATCTGCCAAACTCCAACTGAATGCTCTGTGTATGTGAACTTTTTGTTCTGTTTTCAGTACGTTTACAGTCACTATAGTAAGCTCTGCTACCACTAGCTCTGTGCAAGCTATGCAGCATCAGGTTTGTTTGTGTACCTTGATAGTGCTGTTCTTCTGTGTTTTTGGTGTGTCTGTGGCATGCTCCTAGCAGTGACTTTGCTGATACCTTCAAGGTCTGTCTGCACCAAGACTATTCTCAGAAGTGCCTCTCATAAGTAAATTACCAAACAAAGGTTTTATTTTAGTTTGAGTGATGCCTTTCAGGCTCTGTTCTCACTAACCCACAAAGTTGTTTCCTATTTACAGATGTCTGAGATTTTGAGAGGCTCATCTGTTCTAGGTTGGCTCAAATTTAAACAGAACCTCATTTTTTTTTTTTCCTGACCATTGGATATTGAAATAAAAGTTAACTTTCATTATTCTATCTTAGTTTAGATTTAGAATTAGAAGTAGCATCTCTTAAAACCTGCACGTTAAGTCATTTCAGGTTTTCCTTGTAGGAGGTCACAGACACAGCAGTCTGTTATTTAGCTCTTGATCAGAAAACAAAGAATATTTTGACTAGCTGAATGATAGATTTCAAACAGGCCTTGATGTTGGTTAAACAAGTTTTTTGAAGTCAGCTAACCACAGAAGATGTGGGAAGATGACTGAGGCCCCCAGGAAAAATAATTTTATAGCTTATGAATAGCTGTACCATTTTAAAACTAAAATAGGGAAAACAATTTTTTTGGATGTTTTGTCACAGTGGGGATTAATTTATTTACTTATTCCAACTAAATTGTGATTGTATTACACCCGAGAAAAAGAACAAGTTAATTCTCAATAGTAAATCTTGTAAAAAATAAAAAAATTCTTGCGCACATCCGTGGGAAACCTAAAAGAAAATGTTTAAAAAGAGTAATGAATAGCTGAATGCATCCACCAAGAAAATGATTAACTAGCTCTCTGTAATGTATGTTTCTTTTAATTAAGTCAAGGGGAACTACTTTACTTTTTATGGTCTAATGATTATATGAATAGACGTTATGCATTGTATTTCACGTGGTTGTTTGATGGGAGGTAAGTAAGTAACTTGGCTCCTTTTCCCCTTTTCAGCAATAACGTTGGGGGTAATGGTGTAATTGGTGATACCAACCAAAATGGCTCTACCCCAACAATACACGACAGTTCGAGGCTCGAAGCTCTCCGCTCACAGAGCTCATCTGGGGCAGTGGTTAGTATTCGTTTTGGTAATAACATTTTCACTTTACACAATGTGTTCTTATCAGATAGAGCTTTGTACAGTCAGAAGCTGATGACTGGAAGCAGGTCTGCTCTGAGTTGGAAGGATACTTTATATAACTGCTGCTGTTCATCAGCCTTGGCCTTGTCCCAGAAGTTTAATTTTACAAACCTGAACCTGCAGTAGATAATTATGTGAGTCTCGGGAGGTGTCTGTCTGCTCTGTAGATACCAAATGACTTGAAAATCTTGCTAAGGACAACTAGTTTTCAAGGCTGCTTTGGGAGAAAGGAGAAGCTAACGCAGTCAGAGCAGTTTCTCATTCCCTAAGATGGAATCCACTCCTGAAGCGTTAGTAACTTAGTTTTTTGTAACTTGCCTTATGATTATAAAACAACTGTTTGATATTTAAAGAAAACTTCAAAGCTGATTTAAGTCTAGGAGTCATCTACGTGAGGCTAAAAATGCATAGATTCCACACTACTGGTCGTGCTTTCTGTATCAGATAGTGTATGAAGTGTTGAAAGTGATATTTGTAGATGTTATTTAAGAAAAATAAGGGACAACCAAGAGAAGTTTGAAGTATAAAGTGTACAAAAATTAGGGAACAGAATGAGTGCTATCTGTGTAATCTTAAGCTATTCCCCAAGTATACTGTGATAACATCTTTAATTATGTGATCCCATACTATTCTTTCTACAGGACTCCTGCCTCATTCAGTACAGAGGATGGTTAGTGATCTCTGAATAAGTAGCTATTTGATACCTCATTGTCTTCATTTTTTTCCCCTTTGTGTCCTTATTTACTTCAAACTATTCTGAATCAAAAGTGTTTCCTCATTTCCTAGAGTGTTTCTACCTTTTTGTAGCATCTGTATGATTCACAGACATAAACGATTTTTCTTTTACGAGAGAAAGTATTTTCCACCTTGTTTCTGTCCTAGTCCCCAATATTCTGGTATTTGTCCAGTCTGCAAAATCAGGGAACTTGTCTGAGTCACCCATTTCTAAACAAGTAGATTGGGTCTAGTCAAGCATAGTCTCCTTGACTTGCTGCCAGGCTATGACTATGAGATTGTAGGATATAATTACTATTTTCTTCTAATTTTGGTGCATGTCAGCCTGAAGAGGTCCATGTTCTTTTTTCCTAATAATTTTTTGACGGATCTCCATTCAGCTTCTTGCTTCCAAAATGTTTCTCTGAAGTACTATGTAGTGCAGGGCTCTCCACTGCAAAACAAACACTGACCTGCTGATAAGAATCCAGCAAAGGGCCACCTGCAGAGATGGCTGGGGAATGAGGCACAGGATGTACGAGGACAGGCAGATATAAGGTTTTAGCCTTTTTAAGGCTAAAATCTATGTAAGACTAAGATAACTTACTACTGTCTTCACTTTCCTAAAAGAAAAATATAGAGAAGACTGAGTGCACTCAGAGGTACATGGTGACTGAGAGACAGTGGACAAAGGTACAATTGGATTTAAAAAAAAGAAAAAAAAAATTATTTATTTATTTTTCTTTTAACTGGAAGTGTGGTCAAATACTGGAAGAGATTGTCCACAGTGGTGGTGAGATCTCCATTCGCAGAGATATTCAAAGCTGTACTGAAGATGGCCCTGAGCACCCTGCTCTAACTGTGCCTGCCTTGAGTATGTGTGTGTAGGGGGAAAGGGTTCGGGCTAGATGTTCTCTTTGCAATTGGAATGATTGCAGGATAACTTAATGGCTTTCTTCTCTTGTTTTTGATTGAGAAATTGCTACCAAGTACTGGAGACCAAACTTTTTTCAATTACGTGTTTTTAAATCACTGAAATGAGAAATGGAAAAGATGAATATATTCTGTTCCTTAAATATTTTAAGAAGATTTAGATTAGGCACCACGGAATGTTTTTTAAAAAGGAAAAACTTCAAATTTCTTTCTCCCCAGATATAGCACACACAATTACAATGATGCAGTTTGGAGCATGGATGTTCAATAACCATCTCCATCACCCACCCTTTGCATTTTGTGAAAGGTACACATCCAAATTTCAATGATGTTTATCAAATATCAGTACTGTAATTAACCTTTGATTAGTTAACTATTGCATTGATCTGTTGCATTACATCTACTTTGTTTCTTCCGGCAGAATTTAAAACATGGTCTTACTAATTTTGTGTGGTTTTTGTTTTTAGGACCTGCCAACACGGGAAACTATTGAAGATCTCAAAGGTATCTTAAAGGCATTATAACACCTTTACACTTTAGTTTAATCCTTGCTTGCCACAAAATAAATAAATAAAAACGATACAGAAGACCCTGCAGCAGAATCTGTCCTTCCTCGTGTTAGGAGCTTAATGAAAAAGCTCAAGATTACAAAATCTCAAGGGAGTTCTCACAGAGGCATTCTCAGCTGACAGACCACAGCCTTTTGGTGAGAATGCAAGTAGCTTTTGCCATTTTTTTTCATGTAGGATGACAGAAAAGGCTTCCTCCCATGCATTTGGGAAGCCCTGGAATGCATTAAAAGAGGTAGCCAGTGTTCAGGTAACATCTTAAAGCCCTTAAAAATCTTCTAACTGTAGACTTCTTTGCAGGTTTTGCTAGCTAGAGATTGTACCTTGATAATACATAGGGATCCTGTTTGTGAAACCTAACTCATGCTTTGTCTTTTCTTAGGAGTGACAGTATTAGAAGACCAGGCTGTGCCACCAGTTTCATCTACCTCACCTGGTATCAAAGCAGATGTATTGCCAGTTTCCTCAGCCTCTGCTTCAGGTTCTACAACATCAGCAATAGTGACAAAACCAGCTGCTGCGGAAGCACTTACTGGGACTGGAATAAATCAAAGCAGAGATGATGAACAACAGGGATCACAAGTTATTCTCATGGACAAAGATGTTGCTAAAAATTTCTCCAATATTTCTTCATCACAAGGTGATATTTTAAGGACTGGAGTTTCTTTGGAGCCATGGGACAGTGAAGATTCAGTTATTTCAGACCATTTGAGTAATCCAAGAAGTCACAAAAGAGAGAAATTGCCAGATGGCTCACTGCAGGCAAACTTTACAAGTAACTGCCCACAGTGCAGTGCTTTTGCAGCCAAAGATCCTGAGCTTGTGGAAAGTTCTTGTAGTGCTGATAGTACCAATGAAGACCTTGACTGCTCGGATAGTGAGACTGCTGTTGCAATAGTTGACAACTCTCTTCCTGGAGACCAGCTGTGTGAGCCCATTAAAATTGTCATCACGATGAGCAGCACACCAAACAGCACCCTCAGTGACCTAGCGGGCTCTGTCCATCTGAGGGCTGTGGGTACTGAGAGAACGAGCTCAGCTCTCGAGTCTGGTATAGTCACAGCAGATTGGCAAAGTCAGCAGACTAATGAACAGCTCAGAATTCCTGTTATAACTTTTGATTTGTCTGATGATAGCAAAGATAACGAAGGTCCGGAAGTTAGTGAAAGTGAAAGAACTCCAGAAATGTTGAGGACAGATCTGTCATCTAACCATTGCTCCGGCTATGAATCTGGTGATGCAGTAAAGGAACACAGCAATCCAGTAAATGCTCCTTTGGAAAATAACACTTGCTCAGATCCAGATCAGAAGAATGCTTCTGAAAATGTCCAAAACATGGGTTTGAGTTCAAAACAAGAACAGCAGAGCCTTGATCCTCAGTCTTGTAGAACTGCTCATGAAAAGAGGCACATGCGGGTGCTGAGTGTAGACAGTGGGACAGATGTGCTTTTAAGTAAGAATTCTGTGGAGGCATCTGACAAAGAGAAGACTTTACCGACTTCTAAATCAGACCTAGAAGCTAAAGAAGGACAGGTGCCCAATGAGTCTAATTTTCTAGAGTTTGTCTCCCTCCTGGAATCCATTAATACCTCAAAGATGAAGGCATCTAATCAGTCTACTGTCAAAATGGAGAGTACAAAAGAAAACATCCCCACTGGAGGTATGATGCGTGATTTACAACTTTTGGAATGAGAAAGTTGAGATTAGTTACACTGTTTATAGCAACTTGGCCTGAGATCTGCAGTACAGTGAATACAGAGAGGAGAACTGGTTTTATGAGTAGCTGATGGAAGGCTGGGTTTGGTTGCAACAGGGTGATTTCATGAAAGAGTGATAGTATCAGCTGCAATTTGTATAATGTTTACATTTTCTTAAATACACCTGTTGGAAAAGCTAACCTCACTAGGTGTCTAGTATATATCTAATGTTCTAGAATACATTGCAGACCTGGTTGTGGAAACATCAAAAAATTCTTAAGAATTGTATATAGTTAGTGTGGTACCTTCTTTTACAAGGTACAGTTGAAGACTCATCTGTGTGCATCTGTGAGTATGTAGGAAGCTGGAATTTTCACTAGTAGTGGCTCAGCTTCTATCTAACTCACGTGTGCTTGTGTTCCTCAGCTTCCTCTATAGATGTGTTGCTTTATAGTTAAAAATAAAACAATCACATTCCAAATGCATCTCTCAAGAGGTAAGAGTTTTGATGTTCAGTTGCTTGAGACCAAAATATTTGGGCTTATGGAAGAAAGTTTTTCACTGGTGTTTGTTGAAAACCCCAGATATTTTAATGGAAAATAGTATCTTGTCATAGCATTTTCCATTTAGTAAAAAAGAGCTAAGTTTAAAAAGAAAAAAAAAAAACAACAACCCTCAATCAGTTCATTTTAAAACAGTCCCAAAAGCAGTTTTAAAGCAATCCAATTTATAATTCTAACATAGAAATACCTGTTTTTTTCCAGCATTTTCCCTCCTGTAGCCAAACTCTGACCCTTTTCTGTTAGGAAGGAACATTATTTGTAATGTGTTTAGCAGCTGTGTAAAGAAAACTAGAAGGCCTGTTTCATGAGGCTGCAAGATGAGGTGCAGTGGAGCTGTGTGGAGTACGGGTGTACTTGCCAAGTGATCTGCAATTTCCTGGTTTGGAAGATCTGGGCCAAAGTAAAATGAGACAGCCTATATTCTCTTCTAAAATGTTCTGTAAGCCTTAGATGCTGCGATGAATTGTTTTAAGATAGCTTAAGAGGAAACAAACTGTTTTGCACTGAACTTGGGGAATTTACTGATACCTTGGCTGTGCAGCTTCTCTCCATGTCAGAACAGAGTAGACTGGCTCTCAGATGTCTGTTTTCCTCTACCTTGCTCCCCCCTAAAAGAAAAACTTTCATTATATGGAAAACGCACAAGTGATTTCAGAATGTTTCAGAATGTGTCAGCTTTATAAAAGTAAATGGCTTTCAGCTGAATATCTTGAGTAACGTGAAAGGGGGAGACTTCCTCCATAACGGAAAGCAGTGGCTAATCAGAATAAATCCATAAATTCTGTGATGACACACTTAACAAACTTGATTCATGTGCATAGCATCTGACTTTAGATCTGTCAAACTCAGTTATTTTTATTCAAACGCAAAGTCCTTGGGAAACATGGGGACTCAACACCTTTCTTCAAACCGATCTAATATGTGAAGTGGCCAAATGTGAATTCCATACCTTTCTGTTTCCTTAAGTTTTCCTTATGTTTGTCAGAAACTGGAGTTAATTTGTACGCAGCTAAACTGCCCTCTGCATTTCTGGGGAGTCCTGAGCTGCTACAGGCCCAGCAAATGTCCTCCTGCATAGGGGAGTGGGACTGCAGTGGCTTCCATCACTGTGTGGTGTCTGCAGATCTCGTGTTGTGCTGTGGGAAAAAGGCTACTCAATCTGAACTTTTTAAGCCAGGGAGACGTAGTTCAAAGGCAGTTGCTGTTAAGAGCAAGTAGGCTTTATTTATTTTCTTGCCTAGTCAGAATGTGCTCTTTGCTAAAATAAATTGCTGTCATTACTGGCAGCTTCCCCACAGTAAGATTTGATTTTAGGAATGAGAAAGCCTCTAATTTGTTTACAGCCTTGCAATTACAAATGTGCTTTTAACAAAAGAGCATTTTAGAGCAGATCTGAATAAACATTTATTCCCACTTTCAAGTGGTAGTTCAAAAAAAAAAAAAAAAAAAAAAAATAGAAGGGAGGCAGTATAAAGCAAGGCAAAGCTACGCACCCGTTGTTTCAAGGGAGGAGGTTGTTTGTCTCCTTGTTTCTTTATTCTTTTGACCTTGCAAGCCACTTAATTGGCAGAAGGTAATAACAGATGTCTAGTCCAAGGGAGCATGAAGTGCACCACACAAAGGTGTTCACTGGGAAACGTGAGAAACTTGGCAAGTTCCTGGAAAGCTGTGTATTCAGAGCTGCGTGGAAGAAAGCTCATGTTTTGCATAATTTGGAGAAAGCAGGAAAACTTGTGAATCAGAACAGTCTTGAAAGTGAGTAAGTGAATGTCATAGATGGCTCTTTGTTTGATGTGTGCACCCTCCGCACACTTGTGATTTGTGTGGAAACAGAATATGCATCGTTTTCACCCAGCAAGCTCTTTGCCAGTAGACAGCTCAGTAAAACACAGTACAAGAAAATAAAAGCCTTGCTTAACACTAGCAGGGATGCCAGATTTAACGTGTTAAATACAGGAAGTGAATAAGCTGTCTTTTAAGAGCTGTTCTGTTGACATTGCATCTCTTCTATGTTGTAAGAAAGTACCACTGACACTGTTGCTAAAAATGACTTTTGGGCCACTGTCCTGTCAGTTCTGAGCCAGTTTTCCACCGCCCTCATAATGACAGCCTGTGGAAGGGCAACTGAAAATTTTCTGCATCCTTTAAGTTGCGTAGGGAAAGCTGGGTTTATGGGTCTGCTTTGGGTCCTTCTGCCATGCTGGGAGCAGAGGAAGAACACCTGCACACCTGATCTGTGCAGGATAAGGGCCTGTATCCCCTCTGCCTCAAGTGACTTGGAATCTGGAACAGACAGTGTTATCATCAAGGGAACAAAGCCAGCTGTGGGAGTGGTGGGGATCCTCATGGTAGAACCTGGACCAGGACTGTGTGGCCTAAATTGAGATGTTTTTCATGCTCTTTTTAGAAAAGGCATTCATCATCCTGGTCAGTGCACAAACCACAACCTTGAGTGAATTCTTTTGGATCTCTTGCAATTACACTGCTCCTATAAAAAGCTAAGATGTACTTTAGTGGGTATTTTTAGATATTTTTTTTTTTTTCCCCACACATGTAAGAAAGAGGGCTATGGCCTGCTGTGTAATCGTGGGTCAGAGGGATCTTCTGCATTGAGCCACCAGACCCAACAGCAGCTGCAATGTGAGACTGGGGCAGGGGTGAGGGCAGGGGGCACCTGGAACACCTAGCCCCTTTGGATGGAGGCTGTGGTGGAGCAGAACTCACTTTGCTTAATCTGATGCTTAGTCTGTAGACAAGCTTCATAGTCTGTGACCTATAAATGCCAGACTTTTGAAGTGATGTGTGTTCAAGGGCAAGGCTGACACCTGTAAAGAAATAGTGAAGCTATTTCCGAGGTTAATGTTCTGACATTGTTAGCTTTAATGATTAGGTTACTTACCTGAGACCTCAAAAACCATGGTTTTATTCCCAGCTCCGTTTTTGGCCTAGGTGATTATTTTGAGTAAGTCACTTCTGTGCTTAATTTTCCCTGTCCTGTAACAGGCACAGTGAGTACCAATAGCTTTTCCTACTGCTTCAGGATTAATGTGGTAATCCTTATTAGTGGATAATCCCACGTGTTTCTTCACTGCCCATGTTGAACTTTTATAGCAATTTGTGGACTGCGTCAGTTTTGCTGAGCACTGCTATGTTTGGGGTGACCAGCTTTACTATTGTGTTTTGTTTGTTTTGAACGTATTTCTAGGCAAATGTGGATTGTGGATGAAGCACGTAAGCTTTGTGGGTGTCCAGCATTTTGACTTGCTTGGGCTGCTCTGAGGAATTGTCTTGAGCTGCATATAATGTATATAATATAGTTGACGTCCATAAGTAACAAAACTACTTTTTAAAATATTTTTTTTATTAAATCATAGTAAAGGGCAACAAAAATGCAGGTTGGACACTTGCAGGGCTCTTCTAAAGCAAAAAGGATGAGGGAAGGTTTGGGAATGTCAATTAGATTGACAGTTTTTAGTCTTTATAATGTGTTATCCACAGATATGAAAGGGAGGTGTCGTTAGTCAGAGAGCTATTATTTCATGCTGAGTACTGACAAGAGCATAGGGTGACTTGAAGTTAGTTATTTCTGCAACCAAGCAGGCTACAAATATAGTTCAAAGTGAAACTTTCTGTTTTGGAGCTTAGTGTTGTGGGAAGAAGTAGATTCTGCAACAGCAATTAAAGAACTGAAGAGGCTTGGGCTTAATTAGCTTAATTCTGCTTGACCAGATTTCAAAACAGATGGCGTTTGAAATTATGACAACAGTGGCATTTTAACTTGCAAGATTGAGATGTGGAGATTGGAATAGGGATATGCATGTAGAAGACAAGGGAAAAACATCGGGTAGACAGAAGAAAAGGCACAAAACGATAAAAATATGTTGGAGAAAATTTACAGAACAAGGAAATTTCATTCAAACTACCTAATAAAATGTAAGGCTATGTTAAAGCTGAGACTTCAAATTTAAACTGTTGTTGTATTTTGGTTATTATTTTTTACAAAGGCTTTAGACTGTAAAGCTGCTGTCAGACTGTTCCCAGTGGTCTTGATGAGGATTTTACCAGGATGTATGTTATGCTCAACCAAAATATAAAACAGGTGTACAGACTTAGTCACCTAGATGTCTGTTCAGGGCTCTTCTACACCACCCTTCTCCAGGCATGATGTAGCTATAGAATCATAGAATATCCTGAGTTGGAAGTAACCCACAAGGATCATGGAGCCCAACTTCTGGTTCTATATAGCATCCCCCAAAATCCAAACCTTATGTCTGAGAGTGATGTCCAAATGCCCCTTGAAGTCCAGCATTTGGAGCTGAGCCCACTGCCCTGTGCAGCCCATTCCATGCTAACCGCCCTGTGGTGCAGCACTGTCCCTGACCCCCAGCTGCCCCTGACACAGCTCCATGCCGTTCCCTCGGGCCCTGTCACTGTCACACAGAGCAGAGCACAGTGCTGCCCCTCCGCTCCCTGTGAGAGCTGCAGCTGCCATCAGGCTGCCCCTCAGCTCCTCTGCTCTGGGCTGTACAGACCCAGGGGACTCCTCAAGGTGTCCTGCCCTCCAGATCTTTCATCATCTTTGTAGCCTTCCTTTGGACAATCTCTGTGTTCTTTTTGTACTGTGGTGCCCGACACTGCACGCAGTACTGCATCTATGGATCTAGGTGCTCGAGATATGGTGTGTAGCTTCCAGATCCATGTCCAAGTTGTTTGCTGACCCCAAGCCTGTGCCTGGGACTTCTGCTGCCCTAGCTACAAGTACACCAGAGTTGTGGAGGAGTGCTGCTGGCTCCATGTCTTGCTAAAGGCCACAGTGAAGGTGCAGCTGTGCTGTGTGTTACTCTTCTTTTGGTCATGGTGAGTATTTCTGCTGGCAGCTTAATGTTAAGCTTTGCCAGGATGCGTTTTGGTGATGTGGATCTTGTTATGCACCCTGGCAGGGCGCTCCTTGTCTAGACACCCCTATCTCTAAGGCGTAATTCACTTGGTAGAAATGAGTGCTTATGAAAAATAGTCACAAACCCTTAATCCCTATCTGTCCAGTGCTGGAAGTACTCATTATTGAGGTGCTGACTGATTGGCATATAAAGCCTGTAAGAAGCAGGACTGTTTATGTTTGTATTATTATGACTCCTTACTACTGCAGAAGTCTGAAAGACTTGTGGTTTGGAATGGGGAAGAGAGGCATTTTCTGAAACCACTAGATAATCAAATTAAAAAATCTTTTTGTTTCAACCCTCGAGCCAGTTTTGGGCAATGTGAGACCAATTAGATTTTAAAACCACGATTTTCTGATCTCTATCAGTTATTAATGCTTCAACAGCCCAATCCTCTGAGAAGATGATTCTTGATGAGGTGTCTATGGCTTCTGGTAGTTGCATGATTTAGAGGATGCTTCAGTAATTCATGGTTAAATAAGACACTGCTTAAGATTCTGTTAAAATATTTAAATAGAAAAGGAAAAAAAAAAAAAAAAGCCCACCAACCTGTTTTTTCATATTTATTTATTTATTTTTAAATAAGAGAAAGTACGCCTGGAAGACTCATTAAAGTTTGTCTCCCTGTAAAACAGACAAAAAGCTTTTCCCTAAACCAGACTTATGCTCACTGTACTGCACAAGAAGCCGAACTCCCACGTGTTCCATAAAGAGATAAGAGACCTGAAATGTTGTTAGTGTTGTAAAGGTATTTTGAAAATTTATCAGTAGTAGCCAAAGGAACTGCTGTTTCAAGCAAGAGTTATGTGGTGTCTTTATTTCTGCTGCTCATTCTGTCCCATCTGGTCAGACTTGTGGTTGCAGTCTTTGGCCCTGGTGAGGTTCTTCACATTTTGTGCTGCCTGCTGTGCTTTGTACTAAGGGCTGAGACCTTCTGGGATCAAAGTGTGGCGGTACAGTTAAAGTTGTTCTTATTCTGGATTTTATTTTTCTTAATAAAATAAATGAGTAGGCAACATCTGCAGAGAGAAGGGATTCTACAGTTGTGCAGTGAGGCTGAGGAATGCATACAGGTGCCTGAGGCTTTAAGACTCTCAAAGGTTATGTTGTGTGAATTGAAACTGGTGTGGAGATGACCTAATTCCTGAAGGCAGATAGGTTTATAGAAGGAAGATGTTGCTAGAGCAGCTGGTATAGCTGGAAAAAATCACAGACAAGGTCTGTTCATCCAAAAGCCTGCCTGTTCTCTTCAATGGTATCTGTTGGCCTAATACAGAATAGTACTTTTCTCCTTGGAAACCTTGAACATATTTTATTGTTAGTCTGTCTTGGCTATGATAACACTGTTTCTTGACTGGTAACTCTTGCAGGTTGGGATGGTAATTGTTTTGGCAGGAAATGCAGTTTAGCAAATGGAATTTCTGTGGTTTGTTTTTTTTTTTCTTGATTACATTTCTTAGGTGCTTAAGCAGCAGATTTTGCAGAAAGTCTGGGTAAGTATGTATCTGTATGCCTTGCTAAGCGTAAGAAGCTAAGAAGCAACAGCGCACACTGCAGCATCTCTAGCAGAACAACCTTTTTTTTTTTTCTCCTAAACATTCAGTTGTGTGACAACTTACAGTGGTGATGAAACCAATGTTTGTTGCACTTTAGTACTTCCTCTGTGGGATTTTACATGTTTTGCTGCTCAGTGTGAGCATAAGTAGCTGAAAGAGACCATCACTTGGAAATTTATGTCTAGAAATAAATAAATGGTATTTATATAAATGATATAACTTGAAAGAGGTGATATAAATTGGCATATTCAGTATAGTAGAAACGGGACAAATCAATTGTGTGGATTTTAATATCCATTGTTCAGTATTTTCCAAACATAGGGAAAGCTACTGTGAAATTGTTTAGCTTGTTTTGCTCTGTACTGCATGAAGAGTGTGACTGGTAAAGAAGTGAAGTTGAGTAGCTGTGTAGTTTTTGGTGCAAATTCCAGCTTTGATTCCTTGAAAGATGCTTCCATTCTTTTTGAAAAAGGGAGTGAGTATAAAAGAGCGTGAGCCTCTTTTCTGCTGTCAGTATGCACAGCTGGGAAACAAGTTATGGTCCTCAAGAAGGCAGACTCTTACTACTATGGATCAGGGAAGATTACTTCCTCTAGATGAAGAGGGAGGAAAAGCAGAAATTCTTACTCATTTGTCCTTTGTATCATGCAGCCTGTTCTTGAAACAATGGATTTTCTTAGCTTTTTCAGATCAGAATATCTCCTCATCCAAAATTGTGTAATTTGTTTAAACAGTATTATATAAGTCATGTTAATGTTTTTCGTGAAAGTAGTGTTTGCTGTTGTTTTTTAGCTTTTCTTTTGGCTATTCTTGTGCAGATGTAATGAGCAACACTCTTGACAGTCATCTGTGGAGGGTGGCTCTACTTCACTGCCCTGTTTTCCAGATAGCCAGATGACAGAGAGAAAAGAAGAAGTGTCGGGAACAGAAAAGCACCGTGAGCAACTTTCTAAGCAGGAAAGATCAGATGTACAAAGCCAAGATCGTGCTAGTACTAGTCCAGTGCTACCAGAGTCTGCCAAATTTACAGCACTGTAAGGCCAGTTTACTTTACAATTTTGTACTTCAAAGATATGATGTAATCTGTTTTGTTTCATTGAATAGAAATGACATAGACTTTTAATTAACCTCTCTTTCTTTCTGTTTTATTGAGAACAAGAAAAAAGTTCCTCATAGTAGTTTTGAAACATTTTTGTGTCAAGTTACCAGGGTAACAGGCAAAGGCAGATAATCTACCGAGTAACTTCTCAGCAAGACAGTTCTGTCTTGCAAGTAATAAGTGGACCTGAGGCGTCTGTACAAGATGAGCTGTCCGTGGATGCAATGCATGTGTTCATAGATGAAAACGGTGAGTTTCTACAGGTGGAATAATTGCAAAGAAATTTCTGTAGAAAACTTTAGGCTTCCTAAGAGGATGCTTCTCATCTTGCCTGTTACTGATTGCATGTTTTCTGTGTGCATGAAATAAAATGGCTTAGTCATATCAGTAAATGTGCTATCAGAGCAGCAACAACTAGTGTTCAAAATGCAACCACACAGACGTGAAATTTGTACAGTGCCATATGTACCAGATGTTTATCTTCCAAATGTCATCCTCAAGAAGTGCAGGCACACAGTCTTTGCTCTGGGAGGGGTGGCAAAACCTTCCACCCCTTTACTGTTGTCTTCTCCAGCTGAGTTTGAGTAGGTACTGGCTCTGATGACATTGTGGTTACTTTTGTTCAGAGTCCTGATCTGCTACCTCTTTCAAGTGAGTTAACTAGTGAAGTGGTCTTAAGCCTGTGCTTGGAGCAGAACTTCTCCACAGCTATTACTGGAGGTTGAGGCTGTAACACTTGTGGTGGTGGTTTGTTTGAACTCTGCATGGAGCCCTGTGAGGTCCTGGCCAACACCTTTGAATTGCAGCCACCACGTTTTCCCTTAAAGCTGCCTTCAGTGTGAATGAGTATTCATGCCAACTGGAATCCTGCTCCCTGTATTTTTATTTATTTTTTTTCCTGCTGATTCCTCCTGGGATTGCTCACAGCCCTACAGTTCCTTGTGAGCAGTGGGTCTAAGAGCAGCAGAATAGCATGGCCTCGGGCTTGAGTTTTACAGGGACTCTTCATTTCTTCTTGTTGTGCCAAAGGAGTGTGCAGTGGCTTTGGTTTTAGCAGATTTTTTTTGTCTGTTTTTTTACATTTTTAACCTCACCTTCCTGATCAGAAAGAAAAAAATTGCTCAACAGTGAGCTTATATTAATAGATGGACTTTCCATTTACTTTGCATGCATTTAATTGACAGCATAGTTTGTAAGCCTCTTACAAATATGTTTCTATGGATGCTGTTTTGATTTGGTTTCTATTTGCTTTCGTGGATTCTTGTGCTTAGTTATGGAAAAAGAGGTCAAAATTTCACTGTACTTTGTCTCATTTTCTTTAAAGTTTTCAGCTGTTTGAATGTTAGTTTGCTTTCTGAACTTTAAGGTAAACCTAGTATGCAAACTGAAAACTGATTTATATTTATAAATGTGCCTAATATTTTTTGATAAATTTGTTTGCAAAATGAAGGATCACGTAACTGACTTTTTGTATATATGCATTTTCTGAAGGGGAAATTAGATCCTGTTATTTAAAGGCTGGCTGTCAGAAGGAAGGAAATTTTCGACATCAACTATCAAACTGTGATTGTATTTCAAACGCTCAGTAAGTAAACCCTTATTTTTAGAAACTGAGTTTTCATTGCTGGAAGCTACGAAGCAGACTGTAGATTTGAAAGATGTGTGTGAAGGAAGAGCACTGGAGAATAAATGTGTTAACCTATTATAAAGATGTCGAAGTATGCATTTTTATTCTCTACTAGAACAGTGATTGCTTTGTAAGAATATCGATGTGGAAAAGTGAAAATGAAAACCAGAACTAGCCTATGTGATTTCCATTACTTTCTGGGAATAGCCAAAGTCAAGTGTGGCAATATAAATTAGATTTGTGAATAAAACAGAGTGAGAGAGACTGTTACCAGATATTCTCTCAACCTTATTGTTTTATTCATTTCCTTTACCTGCTGGGTCCTATCAGTATTGTCCACTGACACCATTTCCTCTGAATTCAAGCAGCAGAGCTGTTCAACTTCAATGAAATGTCTAATGCTAATTTACCACTCTGAAAATGGTATCTAAACAATAATTCTAACTGTTCATAAGTATTTTTATTGAATATTTTCATATTGTTATAGAGCATGTGTAACAGTGAGTGGTTGAGAGAGTTCACTGTATTAATATTGTTCTTTAAGTGCTTGGCTTTCAATTGAGACTTTTTAAAACTTCAGGAATATGTTATGAACACACTAGAATTATAGATAAAATGCTGTTATGAGATACAGGGGAATAATACTCTTTATTTTCAGTGGATGAAGGAAAAACTGAATTCATCCAAAGTAGAAATGTTTTGTTTCTTCATCAAAATGTGGAAAGAGCCCATGGTAGAGTCTAGTTTTCATCAAACATCTTGTTTAGGGCTTATATAACTCCGGCAACTTTTTTTTTTTCTCCTCTACCTAGCACAGAATAATGCCCTCCCTTGACCTTTCATGTAACTATGAACTGAATCTGTCCTAAATGTATAAATAGTTTCAGGTCTCCTGACAGCTTTCAGATAACCTGTTTTTATCAAAAAAGATGATCTTCCTTCTCAAATAATCAGTCCTTTAAAGCTGTCCTTGCTAGATACTTACATAGCGTCTATGTCTTGCTGTATTGCACTAGATGCAGTTCTTTAGTTTGTGGTTTTGTAGACCTTTAGAGATGTGAATTACATATTAAGGAGTCTGTTAAATGTTGTTAGTAAAGGTGAGTTCAGATGTCCTCTGCAGCCATTTACATCCATTTAACTTATAAAGGTTAGTACCTTTGCTGCAAATCTTCGAGTATAGCATCAGTTCAGTCTGTAACAGAACAAAACAGCAAAGATCAGTGTTCTACTGTTTTTGTATAAGAATGCAGAACAAGAGCTTTTCCAAGAACAGAACAGTAATAAAGGAAAGTACAAAGCAGAAATTCACATGAGTAACAAAGGAGGACCAGGAAACATGAAGCATGCCCAAAGCTGAGTTTTGCAAGAGCAGTTTGTAATACCATTAGATCAGAGAGATTAATTACGTTTGTTGTTCAGCTAGCAGTTCCTAGCATCAGTGCACAGATTGAAGGGTAACATGGGAGGTAAAGGGGTTTTGTTTTCTCTTCAGTTGTTCACCATCAAGAAAGGTTCTATTTAAATGATACTGAATGGCGGTAGCCTATTTAAATGGAGGAACAAGTGTTGTTATCTTCCTTAAAAACAGTTCAGGAATGAGGCATCTCTCCTTCCCCATTCCCTCCTACCTGCACCAGCAGGCATGCACAGCACTTAACATTGGTTAGTTTCTTATCCATAGTTAAAAGTATGCCAAATAGTCACAGTTCTCAGCTAAGAGTGTTCTTATTATGTATGAAAAAGGCAAATCCACAGAGTGAAATAAGGCACAAGGCATAAACAGTGCTTGTTTCAGTTACAGTCTCTTCTGTATGTTTCTGTGGAGAGCTCTCCAGAGAAATTACTTGAGGGTAGGCCCTCCTTTGATGGGTATGTTTGGTTAGCTAAAGTGATAATACACATTCCCCAAATCAGTGGCAAGTCACGTCTTGTGCTGTCACTGTGAAGGATATGAAGACTTCCCGGTATAACTTACATACCCCACGTGCTTGTCTGTCACATTGTTCATAGTGTTGTGCAAGAAGTCTGTGCCAACAGGAGAGGCTGTTTTGAAAGGGTAGTTGAAAATAGACATGAAATGCAACCCTGACATGTCCTTAGCTTATCTCTAGACCCATCAGAAAGTTAACTGAAGACATGACAATGACTTTGATAGTGCTTTTACATGAGTATAAAAAGTTTTGTGTATGCAAGCCATCCAAATTAAATTTTATGAGCTTAAAGAATGTGGGAGAAAATGAGTGCCTGGATATTAGAGGGTTGCATTTTCACTGAATAGCAGAAATAGTTTTGATCTCAGTGAGCCCAGATTTCCCAGAAGCTGACAGAGAAAATAGCAGGAGAAATGTATAAGCTTTTAAAATGTTTTTCACCCATCATACTCTGCCACTAGTATTTAGCTTCTCCTGAAGCAGAAGCATCAAACTGAGTTGAGCCAGTGAAGCCCAGATGTGTGTGGGTGTTCCCTGATGCTCCTCTTTGAGGAGAATTGGGGATGTTGACGCAAGTTAGGCTGTGGCAAGAGGTTGTTGGCTTTGGGGCTGTTAGTAGAAGCAGAAGAGCAGAGATGCTAGCACACTTTGAACTGTGGCACTTTTCTGGGTAGCAGTACAGTTCAGAAAGGGGTTTTTATTAGGGAGTATGAACTGGTCTGTCAAGGATAATTTAAGTGGCATGTGAATTGTCCAAAGGTAAATACCTTTTGAATAAGTCAAGCAAATCTGGATAAAATATTTAAGCTTATGAAGTATTTAAATATTACTTGAAAGAAGCCATTAAATAGAGCCTTGAGGCAGACTAACTAATGATTAACAGTCTTAAATTCAAATTATAACTCACTATTTCTGTCTATTGAATCTCACTATTATCTGCTCCAGTAATAAAGCCTTAACCAATCTGGCATTTCACAACAGCAATTATTAGGAATTGAAATCAAAGTAATATTTTTGTGGTCTGTAAACATTTTAATCTGATCTTCTTGGCATGGCTTCTGAAATCCATTTATCACAAATAATGCAAAGTCTTAGCATTACCTCTTTCTCATGGAACTGGTTTGGTTTTATGATTTTTTTTGTTCTTTGCTTTTGCGTGCTTCCTGCCCTTTCTTGGCTTGTAAGAGCTAGGTGGACAACCTGAAGGAGTAAAACTGGATTAAAATATGCCACAGAAAGCAGATGTCTGAGTTTAAAGGATTAAAGCTTGCTTTCTCTAGAGGCTCCCTGACATTGGAAACAGTATTGTTATAGGGATTGACTGACTTCAACTACTAGCTATCATCACTTCTTTTTTGGCTGTGCTCTGTAGTGGTATGATCTTTAGAGTATTTTCCAGCTTATCAGGGTTAACGTTAGTCCAGCTACTACAGTATCTAGTGGAATATACAAAAGAGCTTCTTAAAGTTCTAAAAGACCTTCAGAGCTTCTGAAACACGGATAAACTCTTTTAATAAGGGTTTATATAACTCTCTAAAACGATCTCTTAAGAATTAGAATTGTTTCAAAATAGTTTCCTATTTATGTCTCACCTATTTTCCTATTTGTCTCTCACCAATCCTGCTTTTAAAGCATTTTAAAAGTTAAATTTGAAGTTGTTCTTTACATTGTAACAATTGTGTGTGAGTGGACACACAAACAAAAAAATGTTTTTCCCATCTTAAATCTCACTTCGGCAGGTGATTCTTGTCCCTGATTTTGGTAAGTTATTTAAACATTGGCAGGTGGCTAATCAGTTCCCCAATTACTGTCCATGTAATTACCCTGACCCCACTTCTGACTGTTGTATTGCCAGAAGCACCTCTTGCCAGCCACTGGAATGGATTCCCTGCAGAGCTAATTGCCTCTGAATTTGATGCTCCCATTACCTCTACCAACTCCTTCTCTCTAGCCATAAATTGCTTTGTAACAGGCTTTGATAAGAGAGAAATTGCAAACTGTTAGCTATCCTAAATTCATGAATTACTATGAAAGACTGTTTGGATCTGTTTTGGGCATAAAAACTTGAAAAACCTTCTGCCCCGTTATATTATGTTCTTCAACAACCTTTGTTTCCCTTACAGTGAATCCTTCATATTTCTGTGACATGTGGCTTAGGTGTGTGATTGGATTCTGGGAAAGCAAAGGAGGACAGAGAAGTTCACAGTTGTGTAAAACTGGTGAATGGAATAAACATGAACTCCCTTTTTCCATTAGTCTGTCTTTTGTCTGAATTTTTGCTAGGTTTGAAACCTTACCTGTATAGAACAGTTATAATCACTATTTAAAGTTTTCTTCCCATTAAACTGGTGATACAAAGTAAAATTTACAGTCATTGGCAGTAATATCCTTTAAAATGTGAAGCAGAAAGATGTCCAAGTTCGACCATGTTTAGAGGTTTATACCTGGTTTTGGGGCTATTAGAAACAAGTTAGAGTTAGCAAATGTCTTCCAATTAGGAGGTGTCATTTTGATGCATCCTTTCTGTCTGCTGCTGTGTGACAGGGCAGATGTTTCAAAGAAATTTCGTTAACTGCCTTGAATGTCTCTTGTAATTAAATAATCAGTTTTGATAAGCAGTCAAAACAATAAATATTGGCTATCATGTTATCTAGGAATTACATGTAAAGGGGCTCGTAAGTATCAGTGAAAATATAACCCTGCAAAATTACAGTAATCATAGTAATAGCATTAATAATTTGTCAGTAACATGATCTGTCCCAGTACAAGTCTATAGTGTCATGAGATATATATCAATGCCAATGCATGGATTATACTGCAATTGAATACTCTGTGCATAGTTGCTCTACCAGGCTAATCTGTTTCTTTAAATGTTTGACTTCTTTTCTAAATGTCCTTGCATACTGGAGGTCTTTTTCAGAAGGTCAAACAATCTCTGGTGTGTTTGTGTATAACATATCCATATTAAGAAAAATGTGCCCGTATTTGTTATCTCTCAGTAACGTTGCTTTCCTCAATGTATGTTTGAAATACTGCACTCTTAGAACTCTGTCTTTCTGAATTACTTGGATGCCAGAGGTTGATCAATAGGAATGTTATCCTTCCTGGTTTCTCAGCTATGAAAAAGGGTTCCACTCATGTAAGCTACTGCCACTTCTCCTAAGTATCAAGTGCTAAAATAACAAACTGCCTGAATCTGTAGCCTACAAAATTTAAATACTTAAGTACTCTTTTTGATGAATAATATGTGAAGTGTTTGTTTTATAATTCAGTGGTGGAACTTGGGACCCTGTCATTATCTGCTTCCTTAACTTCAGTTCAAAGACAGTAAAAAGTAAGCTAACTTTAAATGTGAGGGGACTAGTATGATACATTATACTATTTTAATAATTTCTATTTAGTTTTCCTCTTACCAAAAATATAGTATCAGTTTTTACTGTGTATAAAATTCTGTTCCTTGTGGTTGGAGAAAGCTGGGGCACAACATTCAATATCATGATACATTGTTATTAAGTATAATGTTAAATAGTTATACTCACACATAAATCCGTTGAAATGGTCTAATGCTTATACATTCAGATTATTTGTTCTTTCTGCTTTGTCATTTGAAATCAATTTCTGACAGGGAATATCTACAAAGGAACTATGCAAAACTTCAGTGGTACTGCCTGAAGCAGATCACAGGCTCGATAGCATGACAGTACTGTAAAACTCGTATGATAGAATCACAGAATCCTTTTAGTTGGAGGGGACCTTTAAAGGTCATCTAGTTCAACTCCCCTGCAATGAACAGAGATGAGTACAGCAATATGAGAAGAGATTATTGCGTATCACTGAAGAAGATACCAACATAGGATCATGGTGGTTACTGTCTAGTATCTGTTGGTGTCTGAGCGTTTTGCTATGCAGTTTTGCATTTGATTCTGTTAAGCTCCAAGATTTTTTGGATGTGTATGCAGAGGAAGATGTGCTGTGGCTAACTATGCTTTGAAAAATACAGAGTTTGGTACACAGAGAATCCTGGTGTGGATATGTCCATACTAACCTGGCAGTGCTTGCTGTGTTGAAAAACAAATATGAGTAACTCCAAGGGAAAATGTTTTTTGTATTCTTTTCCTAGAGCTAGAATAAATAGCTACTTTTTGAGAAAAGGCCAATTTTCTCTCTCAAGTGAAGTATCAGCTTTCATAAAGACAGCTGGAGTTGTGTCCTCACGAACAGTAGAAGCATTTGGCCGTTTGTATTTCTTTCCAGAAACACTTTTAAATTTTATCTCTAAATAATGCAATTAATGAGGATACCACATGGGCCCCTTTTCTTCTTTCCTGTATTAAACTCCTGAGAAGAAAAGAATACTGAAGCTCTCAAGCTTGTGGGAGGTGATGTCATTAGATACTAGCATTGATTTTGAAGTTAATAGAGCTGGTGTCTATTTAGAGCAATTCAGATGTTTTGTGACAGCAGCTTAGCTTTATGATGCTGAAGTATTTGATTCATTTAAATACTTTGATAGGTTCATGTGGTGGACCTCTTGCTGCAGTGATTAACTTTGTGTCTGGCAACAGTTGGCACTAGGAGACTGATATGCTGTATACATGTAGTGTAAACTAGAGTTTAAAATATGTAAGGCCACAGAACTGGATTTATGGCACGCATCTGAGAACTGAAGCAAAATGATTAGACCTGACCAGTTCAGACACTCTTTCTCATTGTATTTGATTTATTAGCTTCAATTCCAATTATATTGTGTTACCTTGCATTCCGATTATCTTATTTAGTAAATTAGCTTTCCTCCTCAGGTCGTTGCTGCTGTTTTGTTTTCAGGCCCATCTCCCTTTTCCCTTTCCCTGGGGCATGGGTCCGTGAGTTCCCCACCTCAATCATCACAGAACCAGACCAAACCAGCCCATAAACCGTTGACATGTATATAATTGTATTTTTATATGTTTTAATGTTGGACTGTTGAACGTATGGTTCATCTGTACCAATATATATATATTGCACTTTGTGTTCAGTATGAGCAATCAGTCTTCTAAATACTTCACTATGTAGATGAGGCAATGATTCTAAACCCAACCTTCTCAGAAGCATAATTACGGTTTGATTTTAAAATGCTTTTCCAGTACAGGTAGAGAACTCCACTAAGAAAAAACAACCACGTTATTTGTGGTGGTTTTTTTTTTTTCCTTTGTTTTGAGAACAGGGCTTTTTCAGTCTCAAACAGGCTGATAGGTTAGAAAGAACAAATTTCAGCAAAATGGTATCTAGCAAGTACAAAAAAAACCAACACCATTATTGAAGTTACCTGCCAGTATAGCTATTAAGTGTCATGGACTGCTAGTTTCTGGCTCTAGGCAGAAAAGGAGAACTTCAAATCAGTGAGTTAACTTCATTGCTTTACATTCACATCCATGAATAAGCTGCTTGGGTGCACTGTACTATATGAAGGCATCTTGCTGAATGCCTCAGCAGTACTGTATGTCTCCTGTGTAAATCCATTAGTTTTCAGTATTTTTACCACTGGAAAATTTTCTAAATCTATGAGGAATAAACCTTGTAGGAGGAAATAGAGTTAAAAAATAAAAATACGTATAATTTAAATATTTCAAGGTGCCATTTTAGAATGAGAAAATACTGTCCTTCTGAAACATCTCTCAGCAAGGTGACCAATGTCACTGAGACCCCCTCCTGCTGTAGCAATAGCAGCTAACTTCATTTTGAAGAAGAATTCTGAAGGCTGCTCGGCAAGCGGTGCTGTTCTGCAACCGAGTACTTTTGTTATGGATTAAGCAAATATGTTTTAGTTTCTTCTCAGATTTGGTGATTTTAGATGAGCCCGGTAGCTTAAGTGTGATGCTTCCTGAACATATACATGAGCACGTGTAGACTCAAACTGGTCACGTTTGAACACTGTTAAAGCCACTCATTTTCCTTAGAGAAATAATGCTACTGAGTTGGTAACGGTATTTTCTCCTGCTGGGCTGCAAGGTACAGGAGGGAACGCTTGTGTTATCACAACCGCTTAAAACTCCTTTCCTGCTTTTTTTTTTTTTTTTTTTTTTTTTTTTTTTTCACTCCCTCTTTAGCTGTTTTAAAGCAGAGCAAGGAGAGCCACATGGTGGCAGCAGCATCCTGCTCAGCTATGGGAGCTGTAGAAGTCCTGTGGTTTTGAGGGTTACTTCCCTCCTTCCCCCAGCCTTTCAGGTTGAGAGCTTGGGAAAATGATTGAGAAGACTGGAGATGATGGAGCAGTAGGTGCTTTTAAGGCATTAATTCTAGTAAAACTGCATCTTTTCAAAAGGCATCCCCATGGTTGTCCTTTTCTTTTTCTTTTAATGTTGTACATTTCTCTTTGATCATTTGCAAGCCTATTGCATTCCAGAGTAGTGTACCTGCTTGTTATTCAAATTTTATATATATATATATATATATATATATATATATATATATATATATATATTTATCTAAGTACAGAGAAGCAAGGGTGAACCATGTGGATTCTGCTTCTACAACACTCATTTAAAGAAGCACAGATGACTTGTAGCATTCATAGTGCCTGCAGTGCCTCTGATAACATGCTCTGCAAGGCTTCTCTCTGTAGTATCTCACTTAATGAGCATAATATGTTCTGCTGCTCATTTTGTAATCCATTCCAAAACAGAGGTCTTATCATTTTCTGTCATGTCAGTAAGTCACTGCATCCAACTTTCCCATTCTGTAAGCTTGAGTACACTACCTTATTACTGTCAAGGATGGTATTATTGTTAGTTAAACAGATGCCAAAACACTCTCCCTAAGTCTTGTTTAAGTAGCAAAATATGAACAGATTTAGGAGAAATATCATCTTTAGTTTGCACTCCCCTCAGCAGTAGCCATTAAGGGAAGTTGAATTATGCGTGCAGAATTAACTTTATTCTCCTTGAGGCTGTTAATTTCTTACCAAAATAGGTGAAGATTGCCTCTTCAGTTTTACCGTGTTTGCTCTGATTGGGTTTGTCGCATAATCATTCAGTCTTAATGCTGCTTTTGCTTTTACATATTTCAATTTTCTTATGTAATTTAGGCTGCTTTATAGTTGTCAACTCTTGCTATTTAATGGTACAGCTGGTAGCTGCAAGTCATCATCTGCTTAAAAAGGCCATTTCCACAGCCAGTGGGTTCATCTCAGTGTCCAGCTACATGGTGATCTGGTTAGGTTTGTGCTGACGGTTCTGCAGTGGAGACCAAGTGAGGGGTGAGTTAAGATGTAGTAAGGGGGTCTGTGTGGTTGGATTTTATTATGACAATGACATGAAATGGCAGGGAAGGCATTTTAGGTGAGAAGGAAAACTGCTGAGGTGTAATGGTGGTAGAAAGGCCTCAGAAATGTGACTGAGTAATGGAGGCAGTATCAGGGAGCTGTGGACTGCTGTTGATCCTGTACTTCAGTGTCATTTCAGACAGAGATGTTTCTACCACAAATTTTCCATTTTGCAAGGACACAAAGTAAGGGCTTTTGGAGTTCCCATGATGTTGTTAGTGCTAGCTGGTTTTTGTACAACCAGATTACTTGGATGTCAGTTCAGTGTTTTAAACACACCTCAGACTAATGACTTTGAAGTAACTGTTACGTGGGCAACCTCTGAGTTTCACTCCAGTTCACAGCCAGAGCTGTTTGCCTTAAGAATGGTGTTTCAATGAGTATTACAAATGGATTTCAGCTACGTTATTACAGCTGCGGATACTTATGTTGCATATTGTTGCACTTTGTAGTAACCCAGACAGCTGCCTAAGACTGTGATGGGGTCTTTTTCGTTTTGAGCTCAAGAAGGAAGCTGTTTGCTCCTGTGACTGTTGTGACCTTTTTTTACAAGGTTGCCTACCCTCATTTAACCTTCTCTTGTATACAAGTTAAAGTAAAATTTAGCCAAGCCCTGCAGAACAATTTTATTGACCCTAGAATCCATTACAATTTTGTGGCATGCCTTTGTAATGAGCTTACCTTAAGAGGTATTCAGGTTCAGGCCAGCTAATACTCTACAGAGGGTTTGTCTTAGGCTGGGTTATATTTCAATTGCTTGGCGCATATGCATACATCCCATCAAACAATAACCAGTGAGGGAGAAGGCAAGATTTTTCCAGTTTTGTGTAGTTGTACTAAAATACTTCCAGTGTTGCACAATAGCTCAACTAGCCCATGTGTTCACACAAAAATGAATTATGAGCCAGGAAAAAATTCTTGGCTTTATGACCACTTATCAATAGAGGGTGCTGTGAATCTTTTGCATTAGTTTTGCGTAGGTTGTACGTTTACCA
Source organism: Callipepla californica brunnescens (assembly GCA_023055505.1). Lineage (NCBI taxonomy): Eukaryota > Metazoa > Chordata > Aves > Galliformes > Odontophoridae > Callipepla > Callipepla californica. The sequence continues at coordinate 31,439,514 of JALIRH010000003.1, read as the reverse complement.
AATATATTTTTAGTTATTATTTTATTATTCAAAATGTAGTTCAATTACACCTTTGCTTACATTAGCAGTATGGTTTACTGTAGTAGATCTTGATAGCATTAATTTCATTCCACAAAGGAATAGATTTTCTGTTTAGTAAGATTCCATGTTATGGCCTGATCAGCTCTGTTGTGGTGATTTTATGATTAGAGAGTGATTGCTCCTATTTATGTATGGTAATAAATTTGTGGAATTTTGTTTATAGGGTTACAAAACACACCACCATTGCATTCCTTACTGATATTTACTTTCAGTGTGATACTGTCATCATGATATTCAGCATCAAGGAGATAACAGGTGAACGTGAGGAGGCGTTTGTATGGAAAATAGGAGTAAGGAAGAAAAATAGTAAATAACAGCTGAGGGAAACAGAAGATGAGGAAAGAATAATAAGAGATGCAGAGATTTAAGGCTGCTTAAATAAAAGGCATGGGAACCAGGCAGAGGCCAGGTGACAATACTATTTTTGGAACTCTTGCTTTGCTGGCTCTGCCTTTTTATCTCCCGTGTCCTAATTGCCTTGCCAGGTCCATAAAGTTTCCAGTGTGTTCCCCACAGTTAGAGTCCCAGCTGTTTGCAACCTTTTCTGTCAATTGCTGGTAGATGGAGCTGTAAATTTTGCTGCTGAAAGCAAACAGAAAGCAGATTTTGGACTCTCAGGGCTTTTCAGTTATCTTCAAGTATGATGGGAGAGAATTTGTTCTCTGGATTTATTCTTGGAAGAAGTCTTATGAGTAAAATGACTTTGATTTCTGAAAACTAACAGAAGAGAGTGCCAGGGGAATATCTTGGCCTATCCATCCATCTTTCTGCCAGTTCCATTCTTGGAAAACAGATAAAAGACATGGTCCAACTTAGAAATGCTCTCAACACTATTTGGCTTTTGTAGAAAGACAGCTAAGGGCACAGAAAATTACTGAAGATTAACTCTTCTTTTAAGAAGAAATGAGTAAACACAATTCTATTTCCTTGCTATGTTTTGAGCAGGAATTTCCAATGCAGAGTTCCTGCATACCCTGAGTTAGTTTTCCCTGTTTATAGTGGAAAAAAGGAATGTCAGGGTCATGCTTACAATGACAAGGAACAGGATGGTTCATCCTAGTAAAACAAAGAAGTCCATGGCCTTCTTTCATGCTGAACAAAATCACCCTTGAGTAGGAAACTTCAATATATGGGAAAAGTCCAGATAGTCTGTATCTATGGTAGGTATATTAAGGAACTTATTGGAGTCATGCCTTTATGTTCACTCCCCTTTCTGCCTACCTGAATCTTTTGTTTGAGACCGAGGATTATGAATCATTTCCCATCACTTCTATATGATTTTGCTATTGACTGTTGCTGGGTGCAAGGAGATGTAGCCCTCTGTTAAGAATACCTCATGGCTGGGCCATCAGCTGGTCACGATGAGCCTAGTCCTCATTGCCTAGTATTCTGACATGTGACAGCTGTCCTCACTGTGTGGAGCAGATCTTTCTTATGCTTGTAGCAGGAGGAATGGGGAGTGCAGGGGGAAGCTATTGTGTTAAGAAACATGGGGCACTTTCTTTTATGCTCACCTAGTAGCTGTGCTGGATTGGTAGATGGTGGCTGTCACCTAAACCTAATGTGAGTCAAGGTGTTGAGAAAACTGAACTAACATGTTTTGGAGGCCAAAGGCAGGATGGCTTTTCTGGTGACGTCCTGTTGCTGCTGGTATTCCCAGTGGTCCAGGTAGAGACAGCAAGTCCTAGAGATGAGAGAGATACAGTGTGTGTTTCAAGTTGTTGGTGTGATACTTCAGCCTACTTCTAAGTGATCCAGACACTGAAACTCACTGCAACTTAATTTGAAAGCCATTTTTGTGTGGGACAGTCACAACTGTAAATATCCTTTTGTTGGGCTTAACAAGAGTTACAAGATTGGCTTCAGGTATTGCCCCTCAAATCAGAGAAGGTTGAGTTTGCTAATATTAATAAGGTGGCTTGGGAACGAGCATATAGGGTATGCAAGATGAGTTTATTTCTTGTTCTGGCACAGACTTCTTGGGTATACATAAGTAAATGATTTAAATTTCTTCCTGCTTGTCTTTCTTTTATGGAATATGAGAATCACAGAATTGTAGGGGTTGGAAGGAGCCTCTAGAGATCATCTAGTCCAACTTTGGATGAGGTTGAAGCTCTGAGGTACTCATACTGCATCACTAAGAGCCCGAGACAGGTGTGAGTAATATGCAGAGCAAGGTGTCTGGTCTATAAACCCCACTGGGAACAATTTGAGTTTCAAGTATGAAACATAGAGCTTTTCCTCAAGTAACAATTGTTTAATTTCAGTATAGTTTTTGTAGAGACCAAGTCAGTCATACTGTAGTAGCTTACCATTTTTGCAACACAAAAGATACTGCTGCTGTAACTGCAGACGATCTCCTGTGTAAAGGATTTAAGCACAAGGCTGTAAACATGGCATGGTGGGAAATCATCTTGTTATGGCCTCCAAGAGTGAGTTTAGGCTCAGTACTGGGGTTATCTGAATTAGTCTTTTGTGAGTGATTGATTAAAGCATTCTCATCTTATGAGGGCAGAAGGAAGTTTCTTATAGCCTGAAAACTCAGTGGGGTAAATTAATACTTAACAAATTCTGTGCAGCTGAGGCTAGACTAGTTTGGTAGGTAGCTAAATGAACTTGGTTTAAAAGTCATTTTAGAACATTTCCAGAGTATCTACCATGTAGGTTTACACTGTGAATAGGCAGCTTTTAATCTGAGATATGGGAGAGGGTGAACAAGAGGGGAACTGTCACAGCTAATCTATTATTGATACTTACAGCAGCATGCTTGTGAGAAGTGGGGATTTGTAGAGACAACTAGAAAAAAAGGAAATGTTGTTTTTCTTCCAGAAGTTTAAATCAGTGTTAGCGGTATGGAAATGTGCCATGCTGATATTTTGGAAACAACTCTTGGACTAGGAGTCACATCAGGTAACTGTAGATGTTTATTGTACAGGCACTCAAATCTCAGTGTACGGTAAAACTTTCTGAATTGCCAGAGGATAAGGGAAATATGTTTAAATGTAATTCATTGCAGATGTTCATCTTGGGATGAGAAAAATCATTAAATGGAAGTGTCCATTTCTCTACAGTGGATGTAGTATACCATGTATCTAAACATGTGTGCTAACTGCTTTGAGGGCTTGGACTAGGTTTCAGATACAAAGTTGAAAGGCACTATGTCCTGTGTACCAGCCTGTCTTGTTCCTGTAATATTTCAGGAGTACTAAGAAAATACTGCTTTTTAACACAGTCTCATTCCTGTCTTCCCTCTGTATGCAGTGAGATACAGTTCAGCTCCTCCAGTACCACCACTTCAGAGAGCCAGGAGCCATCTTCTGGGGATCAGGCAGCAAGTGCTCTTCAGCAGCAGCTCCTCCTAATGGTGGCACGAAGGACCCTCTCAGAAACCCCACGGGTACATTGTAATAGCTCCATTTCAAGCATTTTGATAAACTGCTACATAAACAAATGCTGCAGGCTTGTTGCTAAGACAGTTTTGTTGATTTCTTCTGGGTTTTTTGCCCAGTACTGCTCATTTATTTAGATTTATTTTATGCAGATAGATGCAATTCAGAGGCTTTATACTGACAGTGAGGAGGAGAGAGGTGTTAGTGGCTTGAAGGGGCTCTTTGCAGAAAAGGAGTGCACAAGTGAGAAATTGCTCTGCAAAACACAGTTCCATGTTCTGTGCTAGACTCCATTAGCTTAAAAGCTGATCTTCTGTCTGATTTCAGTGGAGAGCAAGAACACACAGCTGTTATGATTTTAGACGCACCACCAGATTTTAATATTACCTCTTCTTTGGAGTCATTAGTATCCTGAAACCTTATGTCTGGTTTCCCTTTTCTGAATCAGGCAACCAGGCTTCTGGATGTCTGTTGTGGAATGTCAAAGCCACATATCTCAATGCAGCTGATAAAAGAGAAAAGCCCTCAGAGTTCATTTAAGATGGTAACATGTGGAACGTTGAACTTTACGGTATTTGGGGTCTGGGACCAATGGCTCGAGGCTGTAATCTTGCTTTGACAGTTCCCTTTATAGTAACTTTAACCTTATCTTTTCTTCCACAGCAAGTTTTACTTTGCTGTTTATGTTTAACCTTAAAATGCCAGTTAATTATCTTACATCTTGGGTTTCGGACAGAAGATTTAAGCTGAAAGCAAATGGTATAGAGAACTTGTTTTAAGTTAAAAATCTGGTAATTGTCCATGTTAGTTAAAAATATGTATTTCAGATTTAGACAGAGACTTCTATCTAAATGTTCAAAAGTTTTTCAGATTTTTTAATCTTGTAAATTGCCTGTAAATTAGAGAACAATTATCACTTTTTTTTTTTTCTTCCAGAAAAACTGCTTCATTAAGAAAGAAGTAAGGCATATTGCTCAGGCTTATATAGCAAGTTCATATCAAGGGCAGGTAGTAACTTCAGAACTTCCTGTTCTCTGATTTATTATTGAACATGAAATCCTAAGCCTGAGTAAATCAGGAGAAGTTTTTTCATAGACTTCGGTGAACTTAAATTTTCAGGCTGTCTCTGACACAAAATAAATTTGCAAAGTAAAGATTTATAACCCCTTTATTTTTTATTTTTTTATTTTATTTTTTTTTTATATGAAGCACTGTTAGACTTAGCGAGTAGCTTAGAGTTTCCCAAAGAGAGCTCAGAATTCTGACTACAGCCCAAGTACCGCAAGCCTTGTGTAATCAGCTTTATCCAAATATTACAGTTCCTCTGGAGCCAAAGTGCTTACTTTGAGACTCGTTTAAATAGATTTTAAGATGTTCTGAGGAGTGAACTATCAGGTCTTCAGATCTTCTTAGTGGACTCTTTTGCCAGTATTCTTTTTTTCTGTTTTTAAGTATCTATAGTGAACAATTTGTGTTAAGAAAGTGGAGTTAATTGTTGCAGTTGATTGAATTTCATGTTACTTTTTGGTAGGACAGAGAACCCAAGAGGAACGAAACTGTGCCAAGATTAGTGAGTGTAATATTTTGAAGTAAATCTTTGCTTAAAGAACATAGTTCAGCAACTTTTTAAAGTGATAATAGAAATGTTAGTACGTTAGCTGTCTGTTGTAGTGTCCATGAAAATAAATAGGAGGCGTTATTTCCAGAGCAACCTTTGCAATTTGAAGTGAAGATAAATACGTTCTCATAGTTCCTGCTTGGGAAAAACAATTTTGAAACTTGTTGTAAAGTTGGCCATTTAGATACCTGTTTTGCTGGCAGCCACATGCCAGTGTGGAAGCGTTTTGTTCATTTCTGGTTTGTTTGTTTTTAAAGCAACCCAGTCAGGACCCTGAAGATTCATGTTCTTCAGCACAACGGAAATTGAACAGGCAGTTTTACCGATTTATTATATTCCCTGGTAAATGGATTAAAATCTGGTATGATCGGCTGACCTTGTTGGCATTGCTGGACAGGTAAGCTTTCTGCATCCAATTCTACCTACTATGTGCAGTCCTGTGTGTCCGTTGAACAGAGCAGACCATTTGAGTAGAAAAAAGTGACCATTATGTTAGTGTCATGTTCAAGTTGAGTAGATAGATACTTTGCTCTAAGAAGAAAATATTTTCCTTGTGAGTTATTTGATGGTTCTTACTACCCTTCGTCTTCAAGAGAGACTTTGATTCATGTGAGCGCCACACATGGGAACTGTCCTTAAATTTGATTCTCAACTGTTGGATCCAATGGTTTTGAGCTTTCTGAGGAAAAAAATCAGTGTCGGTCAGAATACATAAGTGCCAGGCTCTTGTAAGCCAAGTATTCTAGTCTTTAAAAAAAATAAATAAAAAAATGATGCTCAGAAGGGGATCTTTCTGCTGCTCCCTCTGCTCTTGTACAGTTTTATTTGTTAGAGGAAAATTCTCATCTTGGCATTGCTCTTTCTTGCAATCCCTTGGTTTCATTTGGCACCAACTCTTCTGGCAGTACCCTTTGTGGTTAGACCTCATGTGGACTGACTGCTTGAAGCTTCAGACATGTCAGCCTGCATACCTCATAGTTATAGCTTTCTTATCACTAGTTGGATGTTCTTTTTGGATGTGTGTTACGCCCACGTTGTATGCTAATAAAGGCTCCACAGTAGAAATTTCAGAAGACAACTTTTACGCTGAAGAAATCAGATGATATTGTCAGGGAGCTTAGGTGCTTTTTATTTTATTTTTCCCATAATTTTGCGTAAAATGTTTACTGATAAACTTTTATGTCCTGAATATTAACGTATTTTTTCCCTCAACTTCTGTGTTCTAATGGAACAGATATAACAAGTAAAACAGGATGGCAAATATGGTTGTTTGCCTAATTGTTTACTGTTAGAAATTCATTTAATGAACATCATTTCCTTATTTAAATATTTTCTTGTATAGTGATGCACTTGCATACATACAAATCATCTCCATTGTGCAATCTTACTTGGGAAGTGATTGAAGGGTGCAGAAATGCACTGAAGCCCAGCATAGACTATGCCTTTTATCTGTAGGTTTTAGCTGTCACAGTGTATTGGGTCTTTGGCAGAGAAGTGGGGTACTGTTGAACATGGAGATGTAGTTTCAGGACTAAAATCTCAGGTCCTTTAAATACTGATAGTTCCAGCACTGATTGTTTATACTACTGGCAAATGGATCTGCCTTGCTCTAATGAGTATATAAACATATATTTTTTTATTCACATAGGACGGAGGATATAAGGGAGAACGTACTTTCTATCTTCCTAGTAGTTCTTGTTTCGCTTCTTGGATTCCTGACTCTGAACCAAGGCTTTTGCAAAGACATTTGGGTTCTGTTGTTCTGTCTCATTATGGCCAGTTGCCAGTATTCTCTCCTAAAGGTAGGAAACAAGCTCATATCCAACTGCTGAGTTATAACTTCTATGAAAGCAAATCCCTGAAAGTAAACTTCTTTCTGTTTTGTTTTCAGAGTGTTCAGCCTGATCCTGCTTCACCAGTACATGTAAGTGTTGGCTAGAAGAACAAGCCTTTCTCCTTTGTTATCACTTTTGTGCTGTGTAACAGTATTCAGAGGAACTGAGGAATAATTAATTTGTTGTTTTAGGCAATTTACGAAAATGATACTACTGTAATTGTAATTACTGAATATGATACTGGTGTTAGAAAAATGCTTTTTCTTTGAGCTAAAATACTCAGTTAAAATGATGAATCTGGTCCAGTTTGCTGAAATTCAATATGGTGACATTAGACCAGCATTTTCTTTGCTCTCCTTGGGAAATGGGCTGAACACAGTGGAATTTCCAGATTAACAGTTTAGTCGTTTGGGACTTGAGGTTAGGAATTGATCTAAATATACATAACTTTTATTTATTTTTTTCTGATACTGCTTCTGTATTTCCCAATAATATGACTAGCTCATCTAATGGCATAGATTTTTGTTTGTTATTTAGCCATTATTTCAGTGCTGGTGTCCTGAAGAAATGACCAGCTCAGTGGATAAATGCAGGTTATAAGAATCTGTGAAGTTATATGTTCTGAGAAGCTGATCTCTGACCCTGACAACTTCCTTCAGAAAGACTATTTCTTATCCAAGTCCATCTCCAATGTAAGACTGTTTTAAGAACATCAACCTATAACTGTGACCTGGCCCCTATGTCCATCAGTGTCTCATCTCTTTTGATTTGCAGGTCTTGGGACACATTCCAGTGGTGATATGGTCCCTTGCTTGCTTTTACATCTTCTGCCCAGATGCTCATTTGTTTGTTTATTATTCCCTGCAAGTTTTTAAAGAACCCCCCCCTTCCCTCCAGGCTCCAGAACAGCATGTTTAAAACTGCAGATCTGTTTGATTATTTTACTTTGGCAGGGAGTAATTACTTTTGTCAGTTTTGAGGCTGGAAATACAGGCTGAACTTGAAACTGAGTTTATTTACAAGTGTGCACTGTACATTGCAGTAAGACACATTTCATTGGAACTTATTTTCTTTTCCATGTCAATTATTGTAGGGTGAACTTAAGATACTGTCATTTATAATACATCCACAGGAAATCCATGACTGCATGAGAAATCAGGAAGGCTAGTTAGCAGCAGGCTCATTTACAGATTCAATCCATACATTATTACTGCATTATTTTAAATTAATTAAAATAAATGTTCCTGCCTTAGTGTAAAGTTGTTCAGCTATGATGTGTTTAGTTATCATGTGAACCGTAATCAAATAGTTTATAATACATATACATTAGGAACATGCATGTTTATTTAAACTGAGTGGCAAACTTTTAATCAAAACTTCATTATAAACATACTTAGGCCACATTTTTAATTGTATTAAAGACAAACTAGCTACTGAAGTTAAATCAAAACATCTTTTGAGCAGAGCCAGGGTTTGCATTTTGGACTTGCACAACAGTAGTGTTACAAGTATTATTCACCATATTGGATGCTGTTTATCATGTAGCAAGCAGTACAGCAAAGTAGCAATATACATTTACATCTTCCCTATGCTTTTCTAAAATCTATCATGGAGAGTTTCTTGCTAACTTCTCAGTACACCGTAGGAAAGGCAGTGGAATTAAAATACAGAGAGTTTTTCCACAAGACGTTTTGAAGGTGGAAGATTGAAATTAAAATAGATTTGACACTATCTCTGCACTATATCTTACATCTTAGTATAAAACAAAGTAGGCATTTGTAAAGGCTTTATTGAGCTAGTAAGCATCACAAAAAATAAGGCAACATCATGTACTATTCATAATTTGTATGACTACATTAAAATTAAAGAGAATAACCTCTCTTGATGTTAATATAAGGATGCAGAAGAGGCATGGGATTAATGAATGATCAATACCATGTCCATGAATGAAAATGCAGATTAAATTTTTTTCAGCATGAAATAAATCATTGGCAGCTGCAGATTCATACACTGAATTAATTTATATTCTTGAATCTGTGAGTAGCCTCTAATGCCTTACGTTATGCATGCATCCAAAGATGTTCCAGACTTCTTCCCTATCTCTCACAAGCAGGCTTTGCTACTTTTTGGTGGGATTTTGTCATCTCTAGGCTATGCCATTTTAAGAGATTCTGTTTTAGAAGACCATCCAGTGAATTCAGGAAACAGTGTCCAGGAGTGCATAAAGCTTTCATTCAGAACGCCTTCCAAGTGCCAGTGTATTCACTTCCTACTGTAGAGGAAGTGGTTGCTGACTGAACCTTGTAAGGTCTGGTTAGATGTTGTACTAAGGGCAATTTAGTGGGGAAATATTGGTGATAGGTGAATGGTTGGACTGGATGATCTTGGAGGTTTTTTCCAGCCTTGATTGATTATGTGATTCTATGACTGTATTTAGGCAATACGTAGTATTTGAATGAGAGATCCTAGCTGTCACATGTAGTATAGGGTAAGAAATCACATGAAGTCAGCTAATACTTTACATTTTTTATTCACACACACACACACATATGTATAATTATATATAAATATATATATATATTATATAATTGAATTGTAGTAGTATTTCTTTTTGATCAACCTCGGTGTTGAAGTTGAAACTGTATGCTCTGCAGCGCCAGATGATACTTGTTACCAGCATTTGTGATATGAGCAAGTTTGGGACTGTTTCTTGCTATAAAATGAGAGCATAACTTTTCTGTCACCCTGTGCTTTAGTCTCTTCAGGTCTGGTTGGCTATGAGCTGGTGGCCTTTTAGGTTTCTCATCATACAGGCATGTGTGTTTCTGGGATGTTAAAAGTCGGAAACAGCTTCCTTATTGGCATGGTGGGGAGCATTATGTGAAGTCCATTTCAAATGTGAGTTTTATCAGTTTATAAATAGCATAACATAGGAAAGATACCAATGACTGTGGGGAATTAAATTAAAGAATATAAGAGATCCCTTCAGAGTGTACTTCAAGGTTATGGACAAGTGGCTTTGATAACTGCAAGTTTTCTTGGTGGTGGTTAACAGCAGCATCAGGTCAGCCAGTAAAGATTGTATCTGCGGTAATTGTGCTATGTGAAAGGATCGTGAGAGATTGTCTGCAAGTCCTTCTAAGACACCTGAATAGCTTAGGATCTAGTTCAGGTTTACAAAACTATTTGAGTTTTGAAGAACTGCAGTCTTACTCTTAGTAAGATTTACTGAATCACTAATGTAACTACATTGTCCTGTCAAAGCAGTCAGCTAACTAAGCTGGGTAACTACCACAGGCAGTTTAAAGTACCTTATGGGATTTAGAAAAACTATTTTAAATTTTTTCCTGTGTTCTATTCTGTTAGAACCGAGCACACATTCTTTTCTATAAAACTTTGTCTTTCTTCTTGCATATATGCACAAAATATGTGCAAAAAATAATTAAAAATCCTGAAATTGCCCCCCCCCATCAAAATGCTTTTCAATAGTAAGTGTTTTACTTTAGAATTTCACATACACTCAAACTATAACTTTTTAAAATTTTATGGTATCAAAACATGAGGTGCATCAGTGCTGTTTGTAGGATGTTAATTTTACTCAATTAAGAAATACAATCTTGAAAAATTCAGTGAACTTTCTTTGGCAGTATTAAGGGGAAGCAGGAATTTTCACTGAAATTTTTTAGTGCATAAAAAATGATTAAGTTAGACCTAAAATAGAAGGTGAATCTAGGTTTACTGATTGAATTGTGAGGGAGGATGCAGGGCAGAGAAGCTTCACCACGATGAAGGTCAGTTCTGTACGTGAGAATTTGACAAGCTATGCCAGTATCCTTCCAAGTGCACTGCTCATGATTTGCTCCTCTTGATTCAGCATTAGGCTTTCAGTATTCTGAATCACTCACCAGTGCCACCTGAAAAAAATAGAGAAGGTGGTATTTACATTTTGTAGGCTGTTCAGGTAGCCTTTCAAAGCTTCTTTCCTCGATCCTGTCTAGTATTGTTCTTACTAGCATGGTAAGAGTGATCTTTTTAGCCGTAAGAGTTAAAATCTTAGTATAAACATAATTATGTCAGTGCTCTTCTGGGAACTGAAAGACGTGAGGAGCTGTAACTCTGGACTCCTGGTCATCATCTGCATCTTAAGCAACTGCCTTCAAATAATTACCATGCAAAGGTAAAATCTGGTTCTGTGAGTCAAAAGATAAGACAAGAATTTAATGTTAAAATAGAAGACTTTGGTCTGCTATGTGGGTCAGGATATAAATCATTAATCACTTGTTTAGATGCAGTTTTTGCTGGCATCTTTTCTTAAAGCGCAGATTGCATTTAAAACAGATGAACTGGAGATTAAAAATAGACAGATTAGAATATTTCAAGTGTTCTTTAAAGCCAGATTTTTTTTTCTCTCCTCTGATGTTTTCATGGATGTGTGTCCTATTCAAAACAAAGCCTACACACAGTCTCCCGCCTTTAGTAACAATGAAACTGATTAATCACCAGCTAGGATTTGTCAGTCTTGATTTACATACCGTGACTGTAAGGTGCAATGTAAGCATGCTAGTTCCCTGCAATCTGCCACCACCGTGTTAACTGATTGATCCAAAAGAGTGTGCAGATCAGTTAATAGCTGTGCTAACATCTGATCTTGGCTGGCAGCCAAACAAAATACAGTCACTGCTTCGAATCAATGAGCAGGCACAAAAGAAACGGCTTTTTATCGTACTCACTTAAAATCAGGTTTCACAAACAAGAGAAATTTCATAGCAACTTTCATTTTCAAAATAAACCCAAATCCTTGTCAGTCTGTCTGTCAGAAGAAACCTTTTGACTCACAAATGTTCTGGATGTCTTATGTACTCTGAAGTTTGTTACCAGAAGAACTATTATGATTTTTTCAAGTGTCTATTATTCTCTCTAGCTCTATTATTAGTTAATAATTACTAATAGAGCTAGAGCAGAGTTATCAGACACCTGTTGTTAAGTGCCACAACAACTCTCCTAACTCAGTCAGTTTTGCATCTTGAACCATCTTTGGCCAGTTTCTCTAAGGGAAAGTTTGTTGCCTTTGAAAGCATTGTGATGCAACTGTTTGATGCTAATTAAGAGAAAACAGGATTCGCCTGCGGAGTCACCTGTAAGGTTGCCCTGTTTTACAAAACAGTATACTGGCCTTACTGTGCTACTGGGGGGATGAGCAAAGGGCAGCAGTGAAATGAATCAGTGGTCATGAGAAATGACCATACAGATGGGTGGCTACAACTGTTTATTCAAGGGTGGAAGATGACTTTTTAACATGTTGTCCTTTCAGGATGTGTTTGGTCAGAAGTCCAGATCAGTTGTTGCTTTAAAATTTGTATTTCTACTTTTTTCCCGTAGCTGCATATGATGGGCAGTTTCCAGAATTTTATTGCTAATAGTGATTGATTCTTTTAAAGTGTACTTTTGTCCTTGCTGGGATAAAGGGCCCTCTTCAGAAAGATGCCATTCTCTGGTCTTGTAGTGATATCTGCTGTCAGTTTTGTGGATGATCATATCGTATAACATTGCTGCACATTACCTGTCATCTCCACGGTGTTTGGTAAAATGCTTTTGCATTAGGAGAATAAATTGGATGGCGTTAAGTAGGCTCAGACCTTTTCCTTTTTCTTTTTTTCCTTTTTGCTTCCCTGGTTGCAGTTGTATTTCAAGAACTCGTAAACAAATAAATATCAAGCTACCTGAAACAGGCAATCATTAAAATAAGTTCTGTTATATATAAGGTTTAGGCAGGCTGGGATATTTTTTTTCTCCTCAGAAAATGGCTACTTCTGTGAGTAGTATGTTTTGAAAGGTCCCAAAGGTTAGATTTTTCAAAATCATGAATGATTGCTGACATTGGTCTGAAATACTTTTTGTACCTTCTGAAAGTCTCCTCTGGAGAAGATAAAAATGGCTTTCAATGTTTTTCATATTAATTAGTATATGTAAGTCATTAAAACATTTTGTATGACTCCTGAACCCCTCTGTGGTTTAACACGATGCACGCAGTAGGAGGGTGAATACGAAATTCAAATACTTTTTTCCCTTTTGTTTTATTTTCCAGGGGCACAATAAAATCATAACCTACAGCAGACCTGTATATTTTTGTATATTATGTGGCCTTATTTTGCTGCTAGATGCCAGATCTAAAGACACAAATCCTTCAGTTTATACAATGTATGGCTTGAAGCTTTTTTCGCCTAGATTTCTCCAGTCTGCCAGAGACCATATAATAGGTGAGTCAATATTTTTCCCAAGACTGTAAAAATGAATTAAGTGTTAGCTGGGGAAGTCTGTGTTTTCCCATGCTGGCAATCAAGTGCATGTTATGGAGGTGCAACTCTTGAGTCAAATTGATAGAAACATTTGGAATGACTTAAGATACATGGGAGGGTGGGAACATTTGGCAACCTTCCCTCATGTAAAAAGAGTTCTTAATGAAATGAGGCTCATAGAAAATTCTCTATAGAAAACTAACAGTCACTGATGTTATTAGCAAAAGACATCATCTGTGAAATGCAGTTAATCTTTGTAAGAGCTTGTCTGTGTGGAGCAGTTACTGCAAAATAAGCCGAGTTTTAAATTTAATGCTTGGAAGCTAATCTCTGCCGCGTACTCAGATGAACGTTCATCTGCTCATGGAGAAGCTTTTTCTTGGTTTAGTTTAATCTTGAGGACCACGTGATGAGTTAGTGTTGAGCAGCTTCTGTGCAGTAACTTTTTGAATCTGCTTCCTTGTGGAATTGTGTTCTGGAATGTCTAAGGACATCCAGCTATTGTCCCAGAATAAGACTGATGGTCCATTGCACTGATCTGGGGTAGCCTCAGCTAGAAATAGCTTCTTCTGTCTGGATGCTTCTTGTTATGCACTTGTGGTCTGTAACTGACACTGCTGTGGTTGTGTTATAGGTATGAATACTGAACTGGACTCAGGTCAGATAACATGATGCTGTTAGTAATGAAGTAGAGAAGTTAAAATTTAGTCTTAAGTTTGTGGATTTAAACTAGGAGAATCTTTTGTATTAGAGGAAAAATCTTTGTGATATAGTATGGATGACCTCTGAGGTCTCTATTCACCTGTGACTGTTGGACTTGCGTTTTTGCTATACGCAAGTCTGGCTATTACTGCCTGAAAGGCATACTAATTTTAGGACAGGTCTTCATATGGCTTCACTGACTCTCAATCCTTCTCAACAGAAGCAGGGGAATAATGAGGACCTGCATCTCACTTATTTTCATTAGCTTCTTTCATTACTTTTGTTTGGTCTCATTAAAGTTTCTTGTTACATCTTATTTTCTCTGCCTGTCAAAGGTGAACAGTAAAAATGCTGATAAATAATTCAACAAGAATCTTAAATGACTCCTGGGATAGAGAATAATGAAAAACTATGGCAACTAGTATGGTGGAGGGTGGGGGGACAAAAGAGTGTGGCTATAAATGTGCTAATTTTGGCTGGCCTCAAAAGATATCCTGGAGCAGGTTCTTGAAACAGCCTGGAAGGGGAGTGGAGGGAGGAAATACAGGTCCATCTCACCAGATGAGGTCTGTTTAACAGCAGAGAGAAGAAAACATTTTCCTTTGCTTGTCTCCCATTGTACTTTTGCCAGCTGTGCGGTCTGGCACGTCTGCAGTTGTATTTGATGTTTGGGGCTGCACTCTGACTCTTTCTTGCTTTGCCTCTATGGGAGCCCCGTCTTCTGGCACTTGTGAGTCACAGTGCAGCTTTGTCTAGGCCTTGGACCCCCCAGCCTCTTGCTGCACTTTGAGTTCAGATTCCCTTAGAAACTGAAAGTACAGGAGTATTTGTTTTGTAATAAAATGAGGAGGGAAGCTGGCCCAAAATACCATGAAGTGTTGCTATTATTTTGGCTTTTTATCCGTCTGATGATTATTTTTAAAGTTCGTTGATTTGTCATTGCACAATGACTTCTAAATTTGTATTTAATCATAATTTATTGTAGTGCTCAGAAGTGATATGTTGAAAAATCAATGAATTTTAACTATACACTACAGAACACAGAGAAAATGAGAAGTTTTCTGTTTCAGGTGTTCACTACGGTAAGAAATCAGTGAAGAAAATCTTAGAAAGGGCCTTATCAAGAAGCTGGTGTAATTCTGCATTGCATACTATGATCTTGAAACATGATTATAAAAGGAAATCAGTGGAAATTTTTTAGAAGTATGACAGGTCCAGTTCTTTGCAAGCAATCTATTTAGGACACGGTTCCATTTTATTTTAGATTTATGCTGATTCTGCCATTGGTTTATTTTGGTTGGGAGATTATGCCTTTAGATCACTCTAACTATGGCTTTCATCTTTAGTTTCTTTCTTGACTTTTTAGTAGAAATGTAATGCAAGTAAGGTCACAGAGAAAACCAGTCTTAGTCACTAAAGTACTGTAGGTATGGTCAGTGGCAAAAAACATCATGCGCTGAACGCATGGTAGATTTTATGATGGAACCACTTGAGCACTGGAGAAATGAGTGGAATTGTTTGGTGGATATCTCAGAAGATTAAGTATCAGGTGATGGCAGAATTTGATAACAGTCCTCTGCCCACTGTTTCCAGCAGTAGCTGAACTTCTGACAAGGGAGGAAAGTGTGTGTGAGTATTCTTAGCTGCATTCAGGAGAGGAGAATGAAAAAACTGCAACCCTATTTCTCAAAAAAATAATGCATTTATTTTTCTGTAGCAGAATGCATTATCTCACAGAAAATTGACTGGTACTCCGATACATCTTTTTAATAAAGCCATCTCTTTTCAAACTTACAAAATATTTGTAGTGACATTGCTGCCAAGTTCTACATTTCTGTAAGTTTCTGTAAGTCAAAACTTGTGCTTTCCTCTTGCAGCTCCATTGAAGGAAATGTCCAGACTGGACTGTTAAATGCCAGCAGCTCACATAAGCATCACTTTGTGGTTCAGCTTTTGAAGTTGTTCTGTGTGGAAACGTGTGCTGCTTAAATGTTATCTCCAGAATTCGTAATGCAATTCCAACTGATTAATCAGCTTCTCTTATTGTTTTTTTCCCATAAGGGACAGTACTGATCTGAATTTCAATCATCTTGTAAGAGACAACTTACAGAGACAGTTTACAACTTATTTCACTCTCTGGTGTGTTCCTTTACTCTGAATGAGATAAACAAAGCTCCCTTAGCTACAGGAGTTGTTAAAATTGTTCAAGGTATTATCAGAGAGAGAACAAGATGAGGACGTTGTAGTCAACCAGCTTTTCTCTCAGTGCTGATTCACCACTTCTTATTTTGGTATGTTGACAGTACAATGTCTGTTGTCCTTCTCCTGCTCCTACTCACCTTTTTACGAGGTTGCTACAGCAAAGGCAGTAAGTTAGATTGTAAGTTATAGAATATTAGAGTATGTCAAGTTGGAATGGACCCACAAGGATCACTGAGCCCAGTTCCTGGCTCCACATAGCACCACCCATAATCCAAACCGTATGTCTGAGAGTGATGTCCAAATGCCCCTTGAACTCCAGCACTCAGGGCTGTGCCCACTGCCCTGTGCAACCTGTTCTGTGCCCTCTGGTGCTGAACCTGTCCCTAACCCCCAGCTGCCCCTCCCCTGACACAACTCCATGCTGTTCCCTTGGTCCCTGTCGCTGTCACACAGAGCAGAGTTGTCCCTCCGTTCCCTGTGAGGAGCTGCAACCACCATCAGACCACCCCTCAGCTCCTCTGCTTTGCAATGAGCACACCAAGGTGCTTCCTCATACATCTTACCATCCAGACCCTGATTCACCATCTTTGTTACCCAGTAGTCACGTGAGTTCTGTCACTTCTGCAGTTCCTTTTCCTGATGGACTAGCTTTCAACACTGAGTTCTGGGGACAGTTGATCCCATGGAGAGTCCGCGTGGCCTGTTGGGCAGTTTGATGCTGTGGATAGTCTTTGCTTGGCTTGGTGTAGATTGGTGGAATACCTAAAAGATTTGCAGAATAATATAGAAAGAGAAGAATAATAGTGGCATTTGCATGTAAGGGAGAGAGAAGACCAGTTTCTCCCGTTCTCATGTATGCAAATACATTTAATTCCTTCCAGTGGCAGGAAGTCATGATGAAGGGTGCACTGGATGTGCAAGTACACTTCTGTGAGTCCTGTCTGTGTTTAACACTTGAGTATGTCATTACTTCTCCTGTGTTTGACTTCCTCAGCAAGATTTACAGTATTTGATGCTAGTAACGTGTAATAGGATTAATTTAGTAACTGTCAGATTAAACTAATTATATTGTTCTATTTTAGCACAGAATGCACTAGTAAGAGGAGCTGGAAGTAAAATATGAAATTGGCATTCAACAAAGAACACAAATGCTATTGTTACCTTCTTAAAATTTGGCTCAAATGGGAAGGGGAATGAGTTATACCAGTGATTTGTTTAATTTGCTTTTTGTGAGAATGAATGAGAGGAAATTGCAGCCTTCCTAGCATGTAAACTAACGAATACAGACTTGTTTATAAGAGAGTGACTGACACAAGATGCAAAGCATTTTGGTACTCGTGACAAAGTAGTATGGATTGGTTGATCATGTGCACGTATCATTCAGTGCTGGTGATACTAGTTCAGTGTGCTTTTAAATGCTTTGCTAAACAACTGTGCTTAGCATTTTCTAAGTTGGAGCTTGGAGAAATGGAGGAGTGGGTGGAAATGAACAGAACCTAAGACCAGCAGCATAGATATTCACGTTGCAACTCCTGCTTGTCCTTGACTGTTTGGCAGCCATTTCAGTCAACTTTTCTATGTGGATAAAAGCTATGTAATGTGACAGACAGGGTGTAACTCCTGAGTTTCTTTAGACTCTCTGTTTTTTTTATTGTTCTTTTACTATTGTCCAAAACTAATCTTAAATTTAGCCTCTGAGCCCTAGTTACTTGCATGTAAAGTAGAATAATTAATTTTGTTTAGGTAAGTGAAATATAGTAATTGTGGCTAAGGTTAAATAAAGTATCCTTACTAGAGCAATGCTCAGAATTTACTGTAATATATTACTCCAGGATTATGCCTGTTTCTGTTCTTTATTTGCCATTGTGTATGACTATGTTCTAATATGCATTTTCTTTTTTCTTTAGTGTTTTTATATTGCTTTCCTGCAATTTCCCTTCTTGGTCTTTTCCCTCAAATCAACACCTTCTGTATATATCTTTTGGAGCAAATAGACATACTGCTTTTTGGTGGTTCTGGTAAGTAGTATGTTGAACATGGGCTATTACTTTCTGTGTATATCACCCTCAATTAAAGTGTATTATTGTATTTTTTTTTTTTTTTTTTAAAGCACAGTGCATCTTAATGTTCAAACAGTGAGTGGTATTCACTTAACAATGAGATGGAAACTAAACTAGTAAGTTCTCCCTCACTGATTTTCTTTTTTCTTTTTTTTTTTTCTTATTCAAGTTGAGCAATAAGCTGTAGAAGATAGTTGACAAGAAAGAGCTCTTTTCTGACATGTCCAATATAAATCATTATTTTAAAAACAAACAACAACAAAAACAAAAATAAATAAGCCCAATGTCTGAGAAAAACAAAAAACACTCCTAAAACTCCAATTAAAAATAGAATTTTTAAAAAGTCATTTACATTTCCCCATGGTATAAGTTATGATCATGTGACATTGGATATGTGTTTTTTTTTTTCTGTTATTTCAGTCTGAGAATAAATAAAGCATTAAATGGAGGACTTTGCTTCAGGTTTTGGTGGTGGTTTCTGTTTATCATTATATGTTAAATATTAAGGATAACTGGTATGCATCTATACTGTCATCTTAGTTTGGACCACAAACAAACTTCATCCATTTTCCTTTTCCCAAACTTTGCTAGTCTTTTGGATCAGGATATGCAGACTGGATTCCATTTGGATGAAACTTTAAAGAAAGAAATACTGTAATTATATGCCTAGTGCGCTCTAGACAGTAATGAGCATATAATCTGTGGGTCCAAACAAGAAATACTGTGCAATAGTGCATCTCAAAACACATATATCACAGGTATAATATCTTCATCACCTTTCATTCAGATGCTCACTTACTGCACTGTTCTACTTGCTACTGCAATA
This sequence comes from Callipepla californica brunnescens, assembly GCA_023055505.1. Taxonomy (NCBI): domain Eukaryota; kingdom Metazoa; phylum Chordata; class Aves; order Galliformes; family Odontophoridae; genus Callipepla; species Callipepla californica. The sequence goes on along the minus strand of JALIRH010000003.1, from coordinate 31,420,505 downwards.
ATAGCCTTTGGCAAATGGTTAAAATTTATACCAATGATAAAGATGTTTTTCACTTCATAAACACCAAAGCAGACCTTGAGGAAAAAATATGTTGGATAAGGTCACCATCCCATCAATTGCTATTCCAGCGTATATTGAAAACTAACTGGAGCACTATTTAGCAGCCCATATGTCTCTGTTGTGGAAACTGCTGAACTCCTAATTCTGTCTGACAGCATTTCCTGCCCTGGTCCTGCAAGTTTTCAAGGGAAGTTGTAGCAAGAGATGAGATGGTGTTCTTCTCTCTCTCTTTAAGTTAATTCCTACATATTTGGTGTGAATCATAGTTGACCAAGCAAGCGGGGATGCTTTTGGATGTTACCAGAACCTACCTATGTCCCAGGAGCAGAGAGAATGAGGAGCATTCCAAGTGGAACTGGACTAGAGAGTTCGCAGATTAACTTCACTTTTCCTCTGTAGCAGCATCATGAGTCATACCATTATTTTTGACAAAGCAGTGTTTAGCACAAAGAGTAACAGTGTGAGACCTCAGATTCACAGAAGACACAGAGTATAGGGTTATTAGGCTTTCAGTTTTAGCTGTAAACAGTTCTGAGAGCTGATTTGGGTCACTGAAGGTGTTTTCTCAAGAAACACCTTAGTAGTATCTTATATTAGCCTGTATACATGTTGTGATGTAAAAGCTGTTTTTGTGAGGTTTTTTTGAATGCACATTCTCATTTATGAAGAAATTAATTAACGTGCAATGTCTGCATTTTAGCTGCCTCTGGATTAGTGTCTGCACTCTACAGCATTTCCAGGAGCTTTGTGGTTCTGACTGTCCTGTATGCTTTTTGCTTCAGCGCAGTGAAGGTAAGTTGAAACAATGAAAATTCAAAACGTCAAGCTAAAAATTCATGTCACTTAGGGAGCTCAAAACTCTTTGGTGCTACATTGTCACTGATATTTGTCAAGATAATCTTTACAAGCCGCGTCTTATGTTCAACTACACTGAAATACTTGAAACTGCACAAGAAATACTAAGGTAAATGCTTGCTTGTGACTAGTTGCTTCTTTGCATAGATCAGCGTGAAATGATCCATTGAATTTTCATGATGACAACTAACATCAGCTCTGGCTTAAGTGATGTAGCTCCTGTGACAGCCAGGCTAAATTTGACTCAAATTCCTAGTAAGGTTCATATTTCCCTGGGAGGGAGGAAGAAAAAGAAAAAGATTTTGTTGCTTCATAACATGCTGAGTCTTTGAGACTCGCTTTGGTTTTTTGTACACTAGGGTTTGCTGATATTTCTGTACACTGCAAAAGTTTGTGCGTGGCTTTATTAGGATGTAAAAACCCATTAAGGAGTGGGCTTTACTGTCATTATTATCAGTAGGTGTGTTTGTTCTGTCATGTGATGAGCCACCAGCCACATAACCATACAGCCTCGTTGCTGCTAAATCAGGTAGGTACTGGATCAGTCCCAATTACCCTTACTTTGCTCCATTCTTGGTATGTAGGACTTACTGTGGAACACTGTATTTACCTGGCAGGGGAGACACCATGATCAGACAGGTGGTTTTCCCAGGACAAGGCTCATCTCCTGCTCTCCAGGTGTGCTGACCCCTGTGATTTCCCCAGATTTGTTAAACTCAGCTGCATAATTTGTAGTAGTGGGGAACTGTGTGCTCAACTACTGAAAAGGAGGTTGTGGCAAGATGTGGATTGGCCTCTTCTCTCATGTGACTAGTGACAGGACTAGAGGGAATGGTCTCAAGTTGTGCCAGGGGAGGTTCAGACTGGATACATCTATTCTCTGAAAGAGTAGTTAGGTGCTCGAATGGGCTGCTCAGGGAGCTGGTTGAGTTGCTGTCCTTGGAGGTGTTCCAGTAACTTTTAGGTGTTGCACTCTAAGGGGCATTGTTTAGTGATAAGTGGACAGTTAAACTAGATGATTTTGCACTTCTTTTTCAAACTTGTTGATTCTACGATTCTGTGATTTCAGACAAGTCTTGGCAGACAAAGTTTGAAGTCAGAAAGCAAGTTTTATACATGCTTTCCTGCGGCTATGTTGAAAGAAAAATAGAGGAAAAATAGGAAATCTAATGTCCTGCTTGGGCAGACCAGTGGATCACCTAACTCAGTACTGGGTAGTGCATGAATAGCGTAGAAAGTTCAGTTTAGGACTTTGTGACCACTGTTTCCCACTCACTGCCCTAATATTCAGCCAGTGTCCACAATTACTGGCATATATCTGTTGGAAAGTGCATCTGCAATTTCATTCAGCATTGTCTCTTTCTGAATGTGCAGATTCTGTGTGCTTCCACAGATCCTGTGGCAACAAATTCCAGATCTTCACTGTGTTGAATGTGAAGAAAAACTGATTTCTCGAAGACTTCCCCATTCCTAGTATTGCAGCTTTGGTGGAAAAACATGTCTGCATTCAATATATCTGCTGCCTTGGTAATTTTGTAGTCTTTTGTTGTATCTGCCTCATCCATATCTTCTTTTATCTAAGGAGACCCAGCCTTTCTAATGTCTGTTTTTAAAGAAGCTGCTCTTTCTGTGTGGAATGACTATGTCAGTTGCCCTACTTTATTCCTTCCCTTATTGTATATATCCTCTGAAATTTTTATTTTTTAAAATAAAAGATAATATTGGATTTCTGACTGTCTTCAAGTCTGCTGCAAAATTCCTGGTGACCACAGTGAGACAATTTCATCCTGGACCTGTTACAAAATGTATCCTTTAAGGGATACTCTTTTAATATTGTTTCATGACAGGTTAGATGCTGTCAGTGCCCATGCAAGAGAGCACCAGGATGTGCAGTGATTTACAAGCTGTTTTCAGCATCTTGCAGGAGTATGTCAGGGGATACTATATGGTGCTACAGACCTGTAGCACAGAGAGGTACTATCAGATGTTTGTTTAAGGGATTTCTTTAAGGAATGCAAACATTTCAGGAATGGCTTTTAACAATTTCCATTTAATATTTTGAATAGGGATCTTAAATCAAAGATGGTCAATTATAATGCCTTATTTATCTATCACAGATGAGCAGAGCAGGCTCTGCTTGTGTTTTTAACCACTCCCAATAGTAAGGTAAAATGTGTTAAGCCACTATTTTATCTTGCCCCTGGGTGGTTTGAGTACATACAGAATAATTTATGGCAACTCAGCTGCTGAACAGCAGTGTATTAACACACTCTGGAGTATCTTCAAGCATGTTGGTGTACTCTCAGGGAATCTTAGTCACCAGTGATACTGGTTTGACCTTGCCCAACTGTGTGATGCTAGGAAGCCAAACTACTTTTCTTGTACAGTGTCCTAAAGCACCTGGTAGTCCTGTAACTTTTTTCCAACTATATTGATGATTCAGGAAGGGGCAGATGGGATGAAGAAGGTGGTTCTCCATAAGGATGAAAGGAGAGAGGAAAAAATCTCTAATAGGAAGACAGGATGGAGGAGGGTGAAAGTGAGTAAAAAAAAAAAAAAAAAAAGAGACAGTTGTATGGAAGGAAGGAATTAAGTCGAACAACTATTTGAAAGGCAAATACCTGTTAAAACAATCATTCTTCCTTTATGTTTGGCAGAGGCCAGTTCACTAGTTGGGGGCAGGTAAGTTGTGTGTTAAAAAAAACGTAGTGCTATACATAGTATTAGAGAAAAGCTTCTTAAATATTCTATAGACTCCTTTCTCAGTGCAGTAGTTGAAATTACAACATGCAGGTGGCTTTGTAGATAAGCAATCTCCTCATGGGTTAGACTTCAAACTGCTTAGAAATATGCTACCCTGAAGTTGTAGAGTGCTGTGAAAGATTTACAAGATATCTGCTGTAAATTACCAATATTAAGTGCAGACTTTCTGTTCATACAGAAATTACAGTTAATTTGAATTTTTATGGCACTATTCTTGTGAAGAGAGCTCTAAGGAGGTTAATTTAAAGCATGTAAAGATGATTCCACTTGATTCAGCTCATAATCTCAGTCCGCTGGGGTGCTTGAAATCTCATGGTTCTTTTTTTGCTAGAAAATTGCACTTGTGTTACCCTTCTGTGTTATTCAGTCAGGTCTAGAGTTTTTTTTTTTTGTTTTTTTTTAACTGTTATAGATAATGTTTCAAGGGAATGATTTTGTCAGATTTATTCTTTCATTAGTGGAGGAAAGGTAAGATTTATAAGAGCAAAGGGGTCTGATCCCAAATAGGGACCACTGTGAAGGATGGTCTAATACCCCTGTAAGAAACTAGAACTGTTTTGACTTGTAGTGGCCTACAACTTGTCATCTTAATCAAATCATGATCTTGATTTTTGATACATTAGAAATTGCAGATTCTAGCTCAAAAGTAAGCAAGTGCTATAGTCTGTCTCATTGAGATGTTTTCACAAAGGTAGTAAGTACATCGTTGTCTTTACAATGTACAGGGAATCTCTTTTACTTTTTAAGCTTTACAGCTATTTAATTTATAATTTTCATTTTTACTCTTTTTAGCTTGTCAACGAAAAAGATGAAAGCACAATTTTCAGTAGTTTATGGGTGTCAAAAATCTTCACAATCAAAAAGAAAAAAAAATCAGGGCAGGGAAACATGACAGAAATCCTGTATCAGAAAGAGGGTCTTAGTTGCAAAGCTTATTACTTGGCTGAAATGTAGCATTCTTGAATGTAAGCTCTGTTTACTGGCAGAATATCGTATAGCTCAGCAGGTGTAACGAGCAGAGTTCCATTTCCTGAAATAAATTGCAGAGCAGAATGGCTCTTTCTAAGTGGTTGTGTGCTTGTTACTGGTGAACAATTGCTCACATCAAATGCCCAGGCTGAGGACTCATTCCATCAGTAACAGACTTGAGCCTTACCTTCCTGAAGTGCTTCTTGTGTTCTAATTATCATCTTCCATGGTGAAATAGTCTAGCCTAATTTCTCTGTATATGTTAATTATTCTAAAAGGAAAGATAGTATTTCTTAAGGTCATTAAAGTAATAGTTTGTTGTTTTTATTAGAAGAAACAAACAATGTTTATTCTAGGTATGCCTTCTTAGGTGATATTTTTCTTGTTCAATTTTAGCACCACAAACTATATATAAATATTTAGAATATGATGAATGGATTGCAGAATTTTGTTGCAAGTATTTTAGAGAATCAAATTCACATCAACTCATTCTTTGCTCTACAACTCTTGTTTAGGAAAAAAAAATCAAAAAGAGGAACTGAGCAATTGTTCTAATCTATGACCCCAGTGCAAGTATTCAAGTTAACTTTCCGCACACTAACATGAGTTCTGAGGGCTGGAGTGAACAGCTCTGATGCAGAAAGCCTGTGCCTTATGCAGACCCATTTTGTTGTTGTATTATTTTGTACAAAACCGACTGCTCTGTGGAAAAAGTAGCTTTGTTGTATCATTAATTGTCACTTATTTTGTTTGGATGAGTTGCCTGAGGAAATTTATTATATAGTATTCTTGAAAGTTAATTCTATGATCTGCAGACAAAATTTGATTTGCCCTTAGAGTTAATGAGGCCCTGCTGCTCTTTTTTAATGACCTTCCAACTTCTTTTCTATTCCATAACCAGAAGTGTTCCTTTCTAATGGCTAAAATGTACATACCATCTAAACAGTGATGGGTGATCCCTAGTTTTGTGTTAGTAGTGAATGGAAAGTTGGATCATATGTCAGGCTGCTTACTTGTCCATCATATGTCTTAATTAGAATCATGTGATGAGATTAAAAGAGAAGAAAGGCCGCAGTATTTCCTAACAGCTGCTCTAGAAAACCCTGAAACTAAAAATTGGCTGAAATTCCAGGTTTCCATCTGTCTGTTGAAACTTTGAGGGCTTGTCTACCTATCAAGAGAGGATGCTATTCATTGCAGACATTGGTCGAAAGCACCTGTTATGAGAGGAGCTCATTTTCCAGTCTTGGTTGTGTTTTTTGTAGCTGGTGAACAGAAGTCATTCCATCTGGCATTAACTCTGAGTCACTGCATATATTTTTGTTTTACCGTTGTGTTCTCCCAGTCATGCAGAGATGATTTGGCTACTGCTTTCTGGTGCTATGAAACATCTTTTCAGATATCTTATGACATGGCACAACCATGTCACGAGTGGTTCAATACCACCTGCTTATGTAGCCTTACACACACTACTGTGTACTCTGACTTTGATTTCAGATGAGAGAGAAGAGCCTCTGTTTCTAAAGTCCAAAGACCTGAGCTTTTCCTGGTTTCTTTGAGATATTTTTCATCTCTCAAGCCTGTGTTTAATGGTATCATCACTCTTTATTTAAGTTATTTCCAGGTAGTCTGAGAACTTTCACTTAGGTTCACTTGATAAAAAGCCCTAAATTCTGGATATAGTTTTATCACTTTTTGTTAGTTCTTGTTGCATATAATAGCATCGCTTTTTCAGCTTTCTGCTTTTTTGTAGCTATTGGATATTGAGTTTAGCTTAAAATTATCTATGTTCACTTCAGTCTGGCTTTATTTCTGATCTCAGCATCAGTCCTGTAATCTTGTACAGAAATTGGCAGCTCTAATAGCTACCTTACCTTTGATATATGAAAGGGTTATCTCATTTTCCTGGAGGAGATGCTATTATTTTCAGGTATTATATCCACCAGACTGGAGACACAAGAACTCCTGTACCATCTATTTCACTGGAGTAGAATAGTTAATGTGCTGAATTTTGTCTTCTGTTCCATCTGTTTTATTTTATGGGTTTTTATTGTTGTTTGTTTGTATATTTAATTGATATTTAAATATCATATATCAGATATGCCTTCCTATTTTTTTCCACACGCATTTGAAGATGGAATTTATCTATCTTGATATCTGTCTTTAGCATTCCAGTGCATCGGTATGTTGCTGTGGGATGGAATAGCACGTTCTCACAGCTTTCTGAAGTCAGTCTGTCCTTGTCTTTTGTCTTCTGTTCCAATCAGCTGGTTTGGATTTGAAGCTCATCCAGAGCTAGTTAATCATTCATTTGTGTTCCAACTTTTTATTTATTTATTTATCTATCCACTGCTTAAGGAACTTGGGGATTATCTTATCCTGTGAAAATTTTAGATATTGGACCTAGGTCCAAAAAAATTAAACTGATTGGAATGTGTTCATATGTGGCATAGCTGCCTCCTTTTAGTGAAACGTATTTAGTTTCCATTTTTCCACTGTTTTATACCTGAAGAAAGTATTTCCTGATAATTTATTTATTGCTTCAATGGACAGTTATTAAAAATGCTCTGAGTATTCTTAACCATTTTCAGCTCATGATTGCAGTGTGACTTGTTGCTTGTTGAGTTCTAAACTCATTAATCACTATAACAGTGCTTCTTGATTTCAGTTTTCAATGATGTAGCCTTCATCTATGTACTAATAGTTTGGATATATTTGTCTTTGGGTATTATAGTGAGAAAGAATTGCAAGCATACATCTCCCTCAGTCTGTTAAGGCCATCCAAAAATGTTTCTAAACAGCTCTTGATGGACCCTTGTATGTACACAGAATTCCCAGATGTGTAAGTGACCAAAAATAGAAGCATAGGAATATTAGATAGCTTTGTTTCCTCTTAATAAAATACTTCCAGTGCTGCTGGAGGTTTTGAAGTCAAGGCTCATGAATTTTATGTGCTTTTCAATTTAAAGACCCTTGAGGTTCAAGCAAGAACTATTAGGAATGTTAATTTTGGAGAGAATTGTCAGATAACATGCTTTTCAGTGAGCGATGTTTGCAGCTGTAGTCAGACTCACACTTCAGTCATATCTCCAGTAGTTATGCTCTAAGATTTGAGTGTGTATTATGAGCTTATTGTCCAGTTATAATAGAAAAAGCACACTGTCTGCAGAATCTGATATGGCCCAAGTTTACATTTATGTATTCTTATAGAAATGTAGAAATCTGCAATTCTTGTTTAGGATAAGCTCACCAATATGTGAAAAAATGAGCTTCCCTGCCTGGTGTTGTTGCCTATCTTATTCCTGGGCTAGAGAATCCCAGTTGCAGACTGGGACACAGCTGAGTAAGGTAGCATGCAGACAAGCACACCCCAGATCAGTCCCATCTCTAAGGATTTTAATTTTCATCAATGAAAATGCAGCTACAAATAAGCAGTTGGAAGTGCAAAGAAAGAGAACTTCGATTAGAAGTTGGTAGTTTATCATTTACTCTGTGGATGATGGGAAGTTAAGACTGGTGGGCATCTCTCTGGAACTTGTATCTAGCAAGTGTAACACAAGGTCCATAAATAATTGAGGCTTCCTGGTCAATATGCTCAATGGAAACAGGGTATCCATGGTAACAAAACTGTCTTTTAGTTAACCTTGAAGAGAGCGTGTCAACGTTACCATTTTCTTATAACTTTGACAGTGAGATGTTATTCCCTTTTACAATTTCACTCATAGCATTTTCTAAGTTCAAAAATAGAATGATAACATTTCTTGGAATTTACTTCCACACGTGGGGAGCAGCTGACTTTCAACAGCTGTCTTGCATACTGTTTGATATGAACAATAGGTTAGATCCATGATGAAACTAGGTAGTGGAAGTAAAGAGAAAAAAAATAAATAAAAGATTGGTTGAAAAATGATGAAATGATGAGACAGTGGAAAATTAGGTGGTCTGTGTACTTTTTGAAGAAAACTGAAGTTTTTCTCTACATTTAAAAAAGCCAGTCACCATGCAAAATACCTTCATTTCTTCCTTGAATTAGCATTATTGAAGGATACTAATGCTGTATCAATCTATGAAGACTCTGAGTTAAAAGGACTATTCTTTTTTGTCAACAGAATGCACACAAAAAACCCACAACCACAAAACAAAACAAAAAACAACCCCAGAAAACCCACAACCCAAGAATTCTCTTTACCACAATGGCTCAGCTGTTTTCAAGGCACTCTCTCTGGAGAACAACGCATGATTTATTTTAGTGTATCTTTGAAAAACAGAAGTCTGCTACATGCGTTTTATTTTTTTTTTCTTTAGGAAAGAGAAGAAGCAAAAAAGGATAAATAATGTAGGACAGAAAGCTTCTATCAACACTCTTTTAATATATTCTTTACTTCCCACCCCAACCAGTGGTAAAAGACTTGTGAGTTCAAAGACACCTTTATCTTCCTGCTTAGTGGATTGTTCTGGGATTAGACAAGACAATTCTGCAGTTGAGGTGGAACACCACCCCTAGTCGCTTTCTGTTTTAACTCACCACTTTTATCCTTAACCTTATAAGACAATTTCACTTGTTTTAAAAATGACTACATGAGTGTCTGCATCAAAATCAAAAGTGTATTTACTACATGTCGCCTCACCCAAATGAGATAGAGTAGGCAGTCAAACTTGCTGTCTAGGATGACAGATAATGCCAGCTTCCTAGACTAAAACCTGTCATTCCTGTTTTCCCACTGAGAAGAATCATTGTCCAATTATTGACTATATTGTTTTTTCATCTTTTTTTAATTTAAAGCTCTGCCAGACATTGTTAGTGAGGGAGGAAACAACAAAATGGAACAGAGTGTATCACTGATGCTAGTGAAATGATGCCTTTGTGCATTCTTTCTCTTGGTTTTGTTTTTGTTTTGTTTTGTTTTTGATAGCATTATGCCTGGGGAGGAGGATAGGAGGATTAGGGGAATATATCAAATATTGATGTTTGTTCTGCCTGCCTTTCTGGCTCTCTGAGAGCTGAGTTTTCAGGGGGTCAGTGAAGAGGCACTTTGAAAGGGGAGCACAGGTTAACCCAGTCCAGAGGCTGCCCATAGAATACAGAAATGTAGAAGTAGAGTTCCTGAGACATTACTAGAACCTGGGGAACTATGGCCTGTCCATTTGATCATGGTGCTGGGGAAGGTTATGGCGGAGGTCATCCTGAGTGCCATCACACAGCATGTGCAAGACAATCAAGTGATAATGTCCAGACAGCACAGTTCTGTGAAAGGCAAGTCCTGCTTGACTAACTTGACTCCTATGTCAAAGTGGCCTGCCTTGCGGATGAGGGAAAGGCTGTGGGTGTAGTCCCCTATGGCTCACTACTGGGACCAGTTCTCTTTAACATCTTCATCAGTGATCTGAATGAAAGGATTGTGTGCACCCTCAGTAAGTTTGCACAGAATGGGGGTCGCGTCCAACCCCCTTGCCAAAGCAGGTTCCCTACGCCAGGTTCCACAGGTATGTCTCTAAGTCATATGGATGTGTTAATAGGAAGGATTTACAGAGGGGATTGCACAGACTGGAATGGTGGGCTGAGGCTGATTGTATGGCATTCAGCAAGACTGAGTCACTTGCATCACAACTGCTGGTAGCGTTGCTACAGGCTTAGGGAAGAGAGGCTGGACAGCTGCCCAGCAGGAAAAGATCCAGGGGTATTGGATATGGAGTAGGCTGCAATTCTGGCATTTACAAAACATTTTGACTTCGGTTTACTTTTCTGCAATGTCTTGAAGAATATGAATTTCTGACCTGAGACTAAGTATGGGAAAAGTTAAAGTAAAATGTACCTGGCCTAAAACCTGTGAATGACAAAGTGAAAAATAGAATTGAACAGTGAAGTTTAACTTGGTTAATAGAAGTTCTGTGGAAGCATGGAACAAGCCTAGCAAGTAACTATGGATAGGACCCACCATGTTTGTGTCCTCCAAAGCAAAAATTTGTGTCATTTTACAGCTACGATTCACAATATTTAATTTGTAGCTGAGGACTCCACAGATGAGGCTGGTTGCATTAATTGTTCATTAAGCTTTCTATTCCTCCTCTTATTATCTCTAGCCAATTTTAGTTACTTAAGTCACCCAGAGGTAATTTCTTATTTTGATTATGCCCAGTATGCTAATGAACGTTTGAATTGCTCTCTTTTACCCCTACTTAGTGGCTAGTACTCTGGTTCTCTACCATGTTACATAGCATGCAGGACCTAGATATATTATACACAACAGCAGAAATATTTAGGAGTCAGGTGCCAGAACTGTACCCCAGCTAGGTGATATAGGCTTCTGTTACAAGCTATCTGGCCACAGGTCAAGGAAATATGTATCAGTTTATGGTTTAGACAAATACGCTGCGCATAATTTCACTTGTCTTACTTTAATGAAGAATTGCCTCTGGAGTTTAAACAGGAAAACTTCATTTTCGCATGGTTTCTAAGCTAATTGCTGATAATGGAGGAATGATGGTGATATAACAAAACACGCCTGTAATGTCTTAGTCTTTTTCACAATAATGGACTTTGATATAATAATGAATTGTCAAATCTTGATAGATGGCATACAGATCTAGATGCTGTGCATTTAATGCTGCAGCTTAGCTTGGCCTACTTTTAAAAGAAAAACAGTACCGCATTATAAACTCAAAAGATTTTTCTTCCCATATCCAGGAGCCCTGGGACACACAGCACATTCCAGCACTGTTCTCTGCTTTCTGTGGCCTGCTAGTTGCGCTTTCTTATCACCTCAGCAGACAAAGCAGTGACCCATCTGTACTGATGTAAGTTTCCTACAACTGTTACTTACATATTTTCCTGTATAGCACGCTAAGTTTGGTTTCCTCAGAGTAATATCTGGGTTTCAGAACTGTGGATATTGTCTCCCGAAAGTAATGTGGTTAAGTGGAAGTTCCTTGGTAAATTCTGATTGTGTGGTTGGTGTTAGAACTGTAACTAAATGAAGTGCTGCAGCCAAATCAGCAGCATGGCTGGTTTTCTTTACACAACACTTACAAATCCTTTGGGGCAGATTCCACCCTCTGGGAAATCTCATGCTTGCCATGTTGGAGGATGGTGATTTGTTTGAGAGGACATGCAGTCTACTGGTGCATTGGGTGATGCCTTGGCAAGGAGAAAGGGCTTGTAATGTGTGGGGAAGTGGCTGTAAGATGATCTCTTTTTTTTGCTCTGCTAAAGGTAGCTAAAGAGAGCTTGTGTGTATTAAGAGCTGATGCTGAAAACAAGGCAGATCCAGGGGGGAAGTCCCAAAACTGTGTTCTTCAGGTTTAGATAATGTGTGTGGGCTGTATGTAGATCCATAGCTTTGGAGGAGTAGTCATGAATTTTCCTGTGTGGAACTGTGTTATCTGTGTGGGAGGCTGTGGTGATGCACAAGTAGCTCGCTGTTAACTTGTATGGTGTGGAGTTAAGCAACAGGCAGGCTTCGTGCTGCCATTATCACCTTGTCATCTGGGATTCTGCTTTACAGTCATCTTGGTCTTATCCTAGTTATCCTAGCACAGTGCAGGGAGATAATTTTGCTTTGGCCTAGAATGCACACAGTTAAATAGAAAATCAGCATGAAAGCATGAGCTCTTTAAATTTTGGAATTATTTACATGTACTTTTTCTCCTGCATTCTCCATGAAGGAGAGACCAACTCATTAACTTCCTTACTAAAGTAAAAACTTGTCTTTCCTTGAAAAGTTTGCTATAAAGACAACATCTTATTACCATTAAAACCATTTCATCTTTTCAGTCTAGTTCCTGATTCTTAATCAAATCCTCAGCAGTTGAAGTTGTTGTATACATTTTTTTTTTAAACCTAAACAAGATATTTAACAATGTTTATGCAATCAGGATGAAAATGTGTAATCTTTAAAATAAGTAAATAAATCAGTTTTAAGGTAACTCTGAACTTGAATCAGGAGACTGGAAATGGTTTTTAAGGGTTGACTCGTGGCACAGACTTCAAAACAGAAAGTAGCACATCAATCTTGAGCTGGCTTTAATATGCAATTTATACAAAAATTCAATCTTTGGCTTTTCTAATGTGGGTCTAATGAGCTCCCAACTTGGTTTTGGTTTATCTGAATTAATAAAGGGCATGAACACAACAGTACCCTCTTAACTCATTCCTCTAAATTACTGAGACATGTTAATTGAACTGTTCTGGTTGCTGAGACCACTTGACATTGCAATCAAAGGTTGAGTTGGTGTCAATGGTTTACCGGGCTGGATCGGCCCGGTTCCGCGACGACTGGTGCGGGGGACCCACGAACCCACGCTCCAGGAAAGGGGAAGGAAAAAGGGAAAAGGGAGATGGGCCTAGAAACAAAACAGCGGCAACGATCTGAGGAGGAAAGCTAATTTACTAAATAAGATATCAGAAAGCAAAATAACAGAATATAATACAATGTAATTGGAATTGAGGCTAATGAATCAAATAAAATGAGCAAGAGAGAGTGTCCGATAAACCGAAGGCCTAACGCTAACGCTGAAGGTGATTCGGCAGCGAGCACCCACTGCTGAGACGATCCCGAAGGAAAGAGAGTGTCCCGTGACCGCTGAGGGTTTTTATCTGTTCCCTCTGAGCGGAAAACACGTAAAAATACAAAGCATCGCAAAGTCCTCTGGGGAATGTAGTTCTTCTTCTCTTCTGAGGCAGGTATACCTGGAGTTATCAATGATCTATGGAGCTGGAGTATTAGCTCTTTATCTCTTAATGCAATACATGATGTTATGATGTGGAATACCAGTACCAAAAATCATAAAACCATGACAGTTGGTTTGTATCATCTCCAGCTATAGAGATAAGATAGCTAATATGTACACAGTGAAGAAAAACTGAGGCTGTTCTACCTCCTTTGCCTGTTTCTCTGCTCTCCTCACTCCATATGTTAGACATGTTCAGAAGTATCCTAACCATATACATATATTTTGAACAGGTCCCTTATTCAATGCAAATATGTCCCTCACTTTCTACGTCAACACTTTGAAGATTCATCAACAGATCCACTTCCAGAAAAAATGAGAGAATCAGTGGTAAGACTCTTTCTTTCTTTACCTTCTGTGCAAAACTCTCATGCATCCAATATTCCCATTTAGATATTTAGTAATTTAAACATTTGAATTACTTCTATGGACATATATATATCCCGTTCCCTTAAATTAACAGATATATACTGTAGGAAATCTAGATTTCTCTTCAGTGAGGCCAGAAGGGAAGGAGAACTGGTACCCAGGAGAAGTTGCTTTCAGAGACTACGTGAGGGAAGATTATCAAGTTTCTGACAGTAGGGAGTATTAGAGATTTCCTACATCTGTGAATTGTTGTGCTTCCAGTTACCAGACAGCAGTTCCTTCTGACTGCATACATAATGCCTGCTTTTAGTCTTTGCAATGAAGGTGATTATTCCTCTAGTCCTGAATGTTTGCAGAAGCAAGAAGTGTTAAGTGTGTCTGGGAGACAGGCTGTGTCTTTGCAGACCTTCAGACGTGGTCTGAGAGTCAGTAGTGCTTAGTGGTACCGGTCACTGGTGTGGTAGGTGGCCTGGTCTCTGGGTGTCCCTCAAAAAGTGATTCATCTCTCCTGCACATCTTGTATCGTATTCATTGGACATTTTATGATGTGTTACACACTCTAAGTTAAGCATGTGAGTTGATCCCACACTATCAATGTTTTCCACTTCTCATTGCTTAGCTGCTGCATAGATTATTCCCTACACTGTTTAATGTCATTTTAAACAGCTTAATGTAATAAGATACGCACAATATTAAGTGATATGTCAGTTCCTTGTTGTTTGTATTCAGCTACAATTTCTTACAAACAACACTATTCGCACCAGCACCACACTGCAATATGAATGTAACAGAAAAGGTAAAAAGTATTTATGTTGAAGTTTTGGTGTGTAAATTATTGCCATGTTGTCAGTCCATTCTTGTACACAGGCATTGTATTGCAGATCTAATTGAAAGTTTCTCATTCTCTGGTATTCTCTGGTCCCACTTGGTTCTTTTGTTGATAGTACCCATCTTGGAACAGGATAGAGTGATTTCATCTGTTCTGCAGATGGAGTCTTGCCAGAGGACTGAAGCAGTTAATGCAGCTGTCCATGTACTGGTTGCATTTCACAGTGCAGAGGGAAACCTTAAACAAGGCAGGCTCTTTGTCTAGTTCCTGTATTAACTGGTACCTCAAACTATTAAACAGTTTGCCAGGAGACTCCCACTGCTGTCTCGCAGTGCAGTGCTATTGCAGCAAGTAGGGAAGAACTTGAGCACTGAAAAGTGCATACGCCTCAAGTTTGAGGAGCACAATCATGCCACAGTCTCTGCTGACTAACCTCAACAGTGACAGTCACATGTAGATTGTAGGACTCAACTAACTTAAAAGAAGTGTCAGGGGACATCAAAATGCCATGCAACAGCCCAGCCCTACTCTTGTCTGTATGTGCATGCATGGTGTGCATAACATGACATTTAAATAAGACTCTCTTAAATCAGAAATGCTGAGATATTCAAAATTAATTCACGTCATTAAACAGCTGAAAGCAGCAAATTAGGCTAATATTGAAAATTAATCTATTGTATTCTCTACTGGTTTGATATTAACATTAGCAGTAATAAATACATCATCTCTAATGTTTAGTTCCATGACCTTTACTATTTTCCTTTGCTTGAATAAGTACGTAGGAATTGCCAGCTTTGAAAACCTGAATTATGAAACAGCTATAAAGGATAATTAACCATTCAGCTTTGAGAATGGAACTTCCCACCCTTACAATTAATTTCTGTAGGCATCCACATGGCTGGTTACTAGATTAACCAGTGGCCTGAAGGTATTGATGCATTCAGTTCAAACCCAGGTTCCTTCTTGGCATTTAATGCAAACTTATGGATAACTAGTAAAAGGATTTGTACGAAGCTCTAGAAGTTTAATTGTAAATAATAATTAAAAAAAAATCCTGCTCCAACATGTAAAATCTCTGAGGGACGAGGTGTTGGGTTGGAGTTGCTTTTTTTTTTTTTATTTTTTCTTCAAGTGTAAAATGGAGGGAAAAAAAACTACCTGTTTTCATCCCAACTTCAACACTGTGGTAATGACTATTTCGCACTGCAGAGGTATTAACTGCGATCTGAGGTTAGCTTTTCTATATTTTGGTCGGATTACAGTAAAGGAATTGAACATCACATTGTAGAGTGTCTTGTGGTTGGGAATGGAATCTGAAGTCTTGCTTTAGACAGCTGGGAGACAGAATTGTGTCCAAGATAGATGTGTGCTTAGTAGCAGCTAGAAAAATAAAGGGTTACCAAGAACAGGAGAGTGTCGTACATCCCATCCATGAAGACAGTGAGTTTCACGGCATTCAATTCTGCAAATGTATGGTTCTTCTCTTCTGGTGTGCTGAATAAGACTCGTTCTTACAATACACAGACATGCTGCAGTCAGCTCTACAGGCAGCTCACACTGAAGTGCAAACTGAGTTCAATTTTATATGGAATATACGTTGTGCACCCTACAGGAAAAGCAACCTTGGAATAAGTGCCAGAACCTGTCTATGCTTCCTGCTCTGCTTCCTCTTGCGTGGCTCACTACTCTACCAGTAGTCATGTTCCATCTTGCGTTTTTCATGGATCTTTAGGCACTTGCCCTTCCTGCTGAAGGCAAGTGGAAGCCACAGACCCATCTACAGCAACCTGTAGGTGGATGCCCAGGGCGTCTTCCTGGAAACTAGCTCTGAATTCCCTTCAGGCAGTGAGCAACTGCTCAGGGTCCGCACTTCTTCTGGGCATTGGCCATTATGCCCTCATGCAAAACAAAGTTACTTCTGCCCAACTTTGTTTTAGAAGGAAAAAGAACTAAATTGTGAGAAGGTTGAATGTGTCTGCCACATCAGGAAGGAGTTCCTGCCTCCGGTGGGGATTCTTGTCAAAGTCAGCAACTGAAGCTGTTCTGTGCAGAGAGGTAAGCCTGGCAATAAATGAAGCCTGAGCCACTCTAGATATTGCCAAAGCTGGAACACAACTATCAAATTTGGATTCAAATACCTGGATAGTGAGCCTTGCTCTGAAAACATAGGGTTTTTCCTGTATGCGATCCTTAATGTGTCAAAAGCAATGAGAGCATCCTAGGATGAGCATTTGTAAAGGCAAAGATGGGAAAAATAGGAAATACCAGTCTCATGTAATACTGTCTGTATAGTACAGTTTGCTTGCTGGTGACCTGGTCTGTGCACTGGATGGAAAGCAAGGGTGCCTTTCTCCTTGCCTCCAGTATCTGTTTTATCATTTCTTCTGACTTTATGGCTAAATCCTTATTTGATACGGTTCTTAAAATGGCAGTTTCTTCACTCAGCTGATTACAAAAACTACTCAGCTCTCATTGTAACAGTTATCCTTTTTGTTTGTGAAGGGAAGCTTGAATATACAGTTTGTGTGTAATTGTTTTTATAAGTTTGTTGTAGATGATTGAGTAGTTGGATTCAGCTGTGCAGGAAAATGGTACTTAATGAAGACTTTTCATAACATATCTTCACAAAAGGGCTGAAATACAGGGCCATTTATGTGTGGCACTGCTCAGCTCTCTCAGATAATGAATTTTGCAGTCTCAACTCTGCTGCTTTAAGTTGTCTTTGTATGAAATAGCTTTAAAAAAATTGGAAACATTAAAAAAAAAATCTGTGTGTTTGTAATAAATCCGTTATCCATCTTTATCAGGATTTTGACCGTGATTTTTCAGTATTGCTACACACAGGAAATCCTCAATACACAACTTTCTTGTGAGAAAAGGTGTAAACCTGCTAGAGAGCAACTATGGGGATGTGTAGGAATCTAAGCTTTGCTCAGTGAAGACCTTTTCTGTAAGCTCGTGTTTTCCTGATCCATACTATGGCCATGAAACATGGGACAAGGCCAGTGGGACTCTTTTGTGAAGGTGGCTGGGAAGAGTCGGATCTAACTCTGTGCCTTTGTGTTTGTAGTCCTTGCTGAGTACAGTGCTGTCTGAAGAGGGCATAGCTTGAGGAGTGCAGGGAGTGCTGCTCTTTTGGAAGGATGTTTTTCTGAGCAACCTGAGAAAAGCAAGGACAAGTTAATAAAACTCAAGAATTCAACTAAATGGGATTAGAGTTTCATGGGACAAAGCAAAAGTACTTCTTGAGCCTGAAGGCTTTTTAGTCCTGCTGAATTTCAAAGGCCTGCTGCAGTAAGTGGAAGTGCTGATGCTGGTGACCTTTTAGTAAGAAGCATCTCGTAACAGAGAGCGACAGGCAGCCTAAATATACTGGTTCCTACCAGCTTCCCTTGTAATTCACAAGCTGTCTGTTCTTTGCTACTGCTTTCTTATCCCTTATTCTTAGGTTTGCTATCCCATCAATATTTTATGGTTGTGCTTTTTTGTTTTTTGTTTTTTTTCCTTTGATGAGATAAAGGAAAATTATCTAGATTGCAGCACTAGGAAATTGGATGAATTTCAAGCTCTAACAAAGTGTTTTAATCCAGATATTCTTTCTAGATGATTTTGAATTACAGCATAGGTTAGTTTTTAAGACAAAAGCTATGATGAGTGATAACATACACATGTGATAACTTAGCACTAGTACTGACTGCTGAACTTGAATATCCTACTCACAAATCTAGGGCAAGATTTTCATGTTCTCAGAAAGATATTTGAGTGACCTCTGAAGTACAATTTGGAAGATCACAGAGCTCAAAAGCTGTCTTGTTTATTAGTTTACTGAGAATGACATTTTAATCATGAGAAAAATGGTCTGGAAAGACTATGATATTTTTCCAATCTTTCAAAACTAAATTAGTGCTACCCTAGTTATAAACCTTTATATAAAGGCAGACTTGTCCTTGTGTTATCATTGAGTGGTACCAGAAAAATAGCTTTGTCTGAAACCCATAAAATCTTGTTGAAATCTGACTTCTGATACAGAAAATAAGAGAATGGGACATGTCACTTTAGAACATAATAAATGTATTAACTTGTGTCTCTGAAGACGTTACAGAAAAGTATGAGTCATTCCAGTAATGCAAGCAAATCTAAAGAGATTGTAACGCTTGCAGATAGGTAATGGAACCAGAATTTTTATTTCCAAAAATAAAAATGCCATAATGTGAAAGAGTTATTTTCCTTAAATAGAATAAGGATCAGCATGAAAATGTATTACTTTCATTTCTCCAATGTTAAAACCAAATTTAAAAATATAATTTTAAGTTAGTCATGATGAAGATAAACATGGTTACTTTGACAAACCTAGTGTATGAAGAAATAATTTCACACAGCACAGTGGAGAGAATACTTTTGTTATCAGGGAGTGATGATTAGCCTTACCACAATGCAGACTGCAAGTAATTGAGAAGAGAGTCATTTACTTTGTCTAGGTAAAATGGTATTGACATGCTAATTTTGTATAAAATAATTTTCACAGAAAGAAATTTTGAAATCAGATCTCATTGTCTGCACAGCGGCAGCTGTTCTGTCATTTGCTGTGAGTGCCAGCACTGTGTTTCTGTCATTAAGGGTATGTATCTGTGTATCTCTCCTTTTTTTTTTTTGTCTTTTTTTTTTCCTAAGGTATTATCTCTTTTTTTTTTTTTTTTTTTTTTTGTAAAACCAAAGACTCTGAAGGTTTTGTAAAACCAAAGATATTGGGGGAAGGGAAGTTTGGAAAAATGTATTTACTGACTGTGGTAACTTAATGCTTTTTGATATGCAGCATGAATTAAATTGTGGATATTTGCATCAGGCAAAATATTACTTACTTGGTGTCCGTTTCCCAAAGCCTTTCCACCTCTGAACCTCTTCTATGATATGCAACCTGGGAGACAGAATGGATAAATCCAATCATTTGCCTTTTCTCCTCTATTTAGGGGGAAAAATGGTAAATTATCTCTGCAAAGTTTATATTTTGAAACATATATCCACCTGTGGAATCAATTTGAACATTGGGGTTGCGGGGGG
This sequence comes from Callipepla californica brunnescens, assembly GCA_023055505.1. NCBI lineage: Eukaryota > Metazoa > Chordata > Aves > Galliformes > Odontophoridae > Callipepla > Callipepla californica. The sequence continues at coordinate 31,400,875 of JALIRH010000003.1, read as the reverse complement.
GGGGGGGGGGGGACTAATTGGGCAGAAATCCCATTATAGGTAATGTTTTAAAACAAACAAAAAGTTATTTGCAAATTATAACCATGCTTCTTTTTTCTCATTTGGCCTAGCCATTTCTCAGCATTGTCCTGTTTGCTTTAGCGTGGACCGTGGGATTCGTAACACATTACATACTTCCTCAGCTTCGCAAGCATCACCCCTGGCTGTGGATCTCCCACCCTATACTTAAAAGCAAAGAACACCAGCAACGGGAAGTGAGAGGTTTGTAATGAAATCTTATCTAAACAATGGATGTCATAGCTTGCAGCTTGTCTTGATTTAAAAACAAAAATCCGGAAAGAACAAAGCAGAGGGAATAATTTGTTTTCCACTTGATAAGATGTCCCATGAGCATTTCTTTTCTGAGGGCTAAACAATCCCAGCTCTCTCAGCCTCTCATTGTATGTCAAATAGTAAGGTCCCTTAATCTTCTTTGTTACCGTAAGTGGACTCTCATGAGCCATCATCTGATCTGCTTTCTACTTTTGCATTACAATACAGTTACTTGCTGTGTTGCTTGATATGTTGGCATTTTAAATTATTTCTTCTTTTTGACATACAATTCTGTATTATTCGAACAGTATGGGTAATGCAACTTAGTTTTAATTTCTATTGTAACAGCTTCAGAAGAACAGTAAAATTGGAAGAAATTGTGAAAATTAGTCAGTGGCTTGTTATTATGTCTACTGGATTCAGCAGGTGGTGCCCTGATGCATAGGAGTGTCTGTAAATATTTTAGAGTGCTGGAACCTGATTTCCTGTTCTTGTTACAGTTATTTCCACAAGCAACCAGCTTACTTGAGAAGGACAGCTTTTTTTCTTTTACCTCTGTCTCTCATCTTTTATTTGCTACCAGCCAAAAGCTTGCTTGTCATTTCTTGATGGATTTTCTGCCTTAATCATTCTCAGTATATGTTTCTGAGTTGTTTGAAGGCAATGTTGTCAGAACACAATCTGCTGAGAGACTTTAGTCTGTTCTTCAACTAAACAACAAAAGAGTTCAGATCACTAAGCAAAACCATACATGAAAAATTTAAATCTCCGTTAAAAAAAATCATGTCTTTCAAAACAATTACTTTCCAAACACAGCTTGAGTATCAAAAACTACCCAAGAGACTTTATTGAAGGTTGCCTTTTAACTTCTACTGCAATACGTGAAGGAAAGTGTAGTAGAAATATAGGACTTTTTAAGGATCATGACCAGCTGAAAACATTGTTCAGGGCTTTCTCTTATTACAGATATTTAGTAAAATTTGGACATTCATCAAAATTACTTTTTTTTTTTTTTTTTTTTTTTTTTTTAAAGCATGAACTTAATAATAAAGACTACTGTGGGATTTCTTTGCCTTGTCCTGATTAAGTCTGTCTTCATTTGTCGGGAAACATTTTCCTAACTGCAACTACTCAGCTTTTGTAAAGGTTGAAGGTAGAGATCTGCCAGATTGATCTCCACAGACAAGTTTCCTTCTGCTTTGAGATCAGCTGTATTTCCTACACTACCTGCTGAAGGCAGCAGGCTATTTTGCTTCTATTGTAATCCTGATTTTACATGACATCTAATTCCTTGCTTTTGTTTTTTTTTTGTTTTTTTTTTTTTTAAAGTATTGTTGTGATATTCTGGTGTTGTGTAAAGAAAATGGGAGGGTTTTTTTATGTATTATGTCATTTTTTACCCCTGTCTCTTGGGCTTCTGTAGAGGCATTTTTTTTTTATGTTCCAAGATGAGCTAGACTGAGTAAAAGGTTGTGTAATCCCTTTGATAGATATGTCTGACAGACTATCATCTTTCTTTTACCCTGTAAGAAAAACATAGGAACAGAGTTTAAAGGTTCTCTACACTTATAGAAGGAGAAGCTTGGGAAAGGACAGTATCCTCTAGTTGTCAGGCATGGAAAGTAATGAGACAAACACATAAAACAAGGGGTTTGTTAGGAGCCTTTACTGCATAGGATTTCATTTTCAACTTCCTAATTTTTGACAAGTGCAATCCTATGATAAAGATGAATGATCTCCAGCAGTTCGATGAGCAGCTGGTAATGACAATTCCATGTTTATTCTGGGTTTGCTTCATAGACTTCAGGTGAGCCGTTTAGACTTTCGAGTCCTCCACGGTATTGCAATTGTGAGAACAGTTCTCATGGTGCACCTATAAGATACCTCACTTATTTCTTGTTATTTTGACTGACTGCAGGAGAAAAGAGTGAGCTTATGGTATAATAGATGTATAGAAAGTGCCAGTCTGTGTGAAAAACCCTAACACACTAGGCTGTCATTTCTTCTTCCTCACCACTGCTGCTTTTATACCCCCTTAGATTCATCTAAGCCATTTTCAAGTCATCCATTTCTTTCCCTAGGTCCCCTCTGAACATACGCTTTTTTTTCCGCACTGCAATGTCTGTACATCCCTTGCTCCTGTGGCTACTTTCCTTTCGGTCTACTTGATATGCACATCTCTTTATTCAAACCTGAGTTCCTACAGAGAGCTCAGCTTTGGACAGCCAGATGAAGTTCTTTAGTAGAGAATAGTAGCTCTGAGAGCAATTAGGAGAAGGAGAGAGGAACAGAGAATAAAAGCTAGGTTCCAAAATAGATATCTTGCTGTGTATATGAGCTTAGAAGATAGCTTTTCAGCACGTTTCTTTTCCTGTCATTGAGAAGTTATGTGTGGGGGGGTTGTTTACACATAATTATTTCCATTTCTGCAAGGAAGAGTATTGGAAATTCAGAAGCTGGCATTATTTCTGACTCAATGCCAACTTCTGCCTTTTTGCATTTGCTTTTTTTTTTTTTTTTTTTTTTCCCCAATAACCTTGTCTACCTCAGCTGAGAATAAACATTACTCTTTTCTATATATGGATGTTTCTGCACTCAGTTCACCTAAGTTCTGTATAGCAATTTAGTTTCACAGAGCATTCAGTTCTTGTTTTATTCTCCCATTAAGCCTGTGATGTTGTTAAAAAAAACAAAGTCTACTGCACAAGATAATCTTATGAGGTTCCATAGGTCATCCAGCAGGTCAGTGCTGAAGAGAGTCTCTTCTGAATAATTACATCACTAAAGGTGCTATTCAGTTCAGTGACTAGTAATAGGATTATATGGGATCTACTGTTATATAGAACCTACATGGACCACCTCTTATCCTTTCTGAGATTTATTTCATGAATTCTGAGAAGCTAAACAGATATTCTCTAAATTGAGAGAGCAGAATGATTTCCCTGTTGCAAAAGAATTAGGAATTATTTGTGCCATAAATTAGCTGGGTGATTATACTTGCTTGTGTAAGCTAACTCATTTCTTTACTGTTACAGTATTGCAGTACAAAAATGCAAGTAGTTTGATGTTATGTTCTGTGTTCTGTTATCTGAATTTTTATTTCAGATGCTGCTCATTTGATGTGGTTTGAAAGACTATATGTGTGGCTTCAGTGCTTTGAGAAATATGTCTTATATCCAGCTATAATATTGAATGCCCTGACCATTGATGCTTTCTCCATTAGTAAATACAAGAAGCTTGGTACACAGTAAGTTGATTATAACTCATCCATGTGACTATTCAGACACAGACTGAAGAATGAGAAATGAAAATCGTTTAAATAAGTCTGCCTGCTTGTTACAGTTAGTGTTTGCCGTTGTTAGTTTCCATATACAGTAATCATTCTTTCTTCAGAAAGAAAGAAAACAAAGCTGCCTTAGCATATGCAAAGACATGACCCCAGTGAGAGGCAGAGAAATTATAAGATTAAGGAGCTATATATAGATATATATGTAATGTCTAAATGTCAATTAAAAGCAAGACACACTATACCAGGCAGCAGGTGTTTGATGAGTATAAACACAGTGGGGTAACTAGAATTAATCAGAAGAAAATGAGAAATCTAAGCTGGATATCAGGAAACACTTCCTATACTGAGGATTTTTAGGACTATAGCATCATTTCCCAAAGGAATTATCAGCAGTTTTCTCACTCAGGTCAGGCTAAACTGTATACAATATTCAATAGTATAGAATGGCAGGTAGTCCTGCATTAAGAGGGGTTTCAGAAAGATGGGTATGTAAGAGGGGTTTTTTTGTTGTTGTTTTTTTCCCTGAAGTCTGTCTCTGATATTAAGCAGAATTGGCAATGCTGATCTGTGGATTCACAGTATGATCCTTGCAGACAGCCTTTTATGGTAAATATTTTGGTTGGTGACTTACCTACTGCAGATATTCAGCAGGCTTAGTTTCTGCAGTCTCCCCAGTGAGCAGAGTTTCTGCAGTCTTTTTATCAGAATGACAGTGACGCAGATAATAAAAACAAAGAAACAGCTAGTGTTCAGGAAGGAAGGTTCCAGTAATGGGAAAAACTGCTGTGAAGGGGAGTAGGAATTCCTGAAGTATTGATGAGAGTTTAGATTTTAAACTTTACATCAAATTTTTATTAAAAAAAAAATGTGTATTTTACTTATTTTTTTTCTCTTAAAGAATAGCACAGCTTTACAAATGGTACAAACATATATAGATATATCTATCTAACTATATATACACACGTCTGTAAAATATGTTTATAATACATAAATACTTATATCCCTTGCTTTTGGGGGGCTAAAATTAGAACTATGTCATTAGTTAGATTTTCCTGTATATTCCTCCCTAACTAATGCTTTTCCAGTGAGACTCTTAGTAGTCACTTGGAAATGGCCTTTTTCTCCCAGGCCTTTGGAGATGTGAAGACCAAGGTGTTCAGGGGTTTAGGTGTATTGCACAGACAGAAATAAGCATGAGCTCAGCTTTACTGTTTGCTTCTGCAAGACTGGGAGAACTAAATAGTAATTGAAATGTCATTTGTCAGTAGTTAGCAGACGTGACTGTATACACGCACAGAGCAAACATGTAGAGTTAAGAAGGTACTGTTTTTACATAGTCATTCCTCAAAGCTAGATTACACTTGAAAGCATTACCTCCCATGAGCATTCAAAAGTCATGAGTCAGTCCCTCAAAAATCTTGAGATTAAAGAAAGTAATTACACTTGTCTGTCTCTGACTGTTTAGCTTATAGGAGAATAACACAACAGTCATTTCCTTCCCCATCCTCTGTGTGTTTGTGTGATTGTTTTGGATTTGAAAGTACCCTTTAGCGTGCCAGTATAAATACAATTCCTGACTGCTGTTTCAAAGAAGTTACACTCAGGTATGCCCAGCTCTCATTCAAAGATATGGTATGATGTAGGGAGGTAGTCTATATCTGTTATAAAAAGGAGGGGAATCAGCTTTTTACTGGGGTATATAGTGATAGAAAAAGGGTATATGGTTTTAAGCTCAAGGGGGGGGAAGGTTTAGATTAGATCTCAGGGGGAAGTTGGAACAGGCTGCCCAAAGAGGCTGTGCATCCCTCATCCGTAGAGGTGTTCAAGACCAGGTTGGATGGAGCTCTGGACAACCTGGGCTATTACCAGATCTGGAGGTTGGTGGCTCTGCCTGTGACGGGGGGGTTGAAACTTGATTATCCTTGGGGTCGTTTCCAACACAAGCCATTCTACGATCTCTTACACTGGCAGTGGTGGAACTGCAGCTCCTTTCAAACTATTAGATGAATGTTGCTGTGGCAAGACTGCTGCTGGCCTTAGTGGTACAAATTTGTTTCTGCTATGTTTACCCAGTTTACGGTTATAAACAGTGGATTGCGAGGAAGATGAACCCATTATTTTCTTTCTGTGTTTTTAAAATCCATGAGGTACAAAGCCTGTCTTTTCTGACCCTTATTGTATTTCTCCTGAAAGAGAGAAAGCTGCTTCTGCTGTCCCTGTTAATAGGAGCATAGTGGCAGAAAATAACAGAAGGTGCTACATAATCTTCTGTCTGCCTTCTGTCTTCACTGATCATCATGTCTTTTCCCCTTTTACTTGAAGCTGAGACTGGAACACTTTCAGTATTCCCTTTTTCTGTGGCACTTCTCTTTAGTACATTTTCCCGAAGACTGACATGTAACCTCCCTGCACAAGACCTTTGTCCTCAGATCCTACCTCCTTCTCTTGAGTCTGTAAGCCCTGAATGGGGCCCTTGATTCTTCATATACCACATAACTAACAGTGAGAAAATATAACCTTTAGTATATAAATAGTTGTTTCCTATTGTTGGAACACTCCTCAGTTATTTCCCACCCAAGGATCACACTGCATCATTCCATAGAGAAGGGAAGGCTTTCTCTCTCTTTCTGTGTGGTACATTTTACATGATTTGATTTGGGAGTTTTTCTCTACTGGAATCTATTTCATAATATTTTTCATCTTGTTTTGTGATTAGAAGGACTGAAGCAGTTTGCTTCTTGGAGAGGCAGTACAGCTGCCTTCACAGTCAGGAGTTACTTCAACTTTGGAAGCCCTGATGTGCTGGTTATTTCTGGGACTCATGCTGACAAGCTGAAATGCCTTCCCATATTACCTGCCACAGACTCTTCAGAAATAAGCCCTTATTTCTCATTCTTTTTCTTGCTCTCTCTCTACTGAGAGTTAAGGCCACAGGAAAAGTGTCTTGTGTGGCGGTATCTCTAAAGAAGAGGGATAATGAGCAAATTTATTTTCAGTTGCGCCTTGAAAGCTCTGTTTTATAAAATGTTTTTTGTTTGTTTGTTTTTGTTAAATTTTCCAGATGTTAACAGACTTGATTAGGAAAAAGTCTTCCTTTCTTTATCATCTGTGAATTTTCCATGTGAAAATTCTTCCATGTTGTAAGAATTTTCTTCTTCTAAGAAACATGAGATCCAGCTGGTTTGTATGTGACACACTAGGATGCCTTCTAGTGGCTTCAGAATCTATTTAGTTTAGTTTAACCCTTCAGGAATTTTGTGAAAATTGGAAACAACAGCTTTGACAAGGTGAGAAATAAGGTCAGCTTGGCATTTCATTCCAACAGTGATTTCCTGGTGATTCCTTACAATGACCTGCCCTCAGATGTCCTTGTGTCTACACTGAGAAAGTTACACAACAACGAATTAAAGACATAAGATCAACTTGGAAGTCAGTCCGGGAGTCTTCCTAGAATGATGAAACCTATTTGGAGCTTTCTAACACGTCAAGTGTCAGTCATGGCAGCGGGTATTCTCCTGAATCACAGCGGGATGGAGGAGAACCTTCTGTGCATTTTGCAAATACTCAGCCTAGTTTATTCAGGCACTCAGTATTCATTAAAGTCCTCTTCTATTTTTACTTGCATCAGAAAAACAACATGTCTCCCAAAAAGTGTGTTTAATTTACATAAGAGAAATCATCTGGCTCTCAGTTCACGGAGAGTTACTTGTACATGTCTGTCAGATTTTGGTTCACTTTTCAGGAATAGATTCCATGCAGTTCTTAGGCATCAGCATGCAAAACTGCAATCCAAATGCGCTTGTTCAAGTGCCGGGAAGCCCTAGGGATACCTAATATCACTAAATACTCCTGAATTTAACTTGACGGTTTATTAGGAGGCTCAAGATGTACTTCTGAACATGCCCAGAGCTTTCTGAGTAAATCCATTTTCTCTTAACTTGCCCTGACTAGGAACCAAATACGCAAAGGTTTTGGGCTCGGAGGCTTTGCCCAGCATGTCATCAGGATTGAGTTCACAAAATATTGCTTCAATAAATGTGCTTTTAATGACCTTGATGGAAAAGAAGGCGTTGTCCACCTCGTTTAACTAGAGTCCCAGATGTTAAACACTCACCATAAAAGTGGAGGCTGTGGAAGTTTTGCTGTGGTAATAAGGGAATTCTTACAGTAGTGAGGAGTCATGGGTTCTTACCTTGTTCCTGTGTGTTTTACAAGTGGCTTGCACCATGCCAGTGTTCATATTGTGGAGCCCAGTACTGTGCCGCATCTCAGTGTAGTGCCTGCCAACAGAGGTGTGGAGTCATATTCTGCCTTTCTGGATGAAAAAAAAAAAAACAACGCAAAAACAACCAACTAACAATGACAAATCCACACCCACAGTCTTGAGAGTGAATAGGTTAAGAAGGGGCAGTGCTTTCAGACCCACCTCTACCCTGAGGGTTTCCTACAGGTTATGGCTTTAAACAGTTACTTGTTGCCTGGTTACTCCCTTGCACTCATAAAGGAGCCCAAGTACTGTACCTTCAGCCTTGATTCTACCCTGGTCATCTAAAACTAATGTGTCTGAGACCTTTCTGGTAGCTAAACTCCCAAGTGGGCTGTAATTATCAAGAGATCAAAATTATTGTCGAAATAAGACCATCTTTCAAATTCTGTAATGTCTCTTAAAAACCAGACTTAAAGATATGAACAGCCTCAAGTCTTAGAGTTCAGATAACATCCAGGGACTAGTGTGGATTCCTCAATTTAAGGGGTACTAATACATTGCCTCTGTCTTTTTTTTCACTGTATAGTTTTCTGGGATGTCAAAAGAGGAGTATTAACCTTCTTGGAGATACAGTACCAAGCACTTTAATTTTTGAATATAAGCTGCTTGGTTTTCTATATGGCCACTTACCGTTTATTAGAGTCTTCAAGTTCTCTGTCTGATGAGATAAGGGGAGAGTAAAATGCAGATTGCATCTATGCATTGTAAAATTCATGCAATGCGTAATTTCTGTTCATCTGAAGAAGGAGTTAGTATATAGAATAGATGACCTGCTCATTAACAATTTTAAGCATTTCTGTGGGTATATCAGTATATCCTTCTGTATAGTAGGAGAATGTTTGTAAACTGTCACCAAGTTGCATTTCTAGTAGTAATAATAATAAGGTGGAGTAAGTTCAAGATGTCTTAAATTATAGTAATTAATGGGAGCACAGATATAAAAATTCTGGTTTGGGAATTAAGAGCCATATATAAGGTATCCTTCTGAAGTTCTTATGTTTTGATAGCCAATACAATTCTTTTGCTACAGAATTTTTTCTCTGTTACAGATTACAAGTGCATGATAATAAGCTGTGACATTTGAGATGATTAACATGATTATTAAAATGATATAGGATTAATATCAGAAATTAATAAGATAGCAATCTAAAATGCAACTCTTACAGCTATTTGTATTTAAGATCTTCACAATTTAATGTTAATATTATTTTGACCTGATTAGGTTTTTCTTTCTTCCTTTCTTACAGCTGTGATATTATCTTGATAACAGTTGCTGGGATGAAACTCCTCCGTTCTTCATTCTGTAATCCTATTAATCAGTTTGTTACTTTGAGCTTTACTGTAATCTTCTTCCAATTTGACTACAGAGACATTTCAGAAAATTTCCTACTGGATTTCTTCATGATGTCCATCGTGTTTCACAAGGCAAGTTTTACAGCTGTTGTCATTTCTCTGAAAAAATATATGTCGTAGCTTTGATTTATGTTCTCAGTATCACTGTGTCGATCAATACATGGTGGGGTTTGTTAGAAATTTTGCGTAGATGTAAGCCAAGAACAAGGTTCCAGTTAAATTTCTTCTCTGATTTGCTGCAGAGCTTTGCATTTGCTTTTTGTTTACATGTTGTTATAGGACTTCATAGCTATCATTTTCAACTGCAAAATCCTCATTGAGTTGAAAATTGCCTCTTGGGTCATTAGAGCAGGGCTGTCCTCCAGATCAATCGAGTGGGTGTGTTTTTTATCCATGCTTCCTTTGAATGCCTCTTGTGTTCAACTCAACAACTTCCTTTGGGAAATTATTACGTTATCTAATCACCCTCAGGATGATAAATGTTTTCCTATAGTCATACTCAACATTTTTCTTTTCCTACTTTCTGTCTCTTATCCTTGCAATGCCGCCCTTAACCTTAACCTCAGAGCTCTTTCTTCTGTTAACTCTTGGCTGCTATGGAGTGTATTCTAGTTGCATTAACTTCCAAAGCAAACAAAAACAAAACAGTGAACAAATCAGTCAGATCAACTCCTATGTTGATCTATGTATTATCTAAGTAGGTTTAACTGACACCTTGATAAAATGTAAGTACTGAAAATTTGTCTAAAGGTTTTAGCAATTCTTTTGTATTCTGTGTTTGAACGTATTGATCCCTGATTGCCATAAAATACGATACAACTTGTCCAGAGCAACATTTGTTTTTGTTGTCTTTTCTTTGTTGGCAATTTTGTTTGGAGGGTTTCTTTTGCTAAAATATTTCTGATGTAAGTGTGAGTATGACCCAGCTAGCATCATTTTTCTGAGAGAAGAAAGAGACAGTACCATACTGACTTGACTGTGGCATGTTCTGTGGGAGATGCCTGTCGATATGTAGAGATATGTGATGAGCATGAGCTCATAGTGTTGCCCATGCCTAGCTGGAGTTTCTGCCTTCTCAAAGAAAGGCTCAGCTTATTGGTGTATGCTGCTGCTGATTTTCAGTCATTCAGGTTAAGTGTGAAACAGAAATTGAATGCTTTCTTCAGACTTATTTCTGTGCTGCTGTAAGAAGGGTGAGGAAGACAGGACTAATAAGAAGCTGGTGAGGCACCCTGGCCTTTCTTTTTTCCTGTGAACACTTGAACTGCTGTCTAGCAGCAGCTTCACCTTCATCATACCTTCAGCCTTCTTTCCTGTTCTGAGAGGGTGAGAAAGATCAAAAAATCAGCATCAGAATTGGATATTCTAGGATTCATTATTTCTTTTGAACAAGTTGACCTTGTAAGCATGTCACAAGATACTGATGTGTACTATTACATGTTTTTAGGAAAGAGATGTAAAAGATTTTCACTGTTGTTTTTGGAGTTGCCTGGATAGTTTGAATCTAGGGCTCACTGTACAAAGACCAGTAATAGCAGTATGTATGAGATAATGAAGGATTAGAAAAATAGGTAGATTGTGCTATAACTACTAATCTTGTACTACAGATGTGTTTTGAAAATGTACTTTATCATTGATCTGTCATCGTTTCCATATCTCATTAGATCTGAAATTTTGCATGTTCTTAATTCATCAAATGAACTTGTCCTTGTTCCATTTGAAAAACTGAAATCGAATGGTTGAATTATTTATGTTACAAAAGCACATACACAGTTACACAGTAATTATTAAGCCAATCTGAAAAATAGCATAGCAAATAATCAGAATTTAAGTCCTATTAATTTCAAATGACAAAGAACATATATTTTCTTTACTGTAATTACAGTCTGAGTTTTTATTAACTCAGTATTGTGGAATTTTTTTGAAGGATAAACTCACTTGAGGATAAAGATGTATGTAATTCTATCCTATTGGCACTAAGCAAGCTATGTGCACCGCTATTTCTAAAAACTTACGGGTCTTCACAAATTCTGTCCATTTGTTGTTGAGTCCTTTTTATGTTGGCAAATATTATTAAAAAGATAGAGACAGGGATCAGAATAATTTCTGTTATCACCTTTGGCTATGAACATGCAGACATTATTATACAATAATGGTGGGTAGCTACTTGCTCATTCATACTGTCAACTATACACCATCTGAATTATGGAACATTACAAGTGCTCTGCTTTAGTCATAGCAACAGCAGCTTCTAAGCGTGGCTGCACCACAAACAATTACTTGCATACCGTCAGGCAGAGCAGTGCTGCAGTAAGCATTAATTTTCTTCTGTCAGTCACTGGGGACGAAGGTGTCTAAATTCAACAGATGTTTACAAGTGTGCTAGTGAATTTTGAAGCAGATTATGTTGAATAAAATTATAATGCTCCGCTAATAATTTTGGGCAGAATATTTCTGAAAGTCTCACTGGGTGTGCTTCCCTCACTGTTCTGTTGATATAGCATACGTTAGTCAAATCAGAAGCTCCAAATGAACGTGTTGCTCTCTGTACAAGTTGAGACATGAGAGTCAGAATCAGTGCTCAGAGATTATCCTTTTTCACAGACCATCAAGCCACCCATTCTGGAGTGACACAGAGAACAAGAGAGTCTATTCACTTCTATTTCTGGGGCTTTTTTTAGTGTAGTTTTAACATATAATTATTGATGCCAGACAAGTAATAACACTTTTTTTTTTTTTTAATAGCTAGCTCCTTATGTTTTGACCTGTTCAAGAATGTGAAATCTTAATGCTAAAGGCTTATTAAACATATGTCAAATATGCTATTTTCTCTTTCAAATTGCCATGGGAAGGGAGCAAGATAAATATTTAGAAAATACTTTTGTACTTATTTTTTTAAGAATGTTTACAGCTTTCAATTCAAGTGGAACAGGACTTCTCAATCTTCCTTATTTCAAGACTTTCCATTTAGCTGCCTCCTGGTTTGCCTTGTCAACTACAGCCTAGGATTTTTCTTTGCAAGACTCCCAAAGTCTGTGTTCATCAAATCAGAGCAGAATGTCCTTTTAAAAATGCAATTACTCATTCAAAATCTCTGGATATAAAATGCTCTGTACACTATACAGGAAGTTAAACTGGATAGTCAAGACAATCTTCTTTGTTTACACAACTTACTGTAAACTTTTGATGTAAGCCAGTTGTTCTCTCTGGACTTTTTAATAGAAATACTGTAGTGAATTAAGCTTAAACTCATTGGGTGTTAGGTTTGTTCATTTGTTGCCTGTTCGCTAGCAACTAGGAGCAAACAGCAACACATTGGAGACTTCTGTATGCCAAACTGTAGCAAGTGGATTCTTTTGCCAGCAACTTCCCTCTGTAGAGCACAACCGAGAAGAGATACCTGCTGAATTCTGCACTTTGGAATATCTATGACAAATTTGTTTAGCTCCCTTTTAGCCTTACAGTGTCACTAACCCTCTGATGTGTGGGAAAACCTTCATATCTCTTTCAGTGTCATGTATGTTACTGGTAGGCTGAGTAATGGTCTCTTAATTTGTGTGTGTGGATGAACTAATTAGCAATACTAAAATATGAAATCACCTCATGTTTTCTGATGATCATATCCTCTGGGGGTTCTGAATTTGTCTTCATGCATAAGGCAAAATAATCAAAGAAGCAGAGCTTGTTAAGTTTGCCTTCATTAACACTGAATTCATTTGCCTAAGTACACTTAACCCCTGCTGAGCTTGCTTAAGAATACAATTTCCCTGTCTGGTATTTCTATTTCTTTCCCAGAATACATTTTCTAGTTAATAAATAATCTATATTTTTTTTTCTTTGTATTTTATAAGAACTTCTTTCTGTATGCTTCTTTGTGTCATAGTATCTGATGTTACAAATTTATGACTGATGAACTTAATATCAAAGTAAGTCCAGCTAAGACTGTAAGCTAAGGCTTGTAGCAACCTGCCAGGCATGTGCTTATCAGGCTTAACTTTTGATGAGTTTAATGTCTACAGCACAATCCCTTGGACGGGGAAGAAATTCTGCATGTCATTTTATTTTCATTCATTTTAAGAGAAAAAATTACCAAATGCGTTGGTGCTTTATTGAAGTAATTAACCTAGTGGATCTTTTATTACCTTTGTGGCAACAATCTCTTGGTTGCTCTGCTTGTCCCAGTGGGTTTACATAGATGCTACTTAGAGTCAAAAGCCTCACTCTTTTTTCTGTCCCCTTCTGATTTTCCATCCTACTCTAAATCTTACGCTTCACTTCAAAGCTTCTGACATTAAGTCATTAATTTGTTTTTTATTCAATTTCTTGCCATTTATGCATTCTGAAATCCAGTGTCTTAATCAGGTGTACCTTCACAGCTCCCAGCTGTTTCCTCAACTTTTGATATCTGGTATATAAACCCTATGAAGATAGTTTCTGCTGAATAAAGTCCCCAAGGCCACACCTGATATTTGACAGGATAATCCCAGCAGCATTTTCTGTAGAATCCTTAAATCTCTTGTGCATTGTACAGTTTGTGTTTGCTTTTAATATTGGTGAAGTAATATAATTGATTTTTCACTCATTCTTCTGTCACTGACCTCTTTGTCAGCTTTCACTCCTCGTGCTACTCTCAAATTCCATTTTCTCTCTTTTTTTTTTTTTTTTTTTTTTTTTGTGTGTGTGTGTGTGTGCATTTTTCCTTTGGATTAAGACACATACTCAAAGGTGCAGGAAGCTGTACACCTTCTCCCTGGTTCATTCTGTCCCCCTGTCTGTTGAGGACAATGCTTGTGTGCATTCATGCTGTTAGAGATATGTGCTGTGTCTGTTAGTGTAGGCACCAAAAGAGAATTCTTGAGTTCAGCACACAACTTTGTCCATTTTTTGTCCACTTTTAGTAAAGGAAATTTCAGAGAAGATGCAGTCTTGGCCTCTGAAGGGGAAGACAAGGCTAAATCTGGGCATTTCCCAGCTGGTTTATTTCATGTGTCCAGCTCTCTGCAAATTAAATTGATTAGTTCAGATCTTCTCATCTCAGGGAACATGGGAGGTAATTTCTTACAGTTTCAGTCTTCCTCCCTGAGCTCTTACTGTCAGCTCACAATGTTGGAAGAAGCTGCCTCTGCCATAAGCATATCCAGAACTATTATGTTTTATCATCTTATTATCATAATAATGCTCCCTCTTATGTGTGGTGATTAAAATTTAACTTAAAATGTAAGGTTTTGGAGGTTTGTTTCATTAGTTGTTTAAAACATGCTGGTTTTGTACACCATCTATGTTAAGAGCTGAACACTGTGTTACATGAATATATTCCTAAGAGATTATATTTGATCCTCCTACATATGTTGCTTTAGACAATGATCTTGAAATTCCACTATATAAAGGCTTCATATATCAGTAATCAGAAGCAAATAAGCACAGCGTGGAAAGTATTTGTTGTACTGTCAGAGTACTGTTTAAATACACCAAAAGAATGTTGTGAGTAAGGATATGAGCATTAAAATGCTTTAATGTTTCTAGTAAATCTTGTTTTATAGGATTTAATAGGTGAAAATAGTTTCAAATGGCATTAAATAAAACTAGAAAGTCAGTGATCTGCAAAGCCAAGCCACAAGGTATGATAAAACGATTCCACCCAAGCTGAATTTCATATCCATAGACATGTATATATTCAAAACATTTCACTATTAATAATTGTAATTTTTTTATGCACATAAATACAAGTCAAGGAAAATAAATAAGTGTATTAGTAGGTAATAGAATTTACTCCCAAGATTAAGAGCTAACAATTAATTGGAATCTTCCTTGCTATCTGAGGAACAGAATTCAAGGTTCAAATTCTCAGGCTCTGAACAGGAATATAAAGAAATAGTTTTTCAAAGTGGAGTATAATTCCTTTCTGCATTTTTTTTTTTAATCTTTCATTTTTGTTTTGCACTTAAAGAATCTATCTGTATGTATGTGGTGGTTGTTTCTGTTTAAAACCAGTATGTGCATATACTTCTTAAAAACACTGCAAAATTCAAGAAAACTTTCATGTTTATGTATTCTTTAATCCCAGTATTGCCAAGGAGTCTTATCACACAAGAATCCTAACAGATGCTAGACAGGCAGATAGGCTGCCAAAAGCTGAAAGCTTTGTGGAGTTTCCCTCTCACATTCACTATCTTTTAAATTCAGTTGTTAATCTCTGTACGCATTATTGAGATATAATAGATCAGGGAAAAGGAGATCACATTTTAGAGGTGTTCCAGACTCCTCAACTTTTTTTTCCATATTAATATCAGATTATTCCCCATTTGTATATTACTTTGGTTAAATAAGAATAACCAGATTTGAAAAATAGGTCCTGAAAAAAATAAGTCTTTGCCTTTGTTTTGCTATAGATACATAGAATGCTAGTGTATACAGCAGCATTTTCTGGAGACATCAGAAGCTGATGTTAAAAGGATGGTTAAGATGATAAAATGTGTGTCTACAAAAAACAAATATGAAAGAAAGATGCACATTCTGCATTTCACTTGACAGCAGTGGGAAAGTGGTAGTTTAAATTCACTGAGTATACTAATAATTTAAACTAATTATCAAAGACTTACAACTGTTCACTGTTTGAAGCTGTCACATGACTAAAGGTGTCTAGGAACATGAGAACACTGTACCCATATATATCATTTTCCTGCTTTGCAAACTGTAGAAAACACTGAAGATCTAAGAAAGTGTACTAAAAGTTTCCATTAATAAATCATCCTAAACTAGGATATGGAAGTTTCAAGGAAAAACTAATCTTCTTTATGTATTTAAGGAAGTTGTTATGGAGACAGGAAAAACTAACCACGGATTTAAAAAAAAAAAAATCACTTTAGATGGGAAAATTTCCCCCTTTGTATCTAGCACTATTTAAAAGTATACCTCACATCCATCAAGAGCAATTAATTATCCTTATTCAGGACAACACTTAACAATAAATTTTGTGTTTCACAGAATCACAATAGAAGGCATCTCTGAAGTTTATCTTGTCCAGTTCACCTACTTAAAGCAAATTAAGCTATAGTAAATTGCTCAGAGCTGTGTCTGGATGAGTTTTGAGTATCTTCAAGGATGGGGATACCATAATCTTTCTTGCCAACACGTTCCTACAGCCACCTTCACACTGGAAAGTCTTCATATGTTCAGACAAGTTCTTGTACCTCACTTAGTACTTGCTGGCTGTTGGCCCTGTCACCATGTATCTCTGAGAACAGTCTGTCTCCACTTTATTTTGTCCCTGCCATCAGGCCTTTTATACACATTGTTAAACCCTTCACAGGGATCGTTATTTTCTCAAGACCAAGCAATCCCAGCTCTCTCAGGCTACTGCTCCATCATTCAAGTCATTGAACTGTCAAATGGCGCTGGCTCTGCTGTTATCCTCTGGGATACTCCAGAGCAACATGACTAGCCTCCAGCTAGACTTTGCTTCTGATCACAATGGTCTGTTTGGAAGTTCCTCGTGTTTTCAGTCCACCTTTTGTCTAGCCCATACTTTATGAGTTTGCCTTTGAGGTTGTTAGGGAAAACAGTGTCAGAAGTTGTACTGAAGTCAGGATAAACACCATCTGCTGCTTTCTGTTCATCTACCAAGCTGGCAATTTCATTGTAGTAGGCTATCATATTGTTTACGATTTCCCCTTGATGCTGAATGTACCCCATCTTCTCCTGCGCGTGTTTTGAATGGTTTCCAGGAGCATTTGCTCCATCGTACTCCCAGAGGCCAGCTTTCTTGCTGTTCTCTGTTCAGCCTTCAGAACCACCCCCCCTTGATTGTTAAACTTTTCAAGGATTCTGAAGAAGAGTAGCCTCTCAATAGCATCAACTGTTTTATTACTTGTATATGTGTCCCATCAGATCCCATGGAACTGTTTTTGTCCAGTTGGTTTAAATACTTCCGAAATCAGTTCATCATTACTGAGGGCGTCTTCAGTTCTCCATACTTTCCCCCACATGTAAGAAGATTGTGTTTCCTGAAATCTTCCTCCTAAAGACCAAGATAAAGAAAGCACTGAGTAACCTGTCGTTCACTAGGTCCTCTGCCCTATTCATCAGTGGGTCCATGCTTTCTCTCATTTTTCTTTTGCTGCTTATATACCTGTAAAGTCCTTCCTGCTGCCCTTCCTTGCCAGATTCAACTCCAGATGGGGTTGGCTTTCCTAATCCTGCCTAATCCAAATTGGTTCTGACAATTTAAATGATATTGAATGTTTTCTTCTTATACTGCTGTCTCATGATTACCGAAGACTGAAATAAAGATAGTTATAGTTGAAATAAGAGAATGTCTCTCTAATGATGAACTCCCTTGTGTTTATGCAGGTGAATTTTAGCACTTCAGTTTTTCCAGTGGTATTTTGTAGTTCTTTGTTAGATATAGAATAAAGTATATAGTAAATGGAATAAAACTGATAAGGAAGGAACAGTATTTTTTCCGGTGACTCTAGCAAAACAAAAAAAAAAAAGAAAATAAAGTGTAAACAAGACCCCTTCTTAAATCTCTATATTGGAGTTGCAAGATGAGATCACTTTTAGTGAGTGTATTTAGGTGTGTAAGATGAAAATGACAAGTTTATCTTATGATGTTTTGTAGAACATGCCCTTGAAGAGATAATTTAAGAGTAGCAGAGGTACTTGACAACTCTTAATAAAAACAGGAGCTTGAAAATTACACATTTCCAGACCTTTAGGTGCAGCATCAGAAGGCTCTCAAAAACCAAATGACGTTCTGTACAGTGTTCTTACATATGTATTCTTGCAAATGAAAACAAACTCCATTGCCTGTTTTGTAGAAATGCTAGCTGAGAGACAACTGTTGAAAGAAACAGCAGCAAGTTCAAACAGTGTTGGGCGTAGAGGTTGTAAGACTTATTATAAGCAATGGGGAACTTGGGTTCTGTGTCCTGTTTTGCAAGAATGTGTAAAGATTGAAGAATGATGAAAATGATGTAATGGAACAAAAAGCCAGAAGCTTGTCTTCCTGGCTTTGATTTCCTAGCTAATGCAAAGCCTGAATTTTGAGGCTTGAAAACCTTCTGATGAACCCTGAGCCTTGGTGCAGCTGGCTTTGTGATTTTTGGCTTTGTGATTTTTTAATCTGTAGCAGGCAAAACTTTGCTGGATGGTGCTGCAGCAGTTTTGAATTCTTTGAGGTTTCGATTGCTAGTCATTAGCTTTTTCAGCCCTTCTTTTAAATTTTAACATATAATTTTTCCCCTGGCTGTTCATTCAGATATTTCAGATGAGTTAAATTAAGTGAGAAATACTATGCCTGAGCAAAGTGAATGTAAGTTGTATTTTGCATATTGTACCTATGTCACGCCAAAGCATAACAGAGTACATGAGGAGCACTTCTTTCATCTCAAGTGGAAGGTTTATTGCCTAAAACTGAAGTGTGCATAACACAGCAGCTGCTTTTGTGATAATTTGGTGACACAACAACCAAAACATTTTAATGCTATTAGTCATTTTGTACCGCCCTCTCAATTCACTTCCAATTATTTACAAGAGATTTCATAGAGAAGCTTAAAGAAACATGAGTACATTGCTGATGTGGATACGGGGAGTCAAGTGTTACTTTGGGGCTGGAAACTTAGGTGCAGGTGAAATGCGTTAAGCAGCAAAGGTGCATTCTCTTTGGTTGTCAATGTACTAGTGAATGAAGTGTGCATAGGACCATGTTCTGCCACAGAGGCAGAAGTCATGGGGAAGCTTGTGTCTATGCTTGTCAGATCTCCCAGCCAGTATGCAGGTGCAAGTATGGAGCTGCCAGCTGGATGTGGGCTGTGGGGGTTTTCCTTCCAAATAGTGCTTTGGAATTGCTTGGATGAGTACTAGCTGGGCCAGACACAACCTTGCTAGGGGCCTTCCTAAGAATTTAAAGATGTGTATACACAGTACCAGTGCCTGGGATTATTGCCTGGAAGCATTTAATGTGCTGGTTTTGACATAGCCTCAGTTTCTTTTAGGATACTGACAATGCTTTCAGGATACTGACAATGTCTTGTTTTTCATTAACTCATTTAATAGAAAATATACATTGCACTTCCTATAATAAATCTACATGAGCCTGAGATATTGCAGGCGCTCCTGGTTCATTCTCAACTTGTGAGTGTGTTGAGCTCTAATCTTCCTGACAGTGTGTCAGGAAACCGCAGTGCAATCTGAATCTGATGACCTACTGCAGGCAAGACAAAGGATCTGTTCTGACCTGATGCCAGGGGAGCTGGCAGAAAAGAGAAACATATTCCAGGAAATAAGTACACATCATTCTTGAATCAGAAACTGCTTGTTGCAGTACCAGGTGTATTTTACAGAAAGCAAAAACAAATTTGGTGCATTTTCCAACTCGTTCTATGCAACAGTAAAAATTCATGCTCATGTAACGTGTTTATGGAAGGATGATTTGATCTTGAAAATGCAACTGTAATTCATGGTTAATGCCAAGCATATGTTCACGTAGAGATGGCATCTCCTATAGCTTCAACAGATAAAAATGTTGTTCTTGTGAGAAATGTGCCTTGTTTCCATGTGCAAAGCCATGTGCTACACCTTTTGCTTCCACTTTTTGCTGTATTCTTTTTATCCTGGGGTCTCTTTTCCTGTAATTCTTAAAAGTCTAACTGGCAGTGTGTTATATGCAGCAAAAATCAGAACCTTTTTTTCCTACTTACTAATTAGAATAATCAGATGGCTTGGATTGGAAGGAAATTTGAAGCTCATCCAGTTCCAACCCCCTGCCATGGGCAGGGCTGCCACCCAGCAGCTCATGCTGCCAAGGTCCCACATCCAACCTGCCTTTGGGTGCCTCCAGGGATGGGGCATTCACAGCTTCTCTGAGCAGCCAGTTCCAGTGCCTCACCACCCTCTGAGTGAAAAATGTCCCCCTAGGATCTGGTCTAAACCTCCACTTTTATAGTTCAAAACCTCTCCTCTCGTTCTGCCACTGTAAGCCTGCATAAAAGTCTATCCTCAACTTGTTCATAAGCTCCTCTTAAGTACCTGAATGTTTTTGCAGAATGGTAATCTGCAAGTGACCTCATTGTGGTGTTTAAGAACGTATGTCATTTTATGTGAGTTTCAAAAGAAAAATACACTTTTGTCCTTTATTGAAGTTATACCTTGATGCTAATGAAAGATGTGAAGGTATCTCACATTCTTCTCAGTGCATAGTTCTGAAAGATGTGTCACATTCAGATATTACTACTTAAAACTACCTCGTTGCTTAAAGTATGTTTGTTTGTTTGTTTTCCAGCTGTGGGACCTACTGCAGAAGTTGCAGTTCATCATGACATACATTGCTCCCTGGCAGATTGCCTGGGGGTCATCGTTCCACGTTTTTGCCCAGCTCTTTGCAATACCTCATATCCTTTATGAAGTTATTTTTCTTTATTCTTTAATTCCTTTTCATGTGCATAATTTATTTACAGTATTTGAACAAGGTGTGATGTTTTCAGGTAACCCATGTTTTAAAATGTGAAAATGCTTACAGTAATTCTATGGAACTACTTTTTATTCTGTTTATTGACTGTGTAGGATCTGAAACTGGGAAACTGAATTCCGATGCAGAGTGCTTTATTTATGCTTTCCCGCTTCTCGTCCAGTCACATATCCACAGTCCTCAGCACTGG
Source organism: Callipepla californica brunnescens (assembly GCA_023055505.1). NCBI lineage: Eukaryota > Metazoa > Chordata > Aves > Galliformes > Odontophoridae > Callipepla > Callipepla californica. The sequence continues at coordinate 31,379,997 of JALIRH010000003.1, read as the reverse complement.
TTTCTGATGCATTTGGAATGAAATGGTGTGGCTGGCATAGTACCTCCAGCATTTATGTGTACAGGAGCTAGTTTTGTAAAGTGCTGGGTGTATTGCTGACTGAGCTCTAAAATACTAGTTACTTTCTCAGTTGCTTCTAGTTTGTATCTCAGATACAAATTCATGTCAGTGAGCCAGTTGCTGTTACAACTGACCTGATTTTTTTTTTTTTTTTTTTTTTTCTGTTTCAAAAGCAGCTGTATTTTAAGATTTTGAAGTACACTTTTTATTGTGGAGCTGTAGAGCATTTATCTTTTTTATCATTTCCACTCTGTTTTATAAATATATTCATCAGTGTGAAAACAGTCCTTCAGAAACTGTTTCAGTGCTTATTCTTGAGCTATGAACACCATATACTTTTTTTTTTGTGAAAGTAGAGAGTTAAAACACAGAATTTAATGACCTCCAAATGCCTGCAGGGATTAAAAATATATAGAGGATTTTTTGAACAAAAGTGTTTCACGTTGAAGTCTAATTCAGTTAGGAACTTGATATAATACAGGAGAAAGGTAATGAAGTAAAGCACTTCAACTTATCAAATCTAGCTTTATTGGCATGACAAGCATTTTCAGAGACTAACTTTTCATTTCTTTCTTCCCTTCTATCAAAGCTGTGAAAAAAGAGTTGAGTGAAGTGTTAGTTCAGACCTTCTAAAGAGTTTACTATGTACTGTTTATTAGGTGCATACATTTAAGTCCTTGACCCTTTTATCCTGTGGAGACTGGTTCTTTCCCTCCAGTGACTTTTTTTTTCCCCTTGAGTGGTCTTTGCTATTTGCTGTGGTGTACTTAATCATGTGCTGCGTTTATTATATGCATGTGTGTTTATAGATAGGAAATATAAATGGGAGTCTTTGACAGATGGAGGTGAAGATAGAATAACTCCCAGTAGGAAAGCTTTAAATTGGCTATTTACAAACAAAGAGCATTGTTAAAAATTGTTAGTTAACATAACACGTTGAATGATTTGTAGCAAGTTATAATGGAAGTTCACAACAAAAAAATATTTTCATCCCTGTTATAGGTATGAATTTCAGGAAAGTATTTAAATGGAGAACTAAGATTATTTTTCAGTGAGTTCCTCTTTGATCACTTATATTTTTGCACAGAGATAACTTCAGTCTTGATAAAAGTACCATTTAAGGTTTGCAAAATGGAAAGCAGTGAACTACCAGGATTCAGTTTATTTACAAATACCAAAGTGATCTAAATTAGCTTTGTATTATTTATATTTATGATGTCCTTTGTAAATGCAAATCTATCTTTCAAGGCAATGTTGCAATAAAGATACTGGTTTAATGCCCAAGTTACTATTCCCACAACAACAATTACTCTGCCTTTTTTGCACAGTATTTTTATTTGTTGTTAAGATAACCCTGCAGACAGTACTAATAAATACATATTGCAGTTTGCAGAGGGACTAAACCTGCCATTTCTTTGCAGAGTTAAATATTTGTGGCTCTTAATTGCCTAGATTGCTTCCACAAACAAAACATCAATTTTTAAATTTAAATGCTCCTAGGTGAGTTTTTGCTGTAGAACTCAATGACTGAGAAGTTCCACTCAGTTTGGTGAATTTCATTCAGGTGGCAGACAATGAAGGGCAACCTGAAGCTTTGCCTTGAGGACATTGTGGAGTCTACCATTAGAGTTCTTAGAGAATTCAGACAAACATCTGTCAGGAGACACAGAGGTTGAGCTGTGGCTGAACCACATTTGTGATCAAATGTCTTGGCCTGTAGTAACTGCAATTAAAAATGTGTGTTTGGGGCATGAGAGGATTTGGGCTGGATTTATTCCATAGTTCTGTGTTGAAGGAAGGGGATGGAAGATTTTTAAAACATAAACCTTTCATTTACTTGTTTTTCTTTTGAAGCTGATTTGAATACGAACAGACTTTTAAATAACATTTAATCCTCAAATTGGATGTTTTATTTCATTCTGAACAGCTTTTTGTTAGTTCTTCTTAAAATTTGATTTTGTCCACCTTAAGAAGAAAATCCATTCATTATTCACAAATAAACAAATTCTGCTTCTACACTATATAGTGTAACAAAGACAGCAGACAGGAAAGCTCACTGAGATGCAGAGCAAGGAAGAATGCCTGTACATTTTTTGGTAATTTTATATAAATGCCAGGTACATCAGATATATATACTTACCTAGAACAGATGTGTACAGTAATATACAGATATATATATATATATACACACAGATACATGTGTGTGTGTGTATATATATATATATACACACAGATATATCTGTTCTAGGTAAGTATTTCTGGTGCTGTTTATGTTTACATATTTGAAACACCTTATTAAAACCACCCTTCACATGTCAAATGGGAAATAGCTTTTGACTTGTGTGTAGTAGAACATTGTCTTTCAGCAAAAAATAAAACTGTTGCTACTGCTTATGTCTTTAACACCAGCAGTTCACAGGGGAGTCCTAAATGTCTTAACTCATGAAAGTGGCAATTTTAAAATCAATAATGGCATTAGAACTCTCTGTAGGAAACTTGATTTACTGTCCTTATCTGTTCTCCTTGCTCTTTTTTGTCTCTTCATCTCCCATTCCTCATTCCCTTATCCGACACTCGTGAATACTTGTTCATCTTCTGCAGTCAATGCTGGTTATGACTACAGGGTAATGTGACAGTTTAACTTTTGGTGTACTTGCTTCCTGCTCTGTGTTCTCTGTCACTTTCTGAACTTTAGACTCTAAGGGCAGCTCATTTTGCAGGCTCACTAATGCATGAAGACACCATTCAGAACCACTTTCTTTTAATATGTTTGAGGGATTTGAGAGAGATCTTTTGTCAAATATTTGTTTGTAGATTTTGCAAATTGCTTTGAAAGCATGGCTGGTTAGCCTTTTAATGGAAATGTTCTATTGCAAATGATGCTACATGTGTAAAGATGATCACTGTAAAGACTTAGACTGCAGGGGACACATTATTAGAACCAAAAGGCTGTGGTTGTTGAGTGATTTGACTCAAATTTTAGTATGAGATACACTTGATCACTGTACTTGATGGCTGTTCCTTTGTCTGTGGCTTCTATATTTAGAACATTCCTTCCAATGGAAGTGTAAAGAAGGACAACTGGTCCCTTGCACCAACTTGGAAACTTTTTTTCCTGAAATTTCATGGTCCTGGTACAAGTTAAAGAAGAGTTAATGCCTAACAATTTTTTAAATCATATTCCTTTTAACATGTATCTTTTTTTCTGTGTACTTATCCATCTCCTAAGTTACTTTCCAGCAGTCTAGAATAAGAATTTAAAATAAGACATGGATTTATGCATTCATTGTAGTGTTTGCAGGGTATTTTGTATTCCCTATCCTCATGTTCTCATTTTGTATGTGCTTCAGAAAGCATGAAATGCAAAACACTTTAACTTTTCAGTCACCACAAAATATTAAATTGTCAATAAAAACTAACCTGAAAGTGTGCTTTTGAACCAACAAGTTGGATTGTATAAGCATAGTTTTTTCTTCACATACTAGCTAATTTCAGCATAAGCAGAAACTAACAAAATGAAATGTTGCCCTCACTAGTAGGATGATTCCAATTCAGGGAACTAAGAATTTTCATGAAAATAATTATTTTTTGGGGATTGTGTTTTTTAAACCCCTTTCTGTCTGACTCTCAAGAATCACTTTGTGTTGTAGAAAATGTGTTTTGTAGATAGGAAAAGGCACTGCTCTATCTACAATCAGGATCTGTCCTCGGGCAGAGAGTAGACCAAGTCACCCTGCTAATATTGTACTCTGTTCAAACTTGTCACCTCCATTGCTACTGTGTAACATTGAAAAGACATGGATTACATGCTGCTAATTGGCAATTTGGCACTGCCTGCCTTCCCTTCTTCTCCTCCCTCCACCTCTTTGGTAAGATAAGCAATAAAAAAGCAAAAATGGTTTTAATAATTGCCTCAAAAATGGTTTGAAATTAGGACTAAATAATTTGTGTTACCTTAACTTGCTCTTTTCAGACTCTGCCATGCTTTTTTTCCAAACTCTGGCCACTTCAGTCTTTTCCACACCACTGAGTCCATTTCTTGGTAGTGTCATCTTTATTGCATCATACGCAAGACCGATCAAGTTCTGGGAGAAAAACTACAAGTAAGACTATTCAAAAAAAGTTGTTTTTTTTTTTTTTTTTTGTTTTGTTTTTTTTTAAGATTTTGCTCTCGTTCATTTCGTTTCTGTAAATGTTCTTCTTTCCAGAAATATTCCTTAAGTTCTTGTAGGCCATGAAGTATTATTTTTTTGAATCTTGATTCTTATGTTTTACTATTTCATATTCATTTGGTTGTTTCTGAAAATGTATATAAACAGTTATCAGGATGCTACAGATGAACTGTCACACTGCATTTGTTTTACAGGCATACAATAACAAAGCTGTGAAAAAAAAATCAAAACTCCCAGTTGTCAGCCTTTTTTGTCTAGCTAGCCAGTGTTAGCAACTAAATCTGTTAAGCCGTTGGCACTACAAGTCAAGCTGCATTAATATGTTTTATACTCGCCTGATTAAATGTTACCACAGGGATGTGGCAGGTAACTCTCACAGAGAAGTGATGATGAGTATGCATTGTAATTATTTGGTGCATTTGATCTTAGAGTTCAACATAGGTAGTTGTTGTTGTCGTTGTCAGAATTTAGCTGTCATTCATGCAGTTTCATGAGGACATAGACTTAGGATATTGAACAGATTGAATAAAGAGCTGCTGCTTCTTTTAACCTGTAGGATTTTAGAGTGCTCGGTAGGTAACTGGGATCTGCTACTCCAACAAGAGTAGCAGATAAAAGAAAACCCTGTCTTATTCAGCTGGAGGTAGTTTTCAGAAGGAATGGCTACCAACATGTAACTGGGCTCTGAGTAAACGTGGCAACTGCAGAACACCAGCGGGAAACACAAAGTGAAAATTGTATTGGCCGAAGTATTATTTGCCAGGTTGGTGAAAAGTGTTGTACATTTATCACACACCTTGTATTTGATATCGTGAGCACCCCTTGACAGAATTCAGAACTGGAAATGACAGTGATAGCTTCCTCCATCTTTCAGGGGAAAGGATCAGATGAGTTTCTGAAGAGTTTTATTTTTTATTTGAATTTGACTTGTGTTAGTAAGCAAGTTTGTACTCCTCTATAAAGAAACTAAGGAGACAAAGCCAAGTTAAATAAAGCTTCTGAATATGATGAGATTTGTGGAAAGCTTTTGAGCAAGCTGAGCTTTGTACTCTTAACAAAATTCTTTGTTGCACATCCTTTTCTGGGTCAACAAGTTCATTTCACTGGGGGTAGTCTTGGAAAGGCAGGAAGCTGCTGCTAATCCCACAGACAGCTTTACGTTTATGAACACAAATTTTGAATTCTAGAAGTGGAGAATTGAACATTTGCTGCATTTCAACCAGAGCGTTTTGAAGGCACATGGCTGCTTTTTCTTCTTTATAGGTTAGAGAATTGGGCTCATTGATTGTAGGTTCATCACTTCCATGTAGTTAGATGAGTGTGATATCTGTAGGTTAATGTAGAAGGAAATAGATGGGAACATTTTCATTTGCTTTGAGTTGGTCTAAATCTTTTGGGATAAGATGAACAGAATAGAAGATATTCAAAGGAATTTCAGAAGATGGTGGTTGATGCTTAAATTAGGGAGTCTTGTTTTCATCAGTGCTGACCATCAGTGTCTCCTACCAAAGGAAGTAAAGAAGTTGGTGCTAATCATTTTTGAAAATAAAACCCCATGTCCAAAAAATTTAACATTTTTAATGCTTTAAACTACTACTGCTTGTCCTTTCATAATATGCAGTAACTACAGCTTTGTCTTCAACATGAATGCTCAAAGTAGAGCTGTGAGAAATTGATGATTTGTTCTTTGTTAGAAATTGTAGTATATCTTTTGGATTTGTCACATAAAACACAAAACCCACAACCTTTCCCTCAAAAAAACTGTTCAGAAATAGTCAGCAGCCTTGTAGAACACTCGGATAATCATCAAAGTAAAATGTTTGCCTGAACCTGTGGCATTCCATAATATGCACCTCCTAAATTGATGTTTATTTTGTCCCTAGCAGTTCTGATTCTCCTTTGCCTTGCTTACATTTCAGTATTTCATTGCTCATGTCGAGAACTGAGCAGAGTGAGCAACAGCAAGACTGAAAAATTCCAGGGTCATTAAAGGGACACAATGAAAAGACAGAAAATTTGAGGGGAAGGAAATAATGTTGTATTTGGAGTTGGGAATTTTCCTACAAAATGCTTGAAATAATCGAATGAAATGAGACTGGCATTGCCTTACTGCCTTAAATCTTGACTCTTCAGTGTCTGAAAAATCAGAAGGAGGGCATGACTGCTTTCTTTTAGAGCTGTGGAGTTAAATAGGTTCAGGAACTGGAACTGGAAGGGGAGGTTGTTCTGTCTCCTCCACTGACCTTTCTTTGGACAGCAGTGCCTTAGAGCAGGACACACTGATTTTTTGGATGCTACAAGACAAAACACAACACACAGACGCAAGGTGGAGTATGGATTTCTTTTTGGAGTGCGTTGACTGTTGCTTTTGCTGAATTTGGCTCAGAGTATTCATGGAAGGTCATAGGTTTAGTACAGTGGAGTCTGGGATAGATGAAACAGCCCTGACTATCTATCTATCTATCTATCTATCTATCTATCTATCTATCTATCTATCTATTTATCCTGTTCTATACTCATTACCTGCTGACAGGAACTTTTTCCCAGGGGAAAGCTACTTTCAGTGTGCTTTATATAGCTTTTTTGTTTTGCCTATTTTGCATACTCATTTTCAAACACTTCCTTATCATGTTGATGCCTACATTAAATTATCATATTTATAATAGCTATTCAAAAACTCATTTATGTTTCTATGAGGTTACACAGATAGTTACTTCCATGGCAATATTTTATTTATACTTTAACCTATGATCTGTGCTAACCAAAAACAATTTTTGGCAAGCAACCTATGTGTCCTAACTTCTTCTCTGATAAATAAGGTTGTATTGATAGAGCATCTTTCCTGTTCATCAGTATTTGTATACTTTTCTGCAATCAGTCAAACTTCATTCTTTTGTTATGTCACTTGGACAAAACCTATTTTGCACCCTCCGTTTTCTCTCGTCTCATTTGGGTCAACAGTGTGAAATTAGCTGAGTTAAAAGCATCAGGTTCATTTTCTGTAAAGTGAATCCAAAACTGAAGCTTTGGGCATGAACAAGCAGAGAGCTCCATGGTATTAAATGGGAGGTGGATTCTTAGACAAGTTGCTTGGGCAGAGAGCAGCTTATCCATCTGTATCTTAAAAGTGTTGTCTTGGTTATTATGACCTGGTGTTTTCTGAGAGCACAGGAGCTTGGCTTAAGTTTCCACTGTTGCCTTTGGTCCCAGTATTTTGCTGACTGCCAAGAAGTTTGGTTCCTCGGGTTTCTGACAGAACATCTGCCACTCTGGATGGTGTGATTTGGAGTTGAAAGTCTTAGAGAATTCACGTGATGTTTTGTTTGTTTTCTTGGGGCAATGGAGAAACTCAAATGGGTAAAAAAAAAAAAAAAAAGTTCATTTTGACAGTAAGCAAACTGTAAAATTCCTAGCAAGCTCCTCACAATCAGGAACCACGCTGTGCCTGTTTGTGCTCTGGCAGTGTGTGTGCAGAGCATGGGTGTTCCTCCTCAGAGCTGACATATGCTGGTTGTTTATAATGCACCCTTCAGGGCTCACTGCAGTGTGAAGCCTGGCACAGCTGTGCATCACAGAAGTCATGGATCTTTATGGGAAGAAAGGGAAGGGTGGTTTTAAGAAGAAGAAAAAATCAGGCAATAGGGAGAGGAGGTTAGGAAAAAATGACCTCTCATGCCACCATTTTTTACAACTTTTGCTGCCATTGTTGTTGAAATGAGAAGGGTGTGAAGTCAGAAAGATGGCCTGCACTCAGGAGCTGGTTGCCCCGTGGGAGTCCAACTCCAAGAAATTTTCTCTTTAAAAATAGTTTGAGTTTGTCCTGCCGTCAGCCTGAGTTCTGCTTCCCAGTTTGAAGAGTCCTGTTTCACTCTTTATTTTCACAGCTGTTGGAACAATTAGGCTGTAGATGTCAGAGAGAGAAAAGGAAATAGCAGTAAATCTTGTTTAATGTATAGGCACTTTAAAGCATAGCTTTGGTTGAAATGCTGTTGTTCCATTCCACTGCTTTGCTTTTTTTCGTAAGTACTTTGTCTCTCTCCTGTCCTCCCTTCCTCTTATCTCGCTTTGTATCTCAGATATGGGAACTAACAGAACAGGGCAGAAAGTATATTTTCATTCCCCTGTGAGTCTAATCCCACGATCGCACAGAGCAGACCCTTCTCTGCTGCAGCTGTGACTTGTCCCCACAAACAGTGAGCTGCCACCAGCACTCTGGGGTTTTCACTGCCTGCAAACCTCTCTCCTGGCTCATGTGCTCTTTCCTTCTTCTGTTCTTCCTTGGTCATCTGGTTTGCTGCCTGCTTTTGGGTAAGGCACAGCTTGCATTTGCTTTGAAGGGTCTCTAGTGAATTACTGCCTGGTGTAACTAAATTAGTTAGTGTCTCAAAAGAGGCTGTGATTAAATTGCCATTTACCTCAGAACAGCATTACCAGATGCCTTTCTCTGTTTGAGAATATGTGAGGAAGTCTTTCTTTTCTCCAAGTGTGTCACTATGTTGTCACTCAGTTGTGGTCTAGCAAACAGCCACCTGTATAAGGTTCATATAACTGGGGATAGAGGGCAAGGAGAACCTACCCTGCCTTAGATTTTGGCAGCTTAGATTTTTACTGCAGTATGACATAATTTGTCCATCATGCACAGACTGCAGGTGGAGTGGGGAGAGTTTTCCCAGTGTGAGAGTAACTAGGATTGACCCCATATTGTACACGTTTGTGGGAAAATGAGATGTGAAAAGTGCCCATCTGCTCCTTTCCCTTTTCCCATGAAATAACAAGCCTTCCACTTTCGAATTATTATTTTTTAACTTACCCTAGTACATCTGGTTTCCTTGTGAGCCTGCTCATCTGGTGCAGCTGCCAAAAAAACCTGTTCCAAACACAAAATGCCATTTACCCATAACTGTCAGTGGGCCTTGCTTAGGAGATACGTGTCCTTTTATTTTTATTTATTTATTTTTTGGTCTTTTCTTGCTATGTTGTTTGGTTTCTCACATGTTCTCGTGTTCTTAGACCCTTAGACCTCCAGAGTAGCAATGTTTACAGAGGAACAACTGCAGCAAATGTTTATAGTTCAGTAGTCTTGGACATTGATTTATGAGTACTTTAAAGAAAGGTACATTAACCTCTGATGTCAACAATTATTGTGTGACTTATGCACGTGAACCCTTTTCCCCCCAATTCTACTGTTTGCCTTATTTCCTCAAGTATCATTTGAGAAATGTTGTGTTATGACTCTGTCACTGCCCGTTCCCCTTTCTCTGAGTTCAATCTTTTCTGAATGTTTCCAGCCACTGGCTTGAATGCCCAACCATGAGTTTTACAGTTCATTGCCATCTTTTTAGTTTCATTTATTAGTGCCCAGCACTTACAAGTCAAAACAAACAGAATCAGTGAAGGAATAACTTTTAGTTTGAATTTCTGGTGCATGGTCTTCAAATCAGGGCATGTTGCATTCATTGAGCCTTTCTGATGACTTAAAAGGGATTTAGATACTCAGCCCAGTTTGGCAGTAGGGAATCCTTTGGCCTGCCCATGGGTATTGTGTTCCTCTTGACAACAGCAGCCCACCCTGACTGACAATGATGCAAAAGCTGAAAGCATTAGAGATTGCTGCTGGTTTTCCTTTGGTAGTCTTCCCTTACAATGGGAATATTTCCCTAGCAAAGATGATTTTTGGGAAAAAAATAAATGTTCCTCTATCAAAACAGTGAGTATGGACTACTCTTAGGGAGGTTGTGCCCTGTTTTTCAGGTGTATGTCTGATCATGGTGTTGCTCATTAAACTTACTCAGCTGATTACCCTCTTGAGACAAGTCCCTCTTTCCTCCCTGCTCTAATGCCTGTATTTTCACATTGCACACCATCAGCACTGCCACTGAACTTGCACCTGCAACACTGAACTGTTGTGAGAGTCTTTAATTCCCTTCAGTAGGTGTGCAGGTCTTTGAGGTGCTGCTTCAGGTAAAGCCTCAGGCCCTAGAAGCCTTACTAGAAATCATGTTCCCCTCAGTGTCTTGAGCTGTCATCTTCCCCTTAGCAAGCGGCCTTGAGAACTTGTATGCTCATTTGGCCACTTGCTGTAGCACAGATGTATGCACATGTCCTCTCCAGTGTAAGCCTTGCCTTACTGCTTGAGATCACAACTGGAGTCATAGCTATCTGAGAAAAAGCAGGTGAGGAAAAACAGGCCTTTAGCTGAATGGAACTGGTATTAAAATTAGTGTTTTCAAAGTTGTCAAGAGTTTTACACTCAAGGGAGACTACAGAAAATTCAAAGCTGTATTTCTTCAGTTTGGCAGTATCTCTTTGACTGGTAACATCTCCTCTTCTCAAATTTTGCCTGTGGCAGTCAATAAAACAAATTGAGGCTAATTGAATAGGAACCATATGTGTGATAATTAATTGGGAGTGCATTCTGATTCAGTGCTCTGTAGTTCCCTGCAGAGTTAAAGATGCACTCACAACTCCAGTTCATTGAATCATTTTAAGAGGACAGAATAAAGACAGAAGGGAGGCTTCAGAGAAAGAATCCATGCTGAGGCCAGGCAGGAACACAAGCAGAGATCAAAACCACAAACAGGATAAATGAAAAGGGAAAGGGATGGGCAAAGAAGTAAAATGCATTCTGTGGAAAATCTGAGAAGACATTTATAAGCAAGAATTCAGACCTGTAAAGGGAAAAAAAATCACGAGCCCAATAGAACAGGATTTTCAAATATGTTTAGAAAGGAAGACAACAGCAAGAATGAAGAGAAAGATGAGAATAGACTCATAAATTAGAGGTAGGAAGCAGGTAATACTTTATGTACCTAAATGAATGAGCAGTGACTCTAAATTTTTATCAGCTGTTCTTCTAATGATTAGCTTCCAAACTACATAAATCTAGTGAGATTGAATAAACCTGTGAAATTTCTGTCATGTTCAGTATTGGAAATCTGTCCAAGTGCATTTCCTGCAAGTTCTGAGCAAGTGTTCATCCCATTCATTTGTGTAACGTAGATCACCTTGTGTTTTAGATTTAGCTGAATAAAACGTTTAAGGGCAAGCTGAGGTTAGGAGCACTAAATTCAGAGCTTCCATTCAAGAAGATGCTTAGTCATCCAATTCTTGTCAAGATACAAAGACAAGTGAGGAGTTGACATTACAGTGTAGATGTTCATTCAGACTGAAATGATGTGCAAGTTGTGTACAGAGAGCAGCAGGGAATAATTCATACTATGGCTTGCTCAAGTCCCAGTTGTGTCTTGATATGCTAGGGAATATACTGGACCCAAATTGCCTGAGTGCTCAGAAGAGCAAAATTTAAAATTTCTTCCACTTTGTTCTGAGATTATACAAAATATAGGATTATATCACGATTGCCACTGAGAATCACCCTAGAAGCTTTGTTCTAGTTGGCACTAGGTAAATGCTGGATGAGTGCTAGAGAAATTTTTTTTAATCTTTTGACTAGCAATTGTTGCTTTGAAAATACCGTATCGTCTCCTTGTGCTGATAGACTTATTCAGCCTAAGGGTACTACAGGGACTACCATAATGACTGCTGTAAATGATCAGCCTTCTCAACAGTTCTTGCGATAATAATAATAAAAACCCTTAAAATCTGTCCCTCTTGGATTTTGTGCAATTGTACGGCAGTGGTAAATTTTTTGTTATTTTTCAGGGTGGTATCATTAGTGCTTCAGTCCCAGTTTGATGGCACTGAAACAACTTGATTAGCTTCTAATTTGTCTTTCTGCCTCTTTTGGAAGCACCAGAGCCCAAGTCCTGCAGGTTTCTGGGCCCGGAGATAGGCACCCTTCCTATGATGTCTGTGTGACTTGTGACAGGAAAACCAGAAGAATAACTCTTACCTGTAATGCTTGAGATGCAGGGGTTTGTGTATGTAGTTATCACATTTGCTTCTAAATTAGTAGTCTGTCTGAGTTATGAACAGTGAGGTCTAGTTGGGATGCAAGGTGCTGTGCTAAGCCCAGTCCTTCCAGGCATGGCAGGGCCCCAGTGCTCCATCACTGACAATAAGAGCCAGTATAGACATTTCTTTGCAATTGGCATCATCCTTCCACATACAAAGCTCATTGTGTTGCTTAGTAGAAAATATCTGAAAATAGTGAGTAAATGTCTTTAAAAAAGGTAAAGCACAATTAGTGCATAAGAAAGTAAGCTTGGTAGACAAGTAAGGTAAAAAAAATGAGGCTATTGGTGACATTTTGATGAAGCATTAGTGAATGTTTTGAAGTATGCAGATGCTTAAACGACCTGGCTAACAAATAAGAGGCGAGTCCTTTGAATGTCAGAGCACTTAGGCAGGTTGTTTAGTCCATGTTTGTCTGCTCAGCTTTTAATCTCAGATTCATACCTCTTACTTGCATCCCTATTGTTACAGGATCACAGAAAACTCAGGAAAAGCAGGCTTCAGGGTAGGTTGCAGTGTTAAGCCTGGTACCTCAGGAAATGACCACAAAAAACAAAACCAAGAAGCTCTAAAAATGAATTACAACTTTTTTCTTTTAAGAAACTGAGGGACAAGAAGACCGACAAAAACATTGATATTAAAATCTTCCCATGTTTTAAAATAATCCTTCATAAGCACTCTCCTTAATAACTGGAACTTTTTACGTCTTATCCCTACTCCAGTTTCCTTGTATGCAAGCAAAGCCACTTTTTATTATTCCTAGAGGAAGCACCAGAGGTGGGAGAGGGGGAAGTAAAGAAGTAAGCATAAAGAATAAAAATTGGAGAGAGTGATCAGGAAGGAGATAGTGTTTCCATTTATAGAAGATCTTTCCTTATTAATGTGAGTTAAATCTAGAGCATGTCTTCCATGCAGCTGCCCAGAAGACCTGGACATGGTTGTGCACAAAGGGGTGTCAGCCTTTGTTGTAATTGTGCTGAAATATTCTGCCTTTTAGATGAAATTGACTTAAAACTACTTGGGCATCCTCACTCTTCCAATTAGTACCATCATTTTTGCCTTTGGTGTCCTTCAAATATTCATGGATGCTTGCTTATTCTACTGTTTTTTCATTCACCCCCTGTCTTGCTATCTTGCCTACTACAATTACTGTATTTTTAATGTTAAGCCTTCCATTTACAGTGCCAGGAGCGTAAGACATTCAAATGGATTTTTTTTTTTTTTTTAATCCAGACTCCATGAATAATCATAGGGCCACAGCACAGTAATGTTTCTTCCTGTTGGATTTGTCTGTTAGATGTCATGGAAAGATGGATTAAAATTCATTGGACACAGACAGAGGAAAACCTTGGATCTAACCTAGACAGGCATCTCTTGCATTCCCCCAGAAGGGACTGCTTTCCTTTGTTTTGTTGTCTTCAAACTAGAGATCCCCTACTTCACAGCAGGAATCCTGGTAATCTTGAAATTGTGTTCTGGGGCAAAATCCAGCAACAGCAAGGTGAATTGAACGACTATTTTCATCTTCTGGAAATAAACAAAGAGATATTTTTCCCCTTGGTTTGTCTGATTCTTAGCACCCACCCTAGGCAGCCTGAATTGAATCCTTCTCAGTCTCTTTTCTGCCCTTCTAATGAAATTAGGAGAGTAAAGTTGGAGAATAAAGTCTTTCCAGGTATGAGAAACAAGGTTATATTTTTGGACAGTGGGGACATAGGGGATGACTTGATCCTTCTGCAAAGTCAGCAACAGTTAAAATGACATGAACAGCACTACACAAACCAGTAAGTTACCAGGATGTCTATATGAATGATAGGCTGAAAGAGCATGAGTTAGATATTTCAGGAACTAGGAAATATGTTGCCTTTAAAATAGCTGAAGACATTAGAAGATAATCACTTGCTCTCAGGCAAGTGACTGTGGACCTGTGTTTGGTTTGCATGGAATAATGCAATTCAGAAAGAAATCCAATTACTGTGCTAATTATCACCTTGTATGAGTGGTAACAACCAAATTTAATGCAGGAAGCCACTGGAGGAAAGCCCAAATCTCCCATTTGTCCAAAAAGTTCACTTAAGAGGTCCTAGTTAAGATGTAGCTAGTTGGAGTATAAGGAGCAGAGTTTAATGCTGTGCACATTCCTGTTGCCTTTAAGAAGGTGCGAATATAGCAATGGTTACCTATAATTCTGGAAGTTTTTTAAAGTCCAAAGTGATTACTGTGAGTGAATTTATTCAAGTAAACTGAACATAAGGACAGAAGTAGTTCAGTGCTTTATCAACTGCATTTATTATCCTCAGTCTTTGTAAAAAATGAAAATTGTGCTTCAAAATACCAGTAAAAACCTCTGAGTATCTCTGGTAGTATCTGAAGAGTTGTATCCTTTCTTATCTCATGTCCTGAGGGCCATGTTTTCTATGCTTAAGAACTGATACTGTGCTTGGAACAGAGGAAAAAGCCACAACAGAGCCTGGTTTGGCTTTGTGAGAGCCATTCTGCTTCCTTCCCTTCTTCTCATTTGGCCTGCTTCACCTGTCACAGAATCACCTGCAGCACTCACATTTCTCCTAAAAAGGAAATAAAGAAAGAAGGGTTGGGGGTGGTAATGAAATGGAGCCGGAGTTGCATGCTGGATGAAAGGGTTCTTTATATAGATGAGAATTTTCTCTATGCTGCTTGATTTGTATGAGTCTGAATGTGCTTCAGAAACAGAAAAGCTTTACAGGTTGATAAAAATCTGGAGTAAAAAGTAGTATTGACTTGTACTTCATTCTGTCACACTGATTTCAGAGGGACTTAAAGCTAATAAGTAGTCTCATAATCTTAATGCAAACAATTTTGAAAATGGCAGTGTTTCTCTGCTGAGATTGGAAAATTGTTTGAATTCTGAAACCTGACCTTTATGCTTACTTTTGCATGTGTTGCATTTGCAGGTGGAAGTTTATCAGGATAAAATAATTCTGAAAAGCTTTTTGAAGTAAAGTCATTCTTTATATTCTGAATCACTTAAGAATCACCCCCCTGCACACACTTTACCATTTTCTGTTACATAGGAAATGAAAATTGCAGTTCTTGTAACTCAGCCAACCAGAAGCAGAAAGATAAATAATACATCAAATGAAATGTTAATGTATGTGGATAATATACTAATATTAATTACAAATAATTCTAATTAGGACTCATATGTTCACCAACTATATATCTTGCAATGTAAAGAACATGCTTTTTTAAAGCAAAAATGAGTAGTTGAATGGGAGTGTAAAAGTACTGCAGTTCTGTTTTCTGCAACATGAAAATGTGGTTCTACTAGTTCGCTGGTTAGTTTTCCACAGGTTGGTTTGTTGTTTTTTTTTTTTTTCCATAGCAGAATCAGCTGTAGAAAGTGGGTAAAAAACAGTTCTAACACTAGGGACATCAGTGACATCCTTCTCTCAGTTCATCTTCAGCATGAATTTATAGCTTGAGCTTACAGTCTTCTAGGCCTTTAAATAACATATATAGAAAACATGTACCATTACCAGAGCAGTATTTTGGGTAAATAATGTATGTTTACTGTAGCACTCCTGTTAGCTGAAGCTTTCATTGGTACTCTAAGGCTTAGGAGATGGATACTGGGTAGATGCTTTGGACTTCTGTTGTTGAATATCCCCAGTTGCCACAGCAGCCACTTCCTTCTGTTGGACAAAGCTTGCCCACACTGATTTATTCATTCTATATCTTCAGACTTTATCATGTCTTTTGTTTCAGGTAGGAATAAAAGCTCCATCCAGTCTGCCTTACAGTCCTTTCCATTCTGTGATTGTTTGTCTCATGGGATTTATATTCCACTGGTACAGTGAAAATTTCAAGCAGGGACTGTCATTCCTAAAGGAGACAGGACTTCCATGTGTATGGACTAAGTGCCCAGAGTTCACTCTGCTTTTTTAAGAAATGAGAACAGGGAATCTTTCATTGCTCCCTAGATAAAAACACTTTTTTTTTTTTATTTATTTTCCTTTCATGTTATACACCCACAGAAATGTTTTCAGACAAACAAAACCCATTAAATTGAGCTATTGGCCTTAAGGCTTAGAAGGGAAGAAAGACTAATTTAGTATTCTTTCTGTTCAGTGTTTTGGTGGCATCTGACTGATTGATGTGCTTCTGGAACCAGTATGTATACATACTTGGAATAAACTGGTGACCAGGTTGAAAAGCAAATTGCATACTGACATAGAATGTAAAGATATGTTAAAAAGAAAACAAAAACATTTGTTTGGGAGAATCTTGGTTAAAACAGAGTAGGCTGTACAACTGACTGTGTCTTTGTTTTCTAGTACCAAGAGGTCAGACCATTCCAACACAAGACTGGCAATTCAGATCGAAAAAGATGCAGGTATGGCTTGGGAGCTTGGGTAATTTGTTTTGCTTTATTTGCAAAATGTGTTCTGTTTACTCCATTAAGGCTGAGAAGTTAGATTTAAAAGGATTAAATATTGTGGGAACAAACTGGAGTGTTTTTAATGTATCAGAGCACCTGTTTCAGTCATGTACCTTGATAAATAAATCCACTCTTGATTTATGTGAAGCTGATTAGAGAGCTGCTGGGCTACAAATCACTTGGTTAATCATAGCCTTTCTGTTTGTGTGGAACACGTGGCAGACACTAACTAGACTTGAAGATCAGCCGTGGTCAGGGAAAGGTTTTGTAAAAAAAGGCAGATTAATAGTGCCCCAGTCACTAAGCAGTTTGGGCTGACATGTATCTCCTGTTCCCTGAAAAGAAGCCCTTCCGAATGTGGGAGAGAAGAGAAAGGGAAATCAGAGTGGTTAAAGATGCAGGAAGAGCTGGAAAAAAAAGTATGTAAGCTGATGGATTTCTCCTTTGGGTAGTGGTCTGTTAAGTGAGCTATGATCCACAGCAATCCAGAACACCTTCCTGATTTGAACTGAGCAATTCCTGTGGGACTGGTGGTTTTTTTTTTTTTGACAATTTAGAAAACATGAGGTGTGTGTGACACCTGAGCTGATGCTCTCCAGCAGGACAGGGTCCTTTCCGGCAGAAACTGATATCTGGGTTTCATGCCAAATCCTGGTTCCAGTGAGAAAGGTTAGGATTTCATAATTGGTTTCTTCCTTTTTTGCATTTTGCAACTGATTTTATTTTACCACTGAGATTTCAGAGTTTTGTGATGGTGTAAGTTTACCTTATGATTACTGTTATGTTTTCAGACCACCCCCCTTTAAACACTTATCCCTTAGCAACATGAACAAATATACATCCTGAAGCAGACACTGGTGTAATCCAGGATATCTGTGAGGGGAGAAGTATTAGCAGTTCAAGGCATATATAATACTCTTTCTCATTTATGATTTCAAGGCAAAGTGTTAAGATGTTTCTCAAGCCCTTTCTGTCTTCTGATAACAAATGACCCTTAGCATTATTATATATGCTAATTGCACACATTGATTATGTTTTTAAAAGCATAGCTTAAGCAAAGGATTCCTTTTGTGTGTGCTTTGAAAATCATTTTTGATAATTGAATTCCAGAGAATATATAGCTATGTATGTACATACATATGCACATGTGTATCTGTAGGTACCGTATATATCAGGGCTGGATGCATAATGGCCATGGCGATGAAAAGCTGTGTAGTAATGTGCCCACTCTTCTTCCTGTATTGAGGAGCAATTTGGAGGGCAAATTACAGTCTATTTTCATCTTTTTTTTTTCTTCTAAATATGGACATACATAAATAAGCATGTGTACCTGTACATACGTATCTGTATACATTCTTGTATCATAGAGGTCTTCTCCAACCGTAGTGATTCTATGGTATGCACCTACAAAATGCTTTGGATGTGTATGTATTCATGCACTTACATTTAAAAAATATTAAAGGTGAGCCATAGATGCATTGCAGAAAATAAAAACAGTTCTTATGTCAAGCATATATATCCTACGTGAAAGACTGCAAACACAAACCAATGTTGTGTTGTATTATATGTGTTAGCACTTGTGAGAAGTTTGTTCCATTTCACTGATCATCATCATAATGTGCTAATTTTAATACACATAAATGCCATAAACCTTTAGGAGACCATTAGATTGTGATGTGGCATTACTCTCCCAGAGGGTTGATCCAAGCAATGTGTAAATGGACAGCTGATGCTATTTTTAAAGTGAGCGGTAGCAATTTTTGTGTTGAGTGAACTTTGTTTCATTCCTTTTCAATATACTGAACATGCCTTTACCTGTCCAAAGGGTACTCCATAGACAAAGACTTGAAAAACTCCCAGAGGTCTAAAAGAAGTAACTTCCATCAGATTTAATGGAATGTGTGTGACAAATTATTCAGCTAGTGAAAGTCTCAGAAATATTTAGATTTAATCTTATGTTCTTAATCATGATTTCTAATTTCTAAAAAATTAAGAACAGTAGATAGACTTTATCTTAGCGTAGCAGAGTCTGATAGCGGAGCTGAAAAACTCTTGATGTTTTAAAACACAAAGAACATATTTTAGTTCAGCCTGATCTCTGTTATCACTAATTTGATGCTAGATTTACAATATTGTTCATATTAAGCAAAGGTTTCTGGCCTGATTCTCCAAGGAACTAAAAAACCACCTAGCAAGTGGAATACATGTAAACTATCACCAGAAAGATGTCACCTCGCCAGAGGAAGAGGCCTGATGCAGGAGTGAAGAGTATAGGATTTTATGCAGAATGGCTTTGTTTGTTTGTTTGTTTGTTTTACAAATATCTCCTGCTCTGGTCACAGGAAATGATGACAATAATCTCAACTCAATTTTTTATGAGCATTTGACAAGATCACTGCAGGAGTCTCTTTGTGGAGATTTGATTCTGGGCCGCTGGGGAAACTACAGCACAGGAGACTGTTTTATTCTAGCATCAGATTATTTAAATGCTTTCGTGCACTTGATTGAAATTGGAAACGGCCTGGTCACCTTTCAGCTCAGAGGGCTGGAATTTCGAGGTAAGGATTCCTGATGTTTTAAATAACAGCAGAAACTGTTTGTGTTTCTTAACCTGTCACAAATCTATAGTAGATATTAACATAGATTTTAACATAGATTTTAACATCCCCTCTTGCTGTTGTTTTTATTATTATTGTTGTTGTTGTTATTATTATTATTATTATTATTATTGATATTTGTGTGTAAAAGCTCTGTATTTCTTCATATCATTATTTGAAATATACTGTTTTGAAGTTTGAATGTTAAGAAATTTGAACTTGCATTCTGCACTGTCATGAAACACTCAGAAATAGTGTATTGAATTATTTCCCTGATTTGCTGATCTTTCAGGTTACATTTAGGCATGTGTTCAGGTTATTTCTCTCTGTAACCACAAAAAATAGTATTGCTATTAAAATTGTTCCACTTCCCCACAAACTGGCATTTGAAAAACTACCAAAAATCATAAGACTCCCACGGAAAATTTAGCATGTCAGATCATGCAAGATGCCAGTGATGAGATGGTCTCCATCACTGTGGAGCAGGAGGGGAGAAGCAAGTAAATCAGGCTTTCATATTTCTCCTATTTAGGATATGCTGACTTCAGCTGTTGAATGTGTTTCTGTGTCATGACACTCCTTTCTAGGGAAAGACATCTGCATCCCCTTCCTAGGTTTTCTTGGTGCTATGACATTTGTGAGCCTTGTAGTATCTATCACACTCTGTCTTCTGTTATTTTCTTCATGAAGTGAGGAGGAAGAAGAAAGTAAACCCACAAAGTTCTTCAGCAGTTTTTAAATTCTCTTTATGCTGTACACTTTGGCTGTGGTTGTTACTTGGATTTGTAACTTTTCAAAGATATCACTGTGCAACTGCAGATGCTTGGAGTTTTGAAATCCTGGAATAAACAGCTTCTGAGGCTCCAGGGCTGAGCAACTAATGGACAACATGTAGGGGAGTGTATAATCAAAACAACTTTTCATTGAGGCTACTTATGAGAAAACAGAAAGCAGACTGTCTCTTTGAATGCAATTAGATGTGGGAAAGAAATAGGAAATAATGTGTGGGCTTAGGTCTTGACTCTGCAACAGACTGCAGGATATTGAGCAGGTTGTGGTATGTACTTGATGCTCACTTTCCTTTCTGTATGCTGGGGAGGAAGATAGCATTCCTCTATTTTAAGAAAAGTTATGTGGAAAACAGAAAAAAAACTGAAAGAATTTGGTGTTGTAGTAGCTGGTGAGATACCAGTTCAGGCAAATTGTAAGAAGAAAGCAATTGGAAAGGAAGAGAGAATTTGTTTATCAGCCTTATAATTCCTCACTGTTTGGAATGATGGTGATGTATGTGTGTCTGTGGCTTTCTTCAACTTCAAAGACATCTGTGCGAGAATTATCTTCTTTTGTGCCCCCAAGGTATGCAGTGGTTCTCATCTTTTAGAGACAGGCACTGAAGTTAATGCCCTATAGAAGCCACAAGCTAGAAGGTTTTTTTCTTTCTGTAGATTTGGAATTTGCTATTATTTCTTTCATGTCCAGGCAAGACAAATGCAGATCTGTGTTTCTCTTAAAGAACAGTTAAATGCTGTGGCAGTTCAAATCTTTTAGTTGTAGTACTGCTGATTTCACAGGCTGATAAAACTCTGAGATAGTTGCAGACAGTTTTAGTCAGTCTGTTATTTTTGGTGCCTCTTAGTTTGCTCACAGTACAATTCTTTATGTAAACTTTGTGAAGCCAGAAAATGTTTCATTTCTGCAGATCTGAAAATAAAAGTAACTTCCAGGGTGGATTTATGTATGTCTGAAAAGTGATGCATCTTACAAGATGTTGACGTAATGTTTATATTTTTGGAATTCTGAGTGAGCAGGACCATACATGTTTCCACTATCTTCCATCCTGATTTTACCAAATTATCTTTGCTTTTCTGCCTAAAGTAGTAGTAGATTTGAAACAAATGAAAGAAATCTCACTTTCATGCTTAAACTGTGAGAGCTGTTTTTTTCTTTGCTGCCTCTTCATCAACACCTCCCCTTGTTTCGTTCAAGAAAAGTAAACCTTGCAAAGACCAACAAAATATATGAGAGGATGCTCAAACCACATTCTGACTGGATAAAAAGTTCAGAGGCCTAGCAGGCAGGCTTAAAGAATTGGAATTTGAGTAGTGAGTAACAAGACAGGTGGTTTTTTTGTTTGTTTTTTTTTTGTGAAGTGACTGAGGAGGAATATGATTTTGAGTCAGGTTTGTTCATTACCAGGTGGGAGCCATTTTGCATCTGAGCCTGAGAGCAAAGCTCAAAAATTGTACATCTCCTTCCTAAAGTTAGTTTCTGCAAGGAAATGGGTCTGAAAATTGATGCTTCTGTGCCAGTTGCCTAACACTGTCTATTTGTAAGCAGCTCTATAATGTCTACTGTCTGCAACAGGTCCAGGCTGAGCCACCACAGCCTCTTCTGGAGCTAGCTGAGTTCTAGTCATAGCTGTCCTCCTCCTCAGTCTCTCTTGTGTTCCTCAGGAGATCAGTATCTTTTGAAGGAGCACTCATCTGAGCATTCAGAAGTCCATATGAATGGGACCAGCACAGTGGCAGCAAACCATGAACCAGGAAAGCACAGACAAATTACTGAAGGAGGAAGAGAGGAATGGGAAAAAATGGGAATGAAAATCTCACCTAGATTGTGAGAGAAAATGTATGATTAATTTGTGTCCTCATATTATATGTACTGGATGATTTCTTCACCTTTTTTTTTTTTCCTAATATTTCACCAAATATTTTCTTTGGTTGTAGGAGATACACTGGGTTACATTGTTTGACCTAGAACAAAAAAGCCTGTGTGTATCAAATAATAGAACATATCTGAGGAGAGAACAACTTAAATGTGTAGTACTGGCCATGTAAGAGTAAACCCCTCTGGACCATGTAGAATAGATGCCAGAGAAAGCACAAGAATTTCAAGCCTATTTAAGGAGAAACAGGTGAGCCCAGAGGGGAACCAGGCACAAGCTGGATAAGATGGATCTTCCTCATGCAGACTGTAACAAAAGCTTTGTGAACTCCAGACCAAGTGTCAGATAGTCTGCTGTGTGCCTGGTAGAGTCTTGCTCAGGTGGCCTGTTGATGCTGGAGTGTAGCTTATATCTCTGGGTAGCTTGTAAGGCCTGTTTTGCTTTAGATAAGTGGTACTGCAGCACCATGCCCATTGTGTAACAGATTACATCCTTGTGTTAGCAAGGATCTGGACTGCTCTGTTGGGGCTAGGACATTAAGTAAAGTTGCCAGGAGAAAAGGAACAATGTAGAAGAGACAGTTTAAGAAAAAGGAGCCAAAAGGGCTGATGTGAAGGCAGAAGCTGTGAGAAGGGACAGGTCAAGGGCTGTTTCAGGGGCTGCTCTCAGCTCTGTGAAAACTGAGACAGAGCAGAAAACCTTCCTTTGTGCAGGATTGCTCCTGCTGGAGCAGAAGGTTAGGCAGGGCTCCCCTGGGCAGTAGGAAGGACCATCCCCTGCCCCAGCTGGGCAGGTTCTTCCCATTTCAAGTCTTACAAATGCTCCATAGTGGGTATGGGATACACCTTAATACAGTAGGGTTTTATTTTTTATTATACGTAGGTAGAGTGCACTAAACTGCTGGAAGAACTTTGTAACTTTCTAAGCTAAGAGGCAGTTCGTGGTAAGCACCAGGCTTTAAGTCCTCATACAACCATGTTTCCTTTGCTTTGTGCATTTCTCATTCCTATTTTTGGTTGTCTGGTCATATGCTGGATTTCACATAGGACCCTGTTTTCATTCATTGTAATGAGTGGTTTACCACAAAGAGAAAAAAATGGGCAAGAGGAAGAGCTGCAATTTTTGAGCTTTGGCTTCTTCACATCTGCTTCAATTTCAAACATATAATCTTAATTGAGGGCCCTAAAAATCCAATCTTCCTTAAATAGGAAGTCTACATTTGCTTGGAAAATGAGTGAATCATAACAAGGTTCTCCATGCCTGTGACTGTTTTTTGAGTAAAGCAAAATCAGTATTTATATTGAGGAACTCTGGATTTTCCTGCATTTATCATTGTAGTGAAAAGTTATGCCGGCAGTGCTGCAGTGCCCAAAGAATTCAATGTCTTCTGAATTCAAGCATACTGGTAGCAGGAAAAAAAAATGCCTTCCCTATTTGTATCTAGCTCCATTAAGCATTGACATTATAAAATGACCAGTCCAGATTCCTTTTTAACCAGATATAATCAAAGTGTGTTTGTCTTGGCTATTAAATGAAAAGCATCTTTGCAGTGAGCGTAAGATACAGATAGAGCGAACTAAAATAAAGGAGTTGGTAATGCTGGGGTTCCCTCAACCATCTTTAGTCTTGTTCAAATAAAGCACCTTGTATGAATTACCTCTTCGTTCTCCTTTCTGCTTTCAAAGAGAGGATGTGCCTCCATTGTGTCATTTATCCTGTGTGTAAAGCAGAGATACCCATCTCCTCTATCAAAATTGGAGATGGTAGAGATGAGCAGGCTAGGTGGAAATTTGCAGGTACTTGCACGTTGCTGTGAGTGAATCAAGCCATCAGTAGCTGATCTGTACTGTCTGGTGCTAGACTACAGTGCTGTGCTAAAAGCAGCCTGCCAGAAGAAATACGTAATGTATCATTCAATTTGAAAGGAAAAGATGGGAAAACCCATGATCAGGGAGCAAGGAGAAAGAATTTCAAAATATCTACCACCCTGTAGAATGAGGAAGACTTAAAATATTTTCCTGTTTAGTCTGTGCCTCAACAAAATGTCTTTTGGAGACCATCCAGTTAGGTGTAGCGTGTGCAGAAATTACTTATGCATGGTAATGCTGATATCTTGAGTAGCTGTTTTCTAGCTCGTTCCTAGTATTCTTCAATCATGTAATTAACTTTTAAATCTGCGCTGTGATTTTGTTGCTGAATGTTGCACGTGCAATATTCACGCTTCACTTGGAACTTCATTAGATGAACCAAGGAATGAAGCACAAGAAGCACAGTGCATGCACGGGTGTAATTGTACGTAGTGGCAAGCAGCTGTGACAGCAGGATGGGATCGCCCGTGGGGCTTTCTCTGTGTTAGCTAGTTTATTTCTCACGCAAAATGGTGTATGAATGCAGCCAGTTTAGGGTATGTGCTTTAGGCACAGTAATGATTTCTAAGAAATAAGGACAGTTACTCATTTTGGCAGTGCATATATATATACACTGTAAAGCTTTATTACAGTAGCAAGTACTTTACCAGTGCAAGGATTATTTATTGGTGTTTGATTTCTGTGTCTGAAAGCTCTGCAGCACTAGCAGGAGTCATTCTTTATTTAAAGACTGATTGCAATATTCACTTTTTACTTTTACAAATCACTTCACACTGTTGGGAAATAAAAGTGCCCACCTTCATGTCTTTCCTGAAACCACGCTTGAAGTATGTTCTTTCTATGCACAAAACCATCAAAAGGTATTGAAAAGACACAAGGAGTTCAGAGAAGAGCAGCCATTTTTAAGTCATCTCTTTCAAGAGAAGGTTAAAAGAACAGAATGCACATTGTTTGCAGGAAAGAACAAAGGCTGAGAGACACGAGGCTCAGAAGTATAATGGGCACGAACAGAAAGACTGCAGAGATTTCTTTGCTTTAATCACAGTGATTTAATTGAAAAGACATAAACCGGGGAAGACGTGATGTTGAATGCAAGAAATCTGCAGTACAGAAGCCTTTCTAGGTGTACAGTAATACCCCAGCAGTGTGAACCATCTATGCATTTCAAATAGAATGCTTTAGTTTCTATAACGTGGACTAGAATAAATATTTGATGCCTTTTTTTCCTTTCCTCCCTCACAATTTTGTATGTATATATAGGTGTACTGGGGCAGACTTCTTGGTGGAAGGGAAATGTCAGATGCTCAGTAACCTTTTTATTGAAAATAAGTATTTTTTGGGAATAAAATGTTGCCTGCATTATGCTCTGAAATAGGTGACGTGAGAGTTTCTTGTGCTATTTGGTAGCTGTAAGTTTAACAACCAACATCCTCTGAGAATGCTTTTTTTCACCTGGGGTTTTACGGCACAGCTCAGTTTTTGAGGGGATGTGATGTGTGTTATTGGACTGTTTACTTCAGAAAATGAATTATTTTTCAGGCATGCAAGCACCTGAAATGGTTGAAAACTGAATCACAGTTTTATAGTTAGTAGATCTGATGTTTGAGAAATTAGCATTGCTTTCGTTCTGTTTTGTTTTTAAGTCCTGAGATATTTCTTTGTAACACCTTGAGGGTATCACATCTTGCAAATTTTTATTCATAATCCGAGCTCTACAAGGAAGAGAGCTGGAAGAAGCTAAAACAGGTGCTGTTTTCCAGAACACATCCAGTTTTGGGATTTGTGCGTTTCCGCTTGGGAGCTCAGTTCAGTCCTTTGTGAAGTATTTGTTCTCCTTTGTAGAGCTATATACAAGGCTTGTTGCAGGAGAAGATGTTTGTGCTCTTTATGCTTCTTGGTGGTAATGCCACCTGCTATACTGAGCAGAAAGGACACATAAAACTGCTTCTAGATGTTGTCTTACGTAATTCTCGATTGGGTGCTGCAGAACTGAAAATACTTTTCACTCACTGAGCTATCAAAATTAAATTAAAAAGCATAACTTGATTTCAGTCTTAAATTGTAGAGGGTTAACTGGTTATTAGTTGAAGTGTATTTTGGGTATTCTCTCAAAGTAAGGTTGCAGCCTTCAGTTTCAATGTTCTCATTTCCATTTAGGTCAGATCATTCTGGCAGCACACAAGTCAGTCCTCAAGTCCTGATGTGTCAGGAAAAAAGCATTTCAGCTTCTCACACTGGTTTTCTCCTGAGCTCGCGTAGATTGACCTTGCTTTGTTGATCCGGCACGTGTTCTTGCATTGATGAATTTTTGGCAGCCACCCAGTGTTAGATATCTTATAAACAGATCAGTCTCATCTGTACTAGCAAGGGTCACAGTGAATGGCTAAGCTTGTGTGAAGTGAGGAAGCTTATTTTCTTTCTACTTCAGATTTTAAAATGACTAATTACCATTGAAAACATTTTCCTGTATTTTGATGTTTAATGGTACTACACTTAATTATATTGCATAACTGAAGTGCACGTTCTGCACCCTGCTCTTTCGTTTAATAAATAAATCTCTTAGAATTGCTTGAACTTGCTAATTTTTGGAGAACCAATATAAAATTGGCATTTTGATCGTCAGCTTATAACACACACATAAAATTTTAGCGTCACTGTTCTGTAAAAGATGTACATTAATGCTTAATCTCATTGACTGTGACTTGTCCCTTTTGGCTCGGTGCATAAAACTGAGTACATGCTCTCAGTCTTTGTAGTACCGGTGTCTAAAACCTCGAGTAGAGAACAAGAAAGCATTGATGCAGTGGTAAGATAAAGTTTTTTAGTGACGTGAAAGTTAGTGGCATTGAAGTCCAGACAGTGAGTTAATGGCTGAAAGCATAATTCATTTAAGAACAAGAGAAAATTTCTGTCATGCTGTCTGGAACTGAGTGCAGGAAATGAGGGAAACCAACGTGTTTAAGCATCAGATCTACCTATTCTCTTCACAGACTTGAGTCTCTTTACTAGGTGATGCTTAGAAATATTAATCAGTGGATGAGTTGGGATCAAGGACACAAAATAGATATTTGTTATTATGGCAAAGCACTGTCCATTCCTGAGCTCACACCTTTAAAGTAAGCAGAGGCTCTCCAAGTAATCCAAACATCAAATCCCCAATGTGTCGATATCCAAGTCCATCAGACAGCCATTGTTTAGCGAGGGCATGTTTGCCAGATGTTGACAGAGCACAACCCTGTTATCATTCTTTGGAATCAATTTGTGGAATGACCACATGAACTCCTTGGTTTCCTCCCAGAGCATTTGTAATAATGCAGTCCCAGATAGAATGTCTCTATCTTCCCAAGTTCAATGTTGATTGTATTTCATTGATTCAAATTACTTAGTACAGATTACTCGGATATATATATATCCGGGGATATATATATATAATGCCTGTTGCATTAGCTGAGAAAGCAAATAGTTGTTGTGGCTGCTTCTCTCGTTTGCTATGTGGTGACAACTCCCCTCAAACACTGAGGGCCCCTTGAATTGTCCAGTTATTGGCTCTTTTGGTCCTATATTTCACAAAATACATGACTTAAGAAAACTAGTAATTGCAGAGTCTCCAGTAGTAATGCAAAGTATTTATTAACACCGGCAATCATAACATAATAACATCCTAAAACATAGCCAGCATCTGATAAGAGTGAAATGTGATATTGTATACAACAGAAAAATGGATTTAATAGTGACAAAGCAAGCCTATCTTTTAACTCCACTAGTTGTGAGATTAGCGGCAGTTGTTTATTAGGTTCGTGTTTTTCACCATTTTAAAGCACCTGTCAATGTTTAATTTAGTACCTGAGGTGAGGACTGATCTTCTCTTAACTTTGGTGTAACACTGTAAGACCTTCAACTTGTCAAAAAATAGACATAAGGGTAGCAGCACTAATATTGAGTAGTTGTTTTCAACCTATGTACAGAGGGATGTGCCATTTCCTACTTCACTTTGAGTACAGTATCTTTCAACTTGACTTCAGAAAAGCATCCAGTGACCCAGCACAGTTGCTGCATTTTTGCTGTAAAGCATTAAGCATTAATTCATGTAGAAACCTGTGAAATATGAAGCAGAGGCAGTTTGGTTCATGTCCAGTCCCACGGCAAATGTCAGCTTGATAGATCATATTTTGTACTTTGTGGCAGACTTGGATGGAAACGTTTATATTTAGGTTACTTAAGGTATTTAGTAATTTGTCATAATTGTATACCCTTGAAGTCGATGGGAGAACACATCAGTGTGAGAACAATATTGGTTACACAGTGTAAGTTTTCACTTATAAATATGTCCATGTTCTTCTCTTATTTAAACTGGCATGACAGAAGAGGATTATTGGCTCTGGCAGGGGGTTTCGTAGATGTTGCTTATTTTTATTTACATAGTCTCTTTTCTTTACATAATAATAACATCCTCAGAGAGGGGATGTGTTTTAAATCATGTGACTTTTTTTGTTGTTTTTTACTATGAGAACACAAAATGTCCTCTGAAGTGTACTTGATGATATGTTAAATGTGTATCCCATAGTACATTCACCCAAAAATAAAAGATGAGTGGTACTAGTGAGGCAAACTTGAATTGGTATGTGAGAGACAGTCATTAGGGAACGTATAAGGAGAGATGAGAGCCTGCTGGTAAATGCTGTGTCTTTGATTCCAGCTAAAGCTTTAACTGAGAGTGTCCCTCTCCAGAAACTGCAGTACAGTGTCTTCCACCTTCCTCTCCTATTGAGACTGCTGGCTTGTTCATGGAGTGACACTGAACTACTAGCAAAAAGCATATGTGTGACTTGTGTGGCCTTGAGTGATGGTTTATGGAGAACTTAGGGGAGAGTAATTTCTGCAGTAGCCCAAGAGAGTAAAATTTAAGTGGGTCCATGCATCTAGAATGTGTAGCTCAAAGTATCTTGGAAACTTTGTGGGGAATACATGGGTGTCCATCTCAAGTTTTAGTTTGTAGTGCCCAACATGGTTTTGAAACCACATTCATAGATGTCAAAACCTGAAGGGCTCAGGTTGGCCAGCAAGTGTGCGCAACGCTGGCCAGAAATGCAGTCTGCAAAATAGCAATATTATGTCTGCATCTTCCTCACAACTTCTTTTTAAGTTTAGATGACTTTTTCAGAAATATTTACTCTATTTTGATCTAAAGCCTATGTAATTGGCTAATTAGAAAGCTGTTTTTTCCTCATAATGTACTGCCATTAGTGCTATTCATTAGAAATGTAGCATTTATTCCAGTGGGAGAGAGAACGACCAGTTGCATGTTATTTTTGGAGCCTGCTTTCCAAGATAGTTTGCTCTAACACAGATTTTATAAGTGCTCTGGCAGACTGTAAAATCTTTGTGTCTTTTATGTTATTTGAAGAAACAGACTGGGACTTGGATCAATTTGCCTACTATGCCTGATGGAGCAAGAATCTTTAGTGTTGCTTCCTGGTGAGTTTTTATTAAGGGAGGAGCAATGGTCCATAGCTCAGCTCAGAACCTAGGATATTATATTGGGCCTTTTAGGCTTTTATAGGTGATAGTGACTAAGTGATGGACAGCACTTCAGTTTCTACCACACATGAATAAATTTACACATCTAGTTTGTTGCTGTCGTTCTATTAGGTTTTTGGTAAATGCATAGTCCCTTCAACCATACTTTCTCCAGCCAGATGTCGTCTGTTTCCCCCACCCTACAGTAACTGTCTCCATACTCTCTTTTCCTCACTGCCAAGGGACATACTGTCAGCAGAGAGAAGTGGAGGCTATAACAGAAGGAGATGAAGACGATGAAGGCTGCTGCTGCTGTAAGCCAGGACACTTACCTCACTTGTTATCATGTAATGCAGCCTTTAACCTCCGATGGCTGACATGGGAAATAACACGAACCCAATACATCCTCGAAGGATATAGCATCATTGACAACAATGCTGCAACAATGCTGCAAGTGTTCGATCTGCGGAGAATTCTTATCAGATACTATATAAAGGTAAACTCTTGCCTAAAGTGGGCTTTTTTCTATATGGGTTTGTCAGAAACGATGGCTGGCTGTTAAAAGTAATACTTGAAGTAACTGACTTTATATTTATTCCTTTGCGCTACTGACAATCAGACTGGTTCAGTATTCAGTAGGGATAATTAACTTGTGTCTCCCTTTGCTACATATGACGCTGACCACTTAATACAGGAAGTTGCAGGCATGCTTAAGCAGAAATCAAGAAGGTGAGAGCATCCTTTCCTGATAGAGGCAGAGGAAGCATTTTTCCAAAGCAAAGCTTCTGTGACAGTTTGTTTTTTGTATTTGCAGTGTTATTAATCACAGTGACCGCACAGATATTTGTTTGTCAGAAAAGCCAGACCCTTTCTAACCCAGCAAGTGAAGAAATCCCTGTGCAGTACTGTCTTCTGCTGAAGCAACAAAAGCCAAGTGCTGCCTTTTATGCCACTAGTACTACCATTAAGCCAATTACCAAAGCTCCCAACCATCTCTGACATTTCCTTCCTATCTACATCTCCACAATTTTAGAACTCCTGTCAACCATAGAGAGAGACCTGCTGTAAATAAATTAGTCACCTTTCTATGCAAGTGACCCAGTGCAGCAAAAACAAGATAATTGCATCACAAAAGTGCTGTGTTTTACTCTGTAAAACACAGATTGGGGTTTCATAAATAATTTTACAGACATCAAGGCCTGATGACCAATTTTACAGACATCAAGGCCTGATGACCAACCTGGTTTAATTGTTTAAAAACAAAACTGCCTGTAAACATGCTTATTTCATTTTAGAAGTAGGGTGTTGTTTTTTTTTTTGTTTTGTTTTGTTCGTTTGTTTGTTTGAGGCTAAAAATTTAATTCAATTATTTTTAGGGAATGTACCTAAACTAAACAGACAGTCAAAAAGGCTTCTTTAATCTGAAGTTGATATATTACTACAATTGCTTCACTTGACTTTAAAAGGTAGTTTGAATTTAAAGTGATGCATGCCGATAGGATTCAGATTTTGATGTCATATGAGTCTGAAAAAACATCCCAGTCTATGATGGAATCAAATCAGCAGCTCAGTAGTTTTAAGGAACAAAGAATTGTGCTTTTTAAACAGGAGCTACTTCATCCCTTAAAGTCAACTAAAACAAGATGACTGGAAAATCTGAAGCAGTCACATAGAAAGTTAACTTGAAGGTGGTTTAGAGCTTTTAGTCCAGAAATACTTGAGAAGCAGTTGACAAAGAAAAGGTTGCTTAGGTAAACTTTTGTCCCATACAATACTGATGAAATTAATTGATACTGCCTTGAGTGAAAGAGTTAAACGAACTCTGTACTTCTGAAATATGCTCTGTCTCCACATCCCATGGGTACATATTTTGTAATGTTCACCATCTATGACTTCCAAGGTGTCCAAATCTGATCTGTTTTGGATTGACTTCATTGAGCCAGAACTGTTAGACTGGTTTTACAGATCTTGATCCAGTCTCAATTAAGGGAAGGATGATATGATGAAGGATGAGTCTAGATTCTTAGGGAAGGACGATAATAACCTGTTGTCAGCTTAGCTTTTAGCCTGTGTCCCATCTCCCTGGGTTTCAGAAGAGCTCTTCCTCGCACTGGTTCTCCCAGAAGAAACCTTTAAGGAGATTTTTTTTTTTCCTCCAATTCTTCAAGTTATTCATTTTTTCTATAAACAGAGGCTTTGATGAGATATGATAAAATCCTTAGTACAGCCTAGGAAGATGAGAGGATGTTTTGTATGAGAAAAGCTGTCATCCTGTTTATTTAGTGCTGCTAGAATTTTACCTTTGGATAAATATACAATACCAGAAACAGAGGTGAGAATTCACTCCTTCCCCAGCTCACTCTAATCGAGGAATCTTGAGCTGTGAAGACCCTGGGCCACTGTGAACATTTTAAACCCCTGACACTTTGCTTTTAATGGATCAGGAAGGTAATTGTATGAAGTCTAGTTAATACAGTATTCATGTAAGACAGATCACAAACTCAGAAAACCCATAGCTTAAGCTTCAGCAGCAACTGCATCTCCATCACACTGAGTGCTTGGAGTGCTTCTAGTCTGTACTTTGTACTTTAAAATATCGTAAATATTTGCTGTATCATCTCTGAATTGCCATATAGCTGAGAATGTACTCATGTACTGCTACTAAGAGTAGAATTTAATTAGGTGGCCCAAGTTCTGCTATTTCTGTGTCTGATTACCAGTCTGATTATTTTCCCACCTGAAGCTGCTTCTTTGGAAACACAGGTGAGAATAATAAGAAAAGCAAACTTTATTTTAAAGATCAGTGAAGAAAACATATGCTTTGTTTCACTTCTGTGCTTTGTGAATAATTATTATATTGATCTTTTAAGAGTGAGTTGCACTGAGCTTTATATTCTTTGTGTGTTTACTTCATTTTGCAGTTTCACTGGCAGACCAGAAAGGCCCTTATTTCTTCTTGTAAGGGGGTTTTTATTCTCCACAAATAAAGTGGGTCACCTCATGTAGCCCTCCTGCATACATTTTGAAATCATTTCCTGCTCAGCAACTGTGATATTTTTCCCTTGTGCCTCCTCCATCTCCTCTCAATATATTTTTGTTTAAATGTCTTCTACTATTCCAGAAGTCTGCATTCTCGGAGTTATCAGATCCTATTGTTTCTTTGTGAATCTTTTTGGAAGGTAGCATATTGTTCTCCATGTACCAAGAAATGTAGGCACTATTCCCAGTGTGCATCACTCTACCTTGTTTTTTTCCTCTGGAGCTTAATTTTCCTCTTACCTGTGTATTTCTCTGCAGTTTGAAGGACAAATCATGGATAGCATCTGGGATTTGTAAAAGGGCTGGTGGTGCTTCTGTCCTTTTTTTCATTTTTATCTGTCATATTTTAATTTTATGCATTTATTTGCTTAATAATATTCCTGTTTCATGAGTTAAGAAGAACCATGTCGTCTTCAGTTATGTTCATTCATCTCCTGTTGGCTTCAGAATTAAGTTTTAAATTAATATATTTAATTAAAACAAAACATTATAATGATAAAGGATTGTAATGTGCCTTCTCAGCTGCTGTCACCTCCCTTTGCAAGACTGGAACTTCTCCTGAGGTTTCATGTTCTTCTGAAAAGAAACTTTAAATCTGGTATTGATAGATTTTTCTTGCTTATATCTTAATGATTCTAGACCCACTGGTTAGAACTCAAGCTTAGCAACGCAGGCCCAGGCATGAGATGTGAGTCCCACTGCTTGTATTTCTGTATTTGGTATAAAAACTCATGATGAGTGCTTTTAAACATAAATTCAGTTGCATCATTTATCAGCTTTTTAAGATCAGGGGTTGGACTCCATGATCTCTATAGGTCCCTTCCAACCCCTACAATTCTGTGATTCTGTGATTCCACTTACAACTCATAATTCTTTACTGGTCTCATTGTCAAAATAACAAAAATAGTGATGCTACTAAATACAGAGTAAAAAGAGAAATTAAAGTGTGTGTGTGAGGGAGGGGGAGGTTCAGAGTTGAATTGCACGCATCTGTCATGTCTTACCTTTATGAGATTTAAATCACAGTGGAAATGTGCTTTTTTGAAGAATTAGAAAAGCTTTGTACTCAGATAGCAGGAAGCCTACATAGGAAAAAGAAACCTACTTGGGCAGCTACTGCTTTTTTTTTTTTTTTTTCAAAATTTCTCTGAACTTTTGTCAATATCACTTTCTAGTACTCCCTAATCTGCACATTGCAAGGCAGGAATTCCATGTTTTTATTGCAGTCTGTTGATTTGTGTTAGTTTTCCTATAAGGCACCAAGGTATTAAATATATATGACCTCTGTTTCCATTTCCTGCTGTTTAGATATCAATTATTGCCATCTAACTAAACAATCTGGTGAAGCATTGAGCCAAGCATTAAAAAATAGGAAAAATACTTACCATTATGAATTGCTAGTGTTGTCTTACTTTATTATTTTCTGTATGAAAAATTTCTGCTTTGATCAGAGACAGAGTGACTTAATGTTTGCTCATTTTGTCAACAGAGTATAATATACTTTACAGCAAGCTCTCCCAAAATTCTTGAATGGATAAAAGATGAATCCATCCAAAAGACACTGCAGCCTTATGCAAAGTGGCATTACATTGAACGTGACCTTGCAATGTTTAACATTAACATAGATGAAGATTATGTTCCCTGTCTCCAAGGAATAACAAGAGCTAGTTTCTGCAGTGTTTATCTGGACTGGATTCAGTACTGTGCCAGGAAAAGGACAGAGGTAAGGGTGCATTTTTTCATTAGTAGTGGTTGTAATTTCTGAAACTGGATTTAAATGATGCATGGTCACTCAAGATTAATACAGGAAAATGTATTTTGTTTAAGCTATGAAACTTAACGTAGAGGAAAAACCTTTGCATTGTAAAATGGAAATAAAACTGCATGTTACAGACTATTCTTGTGCAAAAAACCACGTTACAGACTATTCTTGTGCAAAAAACTGTCTCTCAATCAAAACTGCAGTCTTTGAATACAGAACCAATTCCATACTGTGCGTACTCTCCAACACTGTTAATTTTATCAACTCCAGAAAGCGTGGATTTAACAAGTGCTTGCAGAAGTGCTGCTGGAGCAGGCTGTACTTAGGGAATGCCATCAGGACATTATTGTTCTTCAGTGCAACCAGTGTTTGGGTATGCATGCCAAACATTTGTCCATGTTTGCTTGCTCTTTCCAAACATTTTCCTGTACTTGGGTACTATGCTCAAATGGTAGAGATATTTATACCTAACTAAGCTAGTAAATCTCACCCCTGAGGGCTGATAATTCAAATGTGAACTGTACCACAGGAGCGTGTGAAGTGACCGTACAGTTCTAGAAGGTCAAGGGCAAGTCTGCAGCTACACATTCATGTCCTTTCAGCTGCTAGGATTACTGATGGTCAGCAATCATTTGGCAGAAATGCTCTACTGTATTTCTGCAGAATACTCACAATAGCCCTGAGGGAGAATACAGTTGCAGACAAAGCATATTCCTCTATTTAATTTTCTGATTATTGCTGACATTGGGAAAAAATGAGAAGTGTATATTTCCTCCCCCATACACTCTTATTTGGGTATTTTTCATTCAGGATCACTGACTGAGCATCCCATTTGCTACCACTGACCTTATCTGCATGGCATAACATTGCTCAATCATGATATTTCTTCTCCACTTCAGTTCATTCTTGCACCTCTGCATTTCAGTATCATTCCACTAATTCCTCTGCACATCACTACACTGGAATTGTTTTCATTGAATTGTCCTCTGAGCCTTCCTCACCATCTCCTCCTGCTGGGAATGTTTCATCTTGTAACTACTGATAGGACTAGAGAGAATGGCTTCAAGTTATGCCAGGGGAAATTCAGACTGGATGTTAGGAAATAACTTCTCCAAAAGAGTGGTCAGGTGCTGGAATGGGCTGCCCAGGGAGGTGGTGGAGTCACTGACCCTGGAGATGTTCAAGGAATGTTTAGATGTTGTGTTGAGGGACATGGTTTAGTGAGAGCTGTTGATGATGGGTGGATGGTTGGACTGGATGATCTTGGAGGACTTTTCCAACCTTGGTGATTCTGTGATCTCTTTCCTTGCTCATCTCCTGGTCTAAGCTCCCAAGTTCTGACTCACAAAGAATTCCATGCTGCAATGAAAATTTCAGCTAAGTGACGCTTTTGACTTGCAGTCCGGTTGTAATTTTCACATAGAATAGTAGATTTAGACATATCCAATAGACTTGAACCTCCTCTAAGTTAGAGTTATAAGGGCAAACAAGTGCCTGCACCAGTGCATGTGTGTGCACTCCCATTTGTATATATACTTACATATTTATATTTTATTGTATTGTAATTCACCTCCTGTATAGAGGTAAGGTCATATATAAGATGAGATTTTAAAAAGCTTCATTCTATGGCCTGAGAATCAGAATAATTTCTGGAAGGAGCTATATTCTCTGTTACAATTAGCTTCAGTCTTAGAGTCAAATAAATCACCCATTGCATGGACTGAAATAATAATATGTACCCTCCTAAAGATTTGAATTCATGAGAGATTGTTGAAGTCCTTCCTCCTGCTTGATAGTAAGCAATCTTTTGGTGAGAATTACAGTAAAAAAAAAAATACTCCTATACCAGTGAGCATAAATGAAGTATGTTGACTCCTTGCTGAAATGTGAGGTCAGTGTCTTCAGTGGCAAGCAATTTAGATATATACTGGTGTTCACTGCAAATTTTTTTCCCCAAAAGTTTTCTGACTGGTTTTTTCTCCCATAATCTCTCCAGCAGTCTCATATGTGCCCTTTGTCCCACGGTTGAGCTTTTTGCTGCCTCCAATTGCAGCATCTCAGCAATAAACAATGTGCTCTGTCTTTGCAGTAATGGCTGAAGAAAAACAAACAACAATAAATAAACCAACAGAGATCTTCTCCTTTGGGATCTCACCACCTAAGACTGGAATGTTGTGTTTCTGGTCAGTGGGCAAAATACGCTGGCATTTTGCATAAAGCCTCTGATTGTGATGATTTCCTTCTTCTACTTAATTGTGAATAATGCTTCTGTGTGGAGACCCAGCTACAGACAAGATTCTATTGTGTGTTATCATTTACAGTATTCAAATGCTTTTCAGGATGCTGTTTATATTTGGAGTAACATGCTACTTTTGAAACTTTATAGCACTTGGACAGTGATGAGGATTCTCCACTGGTAACGCTTTCTTTTGCTTTGTGTATACTGGGCCGAAGAGCTTTGGGAACCGCATCCCACAACATGGCCATCAGGTAAGCTTTAGGCATCCTTGTTTCTGATCTTTAAGCCAAGATCTGTTGGTCATTTTTCACTTACTGTAGAATCTCAGCAGAACCTTGGTCCAAGGTGAAGTCTGTTTCCTTTGTAACGTAATCTATTTTTTTCCATTCATTTTTTCCATTCATGAACTTCTTTCACTTGAATAGTTTGCTTAATAACTAGTACCAGACTTTCATACAAAACATCTTTCAATGCAGTCTTGCACTGTAAGAATACGTACCTGTAGTGTTTACTTGATTCTGGCCTGGCTACTGAAATCCTGACTTTCTCCCAATGAGAAATAAGTAATCTGACTGCCAGTTAGCTGAAAAATAATCAATCACAGTGTCCTGTATTCCTCAGTACTACTTTCTGCAGTCATTGTGCCAATCCATCTTGGTGACTGAGGAAGACAGATCTTTTCCTCTCTTTAAACCACAGATTTGTCTGTTCTCAGTCTGCCTTTTGCATTCATTCATTCATTCATTCAAAGCATTTCTTCCTAGAAAATTTGGCTTATGAATTTGATTACTTAAGTTTGACTCTTTGTGTATTCTGCAACTTAGGTTTTTGTTAGGGGTTCTTCCATTTTCACTCAGAGGTACTAATTTGTTTGGATTTTATGATATACCTTTTGTCCTGATTTAAATGTTTAGCCTGAGTAGGTAATACTACAGATAAAGCATTTTATTAATCATCTTTACTTTTTAAAAGTCTACCTTCTCTCCTAGTTTTAGATTTTTATTAGATATATTTGAAATCCCTCTGTTCGTAGGCATTTAATAACAGTAGAGAAGTTCAGTAAATACACAGTCTCTCTGACCTTGCTGCGTTGGCACAAAACTGTGAATAAAGCTAGCTGGTATTCTATCAGCGGGTCCTTAGGGAGGATTTGTCTTGTTAACAAGAAAACAAAGACAGCATGTGTGAATTTGAACGTATTTTGTGTTATAAATCAGTCCTTTAAATATTCATTCTACCTTTGTTATCTGTGGATATGTTTGTAATGTCTGTTTTTGTGTCTTTTTTTCAGTCAGTTCATGGCCTGTATGGCTTATTTGTTGGTGTGCTGCTCCTTTCTGTTTCCTCAAGTGGCTTTTGTCTTTCTTTTCTACTGGTATTTGCATATTGTTTTTCCCTATTCTTGTTTTTTTTCTGGGTTAAGTTAATTTCTATGCATTCAAATTAGTGTGATGTTTAGTAATATTGCCCTATTTTCAGATGATCCAAATTTTAGAGCTAAGGACATGATAGAAAAGTCGATTTGCGTTTATGATTTTTTTTACGGAAAAGATTAAAGTGATTTTGATCTGGGTCTGCAATAGATGTGTCACAATGACTTTAGAAAAGTGTCTAAAAATACCACAAAATCTTCCTAAAACTGTCATAACGCTGCATGTACTTTCCCCAGGATCTTAAAATCTTCATTACAGTGTTTTGGCAGTTGTACAGGTACAGTAACAGTGTCACCTCCTTTTATTGGCTTACACAGTTAATTGACTATGCAATGAGATATTAGTGCTACTAGAGACTTTTAAAAGCTTAACTTGGAAAGTGTGAATGCTGAGGATAATTATTTGCAAAGATTTTACTAATTGCAGGAGTCACCTATATCATGTCGTTTTAAAATCTGAAACATAACCAGTGAACCTTGTCAGTTTCTCTTTTCTGGGGAATGGGCATTCCAGCATTTAAAAAAAAAAAAACTTTTATTGCAGAGGATTCATCTGCAGAAGGGAAAGAACTGTGGTAGCTATGTGCATTGCACAGTTCTGTCCTTGGCTTTCTGAATCCATTATATATAATCCTTTATCTTTAATTAAGTCCTGCTTTCCTTTCTATTAAGAAAGTGCTCCAGGGCATTATTGTATTGTTGTATTTTTAACATGTGCTTTATAACATAAAAGGAAATAAATGGAAAGTTCTGTCAGTCTATTTCAGCACTACTTCACAAAAGCTTCCCATTGAAAAGTTTCACTGTGAAAAACTGTGTCACTTACCCACCTGGGTAAGTTACCTTCAGTGTCTTTCATCTGTCAGAAAGATTAGGAAAAAAATAATAGGAATCTGAGTAGCACAATTTGAGTTATAAATTGCTAGGGCTAGAAAATATGACTTTGGCTTGGTGACTGATGTTTATTTTGTCTTTAAGAATTTATTTCAATTGAGAAGAGCAATTTAGTAGAAAGTATCACCTAAGGAGAAAGGTGGATACTTCACCTTTAGATGTCAAGACCTTTATCAACAAAAATCCCCCAGATTCAACTGGATACAGCTCAGAAGGCAGCTCTTATCATACTTGTTATCTTTACTGCTACACAGAGGTCACCACAGCTTATTTAAACACAAAAAAGTCATCAAGGCTCTGATAGTTGTAGATTTACACGGCTTGCCAAGGGCAGGGAGATTTTGTCCAACACATGCACCACCAATGAGGTGAAGCAGATGTTCCCAAGGCAACTTTTGGCAATGAAGGCAAATCCCCCCTTCCCCTCATTGTATTTGATGGAGAGACAGAAGCTCTTGCAAAAGATGATTTACAGCATTATTGATGGTTCTTGACCCAGCTCTTAGCTGGTTGCATGTCTCTGTTAAAGTCAGATGAGAGGGAAGTGCTTAAGGTCCTTGGAAGCTGGAGGAATTATTCCTTAGGTGACGGTTTTATGCTTATTTTTCTTGAGAAGACATCATGGTTTTTTAGATTACTTTAGCCAACAATATGAAATGATCCTGAACTTTGTTGTGGAACTTGATTAATTTTGGCTGTGAAGCATCTTGTGTACAATGTTGCTATAGATGTTTCATGACGAATTTGAGATGCAATGGTCAGATAGGTGTTGCAATTTTCTTTTCCACATGCTTATTTCTGTGAAGAGTTTCAGATAAGTCCATTGTGAGAAAACTAAACAATAATCTGTGCTCTGAGGCTCATGTTTTGTCCTCCAGGGTAACCATGTGGGTAGGGGGAAGTTTCATGTGGGCTATCCAGCCTTTGCTGTGTCTCGAGGTATGAAAGTCATGTACCCACTTCACAAAAACACTAATGCAAAGGTAGCGTCACACTGAGCTGTGCACTACAGAATTGAGATTCAAGTTTACATTGTGTATGTAAACTATCAATTTGGACTCATTTACACCTGATTTTGTCTAATCTATTAATCAGAAAATGTCACTGTGTAAGCCAAGGTTTTAAATGCTCTTATGTAATGTATGTAAATAATTATTCAGTGTACCTGTTCATGTAAATGTCAGCAGAAACCCAACATTAACACTAGATTGCACTATAAATGCATTCATTAAGATGGCAGAATATTGCTATGCAAATCACGTGCTCTCTTAAACTCTCATTAGGAGGCATCCTGCACAAAATGCAATTTGAAGAATGACATGACATTACCATTCATTTATTCAAACGAGTGGTACGTTTCGGTGTACCTCTGTGGAAAAAGTATCTAATAACACTATTCAACCACTAGACGTCCTAATAAATAAATGTTTAGTACATGTTTCCAATTTGGAAAAATACAAAAATATTTTCATAAATCATCTTTCATCAGGTACTTCCCATGGGAGTGGAGCAGAGCAACGGTGAAAAGTCCAACCCTTAGCTCACAACCACTAACATCAGAAATATCAAATTTAAAGGGAGTAGCACTGAGGGTATTTCTTTGAGGTGAGCTAAGATGTGCAGGTTGTTATCAGCACATGTGTGTTTTGGTGCTGAGCTAAATCCACAATTGACATCAGGAAAGGTCTATAAACTGCAGAGAGAAGATGGAATTAGGGTACAAAATATACACAGATGCAGTCACAAGCTCATTAGCTTTCATCTGTCTGTGCTGGTTTTGGACTTGCATCAGATGCTTTAGTGCCAACAGTTGGAGCAATACAAGGAGTGAAGGAGTGCTCATTTTGGCTCTGCTGCCCACCTGGGTGCTGGTGCTGCTGCATTGTTCCCTCCTCACTGAACATCTCAGGGCAGCAGGATCTCAAGTGCAGGTTGCTTTCAGAAATAGCTTGGCAGTGCAACTGCAGCTTTCAGGTCTCAGCTCAGAGGGTCAGCAGTGCTACCAGAAAGAGCAGTTCTGTCTTCCTGATTAATGCAGTTTCCTTGGCATCTGAATTTACCTTCACTAGGTTTCTAAATATATGTAATGTGCCTGGAACTGCTGTAGGTGACTGATTGAAGTGTGTTCAAACTAGGCCAAGAGAGTGGCAACAACCTTGAGTGGGGCAGAGATCAAAGCTCTGGGCGTAGAGCTTCTTTGTGATCTCATTAGAGCCTTCAGAAGAGAGCAGAGCAATTAGAAGCACAACAGCTCTATTTTATGTGGATTAAGGGCTGCATGTAGCAGAAGTAACAGGTTGAAATAGTGTCACGTTATAGGTAGGATGTGCCCCAAAGCCTCATTACGATTGGCAGCGAAATGAAAAATTGTAATGGCATTGTGAATACAGCAGTGTCCTTCAGACCTCTCTGGTGGAAAACATGATACATGAAATAATTGACTCTCAGCCTCCCACCACTGCTTTGCTCCTTGTAACAGTCACAATTGTTCTTTAAAATGCTTGTTAGGAAACTTATTATGCAGAGGGCTGAGAAATGGATGAGCCTTCCTGAGCTCAGCACAGTGGGAGCTGTACGTGCTTCCCTCTGCTCTCTCTGCTGATGCTCAGCTGCAGTTTGCATGCTGTCCTGGGCTGAGCCTCCCTTTCTGCAGGCACTGCTGTTCGCAGCAACCTGTCCAGCATCAGCTGATGCCTACAGGACACTTTGATGTGAATGCAAACCTTTTGTTTGTCTGCTCTGGTGTTTGTATTTGGCTCCGAAAGCCTTTGATGATGTAAAAAGCCTGCCTGTTCCTTCGTTCAGCTCAACCAGCTTTTCACAGCAAATACAAGACGTGTTACTTTGAAAGAGCTGTGCTGCAGAGACATAGTTAAAAGCACATTTTGGGATTGTTTAGGATTGCTGTGGTGGGGTGTTGTGTTTTGTTTTCTTTTCTTTTCTTTTTTCTTTTTCAATTTCATCCTAGAAAGAATGTGCTTTTTACAAAGGTATGTTTTGCAGGCCAGGATGGGGGCGGGAGTACTGGATGTTGTCTGCTGTGTGGGACACTGGAAGGATTTCTCACCTCCTTCGTGAATGTGATTTATGGACACACGGGCTGCACCTACAATCTTTTTTCTAAACTGGTTAATTCTAGAGCTTTCTGAGTTCTGGAGGTAGTTGATCAAGGGTCAGCAGGGATCAGGAGCCGTCCTTTGAAGATGCGTAACAACTCTCGTTGAAACCTGTGCTTCAGTGCTTTGAAGCTCCGGGTTTAGGTGCTGGCCTCACCTAGGCACGTGTTAATATGTGACTAATAAATGCAAATGAGTTAAGAATTCACGAGAGCTTCTCTGCACTCCCGCTGTTCCCAGCAGTGCCCGCAGCCGTGCCTCGCTGCCTGCCCTCGGGCACGCTGATCGCTTGATTTGTATCGCACAGCGTTTCCGCAGAGAAAATCAGTATCCAGCTGCTTTTCTGGTAACAACAGACATATCTCCCTGCTTTAATTTCTACAACACGCTACCCACCATGGGCAAAATTAAAATGTGTTTGAGCTTGAAGATAGGCCAGGCAGTCTCCTAATCTCTCTTTTCCCTCTCTCAGGAGAGAAAAAAATGTCCCAGAATAATTAAAACAGCTCAATTAAGTGGAAAGATGATGTGTTCTCTGGAGAAAGCATGGATGGTAGTGAAAATTTCTAACATCTTAATGCTTTGACTCCTCCAGAGCCTTTACAATCTGAAAATCAACTGTTGTAAGAGTGAGTAAGATCTTGGT
The DNA here is from genome assembly GCA_023055505.1 of Callipepla californica brunnescens. Classification (NCBI taxonomy): domain Eukaryota; kingdom Metazoa; phylum Chordata; class Aves; order Galliformes; family Odontophoridae; genus Callipepla; species Callipepla californica. Next base: position 31,337,656 of record JALIRH010000003.1, on the reverse strand, counting down.
TTGTGGATGAGGCTGTGTCCTGGGGATTTGTGGAGGTGGGTTTTGCCCCTCTTGTATCCCACTGAAGTCTCCGGTCCACACAAACCATTATCAAGGTCATGCAGAACTGGTGTCATCCAGTTGCTGTATGAAGTAATAAACACGGCCTGCAGTTGCTTGAAGTTTGATTGTTTCAGTAGGAAATGCCTCTGTGTTAACTCATGCTCGTGAAGCTTGGTGCTCTTTTCAGTACGTCTGGTTTGAGTATCATGACAGAAGTTGTGGATTTAGTTTCCCTCACAGCCAGTTGTTGGCAGTGCAGGCAGAAGGAATTACACCTACCCAATGAGATGGATATACGTGGCATGACCCTTGCCTTACATCCACCACAAGGATTCATAGCGAGTACTCCCTGGACTGTGCCATGGTTCTCCCTGTGGTGGAAGGGCTGCAAGTCCCTGTGCAGCTCAGCTCTAGCTGGTGAGGACGAGGTGGCCTCTGAAAGTGACCATTGCCTTTCTCTTGCAGCTTAGACTCCTTTCTGTACGGCCTCCACGCGCTGTTCAAAGGGGACTTCCGGATAGCATCGAAGGACGAGTGGGTCTTTGCAGACATGGATCTGCTGCATAAAGTGGTGGCCCCAGCCATCCGCATGTCTCTGAAACTCCATCAGGTAGGGTCTTTTGTTTGCTTGTTTGTATTTAACTTTCACTCTTGCACTTGTTTTCTGAGGGAAACACTTGGAAACTGTTGATGAGGGGGAGATGGAGTATGTGTTGTCTTACTCGGAGAAACTTCCTAACCAAAATGGAAAAGCTCAGCATTTGTTTATTTTGCATTTGCTTGACAGTACTCCTGTATCCTATAGCTGCAGGTTGGAGATTCTTTTTATTGCTGAGCTTGCCCCTGCCTTTTTCATTAAAACAAAGCTGATGGTCATGCTGTGTTTCACTTGTGAAAGAAACAAGTGTGTGTAGAAACAATAATGATGGTTTCTAGCTTGACAACAAATGCTATGAATCAATCAGTAAAATTAAAAAAAAAACCAAAAAACAGCAATAAATGGATTACGTTAATTTCATCATTAATTTATCAATCCTTTTCTGAAGAGCAATACCTGAGTAACACTTCCATATGCTGATGGAAGTTGCTGCAGAGGGGTGGCGGTTTGAAGGACTGGTGTCACTGCTGTGTGATCATAGTGTGCTATTTTTGACCCCATTCTGTTTCCACTTGCAAAAATCTGGCACACCTCCATTGAGGTCGCTCCAGTTACTTCAGGTCAACCCCTCTATAGCTTGGAATTGATTTTATTCTTTCTCTGGTGTATTATTTAGTCTCAAACACTTTTCTAGTGCGTGCTATTTGTAATTGTTCTGAATGTAACTGAAGTGGAACTGTTGTGAAGTAATATCAGAGAATTGGGCAAAATGATCTTGTGACTGTAGTCATTGGAAGCATAACAGCTAAAGAAGTAACACAATACTGTGATATCTGCTGATAGGCAGTAATTTTATTGTGGTTTTACATGTATGAAGAAACAAATACTGTGGAACATCCCAGGTAATTTTTATCTCCCTCCACCTTACCCAGGAGTTCTGCCTCCTGTGGTTTCCCATTTTATAACTTTTCAATGGACAAGCTCTCATTCTCTCTTTGTCCAGTGGAGGTGTGAGATCAGAACAGGTTACACTAGAATAAAAATCATACCTTTGTGTTACAGTTAATTGTTCTACCTCAGACACATTCTTTGTCAAATGGCAATCATATGGGGACAGGGAATAAAGTTCATAGAAGCATAGAATCCTTAGAGTTGGAAGGGACCTCTGAAGGCCATCTAGTCCAACTCCCCTGCATTGAACAGGGACATGCACAGCTAGATCAGGTTGCCCAGGGCAAACCTGAATCTTAACCTAAATCTACCCTCTTTAAGCTTGAAACCATTTCCCCTTGTTCTGTCACAACAAACCCTGCTAAAGAGTCTGTCCCCTTCTTTCCTTTAGTTCCCCTTTAGATACTGAAGGGCCACTGTCAGGTCACCTCGGAGCCTTCTCTTCTCCAGGCTGAACTGCCTCAGCTCTCTCAGCCTGTTTTTGTAGGGGAAGTGTTCCATCCTTTGGATCATTTTTATGGCCCTCCTCTGGATGCAGTCCAACAGGTCTGTTTCTCTCCTGCACTGAGCACTCCACATCTGGACATGGTACTCCAGGTGTAGGCCTCACCAGTGCAAGAGTAGAGGCAGATCACCTCCCTCGCCCTGCTGGACACGCTTCTTTTGTTGCAGCCGAGGATATGATTGGCTTTCTGGGCTGTGAGGGCACGTTGCTGGCTTATGTCCAGCTTCTCACCCACTAGTACACCCACATCTTCTTCTGGCAGGGCTGTGCTCAATCCTTTCATCCCCCAGCTTGTATTGACAATGAATATTGCCTTAACCTTGCACTTGGTGCTGTCCATAAGCAAACAAATCTAGGATTTTGTTTATTTTTAATAGTTTTTATATTTTCATAAATAGACCTGACCTTTTGAGTACTACTTCTTGTATTACCAGGACCAGTTCACCTGCCCAGATGAGTATGAGGACCCAGCAGTATTGTATGAAGCCATCCAGTCTTTTGAAGAAAAGGTTGTGATCTGCCATGAAGGGGACCCAGCCTGGCGCAGTGCTGTTCTCTCCAACAGAGAAGAGCTGCTGACACTGAGGCATGTGGTGGATGAAGGAGCGGATGAGTATAAAGTTATCATGCTCCACAAAAGCTACTTGAGCTTCAAGGTTATCAAGGTACCTGAACCACCTTCCTAATACTGCAGTAATTTAGGGCTGTAGTTACAAATATCATTTCTGAGTCGCCTGGCCTGAAGGAGAGGGGGTTGATCATAGCTGTCAGAGAAGGAATTAGAAACCAGAGGGAGAGCTCTGTTCTTTTTACTTTTATTTTGCACCCTTATATTGGTTCATCACAAATAACATCCCAGGCTTATCCAGGGAGTAGTTGTTCATGAGGACCTGTTGGTACAAAGATATGTCGTGCTTGCAGACTTCTACTACTGTTCTAGATAGACCACATAGTTCTGTATCTTATATATTTTCACATGGCTCACACTGCCTTTTACCTACCTGTAGGTCAACAAGGAGTGTGTAAGAGGACTGTGGGCTGGGCAGCAGCAGGAACTAATATTCCTGCGCAACCGTAACCCGGAGAGAGGAAGCATCCAGAACAACAAACAGGTCTTAAGGAACTTAATTAATTCTTCATGCGATCAGCCGCTGGGATATCCAATGTATGTTTCCCCTTTAACCACCTCGTACCTTGGGACACACAGCCAACTGAGGAACATCTGGGGGGGACCAGTCAGTTTGGACAACATCAAAAAGTGGTTCAGATCCAAATGGTTAAGGTAGGTGTTAAATTGTGGTCTTGCAGACAGATACCCTCCAGTCCTAGTTCTGCTATATTTTTCTGTTAAGAGAGTAATTGCATATCGCTATCTGTGAGTAAAACATCAATTGCACACAACTCAGAATGTAATAAAATAGCCCCACGGATATGGCTGAAAGCAAGTTCATTAACTTATTCTTGCCTTTTAAGCAAAATTTCCTACATGTTTGTCAAGATTTGTGATCAAACCACTTAGCACTGCAGACATTTCCCCTTTTCAGGGAAATTTTAATGTTTATGCCCCATAAACAAAGGTGTATTTTCTGTAACTCATTGCTGGGTTATGATGGGTTATGCTCCACAGCTTTGGCAATATAAATGATCATCTCCACATCACTGCTCATGTACAAAGCACATCTAAAAATGTACTTACAATCCACCAAAACTGACTGATTTCCCCTAGGTTTGCATTGCAAGTATGACACCTTCACAGAATCATAGAATTGTAGGGGTTGGAAGGGACCTCCAGAGATCGAGTCCAACCCCCTGCCAAAGCAGCTCCCTAGCCCAGGTTGCACAGGTAGGTGTCCAGGTGGGTCTGGAACATCTCCAGAGAAGGAGACTCCACCACCTCTCTGTGCAGCCTGTGCCAGTGCTCCGTCACTGCACTATGAAGAAGTTCCCATGCACATTTGTGCAGCACTTCCCATGCTTCAGTTTGTGGCTGTTTCCCTGTATCCTATCACCACACACTGCTGAGAAGAGTCCAGTCTCGTCCCTTTGCCTCCTGCTCCTTAGATATTCACAGACATGGATCATTTACCCTGAGTCTTCTTTTCTCAAGGCTGAACAGACCCAGATCTCTCAGCCTTTCCTCATAAGAGAGGTGTTCCACATCCTTTATCATCTTTGTAGCTCTCTGCTGGATTCTTTCCAGGAGATCCCTGTCTTTTTTGTACAGAAACTGTACAGAGCCCAGAACTGGACACAGTACTCCAGGTGAGGCCTCACCAGGGCAGAGTAGAGGGGGAGAATCAGAGACAAACACCTTCTGTTTCTCATTCATGTGTGAACTTTTCTTCCAGTAACAGGGCTATGTGTCTCATTTCCTCTGCCTGTCTTTTTGCCGCTGTGGTTGAGAAACAGTGCCAGCTTGCATGCTAAGTCCTATACTAAAATACAGAGATTGTCTGGTGGCTTAATATGATAGTTTCGCAGCATGCAGGTCTCTCCCATTGAGCTTTTCTTAATGACTTGGTGGCCCCATGCCAAATGATCTGTAGACACCAATGTGACATTGCTTCCAGTCTCCAAAGATGAGTAACCATTTTGGTTGGTATCGTACATGGTTTTGTCCCACCTAAGCACACTGTGCACTCGTCTTTTTCATCCCATAAAACGCTGAAAGACTCAAAGTTGTATGAGAAAGTATAATTATACATTGTGAGGATACCTGACATTGGTGTCACAAGTTCTCCGTGCATATAGACTGACTTATGTGTTTGTTCATGCAAACAGGATGCGTAAGGACTGTCACGCAGCTCACCATGACAGAGGCAACGTTGAAGAAGCAGATACTGGAGGAGGGTCTGGCAGCAACTCTGCAGGTAATTCAAGCCAGAGCAGCAGCTCACAGCACACCAGAGATGGAACCCCTCAGTTGCAGCCTTCATCACAAGAGGCCCATCAGCGTGCAGGTATTTGCACAATTTATTTGTCTTTTTCTGATGTTTTCTCATGAGGTGCCACATGAGCAGATGCTTTTCAGGGCTCCCTCATATCCAGTGGAAAACTAATTTTAGACCAACCTTTCTTCAGCTTTCCTAATGACCAAGCATGTGTAGGAGATGCCTTCCTGACATTGTTCCAAGTGTTGACTGCAAGAACATAAAGCGGATGTGTTTCATGTGGCTCACCAGAGACTTCACTGTCAGACTACTTTGTGTCTAATTTTTGGACCGGGAGATACTGCTCACAAAGACAGGATGAGAAATTCAGATGGAGGGGGAGCCCATGTGTAATGCCCGTTCACTTTACTGTTTATTGGAAACAGCAGAACTGAAAAGTATGCAAAAATCTTAATTATCTTAGAAGGAGCATGGCAATTTATTGTCAGAATTACTCTGGCTGTTCATCAGTGCATGTGGAGAATAAACAAATAGCAAATAACTTAGTATGCCAATACAGCAGTTATCAGGAGAAAATTAAACGTTGCCAATCATTCTGTCAGTTAACAGCTGAACCCTTTTCATATTAAATTATGGATTCAGAAGTGCTTCAGATGTGTTCACATGGTGGAACTGCTGGCCTTTGCATCAGGAATACCCATTAAGTTAACCAGTTGGGTCACTGGGAGACCTTCCCTAAGGGACGGGGATTTGCTGAAAGGTCAAATTAATTGACTTGACATTATAAGTTGTGGTATTACTGTGTCAGTTGAGGCAGAGAACTAGAGGGGTCTAGCACCTGTTTGTTTCTTGTTAAATCATTTTGATCCATCATTAAAAATAATGGACAGGACCAGAGAAAATCTTGCCGTGAATATGAGTGGGTTCATAAGGATAAAATAACTACTGCTTTTAATTAAGTCTAGCTTTAGAGCAATTCCCGTGTGCATACTTCTAACTTGATGCTGCAGCAATCAGAATGGCAAACTTAATTGTAAAATAACGATCCCGAGCATGCCGTGCAATAATGAAAACTAATGGTGAATTGTTTAAAAGGATGCATTGGGTGTCTCCAAAACCACAGTCAAGAGTGGTCACACTTAATTAAGAAAAGCTACCTGGCTTTCAGGTAAAATGAAGAAATGCACAACAAATGCAAGGAAGTGGAAAACAGCAAATGTAAACCAGAATTCAGCCCCGAGAGACGGTGAGAGAAAAAGAACAAAAGAAAGAGAATTTTTCTGGCTAGCACTGTTAGGAACAGCCCGTGACTGAATGTTGAATGCATTTCTGGAAAATAATGGTAATTAACAATGTCATACAGTAGTTAATTCCAGGAAGGTCTTCTGCCCATGTTACATAGCATGGCAGCAATCCCTTCTAGTCTCATAATATAGGAATTGAGTGTATTTAATGCTTTTGTATTTCATATTTCATTTTGCAGCCCGGTGCCACTGAATCTGCAAAATGAATTCGAAGCCCTGTATAGGAGTGTGACAAAAATGGGGAGCATTGGGAACATGTGAGGCTCTGCTCCAACACATCCTTACTTCATGATGCTGTTTGTGGAACAGCCTTTGTTTCCCAAACGCTTTCAGGGACAGTTATTTTTGTGTAGATATGGGTGGTCCCCTGTCCAGTGCTCCAAGCACTGTGTGTGGGGCGAGCACTGGAGACTTTTGGTCAGCGATCAGCCTACACCAACACACACAGCACAGCCCCTCCGTTCCAGCCCATGCTTTTTGTTTAAAAAGGTAACTTAGTGAAATGTTCATCAGCTGTAGAAGCCATAGCACTTGCTTAAGAAAACCCCTTATCCTTAAGAGCCTGCAGCTCACAGCCAGTGTCCACCTATTGGTTGCAGCCAGAGTGCAAAGACATGGGCAGAGCTGCAGCAAGAGCCACGTGCATCTGTCCCACTGCTCACAGGGATCATGGGGCTTTCATTGCCAGGGATGCTGCTCCACATGTCATCTTCAGAAATTTTTTTTTTATTGCTTTAACTGTAGAAATAATGATATGTTGTAAATGGGATGGAAATGTGTCTGGTGCTTGCCAAACCACTGAGTTTTTAGACCAGCTGAATGGCTGCAGTGAGGTGCGCCAAGGTGCCTCAATTCTCTTTGCTGCAGCATCTGGAAAACTGGGCTAATGATCCCAGCCTTGGAAGTCAGACCTGTGGGTGTAAAGTGGCTACAGAGTGTAAATAGCTTCGGTGTGGTATTACGCATCACCGGAATCCTTGAATTCAGCAATCACAGTTCATTGGGACAGGGTGAGGTGCATGCTGCTTTGTGCTGCAGCGCTTTGGTGTCTGGAGGGGTTCCAGTGCTTCCCTCCCTTCCGTAATTCTGGTATTACCACCAACCTGGAAATGCCTGCCAGACTTGTTTCTTCCTTGGTGGGTCTCAGCAGGTTTTCTGCCTTTAGCCCTTTACCCCACAGCTATAGCTAGAAAATCCAAACGCCAGCTCGTGGTAATGTCTGCAGTCTCCTGGAAGGGAAGAGCCAGGCAGGCCACCATCAGACTGGGTGTGCACTGGCTGCCTCAACCTGGGTTGAATTGTCTGCAGAAGCAACAAGGCCTTTGGGGACCTGTGGTGCCAGCATGCTGTGTGCCACCTGCAGTCGAGTACCTGCTGGGTTTGCTGGCCAGTAAGCTGATTTACTTCCCATTCTGTGCCTATTTGTATGTGCAAGCATAAGAAATACAGAAATGTTTGCATTAGAATAGTAGTCAATGTAAATGTTGTAAAGAAGTGTGTGGAGAAGGCACATGTAAAGGAAGACAGAAGTTGCACAGACACATCAGAATAGTTTATATGCTCTGTATACAACAGCAGCTACACTGAGGTGCTGGATAGGATGGGACAAGAGCTGCATGTGGGCCTTGTTTAGACTTCCAAAAGACTATCTTGGGGTGCTCCTATCTTTTCAATCCATGATATACTGCAAATATCAACCTTGGAACTCAGCTAAACTGTTAGTTTTAAAAACTGCCTCGTGGAGTGAATTCTGTGGTCTTCCACTTGGCTGAATCCTCAAATTCTCATTCCTTCTATGCAGGAATAATTTTTACAATGTAGCATTGTTTAAATTCACAGTTCTGTGTTTAATCTTTGCAGCTGAAAGTTATACCAAGCCATTTAAGGTGGATAGTCAGCATCCTCTCCTTCAGTGCGGCTATCAAGGGAGAGTGGAGTCACAGCAATGCTGTGCTCAAACACTCATGGTGCAGGTTAGGATGTGCATGGCATAACAGGCCCAAGCTCCTCTCTCTTAACTCAGTGCAGAACCACTGCAGCTGTCCTGATGAAATTCAGAACAACTACGGTGGAGAAAACAGGAAGATTCCTGAGATTGGCAACTTCTCATGCCTGTGATTCTAGGCTGCTTCTGTTGATAAAACCCAAAGTAATGTGCCGACAGTACTATGTACTCACAGGACATTGTTAATAGCATGAGGTTAATAGCATCAGGATGCCACTACAGGCAGCATTTAAGTATATTACTCTTTCTTTTAAAGGCAGGAGGAAACACAGGAGCCAGTCTGTCCAGGCACACGCTGCTTTAAACCAAAGGCCCCCTGTTTCAAGTCACTCTGGACCAATTGCAGAAAGCCGCCAGCCTTTCATCCAGACATCTACATCTGCCCACGAAATCGCCCAGAGGCTCTCAGGCAGCCAGCTGTCATTCCACAACTCAGCGACGTCCGTGTTTTCTCAGTCCCCTGCCGTTCCTGCTGCTGGCCAGCTGACTGTGCAGGACCGAGCTGCTGCGATGCTCAGGTCCAGCCTGGCCTCATCCACCAGCTCCACTCTCAGTCTGCTGTTTGGCAAGAGAAGTTTTTCAAGTGCTTTGGTGATTTCCGGGCTCTCAGCTGCAGATGGAGGTAACACCAGTGACACACAGTCATCCAGCAGCATGAACATTGCAATGGGTCCATCTGCTAGAGCTGCAAGTCAGGCAACTCGGGTAAGGCTGGAACCCAAACAGCAGTGCTGCTCACGAGCTGCTGTGCTGTCTGCCTGTCAGGTCCCCGTAACATCCTCACCATTGTTTGGTTTCTTCTTTCTTTCACAGCCAGAGAATAGTCTTTTCTGCATTTTGCTATTTAAATTTTGCATCACAATGAAATTGAATTTGTGTGTGTGCACAAGTGACAAATTCATTAGTAAGGGTAAGGTGGCTGTTAAGAACATATCTTAGAATTCAAACTTCTTTTCACTGAGACCAAGGACTCGGTTCTGTTTTATGCAGCCCAGGCGATAGGGCTGGAACGTATTTACTTCACTTTGGTTGCCGTGGGCTGCTTTCCTGTATTTTCTAATGTTTTCCTCTATGCTACAGAGCAGCAATGTGAGAAGGTGGGTCAGAGATAAAGGGAGGCTGTAACTACAGGCTGAGTGACAACGTAATTAAGACTGACTTTCACACTTGGCCTATCAGAATAGAAATGAAATCAGCAACAGAGGAAAACTGAGGATTTGGGAAGTCCAAGCTACTTTCTGCTAATACTCTAAGTTGTATATAACTTCCCCAGTTTTCAAGGACTTCTCCAAATCCCGAATGAAAAAAGCTCCCTAGTCTGTGTGTACTCTGCTCTCAACCCAGCACCACATATGGTGTAGTGCATAAGGTTTTGCCATTAACTTCAAGAGAAGTTGTCTGAATATTACTCACTTGGGTCCAATCCTGCTTTAGCACTCTAATAAGCATTAGAAATGTGTACAGCTGAACATATCAGGTGACAAGGCACAACGCCAGCTCTCGGCAATTGCCAAAGTGATATGCGAGCACTCAGCTAGTGTGTAGTGGTGAGTACCAGCAGTGGGGTTCACCTCATCTACCTTTAAGCCATGTAATATTTGGATACAGAACCTCGGTAGGTCATTGGTCTGGCCTCTGTACTCAGCAGAAAGGACAATCCAGCTCATCCTTACAACTGTCAGGAGGAAATCTTCCCCTGTAAGGCTCATCAGTCTCTGCCCACCACTGCCAGCCTGAATGATACACCTCGAGTGTTATGTTTCGATGAGGTGAGTTCTGGCCATAAAGTACCTGCTCAGAGCCCAGGCGCCTATCTGATTGAAAGCACTAAGGAGGAAGTATCCTACTTACACCTTAATACAGCACGGTTCTGGAAAGCTTTCATACGGATGGAGTTCTTACGGTGGGGTGGCAGCGTGCGTAACATTTGCAGGCTGATAACCGCATTCCAGTTCTGCAGCAAAAGTTTCTTTGTGAGTTGGATGTAAAATGTGGTGGTGTTTATGCAAGCTCGAGACTAATCTGATTTCACTTCTTAGAAGCTGGCCCTGCTTGAAGCAGGGCTTTGGGCCGGATGACCTCCACAAGTCCTTTTCAATCCAAAGCACTTTACAGCTCTCAGTGCTTGTACATCCACGGTACTAAACCTCTGTCTCCTCCGCTTTCTTTCCAAATGTATGCATTACAAGTACTGCTCACTCTCCAGCAGTCCCTTGTGAATTATGCATGCTACGAATCCCCTGCAATCTCAGAGAACGGCATATTCCTAAATCAGTTCTTAACTTTTCCACCCGTCGCCTCAATAAACAGCTGAAGCGTTACTTAGATGTTTCCAGATCTCACTGCCTCCTCCTTTCTCCCTGCAGCAGCTCACCGAGACCTGCGACGCGACCGATGCTACGGAATCCAAACCGCGGCGGGAGCAGGGGCTGTCCCACGCCATACTCGTGAGCCACACCCTGGAGTGCCGAAGGGCCAGCCAAGAAGACATGGCCCTGGAGGACACAGCCTCTCAGCAGAGCCTGTCCGAGGAGCAGTGAGGATTAGCGGTAGCACAGGGGCCACACGCTTCTCAGAATTCAAGACAGAGTTAAGTCAGGGAGCTGCAGGTGGGTTTATGTTCTTTCAAATCTAACACGCGACCTCCAGGAGTTTATTTTTCTAACTTTTGAGCAAGAATGTGACAGGGCACGTGTTCTTCAGCTGAAGGCCTCAGTATGGGGAGGGATGGAAGGTGTCCTAAAAATCATGGTGCCGCTTCATCTCAGGTTCTCATAAATCCTACGACAACGAACACAACCTGTGTGACATTCCTCCCCCTGCAGAGGTGTTGGCACGCTGACGGTGACAAAATAAAGCATAACAAGAGGTAGATGAGCAAACAGAATGGGAAATACTAACACAGCTCAGTGAAAAGCACACGAGACATCTTTCCTGCCCTAGCTACACAGCTGATTGCATGCAAACTAATTGGCATTTGATATATAATGTATAACAGAAGACAGCACTGAACGTGTAAAAGGACAGTACAACGTGTGCTGTAGAGGTAAATCTGATTTGATTTCTTTTTCCCCGACAGCAAATCTCTTTGTTTTCCTCCAACATGTTATGCAGGCAGTAATTATGAATAGCAACATAGCATCACACAGACTGATATACTGCATGCAGCTATACCGAAACATTGTGTGAACGAACCTTGCTAAATGCATTAACAAAAGTCAAGCGCAAGAAAGAAAGCAGCCAGTGCATGGAAAGCCTTCACAAAGCATACGGTGCACCTTATTTGCAGAGAAAGCAGCTCTGTATTAACAGCTGCTCTTAGGTATAATCTCATGCTCCTGTTCAGTTTACAACAGTGTTTCTCAAGTTCCAGGCAACCAGCCCCCCCGGGGGACGCAGAAGGGCCCGGGAGAGTCCTCCCTGGGGACAGCAAAGTGCAAAGCAGGCTGTAATTACTGTCTGTGTTTGTACTGGGCAGGGAACAGCTCAATGCCTTTAATTGCTGGACACAGCTCAGTGTCCATAAACACATGTAGCCAGTAATTACACAGCACTCCCATTTCCCTCCCCCAGAGAAAATGAGCTGCTGCCAGTTTAACCGTCGCATAAAGACGGATGAAGCAAAGAGAGAGATCGTGTTTTCACAGAGTTTGAGAAACACTGATTCACAGGAATGCATGACTACTCCAGAAGCCAAAAGGTTACAACAAATCCTTAATGTAATATAGGGCATAAACACACGCGCGTTCTCTTTTGTGTTTGTTTTTTTAATTAAAAAATTTGCAGCTATCTGTGTCTTGCGATCCCTCTTCACTATAACTGCCACGGACTGTTTCTAATTCTCCTCACGATAAGGAGCTGCCAGGCTGCTGTGTCCCAGTTAAGGAGGAAGACTTAACAAGAGATGCCACAGCTAAGCTCTCCTGGCATCGGATGATACACCGCATTGCCACACTTGAGACTGCAAGAAACCTAATGTTTTTCTTTCACTTCAGGTCATGACAAAACTGTTATTTACAATGCTCAGCCTAATCAACATTGTGCTCACCTTCACGAGCACAAAAGCAGACCGGTAACGTGTATTCCCTGACACATGTGGCCATCGGTGCTGCTCAGGCCTTGCTGTGATACAGAACCTGAATTCAGCTGCTCTTTTCTGACCACTTCTGCTGCCCATTACGCACAAGTTACAGGTGTATGTGGGGGGGCTCTTGATGACAGATACTGGCCTTGTTTCTGCTTTAGGGGCTTTGCACTAGGATAAACCATCAACACTTTGCCTTCCTAAACCCTGCTGGGCGCAGAAGCAGGGCATGCAGCTGCAGAAAGCACTAAGCTTTCCCACATTAGCCTCACTCAAGTCTCTGGCTGCCAAATCTCAAACTAAAACTTGAATCAGCTTCCATCAGATGCACATTTATTGCTCTCAACCAACCAGAACTGTTTTGTGCATCCATCTCAAGCAAACTAAACCACAGTGAGAAACAGCTGCACGAACTCTTCTTACTGCTGCATTCACGTGACACCTTCCCCCAGCATTACTTCTTCAAAAAACTCACCCATCTCCATGGCCTCTCTGCACCCTAACAAACGCAGCCACCTTGCAGTTCCTGACTGGGGTGAAGCCACCAGAGCCTGGAGGACACAAGGTGCAGTGAGACTCAGGCTCCTGCTGCATGGGGCAGCAACTCCTAACTCCTGTGTTCAGGCCCAGCACACAAGCTGGACTGGGATTCAAACAGAAATGAGTTACTTTTAGCATCCTGTCTAACACAGGTTTTCTTTTCTGCTAATGGTGTTACTGTAGCACAGTGGGTTGAAAAGCAGAAGGATCACTATTAATAGCATCTATTAATAAACAACAAGAAAAACAACCAAAGATGGCAGCAGGAACTCTCCTCCGTGTTGCACTGCTACATAACTCTGGAGATGGAGAGGCTGATGTTACCAAGACTTCTGCAATGTGCAGTGTTTATAGAAGTGGTCCAAATTCCACAGAATAATCAGACACGATGGTCAGAAATAAAACCTGCAACCAGGTACAAGGTTGTACACCAGGAGCACTGGCAGACCCCAGCACTGCCTTCAGCCCAGCTGGTTCCTACCACAGCAAGCAAGTAGCAAACAGCAGCAGGCACTACTCACAGTAGTTCATCCCGAAATACAAATGCCAGAGGTCCTGAACGTCCCTGCTTTTTGAAGAGTTTCAAAAACTTTGGTCTATGTATACACACATACACAGCTAAGGACCTCGAGCTGCCACTGAAAAGTCTCACCTCATTTCTGCACACATTGCATTTAAGACAAACATTAGCAAAAGCACTTACCTACCACTGTGATTCTTTATCCCTTGCTCAGATGGACAGGTACTCTCAGTCTGAAACTGATGCTCTTGGAGACTCTGCAATGCTACCTGCATTTCTGAAGAGCTATTTAGTAGCATTTGTTTCCAACCCAAGTGACTGCACTCCTCTTGCCGAGGAATTTATGTTAAAGATTAGCCACATTCTATGCAGCTCACAGGAGATCAGACTTATCAGTGAAATTCTCCAGCATGTAATAAAAATCCTCTCATCAATGCTTTTTTTTAAAAAAAAAAAAAAAAAAAAAAAACTACCCAATTACTGCCATTTTTAGATTGCACCCTGGATTGGGAGCTGGTATTTACAGCATTTCACTCCTGCTTGCACGACCTTAAATCAGCAAGACAGACATATTACTTATAATTATCTTTGCAGTAGGTCCCGTGTTAAAGATTCACCTCTCATTCAGCCTTCTCAGAGCATTACAAGTCAAAAGTGGCCTAATGCATGATAAATAATACAGGCCTTGTTTATTCCACACTGCGTGCTATTTACGTTGGATTACAAGCCTCCTTGCCAAAAATGTCCTCAATTCTCAAGCTTTGAGAAAATAATTGGTACGGCACAGTCCCCTCTTTTTTGCACCAATTAAAACCTGCAGGTGCACTAATGCTGTCATCTGGAATCTTGCTGTTACATCAGAGGTTATTTTCACCAAATGTGTGCTATTAGTAAAATTAGCCCATCAGGGGGATGGTGAATACTCTGTTTGTTGTTACAGTTCTCTCAAGGCTTTCCAAATATTTTACTAGTGTAAGACCAGAGAATACATTTTTTTTACCTCTACAGTAAACACAGGGTGCTATAAAAGCTAACTTCAGTTGCAAATACTGCCTTCTCACTCAGTGCGTATTTGGAACAGGCAAATCATTTCTTCAGGATTGTCTCAGAACACAAAAGCCAGAAATGACTGTTGAAACCATTTAGGATCTCCTGCTGAATACAGATCACAAAATTTCTCTTTACTTCTCCTGAAAGCGCTGTGTAGCTCAGAAGATGGATTTAAAGAACAGCAACAAAAAGAAAACAACTCACCAGTCTAGAGCCAGGCAGCAGAAAGCAAGAGCCACTGATGGCAGTGGCAAAAAATATCCTTTGATTTGAAAGACTGATATTTCAGCCATGGCTGAGAAGGAAAAAAATCACTTCCATTTTGGGTAAGTTAGTTGTTCCAGCGACTAACTCCCCTCGCTACACAAGATCCCATCAGCACAGCGCTCATAACTCAGAGCTGGAGATTCTTACTTCCCAGTCTAACTGTGGAATGCAGTGGGCATCATGACATTATATTCAGGGCAATATACCTACCCTTATGAGGAACAAACATCACAAAGTGATGCAGCTCTAACACTACTGTCTGAACTGGAGTTTGGAAATCTGAACTCTGCTGCCATCTCCTCCTGAAGAAATTCCCCTTCCCAGCCTATCCCTAGGTATCAACTATCTCCATTTTAACACTTCTGAGAATTTTGGTAATTATTTAATCATTGAAAGAAATATTATTGTGCAGCATATTTTATAGCTTAATTTATTCAGCTGAAATAGTCTGGTGTCTGGCACGTAAGAGCAGAGAGGCTTGTGCTCAAAAGTCCATTAAGACCAGAGCACTTTCTTTGGGTGAAGTAATTCATGTCTAACAAGGTGCCTTAAGAACACTTTGGATTTAAAATTAACAGACAACAAAAAGCACCAAGCAATCACTACAGGAGCTCCTGGGCTCCTCGGTTCAGATACGTGTATTTCAGAAGTTAAATTCAGATTATGGCTTCCATACAAGTCTCCTTTCTGAATGAAGTTCTCTGTCCCTTCTAATAACTCATTTTTTAATATATTGGTATGTTAAAAGTCACAGTCACCAGGATCCTCTCAGTGTTCAGCAAATTAAAGCAAGGGAATTAATAATTTTATGTCAACAAAAATTCTGGGCTGCGTTGATTTTTATTCCAAGTCAGAGTCTCCAGCTTTATAATGTGTTCAGTAAATACCTGAGTAAAGCAGGAGCAAGCTGTTTCACAAGCCAAATTATGTTCCATCCCCACCTCATTTCCCAGTTCCACTAAGGAGAGTGGATTTCCAGTACAGTTCCCAACGCATCTGACATTAGAAGGCACACTCTTAACACTATCACTGCTGCGCACATAAAGTTGGAGATACAAACTCCTACTAAAAGTTTGTGAGGGCATATGGATGACTGCAAAAATCTGTGCAACTCATGACCGTGGAATGAGCTGTACAATCCAGAAGCCATTACAACAGCCTGTGGGAGAAGTGCCCAAGCAAGAATGGTTAGCCACAAAACTAGCACTAGCACAACAGCAGTCCACAGCAAATTCCCACTGAGCTGTGCTAGCATGAGGAACTGCGCTAAAGGGAGAAGAAAGAGCACAAGAGAAACCAACTGCAAAAGTATCAATACTAATTGCACAGCTGGAATGCAACAAGCACTGAAGGCACTTGATCACACAAAACAAACTTTCATTTCCTTTGGCTCCACTCTGGGTAAGGATGTGCACTACTGGTCTTACTTAAGGTAAGGAGTCTCCTGGTTTTTGAAGTCTCCTAGAGAAGGAGTGAGGCACGCAGCAAGGCAAAAGCTGCGCATGCAGTATTTCATCAGTTCTCAACAGCATGAAATCACATCAGGGCTGATGGAGAAGTGGCAAGGAGGATGAGGTTTGGGTTTCTGCAGGTAACACAGGGCAGTTACCTCTTCTCACTGCAAATCTTGACAGGACTCAATGGTTTAATTCAGTAAGTGTTCTCCAGCTGGACACAGAAAAGCTGCCACCACATCAGGAGACAAGCACACTGAGTACCCTCTATGAAAAGGAGAGAATGAGCACCTTGCATGCTTCTTGTCACACACGGGCAAGCTCACTGGAGCCATAGCACCACTGTCAGACTCTAACACTTCAGATGGGATCTCTCACATTTAAAACACAGGAGCCAGCAGCCACCACTACCAAAGGCAATGAATGGTAAATGGTACAGACAGAATATGGAGCCCTCCACCCTTCTTCTCTGGCAAGAGTCAGATGTCTGTACTAATGAGGGGATTATGAATACCTTGAGGACACAGCCTTTTATTGTGAAAAGCAGGCCAGAGCTGTATATTCCTAAAGGAGGGGATCTCTGAATTCTCTTTTCCCCAGACATGAAAACTGTACTATTACCCATAAGTGTGGCCAAAATTAGCTGTGTAATTGAGCTGTCAGGGGACAGGGCCATGACGTCCTTTAACCCTTCTGCCATCTAAGGAGGGACAGTGTCAGTACCAGACTGTTATGGGAATGCAGGAAAGAGAAAGGACACTCCCTGCAAGCTCCCAGCTGTTTCCAAGGCACCTGTTAAAAAAAATAAATGCTTGTCTCCATCCAGCTACACAGAACTACTGGTGTCAGTTTACACAGAAATAAGTAACAAAAACGATGCTTGAAAATGCCTTTAGTTTGCTCACTTTAACAGTTGTTGAACCGAACAGAAAAGTTAAGAAGCAACTGAAGCCTTAACTTACAGCCAGAGATGACTATAAATCATACAGTGAACAAGTGTGCACCTGGGAGGGAATTCTGTTTTTACAACATGCAAAATTGATTAAGTGGTAGCACTTTCCCTGAACACATTCATGAACCTCAGAGGAAAAAAATACATCGTCTAATACTCTCACACACTCCTTATATCATCACTAACCATTAAGCATGTACAGAATTGAGTAAGGAAAAAAACTAAATAAGCAAAAAAACAACAAAAAAAATGGTATCAGTGAATACAATGGCTTGAAAAGCCCATACAGAAACATGCAGTATTAAGTCGATCCTGACCTAATAAACTCTGCATGGAAAACATATGTCAAGACTTGACTCAGTCTCAGGAAACTAAAAGATTTTTTTGTAAAGGGGTCTAATAACGCAAGCCTACCATCTGAAACTTTCAAATAAACCTAAAATGCAACACTCCTACCTGCTGTCTGGACCACTTAAGAGAGAGCAGAGTTGGTTATGTTTCCACCTGAAGTGGAATTATGTAAATATCACTTGAGATTACAGGAAATTTCCTTGAGATTTTGCATAATGCAGTTGGAGAGAGAGATGCCTGGAGGACAGGGGCAGGAATCTGCTTACTCCTTCCACCTTGTGAATCGTCAGCACCCACACTGAAACACTCTGACACCCCTTAAGCAGTTCAAAGTTAGCAAAGATTTTTCTACAGAAGCCAGACAGAGCAGGCAAAGTTTTTGGGCAGGGTTATATTCTGTTACACCAGGGCCACGTTTGGTTCCTCAATGCACATTACTGCATGGGAATTACAGACCGTGAGTTGTCCTCCAGACAAAACTGTCTTCACCACTCTGAAAGACAAAGATCTCAAAGACATTTAGCAGCTAAATGCTTTTACATGGTGTAACAGGGTCAGAGTCAGATCATCTACCTTTTCCAGACACCCAGGTTGGAATTTCACATTAACTTTGGATCTGTTGAATTTTTAAATGGATCAGCTCGTGAACAGGATAAACAAGAATCTTATCTTAATTTTCACATTCTACAGTAATACCAGCTTGACCTTGCTTACCCAGGGAGCTCTAGTAAACCCTTCAGGGGCTTCAGCAGGAAGGACAGACTAGAACATCCACAAGTGTAATGTTTTATAAAAATAAAAGCTTTAGTGTTTACAAGCAAGAAAAGGTCTTCATTGTCTGCATGACTCCACAGCTGCCAAGATGTCCTGCAGGATGCTGTTCCTGTTTTCCTTACTCACCTAGAAAAAGAGAAATTAAAACAGATGTAATTGGATGAATAACCTTTATATCATGATTTACTTCAAAAACAAAGCAGAAATTCAAATGCATTTCATTCTTGGTGGGGGAGTGCTGAGTGTCAAACCCTTGCCTTCTTGTGCTACCAATAATACATGAAACTAAGCTCACAAAACTGCATATGATGTAATTACTCATGGATACCCATTGCTTGGATACCCAGGGCTCGAATAACTAACAGGAATTGCTCAAAGAACCACTGTGTACTTTTGCCATTACTAGAAATCCCTTTCAATTACCGAACCTCGTTTCTCTACAACAGAGTGGAGGTCTTACACCTTCAGCACTTGAGAAGACCATATTTCTATGGATGATAGGCCAAGTGAAAAGCATCTTCAATGACCAAATTAGAACAGGCTTAACAACAGCACAACTGTGCAGTGAGAAGCCTTAGCAGGCTTCTTCTGCAGGACAGAACACCTTGAAAGAGAAATAAGACTAATTGAAAAAGCTGGGGGACTTTTATAGCGCACTGAGGTATGTCCTTTGTTTACCAGTCCCTGGAAATGCTGGACTTGAACAGCAGCCCATGTGACAATCCATACAGCTCAGCATTCTGTCTTCTGCTGGGTCCACCTGTGTTGCAGCATCTGTAGACTACTGTAAGCTGCCAAGGCAATGTTACCACTTGCTGACCAGCTCAGCCCCTGGGTACAGCAGTGACAGAGCACAGAACTGCAGGGTTGGGGGTTGCAGATTTCCCCTTCTTGAAGACTGCCCTCATACAGTTACATACATGACTGCAGCATTACTAACTCAACCACCACTTGGGGAGAGGGCTGAGTGGGGAGAGGGCTAAACAACTGCAAAGTGTCAGTGAAAGCTTCAATTAAAAAATAAAGGACATTTCTGCAGTGCTCAGATCTCTGTGGAAAGGGCAGGAAGAAATCACACAAAGACAGATGAGAAGAAAAAAAATAAACAAATAAAAGCACACCTATCTATTAACAGAGTTTGAAAAGTGCTGTTTGAAGGGAAAGAAAAGACACCACAGTATACATGACATAAAGCTCCTCACCAGCAAGGTTTCGTTGCATTCCCTGTAGCTACACTCATGATGTGAGCACATGGATTTGCATTCCTTCCCACCAGTATGGACTGCAGTCAATACTGAACAGGAACAAGTCTATTATAATCACCACTGTCATCAACAAACTAGTGACAGCCCTACCTAAAAAAATTTAACCTAGGCACCCATTGCTATTAGTCATGGACATCCTATCCAAATGCTGGAAAGCAACACTGTAAACCTTGAGACAGTGGTCTCACCTATGACACTTGAATTCAAGGGAGCAGGTCAACATGAGACTGAAGAAAAAGTCAATTAAAAAAAAAAAAAAGGAAAGGGCAGGAAGATCTTCCTGAAAGTGTTGCTGTTTTTATTGAGCATCATTCCAAGGCTATTATTAGATAAAAAGAAAGCCCCACAATAGCAAAGAGCAAGACAATAAAGAATGGAATTGCTCTTCAGTAAGACTATTGAGATACCCCGAGGTAAACAAGGCACAGAGCATAGATGAGCCAAGCTCTAAATCTCACAGCAAGTGTCCTGACATCCTGACTTTCAAAGGACCTTCTGAACATTTAATAGCTCTTCCCACTGCCTCAGAGCCAACAAAAACAATAGTCCATTTTATCTGTCCTCTTCCATACCTACATGCCAGAAGTCCAGTGAGAGCATCAGAGAGAAAGTGCCAAGTGCTGGGAAATTCTCACAACAGTTTTGCAAAGGCTGCTTGATGGATATCAGCCTCCTCCTAAGGTCTGCAGACATTCTGCACAGGCAGCTTTCCCAGACAGAACAAATCTCCCACTATCTGTACTGAATGTACAAAGAGATGGGCAGATTTTTAGGGAGTAAAGGCAACTGTGGATACTGCCTTTCACTGAGCACTTAGATAACTTTGAATAAATGATCACCTAAGCTCCAAGGATGCCAGAGCAGAGGAGAGAAGCTTCCTTTCTCTAACCATTTGAGTATTGTCAAGGAAACAGAATTTGTAGTTTGTTCAACTGGAACCTCTTCTTCTGATGCGTTTAACTGATAGCTTGCTTTCTTCAAAGGCAGAAACAACCAAACTTCGCTAAGGGGTTCCACAGATGCAAAACTAATAGAAAGGAAAATGGAAGAAAATGAAGGTGTGCCAGCTGCCAGGGGTAAAGAGATCCTAGTTATGACACCACATCTGCAAAGCTACACAGATCCATGCAGTGCAAAAAGAGCTTCACTACTTTCACTGGAAAGTTGAGTTCACAGTAAAATGGAATTGGGCAACAATGGAAAAAAATGTGTTAAATATCAGAGCTCCTATCGTTAAGTGCTCTAAATGTAATAAATAAAACATTTGGATCCAAATTTCAACTGCTCTTAGGGCATCTGGGCCCATTTACAGCAACTGAATATGCTTTCAAGGTAGAAGGGACCGTAAAACCCAAAACAGCTGTGTCTGTGCCCTTAGCATCAAGCACCAGAACCATCCTTGTGACAATAAAAGAAGGCTCAGAAAACTCTGAGTCACTCACATGCAACCTAACTCCATGTTAAGTGACAAAGCAGACAGAACTTCTTTGGAAGGTAGCCACCTACATCTGCATGCTTTCAGGCATCATAAAAGCCAGCAACAATAAAGCTAACCACAAGCTATTTGGGCACTCCAGGTTCTTTGCCTGCCACAACCCTTCAAGAAAGTAGCTGGTGATTCAGTGTTTGCTTCAGCCAGTAACAGTGACTCTCTAGCAGCAGGTTCTGCTCCTGCTCATGCGCTCATTTTCATCATCAGGCAAAGAGCACGCAGTGTGTCACTGGAATGACACAGATGCTCTCCTGCGTAAGTCTTCAGCATAGCAGATCACTTGTCACCTGGGTACTTTTGCAGTCTGTCACACATTTCACACCCTTGCTTTTGGCTAAAGGATCCACCAGAGAAATCTGCATTTAAACAAAGAAACCTGCACATCGCACACTGTAATCTCAGCAGCATGAATAGCATGGCTCATTTTTAGTAAAGGTTTTTTTCAGGTAGAGAAAACACTGCACCATTTAAAAACATGATGTATTGGCATGACATACCGAATAACCTTGGGCTGAGTAGCAGGAGCCTCTAGAACATCACCTGATAGAAGGAGGCAGCAGAAGGCTTGAAAGTTCCTTGAAAAGCCAAGTACTGATTTCTAGCACCATTTCTGAGAAAAGGAGGCAGATGCTGTTGCCTTGCCATGACTGCATCCTGAGCAGTAAGCGACTGCTGCTTTCTCCATTCCGTCTCCCCCCAGTTCTACCACCATAAGGCAGTCACGTGGAATTCACATTCGCAGGCATCCCTGTTGAGCAGCCTGACAACTAACACACGTTCAGTTCTCGATGGGAAATGTGGGTTTTAATCTCTGGGGGGAAAGGTAGGAGTTGAATGCTTAGGAGAGAAAGGAATCTTGTTTTTCCTGCTGGGGCTGCTTCAGTGCTTAACAAGGCTTTTAACTTAAGAAACAGAAAGTAAAGATGATGAGGATGGGACCACCGAGCAAAAGAAAGCTGAGGTGCATTTCCAAGTGCTGCAGTTCTCACTTTGAAGAAGAAAAAAGAAGATGGAGGCTTTGCTTTCCCTGCAGTAATTCAGATCACTCAGTATAAAGTGGTTGAGATTTTCCCTTCCTCATTCACTCGGATTACAAGAAAGCACCCATTGTCACTGTGACCTGCTTCCACTGAAGAACAGGCTGCAGTACCACACTGCTCCACAGCCTGTTACCCCTCCTGGTAAACCAGAACCTGCAAGCCTCAGTTACTGTATTTGTAATTTATTGGCATATGCAGCTCAGTTGCAGATACACAGCTTTATTCTCTGCTAGAAACAGTAACACTGAATAAAAATAAATAAATCAAATAAAATAAATCAAAGGAGAGGGGGCTGCATTTAGTTCATTCTTGCAAAGCAACCAGGGCACTTACAGATGCTAAGGAAACCTCACACCTATCCCTGCAAACAGGCGGTTCTGCTGCGGTACGTTTTTGATTTTTCTGATCAGTTCCAGAGAAATTCTCAATCTGAGGCCCTAATGTCCTGAATATTATGTCTGTAAAACAACATAATGAATTCCAAAGTTGTTTCACTGACTCCAGAGAAAGCACACTCCATTTGCAAGTGTCTTTCTTCTACAAATTATTTCTGCAAACTCCACTGCTGCCTTTTTTTTTTTTCCCCTCCACTTGAATATGATTACTGGTAATATTCCTGCAAGACAGACTGCAAAAAATAAAAAGAAATCTGACTGTACTTCAAAAGATTTAACTCTTAGGAATAATGAATACTTAAGTGGCAATAATACTAACAGTAAGAAAACTTTCAAAAACAGCATCATTACTTCTACAGGCTCCCAAAAGCAAGGCCAGCTGTGGGAAGCTGTGATTATTATTTTTTTTAATAAGGTGAACACCTGCCCATTAAGAACCAAATGGAAAAAGACTTATTTCGTACAAGCTCTCCTCAGCTATCAAATGGTAGCAATGATCAGTTTTTAAACAGAGCCAAACACAAACCAGGGACCCAGAACAGAAGGCTCTTTAAGGGTATTTAATATTACTCACAGTGAACACTTCAACATCTTTCCTACTTCTTATTTCTTCAACAAGATCCAGTGGCCTTCCCTTCGGTATTGGGATCGTTCCAAGTAGCACCGTCCCAGAGCCAGCCAGCATCTGACGAACAGCTTGAATAAAAGCCTGACTGAAGAGTTCCATTTTACCAATCTCATCTATGACGCAGATCTTTTTCTCTGCATCGCTGCCCTGGTTTACCTGAGGAGACAGTAAACATCGCGGAACTTCGAATAAGCAACAGAAATAACTTCCACACTAATCAAAATTACCTCCAAAACAAATCCATGGCAACACTGGGGAAAATTGAAAAGTCAAAGCTGCTGCTGCAGCTGGTAACTGACCAACTTTAAATCTGTCATTTATATTTCAGCAAAGACTGGTGGAAAGATGAGAATACGTGTGTGGCATAAATACCAGCTATGACGACAGGAAATATTCAGAATATCATTTTTTCCTTCAGAGCAGAATACTCCAGCTATTTGACTATATAAAGAACTGCTCTCATTAAGTCTGAGGGACCCAAACATTTCAAAACATTGAACTCTGCATTTAGAACAGATCAGTATCAACACAACGAAATTATTAAGAAAGGCCTGCATTAAACCCAGTGTTGGAAGCTTGTAGCTACAGAATGCCTTTCAAAAACAATTTAAAGTTGAGAAAATTGTTTCCTGCTATTTTAGCATAAAAAATTACATCCGATTTTTATACCTGTATCTACAATTTCCAAACCTTAAGAAAGATTTCAGATTTTATGAAGGTTGTTTTTCCATTATCAGCTCATACGGCAGCAGTTTTTAATGTGTCAGCTGAGCACTTAGTGCTGCAAACTGAGGCACGCAGAGCAGTGAGCAGACACAGGCAGCTCTCAGGGTCTTCACCTCTGGCTCCAGTATTTATTGCATCACGATAAAACTTTGAAAGTTCAAACCATTTGTCCTAAGTAAAACAAGAAGGCAGGAGCCAAACTGTACACAGAAACATGCTGATCTCTCCAGAAATAAGAACACTGTTCTCCTTCACACTGTGCCTTCCTTTTCTGGCTGATCTGTTGCTTTGGCATTGACTTGACCATCAGCTTTGTGATGCCTGCCATCACAGCAAAGCAGAGCAGAGGCACATTGCGATAACATCTCTAGAGAAAGAAGAAAACAAAACAAAACCACACACCAAATGGAAACCAAAATGAAACAGAAAGAGTGCTAAGGTGGCAAAACTCAGCATTTCTCTCAAAACAACTTTTTCCAAAGCTGTCTGGATAAACGATCAGGCCATTGCCAGCTTTTTTCCTCTCTCATGTCAGAACAATCACCTTCTATTTCTTCCTTGTGATACTGAATGATATGAAGAGATTGCTCTGGCTGTCCTCTCCTGGTGAAGGCAACCAACTCTCCAATAGTTGCAGATGTGAGAAATCATAGAATAAATCAACTCAGCTCAAAACACCACTAAGGAACCATGAACATGCACCAGTAACAACCATACTACACAGAACCTAAAGAAAATAGAAATCAGAACATTTTTCCCTGTGAGAACCAAGTATTCACTTCCAGAAAAGTGAAGGAATTGTTTAACATGCATCCTAAAATCTTTTCAGGTCTCTCCTGTGTAGCTGTTTTATGTAAAATCCTTTCACAGTTCTCCCTTGTCCCTAACATCTTTGTTTCCCTCCTTTCAGACTTTAACATTCCTTGACAAAAACAAGAAATTGATCCTCAGTCTTGTTTTTGCTCCTTGCACCCCTCTGGTTTTGTTTTTGTGTTGCTCTAAGTTTACTAAGAAGTCCCTTCTTCCTTGACCCCTTGAGCTTTGGCAGCGTAGGAAAATCACAACATGATCTTTAGCAGTACTGTTCAGCAGCTACTGCACACAGTTTGTGACATATTATTGCCAAAGTCAGATCTGTTCTTGTTTAATTTTGAAGATGGGGAAAGGTTGGGGTTAGAGGGGAAGGCAAGGAAAAAAGGTGACAGTCATAATACTGCTTGCATTGCTGTAAAAGAATGACCAGAAAAGGGCAGGAAAAAGACCATGGAAGTCTTGTCACAGAGCACTCCTTGTGCAGTTGGCTAAGACCCTTTATTAACATCAAAACTGAGTGCAGTAGAACGGCCTTCCAATAACAATCATTATCATAAAGCATCCATTTTTTTCCAGCAGCTCGAGCATAATACTCACATTTCTCAGCACAGGCAGAACCAACTGCTCAAACGAAACAACGTCTACAACGTATTGTCCAACGCGACACTCACGTCTTGAAGTAGAAGAATCAGAACTGAATTTGAAAGACATACACAAATCCTTCTAAGTATTAAGTTTAGTAAGAATGTGCTGCAGTCATTTCAAGTGGATTTACTGGAATAATTACTCTAGTAAGTCAATTTGCTCTTAATTCTTCTAAGCAAAGAAACCGTGAAAGCAATGCATTATGTAATACTGCAGGTAGCACACTTTCAGATAACAAATACACCATGAGCTCCCTTCAGTACTGTATGAGCTTAAATTTGAACACTGCACAGAGGGACATAAAAAATATAAAAGGTAACAGAGATATCTGCAATGAAATTAAAATACAAATCTGCATTTCTTGCAGGTGTAGGAGCTACCTTTGAATTAGGTAACATGACACTACACAGCATCAAAGCAGCAGCCCAAAGCTCAGAGTAGGTTGCAAAACACTTAAACGGGCTTTGAAAAATACTCATTTTGTATGTACAGCATCACGTTATTCTGAGTGATATGCCTTTATTAGCAGTATGCAACTTATTTAGTCAGGTCAGTTATGCCTGAATGTAATGGAAACGTCACACTTGGACCTAGGCTAAGTTGTGCAGGAATCATGAATCGAACCTAGGAACTTAGGGGAGTGCTCTGCACTTCTGACGCCATCTTAGTGGGATTCTGAAGCTCTCTTTTTCTTAAAATGTAGGATTTGTGGGCCAGTCAGTGGCTCTTTACACAACATTACATGCTGTTCAACTTTAATTTTCAGATTCTGTACCCATAAATCAGCTGGTAGAAAAAAATAATTTTCCCTCCTGTCTACAACAAGCTACTCACTGTATCCCAAAGAGACCTGGACTCAGAAAAAAAGCTCTATCTGGTGTAAAACATGAAGTAGAAAAGAACATTGTTCTGTAGGTCATTTTCTTTTTAAACTATGCAGTACAGCGTCTACATAGACAATGCAGGTATCAGCCAGAAAATGAGAACTGAAGAAAGAACATGACATGAAAGCCGTATCCGTGCTGGTAATCACCTTCTAGAAGGGCATTTAACATGCTGACAGACTAGAGAAGCATAAAACAACAAGCAGCTTAAAACAATTTAAACCTCAGTACCTAACTCTAGATAAAGGACCTCGTTTTCCAGATAAAGTAACGACATCAAATCCTCTTCTTCTGCCACCTTCTTTAACTTCCTCTGTGTAAAATCCATCAATGGGGACGTCTGAGGATTTTAGTGCTTGAGTGACTTTCTGGATCAAAGTAGTCTTTCCGATGCCTAGAAATAAAGAGGAGACAAAAAGTACGTGGGATTAATCTTCCATAGTAAAAGCTTATGTTTAAACATCACAGTAATTACCTGATTTAGCAAGAACATCCATTACCATTTGCAAATTGTTTTCTTTTTTTTTAAGGTAGGAAAAGCAAGAATAGAAGCACCTTTTAAAGCCCATGCTGTACTTATAGTATAACAGCTCACTATCCTTTAAAAATTATGTCTACAGTGAAGTCACAACAGAACGGCACAAATACCCCAGGCTACAACTGAACTTGTTAACTTTGACTGAGCCTGGACAGGCCACAGAGCTTGCCCAAAGGCAAGCAAATGCCCAAGAGATCAGCGCACGTTGAGAGCCATACTGTGACACAACTGGTAACTAAGCTAGCTGCAAGGCTGACTGATGGACCTCCTTCTCTATCACTGCTATTCACTGCTTCTTAAGAACAGAAATGAATTAATCCTCTTTTTTTGATTAGGTCTAAAAAGATTGCTTATTACCAGAGTTCTGACTTCTAGCAAGATAAAGCACATACTACTGTTTTGTCCTAGAAACTGGAATCAGTCAGTACTGTTGAGTTAGCAGATCCTACATGGCAAAAAAATAGGCTTCTAATGCTACAATAATTAAAGCAAGAGAGGCTCTTACTAGATACAGGGAAGAGCATTTTTTATTGTGAGGACAATCAAGCCCTGGAGAAGGTTGCCCAGAAAGGCTGAGTTGTTCTATCCCTTAAGATTTTCAGGACTAGATAAAGCCACGAGCAACATGGTCTGGGCTCATAGCTGACTTGGCATTATACCTCCTGAAATCTCTCCCTGCATGAATTAACCTGGGCTCCTATAATCCATTCTCCAATCCTAATAAAGATCCTCAAAACCTTTCCCATCAGATATCACCTAGCACAATCTGATGTACAATTTAGTATGTAAATGCTGACCATCTTCCAGGCACCCTTTGTTCCCTATTTTACCTTTGGAAAAGTACCTCCCTTCACAAAGCTGAGTTTAAAATAAGAGCGTTGCCTCAGTAGTTTACTGAGATCACTTCATTTTTAGTCATTACAAAGTATTTCTTCTTTAGAAAATAGAATTATCATGTAGGAAAAAAAAAAGAACATTAAATTCTTGGAAATAATGAATATGTTCTATTGTAACACATGTAAAGATGTCAAGAGAATTCTTTTCACTATGCGTATATCAAATTTCTTCCCTAAATTTTAAGCAGATTTAGGAACTACTTAACCATCAGCTTCATGGAATGGTTTGAGTTGGAAGGGATCTTGAAGATCACATAGATCCAACCCCCTGCCATGGGCAAGGACATCTCTCACTAGATCAGGCAGCCACCTCTTCTCTGGGCAGCCTGTGCCAGTGCCTCAGCACCCTCATAACATATTATTTCTGGTAATACTTAACCTGCACCATTTAAACCCATTACTCCTTGTCCTATCGCTACACTCCCTGATAAAAAGGTTCCTGCCCAGCTTTACTGTAGTCTCCCATTAGGTACTGGAAGACTGCTGTAAGGTCTCCCAGAAGCCCCCTCTTCTCCAGGCTGGTTAAAATCTTCTGGAGCTCCAAGGGCATCTACTCAAACATAAATTCTGAACGTTGAAGTCAAAAGCATTTCTGGCATTCGAACAACAAGATAGCAAACATGGAACTATCCATTATCTGCCATTACATTTTAGTTAAATGAACACAGGCAAGCAGCTCAACCTCCTGTGCATCCGCTAGAGGATGGCCTGTGCTCCAGTGGACAGAAAAGATCTCTACCTGAACCTACCAGCAGCATTTTAATTCCAGACCACCCATCTGCAAAAGGTTCACAAAAAATAAAAAAATTAAAAAATATATATGCCCAGGGCTTTATTTAAACAAGCTTTGTCCCGCATGGTGCCCTGAAGCTGAGGCCGGGCCCAGCTAAACGCTGGGGCTCATATCCCCGCCGGGCCCAGCCCTGGGCGGCCACGCCTTGCCCCCCCCGCCCCAATCCCCGGCTTCCTCTCGCTGCTGGCGCCAGGCAGCCCCTTTACCTGGGGGTCCCGTAAGGAAAACGTGCCTGGACATGGCGGGGAGCAGCAGCCGCGCTCCGCCCTATAGAGCCGGGGCTGCGTGGCGCGGAGCACCGCCCTCGCTCCGCCCCTCTCCCGGCGGCCCCGGGCTGCCCCAGCGGAGCCGAGTGCTGTGCCCGCGGGCTCTGAGTTCGGCCCCGCTGCCTCGGTCCTTAATGCGGGATGGATGTTACTTAAAGGTGGGGGCTAGGGGAAATGAGGGGATACATTAGTTTCCTAAGCATTTTCTTTCTTTTTTTTTTTTTTTTTCCAGTCAGCTTGATCAGCTTGACCTACTTATTTTCTGAATAAGCTAGAAGAAGCTTCCCCTGTCCCCATAAAACTTCTGTTTTATGTAAAATCTAGGGAGTGATTAGAAGCAAAATTTGTTACTTATGAGTAGGCTGGGGTTCATTTTTATCAAAGTTTAGAACATCTATGTGTGTGTACATATATGTGTATATACATTTGGCCTATTTCTTTGAATCTGGCCAAAGTTCATTTCAGAGAAGAGATTGTAACTCCAAATTCTTGTTTACCTATTCTTCCCTTTCACTAAATAACCACATTTAGTTAATTTATCTTTCTCTTAAATGTAGTGACTTTTAGTTCTCATTCCACGTGAGTACTGTTGAATGTTTATCGTGCTCAAATACATAATTAAAAACTTGAAAATTCTGACATGGCTTTTGTAGGGTAGGAGGATCAAGAGAGAACAAAGCTTCCCATATAATCTAAAAATCAAAAATGTATTTTCATAATTTACATCTCAGGACGTTTTTGTTGTTTTGGTTTTCAAGAGCAGGGAATTTATCATAGTGTAAAGTTATGGCTTCCCACAGGGGTTTGTCAGGCATCTTTAATCTGAAGAAAGAATTACAGTAAAGAACCATGTATTTACTAGACTGTTAACACAAGTACTACATTTTATAACTGGCTATTATTCACCCTTGGCCTGGACTTCCTGCGCAGAACTTATTGTGGTTGGTTTTACAGGTAGATTTTCTGTACAATATTGAACTATCTCAGACTACTGGCTGGTTGCCCAGGCAAGCCAGCAAAAAGAGACCCATACAATGCTGTTTTGTTCGACATAGAATTTTACTAGGTTTTATAAGTCAGCCTTTCATTTGCAGAAGAGCATGTGGGGAGTTTTGGGGCTATCACCGTTTGACATGACCCTTGGTTTCTTGTACCGTAATTGAAGAACCGTTTCATTCTGTTTTCATGTACGGAAATAACTATCAGTTATTTCACTGCGTTGCTAACTCCTTGGGCTTGCAACCAATTGTGTGAGTAAAGCTGTTGCAGCATCAGGGCTTGAATTAATTAGCATTCCACTTAGATTTCCATTATAATTTATGTATTTTTTACCATAAAATGTGCTCTCCTTCTGGGTGTTCTGTCTGGGCTGAAGTCATGCAAATGCACCAAAAAGAGGCAGTAGTTATGCTGTCTATGCGTTTGTGGAGTTCTGCTGTTAAGGGGACCTTGCGTTTGCTAAATGCATTTGAAGTTTTATTTATATTTCCTCAAAGACTTAGTATTTAGGTCTGCTCCCTTTTGTATACTTTGTAATCTAGTCTCTGCACAGAACACGAGCTGTTCAAGAAGCATGAACTGCAGTGTGCAAGTTTTCTCCTTTGTAGCTGTGTGCTATAGCCAGTTGTCTATGAAGTCAGCCTGCTTGCTGTCCTGATCATGGGATTTTTGCGTTTTTGGCTAGGGCTGGCTGGCTGGCTGGAATAAAAAATACAACACATACCCTAGCACTGCCAGAAAATGCAAGAGAATGTGTGACACGGGTTATACTCCTTTTAGGATAAGCAGAGAAAAAGCTAGCTCTTTGTCTTCTGAAATGGGTAGCTTAGTTAGTAGTCATTTATTTCTAAATGGTGAAGAGTCTGCTGGCAGAACGTTTCTTCCTATTCAATTACCTAGACTCTATTTTTGGTAGATGAGCATCAGTTAAACTTGGCTCCTGCTGAACTGAACGGTGTGGTTGGGCAACTCCATGAAAGAACACTCTGCAAAAGACTGGTGCCTGGAAAACATATCCGTTGGAGTAGGGAAGATTGTGATTCTGAGTGACCTGTAGAGACCTTGGAGGGAGCTGCCAGTCATAGTTATAAACTGCTTGCTAAGCCTGGGGAAGCCTGCATTTATTGCTAGATGTTCACTAAAAAACTTGGATGGAGTCCTAGATCTTTACATTGAATGGGGA
The DNA here is from genome assembly GCA_023055505.1 of Callipepla californica brunnescens. Classification (NCBI taxonomy): domain Eukaryota; kingdom Metazoa; phylum Chordata; class Aves; order Galliformes; family Odontophoridae; genus Callipepla; species Callipepla californica. Next base: position 31,306,805 of record JALIRH010000003.1, on the reverse strand, counting down.
AAAATTAATTAACTGCAAATTTCCAGACCAGTGGCTAAGAAAAGAGGTCATTTTTGATATTTATGGTATTCCCTAGAGGCTGAAGCTGGAAGGAATGAGAGTGCAATCCACCATCTCTGACCTGTCCCCTCAGTTGGGCAGTAGTTTACATTTTAGCACCCTGCCTCAAGGAAGGCTCAGCACATTGTTAGACTTCTGTCTCTTTGTTTATCTGCTGTCCATTATTTTTCTTACGGGAGAGAGAAAGTTTAAGTTGAAACCCTTTTCTTGCTCTCAGCCAGCATTTGTTTTTCTGATTCATAGTACCCTGAGTTTGTACAGCATTTTGCTGAGGTCAGGATAGAGAAGTACACTTTTTTGTTGTTGTTTTTTTTTTTTTTTTAAGAGGTTTAATTTTAGAGAGTTCTTTATTTTGTCCTTGTTCTCACTTGCAGGGGATGTTCCTGCTCACAGATAGTGGGCCTAACTGTATCCCACTAGGCATCTAATGATACCAGCAGTTGTTTCCTTCTGACTGCCTCTGTTTTGCCTCTGGGGTAAGCATGGTGTCAGCAGGTGGCTAAGAATAAGCACTGAGCTTCTATGGCCTGCCAATCTTTAATTTCAATCTTTCCAGAGAGATAAGCCACTAGGTAAATGCAGGGCCTCCTCTGGATGAAAACTGCGGTGCAGACTGTGTCAGTGATTTGACTATGGATCTTTTCCTGTGTGATTCACAAAGTAGGAATTCTTTATGTTCTATCAATGGTTGTCATTGTTCCTTCAGCCAGAACAGAAAAAGTTCCTGAAAGTACTTCCTGAAAAGAGAGACATAAGAAATCAATCCAGTCAAATAACATAAATACCCTCTAAATGCCCTCTTTAAGCAGACAACATTTGTGAAGAAAATTAAGTGAATTTGCTACTTTAAACATAGACCAATCTTCAAAAAATGTAGTTGTGTATCTCTGCCAGCACATCACAGCACATCATCTACCCAAACCAGTGTTTTTCTGTCAATCCTTATAATTACATTCCTTATCACTGTAAACACAAACACATTTCTACAATATATACTTCGGGGGTGTATGGGAACTGTTGAATCATGGCCTGAACCACTGATTGATCACCTGAGGTGAGCACTGAGTCAGCTGCAGGAGCACAGGTGAAGGTAATGTACCTGTGTGATTGGAAGGGGTGGAGTCTGGCTCCACCTCTCCCAGACCCCATTTAAGGGCTGAGCACCACTGGGGAAGGGTCTCTTGTTGGAGATCCCTCCCCTGTGGAGTTATTGGTGAACCTCAACCATCTGGAAGAGGTGAGCTTCTCTTTATTCACTGGTTGTCTGTTTATTGTCTCTTTACCATCTAGATAAGCTCAGCAAAATATACCATTTTTCTCACTATTTTCTCTGAGCACCATTCTTTTGGGTTATTCACCCTACAGGGGGGTTAGTTTCTCTGATTATAAAATCCTTAACCCTTCAGAGAAACGTATGCTGTTAAGCAAGGCAATCAGGAAAACAGTAAAAATAATTTGTCTATGTAATAGGCCCAAACAGGTGTACAAGTATGCCTTCCAGATTAGGAACTGAACAGAATTTCTGAAGAGAAAAATGGGAGATGATATGGTACTGGTCAGGGAGAAAACCTATATGCTTTTGAAAAACCTCTGTGCCACACTGATTTATTTTATTTTTGTTTTTGAATTTTGCTCAATGCCAGGTAGATCTGCATGTCTCATTGCAAGATAGAAACTTTAATAACATGATTCTCCACCCTAATGAGATAAGAGAAGTACCATTAAAAGGTGTTTCCTTCAGTTGATATCAAAATGCAGAACTGTTCCTGCATGTAGTGCTCTCCTGTTAATTCAAAGTGGGATTGATTGCTTTAAAGTCAGCATGGTGTGACCTGGAGAGGAGTTCCTCTATAGTGACAGCAGTACGGTGGTAATTCAAAGTCACTGTGAGAGTAGTGGTAAGAAGTAGACACAAGGTAACTGACTTGCTGGTAAAGTACAAATAGCACAGCCATTGTTCTCACTGGGATCAGCATCAGGTATGTCTTGCCTTAGAAGTGAAAACACAAAGATCTTCTATGGGTAACGTGTTTGTGCTAGGTTTTCCCCTTAATAACTTGCTTCTTCCCTGTGTTAAGTAGAGATGTTTTAAGACATTTATTGCATCTCTTTGTTGAAACAGAACGTTATTTAATTGTACCATTCTTCAGACTGAAAAATAGCATGTGCATAGCACTATTGCTTATTAATTTCTTCTTGAGACATATGTACTAGCGTGTGGGTTAGTATATAATGAGAATGTTATCTTTGTAGTTTACTTTCCTAATCACTGACTGCCCGATACAAACACCTTTTTCATCTAGCATTCTTCCTGCAGAAGCTTATTGTCATGGAACAGCAGGAGCTGATGGTGGCAAAGACTCAAGATGTTGTCCAGAGCAACATCCCACAGAGTCCAGCTACAGTGGGTAGTTCTGGCAGGTCCATCCAGGAGACAGGGCAGGGGACAAAGATGCAGCACAGGTCCTAGGCTCGTCCAGAAAGCAGAAGCAGATACAGGATTGAGAACAGATATCCCTACCACATAGCTCAAGCAGAAACTAAAAGTCCAGGAACAAGATGAATTAGGGCTCCTGTGGGCATAGGGAAGAGGGTGAATGGAGGCACCAGATGTGGCTGGTCAGGGCCCATTGGCTAATTGTTGGCCTGTTCTTTTTTTAGATTGTCTGACCCTCTGAATTGCATAGCTGTAGTTCTTGCTCCTTGTTTAAGGCTGAACGTACTTTTTTGTGATGTTTGATGCTAGTCTGGTCCTAGGAAAAAGAAAGCAATGTGATCATGCTGAGTGTATGTCTATGTCACTTCACCTCTAATAACCTTTGAACCTCCTGGGCAACTGCAGCCAATTTAGCAGGGAGGAAAGAGTCAAAAATCTAATAAGTTGCTATACATTTTTAGACATGCGTGCCTGGATATAACACAAAGACCTTTCAATGCTCTGAGAGAAGTATGCAGCATAAGTAGAATCCTTATTAAGCAGGAGGGAAGCCATGCAGAGTTCAACCCATAGCACAAATCTGTAGGAAACCAGGTTTCACTGTTTCCTTTCTCAATAAAACAGCTTGCTTGTTTGCTCTTTTCAGTGATCTCCCACCTCCTACTTCTTCAAAAAGAAAATAGTCTCCTTGAAACTGCATGACATGTTGTATGAGATTCTTATATTTTTAGTAAAAATAGCAAGAAGCATTCACTTGGAAAAAAATAGGACAAACAACTTGGCTTGTTGTAGGATGATGAAAATAGATTTCCTATGTTAATCTGTTATTTTGACTTAAATAATCACCTGCAAATATCAAATTTCAACTGTGCTGTTATGTTAGATGTCAATGGAATAACCTGTAACTGAGGTAGAACTTCACTACAGTAGAGAACAGATTTGATCATATTGCTGGATTTCTCAGTTGCTGTTTTTTAAAGTGTAACATTTTCATCAAGAAAATGTCATTCTTAGGATTGTTGGTTTACATAGGCATGAACATAAGTGAGTTTCTCTGCTACTTCGAGTGACAGTTGGCAGAATGCTTGATGCAAACTGCTATACTGGGACAAATGCATCAAGCAGTAATTCCAGTAACACAGTTTAATCAAAAAAGCTACAGGATGAAGTAAATGCAAAGATCCCACGGTAGTGAAGCAAATTGTCTCCCACAGGGGGCCTAATCTCAAATGCAGGGGAAGACAAAATCCAGAGTTAACAGGCATGAATAGTAAGCAAGTATGAAAAGCTGGAGATGTGTGTATTTAGAAGAACTGAGCTTTTTAGGTTTATTTTCCTCAGAGTTGCTTTATTTATTTATTTATTTAGTAATAGCTGTTGCTCATAAAGGATGCAGCAGTGAGCCCTGCAGTATGCTGCAGGACAGGTGCAAAGATGTTCAGCTAGTACCTCTGTGTGCCTTTGCACAAGCAGGGAGTGATATGTAGTTGCTGAGGCTCGTAGCCCAAGAAAGGCAAGGCTGCTTTTACTCCTTATTCCCCCACGCGGCCATAGGTAAGACTGAGTGTGTATTCCTAACAGACACTGATTGCTCCTGTTGTTAGCACCCCACACACTGTGGCCTTTATGACTCACGGTGCCCTCTCCTGTTGCTGATGCTAGGACCTCTCACTCCCCACAGTCTCTCTAGTTGGTGGTATGGAGAACCAGGGGATCATATTTGAAGTTCAGCGTGGTCAGATGAGTGTGATACCCAGCCCTTTTTATCCTCCATTTTCCCATGTTTGTTCCTCCCTAAACTTCTTTGTCCCTCCCTTTCTATCAAAACCAGGGACCTCCACTGGGGTTGTTTGAGTTCTCTCTGCCACATGCATCCTTCTTTCTCCATGTGTCTGTCCTTTAATTGCAACCTAACGGATAAGGTGAATAGACAAACTTTCCCTCTGCTTTCACAGAGCGAGGGTTACAGTCTGTGTATCTGCTGGGTGAAATGTCTTGAATCTTTCACAAAGTAAGGGGCAAAAGGATTCATTGCCTTACCCTACTATTTGAGTACACAGCCAGTGCTGTACGATTTTTGACTGTCTATCATTCAGATTTGGTTGAAAAAGTACATGAAAACAGGTTTGGTGTTACTGTATATTTGCAAGGAATTGGATTGTTTTCTCCCATATTCATAAATTTACACTGAATTTAGCTTGTCATTTTATTGCTGTTATCATGAAGTCCTTCTGTAACTCATTCTATACAGCTTTTGTTTTCTTCTATCCTGAATATTTAGCATCACCAGCAAGCCTTGTCACTTTGCTATCCACTGTCTTTTCTGTTTAATTTTCTTTGAAGTTGAGTAAAGTAGGTCCTACTCCAGATGGAAAACTTCCAGATGGGAAATGTTCACAGTGATGAAGTTCACCATTTAACCCTACATTTTCTTTCTTCTTTTTTATGCAATTACTTATCCACAAGATTGTCCCATAGTGGGAGCTCTTTGAAAGCCTTAGGTGTGAGTGGCCTTTTCAAGAGTGTTTTTGGAAACCCAGCTGGATTTTATCATTTGGATATTTTCATGTCCTTAAACAAAATTCAATAGCTGTGTGAAACATAACTTGGGTTTCTTGCCTGCGACAAAGATGCTATGTTTTATAGTATTTCTCTAGATGTGGGTATGTAAATTGGTTGGTTCTTGCTGGAAATGAGGAAAGGCAAATTATACACATGGCCTCTCAGCCTCAGTGATTCAGCTTCTCAGATATTTAGTGCCCCATTTGTTTGTTTTTTTTAATTGCTTATTAGTTTCAAGAGTTATCAAGTCAGAAGAAATAGAGAGATGGTATAACTACAAAATCTAATTAACATGAAGCAGGAAATTTCAGATTTTTCCAGTCTTACGCTTGGTGATGTGTTGAAATGATTTCAGTTGGATTTTGTAACCCACTAAGATGATATTTCTGTTTGGAGCCAGCAGTTGGTCTCAGCAATCATTGTGGGTCTCCTATAACTCAAGGTATTTTATGACTGCAAGATGCTAATCAGCAAAAATGAAGTTGTCTGAAGAGTCCATAAGTTGTTTTCTTGTATACTGAAGAACATTTTGTTAAAGATTTTGATTGGTCAAGGTCAGAAGAGACCATTATGTACATCTACTCTTATCTATGTTGTAACAGGTATCATTACCCACTAATTCTATGTGAAGTGTAATACATCATGTTTGTTGGAAGCTTTGTCTTTTAGAGAGCTATCCAAGTGGAGTGCTGGGAAGTACATAATTTCAATAAAATCATCTGATAGTTGATTACCTTCATCTAAAATTTGCATCTCCTTCCTTTTTTAGATTTTTCAAGCTTTGATTTTCAACCAATGAATCTGGCTATGTCTTTGTTTGATTAAAGAAATCTGATAATGAGCTACTAATCTGATACTTAGCATGCCTACATTTGCGTCAGTATGAAAGAAATGTAAAAGGAGAATATCTTACATCTCCCCCATCACTATAGTTGTCATTTTAAGAGAGATCCTGTACCCTCCTCCTCTTTGAAGAGCAAACATGTAACTACTGATGTCTCAATCTTTTTGGGAAAACTTTTCTTTTTTCCTCTACCAAGAAAAGAACAAAGGAATTAAGTTCTACCTGCTAAATTCCTCTTGGTGCCACCTGTAACTTTGCCCAGCACGGTGAAAGAAGTCAGACAGAGTAAACAAACAGTCCATCCTGTGCTAAAATCTATAGAAACTCTGGCACGGCTGTCAGTCGTTTCTTACTTGATGTGAAAAACAAAACCCTCTTTCAGTATTAGCAGTTAATGGTATTGACATTGCTGAATAGTCCATTCGGTTCAATATCACTGGGAGAAAAGTAACTTGAGCGATCAGAATTCATTTTTTAAATGATTAAACCATCCTCCTGGTTACCATTTGCTTTAGTTACTATTTTTCATCATGTGTTTTCTAGCTTAGCTGCATTTGTCATGTTACTGGTAATGTAGTTATGTTTAATTTCGCCTATAAACCCTTGTAGAGGGCTGTGTATAATTCTGTTTCTGTCATTACAAATTCTGATTCATCAGTTTAGGTTATTGTTCTGAAGAATTGGTTGCTAGGAATAGTGGTTTGCCTCCTTGCCAGGAACCGAGAATTTGTTTTCTTCCCAGAAGAAAAGCTGTTATTTACTTGCTCATAATACGTACTTTGTCTGCGTGACTGCTGTTTGGATCCATCTGTAGCTTAGGTGTTTTTCAAGTGAAAGTTCTTCCTAACTGGTAATCTTTTGAAGCAAGTGGCTGGACACCACCTGGGTAGGAGTATCGTAGGAAGCCAATACGTTTAAAACTTAAAATTGAATAAGGGCTGGCTCTTTGCCTTGTGACTTTGTGTCAGAACTTTCCTGTCAGCCTGCAAGCACTTAGGTTTGTATTTGGTCTTCCACCTGCTGTCATTTATCCATAGACCAGCAATGTTCTAAGGGTGGTGCAAGATGACCTTTCTTCCGATTTCATTTAAAATGATTTTGTGCTAGGAAACTTTTCCTCCTTCCTGTTCCATAGTAGAAAATCCAAATCTGTGTTAGCATGGAATGAAGTTTAATTTTTGGAAACTATGTTCTGGAAAGTAGTATTGAAAGATCAGCTGGGCAATCTAGTGGCAGAATAAGAGGTGGCTACATGTTAAGCTAATGGGAGATGATGTGATAAATATGTGATAAATGGCTCTTTTTTTCTCCTCAAAAGGAGAAAATCTGGGTGTGGGGCGGGGGGGTCACAGCTAAGTGTGAGGAAGATGCTCTCTTCTTTCTCAGTGAGATGTCTCCTGACTCTCACTTAAACAGGAATGGTCTACCAGGGTTAAATTATTGACAGCTGTTGTGCTGAAAAAAAATTCCTTCTGTCCTCATGTCCTAGCCTGATGGTAGTGCATATTTAGGAGATAGTTGGGCTAGTTGGGAAGAAGTAGCCATGGCTTGCTTTTTTTTTTTTTCCTGCATCCTCCTTATCCTACCATGAAGTTGGTTGCCCTGTGATAAAGTGAGGAGTTCAGTCTCTACTTTATGTATGCCAACAAGTGCAAATTTATCCCAGCTTTAAATACAATGTTGCAGCCAATACCATTTTCATGTTGTTTTCCTTATGTTGCAGGAGTCTTGAGTTTGAATCATCTCCATGGCAAGTCCTGTTCTTTTCCACCTGTGCAGAAGTGAAGAACTTATGTGAGTAAAGTTGATGGGACTGTGTAATAAATTGTCTTACAGAGGGTAACTGGATCTAGTGAGAATTATCCCGATGCTTTTAAAATATGTTGATCTACGAATGTTTTGTTTGTTATTTGATTTTAAATCCTCTTGTTCTACATTGGTTACAGTTAAAAACTTAGGATAAGATACATGGTAAATACTATATAATCACTCAAAGCTGTAGAAACAGCTCTATGAGGTTCAGCTAGCTGGTTGCTAATGTTCTTGAGTGTAAGCCTTATGAGTGCACATTGCAAGGATTTACTTGAGGTTCAATGGTGGTTCAAGCTAAAGTTTGGTGACTGATACCTGTATATGTTTTGAATTTTTTTTCTGTTAATCTGACTAGAATGTGGCTTTGATAATTCATGTTCTGTTTCTTTCATGTTTCCTACTGTGTTTTTTATTTGACTGCTGTAGCAGTTGGCACTGCCTGTCCTAATTCATGTTGGTCGTGATGTAGCAAATTGAGTAGGATGTTTTCCTTCAGAGGTGTAAACAGCACTTCACTGTGTAAGTTGGCAGGAAGGAGGACAGCTATTCTGTGGTATGCATTCAGCCCATAAATGAATCCTCCTGGATGGATGATGCTCTGAAAGTGTAAGACTTACACAACCTTTATGTTGCATATTATAGAAATATAGTTGTACAGACCTATACATCTTAGGATGTAAATTTGACTGTGCTTCTGACACTGATTCCTTGGTGGGAGTGCTAGTTCTTCAGTTCTTTTCTTGCTCTTCTTATTTTTATTTTTAAGAGCTTAAGAAAGTAATCTGAGAATCCTGGCTCCTTTAGCTAAGCATTATTCAACACAAGCTGGTCCCAGAGCCTTTCCAGAAGATGCCATGAGCTGCTATAGAACTTGAATCAGTCCAAGTTGCATGCAAAGAATATATCACTCTTTAAAGTATTTTATTTCTCAAGTCTGGCGTGTCAAGGGATGGGATGATATTTAGGCAACGTGCCTACTGAACAACGATGCTAGATGTCCTCTTAGAATACCAGTCACTGTTGTCTCAAGTGATGATGATCAACAGTGCCAAGTGCTGGCATATAGCTAAGTCTTACAGGAAGCTCTAGTGCTGCAGAGGTACAGACATACAAATACGTATATATCCTACATGCTGCTCTTCTAACTATCCTGTTGTGTTATCTCTTGAATTCTATTTGCCCTTTTCTTTATTTTTCATTGTTCTAATTGCTTAGGATTTGTTGCTTTCTCCCTTGTAACTAAAGCTTCCTAGAGACTTTTCCATTCCTGGCAGATGAAAACAAAACAAAGGACGAGCTTCACCTCAGATCCAAACCGTCTGCCTCAAAGGCTGGAAACTCTGGGTGATTGTATTCCATCTCACTAGTGTATGAGGCATCAGGTTTTGTGCTGACTTTGACTTTGCGAGTGTGAGCCCTGTGCCCTCTAAATCACCAAATATACTTGATGACCATGGAAGGGGCTCCTTAGCCAAGATGTATGGTCTCCTCCCTTCTTTATCTGCAGTGGCTCAGATATTGTAGTTTCAGCAAGTCCCAGTGATCTCAACAAGATGGAATGGTTTTCACATCCATTTACTATATGTCATCTATGATTTCTGTTTTCTTTCAATGTTTTCTTCAGAGCTCTAGCTTGAGACAAAAAAAAAAAAAAAAAAAAAAAAAACCAGAATGCTGGATGCTTGTGGTTTCTTTGGTCTTAACACTGCATGTTCTTCCTGATGTTCCCTCAAATGTTGTTCATTATACAGTCCTTTGTACTTTATACAGTTCTTTGAAGTCTTATGTGTGATTTACACAGCTTAATGTAATTGGTGTGAGTATGCTCTGGTGGAACAGGTAGAAAGCTGATACTCCAGTTTTGCAGATAGTAACAGAATAGAACGTTTGCACAGTGTGGAACATGCACTGGATTTTTGTCATGTGCTTTTAACTCTAGGTCTAATAGCAATATCTCTGTGATCTTTTAGGAAACAGATGTCATGTTTAACTTGGTGGCTGCCTTTATCTTGTGTAGTCTCGATTTCAAATAGCAAAATTTACTGTCTTCTGTGTTTTTATGTTTTGCTGTAATTGCCATGGTTCTCAGTTCTCTCTGTTACTATGTGGTTCATAAGTAGGCTGCTTCTCTTTTGTATATCATACTTCAAGAAGGGTTTGTATGCCCAATAGCACATTCAGTTTTTCCAACTGCTAAACCTGCTGGTTTAATAAAAACCTAACATCTATTTACAAATTTTTCTTCTCCTAGCTGGAGAATTCTTTAAGTTTTCTGTTTTTTTGGGTGCTGAACAGGGAGTTTCAAACTGCTGGAAAGGATTTATAAAATGCACAGTGATGAAGGACACCTTAGCAGTCAGAATGTAAAAACAACTCTCATGTTTCACTTTTCTCTTCTGATACAAAAAAAGAAAAAAAAAAAAATTAAAACCAGCTACCTGAGCTTCTGAGCTTGAGGAGATTTCTTTAACATACTGGTCTGGGTTTCAGATTAGTGAGACTGAAAGAAAAAGAGATTTCCTGTTTATACATGTAATTTTATCCTTTCCCACTGAATACGTTGGCTTGCAGATATATCTAGAATTTAAATACTAGGCTGTATATGTCTGGGCATGTATACATATGCCTCTCTGGAATATATATTTACACACAAATTTGTTATAAAAGTATACTCTGAGAGACACAATAGCAAGCGTTTCCAGCATACTTTTTTTCTCTTGTGCATACAGATCAGCCAAATGTTAACATCGCCTTCATTTTGCAGCTAACGCAGAGCACAGATTATTTTTTTCTCACTTCAGTGTTTTATTGTCATTAATTCATATTGGAGAATAACATTCCATTTTTAATTTATCTGGTTCCGTTTAACTCTGAGTCCTTCTTAGACCTCAGTTTAAACAATGATTGCAGCTTATGAAAATATTCAGCAAGAAACTAACATCAGCTGCACTGTGCTGGCAAACACCAAGGCTAATGAATGGCCACCAGTATCTAAACAGATGTCTGCAGTTTGAAAATATTCTTCCAAAGTTCATTTCTAAATTAATTTAACTCCCATTTGCAGTGTGTGCTTCAAATTGCTTTGTGATGGAAATGGTAGTAGATTGAAGGATTTTTGTTCCCCTTAAGAATTCTGATCTGAATATTACATCTGAATTGGCCTGAGGAATCAGTAAGGGGAACTTGATTTGATGAGGATTATCTTGTCACTCGTGAAGGCCTTCATAATTTGCTGGATATAATCATCAACATAGAAATATTACAGTTCAGAATGCTGGAGGGATTTACTGAAGTGGGAAGGACCCAAATCACAGCATGCAGACAGACACAATAAAGTAGAAACAGCTCCAGTGCTCTCCACTCCCACCATCGTATTCTTAACAACTCTCATCCTGTAGATCTTGCACCCTATTAAATTTATGCTACAACCTAAGATTAGCAATGGAAGTGCCAATCCTCCAAACAACATAGAAACTGCACGCAAGGTTAATAGGCCTGTCAGTAGCCTGCTCTTTCATTTCTCTCTCCTCACTAAAGAGGCATAAAATTCAGTTCCCCAATCCTTTTGGGATCAGAAGTTCTTTTAGACCTTCCTTGTTTATCCAGGTCAGCATTCAGAAAGTCCAGTTTCTAGCAAGGAGTTTTATTTTACGGCTGAGACATTCAGTGTACAGAGTCTGTGGTCTGCAGGTCAGAACTCAGCCAGCAATGCAGATTGTGCACAGAATAGATGATTTCTCTGACTTTATAGAATTTTTTAGCACTGCAACAGGATCTCTAGCTTGTCAAGTTTCAAAGCTGCATGTCTACTTTCATACAGATGCGTGCATTAAGCAATCTGTTTAGACCATGTTTTTTCCTAAATGTGGTATTAATTCTTGAGTAGCTTCTTTGTAACGTATGTTCTCCTTCCTCCCTCACTTTTCCTCTAAATGAGGCAGCATTTAAGAAGAAGAATTCATTTTGAAAATGAGTCAGCAGAGTGCATGTTGTGTTTTATCTTTGTCACGCACAGAAAATTGACGTTACACTGTGTCAGTAATTCATGATGACATATAAATTGGACTGAATCCAGCATAGATCACAGTGTTGAACAATGTTCATTATTCAATTCAGACCTGTGGACATAAAGAATGATTAAAATGAAATCTCTAGATGTTAGTGAGGCTTTTGGTGTTTTGTCATGATAATCTCGAAGCATTTCAGATGCTTTAACAATTAAAGAGGTTAAAATACTGCGTGAGCTGAATGCCATTTATTGTAAACAATCTTTTACCCTTTCACTGTTAAAACTGAATGAATTGCTGTGTTTTCCCTACTGGGGAGTGCAATATTCAACTTTTTCAGCTGAAGTTTCAGATGCATTTTGTCATAAAGATTCTCAGTAATTTGCTGAACTTAGGCACAGCAACAAAACCCATGGGAGGAAGTTTTTCCTAATGGCTTTCAGTTTCCACAAAACAACTTTTTCTGAATGATTTACCACTTCAAAATGATGGTTTGGGGTTTTTTTTCTTAGTCCCCTGATCTAATTCTCTGCAAGTGTGATGCACTGATTATCTTGAAGGAGCCAATGAACTCTGACTTCTTAATCTTTTGATGCTTCTCATGTTGGCTGGAAGATATAGTGGAGAAGCAATCAAACACTAGGAAAAAGGCAAGAGAGAGGTGGCATTGGAGAGAACTTCCCTTGTTTAAAAATGAACAAAGACATGAGTTACAACTGTAATTGTGGAATAAATTATAAGTACACTGGAGGGATGGATATGGAATCCCAAAATTCTGGTGCGTGAAAAGTTGGTTTATTTGACTTTTCTCTGTCATGAAAATAACCAAGCAAACTATTCTTGGTGTCAAGTCTTCTTCTTCAGCTTTGTTTGTGCTTCTTAATTTTCTCTTTGGAGTATAAAAACAGTTAAATTCATGTGCTCATTTATTTTTTTTTCCATTCACAAAGAGTCACATTAAAAATTGCTTCCTTCTCTTGTGGCTGTGCACTTTGTAGCCTCACCAAAGCCAAAAATAAAGGGCAGAGTGTGACCTCTGGAGTGAAACAGCAAAAAGCTTGGCTCACTCTTTTCTGATATTCTCTGCCTTCTTTTCAAGCAGAATGGGAGGAACCTTTCTGCTGTTCGTTTTGTCATAGGAGATGGAGTGGCAGCTTCAGGACCTACAGTATTGTATCCTAGTTTCTCTCTCTTTGCCATTGCCAGTCTGACACAACAAGTACTTTAGGTAGGGGTAGGGGACATCTGAACTTTTATGGTGCCTCATGCTCTGCATCGCATCTGCACCTGTATATGAATATTGTAAAGAACACATACTGTATTGCACAGAAAAACTGGAAAGCGGCAGGCTAACGGGAGCTACACTGTTCATCTAGATCTCAGAACAGTGTGGCTGAATTGCTAACAAAATGTGTGGAAGTGTCTAAAAAGAAAAATGTCCTCAATACTGAAGAAGAATTAATGAAGGGGCAGGTAAGGGAAATGATCATCTGGGGAAAGCCAGGCTTGAGAAAAAATAATCTGCTTGAAACCATCACTTAAACTAAGGGGAATGCAAGACTACAGCAGATCAAATCAGAGGAGCTTTGTGTTACGGATAATCAGCCCCTTCCAACCTGCTACTCCAGGCTTCTTCATGCATCATGGAACATAGTCTGAAAAGGAAAACTGGTGGCAAGATCCACTTAAAATAATGGTAGAGAGACAATGAATTATTTACACCTGGTTAGATTTTCCTATAATTTAAAAATACACAGAGTTTAGAACACCAACTTTGACTTTCATGTGGAATTGTTTTCCAAAGGAATTGCTAAATTTATTTCAGAAAAGTAAAAAACTAAAAAAAAAAAAAAAAAAAAAACCAACAACAGGAATAGTTACAATCCCCACTTTTGTATACACTTGTGACTGAATAGTTTCTACCTACACAAATGCTGTTTCAGGATGTAATCCATGGTAAAAAGGATTATTTTTTTTTTTAACCTTTCTCTTAAGTATCTTATGGTCCTAGGAGCTACCAGAGATATCAACCAACTCTAAAACTCAAGCTCTTTAAAATTAAATGAATTGTAGATGTTGTATGGTTATTGGAGGTTGTAGCCACCAGGCATCACTTTTGGCAGTGTCCTTAGTCAAAGAAAGAACTGTGAGGATAGAATTGTTTCTTCAAAAAATAAGCACAAAAAGAATCAAACATGAGCTGTAAGGGATAAGTGGAGAACAGCCTTCTGTAATGTGTTTGATATCGTAGTGGAACCATGGCTTGTTTGGATCAATAGAAACATTGATTTGTGTTCAGCTGCTGGCAATCTTTTGTACAAGAATGGTACAAGTCTCCTTGCTTACATGTTTTTGAGTCTAAGAAATGACTGTACCTCTTAAGTAAGATTAACGTGTTTTTTGTCTGTAGCTTGAAGCAAATGCGAGGTCATTATGTTTGAATTTGCAGGCAATAAAAATTGATGGAATGGTAAAAATGAAGAAGGTATTTCACTTAAGAAGAGCAGCCTCATGAACTAAGTGCATTTACACATGCCAAATTAAAGCCTGCAACTTTCAGAAGTGAAAAAAGTAGATCCCACTTATGCATTGGAGACTCTGACTTGAAAGGACAGCTTCAGAAAGGACAGGGAAGGGCCAGAGGCTGAAGGTAACTGGTTGAACATGCTCTCTGGCTCTACACTGCCATTATGCAGCATTAGTGAGTGTGTTACCGGATTTCGTTGTCCTATTGCTAGAGTTAATACAGTTAGGGTGAGAAATTGTTGATGCATAACGTCGTTACTTCTCTCAGAATGAAAGGTGGGCTCACGTTTCACCCGTTCAGGTGACTTGAGGAAGATTTGTAGTAGGGCAGTTTTAATGAGCCCTTATAGGAAAATTGGAAAAACTTAAACTGGAATAAGAGTTCCAGATTTTCAAATGGGCTGATAACTAGCTCCTGCAGCATAGCAGTCACGATAGATTTTTCATCACTTAAGAGACCTTATATCTAACTTTGCACTTCTCCATGCAGTTAGTTTTGACTACTGCTTACTAACATGATGTGGGAATTGTTGGATGAGGGCATTTGCTCTGGCTTTGTATGTGTTTTTTTTTTTTGTTTTAAACTTACTTGCAGTTGAGATACGCTCCTGGTGTGTTGTGTTAAAAAGTGCTGGGGTTCAATGTTACTGAAATTACCCACCAACTTTAAAATTGTAAATCACTGGGAGCATGTGTTGGTGGGAACAGAAATCCTGTCCTCATTGCTGTTTTTCTTTCAGGCAGTGCTAGCTCTCTCTGCATGGTCTCTGATCACCCATTCCTTACTAGGTCACCTGTGAGATGTGGCAGATGGCTGTGTTCTTGCTTCTGTTTTTGATTCCTTGCATTGTTTTACACTGGTGAAGACTCCCCACAATTCAGCTGTCATGGTACCTTTGGTATGGCTGAATTGGAAATCGAGTCCAAACCCCATAAACTATACGTGCAGCTGTTGAGAGACTGGATGTATTTAATTCATGGGAGGTTGTTCAACTCCTTCCTTAGCTGTAGATTTTAATGTGCAGTGCAAAAGTGTCTTTCTAAACTTGCTAACAAAGTGAAGGCAAGTTCCACAGTCAATTTTGCACACATAATTTGCAGTGGTGAGGAGAAGTCACGTAATTGTACTGAAAGAATGGTTGTCTGTAGGACATATTCTGCTCTGTGACACCTTTGTTACATGCATGGGGTTGCACCGGTTTAAGTAGGAGTACAACATGCAGTGTGCTTCCCATAGATAGCCTTGTGTCTCACATCTCAGCAGACCAAGAGAGAGCTCCAGGAGGACCAAAATTATGTGTAATTTTGTAAGGGGATTGTGTCTTGTTGTGCCTGTGTTTTTCCTTTTTTCCCTTTATTTGCTTGTACTCTCTTCATGTTTGCTTCAGTCCTGCTGCTGTGCTGGAGTGGTGCCACCTCCAAGAAAAGTCCCTGTGTCATCAGTACAGTGGGCACAGAGGAAATCTCGGTGGGATCCAGAAGCAATCTGAACGTGACCTTCTTTGAACTGGTCATCTAGAAATACCCAAGCATCCATTTCTGTAAAAGGTTTAGTTACACCCATTCCTTCTCACAGAAGAATGTCTCTGAAAGTTTAATTAGCTGTAATTTTAGCTAACCACTTTATGTCAGAGTAATCCCTTCTTCTGTGAGTGACTACAGCAGAGTCAACCCTTTAATAATGTGTACTAACTTGCCGGTGGCTTGTAACAGCAAGATTTTTTTGGGGGGAGAAGGAGGGGGATTATAAAACAAGTGGATTTTTTTCAGTTGGTTTGACCTGAGGGAGACTGTGGGAAAGTGCCCAGTGCAAGGAAATGCCTTGGTTCTCAGAGCTGCTAAGGCAGCTTCCTCAGGCTGCTTGAAATTACACAGGAGAGTGGTGCAGTCACTTTTGCCCCTTTGAACATTGAGAAGGGGTCTCAAAGTTCTGTTCAGTGTTGTGTGCCTTCTTTGGCCTACATTAACATCTGAGGTTGCTCTCAGTCCACACTGCTGGTGGTCTTCTTCCCTTACCCAGTGTCCTGTTTTGTTTATCAGTCCAATTTCATTTAAATTGTACAAGGCATTGAAGAGATGCTTTGAGGGCAAACTGGTACACATAGAAAACTTAAATCAGAATGTAAATAAAGAAGCTCTTGAAACTGATTGAGGATAGTGCAAACTTTCCATGTGTCAACAGTTAAAAAAGTAAAATAAAGAACAAAGTTAGGGAAAGAACCATCAAACAGTCCTTTGGAAGAGTGTGGTTTAGTGGTTGATCATACTCTTAGTGCACAGAGACCAATGTGGTTTTGTGCCTTGTTTTTCTTCTTACTGTTTGATCTTTTCTCTCTCTGGGACAGCACAGTCCTCTTATTTCTGCTCGCAGTAATGTTCTCTTGAGCAGGTTGTGTGATATCATGTAGCGTTCTTTCCTTTTTTCTTTTTTTCTCTTTAGGAAACTTAAATTTATTTTCCAAACTTCATCTGCAGCCATTTCAAATTGTTGCAAGGATAAGTCAAGGGTATTCAAATCATGGGTTTCTGTCGGCTCTGGAAAAAAATGGCACATCTGAGAAAAACAAGCTTAGATACTACTTCAACAACATCTTTTAGGTGTTGCATAGTTGTGCTGGAAATATGCTTACTTTATTATCAACAATTTTGGTGCCCCAGCCTGTTGTACTGAATGTAAACTGTTGCTTTGATGACTCTCAGCAGTTCTGTTGCGAAGAGAATATTGGATTTGTGGCACCTCTTGCTGAAAGTTGCAGCTTAATACCAAAGCACTTGAATATACTTGAAGCACTTAGATATTAAAAAAAAAAAAAAAAAAAATCTCTTTTGCTTCTTAATGTTATACAGGAATGCAGGCAAGGTTTTATTTTCCTTCAACTTAATTTTGATATGGCAGTACTCTTTTAGAACTTCTCCTGCTAATTGCCTTCCAGGCTTCTGAAGGTGAGTGCTGTGCTTTGGCAGAACATCTCCTTGGGGCTGTTGAGTTCTATTACTTCACACATGCATTCCTAATAGCCTTGAAATGGCAATAAATGCCAGCTCAAAAGTTAATTATTTGCATGTGCCTACTGATATTAGCATCAGTTTGGAAGATGCCACCAGTGAAACACATTTTATTCTTTTTCTGCATGTGCCGAATATGGATAATCCAAGATGCTTCAAAGAGCTGATCAGATAATGGCTAGTTTTCCTCGTGAAAACATTTTGTTAAATGACACTGCTTGATTTTTATTAAAATCAAACAACCCTGAAAGGTCACAAATCCCAAAATTATGTATAGATTTGTTGAAGGGGTAAAGCATGTTTTTTAATTAAGAATTCAATGTTTTTACCTTTTGCCAGTGCAGTTCTTTACTTATTTATTATTTTACGGTGAGTTCAAGCAACACTGCTTTCTGATTTCCTCCATATGAAAAGGATCAACTTAATTTGTTATGTTTTATAAGACAATAACACCAAAGCGCGATTTTTTTTAACTGTTTCTGAAAATTGGAAGACAAATTAACCAAATCTTACAAATAAAAAGACCCTGTCCTTTGTTAGAGGCTAAATGTAGGTCATTTTATGCCAGGAAGAAAATGTTTTGGAAATGCATAAACTTTCATATTTCTAGGACAGCTAAAACAGATACTGTTTGATTTGCTGACTGAAAATTCCTCAAGCAGTACAATAAAATGAACAACTAAGTTATGCTGTGTGGCATCTCTGGGAGAGTAACTGTCAAAAAGGAGCAACCCCCCCTTCCACCAATTATTTTCTTTTTAAAAGGAAGAATATGGGAACTTCTCCCAAAATTATAAGCCAGAATATGCAAATATATTTATAAAGTCTGGGAACTTGTTATAGAAGATAAAGGATGTTAAAGTTTTCTCAATCTTTGACCAGAAAGGTTGAATTGCTTGGTCTAAGTGAGGGGATACAGGGAGAGTTCAACAAACTGTGAAGTTAGATTAATAGTGTAGTACAGAAGCTGCTTGGAAGGATGGCTTCTCAGGCATAAAGGAATAAGAGAAAACTATTGAAATGAGTACATAAAAGGCTTGTGCTTTTCTCTCCCTTAAGGGAGATGCTTTTATAATAAAGGTGAATCAGGTTTTATGTGGTGGGGAATGCATTAAGCCAGGTACACACTAAACCAGAATTTCTCAATCTGTGGGACTCATGAAAAGGCAATCTTGAACAGTTGGGGAAACAAAAATAACTAACTTTTATAATCTTTTTTTTTTTTTTTTCACTGCTAATAAGTATGTCAGTAAAACATGCATTTATTTACTTCTGTTGCCAGCAGCTGCTCATGCTCCAGAACAGGAGAGTCAGTGTTTAGCCAGGTGGTCAATATTTACAGATATTCTTCATTGCCCTGGTGGGGCAAAACTGCTGCTCCTACAGGAGCTGGTGAATGTGGCACCCCATAGGGCATGGTTTGCATAGTTTCAGATTAAGATTATTTGAAATGAGGAAAGTATAATCATACAAAGAGAGATGGATGCCTGCAAGATTATTGAGATGCATTTGCTTCATGGTAATTAAATATAGGAGTTCTGGTTCCTCAAGTCATGTGGTAAGACACAGTTTTATGCATCTTTGTTCTACTCTGAACATTCATCCAAAGGAAAAACTTCAAAAATAAATGGGATTTAATTCATATGCTCAACAAATGTAGCCACTTTATTTGACCCTTTCAGAGCCGATCTTAGTACCAAGTGTGATATGTGGTGGAGTAGTGGGACAGCATTTCTGCAGTGTCATATCCTAGTCCCAGTGAGGTGGACACATCAAAGCAGTTTGACCTCCAAAATCTTTCATTCTTTCAAGTCTGTTGATACTAACAAGTTTTCCAGGCAGAATGTTCTCCCCTTCTCAGTTACATCTCTACTTTTCTATCTGTTCCCTGGCTCCCTACTCTTTGTTCTCCACACCCAAAGCTCATTTACTTGTTTTCTTGCTGGCTATAGCTCCTGGGGTTCACTTCCTTTCAGTGCATTTTCTTCAAAAGCCTTGAAATGTCACATAGCTGTATGTCCTGCTGAGATACTCTGTCTTATTAATGTAACAATGGGTGTTTTTTAATAAGAAAACATGAAAGTACCGTGAGCCTTCCGCTACGTCTCCCCAGAATGATCATGAGAAATTGATGAAGTGCATGAATTCTGCAAAGTCGTGGGAATTCATTTTAGGTCTGGTTGTGCAAATACTCACAAATACGAGTTTGTTCTTTAGGAAATTGTTTGAAATTGCTTTCCTGTATAGCATACTCTGGTTAGGAGCTCAGGGGCTTCAAGTCTCAACACAGCCTGACACAGTATCCCCAGAGTAACATAATTAATTAACTCCTCTGAAATATAAAGGCAACTTATAGCATGGACTTCGGAACAGACATTTATATTGTTCTCACTGTCTCTTCTCCCTGGAGTTAACAACATGGAGATCTCTAGTAAAAACCATCAGATGGAGAGTGCCTGCCCCCCACTGGATGCGACATAGCCCCAGCGATGGGGACCTGCTTCATCATCCGAGGGCTGGATTTTTAACTCTGATGGTGTGGGATTTAGTTTCTTGTTTGTAAGTTGAGGCAGCAGTCATTCCCAGTAACGCTTTTGAAAATCAGGTAGAAGTTTGCTGTGAACCTAGGAGCCTCACTTTTGACTGCTGTGTCAAATTATTGGTCTAAGCTGATGTTCAGTCTGGCTCCATTTTTTGTTCCACAGTGTTTGTGGTACAAGAGCAGAGAAGGCAGTTCAGAAAAAAATGAAGTCCAGCAGTGTAGGCAGATATCTAATTGAGAAGACTTGTGTTTCTCTCTGCAGTGGTTTTGAAAAGAGCTGGAAACACCTGTCTGCAGTTATGCTGTGTGATTCAGACCCATTGCTACTTGCTGAGGGAATGCTTTTCTGCATTTCTCTGTGGAGACCTTCATCTCTTCCAGCTTTCTACCTGCTGTGGTTTGTCTGTTTGTGACATTGAATAAAGGGATATGATTGGTTCCAGTAGGTATCATATCTAGAACCAGGGCAAAATGTCAAGGATCAAGTGAAGGCCAAGTGAGGAAGCCTGGAGAAGAACATAAGAAGAAAACAGATCTCCCTGGAATGTGCCTAAAATCCAAGGATTTTTGGCTCAGGGATTGCCTGAGAGATTGGCAGTGTCTTTTCACTCAAGAATCTTATCATTTTTTTCATCATGAATTTTTGCTTTCTTGAACTTAAACGCTTTTTTTATATTTATGTCTGTGCTAAGAAGATGTTTTAGAGCTTGACCACATATTGTGTAATCCAGAAATCTGTTTGCTTTGAAATTGTCGCCCATTAATTTTGTTTAATATCCACAGCTATAAGTAAGAAATTTAAGACTAGAGGATCCCTGGCTAAGCAAGGAATGTATACTGAAATGTGTCTTGCATGGGCAGAAAAGAATCATGAAACAAAGACTCCCCAGGTCTGTGCTTAGTGAAGGCACAGGACACTGCCACTAAAACTGCTATACCACTGCAAGAAGAAGAGTTTCCAAAAAGTTACCCCCTTTCCATTGTAAAATAAATAAATAAATAAATAAATGGAATCCTGAAATCTCAGGTAAAAACTTGGGGGGAATGTTGTGGGAAAGTAGATCAGTCTTTGCTTTGATACAGGTGTTAAATAAAAGAATCTAAAATCTATTTATAGTTAGGTCAAAAATTCAAAATGAAATACAATGGAAAAAAGTACGGCAGGGTCCTTTCCTTTAATAAATATATCAAAATGTTGAATTGTGCTTGAAAATAGGAACAATAAGATGTAACAATGCAGCTCAAGCAAGACTGGATACATAAGTTATTGATGGCAGCAGATCTTTAAATTACATACAGCAGCAGGGAACACCCTGTGTTAAAAGATAACACATGCATATCCGTATATTGACACATGTTCTTTTTTAAAATCTGGCCTCCTGTGTTGGTGTTTTTACTGGCAGCAGGAAAATAAATTTCACCTAATCTCTGATTTTCATTCCAGATAACATCTTCCTTTTTCCAGCTGCCAGTAGTTACAAGGATGTCATGTAAGAGCAATAACTAACTGGTATGAACTGGTGCCTAGGCCTTGTAAATCTTGTAGCCCTGACTCCTGCTCTGACAAACTGTGCTGTTTCCTTAGTGGGTTCTGTACTTTTGGTTTCAAGGGGGTCACCTGCAGGAGGGAGGCTTAAGGAGCTGAGATCTTTGTGAGGAAAACCAAGGATGCTTTGTGCTCAAGTGAATGTTCTGTGCTTTAAAATCATACTAATAATTCTTTCTCTATCACACATTAGATGTGTATGTCTAAACCTTATCTTGATCATAAAATCAAAGGCAAACCACTCAGGAGCTTCTAGGATTGAGGTTTCATTATCTACCTCTACTCCCACTACAGGCTTACAGTTTTGGAAACAAACAAAAAAAAGCTTGTTTGGATGGATTAACTCCATTTGGATGGATTAAGTTTGGGGAGCTTCAGTGATGTGGTAGTATGCAAACCAAATGTAGAACCATCATTTAAAGAGTTTTACTCATCACTTTTCTTGAATAGTATCTCTGATAGCAGAATAGTATCTCTGACAGCAGAAGTCTTAAAAGAACGGTTGCAGCTGAACCAACCAAACAAAAGAAGACTGTTCTAGGACTGTAAAAGCTGGGCTGGAAGAAAATATGGGAACTCATTTAATTCATTTTCCATATCTGTTTTGGCCAAGCAATTGTCTAATCTCTTCTTAAAAACCTCCACTGAGGGAGTCTCCACAAACTCTCTAGGCAATCTTGGAATGCTAAACTAACCCTGCCACTAGAAAGCTTTCCTGAATGTCAAATTTGCATCTCCATTGTACAATCAAAGCCATTAATTCTGTCCTATTGCAACAGGTATTGGGAAGAGCCAGTTCCCTGATCTGCAGTAGCATTTTGTGTCCGTGAAGCTTATTGTTCTCTGCTCAGCCTTCTCTTTTCCAGACTAAATCTTTCCAAACTCTTTGATCATTTCCTCCTGCACACTTTCTCTAGATCTCTTCCTTGAAGTGGGCTACTGAAGTGGGATGCAGTAATCCAGGCCGTGCTTTATCAGCACTTCATGGAGTACTAGTTTCTCATTTTATGAATATGTTTTAGTCTATGTGTGCATTCCTGTTTATAAAGCTTAGTATGACATTTGGCTTCTTCAGTCTAAGGATGACATTTGGGTTCATTTGACTCTTCATCTTTTAGTGTTCTCATTTAACTACAAAGGCAGCACTGTCAAGCCAGAAATTAGCTAAACTGTAGGTATCCAAAGTGACAGATTCTACTGAGTTAAGCCCACTGGGCTATCACTGGAATGGGGAAAAAGGATCATCAGGCAAGGAATCTCTGGGCTCCTACTTGCTGTGAGTGTGAAATGTCATGTGGTAGGCATAGATACACAGTTATGAGCTGCTCTGGACTGAGCTGTTGCCCAGCTCTTGCAAGGACTGTTCGTCTTCCCAAGTACAGATGTGCATTGGCAGCTGTACACAAGCTCTTTTCCATTACTACAACCTTTGAATGAATAAACAGTGATAGGAAATGCTTGAATATTGTGCGTGAACTATGTTTTGACAGCTGTCACTTGTGCTGTTTCCTCTGAGCTCTATCTTTTAATTACATCAGGTTAGGGCAATGTTTCATCTGTCACCTTTGGCTGATAGCAGAAAGGGACAAATTCAGCCAAGAGTTGAACTGATTTTGCTTCCCTCGCTGCCATAACACAGTGTTTGCTACCCCCACTTGAATCACTACCAGCAAAAAGGGCTGTTTAAGGGTTGAGCAGTGGTTCACAGTTGGCACGTGGATAGTATGATGTTCCAGCCCAGCAGCTAAGGCATTTTTAAGGCATCTTTAGCTGAATTTAGCATATGGTATAATTCTAAGTCCCAAGAGCCAACTGTGTTCTCATCAGCTGAGGAGGCTTGAGAATTAGCTGAAGAAAGAGAAAAAAAATAGTCTCAGCACTTGAGTAATTACCTAAGCTATGATCACATCTTTCTGTAGTCACTTGTGTGTTACTGCAAACAGGAATTATTCAATTGTTCCCAGAGAATAAAATGGACAGCCTTCAAGATTAATGTTCCCCCTGTGTGCAGACTGCTTGATGGGGAATGGAAGTAGCTGGCTTTTAATGACATGCTTGTGGAAGTTGGATCGGTCTGCTGAGGAACTGACCCAATATCACACATCTTCAGTGGTGGATTCTGCTCGGATCTTGTCTGTGAGTAATGATCCCTAGAAATTGTCTGTGTGAGTGGGCTGCCTGCTGGAGAACAAAGAGAGAAATTGGTTCTGAGGAAATGCTCCTCCAACAGCTTGAGATACAATACATCTTTAAAGCAACCCTGGAAAATAAATTTCCTTTGGAAAATTCATAACTGGGAAAATCTCTAAATAAATTATTTGCTGACTGCTGCACAACTGTGTTAAGAAGGAATAAAATACAGTATGCTACAATGAATTTTATAGCTTGTACATATAAGCTCAGAATAAAGTGTTGTGAGGTTTTCTAAATACAAAACATCTAAATTTTAGTAAGACTGGCTACATTGTTCTCAGCTTTCTAAGGGAAAACAGTGTGCACACTTAGGTTATTTGGATGCATCATTAAGTAAAAATAATGACATTTATGATAGTGATAACTCACTGGAGCTGAAAATTTGTTATCCTTTCAAACCAGATCTTATTTCACCTTTCTCTCCTCCCACATCCAGGAAAGGCAGAAGAACAACATCGCCTGTTTTGCTTTCTTTTGTCTTTGAAATAAAAAGAGAAGCAGTTCTACATTCATGCATTTCCTCCCAGCTCCAGCCACCTCCCCAAAGACTAATGGGTGCAGTGGAGGGACATCTGCCCAGCTGGCAGCCTGGAACCTTTCATGGCAGCTAGGGGTGAATGCACGCGGGATAAGACCACTGAAAGGACTGTTGTCAAACAGGACGATTGTGAAGGACACTGCTGTGTGCTGGAGTAAACATCTCAGGCTTTCTGATTTCTTTCGCACAAAATTTCACCATATTGTTCTTACTACTTTCCTTGTTTGCATTCTAATGCTTTCTTTGAAAGAGTTCAGTGGCATTACTGAGATAACAGAAAGAACACAAGAACTTTTCTCCAAGAGGTAGTGCCTCTTTAGTTCATCTCTGATCTAGCAGATTCTGTCTCTTTTTTTCTTCTTTTAAGGAGGGTGGTGGGAATTTTCTTTCTTCTTTTTGAGGCATCTTCTGTTTCAGTAGCAGATAACTTACCCTGTTCACCATCCCTGCCGTGACAGGCCTCCTGTTCTCATTCTGGACTGCAGTCTCTCACATGCTGAGGGAAGAAATGGTAGATGGCTGAGCATTCTCTATTCAGAGAGGAACATCCTTTAAAGAGATACTTTTCACTTCCTGGAGGAATTGTCTTCAGGTCAGGTGGGTGAGTTGCGATGAATCACAGAGGAGAGAGCGAACAGTCAGCTTGGGGTTATCTTTTGCTACCTTCCATGCCTCTCTTCTTCAATTTCTCAGTCTCTCTGATGTTAGACTTTTCATGATCTTTTCTGAGAGGAAAAGGTGGCAAAAAAGGACATCTCTATTTTTTTTTTTTTTCCTAGTCGTCAGCCAAAAGCTGGTCAGACTTCAGCACACGTGAAACTGCGATGTGTTACTTCTCTGCTTCTGTGCTAGTTCCTGCTCATGTTGGTCAAATGCCTCCTACCACCTTTTTATCTTCATTAGAAAGGAAAAGCTGTCTGAAGTGCCCGGCAAACTAAAGCATAAAGCCAAAGCACCATCTTGGAGAGTGAAGGCATTTGAGATAGCATAAGCGATACAGAGGGTCTTCCACAGACAGCCTGTACATGCTGCAGATCATGAATCATGGAATCACAGGGTTTGGATGGGACCTAAGTAGATCATATAGTTCAGCCCCCCAGATCAGAGACTTCCCTGCACCAAGAAGTGAAAGCCTACGATACACAGTTGGATGTGCAGTGTGGCTTCTCAGGAGACTTTACTTTCATCTCCCTGCAGCCATGCAGCCTACCAGAAGTTCTACTTGAGCCAAAGGCCCTGCCTGAGCCAGGCTCAGCAGGGGAGTATTTCTACTGTGGCAGCAATCTTGCTTCACTGTTGCTCTCTATCCCACAGTGTGGTAGGACTGCCCTTAAAAATTAAATTAAAAAATTAAATTGCCAGAATTGCTTAGCTGCTGTTCGGTGCGCCATAGGGCACAGTTGCACTAAGGTGCTGCTAACATTGCTGCAAGCAGCATTAGCATTGCCTGAAAAGTGTGCTGGTGGTTAGGCATTATATCCTTTCCAAGTACTGTATGCTGTCTTCTTCGGAACTTTCATATACCAAACTTTGTAATGTTAATAGTGAAGAGATTCTGCAGACTCACCAGGAATATAGGGCAAAGCTCTCTCCCATCTCATCTGTGCTTTCGTCTTGTCCTTTCTTCCAGTTTGCAAAGCCCTTTGCTCCTTTCCTTGCTGTGTAGTGGATAGAAACATTTGGCTTTTTGCAATCAAAGCAGCTATGGGGGTCTCAGTGGGATTAGTTTTAAATGTAAGCATTGCGCAAGTCCATCTCCAGGAAAGGAGGCCAATATTGTCTTTAACTCACACTGGTTTAAAATCAGAACAACTCTTCTAAAAGTTCAGAGATTAGAATGGCCTTGAAATAGACCCAAGGACCTCAGCTTAATTACAAAACTAAATCAGAATGATTGTCTTTTTATAGTTTCTCTTCACAATGGTCTCTGGACTTAGTGAACCTGGATGTCAAATATATAGATAAGGATGATCAGTATTGAAGCAGAAAAAAGGGCACATTTGCTGTGCTGTGAATTAAGAGTCTATTCTTTGCTGAATTCTGCTGTTATGTTACTGTATTTGAACAGGTCTAAGAGCAAAATTATATCTCTGCTTATGAGAGGAGACATTGCAGGGCAAGTCTAGCTTGTTTTAGTCGATCTCATTTCTCTGCTAGAAATTTGTCCCTCCTTATCCTGAAAATGATGCTATAGTGTTTCTTGTACTATAGAAACTTACAGAACATGCCACAAAAGTCATCTGTCCTCCTCCTTTTTAAAGGCTGTCAGGATGGAGCCTCTATTAACACTGTAAGTTTTAACTTGCAGAGTAAGAGCCTGGATAAATTGTAAAGAACTCCCAGAACTCCCATTGCCTCTCACAAAGAGGTGAACAGTTCTTTCATGCTTTACGTACTGCAGTGTACTTCAAAAACAAGGTTACATCTCTTTGAGTCATTATGACCAAGATAATTCAGGCAGTACTAATGACAGGCAGATTTCCAAGCAGAGGAAAGAAGTGCGGCCTGGCCTGCATCTTTTGGGAAAAGGCAGCCTTTGAGATGAGAGGAGTCCAAGGACCTCAGCTTGCAAGGAACTTCTCATTCACAGGGAGGCCCAGGCCTGTGGAGTGACTGGCACTAACTTACCAGCTGGAGAGGAAGCACCTCCCATTGGCTTCCCACCAGCATGCAGGGTCTCTAATTTAGGAAGGCAAAGCACTGTCTTGTGTGCCAGTCCTGAAGAGCAACCAAATCTAATGCAGAGGCAGGGACAGGCAAACCTGTGTTGTTCGAGCCAAGGGTAAAAGCAAATTCACTCCTGAATGGGAACAACAGAAATGTGTGGTGAGAGGAAGGGACCTGGCCTGTTCCTTCAGGAGAAAACTCATGGGGATCTGGCTGCAGCCTCAGGTATGGGGCTGAGGGGATGGAGCCAGGTTCTTTCCACAGCTGAGGTATACAAGTCATAAAGAAAACAGCAGGCTTTAGGAAGGCAAAGATGGAAAAAACCCACAGGCCAGTAGTTCAAACACTTTGCTGTAACAGTTCTTTCCTGCACAAATATAACCAAAAAGTAGACCTTAAAGAAGTTTTTCTTTATGAGAAGAACTGAAATCATAAAGAACATTTTCCAGTTTTTGTCCTTTTTTCTGGGTCTCAAAGGACAACGTCTTTTTGTTGTTGTTTTGTTTTGATGAGCTGCCATTAAGTGTAGAAAGAACAATGGTTACTCCCAAATGTGTCAACACGTGAATTTGCATTAAATGATGTAGAAGTGGCCCGGCATTGACTTATATAGAGCTTGTGGGCATTTGCACCATGAGGCTGAATTGAACAGCAACCTTGCAAGTGAAAGGCAATATAGGACATCATGTTCTAGTTATAGACATCAAGAGAGAGTTCTATTTTCAAAATGCCAGTGATGTCAAAAAAAATTCTCCTGTATAGATACAACTGCTTCCTTCCCCTTAGACCTTTCACCCTTAGAAAAGACAAAGCTCTTTCCAGTAGCAATGCTAGAAACATTTTATTACCTTTCCTGCAGGCAAAGGTTTCCCTACATACGGATACTGAAATTGGTCAGATAATGAATGAGCTGATTGGCTGAACATCTGCAGGTGCTCTGTAATGACAACAATTAAGCTATTCTGAAAGCTATTACCATATTAAATTAACTTACTGCAATGCTATTAATTAGAATTCATGTCCTGGAAATGAAACAGCACAGCAATTGCACTGATATTTAATGACTTGTAAAAGTAAAATATAAAAATGCTAAATTTCTTTTTGTAATTAATTTAATGTTGGAAGATGGTGGGTCAGACTGCTCCCTAGCGTAACTCCAGCTACTTCAGTACATTTGCAACATGAGTGATTATGATCCAAGTTATATCTTTTGTATATTCTAAAGCTCTACAACAGCTCTGCCAAAAATTAGAAATCAGGCAAAGTTCAGCTGGTCTTATTGTGAAGTCTGAAACTTCACATGGTTTGGGGAAAATGTACAGTCAGGTTTGTGACTGAGGTTATCAGCTGACCTCGGCAATGCATTTTTTGCAGGAGAGGTCCTGCATTGATTACTTTTTGCATGACATTTTAAGGCCCTCCCTTTACTTTCCCTCATCTTTTATCCTTGTTACGGTAAGTACAAATGCTTTTGCCTTACTATTTGTTGTTGAATTTCTCAGGTTCTGTGACGTGGTGAATTCTTTGAGGTAAATCCTTGGAAACTGAGAGAGATGCACCCTGTGTAGTTCTCTGAGGTGTTGTAACACCAGGATCTGTTTGTCCTAGGGCCCAGGAGCCTCTGCAGCAGCATGAGGTTTGTGGAGCAGTAGGGTTGTTTCCCCTTGTGTACTCATCATGGATAGAGCTTTTTTGTTGCTCTTGAGCAGACCTGCCAGGGTGGCTCAGTGTGCTTGACATCTTGTTGGGACTCCTGAAGCAGCTCCTTATTTTGTTCTGCCTTACAAGTGGGGAACTCTGGACATCAGCCATTCATGAGTCACAGCTTTGTGAGATGAAATGAGGAGGATAAGCTGGAGCAACTGGAACGTGTGGGTTATTATCTGCACAAGCAATAGAAGCTGGGCTAGACAACTCCTATTCATGAGCTATCATCCAGCGTGAGCTTAGTTTGTAGAGCAACCCACAGGGTGTTGCTTTTGGCCTGGAGGAGCTGTGAGCCACAGCTTCTTCCAGTCCTCATTACAGATGGCTGTGGTGCAGTGTTACAAAAGAAGGAGTAGTGGTGCATATCCGTAATACACAGTTGTAGATCCTGCCTTGTCCATGCATTTTCTGTTGCATGTTTTTCATGGAAAACGCAGAGCCACGGCCTGGGGCATACTCAAAAATTTCTCTGGAAGAGAAGTTGCCCTCGATTCTTCCATAACCTATTTTCAGACTGATCTTCTTCCCCTGGTCAGAAGGGAGAAACAGTGACATTTTAATGATTCGTTTTATTGATGGTCCTGAATGTTTATTGTTTTAACTATCAAAATGACCAGAGGCAGGAATCTAGTCAGAGACATGAAGGTGATTTCTTTTATTCCCTTACACTGTGTAGGTCAGTGACAGGGGAATATTTCCATCTTTCTTACAGTAGGTATTTGCCTCAGGAACAATGGGGCACAGAATTCTGCAAGTTTGAAGTAAGGTAGGATGGTAGTCTAAACTGGGAGCTAAACTGTGAAGGGTCTCTTCTTACTTGCAGCGGGTTCTTGGCTTTCTAATCTCTCTGCCTACACACTAATAGTCAAAAATAATACATTATCAACTCAGAACTTCTTGGCTGTAGTTTCCATTACATTTTCTTTCTCAAGGATTGATGCAAGGTCTTGGCTTATTTATTTTTAATTACAATATTGAGTGTATCTATGTGCTTATGTGAAGCTACAGATATAACTTTGACATATGCTGTACAAAATCCCAGGAAGGTATTTCCGTTTAAATATCAAACATTGTTTAGCCTCAAGTGTTTTAAATCAGGCTTAATCCCTTCTGCCTCTTAACCAGGCTATACTACCCTATAATTTTAAAAATAGTTTTATATACATGAGCAGGGAACCACAGTCTTGACAGACCGCCCTGGTTGTCCTCATAAAATTTTTGAGGCAAACTTTCAAGCCTTCCAAGCTGACATAATGTAAAAAAAGAAGTGGGAAGGCCCGTGATTTATGTCTCTCCTCTTGTATTTCAATAAAATGGGATGATGGGGTGTTGCAAAGATGGATTAATGGACTGTACCTGGAGTTTTGTGATCCTTCAGACTAAGCCATAATAAATGTTCCAGCGTGACCTTTTGCGTAGTCATTCTGTTGGAACTTTGTCTGTAGACACTGCTGCAGTGGTCTGTGAATAGAAATTCCCTGGTGAGGCTCCCATATGTGACTCAATTTCCCCCTCCAAATTCTGGTTTGTATTATTAATGTTTTAATCGTTACTTTCTTAAAATAACTTTTCATAAGGATGATAGAAGCTCAAAATACAGTTTCTTATCTCACTTTGGAGGCTCTTTGTCCAAAGCCCCGTGTACTTGGAATAATAATATAATCTGACCTTGCAAATCTGGCATGGTGTCCCTAATTACAGAAAGCTTCTTGTGTCAAGGTGCTAAAGTTTACTGCGGAAAAGGTGTCTCAGCTTCCACCATTTGTTGTGTGGATTTTCACAGGGCACAGACAAAAATTCCAAAGCTCTGCCTAATGTGTGGATCTCATTGTAAAACCTAAACAGACCCTCTGTGGATGCAGTTTGTCTTGGCAGGTTGGTAAATTCAAGAGTCTGGAGGATGAGACATTCCTTAGAAGTTCAATGTTATGTTCCAGGGACCTGTCCACCTTGCCGAAGCTGTACTTTTTTCCTTTGGCATGCTGGTTTTGATGATTAAATGTGATCATGAATCCATGAGAGACATGTATGGGAAACAAAAGGCTTGAAATAATTGTCCCGTACCTCACAAATGAGGATTCAGTTCAAGGATCCAAGTCCACACAGCATTATGGGTATTAATTTTAGATAGTCACCTTTTTGAAGCTTATCCTAACCTAATTAGGTGCCTGTTTTCCCCTTAGGGCTGGCACTTTTACTAGATGAGATAACAGCTGCATCTCTGTGAGAAGCCTTGTGAAGGGCAAAATATTTGTTAGCGGTTGCTATTTTCAGCCTTGCCAGAATAAACAAAGAGCTAGGCACCTGCAGTCATTTCTTTTAAAAAGTCAGCACAATTTTTGCATACTCTGGGGGTCAGCAGAGCAAGAGGCAGGGAGAACAGACAGGCTCACCCACAAGGTATTGGGAAGATGCTTCTGCTGGGAGCCATAGGGTTTTCAGCTTAGAGATGTATGGGATGGTTAGGTGATTAATAACCTCTTCCAGCAAGGCTGTGGAACATGCAGAAAAACAGAGTGCTTTGAAATTATTAGACCATCTTGGGGCAACACAGCGTGAGATTTGCATTGGCTATAAACAAGAGATCTAGCAAAAGCAAACTGGAGGAGTTCAGGCAGAGGCTAAGGCAGGAGAAAAGAATTTTAGTCCTTTTTTCTTTTTTTGGTAATTAACCACAACTAGACTTCAGAACACATAACTTTAGACCTTGATTGTCTAGATGGTATGTCTTCATCTCAAAAACAATTAGGTTTTGGGCTTAATGTGCCTCAGAGGGTTATATAAATGAGCTCCTAGAAAACTCCTTATACAAGAAAAATGTTCCCGACTAAGTGGGGGAGCAGATGGTATTTAAGTAAACTGTACTTGCAGGAAACCCCTCTGTGCCATTAGATGCCAAATGGCTACTCTCACTGCTGTTTCCCTGCTTGGGTCTGTGGGAAGCTTTTGAGAAAATAAGCACTAATAAAGCATACCGAGTGATGCAGTAGAAAGGGTTAATTTGCATATTATGAGACTCAGCACTATTCTGCTGTGTCGTTCTGCAGCAATTTTGTAGCTCAGCTCATGTTAGTTGGCAGCCAGCAATGTTTAAATTGCAGGCATGTCTCTGATAGGTGCTTGTGGATGCTGCATCAAACCCCAGCCTAGGCTACAGGGAAGGAGAAAAGAGGGATATGCATGCTGTGGCATCGTTACCCATTGCAGGTGAGGAAAGTCCAGCAGTGAATGCAGCCTCAGGTGGGTTTGAATGGGAAGAAAGATCTGCAGCCAATCCTAGATGGCTGAGAGCATCTCAGGCAGAGGAGAGTTACATGAATGGGATACAGCTCTGAGACCCTTTAGGTGAGCCCGAAGGTGGTGGGTATTTGTAAGACCTTCACCTCAGTCTGGTTCTGGATTTCACAACAATTATTCCTATGGCCTTAAGATCCATATTGTACTAGATAAAGGTATTTGGGAAGAACACCTGCCTGGGGCCCTCTTAATGGTCTTAATAGCCCTGATGAGCACCCTGCCTGCAGCCCAGCACTGCATTTCAGCCCTGGGGCCATTGGCTTATGTTTTGATGATCCCCGAGGAGAAGATGTTTTCAGTTCCCTATGGCTCTACCTTTGCTGTTGGCTCCACTGGGTCATGTTGGGAGCATCTCAGCCTGCCTTTGTGATAGCAAAAGGTGGGGAAGAAGTTGCTGCTTTGAGTGAAGGTGAAACAGTGGATGACTGGGCTGGAGGGTAGGTGGATCTTTCTGTAGATCTTAAGCTAGTTATTTCTCTGTACTGAGGTAAGCTGGAGTTGATCTCTTACTGCTGGTAGACTGAGATGGGTTTAAAAATTGTTTACTAAAAGGTTTGTGTTCTGTCTACTGCATTTACCTGGATAGAATAATGCAGAGCTACAGAGAGAAAGTAGCCAAGAGTATTTTATAAGTATAAAGACCTTATGTTTGCGCAGGCAAAACCTATCCTATCATCCTGTTCTTGGTCCCTGACAGTCTACTTTCCTTTCCACAATAATTCTTCAGCCATAGTTTATTGTATATTATGTGTGAATTTGGATAATTATGGGGGGGGCTACTATTTATTATTGTTTTTAACTCTTGTTTTTTTGAAGAAGAAGAACAGGTATCTGTGAGTGGGGAGTATGTGGATGAGAATACAGTACTTATTTGTGTTGCTGTAAGTGAGGAAGGCTGAAAAAAAGTTAAATTTTCCAGGTGAATAAATATTTAATATTTGAAAAATCTCTTGTGAAGTGGAAGAAGCTCAAAACCTGACACTGATGAATAGCCTGTATTACTTCTGAATTCTGAGGTATCTAAGAGAAAAATAAATGTCTTCTTTTTCGTGCCTGAGGGACTCTCAGGGGACTAGAGGAGTTTGCTATGTACCCAGCCTCTCTGCAGGAACAGTGCTAAAGGACAGAAAAGCACAGACATTTTGAAAGCCTAGTGATCCATTTTTCCCCTTCAGTTTTGCAACATTTCATAGCCTTGCACAATTCCGTGGTAGGATGGGACACAGTGGAACCTGGAGATGGAGATGCCTGCTCACTGAGCCTTCCTGTTAGAAGAGCTTTTAAAATCAGAGCTCTTCCAGCAGGCTGTCAGTAACTCCAACTTTTGTTTTGCTTGACTTACCTGCATAAATAAACTCTTCCTGCTTTCAGGAGTGTATGCTCAGTGGATCTTTTTGGAAAGCAATTATCTTTTCTGCCTTGTATGCCACTGCCAATGCTAGTGTAGAGTCCTAAGACAAGGCTCAGTCTTTCAGAAATCACACTAATGTTGGGGTGCCCAGTCCTTTTGATTCATCAGAGATGGGCAGGGTGCCATTCTTTATTAGCCAAGAAATGCATAACACTCCCATCTGACTAGACTCCCAGCTTATCTTTGTGTTCCATCCAGGGTTCATCCATATAGCAGTCTCAAACTCCAAAACGCACTGGACTGGTCCTGGGTGTAAAGGCTGACCAATTGTGTGTGTAAGCAATAACTATCAGTTTTTTCAATTTGATAGTTCTTCTTAGCTGATCTTCACCATCACATCATAAACAGGATTTGATTCCTTTTTTTAAATTGTAGTTGAGATGTCTGTAGTGAATCATCTTTTGCTTTTTCCCTTCTGGAAGGGGGGGGCTATGTTGCTACTGCACATCCTTGGAAGTCAGAAAGACGGGAGAGAGCCCTGTGTGTGCTCTCCCACAGGAATAAAAGGGTGAAGTGAGGGTGTCTGGGATACATCTGGTTAAAGTTATTGCTTTAGTACCATGGGAATCAGCAACATATTGTGAAGGATGCATCACTGGGAACATAAACCAGCAAAGGCTGAGAGTACAGTGAGGAAAAGCTACTGTGCATGTGCCCTTTTTGAATACCTTTGTACTGGACCTTTATTTATACCCAGTATGTATAGCCACTCTGTAAAGACTTAGATAAAATGGCTTTTAAAACTTAGTGTAGCACTAACTAAGTGGTTAGTTCCCAGCAGAAAGGTCTTTTCAGCTTATCTTTGTTGTTCTCTAGTTCTCTGATAAATTCTCCAGTTTGCATTCTGCAGTAGGGCCATCTTGTCTGTAATTTACTTTTAACTCTGAGATTTTTGTACTCTGAGGGGAAGCGCCTTTAAGTGTGGTGCACTCAAAGAAAATGATAACCTTCATGTAACATCAGCTGACTCAAGTAAGTCACTCAATTTATTTGGTAAGGTGTCAGATTTTCCATGTTGCTCCCCAGTCTGCAACTCTGAGATCTGTACCTCCCTCCCTCCTTGCTTGCACTGAGTAAAGATATACTCCCGGTGTTCAAGGTTATCTCAGTTGTTAAACGGGGAAGGTTTCAACTTAAGTTCAACACCAAATGAATGTGCCACTCTGTAAAACATGCCACTCATCTGTTCTGTCTAAGGAAGAGTAACACAAAGCAAAGCTCTTACTCTTGCCACGCCTCCGGTTGAAGTGCTTGGGAAATCTGACTCAGTAAAGAAGTTCTTGCTTTGTTTGCAAGTCACAAATTCACTTTTTTGATAATAGATTCAACCCTGAAGTGTACAATGGTCATAGTATTAAAAGCCCCATATCCACATTTAACCTGCAGCCACATGTAAGCAATGAAACA
Source organism: Callipepla californica brunnescens (assembly GCA_023055505.1). NCBI lineage: Eukaryota > Metazoa > Chordata > Aves > Galliformes > Odontophoridae > Callipepla > Callipepla californica. The sequence continues at coordinate 31,272,243 of JALIRH010000003.1, read as the reverse complement.
AAGCATGCTGTAGCTCTCTTCTGGTTTTGCAAGTTCTACTGGTGGTCTTGATGCTCATAACTGGAGAATAGAATTCACAGTTAACATTTCTCTTTTTCTTTACTTACCAATCTTATGAAATTTTTGGTCCATCTGTGATATGCAATAATTGCTTTTCTTTACAGCGTTATTGTTTAAATTTGAAGTTATATAACAATAACAGTGAGATACTTCTGTTAGCAGTAACATTGAGAACAAAAATGAGGTACTTTTTTTCAGCACTGTAAATAGTCTTTTGGATTTTATAGATTGCACCAGTGTTTGCTGAGACATGACAATTAAATTTTGCCCTTCAAGTTATCTGTCACTCAACTTCATTCCTTCAGAAGCTCAATACACAGTAGTCTGTGACATAACAATAAACAAAATATACATTTATTCCAGAAATTTGTAGGTATGAAAGTGCAGATTAAATGGTCGAGATGAATAATGGAGAACTCAAACATTTTGCAAAGCTTCTGTCTGTTGTATGAAATGCATGACTGTGCAGGCTTAAGTCTAAATACTGAAAAATTAGTTACTGAAAATTAAAGGATGAATGGATGCTACAGCTTTTTATTTGGGGAAAATGTAATCTGAGTCTAGCTGTGAAAATTTGGGAAAAGCTTGTACAAATTTGAAAAGAATGGTTAAATGCAGGTGAGAATATAAAATACAGTTAAGGGTATGTGTGTGGAAAGTAAACGGTAAAGAGAGGGTTAAAGAATGATTAAGGAAATTGCTTTTTCTGGGTTGAGTGAAGAGGTGTTCAGGACATCTCCGTTCCAAGGAAGGAGATAAAGATTGGAGGCAATGGGGTGTGGAAGTATGGAAGCAATCTTCAACTTTACTTTTGAAGTTTGTGAAGATCTGTAGTGTCTCTGTCCTTTCAGCTGTGGTAAAGACTGTCTGCCATAAAGATCGGGATCTGGAGGGATCATGTCATTCTGGGAACAAGAAAGTCATTTCTACATTTATGCCCCTTCTTAGGGAAAAGGAGTTATCCTTATCTCCCCTGAATTGCAAACTGGGATCTGCCAAAGTATGGGGATGATTGCAGTACTCTTGGGTGGGGAAAATAAGGAGCTATGCACCTCTATTCAGGCATGAACATTCAGGGACAGTGCTGGTAGTGCTGTTGATGTGCAAGCTGTTAAGCAACATGGTTACTCAATTACCAAAGCACAAGTTTGTGATTCGACCCTGCTTAATTTGTTATTTTTGATGTAGTTGGAGTAGCATTTGACTTCCTTTGGATTTAATCTCTCCTGTTTCCAGAAGGAAACTTCTTCCTAACAATTGATCAAGAGAAATCTGGGCCATAAGTAAATTCCAACCTTGAACATCTTGAACAAGGCATCTTATTAGTGTTCCTTTGTAACAGTTAAATATCTTGGAAAATCAAAGTTTTTCAGGGGGTTGAATGAATCCACTCATACTGCTATTGTTTAATGCTATCATTATTAAATTTCTGGGGATTCTGGTAGATCTGCCTGAACAGAGAGCAAAGATATGTAAGGGAAATAAAGGACTTCTTTAGCCTCACTTCACAAGCATTTTTCTTTCTTTCTTTTTTCCCCTCATTCAATTTCATTTTGATCTATTAGAGTTTTGATTGCTTGTAAACATAAACCACTGAGGTATGTTGCGCTCACTTACTCATCATTTGTTTTTCTGGACAGATTGTCCTTAGCACTGATTACCTGCATGGTGCCTGACTTTTCTTTTGAGATCTGAGAGGAAAAATATTGTAACAAATAATCATATAAACATTCTGTAAGTGCTTGGAAGATAAGGAGGAAATGAGTAACAGTCAGCATGGATTTGTGGAGAACAAATCATATCAGACCAATCTGTTCTTTTCTGTGACAGTGTAACAGGCTGTTTGGATAGGGAAGAATCCATAGATGTCATGTGCCCTGACATTAGGATGCTCTGACATTCCTGCAGATAAGCTGGGGAACGTGCTCTGGATGTGAAATTTCTAATGTGCTTGGCTTTGTGTTCTCAGTGAATAGTTCTCTGTAGGTCACTGAGAAAACAGAAATAAGTGGTAGTAAAGGGTTGTAATGACTCTGGGCATAGTCAATATTTTCATTCACAACTGATTGACTAATTGATAAAAGAGGAAGGATGTATTACACTTGCGAATGATACCAAACAGGGAGAGACTGGAAGACATGGGAAGTAGTTTTTCCAGCCTAGTAGATCCTATGAAAACTTCCTCTTGTGGGGTTGTGCATAGATCAGGGTAATTTATTTCAGGGAAAATGTTGTGAGGCTGTGACTGGAAAGCAACAAGCATGACCAGAGAGATGTGGCCTATGAAGGAAGGCTCCCTCGTGGTTGTGGGGTTTCCCTTCTTGGAGATCCTCAAAAGCCTCCAGGCCCTAGGCACTCTGGTGACCCTTCCTGAGCAGGGGATGGGGCAGATGGAGCTAGAGGTCCCTGCCAGCCTTGACCATTGTGTGAAGGTTGAAAGATGTGAGGTTGTTTAGTCTGGAAAAAGAAGCTATGCCAAAAGGTAAGTCTTAAATGCTCAGAAAACTGCTTTGAAGAGGAAGAGAATGTCTTGTTCTTTCTGTAGTGTAGAGTTTGGGAAATAATGGACTTAAATAGCACCAGGAGACACAGACGTCTGACACTGGGAGAAACTTTTAACATTCAAGATAATTAAGCACTAGAACATGTTGCCTGGGGAAGGTGCAGAATCTCTCTTACTGAAGGTTTCAAAGAATGAGCTAGACAAAAAATCTGTCAGCAATGATGTAGCTACATGTTGATTTTCACCTGAGGGCATGGGGATATGTTAGATGAAGTCTCGAGTCCTTCAAGCACTGTTTTCTGCAGCTGCATGTCACTGCTGTGTTCAGCACTTCCATATTCAAGCCAAATGCTGGCTGAATACATAGTGAGCATGAATTTTCACTCTCTGTGCCTTACTCTAATCTGGAAAATGAATCCCGGAAGGTGTAGATCTAATTATGTTCTAGTTTAGAGGCACAAGTGTTAGGGAGGTAAGAGATGAAGAACAGAAACTCAGTGACGAATGCCTTCCCTTGCCTTCTCAGTAACATCTTGCCAAGTGTACTGAGTTCAGTCTTGTTATGTTCCCAAATGCACAAAGTATCAGTGTTGGAGAAGAGATTGCACGCAGAATCCATTAATTTAAACTTAAGGCAATAAGTGAGGGCTTATAATGTATTGGCAACATTATCTCTAGCAGTATTGCCAACATATTAGTGATGATGATGGAGTGACTACTGGGGAATTCATTAAATTTACAAGTCTCCCCAAGTGATTCCACTGGCTAAAATACTAATTGTTACCCTTGGGAGCACTTTGGTCATTTATTTTCCAAGCAGAGCTTGCTCTGAGAATAGGATTATGCTACTGATGTTTTTGCTTGAGTAGAGGCAACTTCTGTTCGGGTTTCTGGAAACTTTAAATAGCCTCTGTCTGCACAAAGGTTGCTGTCTTACTAAATGCAGGGCCTGCAAGAAGCCATTTTAGGAGGCAAAAATACTTCATATAATGTGCTCAAAAAGCAAAAATATACGCAGTAAACATATAAAAAGAGAAGAATGTTGAAACTTAAACAAATGCCTAGAAATCCTCTACTTTTCTTCTTAAGCTGGCAGTTACTTTAAGGCTAATGGATAATGTTGCAAAATCAAGTATATATTTGTGAGTGTACACTGGAGAAATTCTCCAAAGATGGAGGCTGCAACCTTCTTGAAAGGTGTGGGTCTGTGGAGTTTTTCTTGAATGAGCTCATAGTGCAATGGGTTGTGATCTGGATTTACTTTTGTCTTAGTTTCAGATGGGGTGAATTGTTTTCTTCAGAGTGTCAGGGATGATGCTATGTTTTGGTTCTAGGAAAAGAACAACGCTGATAACTCACTGATGATTACAGTTGCTACTAAGCAGTGCTGTACAGAGCCAAGGCTGTTCTTAGTGAAGGGACCAAGCAGAAGGAGTTTTTAAGGGGGTGGGAGTTAATCTCACTCTCTTCTGCTGCTCAGGGGCTCAGCTGAGGGGTGGTAAGCAATTGCTTGTGCATCACTTGTTATATATATTCATTTACAGAGTTGTATCTGCTTTCCTTTTTCTCTATCTTAGTAAGCAGTTTTACGTCAGCTCACAAGTTCTCCTTTTTTTTTTTTTTTTTTATGTTCTCTTTTCTTTCCCCCATCCCACTGGAAGGGTGGGGGTAGTGAGAAAATGACTGTGTGGTGCTCAGCCACCTTCCGGGTTAAACCACAACAACTTTTCTTATTTGTAAATTCTGATTCTGGTTAGAGACTGGTGACTGGATAAAATTGAGCAGATCTTTTCCAGGTCTGTACCACAGATGATTGATGTCTTGATTACAAAATTGGGATCTGTAATGACTTTCATGGGTCAGTAGGTGCGGAGTCCATGAACAATAATTAAACTGTAACGTGGAAAAGATTAAGCATTTTTGGATGAGATGACTGATCTTTTTTTAACAGACCCATAGTGTTTTATGCTAAATATTAAAGATAACAATCCTAGCAATAAAGACAGAAAATTTAAGGCTTATTCACTCAGTATGGGAACATATTTCATCTCTGCCTGTCCTTGCTGCACTGTTAACAGTCTCTCTTTTGAAACTTGCTGATACTTTGGTTTTCTTCTGAGATGCTGAAGAGCATCATCTGAATCATTGATAACCTGAGGTGAGCTTTTGGGGTGAGAGAGAAGAATTCCTGGGCTGTGTGTCACAGCTCCAGGTAAACTGAACACGTTTGCACTGTTAGCTGGCATAACCTGCTTGCTATGACACAGCTTTTCAGTTGGGCTTTTCTTCTTACCGTGTGGAAGATACAGCCCTGGCTTGTAAAACCTGGGAGATGATTGACTCCTCTGTTTTATTACCTCGTTCCCAATAAACTTCAGTGTGACTCCTGGTATACCCTTAATATGGACAGTTCTTCTCTGAAGTCCAATTTTACAAGCAATTTGTGCCCAAGAACACGAGAAGGGAGCATATTATTTACAAAGAATGTCATCAAGCACTGTGATCCAACCCATTAACTGTGTGACATCCTTCTCTTTATTTGGACAGCTTAGTGGCTCTGTGGTTTCAAGTGGGAGCTGTCACTTACATTTTTGGATAATAAAACTTAATTTAAATTTCATTCCTATACCAGCAAGTGCCAGGTCACCAGATGGTTCCTAATAGTTATGTTCACATACTCTGTGCTGGACTGCAGCACACATTGTTTGCACCAGTGTTACCAGGACAGGTGCTACCTGTAATCTGCACATTTTTAACATATATATCTTGGTGTTTAAATAATGTAAAAATAATTGCTTCAGTACAAATGGTGTAAAGAAATTCACTTTCATGTGGAATTCTTAAAGATGTGTTGGCTTTTTGTTTGTTTATTTGTTTTCCTGTTATTATTTTGTTTTCTAAGTCATTAATAAGATCCTAAAAACAATTTCCTGTTCATGATTTAAACATACAAGTTTGTAAAAGCTGTGATCCAGTCTGGAAGGTGATTCAAGCCACACTATCCTAACATATCAGTATGTGCAACATAAGTAAGACTTACCTTACTCCAGGGCCCTGGATGGAATGCCCAAAGTGGTAATTTAGAGTTGAAGATGTTAATGAGACAAATGGAGAAACTCTGCCTCTCATGTTAGGTTCTTGAAAGGCAAGAGAGGGTACATATTGTGAGGATGTGCAGAAACACACTTCATACTGCTCAAATTCTTGCTTAGGACCTTCTGGGTGCTGGGAAATGCACACACTGTACTGTGCTTAGTTTCTAAGTACATGTCATGAGCTCACTCATTGCAGTAGGGCAAACCTCTCCATGCCAGGAAAGGAGAATGATCACTGAAGTCCATTAGTGTCGCAGATATGGGCTGGAGCCTGATTTCTTGCCTGGTCCTTGTCCTTGAAGAACTTTTCCTTTTTGGTTGTGTACCTAAAGGAGTGGCAGTTCAGCCCTGCCTTGCAGCTGGTTCTGTGGCTGTATATGGGAGTGATAAAGGACTAGGAGGTAACACTGTTGCAAACAATTCTAACAGCAGCAGGAATCTGGCTTGCTCTGAGCAGACTGAAGCTTGCATAAGGAAATAGAAGTATTTGGACTCTTCAGCTCTTAGAAGACAGATACTGAATGACAGAACCAGCTGCCTACTGAGGCATACTAATGGAGATAGCGCATAAAGGCAGCTTTTGGAAAGTAGTGTGTAATGATAAATGGTATGGTGCCTGAGAGGTTTCCAGACCGCTCGCAGCATTGGGAATGGAAGGTTTCCTAGCTGATGCATTGGAGCAACTCATTTTGCATCTAGAGACATTTTTGTACTTACTCTCCAGATGTGTCTAAAAGTCTTGGTGATGTTCCCCAACAGATGTCAGGAGGGTGAGCAGAAAACAAGTAAATCCTGTCACTGCTGGGGGTTTTACAGCCATTTCTAAACTTAAGGTGGCAATACTTCCCTTTTTACTTCTTCTGTTGCTTTTATTTTTACTCTATTGTTTTTCACAGGGGTGGCAAAATGTGTTTGTTGCTGCATGTGTTTCTGTTTGTACTGCTTGCTTTTAACTCTGTGTCTGAAATGACTGCCAAACTAAAAAGAAAGAGGGATTAAAAACAACACTTTATGGCGTTTTGTGTAGGGATGGACTATTACTCATTTTAAGAGTCCAACCCATGGTATTACTTCAATTGTATAAATATTTTTTTATCCATATGCCTTGAAAGACAAACTCTTCTCTGTGCAGTCAGGGAGGTAACTGAGAGAATAGTTAAGACCCTTGAATTAGCCTGAAGGGAATAAATGAAATGAGGGTCCCTCCAAGAGGACTTTTCCCTAAAACTTACTCCTTGCTTCCTCTTCTTGACTGTGTTTCGTCGTGCTGGAAATGGCCTGAGGGGCTTTACCAGAAAGATGTTCTTTTTTTCTGACCTGGAGTGTAGGGAGCAAACTCCTGTTGTTAGCATCGCATCAACACAGCTTTATTTTGCTTTATGCTGTACATCTGATCCGTAACTTTGGTATTTACTTCACTTGCTGAACTGTTGGCAGGCCTGTGTGAGGTGGCTCCAGTAAAAGCAGGACTGCTGGGATCTAAACTATTGCTTCACTCAAACCAAAACAAAATACTTCTCTTCACAGTCCTTCCTATAGGGATCAGAAGTAGAAGTGATAAATACAGCAAAGGAAGCTATTCTCAATTTATTTGGGATGTTAAATTGAACAAGAAAGTGCTTCAAAATATTTCTCAAATGATTTCTATAAACACTCCTTGAATAGCTTTCCTGTGTAAAGGTTTGCTGTGTGCTTATGAAGACAGGGGTACTTTTGAGAAGATTACTTTCTGTCTTTCCTTTGCTTTGTTATCAATCTCAAAGAGGTTGGGGAAACAAAATGTCAGTTCCATTTTAAAACTTCAAAAGAAGCAAATAAGGATTCAGAGGAACATTTAGAAGTGGTCCCCAGCTTCACACCAAACATCTGTTTGCTCAGGACTTATTTTTTTTTCTTCTGAATATCTGAATGTGATGCCAGCAGCAGGCAAAGAACGTTTCTTTGGCTAACTCCTGTGTGTGTGTAGAGACAGCTGTAAGGTTGCAGAAAAACAGAAAGCAAAGTCCAGTTATGACTCTGTTGCTGCTCCTGCTTTCCTAGATGCAGCCCTTGACTATACTGACCCAAATTAAATTGAAGCAACATGTGTGTAATTTGATAGAATTTAACTGGCAACTAACAACTTGGAAAAATGGTGTCATAACAGCAATGAGTACCACGGAAGTAGTGGGAAATATGCTACTCTCATTGAAAAAGAACTAAAATGTCACGTTGATAAAGGTTTTGATAAGAGCGAATCTGTTCCACTGTTTGGTTATTACAAATAGGTATACAGGAAATATACTGAAGTCCCTTGCTTTCTAGGGCCTCACATCTGTGTGCGAGGATCCTGCACAAATGATTAGATTTTGAAGAAAAACTTTACTCATCTATTCCACTTTCCAGATAAAGTGGTCAATGCACAGGAGCAGAAGGAGATGACACGAGCAGCAATCAAAAGGCTCTGTGTTTCAGAAGAGGACAGTGATGGCTATGAGTCACAGCTATGAGTCAGAAAGCAGATTTTCTTACATACAATGATTCTGTTGCAAGATCTGCTTAGCGTTGTGTGTAAGAAAATTCAAAATGTATCCCGGGGTATGCCAAAGCTTTCCTTATATTGTGCTCTAGCAAGGTCTGGCCATGTTTCATGAAGCATTTCCTTCGCTATTTAAGTCATTACATTTTGATCAGTTTTATTCGTACGGCTTTGTTCCAGTGACACCAGCAGTCATGAGAAAGCAAATGAAATGTCAAGGATCACAATGTAGAGAAGGTCAGAGTATGATCTGGTGGTTTCTGTCCATCTTAAATTCTATGTCTGGAGTGTTCCCCTTAAAAACTCTTAAGGAACACCACTACCTGCAAGTAAAAAAAGGGATGCAGGTAGGAAATGAACAAATTACAGTGATTTCCAGATATTTATTTTCTGAGAATGGAAAAAGATAAGGTTACATAGAAATAGGTACAGAGTAAAAAACTAAGGTGTATGGAAAGGGATAAATCATGCTGAGCACTGCAGGCAGAACTTCAGTTTGATAGTAAAGATGAGGTCAAACCAGAGAAGGTGCCTGACAAGTGTTTGGAGATGATTTTGAATGATAAATATGGATAAGCTGAGTTCTAGAGATGGTGTAAAATAAGTGGTGAGGAAAAGCTGGAACAGTAAAGACACAGTCAAGGGAACAAGAATTTGAGGGGTTCCTAAAATAAGTTTTTGGGGATAGTGTGAGCAATAACAGGCAGGACTCCATCACGACATTGAAACTTAGGGAAAGTCAAAGGCTACTTTCAGTACATAAGCCTAAGGAATAGGAAAAATACTGAATCTGCCAGCAGTTAAAGGCAAGAAAAAAGAGCTGGAATTTCCCTGACACCGACAGAGTTTCTTACAGTAATGATACTGCTAAATTTTCCAAATGGCTCTGACAATATTTGCTGAAGCATGAGTTATCTTCTTTCAAAAACAGTTTTGCATTCCAAGAGATAATTCTGTTAGAGCCCTCAGCATGGATTTCCATTCTGAGACTCTTTTTGAGGTGACTAATTCCCATGGAATTTCAGCAGATTCGACCATGTAAATACTTTCACTTCCTTTTGAAAACTTGTTACCCACGTTCTGTTAATGGATACAAAGAGACACATTCCTAGGTGATTTAACTCTGATACTGCACAGAATAAGGGATGTCTACTAGGCTGTCAACAGAAATATGTGAAAACTGTATGTGATAAGAATAAATATAATAGACAATTTTTAATGTAATTTTCAAGGTATATTTGTAATTAACTGTATCTGAATCGATCTTTAGGTTTTAATTTAGTGAGGAGTATCTGTATCTCAGATGTTCTTTAAACATTTCCTCGGCCAAGTCGTGCTATTTTGAACAACTAGTAAATGAGTCACTTGAAGAGGTCTCTGCAGATCTAAAGATTAATGGCAGTTTCTACAGCGTGAGACATTCAAATTCATCCTCTAGAAAACAATAGAGAACAATGACTATGCTTTTCTGGGAAGACATGAGCTGTCCTGTTAAGGGAGGTTTACATTAAACTGCAGTACAAAATTCATGTAAGATTTTAAGGGATTTTGGTGAAATCATAGAAGAATCCCAACCCCCTTCAACCCTCCCTCAAACAAATACCATTTAATATAAATGAATGTCAATGCCAAACACAAAAAAGGCAGTGAAATTGTAAGTCATTTGGGTGACTTCAGCATAATAGAACTCTGTGCATAAAAGGAGCTTAAATGAGGAAAGAATCTGAATGTGAACAAACTGGAAATTAAAATCCAGTAGTATACTGGATTAAAAGGGAGGATGGAATGTTGCAGCTAGCTGGCAATGAACATCAGCTAGAGCAGATGTGATTGCCATTAGCTCAAAATCAATGCTGAATTACAGTCTGCATATGTTCTCACAGGGATGGCCTCAGCTATCTGAAATAAGGTTATCCTGTAATTTGGAAACTTTAGAAGAGGATTAAAGATAGGATTGTTTGGGAGAGATAGAGAAACCCAATGTCTGATGACCATGGGTAAACGTTCAACCAGCGTATTCTGGACAGTCATCCTGCAGCTCTGAATGAGCAGTGTTATATTTCACAGGGCCTACATTTAAAATCAACAAAACCTTTTAAAAATAGGAATATAAGATTCAATGACTTTCCTTATTTCTAGATAATCAAAGCTTAATAAACAGTAAAATAACTACTGGTGACCAATCTTGGGAAAATGAAAGCAGAGTCCCAAAGATTGTCAGATAAGAACTAGCATTTAACTCTGAGCAGCACTTAGACAAAAAGGAACAAAATAACTGCAATAGCAGATATCATGAAGTACTGGGTCACAGAACATGAAAGCAGCAAGAATTAGTAACTCTGTTAAAAATAAATAAAAACCTGCAATATTACCAAAGCTGGATTCAGTCTCAGGAAACTGAGGAAAAAGAGTTCCAAAATGAATGGATTACAAATTATAACCAGCAAAATCACAAACAGAAAAGAAATTCTGTCATCTAATCGGGATGCTGAGAGCAGAGGAATAAAAACTGAAGGGGAAGAAACTGATCTTTGGCTAAGACTTCTGCCCTTGTTGCTTAGGAACATTTTTTAAGAAGACTGAATAATAAGACTGACCAGAACTGCTCTACAGCAGGAAAACTTTATAGTAGGTTTTAAAAAAAGCCACAAACAACAAAGAACCTAAATTGTTGCTATTTGGTATCCTGCTACTCCCATCTCACCATCAGTTATATCATGCTAGCTATCTAAATTTGAGCAAATAGTATGCTGAAATATATGTTTAAAAGACAGATATAGCAAACTATTGCTATAGGGTCATACATTTTGAGAGAAATGAATGTGTACATCTATGAGTTTATTTCTCAGCCTGGAAATTGTGGTGAAACATGAAGTTCAATTTTATTTTAGCTGATTTAACTACCCTTACCTTAAGCAAGTTTTGGACACCTACATACCCTCTTCCCAACATAAAGAGTGTTGGAGAATACACCCTTAGAATATGGTACACACTTGGAGAAAGATCAGTTGCTATAGTAGTTAGTCAGTAGTAAGATACTAGATGGCTTTCATTAGTAATAAGACATAATAAACGTAGGTAATTAATTTTAACATTTTAATTTTGCTATAGACAAGTGTAACCAAAAACTATCAAATCTGAAGTAACTATAGTTCATTACTTAATACTCACAGTCTGTGAGGCCAGAATGAAAACTATAGCAAATTCAGTCAAAATAAAGTTGCATACAAAATCTGAGGGCTACGGTAAAGTAGGAAATTGGTAAATATTTTGGTTTTGTCACACTTTACACTGTGACTAGCCATTGTCTCTGTCAAGCACATCTGTAATAGAGACCATCTGTTTATGTGAATTGCTCAGCATTCAGTAGCTATTGAAAGCTCTTACAAGCAGACAGCCAGGGGCTCTAAGAAACCAGCTTGTCTTTATGTACATCTCCCAGTGGACAGGGGCACATCCTGTAATGAGTACAAATTAATAATTTTTCCAGGAACTGTGACAAATAACCACGGATTGAATGTGTGTGAAAGAATTAGCTGTTCTTGCTCAAAAAGCTGAGTTTTCAAATCAAAGTCTGGGCATGCGGAAAGGGTAGGGTTTGCTTCTTCATCTATCTTCTCCTTTTCTAATGAGCTGCTTTTCAATGCAGAGACATTTTAGGACTAGATCAGGCCTGTTAGGGCAGAGAAGTAGTGCAGTACTATCAGAGTACCAGCATTTCTCTTTTCTTCCACAATTCTACTCAAACACCACAGCTCTATTGGTATTGTTCCACAGAGGATATGCTACTACTACTTTCCTTTATTTTCCTTATTATTTTCCTTTCCCAGAGCATTGTCATATCCTGTGCACGATCAGAGTCTGTGCAATTTAGCCCCTGCAGTTTAGAAATGATGTCTTTATGAAGAATTTGGTTGAGTACCTCTGTTAAGGCAGAGAAATCTTATTAAACTTCTGATGTTAACAACTTGGTCATACAAATACAGGATGCCAGTTACAATGACAAAATCGTCTGGATAACATAATATAGCTGAGCGTAGATGATTACAGGATTTGTACAAAAGGGATTTTGTTGCTAGCTTTTTTTTCTTTATATCTTATACTAGTAGGTAATGTCTCTGTTTTACCCTGCTGGGTTGAGACACAGAACCTTTTTGTCATTAGCAGGTACTTCTTGGTTTATGAGTTGAGTTTTCAGTGATAAATTGTGAAGATCCTTCCCATTTTTGTTGACTGGGGGATGTTGTTTGAATATTAAATAAAATGTTGCTTATTTTCACAACAACATAGGTAATATCTGAAAAGATTATTATCCCTGAGGGTGGGAACTTTTCTGCGCAACAATAACTAACTTGAGCCTCTATCTGAAAAGATACAAGGCCAAAACATGTAAGCATTATTTATGTTGACCTCCTGTTCTCGTGTCATGTCTCCTGCTGTCTTCTTATTGAACATTTTCTGACGTTTTTATCATTGTCCTGATTAAATTATGGATGCTGTTATACAGTAAACTTTAAAAAAGTTATCCCAGATAAAATTAGCTGAAAGGAGACTGTGGAGTTTCGTTACTTAAACCAATGAAATATCCTTACCATATTTACTACTGGAAATTGAAAAATGAAGATGTGTTAAGGAATAGAAGAAGGAGTGGAAATTTGCTCTTGAATTTCAATCAAATTGGGGCTAAGAAATCTTTTTAAAATGAACTTTTTTAAGTAATGACCTTCAAACCTTGGATTCTTAGTGTTAGCAGATCGTTCATATTGCCAGGCAGTAAAAGTGGTTGGGCATCATTGTATTTCAATGACATGGAAACTGCACAAAACTTATTCCATCAATAAAATCACTATTACTGCAATGTGTAAGTGACAGTCAGAGTTCACATGTATTAGAGGTCTGTGGCCTTAAAAGAAATACTTTTGTCTGGAACTGAAGCTGATGGAGAGGCACCGTAAACAACATTTCAGAACTGTTCTGTCCAGAGATTCCTTTGATGCATGGATATTTTCAGCCATTTACCTTTAGATTAAAAATAGTAGTAACCATTCTCCTCAGAAGTCCACACTAAGTACCTGAATAATCCTCACAGATGTTAGTAATTTAAATACAGGAGATAGTCATTCCTACAAAATAAACAAACGGGGTAGAATAAAAAATCTTCCAAAGATATTGAAGTGTAAACACAGATTCTTGTAATAAGAACACGGAGTACTCATTGCCAAGTTACAGAGGCACAGAAATGGAAAAAGTCATTGTAAATTACACGGAAAAGGGAAGTTGGCAAGTCTTGTCATTTAACAGTCTTGAGGATAAATGTTGTAAATGATGAGTGAGTTAGGAATGTAAGGCTGGCAAAAGAAATGGACCTAGTCTAAGAGTAGAAAGGGAGGACAAAAGAGACATAAAAGCTAAGGCAGTAATTCTGAGCTCTCTTCAGACTCAAGTTAAAGACAATCTCTGAAATTTGTAACAGACATATGAAAGACTCAAACACAAAACAAAACAAACAAACAAAACAACACCAGCCAATGACCTCATTAGTAAAACAGAAGATACAAGTCCAATGACTAAACTGCAAGTCATAGAAATTAAGTAAGAAACCAAAAAGTAACGTTAGATGGTAGTTCAAGCATTTTCACAGAAAAGGGGATGTGACGTGTAGGAGTTCAGCCAAGGGAACAGAAAAGGAGACATAGGAAATTCCTCACTATCTTGAAATCTTTAAATCAAGATGTAATGAATTCATTTGTTCAGTTTCATGACTGTGGGTCCTGCCCCTCCTGCCCCTTCCCCACTATCAGAGAATGCAATCATGGAGTTGTGAAGCATGGAAAATTTACTGCACTTTTTCCTTCTCTTTGCACACTCTAACTCTTCAAGGTCAAGTAACATTCTCCAACTCCTTAAAGCTCTCCCAGATTATATAGATTTATAGTCATCAATAATTCTTAAGCTATTTTATAATAAATCATGAAAATCTAACTCAAATGAAAAACTTCAACCTACAGTAATGGAACAGAGCTCATCTAGTTCTGGTCTGTATATTTAGTGACAGAACAATGACAAAAATGCCTTATTAGACAGATTAGTTGATAGAAGTATGTGCTGTTGCTGGCCGTGACTGTATGTTTTAAGTAACTATTTGTAATGAAGCATGGAACTATTTTCACCAGGGATAAAAATTTCAAGTTCAGTTAGGAATGCATTTTGTACTTGGCTGTTTCTGTAACACACTATTATTCTTACCTTGGGCAAGTTCTCTGAGTACTGCATTTCCTGCTTCTGTTTTCATTTCTGCTTTTTATTGTAAATTATATTTCCTGTGCCAATTGGATTATTTTTGTGTTAGGATACTGACACTGAAGTCATCCTCTAGATAATGATCAAGATCCACTTACAGATTCTAGAAGTTTATCTGAAAAACTCCTACGTAAATTCAGCAATATATTAAATATGCATGATATAGCCTTAAATTGTATTAATTGTTAGCTCAACCTAACAAACTTTACAAAAATAATTTAAATCCCATATTTTAATCCAGACAGTGACAATTTACAATTACATCGTGTATCCCGGAAGATTGCTTATTACAAGTTCACTGATGTCTTTATATTGATTAGGAGTAAGGAGGTCTGGCAAACCATCGTCATCTTTGCCTGACCTACTGTTTTCCACATCACTAAGTTCAAGATCATACGAGTTACATGGTAAGTAGGAGCACTCTTGAGTTACTGACCGATTTTTTTCCACAGAGGTCTGTCCTTTTCCTGTTTTCTGATCAGTATCAGAGCTAACTTGTTCACTTGTCAGTATAGATGCTTGTTTAATAAGCTGATCAACTTTGTTCTTTTCCTTATCAACCTGGTGGGCTTCCTGCTCTTCATCTAATAATGCTGTCCAGTGAGAAGTGTCATTAAGTAAATCAACAGATTCCCCACCAGTTCCTTTGCTGTTTTTCAAGCCACGGTTTCTCTTCAAAGAAGAGACCGGTGATGAAGATGAATGCACTGGCAGAAGATCTGACATACTTTCAGCTCTTCCACTTGCTTTTGAAACTCTGGACTTGTTGGATTCCAGCTCTGTATCAGAGCAAGATCGGTTTGGGCTTTCAAGCCAGAGAGGTTCAGGACTGCTATCAAGAGCTTCCAAATCTCTGTCTGTACACTCAACACTGGTGAAATCTTCTGAGTAAACTATGTTGTCAGGACTAGCAACAAAGTCATCTGAGTATATGAATTCAGAGCTTTTTTCAGTAGTTCTGCTGGGGCTTCGTTTCTGATCACTTGCAACTGAAGGAGAATCATGCTCCGTGATGTTATGATGGATTAAGTGTATTGCTTCATCATTATCATTACTTCCCTTTGCATTAGGATCTGATGTTAAAGCTGCTGGGAGATGAACTTTTAAATCCTTTTCTTCGAGTGCAGACTGTAGTATACTTTTCTCCAGTAAAGAGGCTGCTGTTGATTTGCATGGATGTTCCTTGCTTGCAAACTCATTGTTCCTCAGCAAACTTTCAGCAGCCTGCTTCTGTAGGTCAGGGCAAACATCTGTACTGGAAAAGTACTCTTTGAGAGCACTGTTTTTTAATGAAGTCTCAACAGTTTCATCAACCTGACCACGCTGCTTTGAACTGTCTCCCTTGCTACACTGCCTGTGAGAAACCACATGCCGCTCTCCAGCATTTTTGAGTAGCTTTCCTTTGGATAAAGGGCTTCGCACCTTCAGCATCTCCACTTGCTTTTTTCTGTACTGTTCCCTCCTTTCAAGCAGTATCAGCTTATCAGGATTGGTTTGCTGCAGCCGTAGCCTCAGTGTATTTGTCAGCCCATACAACAGTTTCTTTCTGGGAGGTATTTTTTCCTTAGTTTTGCAGTTTCTTTCAGATTCTGTCTCTGCATGGGGTGTGGCTTTCTTAGATCTTTTCCCAGCCTGAGAAGGCCCTGGTAAGGTATTCTGCTGCCGGCCTTGCTTACATTGAGAGCTGGTAGCTCCAGTGTTCTCACTGGACCTCGCTGGCACCTCTGCAGTTTTGAGGGCAGGGGAATGGCTGGATGGCTGTGGACCCGCGCCACGGTCCCCACCAGCCTGGTAGAGCCAGGCCAGATGGGGATGGACAGCAGCAGGTGTAAAAGAGCCGGTAAGCACTGACAGCTCTGCCAGCAAGGCACTGAGCAGCGGCAACTGACCCAGGGTGCTGTGAAGTTGCTGGGGGCTGCTGGGGTGTAGCAAGGAGGGCCCAGCACTGGGGCGTGGGGGGCTGCGGACCGTGCTTTGGTCCTGTGGGCTTTGTACCACAACACGCTCCCGATGCCCCACGGCTGCTGGCGGCAGACGAGGCTCAGCCGGCTCACGGCTGTAATACAGCACGGGAGGGCAGATGACGTTGCCGTCCTCGTCTCCTTGCTCTTCTTCCTCATCCTCCGTCTCCTCCTCCTGCTCCTCGTCCTCCGGCGCAGGAAAGGCGCGGTGTGGCGCGTCGGGACCCGACTCCTCCCCGGCCTCCAGGCTGCTGAGGCGGAAACCCAGCATCAGCTCCCCGACCGTGCGGCCCGCGGCGTCACAGAGCGGGAAGCGGCCGCGGCGTCCCCAGCGGACAGGCACCCCGGGCGGCTGCAGCACCTCGGCGGCGGTGGGGGCCAGCGAGATGCTGCAGCTGCCGAGGAGGCGGGGTGGCTCCGGAGCGAGCCCGGCGGGCAGCGCCAGCAGCATGGCGAGGAGCGGCTGGCGGCGGAGCGCGGCGCAGAGCGAGCCGCGCCGCCAGCGGAAGAGGCAGCGCTTGCCGCGGCCGAAGGGGAAGGCCCGGCCGGGCCGGAGCGGAGGGGCGGCGGCGGCGGGGCGCAGCAGGAGGGCGGGGAAGCCGAGGAGGCGCAGCGCCACGGCCGGACGCAGCGCGGGGCCCGGCGCCGCCACCCGCACCGCCTCCACCAGCACCTCCAACGCGAACAGCGTCTCGTCGCCGCCCGCCGCCGACATCGCGGCCACGCGTGTCTCTCTCGCGAGAATTCGCTGGGTTTGTTCTGCCCACGCCGCGGGAAGGTGGTCGGAGCGCCCCGAGGAGGAGGGCTGGGCGTTGCCCCGGCAACGCGTCTTTGCAAAGGATACTGGGTGTTGTAGTCCTGGGTACTGTCCACTGTGGGCTCCGCACAGGCTCAAGAAATACGTGCTGAGCTGGGAAGAGAATTATTTTGTTCAGTTCACCAGCTGCACGATACCCGAAAGTAAAACCAGTCTGCTCCCCCTTTATTTATTTTATTTTCTCCTTTTTTTCCCCACTCGCTTTCTTCTACCAAATCACAAACAGAGATAAGCAGCAAACAGAGATAAATGAATAAAGAACACTGCTGTTGATCAGTTCCCCTAATCACTGTTATTTAAAGGATATCTTTCATTAGCTGTTTTGGGAAGACAGTTAAGGAGTTGATCTGAACTGTGGCCAGGGCTTCAGTAGTAAATAATTCAATTCTTTGCTATTTCTCTACTGCCTCCATTCTGAGCAAGTAAGTCTAAGGACTAAGGCAAGTCATTTGCCATCAACACTGCTAGTGGTCAGGTATTCCCACTGTACTGGCATTCTGACAGATGAAACAAATGGCCAGCCCATGTCTGTGGCACATTTGTCTCCTGTCATCAGTTGTCTGTTTTCCTTCTGTTTCCTTTTCCTCCAGCCCTTTTCCATCCCAGGAGGGCTTGACAGTTTAATTGCCATTCTCTGGAAAGCGAGGATGACAAAAGACCGCAGATATGTTGAGGGCAAGAGGCGTATTTAGCACTGGTCAAACAGCTGCTCAGCAGTTCTACATGAATCTAACAGTCAGCCTTACTCCTGTATTTCATCCTGCACATGCAATATAAATAAAATTACTGAATATTTGTGAAAACTTTAGGTGTGAGTAAGCTGTGTGAGTTAGTAGTAGAACGCATAGTCAAACAAAGATATAGATTTCAAGTTTGTTCCCATTGGTGTGTTTTATTAACTCAATGCTATGATCACAAGAACGTATTTCTAAATGAACAGAAAACTACATTTCATTGTTGTTGCAACTTAGAGAAAAAAAGAAGTCCTTTCTTTTTCCGGTAGTCCTGGGGTTTGGTATGCACCATTGTAAGGAGACTTGTGATAACACACTTTTAGATTGCACGTCACAGAGAAACTCTTTAGAGTCCATGCATACTTTAGAGAAGCAGGATTATGGAATCAAGTTTCATTACTTGCTGCTGCCCTAAGGACAGCAGGTACTTGTTAAGATCTACCTCAGTTACATCAGTAAACTTTTTTGAATAGCTCTCTTTCTTTTCAGCGCAATCTCTCAGACTAGACATCAATTTGTCTGGGTTTTTGAGTGTCTGGAAGAGTGAGAAATTTTGCTGAGTTGGTAAAGTCTTTCAATGACCTTATTTGTATTTTTGAAGTACTAACGTTTCCTCTCAAGAAATTCCAACCCAGACAATTGGTATCATTAGCAGCAGCTCAGCAACTTCTGTTCAAATCTTTTGAATGCTCTGAAATACCTCCCTTTTTGCCCTTAACGTTTGTAAGATTTCAGATTTATTGATCTCACTGCACAAAGAGATCTCTCTGTACAGTTGCATACCTGTTTACGGGTTAAGAAATACGACTATTAAAATAAACTCTTGAGAAAACATGTTTTATGCTGAATCTACAATGACAGTACCCATTCTGGTGTCATTTCTGAAGATTGCACTTTTCACAGATCAAATGCCAGAGTAAAGAGCTGTTGTTCACTTGGATGTAAAACAGCTCTTCTCTATGCAGAATCTGTAGGGCTACACTTGGAATTTGTGCAAATGTTTAGCCTGGTGGCACTCTGATTCAGAAAGGGGTCAGACAGTCTGCTGGAATATTCAGCTGCAGTGTAATAGCAGTTCTTAAAATACTCCAACTTAAAATACCACCCAGAGAAGATTTATTCAGTCTTTTCTCAGTTGTCTGTTGAGTCAGCCACTTGTCAAAGGGCGATAAACAGGAAGAAATTCAAGAATAAGGGTGCAGCTTTTGATAACTCTTTTGGTTTTTGCTCGGAAAGCTATGAAAAATGAAGAGTTATAAACTACATAAGCATTTATTTTTCCCAGAAATACTTTAGATTTCTCTCTTGAATGGTCTAGAAAATGTTTCAGAAGGAGTAAAGTTTGATGAAAGCGTTAAAGCTATTCAGAAATTGATATTTGTGTGCGTTTGCATATATTTAGCAGAGTTTGCAGGGATCTTTCTGTTTCCCACATTCAGATTCTACTTCATGCTCCTTAATGTTGTGCTGACTTAGATCTGATGCTGTATGGAACAGTCTGGGAACAGCTGTAATGGTATTATTAGCACAGGTGCTTTACAGAATCTACTTAAAATCGAGGACACTGGGATCACTCCCCAGTTCCCATGGTGTTCTCTCCTGTCCATAAGATATCCCTCATATTGAGTGGCCAGAAAAGCTGGCACAAAGCCTATTCGGATGTACAGTTCCAAATCACCTCCTTTATGTTGCTACTTTAAAGACGCTTGTTGACTACTCTTACTTCAGTTTGATAGCTCTCATGCTTATTTTTATTCTCTACTATCTTTAGCAGGCTTTGGGAAGTGTTAAAGTAAACATTATTGGCTTAGTCATGTGGCCCTTCTCCATTTGGCAAACACCAGTTTGTTTCCCGTCTCTTTAAAGATGTCATTGCTGCCCTTTGTGTTTTACTTTCCCAGAGTGGTAAGAGTTAAGGCTCACAGCTTAGTTACTTCTGCAAAGTCAGCAGGGAAGGCACGCCGGATTGTTTTCTCATTACACTTGGGCTGGGAGAATGGTTGTCCTTTAAGGCATGTGTGAATCTGTGGCTTTCACAGCCAACTTGGAAATGCAGCCCATACCAACTCGCCTTCTGGTTCCAAATCTCTTCAACAATTAATGGGACTGCGGCAAAACACAGCTTCTCCTTCTGTACTGAGCAGTCTTCAGCATCTTTTTCAGCCTTGGGGAAACTTGGTCTAAGCAGATAGTTGGAGAAAACATCTGAAAATCTGGCAAATACTTGAGGGAAAATGACGCCGTGAAAGCCCAGAGGAAGCAGGATGTCACAAATACAGGAGCTTAGACTACTATATTGAACATGACAATGAGACATATCCACAAGGGTCATGCCTGAGGTGATTTCCTTTATTTAAACAAAGGTCTTATTAAAGCCAATAGACATTTTACTTAAAACTAAACAATAGTGAAGAATCAGCCTTAGGATTCAGTCCATTGAATGTTCCTTGCATAATGCCCAGCAATGTGCAAAATGAATGTACTTAAATAATCGGTGTCATTAGCACGTGCAGGCTTTACCATGACCCTTTCCACTTATTTGTTATAAAACATGAATATCATAATCTCACTTGGTATTAATCGAAGTGCTCTGGGTTCACATGCTGTCATTCAACATTAAGTAATGTATTATAGTTTACCTTATGATATTCCCCATCCAATAGCTGGGAAGCTCTTGGAAAGTTCTCAAAAAGATCGGCTTATTTTATTTGGCTTCATGATTTCAGCCTGTACCTGTCACACATACTTGTGTTGAATGACAACAGGTTTCCAGGTGCTTGGCCATCCAAGGAGGAGAGCTTAATCATGACTGCCCAGTTGTGTGTGCATGTGTTTGCAAAGCAGAAAAAATCTCTACCAAAACTTCTCTTGAAGGTGTGGGGGTCCTTAGAATTCATGTTGTAATTGTACAGAAGGGTAAGTCCTCATCTCCTCTCCAGGATTTGAGTTCTTTCTGTAGGCAATGATTTTTCGGGCTCACCACCTCCCACAAAGCTACGTTTACACCATTCTTCTAGCTCAAGCTGGGAATCACAAGGAGCAAATTGCAGTTCAGATATCTGACAGAGCCTGACAGTGAAAGCTCTTGTGAGCCTCAGGATGGTTTCTAAAGTCAATTCAAAAGCTAGATGAGATTTCATTAGAATAAAAAATTGGAGTCGTCTGTAAATATTTGAGTAGGAAACAGTGCTGTGTGCATTGTAACATCACACTGATGACACTCATTGTTTAATCTGCCGTAATTAACATTGTAAAGTATGTTTTTTTAAGCATTTACAGTACAGCTGTTTTGTGTACTGCACATTCTCAACCTCTAAGCTGTTTCTCTTTTCCCTTTAAAATCAAATTAATATAAATTTGTCTGTTCTGGGAGCTCTTCTTTGGAGAGAGCAAAAGAAAAAGAGCCAAGGATGTTGTTACAGCTGAGCTGCAGAGCTGGACCAGATCTCCCTCTCTGCAGGCTGTGATACCCGAGGGACTGTGCCTGCTAGGAAGGAGACAGGAATATCCCATCCCACTTAGTGAGCAGGAGGTGTGAAGCTGCTTGTGGAGGTGGCAACAAGAAGAACCGATTACCCTTGTATTCTCCATGTCCCTTCCTGTTTTCCAAGGAGACATGCTGGCAAACATGTGGCTCAGTAAGGTAGAAAGATGTCAGAGGTGGCTCTTTAATGAACATCTGTCTCCAACTTGCTTGGCAGTGGGATTTCAGCCCTAAATATGAGGTTATTTTCTCGGCTAACAGCTTTGTTAACAGGGATCTCAACGGGCTCCATCTCTTCAAGCTTCTGTACATATACTTAGCTAGACAGTAAACCAGGAGTATTTCTCACTGGTGCCCTGCTGATACCATTAACTCACTGACAAGTACTCACCACAGTGGTAGCTGTTATGTGGAGCTTAAATGTATGTACAAAGCAAAGTCCTGCCTTGTTATGTCACTACTGATTAGAGAGAAAAAATACGCTGTGTTTTCGGGTGCTAAACATGGGAATCTAGAGATCTACTTTCAGCTTTCCTCTTTTGCGATGTGTTTTCTTGGGAAGATGCCATTTCTCTGTGCCAGAGCTCCTCTTATAAAACCTAGCCAATGTTTCACAGATCTGCTGGGTGGGTGAATACCCCTCAGAAGACACACATTACTTTAGGACTGGGTGTTGCAGCACATGGGAAAGAGCTCAGGGAAGACGATGCATGCACGTAGCTCACTTCATTGCCATGCATGCTCTTAGGCTCCAAAAATGTGTCAGCCTGCCTGAGCTAATCATCTCCCCACCTCCTCAGAGGGCTAGCCCAGGCACAGCTTGTGCTGACACAGCTGTCCTGCTACCAGTTTCTTGGCTGGCCCTGGCTGGGGGATCCCAGGGTGACACTCCATTGCAGAGTGTAGCCATGCCTCTAGGAACGTTTTGTGGATAGTGGCAACACTGGAAAAGTATTTAATTCACTGCTGTGCAGATAATCCTGTGGGCTACTGCTGGGGAGGAATAGAGGCTTGTTTCTCTCTTGTTATGCCGTGTAGTCTGCGTGGGCACAAAGACAAAGTGCTGCCTGTTCCAGCTGCAGGCGAGAGCTGTGCCAGGGCCAAGGCCTGGTCATCTGTACTCCCCCTTGTCTAACTCCACTGGCTTTCTCTGAGCTAATTCTGGGATGTCTGTGGCCCAGTTAGGTCAGTTAAAGCAGCCATGATTGTCCTGACACATGATTTCCTTGTTTTGCTGGTGTGTATTTTAAGCTTTTTGCTATTTCAGTGCAGTTTCGTGCATTTCCTAGTTGAACTGTTCCTGTCGGAAGCATGTATTGTTTGGGAAGACATGGCATTAATTACTCTGTGAATTATTTGTTGTGTGGGTGCCGTGGAAGAAATAGATGGGAACTACACCAAATGGTCTTTAATGAGTTCAGTCATCCAAGATCCTGATTTCCATCTCATAAATAATAAACTGTCCTCAATATGCTAATGCAAATTTGCTTTTAAATTGCTTATTTTAATTTTGCAAGGAAAATAATCAAGAAGAAAAAGTTCTAGAAAATGCAAGCTCGTTCTGTTCCTGTGGCAGGGCACTTGGAGGTTGCTGCACCTCATCATATTCTCATTGTTAAGTCCTGAAACAGTGATCATGTGAGTTGACTGGGAATGGCTTCTGGTCCTGAAGGGTGAAATTCAAAACGTAAGGAACGACAATAGATATGAAACCTTTGTTCAATAAAGGGAGGGTCCTTAATATGACCTCGCACAGTGAGCTGTTTGCCATCTCCTTTTGATGGGATCTCTAGCTTCAATTTCCATTCCTGATCATTTGCAGTTGGGGGCCACGGAGGCCAGAAATGCTGCTGCTCTGACAACAGACCTAGCCTCTGGCAAGGTAATAGTGTATGCTCAGCACCAACTCATCTGCTTCATCAAACACATCTACTGTCTCATAGAGAAGTCTCATCCACTCTTGCAGGAGTGATGGTTTTTCAAGGAGCTTCTCAGATTTGCTTGTACGAGGCATGAACGTAGCAGTAACTGGACTAATGATTTATCGCTTTGCTAACTATAAATAGAAATGTTTCTGCTCCAAGCAGATCATTACGCTCAGAGAGTTTGGTACTGATATAACAGTTAGACATGATATTAGTCTGTTCTGAAAACATCATTTTCATTGTTTTCTTTTTTTGTCTCAGCATTTTATCTTCAGTAAACACATATCCTGATTTTACGTGAGCCTGTGGTCTCTCTGGGGTGTCTGTAAATCCAGGCTAAACAATAGCATGTAGCATAGCATTGCAGAAAGAATGGAAAAAAAAGAAAAAAAGGAAAGATTTGTATTTTGGATGTGTATTATCTGCTCACACATCATTCAGATTTGTTAAGATTCGATAACAGATAAATGGAGGGGAGTAGAAGGTTTGGATGGTCCTGCAGGCACATCTGACTGGAAATACAGTTGTAGAAATTTGATTTCAAAAGACAAACCAGTGAAAAAATCCAAACAGGTTACTCTGTTTCCTTCCCTGGAAGGAATGGCAGCTTTTTGAAAACATTAATATCCTCAGTCAGGCATTGCAAATATTAGTTCTCAGTTCCTCCAAGGGATAAAAAAAAAGATAAAAATAGAAGGCACTCTGAAACCTCCCAGGGGCTGACAAATGCATTCATTCATTTCTTTATAATGACATCTTTCATGAAGGCTTTAACACTGGAAATTCTCTGAGGAGGATTCCTTCCCCCCAATACTTTCTCACTTCTGCTGAAAGCTGTCTGTACTGTTGCAAACAGGCACAGGGTTAAATACTTTCTGAAAACTCACCTGTGCTTTTGTAGGCTGACAGAAGAAGGTTTGTTTTCCTGTGTGCAGTTGGAATGCAGCACTGCAACACGAAGGGGCACAGCAGTACCTGGATGAGGTGGGACAGCCTCTTTTTGTCTGCTGATTGTATAGGAAACCAAGGCTTGGTTGAATGTCTAAAATTGAGAGCAATGTTCTTAATCTCTACACTTCAGTCTTTGGTAATATTGGCAGACAAACAGTTGCTTGATTTTTCTTATGCTGATGCTAGGAGTCTTCTCAATGAAAGGAGTGAAAAAAAGCCCCAGTACATGGCTCATGTAGCCACTGCGGTTGAGGGCTAGAGCCTGATATGGTATTGGTATTGCAGGTGGAACTCATCTGATCAACTGGAAACTGAACACAGAGATGAACTGTACCTCAAAGGACTTTCTTTCACTCCTCACACTGTAAATGAATCTAAAGCTCTACGTATCATGAATTTGTAGTATTTATTTGCATCCACAAAGCCAACAAATCAGTGCACCCTCTCTGGCAGTCATTTTGGAGCAGAGGATCAGCCACATATGGGGCCAAGGGGTAGCACCTAGATCCTCTAAGGCTGAAGGAAAGCATGCACCTGTGCACTGTAGCTCATCTCACCCCATAATGCTGTAAATCACATTTCCAGGCTCCTCACAGCAGCCTCTGCTAAGAGACCAAGTGCCACAACAGTTATGCAGCAGGATGTGTATGGCAAAGCTCTTGGACATTTTGAAGTCCTTCTGATGAGCAGATTTGCTGAGTGATGTTTGCAGTTGCTTCCAGGCTTCTAGACCACGCAGTGCTGTAGACGGAGTCATGAAAAATGACAGCCTCTGATGAACTCGTCTGAAACAATTTCTTTCAGATTCCAAATCTGGTGATTGGCTCAAACCTGAGCATGCAAACAAGAGCAGGGAGCCAATGGGAGCCAAAACCTCGGGGAGCACTGAGGTATCAGCAGGGAGCTCTCAGTGACCACATGTACACCCCAATCTGCACCAAGGTGAAGTAAAAGACTCTATGAAAAAAGACTGAGGGGGTAAGTAAAAAGAATTTTATTCAAGAAAAAATATCAGCCCTGGGAAAATAATCTTAATAGTTCAACTGTACTGATTTAGTTCTATAGTTTCCCAGGTACACAACAAGATGTACTCCAGTGGAAGGTCATTTCTTTTACAGACAATGGCTCTGCTCTATTAAGTACCGCTGCTTGGCACAATCTCTGGTTATATAAAAGACAGATCTTTAAACAATGTGCTGTGATCTTATCTGATCTGCAATCTGGAGAATATATAATCAGTATAATTGGTGGCAGGGTATTTGCATAGCTGTGGTAAGCCTTGCTTGGAAACTGCTTGGAAATCTCACAGGCAAGAAGGAGTCACTATTAGCTTGAATAAGTGAAGCTGTCAGCTCAGCAACGCCTGCATGTTCTTTTCAGACTAGGAAAGCACAGAGTTTGCACATACTCAAAGCCAGCTGAGGGAAAGCATGCTAGTCATGGTCTTTGGTCACTGTTGTACTGGGTCGCATTGTGGAGTGACTCCACCGCTGGTATCTGGGGGCCTGGAGGTGCTGCTGGTCTGAAGTCATCAGTAGGCAAGAGGTGGCATTCTGGCCTCACAAACAAAATTAATTGGTTCCTCTGCTGGTATACTTGAAAGAAGCTGCAAATGAATGGATGTTGCCAGCACTTCTCAAGAGACTACATTATCACAGTAGACTGTTCTGACTGAAAAATTTGCACCACTGCGAGGTACTCCCCCTGGATCAGGGCTGACATGGAGATTAGTACAATTTGGGACCCAAGTGCAGCTAGTGGTGTTGATGAAGCTACTCCTAATGAGGATAAAAATGTACTTTAGTTTCTACAGCAGTAATTCTGGCCACTTTCACATTTTCTTTGTTTGTCTGAAGAAAATAAACCGCGCTGTGCTGCCCTGAATAAAAAGCTTCTCCTGAACAGAGCGGAGCTGTAGCCCAGCAAGAACACTAGGAAAGCTGGAAACACCAGTTTTTCCCAGACAACTGAAAACTTTCCTTTATATCATGCCAGTGATTGCACCTTCTGAAGCCCTGATGCTATAATGGAATGTGTGAAGGCTAGAGATAATGGAAAGCTCCAGATCTGCAACTGAAGCTTCCCCTGTGTTAGAAGTGTTGTTGGTTATGCTCCATGTCTAGCTGCTTTTTAAGTAGCAAAAGATTTCCATTTCTGGTATAACACCCTGTTAAAAAAAAAAAAAAAATGCATGCTCTGAATCAACTTGTTAAAATTCTTTTCAGTTTCCTAGGGTATTTTTTTCCCTTTATTAGTTAGGAATGATAGAGGTTGGTTGGGCTTGCTAAAGGGCCTTTTCAGCATGGATGAAGCATTAATCATACCCCAGATTCTGCCTGCTGGCTGATGGGATGCCTCTTTGCTGGTGCATAGCCCTGCTGGAGCCCTGAGGAAGCTGTGCATGTGCATGGGCACCAGCTGAATGGGCTGTCCTGCAGGGATGGAGAACAGCTGGGAGATGAAAGCGTGAAACGCAACGAAGTTCTACCAGATGCAGAAAGTAATTGAGCAGAAGGAAAACCAAAGCTATTCATTTTTGCTGACACTTTCTCTGTTGCCATCTTTGGACAAATGCAATATTCAAATTAACGATGTTGTCCTTTTTCCTTATCCTTGAATGTAGGAGGGCTGCTCTGAAAATAATGCCTCCTATTTTATATTGTTGGTGATGTGGCAGTAGAGGTTGAATCTCCCCACCAGTATTACGTTACATGTTGTTGTTGTGTGATGGATGATAGCAGAGGGGCAGTGCGACACAATGGCATAAAGCAAAGGTGTGGCACTGAATTCCCCCATGCAGAAAAAATGGCACCCACTGACATTCACTGATAATCGCTGAACATCACTGGAGACCAAATAGTGGATGTGAGCACAGTGAGGCAGTGGGTGTGCATTTCAGAAGTGGTGACAGTGGCTGGGTCACCCGCACTGGTACAGATTTTCAGGAGAGTGGGATGAAGGCTCTTGTTCGTCACTGGTGAAAATGTTCAGTTAATGGTGCTGACTATGTTGAAAAGTAGTGTCCTGTAGCTAAGAATTTCTCTATCCAATAGCATTACCGTACACTTTATATCTGTTGTAGTTTCCATAGAAATAAACAAGAGTCATGACCTTTGGAACAACCTGCATATTTGCATCTTTGCAATTACTGATGTTTTTGTCATGCTATTATCTTCCACGATTGGCACAGCAAATCAGAGGTTTCTGCTCAAAGCTGTAAGTCCCTCCTTGACTATTTTATGTAGCTGAGACTGTAAGTAGGATTAATGAGTTTGGTTTCTTCCCAGAGAGTTCAGAATATCCTTGTTTGTTCCAGAGTCCTCCATGAGCTGCTAGCTTGGTTAAATTCAAGAATTTGGTTCTGCAATCTCTGCTCCATGAGGAAGTTCAGGCTCCTTCCTCTGTGATCTTGCTTCTGACCTGAAAAAGAAACTGCAGCAGGAACAGGGTGAGGCTGGGGAAGGTTTGCTCACTAATGCAGCTCTTTGGAGGACTTTTCTGTCTTGCTCCCAGGCCTTTTGGTTCTGCCAAGTTTGTTAATGAGAGCTGCAGGAGTAACAATAGAAAAGTAGGTCAGGAGTTGATCTCGTTTATCTACTCAGAGGGCCAAGAGCACAGTTTGTGCAGGAGAAGAAGAAAAGAGGGAAAGGAAAAATAAATAGTAAGATTTTGGGGGTGAGGTAGGGTTCATGTGGGAACCATGCTGAGTAATTACACACTTGCTTACTGATTGCTTTCTTTCTGGAAAGTGTCTGGAAAAGTCTTCATTTTCTTCAGCAGGACTTTGTTTAGCACTTCTGAATCCCCTATTCTGCAGTTGCTCTGTTAGAAGTAAGACCTGCCTGCCTGCCTGCCGAGGTTTTGACTATACTGGGTGAGCAATGTGCTGGCCTCCTGTGTACACATTTCAAGTGTGCAGCTGCACCCCTACTGAGATCCGGGGAAAAGCAACAGCAGAAAAACAAGAGCTTTTGCTAGATGGACGGTTTCCTTTGAAATGTGGTAGGCATGTGAGTTCTTTCAAGGGAAGAAAATCAGTAGGAGGAATTTTTAGGTTGGAAAAAAACACCATCCCAGTGCTGTCTTTGAGAGTGACCTTTCAAAATGTATCTCAGTTTGGGCAACGTGCATTGCTCATCTAACACCTCAGCTTTTATTCAAGCGAACTATTTCCCATGCTATTTGATGACAAAATTTCTTGCAAATAGCTGGTGCAGTGAGTTTTTCCTCTTTAGGCCTAAAATCCTAGGAGGTCTGTGTAACACACAGTTTAACCCCTGATACACTGATCTGCAATCTGGTTTTAAGCAAAACCTGACTGTGGCTCTTCCAGCAAATCCACAACTGCAGCTAGCAGCCTGCTGGCTTCCAGCAAGTACTGTCTACATTTGCACGATGCATGTATTTATTCTGCTTTGTGTTAGAATCCTTGCTAGTTGTTAAGGGCTTTTCTGTTCATTTCTTTATGGGTGCTTTTAACTTGTTTTTCACTTTTATTTTCCTAGAGATAAGAGTACAGATTTTAAAACGTGTGTCACTGTGATGCACAGCTTCAGCAGAGGTAAAAGCCCTTTAGCATACACATTTACTCAGAGAAAGCAAGATAGAGGGAGGAAGAGGTCTCATACCAGTGTCATCCTTTCATGTGGAATTTTTCCTCTTGAAAATGAGTTTGCATCTGGGACAGCATCCTGTGGGCTGGACACGTTCTGCGTTTGGTGATACAAGGCAGCACATTTCCTCACCCTTAGTCTAACTGAGCACAGCCATGCCTGCTGCCTGCTGAGCCTCCTCTATCCATAATTAATGTGTCAGTTGATAGGCAATGAACATTTTATAAAGGCCATTTAAACAAATCGGAACGTCTTCCTTGCATCTATCAGTGTGAGACTTTTTCATCTCTCTTCTTCAAATTCTCTCTTTTTCCTTTTGAAAGTTGGAAATCTCTGCCAGGAAAACATAAACAGGAGACTGCTGTTACCATCATAATGGAGAACTTTAAAAGAAGACTGTCAGCTTAGACAACTACATCTCCGCTGAAGTTTACCTCCTTGTGTTACAGGGACAGCATTAAATTTACTGAAAGCTTAGGGAGAATTATTTTTCCTTTTCTACTTTTACTTTCTCTTTCTGACAACGTTTTTCTCTCTGTCTAGCCTCCAAGTTTCCCCACAGCCTTTCTCTGGGCTCCCATCTGTTCATGAGGGCGCTCCACATTTTTAAGGGCACAGGTGCAGAAATCCAGTAAATGCACAGAAGTTACAGGTGTCCAGCCATAAAGCTGCTCTGAAATCAGGGTTGGGTTTGTTGTTTGCTTTTAGGTTATCTGAAAATCTTGGCAGCTTTTCTTCAGACAACCCTATATTTATCTGGAAAATAGGTCTGGCGTGGACAGAGGTAGTTCTCAAACCCAGATTCCTCCTCCCACATCTGTGGGCTGCAGCAGGGCCTGAGTGCCTCACTAAAGGCAGAGACACCAGTGAAGGAGCAGGTAAGTCATGTGCGGAGATGTAAGTGACATGCAAGAGTGACAGTGATGGATCAGAGCTGTTTGGGGCAGTGACCACAGAGGTCCACTGCAGAGCAGCTTGGGACTGCTGGCTGTACTTGCTTTTGTGGTGCCTTTGGCAGCACATGCTGAGTAGCCTCCTGGGGTTGATAGAATTGACTAGCCTCGTAGAAGTCATCCTACACATTCACTTCTGTGAGAGAGGAGGTACATATTTACTGTCCTGACAAACTGTTTTCTGCTCAGGTGGAGCTTTGAAATGCTCAGTTTGTTTGTTTGACCTTTGCCTGAGCTTGAAGCATGGCCATTAAGGTGCCATTTCTGTATCTCTTGAGGTACCTGAGTAACCTGCCAGGTACCTGTGGTTTCTGCTAGCATGCCACTCCTGTTGAGCTATTTCTGCTGTCGTTCAGCCTGCTCACAGCATTGCCCTGGGCAGCACTGCTGCCTTGGCTGGGTTGTGGCACGGCTGCATCTGCTGCTGGCTGAGGCCTGGCCCATCACGCTCCACACCATCCAGCAGAAGAGGTCTGCCAAAGTAAATGCAGTATGTAATGCAGCAGGCAGTGAACAATTTCAGTAATTTATTTCTCAGGATTTTATGCTTGATTTTTTGCATGCTTTTCAAATCAAATGTAACACTTTCTGAGCCACGTCGTGCTCTTTTCCATTTTCATTGTATCATTTATTTTCCTCACAGTGTATTTCAGTGGCTAACATTCCCCAAGTGTTTTCTAAGGGAGCTGTATACTCTTTTGGTTATAGTGAGTATATAACTGTGCAGTTTTACATAATTTGCTCTTTGTAGTGTACATTAGCTTACTGTTTCTTATGAGTTACAAAATTGTGTTTAATAATGAATTATTTGCCTTACAGAATAGATTTTCTTTTCAGAGAGCTTAATGCTGTTTTTTACTCACAGAAAACCCTAGCTGTCCCTTATCTTCCTCCCTCCCATTTGCAATTATTATTATGCTTAATTTCTAGGTTGTTTTCAACCAAAATTACACGGCAAGCCAGTAAGGAGCTGCAATTTAGATGAGGCAGAACTGACAAACCAGTTACTATTCTGGGGATGGGCACAAAAATATTTGACATGCTATGAAGCTGCTGTGGTCCTTTAACCCCTCTCAGATGGGAGTTACTTGAGTAGGGAGAGCAAATGAGCCTTACCTTCTCTTTTCTGTAAGCAGGGTGATGCGTGTATATAGATTGCTTACTGATATGACTCAACTGTACGAGCAGAATAACAATGATCTTACTGTGTTCTCACAGGAGTCTTTCTCAAAGATTTCCTATATACCTGAATTTTGTCCCCCACTCATTGCTCACTCTTTTAATTAAATTTTCCCCTACATTGATTACATCTAGATTTTCCCATGGGGCTGTAGAAGTGAATTTACTTTTATTCTCATATCTGTAGCTCATTGCTTAAATCTTTTCTCTCTGTATCTCTCTCTCTCTCTCTTTTTTTTTTTTTAAGAAGATTTTCTGATTGCAATTTGATTACCTGTTCAGCTTTTTACAAATTATGTTACTGTAATTGAAGCCCAGAAATAGAAATCCACTAAGTGGCTCTAAGTTAACCTCAGAAACATTTAAATTTGTATTATTCTATTCTGTTCATCTCAAGATTCTGTGTTATATTAGATGATACTTTTTAAGCCCCCACTGAAAGTATTAAATAAAAAAAAAAAAATTACAAAGTGAAATGCTTGCATTTATTATACAAGCTCTCCTTAGAGATTACAAATGTGGACAGATGCTGAGTCTATGACAGTAAATAAGACTACTTATAATATGACAACTTTTATAAAATAGGCAACTGTTATCTTGGTGGAAATGGGGACTCTTCAGAACAGATTTTCAAAGAGTTCCTAAGGAGATAGCAGGCATGAGCCTCATTCAAAGGCAGTTCTGCACCAGGCAGAGATTTTTCTTATATGGGGACGTCATCAGAGGGAAAAGCAAATGTCTCTGCATGAGTTTTGTTTGTGGGCAAGTCTGGCTATCTGCAGCAGAAGCATGATACAGCACTTACAGCTGTACTAAATTCTCCCTCTGGCACTAAATTGTGAGTGAACGCTTGTCTGGCTGGAAAGGCTTCTCTTTGTGGCATGCATTCCTGGTGCCACCATGCCAGCAGAACTTCTTGGAATCATGGCTGCTCAGCTGCCAGTCCCAGGCTCCCCAATCTCCTGATGTGTAGTGCAGAAACCTGATACTTCACTGAGATTTATCTGTATTACTCATGTCACCCAGGCCTTGCTATTGAGGCTAGGTAATATATATATATGAAAGCCATGGCTCGCTGCTCTGCTTTCTGCAACAAATGATCTTGTCAAGGGCTTTAATCGCCCAAAAACTATAAAAAGTCATGTCCACTATGGAGGAGAACATGAAACTGGACTAAAAAGTGGGGAAATCAGCATACCCCCTTGCGTTTGGGATGTGGAGGTGAGTCCCTTGATTTTGTCGCTGCTCTGCCCCTCTGGGCTGGCAGTGCTGCGAAGGGAGCACCACACTGGGCTCATGCTGCTGAACAACTGATGTTCATCTGCATTCAGTTCCATGGCTGGGAAATCTACACCAAGGAATGCACTGTGCCAAGAGTACATCACCTCTCCTTTGAGTGCCAGACAACTACAAAGACCTGAGGGCACCTAGTAAATTACAGCAAGTATATTTGTCCTGTGTGTGACCAGCAGCTGTGAGCAGAAAGGCTGACTGGAAAGCATCATATCCTTCAAGGGCCAGAGAGAGTGAGCAACTCAACCCACTGGGAAAATGAGGTGATGGCAACAGTGAAAGCACATGGGATGGAGGCCCATTTGCAAAATGTTGCTTGGGTTGTTTGCTGGAGCAGTCACTATAATCCATTTGGCAGTAAATGCTCTTTCTGTGTTGTGTTAACTTTAGCAATTCTAATGAACTCCCAACATGCAGCAAAACCATGTACTGCTCCTCCAGCCTTGGGCATACGGGCAGATATCTGGTGGATATTGTGAGGTCACTGGTATCCACTGCATGATTTGGGATCACCTTTATGCTTGTGCAGCCTTTTCTTTTTGTAGCACAGATCTAGAGCTGATAAAAGGGCTCTCCATCTGACTGTCTGTTTCCTAGCTGTTTGGAAGTGCTTGATTTCTCCATGAGTATCCTTACTGTGCTGAGAGAGGATGCCCAGATTCATATACATGGCGCTGATTCATAGTCATACTTCATATGACAAATGGCTGGCTATAAGTCCTGCAATGGTCACTGATGGTTATTTTAGACAGAAACATTCTGGTACTGCAAGGATGGAGTGCAGACAGGCCTCTGGTCCTAGTTTCCTACCTTCTCCTCTGCCTCTAAGATGTTAATACATTTTCTAGGAGCATCTACTTAATATATACATAGTGTATGGGAGATGTATGTGACTTCCTGAAAAGAGTCACAATAGGCCACCCATTCTGCACAGATTCAGCTGAAAGTAGCTATCCAAAAGCTGACTCCAGGTCCACCTTTCTAGAGATTTACACTGATTTTGGCCAAATGTCAGAAGCCCAAAGAATAACAAACTTGTGCCTTGGAAAGGGTTTGCTCTGATCTACTTCAGTGCAAACTGCTCTTTTCTGCTTGTTTCCTGGGCAGGATTGGAGGCTAGACATACTTTTGCCTGCTGCCACAAGCTAGGGCAAAGGGGTGTGTGGCAGAGGAACAGGGCTGGATACCACTTAGTGGGCTGAGGAAAACAAAATGCTTGGTGATGTATAATTAGGACATGTTAGGGCACAGCTCCAATTCCACTTAACACCAGTGATTAACCTTGCTCTCATTTTTCCCTGGTTTATAGAAGACCCCGTCCTCTAGCTGCTGCATCTTGAATCTGTGCAGGCAGACCCTCCTCAAAAACATTTATAGCCACAAACAGTTTTGTATGAAACAGAGTCAGGCAGTGGAAATGACCGGGGAAGCAGGGCAGTGGTTCCCAGCTGGCTTTCCTGTGTGGATAGTCTGCTGCTATTCTTCTATCTAAACACCTATGCAGAAATAAATGAAGAAGAATAATTTTTAATAGGCCTTTCAGCAGGCCAGTTATTTGGCATTATCATCAGGCATTTGACTGTGGGCCCATTTACCCCCTGAGGTGGGCAGGCCCATCCTTCCTGTTGCTCCCCAGGGGCAGGACATCAATGCCTGAATGACACAGGGATCAGGGTAGGTGGGTGCAGCAGCACCCATGGGTGGGGGTGCTTAATCCCATGCTGTTTCTCCTAGCAGTGACAAAGTAATTATTGATGAGGTCCTCAAGACTGAGCTGTATAACTGCTACTGAAATTAGTGACAGTGAGATGGCTAAGGCCGCCAACTGACTTTGGGAAAGGCAGCTTCTCCCTGCCTGTGAGTGTTTACTGGAGAGTGCTGCAAGGAATTGAGAAGTACCAGCGGCTGCAGCAGTGCTCGGCTGCTGCACAAGCTGAGGAGAATTGGACATGCTTCCTGCCAGATCCCCAGCTGCTGAGAACCAGCTCCTCTCTGCCAAACTCAATAGAACTATTACCAATTTACTCCAGCCCTTTATGGCTGTATCAAGAGATCTGCGTGTTCCCTTTGCAGGCAGGTGAAGCATTAATGAATATGGAACAGCCAGGGGATTTTAATAAATAAAAATGTATTAACAGAAATCAATGCTAGGCCCTGCTCCTGTCAGAATTTGTTCCTGTTCTCTCCCCCCCCACCTCACTCCTTTGTTCACTGTGATTGCATCTGCATCGCTATGGTAACTAATGAATGATTATTTAATTTACCGATCTCTGGATACAGCAGTTTTGTGTTAAAAGCATTCAGCACGGTCCATCATATGCATATGCACAAACACACACAGTCTGTCACACAGGAAAAACTATAGGTGCTTGATACTCTTATTCTAAGCAAAATCTTTATCTGTCACTTCACATGGGACATGGGAGCTTTATGTAATGGTGGCCACAAGTTAATTGGTGTGTACAGGTAAACACGGTTGTACTATTTCATATTTACAGTCAGTATACCTGAAACACAGGCAGCACTGTTTACAACACAGAGGATTTCTGCCCAGATCTGGATAGTCAGTGCGTGTTCACAGGAAGTTTTCAGAAGACATCTGATGTTTCACATTTATAAGAGCTGGTCTACAACTCTGATTTTGGAGGGGTGAAAGGAGAAGAACAACCATTATTGTTTTTCAGAGGGATGATGGGACTTCAGCCATCTGAAATCTTCAAGAGAAGGATAATAAGTAATTGCTGGATAAATGGTAGGGCAGTGATCTGCTCTTCCTTGGGGCAGATGAATTTGGGGACTTAGCATGAAAGATAGATTGCCTTGTACTTTCATTGTGTATTTATTTTTCCAGCTCCCTACCTATTCCAGTGCTAAGATGAGCTGGAGATTTTCAGGAGATCCCCAGACACCCAAGTACATGTTTGCTTGCAGGGGACTAAATCACTTTTTTCTGTTCTGAGGAACTGTGCGCCTGACTGGCTGACTTTCAATTTGCAAAGGGGATACTTCCTCAGTGGAATATATTCTTGCTACAGGTGAAACATGCAGTTTTAATGAAGTTACTGGTTTCTTTTTTTTTTTTTTTTTTTCTCCTGTGACTGTTTGAGGAAATGGGAGTGTGAGGGTGAAGGGGTAAGTGAGACAATGTACACCCAGGCTTGATATGCTTTTATGACTGCTGAGTGACTGCAAGACAAGCAATGCATCTCCCTCCTGTAGCTGGTAAGACCTGTGACCTGACCACTTAAGAGGGAGCCTGCTCAGGGTTTGCGGAGTAAGGTTTGCCTGTGTTGGAGGGAAAAAAAAGAAGATTTCAGTTACTCTGGAAAAAAGCTCTGAGAAGTTTAGTGCTACATGCTGCTCCAGCTCTGCTAATGTGGGAAAACATAGCTGGACTATATGAATATCTAATTGTTTGGAGGTTTTGTTGCTATCCAGCAGGTTGCCACTTTCTCTTGCCCACCCTTTTAGCCATTCTGAGTCACTCAAAGGTAAAACTTCTGGGCTGCATGCTGTTGCCTCACTTAATTGTAATGTCCATGCATATATGTATGCACACTGTATTTGTAACAGCAGAGCTCAGACACAGCTGTTTTTTTGTAGGTAAAACTGAAATCTCCTGGACACACTCCATTTTGCCCAATCCCCAACCCCAAGAGCAGCTTTTGATGTGGTAACTCTGCTTCACTGCTGTTTCATATCTGAAATGGCAGGACCAAGGACTCCTAAATCACATCCTATTGTTAGTAGGTGTGTGCAGTGATCCAGACAGGAAGTTTTATTGCTGGTTACATGGAACAATAACTAGTTGTGTGATAGTTCCCAGTCAACCTGTGGTGAGGTGAGTGCAGGAGCACTAGACTACAGTGAACTGTTACATCCCAGTGTTGAGTTAGGGACCTAGATCCAAAGTGTAAAACTTTGGGATCCCTCTACAAAAAAACGTTTCATTTCATTTCCCAGACTGATTGTTCTGGAAAAAAAAAAGTATATATATATATATAATTTTATATAATATAATATAATATTATATTATATGTATATATATATATAAAAAACAAAATTCCTGAATCCTAATACTTTTAAGCATGAAGCAGTAGAATCTGGTAAAGAGACAAGCAGAGTGTAAACCATGCAACTTCAGAGGTTTTACAGCTCTCACAATCTAACTGTGTTAGAATTGGGTCTCTGCTGCCAAACTCCAAGGAGCCTCATTTAACTCAGACATGCTTTAGAAACCTCTACAGTTAAGGATGTGTATGGTAAGTGCTGCATTGCTGTGCACCTGGAAGCTGCTGAGGATCCCAAATGAAAGCCATGGCCATCTTCCAGGGTTGAGTCATCCCTAACAGCTGGATAGAAATTATTTTCTCTCTCTCTCTATATATTTTATTTAAAAAGAACTCTCCACTCTTTTTTTGTTACCTATAGAGCTGAAACCAAGTTCCTTTTATTTTTATCAGGAAAAAAATGCAGAAAGGAGGAAAGATCCTCACTGAGCATAACCAACAGCTCATTAATCAACTCATATCAGGTGCAAAAGATTCAGCTTTGCTGGCCTCCCACACTCCAGAAAAGTGCTTTGACTACAGAAATATCAGGGATCTCTTTTGCAGTGTTTAATTTTTTATGCAGACTGGATCAGTGCCAGCAACTGAAAGTGAGTTACTGACTTTGGTAGGTGGTTAATACCTTGGTGATTTATAGCACCTGTCTAGCACATGAGGGTCGCGAGTTCAGGTCTGTGAGAGCCCAGGGCTTAAGACTGTTGTCATATCTAAGCCCCTCTTGGGTTTTGGTCATAAATCATACCCTAGAGATGAGAAATACTTTCTGACAAAAGTTTTGACAATGTTTCTGTGTTTCCCTGAGAAATGCTTGTTTCTGTTACTTTCTGCTTTCTGATGAGAAATCATTTTACTGAAGTTTCCTGAACTATCTCCAGGTGTTTAGGAGCACTGGGTCTTTCAAAGAGCTCTGCAAATTAGTGAATTTTACTTCTCTGGGATTGCAAAACCTTTTTGTAGGTCTCAAATAACTTTTTGTTCTAACTCTGGACCATTTTATGTGGCTCAATAACCTTTGATATGTGTCTTTGATACCTTGTCTCTTTAGAGGACTTCAGTGCACAAGACCCTGGCATACTACGCTGTTAAAGAGAATTTCCAGAGTGTGAAAAGTTTACACTTTGATGTGAATGAAAAATGTAGAGCAAATTAAGAGAAATCTATTGGGTTCCTTGATGCTACAGAATACTTTGGGACTGGCTGCTGATAGAAGATACATTTGGTGGCTTTATTGGAATCCAAATAGGCAGATTAAAATTGTGTCTACCATGAAAGCCAAGAGAACATTCTAGTGTATGTTGTTTTCTCAAGCATGGCATGGACCTGAGGCTGCCCTGCTGACCTGGCGAGGGAAGGAGAAACTGTCTGCCTTGCTTTCTTCTGATGGGTGCTATCTGAGAATGTTGCTCTAATCTCTCCAAAGCAGGCTGCTGTCCTCTTTCCTCACCCAAGGACTCCCCCGTGCCTTCAGAGGAGGGCTGCTGTTGGGATTTCTCTGCTCTTAACCAAATGAGAAATGTTGCTGAATTCTCTGCAAATCCTTCCCTCCAACTGTTTGTCAGACTGAGGAGATAAATCATATTGGCAGTCCCATCACAATTGTTTTTTTTTCAGCTCCTATCTCTGCTACTAAGAGAGATGTAGCATTTTTTATTTTGTCCAAGAGACTCACATAACCCATTCTTGGCTGCTAGATGCACCACATCTGGGATCTGTGCTCCTGCTTTAAGGAGTTGGGCGCAGAGCTGACAGAGGGCTATAAGATAACACGTGGCCCTTACTTTTATGAATAAAGCTTGCGAGAAGAAGACAAAAACACAAAGAGAATTTGATCTGTTTGCATTCTTTATATACTGTAGCAATAAGGATAAAATCAGTTTAAATAGCACTGTGAGAGTCCTGTAGGCAGGCTGAATCAAGGAGCAAGAAGGCATGGTCTTGGCAGTAACTCTATAAACACTAGCCAGAATATTTCTGAGGGAATGACTTTGTATGGGTCACCTGTGCATTCATGGGGAGAGCAGTTCTTCTGCCTGCACTGAGGCTGTCTCTTGGCTGGTCAGTAGCAGTGCCATACAGAAATGGCATGGTGTTGGCCCTGCATCCAGGAGATGTGCCTGAAATGTTGTTTCTGTGCCATCAGGTTCTGCCTGTTTTGGAAAGAGCAAAAACTCATTACCTTCCTTTCCTATCCTTAAAATAACTATTTTCATTAAGTATCTTTACTTAAAACTCCAGTGTTTTGCACTAGAGTCAGCATTTTTATTTAGTTATCTACTTAGGAAGCAACGATAAAGCATGAACAAGGGCATAAGGGTCCTTTTGCTCCCCAAGCATCATCTAGCAGAGCTTGGCTTTGTTTGTCTGCTTCTGAAATAGCCAGGGACACAGGAGAGAGGAGTACACTTTAATGTTGTTCCTCTCAAGTGTCACCTTGGGTGTCTTGCTTATAAAACTGCTAGGGGTTCTCTCAAGCTAAGATTGCTCCAAGGCAACACTTTTGATCAGGCACGACAGTGAAGTATATCCACCGAGGCATCATGTTCTGTGTGTCCTGCACAATAAATAGCATTTGGCTACAGGACGACCTGCAGCAAATCAATATGGGCTACAGCACAGCATTGCTGGCTGTCCCATGGGCATCCCACAGCAGCCAGCATGTGCCAGTGGCCTCTCTCCATGCCAGCTACCAAACTGAGGTGCAGGTTTCCAAGGCAAAAAGAGCAGTGTTCTGAAATGCTGGTTAGATTTTAACTGCCTGTTGGACTTTCGTTTATTTTTTAACACTTCAGCAAGAAACAGCTTTGCTTTGCACTTCCCCTCCCATGACTGGCTGTCTATTATTGCTTGGTGTGAACATTTTCAGTACTCTTGCCTTCTTGTTGCCAAGTACAGTAACAGGGGAAAGGGGAACAGACTTACGTTTGTGACAGTTTCTCTTTGACTTGACTTCTGTCAAGTCATAATTTCTGGGGAAATTATGCTTTTTTTTTTATCATTGCCACGCTATGCAGACAAGAAGTAGACTTATCATGATTTTCCTTTTTGCCACCAGTGGATTGTAATGCTGCAGTGTAAAAGCTGGTGGGAAAAGGAATGTACTGAAAAAAAAAAAAACAACTAGGTAGTGTGTACTAAGCAGAAATGAGAGCAAATAAATGCAGTTTAAACAATATGTTTAAATAGAAGGTACTGTCTGAATGTCAGGAAGCACTTCACCATGTGGGTAACAGAGCACTGGCACAGGTTGCCCAGAGACTGTAGAGAAGCTGCCTGGACGTGGCCGCAGGCAACCTGCTCTGGGTGTCCATGCTGGAACTCAGGATGGAGCAGATATACACAGTGGTTGCTGCTCATCTCAGCTGTGCTGTGATCCTAAAGTGATGGAATTTAGGCTGCCATATATAAGGGGAGTAGAGTAGTAGTATTTTTTTAACAGGCGAATAATATTGCTAGGAAAATGAAAGGGCAGACTTGCACACACGTACTTTTGGCATGTTCTGTGTGCCTAAGATCTCGAGTATTTTTCTAAACACTGTGGCTACTTTAATAAAAGATACAGTTCTCTGTAAAATGTTTTGACTTAATATTAACATATGCACAAAATACTGACTCTGAAAGACCTCAAGATTAAGGAGAAAGCCAGCTTACTCCCTTATAACTCATGAACTTTATCTGTGATGAGCACAAGTGCGCTCAGACCAGAAGTGACCTGTCACTAATCTCAATAGCTGCTCATTCCAAATGAAACTCCTTAGCAGTCAGATGTGGCAATGGGGAGTCCCCAGGATGCAGGGAGAAAATTGATGTCCACTGTCGATTTGAATCAGTTTGTCAGAGGGTTGCTTCCAGGTAATATAGTCCATTATGCTGAGGAATAAATAGCTTGAATGAGCAGGGAATATTTTTTATCAAAATTATTCAATTTTCCCAGTCTGCTAAGCAAAATCCCACAACATAGATGTGTTCAAAAGGATGCTCTGGTGAGCAGTTGGAGCTACAAGCATGAAGAACTTGCAAGATCTAAGGCAGAGAGTTGCTTAGAGAGTCATCAGTTCTACTGAATACACAGCAAAGCAGGGATTACATTGCCACTTCCAGACCACTGCCGATGGAAATTGCCTAACCTACAGCCATTCATTGGAGTCTCCCCTTCCTTAGCCTTGCCACTTAGTCCCATACATCCTCATAGATTTCTGTCACATTTCTGTGGTATTTGAAGAGAGACCCTCCTCTCAAATGTCATCAATTTGCCAGGTAAAGCTGTGACTTGATGCCAAGAAAGATTAATGTGAGAGAAATGTCCCTAAAGGTGCAGATTTGCAGGAAACAGGAAAAAAAATAATAAAATTCAGGGAAGCTTTTTCCTGGCTTGTAAATTGACTTCTCTAATGACATTTTCATTAACAGTTCTTACTGCCAAATGCCATAGGTTTCTCCCTTTAGAGCTGTCTGCATTAATAATGAGACTTCATTGAGAAGTGATTTACATAAAACATTTATCTTGCATTGCCAACAGGAGCTCTATGCCAGAGATAGGAGGAGGAGAATAAGTGCTCATGGTAAAGGAAGGGCAGTTTGGTATCTCAAGACATGAGAACCCATGAAAAATATAACTCCCATCCACCATGAAATTATTTCTTGGCCCAGAGTCCGTAGCATATAGGGATGAATCTCTTTGCACAGATCTGGCACAGTGCACGGTGGTGGAATGGACAGTTGTGGACTGGTGATGCAGATCAGTGCTGTAGAGAGGCTGAAGGTGGGAGTGACCTCAGTTTCCCTCAGAGGGCCTTTTCTGCTTGAGCTGTTTTGCTGCTGCAGTGCAAAATGGACAGGGGTGAGGTCTCTGATCATGGCCTTCTGCATTTCTCCATCTGAAAGTGTCATAGCAGTAAGTTCATTTTTTGTGTTAGGTTTCAGACAGACACCAATGTGAAAACATGACAACTAGAAAACAGCAAATGAAAGACTGCTGCTATACTGCTTTTTTTTTTTCCTTTTTTTTTCTCAACTTTATTGGCAATATTTATTTTTAAATATGGCCGGGACTTTACATTATGGCTTTTTCACCAAGTTGGGTACAAGGCAGCTTGGACCATTTGTTGCCAAGTCATCCCCTGTGCATTTTGAGTCAACAGTTTATGCTGACTCATAGAGAGATGTACAGTTTTTTTCCCCACAGATTTGCAGTGGGTTTGTAGGAAACACACTGCTGAGACAGTCCTCTTCAAGTTGATTCCAGTTATAGCAGATACTATCTGAGATCTTGGTGAAGTTGAACTTTCTAGCAGTTAATGACCTAAGCTGTCCAATTTGTGCTCTCCTAGAATGAAACTGTGACCTCCAAAATGGCTCAACACTCCTATCCAGGACACTTACACTAAGGTGAAGTTAATGTTTTGTGAAGTTTCACATGTCTCTTCATTGACTATGGTGACTTACATTAGATATAGACAGCAGCTTTTTAGAGGTCTTTGTTACATTCAATGAATTCTACTCCACGTATCGAAAGCAGAATAAATGCTAGCTTCTGAAAAACTTTAAAGCCTGTGTTACTAGTTTTGGGGATCTTCTTACCAAGAGATGCAGTGCTTTGAAATGGAAGTAAAGCTGCTATGAATCTGTTTTCATTTTATGTTTTCATTTATATTTCATTTATTTATATACATTTTTTTATATAAATATGTATACTTGGCATGGTTTAGGGTAAAACAAAGATGGGATTGTCTGTAGAGAGTTCTTGAACTAGCAAAAATAAAATTTTTTTTCTTGTGGTGGACTCTTATGCCATTAATATTACGTTGCAGATACAGCTGTGAACTTTGTTATCTTAAAAATAGCCTTCCAGACTGCTTGGAAGTTACTTACAGGAAAATAAGGCATCATTTGTATATAATTAAGTAAAATCTTTCTGTTTCTCACATCTCCATGGAAATAAGATTTCTTGCTCAGCTCATTAGAAATAAACATTTTGCTGGTACTTCCAACAGGAGTACTAGCTTGATGATGTTAAGAATTAGAGAAGAAATTAAAGAGCTTGGAAGGTAAGCACTCTTACTAAATGAAACCTTGCTAATTTGATAGTAAGAACTAAGGACTGTGGCTGAAAGCTTTCCTGGCACTTGGACTCGCCTCATATCAAGTTCCAGAAAAAATTCTCTTCATGCTTTTAAACTGATTTGATTTTTCAGTAGTAAGGAGAGCAGTCTTGTGTTCTCGGGCATGGTGTCTTCTTCTGTTGAACTACATGCAGACCAAGGTGATTTTTCCATATTGACTTATTTGTTGAGCTGGAGCTTGTACTTGCAGTACTGCACCCAAACTATTCTTTCAGCAGAGTAACTCAGAAACTGCAAATCAAATTGTGTCGTGTTTTGCCTTTCTTTTTTGTTTTTTTCCTTGTTTTTTTTTTCTTTTTTCTTTTTATCTAATTTCTATGTCAGCTAAAAACATCACATTGAAAAACTTAAGTATTCCAGAGTTTCCTGGGGGATTTTGCAGATCAACGTTTCTGGGAAGTTGAATGAAAATGTAACTGCAGCTTTTCAGTCTTTAAATAGCCTTGATGAAATGTTAGCAGTTCTTCTGTACCGTATCTGTAACAAAGCTGGAAGATTATAAGTGAGGTTTGGTTTCAGCAAATCGTATTGTTGTCTTTTAAATTAGTTCAGCTGTGGGCTTGCTTAATCTGTTAAACCTTTTTTTTTTTTTTTTTTGGTAAATTAATATTTTGGACAGTGATGAATATAAATAATTTTCATCTACAGCTTTCATGTTATATGTTCATCGAAGTGGATTTGCAAAGGCATCAAGCCAGGATCTAATTCCTAGCTTTATTAGGTTATGAAGCAGAATCTAGCCAGAAGATATAATGTCCTTAAGCTGCAACATCACTAGCAACAGACAGACCTTAATGCTACTGGACCTAATGGAATTAAATTTCTGTATGCTTAATGAATGCAAATGCCACTTAATTTTTACAGCTTGAGTTGTAATACATTGCATGTGACGCATTTGCTACTGAAAAAAATATTCAAATGTGTGATTCTTACACCCAGTGTCCAATTTCAGCACTGTAAAATGTATTCTCTTAGGGAAAGAGGACTGAAGGAACATGCCAGCAATATTACTGCATAATTTAAAGCAGCCACCGAAGAGAAATGTTAAAATATGCACTAAGCAATTACAAGTGTTGCGTATGTATTTTTCTCCTTTGCTGCTGTTCATCAAGGAGTAGTAAAGAGATTTAGAGCAAGTGGCAACCATAGCAACAAGGAATTTTCAGTTCAACCTGGTTCTGTGTAACTTCTGGCAGTGAAACCCATTTCAGGATACTTTGTCAAGTGATGATTCTTCCAAAAGATATGTGCAGCATTTTAAGTCCTGCCCTTCAGACACCAGTCCCGTGGAGATAGGGGAGAGACAATTTCAGTGCATACCCAAGCAAAAGCAATTAGAGTGAGATTATGCCAGAGCTGGTCATGGCGTTTGTTTAACAGTGGGACCTTGGGCTGCTTAATTATTAGAGGTAACAGACACCTCATTCTATATGAGAAAGAAGGGGAAAGGATGTGGATGCTGAAGGAGGTTCCTGTCCCTTACCAGTTTGGTAATCTGTCTGGTTGTGGCTGTGAGAAGGTCTCTTATGAGGCCTCATTCCTCTGGCATGATCACACCAGCCACTTTCCACTGGGGATACAAAAGGCCTCCTCAAGCACAGCTCCTGGGTAGAAGTAATTAACAGACCTATTGTGTCCTTGGACTAATGTCTGGGCTTCTTGACACATCTATTTTCTTTGCAGTCAGCAAGGTGGCTACTGACCCATAATCAAACCAGTGAAGACTCACAGGGTCTGTGGGTGTACTCCATTCTGTATGCTGTCCAGAGGAAGAGTCCAGTTGTTGAATTTTCAGAGGTTTTTCACAGACAGTCCAATGTTTAGTCGCTATGTGTTTTAGAGAATAGAGTGGGCATGCATAATATCCATGCTGATGACAGACTCTGTAGCCACAGAAAATTCTGACTACTGCTCACAAATT
This sequence comes from Callipepla californica brunnescens, assembly GCA_023055505.1. Lineage (NCBI taxonomy): Eukaryota > Metazoa > Chordata > Aves > Galliformes > Odontophoridae > Callipepla > Callipepla californica. Next base: position 31,227,747 of record JALIRH010000003.1, on the reverse strand, counting down.
GAGTCATGCAGTCAGACTGATCTGTGACACTTGCTTGGGCAAAAAAAGCTGACATTCACAGCAAGACACCAGAATGAAGCATCCATTGCTTCTTGTGATAAAGAATTAATTTACACAGTTAATTCTGAAAGGAAAACAGCAACAAGTTGACAGGACAGCAAATGGCATGCAATCTAAAAGATGAGATCTATGTTATTTCTGAGAACATGTTAGAAGCATCTGTCATTAAATGTCAGTTTTTCCTAACAGAGGGAAGCAATCCTTCTAGTTGGTGGTTTTTTTTTTTTTTTGTTTTGTTTTGTTTTTCTCTCATATAAGATTGAGCTGTGCTGCACACTGACTTGGAGCAGGCTGTGGGTTTTTCATTTTTGTTTGATGGGCCATTACTACTAGGGGTACTGAAGCCTCATACAGTAGTAGTGCTTTCCTCAGTCTTTCCTTGTGGACACATTGGAAGGGCTCTTTTCATGCCCTAGGTCTGCAGATGCCAGCTTGAACACCCCTGCCTGATGAAGTACTTGGAAGTCCCTTAGCCATGCATGAAATTCTGCCATTGAATAAGCAGCTCCATGCTCCCAGGGTTCCTGGAGTCATTAACTGTGGAACTCTCCCATTTTTGCAAGTAACTTGCAAATTGCTTTTTTGTAGATAAGCAGTGCTGAAGGTATGTCCCAGAAACAATGCTCATAAAATATGAGTCTGCCCATTTCATGTAACATTCCTTTAACTTATCTTGATATGTGATAGCCCATAGATCTCCTCCACCTCATTACACCTTAATTTGGGATCCTGAGAGTATAAAATTGTTTCATGAATTATCTGGAAACAGTTATGGCTGAGTCTGCATCCCAGAAAGAGAAACCTATTGCCTTTTGGCAAGATGTATGAAGTTACCTATGATCAAGGCAGTACATTCTTAAGTACTTTATATGTGTAATTGCTGCATGAAGTTACAACAGGAGGAAGTAGAGAAAAAGGACTGCTGCAACCTTGAAGTATGTTGATGTTTAGAAAGGAGATAATTAGGTGAAGCAGTTTACTAAAAGTAGCACTCACGGTTATTTTATTTTTGTAGTGCCATCTTACGAATGAGCTGGCATTAAAATGCAGAAAGTGTGCAATATTTCTTGAACAGTATTCCCAGCCACTATTGCAAGTGGATAGCCTTTGATTGCACATATTGTTTTCCTCCACACCCATATTTTGTTTCTTGCATTGGAGCACGTAATGCATATCCAGCAGTTATACATCTGCATGAATATTTGGTAGCTCTTATTGTGCAATCTACACCATCCTTTGACCCTTGGACATACAGAGCAAGGAGATGTGCACACTACCTGTACGTAAAACGATAAAGTGATCAGGGAATGTGTGCAATGGCCTGAAGCATCAATTTAAAGCAGCATCTCTACTGGTGCTGTTTGAAAGTCAGAAGAAAAATATGTTCTCATTTTACAATTAAGAAGAGTTACTGCTAAATGATTTAACATTATTTGTTAAATTAGAATGAAATGATCAACTTCTCAGTGTTATATCCATTATAAACATCTATCCTTCAGGGAATTTTTCACATGTGGCAATATCTTGTCTTCGGAAATGTAACAAGATGATAAGAAAGAAGTTTGAGGCATAGAATTGCCTAAAAATCATTTGCTACTGAGTGAAAGCATTGTTAATCATGGATTTAATTTGCTTTGAAAAGAGTGAACTATAATTATAGCTCCTAGAAATATGTACTGTAAGATTTCTGTCTTTTATTTTCTACCAAATACTATTCTTCATCTATAAAAAACCCTGCTTATTTTTGTTTTGAAAAGGCTATCTCTGAATGTATACCAGTAGAGTCTGTTGAGAAAGAATTTTTCTTTTAACTCCCTTTCCACAACCTTCTTAAATACAGAAAACCTGAGATCATTCTGATAGGTAGAAAATAAGACTAGGATTGCCATCCTATGGAAAAATCTGAGATTCCTAATTTTAATTCCTTATGGCTTGGAAACAAAACTTTGTATTTTGTGAAAGTCCTTCTTTTTCTTTTTTTCTTTATTTTTTTTTATTTTTAGAAAAATTTCTACTTCTTAAAGCCTTTCCAGCTTCACATTTATAATGCTTGTTAAACTGAAATTAAAGCTTTTTGTTTGTTTTTCCCTTCCCTTCCCTTCCCTTCCCTTCCCTTCCCTTCCCTTCCCTTCCCTTCCCTTCCCTTCCCTTCCCTTCCCTTCCCTTCCCTTCCCTTCCCTTCCCTTCCCTTCCCTTCCCTTCCCTTCCCTTCCCTTCCCTTCCCTTCCCTTCCCTTCCCTTCCCTTCCCTTCCCTTCCCTCTTCTATTTTTCATTTTTATTATTTTTGGTCATTATTTTATTTTATTTTTTGATTTTGATATCTCCAGCTGATAATCTCAAGGGACTTTTGTTTCCATCACCTCTCCATGTTGAGTGCCTGAGTGAGGCACCACAGTCATGCACTGCCCCTCCAGGTGCAGTGATTCAGGGGTTGATGCAGCTGAACAGTTGTCCTCTTGAGAAAGCTTATGTTGTGCTGGTCTTTCCAGTGAATGGCACTGCAAACTTAGCACTGAACTGACACCACAAACTCATCTGACACATTTCCATTTAGACTGATGTGAATCAGAGGCATTTCAATTCTGTGCTCTAATGAAAAAATGAAAAATTACTGCAAAAATTACACTAAAATGCAGGGCACATCCTCCTGCATTTTAGTGTAGCTTCTCACTAAGAGCTATCCTTGAAGCTGAAGGTAATAGGAAGTTGAAGATAATAGGAAATGGCCCATATTAGAAAATAACAATTCCTGCTTTTTGCTTTTCCAAAATGAGAAAACATGTCAAAAGAGCAGCATGTTCTTTTTCAGCCTCTCAGATAATCTAGGTCAAGCCCTTGGCCTCCTGTTTCCCTATCTTTTCCTTCAATCTGTTGCAGGTCCTGGGGCCATTATCAGAAGGAAGGAGGCAGGTGCTCTGGGTGGGATCTGTCTTGCTGAACATGAAAGTCTCTGGTCTCCTTAAACTCAGCTGGTCACCCTGCATGCCCTCTGTCATTAGGAGAAGTAAGCCCTTATATGGTGTGATGCATTTGCCCTTTCCCACATAGAGATACATGCATTGTGCCTGCAAGTGTCTGCTCTCCCCTTGCCTGTGAAGAGATTGAAAGCAGCTATCTCAGGGGGAAAGGTCTGTGTTTTGTTACATCAGTCATGGAGCCTGTGAAGAGATCACCCAACTCCAGACATAAGGAAGCATGACAACTATTTAAAAACTAGTAATCCATCATTGCAAAGGCTTGGTTGAAACTGGTTTGTTACTTGTTATACATAGATACAGTGACATTGTTAGACTCTTAGTATCCTGGGATTATAGGCAGTGAATTTTTAAGATAGGAAACTGCCTACTTGTCTACACTGGAAAAAATCTCCACAACATTTAGGAAACAATTCAGCAAATTTCAAGCATCAAGCATCATTTGAGATGCTCTGAGAAAATTCTGCTTATCCTCTTACCTCCTGCTCCAGTGGGCAGCAGTTTTCCAGAAGTCCACTGACTGGAATGGGTTGGACATCCTAGGATGTTTCAAATGCTGCTAGATATGTCCAGCATACTTTGCCTGTCCTCAGACAGAAAAAAAATCTGAAGTTCACTTCTTGAGTCAAAGAAACAGTAATTCAGCACCCATGAGATGCTTTTGAAGCGTTTGCTATCTTGCTTCATATTCCTGTTTTGTTTCTTGTATTAAAAAGTGTGACTTTGGTCAATTTTTATGCATAGAAATTCAAAATTAAGTATTCTGAAGGTACCAAATGTGTTGTCATTACTTGAGCATCACAAATATATGGGAAAATTGTAGATCTTCTGGTTCAGAAAAGAAAGCAGATAAGACTTGAGATAAGGCAAAACCTTCCAGGATTTCTCTAGCATCTTGTATTTGATTTCATGTAAAAATTAACTGTGAGGAGTGGAGATTCTGAGGGTGTTTCCAGAAGCACTCACTGCTCCTCTAATCTCCCAGAGGGACTCACCCTTCAGCATCACACTGCACCTGAAGTGAGTGGGGAGTCAGCACTGTGGGGCTTGGGGGTTTCCCAGCCTCGAGCTGTCACTGTCTTCATCTGGACCAGCAGCATTCCTGCTCTTCCAGCCCTAGATTTCCCTCAGGTGTGCCCCAGGCTGATGAATTTATGATGGCCTAAATGCTGGCAAATGTCCAATTGCCAGCATGAAACAGATGCTGCTCATGAGATTGCGCTAGACTTGGGCCCCACTTTTGAGAGATGAACAAAGGAATGGAACTCTTTCATTACTTCTACTCTGTGAGAGATAAAATGTCTCCTTGTCTTCTGGAGGATTGGACAGGCTGTGTGATTGCTTGTGACATGTTGCACTGATTTTGCTTGTCACTGCAATCCCACATCACTTTGTGGAGTTTTAGGTACATGTTGTTCTATGCCAAAAATCTATTTGATTTGGGAAGGCTGTGATAGAAGTTTGCTGCTGCTCCAAACTTTATTAGATGATTGTGCTGGCCGGTTGCCATAGCTGCAGGTGCCAACTAGTCAGAGCTTTTCCTTTTCCATGGGAACTTCAACTTTCCTGTCTAAAGAAAGGAAATATTTTTTTCTTTTATCATTTACAGCAGTAGTTTACGTCATCATTATTGAAGACTGTGTCGAGAACAGCCACAGGAAGTGATTCACCAGTGAAAAATGAATGTAAAGACAATTCAGAAAGCTGTCATTTTCCTAGACTGATGGAGAGGTCTGATTTTGTACTGTCATACACCTGCATTATTTGCAGTAATAGGATTTGTATAATGATACAAGGCCTTTTTTCCTGTGTTATTTTCTTCACCTTTTTTTTTTTTTTTCTCTCCCGTTCCATGCCAAACTGAGGTGGTTTAACAAACACTTCAGTTTAGGTTTCTAAAGCTCGTTTAGTTCCACGGGCAATTAAGTGACATGACGGTAATGATAACAGCCTTCTTGAAGTCATCACCCTTCCACAGATGCCCCAGGGAAGCACTTCAAATCAGTGACTGGTGAGCTTTGCAGCCACATTAACCAATAAGTCACAGCCAGCACAAGTTTTAACTGATGTAAACCAGCACTACACCACTACGACAGGAGTGCCAAGCCACTACAATGTTCATCTATATGTTCCTCACATTGATCATTCTACTATACTCCCTTATAATCCCCCTATAGTAGAATAAATACACTTTTCTGTCAGAAGTGCTTTTGTATACACAGTTACCATGTAGCTTATCTTTACTCATTGCATGGGTGAAATCACCAGGTCATGTTTGTAGTTTGTTTTCCCTGACAGAGGTTGTATTTCCACCAGCATGTCCAAAGTACGTTGAAGTAAGCATTCTTAGGCAGCTGTGCAAGTCTATCCTCCAAACTGATTACAGAGGTGGTAGTTTCTAAAACGTGAACATAATGCTAAGCTTCAGGATCATGGCTAGGATTTTTTTGGTGCTAAGGCAGAAATAATGAAGAGGAAAACTGACCTCTCCAGAGGTTGTAGAGCCAACAATGGAGGAAAACAGGTTTTATTTTTCCACTCTGTTTCACTAGTTTCAAGACAGCTAACTTCAGTGAAGCCATCTTTTCTTGATATTAATGAAAGGAAGATCATGATCAAACTAGATTCTCCATGTAAAATAAACTTCTGCTGAGGTTGATAGCAAAATGTAGTTCTGAAGAGAGTTGAAAACAAACAAACAAAACACCAACAGAAATTCAAGTTCTTGTCACACTAAAACAAATCAAGGTGAACATGAACTTAAGGGGAAAATAATTCAGAATAAGAAAAGCAATTTCACTTTCCAAATGTTTCTTGGTTTTGAATGAATGCTTTCATTTCTTTTTGATAATGGAGATAATATCGGTGAGTTTTTCCTAAACATCATGAATGCTGTGGTGTATTTCAGATTGCAGTCTGATTATGTTTTGTTGCTTGTACCTGAGGTATGAGCCCTTCACCTTCTGGAACAGCCACTCAGACTCACCCATGGATGAGCTGAACTCTTGCTTCAGCAACAGACTCATCAGATTTCTTTACCTTTGGAGCTTTCCAGCAGTGGAGCTTGCTATTTTTTGGCTTTGCCTTCACTGACTCTTTCCTCTGGGTGCTGGGGAGCCTTGTCTTTCAGCACTGCTGACCCCTTCCAGCTGCACTGCCACTCTCCCTTGATGTATTTGGTATTTGTATTTGGTGACTGAAGTACTCCCACTGCCTAACCTCTGGGCATCTCACTGTTCTGGCCACAACATCTTGACACCCACTCTGCTGCCATCTCCCTCCCATTTCTGCCTTTGACATGTGTTTAAATATTTTCATTGGACCAAAATGATATGTTTTCTCCACAAATCATCTCATCGGTGCCAAATGCCGCTGTCTACGTACCCTAATTACAAGTACTGCAGGCCTGTCAGTTCTTGCACATCTGAAGCTTTGCACCTCGAGAGCTCTGAAGTGGAAAGAAGCACGTCTGTTATTAATGGACTGTGCCTGCTCTCACTCTACTTTCCCCTCCAGAGCTGTTTCTTCTGGATGACCTGCTGCGGCATTCCTCTAATCTTCTGGCTTGCCTTCATCACAGCGTTTCAGACATGTGAGTCCATCAGCTTGAGTGGTATGTGTTTGAGACATTTTGCATGTTTCTCACCCAGCCTGGAAGGGAAGGAAAGCAGACAGTGTGCTGCAAGGCTACAGTAGGAGGAGCTGAGTTAGATAGTGTAATTGCGTTCATCAAAATGGGGGAGGACATAGATTATCTACATAGCTAGTTTTTTAAGGAACTGTCTTCATGGATTTGTTATCAGACGCAGAAATCTACATGACATTATGTCTGCCATTACACTGTCAGGTGACCTTCTTCTTCTGGTGATCCCTTTGTGCTCTGTGCGTTTGCTGCTAAGTCCTGATGCTGAAGGTAAAAAGGTAAACAGCAAAAAAAAAACCCCAAAAAACAAAACCCCCAAAACTAGTAAATATAGAGGGGGCTGACTGCATGCAAACAAGAGCAGAGCATCATAAAGCAATTTTTCCTCGAAAGAATATCCCTGCTGTTTTCAGTGTGCTAGGGAGGGAGCGTAAATGTCTTTTAACTACTGGGAGCAAATCACATTTCTGGAGGAAACTTCACTCTCTAGAGTTTATATACTTTGGATCTTCTTTCACATATGTTAATGTAAAGCTGGGCTGAAGTTGCTATAAGTGAGATCACACCCTTTGTTGTAGGCTGGGATATTTATAAACAGCTTTGTCCTCAGACAATGTGGGCCATCCATCATGAGTCTCAGGCCTTGAGAGTGGTGTACAGTTCTGAGGAACAGGACTGGAGTTCACTTTGCTTTGAAGGTCTGCATTCAAAGAAAAATGCCTTCTTTACTCAACCAACTAGTTCTGATTTCTAGGGCAGTACACCGAGCATCTTCTAAAGGGATTGTTTCTCCAGATTAACCTGAGCCACTGCTGCTTCATTAACTATAGGAGGGCTGTTATTGCCTCTGATAGACTATTCTACATATTTCTCCCTGGCATGCCCAGGTCAGATAAGGAAATCAAAGGAGTTCAATAAGTTAAAGTTTGGAACAAACTGTGGCATGGCCATAGAAAAAGAACTCCCTACAGAAATGTACTTCCAGCGATAAACTCCAATTGAGCTGTAGGAAGAGATATTATTTAGGAAATGGACAAAGAAACAGTGAAAATTAGGTCAAACTGTAAAACCATAAGGCACACGGACCAACAAAAGCTGGTTAGAAAATGAATACTGAAGTATTTTAGAATTGATAGTCTGTTCTGAATAGGAGTAAAAGTAAAAAAAAAAAAAAGTATTGAAAAGTAAATTCCTTCATAAAATTCCTTTGGGAATATTTAAACGTTTTACTCTGGTCACCTTAATATCAATTATTAAACATAGCATAGCTGCTGGCTGTGTGATAGGTGTCATCTCACTGCTCTGAGGTTCAGCCACATGGCTGCATCGCCCACAGCTAATCGCAACCCAGTGTGTTTTTCTTTCTGCACACATACATCACATTTTGGTCCCTTAAAATTCTGTAAATTACAGTCATTACAAGTCTGCTTGGCTTTATTCTGTGTTCTAGCAAAATAGAAGCAGAAGAGCTTTGTATGAGTTACAATTTACTGTTTCCTATGGCTATGGCACCTAGCAGGACTGATAAAAATAAATCCTGCAGGTTGCTGTGATTTAAACATTCTGCGTGCTAATCCTCCTATATTTATACTTCTCTTTCTAAAAGGAAATCCTTGAATCTGTGGTAGTGCTCTCATTTCCACACAGAAAAGGCAAGCAGTCAGCTAACCTTACAAGTGGGGCTCACAACACTGACCAAAATAGACTCCTGCTGAGAGAACGAGAAGAGGCAGTTTGCAAAACTCTCCTTCTCTGACTTGTGGGTGAGAAAATCGAAGCCCCAGGGTTGCTCTCTGGTCTTTTCCATGGAAGAAGACCTTAATGGGAACAAAGCATCTGAGGTGTCACATAAGGAAAGATAACACCAGTGTGCATTTTCTCAAATTCGAATATGGATCTTTTCTAGTTGGTAATATATTCTGTGGTTCCACGAAATGAAATATGCTGTATCTGTTCTTTTCCTTTCCATACCTTTTTGTCTATTATGCATTTCATCTATACTACCTGCAGAACAGAAATAAAATGTTACCCCCTTTGAAAAGCAGTATACGTGGAACAGCATAAAAAAAAAAAAAGACATCAATGCTCTTCCTGTTTTTATCTTTCTTGACGCAAACGTTCAGCTAAATATAAAGTGTCGTGATAGATTGTTTCCATAGCTGGGGAAAATGGTAATGGAATCAAGGGTTGCTTTGCATTTCTTCTTTGTTGCAAAGCCAGTCTTACTTTTCTGCCAGTCCAGGGACTGCAGCTGGTCGGTGTCCTTGGTTGGTGTCCTTGCCTGCAGCATTGAGACCTCACTGAGCTCAGCACGCTGGAGCAGAAGTCTCTTTGCTTAACTCTTCTCAGGACTTCGTGCCTTGTGTTGTCCTGGTTCGGCTCTGGTGTTTCATGGCATCTCTGGGCTCCTCCATTTCTTTTTGTGTTTATAATTGATGCTCAAGCCTTCGCAAGCAGAAAAACTTTATTTATTTATTTATTTTTGCCTGCTTGTGCTTTGTTTTGGGTGGCTTGTAGGTTTTTTTGGGGACTGAAGATGCCTTGGGCCCACCCTCTGGCTCCCTAAGGGCTCTTGTGGGAGTCTCTGTAACTCCATGTTAAATGATGGGCAGCAATTACACACAGTCTTTAGCATTTTTATTTTTTTTACCAATTGTGAAAAAAATTATCAGTGATACTTTTGTAGCATCTGATCATCTAATTGCATATTTAATCTTCTGTTCGTTTAGATAGCAGCCATGATATAAATGTAGTTATTATTGCAGGTAAGAAAATGTTCTAGCGGCTATCATTAGGGCTGGATAAATTGTTAACCATGAATAAATGATCTGAAATATTCCTGATCCTTTCTGTTTCTGAATCAATTAGGGAGTTCTAATTTCTCTCTTTCCCTCTGTATTTTTTTTTCCTCTAAGAGCAACTGTGTACTGATTAACATGTCAGAACATGTCAAACATTTGTGGCATCAAAATTTGCTACTCACGGTGTAGAACTGCTTAACTTCATGGTACTGCACGGTAATGGGTGAGTCTTTCTTCAGAGCATAGCGAGTAGTTCCCATCAGAAATGGGAGGGGATGCACATAGCTTTTCAGGAGCATTTTCAAGGCTGCTAAAGGCTAACATACAGCCTTGTGGATATCTGTGCCAGAGTGGGAGAGAGAGCCCTGATCTGTGCTCCCAGTGGCTTCCAAGCTTGAAGGTGAGTGAGTTTTTGTGTGAAAATAGCAATTAAAAGCAGTGTGACCATCATGAGCCAGGCTTGGGGTTCAGATGGATGACCATTACTTTGGCCATCCTGGATCACTGCTGCTCTGTATTTTATGTTGGACACAAGAAAAGATGCTGTATGATGTTACAAAGCAGGAAAGAGTTTTCACAGGTTTTTCTTGGCAAGAATATCTGGGTAAGGTGTACAACAATGAGGAATTTGGCTGTGCTGCTGCAGCATTTGCTTTAGGCCTGCTGCAGCTGGCATGCATGGGTTTACGTCAGGCTCTGCTTTTAGCCGGGGATTTGAACTCTGCTTGTTCTTTTTTCTCCACTTCTCTCTTCTAAAATTGTCTAGATTGTGAAACTTGCTCAAAAAGGAAAGGGGCACAGAAGGGTATTCTGAATTTACTGAAGTGTACTGAAAACATTTCCTAAATGTTATTGTTTTGCCACTGTGAACCCATCCCTCTGGTGATTGCTCTGAATGGATGATTTGAAACGACTTACAAACAAGCATCGCTCCACATGAAGTTTTTTTCTATGCATTTTTGGTCAGTCACAAGTCCCTCATTTTCCCCAATTTCCCACAAAGGTGAGATTTCAAGCAACCTACATGCAGCAATGGCAGAAAAAAATAATAGAAGGCAGCTCCTAAGCCCAGCTGCCATTTGGAGGGCTGGCTTTTCGGCAGCGTGCCTTTCATTTCCCTGTCATTAAGTGCCGATTGGTCCGGTGGGATGCAGGAAACAGGCTGCAGCATTCTGTTTGTTGTTGCAATTGCCAATACAAATCGACTAACCCTCTAATTACCCCAATCTTGAGACTAATAATTTACATACTTTATTTTCCACTCAGTAGAATTTATTTCAGACCCAGAGGAGCACAAACTCTATCTACTTAAATGCCAATTTTGAAAGCCAGAGGCTAACTGCAAATACTTCAACATATGTGCGGGGGTGTCAGAAGCGTTTGGGCTGAGCCTTGAGCTGACTGAGCTGAGTTTGCAATTTAGCCTACAGCTTATCTCCCATTTTTGGCAGAAGAGGTGAAATTTATGATCTGTCCTGATGACATTGGAAACACCCTCCTGAACATGTCTGAATTGTTTTGTTAGCTTTGCAGATTCATGGCAGAGGAGATCAGTTCTCACCTTGAAAAAAGACCAGAGCTGATCACTTTTAAAGGTTCTGTAAAAACACTGGAGTACTCATGTTTCTTACAAGAGCCTGCAGGTAGGATATCCTCAGGAGATGGGACAGGTGGTGAGAGATGCTAGTGGTACTGATCAAAGATGCTTTGACAGAGAAAACCAATAGAGCAGTCTCTCTTCCTGACTCGTGTTCCTTCCTCCTTAATCTAAACCACCAGCACTGCTACATTTGGTATTCAGATATAAATGTTTATTGACTCTGACATGATTACGAGCAAGGGAATGGTTTAAGATGTGACCTTGGCTCTGAAGGCTGCTGGATAGTTCGGCAGGAGAGATCCATCATGTATGCTTTTAAACCTCAGCCGCCCTGCAACACAGAAGCCAGCTCCATAAATCAAATGAAAATAAAATCAAAGAGGAGTGCGGAGAGGATCATTAATATCATCTTGGTTTCCTTTACATTGGCATAATCGACATTTATACATAAACATGTATTTGTTGACATTCCAAATAACTAACGTATGAAAAATAGCTGTCCAGCAGGTAGTGAGCTGTGCTGTGCAAATGGAGGGGTGGCAGAGCACCAGACCCATGCGTATGTTCATTTGCTCATCCTTATCAAGTGCCCTTTCTACGTGTGAAGTTGTATTGGGGGGACTGATTCATATGCCATCTAGCACAAGGCTGTGAATGGCACAGAACATACTCAAAACATCACTGCCATTGATATTTAGTTATTACTGCGATATGAATACATAATTAGCTTTCAGAAGAGGTTTGGGGTTGTGATGCTCCATATACATGAATTCAAGTGTGTGTGTTGTATAATTTTAATTAAATTATACCAGCAATCTGATTGGATTTCGATCTCAACGGTTCCTAGACTGCAACAGCCTTACAGTCTGGCTCTTACCTACTCTTTCTGTGCAGTGAGTCAGGCACTCATGGAATCCACCTCATATCTTCCCAGATTAAAATTTCTTGCAACACTCCAAAAAAAACCCACGCACCAGACAGTAGCTGTGGTTTGCTGCAGAGGGACTCCACAATGTTTGCAGATTTTTTTCTGCTTCTGTGATGTTGCTTTTCCTGCCTCGCTTCCTACTTCTAAACTACACTACGAGAAAATTCAATAGGATTGAATATTTATGATTTTTCTATGTAAAAAGTTTTGTAGCTGGCATGAAAAGAAGACCTTCCGCAGTTACAAATAGAAAGGGAGTCTGTAAAACTGAAGGTGGAGGAAAGATCTTTTCAGCCCTGTTAAGTTCCAGCCTATACTACCGGTAGCAAAATTGGAAATCAATCCCAAAACCCCCACAGACTTTGAAAGGGGAACAATTAAGTCAATGCTGCTTGTCTTTGAAATTCCACACCGAGTATACTATTCTTTGCTTGGCTGGCAGTGTCTTGAAAAACCTGTTGTCTTTTTTCCCTTTGTTCTGAGATGCTTACTTATATTTATTGCAGTCATTCTTATACTAAAACCTACATGTAATTGACAAGAATAGGACTTTTTTTTTCTTTCTAATTGTATTTGACTTGTTTCATGGCCCTACTGTTCCTCCTAAGACTGCTAGCACTGCAAAGCTTCATGTAACACCTCATGCAGAATTAATAACCACAGTTATTTGAACCTTCCTGCGCTTACCTGTAAGATTATTGTGAAAAGAGCAAGATAATAACACTTTGCCATGAAGATATGAAATAACCCTTCTTTGAGGCACTCCATCGTTCTGCCAAGTGCCCACTTGTGCCCACTTTCTATATCCTCACAGATGCCTCTGGTGTGGGTAAGGTTTAGGCCAAGGCTTATGGAGCCACTTGTCTGTGAAGAGTGGGAACAAAGGCAGGTGTCAGAGGCTGCACTGCATTCGTATGAGTACTCCTGCTGCTCTGAGCTGGGTCAGAGAGCTGAAAGAGCTGAAAATATTTTGATTTATTTTATTTTCATCCAGATAGCAGCAGAATGGAGAGAGTGAGGCAGTGTGGTGAGGTAGGAAAGAAGACGCAATCACGCCTTTTTATAGCAGAGCTGGAGACAGAAGTGCAGTTCAACAAAAGTATAGAAGTACTGTGGGCCAGTGAGGCCATAGAATGGCATGTGAGAGGGCCAGGAAGGAGCCTGGTCCCCCATGGAGCAGCTCCAGAGCATAAGCACTGCTTGCTGCTCTGGGCAGAGCAGAGGATGTTCTGGGTGAGAAGGATCCTGTCCTCTCAGGCTCCTCCCTTGTGGAGAGTAGGTGGGAGCTGACAGATGACACCCACAGCTAACCTAATTTTGGATGAAATTGTGGAGTTCGGAGGAGCTTTTCCACCTCCATGAGCTGAATATGTTGGGTTTTTTTTTGTCCTTGTATAAAACCCAACAGTGCTAATCAGCAGGGGTAGTAAGCACGCAAAGCAGGCGTGGTGACTCCTCTTGCACAAGAGGGTATTACTTCTTTTCCGCTGTTGGATTCACCCATGTCATCTTGACCCTGTCTAGATGGGTCCCCTCATTAGGGGAAGCTGCAATACTGTTGTGCTTTGGGAGGTCTTGACAGGGCTTTGTGATGCATTATGTGTGTGCAGAGACTAGGGGATCTGTGTACATCTGACTGAAGGCAACAGTGCAGGTAGGCTGCTGTGCTTTCATCTTTCTAATATACATGTCTTTATTGTTTTCCTTCATGCTTTGAGTTTTTCTCTCATCCTAGATGTTTGTTTTTCAAAGTTCATGCAAAACCTTGCTCTGGCATTGGGAAAGTAGAAGACAAGAGTCTCCTGTTTGAAGAGACAAATACTTGTAAAAATGTCATGCGTGTTTTTCCTTGCACAACATCCTCTTTCTGTGTACTCATTTGGAGAAACTGTTCTTCTCCAAGATGCTTTTGTGCCGCATTCTTGATGCAGAATGGTTGGCGAGTCCCCTGCAGAGGGGACTGATTGATCCTACATGTACACATATATAATCTGTTGAGTGATTCTTCACAGTAAGAGGCACTTTGCAGAAGTAAATTATTACTACTCTCATACCATTACTTCACTCCTTTGGATCAGGGCCATTTCCCCCTAACTAAATATCAGCATTCCCTGCTAGACAAATAGTAGTGCAGATACTCCCTGGATGAGTCACTAGGCTTCTGCAATAGCACGGCAGCTCATCCTCAGATAAGAAGCCCATTACTAGTGCAATGTGTCCTGTCACCACTGACTCAGAAACTGGAATACCAAGATTGGTTTTGAGTCAGCATCACTATGACTGTCACTAGGCTGCCTTAGCTCGCCTGATGTTTTCACTCATGATGAAAATACAGGGCTGATGATGAACAAAACAGGATCTACGTGGCTCCAACCGATGCTGAGTTGCTACCCTAACATAATGTCCTTGTGGAAATAATTCCAGGGCAGGCGTTCTGAAGCTGTGTTCATGCATCCATGGTAGAAGTAGCTGTCTGATCCCAGCTATCCCTTACAAGCCCCAGGGACCTCTACTGTGTCCTGATACGACCCTGAGGGAATTATTCACTGACAACAATCCATCACCTGATTCTTTCAAGGATTGGGTGACTCTAAAATCTATTTCACGACCTCATTATAAGCTCCATTGGCCATTAGTAGCTTGCAAGTTGCTCTTTGGAAGCAATTTGGATGGTCAGGACTTGTCCCCTAAGTAGTCCCCCATGTCTGCCTGAGTGTATGCTGAGGATTATCTGCAGATCTTTACTTCTTCCTCACTTAAAATGAGTAGGGCTTTGACTGTCTTTAGTTTCCAGGTACCTTTTGTAGTAGAGAGGGCCGTGGGTTGAGCAAAGCTGAGAGAGCAAAGATGCCTGTCTGAGGGGCCCCTACCTTTCTCATTTTACTATTTAATAACAGCAGGACATGGGAGGGTGCATTTCATCCTGTAACAGCAGGATTCAGTGTAGTTTGATGTCCTATGGTGCCAGAGCTGTGGGTGACAGTAAGTGATCTGTGTCCAAATTACTCAGCATACAGAAGCTTGGAGGCTGAATGCTGGTGTCTGTGCATGTTTGCCTCCTTTGGGGTATAATAAAAGTCTGTGTCTCTGCATCCAGAGGTTCGCACTAATACACAATGGAAATTACTGCAGTGTCTAGAGCAAGCTTGTTCTCAGGAGACTTACGTGCTGATTCTTGCCAGCCAGGCTGCAAGGAAATTTGTAAGAGCTGCTGAAAACTGAATGCAGGGACCTGAGCATTATGGAGCTCACTTACCCTCAGTAATTTGCCTGATTTCACTACTTTCATTTAAGAATTGGTAATACTGCAAAAAGAAGCTAGACCTGCAAGGTGGCAAACCCATGTGTAATTTCACTGAACTGAAAGGAGCTGTGGTAATTTACACCAGTAAGCCATCCAGTTTGAGGCCTTAAAAGCTTTAAATTGATGACTGTTCCCCATTGATGGCTTATTATTATTGGTACGCTTTGGTATGATGCCTCTAAAGTGCAGTATTAATTCAGCACATTGCATAAGCCTCAGGCTTCCTTCACTTTTAGTCTTTTTTTGGACACTAGAATTCCCTTTTGTTTTATGGTGATGTAAGTCTGGAACAAAGCCATCCTATCCTGGCAGCACTACTTGGGGTACGGATTTGTGCAAACAAAGAGAAATGTGTCTGTCCCTCTCTGGAAGTTCTTGCTGGCTCAGTAAGTTGGATATTTTCTGAGTTGGCTTTATTTATTTATTTTCTCATTGCCTACTCCTGCAGCAGAAGCTCTTGCCACACTTACAGTATGTACAGATGTCCATGCCTTGCTCTCAGATTCCCTGTAGGCAAACCATGAGAAATGGAGAGGAAAAGAAAGATGGTTTTTAAAGAATGACCTTAGGAAACAAACACTGCAGAAATAGTTGCTATGCCTGGAGTTTCATCTGGATATCCAGGGAAATTAAATGCATATACAAGTGGGAAAGGCATCTGTATCTTTGGGTAGAGAAAACTGGAAGTTTTTGCACAACAGCTGTTTGGTTCTTTGAGGCCAGACTTCTACTCAAGTCCATGAGTTTCTGTGATAATAAGAGAAAGAGATCATTTCTGAAAGACAATTTTATATGAAATATAAAGTGTGTAGTAATTCTTTTGTTGCCTGATAGCCCTCATTTTTCTTATTACCTGTCAGATTTCCTTTTTGCTTGAGAAGCATCTCCACTGTCATATAGCAGCTGGGCTGTTGATGGTTAACTATTTCCCTGACTCACCTCTTCTTTTTCTTTCTGTGAAATATGTGCCTATTGTGCTTACCCTCGTTGTCTTTGGCATTCATTCTGAATGGTATTTGCCCTAACAGAGTCACTGGATATTTATATTAAAAAAATAAAAAAAAAAAAAATCAACATTTGTTTTATGGGTTCTAAAGCTGACACTGGTCTCCTGGAATAAACCTTTCATTGCCTTTGCTTATTTCTTACAGAATGCTCTTATGCATAAAGTTCCTGAGATTCGAAGTACATGTTAAAAAGGAAAAATTAAAAAATGAAGTAACTATTGATAGCAGCTTAGAAGAGAACTCTATTTGGAACCTTACTTTCATTCACGAGCATAGTTGTTAAGCACAGGTTATCTGTGTATGTAATGCAATGATTTTGCCTTGCTCTTAAACAGAGACACCATCACTTCTCTGTTCTTGGTTTGACCTCTGGTGTCACCAGAACATTTCTGTACTTTGCAAGCTCAGTGCCACTTTCTGTCCTGACCGTTTCTTGCTGATTCTGAGGATTACTGGGCAAATGCACATCTGACGCTTATGAAACCTTCAGCTTTTTTGAAAACTGAAGTAGAGCCTGGAAGTCATAATGAAGAATCGTCTTGACAAAAAGGGAAGGAGAAACATTTTGCAGTAAAATGAGATTTATCTGACCTTTGTTAGTTTGTTTTTATTTACTTTGTCTGGATATAGCCTTGTTTGCCATTGTTCATATCAATTGGATACTCGTTCTTACAATCCTTGATTCTACATCATTCCACATTTGTCTATGGGAAAGTAAATTCCATTTTCCATGAGATCAATCTCAACTTGCATTATAACAGGAGAATTGATAGGTAACTCATGCTAGGGAAGAGCTACTCTCTGAGCTAGCTAGTAGTTATCTTTGAAGTCAAAGAAGTGATTTCCTCTCATGTATCCCAATTAGACAGCTCTTTCTCTAGAACTGCTGAATTCTCTACTAAGTCTCTTAAGATGACCCAGCTCAGTTTAATCCAGTTGTCTTAAGGTCTGCTGAATCATACCTCTGATAGCTGTGAGGGTGGAAAGGGCAGCTCAGGGTACTTAACGTCTGCAGAGAGCGTCAACCCCAGATTTAGAACAAGGGAGTAGTTGTTCAAATAGACACAACTGACAAATTGGTCCGAATTCAGTGAATTGCCAGTAACATCACACCAAGCACAAAAAGAACATGGTGTTTCCTGTTCTCCGTGGACTTTTTTAGACTTGAGGGAAAATCTGAAATAGCATAAAATTCTCAGCAAAGACTCCATATGGCTGATGCCTTATATAGGTTTAAAGGAAATTCCCATACCTGCATTTGACCTTCCTTTTTTCTTTCTTTCTTTTTTTTTTTTTTTTTTTTAGAACACATTCAGCAGCTACGTAGTTATGCACCTGCATATTATCATATACTTTGCACATAATGAAACTGCTGAGTTATGTTAAAATTGGCAGGATGCAAGCTGATATACCTGCCAAAGCAGGAGAAAAATTAAGTAGTCTTTGAAGTTCATGCCTTCACCTTAGCAAACTTGTTTTAGCTATGGCAGAAAGCACTCATCAGGGTACAGAATAAAATTGTCATCTCAATGAATACAGACAGAATTGCAGAGAGTATTTTTTGATATGTGTGTACTTGATACAATTCTCTTGCAGAGTACTTCCCTCTGGGAAATAAACACTGTTGTGCATGGTCCATTTTGCTAGCAAATCATCATTTTGTTCATCTGATTTTCATGTGGTTCTGTTTTTCTATTGCAAAAGGAAAATATTTTGTATAAAGAATGGGCTATATGCTGCTGTCTGACTACACAGAAAATCATTCTACACTTCAAATCACAGACTTTTTGGTATTGACTTGTTTATTATTGCTTTTTTTTGCAAAGAGTAGTTGACAGAAATAGTTGTGCTGATTGATAGTTTGGGGCCCGAATGCCCAGAACCTTGATACATTTAGTATCTAAAACTCAACCTGACAAGATTCATACCCACACTTGGCAATATGCACTTGTCATCTCTGGAGGCAGATACAAAGCATGCAGTAGAAGTCTTTGAACAACTGGAGTTTCAGCTTCCAAGTTGAGAAACGTGTATTTTAAATGTAGCACTAAGCCCCCAAAGGATGGGTTCTAGTTTTCATTCAGCTCTAGACTAAGTGTTATATCACCTGGGGAATGAATCATATTTCAGAAGAAAAGTATGCTGTATGACTGCATTGAGCAATTTAAATTCCCTGGACAAAAAATCTTCAAGACAGACACTTTTCTAAATTCTCTGAATTTAAGTAGGAATAAGTAACACAGGAGTAAAACTGCCTTTTAATTTATTTATTCGTTCATTTATTTTGTAACGTAGTCATATCTTTGGTACAGAAGAATATAGCTCCATGCTAGTGATGCTGCACTTCACTGGCTTCCACACCAGTTCTGCTCCTAAATATTTTAGTGAGTTTTCTTGCAGTTGCAGAATTCCTGGCTGAGCCCGAGGAATGTGCTTGGTTTTGGCAACTGCTGTCAGCAGTCACAGCTGCTAAAGGAGTGGTTGAGTACACATTCCCAATGTCAGGCTCAACTTTGGGGATCTTTAATGGCATAGAAGCCAAAGGAAAACTGTAGGATGGATGACTAGATGTGTAAGTAGGGTCTGAAATGATTTTGAGAAGAATACAGATATGATTGTTCTAGGCCTTCTCATGAGAGTTTCTCCTGGTGGGAAAATTAATCACGGATACACTTATAAAAATCTGTTTCTTCACTGACTACAGAGAAGCAGCTGGACAAAGTACTCAGACCCCAACCCAATCAAACACTCACATGTATAAAATATTGCATCATTGATGGTGTGATTTTAAATTGTTACAGGCAATAAGTAGATAGTAATTTTATCTACTGTTATGAATAAGCTGTTGAGACCAATCATCCAAAGCCTTTGTTGTAACTGTATTACAGGATTATTATTTTCTCTGAGGGTAGTTATGAGGATGAATTAGGCAATAATGCAAATCCCTTTGAAAATACATAATAAGGCAAAGTACAATTTTTCCCATACCCTTTGGGTGTTAAGGCTAAAATAAAGATCCAAATTTTCCTCCTTTTCTTTCCAGTAGACTCTTCGCTCACACCGTTAGTTTTATGATTTCTTCAAGCCCATAAATCTCATACAAGGGGTAAGGACTGTAAGGAGAGAAATCACTGTCAGGTGAGTTTACATCATTCCTCTCCACTGCCCTTTGTTCAATTACTTTCATCCTTAATGGTCTTCTTGTTTCCTCTGTATATAAATCAAGCTACATAGACAAGCAAAATTAAGTACAGGAAAATCAACTGCTTGCCTTATTGCCCAGTGAGTATGGACTGCAGAGATACTCGATGCTATTAGCATCCAAGGAAAAGTGCCTGAAAAAGAGCAGTCTTTTTGTGCACAGTCTTCTTTGTACTGGCTAGACTTTCCACCTCTTTAAAAAGAGTTAATCTTGGTGCTGATGTACTTGCCTGTCTTACTGAACACCTTGACCATGCCCAGGGGCAGCTGACAGATTATAGTCTGTTTCTTTACCTCTGTTTCTCTTTCCATCTAAATATTTTCCTTTTAAGAGATTCTTGTATTTTACACTAAAAAAACATTTTATTTACAGCTACGATTATTTTGCCGTGGCATTCTTCATAAGAAATTAAATAAACAATTCTGGAGTGAGGAAATATTTTCTTTTATCTTTTTTATACATAGGAATTTTCTACTCAGTGAGTAGATTTGGAATGTAAAGTTCTGTTCCTGAGGAAGCCCATAAGATTGCTTAGAAGAGCTGGCAGATTTTCTACCACTTCCTGTTTTGCCAAGGAGAACGATGTTTCAAACTTAACATGAACTGTTGGTACGCTTCCCAGTTCCCTCGTTAGAACAAGCTTGATGGTGGTGCCCACTCATCTTCAACTTCAGGCTTTTCTCAATACATTTTTTTTTAAATATGTTTAAAGGCACTAAAGAGAACAGAATCCTGATTGTAGCAAAGGTCTTTGGGAATGGATACATTAAATCCATGATCAGTCTTGAACTGCAACCCTTCAGGTCACAACAGTGTAGGTCAAATATGTGAACTGAGGCAGGAAATGTTAAATGCCGTGTAGATTTGGAAAGTGTATTTTATACTGTCTCAAAAGATAGAGCTGCATTGCAGCTGGTATAGAAATTGTAATGTTGTTGTGGTCAATGAATCTCACACTAATTTAACTATTACTATCCACTTGGGTAGCAATAATTTGTAACAAATGAGTTAGATAAAGATTTTTTTTCCGCTGATGATTTCTCTTCTACATGTTTTGAAGGAATGAAAGAGGGCAGAAACTTAAAAATAACATATGAAATCAGTGCATGACCATCAGCAGGGAATACATTGAAGCTGGTGAACTCAAGATTAGTTATCAGATTTTTGATTCTACATAGAGGGAGCCTTAAAACAGCCTTTTATGAGGAAGACACAGTGTTAACTGCTTACTCTAGTGCAGATCAATTGTATATTTCAGATACAGAAATTATGGAAGCTGAAACTCTGTGGATTAAAGAACATTTGTTCGCTTTCAAATGATTTTTCAAGAAATGAATGGTGTTTTGCATTGCTCATGCCTGACTATCGTTGCATGTAGTTCTGCTAAGAAACAGACTAGCTTTGTCACTGACTGGCTTTGCTTTGTCTCGACTTTTTTTTTCCTTTCTTTCAATTCCTTAGTTATTTTTCTGATGAGTAGAACTTAGCTTACACTTCCTGCTCTGTGATACTGTAATTTTTTACTTATTCACAGAACAGCTGTGACATTGGCTGCACAGCACAAGCTTCTGTGCTCCATCCTGGATCACTGTTGTGATGATCAGTTTGTGTTATTGCTCCCTTGTCCTCTTATGCTGGCATTTGGTAGTGCCAGTGAGCACTGATGCAATTATATCTTTTTTGTTTTACCTACTTTTGCATACTTACCTACTCTGTATTGGGTTGGTGCCACGAAGTTATTTAAAGTAAGGTGTCATATAGGCCTGTGACAGTAAACAATATATTGAGTTTATTGCTTTGAAGCTTTGGCACCAGGCTAAAAATGCTTAGTCTATGTGGCTGTCCACACTCTTCTCCTTCAGCTATGTGGTGTGGGTAAAGCCAGCACCTGGCAAACTGTCTTATAAACTCTCTTACATAAAGAGATACTTTGCTACCTCACTGACTCTTTACCAGGATAAAAAATTCTGAAGTTGAAATCCTGGACTGAGATCCAGGAAAGGTGAGATAACTCCTGCTTCTGCCACAGATGTTGTTTCTGAACTTTCTGATCTTGGGGAAGTTGCTCAGAGTCTCTGTGACTTGGGAATTAGCTCTGTTCTGTCTTACAGAAGGTTAAGTTGTTTACAACTAATAGATCCTGCTAAAACTGTGCAGTAGCTGAGGTGCAGAAGATAGCCAAGGAGAGGGAAGGTACAAGTTGCTATAAGGGGATAGGTTAAAAACTCAGCCTGAAGGCAACCAGGCTACATCACTTGGTTTTGTAAAGGTAAATTGATTATCCCTTATGAAGCACTGAGAAATGTGAAAGCCATAGAAAATCCCACATGTGAGTACACTGGCTATTCAGAATATCCACTCACTGTTCTATGAAAATCCATGACAATGGCTGTTTGTTTGTTTTGAAACTGAACCTACTCTTTCCAGCATTTATTTTTACACAGTGCAATACTCAGAACAAAGATCTTGACATTGATTTCTTTAATTGTAAAGGTGAGATTTGAATGAAGATTGATGCATCCTAGATTCCAGTCTGACCAAATTACCCCACAATGTTATTCCGTCAAATTTTGAAAGGCTTTGTTGTCCATCAGGTTCTTAAATTGCAGAGCAATTTTTCACAAGCATTCTCCATGCACAGTGATGGGGAGGGGAATTTGTATAACAACTCCATGACCATGAGCTGTCGTTGTGATGCCGTTTCAGCTTGCCACCCCAGTGAGTAGAATTAAGAGGGGAACTTAAGGTAGCTCCCTTCTCTACTCTCAGCAGCTGTTTGTAGAGTGTAGAAACTTATTCATATTTTTTCTGCTTTCATTTTTTGATCTTGTCTGACCTTGCCATTTGCCCTATGATTTATTTCCCCTCAATTACTATTGTCTTGAATTCTGATTTCTTGAAATGTTGAAAATGATGAATGCAGGGGAATTCCAAAGAGAAATCAGCACTTCATCAAAGATCAAGGTAAGTGATCACACAAAAAGTCTGTTGAAGTTCATCATGTCAATTTTGCCTTGAGAAGAGCAGAAAATCTTAAGTACTTAGTTGTGTTGCTAACAGTAGTGCTTCATGTTGGGATAGGATCCTTGTTTCTACCTGCTAGTTCTAGCTTGACAGTATTTCTTTCTTGTCTTATGAAAAACTCAAACTTCTTAGTGAAAGACCTGATGAAGACAGGCAGAAGCATATGAATCTTAAATTTACTGAATTTTACTGCTGCGTGAAAATGTTTTTTTAAATTTTGGTGTTTTTTTGATCATTTGCAAAATTTTACATGAGCATCATGAAATCCAAAGCCGTCTGGTCAGGGTGAATAAGAATAACACGCATTAAAATGGGAAAAGAAGGGGAAAAAAAAAGAGACCTATTTTAGAATTAAAACTCAGTTTCAATAGGATTGCATTTTACAGATTTGTGAATGTTCCACTTTTGAAACCTCTGGTTCTGTTGTATTTATCTACTTATTACAAAAAATGCTGGTCTCCAGAGAGCTTTACCTTAAACACTGTAAATTTCTTGTGAGAAAGATCCTTCTCTCTGCGGCAACAGGTGTCTCACAGTATGTGAAATTCCATCACTGGAGACAATTAACCTATATTTACTCCCTTTATTTCTATTCTGATTACGCTGACATGATAGTTTTGTTGTTATGAAGAGAGGCCAGCTTTGATTATGATCTTAAATATAGTTGCATATTTCAGCTAACTGAATACTTGCTACAGAATGGTTTTCATAAATGAAGAAAATCTCCTAGCCTTGATTCCTGCAGTTTTGACACTCTTTTATGAAGGCCTCTGACTTGTAGCACAGTCATTACAGTGACACTGTCACCTACATATTGGTGCTATTAAACTTTCCAGTTCATGTCCTCTAGATAAGAGCCGACTCTTGGAAATCTTTTTGTTTGCCACAGGATGTGCCTGCAATGCAAAAAACCCATAGAGTTTCTTGCTTTTTAAATCAGAAATGAAAAACTTGGTCATCTTTATAAATCACACATTCAGTGTGTGCTAATTATCAGTTGAAGCTGCATTTGCCAGAGGTGTTTTTAATGTGATAGTGTTGGTGGAGAGACACAGAGTACTAGAATAGTTCATATTATAATCCTGGAGGAAATTCTACTTTAAAATATAATTTGGCCATGGCACCTTCTGCCTGACTAGCTCTTTAAATTTACAGCCTATCAAACAGAACCAGAAAAGGGTAGTTAAAAGAGTAGCACGTTGTTCATTATCACTTCTACTACTTGTATGGCATGGTTATGACTAGATATTATTGCTGCTTAAGACAAGCAGTTGCCCTGGAAGCAAGCAGAGGAAGAGCCCTTGCTGTGGCATTTCCAAACTGGGCAGAATTTGTCAACATCTCTAAGATATCAGTAAAATTATAGCCACAGAAATTCTCTCAAAATAACTGATGAAATTAAAAAAAGAACGTGTTTTACTAAGCTTCTCACTTACATGGTTGCTGGGGTTGCTTTATTCTGGCATAAAATTGTTCCGGCACTTGAAAAGCTGATTATATTCCCTGTCCCAACCCTTCTTGAACACTTGTTCCTGCTGCCACCTCTTCTGCAGTAAAATGAATGCTGATATAATTCAAGATGAATCGTATGTGAAAACAGATCCATCTGAAAAGTACCTCACTTGAATCTGTGATCTGCTGGATCATTTGAATGGGCCTGGCCAACACCAGTGCTGGTACAAGGAGGGCACCGAGAGCACAGAGCCAGATGAAGGACCTCACTCGCCATGGTCTTGTTTCTGGGTTGCAGAGAGTAAAGTGCACTTTGATCATGTATGTTCTCAAAAGTAGCTTAACTAGTCTTCTTGTAGAGAGCAGGCGGAGTGCAGGCTTGACTTACCTGGTCAGAAGAGTGGGTGAGGAAGAGTCAAGGATTCTCAAGCCCTGGCTGTCATGCCAGTTCATGACTCAGATATACAGAGGTGTACCAGTATCAGCAGCAAGCAAGCAAGACCTTCTCATGATGCTCATCACTATGTTCACAAAGTGCTTAGTTCACTCTGAATCAGAAGTGAATCTTTCATAGTCAGCAGTTATACTATCGTAAAACCAGCATAACAGGAGAATCAGGTCTTACACTGATAACAGTTTCTTCACTTCGAGCATTCCCAACCATTTTAGTAATGCTTTCCTCATCTTCTTTGTCAGACTGGGATGGTTTAATTTTTCTCATGGTGCCAACCATTGGTCTTAGTATCCCTTTTGTGTCTTTCTTTGAGGAGTAGAGGGCTTCGAGTGGTGCTTGCTGGACTGGCAGTCTTCCCCATGTGTAGCTAAGGAGAGCAGATAGACGATGCCTCAAAAGCAGTGTGGGAGAGGATGCCTTGTGCTCAGTTCTCTGTCACATGCACTTTAGCAAGAGTTCTCTCATACACGCTATCCTTTCTAACTCCTGTGTCACAGGTTTATAAATGGCATCTGTATTCTTTATTGCACTTGTGTGGCCTTATTTCAAGCACTCAGCGCAGGTTTGGGCACCACAATATGAGAAGGACATAAAACTATGAGAGAGCATCCAGAGGAAGGCCATGAAGATAGTGAAGGGTAGGAGGAGCAGCTGAGGTACCTTGGTTTGTTCAGCCCTGATGGCAGCTGCAGCTCTCACAGGGAGCGGAGGGGCAGCGCTGAGCTCTGCTCTGTGTGACAGCGACAGGGCCCGAGGGAACGGCATGGAGCTGTGCCAGGGCAGGGGCAGCTGCGGGTTAGGGACAGGGTCTGCATCGCAGGGCGGTGGGCGTGGAACAGGCAGCACAGGGCAGTGGGCACGGCTCTGAGTGCTGGAATTTGAACAGTGTTATCAGACATAGGGTTTGAATTTTGAGTGGTGCTGCACGGAGCCAGGTGTTAAGCTCAGTGATTCTAATGGGTCCCTTCCAACTTGGAATATTCTGTTCTGTTTTGTGTTAATTAGTCGATCTCTCCTTTTGCATCTTTCAAATCAGAGTTAGCAACACACATACATACGCACATGCAGACACAGACACAAACACGTCTACACTGATTGTTTTTTTAAAAAGATCCTCTGTAGACTGTGGTTTATTAATCTACATGAAGTAACATAAAACAGTGATAAGCTAGTAGTCCTAGTATAAATTAACTTAGCAGGAACATACATTCCTTCATGCTGAGAGCTGCTGAGCTAGCAAATTTTGATAATTTTATATCCTTGATTTTCAGGTTTTTGTTTTTGTGATATCTCTCCCTCTTTCCAGAATGCCAGTTGTGTGGTTTATTTTAGAAAATATCTCACATCTACCTTCTCCACTCCTTGCGGCCTCCTGGCAAAAGAGTATTCATCTGGGAAAACTTGAAGATACACAGTTGGAAATGCCAAAGGGCTTAACTTCTTTGAGAGTTCCTTGAAAATAATTTTTTTGTAACTGGAGGAACCATCACATGCAGCATAACAGATGTCCAGATACCAGAGTCATCTGCTACCTTACCTTGGAATATTTTATCTGCCAAAATACAGTGCCTGATTTTTTTTCAACTTTCCTTTTTCTTTTTTGGACAACTTGGTTGGCAACCCTTCTCACAGCAGTGGGGTTGAAACTAGATGATCTTTGAGGTCCTTTTTCAACTCAGGCCATTCTATGTTTCTATGATTCAGCTACATGAGATGATTGTACCCACCATAGGTTCCCATTTCTGCCAGATGACGAAAAAAAAAGAAGCTGAAGCTAAATTTGAGTGTGACAGGTTTTTTTTGGAATACATTTAAGTACGCAGCTTCCTTTCTTTCTCTATTGAAGCACTGCTTCTAAAGCATATCTGTGAATCACTTTTAGAAGAATCGGATGTGGTCATTTCAAAGCATCATCTGCTCAACAAATTTGGAGTAGATATTGACCTGTTTTCTATGCTAAAGTGGTTTCAATGACTTGTTAATTTAGGAGGGTGTTTCCAGATAGTAGTTTTCTTGCTTCTAGAGCCTGGTGGATCTAATTTTTGTGCTTCAGTGTCAGTAATAATTTACCCCACATACGCTAATGTACCATAAATTATAAATAGGAATATCACTATTCAAATCTTATGTCAACTTGTTTCAGACTCAGACAGTACACTCTGTTTTGTTTCTTACAAGTTTGTCTAATTTATCTCTTCCTTCTCTGTTTTTCTTTTAGTCCTTGTTTCAAAAGTAATTCTATCCTTTGGAACATCTTACTGTTACTGCTCTCGGACTTGGCAAATTGCTCCAGCTGAGCCTGTATAGTAATGAAAACCCGCGGTCAGGCTGGTGTAACATTTGGGCACTGTTGCAGAAGGAACAAATGCTGGCTTTACATCACCTTGGGGTTCATCAGTGCTGGCTGATCTTCAGAGTCTAGAGCCTCCAGATGTGAAGCTGGCACAGTGTTGCATGAGATTGGCAGCTGCACTATGATAGAAATACATGCACACAAAAAAGCTATTTTAGGTAACAAAAACAACATACCTTAAAAAAAAAAAAAAAAAAAAAAAAGGAGACAGCTTTCCATACCTTGCATGATCCTATGCACAGTGCCTGGCACTGCAGCCTGAATAAGAGGGAAGCAGAGCGAGACATGGGAGACCTGAATGCTCTTGGCTGCATTGAGAATCTCCTGTCACCTTGAGTATGTCCCTTACTTCTGTGCTGTAGCTATTTCTATTTGTAAAATAGGGAAAACATGTTTCAGCTCATTGTAGAGCAGTTGTGAATGTAAATCCAATAAAATATTAAAATACTATTACAATAAGTATTAATACCAGTAATTTGATTCATGAATGGGGTGGAACAGAAGTTCCTGTCTCTATGGAGGGCAAAACTTATTCTAGATTTTTATTTTTTTTTATAGAATTCCTTACTTTACTAAAGATTGTTTCCTAATAGTCTCTCTTCCCCTGCATATGCACTGGAACCCTGCAGCAGAGCACAGGCAGCTGTTCTGTGGAGTCTGTTGGTCACAGTATCTCTTGAGGTTTGGCTTCAGGTAAAATGCACATATAGACATTTAAAAGAAATCTACGCTATGCAGTAAATTGGCATTCTGGTGTCATTTGAGATTTAAAAAGTTATCTATGTCCTGGGCTTGATTTTGTTCCAACTGGAGGTGATGGGAGTACTGCTGCTTATTCCATAGGTCTGGGCTGAATAAGGTAGGAGTGATATTTAAAAGAAAAGAGTTCCAAGAAATTTATGTCTTCCATGCCGACCTTTGCTCACTTGTTCTGCAAGAAGACTTCGCTTCCGTCAGGGTGCTTTGTCTTTCTCTGTGCTCCTTCCCAAAGGATCACCATTGGTTCCCTGGAAAACTCCTCAGGGCTGTAGTCTGTGATAGTCTTTGATTTAGTCCCCAAGGATCATCACCAGACTTCAGTACCACCCTTCTGCCTGCTTGCAGCAGCACTAATTCCAATACTTCCCTGCAGCCCTGCTGGCACCCTGCTGCTGCTGCTTTCTTACCCTACAGAGCTGACAGCTTGCTGAGGAGTAGTGGGGAATGTGCTCTGTGCCCTAAAGATGACATTTGTTTGGCTGCTCATGAACCCCAACGTTGGTCTGTTTCCAAGAAGCACACAGAATACAAGTCCCCTGGGAAACAGAATTTGGGAGATGTTTATGGGGTCCTTGCACTGTGCTACCTCAAGTGGAATGCCTTGTGCTATGCTTGTGAGTGGGGCTAGCAACTGAGCTTGACTTCCTCAGGACTGGCCCATGTTGAAAAAGTGCTGGCTCTTCGCTCTTCTTCGCTGTTCTGCAAAGCAGGTTGAGCAGCTTGCCATGCTGTGTGCAGTGGAAGCAACAGTACTCAAGGAGTTAGACACAGTGGTGCTAAAGCTAGGTTTGCAATATTTAGCGTTCCACTAGAGTGAGACCCAGTTTGCATGAGAAAGAATGGATACTTTTCCCAGCTCAGGTCAGTTTTAGCAATATGCACAGCAGAATTTTCTCACTTTACTATGTCTTCATTACTTCAACACTGGCCTGTTTCAACTAGCTGTAAGATAGCACTTCATGAGGCATTCAGCGTAATTAAAACTAACTTTCAACTGCCAAAACAAATAGCTAGACTAAATGCATTTTCCTTTCCTTTATTTTGAGTTGTCTTTGTTCCTTGGCTGAGAGGAATTAAGTGGTCCTTCATACCTGTTTTCCCAACCCTTCTCAAGTTTGGAGTAACCTAAACTGAAGAGCTGATGATCACTTCTGCAGTGAGCAGCTGGGCCTGGCACCATCCACATTCAGAGCATATGATGGGGAGTTGCTGTGCAGGGAAAATTGAAAGGCACAGTGTAAAAATAAAAGCCAATTTGCAGCTTTTCTATGCCCCACTATGAAGTGATGTTGTTTTGATAGGCGAAAGGTAACATACCTCACAGTCCCCCTTTACAATGTGTGTGAAAAGGAAAGCAGACCAGAAAGAAACAGTTCCCACCTAGTGCAGACATGCTCACTCAACAAAATTAGGAAGATAGTATCTACAAAAATACCAGCCTTTCAAAAGCAATAAGAATCAGGAGATTATCTGAGTGTCACTATCTCATTTACAGAATCTGTGCAAAACTTTCTGGAAACATGATCCTTAGGTCTGTTCATTTTTTAGCTGTTATGCAAAGAGTAATTACATTATCAACCAACCGGTAGAACAGGCAAACACTGTGGTGAATGTTATTGTGTCCACCAGTCTATTTAATGGATGAATTATCTTTTTACTTCTGCATCTGATTTGTAAAGGATAGAAAGCAAACAAGAGTAACAGCAAGCAAACCATGAAATAAGGTAATGGGGATGTTTGC
Organism: Callipepla californica brunnescens; assembly: GCA_023055505.1. Classification (NCBI taxonomy): domain Eukaryota; kingdom Metazoa; phylum Chordata; class Aves; order Galliformes; family Odontophoridae; genus Callipepla; species Callipepla californica. Next base: position 31,198,443 of record JALIRH010000003.1, on the reverse strand, counting down.
ATTGTTCTGAGGCACCATGCAAAGAGCACTTCTGACCAAGTTTGTAGAGATAAATTCATGTGGCTAACTTTAACACTGTACGTACCTACATGTCCTGAAAGCAGCACAGCCCTGTGACCACTGTGCTGCCAGATTCTGTGGGCTTATCCCTCAGCAGGGCTCACAATTTGGGGTGCTGCACTGCTTGCCCAGCTGTTGCACCTTCTGGTGCTACTGCAACCTCTTCAAGCCAGAGCCTACTCCTGGTGATCTGTAAATGCAACCTAGCTTTGAAGCAGCGTGACATTTTTCAGTCAGGGGGGAGAGGAGAGAGAGCAATGTTCTCTGGCATTTGAAAGCTGCCCACCTTACCTCTCTCTCTTTACACTGTACCAAATTTGTGCTATCAGACTCTGAAATAAAACTCGCTGAAGAAAAGTAAGAAATTCCCAATGTCAGGAAGCTTTCAGTCAGGCCAGAAGAGGAAGGTTATATGGTTGCTTGTCTCCTCCAGTTCTCCAGTGTCCACAGTGGCAGGCTGTCAAATCCAGTAACTCACATAAAATGACTTTAGAGCATAAAATGGAAAAAGCAACAGTAACAAATGGAAATGATAAAACAGGAAAAACTGGAAAAACAAAGAAGATAAAGAGAATCTGATATGTTCTGACGTTTCTCAAATGGTATTTAAATGATTAAATAACTGCAATAGAACATCACGGGGCTCAGCTAATGCCATGTGTGCCTGTCATAACTCCCTTTGGGATCTCATGAGCATGATTGGCTTGTCTGAGAACCTGAAGCTTCCCACTTCTCCAGGCCTGGCAGTATGGACCTGCATGCCTTGTGACTGGATCACTTTGCAGATTCTGGCCACCTAAGTAGCAGCAAGTAGCCAAGCTGCTCAAATTGAAAGCAGCTGGCTGAGCAATAAAGCCTCTATTGTAATAGTATTTCTGGGGCTGAATACCTCAAACTTTTCCTGCTAAAAACTGCATTGCTCCTGTGCAGAATGTTGCCTGGAATGGGGATGCAACTCAGCAAAGCTGCTATTGCTCAGTTCTGCTGGGGTGCTGTGCCTTGCTGCCAAACTACTCATGCTACTTGGTGTGGGATGAAATCACTTGTAAGCTAAGCACTAAGAAAACAGAGTATATAGAACGTGTCTGTTGTGGCTTGCTCATTTTTGAAGCAGAAAGCTCAGTGAATTTGTAAGTTTAAATGCAGCGTCAGAAAAAAAACCGTATTGATAATGTTGTGATACTAGTCCAAACGCTGAGAGTAGAGTCACAGCAGAAGAATAAAACTCACTGAGTCGTTAAGATGTCTCATGATGGATGAGTCAGAAACTCTTTGTTTCCTGCTACACTGTTACCCATTTAGCAGGCTGCAAAACTAGAAAATGGAGCTGTGGATGACAAAGAAGTGAGCATTTTTTCAAAAGTGCACACAGCTTGCAAGGTAATTGAAAAACATGATTCAGCAATTCCAGAATGCCAGGAGACACACTAGGTGTGCAAAACACTTATCCATGTTCTTCAAGCATTTGAGAAATTAAATTCCAAGTATTTCCTATCAGTTTTCAATAGGCAGGAGCAGGTTCAGTCTCCAAAGATCACTAGTGGACCCATCAGATGACATGTATCTGGCACCAGTGGATAGTCAAACATGTTGGGCCTAGCCATCCTCAGTTTTCATCTTTTGTGAATTCCTGTGGGGAAAGTGTTTATTTGCAGGGAAGGTTTTGAAAGCAGCACTATCAGTAGAGCGTCACAACATAGAACAAGGGCAGCTCTGTCTGAGGTTATTATGAGGCCCAGGCTGAAAGTGACACACCTTTGTTTCTCTCATGTGAGCCCTACTTACCAGTGAAATTCACTTCATGTGTACGTGATCCAAGTAAGACATTATCATCTACCACTTAACCCCAAAGATAGAAGAGTTAAGTGCAGCTTTGGGCCATGCGGGTGAGCCATCAAAGGTACAGTAATTTGCATTACACTGGATGTATTTTAGGGAACTAAAACAAATGACTTCTGTAAGATTTTAGAATCTTCCTGTGAATTAAAATGTTCTGTGCTTCAACTCCAAATGTTGGTCAGCAGAGCTACTACATAAGAGTAAGTCATGATTGTTCCTTATCATTCTGCTGTTTTAAACTGAATGTCGTAAGGACAGAATTGCAACAGAGATACAGGGCAGAATAGGAACCTAGATTCTACTGGCATAGTTTGAAAAGTAATTAACAGACACATCCAGTAGCAACTTAACAGGGACACATGCTTGAGAAAGCGGTTCTTGAGAGCATTATCATCTACACCTACGTTCTTCTTTATTTCAGGAAGGAATTTCAAAAGATCTTGGGAAGTAAAATCAGAAAAGAGCCACGAGAATTATTGTGAGAAATGAAAAACAGCTCATAGTGAAAAGCTCTGAGAGTAATGGTGTCTATTTACTTTATGAAGGAACTGATTGAGAAATAACTCCGTTGTGATCAGCATGTACCAGCACTGAGAACATAGCATGAATGCACGTTTCAGTATAGCGGACAAAAGTATAACAAGGGCATTAACTGAAAGGCAGACTGTTCAAACTAGGAACAAATATGGCACACATTTTGAACAGCAAATGTAATTGAAGCAGTCTACCAAGGACTTCAGTACATTTTCCATCAGTGAGAATGCACACAGAAAGACAGGACATTTTAATAGAAGACACCTAGTTGAAGCAAGAATTAATTCTTGGAAGTTCAATGACATGTCATATATGCGAGGTCAGACTGGATTATCACAAATGAGCCATTAGAGCTTTTAAGTCCAAGAATTTATGGGAGATTGAAAAGGTATTAACAAATTTTCCTCCAGTAGGATGCCCTTAACAAAGATCAATCTCTATGTCTCAGAATGGATTTCCCATACTTTGCATCACTGCCTTTAGTCTTTCCCAAATAAATTAGATTAGTGTAGTGAGATCAATAGTGATTTCATAGTGTCTTCACTTTTTTCAGTCTGCCTCGGTTATTGAAAGAACTGTCTAGTCAAAATATTAAAAAATCTTTTATTCCATTTTTGAAAAAAAAAAAAAAGAGATGCAATTAGATCTCATTACAGAATCTTAAAATGATTCATACAGAAGTGCTAACAAACATAGTAAAACTACTAAGTGAGAAATGCTACAATTTTAAAACTTCTTAAAAATTAGCTCTGGGCATGTGCTTTATCAAGAGCTAAGGAGTTTTACAAAATAATTATGTTTAGTCTCAATTTCACATTCTTCTGAGTTAGTCAATGCAAAAGTTTGAGTTAGACCACATGAAAAATAATCTTTGCATACTTCAGTAGCTCAATGGATTTTCTTTCACCTTTCAAATATCCCAAAGTTGACGTGTGCTAAAAACCAACCTGGAAAACGTCAGTCCCAGAAAGCATGCTTGTCAACTTAATGGCAACCAAAGAAAGAGTGGTTTCATTGAAAACTGAATTCAGTGGTTATTGTAATGGAATTCTTGTGCCTATTATCAGCCTGCCTGAAGTGAGATGCAAACATTAAGGGACCTGCCAGCAGAAGTTGCCTGGGAGATATGCTGAAACAGCCGGTCTCATGGTGCCTGGGCTCTTTTTCCCCTGGCTGATTTCATTCACAAGCCTCATCATGCCAGTTTGCTCCAGTCCTTTCCCGTCCCTCCCCAGCAGTAAGATGTTGCAACCTATTTGCAGTGAGGACATTTCCTTCTTGGGTGAACTTTCTTTTACCTGGCAGGAGAAATTCCTCAGGAATGAATGAAGTCTCACTATCTGTGAAGTAGCTAAAGGATTAGAGAGGTCTTTTCAATTCAGTGAAGGCTTCTGATAAAGAGTACAGCAGCACTCTGTGGGAAGTGCAGAAGAGTACTGACCCCATAAAAGTCTGAAAGATTTTTGCAGGTCCAAGCTGATCATCTGTGTTAGGTATTTGTTATTACTGCCCTTATTCACATAAAAAGTGACATATGTGATGGCTGCATATTTCTTAGGCTTTATACAGGTCTTTATACACAGCTGCATAGTGGTAATGTGTTACCCCAGATAGCAACATATGAGAAATTCAGACAGACTATCTGCAGTACAGTGAGACCAACAGAGTCCAAGAGAAATCTGCCTTTTATCTTATTTTTTTCATTTATGTCTTCCTCTCTTCTTCCATATCTGTACCCTTGAATTTTTGCATCCATTGGTAGACTATCAAGTGGAACCTGGGGCTGAATGTGCTGAGTCAGGCAGACAGGTGGTTGTCTCACCACTACTGGAAGAAACCCTTTAGTGGCTTCCCTCCTACCTCACCTCAGCAGAGGAGAGGCTACAGCTTCTGTGCAGCACCATGATATTACCCCTGGAGATGCCCATTGCTGGTGGGTGAACCTAGCCAAAGCAAAAACAGCCTTTTGCAAATGAAATAGTTTGGGGCTGGGAGTATGGAGTTAAAAGAGTTGCTTCTTTCCACAGTGAATGGAAGCCAAAATGGCTGTGGCTCTCATTTCAGCATCTAGCAGAGAAACTGCCAGCCTGGTAATAGTAAAGACAATAATTGTATGTTGTTTAATCTCATCTGGATATGTCCCCTCCAGCGGTTTCCTGCTGGTAAACCACAGCGAAGGGAAGCAGTAGTAAGTAAACTAGAGGAAGCGAGATGAAATACTGCCTGCTCCTCTGGTTAATAGGGGATTCATTTGAAGGATATTGCAAATTAAAACCAATAGTATTTTCCTCCATCTGAGCTTTCAAGAACAGAAGACATTTTGTTTTACTGAATCGCTTATAGTTTAGGGAAGTCTTGGGGATGAAATACTAGCATTGTGGTAAATTGCGCTTGTGCTTTAAGAGCATTGTGTGAAATGGGTCCCTTACAGAATGTGAGTACACGGTGTCACCCCCATAATGTCCAAATGAAAGGGCAGTTTGGGGTTAGAGGAGCAAAATCCACCCTCAGCCTACCCTTAGGAGCAAGAAACTGCCAAACAGCTGTAGTTACTGGAAAAAGGGCTCATATGTCCCGAGGCCTAGCTTGTGGCTCCAAGGCTGCTGGAGCTGCAGGAGCCTGAAACCTGGGGTTTGCCTGCAGTGCCACAGTAGCACCAGCCTATGGATGGCTTGGTGACTCACACGGAGTGCAAAACCAGCAGCTGCTTCTTGAAGCTTTCCTGCAGTGTGGCCAGAGGGAGGTGAGGTTGCCTTAAAGGGTTAGTGTTGCGCCTCACTTTGTTAAATGCCTCAGAATACAACTGAGCAATGCCACAGGAGAGGTTTTGTGAGGGAAATGACATCTTTCAGCATTAGTGAGACCCTGTGCTCTGCGCCTACTTACTTCAGCCAGATTCTAGGCTTGCGCCCAAAGCTGAGGAAACAAACCTAAATTTTCTACTTGCCTATTCATGAGTACCTTGTGTCAGCAAAACGTGCCTCATCATGTGGCTACCGGATGTTTTCTTCATCTCCTGCACAACTTCCACAGATCCCACTTCGGCCCACTTCCACCACAATGAATGGGCAAGTCCATTTCTGGCTGTCACGCTGCCACTGGCAGCAGCCTGTATGAGATGCTGGATCAACTCCCTGCGTGTTAACAGTGTCTGAAGGCTGGCTTCAAACATGGTGGAGCTTAGTAGGCTCTGCCCCTACTCCAGAATTCAACATGAAGGGGCAAGTGAAGATGCTGCTGGGAAGAGTTAGCATCCATTGTGATCAGAGTTGTCTGAGCTGTGCCCTGTCTTCTGTTTGACTTCTCTTCGTATGCTCTCTGGCCATTGGCTAAACTGTTACGATATGCTCTGTATCCCTAATGTCAAAGGCCAGGATGTTCTGCTGCAAATGATTTATCTCACATCGGAGAAAAATGTCCTTTAATAGACAGTTCAAGTGAAATACTTGCATTCTGGATGAATTAGAAGCTGAAGTTTCCTCTTCCTCCCCACTCTTTCCAATTATATTTTTATGTATATCGGTTTTTAGTTTGGGCAAGGGATTCCTCTTAGTCATATGCTTTTGTGCTCTAGAAGCTTAAGCAGCCCTTTACTATTTTAAGAACCTCCTGTTTACCTCTTTTCACCTGTGCTCTGCTTTTTGGCACTTGTTCTTCTCTTGTTGACTCCCTGAGGGTACACAGATGGTAGCCTGGAAGCCAAATGAGTGATACTGAGGGTCTGAGAAAGGGATAATTTAAAAAGGAAGGGAAAAGGGAGGAAAAAAATAAATAAATAAAAATAAAAAGCAGTGATCACCGGCAACAAAACCCTGATACATATCAGTGTGCTGGATCTTGTCAAGATGCAGGTAATGCATAATTTTGTGAATGCAGCCTACACACATTTGGCTTGTTGTCTGTAACCATGTAGACCTGCCAAGTGAGGTAGCACCATTCCATCCCAAAGCGCTTTCTGCCAGCTGAGAAGGATCTGCCCATCCACACGCAGTGCCGTAGGTAGCCTGTGGATGTCAGCCTCAGAGGCTCCGCATCAGCAGAGTGCTTCAGTTTTTCTCATGTCCAAATTAAGCCCTCCGACACAGGCTGAATTCATCCTGTGTGCAGGAAGGGATAAGCGAAACGCCGAAATATTCTCAGAGAAAGCTGCTTTGTATCCAAAGTGCTTTGTAAAACGAGACATTAAAAGAAAACCCAGTAAGCGAATGCGAACGTTCTCAGCACGCGAAATATTACAGCTCTGTAACCTGTTAGTACAGCATCGTACCAGCTTCCTGCGTTTGAGCGTGAAACGTAGCCAAGCTCGTAAAAAGAACAGTGTAGCCGGGCTGGCGATGCAGGCTGCAGAGATCAGCCACAGGCAAAGGCAGCTCGGGCATTAAGCAGGCGGCTCCCGCAAAGGGAACGTGCAGAGAGAGCGTAGTGCCTGCGCAGAGGACACCTAGCGGTGGCTGCTAGCGTGGGGAGCTGCTCCTGCAAAGCTCTCGGGCTGCTGGGGGGATTCTCTGGCCATCCAGAAGCAAGAGGTGCAGAGTAAAGCACGACTGTCAGCAAGGGGGAGTGTAGTCAGCAATTGCTGTGAAGAGCCTGAGCCCCAGGAAGTCAGCTGGGTTTTGGAGTGAAGGAGACTCTGCAGCAAGCATCCCTAGAAGCGGTGCTATGAGAGCTTGGCCTGCAGGGAAATCATGAGCAAGTGCACACTGTCTCACTGCGTGTTCCTTGCACCTCACATAATTCCCCATCGTTCCACTGACGTTTGCTGGACGAGCTTTTAAAGAAGTTAACCTTCCAGGAGGCACGTGGTCTACGGTGTGATTCAAATGGAAGAGCACAGTTTTGTTCACTTGCATTTGTTGGGTGGTTGTTTTTGTTTGTTTTTACTGAATAGTAGACTCATAAAAATCAAAGAAATGTTTGGGTTGGTAGGGACCCTTGAAGGCCAGCTAGTCAAACTCCCCTGCAGTGAACAGGGACACCTACAGCTCGATCAGGTTGCTGAGCCCCACCTAGCCTGACCTTGGATGTCTGCAGGAACAGGGCATCCACCTCTGGGCAACCTGTTCCAGTGCTTCCCCACCCCTACAGTAAAATAAGCCTTTTCCTTATCACCTAACATTTAGCCTGTCTTGGGTACCTTGGATGTTTGGCAGTTCCTTTCCACTAAAACCTTCCCCAGTTCCCAGCACGGGGTGGGCAGTGAGGAGGAGCCTGGAGGGCAGCACAGCAGCACTGTGTGCGAGAGGTGGGTGCGGACAGAGGGGAGAATGAGCAGGAGGGCTGAAAGAACGAAACAGCCGTGGGATGTTCTGTTGGGTTCTGCCGGAGCAGCCTTTATTTCCAGTGATACACAAGGTAGCAGCTGGGAGCAAGTGTGTCAGTGCTGATAACATCTTCTGTTTCGCAGCCTCCGCGTGCTTGGCCTCTTGCAGGACTGGCCGCAGAACCGGAGTGGGGAAATACAAATCCCCAAACCAGACCTCGGTTTGCTTACCGGAACGAGTGGAGGAGGGGGAGGAAAACGCGGGTGCCCGCTCGAGGTTCATTTGGCAGGCAAACCACGCGTGCTAAAGGCGGGATGGGGGCGTGGGGGGGGAAAGCGCAGCCTCTCCTGACCGCCCGCAGTTTGCACTGGAGCAGACCTCGCAGGGCAGCTCGGAGGACACGACCCTTCTCGAAGCGGGGCTCAGCTGGAGCTCGGCTCGGGCACTACGACGGCTGAAGGACTCCCGTGCTCCCACCCCCCGGCCCACCTGTTGCTGGCCGCACACCCAGCGGCGAAGCACCCCGCCGTCCCCACCCGCGACCCGCTCCGGGGGAAGGAGGGAGGCGGCCGGCACGCCGCGGGGCGGAGCCTGGCTGTCGGGTTGCGCGACAGCTCGAGCGGCCAATGGGGAGTTCGCGCTCCCCCGGGACCGAAGCGGAGGAGCCAATGGGAGGCGGGGCCGGCGGGGGGCGGAGCTTGAGTGCGTGCGGGGGACGGAGGGAGCGGGCGTGAGCGGGGCTGCTCCCGCCTCTCCCTCCGCCTCCCCTCCCGTCCGGCGGCGGAGCGCACTCGAGAGCCAGCGCCGGGCAGAGCGCGAGGGAGCGGGTTGCGACTGGAGGAGGAGGAGGAGGAGCCGCACGGGATCCCAGCGGTCGCTCTCTAGTCGCGTCCTTTCGCGGCTCCGCGTCCCGAGGGACGGCCGGAGCGGGAGGAGCGGCGAGGGGGCAGCGGAGCCTGCGTGGGCGATGGGGGTCCCGCGGCCGGAGCGGCTGGAGCGAGGGCAGCGGCGGCAGCAGGTAAGGGAGGAGCGGAGCGGAGCGGAGCCGGCCGCGGGCAGGGCGACCGGGGGAGATCTGCGGGGGTTTTTTCCCCGCCAGGTGCCTCGCGGGTCGAAGCTCCGCTTTCTCCGGGCTCGGCGGACCGAGAGGCAGCAGCGGTGCGATCCGCCGCGTACGTAACGCCCGGCGGGAGGTGCGGGGCTGAGCGCCTCGGGGCGGTGCTGCCCCGCTGGGAGCAGCTCGGACCCGGCGCGGGGCTCCGGGCTTCCAAGAGCGCCGCGGAGATCGCCGCAATCGCGGAGTGAAGTTCGCTCGGAGCGGAGGGGGAAGGCCGTACGGCCCCTGCTGCTTCCTTAAGTGGATGTCATGCTTTTTACTTAGTTACCGCGTGCGGGGCTCGACCTGCGTTTCTAGCCCTATCCTTCAGCACTCACTCTTTGTTGCCTTGTACCCCTCCGGGGCGGGTGCCGCGCTCCGCCGTCCGAGCTCCGCGCTCGGTTCGCTGCGCGGCAGCCCCTCGGGATGGACTTTACGTGGGTCTGTTCCCCTGGCCCTGTTCCTCTCGGGAGCTGCGCGTCCCTGCGGGTGTGGAGGCAGCGCTGCGCGCTCCTGACAAAGCCAACTCCGAAGTTGACAGACGTCAGATGTGGCCGTTAGCAGTCCGCGGGCAGAGAGGCGAATGGATGCTGGGTCGCTTTCATGCGCTGGTAGTCCCGATGGCTGCTTGCATCCTGGATTTGCTAGGGGAAATGAGTTTGTTTTTTTTTTTTCCTGCGTCATAAAAAATAGAAGTTAACAGGGAACTGCTCGCGTTAATCTTCCCGAGCTCTTTTGTGTGCGGCTTTCACTTCTGCAAGTTAACGCTAGATGGCTTTCTTATATCAGATATCCCACAGAAGAGGGAAGCGTGTAATCTGTGTCTGCAGTGTACTATTTCTGTTTTTGCCTATTTTGTTTCTTCACGTGAATGGCGAACTGCCTTCTTCATCAGTTCGGTGCTGATGGGAGCAGAGCGGAATTTAGTTTGCTTACATCGTTCAGCAGTTTGATCAGCTCGATTTCACGCTTCTAGAGACGTTATCTTCTACGTGCTCGACCAATGGCTGAAGGAAGTTTGTTTAGTTGGAAGATAGTTCTGAAAAATATTTACGTTTCCTTAAAGGAAGGCATCTGGATAGGAAAGGCTGTTTGAAAATAAAAAGAAACAACGATTCAGTCTCAGTTATTGTTTAGTTGGACTGCGTTTTAGGAAGGACCATGGTGCATTTGTCAGCTAATTTTTCTCCAGAACCTACACGTAGCTGCCTTAGACAGAAATATTTTAAAGCTGGATCCAGGAACACTGTGCATCGCAGCCTGCTGGGGATAGGAGTGCGTAGGCCTGATGCTCTATTCATCTTGTTCTTCAGTCTTTCCAAAACCGTGCCTGCTGTTGGTGGAGTCCAGCATTTCCTCTCCATTTGTCTCTTTGGTAGTACCTCTGAAATACTTGAATCTTAAATTTAATCTTTGAAATGTGTTCTATTATTAATGCAAAAATGTTTAAATCATCAAGAGCTATGATGCTTTAGGGATATTTAAACATCACTTAAGCTCCACAACAGATCATTTATAATTTATGTAGCATTCATATAAAACAAGATCACGGGGAAGACTCTGAATGTATTGTCTTGGTTTGGCAAGTCCAATGGGTTACTTTACCAGGTCATGCGGCACTTTAGATGTAACAAGAAGGAATATGTGCTTGTAAGGATGCCAGGCTGTTTCACCAATCATGCTGGCTCAATTAAAGGTGTCATTCATATATGCCAAGGGTATGATGAGAAGCCTAGAGCTAAACAAACCTCCATTATTTATTTGTCTCTAGCTAGCGTTTGCTTCCTGTGCCAATCATACTATTCCTTAAGGTTTCTGTTTTGTTGTCATAAGAGAAAGATAATTCGGTCTTTCTTGTGGACACGTACCGATAAGCGCTGTTACCCAAGTGCATTGTGAAATGATCTTGCAGGTGTCGAGTGAAACAAGGAAATAAGCAAAGCATTGGTCACGCAGGCAAAACCTATCCCACTCCTTTGCTGCCTGATGACCTTTACCAGTGAACCAAGGCAGTTCTTTCATCACTGTCAGCTTCATGTTGGACATGGTAGTCAGGCATTGCCCCTAAGGTTGTTATGTGCAGAGCAGCAGTTCTGTCTGCAGGGGGAAGTGTTTTCTCCTCGCCTTAGCTGGAACTAAGATTATGTTTAGGTGGCTGGCTGTTGAAATATTACTGGTGGGTTCTTGCTTTTTACTGTTGAGTTTTATAGTTTGGAAATAAGGAGTGAGAAATTTATCATGTGTTTTCCTACTAAGTTGCAAGTTCCTGGTTGTGGAAGAGGGGTGGGGTGCTGGGTTATCTTGTTTCTCACGTTAGTCACCCAAGCTTACTTAACAGTGGCCATACTGACAGCTTGAATTGAAATCATGGTTTGATGAATGCTCCTTTCTCTTTCACTGCCGTTTTTCGCTTTAAAATGTTTTACTTCCATATTCAATTTGTGCTCAAGCTTGATGGCTGTTTGGGCAAGCTGCACTGTGAAGCAGTGAAGTAGAGAGAAGACTGCTGACTCTATTTGTTGTGGTGCTGTACTTAAAGTAAAAAAACATTGATACTCTAAGCAGCGTAGTTTGTATTCAGTCTTCAAAATGTTACTACTTGCAAAGTTACGACAAATATCACTTTATTTTCAGGAGAAATTTTATCCTCTTATAAATCTGTATGGTTCAGGAAGTTTAGGCTTGTGGTGCACCTCAATATTTTTCTGCCCTATTTTTTTAAAAACTGTATTATTTTGGGGATATACTGTAATAACTGTTTACCAATCTGAGAATCCAGTGCCAAGCTCTGATTGTGGAATTTGTGTTCAGTAGATGGAAGAGTATGTTTGATGCTTTTCTTTTTTAATTAAAGAAACACTATTTTTTTTTGTGTATATATATAGATTTTGTTAAGAATGCCATTAATTCTTCATGACACTCGACATGTGACTTGAATTTTTTTTTTTAAAGAAATGTTTGAACTTTGTATGAATTAATCTTCTGAATGTGTAATAAATGCAAACAGCTGCTGCTCCATCTTTTTGAACCTACAAGCAAACAGCCTTATTGGATCTGTTGGGAAACATGATAAGAAAAGTAGGAGTTTGAAAGGAAGTAGAATGGAAGAATTCTGTATTCTTGAATAAAATGACCTGTACTTTCTTTAGAATAGTTTTGTTTATTTATTTAGGGCTAAGAGATGTAATTAAGAAGGATGCTGTAGTGGGAGGAGGGAATCCCTTAGAAATAAGGGAATCTTGAAAGCATGGAAGGAGAGGTAGCAAGCTGTGCTGCAATAGCTAGGAAGATGGCAGTAGCTGAAGTTATCATGAGTTCCCCTCCCCCTCAGCAGCTCCATGAATACAGATGCTTAAGTAAAATTCTGAGCACAAGACTTGGAGTTCTGCTGTTGACTTTCTTTTCTTACATCATGTCTTCATTTGTTGCCCTGCATCCTGCAGTGTGGCATACCCAGCTTTGCAGACATTTGTGTATTCCTTCTATACCATTTGCTATTCTTTCATCCTTCCCCCTCTCCCTTCATCCCTCTTGCCCCCTAACTTCTCACTGACGCGGTGCCTGTCAGCTGTGATCATGCTTGCCTGCTGCCTCATCTTCTAGGTAGGTTTTTGAATCAGAGGCTTTTCAAAATATAACCCAGACTTCAGTGATATGAAAATGGTTTGATGGGATTTGTGTTAGAGGATACGTAATAGAGATACAGAGCTCTGATACAAACCAACATTGTGGGCTTCTGTTTCCCTTTAGGTTCACCAACCTTTATTTTAAATCTGATACAGTCTATGAAGTTGTTTTCCTTTGGTTTGGGGTTGTTGATTTTTCTTTGGGCACTTGTTTATTCTGTACACATAGGAAGGATAGGAAATTCTGAATTACCATGTGGTTGCCCCTATTTCGTCCTTCATCTTGGATTTTTACACTTATTCCCATCACATCTGATAAATTGTTAAAGGCTGTGAGAGTTAAGTGGCAAATAAGGGAGATAGGAACGTAAAGGGGAGTAAGAAGAGAATGTGTCTTTCTGTAGATGTTATAAATGGATGTAGTGTTAAAATCCATGCTGCTTTTCTTCCTTTCAGATGGGGGAGTAAAAATGAATTCTGCAATTAATGCATAGTTAGCAGAACTGTCACTGGAAATGAAAGTTCTCACTCACATTTTGTGGAGGAGGCATTTGTGAAAGAAACGAAAATTGTAGTCTCTGGTCTCCTTTTTTTTTTTCTTGTTTTTGGTTTTTCTTTTGCTTGTTTATATATTCATTTTTTATTTTTTTTTCATCTGCAAGCTCTTCCTCTCTGATTATTTTCATTTGTAGTTTTCAGTTCAAAACTAATTATTTCCTACTTCTAGATACCTAAAGAATGTTTAAGGAAACAGGTGCCTTAAGTAATTTTCCCAGCTCTCAGCACTTGAAAATGAATACTTGACATGTCTTGCAATGAGAATGCACACTAAATGTGTGTGAGGAAAATAAAGTGGGGGAAAAAAAAGGTAAAAACAATGTGTCTTTGTATGCATAGTGTGATATCTGTATAGTGTGTATGCTAGCATACATGTTTTACTTAATGTAGTGGCCAGCTGCTTTAGAAGAATTAGGACTAGCTTGAGGTGATCAGGTTATCTCACTGCTCTGCTGTAGTAAAGTAAGCCTTTGTGAGGTTGTCAGGACAACAGCTTATTATTTTTGTTCCTAGTGTGTTGTGTTGTCTTTTTTTTTTTTTTTTTTTTTTTTCCTCCTCTATAGCAATGAAGGGAGCTGTTTCAAAGAGTGGCTGTGTTGCCACGCAAGGATTGCCAGCTGTGATTTGGGTTCAGCAGGATGCTCTGGGTTTGTCATGTAAAAATTCTAATTGATGATGAATGCAAACCCAGTGTGAGAATAATTTCATTCATTGGTCTAATGCAAAACAACCCATTGTATTTATAAACTCATAGCCTATTTTCTCAGCAGTATTGTCATTACTCTTCTGTTCTCTTCCATCTGAATCCCAGAGAAAAAGTGTTTTATGTTTGACAGTATGGAAGCTGTGATATGAGCTGAGACGAGGTAGGAATTAGCTTACGTCAGCGTGCTCTAATCTGACACTGGAAAGCTAATAAGTGAAACAATAGGGAATTTCTGTAAGTTTATATTTCACAAAAATGTGGAATGCAAATGCTCCTGCATGAGAAACTATACAGTTACTGTTCTTGTGTTGCCATTTTGAAGCACCACTAATCTCATTATAGAGTAAAAGATGTGGCAGACTAAATGACTGAAAGGTGCTTCTCTTCACATGGAGCATGAATGGCAGTAGTTCTGGCTGAAATAACTTAAAAATTGTTAGTATGCTTAGGACTGGAAAACCTGCTGGGATGTTCATCAGGAGCAGTTATTTCCTTTATTTGAGGAAAGTTTCAAATAACTTTGGGGATTTTTATTTATTCATTTTTTTTAAATCTTAAAATCTACTAACATGTGGGATTTGTTTTGACACTTCCATGGTTTCCTTTATACTGCTGTTATCAAGATTTGCCTTAGTCTGATCCTCTAAGTCTTTGATCTGGATTGAGCTATGTAAGTCAATTAAATGATGTCCAAGTAGCTAAAATCCTTCATCAAAATGGTCACATCCTACTGCAAATTCCTTTTTCAGGCATCTGAAACAACAGTTTATTCACAGAGTAAATTGACAGAGATATATAGACATATGTAGAAACTGCCTAACAGAATCAGAAGCTATTGAGATAAACCTGTGAGTGCTCAAATGTTTTCTCCCTTGCTTGACAATCTGGAGGTGTTTGTCTTCCCCCTCTCAGATTCTTTGCTACTCTGCGACTTTCTTGGTATGTTTGTACACTTCTTTCAGTCACACAGCCTTGTTTGCATAGGAAATAATTCCAGATTCATCTATTTGAAGATGATGAGACAAGGTGGGGGTAAACACAGTGCTCGCTGTAATCCATAGCAACGTGAGATCAGGTTTATTTCCACTTTTCTTCAAATACAGAGTTTAACCAATCAACTAAGGGAATGAGACAAGATAGGTAAGATTATCTGAATTGGTCGAGGGCTATAAGGGTGATTGCTCAGAGTGCTACACCAAAACACAGGCTATGGAGTATCTGTTGAGCTCCAACAATGTTTTCTAGATGAGTTGAGGTTGCTACTGTTACATTAGAAGGACTTGCTGGGAACCTAAACTTTTGGTAACCCGGTATCTTGGTTCTCTGAAAAATCGTTTCTGTCAGTGGAGTTTTCTGAATAAAGGGCAAGCTCTACTTCATTAGCCTGTGAGTTTTTGAGATTTTATGATTTTGCTAATGTCTGTACTTCTCTCACTGAGGGGATGCTTTGTACTTTTTCTGTTATGTAACTTTTGCTAATGAAGTTTCTGTAAGCGTAATTACCCTTGATCTTTTCTATCAAATCTTGCTGAGTCAAACAAAGGGCTCAAAAATGATTGTGGTAGAGGGAGGCATTTGTTTCCTTGTAAAATAGTTGTTAGAAATAGCTGACCATTTTTTTACATCATGCTGCCCTGCAGCAAATGGATATTAAAATTTATAATTTCTTATTTTTAATTTTACTGTCACCCTTTTATGTACTGTTAAATATATAATATTTTACTATCAATTATAGAGTGTGTTGTTGTCCTTGGTAATGTGCATACAAACTGTGTCTTTGTATGCACACGCAGTTAATTGAATATCTGCCTTGCTCTGTGTCTATGAAAACGCAGTGGCTGCATGTTAAAATAGAATGCTTGCATATATGCATAGTAATATTATTTTCTCCTAGGAAGTAGGTGTTGGATGTCATGTTTTCCTCTTTCTTATGTAGACTATGCTCAACAGTGTTAGTGTTTGCTCATTCGACTATATTCAGGATGTCTGTAGGTCAGGTGTGTTTAAAACTGCAACTTAATGTTTTCCTGAGCCAATTCTTTTCTTAACCAGCTGTCCCAGCCACATCTTTCAGTATGATATTTGTTTGTGACAGCTGCAGGTATAACTGTGGGAAAAGTAGTAAGATGCATCTTGAATATGTTAGATCCTCCACACTGTGACTTACTATGAGATTAGATGGTTGGGGAAAAACAACAACACAACAACTAAAAAGAAAACCTGCCAAAAACCAAACTGTTGTTCGTGGACTCCCTGCAAGTCACCTTTAGGTCATTATGAAAACTTGTTCAACTAGAAATTCCTTAAGTAGGAGTCAACATATTTATTGCATTTGTGGTTGAAAGACTAATACATTATTTTGGTAAATAACTTCTGTTTTCTTTGTCGCAGCAAAAATTCTTGCCCATTGCATGTTTTATGTATAAAGGGGATAATACCATTGAGTTTCATCGTTTGAATCTTTTCTGATTTAGGCATAAAAAGATTCTTTGTCCTCTTTCTTAGGAGGAAAAAAGCTATTGCAATTGTTTCTTTGTGTCTTTTTTTTTTTTTAATTAACCATTAGATAGCCCTCTGTGAAGAGTATCTTCAATGCTTTGCTTATTGATATATTTGTGACCTTTCTATATATTGCTCAGACAATAAATTCTATTGGGTTTGATTTAATATTGCTTATGGCAATTTGTTCATCATCTCTTTTGGTTTTTATCCAGGCTTTTAGCATGTTTTTCACAGCATATGTATAATCAAGTTGCAGTGATATCTTTTTTTTCCATGGGAGGACTAAAGGAATCAAAGTGTCTGTATTGTCAAGCTCAAAAAGTTTACAGTCAGTGATTTGTGTTTTGCCTGGAGACCAGTTTTAAGTGTTCAGGGACCTATCTTGTTTAGTACCTTTATTAATGACCTGGAAGAGGAAATGAAGCCTGTCCTCGTCAAATTAGAATGTGACATCGCATTATGGAAGTTGTTGATATGGTCAAGAACAGTGCTCTGTGATTTAGAAAGGCTGGAGGAATGGCCCATAATAAACATCATGACTTGTAACAAGGGTAAGGGCAAGGTGTTATGCCTGGAGTGGGGGTTGTAGAATCTCTTGCAACAGTACATGTGGGGAACTGCCTGCCTGGGAAGAAAGTTTGCTGAGAAAGAATGAGTCAACATGCCTGTGTTCTGTGAAGAATGCTGGCAACTTACTATGCAGATTGCTTAAATTGTCTCCTATTTTATTTCTGTGGAAACTGCAGTAGATACAAAGAGCACAATAACTCTATTTGATAGAGTAAATTCTCAGCTACAAAATAGTATTTTTCAAGATAGTCACCACCATTAGCTGTGCATTTCCACCAGCAATGAACAAAAACTTGCATGCTATGCTCATAAAAATCTGCATGGCCCTCTGGAATGTGGCTTGTACCTCATGTTTCTATTGCCGTTGCTGAAATACACCACTCACCACTTCATTGTGCTCACATTCACTGTTCAGTCTCCAGAAATATTCATTAAGAGTAGATGAATGAGTGCAATTTCTTCCACATGGAGGAATTTTGTGCCACGTCTGTGCTTCATCCACACTTCCATGTCAGACACCATTTTGTCAGACTGGCCCTCTGCTGCCATCTGTTTCACAGCGACAACATGCAACAGAATATTCTTGGGAAGGTTCAATGTCTATAGCCAGGTAGAAGAAGCTCAGACAGGTGGTGGAATTTGCATACTTTCTGATTTTTAAGACTAGACTGGATCAAGTCCTAAGCAAGTCGGTCTGAATTCAGTGCTTTGAGCAAGCAGTTGGATTAGATAGTGTCCCAAAGCGTGCTCTAGTATGAATATATATAATGCCACTGATTGGAGTTTGTCTGATAGTGGAACTATATTTATATATTTACCATTATATTGTGCTTCTGTTTCATCTATTGCAGTACAGAATATTCCTCCATTATAATATTGGAAAGATTTTTAAGCCGAAGAAATGCAGTGTTTTGTACTTACATTGCATATTCTTTGTTTAAACCAGTTGACAAGAATTTAACTGCCAATAACTTTTTTGGGAATGTTTTATAACTATAATCCATAACAAAAGAATAAGTATTGAAAAAAAAGTGGCATCTTTTCAGGTTTTGCTTCAGATATATATCACGAACCTTGTCACTGAATTCTAAAACATGATTAGCAATACTAGAATTTGAATGTGTGAACATCTGTTGAACTACTCAGTTGGATTTCTTCCAAAAATATTGTTTTACTGCTAGAAAGAAGGACAATCTGAGTTTGAAATTAGCTCTGGGCATGTCAAAACTAAATTTGTATCTAACTCTCTTGCTCTGATTACTAATTTTATTATGGTTGAGCTTCTAATAATCTACGCTGGTATTATCTGTACAACTGCTAAAAAAAGAAAATGACATGATAAATCAAGATTTAGAAGTCCAAAACCAAGTTCAGTTCTGAAAACAGCTGCTGCTGCATCTTTTTGTGTTTAGTCTTACCTCTGAGGTTCATTAGCAATGAGGAAAGGGCAGGAGAACCTCAAAAGATTGAGATGATTTCTGTTCTTGCTCTTCCCACCCCACAGTAATTTACTTGAAAATATTTCTGTGCTTACCAAGGTATAAATCAGACCTTTAGATCTGTTTTGTTATATATATATATATGTATGTATGTGTGTATATATATATGTATGTATATAACTTTTTTTTTTAAATCAGAAGTTTATATTGTTCAGCTTCAGCATGAATGAAAGTGTAAATCCATGCTGAGTTAAACAAAACAAACAGGAAAGGGAATGGAAAGAATTTCCTTTAGTGTAAACCTCCTTTAAGTTGAAATAATCCTGATAGTGCTTCTCAGTTGGCAGACGGTTACATATTCACTTCTGATGTTTTGCTAAAAATCGGAAGAAATTGTGGTTTTTTATTTTTATTTATTATTTTTTTTTGGACCACCTTTTGGAAAGGATCTAGAGAAGATCACTTTGTCCTTTTGAGACACATTTTGAACAAAAAGGAGGAAGAACTTCTATTTTTTGAAGTTGACAGATCTCAAAATTCTAAGGCTGATGGTAACAGATGGACAGTCTTATCCTGGAACTTCCTTTATCCTGAACTCAAGTACTTGCATCATTATTAATCCTACTACTCTATTAAACAAACAACTGCATCATTGATAGCCTAATAAAGCAGTTTCTTGTAGTTTTGATTTACTGATATTGCCTGTGCTTCTTTGTGTTTTTGCTTGTTTTTTGTTTTTTTTAACCTTCTCTCATCTCATGTGTAATGGAGGGCTGTTCCATGGACTTACTTTACTGAGGACTAGATTATATTTTTTTTAACCTCTATGTGGAAGATATACTGAAATTAAAGGTCCCTTTCTCAGAAACTGTCTGCAAAGGTCATGTAGTCCAACTTCCATGCAATGTACTGGGACACCTACAGCTAGATCAGGGTGTTCAGAGGGATAGGGCATCCACCCCCTCTCTGGACTACTTGTTCCAGTGCCTCATCACCCTTATTGTAAATAATAAAAAAAAAAAAAAAAAAAAAAACAACTTATCCCTTATATCTAATGTGAATCTCCCCTCTTTTACTTTGAAACTGTTTTCCCTTGTCCTATCACAACAGTCTGATAAAGAGTCTTTCCCCTTCTTTCTTGTAGCCCCCTTTTAGATACTAAAATGCTGCTATCAGGTCTCTTCAGAGCCTTCTCTTCTCCAGGCTGAACAGTTCCAGCTCTCTGTCTGTCCTCATGGGAAAGGTGCTCCATCCCTCAGATCATTTTTGTGGCTGCCCTCTGGATGTGCTCCAACAGGTCCACGTGTATTCTCTATTGACAACTCCACAAGTGGATGCAGTATTCCAGATGAAACCTCATGAGTGCAGAGTAGAGGGGCAGGATCACCTTCCTTGCCCTGCTGGCCATGCTTCTTTCGATGCAGCCCAGGATGTGGTTGGCTTTCTGGACTGTAAGGGTGTGTTGCTATCTCATGTCCATCTTGCCTTTCACCAGTATCTTCAAGTCTTTTTTTTGACAAGGTCAGTGCTTGATCCTTTCTCCCTCCAGATTATGCTGATATATGGGGGTTACCATAACCCAGGTGCAAGAACTTACACTTGGGTTTGTTGAACCTCATGATGGTCACCCGGGCCCACTGCTTGAGCCTGTCTAGATTTCTCTGGATGGCATCTCATCCCTTGGATATGTCAGACACATCACAGAGCAGTATCCTTATTTAGCTTATGTACTTTTCCTTTCTTCCCCATATCATCAGGCCTAATTTTTCTGAGGTTAAGCTAGTCAAAATTTTAGCTAGTTTTTAAATAAGACAAACATTTAGCTTTTCTTATGCAGTATGGTGAGTGGAAAACAGGTCCTTCTCTGCACTTGCTCTGTGAGTTGTTTTCTTTTCTTTTCTTTCTTTGTTGTTGTTGTTGTTATTGTCTATGAAGAATTTAAGCAGTGTTTTACGTGGTTTTATCTGTGCCAAAAAAAAAAAAAAGGCTTTAAAGTGCTATTTCTACTGTATATATTGTGCAGTTTTGTATTCTTGTTGAGTGCAATGTAATGTTTATTCTTTCTGCTGTTCTGATGAGCTACCAGGCTGATGAAAGATTTTTTCCTTTCATTCTTGAATGTGTGACTTTGCGCACAAAAGTGAAATGAAATTATTCCTCAGAACTCATTTTGTCCTTTTTTGGTAACTTTTTGACCTTCCTTAACAGTGCAAGTGCTTTCCGTCTGTGTTATATTCAGATTTCATTAGCAATGTCCATTTAGTGTCAAGGCCATTAATGAAAATATGAACTAAGACTGGCTTCATTATTGATCTTTGACTTCATCTAATGAACTGTCTTTTATTTCTAGCTTTTTTGCATGACTTTGTATTTTTTCCTTTTCTGTTTTCAGTATGGTATTGTCAGGTACTTTCTTGGTTCCAGGTTGTATGAACAGCTTTCTTGTTTTTGTTTTAATAGCATTGATGAGCTGATCTAGGGAATCATGCTGCCATGTACAGCTTTCGGGAACCCAGCTGAATCAGTAGTGTTCCTGAATATATCGATATATGTAAGCCATATGGCTTACACATCAGATAGTGACAGCACAGTAATTTAAAATGCAGTAGTAGCAGTATGGTGTGCTACTTTGCTCTTTAGTTGTGTGGCATTGTTTGTTTTTGTTGTTTTGGTTTGTGTTTCATTTGTTTTTCTGGTTCAGCTTGAGGTATAGGGTGCGAGAAAAAGTATCCCCTGAACCAACCCTCTCCCCCTACTGTCTGTCTTCAGTTTTCTCCTCATTAAGGCAGTATGTGTCTTCTAAATTAGTAACCAAAAATATCACAGATTGCTATGTTGTAGTGGTTCATTTTTTTTTTTTCCTGAGTGTTTTATTGCTTCTGCTTGTAGTGGTTTGACTCACATTAGTATAGCTGATTAAATACCAGTGTTTTGGTTTCAAACACTAAAATAAGCATATGGCTTCCTATATTTGTTTTATATTGATCTCTTTTCTGATTTTGTTTGTGGTTGTTCATTTTAACTAGAATCATTGTTTGATTCCACTGAAGTTTATAGAACATACTCAATTGTAAAAAAAATATATTGATTTGTTAATGCTTCCTGGTAATATCTTAAGAAGCTTTTGGTGACAGACTTTTTATCGGTTATGCTAGTCTTCTAGCCTTTTTTTTCCTCTATTTTTATGATAAACAGACTCCATCTCGAACCTTGAGGGTTGGTTTTCTCTGATGGATGTTCTGAAAAAAAATCGACATTTTTATTACTAGCGTTCCTTACTAGCACATCATGAAAGAGTAGTGTTATGTTGTCTGTAACTTGTTGTCTTCTTTTGTTTGCTCCTAATGTGGGAAAAAGTATCAGTCAGAAAGTAGAAGTGGAAATACAGATGGAAAAGCCAAAGTGTTGAGCATTTTGAAAACAGTTTTTGGTAAGGGAGGCTTTCATGCCGATTGTTCAAAACTGTTAAAGCAATTTGTGTTCTGTTACTGGAACTTGAGTAGAATGGCACTGTATTACTGATAGACTAATAAATGATGCCAGAGGACTTAATATTTGTGATGGTCTATCCCCTAGTTTGTTGCTCCAGGATGATCAAAATCAAATGCTCAGGACAGTCTGGAAATTGTTGTAATTTCTTGCCTACTGCCATTGTCACATAGTCATGGATAATAAAGTGATTTGGATCTACTTTTTCATTTGGGCACTGATACTTTTGCTGGAGGTGAGGAAAGAATTCCTGCTCTTGATACAGCTGGGTACCACTGTTATGGATATGGTTTGTGATGCTCTGGCTTCGAGGCTATAAGGTGTTGCTCTAAATGAGCTGATGCACTTTTCAGACTGATATAGCAAATCATATATATGCAATGTAGCAGAAAAGTCTAACCTAAAGTAAGGTTGTCATTTTAGTGTTAAACAAAATAGGTCTTTCTGACCATTTAAATTTTTCTTTACTTTTAAAAACAATAATAACAAAACTAAAATGAAACCTGTGGACATAACAATCAGCCTATGTTCTGTTAAAATGGAATTGACTGTAAAGGTGTGCCAAAATATGATAACAGATTGGAGCGTACTAGTGCTAATACATAATTTTACTTATAAAAAAAACTGCTTTCTACCTTTTATTTTTTTCAAACTGTCATATTATGTAACTTCTACCCTTTCAAGGTTATGACTTGTCCTTCATGATTTGCCATTGTTGAAGGAAGGATTACTGCTGGAGTGGGCTCTTGGTGCAATTTTATGCCATTCGCTCGAATATCCAAAACTATTGTGGAAATTAACTGAAGACAAGAGTTCAGATTTATGAATACTTTAAGTATGGAAAGATGGATTTTCTTTCTTTTGTTTTGGGATTATATGTAATAAGTTACATATACATTTTCAGCTTCTATTGTTGTAAGGTGTTGAGGTTAAGACAATGAATAATACCAAATGGTATTATAGCCAAGATGTTTTATAGATGGTATAGTTAGACAGATTATTGTGATGGAAAAGAGACAATCAAAATAAAGGGTGAAAAAATACTTACCCATGTACTAGTCTCACCATAGGAAACTCCAAAGGAGTGATCTCCAAAAAGAGATCCTTCCCCAGTGGTGGTCAGCCCTCCAATGAGGTCTAGAGAGGTGGAGCCAGACTCCACCCCTTCCAGTCTCACAGGTACATTGCCTTCACCTTTGATCTTGTGGCTGACTTGGTGCATGCCTCAGGTGATCCATCAGTAGTTCAGGCTGTGATTCAGCACTTCCCATACAGTTGCACAAGTTTGAAAGAGCTCTTACTCTACCCACCACAAATCTCTTTTCTTAGAACACTGAAAAGAACTGTGGCTCTTGATCAGATACCAAATGTGTCTTAAGATACTCAGAACTTTTCACAGTGTATGTCCCCCCCCCGCCACCCGTCCTCCACTATACACCCACAAGCCCGCTTTGTTTCATTGTTAAAGATTAAAATAAAATGTAATGTTACTGATGTGAGAGACTACATATTAGGAAGAAATTATTTACTGTGAGGGTGGTGAGACACTGGAACAGGTTGCCTAGAGAGGCTTTGGATGCTCCATCCCTGGAGGAATTCAAGGCCAGGCTGGATGGGGCTTTGAGTGACCTGGCCTAGTGGGAGGTATCCCTGCTTATAGCAGGGGGTTTAGAAATAGATGATCTACAAGGTCTCTTCCAGTCCAAACCATTCTATGATTCTATTAACTCTGGTGCAGAACTAGCTACCTTATAAATTATTACCAAGTTAGTGGTCTTGTTTTGTCTTGTAAAGATAGTTGATTTTAACCATTAATTTCTGTTACAGTGTCTTTTTGTGTTACTACTTTATTTTTCCTACCGTTGTGTATGAAGTTGCACTTCTGGAGATCAAGATACATGAGGGAATTTGGAGAAATTTTCATTTATTGGAAAGTTTTGTTTGTGGAGGAAAAATACAGAATGGTTGAATGCAAGGTATGGGGTCGAATTGTGTCCTTCTGCTGAGCTATTGATGACTTAAGGAAATAGCTTTCAGTCAGACCTATACTTTCCAATTATTCCCCAGGAAACTCTTTTCTTCACCTCTTCTTTAAAGCAGGAACTTCAGTACATGCAAGCTTTATTTTGCTTTCAAATTGGTTTCTTTAACCATAGTGTTCTGACTCTTAGTTTGCTTCTACTTTTGCCCGAGAGACTAATAACTTGAAGTCAGCTCAAATCCTAATGGAATTACTTACTTGGGAGTAAACTGATAGAAACTATCTTTCTGAGCCTTTTGGAGACAGTAGCTTCAGAAGCACTAAAACAAAATTGCAACTAATTACCAGTAGCTCAGGTGATTTGTAGCAACAATAAAAAAACTTTCACAGTTGAACTGACCACAGGAAAACCTTGCAATTATGATGTGTTATGAAACATCAAACTCCAGCTCCTAATTAAATATTTATGACCTTCAATGTTTTGGGCAATAAATTAAGAAAAATTCTGTTTAGAATATATATTTTTTTTCTTAGAAATGATGTTATTATAGTTTATTATAATACTCTTCTCCTCCCACAATCTTTCCTTCTGCAATAAGACTCTTCATGGCTTTTACTCCATGCTCTATTCTGCCTCCTACACCCTTCTACTGACTGCATTACCCATTTGTGGAATAACAAAATCACTTTTCTTTAAGTAGTGTAGGCCTGTGGTACAACAGCATAACTCGCTCCAACCCTGGATGTGTTACTATACCCAGAAGGGCGGAGTGCATTGTTCATCTAAGCAGAAGCTGGAGGCAGAGCATGCATCCTGATGAAAGACGGCTGACTGTTAGCTCACACCTTATGCCTGGGAAGCATGTACCCAGGTTTGTTTCCTGATTGCTCATGCCTGTAGGGTTTCATGTTTGTTTACCTCTGCCAAGAGGAGAGCATGCTCTCAGTGCCTGATGAGGCCAAAAACACAGTTTACCCGTTGACTTCAAGGAAGTAAATGAGATTACTTATCTGCCAATATCTTGTATGGGACAAGCACAGCACCTAATGCAAGAAAATTCAGGATGGAGTGAAATTTCTTGTTGGTTTTGAATTCTTCCCTGTGATGCAGTGTTCTTTCATTAATAGATGATGGTTTTTACTCTGTCCTTTCAAGCTAGTTAAACTTGAATGTTTTTCTCTTATCAGTTTAAGGGAAAGTAAATCTATAGAACACAAAGATAATGGCCACTTTTGTTTGTTTGTTCCTGACTCTATAGATTTTAAGTTCCTGAACACTTTCCAAACTACAAATCTTAGCCTTTTTGTTTGTTTGGTACCTGTAGGATTAGTGAGCTTTATCATGTAGTTGAATACTAAAATAGTCTGGCACCCAGGTACATTGCTGATTAAAGCCTTGTGAGTCCTTTCCAACTTGGGATATTCTGTTATCGTGCCAAGCCTGCCAGATTTCAGGAAGCACTGAACAGAGCTCTCAGACACATGTTTTTTTTTTTTTATTTTTATTTTTATTTTTATTTACATAGTCCTGTTTGAAATCAGGAGACTTGATGTGTGTCTCTTCCATCTGTGGATATTCTCTGATTCTAAGCATCTTGGATTCTGTCATCAAGATCTCATAATTTGACCAATAGATTTAATGTCCTGTAGAATCAGATTTTTGTTTCTAAACCGTGTGTACCTTGCACGGTACACACAGCCAATATGAAGACTCTGGAGCTCTGAAAACCTGGGCAGAGGCTCCTTGTTAATTCACCTTTCTTTTTTCCTCCTTCCTGTGTGATTATCATAGCCACTAGTATGTTTTGGTAACTTTTTTAATATCAAAGATGAGCAACTTACAAGGCACTAGCAGACGGAGAAGGTAGGTTAAAAAAAAAGGTAGCATCATCTTATTAGAACAGTTAATAATATCTTGTAATCAAGAGGTAAGAATCTGTAGGTTTGTTGTGTTAAACAGCAATTTCTCTCAGTGAATTGATGGACTTATTGTCCTCATTTGTTTAGCTCCCCATAAGTGTTTTTTTGTTTGTTTGTTTCTTTTTTTTTTGTTTGTTTTGCCTTCATGATGATCTTAGATGCAGGGAGAATGAGGAGACCAAATGAATGGGAACATGTATTTATTAAGAATTACTTCCATACATGCAAATGTGTTTAAAATGCTCCCTTTTTTTTTTTTTTTTTTTTTGTTAAAAGAACAGCTATTTGGAAAACAAACAAACAAACAAACAAAACATCTTCTGTAATCTGACAGAGCAATTAATATATTAAATGACAAAATACTTCATTTGTGTTTGTGGTTTTTTTTTGTTTTTTTTTTTTCCCCTCCTTGTATCAAAAGAATCCCCTTAATTTCTGTTTGCCTGTTCTTTGGCTAGGTCAAATGAAGTTGTGGATGTAATTTATTGTTATTATTTTTTACTAATTCATCATTAACATTTTTGAACAGAAAGACATACAAAGCAAACGAAGTTTGCTAGTTTTTGGGGTTTTTTTATTTTTATTCATGACTACTTTTCCATTATTTTATGACAAAATAACCTATCAGTATCAGTGTTCTCATGTGAGCAACTTGGCCGACCAGCCTAACTGGTCTAACCTTACAGTTTCAATGGAACAAGAAGAGATCTGTCTGAAAATTGAATGCTTTCTTTTATAATGGGCTGATATGAAATAAACAAAAGCCCTGCAAAGTGAGACTGTCTTGTACAGAACTGTCACAGCTTTACAGAGCCGATACAGATTCTTTTCACCTGTCACTTTCAGTACAATAGAATGAAAGCCTGGGTATAGATTTACTCCTGTTGCCCTCATCTTATTTTTCATTCTCTATAAAGTTCTGTCATTTTTCCCTTTACAGTGCCAAGGTCCAGAATCCTTTTTTTTTCTTCTTCTGTTTTCACAAAAAAAGTTATCTGACAATTTTTCAACATCTCTTTGATTCAGAAATCAGCGTTGGATGCTGTTTTAGGGAATAAAAAAACCATGTCAGAGAAAAACATTATGTCTTCCTCATTGTCTGAAATATATGTTCTTTTCTGATTTTCCTGTAGTCCATATATCTTTAAAGTACACTATGTTGAAAATACTTCAATAAAAAGCATTTCTGTACCTATTTGTTTTTAAAAGTGCAAGTTTTTTAGAATTTCTCCAGCTGATAATCATGATAGAAACAATAAATATGAATAGATCTTTTGGAAGAGGAATGTAAGGCTGGGTGGTATTTAGGATACTTAGATCTGATAACTGTTAAGTGTGTATATTCCAATTGTACAGTTGTCTCAAGTACTTTTTAAGTACCACTCAATCTCATTCTTAACATTCTTCACTCTTGCAGTGTTGTTTTAATTTATTGGGAAGAACCTTCTACTAAAAAGAAATAAAATGCATCAGAAACCACTGTTGGGTTGGGGGAGGGTGAGTAAATGTGTGTGTACATGCTTGTGCACACAGCAAAGATGCAGGAAGAAAAAACCTGTAACTGACAGTTTTGCTGTTTGTTCCATGCACAAACAAAAAAAGAAAAACCCTCTTAGATCTGAAGTGGATCGCCTACTTTGTTCTTTCAGTGATCTTGGGTTTACAACTGAACAGAAAGAAACAGGTTACCCTCGGCCTTGGCTTAAAACACGGTGTTGTTGGGTTGTGTTTGTTTTATTTTTACACATCCAGTTAAGCCTTAAAAGTGTATTAGAATATCACTATCACACTTTTTTAGCCAGATGATATTTAACTTGCAGAGTTTTTTTGGTTGCTATCTGATGTCAGTAAGTGGAAACAGTGGATCTCTTTTCACCTAAGTTTTGTTACTTTGTATTGTAGTTTTTGGAACTGAGTACATTGTAGGTAACGTCCTCAAAGGGTATAAACTATCATACAAGTGAATAGCTGAGCTAAGTCTGCATGGCTGCACACAAAGTAACTGATTTTTGAGGCACTTTGAAACTGTTTTATTCCAACCTTCCTCCTTAGTGGCAACTGAGACTTTGTAGCAGAAGGGTTTGTCTTGGTTTAGTTTTGACTCAGAGGCCAAGGTAAAGACTGTAGATTTCTAGAATTTTGGCAGCCTTGAGAGTTTGTTTCAGGTCAGGTTAAATTCTGTGTAGTTAATGAATGTTCTTAATGAGTCCAAAGACTGTATTCACAAGACTGGAGGGCAGTGTAATGAATGAGTAGACTTCTAAGGTGGAAGATGTGACATGATGTGGTGTCAGATCTTCTGAGCTCTGTTCAATCAGGGCTACTGGCAGAATGCAAGAAGGTGCGAAGCCTTGCTGTTTTCTAAACTCCATGCACAAAATAATGGAGCATGGACAGTCTGTTGGCAAAATTCTATTTTTAAGCAACTTTTAGGTGGTTATTACTCCTGTTTTGCAAATACTCAATAGCCATAACTGCTTTATAATTAAGGCCATTTGTTTAAGTTCAGCAGCAGATGGCCTCTTTAAAAAATACAAACCCAGAGAATATTTTAACTGAAGATAAAGCAGAAATAACTGTATATGGCACATGGCAATGTGAAACTGCCATCCATGCTAATTATTCAGTCATTTAAATGTGTTGTTTTTTATTTCCCTTGGACAGTAGTCTATAAAAGTCCTTCATAAATAAGGCCTTCGCATCTCTTGGTATAGCGTGCCAACTTTGGTCTTAGTAATTACTTTTGTTTTATTGGTGGCAAGCTATTCCTTTTCCTTGTCTCTCCTCTTGTGCCACAGTACCTTTGGGATACTTCTAGTTTGATTGTCAGGTCTGGTTGGTTTATTTAGGTGTTTGAAATACATGCTGTTTATTTCTCATTCATAACCAAACCATGCTGTGTTTGTAGTAAGTTTTTGAAGTTTCATTTGCAAGAACAATGGGTTTAAGAATGCAAACTGGAAGTCTTATTTAATTAAAAACCTGCTTAAAGAAAAAAAAAAAAAGAAAGAAAACTTGCATCTTGAAAACATATGTGGAAAATGAGTCTTGACAACAGAATACTGCCTAGAAAGCAAGTTTTCACTTTAAGATAAATTTTAAGTTGTTGACTGTTCTGTTAACCACTCAGTAAAGAACATAGGAATGGGGAACAGAGATGCAGAATGCAATTTTCATAGAAGGGAAAGGTGAATCTGTACATGTAGGTAAGTTTTATCATGTAGATCCAATTTCTGTAAAAAATAAAAAAGACATAAAAAATAAATTCTTTCCACAGCCCTGCAGTGTCTGATTTTTATAAGATACTTACTTTCCTCTGAAAGTAATGACTCCTACATATTTCCATGAAAACTACAACATACACAAAGAGTACAATAATGCTATTTGATAGAGTGAATTCTCCACTAAAAAACCCACAATTTTTCAACATAGTCACCACTGTCAGCCAATTCACGCAGCTGAGCTGATAAAGACACTGTCTGTTTTTGGGTGTGACAGCAATGCATGGCCATCTGGAATGTGGCTTGCCTTTCACATGGCTCTTGCCACTGCTGAAATGCACCATCAACCACCTCAGTGTAGCAGCATCCAATGTTAGGTCTCCATAAGAGTACAGCAAGTGGACAAGTGTCGATGAATGCTAGTGGGTGCAAACTTTTCAGAATGGCGTTCAATGCCACACTTTCATTTCATATGCACTTCTGTGTCAGATGCCATTTGATCAAGCTTCGCCTCTTTCATATGGAGACAAAGTGAAATGGAATTATTGCAGGAAATACTCAACCTCTACTGCTGTACTGGCTACATCTGCCTATGATGTCTCCTGTTTTATTATGTTGAACTACAACATTACTTTCAGAGCACCTCTTGTAGATAATGAAAAATTTCACAGCTCTGAAAATCTGCCTTATTGCCTTTATTAAACCTGCTTGTGAACGAGCCATCTTTGCAGCTATATCAGGGATGAGTGAAATACAGTGGCGAAAAAATTAGTTAAATCAAAAGGTCTTGTTACTGAAACATGTGAAAAATGTTGTATAGGTTCTTTTTTTTTTTTTTTGTCTGTAAAACGTGCTAGACTGTAGAATAAGCATATAAATGTAGGGCCTTAGTTATGATGGGAATCTAAAACACCTAGTAAAAATGTTTTTTGTCAAAGTAAATACAGAAGTTGTTTATAGTCTGTATGTATACATATAATATATTATCTGATTCCAACCTCATAATTATGTAAAGTTTACTCTTTCATAGGCTTAATTTTATTTATTTATTCATTTATTTTGTTAAATGTAGGATAACTATTGCAGCTTAAAGCATCCAGTGTTGCAACTTCCATAAAAAGTACTATTGCTCCTGGTTCACCTGTTGGGTGAAATTATGGTGATTTTTGTCTTTGTTGTCATTGATACTAGAAATAACAATGTGGATTAAATCTGTCACCATAATGGCAATTTATGGATAGCGGTTAAAGTTATTTCAGGGCTTGAAAGTTTTGGGCTGATTCCAAATTGGTCAGTCTGAATATGAAAGAGAGTCTTTTTGTTAGAGTGTATTATAGTGTACTTCTCAGCTCAGGTCTCTGCAGTCCTCAGAAGGATCGTTATTAATTGTTTTACGGTACGTTTTCCTTATATGTTCCATTATATTTTGCACTCAGTGTGAGTATTTAATCTGCCTTATTCCGTTCTACTATTATACCATGTAATTGAGTACTGACTATAAAAGCAATGGTTGTAAATTGAGACTCATATTCTTGGAAAGAATTTGATGACCAGTTAGACTATTTTAGTTTCTGTGCTTCAAAGAGAAGTAAGAGATATTTAAATGCAATTGAAGGCATTGTCAGTCTTTTCAGTGCTGGATCATGGAATTAAGGTTGAAAGAGGACTGTACAGAATTTTGAATAGGTTTTTTAATCAAAAGCATGTCTATGAAAAGTGCTGTGACGTTATAATTGTGTTGACTGAAGAAATGATGAAATCAGTTGCTAAACTTAGTGAACTGTGTTTTTATTTTTAAATAGCCAGTTATTTCAGTTGTGAATAATAATATAGATATCTGAATGCTATATTAAATATTTTGTTCCCCGCAGTTCAGGGGGGATGGTTACAAAGTGCACCAATAGCTTGGATAGTTGCTCTAGTCTGGGGCTCCTCCTGTCAGGAGGAATTGACAGAGCTAGGCATGATTCTCTGACAAAGCAGCAACTAGTAGGTGACCTGAGAGCATCACACAGGAACTCAAGGGGCAGTTACAAGACTAAAGAGTACAAGAGTGCAGTTTTTCTCTGTGGTGCCAGATGGGTGAGTGACCACAATCTGTGACTTGGTAGGGCTCCCATTAGACATGAGGAAGAACTCTCCAGAAAGGGCAGTGCAGCTAAGGGAATAGGCTGTCTGTTGAATTTTACCTCATTGAAGGTCTTGAAGACTCAATGAAACAAAGCCATACCTGTCCTTTTCTCATGCTGATGATAGCCCTGCTCTGAGTAGGAGTGTGGCTGTCAGAAGTCTCTTATAACCATCACTGTCATGATTCCAAGATCCATACTCAAACTTACAATGAAATTCACTCCATCACTAGCGGATTGGTTGAAGTTTCAGCTCCCTGTCTTGTACTTATGTGGCCATGTTTGCCATCAGAACAGTGGTACCAACTTTTAAAAACTTATCTACATACGATTAGGTTTTTGCTTATCCTCTATTCCCTGTCTTTTATTACTACATTCTAAAGTGACTGTGGCTCATATTTTTATTTTGAAAAAGCACTGACAAGACCGTGTATTGTACACACAGTGGGGCATTATTCCCAAAACTCTAATCCTGTTTATGAGAGAAAATAACACTACAAAGGAGAAATCCTCTCCACTGATAAAATTTGAAACCTACCCTACTTCTCACTCTTGAAGAAAATAGAGCTGATAAAGGTTTATTTGTTTGTTTATTCATTGTATCCCACAGGGAGGGGAGAAAGGAGTAACAAAACAGCATTTCTATGCAAACAAAAGTTACTGACAAAAAAATCAGCCGTCCTATGGGAGAAACAAACTTTTTCAAAGTTTGGAATTTTAAAGTTATCTATGTGAATAACATTCACAACACAAATTTGGTGAAGTTTGTAACATGCTGCTTGTATGACTTCAGAATAATTTTTGCTTCTTTGCTTTTTCTAAGCATTTGCCTTAAGTTAGTTGTCTTCCATTCCAAAAATCTTCAATAGAAAATTATCAATACTGCTTCATCTTATTGATGATATTTTTCATCTACTTTATTATGGATGTACTCAATGATTTCTGCCTTGCTTCGTATCTTCAGTTCAGGCTGGTAACTCATCTTTATTTTTCGAAATTTTAATATTTGCACTTTTTCTCTTTGTGTGTGTGTTTACTGGGTATCAAAAGCATTTCAAATCTCTCATTGTGGAACTCCGGTGTTGCTCAACAAAGGATGTTGAAATCGCCTTCTCTTTCACTGTGTGATGATACTCAACTTTGCTGTGGTTATATCAAGCTATTCATAATTAAGCTGTTCACCTCATTTCTGTGATTAAGTATAGAAGAGCACAAAGTATATTAAAAAAAAAAAAGTGTATGAGGAGTAAATGCTGAGACATTTCTGGCAGAGATCAGAATTAGTGCGGGCATTCAAAACAAGGTGTCACAGAATAGATCAAAAATTGGCTGTTATCTACTCCACACTTTGTACTGAATCTTCTACGATTTGTGGTCCAAGTGTGAGAATTCATAGTGTCCAAACTGATATGATTTCATTCATTCTTTCTGGTCTTGATTGCTGTGTGGCTTTGCTGCATGGTCAAAATGGGGTGTTGCAAAGTGGGGGAAGAAATGCCCAGAGTTAAGCATTGCTTCAAAGAAGAGGGGAGGGGAAAAAAAACAAACAATTGCAAATGAAAATAGTATTTGTGTTACATACAAGATGGGAAGCATGAGAGGTGGCATGTTGAAATCAAAAAGAAATAAATTGACAAACTATAATGTACTATAGGTAAGAAGGCATCTAGTGATATGACGGGTTATTTCTAATAAAGATCATTTGAATATAGTGCACAAACAATTTCTGAGTTGAAAAGGATTTTTTTCTGATGAACACTCATGATGTACAAAAGTCAGTGGTTTATGTGCTGGTTCTGCCTGATTCCATGCCCTGGGAGAGAGGGAAAAGGGAGAGGGCTGGGAGATGGGCTTAAAAATAAAACAGCTGCAGTGATCTGAGGAGGAAAGCTAATTTACTAAATAAGATAACAGAATGTGAGACGACACAATACAATATAGTATAATTGGAATTAAAGCTAGCTAATAAATAAAATGAGAGAGGGAGTGTCTGAAACTGAAGGTCTTACTCTAAAGCTAAAGGTGAGATGGCTAGGAAGCTCTCAGAGCTGACGTGCAGCAGAAAGAGGTCTTGGGACTTGTGTGCAGTTTTATCTTTGCTTTGGGTGGAAAATGGGAATGCATAGTCCTCTGGGTATGTAGTTCTTCTCTTCTGAGAACCAGGTACTCAGAAATTTGGCAGTTGGTTGAACTGGAGCATTAACTCTTTAACTCCCGATGCCTTATATGATATGACGTGGAATACCAATAACAAAAGTCATGAAACCATGACAGCAATAATTACTGAAATTGGAGTGTAACTCTTACAGTAGCAGGTTTAAATATTATTGCAATTCACAAGCATATGCAAACTCAATTATCAGATGTCTTGATCCAGTGTGAGTTATTTTTCCTTTTGCTCATGACTTCTCTGATGCTTGATTATACTTGGTTCAGGGTAGAGCTTGAAAAGAATCTCTGTAAATGGGAAGTGTCAGCTTAAATTGTAAACAGAC
Source organism: Callipepla californica brunnescens (assembly GCA_023055505.1). NCBI lineage: Eukaryota > Metazoa > Chordata > Aves > Galliformes > Odontophoridae > Callipepla > Callipepla californica. Next base: position 31,165,017 of record JALIRH010000003.1, on the reverse strand, counting down.
TTTGTAACTCACAACCAGTATTTGTATTGTTAAAACTTGTAAAATAAAGGAGTGGTTTGTTTTTTTTTTCTAATGGTCAGAGATGGCCAGAATCTTGATTTGTGTATGTCTGTCTGGACAAAATTAAGTTAAGACAAATTATGGATTCAGAGGAAAAGCCTTGCTCACAAGTCGACATTAAAAAAACAAGCAAACAAAAAAAAGGAATAATGATATCCTAAAGTAGGCTTTTTAGAATTTTTAAAGCAAGGATAATAGCTTTTACAGCTAGTACAATCCCAGGCCTTGAAAATTTGTTTTGTCTTATATGTATTGAATTATAACAGGAACTACATGGGAAAAGGGAAGATAAGGGTGGAATTTTGGAAGCTGGAATGCAAAACAAAACAAGTGAATCCTTAATCAAGTTTTTGTTGCATCTTTGGGTCCATGCTTTTATTAGTTTTCACCTTCTAAACCTTGGTGACTCTTGTTTTTCTGTGTCATTGTCCAGAGCTAAGAAAAGAAAGCATATTGTGGATCTTGCTTATGGCTTGTTCATTTTATATTTTCATCTTATTTCACAGTGAGGCATGCTGTTACTTCCTTACTCTTTTGTTTTCTGTGTCGTGGTCTGTATTTAAAAAAGAAGCAGCACGTTTTCTTTCTGAAATGAGGAACTACAATAGATTTCACGTACGAAACACCTGCACAGTAAGAAATGAAGCAGAACTTTTCAGTTCTTGCTGTTCCATGACGAGATTTGTTGCCTTTCCTTCCTGTAAACAAAGGCAGTCTCTTATGGAGTGGGAAATAGGCTGTTTACAGGATATTTTCTGTATGAAAGGAAGGAAAAGTGCCTTTGCAGAGATCAACCTATTGTGTTGGGGATATTGGAATTTATATGGAGTTAAATTGAATTTAGCTTAGAGAGGGGAAACAAGCAGGAAAATGCATGTAATCAATTCAGTCTTGACCCTGATAAGTGCTAGATAACCTCTCTAGTTGCTGAAATCAAAGCAGAAGTTAGAACATGAAACACTTTGGTTTTGTCGAAGATCCTATATGATCATTTTAAGAACTTGACCAAATATACACTGCACTTCAAAATAAAAGGTAAAGGTGTTTGGAATGTGGATTTCATTTAAAAATCATCCACCTTTTGTTAGCAAGGATGGCTGTATTTCAAATGTCATAATTAGACTGTGCAGTCTGCATGCACATTTTGAAGTTTTACTTTTGATATATACTAACAATAATTCTCATGTGAATCAAGCTGTCTTATTCTTGCTTATGTTAAGAAATTAATTTCTGTGGCTAGTTATTTGGTTTTCATGCATGTTCTCTACTTCTGACAAGAGCCTTTTATAACTGATAAGAATTGTGGATTTTAGGTGTTTTAATTATCTCCAATTATTTCAGAATGATCTGGTTTTATTGAAACCTCAGGTGTCTATATGAGAACAGTTCTGAAAGAAATGTCTCCTATTTTTTCATGTCAGCCTATGACATCACAGGCAGATGCTGGTGATATGGCAGTAGGAATTGAACCTTCCCACCAGTACTGCATTCTCTTTTGTTGTTGAGTGACAGATGACAGCAGAGGAGCAATCTAACCAAATGGCATCTGACAAAGAAATGCATATGAAGCAAAGGTGTGGCATTGAATTTCTCTAGGAGGAAAAATTGTACCTGTTCTGCAACCATTTCTGGTGACCAAATGGTGGATGTGAGCACAGTGAGGTGGTTGTTTGGTGGTGCATCTCAGCAGTGTTGAAAGAAAGTGAAGTCACATTCCAGGTGGCCATGCACAGCTGTCACACCACAAAATGAAAAGCATCTTGATCAGTTCATCTGTGTGAGTTGGCTAATGGTGGTGACTATGTTGAAAAACAGTGTTTTGGTTTGGTGTTTTTTTTTCAGTGGAGAATTTGCTCTACGAAAGTGTTATTGTACTCTTTGTATACGTAGTTTTCATAGTATTACTTTCATTGAGACCTGTGTGTACAATCTGATAGAATAGGCAAAAGATTTGCCCAAGAAACCAAGTGGGATGGATATAGTTGATGTGATACAATCTGTCATTATGCTTCCTCTACTTTACCTATACTTATTCTGCTATAGTCAAGTCTGTCCAAGATACATCAGACTTGCTATATAGACCAACTCTACAGTAAATGTGAAGTAAGTTGTTACTCCAGACATACTGTCTTACTGTGGAGCTTATCCCTATAGTGACCATCTGCACAGTGTTCAGAGTACTTGGAAGATAACTTTGGAACTAGGCTTTTCTGACCTGGATGCTGTCCATCTAGGCCATTCTTTCTGGAGAATCAGTTCTTGCTCCATAGCCAAAACTTTTTTTTTTTTTTTTTAAGAGAAAAAAAAAATCTTGCCAGGAAAAATCAGCTGTCTGATACTAATGCTCTGCTTTTCCTGTGACAGCAAAGTAGGAAGAGAAAGTAGTAATAGATTGATTATAAATAATACAAAGGTTTGGGGAGATTACACATCAGGTTTGAGAAGGAAGAATTCACAGTGATTTAATGTTCAACATTACATACTTCATGCTCCAGCTTTTTTTTTTTTTTCTGCTTGTTTTCCATGTTATTCTCTCTTGTACCAACTGGTTGTAGTTGTAAGAATTTGAGATCATGAGTGTATTTCTAACCTTTGAAAATGGTGTGTGATGTATGGCAGGCAACAGTCTGAATGTTTGACCTTTTGCCAAATGGGAATCATGATACGGATTGGCCTTCTTAAAATTCCATTTCAGCTATCTTCTTAAGTGAGCTCTTCTTTGACTTGTCATTGGCTAAGTTGGTTTCCTCAGTGACATGCCATTTTGAAGAGGCAAGGCCCTGGTTTTCAATTCCAGGTGACACAGAAAAACAGAAAGAGAGGATTAACAGACCTGTGGAACGGATGCGTGTATTACTTTGTGGAGAAGAGAGCAATCGTGGGTTTTACTCTGGGAATAATGAAATACGTGATGCCCAGATGTATGACAGTTGTCGTACTCAGAGCAGTCTTATGAAGTCTATTATTGCAAATAACTTTTAAGGTACATTAAAGAAAATAAGCATGGTTTCTCCTTATTTCTGATTTGCAGTTTATTACCTTACATGAGTTTAAAGGAACTTGCATTTTGGGTAATTTTTCAATTGTAGATCTTCATGTGTGTAGGGCAAGTTTATTTGTAGAAACTCTTAGAATGCTGGAAAACCATGAATTCTTATTACATATACAAATTTATTTCTCTTTTCAAGTCTAATTTCTTCTCCCAATGAAGTGTTCTGTGTTCAAACTTTGGATTAAAAAAAAAAATACCAGTATATGGACAGAGGCTATGGTTTTCCCACTTGTCTCTCTCATGAAAGAACCATGCAATTATCTGAAGTTCACTTTACTTTATGGATCAATAGACTCCACTTTCTACATTTATAAATAAATAGGCAATCAGAATTCTTTGTGACAGTGTTTTTACTTTTTTTCTCTTTTTAATCTGACATAGAATCATAGAATCCTTAGAATTGAAAGGGACCACAGTAGTTGACTTAGAATCTTGAAACTGTGTCCTTTTTTCATTTTATACACTATTCTGTAAAATGCTTTCTAGAATTATTTTTTGTCCTTATGGTGGTGATTTAGTAGAGGAAATAGCATTACTTCCTGCTATGTGTTTTCCTTTCTTTCAAAATGAATGTAACATTGTGTGTTTTCAAGCTCGATTTTACTATCTGAGATCATGATAAAATAAACTCCCTTTGAAACTGCGGTAACACAGATAACATACATAGCCAGATAACTGTAACGGTAGATTGTGGTTTTATGTACTGTATCTCTCTATGTTGATCAGAGAGGCCTGAAATAGTTTTATATATACTTTATTTTTATTCTTTCTGAATTAGCAATATTTCTGTATGTTTGAGGTAGAGTTATTAGTATAGATGTCTTTGTTAATGTTTAAAGAACTTTCTTTTTTGCCTGTGGAATGTGATGTTTGGAATTTTAGATGCCTTGTTAGCTGGAATTAATTCCACAAAATGTAGCAGAATGTTGTTGTTTTTTTTTTAAACTTTGTGGAAAGAATTGACTTATCTTCCTGCAAAATATTTTATGAAACATCATGAATTTTTTCTCAGACTTGTAATTGAAGATATTACTGAGCTACTTGCTACATAAAATACGGTTGTAGGAATAGCTGTGCACCCTTTATCATGACCACTGAAGCAGAGCCATAAGGAGCCAAGCTGATAGTTCAGCAGCTGGTTGTTTATTATACTATCCCTCTACACTCCTCCCCAATTTTTTCCAATTTATTGCCCAGAACTTTCACAAATAACATCTTTAAATTCTCTGTTGCACCACATAAACATGATATGTGTGGCACTATGCTGAATTTTAAAGCCATTAGAGTTTATTTATATTGTTTTTCCATATGCTATTAGATTCTCGCTTTATACAAATGTTCTTCTTAAGTTACTGTGTTGGACTTTTTTTTATTGTTTTTCTTTAACTTACGCTTTAACATTGTAAGTAGGCATGCTAAAGAAACAAATGAACAAATAAAGCAACAACCAAGCTGAACCTGTCTCATTTCACTTGCAGGTATCTCTGTATTGCTTAAGTTAGAGGAAAAGTGACTCAAGTAGGCATCCTTTGAGAATATTTCTAACCAAAGGTAAGCAAGATTTTTAACCCATGATAAATATATTTTTTGTGTATTTGTAATGTATCCCACCTTTTAAGTAAATTGGCAGCTGTGCTTCTGTCTGTCTTGATACCTGGCATCTCAAAAGTCTGTATTCCTTATGGATTTAAAATGCTTCTAGATATCTTGAAGGGAACTGCTTGTAAATCTCAGCATACAAGTGAAGTTCAGTCTTTTAAAAATCTGCAACTTGACAGGTTTCTTCTACTTAATATTGAAGTATATGATATGATCACTGAGGCAATAGTTATACAGATGTTATACAGAAGGACTATCGCATTCCTTAATGCACAGGATAAGCTCAGATTTTTAATTATTTTTAAATTTTGGTCATTTAAAAATTCTTATCCTGGCTCTCCTCTGGAAAATAACTTATATGACCAGCAATGGGACACTTTTCCAGTATGTTATGCTAGTGTCTTTGTAAGGGCTAATTAGGCTGTTTGTAGACTGCTCTGAGCCTACCGTTGAAAAAATTTTTGTCTTGATATATTCTGTGACAGGAATTGTGAGGTGCAATCATCTTTCTTTAGCTCCTAATTCTGCAAACTCTTTGATCTAATCCAGTTTGATTGCTTATAGCTTTAAGCAAGTAGGTAAGGTTTAGAAACACTTCATGTTCTTTCAATACAGTCATACTGTCATGTAACAAAGATGTGCTCCCTACATCACAGAGAAGAAATGAATAACTTCAGTTATTTGTTTCTTCCTGAAATAGTCCAATTTTGGGATGGGGAAATAAAATAAAAATAGATGCAATTTCTTTCTTTCTGTCCATCCATTTGTCCTTGTTTGTTTCTTTTAGAAAGAGATGCCCCAAAATGTATTCTTGTTTGTAAGTTCAACTCTATGCTGTGTTTACTTAGGAGGCAAACCAACCTTGTAGAAGATTGTGTGTAAGCATCTCACATGCTTTCTGGTAGTCTGCTTTTATAAGTGGTCACTATATGGTGTCAAGCAACAGTTACCATTCTAACTGAGTAAGATACAATCATGTGTGACAGATGTTTTCTTTGTAGACTGGATTTTTGACTAGGGAAGCCAACCAAACATGGTGGCAGAGCAAAGAAAGTACACAGTCTTTAACTCCATCTGCCTATGTGACGTCCATCCCTGTTGCAGATATAAGGAAAGATTGTCCTTCCACAACATTCCAATAACTCCAAATGCAAACTTGGAAGTACTTCCTGCTCTACACTTTGTTATTCTTTACATGTAGTTGTATTTTATACTTTCTTTAAGTATAATGGTTTCCTATCTGTATCATATTGATTAGTTGGGAAAATCCTTTTAGCTTTCATTCCCACTACATAATGTTTCCAGGGAAGTGTCTTCTGAAAGAAGAGTGGAGGGTTTTTTTTATTATTATTATTATTATTGCTTTTTTTTTTTTTTTTTTTTGGCATAACTTACTATACTTTCAGAGGTTAGTACGAAGTGAGATAATTGCTTTTGGGTTCTATATGTGTTTGTCAATCTATTAAATAATCATAGACCTAGGAGAGTCTGAGTAGCTGACCTTCCTTGCCTTTGATTTGGTATTGCTGGGTTATGCTTTGCTGCAAGAGGCAAAATAGAACTTCCTGTCCTGAGAAACTATGATAGCTATATGCTCAGTAGCTGCGTGTTACAGTTTATCTACTTTAAGTAGTCTTCCTTTACTCACTTTATCTCAATAGTTGCCTTCCCCTTCTCATCTAAGACCATTCAATAAATGATCTATTCTGCAATATGAAGTAAGATAACGAAAATCATGTATTACTATGCCCAATGAAGCTCTGCTTTATTAACAGCAATATGATACATATATCTGAAAATCTTACTTGGTGCTTGAGCAGTATTTTGCCTCAGAAATTATCTGACTGAGAGAACAGTACTGTAATATATTTTGTCATACGAGTTATCGAAAATATCTTCATTTGAATGGCACCAGGACAAGAGGAAATGAGATCAGTCTGGTGCAAAAATGTTCCATATCACTATCTGGAAGCATTTATTTAGCTTGCAGGTGGCTGAAAAGTGGCATAGTTCACGTTCTTGGGAGGGAGACTCTGCAGACTCTGGATGTGGTCTTAGGTAGCCTTCTGTGGGTGGCCCCGCTCCAGCATGGAGACTGTACCAGATCACCTACATAGGTCCTTTGCTATCTCAACCCTTTCATGATTCTGTGTTACTCTAAATAATAAAGAAAACAATGATAAGAAGCACTAATTGATCACTTAAGACGTTCAATATAACTTTGGGGCAGACACTAAAATTACAAATCAGGCAGGATGAACATGCAAGTTAATAAGATCTCCTGTTTTAATTTTTGTTTTATGTTGCCTATTTTGCAGAGGGCATAGGGAAGAAAGATGAAGTGCAGGCAGGTTGCATTTAAGGAAAGAAGATCTAGGATCAGTTCCTAAAGAGTGAAGGGGAAGAGGAGGCTATTTTTAATAATTGGGAGCAACTAATATCAAGTCATCTTAAAGCCCTCCACAAATTTATTTTCTGTGAGCAAAAGACTGATATAACACTAGAGGAAACTAAATCGATCTAAGAGGAAACATCAAACACCCAAGTAGCTAATACAGAGAGTTGAAAGGAAGTTCTTGGGGAAAGAGGGGAAGGAAAAAAAAAATAAAAACCTAATGATGCGCACTATCTTGATCTCTTCCTTTATGTATTCAAATTTATTTCAGTAAATGGAATTGTATATTTTTCTTTCATACAAAGTGAAGGATTATGATAAATTGAAGTCCTTTGTTTCTGCCTCTTGCAAAAAGTCTAATGAAGTGTTTGAAGGAAATAAAAATTAATGCAAATACATTTAAAGATCAACTCAAAAATAGGTCAGAAACATATCCTATGAGCCTATTTTCAGTTGTTACCAGAACTGTGCAGTATGAAGGGAAAAGTTAAAAACAAAATCAAATAACATGCTTTTGAAGGATAGACTTCTCTGAGAAGATTGCAGAAATGAAGTGTGTAATGGAATGAGTAATGTGAGAAATGAGAAAATGCAAGACATTTGAAAAAAGTTCAGGGAGAGTCAAAGAACATCTGCAATTATAAAGATGGTGTGGGTTGTAAAAGGCAACAAAAACAAAAAGACTACTGTAAATGCATAAGTAGTAAAAGGAAGGCTAGTCCTATTAATTGGGCTGGGAGGTAACAAAGGTCTGGGAATAACAAAGGTCACAGGAGAAACTGAGATCATCAATATTTTCTTCACCTCTGTTTTCACTGATAAGACTGGCCTTCAGATATCCCAGACCCCTAAGACCAGAAGCTAAGCCTGGAATAAGACTTTCTGTTGAAAGAGAAGGATTATGTTAATGAACACTTAATCTGGACATCAAGAAATCTATGGTATTGATGGTATATATCCACAAGTTTTGAGACAAATTGTTGCTATCAGTGTAAGAGCACGCCTGATTATCTTCATAATATCATGGCAATTTAGAGAAGTTCCTGAGGATCGAAAGAAAGCATGGGTCACTCCTGCATTCAAGAAAGATCTGGAGGAGTACAGGCTGGTTAGGCTTGCCTTGGTCTCTTTGACAGAGCATGTAATCCTGTAAGCCATTTCTAGATAAAGGGCAAGAGGGTGAATGGGAATAATAAGCATGGATTTAAAAAGGGTAAGTCGTGCTTAACTCACCTGGTAGCCATCTCATCACAAAAGGATGGCTTGGTGAGTAAGAATGCAGCAGTGGACACTGTCTGCCTTGATATCAGCAAGGCTTTCCAGTTTGTTTCCTGTAGTATTGTCTTGGGCTGAAAAACAGACAGTGGTAGACTGGTTGTGATTATCATTACAAAGTCCAGTCAAAGGCCAGTCATTAGTAGTGTATGCTATAGATTCATTCTGGCTTCAGTACTGTTGAACATTTTAATTAGTGATCCAAATTATGGGTTTGATTGCATATTTAGCAGATCTTCCCAGTTTTATATCATCAGAAGAATGTCCGATGCCCCCAGATGGTTGTGCTGCTATTCATAGGTGCCTCAACAGACTGCAGAAATGGTCAGAGAAGAGCCACCTTAGTTAAACAAAGAGAAATGGAAAGTCAATTTGGCAAGAGATAACTCTATACACCAGTAAGTGCTGGTGGCAAACCATCTTGAAAGAAACTTTGCAGAGAAGAGCCTGGAGTTTTTTGGTTGATACTTTGTTGAAATTGAGTCAGACATGTGCCCTTACTACAAAGAAGGCTAATGGCATCCTGATTTTACCATCTCTCTTTAAGGAGAGATGTTGCCAACAGCTGCAGGAAGATGATCTCCTCTGTTCATCACAGGCCATGCCTGGAATGCTATGTTCTGTTCTGTATCTACAGTACAAAGAAGACAGGCTGTGCCAATCCAGTTCAGGGCTGTGAAGATGATTAAGGGACATAAACATATCTCCTATGAGGAAAGGGTAGAAAACTGGGACTATTTGGCCTAGAGAATACTCATCAGATGTTCTTATCAGTGTATGCAAATACCTGATGAGGCAAATTAAGAAGGGAAATGTACTCCTTGGTAGAGTCTAAGTGACAGGACAAGGGAGAGTGGGTGGAAACTGAAATACATGAAATTCCATCTGATCACTGTGAAAGCTGTCAGGCACTGGAGCAGGCTGTTATGATAGTGTAGTTTCTCCATCCTTGAAGGTATTTAAAGCCTGACTGTGCTGCACCCTGACCTATGATCCTTAGTAACTTGTAGCTGACTGTCCTTGAGCGGAGGTGCTGGCAGAGGTAATCTGCAGAGGTCCCTTCCAACTTCATCTTTTCAGTGATTGTGATTCTATGTCATTGAGGCAGTTCATAAGGAAAGGGGAGACACTGTATATTTTTTGGTCAGAAAAAAGTTAAAACATTCTGATACATTCCATGATTTTAAAAGGTTATGTCAGTGTTGCAAGGTCACTTGCAACTCTCTCTCTCACTCAAATTGCAGGGATAATGCTTAAATCACTTTTCTCTTGATTAGAGAGTTTGGGTAGCAGGGTGACAGACACAAGATGTTTTTCAGGCTCAGCTCAATGTTTGGTGATTTTGTTGCTGCTGTTTTTTCTTCTCAGTGGGGTCGTGGGGGAAGAGGTTTTGGAAGCATTTTTCATCATCAAAATGGAAAGAACCATCAGCAGTTTTGATCTTGTGAAACTGACTGTGCTATAAAGTTTTAACCCTGCCTGAAGGGTGTCTTAAGTATTTGTTTGCAGTAAGTTTTTGTCTTTATCTTTCATCTTAAAATACCAGTGATGTGATACAGATTAGCCCCTTGTCATACTTGGTCTTAGTTACCATATCACACCTACTCCCTATCTAAAAAATGCAGACAACTTAAAATCTCTTTTCTGGCTGACTTGGTCTGCTTATTAACCTGGCATGCTCTGAGCCCTGTCTTCTTGTGAAGATTGGAGTGAGGAGAGATAGGGTCAGGGAGGGTAAAGGAGGTGAGGAAGTATCTAGTTTCAAAAATAGAAATCTTGCAAGTATTTTTTTTTCAGTCTTCTAGAAAGTCATTGATTTGCTCTGAACAATACTTCATAGTTGGAACAATACTTCATAGTTTTTACCTGCTAGACTTGCAATTTTTTCTTGCCCTCTCATTTCATTTAGCCTAGTAACTAGATTTGCTGCCTTGTCAGATTTCTCATTTTGAATGTACTATGTAATCTGTCATGTGTGTCAGACCAGGTGAGTGGGGGAGGGAGTGGTGCAAAAGTTCCCATGATACTCTACTTCATCTGCTGTCAACTTGTGCACTTTTTTTTGTTTTTGTTTGAACATATTACAAATGGAGGAAGTGATATGAATGGCTAAAAATCACACTTCAGGAAGGAAGGAGGAGGAAAGACCAAAAAAATAATAATAGAAAAAGATTTTCTTCATAAATGTCTTGTGATTTCTTTGTCTTTTATGAAAGTAAATGTTGGACAATGTTGAGAGGGGCAGGGCTATATGCCAGCAGATGCTGAGGATCAAAGTCCACTGTAGCAACAGAGTTTTCTTAAAAATACAAACTAAATTTTAAAAACATTTTTTGAAGTGGTTATTTATAGAAGGGACAGGATCATGTTTCCATTTCATATACTTTAAGCATTTATGCTAACTTCCTCCTTAGAAGTAATGAGGAGTTGAGCTGATTCTGTATCACATACTTTTCCTTGTTTGTCTTTTGGAGGTTGTAGAAAAGTGATCTTCATTCTTTTCAATATTGATAACAGCTAATTATGCTCAGGAGGCTGACAGATAAGATGCCCTATTTCTACATTCCTTAATTCTTCAATTGGCTCCAAAGCACCATTCGCAGATATTTACTTACTGCTCAATGATGAGTGTTCTGCTTGTAATTTAGAACTCAGATGCAAAGAATGTGACCTTGATTTTTTGACTCTGCATCTTTTTCTTTTCCTTTTTTTTTTTTTTTCTTTTTGATGAAAAAAAGCTCATCTTAAAATTTAGAATACTCCTGTAAATAAGTGTATATATTTTGTTTTGTTCTTGGCAAGACCTGGAATTTTGAAGGTCAGATGCATCCGCAGGTTTAATTCAGAACCAACCTTCTAAGGGTCGAATAAGTTGATGTCATAATTCAGCCCTCTTGCTTTACATATGCTAATTATTAGATTACATTTAGCAGTTGGTTGTTTTATTTTGAGGAAGAGGAAGTGTGAGCATTAAATGACAGCTGCATGCTTTGCATCTAACAGTCTTCCAGCATTTAACAATAGTTTTAGGTTTATTGATCCCGGATCTTTCATTTTGCCTTTGAAACACAGTAGTGATAAGCGAATTATTTTGTTTTTCTTGAAGGAAAAGGGTATGACATGTAACCTTCATAGATTCTAAGTTACAGCATAGGGTGTTTTTGGATGAAGTAAAAAGGGAACTTGTACTGTTAGGGTGGATCATTGGGATTGTCGTTCTGTATCGAGGTAGTAAAGTAATCCAGTTAAAAACTGAACAGCTATTCTTTAGGTTTTGTTTTTAATATGTTAAAACTATGAAAATATAAGCATGAAATATAAAATCTGACATACTGAAGTTACATTGTAGTTGTCAAGCATGCTTGATGAAATGTAATGTTGTATTTAAGCTCTGTTTATTTTCATGTTACCCTTGTATTTGTTGTTGTTAAGCTCACGCAGAAATCTAAAATAGTTGAACTACACACTGAAGCCCAGTGGAGGATTCTATAGGGAGCTGTACGTCTTGCTTCTAGAACTATATACTGAAGTAATTATTTTATCATTAGAAATTGGACTTTCTTGATTTAATAAAATTGAATTAAAGCGCTTTTGAAACAGACATTCATGACATACAGGAACATTGTGAGAGTTACCAGTGTAACAGCTGCAGGTCTACTGAAATTATAAGGCTCATAGAAATTATACCTCTGGCCATATTTCTGGGGTGAAATGTAAAAAGCTTATGCTGTCTTTTTAATGGACATGCATTCTGTTGTGTGTCCCTTATCCACTACATGCTGCTTTTTCTGGATCTCTCTCATAGCACCTCCTTTGTTTCTGATATTTGCTCACTGACGCAACACTTTACCCTTTCCCAAACAGCACTTCTTTCTTTTTTTTTTTTCCCTACCCTATTAAATCTACTAGATTGCCTGTGTGTAGTCCATGTAGTTGCAAAAGAGCAGAGAACTGAGCTCAGCTAACATATGCAAACTTCCTGGCCCTATTGCTAAATACATTTGTTTATGCTATATGTTATATGCATGTGTTCATATACTACCCTGAGGGACTGAGCAATCCAGCCTTGCTCAGACTCTGTAAAAGGAGGCCTAGAAACTGGTCAGTGTTGGATATTGTATAGATGTAGAGACTGAGATAAATGCTAGTAGGGAAATTTTAAGTTAAGAATGATTTGTTACTGCTTAATTTGTCTAATCCTATTTAAAAATATTTTCTCTAGCAATTCTTCTTATAGTTAACATGTCTTCCCCACTTCTCCCAGTTCTATACCTTGGCTTTTAATACATATGGATGTTAAGTTTCTATTCGATAGACTTGTTTAAAAAGAAAAAATGATTTTTTGTTGCTTTTACTTCTAAGTGTCTTCTTTGGCTAGAATATTCTTAATGTCTCATTTAAATCACTGATAACTGTGGTGATTTTCATGCAGACATCTACCTTCGTCATCTTAATTCACGTACTAACTTTAATTCCCTGTCCTTTTTAGAAGTTATTTCTATGAAGTATTTATCCCAGCAACTGTCCAACTATTTTGGATATACTACTCTATGAAAATTTTACTAAGATACTTTTATTGCATGATTTCTTGCCTGCTACGCATGAGGAGAAGAACTAAGCACAGTGGCAATAGATATTTTTCCTTTTATGTTCAAGTTACAGAAGGTAGTAAAATTACTTTGTGAGAATGGAAGACCTTATTTATAGATTCTGATGGTGATTCATGTTTAAAGAATCTTTCTGTTGATCACATATGTGGTCTTAATTGTTATTTGTTCCTTCTCTTGAAGCATAGATTTATAGAACTGCATGGTGATTGCTCAGACCCAGGATCTACTTCTGTTGTCATGTCTATAATTATTAAGTGTGGAAGGCAGCTTGAACTGGGAGGAAAGTGTGGTTTTTAGTCTGTTGCATTAATATTTTATTTTCCAAGCGTTTATGTATTTGGTGAGGATGAACTGGAGGTTTGTCAAACTCTGTTTTGCCTTCCCATTTCAGAGGACTGCTTGGTAGTTAAGGTATTTCACTAGTGTTGATTGCTGAGGTTCAATTTTGTAGACTTTTTGGCAATAAAGGTTTAATTTCCTTCTGTTTCTTACTGCAATATTCATCTTGCAATGCAGTAGAAATACATACAGATGCAACTTAAAGAACAAACAACACTGGATAAACTTTACTCATTTTTTTTTTCCTTTAAGTATGTATTATATACAAAGCAAAACTGCTTTCTGAAAAGCAGAACACAAACCCTCCACAGAAACAACCAAAAAACCCCAAATTTAAATTTGGTTCTTTGTATAGTGGTTCACTTAATCTACAAGTCAACCTGTTTGCGTAGTATTTCAGAGCAGGAAAATGTTTAGTGCATTGTACTTTGTAGCTGCTCCCGATAATCATTTCTATACTTACACCTCAGTTCTACAGTTTTCCATAAAGCTGCTTTTTTTCCATTTGACTCAGAATTTTTATGCTAATGTATATTCTTTCATCAGTCTCTTTACAAATGTCACTGAGGTTCTGTAGAGCTCAATGGAAACAATGCCAGCCTTGTCTAGCTTAAGCACAATATGCTACCATTGTAGTATTGTCCAGCTTTTTATGTTCATATCAGAATGAGGGAATTCAGTGCACCATGCAAACTAATGTTGGGTTATTGTTCATGTAGGAACAATTAACGATATATCTCTAAATTGCATTCTCTTTATTGCATTCTCTTTTTTGTGCAAGTGTACTTTCTAAAATTAGTTGTAATGCTGTAATGAACTTGTTGCTCTCGTGCTTGCCTAACAAAAATTAGGTTTATTCAAATTTATTTTAATAACTTAACAATTAAGAGACTCTGGTCTTGTTGTACATGAGAAACGTAACTATAGATTTTAATTTTCTGCAGAGTCTAATAAATTGATCTACTGCTTCTTGATAGAACCAACAAGATTAGCCATAGCAAACTGACCTTCAAGACAGTAGAAATTGTTACCTTATCACATGGATATATTTGGGTTCATTTGTTTTGTATTTTTAAATAAATTCATAAATTACCCTAGATAAAGATTCTTCTTATTTTTAGTGCCATACATAATGCTAATGCTAATACCCAAAATCTTTCATAAGCAGTTTATAATTTGTTGACAAATATGCAAACACAGAGGCAATTCACTTTAGAGATTAACATTTCTCTAGATTATAAAGAAAATAGAATTTGATAATGTTCTGAATTTGGGAAGAGTGGAGGGATTTATTATTAAATTTACTGATAAAGATAGTAAGCCTGTATTGAGAAGGGAAAGGAATTCAGTCTCATTAGGATGTCAGAATTGCAATTTGTGTAGTTATCTTCTATGAGCTTTCTAAGAGTCAAAAGCTTAGCAAAAGTGACCGTTCCTTTTAAAACTCCTGATTTTTGAAATAATTCTGTAGTTTCTGCAATGTAAATGCATTGTGAAAGAGATAGAAATATGCACTGATGCGAAGTAAAAATGCAATTCCAGAGATGTGCAGTCTGTATGAATGAACCAGTTTGTTGGCTGAACAGAAACTTTGTGCTACATTGAGGCCAATAAAATTCAAAGGCATATATATATATATATATATACACGTTTTACAGTGCTTAAAGTTCATTGCTACATTTGTGCATGAACCATTTGGATCAGTTAATTATACCCTCCTATCTCAACACTTTCATTTACATAAGGAGCAGAACTTGATAAAACAAATGTAAAATTCAGTGTCTGAATTACTGGATGAGGAATCATGTTATCTGAATTATAAAAGAAAAAAGAAAAAGTCCTATGAATGCAAACCATTCCAGATAAATGTGAAATTATAATTCATACTCCCTGTACTGCCTGATAGTGAATCACATTTGTATCATTCATATTTCTCAGCAATGTTACTTCATATTAATCTATTTAGATATTTAAAGGTAAGTTACTGAAACTCTCAAATATGTGTTTATTTCTCCCCTCAAATCTTATGACTTATACGGTCACTAAGCTACACAATTTGCTGATTACTGAAATGTTTCTTTAAGTCATCTTGAAGAGTCTTAAACAGTCATCTTAAATCCATCTTTGCCCAAGAAATTTAGGGAGATGATAGCAGAGTTATGAATGCCTGAAAATATCATCTTGCATCATCTGGTTTCATCTGTAAGAGATTTTTTACCAGATCCAAAGAAAGAGAATGAAAATATACAGTAAATTTTTGCAGCGCTACCATTCCATGGAGTTCTCTGACATGTACTTCACCCTAACAAATTGAAGGGAAAACTATAGAGCAATGACAGAGAGAGCTAAAAGATAGCTAAATTGCTTTTGTTTTTAGGGGGGCTGGGAAGTAGGAAGAGTGGGGGTGAGGTGGAGTGTAAGATAGTGTTTATATTAGAACTTTCAATTTTACTAAAATTACCTTCAGTTGCAGTCTTAAATCTCATCAATAACTTTTATTTTCAGTCTGAGATCAGTTTGATTTCAGATAAGATATCAAATGATCACTGGACAAATGACATTTACTTTTTATTTCTCTTAAGTTGTACTCAATTAGAGTGGACTGCTGAGAAATGAAGGTCAATATTCTGCTAGCGACTCTCTCATTCCAGTTATTGTTCTTCTGTTTGCATTTAGGCTTATGTGAAAAGGTTTTCTTCACTGAAAGAGAGCTGTGAGTCTAAGTTACCAAGTTGTTTGGTAACTAAGATATTTAAAGTATTTTATTAATATTACACAATTTGCTTTCCAAATTTATATTGTAAAATTAAAAACAATTTTGTTTTCACTTTGTAAGATCCTATGAATTAAGTGTATTGTGGTCACCATAGATTTCAACATCTTTTCTTTCTATATTTGATTTGTTCTTTTTGATTCAGTTTGAAAGGACAGCAGAAATGGAAGTGTCTGTTCTCAAAAAGAACTTCTTTAAATCTCTTGATATTTAGTGATGTGAAATACTACTTCAGGGTTCACAACAAGTTACTTGCTGACATTTGAATGGATCAGTTGGATAACAATTTGGCAAAACAGAAAATGCTTTTTTGGATTGATAGGGATTTTCTTTCATCTTACTTGAGTTATTGCACTCCCATGATTAAAATCCTTGCATCCTCTTGTTACCTTTTTCACCAATGAATGTCCTGGATCTGCCTTTTTGCATTAATTACTCTCTTCTCTCCAAGTCCACTATTTATAATTTGATTCAGAATAGTAGTAAGAATTATAAACAGTATGTGAAAATAGCTCTATACTCATCCCACAAATAGTTTGAGAAAACTGACATGTTATATACTTTCTGTAGAAAATACAGTGCTAACAAGTTCAGTGAAAAGTCTAAAGCCCTTAGGTATTTTCTGTTTGAACTCATGTTGTATTCCTGAATCTTAGTAGATCAGCTTCAGTATTTATAGTTAATGGCATTATTTAACTACTTGTAATTCTTCTATCACATTATTTTGTCTATGGAAATTTGTTATTTGTTGAGAGCAAGAGTGCTCTGTTACATCTTGAAGCAATTTGACAGGTCATTTCTTAAGTCTGTGTTCATGTTTTTAATTTTTCTGATTTTCCTTTGCCTGCTGTTGGTCAGTGTTTTTCTAATGGAATTTCAGTACTACCTCATGCACTGAGGTAATGATGGAATGCATGTCCATTCTTTCTTCTTAAACAGTGATTTTTTTTCTCTCTGCCAGTGTTTTACAACAATTGTATTGTAAACTTTTAACTACTGTATTTGTTAGTGTTTATGAACAACCTGAAGATAAAAAAAAAAAAATTGCTTTGAAATGTATCACATGTAGTATGTTTGTTACTTGATTATAATATGAATATTCTCCTCTGTAATCATCAGCTAGTCAGTTTAAAGATGCAGAATTTTCCTTGGAGCATAATCTCAACATGTAAAATTGTCAAAAACTCATTGTCATGAAGCAGGTTATCCATCAACTTTCTGTTTGCATTATGCAAATGATTGCTCAGTACAAGGTTGTAGTCATTTTCCTCATGTTTGAATAATCAAAATGTGGTGTACAAGTCCTGTCTTTCTTTTTAAGCTTTACCTCTGTAAGTGACGTGGTGCATTTATTTTCTACCAACAGTATTATCATACTGTTTAGCGTCCTGTACAAAAGGGTTATCGCACGAGGGTCCTGTTGGATCACGACAAAGAAACATACCCTGCCTCTGGGGGATTATGCGATTTAAATGAGAATACATGCCTTCAAACAGCAAGGGGCAATTCAGGAAAACATGAACATGTGACCATTTCTGAGCTTGTGCTGTTTTTATGGAGGATTCTGATATTGTGCAACTTGCTTGAGAAGACTATTGAAAATGACTTCTCGGTTTTGAGTGAAGCTTGCTGCTGTGCAATATTTCAGTTTTGTAACTGAAACTTCTTCTAAAAGATGAGTCATTCATGCTCTAGCCTGACCTCTCTTATGAAGTTATTTCTGGTGGTTAAGCAAAGTACATGCAATAGAAGTAGCTTTTTACTTCTGTTTTGGAAGCTCTTTAACAACACTGGCTATGTAAAATATTATACAAAATTCACCTGAATTATCCGCTGACTGATATTTTTTGTTTGCTTTATCTGTTATGATGTATACAAGAATCTTCAGTCTCAAAAAAAAACAAACAAAAAAACCAACAAAGCCAACAAAAACAAACAAACAAAAAACTCTTAAATATTCTGTGTTAAGTTTGTCGTTTTTTTGTTTTTTTCTTTTTGTTTTTTTAGGATAATTTACACGGAAGTTCTAATTACTATGAAATGTTGCAGGCAGCGAGATAAGTGTGAATACTTTAAGATATCGAAGTATCTTACAGTCATCTAGTCTGCCATACTTCTGTCCTAAGGAGATAATATACATAAATGTAAAATGTGTTCCAGATGTCATTTTAGTCTCTCTGTAGAAAATAGATTATTTAATGTTCAGTAAGCAGATTCTTTTTTTTTTTTTTTTTCCCCCTGCACTTTGACATGTAGATTCATGAGTGGAAAGAATGAAAGGGAACAAAGACTCTATAGTGAATTCTGTTTATTTAAAATTTGCAGTGATAGAACTTGACTGACAGGTATGTAGTTTCTATTTGCAGTTAACAAAGAGTCACACTGACAAAAAAATGGTTTTGGTTAGCAATAATCTGTGAGGAGTTCAGTGTTTTTCTTGCCTTTTTCCGTTGTTCTTTCTCATGGGATAAAAAGTGATCAGTGTTGGTAGGTGTACTTCCAACCCTTCCCTAGAGAAATTATAAGAATTTAATATTAAAGACATTTCCTATTTACTTTAGTAATTGCATTAGGTTGTAGGCCTTACTGTATTTTTGAGAGGTTAAACAATTTCAGTTAAAAGTAATGCAACTGAATTGGAGGAGTTTAAATGAAAGATTCTTAGTGTGTTTTTCAGTGGTCATTTTGCTATTGAGTTCCATATAATTGAGATTTTACTTCCTTACTTTACATGGTTCAACCTGATCTATATGTAATTCCAAGTTCAATTTTTTAGTTAAACTCTGCATAGACTGCATAACCAAACAGTCTATAACAGATCTGTAAGAATAGCAGGCTTTTCAATTTGTTTTGGAAATTGAAGTAACTTTATGCACCTTTGTTTCAAAACTTGGGCTAGTGAAGCAAGAGTATTGATATTGGTGCTTTAAGAATATGCAGTGATAGAGCATCATATGGAAGGTGATTACTAAAACTTTAAGATCAGTGATGTTAATATTTTAGTCACAAATGGCTGTAGGTAAAACATTTATGTTCTCTGAGAGATCTATGTTGCTTGATTGAAAATCTTGAATGATATTTTTCAGTGAAAATATTAATTGAGCTTTAATATTTAAGGAATAAATATTCAATGGAAGTATTAGAAGATACGGTGATAGGTATTCTTTGATATTGTGATTTAGACCAATGGAACTATGTCCATGTGGAATTTGGTCTCAGCTGATTGTCCCCCAGGAGTCCATCTTGCGACCAATGCTCTTCAACATCGTTATCAGTGCCTTGGACAGTGGGATTGAGTGCACCCTCAGCATGTTTGCTGATGAAGCTGGGTGGTGTAGTTGACACAATAGAAGGGAGGGATGCCCTTTAGAAGGACTTGGACAGGCCTGAGTATCAGGGTCATGTGAACTGAATGAGGTTCAGCAAAGCCAAGTGCAAAGTGTTGCACTTGGATTGGGTCAATACCAGATACGTGTACAGACTGAGTGAAGAACTCACTGAGGGTAGCCCTGCAGGGAAGTACTTGGGGGTCCTGGTGGATGAAAAGCTAGGCATGAACCAACAGTGTATGCTTGCAGCACAGACCAACTGTATCCTGGCTTGCATCAAATGAGTAGGGAGAGAAACGTGATTATCCCTGTGAGGGTCTCATCTAAAGTACTGTGTTCAGACTTGAGACTCCCAACACGAGAAAGACATGGAGCTTCTGGAGTGGGTCCAAAAGAGTGTCATGAAGATGATCAGGTGGCTAGAGCATTACTCTTGTGAAGTAAGGTTTAGGGAGCTGGCTTTGTTCTGAAAAGAGAAGGCTGCAGTGAGACTTCATTGTGTACTTTAGAAGAACTTATAAGATGGAGGAAGATTGGCTTTTTTATGGGCAGATAGTGATAGGATGAGGGGGAATGGTTTTAAATTAAAAGAGTGGAGATTAAAACTAGATGTTAGGAGAAAATTCTTTACTTAGAGGGTGGAGAGGCACTGGCAGAGACTGCCCAGAAGAGCTGTAGATGTCCCATCTCCAGAGGTTGGATGAGGACCTCCTCTGCAGGTCAGGTTGGATGGGGCTCTAGGCAGCATCATCTGGTGGGTGGCAGAATTGCCCATGGCAGGTAATAGGGACTGATATTTAAGATCCCATCCAACCAAAGCCATTATATAATTCTGTGAATCTTGTACCTATTCAGAAGTCATACAACTGTTCTGCCTTGGCAAGAAATGTGATGCTCTTGTACTAGTGTTGAGAACCATGTAGGCTGTAGTCATTCTTAACTGTAATTTCCCTCTCTCTGCCCTGCCACACTACCCCAAATAATCTGAGTTATGACATCATTGTTGGTTGATTATTCAGTAGGTAAATATATTTCTGTAACTTCATCATTTCAGTAAGGGTTTCTTTTAACTTTCTACTATTACATTTCTCTTGTAATAATTACAATAACTGTAAAGAAAGATAAAGCAACTAAGGAAGTGTGGAAGAAATATTCACTGCACAGTGGCTCAGATTTATTTCCTGTAAGCAAATGAAGAACTTCCCAGCTTTCTTCTTCTCTTATCTGTCTGCATATTAATCAAGAGTCAGAAATATTCATATGAGAAATAACTATTTATACACTAGTAGCTATAGCTTTAATTGTAAATTCGGTACATAATAACTTGAACCATTTTTTTCCTGAACTGTGCTCATAATTTGTTCATTTTATTATTTCCAATCAATTTTCCACAGCTGCAATCTGAATAAGCAGCCCAATTATAGTTAGTGTCATCCTTTAATATTCACTGTGCCTCATAGAAAACTTTGAAAGAAATGTTCTATTTAAAGACAATTATTCTTAAATATCATGGCTTTCTAGAGACATTTGCATGAAAACAAATGCATGAAGAGCTCATCTTCCTTTTTCATATTCCAATCTAGAATAATAATTCTGCTGTGATATCATAATCAACTGTCGTATGATATGAGATCACAGATCTATGTGACCAGAATTTTCTACCTTGGACACAGGCTTAAAATCCAAACATAGCTCTTAGTTTGCTAATGAAAATTAGGCAATTCTAATTTCAGAATTAACTTGGAATTTGTCTGCAGCTTTAAGAAATAAATGCTGTGTGTATGTGTGTGTGTATGTGTGTGTGTGTGTATAGTATGAATTTTCTTGTATATCAGTAGCTTAAAAATTATATACATCTCTCCTTTGCATTACTCTTTTTCATTGCTATTAGGAGGATGTATCCAAATACAGAATTTTCTTGCAGACTTTAAATTCCCAGAAAGAAGCCATTGTGTAACTACTGCTCTGCTATACTGGCAAAAAAGGAATGCTATGTTTCTATGTATTTCTTAAAAGAGTGGAAACTAAGCAGACTCTGAATGTGCGTAAAAGGTTGCATAGAATTATGTGAATACAAATTAAATCTCTTCAGCATTTTGTATGTTATTTCTGCCTACGCTTCTATTTATCAAAGAGCACTTCCCATTTTTTAAGATTAGTAGATCTTGAGAGTCTTGTAGAATTGTCATCTTGATAAATAGTAGAGATTAATGCTTTCATCCAAATTATGCATCCTTTTTAGGATGATAACATTACATAATAATAGGGGCAGATTTCCAAATTCTTGATCAACAAAATGGTTACAGAAAGACTTCTTAAATAATTCATTTCCGTCTATCAAGGCTGACGTGAGGCAGGGTAACCAAACAGCCTCCTTTTGACAGGATAGTGCAGTAGTACAGTTCTTATTCATTGCTCTGCTACTGGCACAGGAACGTTTGTGGGCATGTATCCAGGTCCCCAGGAAACTTGGACACATTCCATTTTAAAGAACTGTAACTGTGGCTAACAAACCAGCTGCTATATTGAGCTCAGAAGGAAGTCTTTGTAGCAGTGTGGAAGGAACTTAAGTTATTTGCATAACATCCAGCAGCCTTAGTGGGAAGGGTTGGCAAGAGGACAACAGCAGGGTAGGCGGCATTGAGCTTTTTATCTTCTGACTTATCTGTCAGTGATTCCATTCTTAAATGCTACAATGAGAAGAAAAGAGAAGTGAAGAACTTGATGAAAAGGATGAGTACAAAGCAATTGTTTATTACATTTACCAAACAAAATCAGTTCATAACGAATACCATCAACATCATTTCTAGATGTTTGGGAATTGCTACATTCTTGTTATGGGGAGAGAAGAACATGAAAAATAACAAGTACAGGAGAATATAATGCTATCCATCAGCATAGGCCAGCTGTCAATCAAAACAGTGTCATACTAAGTTACAGGAATTTACAGAAATGCCCAGTGTCAAAACATGTTTTACATTAAAAACAGGCAGACTGTTTATTACTCCAACTTTAGTGGTTTTTTTTAAAGTTTCCTAGTATACATTAAATTTTATCACATCTTAAAATACTAATATTTGCAGTAAAATGCTAATTAAGAGTTCTAAAACAGGCATATCTTCTTCTGTCTTAATTTCACAGAATAACAACTTCTATGAATGGTTTTGTGTAGGAAAAGACAAGTCTGGAAGATGCAATTCTGCAGAATTAAAAGAAATTAATCTTCAGTAAGCAGATGAATATTCTTCCTGATATGAAAATTATCTTCTGTTTATTCTCAGTACTTCTTTGTTCTTGCATAATTAGAAAGATGATTCCAGAATAGCTTAGTCTTCTTTCATTATTTTTATTTGGTGAAGTTGACTTATGAATAGTAAAAAAATAAAAAAATAAAATAAAATAAATTGTACATTATAAAGAACACTTCCAATAAAAGAGTTTTGTTTTTTTTTTAAATAAATGCTGTCAGATGCTGTCAGCTGTTCATGTTAATGTAAATCCCATGGAAGCTTTAATGTATCTCACTACTACAGTACTACTTGTGCCACAAAAATGTGAAGTATATTTATTGGTACTTTTCTTTTTATGTTGTATTTTCATAAGCCTGCATTTAAAAAGCCTACCTACTTTTTCAGAAAGATTCTTTTTCCAAACAAGGTTTCTTTAAAGAATTTTTGGAATCCTGTAAAGAAACCAAAACTTTATTTTACTTGACATAATCAGCCATCAAACAAGAGTTCTCAGGAATTCATATGTAGGTAAGGTTGCAATATATAGACATAACATTGGATATAGTTAAGAATAATGATGAGTTGCATAGAAACCATCATATTCATGATGCTGTTCTAACTCTAGCTTGTGTTTATTGACCCATTTTAGTAGAAGTGTCTTCAAGTTTCCTGAATGAAGTGCAGCTTTGTGTTAATTTTTTTTCTTTTTCATGACAATCAGGAAAAAATACTCTGGAACTTGTATTTAAATTATCCCTTTGCCTCCCTGCCTCACACTTCTTTCTCTTCTTGAGAGTTTCTGTGACATTAAATGTAGGGGGAAATAAATTATTTTCTTTTAGCTCCTCTTGTTATCTCATCACTGAAATAAGGGGTGAATTCATATTTCTGTCTCATTTGACCTGATTTTCTTTAACTGTCAAAAAGGCATTTGTTTGTTAGTCTGGTTTTATGTGATAGGTTGAAGTATGTGCTCTGCTAGTGAATGAATCTTCACAGTGTGAGTTTCATTTTTTGTTAAGGTTCTTAAAGCTATTGAATAATAATTGTTTATTTTTTATCCTAGAAATTCCAGATTTGTAAGTAATATAAAACTTATTGGTAGGGCTACTTGCTTTTCTTATTCATGGAAGACACCACATTTTCTCTAGCATAGTTAACCGCATTAATAGTCTTAAGTTTCAAGCTAGATGAATGTAATGTAACAAGCAATCAAATCTGTTTTGCTCTCTAAGCAAAGAAACACAAGGAAATCTCTCTGGAGAGGAGAAAAAAAAATTATTCACTGAGTTACAGCAGAAAGTTTACAAATCCTTAAAAAGATCTTTTAAATGGGACATATTTCTTTGTCTAAGGTTCTACCTGTTGCATATATTTTGCTTATGTTTTTGTCACTCTTGCCTCAGTAACTCGTATTAATCAGTTTCAAGCAAACTTGAGATAGATGTCTTAGAGATGACCCTACTTTCATGTTATGTAAAAAACAGTGATTAAATAGAAAATAGGCATCTATTGTTACTGTCAGTGTTTGGGGGGCTGGGGGAGAGGAAGACAGACTTGTATGTACATAGCTAATGTGTTTGGCAGAGCCTGGTTGGCTGGCTGTTCAGTGTGCATGTACTGTTTGGCCAATGAACAGGTGTGCAAGTCCAAACTACTCACATCCTGTGGGGATCATATGGGACACTGGAATTTTTGCATCTGTTGTGTTTTAGGAGGCAAAGAATGTAAAACCACAAAAAAAAAAGTCTCATTAGTTTCAATTTCATTGGGGATTGTATATATACAAGTAACACTAAAAGCTTACTATTGTTGACTGTAAACATTTTAATACATTTTCTTTTTAATTTTTTTATAAACAGATAAAAGACAATTGACTGGATTAATAATGAACTGAATGCATCTGAATGGAAGGAAACATTTAAAGATTGCTCTCCTGGCAGAAGTTGGACAAAAATGGGACACTGAGGGTTCTGATTACTCTTCTGGGAAGACTGTTATTGTATATTTACACTGGGGTTCACTGACCCATTAAAAACAATGTAATAATAAAACTAACGGTATATTGATGTAACATTAGTGGTTCTCCTCCCACTGGCTGGACATGAGTGATCAAAGGTCTTTGCAAGAAGATAAGCACAAACTCAGCAGAACTTCCTCAAAGTTCAGGGAGTCTTCAAGAAGCATGCAATCTGATGATTATTTTGCTAGAAAGCTTAAAGCTTTGAATGGTAGCATGGGTCCTCCAGTTCCTTCAAATGCATCTAGCAAAACTGAGAGTAATCAATCAAATGGTACACCAGCTGTGCCTAAAATGGGTGTTCGAGCAAGGGTATCTGAATGGCCTCCTAAAAAGGATTGCTCTAAAGAGCTAAGTAAAGCTGCTTGGGAAAACAGATCTCCAGCTAGTTACGAAGGTGTTGGATCAGTACATCCAAATGGACAAAATGACCAAAATGAAGGGCAGCAAGAAGAGCTAGAACTGGAATTTGCAGAAGGAAAATATTCTATTGGGGATCTTTTTGTTCATTCCCCTCAAAGGGGACTTCATCCCATAAGACAGAGAAGCAACAGTGATGTGACAATAAGTGATATTGATGCTGAAGATGTTTTAGACCAGAATGCTGTTAACCCAAATACTGGAGCAGCGCTTCATAGAGAATATGGCAGTACTTCTTCAATTGACAGACAAGGATTGTCTGGAGAAAATTTTTTTGCAATGTTAAGAGGATACAGAGTGGAAAATTTTGAACACAAAGCCCTTGCTCCTTTTGGATTTCCTGAGTTTTTCCACTGTGATCCTTCAGTTTCTCCAAGTCTACATGCTGCTGCACAGATTTCCAGGGGAGAATTTGTCAGGATTTCTGGCTTGGATTATATGGATAATGCCCTGCTTATTGGTCGAGACAGGGAGAAATCTTTCAAGAGGAGACTAAAATCAGAAACAGTAGAAACATCTCTGTTTAGAAAATTACGAACGGTTAAAAGTGAACATGAAACTTTTAAGTTTTCTTCTGACCTGGATGATAGACTCGACAGAAATGTTCGCTCTTGGAACTGTCAGAAGTGTTTTGCACATTACGATGTTCAGAGCATTTTGTTTAACATAAATGAAGCAATGGCTACCAGAGTAAATGTGGGAAAAAGGAAAAATATAACCACTGGTGCTTCAGCTGCATCACAAACTCAAATGCCAGCGGGCCAAACTGGAAACTGTGAATCACCTTTGGGAAGCAAAGAAGATCTCAATTCAAAGGAGAATTTAGATGCTGATGAGGGTGATGGGAAAAGTAATGACTTAGTATTAAGTTGTCCTTACTTTAGGAATGAAACTGGTGGGGAAGGAGA
Organism: Callipepla californica brunnescens; assembly: GCA_023055505.1. Classification (NCBI taxonomy): domain Eukaryota; kingdom Metazoa; phylum Chordata; class Aves; order Galliformes; family Odontophoridae; genus Callipepla; species Callipepla californica. The sequence goes on along the minus strand of JALIRH010000003.1, from coordinate 31,139,007 downwards.
TAGACGGATTGCACTTTCTAGGGCAAATTCAGCATCTTTTTCTTCAGGTGAAAGTTGTTCTTTTGAGTCTTCTCTGAGTTCCCATTGCACAAATGCTGGTGTTTCAGTGCTGGAAGTACCAAGAGAAAACCAGTCAATCCACAGAGAGAAAGTGAAGCGTTACATCATAGAACACATTGATCTTGGAGCATATTATTACCGCAAATTCTTCTATGGAAAAGGTAAGAGTTTTGAGATGTGCATGCATTAGATTTTACTTGCTTAGGAAAAAAAATCTTCTTTATAGAAAGACCTAAGTATTATTGAGGATGTTGAAATATGTTACTAAAATTAAGACTCTTGATATATTCCTGTGCGCAAGCAAGATACAGCAACCAGTGGATTATGTATAAAGACATGCAGTACTTGCCTAAATTCTCTCTGGGTGTTCTATTACTTAAATTGGTAGATAATGTAACCTCTCTTCTCCAGACTTTCTTGGAGGGCAGGATAAAAGATCACATTTACACTCAAAAAACACTTTGGAAATACCGATACTCAGAATGAAAATTCCTACTCCTAGTGAAAACATTTCACTATCAAGGCTTATAACTGCTTTCGAGATTAAACTGTCTTTTTGTGCATTTGGAGTGTTTCATATTGTACATACATGTGCATGCTCAAACAGAAAGCTGTTGGTAATCATTCATTTTCGGGCCTTAAGAAGATTGTTCTATGCCTTCCTCCTATTCTTTTTCTTTTTTGGGTACCTTCAAACTGCAAAGTGGCAGGGTACTCTTCTCAGTAGAGTGATTAACTTGGCTTGAGTTGTTATTCAGGTAAGAGATTTCCACTCTAATATGCTTTGACTCTTTGTATTCTGCACTGTGTTGTTCAGTGTATTTTACTCCCTGTTTTTGTGAGAGGGAGAACCCCAGAATACCTCTATGGCTTATGGTTGTGAGTTCCTGCTCAATCTTCTTGCTGCTAGTAAAAGAAAGGGAAAAAACAAACAAAACAAAAAACATAATATAAAAACTCACACACACAAAACATTTTTGTTCTTGAAACATTGTTTGTTACTGACCGAGTCTTCCTGAAATCATACTTCCTTTGCATTCTAACTTTATTTGAACAGGAAACAAGCTCTATACTGTATTCCTTCCTGTACTCTCTATTCCTGTGACCCTTCATGATAGACTCAGTAGAAAGTGCCTTAACGTTTAATGATGTGGTGGAAGCCTTGAACATATAGCCTGTATAAATGGTGTATTTAAAAGAGAAGAAGGGAAAGATCTGGAACTGTGATGTAAGAGGAAGAGAAATACACATAGTAAGCACGGGTGGGCAGAAAATTCAGATATTCAAAATGACTTCTATGCTAGGATCTATGCTATGTGATGGATCGGAAAGTACTGAGGGAGTCAGAGAGGAATAGAATGAAGGAAAACTTGTGAGAATAGAGTGCATTTTTTCGAGAGACGTAAGAGGGAATTGGCACAGACAGAAATGATTGTCAATGGAGAAATGACATAGCAGGATAGGAAGAAAGGAAAAAAAAGAAAGGGAAGTGCTAAGCCAAATAAAAGATGACTTGTTTGTGAAATGCTTTTAAAATGGAAGAGTTATAGGTTCCAAAGAGCTGAATATTTTATTTGCAATGAGAAACTGTGTTGGAGGGAGAAAGAAAATACAAAGAGAAAACACCTTAAATAAGATACTTGAAGCAAAGTTGGTGATTTTTCTTGATAGATGATGCAAATGCTATTAGTTTTAATTAACTATTGTTCTGATGTTAAATAAATATAGTCTCTTGACTAAAAAGAAATTTTATTTATATTACTGTATTATTGAAAACATAAACAGTATCTGAGAGGTGTAACCCATATGGTATAGTACTGGTGAATATGTATTGTTACTGTGCTTGTTACTAAGTGTGAGTGATGTTCTTCAGAAGTAAATACTGCATTGCACTTAGTATTTGGGAAGAAAATGTTAAAGTCTCACTTTTAAAATTATATATATGCCATGTCCTCTTCCATATTAAGGGAACTGTAGTAGAGACTGTAGAGGAGAAATTTGTATTTGATAACTCTTTAGGAGTAAGAGAACTAGCAAGTCAGGGCAAGCAGCAGAAACTCGGTTTGTGATGTCTGCTATCTGAGGGGATCAGGCATCTAGGGAATCTCCAGATTACCTCCAGCTGAGCAGTTTTACCTAAGCAAAGTTAATATCACATTGAGAATATAAAACCTTCAGCATCAAAATGTCTTGCTGTTGTGCTGATCTTCTATCTAAGAAAAAGTAACATTTATATGCATACTGAGTCTTACTTGATACTCTTCTGTGACAGCCAGTTCTCCTGACTGATTGTTCTTTGAATTGTAGATTTAATAGCACATTTGAATTCAGCAAAATGATCGTGGAAGGATGAAATGAAAATTTAGCAAACAATAGTCACTTGTATATAGAGACATATGTAATGTTACTGATTTTCTTTGCCTTCAACAAGATATCTGTGACAGAGAAACAACTTTCTGCATATTTGATTTAGTTCACAGTTTTATAATTGGCACTTGTCAGCGTACAAGTTTTATTTCAGTTTTAAGATGCATGGAAGAAACACCCAGGCATGTGTAGCACTAATTATTCTGCTCCCTTTCAAGAAATGAGAGATTTGGAATTCAATCTTCTGAAATGAGCTGCAGTTTTATATTACATATTTATAAGCATTGTAACTATTGTTAAAATCAAATCCAACAAGACTGATGTAAAATATGTTAATGTTTATGAAAAATATCTTCTCACTTTCCAGTTAAGCTTATCAATAGCTAAAACATCTTATTTTATCTGACAGTTTTGATTCATTAATTGTGTCTATCAGTGAACTACATGCTGGGGTGATGGACTGAGATGAGTAGGGGAAAAGGATTGTCTAGTTGTTTTTTTTTAAAGGATAATTGAAACATGCTGTAATTGTCATTGAGTTGTCCTTTTTCTTCTGTGTGATTATTCTTGCAGTACCTCAAGACTTGACTTATTACCATGCCTTTTATTTGTGGAATGCTTGGTAATTGTTTTTTACAATTATTGGATTTATGTGCTGGTATCAAACTGAAAAAAATGTATTAAAAGATATGTACAGGCTTAGCAAGCTGTTGGTATTAACTCAGACTTCTGTAAGACCTTTGTGTTATTAGAAGGAATGTTGGCATCTGTTCCTCAAAATGACAGAGTATTTACTGTCTCTGTTCAAACAGATGAAAAATAGCATTTTCCTCTTTCATTTCTAGATTATATTTTAATTCAATGTAAATAAATGTAATGACCTTAATGTGTTTGTAGCTTGAGATTAAAAAACAAGCAAACAATACAACCTAGAAATTAAAAAAATGTTTCTTGGAATATATACATTCATAAATCTTTAATTTTTTTTTTCTATCTCTTATTCGCTAACATCTTGTACAGCATATTTGCCAAGCTTGCATTTTTCTGCTCAGTAATATAACTGCCAAGGTGCTTGGTAACTGTGGAATACGGTTTTCTCTACCTCAAAACAGAAAGCTATAGAAACTGTAACTAAGTTTGGCCCTTGTCAAAGCCTGAATATGCAACTGTGGGGAGTTATGTTGTTTGAAGTGTTTGACCTATTAATATCATTCTCTCATGCGCACACAAATTAATATTGTTATGGTCTGTACAGTCTTATTCCATTGCTTTGTGAAGTTTACTAATTGAAGTTCAAAGTTTTGACTTAACACGATGTAAGCTATAATTAATCCATGCAGGTAGAATTCCCAGGGTTGAGAAGGAGGGAAGAATGTAGGTGAGCATGAAAGAATAGGTTTGTGTCTGTGCCCCTTTGATCCCAGGTGTTCCTTGCAAAAATAAATAAATAAAAGAGGTTTCTGTGGGAGATGAACTGTAATCACCAGCGTGCTTTATAGACAGATCTTTGAAAGGCTACTGGAAATGTAATTTAAAATTGGTTTGAGAAATAAGTTTGTCATTAATATAATTACAGATAACTTTATCTTTCTGTATTGATTCCAAGCATGGGATTGCTGGGATAACTTCCCAGTGAAAGAAAATTTGTGAAAACTTCATTACTCGTTTCTGAAAACCTTCTTATTCATTCATCAAACTAGTTTAATCCAGACAGTCTTAAAAGAACAAATTAATCTATTACACCGTTGCTATTTAAAACCTGGCGTTATAGCATAAACTGGTTTGGAGGAAATTTCTGGAAGACATCAGTTCAATTCTCTATTTAAAGCTACCTTCAGAAGTAGTTTCTGAGCAGTTTCTGAGCAAGCTGTTCAGAACTTTGTCTCTAGATTCCTTCTATTTCTAAAAATAGAGATTTTGCTAACTCTCCTGGCAGACTACTCCTTGGTTTGATTCTTCTCAATGAGAAGCTGCCTCTTGTGAGAGCAATCTTGTCATTTTTTTTATTCACCTTGGGAAAGAGTCTTGGGGAAGTGTTCTCCCTTTACTGTTGCTCTCCTTCAGGTAGTGGGGTGAGACAGTTTCTCTTCTTAGGGCTGCAAAAACTCACCTCCTTCAGCTTCTCCTTTTATATGCTCCAACTTCTTGCTGTCTTCAAAGTTTTTTTGGTAATTGTCTGCTGGACTTGTATCCAGTTTTGGACAGAGAGTGACTGCATTGCATTGTACAAATACCAAATAAAGAGGAATAACTTTTTCTCTTGACCTGCTGGAATGCTCTTGCTACCACAGCCCAGAGTGTGCTTAGCCTTCATCCCTCCCAGGCTCTTCTGATGACTGCCGTGCAACTTAGTGCTCACCAGAACCCTGTATCCTTTTCCACAATGCTGCTGTCCTCAGCCTGTGCTGCTTCATGAGCTTTCTCTGTCTGAGGTGCAAGTCTCTGTCAGTCTTCACATTCTTAGGCTGCTGAGGTCCCTCAGAAATGCAGCTATAACCTCCAATACATTAGCTATTTCCCTTGAATTTGGACTTGTATGTGAAATTATAGAGGATGCACTCTATCCCATCCTTCAAAACACTGCAAAATGGTATTAAACAGTAACAGCTACACTATCAACTTATGATAGGAATCTTTTAGCAGTTGGACACTAAATTGAATTTATATTTCTTATCAGAGTCATTTGATGCCAGCTGTCCAGTCAGTTTGTCTACTTCATGATTTTAATGTCCAAAGCAAGTCTTTTAAGTACCTACAGAGACACTAAGGAAGACTATCGAAAGCATTGCTAAAATACACATTGCGGATGTTCATTGCTGCATTTTCATCCACAAAACCAGTTATCTCATTGTAGAAAGCAATTGGTTTGGTGATGTGTTTGCATTTGGTATATCTGTGCAAGCTATTTATTGCTCATGTACCCATCTTCTATTATAACTTTTTTCTTTAATGTCATTGTGGAGTCTAAGACTTGAGGGGCCTGCTTGTAGCTTTCCAGATTCTCTTTTATGGGTACAGCCACTCACTATGGTATTTCAAAGGTGTTTGTGGCCATACAGTGACTGGCCAGTTTCTTCAGTATGTATCTTGTTTTATTCCAAAGACTTGGGTTTGTCCAGTCTGCTTGCATAGTCTCATCTTGATCTTCTTCCTCTGCAGGCAGTGCTTCACAGGCATACCTCTACTTGGCCAGGACAGTTTGCCTCAATGACTAATTTAACTTTCCATGAAGAGTTGCTTATCTCAGTTTTCACTTGTCAAAACTGAATTGCTTGTTTGAATGTAAAGCTTTGAGCAAGAATAAGAATAAACTGAATTAAATGAAGGAACCTACATGGTACCTTATTTGTTTGGAGACTGCAACTCTTATTGAAAACTTTACCTAGATAGAGTTTCTTCAGACTGGTTTCTTACAGTGTCATGCAAAAAAAATAGCTATTTTGGTATCAGAAGTTTTAGTTAATTATGGGTTGTGTGATGAGTTATTATTTTGCTCATCAAAATTCGTATTTTGTTATTTACATGCTTACTGTACAGTAAACAATATACCCAGTGTGTTTACAAGTCAGTGCTTAAATAGGAATAATACTTCTTGATGCAAAACATTTCAATGTAATTTGAACATTTTCTGGGAGATTCACACCTCATTTTTCTCTTCTTTCTTCATTCGTTTTTGTACGAAAGAGCATCAGAACTACTTTGGAATAGATGAAAATCTTGGACCTGTAGCAGTCAGCATCCGGAGGGAGAAGGTTGAAGATGCTAAGGAGAAAGAAGGATCTCAGTTCAACTATCGAATAGTTTTCAGGACAAGTGAGGTAATATTATTTCAGTAATTCTGCAAAGGAAAGTTAACATACAACTTAAGGTACTAGTTGTTTGCTAACTTTGAAAGTAAATCTGTTAATGGGAAAGGAATGTTTTCCATTAGTAGATGTAGCTGCTACCTAGACCAAAGTTCTTGTCTTCGCTGCTACATAAAATCTTTCTTTTTTGAAAGGCGTCCAAAAGCAGGTAAGTTGGCTGAAATTAATATATCTGCAAGAGGTAAGCCAGGAATCAGGTAATTAGAACAAAGCTGTAGATACGTTTGAACCAAACTGATAAATGTAATGTTTCTAATGACAGGATTAAGAAATGCAGGTAAAAAATGAGGGGAAAAATATGAATGTGAGCACTAAAACTTAAGTGTACCTTTGTGTATTCTATTTCAAACTGTTTTCTTAGAAGCGTTTTGTTGTTGTTGTTTTTCTTGAGAAACGTGCTTTCCATGCTTCAGATAGTTTGTGGAAGGAATATTAGAACTTCCTCAGGAGGAGAAGTGGAGGGGTGCTGCTCTTCTCCTTGCCATCAGTAACCAATGATAAGGTGCATGTTTGTCAAATATGCTGTGCCAAGGTTATTAAGAAAAAGTCGAGCTCTGGAACAGCCTACAGAGTGAGGTGGCTGATGCCCCAGGCCTGCCAGGTTCAAAAGAGTTCAAGGCTAATCCCCTCAACAGTCTGCTTTAACTTTTGATTAGCCCTGAAATGGTTAGGCAGTTGGACTCAATAGTCTTTGTTAGGTTACTTCTAAGTATAATATTCTATTAATATGTTAATAATTACTTTAACTGGAAGAATAGCTTTCATTATTATTGTGGAAAGACATTTCTCATAATTTGTATTTCAAATCAGTTAGTGTCTCTTGCAAAAGTAATTTCTTAATGACAGCAACTAGATCTGATTTGTATGAAAATACACAATGTTGCTATCCATAGGACTGCTGCTCTTTATTACTATTAAAACAAATTCCTGATCTCTGGGCTCATGTATAATAGGGTCGTCAGTGTATTTCTTTAAACAAAATATAGAATCATCCTAGTTGGAGAAGGCCTTTGAGATCACCAAGTCCAGCCATCAACTTGACTTACTGAGTCTCATCACTGAACTGTTTCCCTTATTGCCATGTTCTCATGTTTCGTAAATATCTCCAGAGATGTGGATTCTGTCACTGCCCTGGGTATCCTCTTTCAACACTTGACCAATCTCTCCATAAAGAAATTCTTCCTAATGCCTGATGTAAACCTGCCCTGGTGCAACTTGAGACCATGTTGACATGTCTTGTCAGTTGTCATCTAAGAAAAGAGACAGGCACTATCCTTGCTGCAACCTCTTCTGGCGCAGTTGTATTAAAAATGAAGTCTCCCCTCAGGTTCCTTTTCTCCAGACTAAAAAGCCTCGATTTCCTACATTGCTTCACATAAGTTCTTCTTTTTTATTTCTTCCACCAATTCATTGCTCTTCTCTTCATGCTCTGGAGCAATTAAATATCCCTCTTATTATAAGTGCTTAAAACTGAACACAATATTTGAGGTGTGAACGCATCAGTGCCACATATGAAGGGACAATCAGTTCTTCTGTCCTGTTGGTTATAAATACATACCTGAGATAATAAGAGCCTGTGTCCTTTTTATTTAGCAACCTTTTTTGCGGGTTTTAAAAAATGAATACAAGGATATTTTTCTTCATATTTTGTTCCATACTTTTTTGTGAAACCTGAAGATACTGTCTAAAATTATTTCTAGTATTATAACTAAAAAAGCTTTTTACCTTTGTTGCAGCTTACTACGCTTAGAGGAGCAATTTTAGAAGATGCTATACCATCTACTGCAAGGCATGGCACAGCCAGAGGTCTGCCTCTCAAGGAAGTCCTAGAATATGTAATACCAGAGCTGAGCATTCAGTGCCTGAGGCAAGCATCTAACTCACCCAAAGTACCTGAGCAGCTACTTAAATTGGATGAGCAAGGGGTATGTAGCATATGACTTTTAAAGATAATTCATTTAGAATACATTTGTGGTGGGGGGCATTTTAAATATTTTGCAGACAATATTGATAAACCTGGACCTGTAATGTAAATCTGTCACATTTGTGATTTTGGCAATATTTACTTATAGCTCTGCAATTTCATTGACAAAATGAGGTTAACTTTTCTAAACAATTAATTTTTAAAAATATGTTGCAGCTTAGGAAAAATGATTAGGCTACAGTGATCTTCTTTAGACCAGTGAGTGGGAGAAAGATTATAACTAAACTTCTAATGTCTGTAATGAATTATTTCCTTTAATATGTACAAATGCTGAATACAAATGAATAATTCTAATACGTTTATTAATACTGCTTACAGGTAGGAAGGCAAAAAGATTACATATTATATCTCTACATCTTATGTTTTTATTTCTTTTAACACTAGTTTTCTGATTAACATAGAGTAGGCTTAGTAGAATAAAATGCTTCTGGGTTCAAACAGTGGAAATTGTAATTAGGACTATGTAATTAATTAACTGCACCAGCAATGAAAGATTCCTATGCTTAAATTTTGAGAGAAAATTGGTGAAGACTGCGTTCAATAAAGTGAATCTGTCTCACTATCACTTTTTATGTGATTACGTAGAGTTTACAATACTTGTCCATGAAGTGAATACACAGGGATTAATTGCATTAAGTAGAGTGTATGTATAGGCAAGTATCTTAAGGGAATCTGATGGTCTCTGTCAGTTTGTGAAGTTCTACTAGTTGTCAGTTAAGAATAATAGGACTAATACATTCATATAGAAATTTCCAATTTGTCATTTTAAGTATGCATAGAAGTTAAGAAAACAGAACAACACTCAAGAAATAATTATCTTAAGTTGCTATCCTAGAGTTGAGAATCATTTGTTTAAGAAAACTCTTCAAGTGTAGTCTGAGTTCTAGCTTCAAGTTTGTTGTTCCTTATACAGCTTGCATTTACATGTTAGAATCTTTGGGAACAGGGAATATATTTTTCTTTGTTTAATCAGATGGTTTCATGGGGTGGACAAAAGATTTATTGAACAATAAAGCCAAAACTGTTGTCTGAGAGTCTGTTTTATTGCCTTGTGAGATTCACATTTACTGAATGGCTGCTGTTTCATAGTTTAGAAGGTAATGGAGGGGGAGTTCATGTATAGGGAATGGTTTTCCTGAATCTTAACAAGTAGGACAAAGGAAAACTAAACCCACCTTGTTTTCAGCCTGTGACAGAAGACAAATACACAAAATTTACCAGTTAAAATTCTAGGGCTATAGCATGCAATAAGGGCTGTGCTTCAATTGATCACTAAGTCAAAAGTCATCTTGTACTGATTTTAGCTGTATTCAAACAGCTATTCAAAGTGATAATCCAGTTTTCTTTCAAGATATTTGTTTCCTTTTTGCTTTATATGGTGACTTCTTTTCCCAAATTAGAACACACTTCTTCATTTTCAAGTATTTTTGCCTAGACATCAATGATGTAAATATTACACTTTTTACTCATAATAATATTGATTTCCTTTGCTTCTGTGCTTTTTTCTTTACTTTTTTTTTTTTCTCCTTTTTTTATTTCAGCTGAGTTTTCAACATAAGATCGGTATCCTATACTGCAAAACAGGCCAAAGCACAGAAGAAGAAATGTATAACAATGAGATGGCAGGACCAGCTTTCGAAGAGTTCCTTGATCTGCTGGGCCAGAGAGTACGGCTGAAAGGGTTTAGTAAATACAGGGCTCAACTAGATAACAAAAGTAAGTTATGTTCCTGACCTGCGGTAGGAACTGCAGTTCTCTTGTTAATCTTCTGCAAATATAATTTTGTCTTTTTGCTGTCATATCTTTTGGATTTTGGTTAGTGATGTTATACTGTTGACAAAGGAAGTATATGATAAGAACATGTGTCATGCCTTGCATGAAAGGTAGTTTACTTTCATTATGACATTTCTAGAACTGAAAATTAAAGAAACTTATTTCATTTTCTGTGCAAGTGATATTAAGTATATGATTTTATGATGCCTTTCAGAATTCCTCAGCTACATTTTAACATCCTTAAAAAGGCAAAATAAAAACGTAGGAATTTACAAATATGGAAACATGAAAAGGGAACATTTCCCTTGTTTCACCTTAATTGTGTTTCAGTTTAATCAGTATATATGTTGATGATTGTTTATGAGGCACAATCAAAGTTTCTCATTTTTGTTATCTGATTTGTGCGCAGATTTAAGTTTTCTCACACATTCACAGTAAGCATGTCACCCTCTCCAGTTGATAAACATCTACCTAACCACTGTGTTATTACTTTCCATTTTCTCTTGTCCTCTATACTCTGTTGTAATATACAAATTTATTTTGTATCTTTTTCTGTAGCTTGTCTGCTACATCCTGAAAAAAGATCATACTTTTTGTATGCTGTTTGTGTGTAAAAAAGTAATTTAGTGAAGTACATCATTTTAAACTATTAAATTCTGCTACCCTACATATTCTACATGTCCTTATAATCAAATGGGAAAATTGCTTGAATTGTTAAAGGTAAGCTGCCAAGGAGAAAACTTCTGTCTTTTGGATAATCACAGAGATCCAGGAATACATAAGTTCTCAGTTCTTCCTGCCACTATATACTGGGTTCTTAGGATAATTTTGCATGTTTTTCTAATTGATTATCAGCCTTCTTTTGACTGAAAGACATCTGGATTTCATATATATATATTTTTTTTTTTTTTTTCCCCTGAAATAGTACATTTGAAAACTGACTGGCACTGTACTCATAAGAGAACTATTCTGTTATCAAACTGGTACTGCCTGTGATGGAATTTCTTCTCTTATAGAACACTAGGAGACTTAATAACTGATACTGGAAACTTTTGGAAATGTCTACTGTGTTTGCTTGTGGTTGGTGGCCAGCAGATAAACTGTCCCTAGGACAATCTAAAGTGGGAAGTGAGATACGCAAAGTTGGTGGAAAACATCATGTTTCTGTAATAAATAAAGATAAGCTTTGCAGCTCAAAACTCTTGATGTTCCCTATTTCCAGTACTCGTGGGAAATGATGGAAATCTTGAGCTTAATTCTATGGTAGACTATTCTGGTTCATGACTTACAGGGTCAGAAAGCTGCAGTTCTGTAGCCCTGTCAACATGCTTAAACTCAAGATTTATTTTTATTAATGTTCTGGCCACTTCAAACCACGTTTGTTTCAGTTTAATGATCTAGACTTGATAGTATGTATTGCATTCCTTCTCAGAACAGAAGGGATAATAATAATTATTAATATAATGTTTATAGATTACAAATATAATAATAAAACTAATAATTCACTTTTCAAAATAATGTGTAGAAATATTAATTAACACTCTGTGGATGTCACAGTTTTAGAATGAGTTGATGAATAGGTTTGAAAAACTCTAAGTGGCAAGGAGTGTTATTTTTTGCTTTTTTTCCCAATCAGGACATGACCAGATACTACATATTAATTTTTCATATGAAAGTACGCTTATCTGTCAGTAAAATAAATTTATTTGCAGTGTTTTCAATGACATACACTGTTGATTGGCATTGCCTATATATCATTCAGTAACGTAATTTAAGTATTAAACAAATGCTGCATTCTATTAGTAGTATTGATCTGTCATAATATATTCTCATAGTTTATAACCAACAGAATGGAATTAAGAAAGTTTACAAAAATACTGTATTTGGTTTCATATTTATTGCAAAATGCTGACTTAAATATCATCTTTTATTTTTTAATATAAAGGCACAAATATTATCACTGTCATATTTACAATGGAATATACATTGATTTGACTGCCTGCATGTTAAGAAGAGTAGAATAATTTCATCTCTACTAGCCATACTTTTGGTAGACATAATCTTTTTCTAATGCTTCTTGCTCAGTTTTTGTAGGGCTTGCATTTACTGTGTTTTTCTTTTCTCAAATGCTTGCATTATTTAGTTATTTTTCTTTTCTATTAATTGAACATTTTGATCTATTCCTTTTGGGATGTAGTATGCTGTGGTAGGTTGACCTTGGGTAGCTAGTGAGCCCCCACCCATTTGTTCACCTATTTTTCTCTCTTAGGGGACAGAATCAGAGAGGCAAAAGTGAGAAGAATTCTGAGTTGAGTAAGATGGTGTAATGATTTATAGATTAAAACCCCAAAACACACAGAATTGCAAAATGAACCTCAACCAATGCGGCAAAATAACCTCCATGCCCAATCAATGTACAGGCAAACAGTTGCATCTCCCATCAGCACAGTCTGCTGCTCAGCCAGTCTCTGAGTGACAGCTCCCTTGGTAAAACTCCCCCTACTCCAGTCATATGGTAAAATATGACATGCTGTATTGAGTATGCCTTTGGTTAATTCAAGTCATCTGTTGCAACTGTATCCACTCCCAAGTCTTCTCCTAGAGTGAGGGGATGGACAAAGTAAGAAACAGATAAGGTCTTGATGTTATGCAACACTGTTTTGACATAGAGAAAACATGGTGCCTTGTAGATACATATGAAGAAAATTAATTTCTCATCTAGACACAGACCAGATGTGAAAAACATGGAATATTGTCAATGGTTTACGGGCTAGTTCATAAAACCGTGACAAATGTTTATTATGAACTCTTATTTTCTTTTCTTTAGCATTTTTAATGTCTCCCAATTCTGAATTTGAACGTCACAGAATGAGAAAATTTGAGTAATCTTTACTGATTCGATACTATATAATCAGAGTATTATATCTTTTAAAGCTTATTAATTAACAAGAAATGAAGAATTAAAGTACTATTATTGAAAATATTTTCATTTTAATGTTCCAGTCTTTAATTATGTTACTTTTTCAGTAATTTGGATTTTATTTGCATTTCATTTCTTCAAATCTGTAAAGAGAAATGATGTTGAAAGAAATTGATGAAATATTACAATTTTATGTATGTGTTATGTATTATTTATGTGCAGCTATTTAAGGTCAGTAGTGCTATTTCATTTGGTAAAAATCCTTATCTGCACAAAAGCAGAGATTCTTCATTATTCAATGAAATTTAGCTGTGGTTTTTTTTGTTTTTTTTTTTCCAAATTTGTGAAATAAAACAAGTATTCAGAAAATTAAAAGGTGCAAAAAGTGGTAGTTCAGGTATACCATTTGCTAAAATTGTTAGCAGAGAGAAGTTTGTAGTAGCAGCCATTCTGTAAGTTTGATCAGAGGTTCAGTAGAGCATTTTGCTGAGCTAGAGAATTTTGGCTTACTTAATACAAGTGACTGAATTTCAAAAGAAAAACATTCTTGCTCATTTCTGAAGTCAAAGTACTAATTTTAAGGCTTTTGACTGGGACTTTGTGTGAGAAAAACATTTTTTTAAATGGTAAAAAATCTGCTTTACTGTAATTAGTATTTAAAAGGGGTCATTTTATGCAATACCTGTTCAAGATACTTTGTCCATATTTAATTGTAAAACAACTCAGGGGCTAGAGTTTCCAAGCTCAGTGTAGTTTACACAGATATTTCCATCGCAAGATTTAGCTGATTTCCCCCTTCTTCCTCTTCCAAACTCTGTCTAAAGTGACATGGAATCTTTATAATGAAATTAATTTCATTAAAGATTTTTAAAATAGAGGAAAGCAATAATGGTTGCTTTTTTTAGTAAAATTTAAATAAGAAACTTAAGTGGAAATTATGCTCGCTAATTGTTTTGAAACTAATTCATGCTACATGAATGTTAATGAAGTTAATTTTAATTTGTGTAAACATAACTGATTAAGCCAATTGTAATATGGATGTGTTCAAAACTATAAACACACTTAAATACTTTCAAAATTAGGGTTATAGTTATACAGTGTAGTTAACGCTGAATTTTATACTTGGGTATATGTTTCTGTAGGGTCCCTTCAGCAGATTATATAAGAAAGCATCCAGATGAGTTTAGGATGGCCTCAAGTTGAGTCAGGGGAGATTCTCTGAGTGTTCAGGCACTGAAATGGGCTGCCCAGGGATGCGGTTAACTCACTGTCCCTTGAGGTGTTCAAGGAATGTTTAGATGTTGCACTAAGGGACATGGTTTAGTGGGCAAATACTGGTTGTAGGTGGATGGTTGGACTGTGGATGATCTTGGAGGTTTTTTCCAGCTTTGGTGATTCTATGATTCTATGAATGTCACCAGAGAAGGAGACTTCACAGGCTCTCTGGGCAGCCTGTTTCAGTGCTTTGTCGCCCTCGAAGAAAAGTTTTTCCTCGTGTTTGTATAAGAAATTATGTCGTCCAGTTTTCTCTATTGCTCCTTGTTCTGGTGCTGGGCACCACTGAAAGAGCCTTCCCCCACTTATCCTTTAGATGTTTATAAGTATTCATAAACACAACAGTCACTATATGAAAGAAAAGAAAAACACTGTAAAAGAATGCAAGAGAATGCTTATTGCTTTAAAAGATGTAAAATTATATAAAAGAAATAAAGGAACATTGAGAACGGGAAGTAAAATTGAGAACTGTCTTGACAGAGTGTCCCAACCTTTTGCTTTGAAGGTAATTAATTATACCTAAGTAATCTACACATCAAAGTGAATAAAAAGGATTCACTTCTGACTACAGAGTAAATCCCATCTAATTTTCTGTAAGCATTCTGAAATGTGAACTGTATTTCTAAAATGCCTAAATAAGAATTCATCTGATATGAAGATTATTTCAATAATTTTTAGAACACTGAAAAATTCCCAACAAAATTATTTTTACAACATACTACAATATATTATGTACATATCTGTGTTTTAAAAATGTCTGATATGCAATATGTGTTTTATTGTCTGTAGTTGAACTGTCTTGCCAGTAGTTTATTTTTGGTAAAGAATGGGATTAATCAATAATTAATATTTATTAAGATTTTAAGTTATATATATATATTTTTTTTATATAATATACAACTATACCTAAGTATTTTTCCTTTTTTTTTTTTTTTTCGCATGAAATATTAAGATCTTACAGTACTTGCTTGTACATACAACTTTTGTTCATCGTGTAGGCAGCAATCTCTTAGGGCAACTTCTTGCAGAATCCATATTTTATAACATGAAGTTACAGAGTGGATACAAATTAGCTGATACAAGTTGCTTTTATTCCACTGACAAAAAGTTTTAAGTTGCATTAGTAGATTTAAATCAAAACACGTTAAGTGTGGTGTCCAAAAAATTCATATTAATGCTCTATTTTACTGACCTTCTTATGATTGAATTCATTTTCAGCTGATTCAACAGGAACTCATTCCCTCTATACTACTTACAAAGATTATGAGTTAATGTTTCATGTGTCAACAATGCTTCCATACATGCCCAATAACAGGCAGCAGGTATGTTATTTACCATTTTATACTATTTTAATTTATAGATATTTGACATAGTTACTGTTTTTTTTTGTTTGTTTGTTTGTTTTGTTTTTTACATAATACTGATTTTAATTGAGCGGAATTGTTTTTATATAAAGAATGTCTCATAATCTCATGATTATGTTGTTTTTTGTTTTTATTTTTTAAATCAAATAGTTTCTGTAATATATTTATACTTCATTAACTCATTCTCTATACCCTGCTTTTCACAGTGCTATTACACAGTGTAGTTGCCCATGGTCAATCAATTATTTTCAATTTGGAGTGGGTTTATATCTTATATATGTTTCAAATGTTGCATGGAATAAAGCCTGGAAATAATCCTATGGTAAAAAATGTGCATGTGATAAGATTTCTAAATGATTCCACTTCATACTGCAGATCTTAAAATGTTTATTGATGCACAGTTTTAATACTGAATATCAAACTGGATCAATGGTCTGCTGGTGGAGACAGAAAACTGCAGTGTACTTACCTCTGATTAATTCTCTTTGCTTACCTGATAATTCAAAATATCTTTAAAGCATTAAGGATGGCTAAACAATAGCACAGCAACCAAAGTGTGCACCAATAAGGTTATTCTGTCTTGCCTGTCTCAAATATTTCTTGTTACCAAACGAAAAGCTACAAGCGTGTTTGGTCTGATATATCAACATCATAATTTAACCTTTTATATAACAATAGAATTACACGTAGTTCATTCTACTGACCACCTCGCTAACTAACTCTCTTGAGTTTTCAGTTACTACCATACAAGATTAATTTAGTAAGCACACTAGGATTTTTGTTTCTGTAATCTGTTGTAATGGTTTAACTCTCATTTGAAGTGTTTGCTTTGATTTGCCTACAAGAATACTTGGCTTTTACATTTTTGTAAAATAGTTCTAGTTGTCCTAAGGTGCTGTAAGTTTTCAATAATAACTTGAAGTCTGAGGATCTGAAATCCTGTGAAACTATCCAAAAAACATTATTGTATTTCAATTAAAAAATTATATATACATACACATACACACACACACACACACATATATATATATATATATATATAATATATATATATATTTGCAAGTACTTTATAAGTTAGCAAGGGACAGATGCAGAAACAGTAGTTGAAAATTTCTGAATATATCGACCTGGGAAGTACGTGCAAATTGGAAAAACTATATAGTTTATTATGATATAATGCACTGAATGAGCTTGACTTAAGTGTAAAAAAAAGAAATTAAAAAAAAATCATAATTAATCTCAGGCACTGACAGTAAATATGACCTTATTTGGAGTTTCCTACTTTCATCATCTTTCATGACTTTCCCTTGTTTGTGAGAAAAGGATATCCTTTTGATTTGATCTGCTAATTTTCGTAACTGTTCGTGGTTTGTCATTTTTACTGCTGTGCTGCTCAGCCACTCCCTATTCCTGTCCTTTCACTACTTCTTTTACTTTCCTTACATTCTTGTCATTTCCTTATGTGTCTTTCTTTAAAAACAGGTGCCAATTGTTGTAAGTAACAACATTTTAACGCCACGGTTTTCCCCAGCAATGAACACTCCTTTCCCACAGTGTTTTAGTAAGCACTCATAACCTCTTAACAGGTTCAGTATTTAGTAGAAGTATTATGTTGTTATTTGTGGCTTTCTTGGGATCAAAATAATGTGTCAGTTTTCCAAGTTTAATACTATGCCTATCTGAAGACACTCACCCCCCATTATTTTTAGGTGCTGGGATTTAGTACTATTTGCACGGCATGGACACTGTCTTAATGAAGTGTGACAAGTTCACCCAAGTGACCAGAATTTAGCCAGCCTTAATGTTGAAAAAGGATCTGTAGTCATGATTTAATTTTATTCTATCACCAAAATGAATGCTATGACAAAATTATCCACAAAAATATCAACGATTTTAACCTAGCTTTTACAAAATTAATTGAGTTAGGTCTTTTTCCTAGAGACATTTTAGATACTGAAGACCACAAATGCAGTTGCATCAGTTCTACTCAAGACAGACACTTACAGGTGCTATGGAATGCAAATGTTGTTTGTTTATATAGAAATCGTCAGACTAACTCTTCAGAGCTGAAGAAGGGAATTTTTTAGGGATGATGGTAATTTTCCGTTTGAATTCTATTAGTAATGAAGTCCTCCATTCAATAGTTTCTTTTTATTAGCCTATTGTTTAATTACTGGCAATGAGGTATTTGCACCCTTTCCCTATGTCCTTTGTTCGATGATGACTGAACAAAAATACTAGATCATTCCTCATCATCTAGAAATAAGACCTTCAATGAGCAAGCACTGACCTTTTCTTAGATTCCAAATACCTGTGAGCCAAAACCAGGCCACACCAGAAATGTTTGTTGCTTCTTCCAGGACATAACTACGCCCTGCTTGGTCACTGATCAGGACATCCCTCTAGTTTTAGAGCCAGCAGGAGATCCAAAAACTAAGGTAATATTCACTTTGGCTGCAACATAGGCCAAGAACCACATGGTCAGCTGCTCCTTCCCTAGGACAGAAAAGATTGCCATCCCTGGTGTGGCCAGTTTCTTTTCCTTTAGTGGCCTTTTCAAGTCATGGTTTAAGGCGTTCTCCTTTAAACTTTACCTTTGCCAAGTCCCTTTCCAAATCATTCCTTTGCAGTTTTCCCATTCACACATTTGCAAGCTGCTTATGTACACATAGTGAGAGCTGAATAATCCAAATCAGTTCAAACAAAAAGTTTAATGAAAACTTGAATCAGATATGCAAGAGTGAAATAAAATTTTTGAATTTAACCTACTGCTAAAATGTTTGCGATAAGCAAACACACGCTTATTTCAAACTCATTTTCACCACATCTGGTGAAATATCTTTTGGTATTTTTTTCTGTTTTTGCTACAGATAAATGACAGAGATTGAAATGAATAACTTTTAAAACCATTTATTTTAGAAATGTGCTAAAGTTTGAAATTTTTTTTATTACTTTTGGAATATAATTTAATGAAGAGGATTTTTTTCACTGCAACAAGAATACCTTGTTGGTTCTCAGTTTGACTAGACAAATATAATTCTGCACAAATGGGTAAATATTTATGGCTGTACATAGCCTGTAAATGTCCTATGTTTTATGATAGTTCACACTTTGCTTCAGGGATGCATATCTGAAAATTAAAAATTGAGTGTCCTAGTTGAAATCTCTAAGTTAATATAATTATTATTTGGTTTAACTACTTTTAATCAAACGGATTCTGCTTTTCTAACATATTTTCCTTACTGGACTCCCCTTTGTGTGTCTTGTATTCCCAAATAAAATTTCGCTGGTTTCCTGTTGGCTGCCTATCGTACTTGACTGGGTTCATTTTTAAATTCTACCATGCCAGTTTATACTGATACTCGAATGATGTCAGAGTGTTTGGTATCTCCTTACTGTAAGTAATTCTCTGTAATCTGTGCACCCTGTTGAGAGTTCCTATTGTGCTCTGCATTGGCATGAGAATCTTTAGAGTATGTTAGAAAGGCAGAAGGGTGATGGGGTGAGGAAAAGGAAAGAAAACAACACGTGAGCAGACCTCAAAATGGGAGAGGAAGCAGAAACTGAGAACCAGGGGTTTGGGGAAGGATTTGAAAGTTGGGAGGGAAATACAAGTAACAGAATAGGAACTAGAGTTTCTTACAACTCTTCTTGCTGAGTTCTAGTTTCTTTCAATTCCTCTTTCATTTTCAGTATGCTTATCTTTAATTCACATTTTCTAGGGAAGTGTGTGTTCCCTCCTTCTCCATTCAATACTTTATTTTCCTATTCCTTTATCCTACCCAAAAGCACTTCTTTCCATCTTCCAGATCACCCCAGTTTTTCTCTTCCCTTTCTACTTCCTTGCATTTTGATTCTCTGTGGACAGACATATGACTGTGCTTTGCCTTTGCATTTTGTTAACGTTCACTGATCACTTATGCATGACAGTTATTTACAATAGTGATATGCTAATTTTACTTAAAAGTGTTGAAGTCACTAAGACCTCAGCAAGCTTGGTAAGATTCTTTAGAATGATGACTTCATGTTTAAAATTTGTATGCCTCTTAATGTTTTAAGCTCTTGAAATAGGCATAGGATATGTGAACTGCCACTGTTTTGTAAAGAATATTTTTTTTAAATATAGTTTTGAACATTTCTAAAACTACTTAGTAAGGAACTTGCTTAAGCAACCTATGGCAGCAAGTAGAATCTCTTAGTTCTACAAAAGCAGAAAATAGTTTTGAAAGCAGTGATTATCTTGAGAAATAAATCTAATTTTAAACAGGATATGGTTTTCTATTTTTTTGTAGCTTTGCTCTGCGGAAAAGTATAGGCAGAGGTGTGATACATTCTCTTTGGCAAAAAAGAATAAATGGCTAGATATAGTTACATAACCAAAACAGAAATGAATTACCTTGTACCTTGTAATTGGAAAGTATCTTAGAAATCTTACTGCAGTATGAATTCCAACCTGTGAGATAATAATAACCTCTTCACCATGAATTTCTGCTTCACTACTGTGATCTAAATGTATGGTTCACTAGCTCAACAAATTAAAATTTACCTGATGCACTTATTTCTGTGATAAGTTCCATGTAGTGAGTTTATAGCATAATTTGTGTGCAGCAGGATGCTCCTTGTAAGATATTCAAGTGGGCAGTTATGTTCACCTTGATCTTAAAAATCTGAAAGTATGACCAAGTCACATGATTTAACCAAATGTTAACTTTTTTTTGGTAGCTGAAATACTAACTTTTAATGGAACTGATTAAATAAAAGCAAACTGCTTTTAAAAGAGATTGTATTCTGTAAAATCAGTTTTATATAAATTTTCCTTGTACTGTCACCTCATATACTTTGCAGTTACATGAGAGCTAAGGTAAGACCTTAAGAGTCTGTATGCCATTAATTAACCACGCAAGGTCCTCGGCAGACTATTTAATCCTAGTCTGTAGCAGACTATTTTTTTGCGTCTAGTAATATAAATTGATAAGGAAAGTTATTTAAAAAAAAGCAAAACAGAGGGAAACAAAAAAAAAAAAAAAAAGAAAAGGGGAGTGTTTGTATATTATACTTCTATGAGGAAAGTGAATTATATTTTACTGTGATTTTTGATGGTTAGAGAAATAGGGCCTTCTTGCTGAATATGTTTTGTATTTTTTAATTTTTAGCCTGTAATAATCAGTTAATGCTTTAAATTATTATTCCTTAAGTGTATTTGATGGTAAAAAGTAAACTACTAGTTATCAGAATTAGATATTAATTATTGAGTTTCTCTATTAGTATTTTGTTTTGGCTCTGTTCAAGTATGCAGTTGTATGTAGTTTGTGATGAGTAGCCATGATGATCTATTAAAAAAAAAAAAAAGATCATCGTGTTAGAGATTATACCAAATAAAAATGCAATAAGAAAGAGGAAATTGTATTGAGAAATACAATCAAATGTTACGCTTTTTGTATAAGGACAGATGATATTCTGTAAAAGGGGAACTGATTTTAATTAATATTCTGAAGCACTGGAGTAAGATTTTTTTATTTTTTCTTTGTCCTGTAGAGTAAGAGAGAAGTAAGATGAACTATGCAGAACCAGTGTGGGGTGTTGAAAAACTTGGTAGGAAAAACACAAGTGGACTAAGTCCACAAAAATACTGTCTTATAGTTCAGCTCAATGTCCTTTATTTCCAGCTATCCAAAATATGATTAATTGAAATTTAATTTCTGAAAAAAAAAAAATCATTTGTTTTCTTTTATTTTGTTTGCTAAAATGAAGGAATTGTTCTATATTTATTTTTTTAATAACTAATTTTTCAATGCATGTTTCTTGTCTAGCTGCTAAGGAAAAGGCATATAGGAAATGATATAGTTACCATTGTCTTCCAAGAGCCAGGAGCACTTCCTTTTACTCCAAAAAATATACGTTCCCACTTTCAACATGTATTTGTCATAGTCAAAGTGCATAATCCTTGCACTGAAAATGTGTGCTATAGGTGAGTAGAGCTTTATAACTATTTAAGTTTTCTTCTAAGAATGCAATGGAACTGCTTTTTCTAACCTTTTAATGCTTCCTAGAGATATAATATGTTTTAAGTTTTGTATTTCAGTTTGAGGTTGTGAAACTCCACCATCTCATATTTAGAATTACTGTACACAGTCCTTAAGATTTAAATGATTTTCTGCAGAACTGTGTTTTGATTTATGAGCAAAAAGGGGGCTATAACATTAGTGAATGTAAAATTTGCAAACATAGCAATGGAAATTAGTTCAGAATTTGTATTGCATGTTTCCTTTTTCAAAGTAGAAAGATTTAAAATAAAGTATTTTAGAATGCTGTTAATGTGTATGAGTCCCTTAATTTGACTGCGTGACACCAGAGTGAGTCATGGATCTTGAGCGGTTGAATTGGGACTTTTGGGGAATGTAGCATTTCAAATTTTAATTCATCTTAACTGTCACAGTTAAGTTACAGCATCATGAATTCTAACAAGTTTACCGAAGGAGAATCGTAGTTCTGAACTGATTATAGACAGTTTGGCACAGATAACTTTTCTGTCTTTGCATCTTAGCATTGCAAGATGTCTGAGGATTGAAATAAAGTCTATTTGTTTTTATATTTTTCTTAGTTCTAATGAAACTGCATGAAAACTGAAAGTGGTAGATTTAAATAAGAAATCGTTTTAAAAATTGCTTAGCGCATTTATATACTGCAGAGAATTCATAAACTTATTCCATTAAAGAAAGGAGTCACTAGCACCCTAAGAATTCATCCCTGATAATGTGTTAGTAAAATACATTCATGATGTCACATTTTTAGAAAAAGATAAACAAATGTTTTTAAAACAAATGACTAAATAAGTTTTCTAAAATGTCTAAAATATCTGAAAATTTACATTTTAAAACTAAACTTATTTTTGTAACTGGACTGCACAGATCAGTGTTTGTTTTATGATTATTTTTTTTTTTAAGGAATTAAACATTGCATTTTTTCTTTCTAATTCTAGTGTTGGTGTTTCAAGATCAAAAGATGTTCCTCCATTCGGTCCACCCATTCCCAAAGGAGTAACTTTCCCCAAATCAGCGGTCTTTAGGGACTTTCTTTTAGCCAAAGTTATTAATGCTGAAAATGCAGCGCATAAATCAGAAAAATTTCGAGCCATGGCCACAAGGACACGTCAAGAATACTTGAAAGATCTGGCGGAAAACTTTGTTACCACAGCTACAGTGGATACTTCAGCAAAGTTTAGCTTTATTACTTTAGGGGCAAAAAAAAAGGAGAAAGTGAAACCAAGGAAAGACGCCCACTTATTCAGTGTTGGAGCAATTATGTGGAATGTGATTGCACGAGATTTTGGCCAGTCTGCTGACATTGAGTGCCTCCTTGGAATCTCCAATGAATTTATCATGCTGATTGAAAAGGAGTCAAAAAATGTTGTGTTTAACTGCTCCTGCAGGGATGTTATTGGATGGACATCTGGATTAATGAGCATCAAAATATTTTACGAAAGAGGAGAATGTATTCTTCTGTCTGCAGCGGATAATTGTGCTGAAGACATCAGAGAAATTGTTCAAAGACTTGAAGTAAGTACAATTACTAAACTGGAACCCAGAAATTTTTATGAGGAGTTGCTTGCGTGCAACTCCTTTGAGATATAATTAAAAATGTCCTCTGTTTGTTCTTTGGTACTTTTTTTGAGGCATCAGAGAGCATTATAAAAAGTAATCCTCACATAGTATATGAGATAAGTTATCAAACCATTTTCAGGGATGAGAAAACAAATACCAATAACTTTATAGACTTCTTGAGGCTACGGATAGTTTGTATATCGAAATTGGTACTGAAAGGCTACTTTTTTGCCTTCCATTGCTGAAGCCTGCTCTCAACTCACACCTTTATAGGTAGGAATATACCTTATTTTAAAAGTACACAAAATCTTCAGTGTATAAAATATACTCACTGGGATTTTTTTGATTAAAAAAAAAAAGAAATGTGAATCTTATCAGAAAAAAATTGTGTTAAGTGGTTCTGCTGATTTACTTTTTTTATATACTGAGCAACTGAAGGAAGTAAAGAAAACTAGACCTAACAATGCCAGGTTTCACAGCTGACTGGATAAAGATTTTCAGATACTTGTGACCCTGTTAGCTAACCACCCTGTAACTATTCCAGTCAGTATGAAGGAACTGACAGGAGCTTCTAAGAAAGACCACTGATGCATCTCCTTCATGTGGTTACACTTTGCCTCTTTGATCTTAATTTAAGTACACTAGATGGTGTCAGCTTTGTTTATATTAAAAAGCCTTGTACTGAATAGAAATCATTATGTTTACAATTTTCGTGCTGGATCGCAGTTGATGTTGCAGAGCTTCTCTTGTTCTACATTTTCATGTATCATTGCATGATATTCTAAATAGTCATCTTTTTCTTTCAATGGATAAAGGTCTTTAGATTCCTTTTATCACTATTATCTTTTCACTGGGGCATTCAGCTTCAGTTTCCTTGCACAGATATTTTCCTTCTGAAAAATAGTGTATGGCTTAGTCTTAGTCTATTATATATTCCTAAATGGACAACATGAATTTTCACCTACTTAACACAAGTGGAAAAATGGTTCAACAGTTGTGACAATTTTCTTTGCTGTTCTTCATTTCTTTGGTTTTACAAAATATGAAAACGGGCCAGCTCCTGAGAAAAGATCATTATAAACTAATTCAATACAAAATGGTTATCTTTATGCTATGATAACACAGAGATGATTGTCACCACAGCTTCAGCTTTTAATATGAATGGTGTCTTATTAAGAAATAAGCATCTGTCACAGTAATATTGCTTAATATAATAGCACTTCCTCATTATGGTAAGATTTTTGATTAAATAAATATTGTCATATAGCCTTTAAGCCTCAAAAGTTTTGCATCGGTTATTGCAAAGACAACCTGAATATTACTTTCATTTAGCTCTTAATGAACCCTGACCTTTTTCCCTTTTTACCACCTACCACCTTTCCAACTTTCATTTGCTTAAAAAGATAGCTGTTATATTTTTTTAGAAAATGCTTTTTCATCTTCTCTTTTCTTACATCACATTTTCTTCTTTTCCTCTGCTAATTCCCCTATTTTGGGTGCCACATATTTTTATTAGCTATTCATTTTATGAAGTTGAATGTTTTCTGCGCTAGTATAGAAGCTCAGAGATGGCACTTAAAACCACTAAAAAGCATCTAAAACTGATTCAACACTTCACGTATATACTGTATAACCCTTTTAAGAACTGAGATTGACAAAGAATTAACTTTAATGTCTGACTCTATATCACTGAAATGAGTAGGATATCTCTCCGAATATCTCTATATTAAGCAAAGAACTGAAAAGCTGTGGACTGTGATTTTGATTTGAACCAAATGAATTAGTTATGGCCTAAAAGAAAGAGCTGGAATTTTTCAATCTAGAGTCAGCTCTGTATTGGAGGAGGAATATCTAGTTGATACACTGCAGAGGAGAAAAAGCAAACTATAGATGAACTTGTCTTTCAAGGCAGAAAAGCAGTGGATCTGAACATTAGGATAATAGAGGAAGGCAGAGAGTTGGGATTAAATGAAAACCCTGAATGGATTTTTGGACATCAATTTGAGTAGACAAAGGTTTGTTAGAAGCTTGTATGCTCCTTGCCTCCTTCATAGGATTTAGGAGTTCTCTGTCTTTTAATTTCTTGTTTATTAAGTGTATTCAGAGAAGCCATCCCTTCATTCAAGTACAGACGTTTACAGAAACAGCAGCCTTACAGTAGCTCATTTTCTTGTGTAAGTACTAATTTGTCCCAATAGATAGTAGATGTCTGTACAGAAAATTATCTGTAAAGGTCATAGTGCTAGAGCTTTAAAACTTACTAAGGTACTGAAAATGCAGACTTTCAGCTGGCTAGTTTGCAGCCATTAGTTAAACAAATGCTCCAGTTTTTTCTGCCAACCATTGGATTGAGAAGGGAGTTAAGTCAGGCATCCCATCATCCCTGACTCTAAAACAAACTTGGACAAGATTTGTCTAAACAGGAAGTGTAAAAAGGAAGCTGTGAGGGTAACCTACAGCTTAATGTTTGCTTTAAGTTCATTTGTTGATGTGCTTTGATCGAAGTTGTAGCTGAAAAGTCTATTCATTCCCTGCCTACCACTCCTTTGGAATGTTATAAGAAGAGAAAAGCAAAACAAAACAAAATAATAACAATAAAAGCCTCTGTCTTTTAGATGTATCCTGTCTGTCTGTATGGCTGCACAAGAACTGGTGCAATGTATGGGAAAGAACTAGGCCTTTGATCTGTTTAAACTTCCCATGAAATTTTGTCAAATCATCTGGCTCAAGTAGTGAAAAGAATGGCTCTGTGACAGCTTTAGCCAGTCAGTGACATCTCACTGTCCACAGCTGTGTGTTCCCATTCCTGCCCTATAATGCCTTGAGTTAGGTTGGATCATGCTTCTGTAGGATGCACACAGTAAGCTACTGAGCACCGAATTCTGGCTCAAGTAGAAAGTGGAGAGGGAGAAAGACTATTCCAAAATATCCCTTTGAACCAAACTCAAGATCTGAAAATCTTTTTGAAAGATCTTTTTGAAGATTTTTAAAGATCTGCCCTGTTTAACTGATATACAGACGCCAACTTCTCAATGGAGCTGGAGTATAATCTCTTTAACTCCCAATGCACTTCATCATGTTATGATGTAGAATACCAGTAACAAAAATCATATAACCATGACACATTCTGTAAAAAAAGAGCCTGCTTAGCGAAATCTGAATTTAAAGGTTTTTGACTGTTCTATTTCACAACGGAAATAATTTTAAATGAATATGAATAAACACCATCAGTTTCTAACATTCCAAGTTACATGCAGATCTTACCCCATTTTAGAGATGTGCATCTGGAGGTGGTGGTAGTTAGGAACCTGGCTACAAGTAAAAATAAATCAAAATGATCTACATTGCTAAAGTCCGGAGGAAGAGCTGCTGCTAGAACTGTAGAGTTTTGCTCAATTTGACTCATGTTATATCTCAAGTTTAATACTAATAGTGAATTAAAAATGCCTGCACACCTGCAGTCAGTCAGTCTACAAGAGTGAAGTAGTTTACAGGATAGCACTTTGCTTTTTTGCTTGTTTTGAATTTTGAAGCTAAAGCAGCTGTTATGGTTTCAATGAGATATAAATGGTGTTCAGTTAATGTTGGACTGGTGTGAGAGAGGGAAACGAATTTGACACAGTACAGCTTCTTACTTTGATAAGTAAGATTTTAATACTGTGGAGTGTTCATTTCATTTTACAAAGAAACCTACCATCACAAATGTAAAAATTATTAGTATTAGTATATTACACATTTAATATCAATTAAATATGATGGTTTCTCTGAAAGTAATGCCTCCTATTTTCTTATATTGGCCCATAACTTCAAAGATGTATGTTGCTGGCTTGGCATTAGATGTTGAATCTTCCCACCAGTATTCAATTAAATTTTGTTCCTGTGTGATGGATGGTAGCAAAGGGGCATTCTGACCAAATGGTGTTTGACCTGGAAGTGTGTGTGAAGCGAAGGTGTGTCACTGAATTTCTCCATGTGGAAAAAATTGCACTCACTGACATTTATTTATGCTTGGTGGATGTTTATGGAGAACAAAGAGTGGATGTGAGAGGAGTGAGGCTGTGGGTGGTGTGTTTCAGCAGTGGTGACAGTAACAGTGGGTCACCTCCACTGATACAAATTCATTACTAGTACGCCAATGCAGTCTCTTGTTCACCACTTGTGTAAATCTATAGCCAATGGTTGTGACTAGGTTGAAAAATAGTGTTTTGTAGCTGAGAATTTACTCTATTAATGTTATTGTTCTCTTCATATCTGATGTAGTTTCCATGGAAATAAAATGGGAAGCATTACTTTTGGAGTGACCTACATATCTGAGATTTTTAATGTTAATTTGTTATAAGGAATAAGTCTTACATGGAGTGGCTGAATGAACTGAGATTGTTTAGCTTAGAGGAAATAAGGTTCAGAGAAGATATTATCACTCTCTACAGCTGTGTGAAATGAGGTTATAACAAGTTGGGTGTCAGTTTCTTCTGCCAAGCAACAGAATGACAGAAATGGCTCAAGTTGTACCAAGGGAAGTTTAGGTTGGATGTTAAGATATTTCTTCATTGAAAGGTCTGTGAAGCATTGGAAATTGCTGCTCAGAAAGTAGTTGAGTCATCATCTCTGAAGAAATTTGAACGATGTATAGACCTTGTGCTTAGGGACATGTTTTAGTAGACTTGGCAGCACCAGGTTCACAGTTGGACTTGATGATCTTAGAGGTCTTCCCCAACCAAAATGATTCTATGTCCCATACATGGCTTTATAATGCTTCAGACGTAATATGTCTGTGTGCTGAAAGAAATTAATGTCCTAACAATTTGATGCCTTTTTAGATAGTGACCAGAGGATGTGAAACTACGGAGATGACCCTTCGGAGGAATGGGTTGGGCCAGCTTGGATTCCACGTGAACTTTGAAGGAATAGTGGCTGATGTGGAGCCCTTTGGTTTTGCATGGAAGGCAGGCCTGAGGCAGGGGAGCCGCCTGGTTGAAATCTGTAAAGTGGCTGTGGCAACTTTGACTCATGAACAAATGATTGACCTTTTACGGACATCAGTAACTGTAAAAGTGGTGATTATTCAGCCACATGAGGATGGAGCACCTAGAAGGTAAGAAACAACAGTCCTCAATTTGATATTTGCATCTGATTTGTTTTGATTTTCCTCTGTCACTACTTATGTGGTTCCTCTGGAAACTGATGCTGATGTTTGTTGATAATACTATTGAGACTCTTAATGCAGTCTTTTCTCCAAAACAATTATTGATTTGGAATAGAAGATAAAATGAGATCTATAGAGGGAAATTCACATTTATATGACTTGAAAGAGCAAGAAGTAAACATTGTTCTGTAAGGACTGAGCCATTAATTTTAAATTTCAGTACTAATTTTTGAAACCTAGAATCCTCTGAAAACTCTAGCTTTTATTTCTCCCAAGTTTCTTTGCCTTCTGACTATGGAGAATGATTATTATTATTTATTTTCTTGCATTTAAATTTAAGCAGAAGTAGAGAAATAATTAATTCTGGACATAAACAGTACCAGCTCTTAGAGTCCTGCTCATTTTTCATGCATATCTAATTTATTATTAAATGTTGATTTGCATCAGTGAAATAATCTGTTAAAGCAAAAAACAAAAAACAAACAAAAAAACCCCACCTTACTGAAGTATGAAAGAAATGATCGTACACATTCAGAAAAAGACTAGTAGAAATTATTATGGTGACTGTACAGTTGTTCTCAGGGATGAAATGCAGTGTTCTTTTGTAAGCATTCCTTTTTTTCTTCTGTGACAAGTATGTTCGCTTTTCTCTCTCTACTGTGAATATTATTAAGGTAGATTAGAAGTAGATAAAATATAAAACTTTACAATAATGACTTTTCTCACGCACTTGTCAAGGCATTTTTAATTTGTCTTTTTCTGAATGAGAACTGTACTAGCGTAAATTGAATTACTTGTCTACTTGCAAAAGGCCATATTTAAATCTCTTGTTGATTTTTAATTTAACAGAAAAAACATTACATGTGTTGCTTTTGGCAAGACAACAATCCATGAAATTTTACACAGCATACAATTCTGTGAAGTTGATGCCAGCTGTACATGAATACTGTTTAATTGGTGGCAAATAATTGCCAAGTAGACATTGGCCTGATGAACGACACAAAAGTACCCTTCCCTGCCTCAACCTGCACGTTGAAGCATTGGGTTCCTTTCTAAAGTAAATGTTTGTGAATATAGAATACTATCGTTTTGCTTAGTTGGATAGAATTTGTAATTAAGCATCTCTTTGCTTAGCTTTGCTGTTCTCACCATCTGCTTCTGGGTATGAATTTTCACTGGCTTGTTTAGTATAAATTTCCAAGCTGTTTGCAGAATATGAGCTTAATGAGCTGATCCTATTATGTTAAAGGTAAAGTGTGTATTTTATAGTCTCTGATAGAAAAATACATACTGTATGAATTGTTTATATCTTAGACACATTTTTAGAAATTAAATGTTAAAATTCCAAATCAGCATGATACAGGGCACTCTGTGTGTAGGAGGAGTTTTAACTAAGGAGTGCCACCAAACTGGGGAAGATGTACAAAAGCTGTTCCTGTTTATATCTTTTTTTCATTTTTGTCAACTGTTTAACTAATTACTAAGGAAAGTGGGTTTTTTTTTAATTGTTTCTATTCTGAAATATGAAGAACACCCAGAAGTGTTTTTCAGTTCTTTTCAGCCTTATATTTATAGTATAAAATAGAAATCTTCATCAATGACTCTTTCCAATCAAATGCCAGCTACTCACTGAAACAGAAAGCCCCTTGTTTCCCTCTTTAACTCCCCAAAACATGTCAAGTGCGGTCACCTAGTTTGAAGAGCATCTGATAAACTGAAAGTTTTAGGCTTGCTTGACCCAAATGTTTATACCACTATCTGTCTGCTCTATTTATATTATAGATACTAATTAACAAAGCTAACAGTTTCAGTTAGCAAATGTGACCTATAGGATGAAAAGAAGGCCTCTGTACTTGGCACTGGTGAGGCTGTACTTTTGGTGCATCCTTTGAGTAAAAGACCAGAAGCGCTTAAGATTTTATCTAATCGCCCTTCACCATCATTCTGTTGGATGTGTTGAATAATGTCTTCAATGTGATTAAGATTGTTTTCGACAGCAACCGATTCACTAGATATACTAAAACTGTGCATACCACAAAATCTTGACAACCATGATTATACCTCAAATAATAACCTAAATAATTTATTAACAGTCAGTTTTGCAAAATGCCTTGTCAACTTCCTTTATTTCATTTTAAGAAGTGAAATAACTTTTAAGGTTTAATTAAATCCTTGTGTCAAAGCTCATACTACATATGCCAACTGCCTATGGTTATGTATCACCAATTGTGGGATCCCTATCAAACTTAATGCTAATCCTAATGGCTCCCTGTGAGAGAATTAAATGGTGTGGATTACAAACTTGATCTAGAGTATATATTGGAAACCTTTCCATTGTAGCTGGATAAGGTAGGATGTTCAAATTATAATTGAATCATAATTTTACCAATTGTATAGAGGCCACCTGTAGAATTTTCTGGCATGTTAGTGTAGTCAGTGGTTCCACAAAGCAAAAAGCACCTCTTTTGCAGGATTAAATGTGCTCTGATGTAGGTTATATTCACTGTGTAATTGTATGCCAGTTGTCTGTTCTCATTATTCACCTCTGCTTCAGTACAATCAACAAAGCTCAAACACGTTTCTACCCATGAGACATCTGCTACTCAAAAAGCTTAAATCTCTGTAGTCAAATATTCACTGATAAAATTGCCAAGGAGCTACTAACATGGACGTTTTTGTTTTTGTTTTTTTTGCTGCAAAATATCTTCTGTTAATGTTTTTTAAACATGAAACTATACCAAATGAAATGCTTACAAATGCATGTCATAGGACAGTTAGGAAAATAAAGGGAAAGTTTGCTCACTAAATGTATTCTATTACTTAAGGTACATCCTTCTAACTATAGTCTTGTTAGGAGTATATGCAAAAGCAATCATGGGATAAGGCCTTCCAGTTGCTATCCTGTGGAGTTAATGAATTTGAAACAAAGCTTCTACTATTTTCAGATTGCTATAGAAATTAAATAGTTATCAACAAATAGTGAAATTATAATTATTTACATGGCACTGAGCTTATATTTAGTTAGAAGAAAGAAATGGGTATTTGAAAAATAAATTCTTTAAATTACAAAGCAGTGTGAGAACAAACATGCTTGTCAGTATATTCAGATCTGAATAAATATCCTTGTCATATTTATTTATGATTTTCCCTTCAGAATTGATGTGCTCTTCTGTTGTCAATATTACTGCAGCACAGTAGTTAGAATTATACAGAATTTAACAAGAGAATAACAATGTTAACTTCTAATTTGCTTTCAGCAGTGTTACCACAGGAATGCTCAAGGACACTATCTCCTTAATCAGTCGAATATAATCGAGGAATGCAAGAACTTCTAAATCCATTTTAAACTCTAGACTATTGCAGTTATATCGAGTTAGAATCTTTCTTACTACATTGATCCATATGTGTTTTAAGTTCAATTATATATAAAAAATGATGAAAAAAAATCTGGAAAGTTTAGAATATGAATGAAACTAAAAGTAAAATTTCCAGGGATGGGTGAGAAGCGCTAGTCTGAGTACAACCAGTATAGGAAAAGTATTAGTAGTTTCCAGCTGTTTGTGAACAGGCCTTTTTTCCCCCGTTGCTGCTGGTAATTTTGGAACTTTGTTTAAGAAAAAAGTCTCTTCTGTTTCATTCTCCTCAGTATAATGTTTAAAGAAAAGGATTTCTAAATTTCACCTTTGCTTGTAGCTATAATTTCATTTTAAGATCTTTCCTGCTATCCGCCATGCTTGAGATAGTGGGGATAAGTATGCAGCATTGCTGTAATCCTCAGTGAGCTTAAAACTTTATTCAACTAGCATCTTTTTTTACTCTGATGTGCATCAAAAATAAGGAAAAATCTGGACCATATATAAAACATATTGTCTATATTCAGGAGTAACCTAACAGAAGAAGTATAAGCTAAAACAATACAGAATTGAAAGAAATTGTTACAGTGCTTCTTGTGTTTCCAATCTGAGAAAAAAACATCATTTGATTTTTCCTCACACTTTAGGTATGAATTGAACTCATAGCAGGAGTTATTTATAGTTGCTGAAGTTTCATACAGTTATACTAAGCAAGGAAAAAGGAGGGCAATTCTAACATACAAAGCCCTATGGAGACATGTAAATTGGACTTTGAAATTCTTTTAATTCTTCTGTTATTCAGTGTGATTGAAAAAATCCTCGAGAGCCACATGTTGTTTGCATTTTGAAACTTAATTTATTGCTTACTCAATTCTGGGTCAGCACAGAACTTTTTGGGTTGTAAATACCTTGGGGCATATGTACCTAATATACAGAATATTTTTTAAGGATCCAGTATGTATATCTGGGTTGGAATATTGAACTTTTCTACAAAAATTGTGACTGATTTGATCGTTACTTCATTGGAAACTTTTTCATTCATGGGAACACAGAGTAACTCAGAGTAGAAGGGATCCTGGGAATTATCTGGTTCAACCTTCCCAAAACAGCAACAGCAATGAGATCAGTCCAGGTTATTTAGGGCTTTATCTAGTCATAGATTCAAGAAGTCCCAAGGATGGAGACTATATAACCTGGGAAACATTATACTTTCTTTTCTTTAGTGTGAGTCACTTGCTTTCTATTAAGAAAAGTATTTGATATGTTTTAATTCACTTATTTTAACCACAGATAATAGAGGAAAAAATTTCAGTGTGTGTGTGTATATGGTATATACATACATTTAAGCTCAGCTATACAGCTAATGCTATACAGCATTAAAGTAGCATTCAACGCTATAAACTGATCTAATGGACAACTTTACTGGATATTTTTTTTATCTTTAAGCCTTTTTCCTTAATTTAAACAACCTTAGCAACTCAGGATAAAACTGTCTACTACTGCTTATTTGCATTATACCCCTTTTATTTGCTTTAAAGCTTTCTCATTTTATTATCATTTGGAAAGACCATGGCATCTACCAGTATCAAACAGGAAGTTTTATCTCTACTGACAGATTATTTGCTAATTTGAAGCAACTTCTAGTTCTCCTGTTTTTACTCTTTATATGTTTAACAGATTTATTGGTATGCCTAAATTTTGGAAGGCGTAACCATTTATGTTGAATGAGATATTTACAGCACTAATTGTTCTTCAAGTTGAGTGGAATTCTAGCTCATATAATATGTTATGTTTGTCTTATTTTCTAAGAATTGTATGCATTAAAAATTAAAAAAAAAAAAAAGAACAAAAAACCCCTACCAACCTACTTAAAAGGAAATAATTTTTATTAATATCTTCAGAACTGAGCTTTCTCTTCAAGGAAAGTGCATTAGCAGAAAAAGATACTATGGTTAGATGTTGAAATGATTACTATAAACAAATGACATTTGCTTACACTTTGTGGGACTCAAAGTAATAGCAAATTATCATTTCAGGTTAAAGGTTTGCAGAATCCTGCAATTGAATCACACCTATGTTACTGTTTTTTGCATAATAAAGATTTCTTTCTTTTTCCAAGTAACAGTAAGCATGGTGGCAAAGAGCAATTGTATGCACAGATACAGTTTTCTCCTTTATATGATGTAGTAAGACTTACAAATTCACATAAAGATTAAATCATTGAGGTTGAAAGGAACTTCTGGAGGTCATCTTGTTCAGCCTCCCTTGCTCAAGTAGTGCCACCTCCAGCAGGTTGCATATTCAGTTGAATATCTCCAGGGTAGGAGGCTTCACAACTTCTCTGAGCAACCTAACACACTTCTTCACTGTTCTTATTTCACTAGTCAAATAAATATTTAAAAAATAAAAAAAGCGATGGAACCTTCTCTATATTTTGAGCGCATTGCACCTAGACACAACAGAAAAGAACCTGACTGTCCAATTTTCATCCTTCCATTTAAGTATTCATATACATTGATCAAATTCCATCCTCTCCCTAACAACGTGCCGTTTCTTTTCCAAGCTGAAATGTTCTAGCTCACTTAGACATTGCATTTTTTTTTTCGTTTGTTTGTTTAACTAAGGAGTTTTTTCTTTGCCCATCTCTTCAGTCTGGTGAAGATCCCACTGAATGACATCACAACCATCTAGGTGATAGAATGCTCCTTCCAGTTTTGTATCAACACTGTCTCTAAGGTCATAGTCAGTCCTCTCATCTGGATAATTAATGAAGATATTAAATGGAATTTAACTCAGTATTGAATCCTAGGGTTCTCCACTAGTTACAGCCATCTCAATGACTGTATCTCTGTGTGGACTTTTCAGTCCACATCACTATGCATGCACCTGGCCTGTACTTTATGTATGTAGTGTAGCTGATATATTGTCCAACTGGTCCCTCTGTCAAAGTAAAATACACATACACATAACCATTTACAGTACACTTGAGGAATTTTTATCTCTCTCTATCAGTACAGTCAATCTGTCATTTTTCTTTTGTAGAAGAGAAATGAATGACATTTTCACATAGCAATGTTTAAAATACACCTTCAGAACTGTGTTTCACTGAACTGATCGTAACATTGGTATACTATCAGTCTAAATTATTATTATGCTGTGTGCAATTGCTGTAATTTGCTGATGGCTTCATAGTCATCTGTAGTTCAATGTCTTTATTCTGTCTCAAAGAATTCAGGAGATATTAATTGAAAGTCGTTTTGCTAGTATGTGAAAATACTTTGAAAAATACTATTGATCCACCCACTGAAGTAAAGAATAAAAAATGTCAAAGGGCTCTTGATAACCTTGAAATCTGAAGTTCGAAAGAATCAGCAGCCCTCCACATCTGACTAGTGAAGGGATTTATGTGGATATGCTTTGCAGTTCAGTCAGACTAGAGGGGACCAGTCATGTCCCTCAACACGCTTGCCAGCTCTGTTCTGTTGCTATGTCCTGCAGGACAGTTTCTCAGGAGATCTCATCCAACAATTGTTTTAACAGACTGAAGTTGGCTCTCCTAAAGTTCAGGGTCCTGAATAACATTTTCACCTGCTACATGCTCATGACTGATTCAAGAATCTCCTGATGGGAGATCTTCATCTTAATCCTGTTTTTCAACTATCTTAAAGATAATTTCAAAATCAGATTTCATTCTGAACTCAGTTCTTTCACAACTCAAAACCTGATGTCTCTATTTAGTTCTTCATTTATTCTCTTTGTTAATTACCATTTCCATTTCTTAATCTGGAGCGTAATATAAATTCTTCATCCTAGAAGTTGTTTTTCCCAATCCTGGGTTTTCCAAGTCTTCTTACAGACTTCTGGTTAATTTTGAAAGTGGTTCTCTTTAATGTCACAAAAATCTATCCTGTTTTCCCAGTGATTATTACTTGCCAGTAGCTTTTCAAGACTTTATTCCCCCAAATTATATATTTTGATGTGTTTGTTTTCTTATTTTCTGGGAATTGGAAATGTGTCTTGCTCTTCTTGAGTATTAGTTTCCATCAGTGGAGACTGCAAGGAGTGTCAAACACGATGATTGCTTTGTGAGTTTTTTCTCCCCTTCTTTGTTTCCTGACTAGCTTCTTTCACTCACTTGTGTCCTGTCTGTATTTTTCCTGTCCTTTTCATAGAACAGTGTGGGCATAGAGTCTTCTAGGAAGCTTCAAAATTGATTGTCAGCTTGATCAAAGGGCAACAAAGGTACTTCAAAAGGAGAGACTATTAGCTCCAGCCCTTCACAGAGAGGTCTTCTAGACAGTTATTATTCCTCTAAAACTAGGAAACAAAAACTGGGAGCAGCCTTATGACCTGAGTTGCATACATCTGTTGTATAAATAAATTGTTTTAAACTAAAACACATTTTTTTCAAATGAAATTTCATCCTTGTTTGCTGTATGTCTATTGTTAATAGACTTCTTACATGTCATAACTTGTGAGCGTTTTTCTTTACATTTTTGACCAAATAAGTTGTCTCAGACTATTTGGATTTTCTTCAATGTCTTGAGCTTGCTCTGTAATTGATGTAGGATGTCAATAGAGTTCAGTGGTTACCTCTGGGAGGTATTTCAGAGAGTCGCAAAAAGGAAAATGGATCTAACTTAATTGCACAGCAAGTCTAAGAAAAACTAAGCTAATAAATTCTGCTTTTTAATCAAATCCCTACAATTATATGAAATTCATTTGGTTTATCATGTGTATTTAATGGATTGCATGGTGAGTTCTCATTATGATGCCTTGTGAGAATTGCTATAGTGTAAGAACAAACATACATGGTAATAGAAGAGACAGCTTTCAAAGTTTGAGTTAGAGGAATGCAATTTGTTGTTGTAGTGCTACATGTAAGATAATGGCTCCTTAATCAGCAAGATTGTGTTTTGATTTGAAATGGTGATAGCAAGCGAAACTGTCAGTGCAGTAAACTTGATGAACACCAATGACTACCTTTCTATCCCTACATTCCCCTTAGTAGTCCAGATCTATGACCTAATGTAAAATTATAACCAATTCCAGTTTTGTTGTTATGCTGACAAATCACTCATAAGGATACGTGAAGTCTGAAAATTAAAAATAATGATTTTGTCAGCTCTCAACATCCCAAAATGCGGTCATCATGTGTTAAAATAACTTTAACTTGAAATCATTTTTTCAAACAGTTAAACTGATGTCTGCATGATTATTTTACCAGATCAAGCAGTGTTTGTTTATGAAGTAGTAAATTATAACTTTCCATAAAAACACTGAATTGAGTAGTTTGGCATTTTTACTTTAAAATAAATAATCTTATGTGGCAAAGGAAATCATAAAAATTAGTTCTGTTTAACTATGGAATTTTGTTGGTTTTCTTGTGACTATTAAGAAGGTGGCCTATTTTGGATTCCAAAGTAACATTT
Organism: Callipepla californica brunnescens; assembly: GCA_023055505.1. Taxonomy (NCBI): domain Eukaryota; kingdom Metazoa; phylum Chordata; class Aves; order Galliformes; family Odontophoridae; genus Callipepla; species Callipepla californica. Next base: position 31,101,866 of record JALIRH010000003.1, on the reverse strand, counting down.
TTAGATTTCTGTGGTATCCTATATCATTTTGTAATTTGTCCTTTATAGGAATATATTTTAGTGCAGTAAACATACTTGTTTAAAGACATTGAAATTAATTTTCTTTAATGGAGAGTTTGTTGGCTGTTCTTACACTATAAGGATTCAGTTAGCAAACTAAGTCAGACTAATAGTAGTAACAATTTATTTTGCCTTCAGAGCTCATGGTTATTCTTACAGCACTTTAGTTAACACCTGCAAAGTAATTAATAAGGAATATAATGATAATTGTCTTTCCCAATTACTAAGACAAACTGTGAAATCAATGTCGTAATAATTAAAGTTGCAGAGGGGATGTTTTGTTTCTAACACTTAATATTTATGAGAGTGAAGAAATGAATGAAATTAATACATACAAGTCAGCAGAGGAATGATTGATATAGTTGCCTAGTTAATTGTTGAACTTCCTATTCAAATAATGAATATGACTGCCTGAAAAATCACACAGCATTCTAAACTAATATTAACATTGCTATATCACCTGCACATTCCTTGTTCTGTTTGTTTCGTATATAAGGTTTTATGAAAGTCTTCTATTGAATAATCAATCTTACTTTTTTTTGTTGTTTGTTTTTCTTTAAGAACCTTCAGTGTTCGCATAATATTATGGCCCTGCTTTGAAAATGAATCAAGTTTGCACTGCTAGAGGCTATTAGGTCTTTTAGACCTTGGTCTCATTTGTTGCGCACAGTGAATAATATGGGGAACCTTACAGAGAAAGATGGTTTTGGGATATAAGCAGTTGAATACTACACTGGAGGAGTTCATTTTATGTGTGCTTCTCCAGTATAAATGTTTGTGCAATTCTATGCAATTTGCTTAACTTGACTTTGCCACGTGGTTCATCATTTTAGGAGTCCAATGTGTATGCTCTATGACTTCAGGAATGGAAAACAATTTTAAAACAATTTTAAAAATATTCATAAATAACTGAATTAGTTTGAAGTGGTAGTTTGAATAAATGTGACTTTCATGCAGAAAAGACAGAAGAGGCTGTTAGATGTATCAAAGTGATCTTCTGAGACTAATTGATAATTGTATAACATTGGTTTCTCCATAGCTCCATTTCTTGTCCATAGTAGCAGTCTGTTAAGGTCTTCTTACCTCCATAGGTAAGCTAAAAACAGAAAGCCATTCTCTGATGCTCTGTGACAAGGGGAGCTGGAAAGAAGTGAGTTTAATACCCAGTAAAACTATGCAGCTGTCAAATAATTTCTCACTCAATGCAGAAATGCACCTGAATACGTGATACATTCAATCCTAACGATAATTACATATTGAGCAGCATCTCTTTGGTGAATTCTGATTGTTATATGCATGCCGTGAGATGATGAACACTTTGCTAAAAGCAAAATACTAAGTATACTGTTTCACTCCACTAACAGAAAGAGGATAAAATAAAGTTGTATGCAAAATTAATTTTGAGATTTCTTACCATCTGAGTTCTTAAACTTGCAAAAATAATGTTCTTAAAACATTTTAACACGTTCCGATAGATTTTATTAAAAGTAAAGTAACACAAGAAATTCTATGTCCAACTATGTCATCAGAGTTTACTCATCAAATTCTACTGTTGATTTTTTTTTGTTCTTTCGTTGTTTATTTTGTTTGTTTAACAAACAAACCACAGAATAGCCTTGAAAAATCTGGAATTCTTAGTTCTGGAGTTTTCTAGTGACCCTTCTTTGTCTCATCTTCACCACAGCATCTTTGCCCTGCGCTAGCTACTAATATTCATTGTCAGTGCTTTATCCTCTGTATTATAATTCTTTCTTTACCTGTTTTAGGGACTGAGGTTTTATGCTACATGATAAATGCTTTTCCTATTTCAGTACCATAACATTCAGCAGCCAGAACAGAAACATTTGGTGATTTGCACTGGGTAGATAGAGAATATGTGGAGTGCAATTGTTACATACATCTTCTTTTCAACAACCTTGGATAACATTGTTAGCATTTTTATACCTTATTTTTATCTCCTTACTGAAACACTGGGAATGAAGATATTACTTTAAGGTTTTGCTCAAAAGCCTTGAGAGACAATATCTATATGAATCTGTACTGTGTATTAACATTAATTCATTTGTCCCAAAGTATTTTCAGGGTTAAGACTGTAAACACTTTATAAACATTCTATTACAATTTTCCTAGGTGTTTTTAATTTAGTCAGAAATGATGAATGTTGAGTTTTCAACAAAAGTGAGGTTTGATTAATACTGAGCTCAAGGACAGGGCAGTGTATTTTGACTGTTCCTTACTTTATCTTGTTGTGTGACAATATAATTTTTTTAGGGTGTTCATGGAATTAAATTAGTACATACTGTCTATCAAGCAGAGAAATAATGGGTAATGAAAGCATAAGATATAACTGCAGTGGTAATCATTGGTAGGCTCTGTTAATGAATTGGTGAAACAATTATTGTTAATACAAGTCCAGCTTGAGTCTACAGAACATACCCCAGAGGAGACTGATCTTTTGTACAATACTGTCACTAATGTTATCTGAGCTTATGCTTTCTGGGAATGTTAGTAGTATTTAATCACGCTGTAAGATTCAAACCAAAGTTTTAAGCTTTCTGGCTTGACTCTTTCTTCTGCTTCAACCTTTGTCTGCTCAGCATGGAGACTCCCACAAAGATATTAGATATTACTGTTCAGAAATAAATGGAAAAACATATTTATATACCACTTAATCATTCACATTACAGTGTAGTCAGCAGGAACAGGATAGATTATAAAGGATAGTTCTCAATACGACTAAGAAATGTCTAGATTTCTGTGAAGCAACATTTTGTAGTTTCAGATATATAAAATTTACATTAAGAAATCATTTCAGTTTATGAAATTTAAACAAATGAAAGCTTTTATTGAAGAACTTGATGTTTGCTGATTTTTGATTGCTTTATTTCTACTAGTTCTTATAATGTGAAACTCAAACCATAGAATCACATAATGACTTGGGTTGGAAGGGACCTTAAATAGCACTAGTTCCAACCCCATGCTGTGGTCAGGGCTGCCAACCACCAGCTCAGGCTGCCCAGGGTCCCATCTAGCTTGGTCTTGAATGCCTTCAGGGATGGAGCATCCACAGCTTCTCTTGGCAGCCAGTGCCAGGGCCTCACCACCCTTTGAGTAAAGAATTTCCTCCTAGTACCTAGCCTACATCTCCGTTCTTTTAGTCCATTCGGCCTTGCACTATTACACTCTGAAAAAAGTCTATCTCCCTCCTGTTTGTAAGTTCCCCTCAAGTACTGAAAGGCCACAATGAGGTCTCCCCAGAACCTTCTCTTCTCCAGACTGAAAAAGCCCAGCTCCTTCCCTCAGCCTGTCTTCGTAGGTGAGGTGCTCTTGCTTCACATTAATTTATAAAAGCTTAGTATTTCCTTCTTTTTGAAGAGCAAGGAGACAGTTCAAAACCTTTGAGCACATGAGAGCAAATGACATGTTTCTCACCTGGTTGGCATGATAGCTTTCAAGCATGAAAAGGGCAGCATAATACTATATGAACACCATTTGCCACCCAGAAAAAAAAAGTCTATACATCTAACTGCAAGACTGCTTTTTCTGTTCCCTCCAGTGAGACTGATCATCATTTTTGTTCATCCAACAGGGGTTGTTCAGAACTTTGTCGTATACCCATGGTGGAATACAAACTTGACAGTGAAGGCACCCCATGTGAGTATAAAACCCCTTTCAGAAGAAATACCACTTGGCATCGGGTGCCGACTCCCGCTGGGCAGCCTCTCTCTCGTGCCTCTCCAATCCTAGGAACCTCTGACAGACTGCAGTGCCAGCAGCTTCTCCAGCAGGCTCAGACAGCCATTCCTCGCAGCACTTCTTTTGATAGAAAACTGCCAGATGGTGCAAGGTACTACCCCTTTAATGCCTGTCATTTTCCTAATATGCCTTAGATATCTCTGTTCTCTAGAACTTCGGCGTGCTTGATTTTGAACACCTTTTGAACATTCATATTATTTTGTTGAGTTTAAACAGTAATTTTAAATCTGAGATTGCGTGAGAAGGAATTAATTGATTATAGTTCATTCTATATGAAACAAGTGACTTCTGTTGTTTGTGATGAAAGTGTACTGTAGAAGGATCGTACTGATGAGGACACCTACCTTTCCCTTTAGTCCCAAATCAATCAAGTGGGAAACTCTAGTTACTTTTTGATCTAAAGTATCCTGTCCTCCACCTTTTGGGAGCCTATTTAAGCAAATAATGAGTGTAAATAAAACAAACCCATCCCTTTAAAAATGAATGATTTAATCTCATTACCACACTATTTGCATAGTTTCAAAGGATTGTATATCTCATTACTATTCCTTATGCTTTGCCTTGCTTTTAATTAAACAAAGCAGAGCTTGTGATTTGAATATATAATGCATCTTACATGATGGAATGGTATCTTTGAATCTTAGCTCTGTTCTAATTTAATTCTAATCATAAGAAAACAATTTATTTTTAAAAATTGTAAATACATACATCTTTAATTATTTAGGAAAAACATATGTCTTGAACTCTGTCCCTTATTGTTTGCAGTTATTTCTGCTTATGTCCTTTTTCTCAGGAGTGATGTAGTTCCAATCTTCAAGTAAAAAAATATTATGTGTTGGGAAGAGCTTATTTATATAATCTAAACTACAGTTCTTACACAGTTTTAAGATTTCTGTCTGAAATCATTAACTACTGCCATGGCTGTACTCTCTACCTTATTTAGTAGAAAAGAATTAGCAATTTTTTTATATTGTTTGAAACAAACAGGTGATGGTTAAATACTTTTTTTAATATATCTATATCAGTGTCTAGAGAAGGCAGACTGTCAGTTTAGATCATTTGCTTCTCACATCCCAGTGCAACCGTGTTTCTCTAACCAAGTATATATACTTGAGCTTTTTCTTATGTCTCATTACAGAAATTTTAGGCAAAATCTGGCATAAGGCAAAAATATGTTGAATGTCCACAAATACGTGAGGTTTTATGGGTATTTGTTAAGAATGCTAAATGCTTATGAATGTGAAAAGAATGAAAGGTTTCTGAAATGCTAGTCATTAAAAAAAAAAAAAAAACACAAACATAAACTTCAGTTCTTACTCTCCATAAAAGCACATAAAAATCTCAGAAGACAGAGTCTATCTCTTCTCATGAAAAAAATTCTAAATCACTTAAACAAATCAAGTGCAATGCATGAGTGCTATTCTGGGGAAGACACGGTACCAAGTATAAATAATGAAAAGGGAGAGAAAAGTGATCAACTGTGATGTGTGGGTCCTGAAACATGAAATGTTCTTAATTGGCAACATCTTTATGCATAGGAAGAGGCATAATTAATAGCTTGAGAGAGAAATGTGCTTAAAACAAGAGTTTGAAGTAAGGTTGATTAGTATTTAGAGTCTTGTATATGTGAAAATCTGTATTCAGACTAGAAAAATGATGAAGAGTTTTTAGGGTGTTGGAGATGCGATAACAATTTAGACAAATTGAAGAGGAGTGAAGGCGGGGAAAAGGAGGTTGATAAAGGAAGTTATCTCAGCTGATCTGAAAGTGAGCTAACATTGAAGTCAGTGATAAAAGGGTCCTTTTAGAGATAAAAAAGAGGATGAAACAACCAAAATGGTTATAGATACAGCAAAAGGCTTTAAAAAACTAGATGTAGCAAAAGACATCAGAAGCAAAGTTTAACTACTGTGATGTGTGCCAAGTTAGGTGCCCAGACCCAAGATAAAATTAAAAACTGGGAGCAGAACACCTGTATTTCTAGATCACCTCCTGGAGATAGTTCTTTAAGAAGTCAGTATAAATGTCTTTGTGTTGAGCAAGGTATTTCCTGTAATTTGCCCTTGAGAAATACACAGATATGCTTGAACTCTACTTCTGCTTTTACAATTGCCTAATTCTGTTGCACATTATCTGAATTAGTGCCTAAAAGTGAAGCATCAGTTGAACTTGATTTTCTGTCTTTTCACACTAAGATTCTGTGTACCTTAGTCTTTGAGACACAGTGGTAGAGCATGTTCTTTCACCTGAAGTCCAAAATCAATTCCAAGCATCAGACAGGTGCAAATGTTGAAAGAACTGTGCAAGGCATCCACAGAATACATTTCTATGGTTATGATTTTGTAACTGCCTTTTCTTTAGTAGACTAATGACAAGACAGTTGTCTGGGAAATAAATTTCAGATCTAGACATTTGTCAGTATAAACCAATGTCCCAGTTTTGAGGACAGTGTCCTAAATACTAGTCTGGAGGCTAGAAATGTATGGGACTATAATTTGCCCTTTCTTTAACGCTTGTTCTTTTAAGCTGTGCAAAAAGCGCCAAGTTCTGTCAACAAGAGAAAAGAACACACAACTGAGACTCAACTGTAGCCTAATTCATTTGATTGCAAAAGGCTTAGTCTCGTCAATGCTTACCAAAATAGTACATGTTGAAGAATTCAGCACTACATCATCTACATGTTTATTGTGTGTTTGAGGGTTAGACAAAATATAATAGTAAATGTTTTGGAGATTTTCTTAATGAATTGTAAAGGTGCATATTGAATTTCATTTACTCGGGAAAGTGTTGTGCTTAAATCTAAATCTTTTTCCAAGTCTTCCCTGAGTATAGTCTTAAAAAAATAATTTGAGTAAATGTAGCTGTGTGAAATTGCAGAGTTACAGATTGATATGCACAGAAGTAAAGAGTCAGAGGCTGACCAAAAACAAATTTCAGTATTGCAATTCAGCTGCCCAGAAATCCCAGAAGAGTACTTAGACATTGCTAAGACATAAGGCTTTTTATTCAAACATTTATGTTTAAATAAAAAGTACAAAGTAATACTATTCATTGAAATATTCTGTTACTCTTCTTTAAGTATTAATAATAATAAAAAAAAAATTGTTTGTACTCTGAATTTTTGTTGACAATTGAAATACATGCAAAACAATAAAAAATTATAGCTAATACACCATGAGAGATTCCAGTGCATGAATTTAGAGGTCATTTCCAGTTGTTCTCACTTGTAAGTAATCCCACTTGTTCAGAACTAAAGATGGAAATACTTTATTAATTGTTAAATACCGTATTAAGAACATTCTTTATGTTTTAGGGATCAATGATAAAAGTCTAAATTCTGAAAATGAGTATACATTAAGCAAGAATATTTTATCTGCATTATTTGTAAAAATACATGTATAAAAAACCCACAAAAAACAGTTCACATCTGAAACTCTATGAATATCTCAGTGCACTGTTACTGACTTTAGTCAACATTACAGAAGTTCTCCAAGCAACCAGTCTTCCTCCAGTGACCCAGGACCCAGTGGGAGCAGCCAATGGAGACAGCAAGTGGGATATGATGGGTATTGATTTTTATTTTTCTAATCTTTCTGCATTTCCCATGCACTTTCTCACTGAGACACATTTTACGTGGAAGCTCCATATCAGAGATTTATTTGGGAAATCTGTTAGTAAACTTTAATGGCTCTTGAGGTTTACTGTAGTTTAATCTGTATGCTAATAAAATTTTACTCATACTACTAAACTCTTTAGGATCAAACTGTTATTTTACAATTCTGGTAAATAACAAGCAGTTCTTAGTTTTACTTTCCCAGGAACAGGACAGAAATCAGATGAAATTATATAGTAATCTATCCTCCTTTAGTTTCGCTGGTGGAGTATTTAATTTTAAAATGATCTTTATAGTCTTGTAAGGTTTTTTTTTCATAGTGTTCTTGTTCCAATTGCATCTGTTCCCTAGTTCCTCTCCTCAAAAAGTAGCAGTATTTCATAAATATCTTCTCCCTATAGGCTGTTGTGATATATAGGTTGTATTTGCATACCTGTTAATCCCTTCATGTTGAAAGTTTTAGAAATTAGTTATCTGTGAGTAAAAGACCAATATACTGTTCAAGTTTTTAAAATATTATGTGAAGAAATTTGTTCATTACTTTAAATGAATCACTTTGTTGTACGAATTTACCTGACTGTGCTTATAAAATGTTGGGATATGACAGTATTTAGGTAGCGTAATGAAAAAGCATTTGCCTTTTGGAAACTATCAGTAAGAAAAAATGTGAATACCGAAAGCATCATCTTGACTATGCAAAACATTCCTTTGGCATAACTGCTCGTGTGTGCAGATATAGATGCAATATCTTGGAGATTATTCACTGAAATCTTTGACAAATAAATTAGTGCAAATATTTAAAATAATGTCTTTTTTTGACAGTATATACATAAAAATCTATCTGATGTCATTTTACCAGCACACAGATTACTACTTGCAATTTTTATCATGTTGCTTTCTGAAATAATTTAATTTCTGCAATTTTTACAATATAATTTCTGTTTCAAATTGTAGTATTTGAAAAATCTCTAATAGATTTAATTTTGACTTGACTGCAATCATTCATAATTTTATGTAAAATTGAAGGAGCAAAGTCTACAAAATGTAAAGCAATTGATCTAGTAAACGTTCTGAGTGCAAAATCTTGCAAAAATACAATTATTTTCTGTGGGGCTTTAGTTTATAAAGCAGTTATGTATGCATTACCATAGTTATCCTCTGCAAAACCATTTGGCTATTGAAGTTCCAAGAATTCATTTCTTTTTAAAGCTCAAAGTCATCGTGGTCTGTTCGCTCTTAAGACATAAATTCCATGTAAATATGTCCATTCAGTGTTTGGAAATGTTACCATACTTGCTTGGTGGGAGACATTATGAGTGCTCAAAGAAATCACTTTACAAAATATTTGCTTTGAAGAATACAAAGTGTTGTTTGTCATGTAAACAGTTTTCTAGAAAAAAAACAAAACAGCTTAATTTTCTGCTTACATTAAAAGGTGCCAGTCCCCTTTACTTCATGAACACCAAGGTTCAGGCTCACTGGAGATTGAAGGAAGCAGAGAACGAGATGAAACTTTGGAAGGAACTAGACATTCTGGTAATAATACAAAATCTCAAAAACAAATGTTCTTTGTACTGTAGTACTTGATGAAGTGCAGCCATTTTCTGGTGTAGCAGTGTTATACCCAAAAAGTTGTAATATGACAGGGAAAACTGGAGCTGTTACAGACAGTCTAATAGAATATGGTGTAGAATATCTAGATATCCAAATGAACTATGACTGAACTTCAGAAAGCATCATGAATGATGAAAAACGGGTAGAATTTCACTTAATTGTCTTTGAAAAACTAGATTTTAGTAATTCCGCAAAGTTGCACAACTCTGATTCCAAAGAGTATACAGGTTTGAAACCTGATACTAAGCCATGTGCTCTTTTCTTTGTACAGTATATTCATCTTTTTAGCATTCAGAAATTAAAACACAATTATTTATGGCAGAAACCAAGTGGCATGCACCATCGACCAAACTCCTCAGCTCCTACAAAGACCGGGCTTTACAAAAAGATGGCAGTGGCAAGGAGTCACCAAACAAACTTTCACATGTAAGTCTTTACCTCAATGTAATTCAAAACTCTGAAGAAAAAAATAAAATAAAATGAGGGGGTGGGTGTGACTTTGGAAATAACCCGCCCTGGGTTTAAAGAAACACATATTAAAACTGCATTTGGGTGATTCATAAACAGCTCTTTGGGAGGCAGATGCCCAGTGAGGTATGCTCACTTGAATGAGAAATGAATTGGAAGTACTTAACTCAGTGATAAACTCAGAACTCCAAGAGGACTTGGGACTGGGGCACTGGGGACATACAAGCCTTCCTAATACAGGTTAATCTCTGTCGTTTGTTTACAGACACATTTGTACTGGCTTGTTTAATCTGATAAGTATTTCTTATATTAAAAAAGAAAATTGTCATGATGAATAGAATGCACATGCACTGTATTCAGTAGTAAGCACTGTAAACATGTAGTTTCTATGTTGGGAATGCTGAAAAGATTTCAGGTCTGCTAATTCAGAGATTTGTCCTCAGTAATGGCAAAATCCTCCAAGAATGAAACTAACTGTATACCCAGTCTTTGTCTTCTATTGTCATTTGTACTCGACAGATGAGAAACCTGTTACATAGCAGGAATTGCACTAATAAGAATCTAAGGCCACTTTTCTCATATTATGTAGATTGCTTCTTGATATTTCTCTAAAAAGCACTATCATAAACAGAATCATGCTGTACCATTATTTACTTGAACAAAACTTCTTTCTTGTGCCTTAAGCCGAAGTTTACATGAAACTGGGCTGGAGTCAGTATGTATAACAATTACTCTTAACACAGTTCCAATTCCAAAACTAAATGCTGAGTTTGCTAAACTTCATTTAGATTTTTAAGCTAATGGCAACTGTCATGCTTTTATGATGCTGGGTTCCTGAACAGAAAATTCTATGACGCACTTGCTTTTTTGTTTCATACATACACATTTGTGTAATGGAGTTACTAAAGAACTACTTTGTACTAAATAAGAACCAATATCATTGTGAAGATAGTTGTAACAAGATGAGACTATTTACTTTTTGCATGCTATAAAACAGAAAAAAATTGATCATTGTCTTGCAAAGTGCCTTAACATTCTTCTGTGCATCCACTAATTATTCAACTCAAGTTGCCATTTAACTGCCAGCTTTGAGATAGCCAGTAAGATTCACACCATAAATATAAAGGAACTCTGTGGAATGTTTAAGCATTATAAAAAATAACTATCCTGTATTTCTTTTCTAATCAGATTTAACCTAGGGGAAAAAACGTGAGATGAATCTTATTTGATACCCTCAAAGCTCTTTTTTTTTCTTTTTTTTTTTTTTTTTAATTATTTGTTATTTTTGGCCTTGGATAGCTGTCATTTCCTCCTGATTTTACTCTCTTCTTTTTTTTTTTTTTTTTTTTTAACTTACTCCATGACATAATACTTAGCACCACGTAATAATTAGGGTCACACTGAGCACTCATACAAAAATTTTACTTGGCACAAGGAGATATATAAAATGATCCTGAGCCATGGTGATTTTTGAACCGTTCAAGATGTCTGTATTGTCTGTAGGTGTTGTCCAGATATTCAGCTGCTTGCCGAGTCAGGGTTGCCTAAGCATGAATGTTCAACAGCATATATGAAATCTTTGGAAGGGTTCACGTACTCCATATGTCTTCTGAGGCTGATTTAATGCCTTTGACCTTTTCTTTTCCTGTTCCTTTCCACTTTGGTTCCGTTTTACATTTACAATAGAAAGATACGTGCCTTTTTGCCAGACACTTCTCAGAGTAGCTCCTTTGAAAAACTGCTCATTTTTATTTTTATCAGTTGTTCTATTGTTTTTAAGGTCACAGCCATTTTGTAAGGATTGGAAGAAATGCAAACATAACCTCTACTTTTTTTTTTAGTAGTTTTCTCAAATTTTGAGGCACATTAATTCCCACATGAAATAGAGATGTTATTTCTGGAGTCTGCCTTTCCAAACTGCTTTACTGTATGAGCAACAACTATGTTTGTATACCTCTTCTAGGATGGAGATCTCATTAAAAAAATGAAAGATAAAAAATAAAAGACTTAGTCTCCCTTCCCATTTATGTTCTATGTAATAGAAGCCCATCTGCCCTTATTTTGTCTACTCAAAGATATTACGAAGATAAGTTAATCCAAGTTTCTATAAAATCACTTTCTAGGAAAACAAAACATAAAACAAATTTTATTGAAACAAATGTGTGACATAATTCTTCCACTTCAGTTGCCATACTTAGTTTGGACCCCTATTACTTAAGTTACTTTCATCTAGTACTCATGCATTGCACTTGGCTAGACTTCAAGCAGCCATACATTCATTTGGATTTGATTCAATAAACAGTGTGTTTCACCCACATGGAGAAAAAGCCGAGGATAATTATTCTCCAATGTTCTTCAGATTTGCAGCAGAAATTGTTAAAACAAATAATTATGAATGCTTCTAGCTGTAGCAAATGCTTGTTTCAACTTCCAGAAATTCAATATTGGATGGATGTTAAGTCCTATAATCAGAAAATTCAAGTGTGATCTTAGGATTTGCAATATAAGATGGAAGAATTGCCTACTACTCACTTTTATTTGCCACCTCATATTATCACCAAGGTTGAAAAAGACCTCCCAAATCATTTAGTTCAACCGTGTATGTATTACCAGTATTTCCCTACTAAGCCATATCCCGTAGTACCACATCTAAATGTGGGATGGTGACTCCTCCATTTGCCTAGGGAACCCATTCTAGCACCTCACCACTCTTTCTGAGGAGAAATTTTTCCTAATATGCAACCTGAATCTTCCCTGACACAACTTGAGGCCATTCCCTCTAGTCCTATCCACATCAGCCTCTAGTCTCTCTAGGCAATTGTGCAATTATTTAATAGAAACTAGTGGTATAATTTGCTTTTTCATTCTTTGCAATTATAGCAAACTGTAAAAAATAATTAAGTAATCTTTGAATGGCACAAATTCAGTAATATATATGAAAATTAAGATTTTACTATTTAGCTTGAGGTGGTTCTTTTTTGTTTGTTTTCCTCTTGCTGTTAAGATTGGAGATAAAAGCTGTTCAAGCCACTCAAGCAGCAATACCCTATCTAGCAATACATCCAGCAATAGTGATGAAAAACACTTTGGTTCTGGAGATCTCATGGATCCTGAGCTGCTTGGATTAACATATATAAAAGGAGCTTCAACTGACAGTGGAATTGATACAGCTCCGTGTATGTCAGCACCTCTTCTGGCCCCTCTGCATCTTGCTGGCAGCAGGTCTGGAGTGCATTGTCGTACTGAGCAATGGACCGAGTCTTCTGAAACTCCTGGGCTGGATGAGGATTCAGCTAAGATGTATGCTGTTCATAGCTATGCCTCTGCTATTTCTGTTGGTCATACGGCTGAAGGAAGTATGGGAGACCTCAGTGAAATCTCTTCTCATTCCAGGTATGTGTTATAAATAAGTTATTTTGGCTTATAGATTGATGTTCAGAGAATTATTCTTTAGTTGGAGTTATTCTCTTTCCTTTTCTTTGAAAATGCATCTAACTGATTTTGATATTTATTGCATTCAAATACCTACATGAAGAGGAATAGAATTTTTCAGGCAACTTTTGTAGAGTCTGATAAAGAATATGACTAGTCCTACTTCCAGATCTGACTGAGAATTTATGTGTAACTTTGTACAAATTATTTAGGTTTTCAAAGCTGGGAAACATCTGATTAAAAATGAAGTGGTATATTAAAAAAGAATTATTCTTTTTTATTTGTTTTTATAGTATTTGTGAAACTCATTCCCATAACGTAATTCTAGAGTGTATTTTGACAATATTCTCAGTTGTATTTGAGGATTCACCATGTAGTATTATTGGGAAGTTTAGTGAAATTTATTGGATTTAATCTTTGACAATCCCATGATATTCTACCTGTAATCATCTGAGAGCTAAAATGTTAGAAAACCCACAATTTTACTTGCACTGATAAAGAAGATCCTTTCATGATATTATTCATTTGAATTCACATTATTCGTGTGAATTTAAAATTAGTCTTTCCTCATCTTTCTCATTTATAAGGAGCATAGTAGGGCCAAACACCCCAGTCATGTTATTTTGACATCATCTTTTTTTATTATACTTTTTTCTTTTAGAATTCACTTCATGGTCTTATTTAGTACAGGACAACAAATTACATCAGATAAATGATGAAGGGAACCAAAGAAATAAAAATGGAGAATTCCTAACATAAAGTGAAATTGCATTGCATACCATCTACCCTAATTTACATTACTGTGGTGTATACTTTATGCTTTTGTTTCTTGTGCTGGAGTTTTAGCTCTTGTTTGCACTCTTCTTTTTGTTACCAAAGGAATGTATGTATGGTATCTCTCATTTCCCATTTTATGGTGACTTCGAAGTTGACTTTGGTCTATGTGTGGAGGTTTTTAGTCTTTAAAGTAATTGAAAGAAATTGTTCTTCTTTCATAGAATCGTCAAATCATTTTCTTCTCAGTTTTCTGTTCTCAATATCAATTAGTACAGGAAAATAACAAAATAATATTATTATGTCTTAATATGCTTGATTGAATTAGTCTTCTATGCATACAATGAGTGTTAGAATTCTTTACAATTTATGGAAGATAGCTTTGACTGATATTATAGGTTTTTGTGAAAAGCAAGTACATACTTTTACACTAAGCTTTCACCACATCTGTGATAATTTAGAAGCTCCAAATTTACTCTGCTTTGTACGTGTTGAAATCTAGTTTTACAGATTAGAAAGAAATGTGCTGTTTTTCTGGGGCTTATGGATCATATGGGACACGCTGGATCATAGTGGGCTGTAATTGATTTCTGATGTCTAAAATAGGTATTTTCAGCACCTGTGTGGCTGCTTTCTTAATTAAGGTCCTCCATGCAGCTATTAAGTAATGTGCTGCTCACTTATTTGGAATATATGTGCCATAGATTAGTTTAAAAGACAATTAAATATATAGGTTATGTAGATTTTAAATGAGCTTAGTCAGGCATTAATAAAGTAGCAATTATTGTTGAGGTGACAACTCATGTTAGAACTGACTAATTCCACTTTGCAATAACGGCGTTCAGCTTCTAATCTATGTGTCAAATCCTTTTACCACAAGAAAATGCCAGACTTTCATTATGTGACCCAGTACTATTATTTAAACTTTTATTCAACATCCTTAAAATTATCCTGGAGTAATAGATGAGATTTTACAGTTGGCTTTAAAAGCTGACATCATTTATATAGCACCTGCAAGCTTACGTTATTTTAAAGAAATCTCATTATATAACTGTGATGTTTCAATACTATAGTGTTCAAAGAGAAGCAAGGAAGTTGACATAATATTTGTGTGCTGTCTACTGCAACATCCCATGTATATTTTCCAGCTGGTCTGACATAGAATTTTTAATTGTTCATAATTTGCAATGATGAAGCTCTACTCTAAATGAGGCATTTACTGAAAATTAGTTTATAAATGTTAAACAATGGGCTTGTTCTACAATGGCTAAACAGTGTAAAACTTAAACACAAGCCCACAGACTAGTGGAAAGTCATAGATCTATAAATACAACATTTCCTTATTAAAATTGTATTCTGTTTATTGAACAAAAAAACATAATGATTCTGTGATTCAGTGATGATTCTATGAATAAATGAAGTTCTGTTGGACATCAGTTGATTTCATTCTTTAACGTGATCAGATAAACAAGCCCCTGAAAAAACTAATACTGATGTCTGAGAATTAAGCCTGCTGTGTGAAACAGTATTTCAGACTACAAGATTGACTTAAGCTATGAACAACACTATGTCTTGCAGCTATGTTGCTAATGGCTTTCTCTCTCCTATTTTATATTAAGTACACACATGAATTATCAAATGCCTTTAGGTTACTGTAGCTGAAACAGCTCCATTGCCTTTAGGTTTTTTTTTTCCTTGCATAGACCATCAATACCATTCGTATACTGAAAATATACAGCATGTATTCCAACCATTGCTTTGAACTCATTTAAAAGCAAGTTTCTACAAGCATTTCATTTCTTAGAAAAATGTCCTGTTATTTAAATCATACAGAATGAAGTTGAATGCTCAGCTATTTTGGAGTTTAGTTACCCAGAGAAATCTAAGATACTCTGGATAGTGTCTTTGCTGTCAGTCTGGTGTATTTTTTACATCATGCTTCAGTACTTGCTTCTCCTTTAGACTTAAGCTTTTCATTACTGAATTGTTCTCATTATGCCTTTATATGTATGTATTGGTATGATTTCTTTACACATTTGCAAGGATAACAGTCATGACAGTAACCATACTGCTTTTAACATCACCTCCATTATTGTCGTCCTCAAAAAACTCCTGATCTTGTTCCTGTGTTTGTGGGGAAAAAGAGAGATTATTGAAGCTTCTTCCAAATCAAGCAGTTTAATCAGATCTAATGACATCTGTGTGTGTGCATTGCTTGCATTTGTCTCAACAACACCTTCTGGTCCTTTGTGAATGAATCCAGTGCTACATTAAAAGGTAGCATTGTGTTTGGTATTTGCAAATCAACAATGAAAGTTAGGAGCTGCTATCTAATTTTAATTCAGACTCTTGGTTTGCAAATGGACAGGTTACTTCACCTGCAAGATGAAAAGAGCAACTTTATTCTTCAAGGAAGTGTTCAATTTAGTTCATTTTGAATCGTTTTGAGAGTTGTCAGTTAGAGGCTATTATTTGTAATCGAAGATTATTAAAATCATCCAGAGAACAGTACTGAATGAAAGACTGAATTTAAACTGGCATAATCTCAAAAAAAAATACTGTGAAGTGGAAAACACATACAATTCTTATAATTAGAAAAACATTTGGAGTAATTCCCTATATATTCTCTTGGCTTAAATTCAGTTTTACTATGAATAATGTGTGCGTATGTACATATTTACTGAAAAAAGCACATATAAATCCATAAATCCATGTATATGCAATAATTTTGTCTTTGATTTTGGCTCACATCACGTCTTCTGTTGGCATTTCAGCAAGTTAATTTAGACATTACTTGTTTTAAAAGCTCATTATTATTCTATTATCATCAAAGAACTTTTATGTATGTACATATATATGAATGATATATAGAGAATTACTGTACTGATGCCGCTGCCTTGATTTTAACTTGAGAAAAAGTTAATGTTGAGAATTATAGCTGAGTATATGGGGAAGAATTTTTGATTTGTAATTTTAACAGATTTCATTTTTGCTTATGTGTGTTTCCTTTGATTTTCCAGTGGGTCACATCATTCAGGAAGCCCATCAACACATTGCTCTAAAAAAAGCGGCTCCCTGGATACCTCCAAAGTCTACATAGTGTCACAGAATAGTAGTCAACAGATTTCTGGGTCAGTTTCAAAACCATATCACAGACAAGGAGCAGTGAGTAAATACGTCATTGGATGGAAGAAATCTGAAGGAAGTCCTACACCAGAAGAATCTGAAATTTCTGAATGTCACGAGTAAGAATTGTTTTCAGCTATGTTTGGGGTAGAAGAGCAAAGAATATATATTTTAAAATAGGACAGAAAGATAAAAAGCTACAGATTCCATTTCACGTTCTAGTGTTTTGTTTATTCCTGTACCTTTGTGTATGTCCTTTTCGATCTCTGGGAAACAGTTGGAAAGCCATCATTTTATTACGTCTAAGCCTTTTCTAGAAATCTTCAGGAACATTACAGTTACTTGAAAATCATTTCTTAATGTTTCTGTATTAAACCTTCCTACCTTGTTGCAGATTATGTCAGCTAATACACTAGAGACTGAGACGTGACCATAAATTTAGCACAGATCTATGGATAATTAGGAAAAATAATGCCAGTTTTGAGGTATTTTAGTGATTTCTGTGTATCTTTTTCTGTTTAATTTTAACAAATACGTAGGAACCATTGGATAGGACCAAGTGTAGATATCTCTGATGCTCAAGAGATATTGCGAAATGTGCAGGCTTCATTAGAAATGTTTTTTTGTTTTGTTTTGTTTTTAGTAAATAACATTTAGACAAAGACACTCAGGTCAGTTCTAATTAACAACTAACTGTATGTACAGCTTGATGCAGTAATACAACTCATTAAGAATGTGTTAAAGGTGGAAGGAAAACACTTGCATTCAAAAGAAAAGATGGAATACTTCAAATAGAGATGAAACTTTCCAACTACTCAGCAATAATAACTTGTTTTATCTGCTATTAATTTTTTTTTTATTTTCTGTTACCTTCAGAATCATCTTGTCTGGTAACATCTTTGATTTCTTTCTATGCATAATCTGTTTAGTTCTTTGTTTCAGTAAATCATATTCAGCCCTATATATCTTGATAAATTTACAACATGATATGCAGCCCCTTATTTTCAAATGCCTTATGTAGGTTTACTCCTTGTTTAATAGGAATGGGATATTTGCATCTAATATTTTGTAATGCATATCTGTGCATATTTATGAGATAAGAGCTTGATGTTTGTCTAAGATTTCTAATTTTAAAAATTTAAAGATACTGCTGCTTTACTACCTTTCTGTCCTTGTTATTTACATTTCTTTGTTGTATTGTACAGGTGATTTGTTTATTTATTTACTTATTTATTTTAGGCTTTCAGTTATTAAATTCTTCAGTCCTAGTAGTATTTGCATTTGGAAAGTGGTAGCTTCATTAATTCCTGCAAGTTTTTGTATTTTGAAGTTAATGAACCCCTGAAATAATTTCTCTTAATTTTTAATAGAACCCTTAAAACAAAATTGCATAATGAGGCATGGCATTTAAACTGAAACCATAGCTTTTTGAAAAGTGTCTGCAAGAGCTAGTTCAATTTAAGAAATATTAATTGAATATGGCAGCGCTTCTTATACCAGAAAACATTTTTAGATTTTTCTATGGTTTAGAGCACTTCTTCACCTCTTTCTTTCTAGGAAAGCTTTCTATACATCACAGAGAGGAAATATCCCTCTGAGGATAATTATGTTGAAATAAAATAACATCTCTAATTAGCAGTGATGTTGGAAATCAGGTCAATTGCTGAATGTTGTGCCACTATAGGATATAATTCACTGAGAATTACACTTAACCATAGAAAAGCTTGTTTTCTCTCCACTGAGGACAGAGTCACTGATTATGCTGCACTTGACAGTAAGTAATGGATTCAAATGCATGTTCTATGTGACTGGGAATCTATGGTTCCTTAGATTACATTTCCAGAGTAAAGCTGCTAAAATTCTCTCCTTTCTCACTGGAAGGAGAGTGAAAAATAATAACTCAGTTTGACAGTCCTTTGTTGACTGTAAACACATTTTTATATACTGATAATTAAAGAAGACAGCTGTTTTATTTGTCTAAATATCTGTATGAAATTGCTGATAATGAAACACACTAGGCACATGGCACTGTTGATTATATATGTAGTTCAAATGTTGCTGTTAATGACCATAGTATTTTTTTATTCAGTTTGGATACAATATCACACTAAAAAATCTTGGTTGTCTTATTTGCTAAGGAATTAAAAAAAAAAAGTTTTGATTTCTGAGGAACTATTGGAAACTATATAAATAAAGCCAAAACCATACAGAAATGTTGAGTGCAAAAGGAGAGAGGCAAGTTGGGAGAAACTAGCATTATGCTTCTTTATTTTATTTTATTTTATTTTTATTTATTTTTCCCCCTTCAGACCTTTCAATGACAAGAATTTTATCTTGGACCCATAAAACCCACAGATTCATATGAAATGACTGAAACATATTCTAATTAAAAGCATGCTGTACCAGGAGATAATTCTAACAATTTTTATTTTGTGACTGAAAATAAAACAAGGAGTACTGTTGCTTATTTTGCAATTGTTTCAACAGAGTATATGATGATATTGATGCTGTGTCTGCATCAAGTCCACTTCAAACTTCCGTGAGGAATGCCATTGTTGAAAGCCAGCAAGTATTGTCCAAAGAAGATTTTCTGAAGTTGATGCTTCCAGAAAACATCTCTGTGGAGGAAGGGAGAAGAAAGGTTAGCTACGTTCTTTGCATGTAATTCAGATGCAATTATCTTAGAAATGATCTTCTGGTATTCTGGAAATTTCCGCAGGAAAATCTTGCGTAAACATCATTTTGTGTAAACTAAGTGTATTCCTTGGAAAGGCTTTAAATGCTGACCGTAAAACCCAAAACATCATCTCCCCCATCATGAAAATCATACTTACTTTATGGTTATGTATGAGATTCAGTATTTGTCTAAGTAAGACTCTGCTTAGCTGTAAGTGCTGAGCAAGTTAATTATAATTTCAAAGGTTAAGAGTAACATTTTCAAGGTTGGATGGTTACATTTATTCACCTCAAATTGTACTTAGGAATAAAAGTAGCCTGCTCTCTCCTGTCTTGTGCTACTTGGTACCAACAATTCTGTCTGAATTGCAATTTTACGTACATGCTGGTTGGAAATGCTCAGAAGGCATAATTGCTGGTGCTAGAGGAGAGCATAACTCTATATAGTATGGAGAAAATCAGGAATATTAATAAGTTCATAAGCAGAGTATAAGGAATTCAAAATTTACTAGTTTTGAAGTATACATTATTCTGTTTTCTGGGGCTTAATTTGTAAAGAAGCAAAAGGCAATCAAATTACTTGAGTAATTGTCACACTTACATATAAATTCAGTACCCTCTTAACCTCTGGTGTTCATACAGTGTGCTAAATAGCATAATCATCATGTCTGAACAAAAGAAACAGTCCTCTAAATGCAGAGTTTAAAATTCAGATTATACGTATTCTTAAAGTGCAATATGTTAGATGTTAAGTACATTAAGTATGTGAATTTTTATGAATAATGTCCTAGAGGTCTTTATGAATTACGATTACTGCAAAATTTGGCCTTCTGTGATAATTTCTAAAGCTGCTGCCCATGTTTCTGGCTGCCTACATCAGAAGAGAGGTGGTGTGGCCATTCTGAGATATATCACTGCTGTTCTCTTCTCTTCCCAAGACATCAAAGTAAAAGAGTGTGTGGGCCCTAGTATGCAAGGGACCCCCAGTCACAGGAATTAGCAGTATCTAGTCTGATTATGTGCTCATAGACACTAGTTATCTTGCTATAGCTTAGTCAGTTGCCTTTGGCAGCAAACCAGAAAGTAATTTTCTGAGTATGTAAAGTTCTACAGAATTGAATCACATCTTTGGTTTAATTTGATCTTACCTTCTTCATAGATCAGAGAATAGTGAACTCTCTAGAATGAGCAGTGTTCAGTTGTTGTCATGCTCTGAAACTCCACAAAGCTTCAACATTTAAAGTTTAACATATTTGACCAACCTTTTTAGACAAAAATGCAATGTGAGGTTGGAGAGTTGAGAAACAGGTAAGAGTTATACCAGAATGCTTGCTGAGAGTCTCAAGTGTGTTAATGAGCACTGGAGTCCCTTTTAATTCAGAGGGAGATTTTCAATCCTTTGCCCAGTGTTTCCCCTATTAAGACCCAGCACCTTTTGGTATTCTTTAACCACTGCTTGTAAAACGATACCATATATCCATGTACTTAAGGATGTTGCATATGTTTTTTATCCAAACATTTAAGACTGGTGCTCACACTGTTGGTATTGCTATTTTACATGTTTTAAAATAAAGATTTGGCCTGATTTTATTGCTATGTGTTTTTCAGCCAAATCTCTGGAACTATTGCCCCCCTCCTTATTCTCCTGGTAGTATTACGAGGCTTTCCTAGATTAGAATCTGTGTACCTACATTAATCTTCTCTGGGACACAGTTAAACATTTTAACAATTAAACATTTTCTGTATTGTCCTCAAGATAGGTGCTTTCCTGAACTAAAGATAGGAAGTACATTTAACTGTATTGCAAAGACAAATGTTCTTTGTGGCATGATTGAGCGTTTCTGTGTATTCTTTTTAGAAGCATTCAACAGTGAGTGAATTTTGTTCAGAAATATAACAATGTAGATATTTTTAACTCTATGCAAGATTCACTGTCTTGAAGAGCTACTGGTCCTAAGCATACGTCTGCATAGAGAGTATGCTTCTCATAGTTAGTTACATGGAAAATAAAGCAAGTTTTTAAATTGTTGTATGTAAGACCAACCAGTTAAAATAATTAGGTCAGTAACTGATCTTTGTAGATGTGAAAAATAATAGGATTCGCAGTGCTGAAGAATTATTTATGAAGTGGAATTACCCAGTTTTACACTACAATAACATCTTGTTTTACTGTAGATGTTTGGGTTGTGTTTAAATAACTGTTTGAAGTACTTAACAGTTTTCACTAAACTCTGTTATCCTGTTTTCTGAGCCTATTTCATGATTTGGAGAGATGCAGTCTCTAAAATCACTCTTAAAGTTCAATGAATTATATTGCACCACATATCAGTTCAGAATGTTTAATATTAAAGCATAGCCATTTCAAATTAAAATCAAAGAGTTGTATGTACAGTCTTCAATAAATGTTACTAGAGCTGGTGTCCTTAGATACATATATTGCTGGAAAAAAATTGCTGTCACAGTGCTATGGAGATTTCATTTAACATTTAGAATTAATAAAGCTGCACAAAATCTGATTAATACATGGAAATTTGTTCCAAAATATCAAGAGGAGGAAGTATGAAAATCCAATTCAACTTTCTGAGGCCTCAGTAGAGCTGATGTGACGGAACAAATCTCTGATCTGTATTAGCTCAATAATTCCAGAATGCCTGCCCAGAAAAATACTCCCAGGAACCTGATGATGGGATCTGCTATTGGAAATTATTTTAACCGGTTCTATATGCTCTTATATCTCCATATTTTGATGTTTAGTTTTCATTCTATGGAAACCTTTCTCCACGGAGGACGCTTTATCGTACCCTATCAGATGAAAGTATATGTAGCAATCGAAGAGGATCTTCATATACCAGTTCTCGAAGTTCAGTGCTAGACCAGGCTCTCCCAAATGATATCTTATTCAGCACTACTCCACCATATCACAGCACGTTGCCTCCCAGAATGAGCCTGACTCCTGGAATGGGAAATCTGAGAAGTAAGTGATTGTCATTGTTATTGAGTTCAGAATATGTTAGAATTTACTTTTGAGGGAAAATTACGTGTTGCATCAGTCTTCTGGGTATGCTAGTAAAAGTGTATTTGGTCATCAGTACATGCTTATGCTTACCTTGGTGATCAGTTCAGATTTATTATATTTGGAAATGGGTTTCACTTCCTATGAAATTTTCAGGTGATCAGTGATAGGTAACAAACAATTATATGAACATATTTCTGGTCATAATCTAATTTTGTAGTACTGTCCCAATCAGGCCTAGCTGGCGTGTTTTGTTTCAGTTTATATGCACATTCGAATTAATGTTACATTCATGAGTGTGCCCAACATAGTTAAACAAGACTGCTTATGGTAGCGCTTTAAAAGGAAATGTATGGTACCTGTCCTCTCCAATTTCAAAACTGAATTTGCAGATATACTTTTTTTAATATTAATAAAACCTTTGCAAATGCCACTACATTTTTAATAGCAGGAAGAAAAAAAGCAGTCTAGGCTGCAAAATAAAATTTTATTTATTTATTTATTTATTTTAAGAAGAGATCTCTTCCTTTGTTAAGTCTTCGTAAGTAAGGTCTTTCCTAAAAATGTTAAGGACACTTACAGACCCATGTCCAGACAGAATACAGAGGAATTACTGAAGTAATAATGATAGGCCTCAGTCATTCATCATGTCTTTAGGGCGCTAGCACTCGCTTTTGGAATGAAGTTATATGCGAAGAAACACTTCCCTGTAACACTGAGCTGCATTACACAGAGCCTCATTTAAAACTGTTATTACAAACTTCTAAATTCCTACTTCAGCTGGAAATGCAATTTTCATGTACCTCTTGCCAAACTTCAAACTATTCCTATTCCATCAGGTTGAAACTCCGTAGCATAAATTCAGGATGGAATGATCTTTTTCTTTTATTGAAGCTCCACTTTCTTTCATTTGAGACTAATTCAGGAAGTTTTACAGCATGTTA
Source organism: Callipepla californica brunnescens (assembly GCA_023055505.1). Taxonomy (NCBI): domain Eukaryota; kingdom Metazoa; phylum Chordata; class Aves; order Galliformes; family Odontophoridae; genus Callipepla; species Callipepla californica. Next base: position 31,078,390 of record JALIRH010000003.1, on the reverse strand, counting down.
AGAACTTAAAAATGGCTTCCTGATTGCATTTTTTTTTTCCTTACACCTGCTAGACCTGTACTTGCAGAGCTGTTTGTTATGAAGGTCAATCTGTAAAGTGATGAAACCTTCATCATACTGGAAGCTTGAGCATTCTGAAGGCTGATGCAAGGAAACTAATGATGCACATTCAGGCATTATACTGCTCTTCCAGCAGTGGAATTTTAGTGTTCTGTGTTTTGGTACTGTCTTAACATTAATTTCCCTTCTTGGTGTTTCTTAGATAGACATTTACATGCATAGTGGGGAATAAAACATGAAACTATTATCCTATCAGTCAATATGAAGCTGATTATTAACAGATAATGTAGTTTGTGTTATTTTCATACACAGCTTCTATTTTCTGCTTCTGGTTTAGTATTATAAAAGTACCTTTTAATCTCAGTGATGTAAAATCTGTCATGATGACTGTCTTGAGGAAGCTATAATTGTTTATCTTTAATTGTCATCTAAAAACAAACACATAATGGCTTGCTCACCATAATTTTCAAAATACTGCTAGTCAAAATCTGCTTATAAGAAATTCGACTCTTGTTAGATAGGATTTTGTATTTAGCACGTATCAGATATTTAGATTCTATTGCATTTGTAATAATTCACGCTGTAGTTTCAGATACCTGGACTCGTATCTGTGATAGTACTGTCTTTTGTAACACACAACCATTTGTGATCTTAAAACATTTTAATTTTACTGATATTTAATGTTAACAAAAATCAGTTGAAATAGTGTGATTTTGACCAGAATTCATTTTTAGATAGACTCTTGCATGTTATTACTCAGCATGTGTTCTATGAAATACTGTGGCAGCACCAAGTCTCATGAGACCCCTCTAGCAAGGAATAGACTGTGATTAATAGGGAAGCAAAGCAGCAGCAAATGCGGAGCATAATAGGCAACCTGAAGGGTTTCAGATTACTAGAAAATCAGAATTATCAGACAAAATGACTGTGTAATATGGAAACAGGGACTTAAACTGTGTGATGCTCACTGTGGGAAGGAGATGAGAAAATGAAGCTGTGGGATTTTTTTATCATTTTATCAATGGAAGAAGTGAACTGAAAAAAATGTTGCTTTCAGTAGAGCTTGAAGTGAGCTCTGTGGATTGCACATGGTACACAACTGCTGAAATATTTGTTTTATCTTAGTTTTTAACTTAAACCAGAAAGCAGAACTTTCATAGCTAAGAACTCTGAGATTTTACCTTGGGGACATTGAAGATTCCCTGAGATGGTGCTGTTTGTGTTGAGTGATTCTTGCACACACTGCACAGTTGCAGGTACGAATGTATCCCCGTCTTGCCAATTCATTTTGTCTGTACTAGCAGTGAAATAATGAAAACAGTGAGAATCACAGATACAGAACTAGTATACAAACATAAGTCAGAAAAATCCAGGAAGACGTACAGAGGCAGTCAGGCTGAGACCATGGTCTGCTCCTATAATGAGAAACAAAAGAAGAGGGAAAGAAAAATGCAGTGCTTTGAGAAAAGGAGCAAAGTACAGTATGCTTTCATTTATGAGGGTTGTTGAAAAGGGAGCATTTTGAAATAAGACTAGCAAATTCTTGAAGTTTTCCTTCATGCTGTAGGAAAGGACTGTTAGAAGTTCAGAATGAAAGTAGTTATTGGGACACATGCCCTCTGTTCTAACGGTAACATAAATGTTGGTCCATTAGAAAGTCTACTAGGAGGCTGGTGTCTTTGAAGGAAGACTTTGGTCAACCCTAGGTAACAATGCAGAGAGGGAGAGGTTTGGTGAGTGCAGGAAAGAAGAATAGGAAGCAGACACTGGGATTTATGTCCGCATATGACTTGCTACGTTCCTGCTCTTGCAGCATCTTTTGAGTATAATTTGCTGTCAACGGTTTATGGGCTGCTTCAACCTGGTTCCGTGACATCTGCTTAGTAAATGACGTGTATTAGTTTACGAACAGAGCAAGTACATAGCAGATATTCTTCCATTGCCTACAACCTCTACATAAAAGTAACAGTTCCAACTGAAGAAAGATAGTTATCTTGGAAGTAGAAAAGCTTATGGCAGGTGAATCTTTTTTCTTTCTCTTATTAGTTACTTTTTGAACACAGAAAAGTGTGAGACTGATGACAGTCAATTTCAGGAGATCTCTATTGGAAACTGAGTTTACCTTACAATTCGGTTCATTTTCTGTTGAAAATGCTTTTTCTTTAATAATAATAATAAAAAATTATGTACAGGAAGAAAGTGGCATTAATGAAAGGACTAGAAACAAGGATATCAGTGATTTTGTGCTAAATTGAAATACAGCAAATAAAAGTAATCCTTAAAACTGAAGGATCACATCTGCATTATTTCTACAAGGAAATAAAGGAATAAGTCTGTGTTGGTTCAAAACCAAGCTTGCAGGCAATGAAGATCATGACCTTTGAGATTATGCATACCTTCCTGGACATGCAAAGGTGTGCATGTTCCAGTGTAACTTGTCACCTTTGCACAAGTGAAAAAGGAAAACAGCAAGCAGCTCAGTACACATAATCCTTGTACTGAAAACAAACTATTCTACAGTGGCACACTGATGCCTGTTCGGTTATCCTGCTTTATAATTTCAGACATCAACAGGAGTGCTTGAGTTTTCAGAGCTATCAATATTCAAATCTCCTATTTCAGGAGGCTTTCAGCAGTTAAGTTGCTCTGTCAGGGGCTGAATAGAATCCACCCTAAGGTCAACTGAGGTTCTCAAAGACAATGTGTAATGAAGGATGACTGCTGGTGAATATATCACTCCTACACTTTAATTTGGAAAGCCAGCAGAATGTACTGAGAACAGGCATCTTTCTGACAGGTTTCACAACCGGCTTCTGTAGACTGATTGACCAAAAGCAAGAGCTGCTCCTTTTAGCCTGCCTGCTGGTCTAGAACCAAAAGCTGGTTTGCATGCCTTCAAATGAGGCTTTCTGTCTGTTTTCCCCAGCAGTGATATATAAAACACTTCTACCAGCATGAACAGAATTCTTACATTTCCCAAGTCATATACAAAGCTTTAGAGATTGCTCTACTGTTGAGCTTACAAAGTATTTTTACCCCAAGATAACCTTAGATAAGATTTTGTGTGTGTTCATAAGAAATTGAAAATATAATATTAGTATACGTGTATGAGTAGTTTCTAGCAAAATGAGATCCACTTCGGCATACAAAAAATGTTATTAAGGAATACATTTCTACAGAGAATTGTCAAAACTTTTCCAATTGTAGTAGAACAATACTTTCATGTAAGCTGTAGAACTAGATAAATTCCACCGTAAATAATATTTCCATCTCACAGGCATTGATTTTGATTCATAGGACTTGCAATTCTTGATGGAGAATTGCAAAATTTCTTTACTCCCATATTCTAGATTTTAAAACAAACAAAAAAAGCCCCAGTTTTTTACAAAGCTCTAATTTTGCATGCTCTAATCATTGCTCTTTGCAGTAGGATGTTCTTTAACAGGCTACTGCTTTGGGATTTTTGGGTCGGCAATCTTTAATTCAAATAGACTTCAGTATTCTTTGTTATGATTCCGGACAATGACAACAGGCCATTTTCTTACACTAAAATAGATCTTCCTTGTGTGTGTGTGTGTGCATTTTTTCCTTCAGTGATTTTTATGTATGGTATTGTGCTGAGAAAAACATCACTTGTAAATATTGCAGTCTAAAACACTAGAATAGTTTTGTGGAAAAGTCCTCTACTTCTGAAATATTCAATGAAAAAATTGCTATTTTGACACATAAAAGCAAAAATCCTTTTTCTTTTGACTGTACTATTTAATAAAAATGATTGCATCAGTAGCTTTAGATGAAATTTAGTTTAAAATAATCTATTTGTGTTTAATGGAATTTTAAAAACATCTTTGTGTCTATTCCACAATATTCTTTCACAATGAAGACTGCTATAGAAATATAAGGAAAACATTAAACTATTTAAGATAGTTACAAAAATTAACGTCTCCTCTACTTTGATATATGCTCATGGTATCTTTCTAAAAGACTGTATAGCTGCATGAACTAAGATTATAGGAGATGCATACACTAATCTTCAGTCTACGGCATGTTACAACCGTAGACTGGAGCTTAGGAATCAACACACAAATCTTGCATTCTCAGATGTACAAATATTAAGTTAATAGGGTAATATTTTCAGTATGAAAATGGGTTTTAAATACAGGCTAGAACTTACAAATGCAGTAAAAAAAGGATAGGTGATATTTTTGAAATTGCTTTGAGAACTGAAATGTTTAAGTTTCAGAATACACACAGGGTTTTAAATACTTCATGTGTTGATTCTCAGCCTTCTTTAAAATACACCTTCATTCACCTAGCAACTTTTCTGCTCAGTGCTCAAGTTTAATATGGTATGCTTTAAGAGTCAGTGCTGCCTACTCACAGAATTCACAAGAAAGTACAAAGAGCTCACAACGTGTGGAGGGGCATGAAAAACTCTAGAAACCCTTCCGAGCTCATTCTTCTCGAGTTAGTAGTTGTGGCCACCCTTACCGAGTATTGAACAAGAAACAAAAGAAAAAAGTAAAATGAAGAAAGCAGTCATTAATTATATATGTTTTTACAGTTCGTTATAAGAGGTTCAAAATTAATTGTACTTCATTGTTATAGGAAGACTAATTATTGTGTTTATTGTTTAGATGAATTCTGGTTCTCAGATGGGTCCTTATCTGATAAAGCCAAATTCAATGATCCTGGCCTGATGCCCCTGCCAGACACTGCCACAGGGCTAGACTGGTCCCACCTGGTAGATGCTGCACGAGCGTTTGAAGGTAATAGGATAAATCAAATAAAGATCACTGTTCACTACGCAAAATATTTTTGGGAAAAAAAAAAATATATATATATATTTATTTATTTATATACATAAATACATACATATATATATATACACACATGTATAGATACATTTTGAATGAACAAAAATCCAGTGTTTGCCTCTGAAAGCCTTTTTGTTCTTTTAGACGTATTCCTTCTCAGTGCTGAAAACTGTCACTGAAAATATGGAGTATTCTTTAAAATACTATCAGTATCCATCTTAGATATGATTCATCCATTAGGAACCACAGAGCTCTCTGTAATCTATTGAAAAAATCGAGTGCTTTGAAGGAGAGATTCAAAGCAATTAAGTTAGGCTCTAAAAATGAGACGGGGAACAACTTCTCTGGGTTCATTGTGTTGTCTTCAAAAACTCTGTGTGGATAGTCCAAGTGATGTCGTATTCCTCTTGGTTTCATAATAAAACAGCAAAAATGTATGCTATACTTTTTAGTAGCAGAATTTGAGGTGTGGGATATAAACTAGGTTTGCATTATTGTATTATGAGACTGGGTTAACAAAGAAAAACCTCATTCACCTCTCTGGCAGCTAAGTATTCTCATGATGTATATACACAGAAAGGTGGATGTATATTTGAATCTGTCTGTCCATTTGTACACTTGTGTTTCTTGGTTTCCAAAAAGTGTTTTGGTTAGGTCACAAGACTACCCTAAAATGTGTGACACTTGTTATCTGGTATTATTCTCACCAGTGAATGTATGTGTCAGAGGTATCAGAGTAAAGATGACATGTAGGTCGCTTATTTATGAGTTGAATGCATTAAATTAGTGTTGTTTTGTTTGTGGTTGTTTGTTGTGTTTTTTTTTTCAACTAAAAGCAACCATGGTAATAAGATTTCAGGTACTGATTCCTTCCCTGAGTATGAAGTGATTAAATGTCAAAAGCTCTTCAGAAGTACTTACTTTACTAATTCAGTTGGCATAATTAAAATTTCAGAAAGCAAAACAAACAGTAATAAAAAAAATTGAGATCAACAGTGATGATTAGTGTCCAAAAGAGCTGTATTGTTTATTTATCTACACTTATTGGTCTTCACTACTACATACACATCTGTTGTAGCTAGCTGAAAGTACTGTAGCATTGCGAATCTGACATCTGGCCCCATGCTTTTGGATGTTTGCTCAGGGAACATCCTAGGATTTATTGCTGATAAATAACCAAAACAAAAGTAAATGATGTATTTGATAAATTGGTTCTTGAAGAATATTTTTAAATACTAATACTTACACAAATTTTGAGTTCAGCTGTCTAAAAGCTCATTCTATATAGGTCATGCTCCAATATTTTTCAAATTCTTTGAAAACTGGAATCAATTTTCATTACTTTTACTGCTTAATATTTTGGAGAAAATAATTTCACTTTGCTAAGTGTTATGTGAGAGCAGTTGCTATTTCCATTTAAGAGATAAATGTAGAAAAGACACAGCTATCCACAGTGACCTGTTCTAGGGTGGGCAAATATTGATTTTAATTGCAAATATCTTAAATATCAGTGTATATCTACACATTATCTGTGAAAGACTGATTGGCTATATTGCAAGATAGAAACTTTTTTAGTTTGATTGTTTAGAAGAATTTGAGACAGAAAATAATATATATGTATTTTTGTAACAGAATGTAATTCTTCATGTTTAGAATTCTGCAGTAGGTATATCTGCATCTGTGCAAGATGATTTGTAATATATTTTGACTTAACTCATAATACTGCAAATTAAAACCTTTGACTAGGAGTAGAATTTTTAAGCTCTTGTTCAACTTCCTCTATTCTATGTCGTTCAATTGGAAAACCATTAAAAAAATAAAAAAAGAAAACTGATAGAACTGATAGGGACATCATAAAAAATTCATTGGAAGGGAGCAAGTTGGATATGAATTGACAGATGCTTTTTCCTCATGTATTTTAAAGTTGATAATTGAGGATTTGCTTTATCTTAGTATTTAATAATAACTTGAAACTAGTGTTCGACATTCTATCAATGTGAAAAAGAGAGAGTGTATAATTCTAAAAATCATTAACTGATGAATATAAAATTCTCTTGATCATTTTATTGAACAGAATGGAAAGGAAATAACATTTTATGTAGGAAAGATCAAAGAAAGATCAATGAAAAAGGATCAAAGATTGGGAGGATTCATTTAATAGTGACTTAAGAAATTGATGTTAGGTTGATTTCTAGTTTGGCTTTATCAACCTAATATTTAAAAGTTAAGTTATTTTCCAGAACCTAGATACAAGTCTTCCTTTCAGTCTTTTCCTTCATACAAGGTGTTTTTGTAATATCCTTTAATTAGAATTACCAAACTGATTCCAAGGTCGTAGTTTTTCCCCTGTGATTTTTCTAAACTGTACACTAGCCACTTAAATTTTTCTCTGCTCAAAACCCATACATACTGTAGGCCCCACAATCCTTCATCTGTCTGTATGTCAATACTGTTGTATTCTGATTAATTATATATATTATGCTGTATAGCCTTTTGAGGTGCTTATGACGTTGGAGTTACTGGATAAATAACTATATAGAGTAGCAACATTGTTGCTATCATTATCTCAGAATTTTTTTCCACCTAACTGAACAGTTGAGGAGATTAATATTAGCTTTTACCCTGCTGATGCCTTGATCTTTTGTAGAACAGCAGTTTTGAAACTACAGTCTAAAAGGGTGGAGTAAATGGTTGAGAAATAGAGTATAAGGAAGTCATAACTCATTAAATTGAAATTATCATGGTAGGGATTTTTTGATTTCATTTTTGATAGTTTGCTTGGCAAGACCTTTTATGAGAAGCTGAATATTTACTTCAGACTTTGCTGAAAAAGCCAGTGTTACATGGACAGGTCTCCACATTCGTGGTTTACCTCCACAAACTCCAGAAGCTGTGTCTGTAAGAGGTTTTTTTGGAGCTGTTTGTGTTAAGGGTTAATATCAAGAAACTGGAGTTCAGTGCAACGTTATTTTAAGTGATTGCACTTCCTTCCACTGCAGGGCATAGATTTGACTCTGATATTTATCCACAGATGATTTTTAGCATTCGTGTAATCAGTTACAAGAGGTATAATTCAATTTCTTTCATATATACAGGAACTGGAAGTTGTGCACCTATATTATTTTGCTAGAAACTAAGAGACAGGAAGACAGTTGACATATTGGAAGTTCATTTTGGCTCTATCTTTGTAGCTGTACTTTTGTATCTGCATCTGAAACAAACAATAAAAAATAGATAGAAGTTCATGTGACTATGCAGCAAAAGAGACAAAAAGAAGTTAAAACAAGAAAAGAGAAATAAAGCAACTTTGTGAGGAGATTTGCAGAATAAAGTTGGAAGATGAACAAAAGGGAGAACAAAGAAATCTCAGAAGAAGAAAAAAAATGATAGAATGTGTTTGTTTTTTGTTTTATGGTTTTTTGTTGTTTTGTTTTTTCATTCTCTTTCTTTATTATCATTTTGATAGATCTCCAGGTAAGAAAAGAAGGGCAGGTTTCCAGTGTGTGTTATGTTGTTGATATTACATTTTGTCTTCTTTAGAAAACTTGTGGAATAAAACGTAAAGTCTTTCAAGATGTCCATATCTGCTACTGTCATGGAAAAGGCTTGGCCCAAACATAAACATTATTACTATGAATAGATCTTTGTTCTGTTCTTCTTTGTTTAAACTTATTGTATTATGCTTTAGAAAGGTTAGTGTATTATAAATAATATTTTGGGATCTAACAACCTAGAAGACATTCCTGTGATGTCTTTAATTTAGTTCATTTACATAGGTGGTTTCAGCTTTTGTTTATTCTCCAGGTTATTTCTGTGATCATCTACTAGCCATGCCAATCAGAATGCAGTGCCAGCTTATCTCTGCAGAAACATCTGTGCTACTATAATTAATATAATTTTAATATTTCCATTGAAAATCTTTTTGGCTTAATGCAAATAATGCTAAATGCAACATAATGAGAAATACGTGAAGCATTCAACAAGAGAAAATTATTCAAATCAAATTAGGAAGTTAAACTGTTAGATTGATAAATAATAAAAATATTCAGCTATTTGGTCATTTCTAATGCATGCATATGTAGCTCTGTTTTGCTTCCTTGCATATCTCAGTGTATGTTTGTAGGTAGCCTTTACTTTGTAATCAAAGGGCTGTTTCATGCTCTGTACTTGTTTTATCCTTTTCTGCTCTCCGAAAATAAAAGTTGTTTTGAGATTTTTTGATGTTTGTACAAACTCTGATACACTGTAGAATCATAGAGCAGTTTAAACTGAAAGTTATCTTAAGGATGACTTAGTTTCAACCTTCTACCAGCTCAGGCTGCTCAGAACCTCATCCTACCTGGCCTTGAACACCTCCTGGGATGGAGCATCCACAGCTTCTCTGTGCAGCCTCCATCAGTGCTTCATCACACTCATAGTGAAGAATTTCTTCCTTTTATCTGACCTAAATCTTCCCTCTTTTAATTTAGAGCCACTTCCCCTTGTGCTATTGCTATACTGCCTGATTATCAGTCTTGTGGGCCCTGGATAAGTACTGGAAGGCCACTATGAAGTCTCCCTTGAGCCTTCTCTTCTCCAGGCCACAACTCTCTCAGCCTGTCATTGCATTATTTTCTCAAATTGTTTATGCTCATTGATCCTTGCATGGTTTGACAAGAACATCTCAGCTGAAAACTAAAGCTCTGAGATTTTAGCATTTAGAGATGTCATCATAATTTTGAGGAAGCAAAATCTACAGTGTAATAGTCAGAAAAATGCTCAATTGCTCTGTTGAAAAGCATCAACAAAGATGGTGTTGATTTCATTTTTGAGAACAGTCAAGCCAGTTCTGTTGGGAATAAATAAAAACAGAATCAGTAGGCAGATTTTGGTCTTTGAAACACAAGTTCAATTTTAACCACAGTTCAGCTTCAAAAGCCATTCTGATTTCAATAGTAAGTTGATGGAAGTATTGCTGAGCATGAATGCTTTCAGAGAGATCAATGAGGCTTGATATGGTGTTACTGAAAATAAAAATGCATCCTTAAAAGTACTTGAAAAGTATTCAAAGTCCAAATATTTTAGTACTCTAGGATCTTGTTCATGGACTAGTTTATTGTGTTAGTTACTTGTTCAGAGAAGATTTTGACACCAACCAGGCTTTTGAAAATTACCTATTTTCTTGAAGAGCAACACTGGAGTTTACATAGAATGCTATATAACTGGAGACTTCTGGTTATTAATGGCTATGTAGTGACTTGGTTTCTTACCTGAGCAAAGGGAGAAGATGTTCTCGTGTTTTATGAAAATAGGAATGCTTGCAAAATATTTTTATGTAAACAGAAAGGGGTTAATAATTTATTTCATATTCTAAGAGTTATATTTAATAAGGTGTTTTTGAAATTCATTATGGAATATACAAGGAAGAAAAAGTCAATCCACAAGTTATTCTAAATTGCAAACACCTTTTTTTTTTTGTATTTTTGTTTTGTTGTGTGTTGAATTGTTATGAAGATATTTTAAAATATTGAGTTTAAACCTTTCTCATGCGATTTCATTAACAGCTGCATGCTTCAACTTTACATCTGCTTTTACCCATCAAGGGAAAACTACTTAAAAACACTGTTGGAGAGAACGAACTGTTGAAACATATTCTCAACTGACAAAATATAATGAATAAGTGGCTATTCCTTTTAATTAACCTTACTTGGCAGCAGAAGAAAAACAAAGGTTATTAGCTTACAGACAGTATTGCCTCAGAGGTGCAGTATCGCATGTCACATATTAGTGACCATAGAAAAAGTAGGAATAGCATAGCATAACATCTGTTGCTGGGTTTGTTTCTTCTGTCAAAAGGTAATGAAGATGTAAACAATGTAAAAGTGAAATTGATAATTAGATATGTATTTCAAACTTGTGACGCAGTCCATTGTCAGTCTGATTGTTTATGCAATTTTGTTTCTGGTCTATGCACTGCTTTTGAGTTGGGAAACTAGTTTTAGTTTATCTGTAGTTATTAAATCCATCCCATTTAATATGTTTCAAATTATACTCTTACCTTATTGTCTACACATATGAAAACATCACGTTCAGATTTGCTGAGGTCCATCACAAGTTAGAAATAAGCTTATAATCAGTAAATGAGCTGTGATCTTTAAAACTGGATAAAAATATGGCATCCAATTTTTCTTCTTTATATAATAGAGTGTATTGTTAATATTTGCTATTCTGAACAATGAAAAGGTTCACTTAGAAATGCCTTTAAAATGGCTTTTGGATTATTATTTTTATTTGGGACAAGATTTAAAACAACTTTTTCTCCCTAGTTAAAGTGATCAGGCCTGTTTTCGCTGTTTGGGTGCTTGGAGTTTGGAGGATTGTCTTTTTTGTGTGTTGTGCCAAATTGCCATGCTGTGTCTCACAACACTGGGTGTTATTATTAGAAACACTGGGCATGACATTGCATGCTTTACTGTAATGCTGGTGTACAAAAATGGTTTTGTAAGGCTGGCAGTAAGAGCTAGCATGAGTTGCACTGGGAGTATCCCATTATGTGAAATTTACTTAAGGGCCACAGCTACTTTAGTGGAGATGGATTGTCTTGTTTATAGGAACATTCTAAATCTTATTCCAGGTTTTGACTCAGATGAAGAACTTGGGCCGTTCTGTCATCATACGCCGTTTCTAGGTGATGATCTGGGATTGATGACTTATATTTTGTAAACTTTCTTTAATATTTCCTATGTTTGCACGTTTGCATGATAATGCAAGCTTTGGGTCTGTGGGGTGGTAGAGCAAGGGGAGAAAAGGCAAGGCAGGCATGTTGTCACCAGAATTTAAACAAACCTAAGGACTTGGATTTTGTTTGGCAGAAATAAATTAAATGAATCTCCACAGAGTATGGATTATTATTTATAGAAGACAAATTAAATCCTAATGAATGCATCATTTACTCCCATTCTGTGCAATTACGATCTGCATGGCATAGTTCTATTATGTGGTAACTGATGTATTTTGGCAACCACACTGTATATCCATAGGTAAAACCTGTGATTGTTAGATTAATCTCTAGTGCAGTGCATTATAGGTAATAGTGTGCCTTTGTAATATATATAACAAAAACCTCAACTGATAAAACTATGAATTTGTTGTTTTTTTCAGTCTGCAGATTAACAGAAGGTTCTGCAAGTGCTTGAGACAACAGTAAACAATACTAAAAAGTACAAAATGAACAGTACAGATTTCTGAGGAATCCAGGGGCTCTAAGTCCATGGAAAAGACTAACTTTGTCATTGAATTCATCTTCACACTGATTGTGGCCCTGAGTTCTCAAGCAGTTTTCTGTGAATTTCATCAAGACCAATTTACTGATCATATCAGTCTTAAATGATCCAAACAAATCTAAGGTGCAAAAAATTTACTTTGAGGTTGCCTTTGGATGCAGAAGTGGGAAAGCCAACTAATTAGAATATACTTTACATCTGCTGACTATCTTTGAAGCTATGATGTAGAAACCTACATCCTTTTGTTGAACTGAGCAAGAATAATGGCTATAGTGTTGCCTTTTATTTTATATTTATGTCCAGTTTTAAAGATAACCTTATGTTACTTTTTTTGCAGATCAGAGAGTAGCATCTTTTTGTACCTTGGATGATATGCAGCACGCTCAAGTTTTGGAAGGAGCACAAGAATTACCCTTGGATGAGAGTCCCACGGATGGAAAAGATTTTCTTGAAGCTGCTGGGTATGTCAAAACTACAGCACATTTATTTAAAACAAAATAAGTCACTTTCTTCTCCTAATGTTGCTTGTTACATATCCTTTTCCTTAATTTAAATGCTGTAGAGGATGAGAGGAGGGAGATGGGAAGAAAAAAACTGGACAAAATGACTCATGCAGCTGAAAAGTGAAGAAGGAAAATAAGAATCAGCACATCATGTAATGGGCGTTAACCCTGCCCATGGCAGTTGGTTTGGAGCTAGTTGATAGCTAAGATCCCTTCCAACCCAAACTATTGTATGATCCTGTGATTCAGTGTGAAAAAAAGAAACCAGACGAGCAGAGAATCACCGCTCTGAAAATATACAAGTTTCATAATTAAATGTGGTAGTTTATTAAAAAATTAAAAAGAAAAATGGGTAGGAGATATACTTGGATACTTGTTTCAAGGACGGTGTTCTCAAGTGAACGTTGAAATTATTCTGATGTTACCTACCTTTGGCATTGGGCAGTTTAGAATTTTGTTGTAACTATTCAGAAATAAACACATTAAGACATCGGATGGAATTATCTTGGTCCAGCTACTGGTTTTCAGAAGTCAAGAATGTTTTCTTCCTGCTCTTCAGTTGAGATATTTTGACGATAAGGAACTGACAAACTCTTTAACTTCAAAAGTCCTCTCAGTGACACTGCCTTGAATAACAGTTGCCATAAATAATTAAAATCCTAACACCTCCTTACAATCCTAGTTTAGATAATGAAGTTACTGGACAAGGACTCCTTCTCTGAGTCTCAGTCTACCAAAGCAATCTGTGTGCAGTGCTTGTGTGAATATTTTCTTTGTCTTCATTGTGTTTTTTTTTGCCATGTACATGACTATTTAAAACAAACAAAAAAATCAAAACAGGCAACTTTCTCTAAGAACTATCAGTGAAAATGGCTCTTAGCATTTTACATCAAAACATGTTGTCTAATTGTATACAGGGATGTTTCACTGTTTCATGGCAGAGCTGTTGCCTTGATGGCTCACACCTTGATTCTGTGATTCACTTTTACTTTTGAAAAATGTTGTTTCTTGGAATCAACCTCAGAGCAGTTTCATCTGGGAAATTTGTAGCATAGCTGGAAAAAGCTCTCTCATTAGAATAGTACAGGTATATACACGGTTTTAAGCAGTTAACCTGAACTGATCTATTGCTTCTCAAAGCCAACTTTTTCACTGTGCTCCACCCTTGCAATAGTAGTTTGTATTACAATTGTTTCTGTTTTAATCTGAACTGGTAAAAAGTGCTCAGCTCAGTAGTATGCAAGGCCCTTGTCTGCTGCAAACATGTCAACAGGTGTTCCTACTTATTTTTGGCAACTGTTCACATTCAAGGAAAAAATGCTACTTTTTTCAACTAGACAGAGAGAAATAAATGAGGAGTAACTGGGGGCTGTAGGAAACTTACATGACAAAGCTGCCAACATTTTTCACCCCCAGTGATCTGAGTTTACTCTTGTCTTCCCTGTTCTGGGATGCAGATTCTGTCCATTAGCTCATGTTAGAAGGGAAGCACATCTTTGATTAGTTTTGCTCTTCAGTGGTGGGAATGGAAAAACAGGAAATGAAGGGATAAGAAAGCTTTTAGTGTTCTTGCTTGATAGAACGTCACATTTAAATTTGAACACATTTTAAACAAATTAACTTACATGATTAAATACATTTATTTCCATTATTTCTAAGTCCACATCCTCCACCAGCTAATGATCAGTAAGGACTGAAAAGTTTTTAAATTGTTCCTCTTTAAGCATTGGCAAAAGACTGATTTTTGCACGTGCTTGAAGCAACTGATTCAGCTTTGTATACGAAGCTGCTCTCTCTTCAGCTTTTCTAGACAAAGTAATTCTGGTTATAGCTAATTTCATCTGTAACATGCATGAAACTCTCTCACAGTATTCACTGTTATGCAGGAGAGTATATTCTCAGTATTTTCCTCCAGTCGTGCATTCGATTAACCTGTAGCAATATTTCATACGTTTTGACCTTTAAACAAACTATTTGTCTCCATGAAGCTGTAAGTTTATCTTTTGCTGGAAATGACACAACTGCAAACCAGACAAAAGAATTCAAACAGCTCCGTTAATTTGCAAAAATTACTGCTGCAGCTTGCTTCAGATTAGTACAGTCCTTATCTACAAGTAGCTTGTTAGCAAATGTACTCGGCATACCATTTACCAGCAAGTTCGACTTGCAGTGTGAAGGTATGTGCAAATAATACCCGAAACATACCACCTTGAAATCATTTTAGTTTCTGCAAAAGATGCATAAGAAATAGTGTCCTATTTCAAACAGTGTAGCAATGGGTTAATGTTCTGATAGCAGTCTTCAACTGTTGCTACTTTTATCTTGGTTTTTCCCAACTGTCCTTAAAGCGATTTGCTTCCTTTGCTATCACTAAAAGCATTATTTTGCAAAAGTGGGTGGACAAAACAGGGGTTGAAATGTTTTTAAGTAATCCAGAGTGAAGGTAGTGGTTTACTTTACAGGGAGCACGCTCCAACTACTCTGACTGGAAAAGTTAACCAGCTAGAAGTGATCCTCCGGCAACTACAAACTGACCTGAGAAAGGTAAGAATTCACTATTGATATTATTACTCTCTAACTTTAATAGCTAGATTTTTGTGTGGAGATCATCAGGAGCTTGAAAAAAGTAAGTTAAAATAGGTAACATAATGGCAATTATGAATGGTAGGGCCTAGTGATAAATGCAAAAAGTCCTGTAGGAGTGGCTACACAAGATGCCACAAAGCTAAGTAGGTTGCAGGTCACTGACTACTGTAGGATAAATTATCCAACATATAGTCATACTTTATAACAAATAAGGTACTTTATCCCTATTTTGTGATGTTTGGGATTTAACGAAGGATAGGACTATGCACACAGGTGCTATTGCTAAGCAGTTAGTGCTCTAAATTTGTTACCCTTCTTTCCTCACATGTGCCTCAATCACATAGCAGTGACTTGATTTATTTCATTTGTTGAGGTTCTAGAGCTTGGAGCAATGCCAAGGTCTCGTGGAAGTCAGACTGCTTTTCTTCAGGAAATAATTATTATAGGGAAGATTTTGAATGTAGATAATTTTCCTCCTTCATGGGCTTTCATATATCATTTGTAATACTTAAAATCTTCTTACTCTTTTACTACTTGAATTTTTGTTGACATGAGTGAATTTCTATTATTTTGATATTGAAGTAGAGTCTTTTTAGTACCTTTCCTTCTATCTTGCATCATTTTATCTTCAAAACAATCTACCAAAAGGGAGTAAGGCTCTTGAAATACATTTTGGGAATCAGCTTACAGTTAGCAGTTGTCAGAATGGATCAGGGAGCTCAACAAAATATAGCTGAATGGTTTGCATAGCAATATTAGTAGTAACAATAACTGCTTGAATCTTGACTGCTTACTTTCTTCATCTTGTGTCTCTATTAACCAGGAAAAACAGGACAAAGCAGTTCTCCAAGCAGAGGTACAGCATCTGAGGCAAGATAACATGAGGCTTCAAGAGGAGTCTCAAACAGCAGCTGCTCAACTGAGGAAATTTACAGAATGGTTCTTCAATACAATAGACAAAAAATCCTAATGGCTGAACCCCTAGAAAATACTCACTTGTAACAGCTGTAGTGTAGCAGCTGTATTTTTTTTATTTTAATTAACGGGGTAATAATTTCACTGTGTTCACAATCCATTTTAGGTGTTTCTGCTACATTCTCTATCCAGTTTTATTGATTTGAAAAGGAGAGAGACCTGTGGTAGCCTGTCTTTAAACTCGTATGAAGAAAGCAGAGAAGGGCAGATATTTGTTTGTGTGAAGATGAATGTAAAAATAAATCCTAGTGTCATTTTAGACATTTTTAGAAGATGCGCTGGCTAGGGCTTTCCTGAAGAGGAATATTTGGGGTTTTAGTTCCTGCAATTCAGGTGCACTGGTGAAGATGTTAAAGCAATTTACATTAGCTTGGGCTTCAGTATTGTAAAATAAAAAGAATAACCAGACATATACTTTAATGTTTAAAAGGTGCTCTATTTTTTTGTATGTACAGTAGTTTTATTTCCACAGTCCACATCGTCATAGCAATAAGAATGGAGGTATAGTGAATAGTCAAAAAGCTGTGTTTATAAGATGTTAGCACTGATGTGTTTAACACTAGTTTGGATGCAGATACATTAGAGATTATTTATTTGCAGGAACAAATGGTGCCTGAATATAAACAGTGTTCTGATTTTCTAAAAATACACATGCCTTGTAAATGGCTCACTGGGGTTAGCCCACTCCCAACTTCTGCTACTTTTGTATAGTTGGTGTTCAGCTAAACAGTTATACTGCTTATCCATTGGGATCATGTATGGTGTGAGCCAGCCAATCAATTGTACAATGCCAAATTTGTTTATCTTTGTACAGAAGCTTTGATCAAGTGTCTTGTATTTAACACCTTTATTTAAGCTTATTTAACCTTAAATTGTTGATTTTATAAAGTTTGTTTTATCTGCACTATGGTGAGGTCAGTTGGTTGCAAGTTGTAATATTTTTAGCTTGCCAAGACTGTACTGAGGAGTTCTAGAAAATTCTAACAATTGGATGCTGCTAGTACACAATTGATTTGTTTGTATGCTTTAACATTTTTAACTGTTTAATTTGAAATGAACATACATCCTGCTTTTTTAATAAATGTTCAAAATCTAAACCTGAAAAATTACTTTATCTTGTATCATCTATAACTAATGTCATCACTAATAGTTCAGATTTCTGTTCAGCTCAGTCTAGGTTCTCAATCTGGAATCAGTCCAAACTCCCAGAGCTCTTACAATCTCTTATTACTGATGAGGGATTGTTACCATTATCAAAGTTGATTTATTTGGTGTGTCTTATCCTATTACTGAGGAGGTAGCTTCATAGGTCAAGGAGTAAAGTTATTTTGACTGTTTATAGACATTCATTAGTGACCAACAAGAAAAACTGCTTTACACATAAATATGTCCTAAAGAAAAAAAAAAAAAATAGAAACGGTGTCTAGCTTTCTTGTATTATTTTATATTAATCAAAACAGCAAATAACTTTTCTCCTCCTCTTGTGTCTGCAATTGAAGATTTGATTGCAGTGTTAGCATGTGAGATGTGAAAGTAGGTTGATGATAGCTTGCACTACTTTGTTCCTCTTCTTTTGTAACAGTTTTGTGTGTGCCGTTGAGATATATGTACTAAGTCTGCTCAAAAAAAAAAAAAAAAAAAAAAAGTTTACAAAATGAAACGAAGCTAATAAGAACCTTTGAAGTTATCCTTCTGAAAGAAAAAGAAATCATTCAAAATCATGTTTGTATCCCATTTACATTTCAATAGCTGCGTGCATTCAGGCAGACCTGCAGAAAATTGTAGAATTGTTAAAATATATATGCAACTGATGCAAATAAAATTCTGTATCCATTGTTAGTTTATATTGGCTAAGAAATGTTTCGTAAGACAAATGTATATTCCTGCTCTAATGACTGTTCTGATTAACTGGTCTTAGGAAAGGTTACATGGGCAGTAAACCAACACTTTGATATCTTTATATTCAAATGAAAAAGTCTATTTTGTCTTTGTATTTTTCATCAAGAACTCTGACTCTTACATACCAAAAAATATTCATTAAGCTATATCAACATAGAGTAATTAAACATGGCAGTCATGTGTTACACTAGATTCTAATTTAAACACCTTACAAGAGTCATTAGCAAATCCATCTGGCTGAAGACCTTGCCAAAATAGGAGTGCTGAACAGCTCGTGCAATTTGTCTGTGAACATGTTTCCATGAGGACTGGCTTGCCCTCTTTGAGAAGCTGTGTTAATGGAAGTGAGCTGGAGAGTAAGCTTTGTCTGAAGGAATGCTGTTAGATTTCTGTGAGATTTTATAGTCCAATAATAATTTCAGTGTTCATCTTTCTCAGCTATTGAAAACAAGCATTATTATAATTATCTGTGTAAAAAGAATTTTCAGTGACTATTTTTCTCCTTTTCCAGACAACTAAAAACATTTTGACAGTGTCAGAAAACCTTTCCTACACATCTCTTACTGCCTTTGCTGATTACTTGCTCACAGAAGTAGTTTTGTCAGAGGCATGTTGTTCTTCCTTAAGTGTCTTCCACCATAGGGAAGGTGTTTTAATGACATGTGAGTACAATATTTATTAGGGCTCATAATACAGGTTTGCAAAGGTAAAGTGTATTTAACTGGATATTTCATTATCTGATTTTTCAAGAATAATACTCTGAGACATTTTACTGTTAAAAATGCCCAGTTTATACATGCGGGGAGACAAAGGCTTAAGTCTACATTAGCAACTAGCGTGGAGCACTAGAGAAGTTGACAGTATTGATAACGCAAGCTTTGGGGGTCAGAGGAGATGACTCAGCCTCTTTCTTGTCCCGCTCTCATGACTGGGCAGCCTTCAGTGGTTGAAATCATACATTAGGTTGGCTCTGGTTTAGTTTTATCTGGAAGGATGCCAGGCTCTGTGCAATAAATCCAACCCATATGAACCAAAGCATAGTAAGTGGGGATGGTCTGAAAATTCACTTCAAAGATTCTTTTGTGATATGAACTAAAACAATAATATGGAAGTGATTTAAATGTCAGAAAAGTCTTTCCAGCACAGTAGACGATCCTGTGAAGTATACCAAGATGCAGAAACCAAACCAACTCAGGTATTTACCTCTGTAGAAGGGAAAAATATAAATCATGGCAAATTACCAAATGTTCTTCTTCTGCCTTAAAAATGACACCATAATTTATATATAGATTCTTAATGAAAGGGATCCTTATTGAGACTGTTGTAACAACACATGGACTGTATTTTACTGTGTATAGTTTGTTGTTTTTGTTCTTTTTTTCTTTTTTTTTTTTTAATGAGATCACTATTAATGAAAATCAGGGATAATTTTTGCTATTTTGTTTTCAGCATAGTTGCAACGTGGTCAGTAGGCATTGTGATAGCCGTATACTGAATCTTTATGAGGCACTTGAGGGATGGGAAGGTGACCTGAGACAGCCAGCATAGCTTCACCAAGAGAAAGTCATGTATGGCTGGTCTGATGGTTTTCTGTGATGTAGTGATGGCGTCGGTGGACAAAGGGAAGGCAACTAACGTTATCTACCTGGGCTAGTGCAAGGCTTTTGACGTGGTCCCCCACCACATCCTTATCTCAAAACTGGAGAGGTATGGATCCAAAGGGTGAACTATTTGGTGGATAAGGAATTGGTTGGAATGTCACAGACAGAGGGTTGTGAGTCGATGGTTCTCTGTACAAGGGAAGGCTGGCTAAAAGTTATATCCCCCAGGGGTCTGTCTTGGGATTGATATTCTTCAATATCTTTGTGCAGATACTGGGATTGAGTGTACACTCAGCAAATTTGCTGATGACTCCAATCTGAGTGGTGCAGTTGATACAGCAGAAGGAAGTGGTGCTATCCAGAGTGACCTTCATAATCTTTAAAGGTGGGCCCATGTGAACCTGATGAGGTTCAACGAAGCAAAGTGCAAGATTTTGCACTTGGGTCAAGGTAATCACAGATATGTATACAGACTGGGAGAAGAACTCCTGAGAGTAGACCTGCTAAGAAAGACTTAGAGATCTTGGTAGATGAAAAACATAATGAGAGCCAGAAGTGTGTGCTTGCAGTCTAGAAGGCCAATGGTATCCTGGATGTATCAAAAGAGGGACGGCGAGCAGGGTGAGGGAGATGACTGTCCCTCTCTGCCCTCAAGAGGTCCTAGCTGGAGTACTGCATTGTCCAGGTCTCAGACCCCCAGCACAGGAAAGATGTGGAGCATTTAAAGAGGTCCAGAAGAGGTTCATGAAGGTGATCAAAGGTGATCAAAGGGCTGGAGCACCTCTCCTATGAAGGCTGATGGAGCTGGTCTTGTTCAGCATGGAGGAGAGAAAGTTGAAAGGAGACCCCATTGCAACCTTCTAGTGTTTGAAGAAAAATTATAAACAGGAGGAAAATCAGCTTTTTACATGGGTAGACAGTGACATAACAAGAAGAAAGGTTTTGAAACTGAGTTTGGGAAGGTTTATATTAGATGTAAGGGAAGTTTTTCACTGAGAGGGTGGTGGGGTGCCTTAACAGGTTAACCAGAGAAATTGCAATGCCCCATTCCTGGAGGCATTAAGACTGGGTTGGATGGGGCCCTAGGCAACCTGAGCTGGTACCTGATCTAGCAGTTGGCAACCCTGCCTGTAGCGGGAAATGAGAACCTGATGAACCTAGAGGTCCCTTCCAACCCAAGCCATTCTACAACTCTCTGATTCTTTATATGTCTTCTGTGTATTTTTTAATATAAATGATGAAATTAGCTCTCCATTTTTGTGCCCTAAATCAAGTTGTTTGAGAAATGTTTCAATTCACTGTAATACTAACACATAAGTTAATTATAGAGCAAAGAATTAGAAAAACAATTTTCAGTGTGTAAAAAAGTTGCTAGACATGTTATGATATTTTTGCAACAGTACTTCATGAGCTATCTGGAATATTTATTTTACTTTGAAATACTTTAAAATTAGATTTTTGTTCTGTTATCTAAGAAATTTAGTGAAATTGAAGAGTTGGCATTGTGTGACTTGAAAACATCAGGACATTAATTATTGCCAAACAAATGACTTACTACCCTAGGTTCTCACTTTCACAGCAAAAACTAGAAGGAAAAGAGTGTATTACAATCCAAAAGCAAGATTTTTAGACAAAAGCCTGCTTCTGTGTGTTTGAAAGCAGATTATGCAAATCGAGGAGGAAATATGTATTTTAGGAATCCAGAAATTAATTTGCCTGGGAAATAAACCTTAATCTCAGCTCTTTTCTCTGTGCATGAAGGATGCCTTTTTTGTTTCATTCCCCACACTTCCTTTCACACCTCAGCAACTTCCCTTGCTTTCTCTCAATGCCACATGATCCACAAGGAACATATTGAGCTGCAATAGTCCCCTGGTCTGGACAGTCAGGAACATTTTTATGTAGGTTTGGACAAAGCCACATAGGCGCAGAGGCTAAGCGTTTTTCAGTCTTTGCTCTTTTGTCATTCTTCACAGTGTAAAACAGAAAGTAAGGCAGGTAGAACTCCACCCAGCCTTGCAAAATATAAAACTTTACTGTGGAACGAGAGTGAATTATTCTACAATCAATTTCTTAAGTTTCTCACTGTCTCATCACATTACTAACTTTCAGAATCATTTCTGAGTCATGAGGAAAGCCGCCAGTCAAGAATGTGTGTTTTCAAAATAGCTGCATCTGGCAG
This sequence comes from Callipepla californica brunnescens, assembly GCA_023055505.1. Classification (NCBI taxonomy): domain Eukaryota; kingdom Metazoa; phylum Chordata; class Aves; order Galliformes; family Odontophoridae; genus Callipepla; species Callipepla californica. The sequence continues at coordinate 31,056,505 of JALIRH010000003.1, read as the reverse complement.
ATTCCTGAAATCTTCACCAGGGAAGCAATTAAAAGAAAAAAAAAAAAAAAAAAAGGAGGGGGGGGAGGCAGGGAGGACATTTGCTTATGATTTCAATTCTTTTAATTTTCTTTCCATCCTTCCAGACAGGCAAATGACACTTCTGGCTGTTGTGCCAAATCATGAGGAACCAGTAGGACCAGAGAATGGAATGAATGGGCCTAACTGTTCCACTTTTCCTCTTAATTGTTCCCTTCCACTTAAGAGATCACATGAAGGTATCAAACTTTTCAGAATGGGATTTTTATTTGCTTCTCTAGAGAAGTGTTTTTTTGTGTCCTTAGTTCAATTTTTCGGACATATTAGCTTTTTGCTTCTCCTAACCATTGATATTTAAATATTCCTTAATATGCTAAAAGTCACACTGACATTGTAATGGGAACAGCCAGAGGCTGATAGGGAAGCAATACAAATCTGTTAGTTTTGCAAAAAAGCTATATATCTATTTTGTGTTTTAATGTGTTCCCATTATAAAGTAGCAAATCGTTAAATCTCAAAAGCTGAAAAACAGTGGATGGGTACTTTGACCAATGTCAGAAAACCCAAAAGATGATTATTTACTCTGTGATATCAGTTCATGTGTCCTCATGTCTGTAGAGTGAATGGAAAGGTTTGCAGTAAATCTGAGGCAAAGTGATGGAGAATAAAGTGGCAAAACATGCCATGTCAGAAAATAGGATGTGAAAAATATACTAATAGTAACTGGGGGCATTATTTGGGCTGTACTTTTATTGATGACTGATGACTCTCTGTCCAAATATTAGAATTTTAATAAAATTGGAAATATTTGTGTATCCTGCCTATTGTTTTGTAAATTCACTGTTTGTAGCCCAGAAAGCAATTGTGAGTACCTCAAGAAAAAAAAAATTCTTATGACTTAACCATGGAAAAAATCTGGAAGAAAATCTACGGTATTCAGACTTGATACATAAGCTGGGGTACTTTGTTAGTCTGAAATTTAAAGAAGTGTTGGTAGCTCAGTCCTTTTCATCTTTTATTCCTGTTTGAAACTGGTGAAAGTGTGTGACTATTTTGAGTGATCAAAGCTGTCAGTAATAGAATAAACATGTGCTTCTAGGGTTGTCCAGAAGTAAATACCAACCTACCCAACTTTCATTACTCATAACCTTATTTTGTGATGTTGGTAGATAGTATATTTTTAAGATTTTTTTGTGTGTGTAAATCTAAGGTCTGTGTTCTCATCGGTGCTGTGTTTATTGCTGTAAAGCCACATTATTCACAAACCCAAGACATAACATTTCTTTCAAACAAGAAGTGCTCCAGGAAATATATTCTTGCATACTGCTAAAAGTGTGATTTAAACACTCTTTAAACTGCTGGGCTCGAGGTTGTTCCCTAACAGATTTGAAATGCTTTTGAAATTGAACTGTTGACAATCCATCTCATGACTCCCAGGTTCTGGATCACCCCCTCCTTTGCTAAGAGCTAAGTGTTTATTTATAGGAGTTTCAGCATAAATAAGCGCAGAATTTTAGACTTGCAGTATCTTCATTTTGTAGGAAATATATTTTCTTCAGAGGTACAAGAATGCTTTCTTGTTCTTTTCTGGTCCGCCTTCTGTAAAATAAATAAATAAATAAAAGGACCTCGGGTGAATTGGTTAAGGTAGCTCAGCACCTATACAGTTCAAAGTTGCTTTTTGTGAAATGTTTGTTGATTAGTATGGGACCCTAAAAATAAGCACTAATTAATATTAGAAGTTGTTCAGCGTGTTTTCAGGCTGCATACAGACCAGAAGCAACCTTGTTTCAAGGAGGAAAACGCTGTTCCATTGATTCCAGTTCAGATATACTTGGACACTGAGGAATGAGTCACCTACCATTCAAAAGAGAAAACAAAAAATGGGCTCATTCCTATGTATTGTAATGTTACCTAATCATCAGAAGATGCATATAGTTTAGCCAGAAATACTCCAAGTGGCACCATTACATTGGACTGTTTTGCGAGCATGTGCCTACTGAGTGACAGATTTCTTAGGAAATATCAGTAAATACAATTCAGTTCCTCTGGTGTTAATCAAGTTTAATGCAATTAAAATTACTGAAGAGAATAAAAGTGGGGAAAATGATTAGTCTCTTTGTCTGAAATAGTGAATTACATCCAGACCACGTTTAAAAATGAGGTCAAGGGATTAGACCAAAACAGGATATGAAAATAAAATTGAAGTCTGTCTTTATTAACCATGACCTCAGTAGCCCACAGTTTTTTGGCTCATTGATTTCTAATGTTAATGTGGTTTAAACCTCTTACTAAGCTCTGAAGAATGTTCTTTCAACAGAACCATATCTATTAAATGAGTCATTTGCTCTTTAAAACTAGATAGCCTCACAGCACAGCATGCAGTAAGCCTCCTAACGTCTCGCCAATTGTCCAGCAAGAGAAACGTTTATGCTGAGAAACGTTAAAGGGATGCTGACAGGAGAGTTTCATCATTTGTAAATAGCCTTATTGAGGTTCATGCAGAAAATCCTCTTGGATGCTTGAAGTGTGGATTATCGCTATGACTGTGTATAGGTACTTTTCTGTCTGTCCCAGTTTGTTATTGCAGAGCAACTCAGAGTTGTTCAGCTGCTGGTACCATTTTTGTATCTAAAACAAATATGAAATACAAGAGAGATAAGAAGATTCAGACTAGCACAGATGAGCATCCTTTTTACATGCTTCTATAGCATCATAGAGACAATTTAATAATCCTCAGAGAAAAAGAGAGAAATGATTAGGCATGCACATCTAACTGGCCAGTGTATAATTCCTGAGTACACCAAGTGTTCTCTGTCAAACCATGCAGACAGCAAACCACATCACAGTGAATGGCTGACAATATGGTGATCATGACTTGTTCACTTGTTATGAATTTCCTCCATAAAAATAACTATTTTTCACCCTAAGGAAAATTCTCAGAAATACCCCAGCTGCATTTTTGTGGAAATGCTTACTTACTGTTAATGTTATGAAGCCTTTAGTATTATGAATAGTATTATGAATAAGACTGAGATTGCTGATCTATGCTGACTGTCAACTGAGACACCTAGAGCACAGAGACAGATATTCCTGAACCTTTCCTTGAAGGGAATACACCTGAAAATCAAAAGGGCTCCCTGTCAAATGCATAATTTGATTAGAATGCAGATGAGAGCGAGATAATTGCTGACAGCTACTCTGATCTTTTGATGGAGACAAATGTTTTTTTTTCTGTTGCTGAAAAATAAATCTTTACTCTCTGCCCATGAGAGCTATTTCTTCTTGCTAGTACTGTGAAGCTATGAGCAGCTTCCTGGACTGCATGGTCCCATGTGATACCTGAGGAAACTGCTTTTCCCTGGCAGTCTAGTGTTATCTATGAGACTGTGTTACAGGCAGCCTCCCGTTCCCTTTGGGAGTCCCCAGCCAACCTGCAGGCTTCCTGCTGCCTACTCCCTGCCTTCTGCCAGTGGTTTTCACCTGCCCCACATGCTGCAGCAAGCTGCTGGCTTGCATGCCAAAGCAAAGCAGCCTTCCTTTCTGCTAACCAGCTGTAGCTTTTAAAATTGTACCTAACACACAATGCTCATACTGTAAACAGCGATCAAACAAATGCAGCTGATACCATCCCTCCAAATTATCTACTCCTTTTCTGAAACATTTGCTTGTGGTTGTATAACAAGAACTCTGGATAATCTGGTGTTACCAGTACTAAGTGCATACTGTGGACTGCAGCTGGAAATGCAGGAAATAAAGTGGGCTTGAAAAAATGTAAACAGCGTGGTCTGATTGAAGTCATCTACAGGAATAAGTAACAAAAGAATCTTCAATTACTCTGAAGGTTCCGAGACAGTTCAAAACTTGATTGTAGAAATGTTTCTGGTGGCAAACATAGGCTCAGGATTCCTAGGTAATTTTGGAAGTAACTGTAGGAGTTAACTGTGCATAAAGTTGTTATTCTGGCATTCAAAAGCAGTCAGCTGTACAGCTTAAGATCTATGCCTTTTGAAGCATCTTTAACTTCCAATATGCTTAAGGAATCATAATGTCTAAAAAAAGTGTTCCACTATGAATGCTGTGCTACTGAGGCTTTTATTCCAGCTCTGAGCAGAACATACGGAGAACTCTCAATTTTTACAGAGGCTGTTTTTTGTTCACTTTATATTATGTGATGTCTTTAAACTCACTAAGTCAACACTGCCAGAAAAGTAAACACTCTCCTTCATCTCAAAGTGAACATTATTCATTTGGCCTGCTTGGATTTGCAGGGTCCAGAGTCTATTTTTCATGTGTGCATAGACTTTCTTCTTTCTCTCCGAAAAACCGCATTTCCTTTTGAAGCAGTTTTGATTACTGTGTTACTATGAATTATTGGAACTTATAATTTGTTCCAGAAATGTTAGCTGGAAAGAATGTCTGGAGGTCATTCTGTCCTGTTTCCTAGACTATCACCACCAATACACCTGGTTAGTTGTGGCTTTGTGTCACCAAGTCTTACAGACTTCCAAGGATGGATATTCCAAGGTCTAACTGGGTAGCTTGTATTATCTTCCAGTAAAGGTTTTTTCCTGATGTCCATGATCTGTGATCCTTGCCTGATCTGACGCTCCTTTGTCTGATTCATATATGATTCTATAAGTATTGGTAGACTACTATTAAATCATCCCTTAACCTCCTCTTTATCAGATTAAACAAGTCCAGTTCTCTCTGCTGTTCTTTTTGGCCATGCACTGAAGGCTCCTGACTGTCTCAGTAGTGCTTCTGCTGTTCTCTCTCCAGTTAGTTACTGTCCATCTTGTACTGGGAGTCTAAACTCAATGTTCCAGTGTGTCTTACTGGTACAGTTAATGATCCTGTATATTCTGTATATTGAGGGGCGTGCAGAGTAACTGTAGTTTCCTTCCTTTTCCCACCAATCCAAACTCTCTTTGGAGTTGCCATAATTTTTCTTATTGCTACATCCAGCTACAGTTTGAGGACAGGAGATGCTTTGCTGTTTATGGCACCAGTGGAAGTGGAAACAAGGGTGAAAACATGCACAGATGCATACATGCTTGTGAGGGGCACAGTGAGAAGTGTTGGTGTTGGACAGAAGTCAACACATACACACATCTTCTGTAAGATCCACTGTGCTGAAACTCCCCAGCAGAGTGTGATTATTGGAAGGAAAGTAAGCTCCTACTTAATTTAAGATAGTTTTCAAACACATTGTTTCTATTTGCTGCAAATACAAGTGAGGTGCAGTTCTCCCAGTTGTCTATGGCAGATTCTCAAGGTAGATCTATTAATAAGTCCTCCATATGAGCTAATTGTGTATGTTTTCTTTATTGCTGGAGAAGAGTGGCAAGGTTTGTCAGGGGGTGGTTCAGCTGAAGGATATCATGAAACTCCTCTGGCCTGAGCCACAATCTCTCTGTCCAACCTGAAAGCAGCACTGGAACTCAGGTAGTGTTCTTTGGTGTGGTCTCTTCTTTGCAATTCTTAGTTGCTCATTTCTTTTGTTTCCTTTAATGTTTAAATGAATGTTTATGAACATCTGGAACAAAATGAGAAACACCTGACCTGTTTTCACTAGAAAGCAAAATGAGTGTCCAGATTATTTGAAGTCAGTGCTGCTTTGTGTTGTGTACATAGTAGTATCCCTCAAAGGGGATTTTTCATTTAGAATAAATGAGAACAGGGGAAGTGATATACTCACTTATCTTGGCTGAGATAAGTTTGAAGTATTGTTGGATGCCTTAGAAAATGATATATGATCATCTAGAAGCAGGTTTTATAACCCAGGATTTCTATCCTTTTGGACAGGTTGTTATGATAGAGGTCAGCTGCTTTCAGGCTGGTGTTAAAGCAGGATTGAGTAAAGGTGCATCAAGCTTTAAATAAACAAAGTCTTTGAGCCTGATCTACTACTGTGTCATTCTAGTTTACTTCTGGAGTAATCCAATTCAGTAAATGTTATTATATTTCATATTAGCTTCAAACTGGAGATGTTAATTGTTGAATCAAGCTCCACGTTTAGATCAAGATAGAGAGAACTGCGTTTTTAAAAGTGCTGAAGTATTTGTTTATTTGTTTTGGAAGGTGTTTAAACATGTTAAGAAAAATTAGTTCTAGGCTGAATATTTGTATGACATGTTCTGCCTACAGCAAATTTCTGGATGAGCTGCAGATCTCTGAAAATAAGATTTAAAATGGGAATGTTTATGCAAGCCTTAACACTTGTGGTACCAGTACTTGTTGCCACAGTAATAAGTATAATAACAGAATGTTGCCATGTTGTGTTGTATTTTTGACCTCTGTTTCATCTTGTGAGACAGACTGATCCTGGAACATGAGGGCTATGAAGGTTTATCTGAACATAAACATTTTCCAGATATTTGTAATGAAACTCAATATGCTACATAATACAAGTAAACAATAAATAGATACATTATTCTAGTCAGTTTAAAGTGTCATCAGCTGTAATAAAAATTGTCATTAAAAAAAAAATAACAGAAGAAATCAGTAAAAGGTAATGATAATACGGATTTTTCCTATGCTTTCATCTAACATGCCACAGCTGGCTGTTTCTAGAGAGTAACAGCACACAAAACCCAATAATGAGTGCAGGAAATAAACTTCTACTGTTCCAAGCACATTGGAACATTTCTGGGTCCTGCCAAGGAGACAGTTGGAGGTCAGGTATAGCAACTATAGACGAGATGTCAAGGAGAGCTGAGCTTTCTGTTGCTGCTCCCCTCTGTTACTGGTGGTGCTCAGAACCCCTCCAGTGGCACCAGTGGTTATAGAATCATAGAATTTTCCAGGTTAGAAAAGACCTTTGAGATTATCAAGTCCAATCTCAACATAACAATACTATTAGGAGTTGTGCAAGAGGTAGCGAGAATGGGAAGACAGAGGCACGTCTCTACATTTATGTCTCTGTGGCACCATACTGAGTCACCTCTGGATCTTTTGCATATGCTTTAGATTGTACTGCTGGAGTTATTGGATCATTCTTCAAGGTAATGGAAATTATACTGGGGAGCAGAGCCAGCCTCTTGTGACCCAGAGTAGCTGGAAGAGCAACATTTTGTCCTTTCCCTCTGTGCTCTGGGCTGCCTTGCTACAGCCAAGCATATCTGTCTGGGAGCCAGTATGGAGCCAGTATGGAGCCAGTATGGAGCCAGTATGTTACCAATGTCATTAACAACAATTAATATTCTCATATTCTATTTTAGAATGAACAAAGCACTGTTAATGCCCAGAAAATAGACCTTTGTCTATACAGTTATGCAAAAGTACACACGTGTATTTGTGACATCTGAACTCTGGGAGGATGGAGGTCCTCAGACATGGATCTGCAGTGAGAATGCACTTAAAGGTCTCTATTCCTGGATCAGATAATCAGCATAAAGAAGGTAACCTTATATTAGGTGAATGTCTTCAAGAAAATCTTATATTAAACAACCACAAGTCAACAAACTTATAAAAGTGGGGTTTGTGTTACTCTGTTTTCTCTGATAACCTCCAAGGCAGAGTTAGGAGTTTCCTTTCTTGTTCTGCTCAAATTTCACAAAAAAACCTTCACCTTTTGTCCTCACCCCACAGATGAAATCCCATCACACTCGGTCAGGTAATCTACTTTGATTTGGTTGCAAAGTGAAATCAATAACCTCATTTAAAAAACTTGCTGAAGGCAGGGAATCTCCCTCATACTGGGCATGCTATCAGGAAGAATCTGCCACTCTGTGAACAACCTGACCTCCAGCCTGCAAGGATAAGTAGCCCAAGAAAGCGTGAGGGATTTAGTAACAAAATCAAGTGAGAGGAGAGAAGATTGTGATAAGAACTATGTACAGATACAGAGGAGTTATTAGGATTTTACCACATTTTTTCAGTTGAAATTTTTTCCCATAGATTTTCTAAATAACTGAGCCAATATACATGGGAGGATATAAGGTATGTATAGATGAATAAGTTGCCACACTGAAAGTGTAAGTAGCAGAGGACACACTGATCCTATTGCTTGGCTCACTGTACACAAAGGATAGTCAAAGTCATGGTGTCCCTCAGAAATCATGAGTTTCTTTGATCGTTGCTAAGAAAACGTCCATTTCCTTTTTCCAAAAGGCTGTTTCAGGCACTGTAGTGGAAGAAAGCCAAAGCAGATGAAGCTGAATGCCATATTTCGGGCTTTCCTCACTGAAAACAAAAACACACTGCTAGTCTGATGGCAGAGGAGAGCAGTTTTCATAATTGGAAACCGCGCTGTCCGACTTCCTGCCTATATCTGGCTCTTGTCCTTTAGAAAAGTAGTAAAATTGTTTTCCAAGTGTAGATTTGGAACACATATGCTTTTTAATCATTTCTAACCATCTTTCAAATATCCTTTTACATTCAAGGAGTGCAAGATTTCACAGGGTGACTCCATCTCCTGAAGCCTTAAAAATGCTCATTGATAGTCTCAGAGTAAGTGGCAGTGCTTGAGGGAACTGGGACACCTGAAGATAAAGAAGAGTGCAAATTATAACAAAAGAAAAGAAAAAAAAAAAGAAAAAAAAAAGCAAGAAGCCAACCCCCCATTCTTTATCATTCTGTAAATGATTACAGTAACATATTTATTGATATGCAATCTTCACTTCTACCATTAACATCTTGTGGTTGGGTTCAGAGTCCCATGTACTCCTATTGCAATTGCAGCCACTCAACCTGAATGGCCCCAAGGCAATAACAGGAGTCCTGTTAATCCACATAGCACATGTTACAGGAGTGTTTGAACTCTGCGTCTCCTTTACCTAACTTCCTTGCCTAACCCCCACTAAGTTCAGTGGAGTTAGGTATCCACCTGTCTCCTATGACTTCAAGATCCTTCATACATTGCATCAGTTCTAGAGGGATGTGCCAAGCTGACAATTAGTCAGAGCCACAAACAGGCAATGACACTTGATTCACCAGCACGAAGTCATCATTACATGTCCCCTGGACATTCTACTAGGCAAATTATGCTTTTATTTACCTAGTTGTAGAGTGTTCATCTGTTTTTGCTGAGCTGGTGTTGTGCTTGGTGATTATTTGGATGAACTTCGTTATTAGGCCACACTCTGAATACACAAAAGAGCATTCTATGAAGGCCTGAGCGATTGCTGGGAGTATGGGTTACTTTAATCTTAAAGGAAAACTGTCGTAGGATCAAAAAGCACCATTCAATCTGTAGCTCCCACCCATGGTTGTAAAGGATGTTGCTGTCAACCAGGAGAAATTAAGAAGTTGCAGACTGACTCTAACAGGGAGAGCAAAGCATGACATTCATTACCTTGGGCATGTTTTGCTCAGTGTTAAGGATGGTGAGAAAAGGTTGCATATCTGGGACAAATAGAGAAGAAAAGTATGGAAAAAAAAGATATGAAGGATCCCTAGAAATACAGTGAGACGGTGATCTCCTTATGAAGAATGGGGAGAATTGCTATTTTCCAGGTATTAATTGTTTTTTCCTGGTTTTGCTGCAATGAGGACCCCTGACCTGGATGCTCACACTGTAGATCATTGATATCATCATTTCATGTGCCTACAATAGATGCAAAAGCATGACAAGTTCAGGGAGCTCCAAAGAGAGTTGACTGCAAACATCTGGAACTCTTTTCAAAAGTGAAAGTGCAGGTTTGGGGGAGCTGAGGGCAGCTACAGCAACAGGGAGGCCATGGAGAGTGTGGGAGTGACCGGCTCTGTTCAGGTATTCCTACTGGAGCACTGGGCTGATGTTTTCCAATCCACTGAGTGTCCCATGGACCTTCCCATCACAAGTGAAGCCAGCTGTCTCAGCTCCCAAGAGTGCTCAACCTGAGATTGCTGTGGCCAGGACTGCCTCGAGCACTCACTGTGCAATAGCAAACAGTGAGTTTGATGCCCACTGATGGTGGACATCTGACATGTACCTGTCTCTTCAGCAGCCAGTTTCTGCTGCCTCAAGCTGCAGACATCTGGAGTGAGTTGGGTGGGGTTGACTGCATTTAAATACATGCTGTCTCAGGGTTTTCTATGCTTGTGCAGTATTAGGCTCTTTATGCTGGTAGAGGACATTGCAATAAGTTGAGCAGATCGAGAAGCCCACCTGGAAAGCAAAATCACTGCCATCCCCAATACACATTCTCCTAACAGCCCACTTCAAACCTGGTGCATAGGGTTCTCTCTTGACCCCAAAGAAGCCTTGAGATTTGGGTGTTTCCTTAGGTCTAAGTATGTCATTAAGCCTGAGCCTGATAGCAGGCTCAATAGCATTTTGATAAGAGTTGGAGCCAGGGAAATGTTAAATTTAAATCTGTTTATTTCTCTTTGATGCTGATAAAAGATGAACAATGCATAAAGCTTTGTTCTCTCTGGAGCAGGAAGCCAGCAACGAACTCAATTTCACCCGAGAGTAGCCAAGAAAATAAAAGGTGAATTTGACTTTGATGCCTAAGCACCGATCATAAAATATATGATATTATTGCAGCACATGCTTCCTCCAGGTGCCTGGAGAAGGTCGCTATAGCTGCAATGTAAGAGACATCCTGTTGCCTCTCAGTTATTTCAGGTTGTACAATGCAACTACTCCTATTTATAATGTGTGAAAAGTTCAGCCACTGGGGTTTCTTGCCTGGCTGATTCTACTCTAATTTACAAGGAGCATTAGTCTTGTGATTTACAGAACTACCAGATTCCCTGGGCAGGATTCCTCCCCTGAAGAAAACTTCTCACCCGCAGTATGGCTGGGGCAGTTTCACTTGCCTGTGCCAGCTCCAGTCCAAGATCCTGCAAGAAGAGCAGGGCAGGCAGCAGATAGGGTGAGACAGGTGAAGCAGCATTCTTTACACAACAAATCACATTTCTGTTGGGTGAAAGGTCTAACCCAGGTATGCTTCTGCCAGCCCCCTGTTTCTTGTTTCCTTACTTCCAGGTGCATCCCCTGAACACATGGGTTCTGGCCAGCCCCAGAATGAAATTGCAGGGCTGTATTTATGTCTTTTGGAAACTCTGTATGGGGGAATTCATCAAATGATTTGAACTTCTATAGCCCAAGAGCTTCTGTCTGCTCCTTTAACAAGCCAAGGTGGAATGTCTCCATTCAGGAGCCTGAGTGTAAGGTCACTCATAGGAATGCATTACCACTGATTTAAACTTCATGCAAAAGTAGAGCAAGATGCCAGGTCCCACAGTCTGCAATTCCTTGGGAACTAGTTCTCCTATTTGGTTACGTGGTGTGGTGTCAGCACTGTGCTTTGAGGAGGCAATGGCCCTGGAGCAGCACCACACAAAGAACCTCATCTGGTGAGTCATTTGGCTGGCACAACACCTTTGATGACATAATAACTTAAGAGAGTAACTACTTCTGGCCTAGGAATAAAGTAAAGGAGAGGGTAAGAGGATTCAGAGGTTTGGTTATACCTCACATGCTTACAACAGCAGTCCTGCCTTCTCTTCCCCACCCCACTCCCTGTGCTCCTCCCTGGCCTTCATGGAGCTAAGAAAGCAACAGGTTTTCGGCAGCTTTGATGTGGTGCAGCTGTACACTGTCATACTTCAATGAGGTACTAAGAAGAATCTCTAGAAGGTATTAATATCATAGCTGATGCTCGTGGACACTTTGTTGTCAGTCTTGAAAGACTGGTAAAAGGTTGAGTTAAAGACTCAACCCAATGATGCTCTGTCCAGTCCAGACGTGAAACACAACCATGGCATGGCACAGTCTGGCTCCAGGTGTCCTGAGTGACTGCACATACTGCTCCTCTGCCAGCGCTGGCAGAGGGAAGTTTCCCACCAGCTCCAAATCCATGTCAGTGAAACAAAACAGAAGTGAATGCTGGTGGTGAATGTACCAGCCTGAATTTGCATAGTACTGGGAAACTGAAGGCTCTGATCAAATGCTTATGATGGTTTGTAGTCAGTGTATGAATAGAGGTGAACATCGGATGTTTCAGGAGAAGTTAGCAGGGAAGCTTAATTTACTAATCCAGCCGAATGTAATGAGCTCATGAGAATTATTCTGAAGCAAATTGCCTTGACTAAGGCAAATACCCAAGGTTCATTGAGGTAATTGATGGGTGAAGAGGTTTGATTTCAGGAAACTATCTCAGTGCCTCCTGGAAATTTTCAAAAACTGAAAGGCAGTTATTTTGGCCACCTTACATGCTCTCTGTTTTCAGATGGTCACATGAGTATTTCTTGAGACTCAGCCATGTATTCTGCTCATCTGCCTACTGGGGAAAAGTGGTTCATGATGGTCTCTTATCAGACTTCTAAGACCTTGGAGTGTGAGGAAATACAATTACATTCCTGAATGCTGATCAGCTAAGAAGCTAAAATACAAGGTCACTACAATTAGAGGTGGAAAAACTGAAAATATTCACACTGAGGTACTATTCAAATTAGGCCAAAATGCTGTGAATCTCAGAGAAAAAAAAATATCTCTTTCCAGAAGTTTTCCTAAGTAGAGGTTGTGTGTATGACCTGATGGGATTTTCTCATCAGTCTTTAAATTATTTACCCATCTCTTCATCTCTTTAGCTCATGGTTTAACTGGTTTCACTGCCTGGGCAAGTATCCCCATCACAGAAATTAGAAAGTATTAGAGTATCTGGTTAATTTATGTGTTATTGTAACTTTACTGAATCATCTCTTGACACTGAAGTAAGCTTTAATACATAAGAAATACTGTGTCTTATAGAATCACCAAGGTTGGAAAAGATCTCTAAGACCACCTAGTCCAACCATTTGCCTGTCACCAATGTTCCCCACTAAACCATGTTCCTTTTAAAGAGTATAGAGCCTGGGTATTTCTGTATTCTTCCTATATACTTGAGCTGCTGTATACTTTCCTTTTTTATAAAAAGGTTTGTTTGTTTGTTTTACCTAGTATTCCCATTAGCAGAATTTGGCGTCTGGAATGATCTTGATCTGCAGACATACCTTGACTTCACCCACAAAAAATCTGTTATAGAATTAGCCAACTTATAAAGTGGGTGGTTGAATTTATAAACTGTGGGTGTTATTTTCCTTCATTAGCCTTCTGCTAGGCCAGCATCATTCCAAAATAATAACTGAAAGAGGCCATTGTGAAGTGCAGTCTTAATGTACAGTATGACAAGACACATTTATGTAGTACAGGGCAGGCAGAGAGAGCAGAGGTAATTGAAGAATTGCAATTGCAGGTATGCCCCATTCACATCAATTCTTTAATTACTGGAGAAACCATGTGTACCTTGCCCATGTAATACACATGGAAAACTCCGGCTGGATTTAAAACATAAATAATGTAATTAACTTTGCTTGATGATGCACAGAAAATGTCATGAAAAAAATCAAGTCATATATTAAAAATGCTATCATGGGCATAATAAACTCATCAGAAAACACTGAGAGCAGCAGTCAATCCAATGGCAAACAGAAAAAGGCTGGGGATAGGTCTTTCCAGTGGTATCTTTCTAGTGGTGTTGGGTAAATATAACAGGTGACCAACAAACAAGGAAGTGCCTACTTTTATTGAGTAATTCATTAATTATATGCCTCTCTCTCAGGGAAGTTCTCAGGCTGAGTGCATGAAGCCGGTTGGCTTGTATATCTGAGCTGGCTGAGGTTGGAACTTTGGCAGCCACACAGTATGCTGAGTCCTGCATTAATTTCTTCACATCCCTTCACATATCCTCTAAAGATATGAGCACTTTGACTTCCCAGAGTGCTGCCTCAGAGAGCTGAGAGCACAGCTGTGCTTGGTCCCTCTGACTGCAAAGCACTCACCCATCCATATATAGGGAAGCTTTTGTCCCTGTTCTCTTGCATCTCTCCTTGTGTGCACTGTGTAATAGGGCAGGAATAAGGGGTCTTAGCCGGCTCAGAACTGGTTCGGAGCAGAACGTGAACTGAAAGTTTGTTTCTTTAAGCCTGGATTTCAACTTGGCATAAATCAGGTATTTCTTTGGTGAGAAGTTTGTAGAAAGCAGAGTAAAATGGCTTTGCTTATCATCTCAATGTTAATCACTTCATAAGCATGGTCACAGCAGCTGTATATGGTAAAGAGCTTCTGTACACAAATATATAGGGTACACCAGGTGGTGTTTCTTTCTCCCTGTTATACCTTTGGATTTTACATCCCGCCTTTGTTATTTTTTGCTGACAGAAGGAGTCAGATGTACAGCATCTGAGCCATCAGCTCAGGCTGTGGGTGCACATGCAACAGCTGGCAAGTTGGATCGCCATCAGCTCCATCAGAATGCTCAGGAAGGTAGGCCTTGAGTGGACAGCATGCATCGACACCTACAGCAGACAAGAGGTACAAAGCCAGAGGCTCTGTGCCATTGAGTGAGTGCTTGCATCCCTCTTGGCACCTTTGCTCACATGCTCTCTCTGCTCTGCTCCATATCACCATGTTAGTGAAGTCTTAATGACACCAGTGGGTGTGTGGGAACCACTGTGATGTAGAGCTGAGATCATTAGACAATCCCCAAGTGACAGGCCTGAGGGAAGCTGGTTTTCTGCTGCCCTTACACCACTGACACACAGCAATACCATTCTTTGAGTCTCTTGAGTAGGATTTCCGTATATATCAGTGTAAATAAGTTGATAAGAACTAATAATCAGCTCTTTCTGGTTTTCACAATAGAGTATGTGCACTGCATGAAAGGCTGGTGCCTGCTGAGAGAACTGTCATGCTTTTTGTATTTCTAAGGAAAATTTACGATCTCCTGCTGATAGATTTAATCAGCCAGGAGGGAATTACATAGGCATTGCTGCCAGACATATGAACAGAATCGTTACTTTAAAGGAAAAAGTGTGAAGTTGGGATACATCTGCACATTCTGTCATGCATTTTCCCCACCTTCACATGCAATATCAACCAGATAAAAGAGTACACAGGGAGGAAAATAGAAAGTGAAAGAGGGAGCGAAGAGCACCTGGACAGCCTCTTCTGCTTGGATCATCAGGATTAGAGAGTCAGCAGTTTGAAGACCAACTGATTGGTTGTCTGCAAGCTTTAATACTGGAGTAGATACCTTTTAATATCTTCATCAACAGCCAGGATTTTGTATTTGTAAGTGTAAGATTTCCCCCTTTAGTCTTCTCTTCTTCAGGCTGAACAGACCCAGATTGTTCAGCCTTTTCTCCTAAGGAGATGCTCCAGGTCCCCAGTCATCTTTGTGTCTCCCCGGACAAGTTCAGCAGACAACTACCACAACAGTTACAGGGCTGGAATATATAACAGATGGGGAGAAACTGAAGGAGGTAGTAGCAGTGGGGATGCTGGATGCCTGAGTTTCTTACAGAAACTGACTTCTGTGAGTTATGAAATGTGTTTGATTCTTATCACTCTGTCCCTTAGAAGGTGTCAACTGCTGTTCTTAAAGCCCAGATTCTCATTTCAAGTAGATTAATACATTTTTTTTCTGTCATTTCAAGATAACATCAATAAACCAGGACCTGACCATTCTGGCAGAGAAGATAACAAATATTCCTACTATCTTTCCAAACAGGATGTCAGCTGCAGTAAAATTGTTATTGTTTTTCTTCAAAATTGCAATCACCTGTCCTTCTTCAACCTAATGTTTTTCCTCCTCTCTCAGAATCTGTATGAGACCTCAACTTCTCTCAGGTACCAAAGGCACCTCAATGTTACCCTCTATGGGATAAAACTGAACATAAATATACAAATACAAAGTGTGCAGGGATAGGAGAATATTATTAGCCATCCCTCCACAGCCAGCCACCCTAGTATCGGGGAGCACTGAGCTTCAGAGGGGTTGCATAGCAGTGGCACTTACTGCAGCCTGAAGCTTAGCCAAGGTCCTCATCCAAATGACTCCCAGTTCCTTCCCAAAACTGAGAGGTGCTGATGACAGAGGGGTCAGAGATGGCAGGCGAGAGATCTGCTACTGCTGTACCAGTATGGTGTAATCACACAAGTGCTGTTAACTCCTCACTGACAAGCAATGTGGGTGACTCTGCTCACCACCTACCCCAGGACCTACAAGCAACCTATTCACAGCTACCTTTTTTCAGCCATAAAGATGCTGCAGTAACTAACTCACCTGAAAGGTGTGGTGCTCATTAACAGCTCACAAAGATGTGATCATTTCAAATGCAGTGATACAGAGGCATCAGTGTGAATATGCTCAGCTCATTCCAGGTAGTTCTTCCCTATTCCTCCTTCCTCTGCGGAGGATCCAGGCACCTTTGAGGTTACTACTCCCTTTTTCCTCTGGTGTTTTCTGAGTTAATTCTTTGAAGCAATGTCCAGGGGGACCTCTTCTCCTTGGACCCGCTTGCCAGGCCGTCACTGATTCTTTTCCTGCCTGTCTCTCCTCTGTGAAGCAAGTCTCCTGACCCAGGGACCTGCTGAGCACTTCTTGTCACTCTCCCATGGAAAGCACAGGAGCTCTTTGTGTTCATATCAGAACAGCACTTCTAATATCAGCAAAGAAAGTCCATGGGGGATGGAAGGCACAAAACATTCTTTCAGCAGGCAGAAGGGAGAGCTCTCTGTGTTTAACCTCTGCACCAGTGAGGAGTGTGCGACTGTCAGGGACTCTCTGGGGGATGCCTGCCATCTCTGAAGGAGCTGATGAGACCCAGAGCTGGAGGCATTGGCCAGCAAGGGCAGAAGTGAGTATCTTCACAGCAAGTGAGGCTTTGGCTCTGAGATCCTTGGTATCCTGTCATGCTGGAAAATTGTATAGGATTGCCAAGTTACTCTCTCTGAAACCATCTGTAATTCACCACTCCACCCCAGAAGCTATTGGTGTTGTTTGCCCTTTTGTCCTTGTGGCAGGAGAGGCATGTCTCTGCCTTCTGGCCTTCTGTGAGGCTGGTGGAGAGATGCTGCACCTGTCCCTGCAAATGCTGTGCTTATCCTACCATCCTTCCTCCTGGGAAACTCCTACACCTCAACCTGTACCCTCAGCTCTGTTGTGGTGAGCTTGCCTTACATTTACAGTGTTAAAAGCTTTCTAATTTTTTTTTTTTCTTTGCAGGTTCCCCAAGGCAAACACCTCAATTTCACTCTGAGTCATATCTCCTTATGCCGCTTGTGCTGACGTGCTGGGGTGAGTAGTGTGAAGTACTGCTCTGCCTGGCTGGGTGTTGCAGCATTCTGTGAGAGTGAGAGCCATCGCAGTGATGTAACAGCCAGGAACTGAAGCCAGTCAGTATTTTCCAGGCAGAGTCCATCATTAGCAGTGCAGTTATGGCAAAATACCACCCTGGTTCCCAAAATGCCTTGCAGAAGATGCTGCTGTCCCGCTTAACTCTGCCTTGCAGTAGGGATACCACTCACTAAGTTTCCTTTTGTTTTGTAGTAGTAGTTGTTGCTGTTGTTCATGGGATCATTGGTAACCTGCAATAAATTATAGGAGGCATCTGTGGCTTATGACAGGACTTAGGTGACTTACGACAGCATAGGATCAAGGGATCTGTTATGCAAACCTCTTGGTCTTCTATTTCACTGACTTTGTCTACCCCTCAGCAATTCTGTTCTTGGTTTCCCTTCTTCCAACTTTTCTTTGTGAGTAAAAGCCATTTTTTTCCCTGGAAAGTCACCCGAAAGCTGTGTTGTGCTTGGGCTGCAAGGTGCTCCCACGCAGCCCCATGAGACCTCCTCACACCTCCTGCTCCTGCTGTTGCAGTAAGATCCCCAGGTACCCCATGCTACCAGACTTCAGAGAGGGCATGGAAGGGGCAAGCTGCCAGTGGGAGACATGTGGCAAAGAGAAGGGAAAACTATGACCACCGTGAAAGCCTTTTCAGCTGTCTATACTTAGCGGCAGTACAGGGAGAGCAGAACTTGATTTAGCTGAACTTGACTATACAATGAATATTGAGTCCGAAGACGAAGTAGAGCATTAAGGGGCAGATTTTGCAGCCTTGACACCTGGTGTGTGACAAGAAATTGATCCACCTTTGTCCTCAAAGCTTTGCTTTTCTCATCTCCACTTCCTGAGCCAGCTCTTCCCAGGGGCAGCTTGATACTGAGCAGGCTGGGAGCTAGTCCATGCTTTGCCTTGTGGCCGCAGGCTCATTGTAGCTCTTCCCCAGGCACCTGCACAGCCAATCCACTTTGGCTATAGATGGGAGTTTCAATATTATTACATTAGATCCATATTATTCAGATTAACTCTGTTCCCAAGTTCTTATATAGAGACGGATTGAGAAGATTTTCATACTCGCTTTTGTTTCTTGAAGCTGATCCCTCATAGTCTGGTGTTTCTCCTGACTTCTCTGGGGTGGCTGCCATATTTTTGAGCTACTTGAGAAGCTAATTGATTTGGATTTTCTTTTCTGCCCTTGAGTGGATGTCCTGATGACTTTTTTTTCTCCCATGCATGCCAATGCAGCTGCAATTGCAATGCTGCACTCGCAAAGGTTGCTCTCATCTGCTGTGTGATGTCATTTTCCCAAGGTGAATAGAAAGCATTTGAGGCTGTCACTAACCCAGCAACTGTCCTTGGGATTTCTAGAGAGCAGAACACAGTCAGCCTCTTTTCTTTACCACGACAATTGAATTTGCAGTCATTTTATTGTTCTTGTTTCTTTTGGAGGACATAGAGAAGAGAGTGAAATACACAGAATTTATTATGTCACCATTTACCTATGTTCCCATGATGCTACTTGTGACAAACTGAGTGAAGGCCCCAGAGACACAGACATTGTTTGATTTTCCTTTACCTGCAGAGACTCTCCTAACTTCTTGGCCTGACATTCAAGCTTTCTTTCATCAGCTCACCCAGCATCACCAGGCTGTCAAAATGGGTGACATAAACTGACTTCCAGAAGCCAATGCCTACCATTCCCTCCTGGCTGTTTAGGGAGACCATTTGGAGTAGCTAAGGCTGACTAAACCTCAGACCTCTAAAAGAAGAGAGGTGAGTTCTGGACCCCAGTGCTCACACTCCAGTGTTATTTGTGGTTCAGGGAGAGGTGGCTGTGTGACTCCAAGGTATGGGAAAAAATCTGAACTTGGCAGAACTGTTGGGAACTGGCATGTTCCTCACCCTCGTGTACCCATTTGGTCACCCAAACAGTGTAGTTTCAGTCTGGAAACCTGATACTTGGGAGCCTTCTGGTTCAGTGATCCTGGACTGCTCTGCAGCTTTCAGAGAGCAGCTGAGGAGAATCTTGATGAGAGGTAGGTGAACACAGTTAGTGTGTGATTACCAGGAGGAGGGAAGGCTATACATAACAGGCAGAGTGCTGCTCAAAATGGGACCTATGAAAAGCTAGACAACAGATTCTGTGAGGTTTCAGTGGTGTTTTGTGTGAAGCCGTGTGGAAGAAAGAGCCTTCATTATCTCAACAGCAGATGTGTGTCCCCTTACTAAGTTAGACACTTGCTGAACTGCTCTTCTCCCTATGAGTCACTTGACCTTGTACTTGTTCAGGTCTCTTCTGCTTGTGGTCCCCACAGTCGGATTTGCTGTCTGTGTGGGATCTCTGGAGGTCAGCAGTGCTTCCCAGGAACCCTGGGCCTGCACAGGGCCACAGAGGCGGGTGGCTCCATGGAGAGCAGGGCTGTAAACCTGTGGGGATGGAGAGAGAGCTTACAGCAGGAGAGGTAGTGGCACTGCTGAGGCCATGCATCATTGCAACTTGAGTGGCCAAAAAGCTGATGCAAAAAATGAATCAGAAAGTTCATCTTAAGGAGTTGCTGTTACACAGCCCTGATTTCACTCAATACTTCTCTCTCTTTCGCTCTTCTATGTAACACCTTAATTCCTTTGTCCCTTTCCCAGCAGGAGTGAATGTTATGCATTTTCCAAGCAGCAGCCCCCACAGGATTTGGAACTATATTCTTGTTCCCAGCTCCCTTCCTGCTTCCCTTCCAGTACTTCCTATGGGCCTGAACCTGTGCCCCACTATGGATCAGTGTGCTCTGTGGTGAAGGACAGGGTCCCCTCATGAAGGCAGGCAGGGACATGGGTGGATACCTTTAATGGAAGGTGAGACAGAAGCAGCACTTGCTAGAAATAGTTTCATGACGCAGATTTCTGGTGTATATTTGACTCATATCTGCTACAATAGCTTCACAGATATTTGCCATTAATATACTTCTGTTAAAAAGAGGGGAAAAGGAATAAAAGGAGATTATTCTTGGAATCAAATCTCATAGTTTTCTACGCTTCACCACCAGCAGCTCTATTTCCATCCTGCCGAGGCAGCGATTTCACTGAGGCTGTGCTGGTGGCTGGAGGACAGCTCAAGGCTGGCCCTAGCTGCAGCCTCCCCATAATGAACACCCTGGAGGCAGTGGGGAGGAGATCTACCCACCCTACAGATTCTACAGCCCATTGCTCCTGGCAGGGCTTTGGAAAGCCACAAAAATTGAGGCAAGAACCTTGACAGCAAATAGGCATCCCTCACAAGAGGAGAAGCAGTGAGTCAGACAGCCTGACTGCATGACTATCCTATATGATGGATGTTTGTGTAAACTTCAGGTGGTCTGGACCTTGCCTTTGTGTGAGCAAATCTGAAAAGAAAAAGGAAAGCAGCACAAAACTTCATTCCAATACGTTGTGCAAGGTCAGCCTTCCTGTTCAGGAAGAAGAAAGCAAAACTCCTTCTTTGCTCATGCAAAGGGATCCCACTCCCTTCTCCTGACTCACATTGCCACAAGCCTCCCCGCTGGCTTAAAGCCATAGGGTTTTCCTGGTAAGAGAGGATGCTTTAACAGCCCCTCTGGGAGGAACAACATGCACAGCTGGGTCTTGCTGTTGCCTGAGGCACAAGCTAGTGTGCATACTGCCTGTGTATGGGGACGTGGAGGCATTTCTTACCACGTTCCCCTGCTTCTCACCAGCCTCTCACAAGGGACATGTGTCATGATGAGATGGCCAGTTCATTATGTCATGATAACTCCTTCACACTGTCTCCCTCTTTCCTGTTTCAACTGAAAAATCTCTTAAAATACTTAGTTAAAAATGAAAAGTCTTTTTTTGTGTGTATGTGAGATACCCACATTTCAGCCTGTAACTAAAGCAGTAATTGCACATGTGCCATTTGCACATGACCTAATCCAGTGTTTTTGTGTGTTGCGAAAACAATCCTTGCTGTAACTGATGCTCTCAGCTGCTGTTTGGAAGTATTGCTGTGCATTTGGAAGCTGGCAATAGTCACTCCGTGAAATGCATGGGAGCTAGCTAGGGTATGGGGCATTGTTGCTGTTGTTTTAAAGCCTCTGGGTCAGTATTTTCAAATGTTTTTAGAAATCTGAGGGTTTGCAACAGCTGCCCAGGGGAATTTTAATGAAAACCTGGGCTTCTTGTTCTTAAATCACAGCCATTAAGTACTTCTGAGATGTCAGGGGCTGGATAAGAGTAGAGCCACTGTACACAAGCACAGCTCTCAGTGATGCCTGGGCACAGCACCACAAGGCTCCTTGGCAGCACAGTTCTCCATGGGCAGCATAGCCAACCTCACTCCAATGGAGAAGCATGGCCAAGCAGGTGGGCAGTAAGGAACTATGAGGGGTTGGCTTATTGCTGATAATCTGGGAGGGAAAAACGGCTTATTGTCACTGTGTCCTAGTATGCTCTGTTCTTTAATGTGAAATCTCTCATGCTCTGATCCCCTGGGAAATGCAGATGAGTTGCTGTTTCCACTTCGGAGCACGCACAGCCCTTGAAAAGCCTCCCAGGATGCTTGTCTGGGGTTTTGTTTGGAGAGGGCTGTGGGGTTGTCAGGATCATGGGAGGAAAGATTGTCCTGAGATGTTACATGAGGAACCCAGGAGATCATTGCTCTCCACCTGGAAGCAGTACAGGGAGACGCTGTCTGATCCCATACCCACTCACTCAATGCAGGGCCATGCCCAGCCGGTTATCCCATCAGAAGGCATTTTGGGGCTGGCTGCAAGCCAGAGAGCTGAGATAAGTTGTGTTAAAGTATTGCAGAGCTGCAGCCTCATAAAAGCAAAGATGGAAAAGGGTAGGCTGCACAAGCAAGAAAGAACACTGGCACAAAGTTAGTGTAACATGTTTACACTGCCCCAGTCATTTAGTATACACATTTGAATAGCTTCTAAAACTTGCTCTGGCTGTTGCACTCAGATCTATATCAGTGTAAGCCAATCCCTGCCCCAGAGTGCTGGACAAGGCAAATGTTCTTTCTAGGTACACTCTTAGGGGAGTGGGAGAAAAAAAAGCCCATCAACAGTGTAAGCCAGGAGCTAGGGCTCCAGTCTCATCACCACTGTCAGATTTACTGCAGACACTGTAAGGAAGTGAGGTTTTACACTGCTTTTACACACCCCTGCCTGCTCAAGTGTAAAGAAAAGACAGAGCTGGCTTCAGCAGTGTCTGTCTGCTGTTTTGTTGGGTATGTGGCCCCTTGCCTTGTTTGCAGTTTGCTGTGTAAGCACTGTTGTCAGGCTGGAGCTATTTGTTTCCTTCAGGCTTTTGTAAGAGACTTGTCACCATGGTATGGGAGGACCTCAGATATCAGTGAATTTCTTTCCTGTGTAACTGAGAAAGGACAAGGAGGAGGAAAAGCCTCATGGCTCTAAGGGTCTGTGTTTGCCTCAAAACTAACACAAATTTCATGTTAGGCATGCAGAAAACAAGAATCTGGGGTAAGTGACTCACACAGATTTACACAGGGATCTAGTGGCAAAGGCTGGTCTCGCATCTTGTGTTTCTGTGCAGTGCTCAGACAGTTTAATTCCAAGGAAACTTCTTTTTCTCCTCCTGAAGTCCCTTCCCTCCTCTTTCATTATAGATCTTCACCTGAAGAAACTTCTGCTCTACTCAGCCATGATTCATTCACGAAGTGTTCACAGCCTATGTGCTACAGGGACTAAATAAATGTGCCTAGAGATTGTATACAATGGACATGTGAAGAAAAGGCAGAAGATGGGTTTACGTGAGCGTTTTCTAGAGTTTGAGTACCTGGCCTTTGTGCTCTATAAATCCCTTTTTTACTTCATGTTGGAATGTATACGTATAAACTTTCAGGTTTCCCTTCTGCCTTGTTCCTTCTCCCAGTCAACCCTCCTTTCCCATTTTTCTTGGAGTCGTGCTGTGCCATCCCAGCCTCACAGTACTTGTATCTCACAGCTAGACCACTGAGGTTTTGGTTGTGGCACCCAAGGACATCTCCCTGCTTCTGAGGTTTAGGGATAGGACTACTTGTAGTGCACTACTTGTAGTCTCCTGCTCTTCAAAAGGAAGGTTGTTTTCTTGTCTGGCCTGACTCTGAAAGTTGGAGTCTTCAGCTTAGTCAGCCCTGTGATGGTAGTGGTCAGAATTGACAGTATATCCAGTATATTCCACGAAATCCAGAAGGATCTTTCATTTCCTATTCAAAAAGACAGAACTTTACGCACTGAGGGCCAGATCTGGAACTTTTTTGCTGTTCGGGAATTCACATATTGCCACTCCATGGAACACTGATTTGACTCTGGCATGTGGTGGTGGCATCAAGTCACATCACCAGTAATGATGCAATCTGGGAAATTGTTATCTTCAGCCTGGTATTGATTCAATAGGTACTGATAAACTTCATACAGTGTTCCTTCTGTTCATGGGTGAGTATTCATGGTACCCACTTGGCACAAAGTTTGTGATATTCCAGTGTTGCCATCACTGTTTCCAGTGCATTGAAGATTATATTAAATTCTGTACTCAGTTCCCTGGTCATAATCTGTGGATGAGATGATCAAGATGCTCTTTGTGGTGTGACAGCTGTGCATGGCCATCCTACATGGCTTGTACCTCACATCACTGTTACCACTGCTGAAATGCACCACCCACCACATTACTGTGCTCATATTCACAGTTTGGTCTCCAGAAATGTTTGGCAATTGTCCATGAATGTCAGAAAGTGCAGTGTTTACCACATGGAGGAATTCAATACCACACCTTTGCTTTATATGCACTTCAAAGTCAGATGTCTTTATCAGATTGCCCCTCTGCTGCCATTTGTCATGCAGCAACAAAATGTAACTGAATATTAGTGGGAAGGTTCAGCCTATTCTGCCATATCACTATAATCTGTCTCTGATGTCATGGGTTAACATCACAAAATAGGAGGCATTACTTTTGGAACTGTCCTTGTACTTCACCTCTGAGAGAAATGTATGGACTTCTGGCAGAAGTTAGGAGGAAACAATGTGAAAGAAAAGACATTCTGTCAGCCAGCAATCCTTGGTCCCCACAGCTGCGTGAACTTTTGTACCGCAATATCAATAACACAGAAACTTGTTAAGCACAGATTCAGACGGATTTAAATTGAAGAAAAGTATCTATAGTAATCAAGATTTGTTGTATGTGCCTTGAATACAGCTTTGTTCTTAATTATTGAGCTCTGCACACCTGCAGCAAATACATTAGAGGCAAAAAAGGGTTTTCCAGCACTCTATTGCTTGTTAAGCAAAGCAAAGGCATGTATGGTTTCGTGTTTACAAAATCAAGACATTGAAACTACCAGTTCTGTTTCCAGCCTTTTTCTCCCCAGCATGCCAGCTCTGGCACAGATCTCCAGCACATTCCAGACTCTTTTGTACTCTGTCCTTAAAAAAGCTTTATGAGAAGGGTCACAACAACGAATCGAGATGCTTGGAAGCTGTGACTGTGCAGGCTGAGAACTGAATAGACCTCAGAAGAGCCAGACTCATTGTGCAATTTGGCAAATAAAAGCTACAGTCAGTATCAAGGCAGAGCTTTGTGCATACTTGAAACCTTTCCTTGGGGCTCCACAAAGAACACCACAGTGTACCACTATTCACCAGCAGCTCTGTTGCATCTCTACATCATGGGCATCCCAGAAGGTGCTGGGAGACAGAAAGCTGGAAGTAGGCCTCCTCATCTTGCCTGAACTCACAGTCTATGGTCTTGCCTCCCCAGAGGGAGAGGGAGGTGGTGACTGTGCTTTAGCCCTGCTGCCATCCAACATCCTCTGGGTCTCCTATAGGGAAGTTTACTCCATGACAGCAATTCAATTATGCTCCTACTTCAGGAAGAATAATCCACAAGTTTTCTTTTTCAAGGAGGAGAAAGACAGTGTGCTAAAAAAGTTAAGCTTTGAGTGAGATGCTCTCTCCAGGAGGCCCCTGAAGCAGGAGAGGCATGTAACCTTGTTACTTTCTCCTTTGACAAGATTACTGTACAGAAAATGAATGGAGTGAAAATGGAGAAACAATGCTCCAAATAAGAAATCCAGTCTCAGAATACCTAGACCTGAAGCAGTATTTAAATGCATGGTTTCATAGGATGATTCTGGGCCTAGAAAAGTTTAAGGAGAGTTTTTCCTCCTTTTATTTTTTTCTATTCACTGGGGGAGTGTTGACAGACAGAGTGTTGACAGCAGCACACAGATCCCTCTGCATGTGGACTCTAGCCCTAGAAAATAATTCCCTTACCTCAGTCTGCAACAGGGCTGGATTTGGCCACTGTGCAGGCCTTCAGGCACAGCAGTTACTTCTGCAGCTCTGTCCTGAGATGGGTCTGTGAGGTTATAGGAAATTAAGGGAATTAAGCATTTGATGTAGAGACTTTCCCATCAGTTAAATAGGAAGGTGGTGATCACGCTGCTTTTCTTTACAATGATCCTGCTCCCTGACTGCCTTAGGAAAAAAATCTACAAGAAATGCCAAGCAGATGGGTGTTGAGCCCAGCAAACAGTGGGAGTCACCTTCCTTTGGTTTCGTTTCATTTCAGAGAAGAAAGAATTGCAAAGATGTACAGAGAGCTCCAAGCTGCTGATGCACTGACATTCTATTTTGCAAAGTGACATAAAATGAAGAGCTCCTCCCTATCAATAGGCCCTTAAAAGACTCAGGAAATTAATGTGACTCTTAGCCTCTTACGTTGTTACAGGTGATGACCCTATATTGCCCAATGTGGATTTTAAACAGCAGCTCCCTCCCTGCTCAACAGGGAGGCTGCTCATGGGAGACAGGAAGGCAGGAGTCAGGCCCATGCCCCACAGTTGTTGCTGACAGTGATGACATGCAACTGGGGCTGCTCCACTGAGTCCTGGAATGGGGGATATTCTCTAGGCTCTGGACAGAAAAACTGGACCTGTCATGTCATATACCTGCTTTCCTCTGTGTTTCATGAGGGGGAAATTTCCAGTTTTCCTCTGGCAGAGCTGTCCTTTATAGAGTAACCTATGGCCAAGTCGGGTTGTGTGGCCTCAAAGAGCTGTGCACACAAACACCCAGCCACAGAGATGAGTAGTTGGGCAGCAGGGCTGAGCTTCAAAAGAAATAAGGATCTGAGGGTGTTGCTGCAGCAGAAAAATAACAAATGCAATTATTTAAGGAGAAAAGATGAGTTCTGACAGTCAATCTGAGCTCTGTCAATGAGTCAGACTACCCTGCCACTGGGGAGACAGGGAACCATATGACCAAAATCAATGCTCTGGACTTCGAGATGTGGTTACTGGGATTATTAAGATGACTGGATTTGCCCATTGAAGTATACAGGGTAAAACATATGGTACTGAACAAGACAGCAAAGCAGCCAAGGGGCTGCTACACAAAGGGATTTGTATGTAAACACAGGGAGGCAGAGGCAAAAGCCATGCTCATGTAAGTTAATTTAGCTGTGCATGATGCAATGACAATATAATTATGGGAATGCAATTCACAAGATTTATCTTTTTAATTAGTAAACTCCCATGCCCTTCAAAAATCTCCTTTCACAGCTTCAGAGCCACCTGCGTCAAAGTGCGGCGGGGAGCCCTCGCTTACGCACAGTTCCCTTGCCCCATGCCGCAGCACTGCCACAGTGCCAAGCAGATGGTCCCGCATTGCACGTGGCCTTCCTATGTCACTTGCTATTAATTAACTGGAACATGGTTAGTGCGCATCAAAATTTCCTTGGACGTTTTCCTCTTGTCAGTGCAATTCTTTTCAGTGGCACCTTAAATATACATGCATATAAACATATATTTCTTGGCAGCAAAATTTTCCTAGCAGTAATTTCAGAAGAAGATTTTTTTTTTTTTTTTTGTAATCATTGTTCCTGAGACAACTCACCATGTTAGCAGTGCTCCCTGACTTTGTTGTACAGGAGCAAGCCAAATTCTGGGAGCTCTGCCAGGAGCCTCGGCCCATCCCTGTAAATGTGTGGTGCCCAGGAAGCACAGCCCTTCTCTCGCAGGGAAGTGGGAGCTGCCCCTTGCACACAGGAAGCTGACATATGAGCAGATCATCCCCATCCCAGCTCCATCACGACCTTTCTGTTAGGTGGCCCCATACCAGTCTTCACTTCTTCCCCTCTGCAGTCCACTACCCTCAAAAGTATTACCAGGTTCATATGTTTTCAAACAGCAGACACAAACTTTTCTTCCCCTGGGACAAAACTAAATAAAACCTTGTCATCATATCCTTACTGTGCTTCTGGGAGCAATTACCTTAGAATCATAGAATAATCAAGGTTGGAAAGAGCACTAAGATCATCCAGTTCAACCATCAACTGATGCCTGTTGCTGCTCTAGACCATGTGACTGAGTGAGAAACCTACTCTTTTCTTAAACACTTTCAGTGACAGTGACTCCACCTGGGCATCTTGTTCTAATACTTCACCACTCTTTTGGAGAAGAAATTTTTCCTAATATACAACTTGAAACTTATACCCAGGTCATGGAACAACCAAGGGCCTGAGTAGAGATGGAGGAGACAATGCATGTGCATGGTGAAGGACTCAGCTTGGTAGCATTATCAAAAGAAGCTAACACAAAAGATGACTGTAAAACTCAGCGCCAATGTGGAATTACCTTGACTGAAAACACTACACTTACTTTCCTTCTTTTTAAATGCTGGGATGGAAGAAAGAAGCTGCATCAAGCACAAAGGTCTAAGGAGACCCCACAAAAGATTCTGGTCACCTCAGACCAAGTGGACAAGCAGATATGAGAACCTGGTTCAGCACATCCCATCCAGCTGCCTGTGCCCTTGCCACTGCTGCAGCAAAAAAGCAACCATTGCAGATGCTCCCTGACATGAACGCTTCCTCCAGGCACTGCTGGAAGCCCCAGGCTCTCGGTGGGTGTCAGAGCACAATCCCACCGGCATCCTGCTGGCACTCAGGCAGTTCCTGGGCTAGCACTGAGTAGCATGACAAGTGGTAAAGATGAAGACACAGCAGGGGAAAAGAAACACTCCTCACAGTAAATCAGCTTTCAGGGGAGGTCTTAGCACACATGGACTGCGGCACTGAAAATGCAAACGCAGATCTGTGCAGAGAGGTCTTTTATTTTAGTTCCTGCAACATTTTACTTATGGCTGAGATCGCAAGGCAAGCAGAACTAACAACATGAATGCTTATGAGGAATGAGCATATTAGAGAATGCCAAAAGAGAAATATATTTTTAAGTGCTGCTAAATTTTTCACTCCAGCTGAAGGGACTGTGAGGGTAGCACTGGATTGAGCACAAGATTTCCTCTACAAAAGGATGACATACTGCAGTGATGGGTCGGTGAGCTAACCTGGCCTTACTCATACCCACTCATCCCCTCCAGGAATTCCAAAGCCATTTACAGCAGGAGCAAACGGATAAATGGATGAATTAAATTTTGCATAAGCTTTGGGAGGTGAAGACACACAACAGTGTTTTCCCATTTTGGAGGTGGAAATTAAAGCAGTAGACTGTCACCAAGGGTTGACTTCAAAGGTGTCAAAAGGGAGCAGTGGAAACCTGACCAACCTGACACAGCTCTTGCTCTCCACAGGGCATAAAGTGAGCCGAAAGCAACTTTCTAAGGTGAATCCAGCAATTTTTTGGCTGCTTTTTGGCCCCAGAGCAGATGCAAGTTGAAAAAAATCCAAGTACTTAAAAACCCCTTCCTGTTTTGATGAGGAAGGTGCTGTCCCAGGCTTGGTCATGACCTCTGTGTATGAGGTGGCCAAGGGTGTTTCACATCTGTAATTAAATAGATCTGCTCCATGGAGGAAACCAGACTACCAGCTGGGTACCTCCACCCTATCACTTGTGGATGTCGCTGTGTATTATACAGGATCCTTTTGATATGGATAGGGATTCAGACTTGGTTCCCTTTCCCTTCTGTTTAAATGAGATCTACATTTCATGTAAAAAGTGTTGTTTCAGATCACTGCTTTGCCTCAAACTCTAACCAAATCACAGTGAGCAAATATTTATTTTAAATGTGAAATTCCTGAGGTCTATGCAACCCTAGTGTCCAGAAAGGTTTGCAGTAAACAGGATCACTGCATGGTGCTGAGAAAGCTTTGTTCAGTGCTTCCAAAAAGGCTATTAAAAATATCACATAAGAAGATAAGTTGCTTAGTAGGTGTCTGTGTAGCAGAAGATTAAACATACCTCAGCCAGACAATGCTTCGTGGTTAGAGCAAGCAGGGACTGGCTCTCCTCTTCATAAACTCTAATCCACTATATCATTTATTCTCTAATGTGCTCTACCTGGCTTCCTGCTGAGGGTGATCTATGAGCTTTGTGGAAGCAGAAACTAATATTATTCTTGGGAAGGGAAGAGGAAATAGAACTTAAGCTGATTGTTTAATTTTCATACAGAAAATTTTGAGGACTGAGCAGGTTTTATTTTAGCAGAAGAAAATGCGGTTTTTCTCTTTATTTTTACTGAGAATGTGATAAATATACCTTTTTTAAGCTATATTTTGCTTAAGGAAGTATATAAAAGGTAAAAGTCAATGAACCAGATTTGCTACAGGGAAGGTCATATCTAACTCCAAGATAGTATGTGAAGATGCTTTAACCACATCAGTGGTTAAATTATCTGGGAAGAGAATTGAAGTACTCACTGAAATCAATGAAGCAGCCTTCTTCAGAAGCACAGGCTGTGGTCTATGTGTTACTAAGTGAATCAAGCAGCTATTGGCAAGTGGTGACACTGAGGAGCTCCAAGGTCATGGCACTGAGGTTGTATTTATGTTGGCACTGAGCTAGGTGGGAACCAGAGAAACATGGCAGTTGATCTGTCCCCTGTCAATCTGTCTTCCCTTCCCTTCCCTTCCCTTCCCTTCCCTTCCCTTCCCTTCCCTTCCCTTCCCTTCCCTTCCCTTCCCTTCCCTTCCCTTCCCTTCCCTTCCCTTCCCTTCCCTTCCCTTCCCTTCCCTTCCCTTCCCTTCCCTTCCCTTCCCTTCCCTTCCCTTCCCTTCCCTTCCCTTCCCTTCCCTCCCCTCCCCTCCCCTCCCCTCCCCTCCCCTCCCCTCCCCTCCCCTCCCCTCCCCTCCCCTCCCCTCCCCTCCCCTCCCCTCCCCTCCCCTCCCCTTCCCTTCCCTTCCCTTCCCTTCCCTTCCCTTCCCTTCCCTTCCCTTCCCTTCCCTTCCCTTCCCTTCCCTTCCCTTCCCTTCCCTTCCCTTCCATGCAGAACAGCTTTAAATACCTGGGATTAAGTAGGTCACATCAGATCTCTCTGATTTATTAATCATTGTTTTTCCTGTATATCCTGTCACCAAAGTAATCAACTTTCCATGTCTCCTGTGCCCTCACCACTCTGTGAAGAAAACCGCCATAGTTTTGTTCACTGTGATTAAAGCACGTCCGAGAGCAAAGCCACTCATTTCTGCCAGCCTTGTAGTCCTGCGCAGGGAGCACTGAGGCACTTTTGTGTGCTCTCCATCTTTGATGCTGTCTTAACTTCCCTCCCCCATGATCAACATGAGGCCAGTAGGTCCCATTTGTAACTACTATTTCCACCCAGGGTCAGAAAGTTATCATACAAAGATTATTTTTCACCCAGAAGTCGATTTCTTCCTTTGGAGATGAAGGGGGGATGAGGAGTGAGGAAAAAGAGAAGGTGCCAAAGAGGCAGAGAGTGATGGGCAGCTGGCAGATAAGGGAAGCAGTGAAGTGGAAATGAAAGCTTCCATATCATTGCAAATGGATAAATTCATGCATTGCGCTAGGATGTCACAGGCTGTAATCATAAAAAGAATCAAAGATACATAATAGCACCATTACTGGGAAATATGAGAAAGACTTGAAAGATAAGGTATCATCAAAACTCTCTTACACTGAATATTTTGCCTCTGCTTCATGCAAAAAGAGGCAAGAAAATTGTTCTTTCTGCCCCCTATTACAGTCAAGTTATTGCCCTTTCTCCACACACCTTCTGGTTTCAAGCACAAATAAAGACAGCACCTCCAAAGATAAAACTATATGACAGATGAAGTCATAAAGCTCCGTACAGAAAGTTCAACATAAGAAGAGCATTTAGGTTCTCCCAGCTGCAAAGCCAGCTGCAGGGAAATTGCTGTGATAAAGTTGCTCTCAGAGTTGTCACATCTTTAACACTGCATGCTGCGCAGGACGAGTACCTGCTCTACCTTCTCTTTGTGTCCTTATCAGAAACTGCCTTACCTAATGTCTCATTCAGAGCCTGGTGAAACTCCCATATCACCTTCACGAATTTCTGATATAACCTTGAACTTGCCCTAAGTTTTGTCCTCTGTTTTTATCCTAGAGGTATCCTTCCTTCTTGAAGGATGGGAGAGACCTTGAAGAGCCTATTTTCCAGTAACAGAGAGACAAATCTGCTTGCTCAGATTTGCCAAATTCAGACGGAAATTTTAATGACTGAAGAAGTATTCAGCAATTTATAAGATTTTTTTAATATATCTTTTAAATGGAAATGCCTGGACAGCCACATTCTGCAATGTAGAAAACAGTATGTATGTACATTGTACATGTAGTTCTGTGAGTGTACATGTCTCTCTGTAATAATACATACCCTGCAAATTCCACCTAAAACGTGGCAAATGGCAAGAGATGAGCTTTTGCAATAGAGGGCAGTTAATGGACAATATAAACCAGCAGCAAAAATAGGAGATTATCTGTGTCCATAATCCTCCCACATTCAGCAAAATATGTGCTTGCACCAAGTGGACTTGCTTTCCCACAACAATAAACCTTTTCTGTATTGACGGATTAGTAATTTGGGTTTTTGCTGAGAGTTATTAAAACATATCTGACAGATTTAGTAGCTCCTGGTTTCTTGTGGACAGACATAAAATACTGAACAAAAATCTGCAGAATGAATCTTTCATTTTCGCTTCATGCCTTTCCAAAATCCTGATCTCTAAAATAACTTAGTTCACTGGATTTAAGTCATCCTTCTGACGGGCTGATTTTTAACCCTCAGCAAAGATTTCTGGTATTCCTGGGGTCACAAGAAGATGAAATTAGGAATACTTGTCCAGCAGTTCCTTCCTTCCCAAACCAGTGACTCAGTATTGTTTCCTGGCTTTAAAGACCACTCTAGTAACTCAATGGAGAAGCCAGCTGGCTGGCTGGCTCCTTCCAGCATCTCCCAGTTACAGTAAGGACAAACCACATCCTTGAACATTCCTTGCAGCTTGAGGTCTGCAGTTCCTCCCTGAAGGGATGGAGCCATGAGGTGAAAGAGGCAGCAGGGCTTCCACATGTCATCTGCAGTGTAGGCCTGCGGCTGTGGTTCCAGCAGAGCTACCTGCCTCTCTTCACAGTCAGACTTGGAGGTCAGTGGCTTGTGCAGCAGACGGGGCTGTAACCCCTAGGCAAAGGGGAGGGCATTTCCATTCTGACTTTCACTGCTCCATTCTCTCCACAGAGATTAGGCCAACTGACACTGCAGATATACCCCCCAAGGCTCGCTCTGGCATCTGTGAAGCATTAGTGCAAAAGATGAGATTTCCCCACAGCTGAAATGGATAAAGAGCAAGAAAATGGTTAGCAGTGGAGAAAACAAGAGCTTGTGTTTTTGAAACTGGAAGCTAAATGGTAGGTGAGGAGGACGTGTAATTTCTACTTTCTAGATTACAAACAGCAGAGTAAGAGGCCCACAGCCCATATAATGAAAAATAGTGTGGGTTTGGCAGTGTATAGTCATAATTTAAGAAAGCTCAGCTCTCTATTCACCCCCTAAGATTTCCTACAAGAATAAGGCTTGGAACATTGCCCCTGGCTGATATATGACGAGTCATTTGGATGAATGTCCCTTGTGTGACATTAAAGGGAATACATTAAATACATGTGCCATATATTGCTGTGGGTCAGGTTCATTTTCTTACTTGTGCTTTTCATGGATGTTCTTCAGAAACAAGAAAATAATGGTGGGAAATGACCACTAAGCACTACAGCAGTAAGCCCAGTGGGCACTGGGGATCAGTGTGGTTGATACTGTGGCTCACAAGAGCTGCTGAGAAGTGGTGTGGGAATGTTTGTTAGTGTTGCCTGAGTGCACACTATAGCAGCGTGATGCTTTGCCATAGAGACCCAGTTGGGCTTCTCAAAGTTCTCACTTTAAATTCATATTAGTTTGCTCCTCTGTCCCTGCCACCCATTATGCTTTCCTTTATAACCACACATAACCATGCCCTCTTCAGATTTTTTTTTTTTTTTTCTGGATAAGAAGTGTTAAAAGGGGCAAGAGGGATCA
This sequence comes from Callipepla californica brunnescens, assembly GCA_023055505.1. Classification (NCBI taxonomy): domain Eukaryota; kingdom Metazoa; phylum Chordata; class Aves; order Galliformes; family Odontophoridae; genus Callipepla; species Callipepla californica. Next base: position 31,023,129 of record JALIRH010000003.1, on the reverse strand, counting down.
CAGATTACAAATACATCTCCCCTTAACTGTAACCTACCTACGATAAAATGCAAAGTGATGCTTTTGAAAACCAACTGTCTCCAATTTTTTTTTAGCACTTTTCAGGCTAAAAGACCCTGCACATGCTGTAAGATCTGCCAGCACCTCAGCTCTGAAGGTTGTGTCAGCAACACTGCTGTTCTACAGCCTTCCACTCCCTCAGCTGTGAAACTTCCTCCAGGCTCAAACTTACCTTCAAAGGGCTAGCCAGGAACTGGTTTGATTTTCATCAGTTTTGTCTATTTATACAATATAAACAGGAAGGCATGTATATGTATAAATACACTGGAAGGCAAAAAAGAAAGGCATGTGCTTTTAATGTAATCTGCTTTCTTGCACCTTGAAAAACTCACATGTCAGAGCAACCTATCACATCTAATGAGGTTTCCTTCTCCTTACATGCTGGGTGAAAAAATGATAATCTGAAAGGTTAGACCAAATTCTGCTCTGAGTAGTATAACTTCAGGTATCAGATATAGTGAAGGCTGTCTGGGTAAAGGAAATCGGAGCCAGGCCTATTGTCTTACAGAAAATCATTTCTCCTTTACAAAGCATATTTAACCTGTAGCCCCTAATTGGTCTAATGATTAAGTAGCACATTATTTTTCAGACACTCAAGCTCATACAGATAAATCTTGAAGAGACATTATTTGATTTAAAATCAGCATTAGTGATTTGATGGCTAATGACATGCTATTAAGTTTCACTGGCACAGAGACAGTACAACCTGCCTCAATAACAAAGCATCATTTATGAGTGTTTCATAGATTTTTAATTATGATTATCAATCTCCTTTTCTGTCTCACTCTCTGTCTCTCAACACAGTGTGTTAATGTGTAGTTTGCTATCTATTTAAGTAACTGGGCAAAGTCAGATCCTGTCCTAAGCAAGTCCCTCAACAATCCTTTTGCTTATAAGCACAGCGTTGCTGACCCTTTTGGTCCCAATTGGAAATCCCACAAAGCAAAATATCTTCTGTTGCCCCTTGACAGTTATAGACAAGTGAAGCAGGACTTTCTCTGCTTGTTTTGTGTGGTTCCTGTGTGTCTCTATATTTTGTTCTTTTCTGCTGATTGATCACTTTTCCTCCCAGTTACACTCTCAGGTATCTTTAGCAAAGAAAGGGGAGAACAGATGTTTAAAGATTCATTCCTAAACCATATGTGAATAATGTTAATTTGCAGTGAATCACTAGCTGCTGCAAATTAGGAAGTGACTAAGTGCAATATAAGAGCAAGAAGAATGCATTATAAAATATGCTCTTTTCATTTATTTGGACAGTTGTAGTTCAGTTTTTAATTATTGATGATAATATTCTTTAATGTGCTAGTAAATGTGCTGTTTTGTGTTTAGTAAAAAATGAAGTCTTAGTAAAACATGAAGTCATTACAGCACTCAGCTGTTAATTATTGCTTAGGGATAGAGGGAAGACTGCAAATTTTGTGCAGGTTAATGAAGCATGAATCAGCTGGCTTCTACTGGAAAGAACAGATGAATATCAGATATGTTGCTGCAGATACACAGAATCCTCACTCTTTGTTTTTGCACTGGCTTGAACATCAGCACCTGAAAACAGGCCATAAAAGATGCATTTCAGAACTGTGAAGAGATGCCAACAGTAGGGAACATTCTGACTTGTTCCATCTCCCAGTAAACTTAATGGGACTTTGATGGAGAGATTGTGAAGACTGTGTCAGGTAGTTAGAAGAGTCAGTGACATTTCCTTGGTGCTGTGGATTACCATGCAGACTGATGGTGCTGTATGCATCTGTCCCCACCACGCATGTGGGGTGTGTTGTGCATAACCATTAAGAGAGCAAGGAGGAGAAGCTTTGAGACCTTACATCTTGCCATCTTCTGTTTAGCCGGCAAGAAAGAAGACATTTTGTTAATACAACAAATAAGTATTCACAATTGCCTGTAAAAATAAAAGCTGCTGATTCATACTGCTGCACCTCTAGTCCTTTCCATTGCCTTTTACAGGCATGGACGGGTTCTGACTTGCAGAATTACTGATAGAAACCAAAACATCATAAATACCAGCAGTATAAGAAGCTGGGCCCAGACAGCAGTTCTCAGTCTATTTTTAAATAACTAATAAAATTCAGCTAGATTTTCTCAGTGATTGCAAATCTTTGACAATAAGTTGTAAATGATAGAAAATGCCAGTCCTGTTTGCAATTCTTTGGTTGTCCCAGACAAAGAAGGAGCTGGATGACAGCTTTGGTCACAGGTTTAGAGCTAATATCTTCCAATGATTTGAGGCATTAGAGCTAAAACAAACCATGAACTAATGCAAACAAAAAAAAAAGAAGAAAGAAGATGCTTGTAAAACACTTTTCCTCTTTGTGGAGGCTTTATGAATGGGAACAAAACGTTACATTGATTGTACAGTTCAGTAGCGGTAAATAACTCAAGATCCAGCCCTGAGTATTCACAGTGATGTGAATGAGTTCTGACCCTGCAGGAAGCCACCAAGGAACTTCCCCTGAGGGAGCGCTCACACTTTCCTCCCACTGGTGTTGAAATACAGGCAGAGGCTGGGTGGCGTGGAAGAAACCACCAGTGTGAAAGTTTGGTGAGAATTGCTGTCTGCTTATATTTGGGAGGGGCAATACCTCAGAAGCAAGAGTGTTGTGTGTGAAATCAAGCAGCAATTGTTCGATATGCTAATTATCCTTATCAGCTGGTGTTTTTCTGATATTTTCCTGTACTGTGGCTGTATGCTGGGTGATGCCTCCTATACACAGAGGTACATTATGAAGAAACCAGAACTGTGAAGGCTGAAAGCCTGGAGGCTGGTCCAAGTGCCCATCCCTCTCAAATGGTGGGAGCCCCAGGGAGCTGGCAGTGAGCTCACTACACCACCCAACAGCTCCTGTCTGCCAGGAGAGGACCAAGTCCCCGTTCAAACTAGAATGGATAGCATAAATGGATAGCTTCTGCCACTAGTTCTTGTGTGATTCCTATAGAGGGTTTTGTCAATGTTTGTGCGCTTCAGCTCTCATCAGGTTAGGGACAGCCTGGTTACTCTCCTCTTCCTGATTTGCTTTGCTTTTCTTCACTTTGTGTGGGTAGTGGACCAACTCCGATGATTCTGAGGCAATCCTTTGTAAGTGTGCACTGAGTGTGCACTGAAGGTCCAACCAAAACAGGACACTGCTGTGTTTAACCTGGCCTCTCCAGGGACACTGCCTCTTGCACACCTCATGTCTGCCTTCTTCCGAAGATCAAGGCATCATGCTAGATGAAAATATTCTAAAATATTGCCGGCTTCTGCCATCTCTAGAGGCACCACCTGGCAGCCATCAGTTCCAGAGCTGTGGCACATCTGGGACATGCTCCTGAGTAATCATCCTGGGCCACATTGAAAGCTTTCCTTCCAGTTGGGCAAAATCCATCACCAGGTGAAATTCTGACCTTGCTTTCTCAGTGAAAGGAAACAAAATCCAAGAGATCCAGCACTGGGCCTGTCCGTGCCTATTAAGGCAGCTTCACCTTTTTGAATTTCTTGTGCCACAGTAAAGAGATGCTTAGCACATAGGTAAGACAGGCTGTGTGGTATGACAGATGACACTGATCTCATGCTATTTACATAAAAGAAATAAGATGCTTTAGCAGAGACTGGTTGGGACCTGTCAGATCCAGGGGGAGGGCTCAGTGCGGAGCCAAGCACAGAAGCTGGCACCGTCAGCTGTGGATTTGCTGCAGGGGCCATCACGAGAGCTGCGTTCACAAATGAGAAGAGGTAGAGAAGCATTTGTCTGGGATGTGCTCAGGAAGAGACACGACGACAAAACGAGCTTTCTTCCCCTCTCATTACCTCCACATCAGCTGAGTGGGCTGGGTGTTGCCTGTGCTGCCCACCGCTGGCATGCAGAGCCCAGTTCATCAGTCTTACTGCAGATGGTGCCAGCCCCTGGGACTGCAGCGGGTGTGTGATCGGTGCCAGCATCCTCACAGGGAGCAGGGAGGGCAGAGAAGCTGAGATGGAGCATGCAAGCGCTTCAACTGGGGATATCACATCCTGTTGCCATCCCTCTGAATTTCCTCCATGCAGCAGAGAAGGGCAAAGCAAGTACTGCTTCTCCCACAGGCAGCTGGTCCTCTTCTTGGAGAGGTAGGCATTTTCTCTTCAGCCTTGCTGCATATGGAGGAAAGTAGGATGTATCATCTATATGCCCTTACAAGCAGTGTTGGGAGTCAATGGACATATTAGAAATACATACAGAAATAAAAAGCAAAATCAAGCGGTGGAGACAGCCAGCCCCAAGTTTTCTTTCCTTATAAGCTCCCTCAGGGAAAGAAAAGTCACTGCAAAAATAAAAAGTTTCAACTAAGTTATTACATTTAATGAAAGGAAAATATCTCATGCTCATAAAAAAAATATTTCCTCCACCCCTTCCTCGCCTTCAAAATGAATTAAATGGCTATTAAAAAGTACCTTCCTTTTAAAAAGGACAATGAGCATTTTGATTAAAAAGAGCTTTTAAGTATTTACATGATTATCTCTTTTGTCCCCTGGCAACATCTGTCTTGCTGACTGCTCAGCATCTGGCACGTGCTGCCTCATGTCAGGAAGGCCCTGATTTCTCATTCAGACAGGGGGTGGGTGAGGGAACAGACGTACGGATGCACAGAGATGCTTTTGCCAAAAGAGTAAGGACATCTCCCTGACTGCCACTGCTGCTGGCTGCTTGGCCACAGCACGGCTGGAGTGCAGCTCTCCTTTCTTCCTGCTGCAGCACTCTGTGGGTACCAGATGGCCAGCTCACTGGGTCAGCATCCATCAGTGCTTCTAAGTGCTGCAAGAGCATCATGAACCCAACATTTCCTTTGCTTCTGGGCCAGATTCCTTTTTCTTTTCACTCCCAGGCCCTTCTGCTTTTTCACACATAACAAGAAGACACAGCAAGACTTCCAAAGCCCTCAACTGTGGCCTGGCATGGGCATTTTGCATCACTCTGAAGCAGGTTGGAGCAGGCTATGGTGGGGTGCTTAGGAAAATCCCAGTGCACTGTTCAGTGTGCTTACATACAGGGCATACACAGTGGGAGATCTGTGGGTTTTGCAGGATCAGCCTTATTTTCTGCATATTCATTTTATGAAAACTATCCTTGGTAACACAGTCAGTGATTCACTAAAAATATTAGTCATAGTTTGTGCCATGTATAATTCCTTGCTTTGCAGAATTTTGAAATGTTTCTAAGACAATTTAAGCTATCTGTCATCCACAGAAGATCGAGCAGAATGGGTCCATTTCAAGTGCTGCTGCTTAACTACATCTAGGAGAGATGTGGCTTGCCCAAATAAGACAGAAATCAACTGTCAAGACATGAGTCCTGCTCATGAATCTCCAACTACTAGGAGAGGAGAGATTTAGGCTGGATATAAAGAGGAAGTTTTTTACAGTAAGGGTGGTGAGGCACAGAGAGGTGGTGGATGCCACATCCCCGGAGACCTTCAAGATCAGGCTGGACAGTGCTCTGAGCAACTTGATCAAGCTGTAAGTGCCCCTGTTCATTGCAGGGGAGCTGGACTAGATGACCTTTAGGGATCTCTTCCAACTTTAACAATTCTATGATTCTATGATGTGCATGCTTCTTCTGCACAGAGTAGTTCCCCAGTTTCACTTTCAGATATGATAGTTACCTGAAACTTTATTTAGAAGTCAGCAAAATGCAAGGAAAACCTTTTGGACTCCCTCTCCACTGTCCCCATATTTATGGCACTTTTCTTCTGAGAATTGCACTGCTATGTGCTACTTGCTGTGAGGATCATTGTGACATTTTAATTCATCCTTTAAAACCAAAGTCTAACCACAGTTAGATTAATCCCCATTATTATTAAGGACTTACTTTTGCTGGGTTCCTTAAGAGCTGGACTGAACATTAAGTCACACACTGAAATTAAGTAGATTATCTTTTGGGGAGAATTTTTGTGGGGGACGGGGTGATGGCTTTCACCTTCAGCTGATAGAGCCTTGAAGCCTGAAGGAATGGGTAATTATGGGGGCAACAAGTCAAAGCAGGGTTATTTTGTCTGGCCTAGTACTGCACTGACTCTTCTGTGTGACCTAGGACCCCATCTGCTGCACTGCAGGGAAGCACAGAAGGTCAAGGGACCTTTCTGAACTCTCTCCTGCTTTCACACAACAGCCCAATTAACAAGCAGCAGAGATGGACTCTGTTTTGCCTGTGGGCCCTGAGTGGGGAATAAAATAGAATGTAAATCCTGGAGTGTCTGGCTCATAAATGAACAGGTGCAAAGCTAATGTTTTTGGTACTATTCACTGACCGTGCCATAATGGATATTACAGCTCAAGACATTTTTTTAAAAACTGTAACTGTTTAGAGTAATCTCAGGGACCATTCTGCTTCTTTTCTAGATGTGCATGTCATGAAGCAAAAGGAAGAAAATCACACATTAGGCTTAAAACCTAGATTAAAATGAAGGACTACTACTCTTTTTTAGTATTTCCTGGGTAGTTTTTATTTGCCTTTGTTGTGGGTTTTTGTTGCTTTTTTTTCTTTTTCTTTTGGCTTGTGTAGAACTCTCAAATAATGCTTTTTCACACTTGTTTTCCAGATGACTAGAAGTATAAACTTCTGGTTTATATTAAAAAAGGAAAGTGATATTCTCATTTGTTTTCAGTGCCTAAGGCTTCAAGAAATAGCACATACTGGTAGAGGCCAGCAATAAGATACAAACAATTGGCAATATTGCATCAGTGATTTAGATGTCTTCTCTCATTTTACCTGCAGTATTAGAAAACAGCTATCCACACATCAGAACAAATAGCAGAGCTAGAAAACAAATGACAAAAATGATTTTATTTTACAAAGGTGAGAAAAAGTATCTCTCTTCAAATAATTTGCCATCATTAGCCTTCCTCTTCACGCTGCAGCACAAGGTAGGATTAAGTTTTAGTCATTCTGCAATGAAGCATCTCACGTAAGTTCATTGCCTAATTCCTTCTTCAGTCAATGTAGGCAGCGCCAGACAGTAATTTATCCCACTGACCACTATTCCTGAATTAAATGGGATGAATCAGGCAGTGTTGCCTGCCTTGTTGCCATCAGCTGCAGAAGCCATGTAGACAGCATCTGGAAGGAGAGGTTCAGCCTCTGGCCAGGCCCATTTGGGCAAGGTGAGGCCTTTGTGCGCTGGTACCAGGGCTGGACTCCCCATAGCTTGGGCACAACCCATGAGATCCTCCATCCTGGAGGCTGCGAGTAGGTCAGAGGGAGCCAAGCCAGTCCAGTAGGCCACCAAATGTGTAGCCTGATTTATCAACTTGTGATGTGTTGAGCCAGCTCCATGGACATCTGAGGAGCAGAGCTGGATCCTGACTGAACAGCGAAATAGGCCCCCACGTTGTCAGAACCAGAAGACCCTCTATGCTGAATGGTGTCATCACACTTACCTTCTTGGTTTCAAGCACGAGGTCAGTATATGTACTCAGTGACAGAACTGAAACTACACAGAAATTTCTTCCTACCTTTGTTTATGATCACCTTACCCACAGAAGCTGTATATCCCTGCTCAAAGCAAAGCCAAACAAAAATGTATCTAATGTAACTTTTAGTGATTAGTGGTTATCCACAAACACATCTAAAATCTGTTCTAAAAATCAAGGCCTCATTGGTATGGCGTGACTAGATGTCTATCAGCAAATTATGCATGCTGCAAAACTACTGCTTTGTTCATCAGCTTCAAATACCATGCTCATCCTGGATAGTTAAACAGAAACACTCAATTTGTCATCTGATTATCTTTAATTATTTCCCTTATACCAAATCTGTACCTTGAGGATGAGATTTACCACAGCTTATCCATATTTTACTACCCTGTGAGAAACTGCAAGGGCATAATACTATGGTTAGCTCCACAGCTTCATGGCCTTCTGCATGGTGTCAGGTGGTATGGAATAAATCCTGTGTAATTTATGCTACCTGCCCTGGCTCCACCCTGTCCCCTGTGCCTTCTTGGAGGTGGCTCTCTCCCGCTAAGGCTTAATCAAGGTTCGTACACATTGCTCAGCAACCACCAGAATACCAGTTTGCTGTTAGCACTGCCTCAGCTGAAGGACAAATAATTATGAAATACATTTTTGGAGCAAAAATACATAACAGAATTGTTACCAAACTCTGTGTTTCTCTGGGTAGGGATGTGTTCCCAAATTGTACATCATGGCTGTCTCTGAAACTCATTGACTTCTTCATTCCCATTAAAGTGGGGTAGCGTGGGACTGCAGAGTTGCTCAAAGTAGCAGTAGTTTGTTCAGTTTTACTAAGGCAGCTGATCATTGCACCTCTGGAGACTTCTTAGGAAAATACAAGGTACATTTTATTTTGCATTTGCATCACTCTTTGGGCTGGGAGCAAGTTACTGAGGGAAAAGAATAGCAGCAGGTAGGAAACAAAATAAAATAGATCTTCAAAAAATAGTGGAAATAATGGAGAAGTCAAACGAAGTGATTGCAGAGGGCAGGAGATGTGAATCAAAGGAAAGGGATTCAGTTATAGGAAGTGGATGCTGAAGAAGATACCTAGGTGAATGTATACTTAAAAAATCTTCAAATTAAGGAATGTCTGGGAAGAAGCTGAATTGACCTACAGACTTCATACATATGTGTCAGTTTATGAAGAAAAAAGATCTTGATAGCAACAAGGGATAATACTGTCACACTTTCCATCTGTGGAAGAGCAATAGAATGAAGACAACAAGGTCAAACTTCTTCTATAAGCGTCAGAACACACTCCAGGCAAGGCTAATTTTGATGGAAGTCTGAGAAATCTCTCAGCAATTATTAGGAAGCCATAAAAATACTCAGAACAGGACAAATCAAAGCCTTTTTTAAAAGAGGTGTTTAGATTGCAAGGAAACAGTTAGCATGTCTGGCCAGTCTGACCCTTGCTGAACAGAACACAAATAAATAACTGCCTTGTTTTTGGGACAGCAGTTTCTCCAGAAAGACATTAGCTAACTCACTGGATACTATGGAGTATATAATCAGATTTACAATCATGGCCATTGCCCTGTTGCTGACATTCAGCTGATGAAGAAGAGCTTTTTAGAGTGTTTTTCAAAGAATATTTTAATTCACATTCATCATAATTTCCAGTGTGATTCACTGACTGGCATGGGAAACTGGAACCCCAGAGCAAGATTTGCCTGGTACAAGTTGGATCCACTCTGGGGAACAGGAGGCCTTTCATTTGAATAATGCCTGTGTGGGAATGAGCAGAAGCATGAGTGACACTATTTGAAATTAATTTCTACTTATAATCAGAAATCAAGATTATGGAAGACATCTTTTTGATGGGTGAGAGTGGGAACTGGGATTATTTTGGCTGAAGAAGGAGGCTCAGGGGAGACTTTAATGCTCTCTACAACTACCTGAAAGGAGGTTGTGATGAGGTGGGTCTCATCTCCCAGGTAGTGGTGATAGGATGAGAGGGAATGGTCTTAAGTTGCATTAGGCGAAGTTCCTGTTGGGAGACATTTCTTCTCAGAAAGAGTGGTAAGGCACTGGCACAGGCTGCTCAGGGAGGTGGTGGAGTTCCAGGAGGTGTTCATGAAATGTGTAGATATGATACATAGGGACACAATTAATGTGCAGTACTGGTGGTAGGTGGGCAGCTGAACTAAACAATCTTAGAGGTCTTCTCCAACTTTAATGATTCTATGATTCTAAAGTGTACTCATGGCTCAGCATCTTTCTGTGAGCCAAAGGGAAAGAGCAGCAGAAAAAGTGCAGTCGCTGATCAGCAGGCACCCATCCTGATGGCTGCAACCTTAGCGTGGTGATCATATCCTTAGGGAGAGGACAGGATGCCTGGTCTGGTGGTGAATGGAATGGCCAGAAGTGTGCTCTGACATGCTAATTCACTTATGGATTGATTATCTACAAATACAAGTGCAGCTCAGAATTTGTGAGCTTAATGCTGTCTCATTTCAAGACCATCTGATCAGTGTGAATAATGCATGTTCTCTTTAGAGCATTGTCAGAGTCATAGCTGAAAGGATAACAATTCCAGGTTTCCAAAAAAGAGCCCTTTCCTAATTTTTTTTTTTTTTCAAATTTATTTTGCTGGAACCTTCTGGAATTCCAATCACGTGATAATTGAAATGTAAATTGCAAAGGAGACAAATTTCAAAGCCCCTAATTCAGCCCTCACCAGGGCTGGTGCAGTCTTCAGTTTTGCCAAGTTTTTAGCCCCATCAGCCATGACTGTTATTCTCACATCTCTACCACCACCCATCCTGCCAAAAGTTAATACAGAAACAACTCCTCCAGCAAAAATAACATTTTTTGACAACACATTCAGACTAAATTCTGGGAACTAATTTAATCTCTACCTGAGAGAGACTCTGCACCAGTGTGCAATTGCATGCATGCAGGGGGTCTTGAATTACGTTTTCTGTTGACTTTGTCTATTCACAAAGACATGCTGTTCCATAAAAGAACTGGCCCAGGCGTGCGTTCTGACTCTCCTTAATTTCATGGATTTTAGAGACTAAATACAGACTTACTTTTGGGGACTATCTCTAATAAATATTCACATTTGCTAAAACAGATCCCAGCTCTGCAGTCCCTCCATGGGAAGCAGAGCCATGTCCAATGGAGCAAGAAGAGCTAGCATGGAGATTTCATGGTTGCATAACTAAAAAGTACAGAAAATCAGTAAAAACATGGAATGCACAGGTACCCAGAGATGAGCTACAGCTTTAGACTATGAAAAACATCTTGCACATTTTTAAAATATTAGTTTATCTCTTCAAGAAACTGAATGTGGCAGTGGGAAAGTGTTAATAAAAAGGTAGAGTGGGAAGCAACCTGAATTACCCTGGAAACCATACAAGCTTTGAAAAACCACAGAGAGAACAAGTGACCTTCTGTTGCTTCTTAGCCTGAAGTTAGATTTGTAAAATAACAGGGCATCCTACAAAGATGGTCTGGGAGGCAGAGAGCCTTTCTGCATTCTGCCCTGCTTCGTCCTTTCTTTACTCTTTCTCTTTTGTGTTTACTTGGAGAGGATATTGATTCCAGAAGTGACAAAGACAAGATAAGTCAAAACTCCTCTTTGTTCTTCTGCAGAGAGGAGGTTACCCTTGCATCAAATGTAATGCTTCTGGTGCTCTCTCCTCCTCCCCACACTGACTGGGAAGTCACAGTTAGCTGTGGATTGCATTTATACTAATGACTGTTTTTCTCTCCCTGCTCCCCCTCCCAGGCTTATTTACTAAGCTTTTTCTTTCAGCATGACCAATAAAGCATGAATACAAATAGACCTAGGTCTTTCTTTTTTTCCCTCTCATTTTATTTTGCCACTTTTAGAAGTTACAGAAGAAAATAGTGTCATTCTGTTCCAGAAGGGCTTTCATACCAAGCTGACACTGTACATTTAAATATGTATTGCTTCCTCTATCATTTGCATTTTAATGTTCCAAACCAATAATCATGAAGTCTTGTGTGAAAACGTAAAATAATAAGGATGGGAAGAAATTTGGATCAGATTCTAAACCTAGTTGAATTACACCTAGGCATGGCAGTTCATTGAGAGACCCTTATAAAAATTATTTTTTATATATGAAAAGATTCTGACAGAGGATGTGCTGAATTGCCCTGGGTGTTTGCACATTTTCCTTTGGATACTGAATAGGCATAGCCTCATGGGCCTTTTCCTGTGCAGCTGGTGCACTGGCAGTGTGTCTTAGCTCTGCTTTGGAAGAGTCACCCTCCAGGCGCGCTTATAGTAGACTCTGCAATTGTTCATTATTTGGCCAATTAGTACAATAGCATTAGCCTGGTGACATTTCACATGTATGTAGCCATCTACCAGAAGCTAGACTGAAAATAATGCATGTTCACATTGGGGAAAAGGAAAAAAAGCCATTTGAAGTGTCAGTTATATTATTTTCATGTTCTGCTTCATTATTGTCATCATTTAGCTCCCCATTATAGAAAAGAAGAACAGAATATTCAAATTAGAATTTACCTTGTGGACTTAAGAATCTTGTCTTATGTGCAAAGTGACCCACTTGCAAGAAATTGGTTTGTTGGAGGCATTGTGCTATGTAACAAAAGGCTTTTTCTGTGCTTCTGTTGAATGGCCTCTGTAGCAGAAATCTTAGCTTGGAAGAAATAACTGATGGTCCAGTTCTGGCAAAACATTTTTCACTGCAATTTACTCTACTTTTTTCTTTCTTTCAGGAGGGAAAAAAAAAAAAGAACCAACCAGCTTTAAAAGCAAAATGCATTTCTTGTATCACAGCTGTCATGAATTTAAATTCCCTTTTGGATCCTTACCACAGTCTATTTCACAGCAATATTTTGCTTCTTTGATAAGCACCAAGCACTGAAGAACAAGATGTTGAATATTTGAGATGTAAATCTGACAGGAGGCATTTGTTTTTAGTCTTAGGATGGAGCTTGAAACAACTGCAAAAGGGTGAACTCCTCAGATAGCATAATAACCACTACAGGTCTTTGCTTAGACCCAGAATGAAGCTCAATATGTTTTTGAGCTTAGAAAATGACCACTTGTATACATAGATTTTTACATGACTGCTTGCTTGTAGTTCCAGCTATGAAAATCATCTGGAAAAACTGTAAGAAGATTATTTTCTGCAAATCCCCTGACAGAAGCCAAGAAGCCTTGGAAACATGCAAAAGCATCTGTTTACATCAGCTTTCCACCTATAACCCGGGTAGATAAATCATTAAAAAACAAGGTAAATATTGGGACATTTTGAGATCCATCCATTCCTCACACTCTCTCAGTTAAACTGTTATGCCATTTCTTTGCCTTCTTTAGCCTGTTTTGCTTCTAGTCTTCCCCCCAGGTCTCAGACCAGTGCTTTCACCGAGACCAGCCTTAATTTGATGCTAGGCATACCTTACTGATAATATGCAGCTATGGGCATTCTCTTCTTCAGCATTCTCTGTCTCTCCCTTTCATCACTGTAATGATGCAATAAGTTTCAGGAGAAGATGAAAGTAAGAGGATAACAAGGGGAAACATGAGCAGAGGGAGGGTAAGAAAAGAATGGATGCCTGAATTTTCTCCCCTTTTATGCATATAGATTTGCTTTTCTTTTCATTTGAACTGAATTTCTTTTCTAGGAGGGTTTCTCAGACATTTTGAAGAGCTGCTATGTTACAGCTCATTAAATTAAGTCTCTATATTTGCTGCTTAAGAAGATGTTATCTTCAGCACTCTTGGAAGATTATGTTTGGTTGATGTGGTTTTGCCACTGGCACAGAAACATTTCCTGCACAAATGCAAATTGCTGAAGCTCCCCAATTCTTGGCTGGATGTGGCATATTGCTCAACTCCTTGTGTTTAACTGATGGAATTAATGTTTAGCCCACCAGATGGGCTGACTTGTGGCTGACGGCTGTCTCTTCAGAAAGAAAGGTCTAGCTGGAGAGGGTGAAGGGACTTGGAGCTGTGATCTGAGATGCCCCACTGAAAGTCACGTCTTAGATATATGGAGCTGGATGTCCAGCACGTGCCTCAGCCTCACCACTCTTGTGAATTTATCTGGGGTTATATCTCATCCCCATCTGCAGCCTGGCGCTGCGGCCTGGCCCTCACCCCATACCTGAAGCACAGCTTCTCACCCGGAGGAAAGCATGGGTGAGAGGCCCTATCTCATGGCGTGAAGCAGGCACCTGCAAATGGTATTTGCAAAAGCCAACATGCCAATCAGGTGCTGCCTTAAATAGCTGGTAGGAAATGCTGAGGAAAGGGGAGTGGATCTAGCATTAAACATATTCATCAGCTCAGCCCTTGTACTAGACCAGCCATTGCTTGTAGAAAATGGTGTTTTTTCTCTTCACATGGAGGACCCTTTCCAGAAATGAATTTATTCTTTCAAATCCTCCCAGCATCATGAGTTTCGCTTTTCATAGAACCATAGAATCATTGGAGTTGTAAGGGACTCTTAAAGGCCACCTAGTCCAACTCTCCTACAGCTAGATTAGGGTGCACAGAGACCTGTCCTGGCTGACCTTGAATTTGTCCAAGAACAGAGCATCTACCACCTCTCTGGGCAGCCTATTCTGGTGCCACACAAACCTTACTGGAAAAAATATGTTCCTTAAATCTAATCTAAATTTCCCCTTTTTTAGTTTGTAACAGTTTCCTCTTGTCCTTTTGTAACAGATCCTGCTAAAGACTGTCCCCTTCTTTCTTAGAGCTCTGCTTTGGATACTGAAAGGCTGTTCTCAGGTCTCCCTGGAGCCTTTTCTTCATCAGACTGAACAGCCCCATCTCTCTGCCTGTCCTGGCAGGGAGGTGTTCCATCCTTTAGATCAGATTAGTGGCCCCCCTCTGGATGCACTCTCAAAAGTCCACATCTCTCCTGTACAGAGGGCTCCACATTTGGATGCAGTATTCCAGATGAGATCTCACCAGTGCAGAGTAGAGAGGCAAGATCACTTCCCTCAATCTACTGGCCACGCTTACTTTGATGTAGTCTAGGATACGGTTGGCTCTCTGAGCTGCAAGGGAACATTGCTGGCTCATACCTATCTTGCAATCCACCAGTATCCTTCAGTCCCTTTCAGCAGGGCTATGCTCCATTCTTACATCCCTCAGCTTGTATTGATAGCAGGGATTGCCACAACCTAGGCACAAGACTTTGTACTTGATTCTTCTAGGAGGTTCTTCTAGGACCACTCCTCAAGACTGTCTAGGTCTCTCTGGATGGCAACCCATACCTCAGGTGTGTCAACCACAATGCACAGCTTGGTGTCATCCATAAATTTGCTTGAGGTACACTTGAACCCACTGTCAATGTCATCAATGAAGATATTGCATTGGTCAATGTACTGACTCCCGATGGACACCATTCCTTGCTGATCTCAATCCAGTCATTGAGCCACTGACAGCCACTCTCTGGGTACAATCTCATAACCAGCAACTAATGAAATCCATATCTTTCCAATTTGGATGTTGTGGGGGATTGTGACAAAGGCCTTCTGACACCAGTGGGTGGAAGTTAGGTTTGCACTTGTCCAAGGCCCTGGTCTTGTGTGGTTAAAGGGGTGACCATGTTAAAGAGACTTCTCATCATTTCATGGGAGCTGTGACCTTCTGAGGTCGTATTTACTGGTTTGGTCTCTGCCAAAATTGTGAGAGAATTTTAGCTTATAAAACTGGCCGAAAGTGAGAGATGAGGCAAGTTATGAGACTGGCTTTGGGATGCAGGTACCAGAAACATCAGTGATAGATGTGAGCTCTGCCTGGGAGCCTAGGATCAAATTTTGTAAAAGTTTGCAACCTGAATGTTGCGCCATGGTCAAATGATCCTTTTGATAGCGGCAAAGAATCCATGCCTTGTTTTCTGCCTCTTTCTAGGGCCTGGAGGGACATTTCCTGGCTTTCCACATTTTCTGTAAAAAACTTTGAGAAATGTGGTGCTCATGGAATCTTTATGTCCCACATACTGAACTATATAAAATGTATACAGGTCTGTATTACAATTGGAAATGACAATGTAGTTTTAAGCTGAAGTGCTTTTGAAAAGGGTTATTAGAAAAGCTACTTTTGTACATTTTTTGCATAATTTATATCTATTGACAGTCACTAGAGTTTGCTGCTGCTGTTTGTGACTTTTCAATCTGATCCTTCAAAAGTGAACTGGCAGTAAATTGCACAACTGAAGATGCACTCAGAGGAGCAAACTGAGCAGTTAGACACAGACATGCACACCTCTTTATCGATTGTGAGCAGCTAGTTATTCTGTGTAACCAGGAATATGAACTTCTTCATCTGAATCCCCGCGCATGCTTCTGTCTGCATGATGTACTATAGTCAGTCTAAGGCTGAAATGACACAGCATGTTTGGAGAATCTGCTAAGAATGGAGGGCTTAAGACAAACTCCAAAAATCTGTGGCTCTGCTGTGAACAACAAAGAGCCTGTGTAGTCAGACAGAAATAGGAAGTCTTGCCCTATTTACAATGTAGAAGGGAGAAAAGGAGATGAACAAAAATGTTCCCAAACATAGGAAATATTTTTAGTCTTTATATACTGAATCTTATTGCAGTATGTGAACATACAGTCTGCACAGGGCAGGAACCTTCTCTGCAGTTTCTAATTGTATGTGCTTCTAGTTACTACCAGAAGAATGAGACTTGTGCAATACTTGTTATGGCTGTTGTGCTTGTTCTTGGTTTTCTTGATTGCTTGCAAGGGACAGGGAACAAAAAAAGACTGATGCTATTTATGTACTGCTCAGGCTGCTAGCTATAAACTCATTTGGCTGTTTCCTTCCATGCCACTGGATTAGAAGATGGTTTGAGCAGCGTGACAGTTTCATCACTGTGGGTACCAAAGTGTGACTGCTGGGATAGTTTCTGCTCTCCGAGGCCAAGGTGCTCACCCTAACCCACCTCTGTGTTGGGGGGCATTCAGGGGAGCAGTGGCTTCCACAGTGATTGTGTCCCCACAGAAGAAAAACTGAGGCAGTTGGACTGTGTTATACACTGCTGCTGTCCTGGTATAGCGTTTCAGGGAACAAATCTGAGAAAATTATCAAGCAAGTAAATTATGGATTTGATTCCATTATGAAGAGATGCCCTCACCTTCATAATGTGGCTCAAGAAGACTCAGAGTGGATTTCTGCAAAACAAGGTGCTTCTCAGTGTGTGCTAAGACTGCAGATCTTTCTATGCAGCTTATGTTTATCTTCTTTGAGGGTACACTTAGAGAATCAACATCTGGTCCTCAGGGAAATCCATCTGGTAAAAGAACACGTGTCACTCTGTAGTAATGCAATTGTAAAATTATAACGAAGGGGTAAACAAACCCAAATGGAGTCATTTAGAAATGCTATATTCCAATTTTAGTTGTTTTATCTTCAGCTTTGCCTTAAACTCAGTTCACATTTTTCAGCTAGGAGTCAGTTTGTACTGGAAACAATGTCGAGTATTTTCCTTAAGCTGTTACAGTGTCATATTTCATACTTCAGTATTTTGAAGTCTTCCCTCCCCCAAGTATTTTGGCATGTATCTCTGTAAGCATCTTCAAGAATTCTTCAGTAACAACTTGGGGATTCAAAGAACCAGCCTTCCCATGATTAATATCTCATCCTCAACTAATTTTATTTTAAATGTGTATTTAAAAATGCAGTGACTAAAAGCCCAGAAGGCTTCAATTAAGTGCTAACACTTGATGTTGAGTCCACCAGTCCTTTTGTCCATCGCAGTTCCTGTGCTATGTGTCTAAACATTTATAGGATACAGAATTTGGGTAGTAACTTACTGCGGCTAATGCAGAAGTATAGCTATTCTGTAATTATTGTAATATACAATAATGAAACAATAATTTCATTCCTGCTACGTAATGCACTCTACCAGCTTTAATTAAACCTAACAACCTCATTAGTGAATATCATTACATCGGCTTCAGGGAAGCAATACTATCTAGTGAATAAAAGATTATTGCATGAGTTTGGAGATCTGGCATACCAGATGCATCCTGAGGCTGCTATTAGACTTAGAGTGATTCATTTCAAATCTCCAGGCCTTTTTTCACTCACTGACCTAGTGAAGTCTATGGTGCTTAGAGTAAAATGCTCTGAATTACTTGAATTCCAAATATCTGTTTGAGCACAGTGTTTTTGCAAATGAAATAATAAAGATACATAGGAGTGCTGCCTGAAACAGCAAAATGAGATATTGTCAGTTCCTGGAAGCCCCAATATGTTCAGTAACTTCAGTAAAAATCCATTTCCCATGGATTAAAACAACATTCATTCTGCACTATCTTTGTTACCTGGTGCAGGCTGGGAGCAGCCTGCAATATTTCACACAGATACCCAGAGCTCTTCCAAAGCTTGGGTGTCCATACGGAAGAGGAACACCGTACCCCACTGTTTCATGAGGATTTGTGAAAGGGATTACATGGAGCTTCTTCTCCTCCTGCTTTTTAACTGATTTTGAAACTCTTGCCCAGGCTGCTATGGAGGGCTCTACCTGGGTGACCAGGTGCTTGTGTCAGCAACACAAGAGATACTGAAAACCAGAGAGGTCCAACCTGAAGGTGTTGGTAGAACTTCAGAGCTGGAATTGGAGCAATTCCCTGATGCAAACAGCTTCTAAGTTGTTGCTAGCCAACAGAAAAGGGATGTATTTTCTAAAAGGGAAGGGAAACAGGGCAGGAGAAAGTCACATTGGGCTGACAGTGAAGTGCCATGGGCAGCAGCGAGCCTCAAGCAGGTGAGAGGGCTGACAGGAGGGCAGCAGCAAGTGGATGTAGCAGCAGGGGTTGTTAGTGCTTTTGCTACCAGAACTCACATTTTCCTCAGTTGTCACCTATTTGGTGTTGTTACCAGCAGCATGACTTAACAGAACCTATTTTTCTCTTCTCTCCCTGCACACTGTTGAGGTTACAGCTAGAAAACTCCTGCTTTGCTGTGCTCTTTCTGAAGTGGAAGACGCTTCAATTCTGTGTCTGTGGGATACAAAGCATTTAGATCTGCAGAGCATGAGATCTGGCCAAGCAGGCCAGGGGGACAGGCAAGCAGGACAGTGCTCCTGGAGGCACAGTTGGTGATAGAAATGCAGTGCATTCAAAGACTTACACCAATGGATGACTGAAGTGCAGTGTATTCAAAGACACATCCTCCTCTTTCTGTCAGCTTTAAAGTAAGCAGAACAGTCAGCTGAAGATCATTGCTTTCACTGGTGCATGCAAACAGGAGGCTGCCTGGTTGGCTGCACAGGTCACGCATTACTACTGACTGGTTGTAATAGTAGGAGTGCAACATGGAAATGTGAGTTTGTCAGAAATGCATGGCCAAGTTATTTCACACCCATTGTATGTGAAAACTTTTATGGACTAATTAGTATATTTGTACATCAGTATATTTAAGATGTTATAGTTATTACTTTCTTCCCTTATTTACAGTAGATTAAGTTTCAAATACCCATTGACATTGAAGTCATACCACCACTATAAAGCTGCAGTGAATTTAAGGCATCCCATGTGGTTTAGCAGTGCAAAAGTGTGGATGATTGCAGGTTGCAACTTGAAGTTACAGTCTTTTCAGCTTTGCCCTCTAGTGATTTGAAATGATTCATTCATCATGTTGGCTCAATCTGTTTTCTTCTGTAGAAAGTGCATGCCAAAACAGACAGTCATGTGAATATCTCCATATTTTCCCAACGCTGACTCTCACATTTTTCCAGTAAATCAGAAACCCAAGCAAGTTTTTTCTAGTTCTGACTTTGATACTCACACTGCTTATCTGTTCTCCCAAAGGAACTTGTGAATGCAGATAGAAACATCTCTGTTGCTATTATTAGATTCTATTAATACTTACATTTTGCAGAAAACAGTGGTGATGGTCAGGGCTTACCATATGTACTGAGTAGAAACACTAGGAAATCACAGCACCCAACCCTTAATCTTACCTCTTGTGCTTCATACAAATACGTTTGCATCACAAGATATACAACAAGCACACCAGCTAGTCCAACAAGCTGCAAGTTCTGTGGCTCATGGCAATCCACAGTACAGTGCTCTGGGTGCAGGAAGCAACATTTTCACAGTGCAGGCAAAGGCTAAGCTTCCTTCTATTCCCACTACATCCATAGACTTGAACTGGCAACACAGAGTCACATATCTGAGATGATTATCTCTGGCAAGTATTGACATGCTAATAGGAAATCTTGGGGAGGTAACTCAGGGAAAACCACAAGAATTCGTGGATCACCTAATATTTACTTGCAGCTGCCATGTAGATATGGCAGTGTACCTCTATACAGCACTGCCCTCTGCTTCCTGGGACTAGTCATGAGTTCATTGACACCACATCCATCAGCAGTACCTGCTAGCATTCATGGGGGTCAGCTTCACAGTAAAGGGTTTTGAAGACCCTTCTTACAACTAAGTATTCATTAGCTAACATGTACGTTTGACTAGAGTTTATGAAAAGCACCTCGACTTCAGATTTGTTTCATAAAAAAACAGGCAAGTGAGCTCCAAGGCATTAAATGTTCAAACACATTGTGAAAATCAGTGGGAGAGTGCAAGAGCAAGGTGAATCAAGGCCACTCTCATCACAGAGCTGAAACAGGGACTCCCATCCCTCTACAGGAGCAGGTAGCACCTGCAGTGCGGGTAACAGCAGCACCATTGCCAGCACTGTGTACTGGTTCATGCACCGAGGGCATGAAAGATTTGCACCAAGGTTCAAAGAAGGGAGACACTGGGATCAGAGGAGGGACTGAGTGATATAGAAAAGAGGTGGAATTTAATCACAGAATTGTAATGGTTGGAAGAGACCTTTAGAGATCATCAAGTCCAACCCCCATGCCAAAGCAGTTCCCTAGCCCAGGTTGCACAGGTAGTTGTCCAGGCAGATCTTGAATGTCTCCAGAGAAGGAAACTCCACCACCTCTCTGTGCAGCCTGTGTCAGTGCTCCGTCACTGCACTATGAAGAAGTTCCCATGCACATTTGTGCGGAACTTCCTATGCTTCAGTTTGTGGCCATTTCCCCTCATCCCATTGCCACTGCTGAGAAGAGTCCAGCCTCATCTCTTTGCTTCCTGCTCCTTAGGTATTTACAGACATGGATCAGATCCCCTCTGAATCTTCTTTTCTCAAGGCTGAACAGATCCAGATCTCTCAGCCTTTCCTCATAAGGGAGGTGTTCCACACCCTTTATCATCTTCATGGCTCTCTGCTGGGCTCTTTTATGTACTGGGGAGCCCAGAACTGTACACAGTACTCCAGGTGAGGTCTCACCAGGGCAGATCAGAGGGTGAGGATCACCTCCCTTGACCTGCTGGCCACACTCTTCTTAATGCACCCCAAGATCCCATTGTTCTTCTTGGCCACCAGGGCACACTGCTAGCTCATGGCCATCCTGTCATCCACCAGGACACCCAGGTCCCTCTCCTCAGAGATCCTCTCCAGCAGGTCATCCCTCAACCTGTATCGGTGTACATGGTTATTCCTCCCTAGGAATAACCCCCCCAAAAAAAGAAAAGGCACAAAAAAAAGAGAAAAACTGGGTATCAAAATTCATTTATGAAGACCCTGCTGCTTACCCTTAATTCTGAGGTCATTCCTCCATGATTCAGGAACAGCTTCATCACAGATATGCAGAGGACAAGAGAATAACAGCTCAATACCAATATTCCAGCTGTGACCACAGCCTGAGCTGGGCACAGTTCCTTGTGCCAAAGGTCATGAATTTGACAGGTTCCTGCTGTATAAATCCCACTGCACCACAGAAGCAAAAACCAGATGATTTCTATCAACTTCTTATAATTATAAACAAAAGACAATGAGAAACATCAGGGAGTCACATTTCACTGGAGGATAGAGACGGTGGGGGGCATAATTAGCATTGGAATCACATCTGCATCAAATTGAAAATTAGTAAAAATAAAGGAAACTCTTCACTTTGCAACTTTGCAGATGAAAAGCAGCAATTCTTCTATGCATAGCATCTTTTTTTGTTAAAATTGCTTTCTTACTACTTGCAGGATTTAAATTAAAGGCCCATAAAAATAGAAAATCCATTTATCCACCCATCTGAGGGCATGTTCCCTACATGTGCTATTCGTGCTTTTATGATAGAAGGGTGGATAGATACCTAATTGTCTCTGGATGATCATTTTTTCAGCAGCACTCAGATCAGCTTTTTTGCTCCCTTCTATTAGATTATGATCACTTTAAGAAAGCTGACTCAGGCATGTGTCACACCTCAGAGATACAAGACTGTAAGCCAAAATTTGCAGACTCACTGTCCTCTGCCCTTTGCCACCCAGATATTGAACAGTGCTGTATGCCTGCACTGATTCAGTTTCGTGTGGAGATACACTCTCGTGCAAGTAGCATCACCCTGGCATTCAGAGGACTGAGACGTTCGTCTGCTTCTGCCACTGTCTGGGCAGTCTTGGCACCAGGGGAAAATCTCACCTCGGTCCTTGGACCCTGATTTCCTTTAACTGTAAAATGAAGTAAATGATTCCAGATTCTCTTGTGAAAATTGTGCATAAAAAGCATTACTGTCCTCCAATATGATAAGTGGTAGAAGGAAGCCCAGAAAGGATTTCAGCCCACAGAGATCCTTCGGTCTCCTTTGTCAAAAGTATCTTTGAACCTGGATGAGGCTCAGGGTGCCTGCTTAGCAGCATCCGTATTAGACACAAGACTACCTGAACTGCCTGCCCCTGGCCCTGTGAAGCTTTTCCTGAGTAGTCAGCTGGGAGATGTGTTCCAGTAGACAGCCCAAAAACCCTCAGCCCAGCAAGGACACAAGGCTCAGATACCTCTTCCATGTCCAGCCTGGATGCCTGTGTCAGGGAATGCATTTCTTGCCTTGCTCCATCATGAGCAAGGATGAGGAGCACAAAGCATTCCCCTAAGTCCAGGAACTGAGCTAAGCAGCTCTGGGTTCTGATTCATAATTTAAACCCTTTACCTAAGCACTCATTGCTAGCAGAGATCAAACAGTGGAAGCTGAGCTGACAGGTTAATCCCATTGTCAAGAGATTTCAGAATTTCTGAAGCAGGTTTTCTCTGGATTTGCTGCGAAACCCTGAGGCCACTGCTCCTCTGGGTAGGGAGCAGAGTCCCCAAACAGAGAGCTGGGAATGAGAAGCTGGTGGAAAACATGGCAAGGTTTGGCCAGTCCTGCATCCTGCCAGAGCTGCTTCTAAAAATCACCTTTTATGGAACATTTTGACCTTGTCAGCTGGCATTTCCAACAATCAAAAAGCTTACCCCCCCTTTTTTTTTTTTTTTTTATTTAGGCAGCTCTATTCTGACAATATGCAGTATGCATTTGTACAAAAAGACATCTACAAAACCACTAAACTTGCAAATTTGCCTCTGAAGATTCATAAGCCTCACGACCTCATTGAATATTTGTGCTCTTTCATTCTGCTTCTGTTTTGACAATGTAGAGAAAGGCCCAGATGAGAACAGCTGCTCTAAAACAGTTCTTCTACACACAGATGTGTAGATCTGAATGTTGCAGTGTGGTATTCATCCTCCACACATCCCTCTGATTCCACATCTGAGCTGTACCCATACAAGCATGCGGCCAATCTCTGGTTAAAGGTTGAACGCCTCCAGAAACCGACAAGAAATAATTGTACTTACTGAAATGACTTTTCCTAGCTAGTGGAAATCATTTCACAGTAGCTTGTAAATTTATAAATATTCACTATCCGAGTCCCAGCAATACAGTAAGGTAATAAATCTCACCAAAGATGTGTGGTATAATTGATGGGAATAGGTAGATATGAACCTTGAGCATCTGTACATGTGATAAGTGCGTAGGGAAGGGAACAGAACTAAACATACTGACACCTTTAAAATCTTTTGTCGAGCTTAATTACAAACACAGAATACAATCTCAGTTTTCCATTTTTCATTTGGGACCTATAATTCCTATGGAGTTGATGATGATTTATGTGGCAGAAAAAACATGAGCAATATCTCTAGGTCATCATTACATCACTCCAGAAATGACTTCATATGTGACATGGCAGAGATCTGTTTCTCTGACACCTACAGAGGCACAGCTCAGCTTGAAGATCCTCTCACCAACTGTCACACGGTCAGATGGAAAAATACCACATTATTTTCTGGTCAGCAAAACAGTGAGTTGTTTTTGAAAAATGTTTTACAGTGGGCTGAAGCAGGTAGCAAAGCTGTATTTGCAATCAACAGTCAATTGTTGTTGGCAAATGCAGAAGCACTTGATAATATTAGCACAGAAATAAATCATTACAAAAAATAGGCTTTCCATTGCAGAAAACACTCTAAATCCCTCAAGTATTGAAAAATAATGTGCATTTTAGCATATCTTATTGTTTCAGAGCATACTATTAATTATTTCTTACCAAAATATTATGTAAAAAAGCCATCATTTGTATCTGTAAATGAATGGCAAATCACAACTTCAATGAGACGGAAAACCAATCTGCTGTCTTTGTGAGTTTTTCTCTGAATATTACTTTCCAATTTTACAAAAGGAAATCTTTTGCATGCCATGGAAGCGTGTTTTGCAGTTAAGTTAATTTGCATATCGTG
Source organism: Callipepla californica brunnescens (assembly GCA_023055505.1). NCBI lineage: Eukaryota > Metazoa > Chordata > Aves > Galliformes > Odontophoridae > Callipepla > Callipepla californica. Next base: position 30,999,013 of record JALIRH010000003.1, on the reverse strand, counting down.
GCATGACAAAAACAAAACAATCTCATCTCCCTTGGTGGAAGAAATGACTGGAGGTTGAATTAGTTAGCGACACCAATCCTTCTTTGCTTTTGCTTTCTGTCTTCAGGTCCTTTCCCTTTTATTGTTGCTTTCTACCCAGAAAGGCAAAAACTGTCTCTTGAATTAGTTACAATCTTTTGCTTGTCCTTCAGTCTCATCCTCCCCTGAGCAGGAGGTTGAATCTAATACAGAGAGAAAGAATCACTGTGATTTGTGATAATGTTTCAGAGTCTGAGGCACTCAGGCCCACAGAAATGTCAGTGATTTGTGCTTTTTGCTTTCTCCAGGCAATTCAGACAACTCTGTCCAGTCATGCATAGTCCTACCAGCACTGCGCAACTCACGTGCTAGATCTTTAAAACACTCTACTTCACCTCCCAGTCCTTTTCTTGGGAAGAACTGAAAATGTACTCACAGATTTCTCTTCATTCAAAAACGCAAAGGTTAAAATCCTTAAGCTTTTTGCTTAATTATCTCTTATAATGTCACTTGTGTGGCAGATTCCTTGGGGATTCCTGATTTTTCCTACTGTAGTTGCTCGTTGGTTTTCCTTACCTGAAGCTGTATGCTGGGCAGACACATGGTTAGCCAGCAGTTTAACAGCCAAGCCTCAAAATAATTAATCATGCTATGATAAAATAATTACTTCATTTATTTGAAATGAAAGAAAAATAGGCTTGCATATATCATGCTGTTTTAGCAAGAGGAAAAGGCTTATAATCAATCTTGGTGCATAAATTGCTTTGGATATACTGTTTAGGTGAACATGTTATCAGAGTTATAGTCTTTCAAAAACTCACAACTTGGGTGTCTATACATGTAGTCTTTGATTTCCTGGTTTGTTTTTAGTTTGCTTCAAAAATATCTGCATTCAAAGACTCCGCATAGCAACATCAGGTTATAGAATCACAAAATAATTAAGGTTGGAAAAGATTTCTAAGATCAGCTAGACCAACCAACAGCCCATCCCCACCATGCCCACCAACCACGTTCCTCAGTGCCACATCCACACGGTTCTTAAACACACCTCTAGGGATTGAAACATTTCTGGGCTGTGGGAAATCAGTTTACAAACTGAGGTTGTTTTTTCAAGAAGCGCCTGCATGCTTAGTATTTGTGTTGATATTTACCACAGATTTTTAAGGAGGGGGACAGAGAGGGTTAAAATGTACATAATCAGATATTCTGAAGATGTTTCAATCCTGGAGAAGAGAAATACTGGCAGAACTCTGGATTTTGCTCTGGAAACCACGGAGGATTCAGGCAGGGGAGGAAGGGAAGATACTGCACATTACCAAGCAGAGCTCTCAGTTCCTGCTGTCAGACTCCAACAGCCACAAAATGCTCAGTCCCACTGCCTGCAGCACGGCTGTCTGGCTTCTGTGGGACAGGTGATTAATGGAGGGGAAGTTTCTGTGAGCAAGCAAGCAGTATTATTTACTGATTTATGACTTACTTGGAAGAAAGAAAGAAGTGGAAAGAACAAAAGTTAAGGCTCAACGATAGAGCATGGTGTGTCTGCATTGTATGAGGCTCCAGCATTTCCAAGGACAAAATGGATGATTTGTGTGCAGTATTGTGGAGATCTTAGAAAAACACAGGAAACAAAAGGTGTCCCAGTATGAAGCTACTACTCATCTCAGAATCACAGGAAAGGTTTTTCACCTGGGGTATGTCATAACACTGCATCTAATTAGATGTGTCAAAAAAGTAAAACTTGCAAAAATCACTTCTCAACTGTTCTATTCTCTGACAGGAAGAAATTCTACCTTCTTAGGATGCACATACAAACACATATAAATTTCCCTGCCTACCTGTGAATTTTGAGGTATGAGATCTGTGACTTCCCATTTATATTACTCCTCTGTGGGAGCAGCTGAAAGGGCCAACCCTAGGACTGAAAAGTCAGGAAAAATGGAACAGGTAACCCTTATGCCAGATAGTCAACAGAAACCAAAGGGATGGGTCCCCCTCAGGTGTAGCAGGGAAGCACATTTTCCACCCAGAGTCTGGATCTTCAGGAGTGTTAATATAGGCTGATTTTCATGCAGTAACAGTTTTCTCTTGCCATTGCATGTCTAACAGCTCACCCTGTGGCTCTGTTCTATTAGCAGTGATGAATTCCAGTCAAGGGAGGCAAGCCAAGCTGCAGTATCTCTCGAACTTTAAAACAAGACAGCATTAATGAGGGATATCACTGCCTTATCTCCACACAGTGGTACCAGATACCTCTGTTTTTTTCTTGTTCCCTACAAGTAGTGATTTGCTAGAGTTTCTCTAGAAATCAACCCTTCTTTTCCTATATTGCCCACTGGCTGCAGTAGATCCCGCATATTTCTGGGAATTACTTCGAGTTGGCTGTATCCATACTAGGAAGCACTCAGAGAAAGAAAGTGTAAAGGGAAAGAAACCCACCAGGAACAGCCATAATTCAGTAGCATGTGCTGGTTTGCCAGAGCAAGGCTGTGTCTTCCACACTGCTGCAGTAGAGGACACTTGCCATCTGCTTGAATGCTTCATGGGATTGCACTGGAGTTCTGCTACTATTCTTATTCCAGGAAATGATAGATTTTCTTGTTGGAGGGTGAGCTGCAGTTATGCTTGTGTGTATGTGAATGCGTATGTGTGTGCGCGTGTGTGTGTGTGTGTGTGTGTGTGTGTGTGGAGAGCTGATTAGGAACCTTTAAAGACACTCTGAAACTGCATTCGACTTAAAAAAGCCCTAACATACCCATCATAAAAGCCAGCAGGAAAGGTTTAAACCCACCACAAAATCTGGGAAGCTGCATGTTAAGACACAGAACTCTGTGTTTAACTCACATCACCCTGCCTTGGGGCTGCACTAGGCAGTGCACAGAGAGCACTGTGGGAGTGAAGTAGAGCTGGTGATGTGATTCTCAAGGTCCCCTTGGATGTGCGGTTGTGGGGCGTGTTCTTTCTCCCATATTTCCCCTCGCAGGGGAGAGCTCCCTGCCAACACCTGCAAGGTCCCATCGTTTCTTCTCATCCCAGCCTGCCTTCTCACAGAACAGCTGGTTTAAAGCTGCTTCCACAGTAGAACAGAATTTTTTTTTTGTTTTTAGGCATGTGCTATTGGACAATCCTATGCACTGCAGGAAGATTGCATTCATCCAGAGCAGGAACTTACACCAAGGTGACAGATTGTGCTCATGAGAAAGAGAAGCAGGTACAAGATGACAGACTTATTTGAGATGGCTTAACCTGTACAAGAAACACTGGCAAGGCTGTTGTTCAGATCTTACCTGTAGCTATGAGGAGAACCATTTGGCTACCCCTTACATTTTTATCAGTTTTTTAGTCTCTTGGGAACTAGAACAATTAAAAGAAATCTAAATGTGATTTCCAGGCAAGCCAGGGATGACATATTTTCTGACATGTCTAGTAAAAGGGTTCCTAATGGTGCTTTGGTATTTGATATGAGTAACAGCAAATGAATTCCTTGCTACAAATGGGTCTGTCTTTTACAGTAATGCTCATGTTTGCATACCTTTCATTGCTGCTGCACCTACGTAGTCACTTGTCTGCTTAGCAAAGTTTCTTTTCTTCTAACATTGTCTGTGTCCTCCCCATATTGTGCTTTGTTCAAAATTCATGAGATTTAGCCCAATTTCAATGCACTTTTCATTCCTTCTGGGAGAACAGGAAACGTGAGAATGGAAGAGAATGAGTTTCATCTGATGTTAACTATGTGAAAGTCAGACCTGAACCATCAGTTCAGGCCCTGCAATCATCAGTGGAATGTCATCTCTGGAAATGGGTTTAGATCAACACAACAACAGATGCTTAAGGCCTCTGGACTTGCTCATCTGCCTCTTTGCCCCATGGAAGGAGACTGGCTGCCCTCATTGTGCTAAACTACTCACTTTTAGTTCACAGAGCCCCACAGAGTGATTATAGAGGCTAGAGATGGTTGTTAAATCAGTTGATTGATGTTGTTGTTGCCTCTTCCATGGATAGCCAGACAAGAAGCTATGTATCAGGGTTTCTAGCAGTGTTAAATTCATGCAAGCAGCTCCAGTTGGATCCCAGATCTTGGCTTGAATACATCCCTACAGTCGGATGAGGTCAGGGCTCTGTATTCCTACAAACTGCATCTGTTTAGCTCCTGTTGTTTGCTTTTCAGCAAAAAATCATAATGTGCGCTGGGGAAATGCTGCCTGCTATAATTTGACCAGTTCCTGTGGAGATGCTTGACTCTCTCTGTAGTGCATACAGAGTACTAATATGATCACTGTATCCATGAGGCAGCAGTAGGACAGGAGAGTGAGTCTGATGCAAAGACATTCTTAGTGGAAGGACTGGACTCAGGCCCTCAGCAGTACAGCTGCTGGACAGCCCTTTTTGCTCCCACAGCAGCTACAAACCACTCTAAAAATCCCACATTTTAATCACAGTAAGGTATTTCTTCCACGGATGGAAAACAGCTTCATGCTTCACTTATTTTCTTGCTGCCTTCAACAGTATGAGGCTCAATAAGTGCTCACACTGTCTAATCCTTCTCCCAGCTGCTTTGTTCTACACACAGGAGAAGTTATCAGTAGAACAGTTTGGATGTCCTCCTTCTCATGACACAGAGGCAGGATTATCCTTCCCGTCAGTACATATGTTTGGCCCCTTGAAGCCCACAGAAGTAAGTAATGTTGCTTCTGCAGCTCCCCAAGCAAGTGTTCAACAATTAAATAGAAATCCATTCCTCTGTTTTCACGGATGTCTCTCCTGCATTCTTCTCATTCCAGTGGCTTACCTTCTTTTTAATGACTGTGTTTTAGTATAATCTTTTGACAGTAAGAGTTTGTAATGGACATCACGAGAAAAGTAAGGCTCAGAAAACCTCTGCAGTGGAAAGAATAATAGCTTGCTCTTCCCATGCCAAAGCCTAAATTGGCATAAATCAGTAATGTTTCATTGCTGGGTATAACAAGTTTTCTCTCACGTATATCAGCAAAGGATACATCCCTGCGAACTTCAGTCCACTGTATAACAAGGTTAATTTTTTTGCTTTCCTTGCTCTGAAACCACAATGAATTTTAAACTTTCTGAAATCCAGCTCAGTAATCCTCATTTCTTTGAGTCAGATTTATTGACAATCAAATTAATTTGAAGTGAACAAGAGAGCCTGAAGAGAAGTTTTCTATTTCCAACATTTTTTTGTGTGTCCTTTTCAGTGTCCTTCCTAACTCCCTCCTTCCCTCCCTTCCCTGAAATCCTTCATGCTGACACCTCTGAAAAAAAATTGGAAATCAGAGTGTGTTCTCTCATTCTCTTGCTTTGGTATTTTTCCCCAGCCTTATTAGCTACCACTGTATACATCATCATAATTGTGGTAAGATGCTGTCAGCATCACTGGCCAGCTTCACAGATTGCTCTTCCTGCTTCCTAAGCATCACTAAGAATAGCTAGAGACAGTGATGTATGAGCCTAAGTAGAAGCTGTCATTGAAATGGCTTCTCCCCTTCCATGGACTTCTATCAGGAATCAGAAAAAGAATAAACTGGAGAATTTCCTCTGAAAGTTTGGGATGGAATTGGCGGGAAAGAAAAAGCCAAGGTGCATATTCTCTGTTCTTTCTGTCCTCTGTCTCCAAGCAGCACTGCTAGCAGTCACTGTCTGAAGGGCGTTATCAGTGCACTGTTCATTCATTCTGAGCAGGGAATTTATTTGTAATTGTTAATCTGTATGGTTGTGTTGCTTGAAAATCAACACAAATGGGACTTGCTAGAGTAATGTCCTTGTGAAGAAAAGCTGCCCATTAACGCTACCATTTACTGTGAAGGGATCAAAAACAGATATTTCATATTTTTGTGTCTTGCACTTCTTACAGAGACAGATGCAGCAGTGTTGCCTGGCTAGAAACCACACATACAGATGTTCACACTCTTAAAGGTTTCCTGTCAAACAATTTCTTTTCTGGAGCCATGGAGGCTTCTTGAAAAGTATGCAAATAGTTGCTCTTTGTTCCTTTTCCTTGACTTCTATGCCTGTTAGCAAGAACACAGCTAATTAACCGAGACATGCATGACAGCATTTGGATGTCTACTTCTGCATGGTCTTTCTCTCATTTTTTGCTTCCCTGTGGGGACTGCTCCCATTACTGCCCTGCTCCTTCTCCACCCACAAGGGGTACAGCAGAGCAATGGGCAGGGAACAGGACCAGCACACTAAGGTCTTCACAGTCTCATTGTCCACTCCTGATGGACAGGGTCTACCACAGTGAATCTGTGGTGCTTCCTTGCCTTGAACCACTACAGGAAAGGTGATAGAGTAAGAGCAGGTTTTGGATGAAGGCTGCCAGGGCTGTTTCCTATGCTGCCATGCTGTCCTTCTGGATCACATGTATTTCTTCCATCATTTTCCTCAGAAACTGGGAGTGAGGAAGGATTTGACTTTAGAGTCATACTTATCTTAGCAAACGATACCTGCAGTGCTTCAGGTTGGTACTGATAAGCATTTTGGGGACACAGGAAGAGAACCTGGGAGTGATAGGGTTAGTGTTAAGAAGCCAATGACCACTCTGCAGCAGGGATTAACTCCCATTAGTAACTGATACATGTGTTTTAGTTTCATTTTCCCTCGAGGATCCCAGCCCATGCACTCAGAGACTCCTCCATGATGTGAATCAAAATAAAACAAAGCAAAAAAAGCAGATATGGCTGATGGCTACAAGCCTTGTGTTGCCAGATATAGGCTTAGAGTCCCATTGAATGGCTGTGTGAGTAGGATGTTTACCTGCTGCTAACTAATTTCTGCTCTGTAATACTGTTTGTGACCCCTGTGTCAAACCACCCCCTGGCACTCGCCTGAGAGTGGGAACCAGGAATGCAGGGAGCCTCCTGAGGCTGCCATCACACTACTGCCTTTCAGGAGCTCACTGCAAGCCATGATAAGGGAGAAAGCTGCAGGCCCACACATCCCGCTGTAAGGAAGGTTCATCTCCACCAGGTCCCTGGAGGCATCCATAGACTGCTGATTTTCTGGAACAAAACTTACACTTTTCACCCGTAAGTGCTCCCAGTTGTAGCTGCAAAACTTTAGTCACGTCATGTTTGACTAACTTTGAATGCCTTTTATGCTCAGTTGTCATCAAAGGCATACATATGCCTTGATTCAAAGTTATTCAAGATGTGGAACCCACAGATTTTATCAATAGAAAGAAATATATTTACCTACAGAACATTTTAACAAATCCATGTCTAAAAATACTTTTACAAAGTCACAGAGATACTCCAGGTTTTTTAATCAAACACTTGGTTTGAAAAACTGCATCTTTAAAAATGCAGTTTCATTCACTTCAGAATTAGCTTTTGCTGTCTATGAAATCTACAAACCAAACCAAATCATGCTTGAATCATCCAGCATCAGCCACTACTAATTTATGTGCCCACGATTTTATGTTTGAACTTGAATGAGGGAAGGGACTTCCTCCTCCACCCTAGACAGGCATGGTTAAAGGGCAGCCTGACCTAGTTTGGTTTATGGCCTCTAAAATGAATTGTATTTTCACACAGAAATCTCCCCTAAAATAGTTTCTTTGATAAAAATGTGCTTGCTTGAAGAGTGGAAAGGGCCAGAGGGAGCCCATGGGCCTTTGCTATTGCTATCATGGTTCAGAGTGCTGTCCTTCAGAGGAAGGTTTCACTAGGCAGCATCAGACTGTGGCTTAGAGGAGGTGCTGCTTAAAAATGAGTGAAAAAACGTAGCTGATTTAGCCAGTGCTTTCCTGAGTGTCCCAAGCAGCAGCAGCAGCGGGGTCCACAAGGGGCCAGTGCTGGTGGGTGGCACAGCCGTAGTTGTGGCTTTAAGGAGGCAGAAACAATGCAGTGCAGTCCAGCACACCCATTGATGTGGGCCCTGGCACTACATCTGAGAAGAATGCTGCACGCAGTTCTTTCACCTCAGGCATTTTGTGCTTGAAACAGCCAAAATTTCAGCTGGTGGTGAACTAAAAATATCCACCCACCCTAGAACAGTGATGGTAAAGCACCCAGAGGAAAGCATCACCTGCAGTCTAAGAGCATGCAGCAGATGAACTTTGCAGCCTAAGAACATCCTTCATTCCTCTAACTTATCTAAGATTCACACTATAAATCTGATGGAAGAATATAGCCCTAAGAAATGAAGCCAAGTGAATAAACGTGAAATGAAGGATTAGCTTCATTTGATACCATATAGCAGCAGAACTGTGTGCAAAAATGTACATTTCAGATAATCCTTTTTTTTCTACCCTATCCTATTTCTACTTCGGAATATTTCATATGCCTCATCCAAGCTTATTTTTTTTTTAAGAGATAAGCATGTCATCATCTAGCATGCACCAAATGGTATGGAAGGGAGAACAATCAATATGTTCAACACAGCCTCACTAAAATGGATCCATTTTTATTCCTGATGATAACAACATGTTTAATATCCTTATATAGCGAGTCAGTTTGTATATGGCCATCAGGAGCTTAGTTAATGTGAAGCTTAGACCCAGGGCTGTAACTGTGTAGAACTGTGAGGATTTTGCCCATTGCTTCACTCTAAAGCTTACCCCAAACCTCCATGGCTTTGCCCTCGCATGGACAAACAACACCCTGGGTACTAGGTGTCAGGGACATAAGGCTGCTAAGGAGCTCAGTCATCTCCCAAAGAGCAAGAAAAAAGGACCACGGTCCTGCAGACCTCCCACTGACCTCTCAGTAGGCAGAGACATCAAAGAGAAGGTGGATGATCTCCATTTCTGCTCCTTTGCAAAGAAGACACATGGAGGCCAATTGGAATTACCAATTTGTAGATCAGGGGAAAGCAGCTTTCCAGGACAGAGATACACACACCTTCCTGCATGCAGCTAAGCCTCATCTATTTGTTTCCAGTGTGCCTGAGTAAGCCAGAGGGATGGAACTTGCAGAGAGTCATACTGAAAGAAAATGAGAAGGTGGCCTTGGACGAGGCAGAATAATATGGCAGAAATAGAAGAGGAAAGAGAAAAAATTGAGAAGTCTTGAATAATTCGACTCCAATAAGTGTGTATTTGGTAAATGGAATAGAAAAATACTGCACTTGTTTTTGCCAAACAGCAGTTCTTTAAAGGCTTCCAAAACAGCCAGCTTGTACTCTTTAATCTCTTACATGCTCCTGAAACTACCTACATGGAAATATTCAAAGAAACCATAGCAAATCCACAGAACGGCAAATCTAGCTTTCATTCAGTGAGTCCTCCTCCACACGCTTGGACCCAATGTGATATAGGCCTAAAATCCCAGAAGACCTTCATCTTTCTTATTTCAGGGGAAAGATGTGAGTCTTCCTAATGCTCTAGGACAAAGACAGGGAAGTATACCTCACTTCTTCAGCCCAGCACAACTTGCTTCAACTGAGGTAAAACTCAGTTTTATCAGAACAACACTCATAACCACTAGCCTTTAATCTCATTGAAGGGCTATTCAATCATCTTGGGGTCTCCACTAGAGGTAAGCAGCAGCCTGGGTGGCTGCACTGAGAGAAGACCACCCTCAAAAAAAAGCCCTGTCATTTTCCACCACCACATCCTCCACATCTTGCTCCAGGCTCAGTCTCAAGACTGAAAACTATTTAGGATGGATGCAGAGGAATTGCCAGTTAAAAATGGGACAGTATTTCTTTCTCCATCTACATATTCACAGTGCTGGAGACAAGCAAGATGTGAAGATACAGTTATTGTAGCAGATGAACAGACATCATCATCTTTCAAGTTCTGCACATGAACATGGAGGAGGAATTAAACCATAGGCAGTGTGTAATAGTTTAACCACAAGCCACAAATTGTCCAGAATATTTTCTTACATCTTTGTGCTCAGGGAGGCTCCTAAATCGGCATCCATTAGAATATTTGGATTTTTGCTCCAAGAAAACCAAAATAATAGCACAAACTTGATGGAGTAACCCTCTTAGTGTTTGCTGTCAGTCATAATATGACCTGCTGCATAACGTGAATTTCATTTTTGTCTGTTTTGCTATCAATCAACAGAGATGATGGAGTTACATATCTCCTAAAAGAACTCTTGATCATTTTAGAAGAATCACGCTCAGTAATCAGTTGTATCCTCTGGTAGGTATTCGTTATTGGTAGCAGCAAGTGAGTTGATATTAAACACAAACTCAGCGTATGTCTTCTCTGACCTTTGTACTAGATGCACGAATACATGCCCTGTTGTCATAACTGGCAATTCATCTTCCAGCAAGTCTGCACCAAGTTGGTGTTAGTGTTTGTTATCATTGTAGGAACTAGAGTATTCAGTTACAACCAAATCCCCAAGATATGCAAGAAAACACCATCACTGTGGGGGTGGAAAAGGGAGATGTCATGGTCCAAGGTCCACCTGTTGCTGAACCAGTGCTGCAGGGCAACACCTGTAAGCTAGCGAGGATCCACAGCCCACTGGGATATGGCAGAGCCTCAGCATTTTCTGAACACAACTAAATTCAAACTGATGAGATTTCTCAAAAGACATTTTACCTCTCAATTTATCAAGGTCTGATTTGATTTCACTGACAAAGTAGCTGAGATGTCTATTTCTGGTAGTTTGGGTTGTTTTTTTGGTGGCTTTTTTTCCAACACAAAAGCAAAATACACAAGTTGCAGGTGTCAGGAGATCTGAACATCATGTAGCAATGGGATGGAAAGGAAATGACATAGTTCCTCAGTTCCTATGCATTTGATAATTAAAAAAGAACAGCACGAGGTAGGGCAGATAATAATGATTTACTGCAACCTCTTCTGTATGAGTGGATGAATATAAATATTTATACTTGTATTTGGACTGTGTGATTTATTCATTATATACATAAAGAGATAATGACCAACACATCTGCATGCAATGTATCCAGGTTTCACTGATGGTTTTCTGTTGACAAAATAAACTTCTGAGCATGAGCCTTCTGCTTTTTTTTTCTGAAGAAATTTTATTTTCAATGCCAGATTTTTTTTTAATTAGGTTTTCATTTAAAATAGAGATACAGACATGTTGAGAACAAAAATACCGTCATGCAGACAGACAGACTTCAGCAAGGAAAGCAGTTGTTTTTCTTTTTCTTTTTTTTTTTTCATGAATTGTACACCTGTTAAATTATTTTCCTATTACTGAGAAACTCAGACAAAACAGAAATTCACTGCTCACAAGTGAGTGAAGCCAGTTTTGCAGGCAACTTTTCGTGACAATATCTCAGTGCAGCCCATACAAATCCAGCACTCCAATTGTTCTGAACTTTCTCACAGAAACTTGAGGTGCTGTATAGCTGTGGGACATCATAATTTTCACATCAAATTTCAGTTTTAATTGGTTTAAAGCCTTTTGTGGTGCAGAAAAAAAAAAAGAAAAAAAAAATTATGCATGTTCCAACCATCAAGATCATTGTGATTTTGGGAAAAAAAAAGCCACATCCTCCCCACCCACCCCCAACTACTTTCTAAAATGTGAAATAATAGTAAAAAACAATTACCTTAATTTCTTTTCAGCAGGAATTTACAATATCAAAGCTGGTAGGAGCAGCTCTTCTGGAGAAGCACACACAAGCCGCTCTAGTTAAACCCAGGTGTGTGATTTTTTTTTTTTTTTTCCATCTATTGACAATTCTAAACTTTTTCAGAGATTCTAGCTCAACTTTGAACTGCAGTGTACATAATATCTGATTTCCCAACACCATCAGCTACAGAACTCTGGTAGGTTCCAGTAGGTTACTATCTATACCAGTGAATGCTATAATATCCATGAACACCCAGAATACATGTGTAGAAAGACTCCAAAAATTATGCTTTCTCACCTTATACCATTCTGTACAAACTGTAGAAGAGCAAAAGCTCCTATGGTTTCAATGAACCTCTTTACTCTTTACCCTTTTTCTGTAATTTAATAGGCAAATAAGATATTTTCCCTATTGAATGTTATAGTTTAGCCACAGATCCTACATAAAACGTTTGTAAATGCGTCTTATATTCTGAACATTTATTTCAAAGCATGAATACAGTGCCTGGAAACTTCTGGTCCTCACATCTGAAGGAGTCTTTGCCTCATCCTTTGTGAACAGTTTCCAGTTCATTTCTACAAAAGAAGCTCTCAGTATGTTAAGCATGGTCCCATTGGTCATGTCACAGCTTGCAGTGTAACGAGGTTGCTGTGGTCTGTTCGTGGCGCTCACATAAAGCCAGCTATCCCAGCAGGTCTGCATCAGCCCCTGTGGCTTTGTTGTGGCCTTGGAAACTTAAGAAATAAGATATGAAAGGGTGCATGGCTTAGGAGAAACAGTGGAAACTTTGAAATATGTATCATATAAGTCAAAAATCCTTCATTGAATTTGCCTAGGGCAAGAAACATCCCAGATCATTAGAGAGGGTGTACTAACTGTCTCTCTTGGCTGATGGTGTAAATTCAACAGCCAGGCAGATTCAGCATGTCCTGCAGCACTGCAGGTGGATGGGACTTTCAGCTCAAAAAGGTCTTGTCTTGCACATCTATAGAGGCACAGGACCCACAGAGAACCCAGGATACCCAAACTGTCATTGCTGCCTCGTCTGTTTTCTCTGAGCACCATCCTCCAGCCCCACTCTCAGGAGCTCCCACAGCGTTGGATGCACTCATTATCTACATCATTTCTTTTACATAAGGCTCTTTAATCATCAGCAGACAGTTTCTGCTCTCAGAAGAACATAGCAGCCTCAGGAAATATGCCCAGGCAGCTGAGGGAGAACACAGGCCCTTGCAGGGAGTTTCTTTTCAATTTCTGGCCATCCCCATTAGGGACAGCAATCCCATGGACTCCAGGAGGTAAAGCAAAAAGCACTGAGAGATTTCGTGCGTCTCATCTGATTTCTCTCCTTGCAGCCTTTCCCGGTTCCAGTGCTAAGGTAATTTTCATGCAAGGGGGCGCGGGTGAAGGAACAGCTGCTGCTCCTGTGTCCTCTCTGTTATCATCCTGCTACCAGTGATGCTCTGTAATCGTTCCATTGTACCGCTGTGTTTCCTATAAAGCCAAACAATGAATAATGGATGCAAAAACTAAGTGATGTTTCAGGTTCATTAGTATGCATATTGTTAGAAATTCATTTCAGTCAGTGTTGTGAAGCCACTCTCCTCTCCTTTGTATTTTGAGGTGCTGCTTCTTCAGGCTCTGCTAATGTTCATTTCATATTCATTCATTTGTGTCTGTAGTTTTACCTGGATTGTGAGCTATTGTTCTTATTTGCAAAGCTCGGGTTTAATTTCCTTTAGGAATCTTTTCTTTTGTCTCCAGAGCTCATTCTCCTACTATCATCTACCCTGAGAATACTAAAGCACTGTCCTGCAGGTAAAATATAATTTGTTTTGTAGGGTTCTAATGAAAATTTTTACCATTTCTGTCCTCAAAAATATAAAGGACAAGATTTTCCCACTTTTCCATTCCAGCCATCAGTACTAAGCACCTTACATCTTCTCATTCTCATTCACTTCCTGCTCCTGAACACCGGGTAGTTCATGAACTCCCCAGACACCACCCTACAAATATCCACATCCTTGAGCCCATCCACCCTTCATCAGAGGTTTTGCTGGCAATGCACGGTGCCTGGAGAGAATTCTGACTTGTCATGAAGACAGCATGTTGTATAAAAGTGTTTTCTTACAAAGCTGAGCAGATACTGCTTTCTGCTCCATTTCAGGCCCCCAGCCCCTCTTACTACACGTCACAGTTGATCCCTTTATTTATATGGCATACATATTTTATTCTTTCTCATTAGGCTGTTCAATAACAACCCATTATCTTTCAACAAATTCGTAGTAGATAAAACATTCATACTGTTGCCCCTATTTTTATTTCTCTTTCATGATGTACTTCCTCACACATTCAGACTTGTGCTTCCTAACAACAGCATATCATTAGGTCTTGCCTTCAGCTATTGTTAACAAGGAACTGACAGAATAAAGTAAGCTGACCCCGAGGTTTTTTTTTCCTCACTGTCCTATCTGTATCTGGCTGACGGTTGTATAAAGCTATCTGTTCAAGAAATTACAGAACAAACTCTGGTAACACTGGAAAAGCAACAATAGTGAGTTGTAGCTGTGCTCTTCCAGGACGTACACAAAAGAACAGTTGCCTAAAGCAGTCTCAGTAAAATGGAATTTGCAGTGATAATATTCAGTGTATGCATAGTACATATAAAGTAATACAGTAGAAACAGCAGTTTCTCTGCAACTGAAGAGCATCTTTTACTGGAACTGTTTCTCATCTTTGAAGGTGGATGTGAAGCCTTCTTACTTAACATTACAAGCAGCAAGCAGTACTGTGTGTTCAGGAGAAAGTATTCAGAGCAGGTTGCCAAAGACAGGTGTTGAAATACAACTAAATGAGTTGTCCTAAATTTGAAACCAAGAACAAGAAGTTACATTTTGAAAATGCTGGAGTCAGTTTGTCATTGCCTCCATCATCATTACCTTTGTTCCCTTGTTTTCTTCCCACAGCAGTAGAAAATCCAGCTCTTCAGTTCATTGGTCAGACAAAGCTAAAGATGAAAACAGATCCACCAGCACTAGCTAAGGTGACAAGACCGAGTGAGATAGGGCATCACAAAGCCAGGCTGTTACTGGGAAACTCACAATCTTGGGTTCATCTAGGATGCCCCTACTGCTGGTGGTGACAGCAGGTTGCGTGCACTGGAGATAATACGGCTCCGTGATAAGAGAGCAGAACTGTACATCCCTGAGCAGAGTGTGAGCACTCACAGATAACCAGGCACAAGCATATCTAAAAGATGCAAGACTGTCACATTATGACATACTACATGAGGAGATGGGGATCAATCATAAGCAGCTCATTTTGCTCATTTTCATTTTTATTACGGACCGTTGCTGGCTAATGGTAAATTGAACAGATGCTTATCTCTGAAGTTTGAAAAATGAAAAATTTCTATCTTGCAAAAATATGAAGTGTGCAGTTCCACTACAGAAATTTTAATGACCACAGGAACAAACATCTTCATAAGTATCACAGCCTCATATATCATGTGTGCATAGATATATACGGATATATACAAATTTACTTAAGAAAACTCACACATCTGCACCGTAATATTACTCCTATACAAATATTCATATATATATATATATATATACAATCATGTTAGTCTCCTACATGTATGTGTAGACAAGCACAAATATATGTATCTACATACCCTATCATACATGTATATTTATTGTAGTTGTTTTTTGTTTAGTTGGTTGGTGGTTGTTTTTTAAACAGGTTTGCTCTTGGATATCTAAATATCCTCCCACACTTTTCTGTTGAGAACAGACATCTCCAAGGGCATTTGTTGTTAGCTTGCTTCCTTAAACTTTTCTAAACAGGGTTTTACCATATATCTCTATTGGAACTTGACTGTGTGCAGTCAATTATCTGAAAGATAAACTATGTGACCTCTACTTAAAATCTGGGCTAGGTTGATCTATTTCTGTCAAACCACACCACCATTCAGGCATCCCACAACCTTAGCAGAGACGAAATTGAGTAACTAAGAACTGAATTTGCCCCAGAAGCAAAAAGAATTCTCTCTAGAATCACAACTGAGGCAGAACAACAGACAACAGAGACTCAGCTTTCAGGTTTACAGCTCCAGACTGCAAGACTGGAAGTGAGCATGGCAAAGTGTTCCCTTTTCTTTCTTTTCTCTCTTGACAACTTGATCTTTGTTCTTGTGGTCTACTTGATTCTAGGGATTTTTTTTTTGTTCCAGGGAAACATTTAATTTTTCTTTTCAATACAAGCCCTGGCACTGAGCACCTGCTGCAATTAAAGCGCTGGTATTTGGCTCCTGTGAGGTCTATTCTATTATGAAGTCTTATCCATTGATTGTAGACTAATGAACCCATCAATTCATCACAGCACTTCTATTACCCTACTGCTGTTGTGGGATATTGTATTGCTGAGCATGGGTAAGAGGACTGACTCTCTTGCTGCTGCCCCAACCATAGCTAAGGATGTAAAATGGTAAAGTAATCAGAATTTCAATGCAGTTCAACTTTGTGGCCCTTCTGTGGCACGTTGGTTTCTCCTTTAGCAAGATTTTCTCATTTGAAGCAAATCAATTTCAGCAGTACTTGCTCTTTAAAAGCAGTGGGTTTTTAGTAAGACTGAAGAGGGGAGGAGACTTGATATTTTCCTGGGAAACAGTGGGGGACAGACAAATGACCTTTTCTTTTTTTTTTTTTTTAAGCATAGAAATTGTCTGGAATGAGGCATCAGCAAGGTCTAGATAAAGGCAAGTTAAGGTAAATAGAAACAGCAAGAAATAGTTTTGGCAACAGTGTTTTTGTCCCCCAGCTGGTAATGTGAATTTTTTTATAGTCAAGTCTCAGATTAATCATGGCAGATTTACTGCCATTCCATAGATTTTATTTTTTTCAGATTGTCTGGCATTGTATTGACAAAAAGAAATGCACTACAGGAATTGGGAAGAAGAAAATAAAAAACAGGAACAGGAGCAGCCTTTAAGGTATCACTTCGAACTGTAAAGAATCAAATGTAATAAAGTAAAATGATAATTTCTGGCAGCTTTCATATCTTTCTTGAGAATTCGGTGTTGAATTTGAAGGGTGAAGACTAATAAAGGATTGTACTGAAAGATAAAGGAAACCAGGCTGTTCTTTGTAATCGTGTCATTGAAATCACATTGTCTATATGAGAAGTATGTAAAGAGAGGGTCTGCAAGTACAAACAAGAGTAATGGATCTGTCTGAAAAAAAAAAAAAGATATCTATAGAGAAATATAGCTAACAGACAGCAGTGAATACAATCTTTTCAAATCTCATTATTTGCTGAAAACCATTAAAAATTCCCAGTATGAGCAAGTCAACTGAAGCAAAAAAAAAAAAATAATAATAATAGTTTGAATGCAAGCAACACAAGTCCATGGGAAAAAAGTAAAGATTCGTAAATTCTAAATGTCAAAGACTCCTATCCAACACAAACACCATTTGAGTTTAATCATCAACTCATTCAGCTCTTGTTTTTTAAGCTGTTTCACCACGAATAGTACCCTGATTACCAAAGGTCTGGGTTCTAGGGGTAGCCTTTGTATTTAAAGTGCATAATCTGATGGCTCAGTGAAGAGATGAGATTCGGGCAGCATGGGCATTTTAACAGCACATCCATCACTTGTGTGTGTCCTGACATAGGCTGTTCTGGATGTGGGAGATGGAGTATCTAGAGCAGACATAAACAATGAAAACAATGTGAACAATTAGCTAGTAAATACTGGAGCTTCCAGTCTAATTAATTAATGTTTGTAAAATGTTCTGAGATTCCCCAGACAGAACGTGTTGCAGAAGTGAGAAATATTACAAGTGATCTTCACTGAAGTATTAACAACCCAGAAGGCAGGAATGCAGCCTTGTTATAAAAAGGCTCATAGCGGGTTTCTCCTGCAGTGGTTTGCTAACAGGAGCAATGAGCAGCAAAGCAAGTACAAGGCTCTGCTCCAAGCTCTGGTGTCTCAGTGTGGAACAGGGGAGGGACGTGCGCAGCACAGGACTCACATCATACTGTTAATATGAATCAGAACTTTGTTACTTGAAGCAGTGTCAGGATCTTCAGGTGGAAACACACCCACAGGACCTATGAGCATACCAATGTGGAAACACTGGGTTATTTCTCCAGATTGCTCTCCTTGGGGTGACATGCAATGAAATGACAGCTTGGCACAGCAGAGTGCTGGGTGGCTGCAACACACCCTCTGTGCTCATGTCTAGCAGTGCACCTGTGAACACACATGTCGTGTTTCATTATTTCATTATTGTGGTTGCTACTGTTATGAATGAATATCCACCCCCAGCTTCTTCCTGAGATTTTCTGATTAGATACTATCCTGCAAATTAGTCCTTTAATGAAGGTTTGTGGGAAAGTCTGCAGGCATCCTCAAACAACACTCATTCATACTGAACAAGGGATGTGAGGTCTTTACAGCTGTGCTTCATCCTTTTTGCCTGTGTCTACAGTAGCTGGATTTTTTCAGCAAGACCCTGGCAGCCTTCAGAGAGATCAATGAGGCTGAGCAGCTGCAGAAGCAGCACAGAAGGTCAATGCACAAACTCCTTTCTCCCTCAGCAAGGGACAGTGGGGTGTAAGTGATTTATAAACTGGAGCTGGAGGTGATTGCAGTCTTCAGGGCTAATTACACAATTTCATTATCCTGTCACATTTTCCGCATTTGTCACAGGTCTGGCAAAATAAAACAAAAATTAAAAAGAAAACCAACAATATACTGTCTTGAAAGATGGGAATTAAAATCTAGGATTAAGATCTGCAGGCTGCAAAGGTATGGGTAATGGCTGTAAAACACGTGCAGCAGGGAGCAAGAGAGAAATGTTCTTCCTCATTCCATATATGAAGCTTGTGGGAAAGCTCGCTTAGTGTTCACATAGCAGATCAGCCTTGTTTCTGGAGACATCATCTAGCTCCACATCTCCATAAGCTACACCTCTTTCTACCAGCTCAGACATTTATATCTCTCTGGTTAGGAAATGTAACCACAGAGTGCCCTCTAACCTCACCCTACCTTCTTCAACTCTGGTAGTGCTACCACTGCCTTACAAAAACATAAGTCACTTCAATCAGACTCTACCTATTCGTGTCTCCCCACAGAAAACAGCATAATTTTGATTTATTTTCTCCCTGTGTTTGTGCCCAAGAGTGTCCCCACCATCCTCACAAAGCACTGCTCTTCTGCTGAGCTCCTAAGAGTGCTTAAATCCATCATCACCACAGCAGTGAGACAGTCTGCCCCTGGACTGATCTCATCTGCTCCCACACAGTGTTCCTTTTCCATGTTCTATGCAGACAGCTTGGAAGCAGCAAGCAGCTTTCAGGCTCTGCAGCCAGTTTTTCGGGGTGGAGCAGCCGATGAGATCACTGATGAGCTGCACTAGCCCCAGTGTTCCCACTCAGAGGGAACAGCTGAGGCGCTTTAACCTCTGTGCACATTTAGAGCCAGACGAATGCTCAGCCACTTTGGAAACCACGCGTAATTAAACTAATTGTTCTCTTCAAAAATAGTAAACGCTGTAACATCTACAGAAGTAATTAGAATTGCCATACCACTGCTATTAAGAAGAAATACTACATCCCCTATATAGTCATTAATCTGATAATTACTTCTTTAATAGAAATCAAATATTTGGGAGGTTTTGATCTCCTTAGGTACGAGGAGCCCTGAATCAGGGCTACAAGCCCCAGGAGGTTCTTTTTTGCGGGGCTTTTGGAGGCCACAAGTCTTTTAGAGGGGTGAAGCTCCCCTTCACCTACCTGCTTAAAAATCTCCCTCTATACATAGATCAGTGACATAGATATCCACATGTATACACACACACACATATGTGTGTGTATATATATATATATATATATATATATATACAGCTATACATAGGCACATGAGTGTGCAACCAGGGCTTTCAGAGGAGCCACTAAGCTCCTGTTACATTCTGTGCCTACTCCTAACTGCTTCCCCATGTGGACAGTCAACGGTAGGTCTGCAAATCCCCCACTTCAATAACCCAGTTAATTCCTCCAGATAGGCATTATAAAAACTCTGGTCCTATGACACTTCAACAATTCTTAATTTATAACTTGACTAGTGACCAACCTGCCTTTCTCAAAGGACCTAAATAATAATGCGATACCCTGAAACTTGGAAAAACTGAACAAGAAAATGAGGAAGGGAATAAATATGTTCGAAATGGAGGTGGGTGGAGTGTTAATAAGTAGTTAACTTTCTCCAGATGAAATCAGCAAATGCAGGTGTGTTTTAATTTTGAAATGTTATAGCCAGGTGACTGATTATATTGGTCTTGGAAAGCTCTCAGGTGAATAGGTTTACATAAAATGAAGCTAATGATTGGTGTTTAAGAAAAAGACTTTAAGATTAACTCAGGGTTTTGTTGCCTGAGGTGTACTGAGCTGGTGAATACATGCGGAAGAGAGAGAATGTGAACTGAATTTTGACAAAAAAAATATCCTCAGCATAACCTTATTGTCTACACAGTACTTGTGTCTTCACACAGCCAAAAACTAGACTTTGGGTGTCCTAATTTTGGAGGCAGTGCTAAGTTTTCCTTTTTACCGATGAAAAGATGCTGAAAAAGAGGGCTAAACTTTCTTTTTTCTTTAGAAATAGAAGCTTAAGGGAGTATCAGGAGATACCTTCCTGGAGCAGATATTCTGCATTTAAAATATTTACTAGTTCTTCTTTGCTTATAGGTGGTACTTCCGCACACTTAAATGCTAACTGTTGGAAGCTTTTCTGAAGCTGTTCTCCTTTACGTAAACTTTATGCATTTATAAGATGTAACAGAGCTTCTGTTTATGAGCTTTCTGATTTTTGTGAAGGAACTCCTTCTGAAGAGGTGTTTCTACTTCAGAAATACCGCCTCTGGGCTGATTTGTTTTACCTTGT
Source organism: Callipepla californica brunnescens (assembly GCA_023055505.1). Classification (NCBI taxonomy): domain Eukaryota; kingdom Metazoa; phylum Chordata; class Aves; order Galliformes; family Odontophoridae; genus Callipepla; species Callipepla californica. The sequence goes on along the minus strand of JALIRH010000003.1, from coordinate 30,978,525 downwards.
TTTCTCCTCCTATGGTCATTCTCTCACAGCTTTTTTGAATGGAAGTTTCCACAGTACCTAGAAATGCAGTTCCACAGAAAAATGAATTAAAAAAAAATCCCCAAGATCTGCAGTATCTCTTCTGTTCTATACAGTTAAAACCTCCTAAAATGTGAACTTAAATTTCTAATATCACCTATGTTTGGTTTTTTTTGTTGTTGTTGTTGCAGTATTGAAGAAGCTTGATTCTAATACTTGTAAATTGAAAGCTTTTATAAAATGTTTTCCACAGTTTTGTTATGACTGTGTGAAACTGAATCCAACTCTATGGCTGTAGCCTTCTATTGGATCCAGAAGTAGTGGAGAGGGTGATGTTTGTGAAGGGATGGGCCTGGGGGAGTAGATTACGTTGCTTGTCAGTACAGAGCTGGAGGCAGCTGCAGCTTAAAAAAAAATGAAAAACAGAAAAAAGCCTCAATGTTTTGTACAAGACTTCTACCCAAGGTGTAGGAATTGTCACCAGACCATCTGGGTTTTCTGCTATTTAGTAATTTTTTTTTTTTTTTTTTTTTTTTTTTACCATAGATTCCCGGTTTTAAGTTTCCAATTTTGATGTGACCCAATATTCTGGCTGATGTTGTTTACTGGAGAAGATCAGCTCAATAATTCAAATCTAGCCAAAGTAGTTAGCACCTGCAAACTGTTTCTTGAGAGTCTCCTTAAGTACAGCCTATGTGAAATGAATTCATTGTCTTCATCCAGCACTCAAACTGTTTATGATATAACTGAAACTTGTCTAATCTGGAAAACATTGCAGAGAAGAATATAAAATTGATTACCCTGGAGAAAGGTCTTCCCTGGAGGAAAGGGCAGAGAAAGAGTAATTCACATTAGCCATAGAAGAGGACAAAAGCAACAAGTACCTGTCTTGGTTAGTTGAAAGGGGAAGACTGTTTCCTACACTGGGCTGGGAAAGACCAACCTGCAAGGTAAGCCCATGTGACAAAAGAACACGTCAGCATCTACAGGCCATTGTAAAGTCAGGAGGGAAATAAGAGAGAGGCTAATAAATACTGCAGCAGCAGAGCAGACATACAGAAATGGAAAAACCCTAAGCAGTTTCAAGACAGTGTTGGACTTATTCCTGAATGAGAATGAAGCGTCTCATGTGCAAGCTGTATTCCCAGTGGAAGTATGATTAGTTGGAAGTTACTCTTGTCCTTAAATTGGAAGCAGTCACAAATGAGTACTTCTAATTGCTATAAAATAGATAAAACCCAGATCCCAGTGTTTTGCCTGTGGGAAATGGATACCCTTGCAGCCAATACTCTTTTCAACTCTAATCATAGAGACTGACTACTGACGGAGCATTGGGGGGAATGGTCTGCAGAAAGTAATCAACGTCATATGAACTTTCAAATTAACACCTCCCAGAGCCACCATAATAAACGGAGTGCTGGGTAAGAGGACCTTTGCTCTGACCTTCTGGTGTTTCTTACTTGCTTTCATGTTCTTAATTGTTTTCTCACCCATAAAAAGTGAATTCTCAATCTTAGTTTAGTGACCATGTTTGTAGAAGAGCATCAGGAATACTAATGTCAGATTCTATGGATTGGGTGCATCGTGCCCTAAAGTTTTTCCAAACTCCTGGCCATGCTTCCGCTGAAGGACCTAGATGAGGAAATACCATGAGAACAACAAATCCCTAAAAGTTAGTGGCATATAAACAATGAAGACAGTGGGAAACATGAGATAAATAACAGGTAGACACAGTTATGTGCAAGGTCATAGAGTTTATTGATAACGAGGCCTCTGCAGGCTAAGAGATGCAAGCCTGTTTTCAACACAGTTATTCAAGGAAGAAAGAATATTCTAGGGATGCCTGGAGGCCTTTCTCATTCTATTTTTTACGACTCAATAATTTCTATGACTATGGTTTCAAAGAGTAGCTGATGTCAGACAAGTCAGACTGCAGAGGAGGAAAGGGTCTGGATACCAATCATACTATTCCCAAGAATAGAAAGCAAAGCACAATCATGCTCAGACTCTGAGATCTGTGGCTGCTGAGGTGTCTGTGTAGATGAGGGCAAACAGATTAAATTAGGTTTGACTGGAACAAAGAGAAACAGTACAGGCAGTAGAAAGGGGAAGAAATGTCAGGGACGGAAATGTTGATAGAGTGCTCTTAAGAATCACAATTTTCTCTGGACAAAGTCGTGAGGTAACATGAAGACTGGAGCACTCTAAATCCAGTGAACACAGTCACTTATCCAGCTGTTCCCATTCCCATAAACACTGAGTCGGTGAATGTGATAGACAGGAACAGAGTGATGCCGCAGTCACTTCTGTGTCCTTGTTCAGGAAGAAACATGTCTGCAAAGGGCGCAGTCCAGTCACAAACTCGGAAGCATGTTTGCACCCGTGCTCATCTATTCATCATCAATAGCATGTTGCAAACAATCACGAGAATGCCAGTTGCTTGCCAAGGCACAGAGAGTTCTCACGTCTGTTACTTGAGAGAGGCACAGCAATAGCAGTACCAGATTCCAGCTGTGTGTTCCATATAGCTTGGTGTTTATGAGCTTCACATCATGGAAATATTTGTTGTGGCCCATTCATTAAGGTACAGCTAAGGCGGTGGCAGCAGCATTCTGGCCCCTAGGATGGTACAAGTGGGCTTTGCTTTGCACCAGCTGGTGATAAACAGAGACTTGTGCATTGATCACAATGTGGCACCTACAGACAAGAACAGACACTGAAAAGGGTTAACTGACACCCATGATAAAGGCGCTGGAGAAGCAATGGTAGAATCCACGATGCAGAGCTGCCAACAAAATGCATTCATGCAGTTAATAGGAAAGCTTACAACCAGATCCTCCTGCTGTGCTTTTTGTTACTCATTTGTGTTACAGCAGCACTTTGCCACTCAGAAAACAAACAAACAAATAAACAAACAAACAAAAACCCCAAGGTTTCACTGATGGGAGACAAGCAAAATAAAGAGTAAAAAAAAAGATGGCTCCTGTCCACAAATACTCAACATCTAACTACATGATGAGGTGCCACCATCCATACTTAGCCATTTGCTGAGCAATCCATCTGTCATCTCAGTATGACCGCTGGCTTTGCAGCACCCAAGTGTCTACACTATTATAGACAATATCCATGCAGCCTGCCTCACAGGCACTGCTCTTGTCATGTCTCTGTGCCCCCAACTCACTGAGTTTGCTATATACTAATATTTTCATATCACTTTGTGTATTAAAGTTGATACTTGGTTGAAGTAGCTGCTACAGATGTCTTGTGGAACAATCCCTGGAAGTGTTTTCAGCTGCCAAAATCTAACAAGATGGGGTGGAAGTCTCAGTTTGGTTTGGAAGAGTTAAGCAGTATGGTGTTAAAACTGCACCCCTGCTACAAGTTGCACCTCTCATTTCCTTCCCCAGAATCTCCACTTGATTCATTGTTCTCCCCCATCATCCAGAGGGATGAAAGGGGATTTCTTCCCATTTCTCTTTGGCACCTAGCTATTGTCAGGGCAGCAGAGCTTGGAGGCTTTGCCCAAGGCAAATTCAAAGGCAGGAAGCAGGAGTGCAGGTGGTGGTTTAAGATCTCAGCTGAGGAGCCAGCCCCAACAAGAGGAGTCAGCAGCCCTGATTGGATTCCTGGCTGCAGGGATAGACAGGAGGACAGACAGAAGGAAGGAGAAGAACTAAAAGGATCATGGCATGGCACCAAAGGCCTCATTACGGCAGAGCATGATGGCTGCACAGCTTAGCTCACTTTGTTGCTCTGGCTCTCTTCAACATGACTGATTGCAACAGGTGGGACAGCAGTGGCTCAAGGAGAGAAGCAAGAGGGGCTGGGCAGGGAGGTGCATTTTTGTGTAGGAAGGCAGGAACTGCAGGAAAAACGTGAGAGCAAGTTCTTACTGAAGGCAGAGACACAAGCACTCAGCAGAAAAAGGAGGCATGCAAAGCATGTATGCAAATGCATTTCAGGAGTTAAGGAGCAGGGAGCAGGAAGGCACATTCAGCAGCTGGTGCAGGAAAAATCCAACAGAGGTACTTCCCCGCCCATCTGCAGCTCAGGACGGCTTTGACAGGGTGTGTATTTTTTATCCTGCTCTGTACAAGTTTCTAATCATGGCACTCATGCTACAAAAGCAGCTGTAGTATTTTAATTAGAACTGAAAACACTCAACACTGCTGTAGCAGAAAATCCAGGCTCAGTGGGGGAAGGAAATGTGCAGGGTTTGTATGGAGGGTTACAACACTCTGTCCGTTCAGTTCGGGAATAGCTCCTACCACCTTTACCAATGCTGTATAATGCTCTCCTGCAAGAGCGGTCCTATAGCAGCCAGCAGTGCTAAGGCGCAACATTAAACCCAAGCGCTGCACAAATTGGACAACAAGAATGATATTCCTTGTTAATGCAAACAAACAAACAAACAAACAACAACAACAACAACAACAAAAACCCTCTGAAGCAAGCAGTACTATATCCCTATGGCTTTATATAATGAAGCCAGACTGCTGTTTCGAAACACGAACTTACCCCAGAGCTTTTTTGGCTATTCATCCCTACTACATGGATCTGGACGTTTCCTGAACAGTGTAGCCTGGAGGCAGTATTCAGGCCCTGTGCACTGCATTTGAAGAAGATGTAAAACAGCCAAATTGAACATACCCAAATCTTTGCAATAAAAACCTTCCATCTCATCTTTTTCTCATGCTGAAAGCTATGCAATTATCCTTTTTAATAGTTCCCCATACTTTCAATAAAAATAACCATCAAAAAAATTAAAAAACTGGGAGAATTGCTTTCAAAAACACCTTAATTGATATTCAGAAGTCAATTTTCATAGTTTGTTATTAAAGTTGGTATGAAGAAATTATCTCCTGTGGTCAGTCAGGGGGATTGATACATTTTCACATTATTTTTCTCTTTTCACAAGACAAAGGTTTGAGCTTGGATTCAGTATAGCACTCCAGATAATTATTGGATCGGGCAGTTATTCCAGCCAATAAACATGCAGAAATTGTAATTGATATTTTATAATTAAAGTACAACCTGAGAAGAAATAATAATAATTAGTGGGGAAAGCACATAATAAAATAAGAAACAACAATATAGCCAAGAGATTTCTGTTAGGCAGCTGAAGCAAATTACCCTGGAGCTTTGTTAAAGCAAAATCAGTTTCTTGCTTTTGGGAAACGTTCTCTTGTGTTTTTTTTTTATTTGAAGTACACTTCAGCCTCCAATAACCACTAAAGGGATGATGCATGTGTTTGAAGGAGAGTTAATAGTCTCATTTACATTACTTTTTTTCCCAGATGTCCCAAACAGGAGCTGTTCATCCTCACTGCTATATGTTGGGCAAATACAAAACAGTAGAGAGCATCTGCCCCTCCAGGCTTCCCATACAATCCAATTGCTCAGAACATAAAGCAGCCTGCAAGTGCTAATAAGAAAATGTCACATCCACTTTGCAGGGAGCCTGCAATGATTGCTGGTGTCATAGAATCATAGAATAATTTGAGTTGGAAGGGACATCTATGAACATCTAGATCCAACTGCCCTGCTAAAGGCAGGGACAACACCCTCTAGACCAGGTTGCTCAAAGCCCCATCCAGCCTGGCCTGGAATACCCCCAGGGAGGAGGCATCCACAGCCTCTCTGGGCAACCTGTTCCAGTGTCTCACCACCTTCACTGTAAAGAATTTCTTCCTAATATCTAGTCTAAATCTACCTTCTTTCATTTTTATGCTATTTCCCCTTGCTCTGTTTCTACATGCCCTTATAAAAAGCCCTTCCCCAGCTTTTCTGCAGGCCCCCTTCAGGTACTGGAGGGCTGCTACAAGGTTCCCCTGCAGCCTTCTCTTCTCCAGGCTGAATAGTCCCATCTCTCTCAGCCTGTCCCCATAGGGGAGGTTCTCCAGCCCTCTGATTGTATTCATGGCCCTCCTCTGGACCCACTCCAACAATACAAATTCGTTTCTGTATGTCATTTCTTCATGTTTACCTCCGGATACATAGTGAGGCAAAAGGAAAATATGACTGAAGAGTTCTCTTGAGAATGCTTCTCATAAATGGCCTCCCTTTGTTCTTCTGTTCTTTGTTTCTTAATTAATCTAATCCATGCAGGCTGGTAACAAAGTCATTAAAAAATTGTGAAGAATGTAATATAAGATAAAGCTTTTATTAAAGCATTTTTAAAGAAGTGTTTCTTGGTTCTGATTATCTGGAGGCTGTTTTTCTTCTCCTCTCCTTTTGCTCATACCTTGTAGCTCTACCTAGGAAGCCCTTCCTTGGATGTTTCTTTCCATCGCTTGAGGGCAAGGCCCAAATAGATTTTGTCTTTTGATTGAAGAAATTCCATGCTTCTCTGATGTTCAGATCTCTGGACTAACTAGTAGTCCAATGCAAATCTAATTCACTTCACTGATTACTTCCTTTAATTAATCGGAATTTGCCTTTCTGAAATAATAGCAATGCATTTAGAAAGATACTTGGAGAATTTTGCAACCTGCCCACTTACAGAGAATGATTAGATGTAATGAAATCAAGAACAACATTACAGGCTAGCAGGACAATAACATTACTTCTATCTGGGAGCAGTAAGTCATGTGCAGTCTAAAGCCAAGCTGAAATTGTACTCATCCTGTTACTACTTATGTACCTGACAGCATTTCTAGCAGTACAGAAATCTCTGCTCATTTCTAAGTGTAAGTACCCACCAGAGACCTGTAGGACAATCCCACTAAAAATTCTTCATCTGTCCTTCTCTAAACTAAAGTTGACTGGCACCATCCTTTTTCCATATTTTTTCTACAACATTTGCAGTCACATTTCTTGCACTGTTACTGTGCTCCCTCGTGGCATTTTTCTTCATTTCTACCATTCCTTAGTACTACACACTTTTCTAGGTGTATGTTACAATTTGTGTTACAAGAGGAACATGTTTCTATCATCTTAACATTGCCTGGTTTTGTATCCTACACTTTCAACCTTTTCTGTTGGATTCTGGAGCAGTTCGGTGTTCTGCCCACCAGCACTGTCTTCTAGATTAATTTAGGCTACAGAGTCCCTGTGTCTTTTCTCAAGTTGTTTTCAGGCACATGTACCTGTTTCTTCAAGGTGCTGCTTTTAACAGGTTCTCTCTTCTCTGTTCCTCCTGATTTCTGCCCTCAGGTCATGCTGATCTTAGTTTTCAACGTAACTAGGCACATGAGTAGTTAGTTTTCCTATATGATGTCCATATAGGCATGTGTAGCTGATGAGTGTGAGATTTCACAGCCACGTTCACAATCAGTTGTCTGTGTGTCCTCTAGTCTTGCAAGCTGCTGTTATAACCAGTGGTAATAAGTTAGGGCCTAAGAAATGTCTGATGGAAGACAAGATGTTTTCCATAAGCTTTCATCTGTTCATTTACTTTTTTCTCAATACTAGAATCAGTGATTGGAGGTTTATGTTAACAGGCAATACATTGAATTAGTTGGAATTCCCTCACTTGAAACTATTATTTTTGCCCACAACAACTGGATACCTTTAAATCTTTGTGAATTCAGACTAACTGAAGTAGTTTTAATGACTCAGAAGCTTTGCCTTGTTCATCCTCTTCTTTTTTTTTTTAATTTACTGTGTAAGTAAAACCAAAAAAAGGCTCTTCTCTAAACTTTCATCATTAAAAACATATAAAAATCCCAACAGCATGAGAAGGACAATTTGTAAAGGAAGTCAGCTGCCTGTAATAGAGCCAGAGCAACACATTGCACAGAAATTGGGTTGCACAGGGGAAATAACTAGATTCACCAGCTTATAATGGAGGGCTACAGTTAGCTTTTGCCAAGCTCACAGTACTGCTCACCCACAGAGAAAGCAAGAGCTTTGCATGACCCATCTATATTTTATGAGTGGACATGTATGCCTGGGTGACTTTCTATGTGGGTGAGGCAGGGAGAAAGCAGAGTAGATTTTGCCACATCAGATGGAAGATGTCTGTGTGACATCCACCACCACACAAACCATATACCCACATCCCTGTGTGCAAAGAAGCACTTGAGATACTTCAAATATTCTGCACAAAGCTAAAAATAATGAGTTAATATGAAAGGATTTATTAACAATGTCTTTGTGCCCGAGCTGAACTTTATCACAAAAGTTTTGCTGATGTATGCTAATTTGTATGCATCCCCTTCTGCCTTCATTTAATTTCTTCTTTAAATAAATGCGATCATCTAATTAGAGAGAAGAAATAATACTGGGTGACCACTGTGCACTGAAAATAATAAGTAATTTGTGGTTTAATGAAAGAATTCCAAAAATACCAGTGACTGAAATAAACAAATCTAAACCATTAAGGATATTTGGAAATAATGAAAGATTTTTTCAGATATAAGTTCTGTACTGAGGACTGATGAGAAAGCTGACCTTATCTGATAATTCATTTGCAGTGAATAATTTCACTGCCTCTACTAACTGAACATTTCTATGCAGTCAAGGAGTTTCATTAGACAGAAAAAAAGATGTGAAGTGATAGAAATATGTATTTATCCAAATATCAGCTGAAGAAAAATGCTAAAATCATAAGATATCCTTGAAATAAGGAAAGGAATATACAAAAGAAGTCACATGTAAGTACATGTCCACTATCAGAAAGAAGGGAAGCACGGCTACGATTTATGGGGACTTCAAAATTCAGGAGGCTCAGCCAGAAGTCATCATTGTTTCTGATACCAGGTGAGGGACTGCACCACTTTTGTAAACACTGACATTAGCAAACTATAAATTGTATGAAGAGAAAATGAGCTTTTCTTGAGATGATGAGGGGTGTGCCTTTAAAACATTCAGTCACCCAATTCCCGCTGAACACCCCTGAGGTCACCGTAAGAAGTAATCAGCAGTAGGATCAAGTCCCTAGAGCCAAATTTTAATCTGATTACAAATGAATTTTGAGAGACTGGGTAATAAACTCCCTAGAGCCAAATTTTAATCCGATTACAATTGAATTTTGAGAGACTGAGTACCTAATTCCCTTTAAAAAATGCCCCTAAAGCTTTAATCCTGTTCTCAACTACAACATTTTAAACTGACTTCAGAGTAGCTATTTTGGATTTAAATTAGTGCAAGTGAGATTAACATCGGACCCAGAGGCAGTTCACACTCTGTGCAGGTCTCAACAGCAGAAAATCAGAAGCTGAGGCACAAGTGCAACTATGAGGGAATGTAAGTGGCTGGGATTTTTCATGGATTTTTATCCCATGTATCTTAATTTACAAGGTATTTTGAACATATGCTCCATCCCACTTGTTCATGAACATAAATAAAACGCTAGTAACCAACCAGAGTATATAATTAATTTCCCATTCTGTTTTTTTTATTTTTTGCTGTTGTTATTTTTTGTTATTATTATTTTTTTTTAAACAGCTGTAATTACTTGATAGCATGATCTAATCTATGTTTCTTTCAGTTGTCTATGGAAATTACTGACTGGCGCTTTAAAAGGAGAGGAACTCCACTGAAATAAGTGAAGGAAGGTGAATGCAACAATTTGTGTAGAAGACATAAGACAAAGAAATTGTAGGCGTGTGCAGAATGCCATGGTATATTGAGGGCTCAGGTGGGAATTAATCAAGTTACAGAAGGCCTGTAAGATGCTATTGAATCTATCTTTCCAGTTCACGGAGGGATCAATTATTTCTCTGTGCTCTGTGTTAAGCGTCCCTCTTATCTGTTCTTCAAAACCTTCTCCATGGCAAGTATTCCAGAGGTATACTTTTCCACAGTACATTTCCACTTGCCTATGGCATTTATCAAGACAGCTCCTTGCTGATTTTCTAACTGCACAATAGGGTTCACTTAAATGTTTAGCTGGCAGTATACTTGATACCGTATATTCTGGCTGAATCACGTGTCTCCACAGAACTAGAAAATTACAATAAACCTTTCTCTGTTTTTCATTTAGATTCATCTGAAATAAGTGCCTTAATTCAGAGCTGGGAAACTGCACAGTTTAATGAGATTGTCTTTACTAGATTATTTGTCTTGAAAACTGTCTTTTAAGTTGATCCAGTCATATTACAAGTGAGGTTCTTCATCTCCTAAGTATGGAGATCTGCAGTTTGTCATGTATTCCAGCTACCTGAATTAGGGCTCTAAACCACTCCATGTTCAAGTGAAAGTGATGGGAACCTCCTGAGCTGAAGCAGTCTGTCTGAAATCTGAGGCATCTACATGCTGTACTGGAGGCCTTGCTCCCCAGCACAGCTTAGGCATAGTGGTACCATCAAACATGCACCCAGTGCCACTGTCATCACCTCAGGCATCCTGCCAGATCTCCAGCATGGCTGCAGAAGGTGCATGTCTCCAGGAACTCCTCAGTAGCGTGTCTGTCTGCTCAGGGAGGGGATCTCAGATATCCCAGGACACGTCAAAGAAATTTCTACCAGGGTCTAGCAGAATGCAGTGAATCTTGCAGGGCATCTTCTTTTCCATGCACTATGTTGGCTACTTTATTTCTAAAACAGTGGCTGTCCCTTTCATTTGAATCACAGAATCACAGAATTGTAGGAGTTGGAAGGGATCTCTTGAGATCATGGAGCCCAACACCCCTGCCAAAGCAGCTCCCTAGCCCAGGTTGCACAGGTAGGCATCCAGGTGGGTCTTAAACTTCGCCAGAGAAGGGGACTCCACCACCTCTCTGTGCAGCCTGTGCCAGTGCTCCATCACCGCACTGTGAAGAAGTTCCCACACACATTTGTGTGGAACTTCCTATACTTCATTTTGTGACTGTTACCACACACTGCTGAGAAGAGTCCAGCCTCATCTCTTTGCCTCCCACACCTTAATTATTATAGATATGGATCAGATCCCCTCTGAGTCTTCTTTTTTCAAGGCTGAATGCACACACTCAGTCTTTCCTCATAAGAGAAGTGTTCCAGGCCCTTTATCAGCTGATCACAAATTTAAAATGGCAATTTTCTTAGATTAAAATAACCCAGCATCCCCCTGTGTTGATCAGCAGCATTTTTCTCCAGAGCCTTTGCATGGTGCACAGCAGAGGGTGCAGAGATGAGGTTTCACATTCAAACACAGCTGTGCTGCTTATGAGGCACCAGCCACCAAACTCAGAAGATGAATTGAGTCCCTCTGTGCATGGACTGTCTCTGACTCACCAATTCCAGTAGGGTTTGGATCAGGCACTAATTTTACTTCTTCTCCTCAATCTTCATACCTGTTACCAGACAGGGTGATTTGATTGCTGTGCACCTACTTAATACACAGTTGCTGCATTTAATATATGGCTCCCTGCTTTGCTTTTGTTATAACCTGTTCTTATGGAAGCCACACATGTTCTGGAAAGAATCAAGTACCAAATGAATATTTTCTTGAGGCAGAAAAAACAATCTAAAAAGACTTTAAATGAACTGGGAAAAAGCCACTAACAAAAAAGTATTGATTGCATCAGACTTTCTCACTTGACTCACCAACATCTATCTCTGGCTTTTATGTTTGTAGAAGTCCAAGGCTCACAGAGCTGCTCCAATGTGTATCAAGAACAATGTAGCAATGAATCAGGTCCTTGATTTATCGTTCACTCTGTCTAAATCCCACTGTCTGATATTTCCGATCTTATGTGTTTCGTTAAATGGGAAATTTGCTATCACAATGACACTCTAGGAGGAGACTTTGCTTTCTCCCATTAATTGATTAGGCTAGTATATTGGCAGTTTTCCGAGAGGCACTGATAAAATAGGGTATATATAGCATATATCATAAAATTTGTATGGTATAGATAAAAAGATCGTTACTATTTTTCCCTGTTACTTTTCCCACACGTTGTATTTTATTTCTCAATATTGTGTTCTTCCTTGTTTCCTATAAAAATGTTTTTGCTAGTAGCTGTGTAAGGGTAATTTAAGAAGCTATTGGAATAATTTGGGAACATTTAGCTGAAAAAGGAAAGTGTTTTCCCAAAACAACAATAGAAACAGACAAAATGTCATTTGTTTCATACGTTTTGTATTATACAAAATTGCACACATCATATCCTTACAACCAAAGAAAATACAGTTTGAAAAATGAGTCTATGATGGATAACAGAGCTTTTCAACTCTGCCTCTTACTTGGTCTACTTATCAATCCTACTGTATGATTCCAAAGCAGCTGGAAGTCTTCTGAAGCTCTTGGGCAAGGAGACAGTCGTTCTGCTCTCATTCTGCCATGCAATTATACCCTGATAAGCACACTTGCTAATAATAAAATAGAACAGAACAGATAAGCTAAGCACCAATGAAATATAATGACTATTTAGGTTTCAAAAACTGGTAAGGGGAAAATGCTGCAGTTTCAGTGATAAAGTACTTCAGATTCAATCTTTCCTTCTTTTCAGTGACCTTCAGCTTCGTCTTTACTGAACCTGCAATGGTAATGAGCATGTCAAAGAAAAATGAAGATAATTCCTATTTCTCCAGGAACTTAAGTCTCCCCATTAATTGTTGCATTTCTTTAAGCTCATAGCTTGCTTCTGAGAAAGGAATCTCTAATTCAGCATAGCAGTTACCCTGTTCAGCCTGAAAATCAGTGGTTCATGAAGACAGTCCATGTCTAGCCAACCAGCTTTTGGGATTATCATTTTGGGACACAAGTCCGATTCTACAAATGACATGGAGCTGGTGTATGCTACAGGTTAACACCCAGTAGCAATTGCTTCTGAAACCACTGTCTCAGCTTCGTATACTATAAATAAAATGACTAAAATGACCTTTCCTGCACAAACAATAAACTTCTTGGTTTTATGCTGGAAACAGAAATATTCCATTTACCTAGCAGAGAAAAGGTACACCTTGTGTTCATTCCACGTGCACAAGGAACCTTCTCAAATGTGTATAATTCACCCAGCATCTCTTCAAGCATCAGTCTCTCATCCTACTGAGAAATAAATGTTACAAAGCCATCTTTAACATGAACCTGAATAAGCAGCTCCCTTAACTACTCCAAAATCTACAATCAGGGTACTTGATAATCATTCAGAAGAGAAGCAGCATTGTGATCCCAGGTTGTTTAACTGACACCATCTGCCTCTTTAGTCTCTTTCTCCTGCTGACACCAACAGTTTTTCACCTTCTGGTTCATGAACACCTTTCCAGAATAATTTCCATCCCTAGCTGGAACTGGGCTGCTTTTTTCCTCACTATGTCATGCCTCAGGCAGAGCATTCCCAGGAGCAGGGCTGGAAGACAGGAGGCTCTCCATCATCCTGGAGTGGCTTGAACATCTCTGGGGAGCAGAGAAGAGTAGGTGAAGTGGAGACGTGGATCTGCCCACTACTCATAAGCACCTACCTGCTGCCTTAGCACCACGAGGCACCTTCCTCACACAGGGGAGAAGTGGAAAACCTGGTTTTCAAAAGGCTAAGAGAGGGAACAGTTTCAGGCTTGAAACTTAAACCCTGCACTGGTTATATTTGGTGCTCCCACCATGAAAGACAACATACCACATGCAAGATGTAAAACATCATTTTTCTTCAAATTTGAGCGCATCTATGACCATCATATTTCACTAATAAGAACCAGGCAGAAGGAAAACTAATTGTCTCACACAGTGCTGACTCAGTATACCTTCTTCCTCAATGTACTAGTTATCTGAACTTGTCCTTTGTTGTCTCATGAGCTGTTGATGATTACATTTAATACATTATCTTTTAAACCCAGCATGAAGCTAATTACTGCCACCTATATCTCCAGGCACCTTGATTGCAGCTCTGATTATTCTTAGTTTTATAGCACGAAACCCCACTGACCCTCTATTGTATGAATTCCACATTTATAGATTTTTTTTTTTTTTCTGTACAGTGTCTGTACTTCAGGCACATATTTACACAAGGTAATGCAGTCAAGCACAGATGTTTGCTGTAAGCACAAACCTCCATTTCTTGCTTTCCCTAAATGCTTTCTAACAAAATTTGTGTTGGAACTTTGTTCTCAGCACATCCCTACCAGGAATAATTCCAGTGACCTCAACAAATTAACTGTGAAGGAATCTCACATCAGAAAGGAAAGGGCATTTTCTGCTCCTTTTTGGAGATTCAGTTTTGCAGCCATGGAGAAGGCATTGACCTCCCATTTTTGGGTATCATGACTAACTTTTTATTCATCATCCTTTCATGAAACTTCAGGAGTGCAAGATGTGCCTTTCTTAGCATAGTGATGACAAGCTGTCAGTAATGAAGGGCACACTATTCTGTCCTTTAGTCCCATGGAGGATTGTGCACCCACAGCATAGCAGGTTAGGGATTAGGGAAACACCACAGTTCTCTGTTTGAATTTATAAAGTTTGACAGGGACCATTCTCCAAGACTTCCTTGAAAGAGTGAAAAAAATAAAATGCTCTTTAAGCCAGAAACCCTCTCTTCTTTGTCCGTGTTTCTCTAACTAGATTAGGGGTGATTTTTAATACTATGAATCTCAGATGAAGACAAGGAAAATGCAAGTTTGCATGAACTGAGTCAAATGTAATAGGTGTTTTGACTAGGTTGGCTTAGGATGTATCAGTTGGTATGATATTTTCACATTTGTGGCTTCCAGTGCAAGTCACCCTACACCATTTAAGATCCTGTCTAATTATATTTGTCATTAACCACTTTTTTTTTATTATTATTATTATTATTATTTTAAGATCTGGTGAAGAAGGATGAAAGGTAAGCCTTGCTTCTGTTCTGAAAGGCATAGAGACAGAATGATCTCAGGGATTACAGAACTGACTGGCAATGACCAGTCAGCAGGATAACCTGCTTTCCCTGGTAAGAAAAAATAAAAAGTGTGGGAATTGACATAGATTTGTCAAGGACAAATTGTGGTAAATAGTTAATTTCCTGCTGCAACAGGTTTGAGGCTTTGCAGATAGAGGAAAGGCATTGGTGTCCAGCATTTCAGCTTATAAGGGCTTTGGAAAAGATTCTCATAAGCAAACTGGAAAAGCATGGTGTAGGAAGTAGTAAAGAAAATGGTTTGGGAAACCTCTATTTGGTCAAAATGTAAGGACAAACAGAGGAGACTGTAGAGTCTTCCCTGTCACCACTGCTGTTTGGTGCTTTTGCTTATGTTCTGACCATAATACATAGTGTAGGAAGACGCCAAGCAAGAGACTGGAGAGAAAATCTCTATCACAGAATGACCTTGGGCAGAATGAGATCTAGGAAGCTAGGTGCTACTAAATAGAAAGGAATGCAGGCTACAGCTCTTGAGGAGGAACAAGGTGCAAAAGCAGTCAGGAATGACTGGCTCAATGAGTGTGCTGCAGAAATGCATGTGAATATTGTTGTGAATTTTGTGTAAGAAAGCAAACATTGTGCTAGGTTGCCAAAATAGAAGAGTCTCTAAGACATTTGAAGGTTCCTGCTCTATGCAGCACTGAAAGCCTAAACTGAATACTGAGTTCAGCCTGTGCAATATGTTGAAATGAGATGCAGATAGATAGCAGGAAAAGCTTTTCAGAAGTAGGAATGGTGACATGGAAGAACAGTTTCCTCAGCAAGAAAAGTTTTACCAACAAACAAACTTTATGTGGGCTTCTTGTTCCTCCTTTTCTTTATTTTCCCTTCCCTCTACCCCCTTCCTCCTTGCAGTAGATGGCAGTTTAAGGTGTGTTTCAGCTCAGGGACAGTATACAAGCCCAGAGGTGTTGAAGATAACTATTACTTTAAAGAGTGGGAGGAAGTCAGAGAGATTTGAGTGCAAGATGGATACATCTGACAGGTATTGTCACCCTGAGGGGACTAGCAAAAGACATTTAATTTTCAGTTATCAACAACAGCCTTACCCTACAGGGAAATACCAAACTCATCTCAAAACCCACCACTTAATTGCTTTGAGCTACCCATCCAGTGCTGCTTTACACCTCCAGAGTCTCTGAGGGTGCTCCTGCCTCACACATGCTTTCAGGCTCCTGATATTATTTACAGCAGTGAAGTACAATGCTGGGGTTACTTAGGGTGACTCTCTTCTGATGTCCCCATGAAAGTAAGGCTTATGGGACATTCTCTATGAAAATAGCTGATAGGAACTGAATGCCCCCAATATTTGGAATCAGTTTAAGATATGGATTGGTATCAACACTGACTGGCAAAAATCCTAAATATACTGCCCCTAGGAACTGTGAGTGGAAGGAGTCTGAACAATTTTCTTCTAACAAATTCCTTCTAGCTAAAATGTGCACTTGAAAGATTGTGTAGACTTCCCACTCCCTTCTTTTTTTTTATTTTCCTCCTTCCTTCTTCCCTTCCTCCCAGCTGTCAGCAACCTCCACTGATGTTGGCTGTGGATGAGTGACACCCAAACAGACACATACCTACCCATCCCTTGGGAAATGTCCATCTGGAGGACCTCAGCACTGCCACCTCTCTGTGCATCACATGTCCTCAGGTTCCCCCTCCCAGCTGGTGGGGGCTCAGGACCAGAAAACGTTCGCCGTCCTTCCATACACCCTTCTACAAGATATGAACAAGAGTAGGTTTGGCCCATTTGAAACTGCTTTCTTTTTTCAAATGTTCTGCTTCAGAGATAGTGATTTCCAGCTCCTTTGGGGCAGTTGCCAATCCCACAGGAGAGGAGGTAACGTGGCAGGAAAGACTGAACCACCTCACTTCCACCATTTCCCAGTGAGGTTCACTTCCAGTGGACCCTGGGATGCCATAGTATCACTCTGACAATAGCTGGTATGGCTCTTAAACCGTAGGATGCTGTTTTTATTCCTTTTGACAAAATATTTTGTATTCTCATCCTCCTGAGTCTTAGCGCAGGAAAGCTGGCATGGAATTGTGAAGGACTGTCAGGAACAGATTTGTTTCTTACTCTGCAGAGAGGACTCGAACCACCTAGCCAAAATGCATTTTATACCACAGTGCAAAAGAACATCAATGCAAAATTCATCAAAGCACGTTTAAATCTGTCTTTGTTTTTCATTTCCACTATTTCCTAGGAATAATATCATGGTTTTAATGCCCTGGGTGGAGATGGTTCAGAGGTGCATAAGCCCCGGAGATGCTCTGGAAACAAATTTTCCTTCCTGAAGTGTAGGGTGCAAGAACCCTCTAAAGTAAATGGCCAAGCCACAAGTTAAATTCACTGATCTATTATAGGTCAAAGAGAAGCTAACTGGGTGACACTGCAGGATGTATCATCATTACCATTATTCATGTTTATTGTGCTAGTGTCTTAAGACAACTGTGGATGGATCATTGTTGTACAAGATTAGCTGACAGTTTCTGACCCGTGGAAGTTACCGTTCAGTAGCCAGGAAGTTGAGAAAAGCAACTAGCACATGCAAGCAGAAATACTAATGCATCATACTGATCTCAGAGCATTTAATTTTATTTCTGTCTCTGAGTGTGTAAGTTAAATAAGCGTGGATAAGATAAATGGAAAAATGAATGCAGGATAGAAGACAAAGAATAAATGAGATGAGAGGGACAAAATACACATTTATAAAACCTGAATTTCTCTTTGACCCAGAAACTCTACAGTTTTGTCAAGTCTAGAATGCAACTCACGTGTTTGCACACACGTTCTGCAATGACAGTCCCATCCACCTAGGGAACAGTAGAATTTGTTTCATGAGACATGCAGGTTGTCTGTCAGCCATGCAGGTTTAGAAAGTTGTTCTGCCTCTTTATGTCTTTCATCCAGCCACAGGAATACAACTCCTAGTTTGATCTCTGTTACTGGCAAGTATTCATCCATTGGTCCCATCTGTTATGCTTAGCCTGGGTGACACATGCGGCAGATTGAGTCCCGAGGGCAGACTGACAAGGGGCTGGTGCACACATGCACTTCTTACCAGTGACTGAAATGTATATACCAACATTTTCTGCAGATGGATAATGGGAAAGTGCTCAACTGTCAGGGAGAGGTTTGATGTCAGTACTTCTAAAAGTCAACACTTCACAGACAAGACAGCAGCCACATTTGGAGATTTTAAATGCTTCTACTCCCAGATCTGCCTCCAAAACAGGTCTTTAACCATCTTGCCCTGGAGCTGCTAGGGTGTTTCCAAATTCTTTTCTACAGTGTCCAGGGATGTTCAGTGAGTTTCCTCCCTTCTGCTTTGTGGGTGCAGAGGATGATGGCAATCCACACAGGCATTCAGTAGCTTTGGGTTTCATTGCATTTCAGCTTCCCTCTATTTTAACAATTCAGTTTCTAAATACCCTTCCCTCTACATCAGATATCAGTATCATTTACACAGCTGTTTGTTTGCATAGAAGATTTATTTCTGAACCTTGAATTGAACATAGTGCTTGGTCCTCCCATGCTAGTACTGCATGAGCAACTGTATACTGAAGTGCTACAAATGAGCTGAAGAAGTCACCCCAGGAGGTCAAAGCACTGCTTCTAAGACCTAAGAAATGTGACATCTAACTGCTGTAGTTGCATAAAGGCAGTAATAATAAGCCTGGAAACACAACTAATAATAGACCAAACAAGCAGAAAGCTCACGGCTGTCATCTTTTGAGGCCTGCAATAAATACGCCAAGTATTGTGTGGAGGAAACCATGTGTAAATGTGGACCAATATCCAAATATAGTATCCAGTGATATCACTTCAACTGAATAAAGGTATGACTAGTGATCAGAACATCCATGTGTGCTAAATGTATCAATATTTAGCCAATAAAAACAATATAAATTATGTGTATGAGAACCAAAGAAGACACAGGACGAAATGCAGAGAAAAAAGATATATTGTATATGTAAGTATATACATTAAGGAAAGTCTTAGTTTGAGCACAGGTTACTGGACACTCAGACCCTATCCTGTGCTGCCTGGTCACCAGAGCAAGGCACATGTGTAGCTTCTTCCCACTGCTATGGAAACCTGCCTGATGAACCTGGTGGGCAGCTGAACTGGGCAGTTTATGGAGGCCTAGCCCTGTGTTGAAACTGGGGACACCATTTGCAATAGCTGATGGGGACAAGGATGGAACAGCCCCAGCACAGAGTGCTGTGTGGGGGTGACACTGCACTCATGCTCACATGTCCCTGACCCTCATGTTATGGGAAAGGTTCCCTAGAGCCCAAAGGCCATCAGAACCACTAGGCAAGACTTTTCTAGAAACCCCAGATTTTATCTCCACTCTTGTAAGAATGAACATAAACAATTCCACAGATCCATCTGCTGCCTTCCCTGTCCTAACAAGTGGATTCTGACATTCTCTTATTAAACCAGCTGCAAATCAGTTTTCTCACTGGATCAGCATAGCATTGAAGCAAATATGAATGCATTTTCTGGTAAAGCTGATCTAAATTGCACCCTAATTTCTTTTGACAGTTTTTCTTTCCAATATTCCATGTAATGTAGTTCCAAATAAAGGACTAGGCTACCTTAAAGACAACAGTCTAGTTAAAGTAATGCATAGTATTGTATGGGAAAACAAATAAACAAACAAACAAAAAACACATATTTTCTATCTCTGAACAGCTATTACCCTCTGTGACAGATACAGAAAGCTCATAGAAAGTACAGCTCATTGTATTAATCATTTTTCTGCACATCTTAGCTCTTTGCACACCTTTTCACTTGTCACACAGGGAAACATATGGCTCTTACTCATAATTGCTTTGTATTTCCAAATTCATGTATGGATCTAATTGCCACACCACTTGCAAGCTGTTGTTTATTAGAGCAGTGAGACCCAGGTGTTTCTGCCTTCTCTGTGCCAGAGAAATAACCAAAGAAGAACAAGCTATCATTCATAGGAACACCAAGAAGAAGTACCCATATTGCTTTATTACCTCCTCTCTTTATAGATCACTAGTCTTAGTAGGTTATCAAGGCCACAGCTCTTCTTTTACTTTGTTTCTTTTTTTTTTTTTGCTTTTGTTTGTTTTTTGCCAGTGGTAAATGTCCTCTTTGCTAAGGGAAATAGGTGACAGTGGTAGTTCAGAATGAATTCTGTGGGATTTGATGAGCTGTGCAGTTCTTGGGCTCCCTGAAGTCTAAACAAGGAATTGTCTGGAGAAGACCATGAGAGTCAGTACTACTCCATCAAAAATGCCAATCAAGCAGTATGGCAAGAAGGAAAAAGATGAAATGTGTTTCCTATCCATTGGTCTTTAGTTGTTACAACCAAAATGTCACATCTTGTCCATTCTGGACTGCCTGTGCTGAAGGGAAGGAAAGCTGTCTCTAATGGCTGGTACGTATTTTCTATGGTTCCACCAAGTATTTGCCTCAGTTAGTCTGTATTTTTGTACTTTTGTATTTTTATAATAACCTGTCTAATGAAGTCATTGTGTTGTCCTTTCCAACAATTTTGAAGTACAGCATTTGTTGATTAACTCATTTGAATGAATCTGAGTTCATTTTTAAGTTGCTTTGTTTTGACCTTTTTTTTTTCTTTGTTCCTGCCTTCTCTGTCTAAACCACATAAAATTGTAAAGGGAAAAACATATAAACAATGTGATTCAATACAATAAAGAACAGCTTGTTTAAAAATATACTTTCAGTATATGTGGAATCCAAGCTTTTCTTCCTTCTAAGTTGTCTTGGTACAGAACGTTTTAGCTGAGGTTTTTCTGGGATTTCCATTAGAAAACCTTTTTTTTCTGCTTATAATAACCTGAAAAATCTTCCTTTTCAGTGAAAATAACCTGTGTATTCAAAGTCAAAGGCAATATTTTACTAAAGTTCAAATCATGTATTTTTTAGCTTTTTGAAAGTTACAAAACTCATCAGAAATAATTATGTTTGCAATGATTAGTTACAGCAGGAAAAATCTCTTTACTCTTTTTCTCCTTTTGTCTTTTTCTCCAGCTCAATGGAGGCAATAAGAGCTTTGCTGTCTTTCCACTGAAATTGATCAAATCCCATTCTTTTAGCTGAAAAAACTGCCAGTGGCTCATTCTTATGATTCAGGCCAAACTGCAAATGTGGACTGCCATTAAAGATGACTTTAACTCATGAAGATTTGAAGTGATTGAATATCTGCTTAGTGCACACACAGTTGTATGAGTTCTCTTAATGTCAGAGTGTCTGGGTCTACTCACTGACATGAACACATCTAATGAATGTTAACTACATGTTTCATTCTGGAGATCTATCACTGTATAAGCTTCCTTAAAAGAGTACAACCATCTCACTACTGAGTCTGATGTGTTTGGGCCTGCTTCTGAAGTTTCACTTGCCCAGGCAAACAGCAAAAGCAAGAATGCTTTGAATAAAAATATCAAAGCCCACACACTTTGAATAACAAATAAATAATGGCATGCAGGTAGGAGTGCAGTTGTAACGAGTAGCAGGGTGAAGACTGAGGTAGGTACCCCAAGCCACAGGGCCAGTGCATGGGGAGCAAGAGAGATATGGGTGGAGGCAGATGGACATAGCAATGGCCAGGAGCTCAGAGGCAGGGCTGCCTTTGCTGCAGGATGGGGATCACTGATCTTCTCTTGGAGAAAAGGTGAGTTAAATGGTCAGTTATTGAGAGAAAGGCTAGAGGTTTGGGATACAGAGCATCAGGACAGGTCAGCAGATGTAAGAAGTGGAGGAAGGGATGTATTAATACGGAAAAGAAAGGGGAACATGAGCTAAAAATATTATGAGCCACTGTTATAGAGGAAGTATTCCAAGGCTTTCTTTCTTTTTATAGCAAAAGGGAAAAGGGGACAGACTCTGGAAATATCAGGCCATGCACTAGTGACAAAGTAATCCATTTGCAACCACAGTCTCATGGAGCTGTGGGGGTAATGCTGCAGGAGCACCTGCAGGCCAGGTCTCAAGAAGAGACTATAGCACTCTAAGTGGTTCACAGGGATCTTCTGGCTCACTAAGGAGGGGGCATTTTGGAAATTGTCACGGGAAAGCTTGCCATCCTGAGATATTCATCTGAATTTGTGGACACAAGAGGCTGAGGTGCTTTATAGATACATTTCTGAATAACATCTGATTTTTTTTTTGGCATTTTATCTGTATGTACATAGCACTCTCCAGCCAAAGTATTGCTAATCTCTAGCAGAGCCATGAGGTTGAAGAATGGCTTTTGCCACTGTAGATACTTGAAGAAAGCAAACACAATGGGATTCACCCCCCTCAGCACAGTGTGAACTTTAGCTTCAGAGTTTCTGAGAAGAGAATTGATCAAACAGTTTCTTGAAGACAGAAACCCATGGGTAATTAGGAAGAACTCATTATTCAGACCTCTTTGCTTTTAGTACCCTTTCCTGAACAGTTGGGTTTGGGTAATTATAGTCCCTCAGGGATAAGTTTCAGTGACTGACAGTCCCCAGCCAGGCACAGCCCCCACACTCCCAGCTGCATGGAGAAGTGAAACTGCACACAGAGCAGGTTTTGTCTGAGTGCACAGCAGTAGGACTTGCGTGTGTATGCATGTGCATCTATGTGCTTTCAGGTTTATCAATCTCAAATATAAAAGAGGTTGTATGCACAACATTTCCCTTACATCAGCACCAGCACCACTCTTGGAGCCTATGAGTAATTAACTTGCTGTGATGTTTTTAACTCCTTGCATGCTCACAAGGGTGGAAAAACAGCGATGCTTATCAGCCTGATAAGCTATTCCAAAATCTCACCACTCCAAGTGCAAAATCCATTCACCTATATATACTGTGAGTACAGAATCTGGACAAAAGGACAGTATTGTATTAACATCTTTAAAAAGAAAAGCATTTGCCAAAATTTATGGCTGTTTGCAATTATGTGAAACTCTCATATAAGAAAAAAACTTGAATGCTTTAGAAGTAACATCTCAGCACAGTATGTACAGCTAGAAATAAAATGCTACTGGATGCCGCTGCTCTCCAGTTTGCTGTAAAGAATTTTCACTTGGGGCAGTACCAGCTACATTTCTTGTTCTGAATGACCCAAGGTACTGCGTTATTTCTGGAATTTTCCACATCCTTTTTTTTTTTTTTTTTTTTTTTTTTTTTGCAAAAGAGTTGGGAATTTGAATGTATTTTCCTCAGTTATTTGGTGCTCTTCTTTTTCTTGTCATTTCAATCATAATTCTAAATTTCCTGGATTCAATGTATCTTTCTGACATAAGATAGTACATGCCAGGTTAGGAAAGGGATTTGACTGGGTTAGCATCTGCTCAGTAGACTTGCTTTTCTCATTTTAACCGAACATATGAGTTTCCTCTTTTTTTTTTTTTTTTTTTAACAATTTTATGATACCAAAAATAACGCTGGGTAATTTCTTATCGTGAAGAAGTTCTAGATGGATAGCTTACAATTAATTCTGAGCTGCCTCTGGAGCCATTTTGAGAATTTTTATTTTAGGCTAAACTACCTGATTAAACAGTCATCAAAGAGGGAACTGAGGACTCAGATTTATAAAACAAAGGCCAGAAATTCCTCTGAAATAAAGGCTGTGGGGAGATGGAAATTTGATAATGGAGGTGCCTTACAGGCTCTCATTATGACACCAGGATGCATCAGGCAGATGTAGCTTTGGTCAAATGAGCTTAAGCCCTGGGAAAAACCTAGCTGTATGAGTAAGTTATATTAGGTCTGACAAAAAAAAAAACAAACACAAAACTCTTTGCAAAGGCAGTATTGTGTCGTGTAAGTGCACCCTGAAGATGCACCTTTGGCAGCATGAAGTATAGGGAAGGTGAGACTTAACATGTAAAGGGAATGAGAAATTTGATCCAGAGACAGACATTTAGGGTAAATATTCTTCTTACAGTAATTAGGGTGAAGGACTGTGGCCCAAACATGAAGCCCATATGCAGATTGGTGTCTCTCTGATCTCTCATTTCACTCAGGCAGCCTTCCCATCCCTGTATCACAAAACACAGATTCTTCCCACCCAGAAAGTTTTGTCAGATCAGCAGCCATCAGTACAGAACTCACTGTCACATGCATTGTACTGCCCAGCCACATACACTGGTGCTCCCTGTAACGTCTCCTGACCATATGACATGGGAATGGTGCATCCAGTAATGCCAATGGCCAGTGGGAACCTGCCAATAGGCTCCAGGTCTTGCATGTTCTCAGAGTTCATCCTCCTGTAATACTATTTCCCCTACACCCTTTTATTCTTAATTTGTATGATGTATCTTTGAATCCCAGAATTTCCAATACTTTCCCTTCTTACTGAAGATGTTCCCATTGTATTTTAGCTCTTGCAAACCCAGAACAGAGATGTTTATTCAAGTGGAACATTTCCTCCTCTTGAATGGTAATAGCATGAACAAGGCATGCTGTTTTGAGGCTTGGACAACAAAGTAGCAGAAGTGGATTCTGCAGCCAATGATCACTAGTCCTCATGCTTACAAATGTGTGGCAGTCATTTGAACCTGATGATTTCTCACTTTTTTAGACCATCAGAGACCGAGATCATATTATTATACAGGTTTGTCCATCTTTTTTATGCATACAATGAATCTTCTTGACAGTGTGCATGGCAATGGGATACTGTGGTGCACAAGGTAGATGACTGTAGCCATTAGAATCACCAGAAAGAAAAGACCCAAGAAAAAAAGCAAATCAAGTGAGCAGTAAATACTGTGTGGGCACTGAGTATGTAATACATGCAGCCCTCCATGGGCAGTAGCACTTGGAACAGCAGTAGGTACCACTGCAGATGCTACATTCTCCATGTGTTTACAACATCTGTATCTTCCTCTTCATGAGCTTTATGTTATCCTCTGATTCCACCATTTCAGTAAGCTTATGATGTTGTTTTGCCTTTGCTTATCTGCTTTCCTCTCCTTCTCTTTTTACTCTTTTTTTTTTTTAATCTAAAATAATTCTCTTTTTGGTAAGAAAATATAGACAACATGCAAGGTTTGCAGAAGTAGGACAAAGGGAACTGGGATATTCTAGCCAGATACTTCTCTGCAGGCCAAGGATTTGCAGTGAAGACTGATGCAGAAGGCTCTCCCCATTGCTGTGGGTCAGTTAAACTAAGCAAGAGTGCCAAAAATCTAGGCAAATGGTAACTAGAATGACCTGCATAGCAGGAATGCTGACATGCAACTGCCACAGAGCATCAGCATCCTGAGGGAAGAAGTACCAGTGAAGACATGAGATTCCTAAATCACCACAGAGTTTAGGTATTAATGGGAATAAGACCCAAAGAAGTGGCCAAAGGCCAGTGTATACTGGTAATCTCCTGTGATGGAGGAACTGTAGACCACATAGAAACAAGAAGGAACCTACTAGAACACTTCTTAGAGCCCAGAAAATTAAAGGGAACTATACTATCTTTAAATGTCACAGGCCGGGTATACTCCATAGCTGCCAGTGAATGTTTCATCCCAAGGCTGGGCTGCACACAGCTTGTTTTGCTCACAGTCATTGAAGACTGTGAGTCTGGCTTTCTCATGGCTTTGTGAGTCTTACATATTGGCCTGTTGTCTGTTCTAGACAGTGAACAAGCCTCATGCACAGCTGGTAGCAACATCAGCTCATGAAAACTGTGCATACTTTTTTTTGCTCTGCACTTGAAGGACCCTGAAGTTCACTGGGAATGCATTGTCCCACAGGAGTTTAAGGTTCCTTTTCAGAATCCAGATAAATGATGAAATGCAGGAATCTCCTTCTGAACAATTATTCTGGTGATACTTGACTCCTCTTGACTGTGTCTGCAGTCTAAATCACAGAAGAAAAAAGAGGTGCACTTGTAACAGTGCACACACAGATATTGTGCAATAGACAACACGCTTTTAGCTTTGCAGCCTCCTGGTTTAGTCCTTGGACTCCCTCTTCATGGAAGTGGTTGTTAAGGTTACTCTTAAAAAGTTCACCCAACTCACTTCTTTGCAAGATCACAATTTAAACTGGGTCAAAAGAATGGCCACATTGCACAAAGAACAGATGCCTTTAGCACTTACAGGCATGCCACATAATGGGTAGGAACAATACCTCTTCAGCCAAAGCAGGCAATCTTGTTTCACTCCTCAGAAGATGGACTAGGAATGTTTCCATGACTGATTCTTCCTTAGGCCAATGAATGGTAGTGTCTGAATACTCTAGTGAATGGTGGATTAACAAGCTATAACACCAATAAACAGTGCAATTTCGATCGTAATGAAGAACTGGGGAGTGCTGAAAGGATTTCTGGAGGACAGATATCTACATACTTGTCCCAGTTTTGGCTGAGAGAGAGTTTATTTTCTTCATTGTGGCTGGTATGTAGCCCTGTTTCAATTTAGGAGAAAAATGATGTTGATAACACACTAATATTTCAGTTGTTGCTGAGCAGTGCTTACACTTTACAGCTTCTCATGCTGCCTTGCTAGTGAGGAGGGAGTTGGGAGGGGACCAAGCCAGGACAGCTGACCAAACTGGCCAAAAGGATGACCCATACCATGTGGTGCCATGCAAAACAATAAAGCTGGGAGGTGGCCACTACCATTGCTCAGGGACTGGCTGGGTATGTTGGTATGTGGCAAGCAATTGCATTATGCATTGCTTGTCTTCTATATATGTTTATTATTGATGTTGTTGTCGTTGTCTTTGTTATTATTTTCCCTTCCTTTTCTTTATCTCAGCCCACATGTTTTAACATTTTTCCAGTTCTCTACTCCATCCCACTGGGAAGCAGTGAGCTGTGTGGTGCTGAATTGCTTGCCAGGTTAAACCACAACAGTACTGAAATAAATATTGGATAAGAAAAACAAGGGTTTTAGTGTTACTGACTGGAGCCTAACTGTTGCTGCTGTCTTTGCAGCAAATGATAGTAACTGTGAAATTAATTTAAAATAGAGTATTTTCTTGGTCTGGATTAAAGCCACAACATTTCTTCCACAGCAGCTTTTTGAGAAGCAAGGAATTTCTTGTTAATCAGACCCTAAAAGAGTGGGTTTCCAAGAACCATATATGCAAATATCTTAAGCATGCTATGCTGCATATCCTAGTCCCCAGCCAACTCATCTGTGTATCTAAACACCATTTTTTGTCCCTTCCCCTAAGACCAAGCCTGACCAGTCAGAAGCAGGAGAGGAGGGGTGCTTAAAGCAATCTCTTGCAGCCCATCCATATGTCATGGGCACTAGTGGGAGTGAAGGAAAACATGCATTGATGCAGATGGCCTCAAAGCTACAGGGAATTTTCTTTTGCAGACAGTGGGCTGTGGCCTAGCACTGACAATGGTTAGAAGCATTCTAGGGAGCAGCAAAGTGGCTGGTAAAGTCCCTGGGGGGATCTTTGTGTGGTCTGATGCTCCTCCAGGACAGCAGTGCTGCTGTAAGCTGTGGGGAATAAGGATCCCCCAGATAGGGCAGCATCCAACCATGCACTGGAAATTATTTCCATTAGCTGTGAAGTTCATACAGGAGCACCTGTGTCTGCTCAAGCTTCAGTGGTTCTTGCTGATGGCTCCCCCATCACCAGCCCTACTTTCACCTCCTTAAAGCTTTTCTCCATCTTCTGTCACTGCTAGCTGCAAAAGAAATTAATCAGAGACAAGCTCCACTTCTTTGGAAGTTCCTGGTGTGTTACGGTGAATATGGGAGCTACAGGTCCTCCAAAGTGCCCCATGCCCCACAAATACTGTCCTTTTCCTCTTCAGAAATACTTTCCCCCAGAGCTTGTGAATACTCCCCTTGCTACCAGATATTCATTTCTTTCCATTTGATATTTATGAAGGAAAAAACAAGAGGAGCACAAGTGCACCTGAAAGCCTATGGAGTATAATGGACTAGACCTTCAGTGTACAAAGAATGCTCTCTTTGCCTTACATCGTTTCATGAAGTCGCCACTAAAATTCTTTAAGAAGCACTTAGGACTTCTCTTTTTAGTATTCCAACCTGGCATGAAGACCTTTACTAGAACCTCATTTAAAAAAAAAGTGGATTAATCTCTGTTATAACCATCTTTCTCCACTTCATTCCCCTATCTCCTTGAGTTTCTATACCATGAAAGAGTCTCCCTTGCTATACTTCAGATTCCACATAGCAGTTCCCTTCCACCTTTTGGACATCAAATAGGACTCTGAATGACAAGTTTTAAACTTAAAATACTCTTTTGAGCACAAGGTTGTCATTCTGTTTTTTCCACATTAAATTGTAATCAAATGTGATTGTGCATAAATAGTTTCTTTATTGCTGTTAGGGAAATCTTCAGCAGTAAAGTTTTACTCTACTTTTTGTCAAGTTTCAAGTGTACACTAGCACCTAAATTGATGAAAAGCATGATTTGATTTAAATAAGATAGATTTCAGTTTGGATAAATATTATGAACACTATTGACTCCTTTATCTCTTCAGAAATTAAAGAAGGTTTCATCTATCTTAACATCAGTCCAGCCTTCTGAAGAATATCTATTTATATTTAAATCTTGCTACTTCTCTGTTCTTAGTCTTGTTATAACTCTTGTGATCTAGGCTAGAGAAAAGCATAAAATCCCGTGACCTTTTGCATTACTGTCACTCATCTTTACTACTTCTCTATGCCAACACCCACAGATTCTGGTTTTTACTGTAGTGGTGCCATATTAGATGTTGAGCACACAAGACACTGTACACACTGGTTGGACTATATCTGACCATTAACTTAATTAGATTAAAAAAAAAAAATAGAAAGAAAACAGTACATAATATTTAAATAAAATTGTGCTGCAATAGAGCAGTTCCAGCAAGACATGGCTGAATTTTGGCTTTGTGTCTGTGTACAGAATGTGCTTGTATACATCACCAGTTCCAGCTGCTGAAGTGCGTAGTGATAAAAGATTTATTTTGAGAGAGTACATTACCTTGAATAGCATCACAATCCTGGGTACCAGTGACAAATGAATAATGGAAGTACTTCTTCTGCCAACAGCTTGTATACTTGTCTATTGCAGCTCCTGCCAACAAGTTTCTGAACTAGCGTTTGCGTATCTGGGGCATGAATTTACATAGAGTGTGAATAGATATTATTTACTCTGGGTTGTTTTGCAAATGCAATGCGTTTTTATACTTCTGTATCTTAAACTGTGTTTCTCAGAAACCGACAAGTAAGCAAGTAGTCTTTTCTTTGATTTCTAAACTGATGAATGCAAAGTGACAAAGCTTATCAGACCTATAACTCTACAGTAAGGCTTCTTTTCAGTTTAGAATTTAATATCCTTACACAAGTAAGTGATCTGCCCCCTTTGTATGTAAACTGGCTACAGAAAAATGTAATAGCTGTGGGGTTTTTGTTTTTGTTTTTGAGGGGGTTACATTTATATTTTTGTGCAGGTAAACCTTAACATTGAACTTTTATCACCCAGACTATGCTTTGAATGAAGATTAAAACATAAGCAACTGTTTAATTAAAGACCAGACATGGATATTCTGAGGTGCTGTAGGAGTCCAACCCCCTGCCGCTGCTGCCTGGTGTGTGTGTTGTATGTGTCCTCTGCTGCTAAGCCTGGCTGTGGCTGGGTGATGGGGGTTGGGACAACATGCCTCCCACAGACCTGGATTATAATGCAGGGGCAGAAGGAAAAAGGCTAAGGCTGACAGGACCCTGGCCTCCTTCCCATCTCTTTATGAAGAGATTTCTGCCTTGAAGGAGAGAAGGGACAAGTCATCCCTACTTGCAGGGATGGACCTTGGCAATGCCAAAGAACAGATTTGGGATGCTACTGTGTGCCCATGCCCCATCCTGTGCTGCCTGCACTCCAGTCCTTGGTAATTGAGACAGACAGAGACAGGATTTTTAGAAATGAGTCTGACATATCTCACTCCCTTGGCAATGGCCACTGCCAAGTCACATTGACTTCTGCTGTTTCCTTCCCAGTCTGGACCTTACCCCAAGGTTATCTCAAGGTTGGAAGGAATCACAATCCTCACTTCTCCTAGCCTGAAAATTTGATCTCTGGTTCTGTTTGTTTGCAAAGTGACTTTCTCCCTGGTTATAGCTGTCACCTTGGCAAGATGCTACATTTAGTTTCACAGAAAATTATTTGAAAAAATAACATCACAGAGTTTGGGCTTTTGTGTTTATTGCTAGCTGTCTGTTTGTATTGTACATTCCTTGACGACTTCACTCCTAACTTCCAGACCTGCAATATTGCCTTTCTACCTCCTTCCCCTGGACTTCTAGTCCTAGGGGGAGCCCCTGGAGCTTCTAATTTCTGGTCCATTTCAGCCATATTCTGGCTCTTCACCAGGCATCTGCCCTGAGTCCCCATCATTTTTACTCCAACAAAATCTTTAAACCAGAAGCAGCTCCGCGGGAATCTGTGGGTCATCCCTCAGGGGTGGAGTAAGCAGGTGGCTGTCAGTGAGCAGAAATCTTAGCCCTCATCATCAGGCATTGAAGAGAAGCTATGTGAAAATTCATGTCAAACTCAAATCCTCATTAAGTCTGTCTGTAAGCACACAAGTTTTGCCTCCTTTCAAAACCTTTTATTATGCGTCTTCATTATTGGAGTTATTGCTAGGTCAGGGAATCAAGAAAATTTTTCTCTACTTGCTCAGCTCTGCATAGCTTTCCAGGATGCTGCGCAACAATATTGTCTCACTTGCTGCCCTGGGATTTTTTACACATAAAACTACACACTATTTAAAATGAAAACATTTAAGAATAAAGAAATCAGAGCAGAGTGGAACTGACTGTATCGCACACCAATAGGACCAAAGATTTGTGCAAGTCTCTTGCTCCAATTAGATTTTCAGTTACAACAAGCACTGTTGGCTAAAAAGAAATACATTAACAGAAATACATTAAAAGAAATACATAGTTTAGCAAATGCTGAATCAAACTAGACACCTTGTAACTAGGCTATCTCATTCCAATATACATAAATTGGTCATTGTCATTTTCCCTGTAGTGACAGATGACATAATACAGTAGCGTCAAGACATAATGGTAAGGAAGTCCAACTGAAAAGAACACTATCTTAGTATGTGTTAGGTGTGAAGAGGGATTTATAAAACTGCCATAGTCAATTCATTCAGGGTCTTCATTGAGTTCATGTGCACAGAGAAAATAATGATACAGAGCAGAGCAATGCTGCAGCCTCTGCAGGCAAGTCTGGTGGCAGAGAATATCCCAGTCCCATGGCCAGTGCTATGTATGAGTCACCCGGCACCTTGTATATTTGAACTATGAAACTATGCTCCATTTTTAACAGCAAAGGAAAGGAATAGTAACTGAAAATGAACAATGATGCATGCATTTTAATCTCCCTGGCACCAAAGGCCTCAGACCAATTGCAAACTGTCAAAAAAAAAAAAAAAAAAAACCTTCAGTGTAGTGCAGCCTAAGTAAGCTCAATTAGTAGTGCCACCTACAGCAAAGGAGAGGTGCCCCATATCTGTCTCAGGCCTCCAACACAGCTATCATCACAGAATTTCCATTTGCAGAGACTGAATTAAGTCGCAGAACAGTTAAATGTCAGGAATTCACTTGAACTGAGGCAAGTCTCAGCCCCAGAGCTTGCACTGGTAAGAAGCACAGCTTATATGCAGACAACTTTCCTTTGGTCTCTGACTTAAACTGTCTCCCTCATCAGCAACAGAGATAATATTTGTCAATTCTGATTGGCCTATGTGAAAGACAAGAAAAAAGAGCTTTTCCTCCTGTAAGTGACTGTGCTTCTGCAAACTACTTAAGTCTCCATTACACCATGGGAGGGTGGTGACACTCACATGAGACGCCTCCAGTAGTGCTAGAAGAGCATAGACCTCAGCAGCTGAGTAGTGACAGAGATCTCCAGGAAAGCATTGTTCCTTTATGCAAAATACCATTGTTTGATAATGTTGCTGTGGAGTGCTCACAGTCTTCTAGAAAATTGAGGCTATCCCTTTGCCAGGAATTTGCTGGTCTTTCCTCTCCATCTCAGACACCAGGTCCTGCAAGGCAGCAAGGAAGGTGGCACAGGCACCATGGGGGCTGGGACAGGCTTTGGCATCATCCAGAGAGGACAAGGGAAAGCTCTTACCATCCTTATCTTCTTTGTACATTTACTCAGGGATCTGGCTACAAAGCTGCGTATCTGTGTATCTGTTAACACATCTGGACACATTAAATTCCCATTAAAATGACAAACAACAACAACAACAACAAAAACAGCAGAAGATCTGTCTCTGTTGAGAGACTGAAACGAAAGTGGATGCTGCAAAGCAGTGGGCAGCATCCTGATGCCCTCTCCCCGTGGTTTCACTGCTGAGAAGCTCCCTCGTGCTGCTTGTCATTTACTTTACTGAGAGCTACATAAGGTGCAGGGTGTTTTGAAAGGTTTAAAATAGGCCACAGTTTGGCCAAAAATATAAATTAAGAATCTTTTTCCAAGATTTTGGCCAGCAGCTCCAGCCATCACAGTGCCAGGTTGAGAAGTATAGTGAGCAGATGCATAAGGTTTCCTGCATCCAGGGCTGGAACAGTTTAACTTGGGAAGTGTGGGGAAAGCTGTACGGCCAGAAACACTCAAAGAAAGATGGAGATGGCTGGGAAGGTGTAGGAGTTGCTTTCTGGAATCAGAGCAGTGAGCTGGTCAGCCACCCTGGCCTTCTTGTTGATGGAGGAAAGCATCCTGAGGAAACAGCCTTGAAGTAGCAGACACTGAAGAATCTTGCCATTAGATCCCTTTAAAACATTTATAAATAGAGTAAGGTTTGTATGATCCCTGCTGGAGTATTTTGACACTTTGTTTTCTACTCCCTCCTTCCCAATATTGAACCTACTGTTGTCGTAAATTGTTAAGCTTTGCCCACTTCCCAGAGCAGTGGATTTGGTTTGTTTGTTGCTTCTTTCCTTTTTCACTTGAATAGACACTTCCAGGCAAATATTTCAGGCTTCAACACCCTACTTCAGCTAGGAAAATGACTGAAAGTATTGTTAAGATAAAAGAGAAATCTACACCGAGGGACCAAATTTTGAACAACTGTTTCTGATTTGCTTTTTGCTGTTAAGTCTGCTGCTGTGCTTCAGATCTAGCAAAGGTGCTATGTTCTAGAAACCTTGTCTAATCTTTTCCAGCCGTGCTCCTTCAGACTAATAAAAGACAGCCTGTGGGGGAAAGTCTGAGTGTTACCAAGAGGTACCCAGCTCCCACCTCTCCAAAATGGCCCCACTCTTTGGCAGGGCAGCTCCAAACAAAATGCTTGGTGGAAGACATGGACCCAAAACAGAGGTGCTTATTTATAAAAGCAGCCCCAAACAAACAGCTTGTCTTTCCCTTGTCCATGTGCCATCACAGTTATAGCAACACTCTCACTGATGTATTTCAGTCATGTCATCCACTTGCCATTATTATGGTGAAAAAGAGAGGACTCACATTTCCACTTCACGGCTGCAGCGTATGCAATTAGAAATAGCTGCAGTACCAGTGGAAATTTCCAAGGGCAATCCACAAGGTTCTTCCTTTTTTCTCTCATAACAAA
Organism: Callipepla californica brunnescens; assembly: GCA_023055505.1. Lineage (NCBI taxonomy): Eukaryota > Metazoa > Chordata > Aves > Galliformes > Odontophoridae > Callipepla > Callipepla californica. The sequence goes on along the minus strand of JALIRH010000003.1, from coordinate 30,945,229 downwards.
TGTCTCTCCAGAAATTTCCAGGTATGATTGTGAAAACCATCCAGACAGTTGTTAACTCTGATATGCTTGTAAACAAAAAGGAATCATAAAAATCTGCAATGGGACAAAGCAATCCACATAGCATACTCCTAAGAGGAGCTCTTTAAAGGCGTAGAACTGTTACAGCTAATCTGTTTGTATGAGGAGAATCCTTGAAAAGTAATAGAAGCCTGTAAAATCAGCATTAATGCTGAAAAGTAGACCAGTTCAAACCCTGTGATTTGTTTCCTGGAGAATTTCATCCATGTCATTCCAAAATATGCATAGGCGCACATGTACACGCATCTATGTGCTTAAGTTAAAAAAACATTTTTATGACTGAGTCTTTTTCAATAGAAATATGTTGGACTGCTCCACTGAATAGATCTTTTTTTAATCAAAGAAAATTGCAGAGATCCTCAACAGAATGAAGTGTGTTTGTAACAATCTTTTGTTATTAACTCCTGATGGTGCATCTGTTTCATCCTATTCAATAAAGTCTTTCACAGAATTTGATTCTTTCCTTTCTTGCAGCAGGCTAAAGTTTCTTGATGCATGCTACAGACATGCACCCTTTGGTTTCCATTTCCTCTCATGTGCAATTGGTGTCCCAGACCCTTTTATCCAGGTGTTGTTCTTGTTTCCTGAAGATCAAACAACCTGTTTGTGCTTTTTCCTTAACTTTACCCTTGAGTTCATTTGCATCCTTAGAAATATCTCCAGCGTTTCATTTTCCACAACAGACCCCTCTCTTAAAATCTGCGAAGACTGCAGATGACAGTGACTAGCAGATCACACCTCATAGCTCAGACATGTTTCTGACTGCCTTCTGTCTTCTCTTTAATAAAACATTTCTTCTCAACTTTCCACCATCTATTTCTTTTTCTGTTTTCTTATTATTATCTTTTCACTAACTTCAGGAACTACTCAGAAGAAGGAACATTTAAATTAATCTTATTAGATGTGTAATGCCCTTGAGAGCCTGTATGTTAGTTTTGCACCTGGAGATAAGTTTAAGCTATCTCCGCTCAGTCCAGATCTGGGAAAACTCAAACTTCAACCACCAAAGGTCCAGAATAAGCACAGGATGGATTCTCAAGTGATTATAGAGATAAACCTCCTTTAAAAAAAAAAAAAAAACAACCTTTAATCCCATCCCTGAAAAGCCTTGAGCATTTAAGGACTTTGCATTCATAGGCAGTTCTTTCTCCAGGAGGGCAAACTTCCTTCAGAAAATGCACATTAAGTTTCTTTCCGCTTGCTGCTTTACCGTTAAAGGTTGTGACCCTGCTAATTACTCTGAAAGGAAAACACCACTATACTGTTTGCATAAGTGCAGATCTTACTGATACAGAACTGTTTCCACTCAGTCCAGCCCTCTGATGTTGTGACACGGTCATTCAAATATTGCAGAAGTATCTAAGTCTTATAACCAGACCTGGCTAAACACAAGTATTCCTCCTGAACAACCTAACTTTGCCACGAGGGTTGCAACTAAACTCTAGGAGTCGTCTGGAGCTCTTAGCCAGACCATGCATAACTTTCCTTCCCCCACCTGGGCTACTGTCCAGACATCCCACACAGGGTGTTGGCATAGATAGACACAGGCATGCTGAGCTCTCAACTTTCAGCATAATCATGAATCGTTACTGTAACTGAAAGGATCATTCATACTGTGAGCTACAGCAAAGGCCCTTGCTACCAGAAAGGAGTGAGCTCGTATTTATCCCATTCACTGACAGCTACATAACTTGAATGATGCTCAGTATCTCCACTGAAAAAAGTTATGAGCAAATCAAAGGAGCCATTTACAAAGCACTTACAAAACTGATCCAAGATATTGTTATAAATCCTATGTCTCTTGCCTTGACAGAGTTGTGCTGGAGATGACTCAGCCTGGTTTGATAGAGTTGGCTGTCAAGATCACAGCCAAATTGGCTGTTAAAAACTGCTTTTGGCATACTCCATTCTCTGCCTCTGATCTTGTCTCCCAGAGGCAGTGCTGCTACTCTTTGCTAGAACTGCATCTTTGTAGCCCAGTTATTAAAACCCCAGCCTGGAAGCCTCTAGGTTGACTGGCCCAAGAGAGTGGGAGATCATCTTGACACATCACAATGAAGTGACCCATCACCTGCTCCCACCACAGGCTCTCCAAGTGCCACTGGCCCCACATTGCACTGGGAATGTCCTTTGCATTGAGGCAAGTAGTGGGAGCATGCCTTGAGACAACAGGAAAAACAGGGCTGTGCCTGCATATTGTAAGGAAAAAGATATTTTCCATTGTTACCGAAGCTGACATCTGCCATCTTCTCTGTTGTGCTTTTTTTTACCTTTGTTTGGTGATATGTTTTATCTCCTGAACCTCAGTTTACCTCAAGAAATAGCTCCTCAGCAATTTTTCCAGGAGTTATTAATGCCATTCATAGATGACCTTCTAGAGGTTGGCAAAAAGCCTCGAATACAGTCAAACAACTGATTCATCACAAGCCCAGTAACTTCTGGTCTCAGTATCTTCTTGGTTCCTTTTAATTATTCTTCACCACTGCACTGCAAAGTTGAAATCTAATTGCTTTTCTTGTGCACTGAGTAGACGTGCTCTCAATGCCTGTGAATCAGACTTGGAATAAGGTGGAGACCAAGGACCACAGGATACACCATCACCAGGGATGGTCATGTGTGAGTCAAGCAAAAAAAACTGGAGACAGTCAGATTAGTGTAATTGTGTATCTGTAAAACTGCTGGGAAACTGCATAGACATTGGTAAGAAACAATCTGCAAAACTCATGCTCTATCTGTCTCTAAGAGTGCTCCTGTCCTTCCGCAACATAAGAAGCCAGCCATTCATGTTCAGATGGAATGGGATCAAAGATGGGATATTTCTGATTGTTCAGTCTCAGACCCACACATCACCCAGATTTGTTAGCTGTTGTGGCTCCTTTCAAAACACATCTGCTTTTCAAGTACATTTTACTCAAGCAGCTTTCTGAAGATTAAAATGTCTACACTGAGGTTTCAACCCACCTTAGCAAATTGCTCTTGCAAAAACAGGCTACAGTTATCTGGCAGTGCATGCCAGTCTTTGCCCCTCCAGTGTAAATGTGTCCTGCTGGCTGTGACCCCGAGGTTTGGCTGTAGCAGCACCAGGCAATCTTTTCTGCACAGCTTCACAAAGAAGCTGTGCTTAAGTATCCCTGCCAGAAGCTGATGAATCTGGGAGTATTGCATGGTGAGAATGTTTGTGTTTTATAAAGAGCACAAAGAAGCCTTAAGGAATAGCCTCACAGGAATTTTTGCTGATGCAGTTTGTTTTGTTCAGTCCTAATTGGAAGGAGGCCTTGTTATCAGCATTTGTGCCCAATTGCACAGATTGTTTACCTGCTGTGAGGGAGCTGCAGATCTCTGTATTTTAGTCAGAGCTGCTAATACCATTATTTTCTAAGGACTCTGCCAAGAAAAATATCACAGCTGCCTGAGGTTAATATGGTGGTACCTCCCTTCAGTTTGCCCTCCGGCTATATATAAGATGCTTTGCGGTTATTCAGAGAAAATATCTCAGTTCTTTAGAGTATAAGCTTTAACTTAAATGGATATAATGTAGAGCAGATTTACGGTGATAAGGGATATTTCAAGAATGATGATGGTTTCAAGTGGAGGCCCTTGTGAAGCAAGGCCTCTGTGAGCCTGTCCTTGAATCCCAGGTAACTTTATCTGAGAACCAGGTGCAAGGGACTTGGGAGACATCTGCTACTACACACCACTATCACTTAAACCTGTTGAACGTCAGAGAACATATCAGTTTTTTTTTTTTTTAATGGACTATTCTCATTAAATTGACAATATTTTACCTGAAGTATCTAGGAAAGTGCCTGTATTTATATATTCAGTGCTTCTACATAAAATGGGGAGTATGTGTTTACCTACTCATTATACCACACTTGCATTGTGAGGGCATTTTTTGCTTTATCAGGCTGACTGCAGCCTTTTTTGTTTAACCGAGTATATGTGTGCTGTCTACATCTGTGATGGCAGAGCCCCAGAACAGGATGTGAAATAGGGAAGCAGTGGGAATTTACCGAAGAGCACCGCTTATCCACATGCTTCTGTTTGAAACAGGTGGATCTGGAGGGAGTATTTTGAGCTTCAGTCAGTGCTGACCTCAGCTGAAATACTTTGCCCTCTTGCTCCTTCTCCAATGTGGAGTCAAGAGGGAGTTGTCTGACTGCTGTGCGCAATTGTACACATCTGTCAACAGCATCAATGATCCAAATGCAAAACGTAGCACTTGGGAACACTGTGTGGGTTTCTGTCACTCCCTGAAGGATGCAAGGACCATAAACCAGTGAATGGATTACAATAAGGAATAAATAGAGCATTTTTATCTGTGACAGATGTAATCCTGCTCCACTAGTGCCTATGTTATTTAACAGAAAACTGTATCTATTTCCCTCAGACCAGCTCTATGAATTTCAAATGTGAAAATAAGTCGTGTTATTTTCATGTAAATAAACTGGAGTGATGTGGCAGCATTGTTTTGCAGGGGGTCTTTCATGACGTGCTGCTTCCCCACCCACACAAGACCACAGAAATAATTCCAATTGTAAATGTCCTTTGCACAGCTTGGCATCCCAAGCAGGGAAGGGCCCACTTTGCTGCCCCAGCTTGCCATTTGAAACACGCCACACCACAAGCCAGTGAGGCTGTAGAACATCGTTATGAGGAATAATGTTCCAGTGCCAAGAAGGTGTGAGACATGCTTCTCACTTGTACAGGCATATGCTACAAAATGTTGCAACCTTTTCTGCATAATATCTCAATGTATAGTCATTAGGCAGGACAGAGTGAAGAGTGCACATATGGAAAATGTCTCTTATTTGAAGACAGGAGCACGTACTTTCTCTTTGATGTTGACACACGCTAGGAGATACTGAGATGCAACTGCTGACTGCAACCTGACAAGGAGACAATCTTGAAGATGCCAGGAATATTTCCAGGTTTTAGCCTACTAAAATTTCTATATGAATTCTTCACAGAAGTGGCACAGCAGGAGAACTTCTGACTGCAGCAGGATTTTGGTGCACTGGTAAGTCCTATCGGGAAATGAAAGACAAAGACTGGGAGTTAAGACTGTGCTGAGTTGATTTCATGCACACACAGTCTTGAGATGGCTCACACCTTTGGACACCCTCTGACATGCTCACAGCTTTTGAGTCAGGAATGAAAATGTGCATTTCACACAGCTGAGCTGTACAGCTGAGGAGAATATTTGTTTCAGTGAACGGATTTTCTCAAGCTTACATTCAGGCACTTTGAAGAAGGACTCAGTTAACAGTTTTCCCTTAGAGAAGATCTTGATGAACTTAAATGAAATTTGGGATATTCTAGGCTCTTTAGCCAGCCAAGAGACCCTCACAGATGCTAACTTGTCAATTTCAGATTGACTGGTGATAGGAGTGTCAGGAAGTATTGTGCTGCCTTAACAAGGGAAAAACTGATACAACACAGGCAGAACAAAATATTTGTGATTCTGAGAAGTCTAATTAATGTATATATATTTGTAAAAAGATAAATACCTGTAGAATTTTGAAAAAATCAGTCATTAAATGAAATAATGGTATGTCTGAAATTAGAAACTTTACAATTCTGACAGAAATTTAAAATAAATAAATAAATAAAGGCCAGATAGAGAAGTCCATGAAGTAACTTTTCACAGAAATGGAGGAAATTCCCTTTATTGGGAAATTAAATGACCAGCCAAAACCTGGAAATGAGTTGAAGAAAATGGACATACATTTTCAAGGAAATGGACTAGATGGACTGCATGGTACAACAGGCATTTTTTCACCATCTTTTCATCTTTAGCTACAGAGACATATACTAGTATAATTCAGTGATTCTATAGACTCAGTCTTTTGACACAGGGACATAAATATACCTCTTCAAATTCTTCTTTTTCTCTTGGCTATTGTAGCTTAGATTTTTACACGGATCTCACCACATGCTGCTGTTCTGTTCCCATCTGGGCAGATGATCAGTGACTTCCAGGTTAAATAAATTCAGCAGGGTCCAACAGCAAAAATAACATGCTGACGCAAATCTGTGTGCATTTATTCAGCTGCTGTTGAGTCCGTGCTTAGGTTCAGTCCTATTGCTTGTGTTGCCTTTTCTAGACACTCTGTACAAACATGGATTGAGACATACACACTATGGACACACTATCACAAGTTCTCACATTTCCCCCCACAAATTCTTAGCCTCTCACTCCCACAGCTCACCGAATGGATGAAATCTTGGGCATTCCTTTAACAGTGCCTGGAGAAGCAAAGCTATTAACAAGGATACAGGTAGCTCTTCTTCTATCCAAGGGAGATGATCAAGACAGAGATATATGGTCCATTCCTTTTACATCATCCGGAGTGAGAACGACTTGCAAAACATGTCTATTTATGTTGTATATTTATTATTTTTTTATTTTTTTTCCAAGTGAGCTGTAATTTGCATAGATCTCCTGGAGGACAGGGAGGCTAGTTGTGTTACTGACTGTAAAGTGTTGATGCCCAGTGAAATTGTGCAATTTTCACAATGAAATTTGTCAACTGTGCAAGAGTTCACTTCCCAGAGTTCACCTGTAGCATGTGACACCATGGAGTCCTGTAAAACAGGACATTTTCTGGAGAAGTTTGTGAATGACACCGAAAACTGGAAAAACGTGAGGGCACCCATGTTCCTCCAGGGCTTCTCCCAAACAGAAAGTAAAGGAAGATGATATACATGACACATACTGGTCAACAAGAACATCTCCCTGTCCCTTGCCATCCAGCCGGAGTAAAGTCAAACTTTCACGTCCATCCCTATAAAGCAAACCCATGCTTCATTTTCTCCCTGTGACTGTCAGCCCACTGGACTCAGCCCTTAACTCTCTATTATCTATAGCCCTGGTGCATCTCTACACTCTCTGCCAGGGAGGAAAGGCCTCCTGGACTGACCACAACTTGCTAACGGTACAAAGCATTTGATTTGTTCCAAGCGTGAGGGCATACTTGGTACAGCCAAGACAAGCTGCAAAATTCTTCTGCCTCTCCCATGACCTGTCATCACCTATCTCCTAGCCAAGATGTGGTTTGGAAAAATCAATGGGTAAACAGCATGTGGAGAAAATTATCTCTGGGAAAAGAAGTAGTGCTGCAGTCTTTGCTGCTTCTCGTGCAGGGCTTTTCTTGCTGTTTGCCACTGATAGTTGATGGACTGGTAACAAAGACTTTTCTTATGTTGATATTACTCTCTGCTCTTTATTTCCCAACTATACCTGTTAGTAAGCAAGTGATGATTTTATCATGCATGTCATGAAATGAGACCCCCCAGATGGAATAGAAGTTCACCTCAGAGAAGAAAAACTCCAAGTCCATGACAGGTTTCTTAGTTTGTTTTCTGTCGCAGTGCAAGTTATACGTAACCCAGAGGAACACAGTAGGGATCAAATAGTGTTCAGTTGTGTGGATAGAAATCTTATGACCTAAACTCATATTTATAACTAAATTTTCTAAATCATACTTTTAAAATCAACAGGATTTTAAAATCAAGTCTCTTTTCTTCTGTTGGAGAATGTTGCTTCCTTTTACTTTATGGGTGTTGGGTGTTTTTATTTTATTTTTTAGCTTGGACAGTAAGGGAGAAGTTTTTTGTTTCCTGTTTATTGAACATTTATTTTCTAGTTCCTGTATGCCAGAGAAAAGAGCTGGCTTTGATTTCAAACAATGTAGAGGAACACTTCTGTTCAGATCTATAGCAACCAAACTTTAATTGAAATAGTTTTGTTAAATGTTATGCATTAAGATCATAGCCTAGTGTACTAAATCCATTTTAAAGAACATTTAAATTGCTCAGTCATGGCAGTAGGACAGGAAAAAGGAAAAGAATATACAATAACTTTGTGGGATTACAGTCATGAAGTTTCCCATCACCATCCCAATATTGGGCAGCATTTCATTTCCCCTCCAGGTCAGATGGGACTGAGAACAGGGGGCTCTGAGGGAAGCACCCAGCTCCATGCAGCATGCGCCAGTAATGAAGACAAGGCTGGTGGGCAGTGAATGTAGTCCTGGCATGCACCCAAAGGGCTGTGCTGGGGATGGAGGGAAGTACAATGGGTGTGTAAGGAAGGAAGGGGCTGGGGATAGAGCTCCTTCCCACCACCCTGCTGGCCCTGCACCTCCTGCTTCCCATTTTCTGCATGGCTATTTAGGGACAAATTCCGACATATCCCCATAACATCTGGTGAAGTGAATGGATCTTGTGTTTTTCCACAGAGCTGCAATGAGAGTTTGGCTCTGTGTGCTTGTTCTGTCCTCACCACAGAATCATAGAGTGGCCTGGGTTGGAAGGGACCTTAAACATCATCCAGTTCCAACCATGTGCCCATTTGCAAGGGAAGCCCATTATGTTGTTCATTTAAGGTGAAGTTGCTAAGATATGAGAAGTGCTGATCCTTCTTGACATTCAGCATCTTCCTTGCGCAGCTGGGACTGCAGAGGAAGAGTGACTTGCTCAGCCACACAAAGGCTCAGCAGTATATCTGCAATCATCTCTTAACCTCCCACTATCTCCAGGACCATGCAGCCAACTAATATTGCATCCCTGGGGAGAACTTGCTCTGTGCAGCTCTGGCCTTTTAACCTCTTAATGCTCTTCCAGTTTAAGCTCTTTGTGGCAAGATCCAGACTGAAATTGCTGAATGCAGATGTCACAAATTGCTTTTCAATATGCTCTGGTGATGCCTGGAGCTGCTGACAAGACTTGAAAAAGCTGTGTTTTAAAAGAAGGTTTTTCATCTGGACAAGCTTTAAACTGCCTTCTCCCTAGTTCAGCATCTGGTCCCATGTGAGTGATGAACTGATTAGTACAAGTCAAAATCCAAAGCGTTTTCCCTTCAAAATGGGCTCATAGCCTGCAAAACGCTTTGCCAAAAGGTGAAAGTAAATATTTTAAAGAAACAGGGAATTCTGAAGAAGTTGGAAAGCCTCCTTCCATGGCTGTTTTCTAAGAGAGTTTAAGAGGAAATGAGCAGGATCCTCCATGGGATTACTGTTTTATCCTTCCCAAGCGGTCTGTGGGGGACCAATGGACACAGGATCTGGGTGAAAAGGACACTGTACCTCCTGTACACTGTGACAAATCCAGTGTTCTAAGGGACCATTGACTGCCCAACCCATGGGAGAAAAGCAGCCTCCTACAAACCACCTGGAAAAGTGCACTTCTCCTACAGAGCTGCCTTTAACAGAACAAGCAAACCAAAAACACATTTAGGAAAAAATGAGGTCTTGGTGCTCACCACCAGAGTGGCAGAGAGCTGAATGGAAAAATCCTTCCTCCAGCTCTGTGACACATTTCTCACACGCACTGCCACAAAAATACTCCATCAAATCCTCTGAGCTTTAATGCAATGAAGACGTGCCAAATTTGCCCTGGGCAACTATATCTTTATTTGTTTTTTATCTTCTTTAAAGTGTGTTCATTTGAGTGTTAATATCTGTGACTGGATATTGAAGTTGTATTCCTCTTTTGATTACTGGACTGTCAGAATATCATATCACAAACAGTGATGTTTTTCTTCTTACCTTCATCATCTTCCTTTCACCCTAATTTCTAGAAATGCCTCAGGTTGCTGCTCTGCAGTCAGTGACTAGAAGATTTTCCTGCGCTAATTATATTTAGTAGTTAATTTTGATACTGATATTTGATCAGTCCACTAGACCTGATTCTGTTAGCACAGATGTCTAATTGTATGCCAGCTTTTGCCTAAAATGCAGCAAAACCATTATTGTTCTCCAACAACGCTGATGACCAAAAACACTGATGACTATAAATCTAAATCCCAGACTGGTCCTAAGTGAAAGGGCCCTGGTGACTGGGTGGGAAGGTCTATGCTCATCCCCATCAATGGCTGCTAGGTCCCTGAGGCTGTGATTGTGCTCCTAGCCCCAAACTTGTCCTACACATGGTGGAGGAGACATGGGCAAGGAGAACATGGCCTGGCACATTCAGCCTGGCACCTCCCAGTGACTGCCTCCCTTTGTCAATTTGACCCTAATGAACTAGACACCTACCATGATGAGACACAAATTTGCAACTCACTCCATACAGCTTACAGCCTGCCTGTTTATTTATCTTCTAAATTCAAAATCCCTATGATAAACAGTGGGTAGCACACAATAGCATGTTTACCCTCGCTTCTCTTGAGAGCAGATTTCTTAATTGCCTCTCGTGATGACTGTGTATTGCACTAGTGCTCCCAGTCCCCAGGAGACCTCACGCTTGCCTGGCTTTGCTGCAGGGTGTTTCTCAGAGCAGATGGTTTTGCTCTCAGAGGCTGCATTTTCCCTTGCAGGAGGAACTGTCACAGCCCAGCTCTGAGCAGTCCCTGAGGCAGGTGTGGGACTGGAAGGTGCCTGCTGGTGGGAGTGGGGAATGGAGTGGAGACAGAGCTGCTCTCCTCTGGCAGAGCAGAGCCCACAGGGCAGAAGCAGAGCATGGCAGGCTGGACACCACCCACTCCTGCAATAGCTAATCTGAACCTTCAGTTTGTTTTAAACAATTTTTTGCTATAACAAAAAAAAACTTAATGAGCTCTCGCTCTGCTTTCCTATCTTGCACAACAGCTAATCAGGCAATTCTATGTATGACAACGAACAACCCCCTTCATTCAGTGATTTTCTGCACTTTGAGTGCACTTGGTTTTGTTATACCAGGCAGCACTTGAAGAGACAATTATCCCCACTCTGTGAATGGGCAAGCTGAGATACAGAGAAGGTATGTGACCAGATCGATACCCAACAGCACTCACAGAGATAGACATGTAAGCCAGTAAAACTCAGAGGGTTGTATAGGGTTGGTTGTTCTTCTTTCATGGTACCAACGCTAATTCATTGCCAGGCACACTGTACTACACAGGAGTAGGTTCACCTTCCATTCTTAGGTTCACCTTCCATTCTTAATTATTCCTTGTAAACTGAGCTCTAACTTCACCAGTCTTGAGAAGACATTATGCAAACTATGATCTAACCTATTACCAACAGTCATGGTCGTTTGGGCACATCCGTGTTTGTACATCTGACAGTAACTCTGCATATGGAAAATGCTCCGTGAACAAAAGCAGCTGCTTTTGAAGTGTCATATTTTAAGGCGCTTTTTTAAAAAAGCAACTGTCAAAGGAATGCCCCCTCAAGCCTCTAAAAAAATTCAAGCACACATATTTTGACTAATGTCTTGCCAAAGTTTGTTTTTAATTGACTTTTTTTACACTTAATTACTATATAGAAGTGCACAAATGCAAGTCAAACCACAAAAATCCCCCTATTTTATTTCACACTCACAATAAGTTACAGTAAAATTGTCAAATGCATGTATTTTTAATGAACTGGGAAACCCTCCATCTTGAAAAGGGACAGTTTCATTTTTGCATCAAGGCCGCTGGGCAATAAAGCTATTTCTCTGGAAAACTCCTATTCTTAGACTAGGCGAAGAACATAGGGAGATGCTGTTTCTCAAAAATAGTAACAGTATGTGCTCAGTAAAGCAGTGGGGGTAACCACAAGGGCTTCCAGAAAGATCTGACTTATATGCAGCAAAGCTGTTCCACTAATATTTTGAAGACAATGTTTTGGGAAGAAGTTAAATCTCTGAGTTCCATGGGCCCTAAACTTAAAGTGTTTTTGGGTGCTGACCCTTAAAGTGTTCTTGGGACTCACTTCAGGAATGCCAAGTGTACCTCGTTCTTGCTGGTACCCTAGGAATTTTGGTTGCTTTCTGAAGGCTGGACTGTCAGCATTTCAAAAATCAGTTGCCTGCTAATGAGTTGCCACCTCTGACTAACCAATCATGAATTTTTTTTAAAGTTCTTCAGATTATGAAGGTGCTGCCCACTTGTCACTGTCCACAGCAAACCTTTTCAGGAGCTTTAATGGCCTTTGTGAGTGTGTCTTGGACCTGCCCTCAGCGATGGAAGTACACAGCCAGTCTGCAAATGCACTAAGGATATAACACATTGATGGCCTAGAAGGCAAACCTTGCTATTTCAGACTCCACTGCAAGGCTCAGTGATAAAGTATGGAGTGGAGAGCAGCATGATTCCAACAAGGGTCAAAATGATGTCCTGGGAATCAAGGCTGAGAAACTGTGAGCCAAATAGACAACACTATATACTCACCTAAATCCACTCAAGTCAAAAGCCACCAAGAATGCTCTTAAGTGCCTTGTCCGTGGCTTCTCCACAGCTCCCTACCCTTTCACTTCAGTGGACAAGGGAAAAGCCTCACACAAAGGTGAGCTTTGACCTGGTTCAGGTGGCAAGTGCTCAGCAACCACCTGATGTTATCCCCCCATGAAGTGAACAAGCCGTGATGCTGGAGAAATCGCATCTGTAACAGGGTTAGAGTGTGATGAGCAGATGGGGTGGTGGCTTGCCTCAGCAGTACTAGCTTGGCCTCCCGCTTGAAAAGCAGATACAAAAATCAGTATCTCTTCCTAAAGGCCTGTCATGGTTTTATGATTTTTGTTATCAGTACTCCACATCATAGCATCACGTAGTGCATTGGGAGTTAAAGAATTTATGATCCAGTTCTGTGGATCATCAATAGTTCTGGGTACACCCGTCTCAGAAGAGAAGAACTACGTACCCCAGAGGATTTTGCATAACTTTGCATTTTTCCATTTTCCATTCAAGAGGGAAAGATAAAACTGTTGGTAAGTCACAAGATCCTTCTTTTCCCTTTTGGATCATTCCAACATCCCAGTCATCTCACCTTCAGCATTAGAGTAAGGCCTTTATTTTTTGGACACACTCCCTCATTTTATTTATTAGCTTCAATTTCAGTTATAGTGTACTGGGTTATTTTGCATTCCAATATCTTATTTTAGTAAATTAGCTTTCCTCCTCAGATCATTGCTGCTGTTTATTTTCAGGCTCATCTCCCTGTCCTTTTCCCCTTTTCCCCTTTTTCTTTCCTGGGGCATGGATTTATGGGTCCCCCTGCCCCATGGAACCAGGATGAACCAGCCCGAACACTGTGCAAAAACTCACTAGCAATAGACTAAATCATACTCCAAGCACCAGTGCATTTATTGTTGTTTTTTTTTTTCCCATCTTTTCTGGATAGATGACTGCTTCTGAACACATCTCACTCTCTTTGTGCAGAGAGGAGGTGGGCCCAACATAGCTTTGATGAAGTCTACAAGAAGAAAAGATTTCTCTTGTTGCTCTGTTGAGGTTTGTGAGAGATCATTTGGAGCCATGGGGGCTGGTGGTATCTGCAGCAGTTCCTTCCCCTTCTTTCCCTGCATGTAAAGAATGACCTGAATGGCAAGCAGTGTGATCCCAGCATGGAGACCCTCAAAGGACCCACTTGCAGCCCTGCTTCTTGTATTTGATTTAATATGACATTTTGATATTGCCAGCTCTGCTGTTTTATCTACTGCCTTGGGATAGCTGAAGAACTAATGAGACCATAACTTGGGAAACAAATGGTTACATAAACATTTTGTTGTTGTTGTTGATTTTAGTAAGCATATTTATGATTTTCAAAATAGAAAAATTACTTTGAAAATAATTAAACTTTCAGTAGTCTGGTTTGGTTTTTTAGTCTTAAATACAATCTGATTGTCTGAGAAGAGCAAAGGGTGGATACAAAGTCAGTTGTAGTGTTGAAGGAATGCAGTGAAAGACCCATCAGGTTTCCGGAGGGAATTTCTGGGATTTTGAAAAATAAGTAGGTTTGTCATTAACTGCTTTTGTTCACCTTATTTTGTTTTATTTATGCTGCAGTTATGTTTGTTGATGCATTGGCTACCTAGTCTGGACAACAGCTTAATCTCACTCTACCAAATGTGGGCTTGTAGAGATGCAGGAGCAGATGTTACTTTGTTCCAATAAATCTTTTTTACAGTGTTTGCCTTTGTTTATTGTGTGAAGAAAGGGACTCTGAAGGAATCCAGAAAGGCAGAGGTTTCAAAGACTTTGCAGATTACTCTTGCAATATGCTCACCACAAATCTGGATAGGGACCCATAATTCCTGCAGCAGTTATCTGGGGGCTGTGCTGCTGGACATCTGCTTTGCATCAGAAGGGCTGGAGCAGAACAAGCTCAGTGCAGACAGGTAGGCCAGACTATCAGACCTGTTTGGTTCAGGCCTTTGTCATTAGGTCAAAAATAGTTTCCTTATATGTGATTATTTTTTTTTTTATCTAAAAGAGTCTGGCTGGAGGTATTCACCCTGCACTCATCATCCATTTCTTTCAGATCTATTAAGAAATACATCACTGAATAGATAAAGATATAAAGACAGCACAAAACTGATAGCAAATGCTTTGGTACATATACATATATATAGCTTTTCAGCTCTCTTAAAAATGGATTTAGAAAAGACAAGAAAAAGAAATCAAACTGCAGAACCTGAAATCTCACGGTGGACATCTGTCTCAGCTTTGACAAGACGCACTCTACCAGCTCCCAGAGGATAGGAGATGGAAATCCCTGCTGTTTGAACCTGGGTTCACTTCAGATTCACCAGTCCATCTCTGCAACCACTGGTGTAGTGTGCCCCAGGAGTCTCCAGTACAAGAAATGGCAACATTCTCTTCCAGATCCAAGACTCCTGCTGTAACAGCCAGAAATCTGAAGTATGAAACACAGTTATCATGTGACTTGAGAATACCAGTTCTAGAGGGATAAACACAATTTCTGAATGTGATCCTAACTCCCATTAGTTCACAGGGAACAAATTTCTCTCTCTCAGTTCAAAAGCTTCATTTGGTATAGCCAAAGTGAAAGCTCTGTTGCTGTCACATAGAGGCAGTAACACTTCTGCGGATACCTCTGTTAGGCACGGAGGTGTCTCCAGCTAACCTATACAGGCTGGCACACCCATTACACAGATTCTTCCAGGCTGGATATTAAAATCAGTGTGTGCTGTCAAGTGCTCCCTTGTTCAGCAGCAACATCAGCACTTTGCAGCCTGTGCCCTGTTTTGCTGTGTCCTGGACACAAAAAGGCAAGAAGCCCCCAGCAACTGCATGGGCTGTGCTTGCTGTGTGTGGTGGGTCGTTGGAAGGACCCTTCAAACAACAGTCATTGCTCAGAGGGTAAACATAGCTTCTAAGCCATTTTTATAGGCAGGTCACCCAGATTCCACCTTAACATGTCCTCCTCATTTTAGAGAGATTAATGAATGCTTTTACAAGTTGCTGAACTTGTCTAAGTGTGTCCTCAAGCTGGCCAAGTCCTTTTGCTCTGCTGGCACTCTGAGGAAAGTAACTTCCATACCTGTGCTTGCTGCAAGCATCCAAGAGGTGTCTGGCAGTACCGCTGCTGGGCTGTGTTTGTCATTCCCTAATGCAGCTGACATTGTGATACATTTTCTGTCAGGTGAAATTTAGAGGCACATTATCCTCCTTGACAGGAACAGTGAGTCACAAACAGCTCCTGAAGAGAAATGTCCACATTGTGAAACATGTCTCAGGGTTTTTCAGGCTACAGTTTGATCTGCCTACTAATCACGTCTACTGTCTCTCAGAAATTCCCCAGAAAAACAAAGCATGAAAATACATGGTCTTCCTAGAAATGAAGCTGAGTTTTCTAGAAATTTCCATCTGCTTTAAAAAGCCAAAAGACATCAGCTATGCTACTCTCTCTTCGTGCCCTCTGTTCTGCTACCAGCTTACAAGACTCATGGCAGCCAGTGTGACTGGGAAATAGTGCTGGGCCTGGTCATCTCTTGTCATTTGTGCAAGGAGATGGTGGCGATGGTTTCTGTCACAGAAGTTTGTAACCAGGGTTAATAGAGCCTCTGGTGTCTTTAACTGGGAAGTTACCATAGTTGGAGTGGAATGTTTCTCTCAAAATGTTGGTTTTGCGGGTTTGGATTCATCTTCCAGCAAGCAGCATAGCCTGGCTGCATTAATCACTCCCTTCCTCCTCTTGCACTCTCTCTCTATGTACTTGTATGGCTTTCATCACACTCGTATCTGAGTGCCTCACCCTCTAAGGAATTTAAGAATAAAAATAACTTTATATCTCCTTTCCCAGGCTGTAGAACTGTCTCCAGTTTATATTTTCCTAAAAGAGCATTACGCATAATTTATTCCAAAAGGACTCTTACTTTTACTCACTAGGTGTATGTGATGGAAAAGTCACTTTGAACAGCAATTAGAGGTAAACAGAACAGGGAGAAGTTGCTTAATATTTCTCTGCAATAGATCTTATGTCTGCACTGCAAAGCCCCAGCCATTCATGGTTTGAGGAGGGGATGGGTGGGCGAAGAAGGCACAAGACTTCTGCATGAGAGCCCGAGGCTGCATCTAAGCAGCTGCTCAGCCTGCAAGGGGTTCTGTGGGGGGGATGGGAAGGTGGCTGCAAAGGGACACAGCAGAACAGCTCTAGGAACAGTTCCTCCCCCAAAGGGAAAACACAGCACTGCAGAAGTCAACTGCTGCTCTGTACTTGACAAATTCCCAGATCAGCAGCATGGAAGCCTTTGTCCTGGGTGCTGTCCCAGAAAGCCAAGAAATCCCAGGACCTTGGTCCTAAAAATAGAGCAACAATGTGATTTCTATTTTGCATGTGTAAAACTAAATTATATCCAACAAAGTGCAAAGGAAATGCTTATTTGCCAGCAGTAGTAGACTTAACTCAAGTGCAGCATATTTTGGGTTGCAGTAGTTAATGCTGTAGGCCACCACAAAGATGTAAAATGTTCTGTATGTGCAAATTATTATTATTATTATGAGAGCCAGATTTAGTAACGTAGTAAATGCACTGCAGAATAATTAAAAAGAAACTTAATTTCTTCAAGTTACTTGTGGGGAATTAGCTCAAAAAATAATGCCTCACATAAAGAATTAGCAAAACATTAACGGTGCCTGATGTGGGGGAGGTAAGTGTTTGTTTCCTAGAAAAAAGATCATCTTCCAGATGGCCCTATCAGATACTTTCTATTAAATTGAACAACCTGTTTCCTTTCACAGATGCTTTATTGCTTGTTAGCGATGCTAATAGTTTATATGTAAGAAACTGCCAATTCTAATTACCTGAAGAAACGTGGTGCCACTATAAAGGAAGGCATTTGGCTATAAAGCACACCTGGTAAGATCTGGCAGGGAGATTAGGAGTCATTTGCAAGTACACTTGGGAATGTAAAGGAGGGCGCTTTGATGAAGGTATGCCACTGCCATGTTTTCACAGCCATTTCTGCCTTGTCATTCTGGCTTTCCAGGAAATAACACAGGCCTTAATGCTGATTCCATATGTGATCTCATGTATTCCCAAAAGGCAAGCTTTCATTGTCACCAGTAGCATACATGGGGATGAAATAAGAGAAAAACTTCACCTATTTGACCACTGTTCTGTATAAACAGTGACATGTTCTTCAGAATGTAAAGAAAGAAATGTAGGTGAGGTACTTAAAGCAGTATTTTTCAGCATCAGAAGAGGTGGGTATCTGGCTTGAATTTTCAAATGCTCTCAGTGCCTAACTATACTGACATCAGCAAACAGGAAGAAGCTAACAGAACAACTAACAAATGCTTTTGGTCATCTCTGCACAAGAAAGGCCAAAGGACCTTCAAGTGCTTATTTAAGGCATGCCTAGAGCAAAGCATAGCTGGACTGTTATGTACTGTTTTATCTATAGCAGAAATCCTACTTAGAAAAATATGTGCCCTTGTATACACTCATACTTGCTAAGAGAAGCCTTACAGCTCACAAAAGAAGAATTTCTTTTAGTGTTCTCTGCTATGTAAATGTCTGGCAAGTGGCAATGTGTGTTGTTTGTAAGGTAGCCAGCTCTCCAGGTGATTCACATTTGAAGGAAGCATCGAGCTGGCTAATGTGAGTAAGAGTGAATCTGAAATCAAAATGCTCCCGGCAGAGAGCTTTATGAGGGATCTCTTTTGGGAGAGGAAGGGAGTCCCCCACGTTGTTCCCAGAGAGCTTGCAGCAAGCTGGCTGGAATTGAATTAAGACTTTGAAAGCAATCTTTAGCCTGCTGGAGCTGAGTGGCTGAACTCTGTGCTAGGTCACATACAGAAAGAGGTTATTTCGTATTAGCAAAGCAGATTAGATTTTCATGTTTTACTCTTTGTTGTGACCTTGGCCTTGCATAAAATGATAGCCAGGTGAGACTTCATCAGGGCTTGCTCCTTAGGGAGAAATGAAAGAGTGTGACAAAACCCTTGATTCTGCCGTTATCTAGGAGAGCACCCTCAGAAGCAGTGAGCCCCCACTCTGCCACATGCTGTGACTGAGGCACCGTTCTAACCCCATCCTTTGCTTAGATCACTTGTACAATCGGTACAACGCCATGCATTTTCAGGGCGACCTTGAGCCTTAATTATTTTGGTTTAGAGTCCTTAATAAAATAAGGTTTTCCTATTTGGTACTGCTGAAGTGTCTTAATGCAACAAACAACAGAAATGCATTCAAGAGTAAAGTATAATCTGGAAATTTTTCTCAGGTCTTGTCTGCAAAAGAAAAGATATTAGAGATTTATTGCACTAGCAGAGCTGCCCCAGAGCACAGGAATGGTTACATTGGAACTGTTCCTGTACCTATATCTTGACAGCAGCATTTACTGATGTTTTTGTTACAATGCATTTCTTGGAGAACGTTTTCCCACTGCTTGCTCCAGTCATGTTCTGGGCAGCCCAAGTCAGCTTAAGGGTGCCCTGACAGCCAGTCACCCACAGACTCATGGGCTGTGCAGACACTGGGTATGCTACCACAGTATCCTTCACACCTCAGAACCATGTTCCAGCTTCTTCATAGCTCTTCAGCACTTTTCTTCTCCAGTCATGTGCCCATGGGCACAGAATGGCTTCCCAAAAGTTGCCGCTTTCAGTGATGTGAATGTTGCCTTACCTACTGGTCTGATGATGCCAAGGGCATTGTTTTGATCCGTTTCCCTCCTTTGGTGGCTGAGATCCTCTGCCCTTCTTCACTGTTATGGGTGGGAAGCCCTCTGAAGAGGGTCATGTAACTGGGCCTCCACTCACTTCCCATGAGCACAACCCACCCCTGAGCCATTCGCTGGGACATATGTGCTGGCAGTACCAAACTCTCTGCCTTTGAGAAAAACAAGTAATGGAAAAGGGGACTAGAGGAGGATCCAAGAGGTCATCTAGGCACTCCTGCCACCATAGGGTAGCATCAGATTTACTACTACTACTACTATTTAGTAGTTCAGATTGAGCATCTGGTTTTTAAGCAACTTAAAGTTACTGTACCTGGGATATAAGAAAGATACTGTGTGGTTTCGCAGTCAGACTAAATCTTTCTAGATGGAGGCAACCTGCCATCTCTCACTTCTCACCCTGACCCATCCTTCCTCAAAATTGAGAAGTTGAATCCTTCCTCTTTCTTGTTCTCTTTTTTCCTTTTTTTTCCTTTCAATTATTTATTTGTAAGATTACTGTAAAAGCATTTGATTTGTCTGGATATACAGAAATGTTAATGTCATCATTAAGTGCCATAATTAGTGACAGCGTTAATTTAGGGCCTATTAACTTACCCTGAAACAACACCATTCATTTGAAGCAGTTTCATTTTGCCTGAAATATATTTGTAGAAGCAAATTTTATCAGTTGTATTGCTAAAACGATTTACCTAGAGTTAAAAGTTGTAGTTTGTATCAGACATTTTGTGTGAATGTTATTGTTCAAGAAAAATAGTAGTTTTCCATTTATCTTAAATTAACTCTAAAGCACCATTGACTAAACGGCAGGGAAGGAAAGGAGAAAAACAGAAAAAGAAAAAAAAAAGAAAAAAAAGAAAGAAAAAAAAAAAAAAAGCAACCACTGCAAACAAAATGCGTTCTTCTTTCCAACGGAATAAATTCACACCAGGAATTATTCCAGTAAAACTAAATCAGTTTGAATTCATGCCTTTGTTTATGCCACTGTAAGTTTTCCATGTAGACAACCCCATATAGGGAAGTTACGTTTTACAATGTAATGAGGTTACAATGTGCTAATCCCTTTGGACTGAAGCAATTATCACCTGCCTGCTAGGTGTTAAATGCTGCATTACAAGGGGATTATTTTCTCTTTTGTTCTGACTGAGGCCTGGTCTACCCGCAAATTCACACTGGTTAAACTAATTCAGGAGGGAGTTTGCATTTTGCCTCCTCTGAATCAGCTATGTATTGCATTAATAAAACTGGACTCAATGACAATTCCCTTGATATGTTGTAATTCAAAGTACTAAAATGATCATTTCCGTGCTACTTGGCTACTTACTGTTATTCTCTAGCTTCAGTTACTTTATTTGCAGCACGTTTTATTATGTAGTTGTGTTTTCTCTTCCACAGATTAGCTCACGATCTTGCACCAATACACAGCTAAATATTATAATGAGATGAGTTCGAGACTTTCCCTGGACCCAAGGCAAATGTAGGTGCCACGAGATGTAGGTCAGCAGTTGGCTTCTTTCCTTCCTTCTTCGTGCAGTAAACCAGTGCCAGGGGAGTGTCTGCTGTCAGAAGCGTGGTCCTCTGAACAAGTTATTTAACCAGTTGTAGAGCTCTTCCAGCTCCCACATCAATCTTCACAGAAGTAGTGGAAGGTTATTGCTCTGAGTCCTGGGTAAGTTCCAGTTACATTATTACAGCTTACATGTCTAAGTTTCCTTATATCTTATTTGAATGAAGTACCGATTGCAAACATTTTGTGTAGACACATCCAGTTCAGAGACATCTGTCTACCACTTCAGAGCAGATTGTGGTTTAGTGATGGCTGAGTGAGCTGTACCCGTGCACACACAAACACTGTGCTCCTCCTTTACAGTCTCACTGAAGGCAGGCAGACAAAGAGAAATACCCACACAGGAGCATGCCTCAGATCTTGTATCCTGAGCTGGCCCTTTTCCAGTGACTTCAAAGCTGGAAGATTTTTTTCAGAATGAGTTGTTACTCCCTGTTGCTCTGGGTGTGCTCGTAATGCTGCCGGGTATGGCTCAGACCCACTGCTCTGGGACACTGCCTCTTTCTTCTCCCTACTTCCTCATATGCTACAGGACAGATAATGTTCCTGTAGCCAGGCAATCCATGACTGTACAGATGTTCTGGACTTGCCCAGTATTTTAAGAACATTGGCTTATTTGGATGAAAGGCGCCACATAGTGCCAGCGCTCCCACCATTTATTTCTTGTAATGAATTCAGAGACTCCTTGAAGGCTGCTTATATTATGCCTATTGTTTTAGGCACTTGGAAGAATTTATGCAAATTATCTCTTGAATAAAAATAGTATTTACTGTAGCTTTGGAAATGTTCTTCATGATTTTGAGTCCAGCAGACACCATCAATAAGAAAGCTGATGCCAGAACTCTTTGTAAAGGCATCTTGAATCCCACTTTGGTTTCTTCTTACTGGTAAGCTCAGTTCCACACGTAGTGCAATCAGTGAATGACTGGTGCATTTATGAACCACATTTGACTTCACCTAAGTCAGCATTCAGTGTTTGCCTTATATATACCTACCAATCCCACAGTGAGAACAACCCAGAAATGCTACAGGCAGTGTTTTTCCTTATTGGATCATATGAGAAGGCTCACCAAGATTTCCTGATAGCATTGTTCTACGTGGTGACACAAAGCAAAGGACAACCCAACTTAGACAGATCATTTTTACCATGTGGAAGTACTGCAAGCCTCCTTTAGCAGTGGACCTACCATCCTGAGCTTCAGTACAACTTTACTATGAGCGTACAAAACACCAGGTGAGCTCCAAAGCTCGAAGCGTGAAGGGTTCAGGCCCATTTGGAAGGAATGCAGATAGTGTATTCAAGTAGATGATGTGGTTTTTAGTAGAGATCAAGTGTATTCAAGTAGATGATGTGGTTTTTAGTAGAGATCAAGGAAAATAGAAGAGATGTTGATTAAACTATCATAGTATTCTCTTTCCAGCAAAGCTGCATCAAGAAATAAGCCAAATAGTGGTACTAGGGTGGTGTGTCATCTCTATATGAGAAGAAACTCTAGCTGTCTCCGGTTCAAGGGGAAGAGAAAAGGGGGAAAGCTCCATCTATTCTAGCTGTTGTCTGAGCTGAAGTCAGTGAAGGCATGTGACAGCACACAGCTGAGCACCAGAATTCCACCTGGATACCTCTTCTACTTGCACACTTTAAATTCATTATGTAGTTAGGAGCCAAACATTTGCAGATTTCTCACTTACAAAATAAGAAGGAGCAATCATTACTTTTTCCACAACTGTCATGCTACTTGAGTCATATCTGGCCTAAATCTAGTAGGAAGACAAAACTAAAACTGTTAGCATTGCTAAAGGATTTTTTTTTTCCTACTCGTTAATGATGGAAAATGTAATACTGATGAAATCCCTACCTTTCATCTCACAATACAACTCTGAGCCCTATACATTGTGTGCATTCCCTTAAGTATTGTCTGCTTCTGCCACTTCAATGAAGAATACATCAGAGATGTTCTTCTTTGGCAACCAAGTGTTTATCAAAACCTTTAACTCCAATGGATGTGTGGGAAGGGTGAGACAAGTAGGAAAGTCAGAGCCAGCAGTGGCGGAGATGGGAGAGCAGGGCATCTCTGAGTCACTCTTCACTAGCTCAGGTCTTCCCTGGTTTTCTGTCTGCCTGCTCTACCTATACCATCTATACCTATACCACCCTGGAAACCAGCTGACTCCTGGCACTTCTGACAGCTAGAGAAGGTCAGAGTGTATAAGGAAATGGCTATTAAGATTGCTCTTCCCAGTGAAGATCCTTTTTGGATCTCAACCATTTATTGTTTTTCTTTTATCTTTGGCATCAGATGGAGTTTCTTTGCCACACTGCTACTGCTGTTTTCATTCTCACTTCCCATACTCCAAAGGTATGGTAGAAAGCTAAAACTGAAACTATTTTTCTGTCTTACAAAGTTCAAATACTCAGTGAGCAAAACAGACCTAGCTTTCTTGAGGAAATTTTGTTCTTGAACCTGTAGTTCTTTCCTGGACACCAGGTATCACAGGATAATGACCTCACTTCAGTATTTTTGATTCCTCAGGACTGTTTGGTTAACATAGCTAATCTGTATCATAATTAGTAAAACTTCTAGCTTGGGAATACTAGCCTTTGTCACCATCTCCTGCTAACAAACACTATTCCTGTGTACTAGAAAGTACTAAATGCCCACTAGATTCACAACTGTTGTTATACTGTGACTACCTTGTAAAAAAACAATGTGACATTGCAGATGATGTGCAGTATCAAACCCAGCCCCTACATTTTACAGAAACTCTTTTGACAGACACTATTCCGTATACTATGTGAAAGTCACTGTGAACTTAGATCACACGTAGGAAAGAAGAAGCCATCACTTTGTCTGCAAATGGCTTTGCAAGCAAGATGTTACAACTGACATTGCATTTAGGAAAGGTTTTTAAGTGAATGAGTGCTACTAACAAGATGGCAGAAATGAAAATCTATTCATATTTTTTCAAGAGTGAAATGTGCAGCCACTGCAGTTCTCTATTCCATGCTCTGGCACCTTCTTCTCTTGAATAATCTAATAATAACTGAAGTTTCCACTCCAAAAAGCCCTCTGCATTAATCATTTGGTCTGTCGAGATCTCAGTGCAATTATCTTCAGCCTGCATCTCTGCCACTAGGAAATTACATTAGAAGTTACTCCAAAGTAATGTCAGAGTGCGAGATTGGAACAGAGAAGGGGTAGTGGGTCTTCATTGTATAACAGCAATGAGTTCCCTCCACGACACTGCTGAGCTAGTATGCAGTGGTGATCCCAAGGAAAGAAAAAAATAATGCAATCAATTTACTTCACGTTTTGCCTTGTCTCAAAAATTATTGAGTCATTAATCTTAGCAATGTCATGGTGTTGTCAGTCGCTGAATTCAATTAAATGGGAGCTCACCATTAGAAATGTGTGTGTTCTTCACATGCAATAATACCCTTCTTGACTATAATGAGTGCAGCTTGCCTTGTTGAATTAGGGGAAACTTAAAGGAAAGGAGTTAATGAAGATAAATAGGGTAAACTGCATCAGTATACTGCATCATGTATACACATAGCCCTGATAGCATGGGGCAAAATTCTTCCTCTTATAGGTATTAAACGGAAAAGTAAGTCTACAAAATTCATTTCAGGGTCTCCAGTTCTTGGGTTCTTCCCTTCTCTAATTTTCTTTTCAGTGAAATAATGCATTTTCTGGTCCAAAAGCCAGTTTTTCAGGCACCAAGACACTCAGCTGCCTTTCTTAGAGAAAAAAATACAGTAAAGGGGCTTTGTACCCTTGAGTTATATCTGTCACTGCTGAAACAGAACAGTATTGCAAAGTGGGGAAGTGTTCATCAAAGAAGGGGAGAGCCGATGGTCTGAAGTAAAGCTGGCTGGTCTGAAGAGAAATTGGAAAAAAAACAATATGTGTCAAAAGGTTAATTGAGCTGAAGCTAATTTACACTGCATAAGCAAGCAAAAGTTTCTGTGATGCCAGACAAGAGTGGAATTAACACAGAAATGTCAATGAAACTCAGTACATTCAATCAATATGTTGTCAGGGAAAAAAAAATTTCTGATAGTGTCTAAGAGAATTGCCAGGAAAAAAAGAATTAAAGTGGGAGACTTGTTTTCCAGCAGTGGATTAGAATGCTACAAAAGATTGTGCGTGGACTCTGAAACACTGTTTCTGGCTACTTGTTCCCTGACAGTCAGGAAATGCTAATGGATATCTCAAGGTTACCTCGGAGTTCACATGGGAGCACAGTGCCAGGAAACGCAGGCTACCATTTGCTTGTTTCAGGCCACCACATAATATGGGCTGCAGGTTATCAGCAGTAACAAATGTTAGGTCGATTCCCTGAAGATGTATAGCTGCAAGGTAGCAGGGCTGAACCTAAGTTAATTAGTCTTGCCTGTCAAGAGAACTAATTAACTATAGCAATAACGATAGCATAAAGATATGATAAAACTTTCAGTTCTGAAGCTACCATGGATGAGTGTCCCTGTCCTACCTGCCATTTTGCAGCACTCATGTCTTCTTATACATGACAAACTCAAGTCTTAACTTCAGTCCTTTTTCTTAGAAACATGCTATCCAAAACAAAACAAAACAAAAAAAAAAAAAAAAAAAAAGTTCTGGATACTGGGATAATGGGATACTTTCTGACATATTTCCAAACGATGCTAGTATGAAATGTTGTCACTGAATGTATTAGCTTAGTATAGAAGTGTCACAAGACCATATATATTCAGTGACAGCCAGAGTACACATACACACACACATGCACAATAGGAAGTCTCTGGCATTGACTGAAGATATTCCTTCAAAGGAGAAAGACATGGAAGAAGGGATGGGGCACAAAGCTAAGAGTTGTCACACTGTGGTTATGTAAACATGAGTCGGAGTCAGTGACTGTACAGCAGTTCAACACAATATGTGATGATCATGCACAATGTAAATTACAGGGTGCATGATCTGTTAAATCCCCTGCTGAGAATCTGCATTCAGACAGGTACTGTATTCTCACCATAACATAATCTTCTCTTGAGAATAACTTCATTCCCAAATGAGGACATCTGCACAGACTTTAAATGCACTGAAACTAGCTGACTTGTTTTTACTTCCCTAAATGAACTTGTTACAGAACAAAATTTGTAGCACTGCAACTCTCTTCTTCCCAGAAGATGCCTTTGGTGACGTGGGTCAAAAAGACAAAGGCAAGCTCATACTGTTCTCTTGTGAGCAGGAGATATCACTTCAGAGTCACAAAAGCAGTGTTGTCACTATCACTAATGTTGTCCCAGTCCTAGGAACATCGGGAAGGAATCAACAAGACCTAACGAGTTTTGTTCTGTCCTTGGTGAGGTGCAACTACTTTATCCCCAGCTCTGTTCACTTGCTGGTCACCTAGCCTGGTCTCCTAGGCTAGACAGACAAATCTTTCAGAGGGCCAGTTAAGCTCTGATCTATCTTTGTATTGATTGCTCATTATATGCTTTGCATATTCAAAGTGTTCATGTTTTGTAACGACACAGGATATAGAATATAGAATAAAAAGTAGAGTATAGAGTAAAAAGCTCACAACAATTGCTGTCATTTGATTACTGACCCTTTTTTGGAGACAATCAGAAGAGAGTAGATGCTTCCCTTTGCAAAATCTCAGTTCCCAATATTTTTCTTAGCACAAGCCAGCCTTCAGTAGAAACCTCATTCACTGGAATCCCAAAGTTCTTCCCTACAGAACTACTCTCAATGAGTTCTTCTCCCAGTCTGTACACATACTGGGGATTATATTGACCCAAGTGCAACATCTTGTTGAGAGGAAATCCAAGGAGCAGAATTCAAGATGGGATAGGAAGGAAAACGGATTTGACAAATTTGACTGGGGAAGGGAAAAACCTCATTTGCTGGAGAAATTGGGAGGTATAGGGTGAATTAAGCATTGAAGTACAGGAAATTAAAAGCTTCTCTCGACGCTAAAGCAACTGATCACCTCTCTGAAAAATCCAATTCTGTCCCTACAATAATCAAAGAAATCCTGGGTCAGACCTAACACACTAATTAAACCAAATTTAGCACAGGAGATGACTGATATTGTGCATCTTTATTTTAAAAGGATACTAGGAGGCTCATGGTATGGGGAAAAGCAAATTGAGAACTGTCGGACTGACATAAGAAATGGGTTCAAGGACTGTACTAGTGCTCAACAGGGCAGGACAGCCAGGTGAGGAAACATCCAGATTTTGTGAAGTAGGTTTCACGTGCACAGGGCTGCATGGGAAACAGAAAATATTGAGCATGACACATATTGTACAGTTACTTGGGATAGCTCTTACGATAAGAAAAGCGATGTGGGCAAGGTAGTTTCAAACATGATGCATTCCCAATTACCTGCTTTTTGGCTACCTAATTTGACAACGTTAACAAAACTCTTCAGTTTTGTTTTTTTCCAGTAATGACTGGTGTTTGAAAAATTTTCATCAGCCTGACTAGCAGGAGCAGGATATTTTCAGCCTCACCCAGTGGTTCTCTTGAAAAGAGTGGGACTTCAGCCACGCAATGCCTGTGCTGAGAACACTAAAGCATATATCACCTTTGGGACAGTCTGAGCTTGCAAGAACCAGCATTGACAAATACCATGCTAAATGATCTAATCTCCTAAAGCAATTTGTCATACTAATGACTCTGTAACACTCTTTAAGCTGTAGAGAGTGCTGATGGAAAATGGAGTGCAAAGACGACATCTTTGGTGACAAAGCAAGCACCAGTCCAAAAAACAGTTTTGTAGAAAAGTAAACAGCTCACTACAGATCCTTTTCTCCTGTGACCTTTTGTACGTGATAATAGACAAGAAACGTCTTCAGAAAGTTGCATTTGTCTTGCAGTGGAGATGAAAGACGGGGAACTTCTACTAAGCAGAGAAGGGAATACTTATATATATATATAGCTGGAACATTGTAAGTCCAGCTGATTTCAAGGAGTCAAAAAATAAAAATAAAAATAAACAGTTGGGTCAATTTCTTTTTCTAATTTTTGAAGCATTGATATTTACAGTTTGTGAGTAACAGAGAAAAACAAGGATACTACCGTTACAAACGAAGCAGACAAAATACTCTGATCATCCTTCCTGCCTAGAGGAAAATAAGTATCATGACATTTTATGAAGCGGCAACATGATCATCATAATTAAGTACTTCTTTTTAAGTCAGTGATTGAAAATAACAGGTTCACAAGCAAAATAGGTGGGACCAAACACATTAGGCACGCAAACCTAGGAAGAGTAATTAAGGTTACATTCCTGGGAAGAACAGTGTGACTAATACTGATGACATGTAATTTTTTTCAAACAATAGCAAATTGTTAACAGGCCCTTAAGTGGAGTAATACAGCACACAAGTGATCCCATCTCTTATTCGTTGCCTGACGAACTGGATTAAGTTTAATAGATATGAAAGGCTTCAAGCAGCTACGTGAACTTCCTCTGTGGTTATATAAGCAGATTTTGATTTTGCAGTAGCCTGTGTGCTTCAGCAGAGAGTATCCAAAACTCAGCTCCAATTCCTTTTAGAAAGAAAGGGGGAGGGGGGGAGGGGGGGGGAAGGGGGAATAATTTGAAAAATGATGGGGGATGTTTTCTGTATTATCTGTCTTTGATATATAGAAGACCAGGGCCAGATACGGAGATGTTTCCAAAGAATATTGCTCCTCTGGATGGAGCTGGACCATCAGTCCATCAGTTTGATAAAGGTTGTAGACCTGACTGGGTGTTTTGCAGCCCATACCTTTCTTTTCAAACTGTCTTTGCAGCTCTAACAAAATTAGTAGCCATACAACCATTCTCCCTGCCTTTTCAAGTGCTTCATTTTTAGTATTAGCAATGCAGTGTATGAATGGTGAAGGTCAAGGACAGGATTTTTTTTTTTATAAGTCTGTGGAAGGCTGCTAGGGGCTCATGTGAGGTCAGGAATCTCTTTAGTCTTAGAAGCCATGGCAGAGGGAAATATTTAATTTTTGAAGGGTTTATTTTTAGTGAGGCTGAGTCAGAGTGTGACTTGCTCTTGGAAAAAAAAAAAAACTAAGGTGGAAAATTGCTGAGATGTCCCCATATTCATTGCTAACAAATTTAGTGCCTCTACTGCAGATGTATGCCTACTTGGACTGGCAACTACTTTTGAGCAAAGCCTGCAAGTTGTGCCCAGAAGCAGAATGAGAAACTTGGGCAGAGGGCTTGGACCTTGATGGTCTTTAAGGTCCCTTCCAACCTAAGCCATTCTATGATTCTCTGATTCTATGAAGCTGGACTGCTGGATATCAGCCTTCACTAGTGTCTCTGTGTCTGCCTTCCGATCAATAAATTGCCAGGGAAGGTCAAGGGTGAACATTCCCTCATCAGAT
Organism: Callipepla californica brunnescens; assembly: GCA_023055505.1. Lineage (NCBI taxonomy): Eukaryota > Metazoa > Chordata > Aves > Galliformes > Odontophoridae > Callipepla > Callipepla californica. The sequence continues at coordinate 30,916,312 of JALIRH010000003.1, read as the reverse complement.
TATTCAGAAAAACTCCCCTGTTTATCTTCTCATTCAAGGGAATCAAGCTAGTAAGGCATAAACTTCCTCTGTAAATTGTGAGGATAATATGAATTTATTTTTTAGAGAAGCAGAAGCAAGTTTGTTTCATTCCTATGTGCTTCTGACCCACATATTCTACATGCTATGCACTGGCTCTTGACACATGAACGTTATTCTACAGGGTCATATCAGAGTTTAAATACTTCCATTTTTTCTGAGCTAATTTCTAGTGAAATATCATGAAGTCATGGGCCAGGGAACTTCGGATTTCATGTGTACAGAATAGTTTGCCTTAGTGTCAGAAAGAAACCAAAACAAATTACTGAATAACTAAATTGACACTTATGCTCTTAGTTAATTAAGTAAAGACAATTCTTGATTAACATGGGAACTGCAGCATTTCATCACACCTACCATAACAACCATCAACACCTGCAGTGTGCAGTGCCTCCTTTTTAGCAGGGGTCACTATGTGACCTGGCTAAGGAAAATCTCCCAGCAGAAAAAAAAATGGCAACTGACAAACAAACAAAAGCCTTCTCTCTCTTTTAACTGCCCTGCAGAAGACAGGAAACTAGTGACAGGCTGGTTGCTGTCATGAGCAAGCATCATGCAAATACCTCGACAGCCAGAACTGGAGATTTTGACAGGTGTAACATAGCTGCAAAGCAAGCCACAACCCAGTGTTAAGCCCTGCAGCGAGGGAGCAGCCACTCCCTGCTGGCTTTCTCATTGCTCCTTCTCCCCTACCCCTCTACCATGAGCTCTTCTTTGTGCTTTTCCCTCTTTCTTCTCCCCTCCTCTCCCCCTTCTCCCTTTCGTGCTTCCCCTGCCCCCCTGCTCCCCTCGTGGGACTGGACGGTTTGGGCCCCGTGATTCTTTGTGGTTCATTGGTTTTGCTTTGACCGCCTTCATTCCTTTGCAGCACACAAAGCTCAGGAGGAGGAGAGCAGGGGCTGGAGAAGGGAGGTTACATCAGGCTTGTTGCAGACAGCGCTGAAATGTGTCTGTAACCTTGCCAGATGGATGGGCAGTCCGTGCACTGTGGGGGCTCTCAAAAGCAGATTCAAAGTCATGCATACCAGGGGGTAGGGAGGGGAATGGAGAGGCAGGATGTTGAATTTCCATATATTTCCATCAGGTTGCTGTCATTTCTGCCTAGCATGTCACTAGCCACATGTTACAAGGCTTTCCTGTGCTAGTCCTGCCTATTAAAAGTGTGCCCCAACCGAGATGCTTCATTTCCCCCCAGAACAAACATGGACAGGAAAGACTGTGGGAGCTGGTAAGAGGCATCCTCCTGTCATGCTTTGCTTGCTTATGCTCATTTCTGTTTGATGCCATGCCAAACAATGAAGTAACTATGAACAGGGATATCCCAGACACTGTTTGACAGCACTGAGGCTTTGATTCATCATCTTCTAAGTACTAAGCCATGTGATGTGAAAGGGCAGATGCTTGTTGTGCTGATGTCAGCAAGGGCAAGGCCATTCCTAGAATCATAGAACCATTTGAGTTGAAAGGGACCCTAAGGGGTCATCTAGTCCAACTCCCCTGCAATGAACAGGGACACCTACAGCTAGATCAGGTTGCTCAGTGCCCTATCCTGCCTGACCTTGAATGGCTTCAGGGATGGGGCATCCATCTCTTTTCTGGGCAACTGGCTCTTGTGCCTCACCACCCTTATTGTTAAACACTTTTTCTGTACATCCAGTCCAAATTTTCCCTCTTTCAGTTTGGAAACCATTTCCTCTTGTCTTATCACATCAGACTTTGCAAAGGAGTCTGTCCTCTTCTTTCTTTAGCTCCTCTTTAGCTAGTGAAAGGCCACTGTCATGTCTCCCTGGAGCCTTTTCTTCTCCAGTCTAAACAAACCCGGCACTCTCAGCCTATCCCCATAGGAGAGTTGTTCCATCCCCTGGATCATTTTTTTAACCCTCCTCTGGATGCGTTCTAAAAGGTCTGTGTCTCTCCTGTACACAGAACTTCACATCTGCACATAGTACTCCAGGTGAGGCCCCACCAGCGCAGAGCAGAAGGGCAGGATCACCTCCCTCGCCCTGCTGACCGCACTTCTTTTGAGGTCCAGTATATGGTTGGCTTTCTGGTCTGTGAGGGCACATTACTGGCTCATGTCCAGCTTCCCATCCACCAGTACCCCCAGGACCTTTTCAACAAGGCTGTCCTCCATCTTTTTGTCCCTCAGCTTGTACTGATAGCAGGAATTACCAAGACCCAGGTGCAGACCTTGTACTTAGGTTTGTTGAACCTCATGATGACCACCTGGGCCCACTGCTTGAGCCTGTCTTGGTCTACCAAGGGGGGTTTGTGGTTCAGAAAGACTGTAATAAATTTTAAGTACCCCAAAATAGACAGTATTATGTCATGCCTGTATAACATCCACTGTCAAGTGAAGTTCCAGTCCAATTCCATTAATTTAGCTGCTTGCAGATTTTAAAGAATATTTAAGGTAATTTTTCCTATGTTTTTTTTTTCCCACACCAATGACAAACATCTATGAGTGCAAATGTAAGTTTTTAGTTTAGCTGAAGTCAGACATATAATTTCAGAGGGAAATCAATCCTTTCCTCCCCTTTTGTCTACCTTCCTGTCCTACCACCACTCCTCACTCCTACAGCTGAAGGCCATAAAGCTTCCACTTAACAGCAGAATCCTCAAAAATTAACCAAAGAAGCCCGCAGACAGCATGTCCAGTGGCTTTGTGTGGGTCACTTGGGTCTGCAGCCCATTTTGCTGCTGTAAGCCTTCAGCATGCTCTGGAATCAGAAAGTTGTTTATCTATTCAACTACTGCAAAGAGCTTAAAATAGTACTTAGTCCTGGAAGCAAAGGCAGTGGTTGCTGGTGAGCAAGAGCAGAAGTATTTGTCCTGAAGGGTCAGGGTGAACCCCATTTTACTCTTACATGCAGTGCATTCCCGCTTCTTTTCTAAAGACATTTCTTCTGCCCTTGTCATGCTGTAAAACAAGGACCATCAGGCCCTTTAAATATCTTCAGATGCTGCTGAGACTTTTGTTGCTGAACCTTAAAGCTGTTGTTTAATCACTTCACTCACAGTCAGATGCAACCTTTTGCTTAGAGAAACTTCAGTTTGGTATGCAATTTCAGTCAAGATCAAGCTGTTTTCTGGCAAAAAGGTCTTTTCAAACCTGCAGTCACATCTTGTTTGAACTCCAGCTGGGCTCCTTTCTGAGTGCAGTACATCCTGGCTTACAGCACAGTGTCTCTTTCTGCAGCTGTTGTTTTATTGTTGACATTTGAAGCTGACTCTGAGCCTTTGCCATCTTGTGCCCACATCATCTCCTGTTAGGAGGTGCCAGGAAACAAGGACCTCCACCATGCTGTGCCCAGCCTGGCATAATGCAGGGAGTGTGCTAAGGAGAATGCCCCAGCCATATATACAGAGCTATATCCAGCAGTCGCACAACATTGTGCCTAATGGATGGCTGGCTCGCCAAATAGCTGGTGAACACTTGACAGTCTACTAAGATAAGACACTGTGAAACCATTGCTCCCTACCACATTAATTTCTTTGCTGGCTTCATGCCAGTAGTAAGTAATGATAACAGTTCAATGAATCACAACTTTTTGAGATTTTTTTAACCTGGCAGCTAAATCCTTTCTGATTTTACATGTTAAATTATCAGCTCAGGTTATCTTGTAACTTATTGTCACAAATGTGATGGGTAATCTTCCCTTCCATTCCCTATCAAAATAATAAAATTCATCCAAAATATTTACCTGGGAAAGGTTAAGAATCATTCAGGGATCATTTAATACTCTTTCTTTTCTCCCTTTTTCTTAGCTTCTAAATAGTTAAAGAAACTTCACCTTACTCTGGTGTGTAACAAGTGTAGAGGTAAGCAGTCATGCTAATAGAAGAAATGTTATCTAGGAGGTTACTGTTCTTAGAACTAGCATGGCTTGTGTGTGAAAACTTAATGCTCATAGTAAGCAAATGTAGATGTGATGGATTAAGTACATCCCAGATATGAATAGAACAGAACAGCAACCTGTCTTATGCCTTGGGGCTGTTTTCACTGAATACAGAAAGAGTCTGCTGAAAACAATTTAGTCAATTCTATACTATTATCCTGCTTGGCTGCTTGCATAAGGAGAAATAAAACAGAATATATGAACTAGTTAGATACCAATGCAAAAATATGCTGTGTAAGATGACTGTTAACAGGAGCTAATCTCAGGGCTCGCAGATACCACAATCTGTTTATTTGCTTATAGATGATATCCAGACATAGGGGTGTGACTGGATGGAAAAGGATATGACAGAAAAATATCTACCACATTTACACCAGTGCTAGCCACCAAGACGAATTTACTGAAGAGGCTCATGACTGAGTTAGGTGCACAGAGGAAGGCTACCAGCACCCCACCACCACTCAGGTCACCCAGCACTCAGGCTGCTCTGCTCCACCGGGGGATACCAATGGAGTGAGCAACATCTCCCTCGATACTCCAGCAAATCTAGGCCTCAGGAGAAGATATTTCCCCAAAATTTTCAATGAATTTGGCTTGAAAATATTCAAGGAACCTACTGATTTGCTTCTTAAGCAAAGATTTACCTGGTGCAGGGAACCTGCTTTGACAGAGGGTTTGGACTCAACGATCTCTAGAGGTCCCTTCCAACCCCTACAATTCTGTGATTCTGTGATTAAGAGCACACATGTATCTATATAGCCTCCTGAGAGGGGAACTAAATGGAGTTCAAAATCCCAAGCTTGAATAATCTTAACTCCTACTGAAGCCACAGAGACTTAGGCACTTACTTTCCTTTGTGGTGATGAACTAAAGTATGTCCTGCATCTTCAGCAGTAAAATGAATTTCAAAACAAGAACAGGGCTAGAGAGCTTAATTTCTAAAAGTAGCAGAGTACTCCATTGAAAATCTGGTGTTACATTTCATTTGGTGGCTGCTCCACAAATAATCTCAGCAGCTGTTGCAGCATCTTAGTTGGGATTCCTCTCACCTAACTTAGTCATTCCAAGTTAGGTCTCCAATCTAAATTTGATCCTTTTACCTCCCCCAAAGCCAGGCAGCTCTGCCAGATGGCTATTCAGACCTCCAAAAATTTAGCAAGGGGAACTGCTGTGACTGTTGTTAAATTTACATTAAACAATCAACTGTTTTATAAGGTTCTGCTCTGAGAAAACAGCTTTTAAACCTTTTAAGAATCACTGCATTCTGTTAAATAGAACATGAGACACACCAAAACCTCAATATGAAATAAAACAATAGTGTTTACTCTTACAGATTTCAACAGCTCCTGTAAATCACCAGCTGTAAAACAGCAGGAAAACAACCCTTAGAGCAGGACATAGAGTTCCTCAGAGCTTCCAGGGACCCCAGAAAAGAAATTAATCGCTTTGGCTTTGTTTGTATCTCCAAGAGGTGACAAGGAAGGGTGCTTTTATTTCAACATTGTTACTTTTGAACTGAGGGTGACAACTTCTCGAATTAAGCTATCAACCTAGTCAAAGCGGCAGTCTTTAGTATTACAGTTTTCCCCAGGCACAGTGGAAAAAAAGGCAGAGGGAGGGAATTGCTCTCCGGAGCTCACAACACTATAGAAGCAGGTCTGGGGCAGCCATTAAAGCTGACATAGCTTCCAGTCAGGCTTTAAGGAAATACAGTTGCTTCCTAGCAGAGCTCTAGTCCAGACATTAGTGATACAGCCTAGTCACATTAGCAGACCCTGTATAAAAGTGTCCTATTCCTTCAGGTAAAGCACAGACAGTCCCTAGAAGTAGGTTCTTTCAACTCCAGGTAAAATGCAACAAGTATTATCTAGGATATGCAGAGCTAGATACTCCTCAGAAGTTTCTCAGAAGCACTGAAAAAAATTAAAAATAAAAACGGGAGTAAGATAAACACCAAGACTTTCAGTAGAGAACAGAACTAATAACCTAGTATCCTGACCTATTATTTTTCTAGAAGAGTTTCTTGGGTTTTAATTCCCTGTGTGTTGGGGTTAGGCCCATTTCTGCTCATTCAAACCACCTGAAGTATGTAATTGAATTTCCCAGCAGGTGGTAGCCAAAGTTGTAATTACTTTCAGGACCTATGAGCACTGGAGTCTCCATCTGTGGTGAGTGGCTGCTCACCAGCTGTGGCTAATGACAAGGTGCCTTTGTAAGGGCCCTTTGGACATGCTGTTCAGAGTGAAGTCAGTCCTTCTGAACAGCAGTGTGGGTTCTTCTCATCTTCAGATAGCTGATGGTGTTATGGAGCTGTATCTGCTGCAGGTGCTGAGAAGGACAGAAGCAGATTTGTGGACTGAGCTTTGTAGATCTCTACTAAAAATTATCTGTGAGTATTGATTTTTACCTTTAAAGTACTCTTGCAGTAGCTTAGCTACAATCATCAGAACAGAAGATGGTAAGAGCTGACTGCAGAAAGTCTTTGTGTCCTTTTTCATTATAGCCAAGCCTCTCTTCAGCTGTCTGCCTGACAGGATCCTTTGAAAAACATTGCTTTCTGAAGGGATAATTATACCTTCAGATGTATAAATTCTGTTGCTCTGATGTTTGAAGTTGGCAGTAGAGTTAAGCATAAGAGTCACCTTTCCCAGTTGGGCTTTTCTTTATTATATTGAGGTCTGGACCCCCAGTCCCTTTGCTTGGAGGGACTGGCCCCAGCTGTGCTGAAATAGGTCTGTGGCAAGAGCTGTTCTTGGTCTGGCCTGAGGTGACTTCTCCTTTCTCTTATGAAAAGAGAAGTGCTCCTTTTAAACTATTTTAATCTTAACTCTTACTTCTGCTTCATGTGAAGAGCCTGTGTCCCCCTGGGATGTGGTATTTCCCTTTCCTTGAGCCCTGCTTCTACACTCTCTTTGACTAGCTCTGCTTCTAGAAACCAGCTTCCTCCCTGGAGGCAAGGAGGTGTCTCAATACATTTTTCTGAGAAAGAAAATGCCCCCTCACTCCCAGAGGAGCACCCATATAAACCATGTGTGCCCCTACTCATTGACCCAGCATCCACAGCACTGGTGGAGGAACATTTTCAGAAAGGCTTTAATTTGGGGAATAGGAGGAAAGGAGCTGTCAGCATGTGATTGCAACTGCACTGAGCACATCTCAGCTCTCTGCTATGGCTTCTACTCTGCTGATAATTGAATTGAAATCAAAACATAACTACATTGCTCTTGTGCTCTGGCTGCTAAATAGCAGTATTGTGAATGAATCAGGGTTACTTCAGAGAATTGCTTTAACGGAGCAGAATTACAGCAATCGGGGATAAAGTTAGATTTGGGAGTGTCTGGTTAAAGGAGTTGATTGGAGTTCAGAGGAACACTGCTTTTGTTCAGCCTTTCTGTGAACAAGGTTATGTGTGGTCCTGGGGAATTAGCAGTGCTTGAGGGTTAACACCTCATTCCTGCTCTGCTCCTGATTATTGAGTGGCTTTGTGTGGATGGTTTTTCTTCCTGTCCTTTTTTTTCCCCACGGCTAACAGTTCTTGCTTCCTCAACTCTTAGTGCTCTGTAAGACTGCTCATTTCCCTGTAGAAAGAGCTACATGGGCAATAAAGTGCTTCTTCGATCTCCCCCCAGCCCCCATGCCAGACCACCAAGATGAATGGCAGGGAACAGAATTGCTCAGTATCAGAAACAGCATGTCGATGGTTGGAAGGACCTTCTGGGGTTTTATGCAATTAATCTCTAGAGATAACCTTATATCTTGCTTTCTACAATAATAAATGATGCCTTAGCTCAGTATTGCTACTATTCAGCACTCCTTCATGTAGATCTCATGTGCATCCTGCTGTCATTCCCATAGCGCATCTTTGCCATCTGCTGCAGCTTTTAATGAGACTGTGCTCCTTGAGCCTTGCACAAAAGGATTAGTCTAGCGAGAGTGAGGGACTATTAAAAAAAAAAAAAAGATACAGAAGTCTTAGAAATCAAAGCAACCCAAGAGAATACTGTTAATAGTTAGCATGGTGCAGAGAGCTCACAGAAGAAATGTGCTACAATCATGGTAGGTTGAGGTGGGCAGGAAAGGGGTGCTGGCTCTCTCTGCTCACAGCAGTGATGATGGGCAACAGCTGAGCGTTTAGCAAGGAAGCCTATGTCTCATGGGACTTAAGTCTGGGCAAACCTAACTTCCTGGTTTCAAACAGCAGCAGCCTGTATATGGTGGAAGGATGACTTCAGGACTATGTTTCACTGTCTGTGAGCCAAAGGCTTCTTTAATTCATTTAAACCACTGGATTTCCACCAGCACACCTCCTTCCCCAGCTTGAAATTGACGCAAAGTGTTCCCCAGTACTGTAAACTGACAAAAGAAAAGTAGCTGCAGGTAAGAATCTAATAATGTTTAACAAGGACCAAGTGCAAGGTGCTGTACTTGGTACAAGACAATCCCACATAAGTACAGGCTGGAGGAATTCCTTGTGAGCAGCCCTGTAGTGAAGGGCTTGGGGGTCCTGACAGTCAAAAAATCTGGATGCGAGCCTGTAGTGCCCTCTTGCAGCCCAGAGGGCAAACAGTATCCTGAGCTGCATCAAATAAAGGGTGGTCAGCAGGTAGAAGGAGATGATTGTCCCCCTCTACTCTGCCCCATGAGGCCCCATCTGTCTAAGCCTGGGGCTCCCAGTACAGGAAAGATGCAGAGCTGTTGTAGTGGGTCTGGAGAAGATGCCCAAAGATGTTCAAAGGGCTGGAGTACCTCTCTTATGAAGATAGGTTAAGGAAGTTGGGCTTGTTTAGCTTGGAGAACAGAAGGATTTGGGGAGACCTCATTGTGGTCATCCAGTACTTGAAGAGAGCTTACAAGCAGAAAGGCAACCAACTCTTTATGTAGTATTGTAGTGACATGACAAGAAGAAATGGCTTTAACTAAAAGAAGAGACACTTAGGTTAGATGTTGAGAAGAAATGCTTCACTCAGAGGGTGGTAATTGCACAGGCTGCCCAGAGAAGCTGTGGGTGCCCCATCCCTAGAGGTTATTGAGGCCAGGTTGGATGGGGTCCTGGGCAGTCTGATCTGGTGAGTGGCAGCCCTGCCAGTGGCAGGGAGGTTGGAACTAGGTAATCTTTAAGGTCTTCTCCCAACAAAGCCATTCTATAATTCTAACTTAAAGCTTGGTTATGCTATTGTGGACACTCAAATTTTGTCAAGCTCTAGTAAGCAGCCTTGCGAACAGGTAATAAAAATTCAATCTCTTTTTCCAACCTTTTCCTTGCTGACAGGAAAAACAACACTCAATTTGCTGATGTGAAAATGTTTTTCTCTGCTGAGTGTGTGCAAATCAGGATTTTGCAACTTTTGTTGAGAAATATTCTAGCTTTACTTGGAACTGCCTTTAACTACTTTACAGTCTCTTTGGAATTGGAAAAAGAGAAGATAGCCTGTAGCTAGAAATTATCAACAAAAAAATCATACCATGTTTTTTGTTTTTTTTTTTGTTGTTTGTTTGTTTTTTTTTTGTTTGTTTGTTTCCTGAGAAGAGGTATTAGGCACTGAAGGTGATCTGATTTGGACATTCATTGATAAACATATAGAACTAATATGTCTCATTTCTGACACAGTCTTAGATAGAAACACTCTCTCACAGAATTTAGGTAGATCCATGTGTGCAAATGTAAGTGTATTTTAGTTTTGTGGAAGAGAGGGTAGCCTGTAGTGTTAGTTCTTGCTGTGATATGTAGGCACTAATCTAATTCAATCTAGATCAGAACAAATGAATCTATTGTTTCTGATCTGTAGGTCAAACCTATTGCCTCCTCTAATTACCTGTATGACAATTTGAATAAAAAGCCTTTATGCTTCACAGGCTGGCTAAAGATGCTGAGAACAGGTTTTATTCTTTCTTGAACCAAGAACTTCAGTTTCCTCTTGGAATGAAGTTATCAGTAATAAGGCATTTATTTTGTTGCCCACAGATGTTAACCTGTTTACATTGTAGCCTTATATGTTTTGAGGTATGCACTATTGTTCCTTCAAGAATGTTGCTGAGGGTTAAGGCAAAAATGGCAATTATTTTAAGTGTGTCTGGGGCCACTTGGTGAAGCTTTTTTCTCCAAGATGTACCTGGTACTCCCTTTGTGTGAGTAAAGGAGGAAAAAAAAAATGTGTATAGGGAAGTAATTTTTTTTTTTTTTTTTTATCAAACCAGGTTTCCTGTGTAGAACTACAAAGTAATATGACAAATGATTTCCAGCTCTTTTCTAGGTCAGCCATTTCAGAAGTCTTTCCAAAACACTTTAGTTATGGTAGCTGTACACCTTTTTGTCTGATGTTTCTAAAGTTCTTGCCTATCAACACAGCTGTTTCCCTGTGTAAAGCTGCCAGACTGGTTTAATTCTGCCTGTTGATCTCACTTATTTCATCTTATGAAGCCAGATGTTTCTGGTAGAAGCTCTGAATTTGTGTGGTGTATGCAACTCCCTCTCAAGTTTCATAAGCAAGGTGAATGCATTTGGATTGAAAAATAGTGGGAATAACAGACTAGGGTACTTTCTTACCTGTCAGTGATGTGTTATTTCCTCATGAGAGGTAACTTATGTAAAATAAGTCTGGTGATCTCTCTTGTTGCCCAGGACATGGGCAAGTAATTGGTAATAATCTTGTCAACACCATGGAGATCGATGTTTCATAAGTTGTTGTTTTGTTTTTTGTTTGTTTGTTTTTGCAGTTTCTATAGCCTCTTCCAGGGGAACTTTGAGTTCTCTTAATGGTACTCAGTGGCTGCCCATATTCTAGCTCAATCACACATGTCACAGCTCCAGGCAGGCTGACATCCTGTTGAGTATTTCATGTTGTCCAAAACTTCTCACAGAAAACATCATCACTGAATAGGTAGAGGGACACAATTTGTGAGATAATCAAGTTGACTTAAGGCTCTCTAGAGCAGAGTATCATCAATTCAGTCAAAATATTTTCTATATTCTCTTCCTTGACTTGAAATTCATCAATGATGACAAAACTTTGGTCCTAGATCTTCAAGTTTTCCATGTAAGATGAATGTAAACTTTCTCAGAAAGTGAGATGGAGATTTCAAGCTTTTAAATTGGGTGTTGATTAGATAGGCATGAAACGATGCTAATTATCAGTAGTTCTTTAAATGGTGGGAGGATCCTATGCTTGTGGAAGTAGAATAGTATAGCAAAAAAGGGTAATGCCATTTGAGAGCTGTTTATTTGACAACCTGTGAAGGTTCAGATCTAGAGAAGAACACTGAAGGACAGAAGGTCCTGAAAGTAAGGAAGACAGAAAACTCAAGTTATCCTGTAGAAATAATTGTACTATGGTAGTAGTTTGGAATGCAAGTGCTTTCTCAAATCCAAAATAGAATTTCAATTTGGAGGGGGAGAGAGAGAGAGAGAATGAATATCAACAACGCGAAGACCTCTGTGACTACAAAGTATCCAGAAAGACTCTGCCCAATTTGGGAAGGTCACAAATTTGAATCTGATTCCTGTGTGTTCCAGAGAGGTGCACAGCTGCTTGTCTGCTAATTATGGTGAGAAGCACAGATGGTTTCTTCATTGCTTTTATTTTTCTCCTGTTGTTTTGCTTTGCTTTCCTAAGTAAGAAGAATAACAAAGGCACAGTTTCCTTAGGAGGAAGAACTGAGGGAGGGTGAGCAGAGGAAGGTTTCTGTTTGTAGGATAGGAATAGTATTTCCTGCCCAGCTCAAACAATGCTAATCTACAAGTTTAGATACAATTTCAGGTAAGCAGTATTTCCACTTTGTTGGGAAACTTCTAGGGAAAAATATTTCCTCGTAAGGCCAATCTGTTTCCAATATTTTTTTGGCTCCTACTCCTAGGTTTAGAGTTCCCCAGAGATGGTGTCTCATCTACTACCACCCTCCATTTCAGGACCCAGGGGAGGCAGAAGGTGCCTCAGGAATGGGAGACCTTGTCATTCGTGCTTATGGTTAACCAGGCTTGAGGGTTGGCTCAGCTTTGGTCAGAGCTGAGCTTTGTTTTGGCCGAAGGTTCTTGTTAACACTAATTCCCTCTAGTTCATCTAAGCAATTTATAGCAGCTTGTAAATGGGTGCTCTTGTCAGAGGAAGAAGTCATCAGCTCTCTTGAAGATGAGTGCAACTTGGCTCTTCTCCCTGGGGGAGAGCAACAAGTACCAGCAAAGCAGAAAACTCTGGAAGAGTAGTGAGTAACAGGGAGGAGCAGGGGTGACTTAGCATTTAGAGCATGCCATTGCTTCTGTCCCAACCTTTTCTGCAGCTTCTCAACATATTCTTTAACACATGATGCTCTTGTGCCACCGTAGGGGCAGCCTGCTTCTGGACAGGGTGTGCTCTGGGCCCATGTTGGATTGTTCCATCAAGACAGAGAATGGATTTTGTAGGTGTTCCTGTATGCAGATTGGTTCAAGCAGACATTGGCATGCTACCAACCAGACAGTAAATCCTGCACATCAGAGCTTTGTTACTAGAAAGCCCTGTTGTTCACAGCTTTACTACAAGGAAATATGTTTTTGTTGTTTTTTTATTTCCCACTTGGAGCTTAGCTCTGCTGTCTTTTTTCCCAGATAGTGGTACACAGGAAGGATGAATATGGAACAAAATAAGTGCCTTTTAATGGGTCTTTTTAATAGCGAAGTTGGAGCTGTTGCTGATGCAAGCTGAAGCATTTAATGACAGGTTAAAGCCATTGAAACTAGGCCAATTTACGTCAGTATTACCAGGGGTATTCAAAATGCTGTGTTGTTGAGGTCTCTCTCATTCTGTGTAAGTAGTCACATGCACACATTGTAAATAGGGCTACAAGAATGAACCAAGGGATAAAACACCTCCCCTGAGAGGACAGGTTGAGAGAACTGGGTCTGTTGATCCTGGAGAAGAGAAGACTCTGGGGATATGTGACAGAGGACTTTCAGTATATGAAGGGAGTTATGAGAAAGAAGGGGACAGATTCTTTAGCAAGTTCTGTTGTAGTAGGGCAAGATGGGATGGTTTCAAACTAAAAGAGGAGATATTTAGACTGGATATAAGGAAGAAGTTTTTTTGCAAGAGGATGATGAGGAACTAGGATATGTTGCTTGGATAGGTGGTTGATGCCTCATCCCTAGAGATATTCAAGGTCAAGCTGGAGGGGGCTCGGAGTACCCTGATCTAGCTGTGTTTCTGTTCATTGCAGGTAAGTTGGTCTAGATGACCTTTCAGGGTTCCTTCCAAATCAAATGAACCTATTATTCTAAAAGGTGAGTCTTCTGGTGTTGTTTTTTGGTGTGTTTTTTGTATATTGCTGTTTATTCTTAAGTGTCCACAATGTGCCTGTCTGCAGTTGAAAGAGCATGAGTATAGGGCCAGACCTCTTTGCCTTCTGGTCCTTGCAAAGGAGGATGAAGCTACTATCATCTTTAGATAGCAAAGTTTTAAACCCACTCTGTGTTGTGATGTGCTGGGAGAAAAGGAAGTCTCAAGTTATGCAGGGCTACTAGAGAAATGTGCAGGAAACACAAGCACACAGAGGAAACATTTGGGATAGCAGAGGGGGGTTTTGAACTATGGAAGCTGAAGAGCTGCACATGTTAAAGGTTCTCAGAGGTTTTTTGTTAGTTTTGAGGAAAATGAATGATAAAGATCCCAGACTCTTTGCTTAATGTTTAGATTTTCCTGCTTAGGCTTCATATTTTATAGCTGAAGTAAATGGGAGGTGGGGGGGAGGGTGGAATATCTACCAGGGTCCTCCTAGCACAACCTAGAGCTATTTTTGATACTGCAGGGCAGCAACTCCAAGTGGAGAGAAACTGAACTTTTTTTCAAAAGCAGAATAAAGGGTTTGTGAAAGCCTAGCCTTGGGGTGGCATGCTGGGCCCACCTCCATGGAGGGGTACAGACGCATAACAAACAGGCAGGTTATGGAGGAGGGCTGCTGTAACTAATGCTTTGGTGTAAGGACAGATTCTAGAGGCAGATCTTCCTGCCCATGTGCATAAGCTCACATTTCTTGTCTCTAAAGGACTGCTACAGTCTCTTGGCGAATAATTCTTATGGCTTTTGTTGTGTGTGTTTTTTTTTTTTTTTTTTTTTTTCCCCACTTCCTCTGTCCTTCTCTGTGAGGATGGCACAGTGATGGTCACAACAATGACACTTCTCATGGAATGGAGATATTGTCCCTCTGGCAAGTGGTCCTAGGATGGCCCTAGCCGGGCCATGTTTCCAATCTGTCCTTGGGTGTTCCTCTGAACTGGTGACAAAAAGAACCTAAAAGGATGTGTAGACATAGGAAGGGACTGTTTGTGTCAAGAAGCTTTGAGAATTAGAAACTGAAGGGATAATAAAAACCATCTCTGATTGACATTCTGTAATTCATGTCTGTGTCTGGTAATTCTGTTCTTGTAAATCTTACTTCCTCTCCTTGTCATTGTTTATATGAAGTTCATATGAACTTTGCTCTCTGCAAAGGATCTTCAGTAGCTGGTGCATCTCTGAAACTCATGCTTTAGTCTACTGTTTTAATAGTAATGAAATAACACAATGGGGTTTTTAGTGGGTTTCTGTGTGCTGTTTCATAACTTGCTCTTTTATTACTCATAGCTGATGCTCTATGACTGTCAAAATGTACAGTGCATTGAAATTGCTTATATCCTACGTTATTTCCAAAATGGTAGAGAGAAGTGTGTTTCAGTAAAACGAGTCAACAAGGGGACTTCCTAGTGAGCTTAGGTGGTTGTAGTGCTATGATTTTTTTTTTAAAGTCATGTAGGTCCTCTGAAGTTTGGTACCTAGCTTTTCTTGTAAGAGGAGTGTTTCCATTTTTCAATTGGACAGCATGTGAAAAGTAAGATATTTGTCATCTTTGGATTCTGGTTTTGAAGCTCCATGTTTTATCCAGTTGTAAAAAGCCTGTGAAAGTCTGCAGTTGTAGAAGCTGTGACAACTAGCTGAAAGCATCCCATGGACTTGTGAGGAAAGGCAGCAGATGCTGAATATGCGGCCTGTGTGAGGCCACGGAGCTGCAATGCACCGGGGGAATTAATTTGTTGCAGATGCTCTTGCTGTGACTGAGCCGGTGAAGGGAGGGGGAAAGGACTGCATTGCCTCTGACCTGCATGCTGCTAATGAACATCTTCCCTTGCTGGCTGAATTGTTGTGTACAGTTGGGATGCATAGGAGCCCTCATTTGAAACTTACCCACTACTCCATGTGCAAAGAATTAGGCATCCCCTGCACCCACTCTGCCTTTTAATATCTGAATTACTCTCATTGTCTAAGGGAGAAGCTTGCTACAGTCCTGGAAACCATATAGCAAATGAGTACTTTGCTAATCTTAGATGGTCTTTGATGTCAGTATTTCTAAAAGCTCTGCAAGATCCTTTTTCACTGTAACTACAATAAAAGAATATCAGAGATGACTATTGAGATGGAACAAAAGCCTGTAATCGAACTTCCGGGTATTGTTGCACTTGCTCATGGCACCAGGAAAAGAACCTCAATGTGAAGGAACTTGAAATCAGATTTAAAAGGTTACAGGCACTCACAGGATTTTACCATCACTAATTCATTGAGCATCTTCTATGGAAAAAGCTCTTAAAAATGAAAGAGTAGGTAACATCCAGTTGTATGGTCAGAAAGGGGAATTTGCACTCTATGTGACTTTGTTCTGTTTGACAGTCCTGCGGGATTGTGCTTCATGGGACTGCCTTTTTGTGCCCTGCGGTCATCCTGTTACTCCATTAACTGTTATCCTCCTGAGTCCCAGTTCTGGCTGAAGAATCATGATCTTCATGGCTGTAGCATCAGCAGTTCCCACAGAATCTAGTGGTAAGGCCATGTGCTCCTCTTCTTGGGAAGCCAGCACAGCTTCTCTAGTTTTTTTGAATAGAAGGCAGTGACATAGGAAAAGTGCAGCATGTCCATTTCAGAGACAGGATCTCACACAGCTCAGTGAGATATAGCTGTGAAAAACTAAACTTGGGCTTTTACTGATATTTTGAGAAGGAGATGGGGGGGGAGGGGACAGCTTTTGTGTTTTGACTCTGCTGTTCCACTACATGAATAAGAGATGAGCAGAAGCTTTACTTGGGCTTCAGCCCTCTGGTCATGTTGTTAAACACTGTAATGTTTGGCAGCCTGGCCTGCAGAGGGTAAGGAGCTGCAGTGTAGAATTGAAGGTAACTTGAGTTATTTTACTCAAATGCTTCTGTGTAAGTGGGTTTTGTCTTGTGGCTTTCTGTTGTTCATGCAAGATTTTAGAGACCGTAACAGCATGGTTTCAGTGCACTCCTTGATGCTCCTGGGTCTGTATATGTAACTTGTTTTTTCTGCTGTTGATAGAAGTACTAAGCTCATCAGCACGTACTGAAAAATCTATGCTGTTTTGACTAAACTGAAGCAGCATGGTTGTTCCAACCTGGCTACCTGGAAAACTGGCATTCATTACTTGCTTTTCAGTACAGTAAAACAAACACGTTTCAGATGCTGGGAGACAGTGAATGCAGACGAGTCTTGAGCTGGAAAAGGACCAACCCCTCTGAGATCCAAAGTATTTTCTGTTTGGTTTGCTGCGAATAGCTCAGAGAACTGGTAACTAATGAGCCGCTCTGATGTGGTACTCACTGGTAATGCAGCATCAGCTGTTTTGGACCTGGCTGCTCAATGAAATAAGCCAGGCCATTTGGTTTCTGTCCCAAATGCACATGTTCACATTGGGAAACAAAATGGGGACTTGTGTTAATTGGCACTGCTGCTGGCCATCTGCATGCAAAGGGAGCTTGGGTCAGCCCTGGGCACATGGGCTGGGAGAGGGGGTGCCTGGGCTCCAGGAGTGCCTCAGAGCTGACAGGGCTGGAAGCAGTGGGAAGCTGGGCCAGAGCTGACCTCACTTAAATGGTGGCTGGGGCTTGCTAGAGGTGTGACTCATCCAGTGAAAAGTGTGGCCCTGACTCTGGTGTCCAGGAGCAATGGGAAGGAAGGGTCAAGCAACTTCCCAGACAGGGCAATATGCAACAGCTGGTTGAACACTGACTTCTCTGCCTGTGGGAAATGCTGAATGTTCTGCAAATATTTTGTTCCTATTCAGTGTGCCTTGATAGCTGTGGTGTGGGTTGTTTTAGGACTGCTGGTGCCCTATGCAACAGGGCTATGGCTTTGGTTCATCTGCCAGGGTGGCTCTGCTGTCCCCATTTAAAGCTGCTCTCACAAAGCACTCCTCATCATGTAAGGTGGAAGGGAAGAAGGAGAGCAAAGTAACCAGTGTTATCTTCATTTCAAGCGAAGTTAATTGCAAATGAGGTGTTTACTAACTGGAGTTGTGAACACCATCTGCAGTTACATCTGCTCAAGTACAGAGAAGAGCTTTAGAGCTGAGCAAATAATGTTTGTAGCATACCTATTTCCAATGAATGTGCGGTGTTTTTTCCATATGTACAATTCTGTGCATTCTCCTAAAATTCATCTGGGAAAATAAGTGAATCATTTCTCATCAGGCTACAAGAATCTCACCATGGTTCCTTTGACACTCCTCTGTGTACATCTTAATTTCCTGTAGCTGTCCTCATCCATTTCCCATAGGTGCCCATGGGAGCCTTGTTATCGACCTCAACTGGAAAAAGGATTGCTTCTCTCCCTCATTATAACCGCTATTAACTGGTATAGTTCTTGTCTGCCTCCATCACAGGGGCCATTAACATAATAGGTCAGGAAAACATCAGCTCTGCCTGTGCCCCCCGAAGGGATCCCCGCAGAGTGGGAATGAGGAGCACTGGCTGTGTGAGAGGGGCACCTGGCTGTTCTGCGAGTGCCAACACCTGGGGCTGTCAGCAAGGGTATCCTTTGCCAGTGCTGAAACCCATACATACATGTCTTGGAGAGTGATATGGGTGACAAGCTAGAAACTTCCCCAGTCTGAAGCTCCTTAATTGCCGCTTCATGAAGCAACCCATAGGGTGAACTGGTGTGGGGTTGCTTGTTACTTGTGGACTCCATAGGCTCCCTGCAGAGCTGGTGGGCAGCAGAGATGCTGGCTTGCCCTCAGAATTTTTTTTTTTTTTTTTTTTTTTTACATTGCCTTCCTAGAGTAACTAAACAGGAATTTTGGGGGAGTGCTGCTGTTGTAAATGGTGCTCTGCCTTCTACAGTGGTGTGACAGCATACTTATCTTCCCCTGCAATGCTAGAAATGCCTGAGATTCAGACCTGAACTCCAATGGAGATGGAGGTAAATTTAGTGGAAAAAATACAAGAACAGAAGTGTCCTGCATGCTTGTTCTAGGGATAAGTTACAGGTTCACAGGGAAGGTTCTGAGATATCTGGGGAACCTGAGAGCCCCATAGGACTTCTAACTACCTGGGCTACATGCATACAGGACCAGAGGCAGGTGTATTACAAGGCTGTCAGGACTGGAAGTTGACTACTAGGAAGTGTACCAGGTCATTATGTTCTCCAAGGAGATCTGAGAAAGACAGCTTCTTTCCTCTGTGAGACCCCAATGGCAAGAGGAAAGTGATGCTGGTAGTTCTGTGCCCACACTCTCCTGCTCACAGTATTTACAGCTAGCTCTTGCACAAGGCATTTGAAGTGGGAGGACAAGACATAGCTGGCACATTATACAGAACAGAAAGACTAAGACCAATCCTGTTCCAGCAGCACTCCCAGTGTCCTGGTCTTCTCAGCTGTGTCTTTTTTTTTTTTTGTGATCTTTTTTTTTTTTTTTTTTTTTTTTGTGATTGATTTTTGTGAGCATGATGTATATTGGGTGTGGGACAGGCCTTTGATTAAAATCTGGCTGCTATTGTGGACTTCTCAGTCTGATGTCTGTCCTGACCATTTTCCTGTGGCTGTGTGGACTAAAGTGGGTGTGGAGGAAGAGATAAGTAAAATAATTTTTTTGTTGGGCAGCATATGGTTTTCAGTCCCAACATATCAAAAGCAACAAAATTCACTCTGGATAAAAGTGAAATGGGTGATGTTCTTTGGAGGGGGGAGGCGCCATAAAAGGGGGTTAGAAAAATGCTTGTAGTTCAGCACATGGCCAATATGCAGAGATTGCTAAGAGCCATAAAGATATGTAATTACATTTATATGGATTATGCTTATCCATTATTTGTAACCCATGGGACCTGGACATGCTGGGCTAGAAAAATGCAGAATTATCAGACACTGCCTTGTGATGTGCTAGTGCACATCTTGGGGCTACTTTACTTAACTCTGGTAGGGCCTTTCTAGGGTCTGCTGCTCTCCAACAGTTCATATCCTGACTGATTTGTGGATAGTAAGTCTCAACTGTACATTTGGGAGGTAGGAAAACCCCTTAAACTTGCCCTAAGGAACAGAATAATCAGGCATTTATTTAAATACAATCCAGGAAATTACTTGTGTGGTTTTACTACTTTACTGTGCTGTTGGTTATGTAAATGTAAGTGATCTTAAAACTGCAGATTGCAGTTCTCATTTCTTAGGAATAAACTCACCTCAGCTTTATCTGCTGAACATTTGTCTTGAGTATTTCTCTGGCTTAGTGGTTTCAGGATCCCAGTCCCCACAGTGGTGGCTCAGTTCAGGCTGTTTGCTGCTATTTTACTGCTTAAACCCCACCTCTCACTTTTGCTTTAGCAGTTGCTCGGATATCCTTGACAGCAGCTTTTTAAAATGTTTTATCTGACAGCTTCCTAGTGCCTCTACTGTGACAGAGGGAATGTGATTTCATATGCTCATCCAAGCCTTTAAGATTACAGAGATTATTGAGGGATGTGGGTACTCAAATATTCACCTGCAACCTATACTCAAAGGGGGCTGTGGCCACTCTGGAATACCTCGCACATTATTTAATAAGACTGAAATTTAAATTATTGATATCCAAGAAGCAGGGCATGGATCAAGTAACTGACCTCTTCCATAAAGCATCCTCTGAGCTCAATGGAGGATGTTAGAAGGGCTGGTGATAAGAGCATTAAACACCTGTAGCACTGAACACTTCATCTACCTGAGGATCAGCAGTGAAATTACACCAGTTGATGACATCAGCTCCATATCTGGCCAGGCTGTGTGATGTGTTGCAGAGTCTGTGCTACTAGTGTGGATGGAAGGCAAGCTGGGGAGGTCCCTTTCCTTCAGGTTCTGTGACCATAACTTGTTGGACTCTGAGTGAGTCCAGTGTGGTTTCTTTAAAGATGTACAAAACCAGGCAGGGCAGATGAGCTGTGCCATGGAGAAACACACTCTGCAGAGGCTTTCTGAAGCATTTGTAGGATTCCAAGGGGAGAAAACATGTTAAATGCACCTTCTGGCTATTGGGGGCAGGGAAATAACAGGGAAACATTCATGGAGGGGCAGAAGGTCTCACAAATGCCATTTGGGAGAACTTAGAACAGCAGCAGATGAATTCTGAACTCTGCTGCTCTTGGGAACTACTGACCTGTTGGGAATCTGCTTCCTGGCACATAAAGCAAGCTAACCTAAAATATGCTCCAGTCTGTGATGCTGCCATCTGCTATGGAATGAAGGAATCTTCATAGCAGATAATAAAGTGGTTTCTCTGTGTTAGCTTTGTGTGTTTGTCTGGAAATGTGGATGGGCTCTGAATACCTTTCCCAAGCTCCCAAAAGTTCTTCCGTGAAGCCAAAAGGAAGAAGAAATTCTAGGTCATAGATCTGGGTCAAGCAGTAGCTGAAGAAAGTTGCTATTGATTTAAGGGGTGGTGATGCATTGCCTGTAGTTAGGGCTATGTGAGGAGGGCAGAGGCAGCTGTACCTGTGCTGGCTCACATACGTTTGACAGCAAGCACAGGGGTGTGCAGTCAAATCACTCTGCCCTGTTTATCTTAGCAGAAGCACTGCTGGACCCATCTAACAGCTACACTTACTAATTCAGAGTGGATGGATGGATGTGTATTACAGTGGGATACCAGTCCATTGATCTTGGTTTGCTCCAAGATATTAAAAAAAAAAAAAAGAAGAAAAAGCTATTCTGTTGAATTTTAGAGATCCCAAATCAAAATATTCCCTCAGTTTTAGTCATGGATTGCATGTACACTGAGTGGAAGGTAGTGTCCTTGATGTCACCTGTCCGTGGCTGACCGGATTGTTAAGAGATGTACAGTAACTTTGTTAAGGAGTCAGTAAACTGAAAACATACAGGAGGGAAACATGGCTCTGAGGGTGGTAGTGGGGGGAAGGTGAGGAGAAATATCATGTTCACATGGAGCAGTGGATATTTAAAACTGTACCATTTGCAAAGTAAACTGATCTCTGTGGTTCAACATGGTTTATGAAATGCAGCTTTGCCAGCACTCCTGGGGATTCACATCCTGTTCCCTGCTTCAGTGGAGCGGAATAGAGCTGCTTCTCCTGGTCTGCAGACTTCTTGGCACTGGCATCCATGACACAGCTACTGAGTCAGGACAGCCTCCTGGGTGCTGTGACTCCCACAGAGCAGTTTTAAAACTGGTTAAGTGTCATCTGATGGAGATAGAGATGTGCCGCTGGAGCTCTCACACATAACGTGTCAAAGTGTGATCTGGCCCTGTGTGCTCACCATGAAAGGTGCCCTTACAGCATGCAGTTCAGTTTGGGATGGGTTGGCAGCTTTGGAACTTCTTGCTGTGCAGGCTGCAGGAATGAATGTTAATTCTCAGGGACACTGAAGGGGTGTGAGATCCCTGTTCTCTAACTGCTCTCTACTCAGCCCAGGCAAGGAGAAGTGATCTGTTTGTCTAGCAGAAGGGGTTTCTGTAAGGTAGCTCCCATTTCATCTCTTGTCTTGACTATGGATGTTGTCTGAACAATGAGTTGTGCTGTTCACACAGGGATGACAGTGACTCATGCTCAGAACCAATGTGGGAGGTATTATGTACATGGCTACTTCTCTTATGATAGACCTGTAGAGAAGATGGGTCTGCATAGATGCATAATGAGAGGTAGCTAAAGGAAACGTTGTATTGGAAATGTTGTTCTTACCAGTTGACCATCAGCATTGTTGACTTTCATCCTCTTATTATGTACCAAATGTTTCATTTTTCATTTTAAAGTAGTTGTGCAGTATCTTTACCCCATGGTGGCTATCATGGTTTTGTAAAAGAGAACTTCTTGCTGGGGGAGAAATTTTTGTGATATTTTCGGATGAAAGGCGAAGTAGAAATCTAAGGTATTATAGTCCTTAATGAATACAATTACAGTAACGTTGCTGCCATTTTTATGTGCATTAGAGGCTCTAATGCCTTACAGGCCTTTACAATGAGGGACCCCTAAAATAAGCATTACTAAATTGTGTCCCTTGAGAGAACCAGCCCTGTGTCTCTTTCCTTGTTGAATGAAAAGTGTCAGGCTTGTGAACAGACTTCAGAAACTTAGAAGTGTATGGCCAAAGCATAAAAAGCTGTTGTTTTTTTTTTTGTACTGCAAGAAGATTAAGTTCCTGTCATCCCCTGCAAGGAGTTGAGCTTGTACTTTACTTCTGCAAATCTTATCCTCTTGTGCAAATTTTCAGTGGCAAATGCCATCATTTTGGGGGTTCATGAGCAAGAAAGTCCACTCTTAGTTCATTTCTATCTTATATCAGTTTCTCGTTCCCTATAAGGAGTGAGATTCGGGAAGAGCCCTACTGTATTTCAGAAGCTGTGGGGATGTGGTGGGCATCTGTGCCTGCAGAAGTCAGAGCTCCTTATCATCTTTTCATCTTAAGTCAAGCTTTCCTTAAACAGATCAGCTGTTACTCTCGAAGGGGCTGGAAAATGTTTCTTGTGTTTAAATCTTATATTCAGGTCAGTGCTGCCTGCATAAATGCTATTCAGGAGTGAAATGAACATACTGACTGTTATTGCAAGCATACCATGTGAAAATCTGTCTAATCTTTAGCATTTTAAGGGCAGAATTTGGGAGCCGTATTGGTGGGATGCCTCTTGCCTCAGTTTTTTTTCCTGATATTTCTATTTGGCTTTCCTTGGAGAACACTGCATGATCCCGTACACTGAAATCTTTCCTCCAGCAAAACCTCTTAAAGGATTACTTTGACTTGTGATTAAAAGTGGTGGGTAATACTTGGCAGATCTTCGACTTTCAACAAAGCTGTGCAATTTGCTTTCTGGGCTCTTTTTTGACCCTTTTATTTAGTTATTTGTTTTTGAAAGCCATTGGGACTGCCTACCAGGCTTGGGAAAGAGTGTCACGTTCAAGACTCAGTGCTTAATCTTGGAGATAGTGGAGTAGGATGAGAAATTGTATATTGAGGTGCAGAAGTTTTTCTTTTGACTGTCATTCATTGGGAAAAAATTCTTACAATAAACCCCCTGGTGAGTCTTGACATTAGCACTGTAACTTATTAGTTATTGGCTGGTGGTGGAAGTACTGACTTTTGCCTTCTGACTTGATGTTCCTGCTAGAGTAGCTTCTTCACTCTGGATGATAACTAAGCTGTGTTCTGTGATTCACTGTGAGGAACTCACATAGCTGAAGTTTTTGTTGCTGAGTCATAAAGGAAATGCTTGGCTGTAAATGGGTGCTGAATGCTGAAGTTTGTATTGTCACAGAGCACGCGTATTTACCTGTGGTATATGCTTCATGGAGGAAGGCTAATGATCCTAGTTCATGTGCATCAGCCCAGATGGATTAGGTTCAGCTCTGCCATGGTGCTTTTTCTTCTACTTCTAGCCTCCTTGAAGCATCATGAGCATGATCAAAACTAAGATAGTGTCTCCAATCAGGAGAGATGTAGACCAGAAAAAAGCACCAGATGAACATCCTTTGTCAGGTGTGTGGTACATCTTTGAAAAGGGAATTGACACAAAATGGCTGTTGTACCTGATTTACTTACTGCTGAGTGTCAAGTTTGATGAGTAGAGAGGTGCTTGGATTTCACTCGGTGAAGCAAGACCAACTAGAAAGCTCAGTGTGGACATTTTTGCTGACATCAGATGGCACTGGAACAGATTGCCCAGAGAGGTGAGGTGGTTTGAAGTCCCTGTACGCTTTCAGAGTGAGACTGAATGAGGCCCTGGGCAACCTGATCTAGTTGTGGATGTCCCTGTTCGCTGTAGGGGAGTTGTCCTAGGTGACCTTTAATGGTCTCTTCCAACCCCAAGGATTTTATGATTTAATGGTTCTATGTAGTAGAGAATTTTAGGCTTCACGTTCTGAAAATCATTGGTGTGCTTATGAATCCTGAAGGACAGGGACCTCTACCCTTTCATCTGTCTGGGGTAGCTTGGGGTTGTCTTTTGGGTATGAGAGGCTCTGCTTTGGGGTCCTCCTGTTTCTCTAAAGCCCTTCGTATCTAATAACCAATCTGTGCAGTAACTATGTGGGACTGATGTACTAATCCCAGCTGAGAAGTGGTAAAGCCAGATGCAGAAAACACAGCTTAACTCTGAAGGGAGCAGAAGGAGGACAGCCTATTCTTGACACGTTAACTTGTCCTTGCTGTATGTCAAAGAGTTGGCTTTACTCTTGAAAACGCAGGAAAGAAGGGAAGTGGACACGTTACTCTGGTGTATCAGTCTGTTGTTGATGAGCCCCAGTGAGATCTTGAGTTCATAATGCAGATCTGTACCATGGATCACGCACCTTTTCTTCCTCTCAGGGAACCACAAGGGCAAGCCCATGCCTGCCCAGAATGTGCTTTCTGTCTCCTGCTTTGACTGCAAGAACTAAACTTTCTTGCCTAGCAGGTCACGCCTTGTCCACGTTCTCGCAGTGATGGGAGAAGTCTTACAGATGCTTAGGGCATGCAGGCCAAAGATGAATCCTGCCAGGCACTGTGCAGAACCGTTTAACCTCTGTGTAAAGCTGCTGCCACGGCTGCCTACCTCAGGGCTGGGGTGACAGCTCATGACCAGGGAGAATGTTATGCCGGAGATCAGAGGAGAGCTGGAATCACAAGGAACAACAGTGGGGTGGGGGGGAAATCTTCTGTGAGATCCAGGATAGAGCTTCCTTGTTTCTTCCAAATTTGTGTGCCGTTTAGGACCTATTGAAGGAGTGTGTCTGTTTGAGATGTTACTCAAAGCAGATTGATTGGGTAAGGAGAATCATCCTAGAAGTTCTTAAACATGAAACACTAGCTGACTTTGCTTAGATTGCCATATAGGACTGTCTATATGCAGGAGTTGTGATTATTTTCATAGAATCATAGGGGATGAAAGGGACCTCAAGAGATCATAGAGTCCAAGCCCCCTGCTAAAGTAGGTACCCCACAATAGGTTGCAGTACTGGGCCTTCAGATGGGTCTTGAATATCTTCACAAGAGATTCCACAGCCTCTGTAGGCAACCGGTTACAATGCTCTGTCATCCTTGCTTTGAAGAAGCTCTTCTGTATGTTAGTATGGAACTTCCTATGTTGAGATTTTAGGCCATTATTCCTTGTCCAATCACTACACACCACCAAAAAGAGACTGTTCTCATCCATTTGCCTCTCACATTCCTTTAGATATTGCTAGTTAAAGGCCTCCAAACAGACTCTGCAATGCTGGTGACCACCCATGACCACCCTCTGAGTTCTGCCAGTCACCCAGTTCTCAATCCACCCCACCACCCACTCATCTATCCAAATTTTCAAAGTTTCATAACAAAGATGTTGTAGGAGTTGGTATTAAACTCTTTTCTGAAGTCAGAATATGCAACATCCACTGCTTTCTCTCCATCTACTCAGCCAGTGATGACATCATAGAAGGCTATCAGTTTGGTCAAGCATGACTTCCACTAGGTGAATCCATGTTGATTACTCCAGATAACCACCTTCTCTTCCAATTGCTTGGAGGTGGCATCAAGCTATCCTGTCACCCCTTCAGGGATGGAGGTGAGGCTGACTGGCCTGTGATTTCCCAGATCCTCCTTTTTGAAGACTGGAGTGATGTTGGCTACCCTCCAGTCTTCAGGCAACTCTCTTCTGAAATATCCAGGATATTTCAGAAATCATCTCTGCCAGTTCTCTCACTACATGTGGGTGCATCCGAACAGGGACCATGAATTTGTGTGCATTCATTTTTGGCTAGATGCTCTCTGATCAGATCCACCTCAACCAGTGGGAAGTCTTCCTTTACCCAGACCCTTACCTTCAGGGTCTGGGATTCCTGATGTCTAATCTTCGCATTAAAGACTGAAACAGAGAAGGTATTCAGAATCTCTACCTTCTCAGTGTCCCCTGTTACCAAGGCACACACCTCATTTAGTAGGGACCCACATTTTCCCTAGTCTTTCTTTTACTTGTTTACATACTTAATGAGAGTTTGTTGTTGTTGTTCTTTTTTTTAATCCTTTACCTCCTTTGCAAGGTTTAATTCCAGTCAGGCCTTAGCCTTCATCATTGCATCCCTACAGGCCCTGGCGATGTTCTTACATTCTTCTGAGGTGGACAGACCCTTTTCCCACATTTCATGGACCACCTTCTTTTCTTTCAGTTTATCCATGAATTCCTTGCTTATCCACACAGGCCTCTTGCTACCTTTCCCCAATATCTGACTCTTAAGGATTCACCAACCTTGTGCTTGAAAGAAGTGGTCTTTAAGCACCAACCAGCTCTCATAGGCCCCTTATCTTCTAGCACTCTAACCCATGGGATTTTCCCCTATTAACTCCTAGAGCTAAAAAATGCCTTCTATAATGAATGCCCCAATAACTATTAATAGATCTAGAAGCAAAACTTGAAGGTTTGCCACCCAACATCTTTTGCTAAAGATAAGCAGGCTCTGTTACCTAAATTGGTAACAGGGAAAATGAATAAAGAAAGCCCTGAAGGATCATCCCCTTGGCCTCAATATATCTTCTGAGAAGAACTTGCTAAAGACCACAAACTAATGCTGCGGAAGTGGAAACATTAACTAGGCCTGGTAATTTGTTTGTCTTTCAGGAGACAACACTGCAGCTTTCCTCTTATTATTATTATTTTTTCACTAGAGATTCTTTATTTTAATAGGATTATTAAGCATTGACCCAATCAGTATTTCAGAATTAAAAAAAAAAAAAAAAAGAGAGAATAAAAGTAAGTTGATGATGCCTCACTGTTTCTGTGTCATAGCCAAGGAGCTGCTGAGTGTTGCTGCTGCCACTCAGCAATGGGAGACATTTCAAGGAGAGCTAGAGGTTCAGTACAGCCATAGCATGTATTCACTCAAAGAATACGGAGCACTTGATGAGGAGACAGAGATCTTTCCCATCAGGATTAATGGAGAGAGACTGGCTTTGCTTACTACGGCTCATTATAGAAAATTAGCGATGACAAATAACGTATGGCTGTGAGAGGCAGTATGCTCTTTTCACCTTTTGCATCTCATTTAATGAAAATAAGCTGCAATACATTGTTCAAATGCTAGCACTCAGTGTCTGATGGGTACTGAGCTGGTTGAGTTTCTTTTGTCTGCCTCTCCTTACAGAGGATCATAGTCCAGGCCACAGTCAAGGTGGTCTCTCTGAATTACTCCCTAGAGGAGGATGATGATCTATGGAGACTGATTTTGTGAATGAAATACAAAATACCCTTCTCAGACCTGAGAGTACTCTTGCAAAAGCAGGATGCCCAAGAGATAGACACTGAAGTTCCGGCTCTGGGTGCAGGTCTCCCATGGTGAATGATAGAGTTTACATAATGCTATGAATGATGATGGTGTTGGATATTGACTACTTACCTCTCTTCTGAAAATATTTAGTGCAAGAACAAGTTTCAAAGAGAAAAGAGAGGTGGGAGGAATCAGAAGGGAATTTTTGGTCTCTCCAATCTATCACATCACCACTTTCTTTTTTTATTCCCTTCCCTACCTGTTACTGAGGTTTGTCTCCAGATATGGTTGGTTTTCTGCCATAGAGAAACCTGGTTGAGGGCAGGTTCCCTCCTCTCCCTCTGAATCAGTGGCCAGTTGGTGGGCCGGGTGTGAATGTTGAATCTATAAACCTGAGCCTACTTGGACCCTTGGGACAAGGGTGTCCTTGCTGCTGGCCAAGCAGCAGGTGTGTTGGTCAGTGTCCCCTTATCTGTCCCTGCCTAGTCTAGCTCTGAACTGTTCTGTAATAGCCTTAGTTTTGGTATCACAAGGAAGACTGGCAACAAACACTTCTTTAACATTCAGGGAAATAGGGTTTTCCAACTTGCAGCCACTAACCTGCCCTATCCTCAAGCTTCACTTCTGCAGCTAAACAGTACTTATCAAAGTATTTCTACTATCTCTATTCTGCTGCTGCTTTTTGATTTTTTTCATTTTATTTTAAATCCATTAAGGAAAATGCCTATGTTTAAGGCAAAGTACTGTGACCCTTCTTTAGTGACACACATACAATGCAGGCTGTAGGAGACTGAGTTGTGTTGGTTTCTGAATCAAGCATTACTATATCTAGGATGTGGGAGGACTTGTTTTCATGCTTTCTGGAAAAAAAAGAAGTCCCAAGCTCTAATTTTCAGAGCTTCTCACTTCTGTGACCAATCACTTTCCTTGCTAGGAATGCACTGTCCTCTCTTTGTGGAGTGTTCTGCAAGACAAAACAGCCAGTGGGCACTGGAAAGCCTTCCTAAGAGCATGAGCAGATCATCTCTTGGTATTCAGCAGGATAAGTTATTCATGCTGAGCTCTATTGGTCTCTTGTAGTAAGGGAGTTTTCCTGACTTCCAATCAATCTTGCACCTCTTTTTCTGAAACCAAATCTGCTTTGGCTTTATGGGAACAGCAGAACTGGCAGTGCTCATAAAGTTCTCTTGGTGCCCTGTGCAAGTGACAATACCATGTTCCTGGGGAAATAGCAGGCAACCATTTAGCTGTTGCTGCAGGAATTCCTGCTGCTGCTGAAAACTCCTACAGGCTAGGAAAGAAGTAAGAAGCCTGAAGTAAGAGTCCTGCACTAGAGCTGGTTGTACTGGGAAGCTTGAGTGTGGGCACAAAGCTTGGGATTTTGGGGGTGAACCAATACACTCAAAGTTTATGTCTACTTGACAAGACAGACCAGAGGGGTATACTTTGGCATTTCACAGTCTCTTTGTTGGAAAAAATAGATGTGATGTTGTTGTTGTTTTTTGGTTTTTTTTTTCCCCTTGTAAATTGGGTTGTCATTGTGGAAAGGCTTTTTAATTTTCCATTCCTACAGTGAAATCTATCATGCGTCTTCTAGCTGTCGCTCTGATTATTTTCCTATTATCTCTCTTTTTTTCCACTTAGTATTCCTGTGTTGCAGCTTATTATTATAAACTATTTGTTCAACTTTGCAGGCTATTATAAGAACAAATAACCCAGTGATGTATTGATTTCTACCTGTGTCTTTGACAGTGCCCCAGCACCCCCTTCCTTAAGATGCTGTTCAACAAGGAGAGAGGGACTGAATGACATGCATGCTAAGAAGGCAGACATTTCTTTTCTCGCCCAACCCCAGATGCTCTTTTCCTAGGACTCATACTCAAGATTTCATTAGAAGTTTGAGAGAAATGCTTTACTGTGGCTGCTGGTTTGGCTGCTTTTCAGGCTCAGAAAGAATCTCTTGCATCCACAGGGCCCTGGTTTTCTTGTGTGTTTGTTTGTTGTTGTTGTGTTGTGTTGTTTTTAAATACCTCTCCAGAAACTTGTATTATCCTCCTTAGCAGTGAAGGAAAATATTCGCATGTGTATAGTATTTTAGAGCTTCTTCGTACCATATGTTAATCTCTGAGACTAAAAAATCTCTTGGTCCCAGTCTCATTTTTAATAGGATAGTAAGCTAAGAGGATACATGAGGATTATTCTAATCTCTCCCTGAAGCTCCTTCCAGCTCTGCTACATATCTGGAAGCCATTACTTAACTACCTTCTCCAGTGCTCTAGAAAAAGTGTGCTTATCTTGATTTTTAACAAGTAACAGTAGCAAAAGCAAAAGACTGAATGTCAGGCTCTAGAAAGAACAGATTAGCTATTTGATTGAGAAAAATATTAGGCTGGAGCTAAAGGCTTCTTGTAGATGCTATTCCCCTTGGATTATCCTTCTTTCTGCCCTTGGGCATGCTGGTGTCAAAGAAAGCTCATTCCTATTTCTCTGAGGCAAACTTATATATGAGCTGTTGACAATTCCTGCAGTTCTCCAGTGCTGGAGTGGAGGCTTCTGTGCAGTAAGCTTGTCTGCCTCTGTGCATATTCCTCATACTCCTGGAGGGCTAGAATCTTAGAGGGGGAGAGCATATGTGCCAGGCAGAAAAATGACTTATTTTTGATCATATGCATGTTTGCAGGTGGTGAGAGGCCAGTGTCTACCTGAAGGTGACAACATCCTAGCACGTATTTGTGAAACTGATAATCAGATGCTCTCCTATCTCTCATAATTAGTTCATCCATGACTGTGAAGAGCTGTGAGGGCATGATGCTCCTTGCTCGGTAAAGAACTGGCTGAAGGGCGAGGTGAGTGGTGATGAATGGAGTTAAATCCATCTGGGAACAGGTCACAGGTGATATTGCCCAGAGGTCAGTACTGGGGCCCATCCTTTTTAACATCTTTATTTGATAATCTGGATTAGGGGATTGAGCGCGCCCTCAGTAAATTTGCAGATGGGAATTCTAGAGAAAGTATCGATCTGTCTGAGAGTAAAGAAGGCCTTACAGAGAAGGATCTGAACAGGCTCGATTGTACCTGGTGTAGGAAACTTGCTTTGGCAGGGGGGCTGGACTCGATGATCTCCTGAGGTCCCTTCCAACCACTATGATTCTATGATTGCCAGTGGGATTAAGTTCAATGTGACTAAGTGTGGATCCTGCACCTTGGTCACAACTCTTCCCATTCATCACTATAGGCAGTCGCTGATAGGCTGTATTGAGGAAAAGGATCTGGGGGATGTTGGTCGATGTTCAGCTGAACATAAGCAGCCGTGTGCCCAGGTAACCAAAGCCAATGGCATCCTGGCTTGTATTAGAAATAGTGGTGGCAGCAGGAGCAGGGAGATGATTATTGCCCTGTAATTAGCACTGGTAAGGCTGCACCTTGAGTACTGTGTTCAGTTTTGGGCCCCTTACTATGAAAGAGACATTGAGGCCCTGAAGTGTGTTCAGAGAAGGAAAATGAAGGTGTGAAGGGTCTGGAGTAAAAGTCTTAGGGGGCACGGCTGACGGAGCTGGGATTGTTTAGTATGGAAAAGAGAAGGCTCAGTGGAGACTTTACTGCCCTCTATAATGACCTGAATGGAGGTTGGGAACGAGGTGCAGGTTGGCCTCTTCTGGGCAACTGCTGATAAGGGAATGGCCTCAAGTTGTTGGATATTAGAAAGAACTTTCTCTCCAGAAGAGTGGTGAGGCATTGGTACAGGCTGCCCAGGGAGGTGGTGGAATCACTGTCCCTGAAGGTGTTCAAGAAATGTGTAGATGTGTGACGACTTGGAGACATAGTTTAGTGGGAAATATTGGTGGTAGGTGGACAGTTGAACTACATAATCTTAGAGGTCTTTTTCAACCTCAGTGATTCTGTGATAGTTTCGTAGCTAATGTAGACATTCATCCCTAAAGAAAGGTTGAGGTAGGGATATGTGACACAGGCAGGCTCAGCCAGTCCAGGGCTCAAGCACAGGTTTAACCTGTCTGTGTAGCTCACTGCGTGTTACCCTCCCATTCACACTGAAAATAGCTACTTTTTGCTGTTAGATGCTAGTTTTGAATGTATATTCAGACTGTTTCCAAAAGGCATCATGGAATTTGGCAGCCCTGCCCATGGCAGGGAGTTGGAACTAGGTGATATTTACAATCCGTTCCAACCCAAGCCATTCTATGATTGTGAGGATTCTATGAACTTCTCAAGCATAGGAATCACTATTGTCAAAGCATAGTAATAGTTGGGTGTATTTTCTCCTTTTTTCTCTCTCTCCACCCTGCCCCTCTCTCCCCAGGGTGAAATCTGTGAATGTTTGTGCACCGTATAGAATCCAAACAGACATTTGCTTAGTTAAAATAATATTTCTCTTTATTTGGAAGTTTTCTATCCACAGATTAAAGGCAGCTGATACGTTGCATAGTATACCTTCTGTGTTTTTTTCATTATGCTTATTATTCAGTATGTCTGAGAAGGAATGATTACTGGCTGTAACTTTCCACAGCAGTGAATCTAGTGGAATAATAAATTAAAGTAGTAGTAGTCCACATTATAAAATAAATGTTAATACATACAAATATGATATGAATGATTGATTCAGTTTTCCTTCTTCAGTTTTTTGAGTGAGTGGGAATGTCTACAAATGACTCTGTTAGTGAGAACATGAATGCAGTTGTCCTGACCCTGTGAGGGTTACAGTCACTGTTGCTGCTGCCAGGAGGAAAGCCTCACAGCTCAGCTGCAGCTGATCTTGGCTCTCAGGCACTTAGAGGTAAAGGACAAAGCTCCACACACCCCTCAGCATGAGGGAGAGAGGAACAGCGCTGCCTTAGTGCGCTGCACATCAAGGCTGTCAGTGTAGTGAGCCTGTAGCCCTGTAACTGCTCACTGATGGAAGTTTATGGTGTTAATGCATGGGCAGCCTTAAAAATACCACAGTAGGAGAGATCTTTTGTCATTTTTTTTTTTTAAACCTGTGTTCACATGGGTTCCCAAGAGTGTCTCCTGACAATTGCCCCCAGGGCTCAGCTGGGGTTCCCCAGGTGGGCTGGGCTTTTCATGAGCTGAATGTCAGTGAAACACAAGCTGGCACTTGCTTGTTGTTTTCAGAAAGTGCCCAATATACCAAGGGGAGGCAGGAAGCTGCCAGGGTCAGTCCAGCAAAGCCTGGAGAAACACACCAGTTAGAGCAGTAGCAGAGCCCAAGAGTCTTCTGTTTGAGACTAGTGTGGGAACAGTGCTGGAATCCACATATGGACCTTTTCTTTATACTATACAATGAAGAAGTTAACCGTGTTCTGAATTACAGGTCTGTAATTCCATTCTGAAGATCTGATGACTCCAGGAGCCTCCTGAGCTCTGCTTCCCTGGATGATTATAACCCTTAACATTGAGGTAGAAGTTTCAGCTGGTATTAAAACACACAAAAGCAAATGACCACAGTTGTAGTGGACTAGCAGTCCAAGGACCAAGGACCTTCAAAATTTGCAAACAATTTCAAGATGTGGCTACAAAATGCGTAATTGAAGTAGCAGAAACAAAGTGAATTTTAAAATACAATACAAACAGTATTAAAAAGTACATTAATCAATTGCAAGACACATGTTTGATCTACTGGCTTAAAGAAATGTGCCACTGGTAATTTGCAAGTCCTCCCTCAGCATTAGATGGCAGAAGTAGAACTTTGTGATATCAGATACTTCTGGGTATCCAAGTAAGAGTACACTATAAATTCTTAAAAGCTTTAACTGTTTTGAACAATGGCCTTAAATATAGGTTATTTGTATTAGCTGGCTTCAATGAAACACTGCTTTTCTTTCCTATTAAAAATACATGTTTAAGTGTATATGCCTCTGTTGAGAAAAATATCAGCATTCCTTCTGAAGTTTATAAGGAAGTCCAAAGTAATATAACAAATAGTAAACTTTTTACAAGGCAAATGTAAATGACATATTGTTCATACCATACTTAAACAAAAAGAGCACAAATCACCAACACAGTATTTCTCTGCGTGTGTTTTACAACTCTTGTAACACTAAAATGAGTTTATATTAATACCTAATGAAAATAGTAGGGGCTGCTGTTAGTTACCTCTACTGTACTCAATACCGTTGAAAAAATGAGCTTCAAATTTCAGTTTAAAGAACTTGGTTAGCTTGAATTTCATCCTGTTGATTTAATTATTGGCAGGAACGTGCAAATACATTCAGTGTAAGAAAGTTGTTAAAGCCGAAGGAGGAAAAAAAAAGTTCTCATTCTTACTGCTATTTCTTGAGAAATACTAGATGTTTCAGCTTTAACACTACATTTTTAAATCAGGAGAAAAAAAACCATGAGTAAGGAAGACAGATACTGTTTACAAGTCTTCAAGGAGAACATTTCACTGACATTAAAGGCAACTTTGCAAACTCACTTGAAATGTATCAATTTGTAATCTACACATTCACAAGGGATGCTCTGCTCTGAAAGCTGTTTCCCAATCTGTGCCAAAACATGTGAGGCTGTGTAGAATACTTCTGATGATAGACCTCCAGGCTCTGTTTCTCCATAATTGATTTAGTTATTAGTTATGCAGGGAGGGAAGAGATCCCTGAGGCTTGGTAAAACAGTATTCGGTTACTAAAAGCAGCCCTTTGTGAATTAATGTCATCCTACCAGCTCTTTCTGCTCATTATTCCTTTGAGTCCTGCTTTCCTGGACACCAGCTGTCACAGAGGAAGTCTCCATCCTTTTCTTCTCCTGCCTCCTTGGCTGGCTGAAGTTGCAGCAGCACGGTCTGGAGTGTCTCCTTCACCACCTGGATCTCCCTCTGCAGAGACTGTGAAAGCTTTATTAAGGAATAATTCTATAGGTGATTGGCAGCTCCTTTTCTCTTTCCAAGTTATTTAATAAATTGTTGTTCTGCTCACACCAGATGGCCATGGCTATCTAATTGTAGCTTCAAGTTCTTCCAAATTGTTTGGATTAAATATTAATACATTTCTCTCACTTGCTTTCAAAAAAAAAAAAAAACAGGCAAGCTTCTCAAGTAGCCTTATTTAGCACTTATTTATAAAATGGGGAGGGAATGGGGGGATACTGGTAGGACACTATTCTCATGGGAAGGAGAGAGATGGAGATGTTGTACTGTGAAGGCAGCAGCACAAGCTGTTGGCTTTCTCCTGGATACAGGGTGGATTTTTAAGCTAGAGCCACAAATCAATAACCATGTTTCTGCGAACGAAACTTAAGGCCATCTTCAATGATTCTAAGGCCAGTGTTTCCTGCTCTATGGATACAACAGGGCAAGACCCCAAACTGCAAATGTAAAGGGCTCAAAGGAGAAAGAAAGAAGCTCAGCTCGAGCAGTAATTCACCAATAGGATTTGTGAGAGAGCCAGAAAAGCACTTTTTCATGGGAAATGAAACAGGCTGACACTGAAACAACTCACTTTCAAGAACACAAAGCAGAGGAAGAATAATGCACAAGGATAGGCTTTATACTTTACAGAGACCATCCATTATGAAAAGTTGTTTTACTCGAACCTGATGTGAGTGCAGTGTCAAGAAAAGAAAGACACTCTTCGGTTACGCAATTGTAAATAGTGAGATTCTACCTTGAAAAATTGTGACTACAGAGAACCACAGGACAGCCATGCAAAACACAGCCACTGAAAACCCCTTTGGTTGCTTTTGATTCCATTATCACTTCCTCAAAATTTCATCTCTTTGTGTTTATACACATTTAGTGTAATGATTTAATTCATTCACCAGGAGCATGCGTGCATATTTCTAATTTCTGGACAGCTCTAATAATGGATTCTGTCTCTGACTACTGACAAGCAGTAACAGCAGCACCCACTAAACTTCTTATCCTAGGACCTCAAAACACTGTACAAGGACAAATTAATTATACCTCACAGCTTCTCTGAAGTCAGAAACATCATTACTCTCTTATAAGTGCTCCTGGACTGTCCACTTCTCTACAATTCAATCAAGAGGCTCTGCTGAAAACCTGACCAGGAAAAGAGAAATTCCTAGGCTTACGAACACCATGAAGCCTCTGAAATTTAATTACTTCTGAGGTGCAGGCTCTGACAACATGCTGTTATTTGTAATATCCCAAGCAATTATAAAATTCTGTTCAGATATGAAGAAAAATTGAAACACTGAAAAATTGGAGGATGAAAAAAAATAAGAAGAAGATGGGAAAAGACGCTCTTAACCAATAGAAATATGGGGGCAACAAGAATAATGACTGCATAATCTTACCTACA
This sequence comes from Callipepla californica brunnescens, assembly GCA_023055505.1. Classification (NCBI taxonomy): domain Eukaryota; kingdom Metazoa; phylum Chordata; class Aves; order Galliformes; family Odontophoridae; genus Callipepla; species Callipepla californica. The sequence continues at coordinate 30,880,583 of JALIRH010000003.1, read as the reverse complement.
GCAAGCTTCAATAAACTCTATGCGTTTCAATAAGTGTGGTGTTACTCATAACTCCACACTCACCTGTAGATCAGTAACTGTCAAGCAAGTTCTTAAGGCTAGGAAAAATACATGACGCAAGGCTGAGCATGGAATTTCTATCCATGTTAAGGATGTTATGTCTGGATAACTAGCTTCACTTATTTGAAAATGCAAAAACAAACAAACAAAAAAACATACTTTTGCTTGAGTTCATGTGCAAACACCTCCCTCATGCCTGAATTGTCTACCCAATGCTTCAAATGTTGAGCCAGTATCGAAGACAAGAGCCCAGAACAAGTTTCAGCAAAGCATATCTTCTGGTCCTTTTGTCTGCTAGTGAAAAATCTACAAAATCTCTCCAATGTCTCTTAAGTAATAAGTTAAAGTATTTGGAAACAAAGTCACACAAATCCAATCCATTATCTACAATAACAACGCTACTCTAATGTAGTCTTGGAGCTTTTCACCTATTTGATTTTCTCTTTATAAAAGTATTGAGGAAGATCTGTCAGGATTCTCCTGAGGAAGGATATTTGAGCTCACATCATAGCAGAATCTATGATTTTCAAGGAGTTAAAAGCAGATCTATATAATGATTATAGAATTGCTTATGTTTTAGGGAAAAAAAAAAGACCATTCATTCATATCTTCTCTTACCACAGATATCTAGAGAAAAGGGACAAAAAACAGTATTAAAGAACAGTTGTCTTATAGGAAATAATAGCAACTGAGTATATTGTAAAACAAAAAGATATGGAAAGACAACTGAGAAGTTGACTATCATAGGACTGAGATAAAGGAGGTTAATGCTATGGGATTTTAGAGAATAAAAGCAATTTTGGGTATCCTAAAAGGAAATTAAGAACAGAAAAAAATCAGAAAGTTTTTATTTACCTATTTTGCTTGTTTTTAGCAGCGGTGCTACAGTGCTGGAGACAGCACCTCACATAAAAGTCACACTACAGTGGTAGTGAATCCATATCAGAAATTTTCCACTTCCCTTTTCCATTTGTGTCTCCCTCCTTCACAGCTGTAAGACATAGTTCTACAAAATAACATAACACTCCCACTTATCAGCAACAAAAACCAGAGTCGACAAAACATTTTTACAAACTTTGCCTTTTCAGTGATCTGGATGTCAGCTGCTTCTAAGACACTTGCTCTAGCACAATACAGAAGGCAACCAAGTGCACGGGTGGAGAAGAACTGACCTACCTCCGTCACAGCATGAGCAAGAAAGGTGCAACCACATTCTCTCAATGTGACACACCAGGAAGGTCCAATTCTCCTGTCATCCAAAATAAAAATCTATGAGCAAACCATTGCTAATCCTCACTCTTGTAGGATCCCAGCATTACTTACAAATTCATTTGGTGACATTACTCAGTGAAGCACAGTCAAGGACTGAATTTTACACCACTATGGAAAATCTATACTGGTGTCAAACAAGATGTACACAAGAGCCTGGCACATCATAACAGTGAAGGACTAGCAATGTAACTTCTAATGCCTTATGAATGTTTAGGGACAACAGTCTGCTTTCAAAAAAACTGTTTTAAATATTCACTTTATGTTGAGGCGTGGTGATTCTGCATGGCTTTTTAATAATAGTCCAGCTAGCTCTTGTTCCAACAAAGGCTTTTTCACCAGGAAGATCTATTACATGCATTCAAGTTGTCTATCAAAAATGCAACTGCTAATTAAGAACAAAAATGACTGTGAAATTGCAATATAGGCTCCATTTAGTTTTACGGGGAATTCCAGGCCTATACTGTCAGGAAAGTAACACCTCTCATCAGCTCTGCAGACTCCGGAATGAGTCATGTCTCCTCCTTTGGTTTTTCCAATTAATGATGTGGACTGTTTCCTTACACTTTCCAATGATTAACTGTAATTGAATGTTATGTGGGTTTATTTGCCTATACTACACTGAATTTGGCAAATATATCATAGTGGTAGAGATGAGCTATTCTCCTCCTTCCCCTCTATTGTTTGATGCCTTTTATAAGAAAGTACATATTAATATTTACTGTGAAGAGGTTCAATATTAAATGAGAATCCCAAGTGGGTTTGTGCAAATACTCAGGAAGAAGAATTTTCACTACATTTCTCTTTTGTGCAGGTCGTGCTGGCAATTACAACTAGCAGCACAGATGAATTAAGTGTTTTATGCCATCAAAATGCAGAATGAAAAACAATGACATCTGGGATTATTCTTCTAATACAAATTTAATTATTAATCAAAGCTATGACGCACACTAAACATTGGCAAATGGCTCAAGAGCATCAGGAATTTATTTTTCTCAGTGGGATCTTTAGAAGTGTTCTAATAACAAGACAACAAGATGAATCTACGTCCTTGTAGCCCCTTAGTTAGATTTTTGACCTAATGCAGTTTGTAATATATATGTGTAAGATAGTTTTTAGGGAGGTGAGAAGGGCAATCTACTGATGCTAAAGATTGGCACCAATCTCAGTGCTGGTTCCTGCAACAAAAGCAAGTTACTAATGAGTAGATGCTTATTCTATAGGCACTGGGCAGTTTTTATTAAAAACAACAATAACACAACCAAAAGAAAGCCAGTCTACAGGTCTGTAGCACTGTAGTAGCTATTCTTATTCCTTTTTGTAGTATAGCACAGTGATTACACATAACAGATGGTAACATTTTATGCATGTTGGTCTGGACTACTTCTGAAATAACAACTGAATGTTAATGAGTGGTAGCTGAACTGCTGAACTGCTTCTCTGTATGTATGGCCTTACGTTTTAAACACGGTTTTGTATTTTGTAGCTGATGGTCTTGCTAAGAGGACCATGGTCTCACAGGGTATACGTTTCTTTATTTAGATAATGTGAGCTGAATTTCACCAACTCAGGAAACCAGATCAGTATCAGACAACTGTGGCTGAGTTTAATCTACAACTCTTCTCAACTTCCAATGATTAGGTTTTATCTTCTCAGCTTACATTTGTAATTTCAGCAGCTATAAATAAATGCAGAGGGTTGATAGAAAATATGGATAAGTACTACACTGCATACTTACAGTGTATTTTCTTCAAGAATCAAAAAAGCAGTGCTTTTTTTTATCCAGTTTATTCCACTCTGCACAGCCAACAGCAACTATGATCGGACCTGTCTTAGCAAAAAGGTCCGAATATAAACTTCAATCTACTATATAGATAGAAAAAAAAAACCTAAAAGTCTAAACTGCAATGTTGTACTAGAGATAAAGAATGACATTAATCTGAGAGCAAACATACATAAGGGAAGGAAGGAAGGAAGGAAGTAGATGCTGTGCATTTACACACAGTTAGTTCTGAAAAGAAAGCTCATAACCAATGTTGGGTGGGAAAAACTGCAACTGAGCATGTATGCTGCAAATATAATCCACAGAATATTGAAGCCATATTTTGGTAAGTGCAAGGAGAAAATTTTTTGTACATTGAAATGCTTAGAAAAGAAAGATTTGAAATAGTGACAAGATAGCGACTGGATTTCTACTCCTCTCCATGCAAACCCATCCCAGTAGCCTTTTTTTTTTTTTTCTTTGGGGGGGGGGGGGGGGTTGGGAATTTTCTTCAAGGTTTACCATGCTGATACCTTTAAAGAAATAAGGTTTCTTGAAAGCAATTTTGCAACAGCTAGAGATAGACACTCAGCTAAAACAAGGTGGTACTTCCATGTGTTCTACAGATTCTCTTTTCTAGTTTTATGCTGCATTCTCTCCTGCAGGAATGCTCACTTCACCTTGAGCACCATTTTAGCATCATCATTACCTCAGCTCACCTCCAGGTTTCTGTAAGGGCAGCTATCCTCATCTATCCAGTCATGAATGCACTCATCCTTCTTCCTTATCCACTTGTCTACCACATCTTTTCCAGCAAAAAGTAACTGATTATTCTAATCTTCTTTGATCTCATTGTTTCTTATTCTTTTTTTTTCCTTTATTGGAAGAACAAAATCTCATTTGTGGTAAGTTTTTATGAAAGTCATAAATGAAAGAAATATTTTATGCTTTTAAATTCTGAAGAATTTTCACAGGTGAAGGCCCAACAAATGCCTCTGTAAAGGTTAAGTGATCTTCAATCAGATGAAGCACAGAAAGAGATAAGAGTGTTTTATAAGACATCACATCCAGCTACTTGCACTGGAGTATTAGAGGCAGATTAGATTGCATGGGATATCATATGATGCCTCTGCTGGCAAGTTTTTCCAGAAGAGAAAAAAAGCCAAATTACACATGACCCTATACACAGCCTGAGTCAACGACAGAATTTAACTAAATCGTGCTGAGAAATGCACACATGTGGATGGATGGTTGTATTCATGCAGTTTTTGGTACGTATTCACTTATGTGGGCATTACCAATGAAAGAATTGTAACAATGCATTGTAAATGTAAAAGCCATTCAATGCCTAATCTAAATTAACAAGGAACTAATTCTGGTTTAAATCAATTAAAAGTAGATCACACCACAGTGAGAATGCACTGTAGGGCAACCTTCTTACAACAAGAACTCTCACTTTAGCAAAACAATCAGTGATATCTGTCTTAATATATTTAATCTACATCAGGAACTACTACTCCATTTGAACCTGAAAGTATTTCTCATCATACGTACTTACGTTGATTGATATATATCTATAGGTATTTCAAAAAGGATATGAATAATACCTTCATCATCTCTGCAGGCTGAAGTTTGCAGTTGGTCTTCCAGATGCACCAGTTTCTCACTTATTGCTTCACATTTCTCACCCAACTCTGCAGAAAATATGAAGAACTCCTACAGGAAGTGGGAAAAAAAAAAAAAAGTCACGTTTGTTGCCAACTGTACATATCTACCTAATGTTTGCACCAAACTAAGGGTGAAAATAAAATATTAGTGGAGGGATATGATGTTTTGAAGTGCTAAGCTATTGTTTGAATCCTAGTCCAAGTTAAAGAGATAAAAAGTTGTTACTACAGTGTAATTTGTTCAATTTATATGGATTGGAACAAGCCTGGGGTCTCAGTCTATTTCCCATCAGAAAGAAGTTCATAATCTCGCTTTCAGCACAGGATTAAAGGAGTGTAAAGACTGAACTGCTCTCTCTCCCTCATGTTGTCTCACCACAGCAGAGAGAGAAAGCTCATGCTGACTACACCATTTAGGTTCTTAAATTTGGCTAGAATACTTATGAACATTGCTCAACTGATCAGAAAGAAAACCACATCAAATTCTTCGGCAATACAAGATTAAGCTACATTTTGTTACTATGTGTAACAAGTATAAATTCTCAAAAATAATGGTCATCCTCTTGTAACATTACATAGATAAATGCTTTTTCTTTTTTAAATTGAATATTCTGAACTCATTAAAGTCAGTTCCTACAGATTTGTTTGCTTTTGGACATACTGAGCAAAGATAATTTGTATCTTTTATATTTTGCACTGACTTCCTCTTTGAGAAATGACTCAAGTAAGTTCCATATTTGAGTGGAAAAAATCAATTAATTTGTACATCACTGAGCCTCCACCCCTCACAAGGCATAGCAGAACTGTCTACAATGAATGGTAGGGGGCATCTGTGAGGAAAAGACTATGATGAGCTTCTGCTGGAACTATGATGAAAAAAAAATTAAAAAATGGATCATTCATCAGCTGGAATCCAGATAACTGTGTTTTCTCTAGATGTCGTGTATGTACTAGACTATAAAGACAGCTACACATGTCTCCATACACAAACCTCCAAAAAGTTTTGCTCCTTTGAAAAAGTATTTGAAATGCTTTGCACTGAAATGTTGATGTAATAGAAGGAACCAAGCCTTCAGTCAATGAAATTGTGGAAGGAATTGTTGGAACACTGCTCATTGTGAAGCAGTCTGATTTTTGGTAAACACATTTACCAGTCCTCAATTTCACGCTACCCTTACAGTTTGCGTCATGTGTTGCGTACATAGAGTCAAATGTCAGACGAGCTCTGCTTGCTGGTACATCCTCTGTTACAGCACAGAGCTCTGACCTTTCTGCCTTCCTATGCTTTCTGCCAGACACAGCTATTGAGCAGATTGTATGAGAACACAATAAGCTTCAGCTTAAAGCCTAGACAAGTGAGCTAGGAAGAGGTTATTCTACAAATGCCCACAGCTTATACACTGGGAAATACATGAGAATCTGCTGTCTGAATCTCTGATTGGTGGATGAGACCTGAGCAGCCACCTTCAGAGTCATTATCAGATATCAGAATTTATGACATAATTCATCGGAGTCTATGGATGTTAAATAGCCCTACTGTTTTCAAAGGAAGAATGGGGGTGGAGAAGATCTCCCTGCATCAACTAGAAATGTCCTTGTTTCAGGACTGGGGACCAAAGACGAGGAACAATCTTCCATACAGCTGCTAAATTGTTACTCAGTTCACCAGCAGGACTCCATATGCTTTTAGGAAGAGGAATAACCCAGGCAATTTATATCAGCAGAGAGCTTTTAGGGAATCATTCTATGAGATGCATACAAGAACAGATGGCACTTGTCTAAAAGGACCTAGGTCTCATGCTAGAAAGAAAAGATGCAGTAAATTGTAATTAAAATTACTCTGAAAACACATCTAAAATTATGACCATTCTAGACAGAGCTCCACATTCTGAGCAGAAATTTTTCTTTAGCAGTTACTCATAAGAAAATCAGATCTTCACATAACTCTTATCTCAAACTTACGAGAAAAACAGGACAAAAAAATGCAGTTTTACATCATCACTGAAGAGTTAATTTAGAAACAAGGGTTTTTAATTAATGCACAGACTCTTAAGGGTTGCTCTGACAAACAAAAGCCATAAATGAATTCAAATCAGACTTTTTCTGCAGATTGTGTACTTAGGCAAAGTGAAGTAATCCTGTACAGATGCTGAAGAAATGGTGTCTGTCTTACGGTGTCACATGAAAAACAGAGTCCAGCTCATGCAACATCAATGTATCAGTTGTTTACTTTTGTCTAATCCATTTACTGCTTTTAGCAAGGCAATGCTATGGGCAGCAGGATAGTTTGTCCAGATAATCAGTCAATGAAATAGTACCATCATGACTTGCTCTAAGAGAAGATCTACGGATTTCCTCTAGTCTAAAATGATCCTCATGTTTCCTGTCTAGTAAATGGAAGCACAAGGAGTCATCGAGCATCTAATCTAAATGATAAGCACACTGGCTGCATTTGTCTAGCCCTACTGCAAACAACCACAGTGGAAAATATTTCCCTAATCTGCATTCCAGTGAATGAAGAGGGTAAAATGAGCCTTTTAGACCTACATCCTCACTGACCCTCAGATGGGGTAAGAGATACTGACAAGAAGAGACAGCATTTATAGACACAGTTGGCAAAAGAGGCTCCAAGTTGCAAGTATGGCCAAATTCTGAGATCCTAAAATCCTGAAAACTTGAGATAAAATATAACTACAGCTTAAAGTAGCAATACAGATGGATAACTACGTTTGCTATTGTACAGGTACCTAATCTGATCTCATGTTTGATAATTTCTTTTACTTTTCAAATAAAACCTTATAGCCAGGTAAAGAAGGGTCTCAGGAATGACAGAAGGAAGAGACCCATGAACAAGCTCCCAGTCCCCAAGGAACTCAGGTTAATATTCATTTTGTAGCAAAGTCATCTCTTGAAGCTTTGTATCAATACTAACCTGTGTTTTGGGGTTCTATGTTGTTTATCTCAGGTTAAACATGCTCATAAATAAGATTCTGTAATTGCAACGTCTAAAGGCACTAAATTGTCAGCTGAAAACTTACATTCTCCCTTAAAGTATCCATTCTATCTTACAAGTAAAAAACACTGTAAAGCTACATCTCAATACGAGTACATATTGAATTGTCTAAAAATGCAACAGAAACCCTGTTTACTTTGAAAAGTAAAATAAATGAGAAAGTGAGTACTAGGAAAAACTACGTGCTCAATGCAGAATTGTTCAAACAATACAGAGAGGCAGGAAAATCTAAGTAAAATAAAAACAGTTTAACTTGTTTAATCACTGAACACTTGAAGCCTATTTAATCATACCTGTACAGCTATGCCTCTTCTGCTGTGTAACTACAATAACTCCATAATTTAGGTGTTACATTCCATTAATGCTGAGCTTCTGATGTGAACTTTACAGCTTTAATACAGAAACAATTGTGTACGGATAAACCATTTTTGCATCTGTAAAACACAGAGTTGCCTTTTCAGCTGAAAAGGGGCATTCCTCCACAGTTTAGACAAAAGCATAGTTTCTCAAGGACATATTCACAGACATCATGTGAAACTCACAGGAAGGCTTATCCCAAAGATTGAGATTTTACAGTATTTATGAATGGCCCATTCTATTTTTGCCTATGTTTATATGTAATCATTTTTTATTATGATGTGGTGGTACAGGTAGCTCTAATTTTAGTTTAATATCTAGAACTCTACATGAGATGGCAAAAACATACTGCTCTCAAAAACATACGGGAAAAAATGCTAAAGATTCAATTAATTCTGCAGCTCTCGCCCCGAGATCCTCATGGAAAAAAAGCACAATAACCCAGAGAAATAGGAAGGATTCCTTTCAGTGCCTTCTGTGCCTACTAATATCACTGGTAGCATTTTCATTTTACGTTTGTCTATGTAGGTAGGGAAACTGCTGGCAGTGACACAGACACTATTCACAACATCTCCTGATTGGAAAGTGGCACTGTACACCGATAGCACTTCGAGAGGGAAATGGACTCTGCCTCCAGCTTGACATATAAATAAGATACAACTCATTCAGGCTTGTAAGCGATGTCAGTGCTACAAGCTTAGACTTAAGACTTTTAAGACTTCTTTAGTTATTTCTGCACTAACAGCAATTTTATCAAGCAGCCAGGAATCAGGGAAGAGCTGAGATGCAATATTGCTTTATGGATTTTTCTGGGAACAGATGATGTAGGTGGTTGGGATTTTCTTCTAAAACCTTAAGCAGGCAGAAATGGTACCGATTAGGATGTAATTTGTTATTTTTTTTAATAGTGGTAACTGAAGAATTCCTCTGCCTTCTCATGCAAAGTAGAAATCAGAAATCCTCCCTCTGTCTCAGAGATGAGAGAAAACAAAGAGCAAAGGATGCTCCAGCTGCTGCACAGCATCAGTGCACTGAATTAAGAGCAGAGGAAATGGCTTCCACTTTACCCTTCTGCATTTTGTTTTATCTTTTTATCAGTCATTTTAGTCACCTATGGGCAACAGCTCCTCAACAGTGTTAGTCAAGTTAAACATTTCATCAGCTTCTTCAGTGCAAATACCTTCCATGCTTGCTTGAATCCAGTTCAGCAACTTTATAGAGAAGAATCAGTATTCCAGCAGCTAGATAAATCTAACTCTACTAGGAATTAGTGTGTGTTAGTATGGTTGTTGCACTGAGAAGCTGGATTCCAGATACATCCTGAAAATCTGTTCTTCCTTCACAGGAACATGGTAAAAAGGAGTTGCTTTTCTTCAAACTAGCAATATCATCACCTCAGGGAAATATGGAAAATAAAAGCCTTAGAAGACCTGCAGAACATCATAGCCAGATTTATTTTTTTTTCCACAAAAAAAAAAAGCGCTCTCTACCAAAAAAGTCTCACTACTAAATCCACTCCCTCCCCTAAGAGCAAAAATCATTTAAAGCAATATAAATAGCAACTACAAAAAATGCCGCCCTTGGAGACAGATACTTCTTGTTAGGGCTCAAGGCTTAGAACAGTGACTTATTGTTTGCAGAAGTACTGTGCGCTTGCCCTCACCCCTCGCTGAAGTTAATGGAAATTGTGAGCACTTCAAACTCCAGAAAGTCAGGCCAGGGCACTTCTTAAATCATTTCTAGGAACAAAATGCAAACATCCATATGTTTGTCTTGCTTGAGCAGATGTTTCTGTCACATTCAGGCTGCGTGCACGTGGCCTCAGTGAGCTATACAGCCATTGTGTGTCCGAAGTGCAGCTAAAGAAAGCCTTTGCCTCTGCCCTGCTCCCAGAATTCCTACCAACTGCACTGCTGGGAGCTGGTATTGTAGATGAGGATGGCAAAGCAGACACTGACAGCAGGCCTGATTTCAGACTCAGAAAATAATGCCTCTTACTCGCAGCCACCATTATCCTAGCATTATAGCATGAACAGCCATTTAATAAATACTTCATTTCTATAGGTTTTCTTCCTTTCTTCAGCATGCCCTATCTTCCACATAGAGAGATGCCCAGACCAATGTCGTATTCATGTGAAGGCTCTGACATTCTCAGCTTAGCACAGAAATTATTTCTTACAGCTGACATTCCCATTAATGAGGCTGCAAATGACTTCTGCTCTTCGTTGCAAGAGGATCATGGTAATGAATCCCACTCTATTTGTAGGCCATTATAGCTCTAGACTCTGCCTGTGCAGTACTGCCATCTTAGCTGTTATTTGCCATCCGTATACACAAACACAACTTTTTTCTTCTCCAAGTGTAATTTGCACCTGTCTTTTAATATATCAAACTGTATTGATTTCAGGCTACACTTTCAATTTATCAAGAACATTTGGAATTCTAACCCTAATTGAAATTATGTTGACTGGTACATAGACTCCTGGTCTATCTCCTTTTCAAAGGCATGTACAAGCTCTGCTTTTTACTGATCTCCTGAGACTTCAACCTTCTTTTGGAGTTCCCAGAGAAGATTGTTAATGGTTTAAGATTGTTTTTCTTGGCTCCTATGCTCTTTAGAAGGAATTTCATCAGTCTAGCCTGACTTGAGTGTATCTCACTTACCTTCATACCTTTTACCATGCTCTCCTCTTGCTAGCTTCTGGTACGTAATAAGAATTACATACACATGGACACTCTATTACTTTTAGAAAGACCAAAAGGTAAGAAAATAAAGAAAATAACATTCTGTACTCTGCACTCTTTTTATTATTCTCTCATTTACCTTTCTTATTAGAAGACACATTGATGCTTTCTGTCAGCTATCCCGAATGTACACCTTACTATTCAAGTCTCTGTCCAGTTTGCATCTCTTCCTTACTGTAACTTAATGTGCACTGAGATCTTCCTGGTTCACTTTCACACTGTGAATCTATTCACTATGAACACTGTGAATTATGTGTTATCATAAGTTATGTGTAAAAGTTTATCACTTTTACATTACTTTTACACTCATCGTTAGCAACATTTTTACTTTCCTTTTCAAAATTCTTAAGAGCCACTGAAGAGTCTCTGACAAATACACAGTCTGTAACTGTGTGCTCTTTTCTGCACCAAAAGGACATGATCCTTTACTGGAAATACAACACCTTCTGGAGAGTACTAAAAGCCATCTGCTGCTTCTTCCTATCTATTGTTTCCTCAATTTTCTTCAAGGGATTTTCATTATTATTATTATTTTTAAATGGAGGTAGCTTTCTGTGTTCTTTCATAAATAAGATTAAGGTTCTTTCCCAATTACTTCTGCCCTTATCACCTTCTACTTAAAGACTTCTGGCTTGATCCATCACTTATGCTTACTTAGAAGACTTCAGCACTACAACACACTCCTGTTTCTCATATGCAACCACTCAGGCATAAAGTTTTCCAGACAGCTGTTTTTAACTGTGAACAATCTCCTCCCCACTATCACAAGCTTTTCCCACATTCCCTTTGCTTGCACTGATCCCTCCTCTGCAGGGATATAACAACACAAGGGAGTGTTAAATGACTCACCAAAAGTTCAGCTTTATATTGGCAATTCTTTCCCTCCCTTACTCTTCCATTACAGCCAAGGAGGAGCATCCTTAGAAAAGTAGGAATGCAAGCATAGAGATTCCATTGCCTTCCAGCACCCAGCACCCTGGTGTGGCCTGTGTGACAGCAGTCTTTCCATCCTCATCTTAGTAGACTCAAGGTCTTCCCTGAACGCAGACTTCATAAAATCAGTGCAAAGTACCTCACTGGGTCATTTAATTAAACTGTGACAATTCCAGTTCCACTTGAGGGAGAATAAGGTGTTTTTTTTTTCTTTGACTCAAAAACAAAAACTCACAGTGGGCCAGAACTTGGAAAAGAAACAAAAGCACCAGACTATTTTCAAACAATCACATCCTGCTGTGCTAGGAGCCACCATAGCTGGGTACCATTTATAGGTGGCTTGCAGTATTGTTCAGTTTCAACTCTGCTACCAAGTCACTTAGATGCAACAATCTGGAATGACTAACTGGGTGACCTCCTGCAGGCAATGGGGAGACTGACAAGGATTAAGGGACCTAAATGTTCAAAGGAACATTTAGGCAAAGCCTTGACATGGTACAGGGTGCTGACAGTTTCATAGACGTTTTATAGAGCTGTCTGCAAGTCAGCATCAATCCAGCTGTGGTAGTACGGTAGAGCCTGGACTTCTAACTCATTTCCATTTCCTTTACTTATATTGTTGCTCTCAATTTTCTTTATGCAATTTTTCCCTCAACACTTTGAAAGTTCTTCTGTCTCTGAGAACTATAAGAACATAATTTCTTACTAAACAATTCCACAGCATTAACCCTCTATGCCCAGGTTCTCTGGTGCATTCACAAGCCGAGCAAGTATGCCACTTTCATGTCCTGGGCTCATCTCCTGCTGCGAAAAAGGACAAATTCTTCATTTGAGATCTGGACTTACAGTGCAGGTCACTGCTGCACACAAGCTTTCTACAGACCTCTCATCTGTTTTGGTCCAGATCAAATGCAGCTTTTAGTTTCCAGAAAATATTTTGCTCTCTTGGCACCTATCCCAACTAACATTCTCTCATTTTGCCTTTCCAGCAGTAGAGCTTTTTGATACTTTTATCCTGTGGGACCACCTGCTTTTACTTCATGTCATCCACTGTACTTAAACAGTTTTGCTATAATTCACATCAAAATTCACAGTTAAAACAGGCTATTTGCATTTTCTGATGATAAATTTTTTCGTAAAGTTCACTTTCATTCTCAAGGCTTGCCATTTTTATTTATGCTGAATTCACACACAGCTAAGCAGTGGATCCCAGGCATGTTCTCATGCCACAGTCCCCTTGTATACACGATTTTCAGTCTGAGTTCATTTTTACAGTAGATTCTCTTTCCTGGAGCATTTCAACTGCTCTACAACCTTTGAATTCTTCAGTGGGAATCCAAAGAAAGATGTCATACAAATAGTTATCCTAAACTACAGCTTCTCCTTTTTTTATTTTTAATCTTTTTTCTTTTTTAAATTTGCTTGGCTAGTGCTTATAACTCGTACTTGTCACGTGGGATGTGCACTGTTATGGGAGGCGAATTGGGCATTGTTTACCCATGTCATTAATTTGCTGGCTGGACATAATGCATAGATACTGATTTCCTTAATATGTAGGTTGCAACCCAAGGCATTCTTATAAAAAAAAAAAAAACAAACTGGACCACACTCATACAGTACAGCTCCACAAACTAAAATGAATATCCTTATGCATATATTACCTAAACCTCTAGTTGGCATGTAGACAGTAATAAGCAGATTTTTTTCAACACTTACTCTCATAGGAAATGCATGTCATGCTACTCAATTATGCTAGAATTTTCTCAAATAAATAGAATTGGATCTGACATCTTTTTCTTTATGGAAATAGTGAAAAATGACAAACATTCAGTATTTTTATTCAGGTGAAATTCTTATTGACATGTATTCTGCTGCTGTAAGCTTTTATACTTCTCAAATAAATTCAAAGGGATTTATAAAGGTATTTTAGTGGTACGCAAGGAGCCAAGTAAAACACCACAATTTTGTTCCATTCTTAAGCATTATTATGGTGCTACAGCACAGTGGCTAAATATAATTGATCCTACATTTCCCCAACATATCCATTCTGTTGTTCATTTGTATTAAAAGCGTTAGAAAAGTGCAATTTAACTATAAACTCTCCAGAATACACAACAATTTTGCCATTATCTTTAACAGAATAAAAGAATGGGACTACTCTAGTTGTGCCTGTGTCATTTTTCTAAATGTCTACATACTACATAGTGATTTTGCTCTCAAATTTTTACCCAAAGGTAATGCTATAGAGATAGGCATCATTAGTTTTAATTCAGCCCAAGAAGAATCTTTATAATATCACCACTTTATACTGTCTAGAAAACACTTACCTCAGATAAATGACCTTCTGCTCCAAATGAATTGTCTTCAACAACCTGTTAGATATAAGTTATTAAATATATGGTAGATACAAGTTGCATAAACATTAAAATTTCAATTGAACTTGGAAAAACAGTATAGCACATAAAGTTATATAAGCTGAACAATTACATCATTTCACTACACATCTATGAAATATTTCAGTTGGGTTTACAGCAGGGATGTGGCAGCCACCCAATATTTGAAGCCAAGTTTAAATATGTTTTATTAAAGCCTGACTTTTGGCTTCTCTGTTAGAACCAACACAGATATGGCCTCTAAACTGAAAAACTTAATAGAGATTGAGACAATCTTATCTGCCACACCCTTACTGATCTAGATACACCATTCAGAAGTCTACAAAAGTTTCCTAGCACAAATCTTCTTAGTCATTTTGGGCAAGAGAATTGAGAGAACTCTGCAATGGTTTTTATTAGTAAGCTGTGATAACTATGATTAGTAAGCTGTGATAACTATGTGATAACCTCTTTCAAAACATATTTCATCTGTAAATTCAATAAGAAATTAGCCAACATTTCCTTGATTGGCTGCAGTAAAAAAAAAAAAAAAAAAAAAAAGTTCACGTACACATTACTGGAAAATCATTAATACTTACCATACACAACAATGTTGACAGCATTTAAGTAAACTGAGATAGGGATATTTCCTTGATAGGTCAATACTTACTATTGCAGATACGTATGTATGTATATATTAAAGCATAAGGTCATTACTCTGCCATTAGATCATTCTTATTATTGGATATTTCCTAAGTCTATCTGAAGAAAGGTTGTTTAAATTTATTTTACCTGTAGTATTCATTTTCTCATTGTAATTTTACTGTAACATTATTAAATTTATCGAGACAGTAGTGTCTCAATTATCAATTCCCAAGAAGGTCAATGGTATCCTTCAGTGCATTAAAAAGAATGTGGCCAGAAGGTCAAGGGAGATGATCCTTGTCTTCTACTCTGCCCTGGTGAAGCCATCTATAAAATGCCATGTCCAACTCTGGACTCCCCAGTTCTAAAAAGACAGGGATCTCCTAGAAGGAGTCCAGGAAAGAGCTGCAAAGATGATAAAGGGCCTGAAGCATCTCCTGTATGAGGAGAGGTTGAGTAATAGTATGCTCAGCCTGGAGAAAAGCAGACAAGAGGGTCTGATAAATGTTTTATAAATATCTAAAGGTGTCTAAAGGTAGGTGGGAAGCAAATGGATGAGGACAGACTCTTCTTGGTGCTATGCAGTGATAGGACATGGAACAATGACCTAAAACTTGAACATAGGAAGTTCTGTACCAACATGTATAAGAACTTCTTTATGGTAAGAATGATGGAGCACTGGCACAGGTTGCCCAGAGAGTTGGTGAAGTTTCCTTCTGTGGAGATAAGAAAGACCTGTCTGGACACATACACGTGCAATCCATTGTTGGGTACCTACTTGAGCAATGGGGTTGGACTCTATGATCTCTTGAGGTCTCTTCCAATCTCTGCAATTCTGTGAAGTCTATCTGAAGAACTGCCATGTTTGTCAATTGCTATGACAGAATTACTCACAACTAAGAAGCATATTACTGCACAACAATGTGTGTGACTATTGATCAATGATCTGACCATTGCATACCAGTCAGCTGTTTTGTTTTACAGCAACCCCTTCCCTGGATTAATGCAGAAAACAGTCAAACACCAACTTTCACTGATGCTTACTGCTGACATTCAAAAAGATGATTAAATTTAAAGTTTCTAAATTACTTTTAAAGCTCTACAAACACAACATTTAATTAAAACTCAAATGAAAGCACTGTTTATTTAGCTTTCTAAAGGCTTTGCACTTTACACATGGCACAATTGCCTCCTAGATCACAGGCTATCTCAATTCACGTTAATGGACTGCAGCCTACTGACCAAAGCTTTCTTGTTACTTGCTACTACTAAATTCCAAAAAGTGTGTCATACACTGTGATGGCTTCCTTTTAATGAGACATCACACTGAATATTACTTCTTTTTTCCCCCACAGTTGTCAATTTAACATCACTTAAAACATGTAGCATCGTAAAAATGGTGAATGAAATGAATGCATTGCAATGACAGAACACTTTCCAAACAATAGTCTGTGATCAAGAAAAGGTTCTGAAATATATTCCCAGTTGGGAAACCTGAATAATGCTGAGGTGAGTAAAGAAAAACAGCCCTCTTACCCTTTTTTCTTGCTTCAGTTATGATGAGGGAAAAAAAAAAAAAAAAAAAAGAATGCTCCACAAAGAATTCTGATAGGATAGCTGCCAAAAATGCTGACTTAAAGTTAATACTAGTGGATTTTTATTATTTTTCTTTTTATCTTTTTACCTTGTAACTTCAATCACCTCAATTTTCTTGAAATCTAGTAGGTTTTTCTTTCCTTCAAAGTCATTAAGAGGGAACACTGCACAGCATGCCAGACAGCAGCAGTAAAAGAAAAAAGGATAGGTCAGGAGCTCCAGCCTGCAGTGCACACATACTCCTATTCATTGAGATGCTTGGCATTAAGGAGTTCCTAACACAAACACATCTCTATGTTTATTACTTGTTATTGCTGGTATTTGTAGTGTTATTAAAAGATTTCATAAGGAATAGAACAAGCAAGCATTAATGTTTGAAGAGCAACAAAACGTTATAACATATTTTAGAAATCACATGTACTTAAATGTATGCATCTTTCTACAATATTAACAATCTCAGCAACTTTAATCTCGCTCACATGCAACCTGGGCAGTTGAATTTGCAGTCAGTTTAAAAGCTTGGAACATTTCTGGAATGAAAACTAGAATCCATCTTGGGAGAAAAAAGCAAGTCCAATTAGTTCACAGATGACCAACTAGAACTGCACTGGCAGGGCACCTCATTTTCAGCAAATCAGCGTTTGTACAGAGAGTTCATGCCTGTATGAAAATTCAAGAATCTATTTTAACTACATTAGACAGCAAGCTGACTTTGACATGATTAAGACTAGGCCTACTGTCTATCATTTTGCTTCATCATTTTAAAAAATATACTCCTCTGAGTTATCTGTGGTTGAGGGGGTACACCTTAATTTTTGAGCAAATAAGATTGTTTGAGGATAATTTTTGCTGGCCCAATTTTATTTAGTTTTGACCAATAAACGAGTAATGATGTTTCAGTAAGATGAGCTGCCATGACACGTGATCATCTTCCCCTGTTAACAGTCAGTTTTACAAAGGATGCCTGACTTACAGTGCCATAGTTTACTGCACAAATGAACTGAAGGAAATGAAAAAATGGGCTGTGCTGTCCTAGAAAACACAGTTATTAAGACTATAAAGTAACTGTTGACAGTTAATAAACCTGTGCTCACACTTGATAGTAACATATCTGGACTTTCAAAGAATTTACACCTTGCATATATTATATCAGAACAAATCATATCTAGCGATGATATTTAATTAAAAATGAAAAATGGCCATCCTGCAAAGCAGTATCTGGGGGTCTAAGTGAGGTTATTTCCATTTATCTTTTCCGCTTTTTTCATTCTTCTGCTTCTTATTTGTTTCTTTCTATTTATATGCATGATAGGATATAATTATGTGCAAGAAAACTGTATTTATAATATACAGCAACAAAAACAAATCCACTTTTCTGTTATATTTAGCCAGATACAACATGATGAATAACTACAACACTTCATCTATAGCTTTTCACCATCAAGTAAATTAACTACCTGGGCATGAAATGCACCTTCAAAAGCGTCTGAACGCATATCCTGTTATTAACCCCTTGCTGCGCTCTACAAAGCTAGCAATACAGTAATCTCTAAATATAAAGAATGCCACTCTTCCTTTTGCTACAATGGTCAACCCTCTAGGTATTTTCTGGAGTAGAACAGAGAGGACAGTTGAAGGGAAGGATCATTCTAGAAACAAGGTAACCACATCAAGTTATTCCTCTTACAAGAATAGCGTAGCCTTGTAAATACTATTAAAACAGGTATCTTGATAAATACACATTTTTTCACTTGGTTATAAAAGCTCCTGACACCAGTAAGATTTTCTTTGTGCAACCCAGCCTTCTGACTCTTGAACCTCAGTCCAGAACCAAAAGTCGCCTCACTTCATTTGCCTTTATGATGTTCTAAGGGACAGTAGTGCCACTTTTCATGGAAGTGACTTGGACTAGCAGATGAGACAATATCTATCAAATAAATCTCAAGAGCACTACAGGAATAAATAAATAAATAAAACCAACACTCTGAACCCTCCAGATCTTCCCAGCCACACTTTCAAAAGGGAATCATGGCTTTCCATAACCATCAAAGCTGATCATATTACTTCAGTCTTCTCATCAGAGATATAATACAAAAAAAAAAAAAAAAAAGAAAGAAATCACCAAGAAAAAAACTAAATCAAAGCCACAGCTGACCATTTCCAACATAAATGCCCTCTATGTGGATGCGGTCTGCAGAGTGCCTTTCCTAGACTGTAAGTACTGATGAAACTCCGTTAAAAAACTGAACTCAGATGGAATATTTTAACAGTAAGTAAACACCTCGTTTTCTGCTAAGTCTCAGCCAGAATAAATGCAAAATGTGATATCAGCTTTCACTGTAATGCACAGTTCAATGGCACCTAGTACCACATGTGATTAAGTACACTTTCAATTTTTGTCAATCAAATTCCAAGGTAGTAAAACCAACAACTCCTACTGGAGCACCTTTTTGTCACATTACTGTTGTTGGGTGATGAAGCTTTTCAACAGCTTTTTTACCCTGACAGTGCAGTTAATTTATTTATTTATTTTTAGGTAGTTATAAATATTTAAGCAAGGATAACATTCCAGAGAAGAACATAAAAACTTCAAAGAAATTTCTCAGACCCTTTAACCCCTCTGATTTTTTCCTTATTTTAATACTGGCTATGTGCTGGAAGCCTGCTGGCAGCAGAGCTATAAAGCTTTTAACCTTTTCACTAGAGCAGAAAAACTTGCCCCCTCCCCACTTCAGCTAACACAGACCCAGGGCTAACTAGTCAGTAGAACTAATTCAGAGTGAAACTCATCTGTATGATGAGAAGCAGCTGGTAATTTCGGTTAAATACTTAAAGAATCTTAAGAAAATCATTTTTCCTTTAAACCCTGATGTACACTCTGTATTCACTGCCTGAATAATTTCCACAATTTAAAAGACTGATGTTTAAAGGAAAAAGAGTTGAAGGGCTTCTGAGTAGCTAATAAGCTATTTTATTCATGTCCCATATTGGAGGCCAGATGTTAAGATCATTTTTAACCTGCCCTGCTGACCCGTCACCCAGATTTAACTTCTCTCAAAATAAGAAACAGCCCTATTGCTTCAAACCCAGCTGTAGGGTATTCCAGATACCTGTTTCAGCTTACTGTGCTTGGGACAGGGAACACTGTCCCACTCCGTGCCCTTTGGAATGTGCTGATCTTTTCTCTTTTCAGAATCAGAAGGGCCACCAGCAGTCATCTCCAGCTCATCCATTTGGTTCCCCTCTTCATCAAAACCACAGCAACTGGTTTCTTTCAGTTGAAACCCTCGGATCAACAGCTGACAGGCCTCCAAGTCAGCTTCCCACACTCTCTGAAGCAGCTGGCTCCCGCAGCTGAAATAAAAGCCAAAAGAAAATAAAACTGCAGTTCAGGGAGAACAGTTGCTATTTCAAGTAACTTTGGGGTTACTGCTTGTGATTAGATAGGAAAACAAAAACAACGGAGAAGCAACAGCAAATCAAATGTTTCCAAGGAGCTATTTCAAACTGAAAAGCAAAAATGTGATGGCCTTATTGCAAAGCAGATGTCACTGAAAAGAAATCTTTGTGTTGAGATGTTGTTTGCAACTGCACAGTATACACTGGCTACATGTGACCATCTCCTGCTTCAATGCAAATCCAGAAGCCTTGCACTCACAACCACTACTTTCTTAATTTTATCAGGTACGTCAGCCTGGAAGCAGTTAGGCAGCTTTTGAATGCCTTGCAGAAGATAATGGATCAGCAATCACATTATTTACATTAAATCAAGTCTAGTGTTTAGAAAATAGCTACAACCATGACTTCTAATTTTTTCATTATGCTGAAATGTGCATGTTTTGATCCTAGAGAGTCAAATCAGATTAAGCTAGTAATACCCTCTTTCAGACTTCTACTTTTGAATGTTGTCCTTATCTTTCCCTAAAGTGTTCTTTCTCTGTGTTTTTTTTTTTTTTTTTGTGTGTGTGTATGGTTTTTTCTTTTTTAATTAAGTTATTCTACCAAAAACTGTTAAGAAATTCAAAATACCAAATTTCTTCATACTTTTAATCTATTACTCATTTCTCAGAGCTGTACATGTATATTACAAATATAGAGATCTGTTAAAGTAGATACCGTCACCTGAAGTAAAAAAGAATTCTAGGAATAGTCACTTTTTCAGAACAAGGCACTGAATATTAACATCACATTGCTCTTAAGAGATGCGGTCACACCTCTATTTAATACATCTTGTCTCTAAGGAACCAAAGGATTAAGTTGCCTGCAAAAATATCACTGGTGTGGCCTGGAACAGGACTCAGAAGCACTGATTCCCATGGCAATACACACTTCCAGATAGATTTGAATACTAATATCTAATAACCACAGTATTTTTTCTCAGTGCTTTTCAAATTACATAATTTGCAATATAATAGTAGGCAATTAAAAGTGATTAAAAGAAGGAAAATAACTACTTGATTTTAAATTTTCTGACCAAATTAAATACTAGCTTATCTTTTATTCTGTATGAGGGATAATGGAGCTGCACTGCTTACAGTGAATTCATTAATCTAACAAAGGTACATTTTTAAACCCTGCAAACACAAGATGCCAAGCTGCACTTTTCAGAAAGCAGTATTTTGAGGCTGAAGCAAAAGTGGGTTCCATAAGCTGAGGTACTTGAGCTGTTCTTACAAGTCAGTACCAGCAGTTATTTGATGGCAGCATGCAGCATGAGGTCCACGAATTGGTCTCCCTCATGTTGCTCAGTGTCACTAATTATAAAGTGAAATCTTGACTGGATTAGAATTCTATGTAAGTAGCATTTTACTTCCCAAGCCAGAAACATTAAATAACCCCCACTGTTTCTGTACTTGTCAGTCACGCCATCATGGTTACATAGAACATTTCTCTGCAGATATGCATAAGCCCATTTACTTGCTTTTTGAGAAAGTTTCTTTGCAGTTATATATGGCATATTATAAAAGGCTCAATAGAGACCTGAATAATAATTTTCAGTGGATAGCTTGTTTTAGCTCTTCATTTTAATGAACAGCTCTATTGATAAAACTGGGACAAACATATTGATACACGTGGTATATACAGTGGAAAAGATGCACAAAATTTATAGAAATAATTGTGTCTGGGCTGCACTTATTCATCAATGACTCACCTTCTTGGTCAACATGCTTTTGGTTATGTCTTACCCCTATTTTATTAGTCAGCAATTACTGAATGCACCTCTAATAGCTTGCTCTTATTTCAGAGGCATCTTCATTTTATCATCACATTAGTACAACTCTTGAACTAAGACACCGAAGAATATTGAACAATGTTACACTGAACTTCTCAACCAAAATCAGTAAACATATATATGTTCAGGTGTCCCAAGTTTAAAAAGGAGCCCAAAGACTTTGCTCTTTTTAGTCTTAAATTCAGTGTTTAGAAGCACTTTTCAAAAACACAATGGAAATTATTTGAACGCTGTAAATAGTTGATGAAGAAACGAAGAACAAATAATCATTACAAAATATTTTGTCCCCAACAGGCAGAATCTTTATGATTTGTGTCAGGCATCAAAGAACAACTGAATTTCAGAGTTTTCCTGCACTTAATACATAATATAATCACATTTGCAGTCTCTAGAAAGTGAAAAGTCTGGGGGTGTCTATATTGAAAACAGTGAGTTTCTCATGTATGCAACTCTTCAAAAATAATGGATCAAGATTGGGTTTGTTTTTACAGTAGTCGTATATTTACAAATTATTTATGATGTATTAATCTCCAGATGCTATATGCTTGTCCATACATTCCTAACAAAGTGGTATGTGTGGCAAGTTCAACAGAGGTGGGAGAAATTATTTGCTGGAATCCACAACACGTCACAATCTATCAGCCATTTTTACAGACTCAGCAACAACAAAGCATACCTTAATCACCCAGTGATTCTGAACTTCCAAGTGCCAGAGGGCTCATGAGTCCCAAGAGCTGGGTTTTGTATAAATACCAGCCAGATTACAAAGAGCAGGCAGGAATGTTCAAAGAAACACTGAGACAACAGTGGTCTGAACACAGTGCATTAGTTACAGTACAACAGTTCAATTAGTTACATCAGCAAGTAATTAGTCTAATCACAGTCAAGCACATGGAGGTACAGAGTGAATGAGAATTCTAAGGTTTTGCAGGAGACCAATGAAACTGGTCTGTGGTTGTTGGAGTTTTCCATTCCTCCATAAACTAATCATGAGGAAAAGACAAAAGATGTCAGTATAAAACCATAATGGACAAGCAATGGATACCAATGTAGTTCAACATCTTGAGATGGAAATCAGTCTTTTGATAGCAAAAAAGGTACTGTGAACAGCCTAGAGAGCAAAGGCTAGCAGTTACGTTTAATGTAACAGAAGGAATCAATGAAGAAAATCAAACAAAGTGACACGATCAGAAACAAAGAATTTAAAAAGAAGAGGGAGATGAAGAGAACAGTCACTGCAATAACTGGCATTTTGACTGGATGAGGATAGACTAAGGCTGCTTTTGTCAAGCTGATATCAGACAAACGTATGTTGAAATAACTGAGATGCAAGACCTAATAAAAGTAATTTTTTAACTGGATGGATAGCTCAGACAGTTTTTATCTCCATGATACTATGCAAAAAGAGTCTATATCAGCAGGCCCATGTTGACCTGAAGAATGCCTGAGACATCCACAATGTCACAAATAGAAGCAGGAAGCAGAATTCTGGATTCAGTCAAGTAGATGATGATGAAAGAGCTGTCAGAGAAACAGAGCTGTTTATAGACAGGAGGAAATGACTGTGGAACAGAAAGGCTTATCTGCAAGTTCTCTTCATAAAGCAGCTGTTGAAACTTTAGTTGCAGATGCCTTTGCAAAGTCTCAAGTAGGAAGCAGCAGCCACAAGTAGTTTTCTAGGGAACACCACCACACATCAGGAAGTGAAGGAGGGCAACTTCAATCTGCACATAACACTGTGTGAAAATCATTTTGGGAGTCAAATCAAACAAGGATTCTCTTTCTTCCTTGAACATTGCTCCTCAGTCTTTCCACAAGATTCCCAGAAATATCAGTGGGAGTTCATTACACAGCTCTCAGCACTATATTATTCAAAAGCTATTTATAGTGTTAACTGGAACTCTAAGAACATGACTTTCTTATTGAAGGCTCTGCATACATACCAAAGGCACACTCAGTTCCGGAATATTATACCCTAAATGAAAACATGCCCATATGAAAATAGTCAAAAGACTTTATATTAAGCCTCATTTAGAAAAAAACAAAAACACAAACACAAACAAAAAAATCCCAGAAAAGCTCCTAGAAAGCAAATCAGAATAAACACAGGGAGATGTGGAGATGTCAGTACTTGTAAATCTCACTATCTCTCACTTTTAGGAATGCCACTTTGTGAGTGAACTGTTAAAAGTAGTTTATGACGCCCTGAGGTCAACATTGTATGCTGATACAAGATATTGCTTATTTTAAGGACAGCAAGGGGAAATCCCTGTAAGAAGTCAGTGAGAGTAAGAGCAGAGCTAAAAGTCTACATAATACAACATATGTTTGGAAACTGCATAAACAAAGGCTAAATTAGGAGGGGTGATTAACTAAGAACTACTCCAGACAACTTCCTTCTAATGGGTGAGCCATTACCCTTTTCCCATACCAGGCATGTTTGTTCACACATTGCACTCACTGACACTAAAGGTAGTTTTCTCTTGACAAGACAGCAAACAAAGTGGAACAACAACTGGGCAGAAACCAAAGGGATTTTCACTACAACAATTAAAATTATTGAAAAATTATGAGGCTGATGGAAAACAGCAATTGGAATCAGAAGTCTTTGCTCTATATACCCCTTCATTGTTGTTCTACTGAACAAACTAGGGAAAGTTTGTTTGTATTTTGGTCTCTCACATTCTATATTTATATTTTCCACCATAGAGAAAGAACTAGCTCTTCTTACTCCACATTTAGTTATGTCTTTGCTGTCTTCTCTTAAGGCAAAAGCCACGCAGTGAACAAAGGGAGCACACAAAGGAAAGAAAGCATGGAGCAATATTTAACTGGCTGGAGACTAGAGGATGGAAGAAAACCATATTGCTTTACTCTTCACAGAAACCCATACTTCTGATTTGTTTTATTGTATTAATTCATTCATGCATTAAGGGTTCTATTTATATTTGTCAAGTATTTACAACTTCAGGAAAATGTTTTGCTTTTCTCCTTTATAAAACAAAGTTTCCAGCCTGGTTTGTTCTTGATTTGAATGTTAGCTGTTATATTTTAAGATGCCTACAATCAGCCTGTTGAACAAACTGAGAACCACAGTATTCTTATCTGTGGGTCACATGAACCTCTAGCCAGAGGAAGGTGTATAACATTGTTTCACCAGTCCCTCTGGCTGGTGTGCAACAGCAGTTTGACAAAGGAGAAGGTACAGCTAGGGATCATCATATTGCAGCTCACAGATGATGAACATAAAAGAAAGAAGAAAAAAGGGTCAGGAAAAGGGAAAAAGAAAACTTGAACTCCATCTGAACAGCAAAACTTTCTCCCCCCTTGTCTGAACTCCAGAAAGTCACCTTTTCTGATCATCTGAAGTAAAAAAAAAATAAAAAAAAATTCCTTTTTTTTTTTTTTTTTTTCCTTTTCTTCCTGCAACTTCCTCTAATCCTATAAACCCCCTTCTATACACACCAGTCACAGAATCTCAATTTCACAATTCAATTCCCTGCATTGTGCCTCTTCCCTGCAATCTCCTCAGGAGCTGAAAATCTCATGAATTCACTTTGTATTGTTTTGATCATGTGTTTCTCCCCCAGTGTGCAAGACTTATTTTTCCTACTCCCTTATTTCAAAGCTCAGTGACAACGCTTATTTGCTGTTCAGTGCTGTTATTTCATTTCTCCATGTAAAAACAAGGCTCACTCCCAGGAGGTGAGGAGACTCCATACTCCCCTACATGATGACAGCCTACTCACACTCCTACATTACAGACTAAATGGAAATCCTCTACAAAGTCTGAAGCTTGCAGTATGTTTCTCTGACACAAGTGATTTGCTTCTCTAACCTTGCCTTCTCTCTTGTAAAACATACAATAATATCTAGCAGACTATGGAACATAATATTTAATGGAAAGTAGTTTGAAGAAAATAACAAGAAGCTGGCCCTCTTTAAATGTGATATTTAATGACTTACCGGAGAATGCTCTGGATCATAAACCAGATCAGACAATCAATCCTCGCAATCTCCAACTAAATTTTAGACTCCTACATTTTTAAAACCTAAAGCTATGCTCTCGAGTGCCTTTTCTAACATCTAAATGTATAAGCCACAGACATGTTCTGTGCACAACAGAGAACTATCCAAGAGACATGATAGTGCAGTAGAAACACAGACAATGCTTTCCTACAGCTAGAAGAATGAATGAGAGGAGTAGTTCAGCTTTCTACAGCATCTCAGAGGCAAAAGTACAAAGAGGAGCAGATTTGAAGAAAGGAGAGCTGAGTCCCCAGCCCAGACTAGCCCTCAACACTGCAGTTGTGGCACCCTCCTCTCCTCTACTCAGGAATGCAGTGGGCAGAGTTCAAAAAACAAGGTCTCAGGCATCCTTCTTGAGTGATCTAACTCCTACAGCATTGCTAGGGAATGCCAACATTCTTCTAAGTACCCTGGGGTTAAGAGCCATCTCCTCTTGGCTTGGTGAACAAGAAAAAGAGTAAAAGTTCAATTTCCTCCTTCTTCCCGAATTTCAGAGGACTCCACATAGAAGCAAACTCCTAACTCTTACTTACTACAAAAATGGAGAAGAATATCCCATTATTATAGTATGCCCAGGCCAACGTGTTTCTTGTTGCCTATTTTAGCGCTGTTGGAAATTCCAGTCATAAACAGATGACACTGCAGACGCCCTAATGCCAGTGTAAGAAACAGAATGGAGCTGAAACATAACAAAATCACTTTGGAAGGAAAAATGCCATGCTGCAACACAGCTAGCAGAAATTCTGTACAAACTCCTTCAGATTACTGCTGCCTGTTTCATGGTCCTTGATTCTTTCACATCTCTGTTTGCCCCTGTCTGAACCATCACTCCAGGGACAGCATATCTTTCCTGCTGGCTGGCAACAACGACCTCCAAAGGTCTTCATATTCCTTCCAGATGAAAACTTAACTCTAACCTTCCCTGCCTCTCTTTTCTCCCTCCCTCTGCTGTTATCTAGTGGTTAACACACACATTTTATTGTTTGTGGTAA
Source organism: Callipepla californica brunnescens (assembly GCA_023055505.1). Classification (NCBI taxonomy): domain Eukaryota; kingdom Metazoa; phylum Chordata; class Aves; order Galliformes; family Odontophoridae; genus Callipepla; species Callipepla californica. The sequence continues at coordinate 30,853,910 of JALIRH010000003.1, read as the reverse complement.
AACTGGATAAAGTCTTGAGATGAGGATTCTTAGAAAGACAAGGCACAAAGTACACAGACTTAGCTTGGTGATAAGATCTAATACACAAACTATATTTATGCCTATTGTGTTCTACTGTAAACAATTTTAATGGGCTTGTTTCATCTTTGTGCAAAATATGTTATTGTATGTGAGAACGTGAAGATTATATACATAGGTAAGGAGGTATATATTATATATATGAAGGAAATTAGCCCTTTTAATTAATATAAATTCTTATAATGTAATGGCAGTAGCATTGAAGCCAAAATCAATGTACCATGTCTATTAAATATTTCTTAGTGATACAAAATTAGGTGCAGAGTTTTCAAATATGCATACGAAACTGTGAAAGCAGGATATAAATGAAGGGGAGCTGTGAGCATAGTTTCCAGTGTTGTATTTGTAGCTGAATTACTTCTGCCAGCAGCTGAGATGCACACTACTGAAAACATAATCCTCAGGGTAGAAAGCAAGACAAATTACGTATTAGGAGGAAGAGCTACAAGTGGACCCATGTCCTGGACTACCTACAAGCTGGTCCAGCATTTCTGAGCATCTTCCAGAATTCTACTTTCCTCCCTATTTCCATAGACTTTGACTTAAGGATGCCTTATGTTTTATGCTAACAACTGCCTTTAGACAAATTGATAATGAAACCTGTTAATAATGCATGGATTCTAAGATTCCTGTAGAATTCGCTCAGATTTTTAACAAGTGAAAAATTTGAAACAACTTAAGTCGCTTCTTAAAGAATTATTTCCCATAAAGGCATTCCGATTTTTCCATAGAAAGAACAGAAATGCAACTTCCACATTTAAAGTATCTGGCCCCTCATGGTGATCTCAGTAAAGAGAAAAAGCATACACGTCTGATAATATTTTCAGTACTTTTAATTAAAAAAAAAAAAGCTTTTAAACTACAGTCATTATCCACAAACTTTTCTACTCAAAAATAAAGTATTACCTATGGTTTTTGGGATTCTAAAGGATCAAAAGCTAAACTGAAATCCACAGAAGAAAGAACTGATATAAGAAGTTAATTCTGTCTTACGCTGATACTTCATGTGAAATGCATTTGTTTTATCACTGCTCTTCCTTTCCTGAAAGACCTGTTCAAAATAAGGAGGATAAACAATGTTTCTAGTGCTTAAAACTACTAATGGAAACTTAAGGTTATTAAAAAACAAGATAATATTCCATGCTGAACAACTTTTTTGTTTTCTCCTCAATTCTCCAGCCATTTATTTTATCCAGCACAAAACTTTAATCACTGCCTGTCATTTTTCTATCAGTATTCAATGTCACTGTGTTATCCTTAAATTATCTCCACTGGAAACACAAAATGACAGGCTGTTGCAGCTGATGCTTTTCACTTCTATCATTAATGCAAGATGGATTTGGAAATGGAAACCTATGCATCAAATGCTGGAAATCAACTAATTTATTTGGGAAGGAGGAAGGCACCTTGTAGGAAGAATTTACTACTCAATTTAGTCCCTACATTTATTGTAGTTTATTTTTATTACAATAACTAATCTACAATGTAAAAATTTATTGCTCGCTTTTAGGACTATTTACTTCCTAGAAAAGGTGTAGAGTTACAAACCTTTATCCTCACCTTGATTGAAACATTAATTATAAATAGTCCATTCTAAAAGTGAAAAACTCTGATAGATGAAGAGAAAGAGATCAGGGAATTCTTCTTATTAAGCAAGCCACAAAGCCAGCTTCTCAACCATAGTTTATCATTCACCACATTCATAATCTGATTAAGCACCTTCAAGTTTGGTAGTAACACCGATAACTCAGTCTGCATCCTGCTTGCCTTCGGCTCCTACAATAACAGCAAAGCACCACAATGTATTAAACAGTTGGGATTTATTTTTTTGAGCGGATGGAGATTGTTGGAACATGTTTTTCTACACTGTTTAATATCTGATCCCAAATGAGATTTAAAGGACGGACATAAATTAAGTCTAGTTTCGGAAAGCATGCATGTCAGGGTTTGTGCATTTATTTATCTAAGGTCTGTTCAAATCACAAGCCTAAGTACTATCACAAACTTGAACCTCAAAATAGATTCAAATTCTAGTGGCTTTCACTGAAACTGAAGGAAATTAGTGGCTTTCAAAGCCACAGTGAGCTCTAATCCAAGAAAATACATTTGCTTCTGAAAGTATGCAATGGGAAGAAAACACAGCATTTGAATTGAGGCCACATTCTCAGCTGTCAGAAATCCATGCTGTTGCAATCACAGCTATGTCTATTTATACCGACAGAAGAATGCATTCTTATCACAAACCAATTAGAATAATGAGCCCGATCTCTTAATGTTTATTATTGTCTCTGACCACAAGTGCTAGGAAACGTACAGAAGGAATTTACAATTCTCCCATGTTTATTTTTTATTCACCTCTGCTATCCAATATAAAATGTCACAGTTTATAATATATTCCCTCTCTGAAAGGGCGCCAGATTGCGAATATCAGTGTCAAGTGAATTTGGGAACATGAATCATCTTGTGTACTGCTGACTGAGCAAGAATTAAGCGCACATAAAGAAATGTCCTTTTAGAAAAGATACCATCAGGAGAGATGACATATTCTCACCATGCAGGATTGTATCTTGAAATTGAACCATTGTAACTAGGAAGACACACCTTGGAAAATGATAGAGCTGGCAAAATACTGATGTCAATAGGTGAAAGCTTTCAGAGCTCCCCTGACTGGACTGAAGGTACAATACAAGCTGCTGGACCTGTGGGGTTGCATAAGGTCAAATCCTATTCTGGTATAGAGAAAAGGCTTACAGATCCTCCCTTTTGGATCCTGTTAGCTGTAACATGCAGGCTGGGGCCTGCATGCCTGGGGCATGCATGCCAACCTGGCAGCATGCTCCCATCAGTTAGTACATTAAATAATGAATGCTTCCAAATGCTGGTGGGGCAGGACTGTTGCAGTTGCATACAAGGTAGAGTTATCCTACATCTTATTACTCAGGCTATACAGGTGGTGATATCTTATTTTTGAATCTTGCTTGCAGGGATGCACTCAAAAACAGCAGCAGTAAGAAAATGCACATCCACTTCTGAATAATTTTCTCATCAAGTTCAGAAGAGATCCAGATCTTTCTCAGTTCTTATATTAACTTACATGCAACCACCAGGGAGCCTGGTAAAATAGCATCAAGTTAACATCATAGATAGCAGGTAACAACCAGCTTTGCACATTTCTCTTTCCTCCATGATATAATCACACATCCACAGCTGAGAAAGCTTTGCACGAGACCAGCTCACAGATGAGGCAACAGCTAGGCAGAGCTGGGCAATGCACAGGTGATGGTGGTGGTCAAATAGAAGCACTTTCAAGCATTTATCAACATTTACAAAAAACAAAAAAACAAAAAAACAAAACAAAACAAAACAACAACAACAAAAAAAAAAAAACAGTTATAAGGGAAAACATTACTTCTGCTCCAAAACTGAGAAATCTCAGTACACCAAAGCAGCAGCAAAGAGAAGCAGAATTACTTACTCTCAGTGAGGCACGAGTTTGCAGAACAGAGGACTACTGTGACAATAATGAGTTTCAGCAGATTGTTGAACTGTAGTTTTGTAAGCATGACTGACCATCACTAGAACAATGCAGTGTAAGAAAGAGGCATACAGGAGAAGAAAAGATCCTAACAAAATACGCAATTACAAACCATCTTGAAAGGCCATGCACTTTTTTTTTGTTGTTTGTTTGTTTGTTTTGTAAGGAAGGAAAATACTTTCTGTTTTTAGAAGGAGATACCCAGCCTTGCCCTTCGAAGATTTTTGCTATGCTAAGTATAAAATAAGTAGAAGACAAAAAGCCTGAAGGGAAGGAGAGAAGGGAGTAAGCTTTCTTATGAGTAAGCAGCACAATTCTCTGTCACCATGCCTTTGCTATGCTGCACACTAACTAATGAAGTTAATTCAGTAACTTTGAAAAAAAAACCAAACCACCAAAGCCTCTTTGAAGAAATCTCAATTAATATGGGCAGGGAGCTACTAAAGACTGTGTGACCATGTGCTTTGTTTGTTTGTTTTTTTCCTATAGCTTTAAGAAACACTAGAAAGCAGCCCCAAATCTGACCTCCTTTTTTAAAAAGAAATATATATTATCTAGTTTCAGTACTGAGACCAGATTTTAAGGAACAGAGCTTTCCCCTGCTTATCATAAACCAGTATTGTTCTGTACCACAGTTCCTCCATCCTCCAATTAAAAAGATTAAAATAAATCAATACTTGTAATTCAGCATTCCTAAAGTAGTGAAAAATAATTAAAAAATTAAGGAAAGGAGAAAAGGCATTGAAAATCACTAAGTGCAATTCTTGTGCTCTTCTTCAGTTTATTGTTTCATATAGTAGACAAACATTCATTCTAAAATGTTCTGGGAACAATATTTATCAAAATATATGTATCTCCTTAAAGAGGAAAAGTATATGCCTCCTTCCCCCTAGAGAAATGCTGGATTTGAAAGCCTCCCCCAGCTCACCCCTCCCCTTCTGCAAAGGGCCCTCTCCAAACCTCAGCCAGCAGGTGCTTACTTGGGAATCAAAACAAAGTCCTTCTTCACTAGCAGCAAGCACTTTCTTCCCATTACAGAGCCAGAAGATCCCTGTTGTGGCCACAAAAGGCACAGTGGGTCCCATTGGTAGAATTATCTCCTATCTGGTGAATGACAGACAGGAGCAATGATCTTCTTTATTTTTTCATCTGGTGTGCACATTTGTGTTTGTACATATAGGCACAACTCTGTCCCCACTGAAGCCCAGATTCTTGCTGGAAGAAGCAGATTACATTCTTAGCCCTACCTCATTTTTACAGCCCATGCAGCTTGTATTTATCCAAAGATGGATGGGAACACTGGCAATGCCAGTGTTGAAGGACACAAGTAAGAGGTTGGGAACCAAGAGTTGCAAGCTGGCAAAAGATGCAAGTTTGCCTGCAAAGGATCTCTGCCATGGGACCAGATCACCATGAAGATGAAATGTGTATTATGCCCATGAGGCATGATTACAAGCTGTAATCCGCTGCACTTTCTGAAGGATTATTTCAGTTTCCATCCCCAGTAGGTTTTAGCTACATTTTCCCCATCCAGAAACAAAAAGAACAGCAAACATTCTCCCCTTTCCTCCAGTCCTAGTTAATCTAGGCTAATCCGTTTCCAAGAGGAAGTATCATTAAATTTCTCACAAGGTTATTCAGATTTAAATTTGCTAAGCATTTCTAAGATACTGTGTGCTGGCAGGACATTGCAGACATTTTCAAATATATTGCAAGGGATTATGAAGACAATAAGAACATTTAATGAGAATCTGCACTGTGGTCAAACAGTCTAAGATATCTTGGAAGCAATCTTCTAAGTTTAAGAGTGAGAATAGATTTTCTGAGTCAAGTGCATTTATTTATTTCTACTTTGACATTTTCTTTGTCCTTGGTGACATACAGAGAGAAGATACACAAAAGAAAAGTACTAAAAAATAAAGTTGGAAACAAAATGAATAAAGTAAGAATAAATCACAATTTAAAAAATGGAAATGAGATGAGTAGAAGGGGGAAAGAAAAATCAAAATAGAGAACAGGATAATCAGAAAGCCCTCTCTCCAGGAACACTGACTTCAAGAACTGCAAACAAGGAAGCACACCAACATCTAAAGTAGAGGTGAAAAAAAAGCATTCAGAAAGGTTACTTAAGATCTATTCATTAAATGGACTCACAATCACATAAACTGTGTCTTCATGACTACTTCAGATGTCCTAAACAAAGCTGGTCTTGTACAGCAAGCAGAAATTACCTGTAATTTATTAGTTAGCACATTCAGCAGTTTGCTTTTCATTATTTACAGCTCCTTTTATTTGTGTATATTTTGGGTTAGTGAACTTTTACTCACCAGAATTGTACTCACACAAAAGATAACTGAGATAATAAGACAGCCTGAATACTTATTCTGAATATCTAGTGGGAGCAACTCTGCAAACATACACTGGTTTTGCTGATTTTTCCCTTCTCTACAGAAATGTATTCAAGATGCTATTTTTGTTTATGAGATCCTAAGTTCTTGTTAGCAGTTATATGGCTGAAGAACTAACCCTCCAATTCACGATATCGTAACCTTTCCACAGCAAGCGAGTGCAAAGACAAGTTGCTGCTTTCAGGCTGGAAAAGAATATTAGGACAATATAAGCCTTTAAGAAACAATAATCCTGTATTCATGACAGCACTTCTCATGCAAACTGAAAAGTAATGTAACTGGAACAAAAAGAATGTATTGTTTAGAACAAGGAGAATTGATCTGCCTAAGAAACATGTTCAATTATCCCCATGTGGGTTTGATGACACTTCAGTGTTTTTTAAACATTACTGAACACAGACAGGTGTTTTGCTGCTGGTGGTGGTTGAAGGCGTTTTGGGAACCTATTAGCACTGTAAGACTACACAATATGCTAAAAAGAGACTTTCATTCTAAAGAACATAAAACACATTTGAGGCAGAATGCCTTCAGATGTCACAGAGGAGTGTAATTTTCTTTCAGTTTTACAAGCCTATCTGATAACTTGTTTACCATTTTCAAGTTCAGTGGCAGCAGCAACATTCCAAATTTTCAACATTCTTGATAATCACAGGGTGTACCTAGTTTGACAGCCCTTTGTTAGAAAGGCGCAGGAAGTTGCACTGACATGCACAAGTACTTCTTCAGGAAGAGAAGGATCACTCAAGCAACAGCTTAAAGTTATGGACAAACAGCCCATCTTGGGGTAACTAACTATGTATGTTCAATGTTAAGTTAATATGTACTCCACACAGACAAGAGCACTACAGAAAGTTGTAACCAGATGACAGGGAGTTATCCATTCACAATGACACAGGCTTTTCCATGTGCTCTGAGCTTTAAGACCATCAGCCTCAAGAAATACCATGCTCTTGGTGTGATTCAAGAGCATTCATACCCAGCTCTGTCCCCCAAAGCATTTCTGAACCTTAATACCTTACAAAGGAGACCTGAGACACATGGTATGTAAACTAACATGATGAATAATAGAAGAGAATGGCTGTTTTAAAAGCATTCATTTTCAAGTAAACTGGGAAGTGATGGGTTAGCAATTAATGCTGACCTGTATGTTATGGTATGGGCCCCTCAGGACATTGGAGGTCTTGCCTAAAAGGAGGAAGCTCAAGGAAGGTGACACATTCAAACACATTACATAAAAATATCGCCTGCATGGAAAAACCACAAATTTCCATTACAGGAATGCAAGTTGTGCTAAACACATACAATCCCCTTCACCCCTCACCAAACAAATGCAAATGAGCAGATCTTACAGAGGAGTGGGATTCAACTATGTTTCCCACACTGTGAGCCTGCAAGCTGAAAAAAGCCACCATTAAAATGAGAACAGACATTGCCAAGGAGAAAACGAACCAAGACAAATAGCAGAAGGGAATCAATTAAAGACAAAAGGCTTTACATACACTTAACAAGTTACAAGGTGCTGTATCACTAACAATCAGTAACAACAAAACACAGGCACTGGAATACCATATCTTACTAACGGACATATCTAATCATTTCTCCATTCTTGCAGAACATGAAGAAAATTGCTCAGTAAAACACCTTTGTGTAATTGTCACCAGTTATTCCTGAAAAATAACATTCCCTCCAAATACTTTCATGATTTCTATCTTGGAATTAGAAAAAACAACTAAAAAGCCATGTTTATGTGATGAATGGAGGTCTCAGAATAATCTTTTGAGGCCCGGAGATGAGTACGATCACAGTAAATTCCCTCAGCTCAAGAAATGTCATCTTTACATCATCTGGTACAAAAAAAAATGTTTCCAGCCTGAGGCAGTTACGATAAGGGATTTAGAAGCCATCGCCATGTGGCCTGTGAGATACAAAGGAATGCATAATGGCATATACAGCGTCTGTTGCTCACCATCTCAGAGCTAATGTTCTCACAGCTGTGTGTGACTTAGACCAGCTGGGAAGAAGAAAGGAACTAAATGAGTCACTGGTGTATCCAGTATTTTGCCTAACCTGTGTTTAACACTGCTGCAGCAGAACCATGGGTAAGCAAAATAAGATCTGATGATTATACAGCACGGATAGCACTGTGGGTTCCCTTGGAATCAACACACAAAACATGAAGTCTTAGGGAAGGCAAAGATGACATTTCAGCCATATCTATACTCTGCTAAGATGCTGCCACCAGCTGAACAATCCCCAGTGCAACCAAGGCAGGTCAGGGGTTGCACAAAATTACTGTAGGCCATCTGGCATTCCCAGACAATGCCTGTGCAGCTGTGCACATGAGGAGAAGCACTGGAAAGCCTGAGAGCAGCCCTAGAGCAGCAAGTCTCCTCTAGCAGAGGGCTGGCCTGTACCAGGATACCAACAGCCCAAGCTGAAATCTTTCCCTTACAGAACAAAAGAGGCGCTAGGCTGCCACAGAGAGGTTTTGTCATTAAAACATTTGCAAGCTTAGACCTGCAGGCTCAGATGCCACTTTTCAAAAGCATGTCAGACTTCAGACAGAGCTCTGAGAAGGTGCAGAAGACTGAAGGATCCCAGTTGGGCACAGGGACCTCACCTCACTGCAGAAAATCAACACTGTCTCAAGAAACGTTTAAAAGTCTAATGATTTAATTAGCGATGATATGCCAGCTCCTTCTGGGGTTTCTGCTGCCTCAGGGTTCAATTTGCTACAGAAGGTCTGGTTCTTGAATTCTGTGGAGGGATAAATGATGGTCCCCAGGTTTTTCGTTTTTCCTGAAGTTTCATTTGTTCTCTGCCTCCCGCCCCTTAAAAATGCATTTTTCTCTGTCTCTTCCCCTACCCAAATACATTTTTTCCCTTCATCACACAGCGTGCCTGTCATTAATGGTTCAGGCATAACATTTCTGTTAACATGCAATACCCACCTGAGAAATATTTAGTGTAAGGGAAAAAAAAAATAAGACTCTTAAGGTAAATGTGTATTGAGCCATAGAAAAAAAGAAACAATTCTGCCACATTTACTCTATCCACTCTGGAGCAGAAATTTCACAGGTTATTGACTTTTAATAAGTTTCACAAAGGATAACATATTCCAAACGTGTTTCTACAAATATCTAGCAGAGGGACTCCTGAAAAATAAAGCACTTTTCTCATACTATCTCTCATGAAGATGATTTTTGTGCTACTTACGATTCTTAATTTGCTTTGATATAAAAGCCCTACAAGTCTCCTCTGAATGTAATGACTGCTATTTTATTATGTTGGTCCACGACATTAGAGATGGATGTTGGTGGTAGCTGAGGATGAGCCTTACCATCAATACTCCATTACATTTGTTGCCATGACATGAGGCATTACTTTAAGAGTGAAATGTGTGTGTATACACACATATATTTAGTAAAACAGTTTACTTATTTTTCTCTACTACTGCAAGGACATCAGCAGTATCTCCAAAGGTAAAACTTAGCTAAAAGAAATAAATGCTTTTGCAGCATGTTTTGGTGATACAACTGAATTCCTGATTTTGCACAGCACTTTATAAGATAACTGTATTTGCCATAGGACTTTTACTAGCTTCTGCAAAGGCAATGTTTGGTAAGCTATCTATTTTTTAAATTCCACATCCTTCTACACATTCATTTGGTTTTCTTCAGCTATCAAATATAAATCACACAATGATAAATCTTGCTATGAATGCGCATTCTCCCCCCGCCCTCCATGATACAAGCAGAATAGGTTTTGCTAGGGGATAGAGATTTAATGAGATACAAGGCATATGTAAAATGTGACAGATGTACAATTGGTCACATTGCTTAACTTCCACTGAGCTATGTAAGCTAGCAGATAACGCAGATTATGACTTTCCCCGTGGAAATACAGACTAGAGGTTTCTTACTCACTTAAAAAACAACTGATTTTATGGATATCTTCAAAACTAGATAAATATCTGTCACTACCAAGTCTAAACTTGGATTCCAACATGTAAGCACCTAAAAAAAAAAATGAGCATCCCATCTTGAGGGTCTTTATTAGTAGTCTGCACATTTTGCAAAAGCTGTCCACTTTCATTAAGTGCTTAAGTATTGATTTAAGGGAGAGCATGTAGCCATGCAAGTCCAACCCAAATTTTCTGTTCTTATGGCTGTAGATCACTCTTTCCTATGCTCAGCTTATGACCCTCAGTCATTTACAAACAGGTACTTGACTTAAGCTTGCTCATGGCCAAACTGGGTAGTTATCGAACCCATTTTTAGTCATGGTAATGACACAAAGGCCACAACAGAGTTTTCACTCAGGGTAGAAAGAGGTGAGATGAAGAAATACACTTTCTGTGGAGGAGCAAGGATGCTCATCTGACTTTCAGTGAACTAGATTAAACAGCTATAGAAAACATCTGTAAAATCTCTTCTAAAACCCTCAAGTGATGAGTTAAATTTGTCCTACACTTAACATACCCACAGAGATGTATTCACTGAATACAATCTAATTACTCTAACTCACATCACTTCTATTTTTATCATCACTGAGTATGGAAAAGACCTCTAAGATCTCTGGTACCTCATTTACATATTGAAAAACTGTTAGTGGTTCATAACTGAATTTTCCCTGCCTGAGGTTTAGTCAGCACTGTTGGATTTATTATTATTATGGGCATGAAGGGAAATTTCAGCAGTTTGGTTCCTCTGCAAAAGTCTGTATGGCTGAAACATCCAGGTAGGCAAATGGGGACAGAGAAACTAATAATGAACTCTGAAATGGACATTAAACCCACTGGTACAGCTGAAGTACTACACACAGGACACCTGGACGTCATGCATTTGTATCCACAATTAAGACTGGGGAGGACACTCATCTCTTAATGGCAACCTTTTGAAGGCTGTAGCCTCACTGTACTAGAAAAGCAAGACTGAAATAGGCTCAGGCTTGCACAGTACTAAGAAAGGCAAACCTTGTATACAAAAGTTTAAAAGTCTGCTATATCAGTTAAGTCCTTACAGCCTAGAAGCATCAAAATATGTTACTATACCTTATATACTTACATTTTAATTTTTAATTAAGAGCAAGGTATTTATGTTTGTTTACTTGTGGATTGTTGATGTTTGTTTGCTTTGTTTTTTTGTTTTTTTTTTGTTTTTAAACATAATCCACAGGAAGCCTTGTCTTACAGTTACGGATACGAAGCCTCTTCAGCTACACTGAAATCAGTCACAGTTCTGAAAATGGATATTTTCCGTATTTCCCAGTATTAAAGCTGGGGAGGACAGGTAATACACAGACAGTCTGATCTTTGAAGCCTGCTTCCATCATTTTTTACTCTGTTCTGAATTACTTTTAAGTATGAGAGTTATGCAAGTATGTGTGTCTATTCAACTGTATGAGTGAGCAAATCAAAAAATTTAGAACCTTCTTTACCAATGCAACAACAAACACAAATAGCGAAGACAACTGCTCAGAAATAGAAATAGAGTTAATCTGGGAATTGCACTTTTATTATGTCACAGATTCCAACTACAGCCGATAAAAAAAGCTTTTTTCTAAAAAAAATACTTGTGGAAGAAAAAGCCCACTTTTCTTTCAAAACAACAACACAACAATTGCTAACAATCCCTCAAGAAACAGTCTAAAACTTGGGGGTAATCTAGTGCCTCTTCACACAACAAGAAGAAGAAATAGATGTATTCTGCTTTAGGATTCAGTTCCCAAAATACCTCCATTGTTGTTTTGGTTTCTATTGCTTTCCAGTCCCTCAAAATAGCATTCATTCAAAACTGTTATATATATGGTCATTACTTTTTAAGGGCACCCAGAACTAAAGCAGAGATTCCCTTGGCTTTGCTTGGAGAGTTGGGTTTTGCATAGGAACTCAACAGTGCCTTTCCACCCAGCTACAGCAGCCCCAAAGCTCCACAACTTCCAGGCGTCCAACAGTTCACACCACAGATTACAGCACCTGCAGGCAAAGCTGGATTGACGTGCACCAACCACACACATGCTCCCTTGTCTCTACCCTTACCAGCTCAGTTCAAGACCAGTCTTGTGCGCTGGATAACCCAACCCCAGCAATACTTTCTTTTACCTGTATTCATTGACAGCTTGCTAACAAAGTTGTTGAACACGGCAAGTTCAAAAGCGTTCCTACAACACTTACACTTGTCAATGCTGCATTAAGAGTAGTTTTTAACCTTTCAAAGTTAACATGATATCTTCCTTACCTATGTAGTTTGTCTTCCAGCATCTCCATGTACTTTTCAGCATTTTCTTTTATGCTGGCCACTGCAAGATAAAATTCAAAAGTTAGGTTATGTCATAACTAACCACTGTTGTGGGGTTTTTTTGTTTTGTTTATTGTTTATTTTATATCATCTCTTACCCATAAATTTCATTAATCATCTCCACATTCACATCTTCCCTCTTTTTTTTTTTTTTGAAAGTCTATTGTATGTGTGCTAAATTAATGTAAATTAACCAGAAAAATGGTGAGACTAAGAAAGACACATACCGTAGACATTTCCTCTTGACAAAACAAAGCAAAAAAAAACAAAAAACAACACAATACATCTACTTCTTACTCTTCACTTACAGGAGACACAGGCAAGACTGATTCCCTGAACAAGAATCCCTTAAAGTCTTAGGAAAATTGCATCCTTATTTTATGACAGAATTGAAACACTGTGGCACAGGCAAAGTTACCTGAGAAGTTTTTATGACTTAAAAAACAACCAAACAACTTAGGACCTAGATCACAGCTTCACATCAGTCCCTACAACTTCTTCACACAGAACAAACTGCAGCAAACTGGTTACTCAATGTAACAAAAAATAATAAAGCTATTACTTGCACGATCCTTGGTACCCCATGTATAGTATTAATGTGGGAAAAGGTAAATCTCCTCCAGGAGGATGGAGGCTTTCAGAGGATCATATTTTCTTCTTCTTTTATTTCCCTAAATAAATGGTTGCTCATTTTGAAACTTTTAGCTCAGTGTACACATCCCTTTTAAGTGAAGATACATTCTATAGAGCATCACTGTTTATGCAGGTAAAACTTGTTGCTTGGATTTGGCCTTGTGAATTCAACCATTCAACTCCTCTTCCCCATCTTCTCTACAATTCAGTGCCTCCAGTGCCTCACATAATTCTCACTTTTCTCTCTCATATTTTTCCCTCACAACATAAAAATTCACAATATAAAGCCTGATATGAAAACATGAAGTTAACCAGATCAACTGTCCTGTAGCTGCATGTGCGCACACACACAAGAGTTTGTTAAAACTACTCAGACAATATACCGTTAGCAGCAAACATCAAGGTAAATGTGACATAGACTGTCTACAGAGGGTATTCATTGGGTCAGACAGAAGTCATACATCTCAGAAGTAAACTGCATCCATGGGGGAATTCTTACAAAGTCAATGCTGTCAAGAAAGCTTGTCAGATTCGTATATATGTATATATATGCAAACACATATGTATATATACACACACACGCTAATTCTCTATGAAAGCATCACAGTTTTGTCCACAGCATCACTGTCAGAATGAATTTCACTGTACAACATCTTGAGCCAGCAGGATTATGGATGATTAGAGAAAGCTGCATTAATTTCTACATTCACAGGTCCATCTCACTATTAGAAGAATCCTGATGAATGTTAAGCAAAAGGTTATACAAGGATTTTCACAATGGCACTGGAAACTAAACACGTTTCCTTATCTTGTAGCAGTTTTATAATAAGTACAGAGCTAACTAAAAGTTCCTGCTTTCATTACCGTTGTTTTATTCTTGTGCTTCCTGTGGAAGTGCAGAAAGCCTGCAAGTCTTCTTTTTAATGACACAATACAGTTTTATATAAACTACAAGCAGCTTTTCAGAACTCTCTGACAATTGTCAATGTGTTGACCTGAGGTTCAGCACACACTTTGATAACAGATAGCTTGAAGGTACACGGCTGCTGTACTTCCCATTCTCTTGCCATTGACATAATATCCTTGAATGCGAGCTGTTACAACTCAGGGGCTTATTCATTCCCATAATAAAGTCAGCAAATATTATTAATTTTAGAGAGGAATGAGAAGAGGTGGAGAATCTGTTTCACACTCACTTTGTTTCTAACTGACATAGTGACTTCTTATGTTACATGAAAGATAAACCTTGCTTTCAATGTCTCCTGCTGTGCTCATCACTTTTTAATTGGGTATGATCTGATAGAGTAATTCGCACTTCCACAGCTCAGTCCTGCCCCTACATGCAATTTTACAATGCCCTTGAAGCACACAGCTTAATATATCAGCATTATTCAATGACAAAAAGTAATGGACAAGAATACACCAGTAGTCAAAAGTAGGTCAGTTAAAAGCTAACACTCATTTGGAAATCACCTCACATCTCTAAACCGCACTCTCTGCTGTCAAATGTTTTAACTACATTAAAAGAAATGCAAACTTTGCTTCTAAAAGAGAGAGCCGCCCAGGCTAGCTTTGTCTCCTAGCCTCTTGTGCACATAATTGAAAGAGCTGACCTGGAGATTCTGCTTGAAGGAAAGTACTTAAAAATCGTATGGGGATTACTTCCACCTTAACAAATTGCAGGCTGCAGTGCCACAAATACACAAATACTTTCAACTTTTTTAGATCACCTATTTGTAATAGAACACAAGCAACAAATTAGCAGCTTTTTTGTTCTAGTTTAATGAATCTCTATTCGCCATCACTTCAAAGCACCAAAACTGCAAGCTGAAAGCCACGCATTCCTTAAATCTAGCTAGGAGAGTACAAGATGACAGACAAAAAAAAGTAATAATAATTTATAAGACTTTTCTGCATAAACATGCCAAATGGTTTATTTTTATATTTAAATGAATTGGAGTGCTTTTTCCATCAGTTCTCTAGGGATTTACACAGCTTATATTGGCCTTAAGTGGAGTTATTAGAATAAAAATGTATAAATACCTATGGGAAGATGAGACACTGGGGTATTTGCTAAGATTAAAAATAGACTTTTCTTGTGAAGCCTTAAATTGAAGAAAAGTGAATTCGGCATTTCTTTATCTGATTTTATTTATTTTATTTCTTCCTGCCTACAGCAGTGAAATCCAGTCTTGGAATCAGTCCTGGTCAGATGGAGCTGTAGAGGGGAGGGCAGCAGTAAGCTCCTGTGGTTGCCTTTTAGTCACCACAGAATACAAATTACCATTTTAAAAGCTGCATAGATACCTTCCAATAATTAACCTACATAGCGTTACTTCAAAATATCACATGTGGTTTCTCATCTGAGAGCACCTCATGGGGGTAATGTTACAGTTCTTAATTACAAATACGATTTGAGCTTCCATATGAAGCTACATCATTTTTATCTTCAGCCGTGGCTCTCAATAACTGTGTTTTTAGAGACAAAGGAAACACTACTACTCTGAAATAGTGGTCAGGCACTGGAAGGGTCTGCCCAGGGAGGTGGTGAAGCCACTGGCCCTGGAGGTGTTCGAGGTACATTTGGACGTTGCGTTGAGGGACATGGTTTACTGAGAGCTATTGGTGATGGGTGAATGGTTGGACTGGATAATCCTTACAGGTCTTTTCCAACCTTGGTGATTCTGTGGGACTCTGCGTGTGTTTGTGAATGACATACGCTTTGCATTCATTAATTAATATTAAAAAAAAAATTATTTAACTTGGTACAATTTGAACCCAGTTGAAATTCCAGATGTGAATGCTCAGCACTTCAGAAGAGCAGGTCCTTGAAACTGAAGTAGCTTTCTCAAAACCACAGCCATTTTAGATGGGCTTATGCAGGTATTTAGCATTCTACCAGTCTACTGATCCATAACTTGAGTTTCAGGGGGAAAATCCCAAGTTCAATTTTTGCCTTCCATTCTATTAGGATTGTTTTTCTTCTTTGGTGGGTGAATGGTGACACATTTTGACACACTGCAAGAGCTGCAATGGCTGCTCACAATTGCAGACCAAATACGACAAGAAGTGCTGCATATTGCCTGCCTGTTCAGAAGCATAACTCTCTTTCTCAAGTACTTCATTAGTCAGGTAAAACAAAACTCCCACTGACTTTAGTGAAACTTTTGCCCAACTTAAGGAAGTAGGATGACATTTGGTTAATCAGAAATATACATATAAAAAAAAAATACAAGCAACTGCAAGGATACACATTGATCCACCTGCAGTAAACTCTGAGGGAAGAACTAGATGCAAACAAGCTTGACAGATTTCTTGTCCTGTCACTGTTCTATTTTTAAAACATATGAAATGATTACTAACACTAAGAGAAATGTAAAAGCAAAGCATGTTCAGTTGAAAATATCAGATCTCTTCTGTAGTGGATGATGTGCTGTATTCACACGTGAAGCTGTAGTCTGAAGAACTGTGGAAAAGCTTCAGTATATTTTAAGGTTAACTTGAAAAGCCAGTCAAACTTCAAAGAAGACACATCAGCTGCTCAAGTACATGTCAAGATGATTTATCAAGCCACAGAAACAAGACTTTGGATTACAGAGTAGTAAGGAATTTTGCAACTTGCAGATGGGCATGGGAAAAACCCAAAGAAAGAACAAGAAAAGGCCGTGTTTAAAGGGAGAAAAATAAGTGGTTCAATAAAGACATGTAAATAGTCCAAAAAGAAAAAAAATCTAACATTGAGTTAACTCATCAACTACGTTGTACTTTGGTCACTGATTATTTTTCAGTAACAAAGTAACTACTGAGAAACTTGGCTATTACCAATCTTCCAGCGATTATGTTTTGTTCCAAGGAATCTGTTAATCCTTTAAATATCATTACAGTACAGAACAAAACTAGCCTAGGGAAATTATTGTCACTGGAGATGAGTAGGCCGAAAAATAGGAGGAGTCTAAATGTTCTGCTATTCCATAAAGAAGACAACTACACAAAGGTGAACTGTGAGAACCAAAAAAACAGCACTAAACACCTAAGGTATTACAGCCCCACAAGTGAAGACATAGCCCAGCACTGACAGAGTTGAATATCTACCTAACAGGATATTCCATAACACAGCCACAAGGTTTTTTACTCCCTGTGAAAACACTCAGCCTGGAGAATATCCTGCCACACAAAAATGCAAAGCTGTAGTTTGCAGTTAGATGACACCAGTGAGTTGTTCAAATGCAGTTCTTCTGCCGAGACCGTGTTGTGTGAACTGCCAGACATTCTGCATCCCTCTGCATGGACAAGAGTCTGAAGCGATTGTTAGGTGACTCAGTAACGATTATATAATTATAATAAACACATCCCACAGGAAGACAATGCTTTTCAGGATCTATTAT
The DNA here is from genome assembly GCA_023055505.1 of Callipepla californica brunnescens. Lineage (NCBI taxonomy): Eukaryota > Metazoa > Chordata > Aves > Galliformes > Odontophoridae > Callipepla > Callipepla californica. Next base: position 30,836,572 of record JALIRH010000003.1, on the reverse strand, counting down.
GAAATGTCAGCCTGCTGCTTTCACAAAATATGGTATGTGCAGTATGTTGCATCTTGCCTATAAGAAAGTTTCCAACATTATTTCCAGGTGCCTTTCCAGCACTAGGTGGTCAACTGCTCTGATACAGTAAGGTAATTATTCTGATTTTTTGAAACCAACAGTTAGAGGATCCAGTTGGAGCATCACTGTCTCACAATACAATTCCTCTTCATTAGAACATTTCCTAGGTCTAACTTTCTCTCAAACATTTGGGTACATCCAGAACAGGAAGAGCAGCACAGGCTAATCTCCAGATGTGTCTGAAGTGGGTGGACTTCTCAGTTCCCAAGACACCCAGCCTATTCTCTTTCGGAGTTTCCAGAAAGGCTAAGTACCAGCTCCATCTGCTTGTCCCTCTGAACAGCAGGCTGCCACCCTATTTATAGCTCATTTGATTTGTAAGTCCTGGTGTAAAATTTATTAATTTGAGCCTACAATGAGTCAAGTGATACCTTGATTTTGATGTGAGAAAAAAAAAGCTAAACATAGATAGTATGTAGAAATTACTGACTTGAGCAAGGAGGCCACATCCTGCCCTCGGGCTGGATGTCAGCTCACATATACAACACAGAAAATCTTACCATGAATGGAAAATTGACAAGGAAATAAAACCGGAAAACCAGATCTTATAAAAGAGAAATGACAGGAGATGCTAGCAACTTTGCCTATAATAACTTACATTTCTTTCTGGACAAGGCATAAATAGTTTGCAGAGCAGAAAAGAGGTGAGGGGACTGCCCTGCATAAAAAGGCACATTTGAAAACCAGACATTCCTAGAATTTACCTTCTGAACCTTCTGCATTGTATGTGGTAATCTTCATGGAAAGAGACAGTTGACTCTTCAAGTTCTGCGATTATTAAATTGCCTAAATGGAAGGGAATTACCATAGCATCATCTGGATGCTATGTTTCTTATAGATTTCTGTAAAATCTACTGACTCACAGTGGTTCTTCCTATGATATACACGTGGGAGAAAGCATCAGGGAAAAGGCAAATTACTTTCAGAAAATAATCTACTGTTAAAAAAAAAATCCATCTGAAATTTAAGGAATTGTTTTAGTATTCAATATCACATGAAAATTGCTGCCTCTACATTAAAGGTGCTGTAAGTAAAATACTGAATCAACAGTAACCAGAGCACTGAAATTACAGGACAAACACCTTGATACTTTAAGAGACTATAAAAAGCATAGAGAAGGAGATTAAGGCCCTGCGTCATTGAGCATTTAGCACAAGACCACCCACCCATGCAGCCCCCAGGCCATCCAAGCAAGAACTGCCTGTACCAACCCTCAGGTAATTGCAGGCCAGGCACAGACACTTAATCAAAGATTCAGCTACTTTTCCACACACAGCTCAAAAGCGTACAAATAATGCATTTGAGGAGTACCAAAAGTAGAATAAACAAGCCAAAAATGTGAAGAAAATCATTCCTGCCTCTCCATACACTTGGCACTTTCTCACTTTGGGAATGCCTGAACAGAACACTTCTGAATATCTGGGTATCTCTCTTTTTTTGTATTTCTGACATAAAGAAGCCAACATCCACCAGAAATTCTTTCTCCGTAGCAGATAAGGTTTTACATTATTTAAAATCAGCTAAGATGTGGGACTGTGTGCATTTTTCAGTTATAGCATGACCACACAGTGCCATTTTGGAAGTATGCTAGAGATCTCTGCCACAAATTTGCTCAGTTGACTGAGAATCTTCAGGTCTCCAAAGACAAGATGAGGTTTGAGTTTTACTCTTCCAAACCATCACACAAATAAGTTCACCCTGCCTGTTCTGATAGCTTCTCTGCACTCACCCAAACCACTGTACAATCATTTATCAACATACCTTAATGTTGAAAGCATCTTTTGAGAAAGGAAAATTTCCCTTTGCTTTCCATTCCAACTTTTCCCTTCCATTCTTCACTTAGGGGGAGAAATGAAAGGGAAATTGGGGAACGAGAGCAATCTGGCTACATTTTTTGTTGTCATTCTCTCTTACCCAGTTACACTCCTCTGCTGACCATCTGTTCAAACACTACCAAAAAAACCAACAAAAAACATTTTTCTCATTTCTCCTCACAAAGCAGAGCCTGAGCATCAAGGAGATCCATGTGTCCAGTTTGATCTCTGTGGATTGTCAGCCGTCACGAAAGATCATCTGGAAACCATTTACAAAAGCTAACAAGGCAGCCAGACTCGACATGTGCATAGGCACCAAAAGAGTTCAAACTTGTTACTTGAACTGCCACAAGTTTTTCCTGAAAGTAAGATTTATTTTAATACTGTCGTATAAAACAAAAAAGACCCCGTATAATTCATTTATGTATCCATTCAAGACAAACAGCAGAGAACAATTAGGCTACATTCAGTGGCTAAGCACCATGCCAATAATTGAGACTGCCTAATACCTATATCAAGAAAAGAAGGAACAAATCAAACCTATTTTTGACTGAGAAGGAAAACTACAAGAAATCTCAGTTTAATCTTTGGCCCAACTGTGTCTCTCATTGCTAATAGGAATGCTCTGGTAGATGATCAGACATATGTCACAGCAGTTAAACAATGTCAAACCTTCCAAGTGGCCTCATAGCTACTTAAAACAGTACCTGGTTTAAGTTCTTCTCACAATGGTTGTTTTGCTGAACTTTCAAGTATTCAGTACTACACCTAATATTTCAGTACTTGAATTACAACAAAAAATTATATTGAATGAGTAAACCGCTTTGGCTTTTTAATTCAAGGTCAGAAAGGAAAAATGTTTCTTTGACTCTTACAGAAAACCATCTTTAAAAAAAAGACGGCTCTGTAAAGTCTCCTGATAGTATTAATATTATTGATTATCTTTTCTACAGCTCAACACATTGGCTGGTCAAAACATACAATCCAGCGAGAATCCTGGCACCTACACAGAGACAGCCTTCATCTAGAGGATAAAATGTATTTTATCCTACAATAAAAAAATTATTTAATGCTGAAAACATGACAAAACAGCACAACCAAAAGAAAAATTTTTTTAGTTTGCTTCCAAATGCTGCCATGGAATCTGGCTACTGAAAGAGATGAAAGGGAGAGATGAGTATAGATATAAGTGCTTTGAAAAGCAACAAGAAAGAAGTGTGCTAAAAAAAAAAAAAAAAAAAAAAAAAAGACTAATGTTACCACTGAGAATGGAAAACGACACATCTTCACTCCGACAGAACAAATGACTGCTAGAACATCAGTCCTTTAGATCATTTTGAAGAAAGGCAAGTAGAGCTTAAAGGTATATTTTGAAGGTTAGAAGTAGTACAAATTGCAGTAGCTTAGCAAAGAAGAAATATTCAGCATTGCAAGCTATTTTTAACAACCTTGAAATGACATCAAATAAACTGGTGACTTTCTACACAAATACTTTAAAACGCTAACAGTAGATACCACTAACTTGCATTTTTGCACTGCCGTTTTCTCCAAGAAGCTAGAACAGGTCTTCAAACTACAAAAAACCTGAGGAAAAGCAGCTGATCATTTTTGAAAAACAGCTGACAGTGAAGAGCAAGGTAGAGAAGGAAGGCGTCCCATGTAGACTGAAGTTTTCAGAAACCCTTTGTAAATCACTTGGCCACTGTTGGGTGTATCAGGAGTGTCTGCTGCATTGTAATTAAAGGGCTTCTAAAAACAAAACAAAAAAACACCTGAAAAACATGGAGCTGCTGAGCACAGCCTGTTCTGCAGTTACTCCAAGCAGGATAACTGAAGCAGACAATCTTAGTGTACTGCCTTTCTTAATCCCTAATAATCTTTGTTTTGACCTCTTACTCCTAGCACTATTCAAACTGCCCACAAACTTCATGAAGCTCATCAATAATATTTAGCTATACTTGACATATCTAGTAAACACGACGCTTTTGACCATGAACATGCAGTCACCGCTCAAAAGCCTTTCACCTATTAACCTTTAAAGCTGGAGCAGAGATTTAAACAGATTTCAGAAAATTCCAGCAGTTGAGCAAAACAGATGCAGCTACAAGAATGGATGTGCAAGAAATGCCCATACTAACTCTAAACACCTAAAGGGCAGATGCACAAATACAAATGCTTCCTGTCAAGTTGGCAGGTATTTTCTGAACTACTTTAAAAGACATGATTATTGATCTAATTGGTTGTCTTAAAAATAATGCTTAGAGTATAAAATCATTATTAGCTTTCTTACTTTCTAACACATTAGAGCTATTGAAAAATACATCTTCAATACCTCTAAATAAGGGTGGCATCCATGAAGCAATTTCCCATAAGGTGATAAAGTACATTCAACTGCACAGTTGAATGTCCAAAGACATTCCAGTGGAAGAAAAAAACCTTCCACATTGCACTTTGACAGGTAATTTCCACCCATGTTACTCTGTATTTTGAATTATTCTTCCTTGATACCCTCTTCTGTCACCAGTCAGAGATAAATTCACACGTTATCCAGACAAACATGAAATTTTGAAGCTTCCTAATAATTTTTTTTTGCTAAAGAGAAGACTTAATTCATATTTTGCTTAAAGAGATGATATAAAAAGCAGCCCTGTTACAAGTTCAGACTATCTTCCTCAATTTAAGTTGACAGTTTTGGCATAAACAAATTCTTTTATTCAAATTAAACTGTAAGATTGAGTAAAGATTGAGTAAAGTCCTTAAAAAAATAGGAATTAGATTCCTTGCCCGTTGTATATCATCTCAGCCTGGCCATACTGTAAGTAGAGTATGAGTGGACTGGTTCTTCAAAGCAGCATAATGATATAATGCACTTTCTTTTCCTCTCTACTGACAATCATTTCTGGTGGAGCTGGCCCTCTCTTGAATTATACTTACGATTTTCATTTCTGTACATTTTGCCTGCTGTGCTTCCCCAGATGTTTTCCTCCTTGACTCCTAAGTCTATGTGGTTTGTGTCTCACTTTTTTCTCTTCTTTTTTCATTCTTCCTCTGCCTTTCAAATTCCTTTTTCCCTCAGGCTGTGAATAATCTATTACCACCAGGAATTTTACTTCTGATTTTGCTCCCAATACTAAATTTGCAGTATTTAATTTACTACCAGAAAGAAAAACTTCTAACAGGGACTCCCAAACCTGTACTTTGAGGGCACTTTGCTGGTCATGCTGCTGACTGTTGAAATAAATTCCTGATGGCTGATACAGACTCTTACTACAATAGCTTAATTTAAGATGTTCTAATATAAAATGTTCTTTAGATACGAATGCAAATATTTGTCATTTTAATCTTTATGGCTCAAATTATCTTTGGAAAGATTTAAGTTTTTAAGAAGTTCTGAAGAGATGAACTAGAAGTCAAACTCTGGCTTAGTCAAGCTTCTAGTCTTTGGGACATCCAAAAATCCTTAGCAACAGCAGTATTACAAGGCTGCTTGCCAGAAAGAGAAGTAGATGGAGTCAAGTAGGAAAAAGTCATAATAAAGATCATGTTGGAAAGTGACTGCTTAGAGAATTGAGCCCAAGGGAAAGCTTTGCTGGTTTGAGCTAGTCTGGCAGCCAATGAACATGTTAAAGCCTGCTTTCTAGGGCACTCTGTTGAGGTCTGAGCAGAGACAAGTGCATACTGCACATTTTCTTAACTGAGCTGCTGCCTTTTTGCTTGGCAGACTGACATGTCAGATGAATGTATATCTTTTTTTTTTTAATCTTCCTTCTCCTTTTTCCCTACTTGAATTTTAAAGGCTGGGCCTGAATACCCATAGTTTAATATAAGTGGACTTGTATCAGCCTGTATGTTTATGGAAAGCTGAGGAATGTGCAGCAGCTTTCTGAATGTCAAGGTCTCTCACAGATTTTGCTGCTCACACCTGGCCAACCCATGGAAGTGAAAAATGCTCATACAGCAATGCTTCCATAGTGTTAGATTGCAAAATGCATTTTCAAAGCTGTGATTGTGCATTTTAGCTGTGAAACTTCCAGTGATATCAGTAGAAGTCACACAGCTAAATCCCCAAGCAACACTTTTGGAGGATGACTTACATTTAAAGAGGATTAGAAGAAAATACTTCTTACACCATTTTCTATGTAACATTATCAGTCTTAAATTTGAAGAAGCGTGGAATCATTTGAGGGAAATAAATGATTCACCGAGTACCAATTTTTCCATCCAATTAGGCTGGACATTTATGCTGAGTGTTTAATACACATCCCTACTGCCCCTCCTTTTCCACAAAGTGTACATATTAAACACAAGTTAAGGCTTGTGGGTTTTCAACTTTGTTGATTTTATATTCCTGTTGGGATTTAAAGTACTGTTTTCTTTAATTATTTTTCCTCTACTCATCCATGGTATTGAATGACAGTAATAATGAGCTCAGAATCATTGTACAAATCCCAGTAGGAACCATCTATAGTTTGTTAATAGGACATTATATTTGCATTACCAAGTTCAGCTCAAAGCACATTGTGTAAATTAGCTCCAAGGGTTACTACCACGAATCTAAAACCAGAACATCAGGTCAATTAGCACAGCACAAAAGTACATTAGTTTGGGTGAAATCAGAAAGGGTGTGATTAAAATTCTAGGAAATCCTCTTGGCTAAGAGTCTGAAGAAGGTTGATTTTGCCTCTGGGAGAGGCCAGAATGCCTTCACACAAGTGCAGCCTGATGCCAGGGTTCCCAAGGCCTGATAAACAGTACTGACCTATTCTAAAGCAGAGGAAAATTAATTTGCAGGTCGTGTGGAAATCCTCAAGTTTCCATAGAAACACTTTCTTCCCCATCCATATTAGAAGAGAAGGTAAGTATGAGGAAAACTTGGATGATCTGAGACTTCAACATAGCATATATTTCTTACATGAAAATGCAATTAGATAAGAAAAGTTTTAGTTTCTACCATGAGAATCATATTACCACTACCTAGCACAAGTAAGCCCACAGCTGTGGAACAAAAAGTCACAATTTTATAATGACAAGAGAAGACAGGGATTTCCCAGTTGCAATAAACTGAACGATCCCAGTAATATACCGTAGGACAACTTACTTTTTGGGTTAATAGCGCATGAGCATACACACAAGAAGAAAACTCTGCAAGTGGTTAGTTAATTTCATTGATCACAAACAGTACCTTGGAACAAAACTGCTGGAAGAGAAGCACAGACACAGCAGAAGGGATATCATAATGAAGTTCTATCTCTGGACTATAACTAATGAAGCCAAGGGATGTTCCAAAAATAAATAAATAAAAGGCCAAAGGATGCTACTATCTGGTCAGGTCAGCTGATTGGTCCAAACCCCTTAGTCAATTCAAGCCAGTCTTACCAAGCCATCAAGTCAGCATGTGCCACATGTCTACTCAGCCAAAGATGATCAAATATTCATTCCTGTGGTTAGCTTCTGAAATTTTGCTGATCAATGGCTTTATAATAGCAGTTTCTTCTGTAAACACTAACCCACAATATTCATATATCATCACTCCCTGCAGAAACATACTTAAAGTAGTGACTAACTTCAAAAATCACAATCTTACATTAAATAATGAGATTTCAGATTACACAGAAGAAATCATTCAATAACAGTTTTCATAGTCCAGTGCATTAGAATGGTCATCCATTATACACTGAGGTGGCTATAGCTGTGACACAGACTAAGATTTCATCATTAATATTTATAATTCTTTTCTTTATACCACATAAACAATACTTTGGCAACTGGCTAATAGGTTTACATGGGCAGAACACACCAAAGCTTCTGACAAGCCCTGGAAGAAATTACTGAGATGGATGCAGAATAAGGTAGAAAGGTATAAAAGAGAAGATAATGTAAAATTAACATGGAAGTCTGAGTCAAGTAACCCTGTGAAATGCTTGCAGTTTCTTAATCATTTGAAGCTAAAGAGCTGGAATTACTCTTGTGGATGAAATTGTGAGAAGGAAATTATTTGCCTCTATGAGATATTGGGCATGTTTGCTTAGCAGACAAATACACCACCGGTTCCACCCTACCTGCAATGTAAACTGGTGCTTGAAACAGAAATAGGTTTTTAGTAAATTACAAACAGCTGGAAAAGACTTAGCTGGGAAAAAAAGAAATGCTATATATGGACAGCAGTAACACAAGGGAAAACAGACACTACACATAAACTGAAATAAAATGAATACACTGTCAGAATACAAACAAACAGCATATTTTAGAAAGCAAGCACTATGAGATGCCTACTATTACATGAAAACTCAAGTACAAAAACAGATGAGATAGAGCAATCAACAAAATAAAAGGTGTTCAGTGAAGTGATTCTGAAACCATGTAGAGAGACACAAATCAATGGATTGTTTACTGTCTCTACCTATTTAGTAGCACAGTAAGGCTCAGATTAGCCTTAGAAGGATTAGATTGCAAGCAGAAATGAATTTACAGAGGCTGGGAAGTAACATTTCACTGCAAGATTCAGTAGGATCCACTGAAATTAAAATTATGCCTTTTCAGGACTACTCCACTGAATTTGAATTCTCTAAATTTTGTAAGGTCAATTTATGATGAATTTTCTGTCTTTGTTTCAGTTTGTTGTTGGGTTGTTGATGGCAAGTATTTCTTCCTATGTGTTTCATATCTATTAAAGAGGCATAGAAGTTGTTAAATATTTTATTCTGTGGTATAAATGATTTTCTGTCATTCTGCATTTCTATATCTCCACAAAAACATCAAATAGAACTTCCTCTTTGACATATATAGACACAAATTCAGACTTCTTGAAGATATATCCACTCAGGATGAGGGCAAACTGAGGAGAAAAAAATCAACGTTTTTTGCTGTCTTTGTTTCGCATGTGACTGTCAGCCTGCTATTGCTTCCCTAATGAGAGAGAAGTGCAACTATTATTCCTAATTGTGCATTATTCTAATTTTCACTACTTTAAAGACTAAATTACCCAAAGAGGAAGGGGCTGTCGAAGGGGAATCATTCCCTAAGAAGATGCATTTGAGTAGGAGCAATTAAACACATTCTAAAAAGTTGTGAGGTAGAATTGCTTAACAATGATACATTTTAAATGATCCCACAGATTTCTTAATAGCTTCATTCTCTGTGGTCTTCCCCAGAATATATGCAAACAGGGTACAAACACAGCAATTGGCAGCAGGGAGCAGGTACTGCTTCACTAATACTGAAAGTGGAGTATGCCAACAAAGGAAAATATAGCCACTGAAATTTGATTTTTGCCATTGCATCCTTACCAAAAATGTATTCTTGTGGGAAGTTCTGTGCTATCTGGATAGCTACAGGTCTTTGAAAAAACATTAACATACTGATTTATTTTTTTTTTAATGTTTTCAATGGTTATTTATTTATGAGCACTTGTTCTCCCGCTGAGCTCAATGATCTGTAAGAGTTACTGGCCAGCTGAGCTGGTCAAATAGGCAACAAGGGGCCAGGCACAGTTAATTCAGAAAATTCTGATGCTTAACTCTTAGTGCCTAATATTACCAACTTTTTCTCCTGAGATTCTAAGCAACTCCTTAAAATCTACTCTCTGCAGTAACAGGAGCTCTCCTCAAACCATTTTCCATCCCACCATCCATTTTCTTCTTGGAAAGCAGGACTTTCCCCATCCATGAAGCTTCTGGACCAGGACCATTCTCTGCAGCAGACACTCCAGGGTTGATCTCCAGCCCCAGTCTCCAGGAGCACCCTGGCAGCACTCAATCCCTATGGTAAGTCAACACTGCCATCTTCTGATCCCCTGCCCATTCTCCTGGGGCATGCCAGCCTTCTGTAATCAGCCAGCCATGTAATGACTTACCCAGATTCAGATGGCAGGGCAGACCTGCCAAGCTTGCACTGTGCAGTGAAGAACATAGGAAATGAAGGAGAATGGAAAGAAATCCTGACATAACAGCTTCTATCAAATCCAGCCAAAAAAATCACCTTGTATTTTACTAAGAATCATCTTCAACGAACTTTTATATTCTGGCCTCCTTAGCCAAGAAATTAGCAGCTAAGGCACTAAATTAAATTGTATTGTCTTTATTTGATTTGTGCTATATTTAGATTTCATCAATTCTGAAAGTTGTTAGTTGTTAATGTAACCATCTTTCAGGGCATAGGAAATGCAACACAGACATAACTCATTTATAAGAAAAATAAATGCCATTATCCTTCACTGTTAATTATTTGAATAACTTTTATTGTTTTAATATAAACTGAGCAAGAAACGGACAATAATTTCAGTGCTTGCCTCAACTATCCTTGAGGGCAATTTCATCCTTACAAAGAGCACAACAATGCAAATGTTCTTTAGACTTAGGAAAAAAAATACAGACACCCTAGAAGTAAAAAGCCTAAATAAAGGTTTAATAAAATCCTTTACACAAATTTCTGCTGTTTCTGTTTTGTTTGTTGTTTAAGATTCTTAAGTTATCTCTAGTGCAGTGGATTAGGTAATCACGTCACTACAAATGTGAAGAAAGGGATGGACAATAGAGGAAAAAATCCTTCACTGTTCAATAACCTTTATTTCAGGAAAGAGATTCTTATAAAAAGCATGGAAGAAGGAATGTGCTTTGGCTGCAATTATGGGAATTCAAAGTGGTGGGAACCACAGCTATTTCAAATCAAGGAGCTTCAGAGTAAAGCCACAGCTTGTATGTCTAGACTGTATTTAAGGACAAATCTCAGCTTCCTATACATATGATTTTTGCCACTACAACTTCTGAAAGAGAAAAGAGGATTCTCACTTTTGTCTAAGCAGAAGTGTTTACTGATTACAGTGAGCAGGCACACCCTGGTTATGACAGCTAATAGAAAACTCCTTCAGGAATTATCTCCTGGCAAAAATTGGTGCAGCTTTTGGGCTACTCAAGGTTCTGCCTAGGATCTGATCCTTACCAGCAGTATTCAGATGATGTCTGCATAGTACCTCCTTCACGAGTAAGCTTCTGAGCCCATGTCCTGCTCAGTGTCCTGCCTTTAAAAGAATGCCACTCACTTCTAGATCACAAAAACAGGAATGATTCTCAAGGAGATAAATTGTTTCACCGATTTTGCAACTACATGAGCAGACAAGCATAAGCACTGTGTCAGTACCAGAATTTGAGTCAGAGACATGAGCTAAATCCAACAGTCTGATGGCTCATTTTGTTACTCTGAAATGCATGCTGCTTCAACAGACCCAAAGACTAAGCCTATTAAACTTCTAACCAAAATTAAGGCTATTTTTTACATCTCACTTCTAAGAGCATTACTGAGATTAATTCAAATCCCACCCCTCACCTGTAGAGGATGACATAATGCAACTTGTCAACATGTATTTCACCACAGATGATGGGCTGAATTATTGTGTAACCTGAAGGAGAAGAGTGATTCAGAGGATCTATGGTATCCTTGATGCCAAAAATAGCCACTGTTAAGGGAGCTGCTTCCCTCATCTGAAGGGAGACCTGAAACAGTCCAACAGATCATGGAGGGCAGGGCATCCCAGGTGCCAAATCTGGAGATTACAATTGACAATGGCCTACCAAGAGGGCCCTCAATCTTTCCTTGAAGGCAGAGTGTAACTTGGAGAGGTCAAAGTAAAGTGTTCATAGGCTAGTATACAGAACGTACTCTCACCCTTCTCAGTAAGGCTCTGCTTTTGACCTCCTTTTTCCATTTCCATTCACCCTTCTTGAAAAGGCTATTAACAAAGGCATCTCATCTATCTGCAGCCTCAGTACTAAGCTTTGACATCTATCTAAATTCTTACTGCATTAGTATGAGCATCCACCTTAACTCAGAAACCACATAGAGCTGAAGAGGGTGCAAACCCACCAAGGGAGAAAGTCTTTGAAGAATAAGACATGTCAAGACATAGCATAGGAGTTGCTGCAGAGAGAGGCAGGAGGTACCAGGGCGGCTCATTTCACATTTGATACATAACTGTATGATTTTTGTTTTGAAAAGAAGGGGAAGACAGGAAAATCCCCTGGCACAAAACTAACTTCCATGTCTGTTTTGCATGGACACTGAAGTCTGTATCTTTGAAAGAGCAGGTTATATAAATTTCAGCAAAATCCTGTTTTAGCTGCATTGCACAGTATGCTTCCAGCTCAACAATTCTATCCCATCACATGCTTAAATGGCCAACATATACAAAGGCCAACTTCAATTTGAGCAGCTGTGTTGTTCAGTAGCACAACACATCACAGACAAGTTATTCCTCATAGGGCATAACAGGGTACAACCAATCCAAGCACAAATCAAGCAACATTTTAATATAATGTTTTTATTCAGATTTTTTCACGCTGCTATCATTTATCACATTTCCATTTAAAATCTCTGTGCCCCCCAACACACAATTTTTCAGATTTCCTAGCTAAACTAGCCAAAAAAAAAGAAGAATAAAAAAGAAAACATTCAGTAATGCCCCTTGGAAGAAGATATTTTTGTTCTTACTAGCTTTAATTAAGTTGAAAAATTTATTGAGTTATCAGTGAAACAAAGAGGTAAAAAGAAAAACAGAACACCCTCAAGTATCAATGGAGTACAAAAACCACAAAAAACAAAATCATAAGCCTCTGCAACTGAATTACCTTAAACACACCTAGCAAAAGCCTTAAAAAAAAAGAAAAAAAAGCCCCACGAACTTTGAGGTACAAGCTTCCAGCACTTCTATGTCATTTAGATGAGATAAAAATCTCATGTGAAACAGAATGCCCTCTCCTTCCAGAGATGGTATGTGAGCACTTAGGATAGATCACTTTTTCACTTTTCAATCCATCTCATTCCAAAGGTCATTTTTAACAAATTCCACTACTAATTCTCTCACTGATGGTATTCTTTGAATCCTTTTCCTGGTGATCTGCTACACAACTCAGCACTTGCAGTTCTCGGGGACCAAAACAACAACAGCAAAATTTGTCTTTAATTGTTCACCCTGAGCAATTAAACCTTCTCCAATAATAACTGATTCTGAGTTCACCAATCTCCCATAGCCTTCAGGGGTGTCACATCAAAATAGCCCCAAACCATCAGCATACTCTACAAAAATATTCCAGGAATTAAGGCAACTAACTCATCTTTTTCCATGAAGATTGTATCAGATTCATGATAAAGTATGCTGGAACAAATTACTGATGGAGTGAGGCACTGCGCATGAAATCAAAGAGTTCATATCGGCAGTACTCATAACACTGCCATTGGAAAAAGAAGCACAGATTCATTTGCTTCAATCACAGCTCCTTTGTCTACCTGCATAAAAATCATAGACAGAGCCTGGAAGACTACAACTTCTGATGAGCATTGATGGTTCACAGTAGGTAACCAGCTCAAGAAGATGCAAGAAGGACAGAGCAAGGGGTCAGAGGTTTGACCTCCTCTTAATGAGGATCTGTATGGAAGGGAAAGTCAAATACAAAGAATAGTGATTCTGAGACTCAATTGGAATATACAGAATTGATGCAAATGAGATAGCAAAGCTATAGCAATAGTTTTCATGGTGAAAACCCTTAACAATACAGTTATAAATCCATCTATGTTTCCTTGTACATTTATAATTTTAAGAAGTAGGAAGTCACAGCTTTCTTTACTGAGTAACACTGTCCTCTAACAAAACTAAAAATATGTGAGTCTCAGTAGCATTAGCTTGCGCATTTTTGTTTTAAAAAAAAAAAAAACAGCACTATTTTATCTTAACTTTAGTTATCACAGCTTTGGTTTAAATTAAGTAATAAAACACAAAGCAAGAAGATACAGTAATGCTAGTGCAGATCAAATGTAAATTATTTTTTTCATTTAAATGCTTCAGAAGCATCCAGATAAAAGCACAAAACAAAAAAAAATCAGGTCAAGTGAGGATAACTTCACTTTATCCTTCTTCCTAATAAACAAGCATTGCACATATTGCCTCAGAATACATTTTATCTAGTTAACACAAACAGCTTTGATATGGGAATTAGGGACAAAAATCATTACTTGCTAATCTCTTGATTGTTTTTGTTTGAGATAAACTAAAAACAGGCAGTTTCAAAAACACTACAATTTGCTTGTAGGAAACATATCCATTTGCATCTCAAAATATTCCTGAAATTGCACTTGAGTGAAAAGTATTTGTTAATGCTTGTTAGAGACTTCATTAAAAAAAAGTTTTTGAAGTACAGAAACACACAAAAAAATATGGTAATGACTCAAAAGCAACAGTACTTCAGAGAAGCCAGATCATTTTGTCATTCTTCTTATCAATCAGTTCTTCTTAATCAAGTCAGTCACTGTTTCGGACACCATTAACAGATCTCTCCAGCTCAGCAACAGACATACATCAATCTGACTTGAATTCAGATAACCTCATCTGGACTCATGTTTCTTGGACTTGAAGCACAGAAAGAAACTCTTTAAAATAAACTTCTTAAATGCAATAGAAATCCTGCTTTGACTAGATCAGCTAAACAGGTGCTATTTTCATCAGTCAGAGAGACGGTACAGCTACAGCATGCACTTCCCACCTGCAAATGCAGGAAACCTGCAACCACTGAGGCTTGCTATAGCAACACGTGCCCAGAGTGCCAAAAAAGTGGAGCAGACTTCGGGTGCTGGGGGCAGAAGACCATACAGAGCAGACAGGTTCCTACCTACAGCAGTTAAGATGGGGACAGCCCCCTTAGGAATTTCAAATTTGGAAGAAAAGACAATTCCCTCTATGTCATCCCAGAGCAACGGGGTTGAGATAAGAGTAGAGCTAACCTACATGTTTTCTGACTCTGTATGCAATGCTGACTTCATTCAACTTCAAGTTTTCTCTCCGGAGATCAGATGTTAGAATAAAAAAACTCCATCTTTGCAAGGGACTGGCCACAACAAGACGACAGAATGAAGGAGAGTGCACATCTCTCATTGAGATAAGCTGCTTCATTAGCTTACAGGCAGAGGTGTTCTGGTTGGTTCTGCTAACCTCATACTGCTCTGAGCGCTCTGCCATTAGCTGCTGTCTTTGATCTTTCAACAGCATAAGACTAATGAATCACCACTGTACGCTCACATGTAGGAGACAGGAAGAAGGAAAGAAAAGGCCTAGCTTGAGATGTATGCACCTCTGGAAGGCAAATTGTGGAATGATGCAACAATGCCTGCTACACCTAATGAGAAGCTCTACAGTCAACATAAAGAGAGTCCTATTCAACTTAACAGGGGGCTTCCTGCAGAGGAGGAGAGCCAGAGGTATTTTTCCTCACTATCTGCCAGTGACAGAATCTACCAGTGTTGTCAGAGCACCTAAAATCCACTGGAGTCACCAGAAAAGTGTCAGCAGATGCAAGTGGGGCAACCTCAGAAGGAACGGAGTGGCAGAACAGAAAACAAACCTGGGGAAATGATCAGTGTGGTGAAGTTGTAGATACCTTGAGAGCCTCTTAGTAGCAAGTGTTTGGATAAAACAGGTCAGAAAAAAAAAACAAAATGAAAAACAAGCTGGCTATGAGATGAAGTCAAGCAGCAAGGATTGACTACCTGATGTAACTGAAGGAGAAAGAAAAGAATAATAACTGTGACTCCAAATTATTAGTCCTGCACAGTGCTTTGAATGGGAAGCATAATACTGTGTACCAAGTGTTCTCCAAATACACTGTTTTGAAATGAAACAGGGCTCTTCTGAATTCTACCCCGTGATATCCACAAGAAAACGCTACATTTACGCAATATGAAAAATAGGTCCTGACAGAATAAAAGATGGAATAAATAAAGACAGGTAGCATACAGATGAAGTAGTTTTGTTGTGAAGCATTAGCTGCCTCTAAAACTGCACAACACTACAGTCTGCTGCTCACCGTTTTAAAACTCTCAGACTCTCCTGGACCCAGTGAAAATCCAGATTTTTAATTCTTTGCTACTATGCTACACAAAATCTACTATGCAGATTTTTTCTATTCACTGTATTTTTTAGGAATGTAAGTAGAAAGTAAACCAAACAAAAAAGAAAATAACCATCAGCATTAGCATGCAATATCTAAGAGCTACGTAAAGTCCTTCCTGAAACTGAAATCAAACAGTACATTTTCCTTCATGGTTGACCATCATACTAAAAAAGAATTATCTCAGCATACGGTGGTGTAAGCATTCTGGGGAGAATTTTACCTACACTATGCTTTTCAGTTACTTAGTTTTTCTGTGCTCAAATATTGGCTGAAGGAGATCCAATTAGTTTAAAATTAAAACTTGTTTCCTGGTAATTATACAGATCGTAAATTCCATTGCTTTCAGGCATACTTTTACACATGCACGAGTGAAGTGCCACCACTTCATCTTCCTTATAGTTCTTTTTCCTTAGTTACTGCTGTGGTATCACCAGCCAAGCTACAAAACTGGAATTTTCCCTCAATGCTGACACAATTTCATTTCTTCTGCAAAAGAGCCCTATAGCTGTATAGTTTTGGTCCAGTTACAATAATTATTATGCAAATCCCTCAACTCCACATGGTTACCCAGACTTAGAACTCATTACAGATTCATTAGAAACACAGTTGCTTCCATCTTCTCTTTCAGATACTTGAAATTTAATAATTAACAGGAACTAGGGGATAATACTGCAATAGGAACATTATATTCATCACAAAGCTTTTGTGCTGATGTGCAGGATTCTTTCATGCTTAATTTGTTATTAGTTATACTATAGATTGTAGTCTGTTGTGGTCAGGTTGTTGTGGGTTTTTTTTGTTTGTTTGTTTGTTTTCAGGGGCAGGAGAGTTAAACACTGGAAAAAAAATACTTATTCAAAAACAATCTGCCATATCTTCCAAATAATTCTGTCTCTACTCACATATTTTACCCAAAATTAAAAAAAAAAAAGTGTACACGTGCCAGACTATATTATTTTTGATGAAGCATTTAAATATTCAGAAGAGAGTAAAGCAATCAAGAGTCAGGGTGAGATTGAAAGTGGGCAACATCAGTGGTTGTGGATAGTTTTCACCCAGTTGCACAAATGCTGAGATGGGGAAGCAACTAGTGAGCCAAGATGCAGGACTGATAGGACCACATAACATAATAACACATCTTGAGTTACAGAATTAAGAATTAGGTACTAGCTTAAACAAGCAAAAATACTCCAACGCATTTAAACACATAAGTAAACTGCAAAGATATCTCAACATTATAAAAAGTTATAATTCAGGTGAACTGATGCTTTTAAGCTTTGAGAAGTTCCAAATTTCATTAATTTTGAGGTTATTGTTGACTTACCGCAGGCAGTGATAGTTAAATCCCAAAGGTAAGTACAGGGTGGATGATTCAAACAAGCACCCACAGTAATATCAGAGACTTGATATAGTCTTTAAAATAAAAAAGAATTTAATTAGTTAACATTGACAGTAATGAACAACAAAGATGAAAAACAGAACCCTACTGTGGATGTGAATTCTGCTTAACTAATCAATGTAATCAAATGTGTAAGAAGTCTTCACACTGAAGTTGCTCACAGTCATCTCCCAGGAGAGGAGAGGGGAAATTTCTCCTTAACATATGGAAAGCAGAAAATGTGTGGGGATGCAAAAATGAGTATGCTGCTGTTCTTTACTTCCCTGTAAAGGCAAATTCAATTATGGGCTTCAGTTAGTGCACAAGTGTCCAGCCTTTTGGATTGCCTGGGATGCACTGAATGAAGAGGAATTTTCTTGATCTATACATTTTTGTCAGTGATGAACAAGAGACTGCACTCATAACAATCTGCATAATGCAGTCAAGTGAGAGGGTATTTATCTCTGCTAAAACAGGGCTTATAAAAATCCAGTAGAGATACAATCAGATTTTGAGTTGAATGCTTAATTGCAACTCAACACATTACATTTAAAAATTTACAGGTAATGTATTTATGTATTATTAAAATTGAGTTGTAAATATACAAAAAAAGTTTTGTTTTGTTTTGTTTGCAATCTTGAAATCTGTTCTCAAATTCCTTTATCAGAACAGAAAGCATGGCTGCATACTTTTTGCTGTACACAGGATTGTGTTAAGTCAATGTATCAAAATGCTTTAAATTATTTCCCCTAACTTGAGCTCAGCCCAGATGGGGTTAATAGTGAACTGATGTTTGGCTGGTGTTAAGTGTCACTTGTCTGTGGACTGGGGCTTCTCAACGGGAAAGAGTCAACAATAATGATGGTGCAGGGCAGAGCCATGGTGTAAGCTGCGCAGGGCTGCAATGCAGCCCATGGGCTGGACCTGCCCACACTAACACATACTCCAAACGCACCCAACAGTTTTAATCTGTCACATCCCTTTTTGTTGTTCCAGAAAAACAAAGGATGGCTCACAAAAGGTACTGAAAACCACTATCACAGCAAACTGGAGAAGAATAAACGCAACCGCTGCAAGTTCACTGCAGAATGCTGACGGCAACCCAAGCTTGGAGATTATATAATGAACTTCTGCAAAATTTCGCAGCAAGGCTGTTTTTCAGGCAATACGAATATGCTGAAGGCTGGAGAAAAAGGAAGAGGGAGGAAAGCAAGGTGATTCATTCAGCACTTTTTTTCTGTGAAATAAGTGGCTAGTACTTGTTCACTTAAGGGTAACTCAAAATGCATCTATGCCAAGCTGTGCAAAGGGAGAGTACTGGCAAAAAAACAACACACCATACTACTGTTGTCTAAAAGCATCTAACAGAATTAAAGAAAAAGGTAAAGTAATCAAAAAGAAACAATATGTATATACATATATAGAAATATTCCTTTTTCTTTCATTCTCCTCATGTGGAAAACAGTGGGGAAGGATGGCAAAAAATTGCTTGCTGCACGATCAATACACTTTTATCCATATGTATTGCAGAAAAAAAGTCCCCAAAATAGCTCTTTTAGCAACTTAATGAAGCATGTTTTTTCGTTAACAATTCAATTCTAATCTCCTCCTCCCTTAATTTCCCCAGAGAGATTCAATAAAGTAACTTCATCTGAAATACATCACCTAGAACAACAAATAAAATGAGTATGCTAAAAATGAACTAAAATTCCAGTGGCTGATCTGACCACTAAGTATAAAGCATAGAGAGATAATTAATACATACCAAGTGACAGCAAAGTAGTCACCAGCTTATATCATAGAATCATACCCCAGAATAGCTTTAGTAACTTACTACAAGTCACTTTATTGCCCCGTATTGTAACAGTAAAAGACCTCTTAGCTGTGTAAAATCATTTCTCCAAGATCTCTATCAGTTTCTCTTCAGAAGTGATTGTACTGCACATGCTTCTCCCCTAAACTACATATTGCATAGTTAAAGATAGTGGCACAAATCTTGAAGTTATATTTGGAAATGTTTTTTGTGGTTTTTTTTTCCCTTTTTTAACTGTGCAAAAAAAAAAAAAAATCAAGTATGAATCCCTCTTCCAGAAAATCTAATATTAGAATTCAACTGACCGCAGTTGGTCATTTACCTTCCGAAGTGTCCATACCTCATTTAAAACAGCATTAATATTTCCACCACAGCACTGTTAGCATCACAGACAATGAAGAATTCAGCAAGGGGATAAGCACTAGGGATCAGCAAACCGATAGAACAATTGGATTCATTTTGCTGCAAATCTCACTTAAGCTATCAGAAGCAAGAAAATGTACTATATCATCATCTCCACGGAAGAGTATTTCAAGACATTTTCTATGAGGATTCGGTGGCTTAAAGAAGGCTGAAATAGTAAATCCAGTAGTTATTTCCTTTAGTATACTGGTACAAAATGTGCCAGAATATCTGCACAAGAAAAATAAAATGCTTCCAAAACGAAGTACTAGACAATACATGAGAGAGATCACATTGCAAAGGAGCAATACAAATGAATATCAGGTGTCATCGCCATATGATGAAAAAACAAACGTTACACTATTTTTCAGTAAGCCTTTTTTTCTCCCTATGCCCTTCCAGATGCTAGTCCTCAAACCTCTCACCAAAATTACTTAGAATGTCAGTTACATAGTTTAAGACTTTGGTGTTTCTGTGTTCAGAACTGTACAGTCTTCATAACGAGCCAAAAATATTTGAGACATGGGTGTCATATAAAAATGACTTGTGTAGAGTGAAAGAATTTGAAGAGTTCTCTTCAAAGTATTTCCATGACAATTCAAATAGTGCAGTAACAAAGGAAGAGGGGGAAAAAAATCATTATATGATTTCTAATATGATGTTAGCAGCCTTTTATATCTGTAAAGATTCTGGACAACAACAAAAACCAGCGCTTCAGAAGAGTGTTGATTTAGGTAGCCCAAAGTCATGGTTTCCTAATTGCAGGAAACTCCCACTTGCTCAGAAGAATAAATAAAAAAGCCAGGAGAGAAGAGGCTCATATTGGAAGGCAGCCTCAAAATTATTTCAGATGATTAAAAGTTACTAAAAGGCACATGAGCAAAATATAGCAACTACAGGAACGAAAACCACGATTTAGGTTCTCCACAGGAAGACTTACTCTCCTTTTCAGTAATGTAGATACCAAGGTATCTAATCTCCACTAGCATCTAAAGAGATGCTCTACAGTGACAAATCTTTCTGTGTATATGACTTAAAGTTCCAAATCCTTCTGGACTTTTTGAAAGCCATGAACTTTGCTCAGTCACTAAAATACACTTTTGTAAGACATCCCTAACTAGAATGAAATCCTCACCAGTACAGTAGGTGTGACTGTTGTTAAGACTACTCTGCCTCTCTTCCTTCTTCTTCTCTAGCTCTATCACTACTGCTTTCTTCCCCACCCACCCCCCCACCCAGCAGCCTTTTTTTTGTTGTTGTTTAAAATCAGTTAAACTGTACTGCATTGTGAACAAGTTAAAATCCCAAGGGAGATGAACACAAGCCTTATGCAGAACATTCTGATATCAAAGTCAAATGTTTCATTTTAAAACTCTTTTCAAGGGCTGTTTCTCTGCATTATAATTTAAATTTATTCTGTAATTTCTGCAGTAATTTGTAGGTAGGAATTTAGGGTAGACGCATAAGAAATACAATGCTATCTTAGCAAAAATGATAGACAGTACTGACTTAGAGATGGCAAGAGTGGAATAGATTCAAAAATAATTTACCAGTACTGTAAGTTTTGAGGATGTTTCAGTAGAGATGAATGGACAAAGGTTTTACTTTAAAAACAGACTTGAAAAATATTGTAAAGAAAAGGTCTAGGAGAATAGAATTTTTTTGAAAATATACTCTATTTGTTATTATTTTTTGCTTCTACTATTTGTTTGATACTTCAAAAGCGTATGAGCATTAAACTGTAAATAATTAAGGACTTTGGAAGCCTATAGCCTCAAAACATTTCAGAAAGCCTCTGTGGAAGTGTCTTGACACAGTGTGTTGTTGGCTCATGTTAACCAAGAGGATTCTGTTCACAATAAAATATAAATAACATATATCAAACGTTTTCACCTCTACTAAATTTTAACCTACTCCATTAGCTAATCAGAATATATCAGCCTTGCAATTTGATGGTAATCTAAACCACCAAAACACACCTCCTCTGTGATCAATCTTAATATCTCTCAATATCCATTGTCATGTAAAGCACCCCAGGTTTCGCATCCTTGTTTTGATAACTGCTCAATGCCTAACATTTATATCTCACGTGTCAGCCTATTCAAAGCATTCCACTGCTCACAAGAGAGGAATGAAAGATGTTCAGGAAAAGTCATTGCCTGTCCTCTTGTTCAGGGACACAGAGTACTGGCAGTAAACCTAGGCCCTTGTTCCTCCCAGGCAGTCTGTATTTTTCTCCAAAGAAATCATATCTGTCACAGTCTACCCCTTCAGGTAAAAGATAAAATAATAATTGTCTTTAAAGTACCCAGACGTGCCTGGAAAAACAGCTCTTTGTCCCATTTCAGAACAGGGCTGCAGACTATGAACTCAAGTGGAAAGAAATGTTTCCCTGAAGTTCTGGGCAAAACACCAAAGCTCTGGAGAGGCATGAGGTTGATGTTATACCTCTACTCTTAGCCTTTCTTACCAGCTAGCTCCAAGCAGCTGCTGCTTATCTCCTTCAAGGTACTAACTCTCCCTGAGCATTGCGCAGGAAGCCTACACATGTGGCACACCATGCTGTATTACACGGGGGAGTCCTAGAGTCCATAAGTCAGCAATCATAACTGTAGCATCCACTGCTCTCACATCATGTTCTCTATAACTCTCAAAGACCAGTAGGCAAGACACACTAGGTTGCCCTGCAAGAGACACAGCGAGCATTGATCTGACACACACTATGGAGACTGGCAGGCTTAAAGATGCAACAACCCTGTGAAAAAGGATCTCAGCGGGGTCAAGAAACTAATTAATTTGTGCTTTAAAAAAAAGTCTTTGGAAACTTAGAAGAACGATGCGACTCTCCTTACAGAGTATTCATTCCTCTTCAGTTTAATTCAGATTCATTTTCCCTTAGCCTAGACCTGTGATCCCATAGTAGATGCACCAAATACAACATGGAAGTAGAGTGCTTTTCAGTTCAATACTTATGTTTGTGTACTTTGCTTCAAAGCACTATTTTTAAATTCTGTATACACTAGTCTGACTGAAAATCTAAAAAATAAATAAAACCATTAGACTGTAAAGATACAAGTGGTTTTGTTCTTTGTTCATCTCTGTTGTCCTCAACATGTCAGAATGTTGGGCATAATGCATGACTACACACCAGTGTCAGATTATGATCACCTACAACAAAAAGAACTAGACAGAGTTGGGAGGTTTAATTCCTTTATGTATTACTATGAGATCCAACTTGAAGGCAGACTTAATCCAACCAAATTAGGGAATAATAAGACACTGGTATCTCCACACGGGGGTGGGAAGAAACACCACTGCTTTCAAATAGGTACACTATGGAGACTACTAAACACCAAAGAACTACTATCACAGACACTAGAATACTAATCTAGACACTGGGAACATGCTGTCTAAAAGACACAGTTTATTAGTCTGGAGATTGATACGACACTCCCCACCAACACTTAAGTAATAAAGTGAATGATGGTACAGAGCAATTTCTCCTCCTAGTTACTCAGCACAACAGATTTTGCACAGGAATGCAGAGACCAAATACACAAATCTTGCTGCATAAAATGCACAACTGGAGAAAAAGCAAAGAAAACCATGCTGTTCTGTAAAACTTATAATCTTGGATTATAACTAAAATGCAGCCTGGCTTTAAATCTGTCTTAACGTGCACTTTCACTAAAAGTGGCCCATCTTCAAAAGCACGATGTGCTTCTCTTTGGATAGCAATGATTAAAACAGGTTTATTTGCAAACAGATGATGCTTTACATAAATAGTACTTATGTCATGTGCAGATATTTTTAAATAGTTACTACTTACCAGAGTTGCAGCTTTATTATTTTACTAGAAAATGGTAAGATTAGTTTTCGTAGTGATTTCAATACAGTATTTATATGAAGCTCAGCTTGAATGAAAGTTCTTTTAAAAAGGCACAAAAGAACCCTGCAAAATGGTATTAATTCACTAAAAACATTACTTTGATGAATTGTGTACAGAGTGAGATAAGTTTATTCAAAAATGTATTTTACAAAACGAAACATCAGCAAGTGATGAGTTTCAAAGTCTTCTAAGATTACAGCCCTAGCAGGTCTGTATGTCCAAACACAGGTACGATTTGCAGACTGCAAGAGAGAAAACAAGCTTCTCACTAGTTCAACTCAGTCAGTTCCTCCATGTTCAATAAACCAGCCACTAAACCAAGTCAGCCAAGCAAACAGAAAATGATCTCTCAGGTCCTCTAGGAGAGGCAAGGAAAATAAGGTGCTGTCAAAACTCCAGTGTTTCAAATAAATTGGACCCCAAGTGCCTGGAGTATAAACTCCCCTTCGGATCAGCAGATGCAGTTCCCTGTTAAAATATTACTAGTTCTGTTCACAGAAAGCTAGGTATGAAAAACTGTATTTAGCATCTTGTAACAAGCTTAGTCCTTTACTGCTTCATAATAACAAACAACCAACTCCAAATCATTTGCTGTCACCTTGAGTTTAAAATCCTGCAATACATATTTGTTGTTTCACAATCTTTCCCAAAGCTTCATCCTGACTACAAATCTTCACCCCTTGCCATGGGAAGTTTTACTTATTTTTAATCTCAAAAAATCAGGCACACCTACAGCACATCAGTTCCTCTAGCTGTGACTTCCCCAGGGACATCTCTACTGCTAACACATCCAATTTGGTGCTAATAAACCACCAAGAGTCAGCAGAAATCACTCCTACCCTAACCATGTCCCCCGGAGGGTGCTTGTAAATGTCAGAAGGACAGAGCACCAGCAGGGCACTGCCAGTCACCTCAGTGCCATTTTCACCTCCTTTCTTCATTCAGCTTTAAACATCTACATTACCAATAGAAATAAATCTTTTCTATGCATATAGTTCACTCATGTGGAGACAAGATGTGGATGAATCCATTCACACTTGCTAGGAAAAACATACCTAACATTGCCTTATCACCTGAAAAGATACAAAGCCATTGTAATCTGAATCAATTTGTCTCCTGTTTTCTACATAATACAGCACAATAAAGCTCAAGGGTTGTTTTTTTGTTTGGTAGGTTTTTGGTGTTTTTGTTTTGTTTGTTTGGTATTTTGTTTTGTTTGTTTTTTGCATTCGCAGATGCATCAGTTCACAGAGTACAGAGCCAAAAGTCCCTCCCCACAAAGCCCTGGGGCAGACACAAGTGAAGTACTGTGTTCAGCTCTGGACAACACATTATCAGAAAGATAACGCATTAAAGAGGTTATTAGAGAAGCAGCAAAAATGATAATTGCAAACTAAAGAGATTAGTTACAAAAAGACCTTAAAAGTTAACTACACCAAGGCTGCCAAAAGAAAACCCTTTCTAGGGGATACGGTAACAGCCTATATATATATATATATATATATATATATATAAAGAATATTTAAATCAGTAATGAGAAATGAATTATTTTGGATGGCAAAAAACAGAAAATTATAAACAACATGATGAAATTAAGAGAGATCTGAAACTCAAAAAAAAAAAAAAAAAAAAAAAAAAAAGAGGGTAATAGCAGCCAGGCTTTGAGAAGTCTATCGCCTGGATGACTTAATAGGTCTTTTGTATCTCTGCCTCCTGTAACTCTACGATAATAATGATGGAGCAAAAGAAAGGACTCCAAGTATGAAATCCAATTAATTCTTTGCCAGTAGGCAAACCAGCTTATCAGATATTTTGGCTTAGCAATAAGCTTAAGCTTGGCATGATAGATCCTACCTGTCAGTTATTCAGATGTAGCTTTTTGTAAAGTCTTCAGGGAAACCAAGAGTATTTTTATACTTTCATTAAAACACAGACTACATCCATCAAAGGAGGAAGTTATATTAAAAAGATCTGTGGCATTTTCAGACTAATCTGTGCATCTGACCAGTGCCATATTTAGCATTATCTAATCTGCTTTGTGCATCTAACAGACTGCAGGCCCTTTGGGGCAGAAATCCCATCCTCCTTTTTCTTTATATTACACAGTGCTGAGCATGTTGACAGCACTCAACAAATAATAACCAGTTCCAAGGGAGGAAAGAAGTCTGTGATAGCACACACTGCAGTGTTATTTTTCAAGGCGTGAACTCTTAACATTAGTGATGGATATGGGGGACTTTGTGTACATTCCAATGGAAAAATAACTCTTCTCTCAGGAAGAAAAATTACTTCAAAATGCATCAGAATGCTCAAAAAGTAGATAGGTATGGAAACTGGCAGGAAACAGAGAGAAAAGGGATAGAAATGGTCTGGAAGAGGAAAAAAAAAGTAAAAACTGAAACTAAAATCTAGTACTAAGTGGGGAAATACATTGTTTAAAGATATACACAGGCAATTTGTATGCACTGTGATTCCATCTTTAAGTGCACATTCAGACACCACTTCTCAAATTATAAGAATTCCTCTCCAGGGTACTTTCACAACAATCCGCATCAGCACACTTCTCTATTTTCCAAGCTAGTGCTTCAGTCAGAGCTCTCACTATTTACTGACGCTAGCTTGGCTCATACAAAACAGCATAGGAGCAAATCATGTCCTAGGAGCCAACGGATTTGCTCTCCACGTTACCATCTGACAAAGCTAAAGATGGTATAGGGACATGCATAGATATATACTGATAAGTTGTCCTTTACGGTGTTCAGAATGAAAACACAGCAAGTCATAGACTATTTATAAAAAACAGTGGGAGTAAGCTATAGGTGGTAGCCAGCGTGGCACACCCAGACACTCCTCCAACAAACTCTCCCTTTAAAAATTTAATATTTCATCTGCATATATTAACATATTTCAGACTCCTCATGGTTATTAGCTTAGAATCACCTGTCACTGAGAACCATACACTTATCTTAAATGTCTTTTCTGGGACTGCGATAATGCCTACCCACATTGTTGTTAGATGAACTTTCTTCAGAGAGGCAATGCAGCTGCCACACAAAGTACTGGTGGCCAAGGATGGGACAAGTTTTCCCAAGACACTTTGTTTTTAAATGTTTTAAATGATCCTAGTTAATTAAGCATATGAAGCATCTGTTATGTACTGTTCTGCATATGCAAAAAAAAAAAAAAAAAAAAAAAACCTCCAAAAAGTAACTCACATTAAAGAAGAAACATGAGAAAGATAAACACTCCTACCTCATTAACCACATAGCTCAAACACTGCATTTACACAGTTGTAAACTTCAGAAACACAAAGTAGCTTCTCTTTTTAAGGATAACATTAGCAAGAATTTAAAAGAGGTTGGGAGAATTGAATATTTCAGTCAAATGACACACAAGTGTTCTTGCAAAACTTCTATATTTTTATTCATAGAAATTTGTTTTTCCCATCAAGGTTTTATTTTAGTGGGAATGCTGTTTTTCTCTTTTCTCTCTTTTTTCTTTTTTTCCCCCCCCACAAACTTTTTACTTGCTTTTCATTAAAAAAAAAAAAAAAAAAGCAATCCAAAGTTAAACATATTTATTTAAAGCAAGATGTATATCTTCTATAGTCACTTATGCCAGTATATAACCTAAATCCTCATCCAACTCAATGGAACGTCAGAGCTTTTGATGATTTACCCCACAGGAAAAGCCAAGTGAGGGAAGATTCCAGAGAAACATTCACCCCAAGAAAGCTTGCTGCCAACTTCACCATCTCAATTGTCAAGTAGCAGTTCCAGTCAGATACATTTTTTGAAACTCATAAAAACCAAAGGCAAAACGAACACAGTGAAAATAGTTTTGTAAAATTGGTGGGAAACAAGCTCCAAATAAAGAAGGATAATAGAATTTTTGTCATCTCAAGCAATGATAAGTAATTTTTATTTATATTTTCCAATTTTAAATAGCAGTCCCATTTGCAGGGGTTATGTGGCAGCCAGAAACAAACAAACAAACAAAAACAGCAAAGATGAGCAACTTCTAAGTTAACATTCAGTTCAGGCAAACTCAATCAAACCTTTTATGTTGTCCTCCTGCTGATCTGGTTATTTATTGTAGCAGCCACTCAAAGCTAGACAGTAGCTGATTTTCTAAGTAATTCAGACTAAAAAAGGAATTCATAGCCACTCTTCAAACATTATTTAAGATATTTACTTAGACTACTGTTATCTTCGCAAGGCTTTTCTGGAATTTCTTTTCCATGCTTTTAGAGCACTTTTTTTTTTTCAGATGCCTTAACTATATGCCAATTGTGCTGAAGCCAAGAACTTTCAGCTTACTGCTACCACAGCAACAAGCAAAGGCACAACTGCAACAAATCCCATCAACCAAATCTGATTAGAATTTCATAGGAAAGCCTATCCTTGTGAGATTCCCAAAGTAATTCTTCACTCTTTTCTATAGGAGTCTGTTGAAGACCCATGGAAGATCTGGGTCTGAATAGGTTGATAATCAGAGGAAAGATAGGACAAAAAAAAAAAAAAAAGCTACACGAAGGAGGATGGGTGAGGGAAAAGAAGTGGTAATGGCTGGAAAAGGTTTTCAATGCTGTGGAAAGCTGAACACTTACTCCCTCCAATGTTATTTTGTTCCTTTCAGCACATGAGCTTCCAGAATTAAGCAAGGAAATTGAACAATCTCAGAACTCTCTGGTTCAGATTCAAAAGAAAAGCACTGCTCCCATCACACTGCAATTAACTGCGAAAACCAATGTGCAACAGCTACATTTTACGTGAATACCATTTTATATCAGGAGGGAATCTAAACCACGAGTATCTTGTGCCAGAAGGATACAGTGATGTATTAGATTTACATGGCAAGATTTTGGTACAGAGCTGCGGGGATGGTCTCTGAAGGGTGGACCCCAGGGTACACAGAGCCATGTTGGAGCGGTGCTGGAGAGCTGCAGTCTATGGAAAGCCCACATTAAATCAGTTCAGGAAGGATGGCATCCATGGGAAGGACCCACATGGGGCAGAGGCAAAGCATGCCAGTGGAGGAGCAGCAGAGAAGCAGCACTGTAGACTGGGTGCAGTCCCCATTCCCTGTACCCTTGTGCTGCTCAGGGGGAGGAGGTAGAATGGGGTGGATGGAGGGAAAGTGGTTTTAGTTTTGCTTTAGTTCTCACTGCTCTTATTGGTTAGTAATAGCCAATTAATTATATTAATCTTCCTACAGAAACTGTTTTCCTATGACAGTAATTGGCAAGCAATCTCCTTGTCCTTAGCTCAACCCTGAGCCCTTTATCATTGTGTTTTCTCCTCCTCTGCCTTTGAGGGTGGAGGAATGAGAGAGCGGTACGGTGGAGTTCAGCTGCCACTGGGATGAAACCTCCACAAGTGACCAGCAAAAAAAAAAAAAAAAAAAAAAAAAAAAAAACCAACAAACACACTTCAAGTTTCAACAGCATCTCCTGGGCAAAGCCAATGAATACTAATAAGCATTTTCCACAGATTTTGCAGCCCTTCAAACTTATTGTGAAGAGCAAACCATCATTTTTAGCTTGAATATAACTTTGCAGTTTAATATCTTGTATGCATATATTACATTACATGCTAAAATAGTTTATAAGACACATTAGTCATTGGAAATAAGCACTGTGCACTCCATAAACTCCTTCACTACAAGTATTTTTGTCATAAAATCTTTCAAGAGCAGAAGTTTAATTATATTCTGAAATCCAGAGTTCTCTGTAAACAGCTTCACAGCTTTAATCTCATCTGTTTCTGACAGCAGAAGTAGTAACACAGCTCTTGAAATGACTTTTATATATATGCACACAAAACTAAGCCGTTTGTAAAACTATGAAACAGCCTCATCTCCACAGCAGCATCCATCAGAACTTTGCTTGACATTACCACCCTGACAAATAAAACTCATCTGAAACCAAGGCTGTAAAACAACGATATGTTTACAAAGTGTTTTCTGAAGAGACTACCAACTTGGTTTCATATCACCTTCTGAAGTTTACAACCCATTCATGCTCAACTCTCTCATTTCACCCTGACACCAGAAGTGCCCATCATCTTCACACAAATCTGAATCCAAGTGCTTTGTTGGTCACACAGCTACTGCGGGATGTTCTTTTCTTAAAATGATTTTCAAAAATTCTTTTCAGTCACGCTGACGTCATAAACTATTGAAAAACTATTTGACATACAAATACGGAGCTCCCCACACAAGAAGATCATGGAGCTATTGAAGCAAATCCAGAGGAGGGCCATGAAGACAATCAGAGGACTGGAATGCCTCCCCCCAATGAAGACCGATTGAGAGGGGTTCATCAGCCTTAAGAGAAGGCTAAAAGGGGAACTTATAGCTGTCTTCTAGTACCTGAAGGGGGTCTATAGGAAAGCTGGGGAGGAATTTTTTATAAGGGCATGTAGCAACTAGACAAGGAGAAAGTACAGTGATAGTAGTGGGGTAGTACAAGTCCAGCAATTGAGAACAAGCCCAAATGCAACAGCCATAGAAACAAAGGAAGAAAAACTGCTTACCTTTGGAAGGCCTCCAGTATGAAGAGACCCCCAGAGAGGTTACCCTTGACTCCACTCCCAACCCTTAAATGAGGTCTGCAAAGGGGTAAATCCTGGCTCCTCCCCTTTCAGTTACACAGGTGCATTGATGCACCTGAGCTCCCTTGGGTTGGCCCTGCCTTCCCACCAGGTGCTCAGTCACTCTTTCCAGCTGTAACTTATTTTCACTACCTATACAGAAGGACACATCTTGATTTCTACAGTGCTGGCAGAAATCTTGCTGCTTATCACAGGTCCATAACTACACTACCAGTAGCCCTCTGCTCAAGAACCCATTTTTCTTGGGCAAGTTAGAGATAGCCAAATATGAAAAAACAAAATCTGAAAGCAAACAAACAGCTTTTCATGGTATTACAGCATTGATACCCACACTTCAAAAAGACAAAAGATTTTGGACATAGACAGTCAAGGGTTTGGATGCACCTTTTTCAGTAGCCTCACACAATTATTTAAATTTGCCTTTATATTTCTGTCCTCATCCAGTCCCAAAGTATGCTAGACTCGCTAGAGGGATCACTTCCTTCTATGGAAGGAATGGATTTGTCCCCAGCATATGCTAAACAAATTGTACAGATCAAAACATAGAGTTGTAGTCAAAACTTGACAGATAAAACACATGATGAGAAGTCCTGTGTACAAGAGAGACAACTCATGACATGTCAATAAATCTGTGCAAAGAGCAACTCCTAACTTTGGGTTCAGAAGATATTGCTGATCCAGATCCTGTCCACCATTTTGAAATTCTCTTCCATAATCATTATAAGTATAATTAACTGATGAGAAATTAGCTTTCAACGTCTGTTCTCATTCTTTCTTTAGTTATGGTTTAAATTGCACGTATAAAGGGTTCAGAAACCTGCATTCACCAAAACTGCTCAAGTTTGATTACACTATGTTACATTAAGTGTTCTTTGAAAAAAAAAACAGGAAAGAAGCCCAACAGCATGATGAATGGTGGGTTTTCTTGGCTCTTATAAAATAAAATTAGTAATATGAACACATTTAAAATAAAAATAAAATGATAGGAAAAATCATCATCTCCGTAAGGCCAACCATGAAATTCACATTTTCCTCTTATTGTTAAACAAATGGCTAAATGATAGCAGTGAAAGGAAAATGGCTGCATAACTCAGCATATATTCTGAAACAGTAACTCAACCATAACATTTGTATTGCTTCTAACAGATAATAGTATCCTCCTTTAAAACCTATTTCATGTCATCTTTACTCCATTGATCAGGAGCATCTCCTATATACACGCCAAGACACAAGCATTAGTCTTCAACGTTAAAGAATATCTTCTTCTTTTTCACTATTCTAATGAAATTAAATCCCAACTTGTAGACAAGCATAAGAGAAAATTCAAGAACCATGATTATAATACAGTACTTGTTCTCCTGTGCTATTTCTATTAAGATGTAAAAGATTATGAGATATGTTGAGCTGTTGCAGTACCTATTTGTGCTCTTAGGAAAATGAATAACAATCAATAATTCATTTTATATGGACTACCAACAACTCTGAAATTTTTCCTTGAGCAGATGCATCCCAGAGCAAAACAGAAATCAAGGTAGAGAAGGGCTTGCCTTTTGTTATCAGTTACTTCAACATCTGATTGTTCTTCTGAAACTAAGCATACCTGTTACAACCCAAATAAACTCTTACACAATCTCAAGTCCCAGAAGCAACAAAAGAAAAAGGCATTTCCACTTTCCTATCTTCATCAGTAAAACTCATCAGAGTTTTGTGTGGACTACAGCTACACACACACAAAAAAAAAAAAACAACTGCAATGCTATCAAGGCACTCCCTCATTTCTTTCCTGTGCTTACATTTGAAGATATTCATCTAATGTGAAAAAAATAAATATATGCAGCAGCCCAATCATTCATTACCATATAGACTTCTAAAATTTGGCTTCATTACATTTAGCAGCATCTCCAGTATTGACCACAGATACTAAACCAGTTTTAGAGATGCATTCTGATGTTCTGAAATTTGGTTAGACCGTGCCCAGACTTGTCTGGTCTGGAGAAAAGTAATTATTTCAAAGTGTCTGTTTTTAAGCAGAGTAGTAAGAACGTGGCCCCATTCACCCCAGGAAATCTGGTTTACAGGCGATGTGGGTCAGGGTCTCATTGAGACCTCACTGCTCCTTCACCACTCCATTTTGTGAAGAGATTGGTGTCCAAGATCACTCTGAAACAAGTCAAGCACAGACCTGTTCAAGAATATCTCACTTTCCAGCCCCCTGTATTTGCCATCTGTTTTTCATCTTTTGCTTTAGGAAATGTTAGTCAGAAATCAGATGTCTCATCAAAACATTCTGTGATGCTCCAACAAACCAAAAGACTTAGCATAAGTTCTACAACTTTTTTCCTATTACACATTCTGTAT
Organism: Callipepla californica brunnescens; assembly: GCA_023055505.1. Lineage (NCBI taxonomy): Eukaryota > Metazoa > Chordata > Aves > Galliformes > Odontophoridae > Callipepla > Callipepla californica. The sequence continues at coordinate 30,804,253 of JALIRH010000003.1, read as the reverse complement.
TCAAACTTAGTAGAACTCTTTTTGAACAGTCATAAAGGAAATGCAGAATATCATTATCCTGTTATGCAGCAGAACGAAACAGAAACATCTTAATGGTCCATGCATAACTCCAATTATCATTTTAAGAGATTATTATTATTAGTGTGATTAACAAGATTAAGCTCAGACCTATCATTTTAGCAGTACACATGAAGTCAGTGAGTATACTTCCTCGTGACATTTACCCACTGACTTGAATCAGTTGATCTTTTCCTCTTTTGAAATTAACTCTTAGCCCATAAAGAACCTGAATGACACTTAGGTCATGAGACATCTTCCTCCACATGAAACCGCTGCAGGTCTTTCACACTGCACTGTTCCTTTAAAAACTAGCCATCAGAAAGAGGCTGACATAATATCCTAATTTTAAATGGTTATTTTCTCCCCTGTAAATATCTCACAATGTTTTGAATACTGCACTAGGGTATAATAGAACTTAAGTAATGAAAGATAAATTAGTGGATTTCAATAAGATATCTCTATTACCATTCTTAATTCTTATCTGTAGTTAAGATGACAGCCACCTGGAATATTATAGCAAGATGGGTATTCTAGAACAACCCAGACAGAACAAAGTGTAATTCAAAACAAACAAACAAAAAATCTTAAATCAGGCTTTAAGAGGAGACTTTGCTATTAAAAAAAAAAAATACTGCAATTGCGTTGATCTATTTGTTCTAGACCATCCTGTGCTGGTATCTATTCTGTTGATGTAGAGCCTAAATAAGGTTATGTGAAGACGCTCCTTCTGAGGCTGTCCTGCTGGCCCTGGGCAGCAGCGTCTGTCGCGACAACATCGCCCTCTCGTGCTGCAAGGATGGCAAAGGAGCCTCCTGGCCACTGAAGGCTGTCATTACTTTAATTGCAGATTAATTACAGTCCTTCACCAAGGTCAAAAGGAGCACCCGAAGGCAGCATAAAGGATATTATGCAGAAAAGACAATGTTAAAAAGCTTTTTTTAATGCTAGATGTGACATTTGCAGCCTTAGTGATAACAGAGATTGCTTCTCATGTTGTAAAACTGTCCAGTAAGGCAGCTCTTGTGTACAAAAATAGTGACCCTTTAGCCCACACAAAATTCAGTGAACAGGAGATTTTTCTCTAAATTAGATCATTTGTGAAAGAAACTTTTATTGAAAACAGTTCTTTTCCAAATGAGACTGTCCAATGTCATTATCCTACCTGTGATTATATTTACCTGACATTTGTAAGAACATTAAACTTTTAGTTGAATCCAATTCAGAAATAATGGAAACGTCAGTGCAGAGTGGCTGCTCAGTGCAAGTGATAAATCATATAAACCGCATAATTACAACTTCCCATGGCTCCAGATACAGTTTCAACTAAGAAAAGCAATGAGTGATAAAGTGAGACAAGTTTTATAGAATCCAGGAAAAGAAAGCTCAAGAATGGTCATGAGGACACAGAGAGGATGGCATAGTCCCATCTCCAGAGCATGTTCACCTTCTCCCTGCTGAATTCTGTGTTCCAGAGAAGAGGGTCCATGCCACCTCCACCAGCCTTGCCCCTGCCCTGCAGGCCAGGGGACTCAGATGAGGCAGTCCCTCACACAGAGATAGCAGCCTAGCCTCCAGATCACTGATCTCCTACCTCTTCATTAAGAATTAACAAATGAATAAATAAATGCACTTGATCACTTAACCAGAAGAGTTTCTTCCAAACTACAGTCCCTTCTTCAAACTTCTCCTTGGTTTTGGTGAGAATCCTGTTCTCCTTCTCATAGACCATTAAACTATTCCATTGAAGCGTTATTTTTTTCCCTTCAATTTTCCAGTTCATTAGACAAAATGAGAAATAAACTATTGGCAGTAGCCAATTGCAACTGCCCTCTCAGGAATAGAGAATCACCTCTTTACTTTTTCTTCTTTATTGGACCTGAAGCATACCCTGCCAGGACAGGGAATTGCCTCAACAGTGCCCTCTCTTAATGAAGACCACTGCCTTGGGAAGGTGAGCTCAATTGAAATACCTAACTGGTAGGCACATGTTAAGTGGCAGTGCATGAACTGGCCTAAGGTATCTTGCGGTACCCAGTTAAGCTGACATAGTTGATGATACAGTCTCCACTGCATGCTACAACAGTTTAACTTACTGTTACTTTCTCTATTCTAGAAAATTGCACCTGTTTTCCAAGCAATTTACAGCCCAAATACCTATTCTGTTGTTATAACTGCTTACAGTAGATCAGGTTTTCCTGTGATTGTTGAAGCAATAACTCACAGCAAAGGAGGAAGCAAGAACATATTTCAGTCTAATGGAATAAACAATGGCAGATTAATCTCTAGTTTAAAGAATGCCTTATCCAAACCTACATACAGACTGTCAGAACATGTAGGGATCCTTGCCAAAGAAGAGTTCACTGTCAGTTGCGCACAGTGAGCCAAAATAACAAAAATAATGTGTGAAGAAATCAGTCATCTACAATACAAGTGGGGAACAAAAGCTAAATTATTTCTGCCTGTGTTAGTGACCTTAGACTTTTTCTACCCAACTTCTTATACTGTTATTCTTGGGTAGTAACTCTTATATGACTGCAGTTTTTGTCTACTTTGTAACACAAAAAGCAGACAACAACACTTGGATTCAAACTGTTCCCTGAAGAATCTCTATATCCTAAATCTCAATGTTCTTCATTAAACAATTGTTTTAAGTAGGTTGTTTCCAGAAACATATCTCCTTGCCTTTTTGAACTTCACAGATAATATAATTTCCAGAAACAACTTGGGTATACAAGTTTATCACCAACTCTGTTGTTCAGTAGTGAAACACCACAGAGGAAATAAGAGAAAGAATAATTCCATATCCAAGTCAGCTTGAGTTTGCTGATGATTAACACAGCAGAAATATCCCACTGTGGGATCATCACATTGCACCTTCAGAGCTTAGTCCTTCATCACAGCCCAGTGTGGTCATTTTTCTAACAAGCAACTGAAATTCTTCTTCTCAGCAGTGTGTGGCTATAGGACAAGGGGAAATGACCATAAACTGAATCACAGGAAGTTCTGCACAAACATGCGTGGGAACTTCTTCACATTAAGGGTAACGGAGCACTGGCACAGACTGCCCAGAGAGGTAGTGGGGTCTCCTTCTCTGGAGATGTTCAAGACCTGCCTGGACATCTACCTCTGCAACCCAGGCTAGGGAGCTGCTTTGGCACGGGGGTTGAACTCGCTCTCTAGAGGTCCCTTCCAACCCCTACAAGTTCTGTGATTCTGTGAAAGAACAGATGGCAATGCAGAAAACACTGCTGAAAGAAACACATTTGTAATGTGTGATGATAAAACTATGGCAGAGCTACCCAGCCACAAACGCTTTGCACACCACATTGAACACAGATAATAAGTGAGGCAAGGAAACAAGCAGGTTCATAAGAAAACCATACAACAGAGAATGTTCACCCAAGAGCTGCACTGGCTTGTCTCTGGTGCAGTTACTGCTTACAAGAGCAAATAACCCTGTAGAACGGAAAAGCAATATTTTAAGTGAAGTCACTTCAACAGAGCATCTTTCTAACTCTGGGACAGGGAAAAAACCTGGCAGAATAAAATACTACTCAGTTTTCTTACCAACAGAACAGAAATGTGTCTCTTTCCACCATGACAACATCAGATACACTGCGGTTGAGAGAAGTGAGGGAAATACTGCAGGTTAATCCCTGCTGGTTTACACTGCACAAAGAGTAACACACAATCTAAAGAAATCTAGTGGGATAAAAAGAACACACATATACAGGAAAACGATGCAGAAATATCTCCCCATTTGGCTTATTCTCTTACACTACACTTGAATGCTGGTAAAATACTTGTCATCAAATATTGATCATTTTTAGTGCTATTTGTAGACTAATTAGCAAGTCCATATATCATGCAAGTTGAATGAAGAATCTTTCCATAACACAAATTTACTGCACATGGTTTGCAACAAGGAAGTGGCTTGCTTTGTTTTCATAACAAATACAATGACAATAATGTTAGGCATCAAATGTGAAAAGCTCAGTTGAGGAAGGGAAAATAATTAGATAAAAATAATAAATGGAATAGAAAATGAAGTTAGAAGAAAAAGGCTCTCTGTGAAACTTCAGGAACAACCATATACAGCAGGAAGGAAAAGCCAACAGCTATCAGAAATAAGAGAATTGATTTGCACACACAAGATACAAATAAAAAGATTACAGAAAATCCAAAGGTGCAAAACAAAGAGGAATGAAAATTTAATAGTAGATAATAAAAGGAACTGTATATGCCAACTGGACTATGAAAGGATGAAGGATTACAATGAAAGTGAACATACAAATCAAATGAGAAGAACAATTAAGAAAAATAAATGAATGAATTGTAAATAACACTCAGAGGCTAAAATGTTGTTGTTTTTTTTACCTGCTGCAGAGATGCACAGAATTAAAATAGAGTACTAAAACACATTTCACAGAAATCTCAAAAAGAGTATACAATAAAATAGGAATGCTGAAGATGACAGACTCTGGGGATTCAGAACTTTCAAAACAACTCCCAAATCAGTTTTAAAAGATATAGAATTTTTTTATTTCTTTATATTTCTTCGAAAGGCATAAAGGATACCTAGTATCCTACTTCAAGGGATGCTATAGAAGCAGAACTAACAGTTCAGCATTTTAGAGTTGTTAGAATACTTTATCACACAGGAAAAGATCTTGGTGCCCTCGTACTTTACTCTACAGAACTGTGATTGCATCTTCTATTTAGACCAGCGAATACTGGTTTTCAAGGTCAAGCAGACAGCTTGTAAAATGCTATGCACTTTCAGAGTGTTCTGTGTTTTCTTGCAGACTCCATTTCCCTAACCAATCCACTCACACACTACGTAAGTGACCTCAGCAGGGGTCACCATGAGAAGCAAAATGCAAGCAGCATAAGAATGAGATAACACCTACACACTGTGCCTTTGAGGAATTAAATGAGTCAGAGAAGATTTGGACATGGCAGCTTCTTTAAAGAGTAAATAACTCAGGTAGAGAGAGAGATGGAGACTGTGATCTTGGGGAATTGTGCACAGCTCTGGAAAAGGTGTAAAATTGTGTTCTGTGTGATTAGAAGCTCAGATGAACTGGACTTCAATGAATTACTGAATCATATAAAAACAATTTCATTTAGCATAAGCCAGACAAGAAAATAAATCATGCAAAGATTGAAAAAAAAAAAAAAAGAAAGCATAAGCAGTTAGTAAATTAAAAAAGAATGGAAAGGGAGAAGGAAGAGAGCTAGAAGTTCCTGCAGAATACAGAGAATTATAATAATGATAGAAAATGTCAATAACATTCTGCACTGGGTATCATTCAACTTGGAAAAACCCAAAATAGGAATAGGTTCTCCAGTTATCACTATACTGATAATATAATATTTCCAGAATGTGTGTTCATTAAAGCTTATTCTATTCATCTATGTTGAATATCCATAAAACATGGGCTGTAAGATTACTCTGAATGAAACCAGCTAAATTTCAGTATAAATGTATATAAACACTCACACAAATTTAAAAAAAAAAAAACAGTTGCGAAATTTACAACAATCTTTGATGAACTCCAGCATGCTAATTGTTCTCTGTTAAAAGATGAAGGACTCATTTTTAAACTGAAGTTGTCAGCTCCAATTGCTAGCCATCAGAAGTGATCACTTATATTTTTGTCTACCACCATAAAGATCTTCCCACTAACAAGTTTGAGTAGGCAGTTGCAGACTTCCATCAAATGATCTCAGCCTTATGTTTATTGAACTGAATAGACACACTAAGCACTTTGAGCTGTCTCCCAAGCCTTTAATCTCCTATGACTCCTCCACAAATTCTCTTCAATTTTTTAAAGTACTGACTTCATTCTATTACTGAGAGCCATCTAAGACATTCAGAAAGTCACATAGATACAGAGAAACAATGTCCTGAAGTAACTCTGTGAAAATCAAAGGGCTCTGAGTTCACTGACCTAAAATAATTATCTTTTAGCTTAGAAACTACAAAATAAAATAGGTTTCTTCAATAGGAGTGGCCTATTTTTGTTTTTTTGTTTGTTTTTAACATGGACAGAAACAAAACCTGCATCCAGGCAGCTCAGATCACAAATGTATGCTGTGAACTCTGATACAGCAATATGCCAGAGGTAAAACACTGAGCTCTGCTGAAACTGGAGGCAAACCTGATATCAGAATTCTTAAAGCAGAATTTCTGATTCCATGTATTTTCAAAATTCTGTTTCAAAACCATCTTTCAATATCAAGAATACAAGAGATCTACTCCTGCTGTTTTGTTTTTGCTTCTTCCCCTCCAGACTTCAACATTTTTAAAAGGTTTTTAACATCAAATCCACGAGGTAGATGGTTGGTGCTATTCACTATTTTGGGGCATTGAACATAGATAAATTTTCCCTATACAATGATTTAAAATACAGAAACAGGAGGGAAAAATAATAGCAGAAAAATGTTATTAGTACTTCTAATCTAGTTATAGGATTATCTGCACAAAAAATATGCATGTATTCAGCCTGTCATTTCCAGCTCATGTTAATTATAGTTCAACGCACCTCACATGATAAGAGGTATAATCTGGGCAAAAGCATGTGGAGGTTGTAGTCCAAATTATACAATATGTCTTCCAGCTGATAATTCAAACAGGTAATGAACTGTTTAATCTTATGCTGCCTGGCAAACACTGTTTATCTTCACCCAAGCCTTCAACATGCACATCAAACTGAACATATCTTTTGCAAATACGATGGCTGAATCTTCAGTTAGTTTCATTTGAAGTTTTAATTACATTCCACCTACAACCATATTTTTGAAGAAATAAAGCAGATACTGAACCCAAACAAGAAAAAAAAAGTGAATTCTTTAGAATACCCAGTTAGATATGTTTCTTTTATGAAGAATTAACTGGTTTCTGTATTCTCAGTCTATCAGCTGTAACTTGGCAGATTATCAGATTATCACACTAGCACCTCCTGAGCATGTACCACAGGTTCTGTGCAATTATAGGTGGCAGAGTTCCTGGTCTTATAGTACAGACTGCTACCATAACCTTCTGTGCTTAAGTATTGAGCCCAAGGACAACAGACTTCACATTTTAATGGCAGAAATGGTAGTCATTACCTCTACTCTTTATCATGGAACCACAGAAGTGGTCAACTGCAACATGAGCAAGCACGTTCTGTTCCTGCACCAGGAAGACAGAAATCAAACTGAGGGATGCAGAACTGCAGCTCTCCATCTCCTGACTCCAGGTATTAGCAATTCCTTGCTTTTCTCTCTTTTACTCCAGATTATATCTTTGAGGACAGAGACAGGAATAAAATTCTTGGATGTTCAATTCCTGAACAGGAGACGAAGTGCTCTATACTGAGTAATAAGGTTTACATTACTTCAGAGTAATTTGTCACAATTTAAAAGTATATTTAAAAAGCAGTCATAAAAACAAGAAATAGAAATATATTTCCTCCTTGGAATAATACTCAGAATAAATAATCTCTGTATCACTTGCATATCTTGGTAAAAGTTAAGAATTGGGTAAGTTTTTCTACTGTATAGAATTCTTTAGAATAACAGCATTAAAATAATTTTGGGGACAAAACCAGCTGTTCTGGAGTACAATTTCAGTGTTTTTATTCTGTTTTTAATCAAAATCATACCTCCTCCATCTTTCAGTCAATATTTTCCACCATTCCAGTCTGGGTTTTATTTCTATTTATCTAAGTATATAAATTCTGCAGCATGCTTGGAACCCTGTATGATTTGAGTAACGCTACAGAGCAGACAGGTATTTCACTTTTTAAACATGTGAGCATTACATGAGAAGTCAAGAGGATGATGTCATTTTAGAATATCAATTACAGAGGCTTTTGTTTAGCTTGCACTTCCACTTCTGTATTTGCAAACTTCCCAAAGAAAGCCTTAAAATTAGAAAAATAAGAATGAAGCAGAAAAAAAGAGAGTCTAATCTTTATCTGACAATCAGTAGGAACAAAAACTGGGAAAAAAATGTATTTCATAAGAGTGACATCTTGAATTCCATCCAAATGAATGGGAATGACATCCCAGGGTCGGATATATATAGGTTTTGGTTAGATATTCTTACTCTTAGATGCTGTACCTGAACAATGCCAGTCTATTTCAAAACAAAGATGAAATGTGACATACCAGAAAATCATCTAACTTTTCACTTAGTCACTGACATGAATTTACACCAATGAAAGCAGGTATAAATGTTTAGAGTTATGCACAAATTGCATATATTAAAGAGTATGGAATGAGATTTATACATCGTATCTCACAAACACTATGAATGCTCCTGAATGAAAACTGGAAAAGTGGAAATGCATTACTATGTCAAGATTTTAAACCTAAATATATCCTAAAAACACACCCATAACTAAAAAGATGAACAAGTTTAATTCTCTGTTTCTGCCATGGTATAATCTGGATCCAGGCTATCAATCAGCAATCCCAGATGACCTAAAACAACAGTTTATCACTTACAAAAAAAAAAAAAAAAAAAAAAAGAAATTTGAAACATAAACTGAATGCAAAATGTTGTACTATTTTCAGATTCAATCTGCAGATCAATGGCCTGATTGTTTTCTCTGAACTGCTACTTGAAAACAAACTGACACAATTCCTTAAATATCCCATCCATCTCTATACCCATGCTCAAAAGAAAGTGAACAAGGCTTAGTTTCAGCTGGGGTGGAATTGTTTTCATCATAGTGTCTGGTGTGATGCTGTGTTTTGGTTCTAAGAGAAAAACAATGTTGATGACTCACTGATGTTTACAGTCGTTGCTAAGCAGTGAAGAGGCAAGGCCATTCTCAGCCAAGGGCCAAAGGAGCTGGGAGGGAACAGAATTAGGACAGTTGGCTTAAACTGGTGAAAGGGATGTTCCCTACCATACAACGTCAAGAGGAAGGAGTATTGAGGGGGGCTGGGAGTTTCTCTCTCTTTCTTCTACTGCTTGGGGACTAGCTGGGCTTTGATCAGGGAGTGGTGAGCAATTGCTTGTGCATCACTTGTTATATACATTCATATATATATACATTGTATAACTACTACTCTCTCGCTCTTCTTTAACTTTAGTTTTTATCTCAACTCAGGAGTTCTACTTTATTTTTTCTCCCCAGTCCTCTCTCCCATCCCACCAGGAAGCAAATGACTACGTGATGCTTAGCTGCTTGATGGATTAAACCAAAAAAAGAGGCCAAACATCCCACAGAACCCTTTGCTTGCTTTTGGGAACAGAAAATATCACATCACTTTAATGTAACATGAGCAATATCAACAGTGCAAGAAAATAAATCCCTGGTGCAAGACACTGAGAATAAAAACTGAAATGAACATAAAATAAAGCTAGTGTTTCAAGACTGAACTCCTGAATGGTATAGGGCTTATGCTGTAACCCCATCCAATGTGTCCTGACCAAACACATACAGGCAATATCCATACAAAACAACAAACAGAAACCAAATTGTGAAGGTTCAAATCTGAGCCCAATACTTCAGGAGATGCAGTTGCAGAACTGTAATCCAATGAAGCTGACCAGAAATGGCAATGCATACTACCAAAATTACTCCAAATTCCTTCTGCTTTGCTTCAAATTTATTCTGATGCAACTTAATCATGTGAAGCCAAACTACATTTAAATGTGATGTAGAAATCTAGAGCACAGATAGCATACCAGGAATCATTTGTCATTAACCCAAAAGAATGATGCTCTGAGCAACAGCTGTCAACAGCATTTCAGATGTAAAGGAAGAAGTTGTCAGGCATGCTCTGAGAACTTAGCGCTTATTTATACACACACCAGCACATTAAGGTGCACACACTGAATGATACAAAGTTGAAAGTTACTCAGCTTAGATGTCTAACTCCTATTGCAGCAGAGGGCTGTTCAGTGGCATATTTCACTAACAAATTACACTTCCATGACTCCAAAAGAGCCACTCTAAATTTCTGTGACACTGCAACTTGGAAAACCTTGTCATCTTGACTACTTATTCTGTTAAAGGTGTTTTGCTATGAAGAGAGACAGCTTAAAACTTCAGATAAGTTCTATTTCTTGAACCCAGTTCTCCATGACCTCAGAACCAACACTGGGCCATTTCAGGTGTTATGTTTATGTTACGTAATCAGGTTATACTGTTGTCTACTAAGAAAATACAGCATGGGTATATAACATTTCAGTAAAGTTTACATCATCAGATCTCAGAAGACAGGAATTGAAGAGACACTAACCTTTGAGCTTCAATAGAGAAATGGCCTGATCAAAAGACTCCTGCAGATACCAGTGGGCTTTGAATCAAGCTACTGTGACAGTTCAAGTTGCGTGAACGCAGTTTTTATGTTTTTCTAAATTTAAGTATGTAGAACAATAAGATTAAATTTAATACCTTCATTGCATTTATAAAAACTAAACCCCCATCTTCTAAGTGAAAATAAGAAAGTACTTTATGTATTTATATGAACACCATCAGAAAAGTTGGTCTTATAATCACAATTATGACTAACACAGGTACAAGTGACTCAATGCATACAGTAAGGATATATGCTAAAAAGACTAGTTTCCAGACTTTTCAACCCTGACAACAAGTGACGCATAAAATGAAAATATATTTCACAGTTAGATTAGAAGGAAATGACCAGCAGCATGTAGCTCTTTATCTGCTACTAAATTCTAGACTTAATTCCATAACACACACAAAAAAAGCAACCCTTGAAAGATAAATATTTTTTCAGATATGTTATTAGAAAATCTCACATTTTCACTTATTTTATATAGATTTTGTGAAAGCTTGAAATGGAATGAAAAGTGTCAGTCCAGACTTGATCTTTACAGTTTCATAACAATTTGAAACAAGGACTCTACTACTATGGAATTTTACATCTAAAGGAAGTAAGTTGCTACACTTAATCCAACACATCACCGGTACTTTAGAGCTGATACAAGAAAATGAGAATCACACTCACAATCAATGAAATGCTGATAATATACTCAAAGTAATAGCTTAAAGAAAGATGCCATTCCATTCCAACATTCACATGAACGACAAGCTTTTCATGTAGCTAAGACACATGGAAGACAGTGACTCTGCGCAAACTAGAAGTGGACATACAACATCTTCACTGTGGAAGCTCATCTGTTACACACTGCATGTTTTCCCTTTAATGATTTATTTAAACAGAAACAATGAAAAGATGCATATTTTCATTTTAGAATCAAATAAACATGGAAAGCCTGTTTGGTTTGAATACTAATAGCACCACCTCAGAAATGAATAACACAAAGCATACAGAGAGTTTCATCAGAGCATAGACTACTGCTGAATAAACAGGTTTTAAAATTATTAAAAATAATCTAATAAGGTATTATATATTATTATATATATTTCAGTATTGAAACTGTCAGGAAATAATAAAAATTAAAATAACAGCTTGGTAAATCCCACACTATGCTTTTGTATCCGAAGCTTAGAACCTGTTCTTTGTAAATATTCCAGTGTGCAAAGCCAGTATTACTTGAAGCAGCATCGCTAACTGTTTCTGTTGTTCACATGTTACTAAGTTTCAGACTAATTAAATTGCATTCTTCATAGTGGCCAAATACTCAGCTTCTTCTATAATGGTTATAAAAGGACTACGACCATTTCTGATACTCACTGCTGTACATTTCAAGGAGATACACTAAATTTACTCTTAGGAAGATAAGTCCAGGCATGCATATTTTAAAAACACAAAAAATGAAAATTAATGGTTCCTCTTCTGTTACAGAACAGAAAACTATGAGAAAACCCATGCAAGTATGCAGAGTATGTGTATTGAGCAAGATTAAGAAAAACTGAGTGTGAAAGAAAGCTTTCTAAGAATGCTTCTGCTACCATCAATTTATTATTTAATGAATATACCTGTTCATTTCCATATAGCATTAGACAGCCTACAAGCAGGCTGGCAAGTGCTTTAAGACTTACTCCAGAAATTTCTTAGACAATAAAACTCTCAGTGAGAGTTCAGCAGTAAAAACAAAAATATCACTTTCCAAACAATGGTTAAAATTAAAGTGGGAGGTATTAAAAAGCAATTATGATGTGCATGATAGCCTTTATTTTATATTTCCTCTAGAAATTAATTCAGTATAGAAATTCCACTTAAGATGACTTGGCAAGCATAAACTAGCAATTAGATTGTGAAATATAGTTTTGCGCAATACATACATTATTTACCAGGAGTTGCTTTCCTTGAAAAATTGGCTAAGTGCAGCCAGAAAAGAAATTCAGCAAATGAGCTCTTCAGTACTGGTAATGAGGAAACTGACACAAAGAGGGTAGGTTTCATTTCCAGTCCTAGGTTACAAATGCCAATCAGCACAAGCCAGGATATTTAAGCACAATCCAGCAGTTTGCTGTCAGGGAAGTAATTATGTTTCACTTGTCTGGAATATGGTTATGACTGTTTTGGGAGGTAAAGCAATTATCATCCTTACCATTACAGAATCTTTAGACTTTAAAAGGCAGATCTGGTCAACAACAAAGCTCAAGACCTTCAGTGATTTTATCAGAATCATCATGTCTTAAGCTACAGAAATTTCTATAGTCTGTAAAATACTAAGCTCACATAAAGTATTATTTAATTTCAAATCTGTTTATTTAAAGTGATTAACTCAACTTACTACTGTGTCAATCATAATGTTGGTTTCACCACAACTTCAGGTAAAATGTAATGACTTCCCTTTATCTAGCTTTCATGACTGTAAAATGGCAACAACAGTTGATCCCATTTATGGATGCATTCCTACACCCTCAGAAGAAAGTTACTATAAAAAGGGCAAATTAGTACCATTCATCCTTAAGTACTAATCAATTTGTTACTTGTTGATGTTTCTATTGTCGATTGGGAAAGACATTTTGGAGCATCTCTAAAAATATGAGAGGATTTTTGTCAAACTTCCTTTATAGGGAGCTCTGACAGCTCTCAACACAGAAAGCCATTGCGCTATATCTGCAATATCTTTTATACTTGGGCAGCTGGCAAAAAAGTGAGAAAATTCATTAGCATGCTAATGATGTGCCCTATTTAAAATTCCAGCTCTGATTATTGTGTGATTAAGCCTCTTCCCTTGACGCCTTCTTCCTCATATCTGCATTATTGTGAGAAATCAACAATTCTTAATGAGTAAAAAAAAAAAAAAAAAAAGAAAAAAAACAGGTGACCAATTTATACACAAGAGAAAGACAAACATACACACACATTTCTGCATTTCCTTTGTTGTTGCTGTCTAATGCTTCCCAGACAAAGTGTATTATCCTCAATAAAATACATTTCAAAAAAGTTTTAAGAAGTTGAAAGGCAAGAAAGATAACAGTTCAAGTGCCAAACGACACAGGAATAACTATGTGTAGGAATACCTGTGCAGACAGTTTTAAGACTTTATAAAAACAATAGGGGAGTAAATAGAATATTATTGCCTGGAGATAAGAGAAAAGTAAAACCAAGTTAACAACAGATCCAGTCACTTTAACTTCATTTCCAAGAGAAAAACAAAGCATCTCTTTTCTATAGTAAAAGATGTTTAAAACCAGTAATACATTTAAACTAGTCAAAAGCCTTCAAATAAGATAAGACTAAGAGACTGTGTTTGGTAACTTGTATCTAGGTGACCCTGCTCAAGCAGTGGGGTTGGACCAGATGACTTTCAGAGTCTCTTCCAGCCTCAATCATGTTGCTATCCTGAGACTGCTACTACTTTCCCTGTGTTACTTTCAGTAACCTTCTATATAATACTTCTAGCCCACACTTAGGCTGCTATCTCATAAGGAGCCAAGCTGTGTCAAAGCACAGCTCTGCACAAGGAGGGATCACACATATATCTTTACTGTCAATCAAGAATCAACCAGTTATTCTAGCCCTACTTATTTTTACTATTTAAATTATCATGGCTTATTTTGCCTCAAGGGGACTACAAACACTATGCAGAGAGCTAGTAAAAGAGATAAGGGACAGTAACGTCCTCTTACAGTGTTCTTGGATAGAGTAAGAATTTCTCTGCCTGATTCAGAGCTATGGAAGTCCAATTAAGCAGGAATCACAGAATGGCTTAGGTTGGAGTGAACTTTAAAGATCATACAGTTCCATCAACTCCACCATGGGCAGGGCTGCCATGCACTAGATCAGGCTGCCCAGGGCCCCATCCAACCTGGCTTTGATATCTCCTAGGGATGGGGCACCCACAGCTTCTCTGGGCAGCATATTTTTGAGCTTCACCACCTCTGAGTAAAAAATTCCTGCATCTTATCTAAATCTCTTCTTTTTCAGTTTCAATCCACTCCCCCTTGTCCTATCATTACTAGAATACGTAAAACATCCATTCTCTTCCTGCTTGTAAGCTCCCTTCAAGTCTTGGAAAAATGTGATGAGTTCTCCCCAGAGCCTTCTCTTCTGCAAATGAAATAAGCACAGTTCCTTTAATCTTTCATCACGGGAGAGGTGCTCTAGCCCTCATTCAAGTTGCACCTTTCACAGTGCAGAGAAATCCAACTGTTTTATCTGGTTCTTTCAAATAATAACGAAAATCCTCATCTATGATGGAGCCACCACAGGCAGCATTGTGCAACATCCAAATAAACAAGAAACAGAGCAACAGCTATAGTAAAGACCTCCTCAATCATAATATACTACCTCTTTAATTAAGCTATGGCAATAAAATCCTATTCCAAATTTTCATGCTTTATTCTCCAAACATAGAAGTACCATACAAATTAACAACTGGTTCATAAAAGTGGATGTCATTTTTAAGACACAATCTGTTCACTATTTTCTAGAGTATCAGAATGCTGTTTTTCAGTTAAACGTGGTGATGCTAATTTCACGCTAGCAATTTCAAACCTAAAAGTGTTTCCATACTTTAAAGAAGAAAACAGTTTAAAATACATGCAAGGAGGGCAGGGACAAAAAAAAGAAAAGCAGGTCTTAGATTTCAATTTATGTATCTCTGACCATTAAGTCCTTGGTAGAGTATTTTATGTACAAATAAATTTCTCTTTATGCCTGCAGAATTATAGTAAATTAAAAAACAATCCAAGCAGTAAACGTGAAGAGCTTTGTAATTTATTTTCACAGATTTTATGACAGTAGAGGTCATATCTAGAAGAAACCTCATTACAGTTGCACAAATGCAAAGCAAAAAAAAAAAAAAAATAGAGCCTCAGAACTGCTAACAATTCTGTTACTTCAGCAATACTCTTGCAGAGGTTTTGTCTGAAACACTGGTGAAGAAAAATACAAATGAGAAGTGTGTACACATTATGGGAGGTTTAATTGTCCTAGAAACAAAGGAGAAGCAAAACAGAAAGATTGGAAGGTCAGAACTCTCCAGTCTTCAATTGACTTACAATTTCAGGTGATGAGGATGTGTTTTTTGTGGGTCTAGATCATGTGACTTAGGTAATTATGCACTACTGTCAGGAGTCAAAAATATCAAAAAATTGTTTATATTCAGCCATTTAGTTTCTAACAAAGGAAGTTCTAATCTAGGGTGCGCGTGCACATGCATGTGTGTATTCTCCTATACTTTTTAAAAATACAGTTGGATGTATTCAGTTGCTTACAAACACTGTTTCTAAGATAGCTCTTCCTCTCCACTTCCCTATGAAGAGACTACATATGCTTCAAAAACAGGGACACTTCCACTCCTCAACCAACCTACTGTTCATAAAATTCTGAAAAATTAAAGGCACTTCACATGTCTAAACCTTCATAATAGCATTAATATTTATACTTGTCTATTTAGAGGTAACCAGAGTGAGTATATTTGCAATTAACTGCAAATTATTAATTCAGCCTTTTCATTTAATCAAGCAACAAGTCCATTTTATCTGTCTGACTTCACTAGGTGATATAGCAGAAAACAGGACATAGTATAGAAGAAAACAGGACAAGCCAAGACTAATAGTGGCTTTGTTATTTCATTTGTCAGCAGCTTTTCCAGAAATTGCAGAGAATTTCCCCAGTCCATCATGTCAGTGCCACCTCAGCACACTGCCCTTGCATGTGTTTGTATGAAAGTTGTATTTGGCAAGCTGTTTAAATCCACTTCAAGCATAATATTAAGATAACTCTTTCCTTCAGAAACACACACCTATCACACCTCATTCATTCAGAGCCATCACCAGACATTTACTAAATAGGTTGCTGCTGTCATAACCAACACCACCTACTGTAAGCAAATAAAAGACAGCATATGTTTTTCTGTAAGTGAATTCATGCACACTAACATCATCAGTATAATCTCAGTGGGTTTAGAAAGTGTATTGAGAATTGGGCTAAGATAGATCTCAGAGAGCAATATACCGCTAGGAAGTCCCCCTCTCCCCTGAACAAATACTCTTCTCCAAAGGAAACAGCTGAAAGCTTATCTAGCATATTGCTTATCTAAGTTCTGGTCAAGCTTTCTTCAGAAAATTTGTATGTTTTGTAAATGCATGTGATGGTTTTGTCAAAGTCAGTAGACTTCCAGGTGTCTGTGACAGAGCAAAAGCTATAAGAGCCTGTGAACTACTTACCAAAGGCAGTCTCTCCTTGTTCAAGTTCCTGCTTCAGTCTGTTGTAATCATCTTTAATTCTTTCTAATTTCCGAATGTTTTGGGCACTCAAAACAAACAGCTCACTGAGAAGTCCTTCCAGTCCCTCCTTCTCAGATGTTAATGATCTTATTTCTTCTGCCAGATCCTTGGCAGTACCAAAGTTACTTCCTGCATATATTTGGGGGGTAGTGGGGAGAGGGAGAAAAGAGACAATAAAGGAGACACTTGCAATATCAGTAGGTTACACAGCAAACAAGGGAAATTAAGCAATTATAATTTCCAACAGTAATACAGACCAAACTGGGAGAAAAAGAGGGGGAAAAAAAAAGCAAACCAGCCTTTTTTTCCAAGTATGCATTACGCTAACATATTAAGAAAGTCATAACTGCACTATAAAAACTAATACACAGTGAACACTTCTGGATGAGACCTGTTTCTTAGATCTATGCTTTAGAAAACTCATACTGAAATTGATTACTGTGTTGTCACCTGTCATATCTTTTTTGTGTTTTGGACATAACTCATAAAACTACTACAACAGGTGCCAACAATCTGCTAGACTAAAATATTCCTTTTTGAACAAAGCATAATGCAGTTACTTACGAGCACCAGAATGTTACATCACATCTGTTAGGAAACAAGCACCCACATAAAGAATTTCAGAAGAAAATTCTGAAAGAACATACATAAAGTCACAATTCTCAGCTTCTGATTGCCCCTGAAGTGTGAAGTCTCAGAGATGGCAAAACAACTCAAGTATTGCCTGTTTGCTTTGCTCTGGAAATTTCAAAAAATATTCAGGTCATTTGGACAGGGATCCTGGATGGTTTTGAGTATACCCTAGTAACATTTGCCACTTAACATTTCCCTGCTGGCTATTTCTCTCAGGACGAGGTAGGAAGAACAAGATGCAAGTGCTTAAACTCATTAGAAGACTACAAATTATGGCTAAATGCTGAGTGGCTCCATTCCTCCAGAGCAGAAGAGTGAATGGAAACACTTCCACCAACTAACTAACAACCATCCTCCTTGAAGAAAGACACTGCTGAAAACTCAAGTGATCACATGAAGACAGATGTACCACACGAAGATTGTACTTCTCAAAATTTTGATAAGCCTGTATCAAATCATTCAGGTTTAAAGATTAAACACTGCTAAAAACTGACTCTCTTCTTGTTTATTTAGTCATAAAAGTATGGGGGTTTCAGCAAAGCCCTTCTTGCTTAAAGTCATTATAATTTCTTCTTCCAAAACACCCCTAAATTCTGCTCCTCGGACAGTTTGCCATAAATTTGCTATAAAAAAAAAAAGGCAGATATTCAGATGTTTCTAAGGTAACAAGACAAATAATTAAACAGTGTTCCTTTAGTTCACCTGAACTCATCCCAAGCATCACTGCACAAGAGCCTTAATAAAACATGAAGGCAAGAAATCCTTCATTAGAATCTGGAGCTTGCTCTTACGTTCCAGAAGACAGCAAGGAAAAATGTATGATATTTTATATGAAAGTTTTATACATATTGAATGGATCTGAACTCCCAGAGGGAAAGTTCATATCAAAACTGAGGCTATGAGGAAATGGCAACAGATACATGCCCAGAAGCCAAAAACTGCCTGATACAGCTTCTCCTGACAGCAGAGATGTCAAAGTTAGCAGTGAAAAATTCAGAAAAGCATATTCAAACTCATGCAACACAAATATCATCAGTGAACTTGTGACCTCAATCACAGCAACCAAAATAACTGTTTTCTAAATGCCATAAGAAGGTTGATTTAAAAATTAATGCAAAATCCCTAGCTGACAGCATTAAAAGACATGCTGTCCTGGGGTTCTATAAGAGGCAGCAACTTAGGATGCTGTGGAATTATTCTACAGACACGGTAAAATACTTTATTCTGCTTATATGTATGAAAATGTTAAAATTCCTCTTCTGATAAAATAATTATTTTTTGCCTAAGTGAACAAAATACCTACTGTTTTATCAACAACTCAAAGCCGTGTTTTGTATAGCCATACCACCAGGAGAACTTGTTGGGCAGTCTGTTCTAATGTAATGGATTTTCTTTCTAGGAATCTTGTGAAGCTGGGATTATAATAATATACTATATTATTCACCTGATTTTCGCAAAACTCATATGCCTATGAGTTTAGCATTGAAATATAACCCTTACTTTTCAATCAATTTGAAGAATACAGTGCTCTGAGCAGGCTGAGCAGCATGCTTACAGTACACTTCCGTACAGAACTTAGTATGGGCACTTAGCAGTAAGGTTTAGCTTCTCAAAGTCATCTCTGATGACAGCAACAACAACAACAAAGATTTCCTCCTTAATCTTGACCTCTGGAACCCAGTCACACACCCTTCATCTCCCCATTGCTACAGACAATAAAAGATCAGGTAAGTTCCACTGGCTTGATGTGAATGCAAGAAATACCAGCCAAATTAATCAAAACATTGAAAAAACAAAAAATATATATACCTATGAACAAAGTGGCCATATAAATCCTTCTATTCACTGTAAAACTAAAAAGCATATAATAACTTAGATTATTTTCCTCTCTTCTGAAAATTCTACTAGTATGGACATATATGACAACTAAATGACACTCTGCACAAGTACCTTTTCTGTATACATATTTACGTGCTGTTTAAACTCACGCCTACCGTAACCACCCACTGTCAGATTTTACTTTATCAAGTAAACCATTGCCCATATCGTACCCTCAAGCTAACATCTCATTATTTTGATAATATTGGCAGACAACATATTGACTTGAAGCAGAGAGGTATGTCCCACTCCTACTTGTAATCTTCATTACAATACAAGCAAAGGGACAATTTTTTTGTGTAACACTGAAGCATACATACCAGACATTGGTCTGAATGTAGGAAAGAACAAACTGGTCTGTATTTACCATTACCTATAAGCTATTTCTTCATAGACTAACGGTACACTTAATGGCACAATGAAGTAGAAGTTCATGTTGTAGCTTAGGGCATTCACCACCATGCTATTCATCAAAAACACTAGAAATCATGCCTGCAAATCCTCTACAGCATGAGAATACAAACCAATTCCAACACCAGAATAGAACTTGAAGAAAATAAATCTAGCTTCTCACAAAGAAAAGAGAAAACAGTAAATGTGAGAGAAATATAAGATTTTGGAAGTAGTGCCAGCGCATCTTTGCAATTATTTTTTTCAAGTAATAACACATGCAAATACATTTAGGGAGCAGAACGCTACTGAAATGATTGATATGACCCTGAAAGGTAAAATAAGATAATCCATTTAGAAGTAGGCAACAAACCCCAAAACGTACATTTAGAAGAGGAATTCTCTGCCTTAGAAAGCTTACTGTACCAGGCCTAATCAATCACCAAGGAGTAGCAACTCAGAAATCCAGCCTTAAATAAATAAATTAATAAATTAAATCAGTAACAACTCAAAGATTAGAGTGAAAATTACAGATGATAAAAGGCACAAAAAACTTGAAGAGAAAAGTCAGAGATTTGGAAGTTGGGAATTCAGCAACACTGAGACTTCTGAAAAACGATAGAAACTGGTGACCAGCAGGTTCCTCAGATGTTCTGATGCGTGCACTGGGAGAGATCGGCATAGGATCAGTTCATCTCCCCTCTCTCCTGCCTCTGCCTCTCCTCCACACCACAGTCAAAAAACGACACACTTTGAAGGTAGGGGAACAGCACAGATCTGGTCTTCATTATCTAGAAGGTTTCAGGAAATCATCATGCTTGTTTTACAACCTAACCAAGAAGGAAAGCCAAAGAAGGACCAGGGAGAGAAACATTCACATCACCTAGGTTTAGGTACTAAAGTGCACATGCTGAAATTCAGAGAATTGTCACCTTGTTCTCCTGGAAAATCTGTAGGAAGTACAACACAAACACATTCTACAGACTACAAAGGAGTTTTTCCTAGCATCCTCTCCAGACCACTTCCCATGGAGTGAATGCATTGTCTCTTCACAGCTCTGCCCATCCAGAAAAGGAACTGCCAGAAAGATTATTCCACTCTCCCTCCCCTCCAGGGAGGGCAGACTAGGTAACAGGAGAGAAAAAGAGTAAAGTCTCTACATGACTGACTGACTGCTGGAACAGAAGCAGTGATTTTCTGCTGTCTGGTCACATATCATTTTGGAGCTTCAGCTACAAGAACTTATCTTCAAAGTTCACTGAAAGTCAGTAACATCTGGCAGTCTCATTTGGAAGTAAGATAAAAAAACAAATAGCATCGCTTTCTTAGGTCTATGTGACTGTTAAGGACTTGGCTTCATAGCTCACTAACATTATTTTTTTAAGTAGGTTAACAGGCTTGTTAAAAAGTGCATAATTTGTAGC
The DNA here is from genome assembly GCA_023055505.1 of Callipepla californica brunnescens. NCBI lineage: Eukaryota > Metazoa > Chordata > Aves > Galliformes > Odontophoridae > Callipepla > Callipepla californica. The sequence continues at coordinate 30,783,246 of JALIRH010000003.1, read as the reverse complement.
AAGACACTTGATGTGACAAACTGATCATTGCGAGAACGCAGCACTGCATGCTGGAACCAATCTCTCTGAGGCTTTAAAAACAGCACTTCTTAAAATATAAATATACAGACAGAAGCATTATTGAATTCTAGAAGAAAGCATTAAAAACAGCACGTAGTGTGGCAGGGAATATATCAACATCTTGTTGACAATTTTATGACCATACTTAATCTGCATGAAATGACAGAAAGCAGTATAGACGTGAAAGACATCACATTTTCAACCTTGGTTCCGTGCATTTTGGTAACGACAGTCAGACTGGTAGATGTCAGTATAGGATGAAGTACATCCTCATTCTAGGGTAAAGTTACTTTTTGAGCCATGCAGAGATTGCCCTAGATGAAAATCTGAGTAAACCAAGAAGCAGCAGTGCCAACACTAAATTTTGTGTTTAGTGTTCATATCACAGTTATAAGACACATTTCTACACTTTTCATTATACACACTACTTATCATTAGCTAAAGTGACTAACTTCAAAACAGTGAACAATATAATAAGGATTCTACTAATTCTGTTTGAAGAAAAATTCTGGACTAGCATCTTAGGAGTATTAACTCAAAGTTATTTATCACAATAGGCAAATGTCAATCACAAGCATTCACACAGAATTTTAACTGTTGATAGAAATAGCTCTTGAACAAGAATGTTTTTTTGTTTGTTTGTTTTGGGTGTTGATGCTGTTTTTTTAATACATGAAATCTCACACCAATGTCATTAGTCTACTGCATTTATTCTACAGCCTTCAATAAACTGAACACTACTAATTCCTTTCAATTTCACCTCCAAAATCAGTTGTTTTTAACAACTCTTCCTTGGAATTCCAATTTCTTCTTTGGAACAAAATAATTTGTTCCAAGAAAGAAATAATTGAAAGGAAGTGCCTGTACATATGTGGCATCATCTCTAGAGTCTTTTTTATTAGAGTCCTTTATTACAGTCTTAAAATTGAAGGTATTGGACTGACAGAAATGATAGAACTGCTATGCTTGCGCTGCATTTATGCTGGTATTTTTCTCTCAGAACAAGACCAATATTGTAAATAACTGTAACTGCAACAGAAAGTACAGTACACATAGAACATTAGTATTTTCTAATGCTATCCAAGTAGTTACTAAAGACATATCACACCTTCCAAACCATCACATCATTACACACATGAAAGCTCTGAAAAGAAAATAAGTATTAATATACTAAAGTTCACCTAGCATAACTATGGGGATATGCAAACCCAGGTGCATGCAATTTCACTTTAGTTACTTTTTTGCTTTGACACTGCTCCAAAAACCTTTAAAACTAACTGGTTCCTGAGGGAAAATGCTACATTATATGAAAACAATGAAACATCTGCTTAAAGGAAAACAGTTGTTCTCAGATTCTGTTAGCATTATTGTTCGAGGAAGTTATTTGAATGAATGATCTAATCACTACAGTAAAAAAAGCAGAAGTAATATTCATCCTTGACTAGTGTTTCCAATACTAAATGAAGTGATAAGGTCACTATCCCTGGAGATGTTCAAGGAAAGGGTAGATGTAGTACTTAGGGACATAGTTTAGTGGGCAGTACTGGTGGTAGGTGAGCAGTTGGACAGGATGATCTTAGAGGTCTTTTTCCAACCTTAGCAATTCCTATTTAATCATCTGCATATTTCCCAACTGAAGATTCTCTCACCTTCTCTTGATTTAGTACTGCCAATTCAGGGGATGGTTACATGCAATATCTTGCTTAAATCATGGCCAATATTTTTAAGGTTGAGACTTATTTCTTAACTATGCCTTATTTAAGAGATGACATTCATTTATTTCTGACATGGGAATACACTGGACCTAAATACTTGAACTTTCTCTATATTATTCATTACTCACTGTTTTTGCCTTGTTAAACAAAAAAGCTATTTTACCTCCATCTTCCTCTTTCCTCTTCTGAATTTACCAAATCTTTTCTTCCTGATCCTGGATTTTCTGGTTTTTAGAAGTTTGTACTTTAAGACTTTTTTTTTCCCCCCTCCAGAATCCCTTTTCAGCTTTCCAGGTCTTTAGAACACCTTCTTCTGTCATTCCAGTATCTATTGCATACTATTCTGCCTTTAACACAAAAAAGTGCCATTATGTCAAATATAATTAGCTATTTCTTAATATAAGTGAAAGAAATTACAGCATTCACTCTAACAAAATTACCTTTCACCCTTGATTTTCAACCAGTTCCCTCCAGGTGCAGAAATTAGATCTAAATTATCTGCTTCTCTGTATGCCTTTTTCTACCTCCCTTTCCCCTGCAAAAGAAGTTATCTTCATCACAACTCACTACCATGCTTTATCATCTTTGATGCTTTCTTCCCATCTTATCATTAGATAGCTGTTAGAAATAAGCACCCATTAAGTCCATGTTTTTAACACTATTCTATTAGTCGACCCAAAGAGCCCCAGTTACTTTCTGTTTCTGATACAATAGTAACAGGAGATTGTTCAAATATTCTCACACAAGGATATAAATTGCATTGTTTCACATCTTTGCCTAAGCTTCAGAACACTTTTGTATCTTTTTTTCATATGCAATGCCTTTTTCTCTATTTGCCTATCACAATATGCCATAACTTGTAACTCACTGAAGTTAGACATTTAAGCCTCTTTCACCAAATCTCTGAAATATCAATTCACATTTGATGGTATACCAGAAGTTCATTTTCTTTCTTCTAAACTCTCTTCATGCACACAAATCTAAGGCACATAGCAACCTGCTTTGTCATTTTCTTGCTTTACACTTCTAAATATTTCTAAAAAACAGCGCACTTAAAGTCACCTTCTTCCTACAAAATCATAATCAAAATCTCAATTTCGGGATTTTGGGACCCACGAACTGTGGGACCATGTACAGAATGTCTAAACAATTCTGCCCCCTGGTATAACCTAGAAATGGAAGCTAGCCAAATTAGATTTGGAGACAAAAATAATTAAGTCTTGATAACTACACATTATGTCAAAGCCCTCTTACAGATGTCAGTAGACACTATTTAACATGAGGATAATCTGAAATTGTGTTTAATAGTAAATGAGACTCTTATTTTACAGTCCCATACAGTTCAGACAAAATACTCCTTGCATGTGAGACCAGACAATTTCTTCATCAGCAAGCCCAGGACTGAGAACCAGTTTCCAGATGTTCCTGAGAAGGTCTCCACCTGCAACCTTACTCTAAGTAAACCATCCAAAGTAAAAAATAAATAAAAATCAATAAATAAAAAAGAATAATAATTAAAAAACCACCTCCCTTCTCTCAGTATCATTGCTGCTTTTTATCATCTACTACACCCAGCACACAGTTGAGCTTAACACTTTTTGTATTTACTTTTATATACAGTCTAGTAAAAAAAAAGATTTACACTGCATGAAAATATATGCTAATGTAATGGTGCTAAGGGCTTTTCAGTTGTAGGATACCATAACCAACTCCTAGTTCTATCACTCACATTGTAGAACAGCATTTGTTTACACTCAGATGTACTTTATATGTTTCAATTTGTAGCACCAAATTCGGAACATGGTAATAGTGGGAAGGGGATATCAAAAGTTGTTCAATGCATTCATGAAAGATGCTAGATATGAACTTGCGCAGAAAAAAAAGCATATACTGTTGAGATTCCCAGAAGAATAATAAGAGAATTTTACCTTAATAACAATTTAAGATTGTAATATTTAGTCATTAATACTTCCCTGAGTAAAGAGTTTTTCAGAGTAAGGAAAAAAAAAGAAAGAAATATCACCTCTTATCAGCAAGAAGAAATAGACCAATATTTCTTAAAAAGCATGTAAAGATAGTCACAGTCACAGTAGTAAGAAAGCATTTTGTAGAAGCATCAGCATTAAATTGTCTCTTGAATTCATCTCTGAAACAATCAACCCCTCTTAAGAGCTAACAAGTATAAGCTATGGTAGCAAATGTTTTGGAAATAGTCCTCAAGTGTTTATTTACTCTCTCAAAGTGTCAAACTGAAGTACATCTTTTCTGGCCAATCACTTCTTGCTGGCAAGACAAAGCAGTTGCAGATTGAGTTTTTGGGCTACTGTGTCCTCAAGTCATAAAATGGCTGAGAAAAAATTTGACCTCCTTTCTGAAAATAAGAAAATTACCTACATCCAATCTAAGGGCAAAGAAGGGTGATTACTGAGTTTACCTTGTAGGTGAACACAGAAAAAAGTAGGGTTTCTATTCTGAAAGGTGACATGATAACCAAAGAAACTGGCTATGCACCATTACAAAATCTGATCTTTAGCTTTCTTTTTGGATTTTGCTGAAATCTGACATTACCTACTTCTCACAAAAAAAAAAAGTGTGACACTGCAAAAGGTTTCAATTTAAAATAATTCAGTCTAGAGGTGCAAGATTCTCATATCTAGTTGCAAAAGTAAATTACCATCAGACAGCTACAACATGACTTTTTGACACATAAGAAGTCCCCTACCCCTTCTTCTTTCTTCTGTGTAACAGTGGAAAAATTTACTGTACTCAGAGAACTCTTTTCAGCTTCCTCTAAGGGAGTAGCAAACTAGAAACATCTGTGTATATATTATCTGTAAACAGTTTGCTGAATTAAAGTCACCTCTTCAAACATAAAGAAATTACTATGGTTTGCTTTCTTTCCTTAGTAAGCAGTGCAGTACTCCCAAACAACTGTCATGTAAAACTGTTTACAAATCAGACTCTGAAATGACAATTTAGTGTTTTACTAGTGTTGTAAATAACATGCACGACCATAACATGGCCAAATTGCTTTTTTGCTGTGAACACTAGTTGTTTAATGATCTGAATAGTAGTTGCAGCCAATTACTTCATTCCATTTTAGAAGGTAATTTAAAGTCATGTTTGTAATTATTGCAACTTTGTCATAAATTTATTATGACTCGTAGCTAGAGAGCTCTAGGCATTTAGCTTGTGAAGTCCAATAAGAGCTATTGATTATTTACAAATTTCATTTATGGAAAATGGAAAAACTTCATGTTCTTTGAATGCTTTCTGTCCACCATACAGCAACCTCTTAGTGAGTAATTCCCTTCTGTGTCGAGAGGTCTGAAGTATCTTGCGCAGGGAATGACACAGCCTAGTTCTACCACGTTTGCCATGACTTCAAGGGATCTGGTAAGTGCAGATAAATGATGTTTCCCAAGAAGGTTCAGCTACATGAAGGTCTAACATGCCACTCATCAACATTAGCCCTTCTCATCACTTAAAACTTACCTGATACAGCCAGCATTTTGGCCTCAAGTAGAGCTGGTAGTTGAATCTCAATATCACTCACTTTCTTCCTCAAAGTACTGCAGAGTTTCTGACTCGTGCAAACCTAGATTGAGGCAGACAGGCATGATATATAATTCATTCATGTAAAAATGTAAGGCAATTTAGATGGAGCTTCAAATGTTCTTGGTTTATAGACATGACATAACATCCTACAGCATGGTAAAGAAGCTTAATAAAAAGTGATGTCTTCACAGAAATATCAAAGATGAATCAAATTTTCTAGGCTTACCACACATTCTGTTACCAAAAAAAAAAAAAAATGCAGAACAATAGTAACACTAGCTACCCAGAGAGGAGAGGAAGGAGAGGAAATTTTACCACTAGATACTGAGGCTGTACTTAGAAGAAAGGGCAACCAAAGAACTCTGGACATTTTCAACATTAGCAGTGATGTCTGAACATGTGGAATGTAAATGAGACAATGTTTGGAGTTTAAGACCTAGTAATTCAGAATACACACTAACATATTATTGCCACATATCTTAACGGAAAAAAGAAAAGGTAGCTGCTATCCTCATGAACAAGCAATAACAGCTCAGCGTTGTACCTCATTTCACAACCAGGAGACACAGCTGAATTAGTTTCAAGTTTCTGACTTTCCCTCTTATAAAAAAATAAAAATAAATAAATAAAAACACTGGTCATCTTTCAGCAATGAATCATTGCTAGTATTAGAAACATGGAGAGAGAATTATTAGAAGAAAGGTAGTTCAAATGCTTCTGTACTTGAAGTGTACATTGCCACCTCAGAATGACTACATACACCATACACAAATAATACAGCCCCTACACAGTCAGAAGTGTCTGTTTTTACTCCATATCACATCAGTTGTGAAGAAAAGCAAAACGAACAAACAAAAATCCCTCAGTTAAGGCCAAGTCTCTTGTTCTGAAGGCAGAAATCAAGCAGTTGCTCAGAATTGTAGCTGACACTTGTAAAAACATTGCATTCATTGGAACCAAGGGTAAAGCAATAATCAAGAAAGAGATAGGGCAGTTGTGAAAAGATTAGATGTGAAATGAAATCTCCAGAGAAATGTTTGCCTGCTCTTCTTGATATTTTTTCTCAAAGCATGCATATATCCCATGCATATTAACAAAAGCACAGCTCTTATTCTACTTTTTAAGACCCATTCAGCTCTCATGGCTTACCTGTTTGCACAACTAAAGGATAATAATTCAGATACAGAACTAATTGTAAATCTTACTAAATAGTGAACAACTTCTTGCTTCAGCTGAGAGTATCTGTTAACTATGGGTGGATCATGAGGTTTTTGATTCAACAGAACCATTCTCCAGGTCTGTAAAGACTTCAGAATCTTCCCATTCATTCAAAAACATCTCATCATTTTTGCATTATATTTTTTCAGTTTCCAGATAATTGCACTTTATTTCAGTATTTCATTTTAAGTAACATGCCTACTGATATATCTCAAATGTTAAAATAACCCAAACCTGTCGGAGGTGAATAAACATGCCCACAGAACCCAAAGGCCATGTCTGTCTCACACCAAAATACATCTTAAAGTTTTTAATGACTTCCTTCTAAGCAGTGTTCTCTCTTTAGGGGTACTGAATGGCTCAGTGAATTGCAATTAGATTGGGAATCTTTCAGCTGTAGGAAAACTGTTATGAATACATCTCATGCTGGTAGTAACTTAAAGTTATTACCACTAGACAGTCATTTGGCAATTATGCAAAATAAGCTGGGAGGAGGTTTAAACAGTTTCTAGTGAACACTGTGCACTTTGTAAGCATAACTGTCAGAATGAAGCTTGCTGGCACTTTTTATTAATGGACCAAATGCGAGGACCGAAGGCTGAAAGGAGGTTCCCTCTAACTCGGAGATAATTCTTCTGGAACATGAGATAAGTACATTACTGAGCCTCTGCATGTATCTACGTCACTTGTATTCTGCAGATAAATGAAAAACATTAATCTTCAGAGCTATCGCATGGCATAGCTCAACAAAACTAAATGAAAGACTGGGAGAGGCAAAATAATATAGCATCTTCTAAACTAATAGCCCTGCATCTACTTTACATCAATTCTACTCTATGAGGTCCAACTCCTTTCATTTTTCCTGATTATTTTACCCTAATATCAACTACCATTGTTTGTTACAGCAGCTTATTCAGCCTCTGAGGAATATTTGTTTCCTAGCTAACAGCAATGATGAATATTCACAAAGCTCAAGCCCTCCTTTGCTCCAGGTGAACACACATTCATGGCATTCCCATATTTGATGTCTCAGGACTCAGCAGTGCAGATTTCTTGTTACCAAAGACCAGCAATGCTGCAGCACATGGACCAAGGAGCTCCAGTTACAAAAAAAGCTCCCTTTCAGTTAAAGGAAAGCTCTTTACAGACAAATATTTAAGTAACTCTCTTAAAAATTCTTATCAGTGTTTTTTTGTTGTTTGGTTGGTTGTTTTTAGTTTCTGTCAAGTTTAAAAAAAATAAACAAATCTTGTATTGGAATAAATCCTACAAATCTTTGTTGAGGTACGTAAACAGCACTCCAGACGATAGCTGCTATGAAAAAAATTGAATGCTATTAAGCAAAGCTATGAGGAATCAATCTGAAAAGAAGCAAAATATCAAATTTACCCATTGCTATCCTGTCCATCTTGACAGTGTATGATGTTAAACTCAAGTGGCAAAAACAGGAACAAGGGTACAGACCAAAACTGAGTTAATTCTTCCTCCAACCATCTCAAGAAAAAAAGGAAGAAAAAAAGAATTTTGAGTAGCTTTCTCATTTCTTTATTACAATACTTTAGGAAAGGCATGGAAATTGTCTTAATGCTGCCTGAAAAGATAGAAGAGTCCTGGATCTCCTCATACAGCACAATCTTAACATTTGCAAAAGCAGGTATTATTTTCTGAAAGAAGAATGTAGATAAAGGGGATTGTTGCCTTCACTGACAGACTGATGTTAGCTTCTGCAACCCCAGCTGAAAACAGCAGAGATGAGGCAGAAGAGGCCACAGAAACATTCGTGGTTACAAGGGGAAGGAAGAAGCCTTTCAAAAAATAGCATTTTTCGCATAAAATGAAAAGGTTTAAAACGACCAACTCTGTTCAGGTTGAGGGGAAAATATGATGAGATTATTTGAACAAATGAAATTGATAAATGATTTGGAGGAGCCTGATTACCTGCTTCCTATTTACCATTTTTAATAAATAGAAGCTGTCACACAATAATGGAATGAAATTAAAGTAATATTTTACCCACTGAATATTTAAAGAATCAAAATAGATTGTGGAATTCTACCATACTAACTTTCCATCTGATACCCAGTGTTTCAGTGCTTATTCAGAACTTCTTTAGGTACTACAGCTTAAAAAAAAAAAAAAAAAAAAAAAAAAACCCTTCAAAATGTATAGCCACTCATTCTCAGGAGAAAAAACAAAATGTATAATGTTTTAACCTGCCAATAGCTTGACACATTACTCTGAGCTACCAAATTTCTCATTCATTTCAGTGGATGACCCATAGGTCAGTTATAATCTTTCTTAACACTTTATCCAGAGTCATTTAAAAAAATAAAATACAGAGCGGAGTGTCATATTATAGTAACCTAATTTCCCAAGAGGTGTGCATATGCAGGGAAGAGATGAGAAAAAAAAAAGCAGGAGAAGAGTAAGGAGAAGCATCCAGATGCAATCAGTCAGTCTTGTGTATGCGGAAAGTGTTGGGAAAATGATTATGTAGAGTACTGAGAAGGTAAATATTTCATTAATTTTTGAAAGATTAATTAGAGAACTAACATGAGAAAAACTGTATTTCAGAAAAATTAAGGATTAAAAAAGAGAAATATTTTCCCCTTTCTGTTCCATACATTTCCATAAGAACTAGTGAAATAAATAAACCTTTCTAGAGCACTCAGAGCAAGGATGCTCTGGTGTTCAGTGAGCCAATTTCGCAACAAGGAAAATACAATAGTGTGTTTTATGGAAAGGAGACCACGAGAAAAACAAAAACTAAAAGAAAAGTTGTGAAACCTCCAAAATCATCATGGGACAAATGTAACAGTTTACTTTGCAGCTTTAAAAAGACTGCTAGTTTATTATTAGTGAAATACAGAGGAAAAGAAGAACTTTCTTTCTGTTCTTTTTTTTTTTTTTTTTTTTTTTTTTTTTTACATCAGCCAAACCTGACAGCTAGGTTGTAAGAGGCAAAAGCATGAAAACATTCATCTGTGAGCAGAGTTCACTTTCTTTTCATGAAGTGCTAAGGAGTCTGTTCCAAAATTGAGGCCAGCAACAAGACTGATCGCTGGTAAACATAAGGCAAGAAGCAATAGATGGCTCCATCTGCTTCCTTAAGCATAATCTCTGTGGCCTGTCCAAATGTAATTATCTCTTTTTAGGTGTGTGTTTTTAAATATTTAAAAGTAAAATCTGTTCAGAAAAAAAAAAAAAACACAAGCAATTTACTATGATGCAAGGTATTAGCTGACTCTCTAAATATTCTGAAGAAAACCTGAGAGAGGATGGGTACTTACTTTGGCAGTAGTTTCTTTAACGGACATGCTGAGTGATTGCTCTTTTTCCTGAAGGCTACAAGGGATTAAACAAAATAAATAATAATCAAACATTAGGAGTGAGTATAGACACTAATTTTGCCACCGCAATAATTCCCTCCCTCCTATTTTGCACGTGTACATTTTCATACAACATTCAATTACATTGTCAGATACCATTTTCTTTTCTGTAAGACAATTCACTTCATTGTACGCTGCTCCCCTTCAGCAATATTTGAATTCTTCCTTTTAGCTGCTTTGTAAAAATTGTCCTTTACAACCTAAGAGTAATATTCTTCCTGAATAAATAACCTTGAGTGTATTTCTGAGTTTTTCTTTAGTATTCATCAATGAAGAACCAAAACATTTCAGAAAAATCACTGGATGTATTCCATCACTGGATCTATTCCAGTGACAACCTTGCATCTTTGTATCCATTTAAAAGGCGAGGGAAACACAAAAGCACTGTTTATCGGAATGCACATTAACACTGGGTGCTCACTTTGAGATGCACATGAGCCCTGCTGGGTACCTGTATCCATTTCAGTTCTACTTTCTAGAACTTGCTGACTCATGTTTCCCAACCACAGTACCCTACTGGGCTCAGCTTTAAAAGCCAGCATTCGTGTCAGCCCAAACTCCAGCAAACATGAAATAGGACTTGCACTCAGCTACTGAGCACCCACAGAGGCTGGCTGGAATGCCCTGTCCAGCTACACCAGGGAAGCAAGATGGACTCAGAGGCAGAATCCAGCTGCACAATTATCATCTAATTGAGCTAAGGATGAAGCTGTTTGTATTGCTTTCCCTAACACCCTCCTTCACAAAGAGCACAACTTGTAAGCCTACAGAACTGCAAGGCCAGGCACCTCATTAACACCACAGAACACTGGGATTCCTCCAGCTCCACACAGAGCAGACCCCTCAGAAACAGCTTATTACAATATGAGCCGCTGCCTGAGTAAAGCAGCAAACAGAAATACGCTGGCTACCTCCACAGAAGTGTTTCCCAAACAACATTCTCAAATTTCTTCTTAAACAATCTCTTCTACAGCAATATAAGGGCAAAACACAAAACTTTACATGCAAAATTATGCCATTAGCAGCTTTCTGCTTGTCTCTAGGCATGCCAGGGGGAATTAATTCTTTCACAATTTCTCTTCTTTCTCTTCTTTGACTGTGGAGCTCCCAAGGATCTTCAGCATCTATACAAGTAGCCTTGGAGCTGGACAGGTTATGTAAAAAAAAAAAAAAAAAAAAAAAAAAGCCATGTCTTGTGTATGTATGGTATGTCAACTGGGAGCAGCAGGGCTGCAGTGTGTAATTGAATGATTAATGGGTGACTGACCTAGTTGTTCTCAACCTGGCTTATAAAACTCAGCTCCAAAGATCCAAGACATAATAAAAACGTAAAGTGCAGTTATAGCCAGAAGAATAACAACACAAAATGGCACCTCTATTTAACAAACCTCTTCAGTGTGCATTTCCACTCAGCTGTTTACTTTCCTCACAAAGAGCCCCCCAGGTTTGTACGATGTCTCACTCATCCATAGAGCTCACATAGATAACAGGAAGCAAGATCAATTTTTAATTTCTTTTTAAACTACATGTCCAAGACAGCATTACAAACTATGACCTAGTTGTAGAACCCTTATTGAGGATTCATAAACCCATGTGGACTCTCGGGTATAGTGCTGAGTAGGAAAAGACACCTTAATTACGCTCTGATTTCTTTTTATGATTATCTATTAAGTCACTGAAAAATAAATACACGGTCATATACTGATATTTCAACAAGAACAGAATTCTGAGAAGCTTTTATGTTAATCTGAGCAACAACAGTAAAAGAGAAGTGTCGGTAAATCATAGTTTTGACTCAAGATAGTGATATGCATTAATCACAAACTCTCCAGATTCTTTTTATTACAGTCACAGCATTTATACAGATCTAACTGTATTTTTTATTATTTATAGTATGAATTTCACAGTAGTGTACTGGTTTGAATTTGTTAGCCTTCAGTGTGCTACTATAGGAACTTCTTATCCCTTTAGAGATTAACTCATCACAATACTCACAAGCAATAATCAAAACTGGGTATGAACCAGACAGAGTTTTTACAGAAAACAGTATTTTTTTTACCAACAAGAACAGTTTATCACTAAGCTTATTCCAAGGCTTTCCTCTTCTACCATCAAACATCATGGGAGAAGCCCTTCACAAGCTTTCCAATTAACTGACAAGCTAATGCTCCAGCTGACCCGCAGCAGAAACCAAGCGGTCAATACTGATTCATTCCACCAACAAAGGGCTTTAACAGCCACGATCTGTTACACGTGACTTGAACCAGAAACAGTATTTTCTTTTACCAGCACCCTGGAGCATCATATTTCAGTTTAAAAGGCATATGCTGTATGCTTAGAAGTTGCTTTACTTATGACCATTGGGGAAAACAGCATTAAAAAGAGCTCTTTTGAATAACACTTAATTCTCACTTGAGAAAAAGGCCATAGTTTTGATTCATTGCTATTCTTCTCTGGCAGAAGAGATAATCAAGAATTTGACTGCTTGTTCTCACAGCCTCTGCAATCTATTATAAGAGCCACTTAGAAGTTACTTCTCAAATCCAATATAAGCTAACACCATCACAGAGAATCCAAAGTTCTTGACCTGACTGATGGAATAGTAGAATATGACATGAATTCAATTAATACAAATTTAACTGACTAATGCAGGAATAGAAAGGTTTTTACAGTCATAGAACTGATGGCAATCTACGTATCATCTGCTATTCACCCTATATGTCATATACAATAGATATATAATCTATTTAAATAGTTTGCAATGGGTTCACACACGTTAGGATCCCTAATGAAGAGATAAGAAAAGGAACATGGACTTGATACATCATGGGGTCTCACTATATGCACATCAGACTAGTGAATCAGGAGCTAAGAAGTATTGCTTTTTGAATGATGAAGGAAGTAATATATTCACAAAATACAGAGTTCAGATGAAGAAATGCACGAGGACATGGGAATGTTGCATATTCAGGATCTGAGGCAGACATGGGATGTAATTGTAGTCACAGGAAAAATTGTAAGATCAAAATACCTTGAACGAACTAGTGCCCTGTGAGTATCTCATTTTAGTGACCTGAAAGGAATATAGGTGTTGAGTGTGCTGAATTGTAATAACACAGCTGGAAACTGCTAAAATGATATTCATAATCAGGAATAGCAGGAAGGCAAAAAAAAAAAAAAAAAAAGCAACAACCATTCAGCCCTTCAGCCCAGACTAACAGAGAAGGAAGACTGTAAATCAAGATGTGTGGTCACTCAATCAGAGGCTTCCGATACAACCAAAGAGGATAATGCATTTCATTATATAACAGTTTAAAATCTTTGTAAAGAACAGTCTAAGAACCCATGATTTGTATGCAGGAACTGCAGATAGAGTGGAAGTAGCTTTGTTCAGAGGAAGGCCAAGTACTACAATACTGGGAAGAATGGGCTTCTACTAAAGGAAGGTTTCTGAATTTCTTTCCTTCCACTTTGCTAGTATACTTCCCTTCACATACGAGGCTATTGTGTATTTATGTTATATTTGGCTTCCTGGAAAAAATTCAAATAATGAAAATGGGCAGAGACAAGTCATGCTGATCTCTACTTTCAAGGTACATAAATATACGTACTCAGCTTAAACAGAAACTGTTCCTGTATTAATGACAAAATACATTTATATTGATAAAATATAGTCAGAATATAGTCTGTATAACTGCACAAAACTTACTACACATGGGGAACAAGAATTAATAAGTAAATTCTATACTGGAAATTCTTATTTTTATACAGAAGGTGAGGCACTACCTCTGAGCTAAGCCTGCAGAAACTGAAAGACAAAGGATTCCCTTTACAGCAGTTCTTCCTTACACTGCCGTTACTTTGAAGATTTTCCTACGTCCTGATATTTCTCTCCCTATCTCCATATCACATTAGAGCCCTTCAGCAAAAAGCATAATTTCTTTAAATCTGAGTCAGAACAATATAAAATTACTCATATTCCAGTTATATGTATATGAGAAAGCACGATGGGTTGAATTTCAATTCATATGAACATGCATTTCCTTCTTCTTACATGTATTGATTATTAAAGTGAATTTTCTGGATCATCAGCAAATTCAAACAACTTGCAGTGCATTTGAAATTGAACTCTGAGTAATCCAACTGCCTGATAATCAATCAATAATTCAATAAAACCTGCAGAAATGATGACTTTTCAGATGTGAAGATCCTAACAGGACTCCTCCTCAGATTCTGAGCTAAAAAAACATTTGTACTTTCTTAGAAGATGAAATACACATTCCAAGCCTTACACTTGCAGTCTTGCTTTTAACAGTAAACAGAAGCTAACCTTCCAAAAAGCCTTTGTCCAGTCCTTTGCAAAATCTGAAGCATTACTTGAAGAACATTTTATAAGCATCAGCCTACATCAAAGTAAAAATCCACTAGAAATTTTAAGTCTAGGGATGTCTGCAGGCCCTCAAGGAAGAAATCCACCATATAAAAATCAAATCTAACAACCAATAACTTTCTTGTGCTTTTACAGTTCCCTTCATGAACATATTTCAGGAGGCTTTGAAGAGAAGTCAAAATAAAAAAAAAAAAAAAGCTTTTGAGCAAAACTGTACTTAGCAAGAGGGAGCTTTAAGTTAGATATTCTTCAGTCCTAGTGGCAGATAAGAAAAACTAAGAAGGCATAGTTAAAGATTTCTTGAATAAAATCATAATATTCTTGAGTAAATTCAACAAATTCATGATTACAGAAAGCATGTGAAGATTTTCACCAAGACAAGACCTACAGGGGTGTTGTCAGTCCTATTCTTCTGCCAAATCAAGAACTTTCAGAACTAGGTTGACTAAGGTGAAATATATACTTCATATATTTGTCTATTCCACAACAAACTTGGTGCCTAATCATGTAAAACAATGGATGATAAAATTATCTTCATTCCATGTGGTCTGTTCGTAACCCTGATTTGGCTACGTATCTGGATATTTCCATAGAAGGAAACCAATATTTTGGTCAAGCACGTAAGTTCTCTTTCAGCTTCTTGCACTGATCCACGGGACTTTAAACAATTGGGTTTTCACAGTAGCATATATCCGGGTTGAGAAGCAAGATCATATATATAGAAAGCTGAGTTTTTCAAAGTAACTCTCATTCTTCCTCAGATATGCAGACCATGGAAAACATCTGTAAGAAAACCGAACCAGTTAAACACTGACAAGCAGAATTTCTGCCGAACTGAAAAGCTAAAAATCTGATTTATCTGTCTGAATCTGTCAGAGCTCCTGAGGGGTGGACTTTGACACTAAGCAGAAGGAAAGAAAAGTTGTGTTTAATTCATAGTGAAAGTGAAACCTGTGGCAGTTAAAAAGACTAGCCACCTGAAACAGAAATAAAATGTCAAGTGTCACTTTGGAAAGCTTCCAATCTCAAAAATTAATCTGATTTGAGACAAAAATTATCAAGAGGTGTACTTCAAGGTACAGGAGCATTGGACCTTTCTGCACATTTTAATATACAGAATTCTCCAAGGTACATAAATGAGAATCCAAAATTATCTACCTCTCTCTGAAAAAACAGGGAGCTGATTTTGCTTCAGTTGCCCTTCCAGCCATCATTCTTCAGAGCAGTATATTTTGGTGTTTTCTTACATCAGTGATAGCTTCAATATACGTGCTTCTCAATTTGGCATTTGTCAAGAGGCAGTACTAGAAGTACACTTTCCTGTCGTTCTTGTAAAACCTCAACTTACCAGGTAAGGTTTCCCACTGAACCACAGGATGACTGCACTTCATCCACTCCAAAAAAAAAAAAAAAACTACATCTTGGTTATATTCATGCAAAGTACACTATAACAACAACATGATTGTTGCTGGCATCTTTAATTAAGATTCCAAGCTGAATTTTTATTGTCACGAACTGAGAAGCCTTCTGGCCTTATAAAACACCATACAGAGAGCTAAGCTGGCCTTCTGTTCCAGCCAACCATTTGCACACTACTGTTATTCCCCATCACTGTCAGCTGCTGCCACAGCGTGGTTGTGGCAGTTGTTTCAACTGCTACTTGAAACAGGAGCACCGGATTGAAAGCAAAGGCATCATCAAGTTCTCTGCAGCAGCCATTCATCAAAATTTTCCTTAAATTTTCTGTTGTGTTAAAAAATCCTTGTTTTTATACTACATCATTCTGCAATGGGTGAGAGAACAGCACAAACAAGAACAGGACCAAGGCAGCTGCAAATATTCCCCTAAGAATAACATCCACTGTACGTCACTGGCTAAATTGGTCCAACCATGGGCTGCTGTTAACCATTTATTACATACAAATGAATTCAGTATCCTACATTGACAGAGACAGCTGGTCATTCTTCCCTAAAGAGAAATAAAAGTCTTTAAAATGCATGTGCACCCAGAGGAATAAGCACATATGTGGCCTGGGCTTTACGGGCTGCCGCATCCCACTGGATGCTTTTAAGGGGAAACCAGATGCTCAGCAGGGGAAAACAGATTCCTCATTACACTGCACACATGGGAACTCAAGCGAATGGTACTCATCTTTCTGCTGCTTTGAAAGGTTAAAAGATCTGCCTCCAAGATCGCAACAAATTATTTCAGTTTCCCAACATTACTCTGTTCTCATTGTTGGAAGACTGACTTTTTCCTTTCCCTACTGTGGTTCCAGTTCCACCTTCTCTTCCCAAGGAAGGCCAGTGTCTGTTGTGCACAAGCAGACTTTTCAGAAGCCTTTCTCCTCCCTGCACTAGGGGTTCCTACCTGCACCAGTGGATCTGAGTCACTGAACTGCAGAGTCATGGAACAATGTCAGAACTGACATCAGTGCACAGGCAACTCAGTGTAAAAGTCCCCTACCACAACTTCTAACTTTGTAAATTACTGCCTGATGACTTTTGTCAGCAACTTTGCAGGAAGCAAATTCATTTCACGTGCTGCAGCACAGACATTAACTGGCATGCCAACATTTCAGTATCAAGCTTTTTCCAGTGCTGCTCCCACAAATGAGGAAGAAGAAAGAAAGCCATGTGCCCAAATGTTCTGCAATTCAATCTTAAGCAGAGAACAAGGGAATTAAAACAACCATAGGTAGACAAAGTAGAGATGAAAGTTCACATTGATCTAGAAATAGAAATTTGAGACTCCAGTCAGATCACAAAGCAAGAGACAAGCTCATTCTCACACTTATGGCACAACTTAGCCTCCAACAAAAGTTGGCAGAAAACTTGTTTGAGGAAGCTGTGGCAACCTCTTCCTCAAAACACAAACCCAGCGGTGGAACATGGTTAAAAATGATGCAACTGTAACATCACAACTCAGGTTAAAGACTGACATTTGACATGAAATTTTGAGTCTTTTTCCTAATAAGTAAATAAACAAACAAACACACACACTGTGGCAGAAGTATTCGTCTGGGGCCTCAGGCTCTCTGAGTATAAGCAGCCTGAGGAATTTCCAAGGGCAGGGTTCACTCACAATACCAGAAAGCATCTTCTCTGGCTCTGCACCTCCACTGAAAACTGCTATAGTTTTTGTGAAGTCGACTATAGCCTCACTACAGAAGAAAAAGGATTAATGGATCATCAAAAACAGAAAAAAAAAACCTAAAATTAAAACAGGACTCTATGCTATCTTCATCATATCTAGCTACTATAGCAGTACAAATACTGTTACATTTTAAGAACCTCATAACTGTTTTTTGGTTCACCTCACAGTGCAGAGACCTCTCCTGTCAAAGAGAAGAGGAACTTTCCTGAAACCACATGAAGCTTTAGAAAATAAAATACCTTCAGATTTCTTCAGTAATTTCATGTAGCTTGATAATTACTAACTTGACTAGAAATTTCAAATAAATGAATATTTTGAAGAGTAACAAAACATGCACAAGGCCAACTCCCCTAATGATAGTAGAAGCACCATTGAGAATGGTCTACTTTTCTTAAGTTAATAAGGGAAACTACATTTAAGATTTTTCTTCCCCACTTTTCCCAAGAAAATTAACTTCTTTAGAAAGAACACCTTTTTTGGCCTCACCAGGCTTTAGCCTAAGCTGAAGTTGCTGAATGCTCTGAGTATACTCCAAATAATATGGTTTTCAGCCCCTAGAGCTTTTGCGTTTCACTTTGAATTGATATTTGTCAGAAGAGCCTCAGGTGTCATTAAAACAGACTGAACTTGTTGCAAAAAACTTCAAGTTCATCTCCTCGTGCCACTGGCCATGACAGTCCTATAATAACTAATACACAGAGTAGAAAATTTTCATATCTTCAGAAGATCTCACACATATACTGTGGAACAAATTCCTACTAATTAAAAATTGCTCCACGTGTGGGGTGAAAGAAGAGGTAGAGTATTCAATTAAATACCTTTCAAAAACTTGAATTTCTTTCTTTCAACCAGCTTTCAGTGCCTAGACAATAGTCCACACGGAACTTTGTGATTTATTTTAAGGATGATGTGCTGTGTAGTAATATACATGCAAAAATGTGTGTAAAATCGAGATTAAAAACACTAATGAAAATAAATGCAAACAAAAGTGCAACAAACTCATCCAGTTTCCGTTGTGAAAATGGAAAAATGAAACAATGGGCATGTAAGTGGATAAATCAGATAATTAACATTGTCTTATCTTATAATGTCAAGATACAAGTTACACAGTTTCAGAAAGCCATTTTTAACTGTCCCCTCTTCAGTGGAGGATATGAACATGGAACTTATTTTTTTTTTTAACCTTGCAATCTCCAGGAAAAAGTCCTTCACACTTAACACTCAGACCTAGTTTTCTCTGATTTAAGGGGTACATTGTCTTCAGTTAACACACAATAATATCAGAGCACAGAAAATACCCACAACTTTCTGAACACGTTTCTAGCACAGAACCCCATGAAAGGAGTTTGGGCTTCTGTACTGCAATTTCCTCAGTTTATAATAATGATTACGCCCTTTAGTTTATCAAAGATAATTAATCCTGTCTTGATGAGCAAAATAATCACATTTTATGATCTCAACCTGAGTAAGAATCCCTGTGAAACCACAAGCTAGCTTTTTTGATTGAAAATTAACTGGCCCTGCTTTAACTTAGCCTCCACTGGCCCTTGAGAAAGAGCCCAGAGTAAAGCATGTAACATTTTCCAAGTCATCAGACTCTAAGCACATTAAAATTACTGACAAAGGCTTTTAGTTAGTTTTGTTTTTGTTTTTTTTTAAAGAATCTACTACATAAAAAAGATAAACAAGACTACACAAAGGATTATTAATCTTCCTGAAAATAGCAACGCTTGACAAGAAAAATAAGCTTGAAACAATGCTCAACCTAATGTTACATTGACTTGCACTCCTCCTTCTGCACAATTCTATCTGGGTAATTACTCCTCATTTAATATGTTCTCTCATTTTTCCTTAAGTTTGCTTTAATGAGTTTCTATTTGATAACATTTAGACCAAGAAAGAAAAATTATTTGTATTTTTATGGTGAGATGCAAGCCACCAAATATGATTCATTATAGCACAGATGACTTTAAGAGATGCTTCACATCAGCCCTGTGCTATCGAAAGCAGCTCTTCTACTGAACAAATAATTGTACAAAAGCACATTACAGTAGTACTTTACTAACTAGAGCAACACAGATAGAATAAATAAGCAATACCTTTCATCCTGGTACCCAGAAATTTGTCATGAGCCAGCAGCCCATCAGTACTGAATTACTTTCTACATAAGCACTGTTCCTAAGTACATGTGCATTTTTTTCCTCACATAGCCTAAACTTTAGAAAAATTTCAATTTTTTCTTTCACAATAATTCATAAAATAAAATGAACATATCTATATAATATCCCAAGACTTTGGATTTTGAAACTAATATGTAGAACTGGTTTTGTTAAGTTTTAACCTCTTACCTAATTTACTGGCTTTTAGAAGATGTGTGGTCAAAGATAGGATATCTAGTGAGGCTGTATGATCGTTTTCCTTGGGACCCTGAGGGACGTGATCTTACTTTGAAATTGTAGCCTTGCTTTGAGGAGGAAGTTATAGAATAACTTTATAACAATGCAGAGGACTTCCATGGCCCGTTGGAAGTGCACACATGCTAGCTGATTTATTATCCATTTGCAATGTTTTCATCTTACATAAAAACAGTATAACTAAATGCAGTTATAAGACCACTGTATCTGAGGTATGATAGATTGCACAGATTTAAAAGGAAGACACCCATCACTTTAATTTAACTGTAATATTTCGCAGATATCTCACTATTAATAGAAACCACAGCAGAAGCATGTTACTCTCCTCAGCACTTCTGGATATATAGCTTATTTAGGAAACAAAAAATGTCAGAGAACTCAACCCAGAAATGTGCATGACCATCACACTAAACAGCCCTGGAATTCTTTTACGTAGCTAAAGTAGCAAGTGGTTTAAGCAAAGTGATCCAAAAAACACAGGCATGGGAAGAGGCTACATGATTAAGCCAAACAGCTGAGTTCAACATCTAGACTGGGGATTTCAATCCGTGCTCCCAAGTGCTTATGCACTTTTTATTAGAGCAGCTGGCAAAGCATAAACAACCTTTGAGCAGATTAAAAATGGGATATAGCAGACTATGATACCAAGGGCTCTGAAACACTTAGCAGGTAGGAGGAGCTCGCACTGAGGCTGTAAGTTCAGATCCAGTCAGGATACAAAGCACCTCAACACAGAAGCTCTCATTTTCTCAACCAAGAGCTGTAGGTCCCCATGACCACGTGATAGGTGGATATATGTGTCACTGCCACTGGTTCATTGGGCCTGACAATATCAAACAACTACAGCCTGAAGTGGGAAATATAAACTTTTCCTAAAGGCTGTCAAAGATGCTTGCCTAAGCACGCTCACTTATGTAAGGTGATCCAGAATTTATTTGTCCCCTCTTGCTACAGGGGAACTCCTATTATGGTAAAGAGAGCAGAAAAAGCCAATCATCAGCTCCAACTATAACAAAATTTGATCAACAAACAAAAGTAAAACAAAACAAAACAAAAAGGATCACTAAAGGCATCATTCAAAAATGAAAAAAAAAAAAAAAAAAAAAGGAGAGGAAATTAATCATACATCTTTGTTAAAGCTCTGAACTCACTTCCAACAACAAACACCCACTATCTTTCAAGTGAATGTGTTATTCATGGCACTCGTGAGCAAGGAACTCAGAGGAAGCTGCTCCTGAACCAGTACTAATTTAAGACATCATTTAAGAGTTTCCTAAAGAGTAAGTGCAACTCATACATTGTGTCAGTAGTGCGAGTGAAAAAATAAACCTGTAAGCAAACTTGAAACTAGGAGAAAACTCAAATCAAAGTATATGTTCTCAGACAGACTGCTTGAAACCTTTTATACCTCAGTCTTTGAAACACAAGTATAAGCAACTGTTAAAAACAAGCTAAACAATTCAATATTCCCATAACCTAATTTAAAATTTTAAACAAACCTCAAAAGAGAGGGATACATCTTCTATGAGACATTCTGCTGACTTGAAGAAAAAAAATGTATAAATTAGCACACGTGAGCAGCAACTTCTCATGAATGCTAATACAAATAATCTAAATCCAATAAACATGAAGAGTGGGGAAAAAAAGATGCAAGCAACACAACTACTGCTTATCTGGAAGGAATGAATGTTAGGAGAAACAGGAATTTTATTTCGTCCTGATGACACTGAAGAAATAACACTTTCAAAGTTCTATCACCAATGTTTCATTGACTGTCAACAACATTTAGGTCATGAAATGCTTCTATTACTTTTTTAAATAAAGATGAAATTATTTCAAAATATGTTACTAAAAGTAGCTACTTTTCCATCTAAAAGAGCCATACGCTTTGCATATAACTTTGGGTGTCCCAAAAGCCTTCAAGTCCTCTCTCTTCCCTCACTACCTCAATTCCATTGTCTGAGCCTAACACTCATCAGAGCAGTCTGTATTACTTTTGGAAGTTCACTGAAGCAAGAGACATCTCTTATATTTATCTGGATGGTGCCTGGTACACATTTTCAGACTGTGGGAAACACACTGCAATTACTGCATTACCAAGCTAGGAAATAAATTTCACTAGGTACCAAAAAATAATTTAAATTGATGATAGGTAATTGCTGGACTCAAACGCTTTCTGTAGATGGCTCTTTTCCATAAAAATATGAAGTACAAAATCTTCAAATCACTACAAGGTCCTCATTTCTAAGGAAGTTATCAGAGCATAAATATCTGTTCTCAGAAATTCTTAAGCATCCAAATCCAGGTAATTAGCTGGCATGATTACCAACGAAACAACTGGCAGTGAACTCTACACCACACTAGGAAGGTACAAGACTTTACATCAATAATAACATTGAAATTTAAATACCTCTTTAATGTCCCTGGAAGATCCAAAGAGAATGGAATTTGATAGGAGGAGGTTAAAGTGTCATCCACAGCCTTGCTTATTTCCTGTAGCTCTCTCAAAGAAACAGAACCAAGTAAAGCAGTCAGTTCACAGTCCTGTGGCTGAATAAGCCTATCTTGTTGGTCAATTTCTCTTTGTAGCTGTTGGTCTTTTTCTTCTAACGCAGCCAGTCTCACTCGGAGGTCTTCAATTTCTTTCTGCATGGAACAGAAATCGCAATTTACAAAATGAAAGAAATTGCCACGCTCCTAGGAAATTTGTTACTCCTATGACATATAAGATTGTTCCATTTAATGCAACACTAAATGAGAAGACAGCTTTTTGTTGACATGCAATTTTTTTTTTTTTACATCTGTTGTGCTTATAAACTCTAGAACTTCTACAGTCTGAAACTCCCCACACGCTTCTCAACACCATATTTCAGATTTCTTTGACAAAATAAACTGTGATAGGCACCTTTTGCCTATCACCACTACTTTTTAAGTTAAAAAAATGTGTTCAAAAATATTTAAAAAAATCTCAGTCCAGCCACAGTCATGGAACCTTGTGTCAGACTGGCTGGTGATAAACAACCTGTCCATTCTACTGCAGCATATCTCTGCGATGGTTCCTCTAGGTTTCTCATTCAACAATAAACATTTTATGGTAGCGATGTTTCTTGCAAAAGAACATTCTAATTTTATCTTGGAAACCCAAGAGATGGCTTATACTTGGGGAGGAGCACTTCATAAAGGAATCTGTGTTGTTGAGTTAATAAAGTTATTTAATATATGGCTCTTGGCTCACTTGTCCTAGGATTTGAAAAGTGAGTTTAAAAAAAAAAAAAAAAAAAAAAAGGGAGAACTATTTGCTAAGTTGTTGAATGTCATACTGGAGCATTTGATTTTATTTCTGAATTTCTTGTATTCTTCGTGAAACTGCAAGCCACTTAGACTATTATCTGCATACACAGTCACAGACTGAACGTTCACCATCTTCCATACAATCAAAAGTAAGAGTCTCTGAAGTGCTACCCAGAGATTTCCAACAGAAATCAAAGCCCAAAGCTCCCAATTACCATATTCAGACCAGTTAAAGAAAAAAAGAAAAAAAACCTTTTTCAGGGACTTTTTCCAGGTAAGTAGGCACTACAAAATTCACTTTAAAAAGTACCATGCAGTTCCTTTATGATAATTGACTACTTAATTCTCCATCTGTGAAACGGCAATAGAAATGTTTCTTCACTCTAAGGCAGTTGTTGAGACAGAATTAAGTTGGTTTGAATCACTCAGATACCATGTTGATTAACATCGTAAAAAAGAGCCCACTCACAAAGTTATAAATCTGCATCCAAAAGAGTTTTCAGTGGTCCACAGTAAGAAGCTTCTGGGGCCAAATATCAAGTAATGAAGATAATATTTTATCTATCTCAAAATTTTCTATCCTCAGGAATATATGAGGCAGAGATTCAGAAAAAAAATAGCATGGTTATAAAACTGACTTTTGTTGGTTTTGTTTGTTTGTTTGTTTGTTTTGGTTTTTTTAACATTTTCAGTATAAGTTAAGTGAAGTTCAGTTCACTAATGCTCACTTTATAAGCAAATGTTTTCAGGTTTCTTGCTCTATCAAGTTCTCTGACACTCCATGAGTATTACTTAAAACAAGAATAAATAGTCCCTTGTACATTAAAAGACTGAACTGGCTTAAAGAATTCAACTTATATTAGTGCTCCGGACTACATTTATCAATTGTTTTCTTCCTTTTCATTCGTTTAGATTTAGGTACAAGAAAACAGAGTGGCCCATGTTTCAACCCACAGGCATTTGTCAAGAACAAAAAGGTCAGCAGGCCAAAAGCATCAGTTTTGTTTCTCTGAGTCTCAAATCAGGCTTTTAGTGTGCACAAAGGACAATTCAGTCTCTGTATTACTGGATTGGGAATACTGCCAAAATCTTAATAGGCTCTATTCAATACAAAGAACTTCATATTCTTTGAAAATGTAGTAATTGCAATCTCTGCAATATGCAACCTACAGGGGAACAGAAAAGGAGATGAACAGAATTTGGTTTTAAAAACACACTTTTAGTACTGAAATGTTTTTACATCTCAGATACCAGAATCAGCATTCACAATGAAAAAGCTATTCTGCTTGGGAACAGTTCATATTTATTCTTGAGAGAATGGAAATTTTAGCCAGCTAGCTGGAATTTTCTCTTTCTTTCCCAGAAATGTCAAGGAGCCTTTAATGTGCTTTTGGGCAGCCTCCAGGGATGGATAAAAAGGACTTAAAGTCTCAGCATGGAGCAACAGATGATATTTAGCTCACTAAACATATCCTAGGGGGTTACCTTTTGGATTTGAGTTTGAACTGAGATTTCTAACATGACAGTTAATCACTACTGATTGTGAGACTCCTAATTTAACATACAGGCTCATGTTGTCCACAAAGCCCAGACTACAGTGGAAACATTACAGTGTAAATTTCAGATACTCTCACAAGCTCTTTAGAAGCCCAGAAGGTATATGCAGAATGGAAAGGAGAGACAGCAAAAGGAAAGTGAAAGTAGGGCTGAAGAAAATAAATAAATAGGTAATGTGTGATTTTGAACCAGATCAGTTTTCAAGAAATGCCAAGAACCACCAACCATTACAGGTAAGATTTATTCAGCATTTAGAATTCATGACCATTTTGATAAGTCTGCATAGCATCCCTCTAAAGGGTATGGTTAATTTGTCCATATCATCATTATATAGAAATACTCCTGAAACAACCAAAGAAACATTAGCTGGCATCGAGTTTCAAGGACAGCATTTTTCAATTGAATATTTTGACATGGTTAGTTGGATATGTAGATTACACAAATTAGTTTTCTAGACACTGTTAAATGTAAACTACATCCACTCCTGTTGATTAATTAAATAAATCTAAACAGTGCAAAGGTGTTGACTTGATGAGAAGAGTTTGCAGTGGTCATCTAAGATATTTTTCTTCATTTCATTCTTCTTTTACATATGAATGTATGCATACACACATGTGTATATACGTGTAAACACATATATACAGATATGCATACACATGTATTTATGTGTATACACAGTTCATTAAACTATTAGATTCAGCAAAGGAGGAAAACGATTACAATTAATGAGATTTCAAGGAAAGAACAAAGAAATAAAGCTAAGACATCAAACTGCTGGGTGTGATTACTAAAGTATAAAAGATGGAGCAAAGACTTGTACTAGACAGTAAACTGAGATTTTTGAAGTACAGAGAAAAAAAAACTAAATTATACTTAAAAGCTTGTAAATTTAAAATTGGACAGAAGCCATCTTAAAACATTCAACCAATTACCAATCACGTACACTGTGACATCACGTGTCAGTGTAAAGTTGGCAAATGACAGCTGCTCCATAAAGAGTGCTGCATCATAATGAACAATTTTTATCACCTTTCAGGACCAAAAACTGGTAAATCTCATTTCAGTAATCAAATATAACCAGAAATTGATCGCAGATTGCCTCCTTCAAAATTCTTTCCATCTTCAAATAAAAACTTCTGAAGATCAGTGAAATTTAAAAATGGCAAATTAAAATGTGAAGAGGACAACTTAAAAGGATAACAGAGAAAATAAAAGAATGCACACAGCCCACTGAGCCTTCCAGCTCTGCTTTCCTTTAATAAGATTAACACAACTCCTGTGGCTGCCATCTCCAATCATCACTTAGATTATCAACTGGACTACAGCCAAGGCTCTAATTGCTGCACAGAACGAAGTACTACAATAAGTTTATTTAATTCTATGTGACAGCTTACAAGCTTTTTCCTCACACAGCACTGATTATTATAGATAACTTGGCAGTCCTTTTACCTGTAAACACTTCTTTTCTTGCAAAAGGTTGTTTCGTTTCATGGCCAAAACATGTATCCTCTCCTGGTAAGTGGATCTCAACAATTTATGTTTGTCTTCATGCCAAAGTTGGGCTTCTTCACTTCTATCCCTTTTGCAGGGAGGAAAGACAAAAGCTAAAAATCAATTCTCTCACTGGGTATTGACTTGTCAAAGGTTAAAGAAATAAGAATACTATGTGTTACCTCCAGAGCCTTAACATTCCATCACCAGAATGATTACATCTTAAACATCTACACAGTTAGAGAGCAAGACATTTTCCTTGGCATATCTTCCTTATTATATCAAACATTTACACTGTTTTTACAACACACTGAAGAAAGTAAAAGGAAAACTTGTGTAGCTTGAGGCTTCCCCCAGCTACTTCATTTTTCAGAAATTTATCCTTCACCACCTTCAAAGAGACAAAACTAAAGCATGTAATTTCTATCAATACAGAGAAAAATCTCTTTCAGACAGAAGTTTAGAAACTTGCCAAAGCCATTTCTGCAGCTTCTGTCAGCTTTTGGAACTCACACTAGGGATCATCTGGAGCGTTTGCTCCACAATGCCAAATTTTATTTTTTCTCTTGCACAGCAAGTTCTTTCAAAATCTCAGTCAGTGGGATTCCTCGCAGTGGTCGGTACAACCCTCAGCTGCAAATCTTTGCATGATTGGACCCCAAGGTAATCAGTGTAATACATTAAGTGTCAAGTTCATAATCAGCCTCTCAAAATGCACCT
Organism: Callipepla californica brunnescens; assembly: GCA_023055505.1. Taxonomy (NCBI): domain Eukaryota; kingdom Metazoa; phylum Chordata; class Aves; order Galliformes; family Odontophoridae; genus Callipepla; species Callipepla californica. The sequence goes on along the minus strand of JALIRH010000003.1, from coordinate 30,756,287 downwards.
GCAAACAAGGCAAACCTTTTCCATGATGCATGTTTCTGCATAAGGGCATGTGCACGTGTAAGACCAATTGCATTTCCATGCCCATCTCTAAAGACAAATATGCGCATTTCCACATAAAGGATTAAAAGTACATTTCAACATGTTCTTTAAAAAAAAAGAAACTGTCTCAGATGAAGGACGGTTTTAAAGCATGATTTCACACCATAATCTTGCAAAACATACATTCATGCCACATGCAAAACATGCATCACAAGTGGTGTAAGCATGATTAATCAATTATCATCTTCATGCACAGCTGTTTAATAATACAGAGAACAAGCGATACATGTCTCCCTTGCAGGATCTCTAGAATACACATTTACTTGACTCCCTTCTCTCTATGGGCTGAAAAATATACTAAAAAAATAAAAAAGGAAGAAGTTCCCACATAAATAGTTTTAATACTTAAATAAAATTGGCAAAATGATTATGTACCTCCATTTCTACAATGAAATCAAACAATTGTGTGTGAGGCCATCTCTGCATATGTTTGCCTCATGTTATAGATCATTGTGGCTTTGAACAACTACACTTCTCAGCAGCTATGAAGCATATTAATGAAAAAAAAATTGCATCTTCCTGCAAACTTAAAGCAATAGAAATTCTGAGCAGCTGATCAAAATTTAGAATGCATTCCATAATCAACAAATATTATTCTTGAAATCTCTGGGAAACTGCCTGTACTTCTGTCTACTTGATTTTGAGGAAACAGAAACAAGATCTCCCTGATCTCACTGAACCTGTGTGATCAAATGCACATGGCACTGTTCCTAACCAAGCTTGACTCCTACCATGCATCCAAATTATTCCAGTGTCAAACACTGAACACATTTACCAAAAAACTCATCCCATAACTTAATTATATAAAACAAATCCAAGGCGTGAATGTCAGTCTTGTATATTAGACTTGCCATATGCACTTTAGATTTATAAGATTCTTCATTTGCAAAAAGATGAGATAGGCTTGATTACAATGTTCTGGTCTTCTGGGGCTAGTCTGTATAATTTGCTTCATTTTCCAGATGAAAAAAGAAACCTTGGATATCAGGTTTTCACTTTGAATCAAAGTAAAAAACAAAGAATGAAGCCAACAAATTTTCCTTGAAGAAGTGGCAGTGTTCTCCAGCTGTACTTTATAAAAACACTGTTTGAACAGAAAAAAATTATAAACTATTACATACTCCTGGTGAAGACAAAAGGTTTGCTTGCTCAATCAGCAAAGCAGCCAGACTGCAGAAAAATAGTGTGAATAACTGTGAATCAAGCAAGAAAAATAAAAGGTGCATAACAACAGTCAAATTCAAGCTCATAGAAAAGAAAGTCATAAAAGTGAGGAGTAAGAGGATATTCATCTGACCCTGAAGAATGGAACTGCTCTCACACCTCTGCAAAGAGAAGAGTTACAGATAAAGCTATCAGAAGGAGAACAGGAAAACCTTCAATAAATATATACATTATATATAATAGACATAGGTGGCTCCAAAAGTAATGCCTCCTATTTATTTCTGATACAAAGAGCATAATTACACTACTTGATAGAACAAATTCTCAGCTAAAAATATTGTTTTTCAACGCAGTCACCTTCATTAGCTATACACTTTTGCCAGCAATGAACAAGAACCTGCATGCCACACTCACAAATATCCACATGGGTATCTGGAACATGGCAGAGGTGACCCATGCTCACCATCACTGAAAAACATCACCACCTCACTGTGCTCACATCCACAGTTTGGTCTCCATACATTCAGCAAACATGAATGTCAGTGGGTGCAACTTTTTCCACGCGGAGAAATTCAATGCCACACCTTTGTTTCATATGCACTTCCATGTCGTACATCACTTTGTCAGACTTCCCCTCTGCTGCCATCTGTCACACAGCAACAACATGCAACAGAATACTGGCAGGTTAGGTTCAGCCTCTACTGCCAAATCACCAATAACTGCTTCTGACATCATGAGTCACACAATAAAATTGGAGGTATTACTTTTGGTGTATGGTATACGTGCATGTTTATATAGAATACTTTTTTAATAAAAATTAGCAGACCACTAATGTCTTGGATGCTATACTGAACCAATGACACTGAAAACAACCTCACCTCTGAGGTAAAAAATGTTGTTATTAATTAATGCATAGAGGGAAAATAATTTAATGAGAAAATGCTTTAAGGTAGTCTTCGAGTAACAGCTTCTTAGGGCCTCAGAAGGCAGGAGAAAATAGAGAATGGAGATAGTTTTAAACGTCTCATTGCTACATTCTATAAACACTGGCTAAAAAGACCATTAAAATGCAATACATCATTTCTCAGTAAATCCTATTATCTGTAGAGATTTTAACTAATTTTCATATATATTAAAAAGTTACATACACCGTAGACATATTGCAGCCTTTACATGTACAAGCTGCCAAAATATAAAAGGCTTTTCTTCTTTCATTTGTGCTATAGCATTTGATAATAGCTTCCAAAACCTGGGAATGAATAATCCCCTTAGTTTTAACAGTAACAAGTAGCACAGCTGAAGAAAGATATAGAAATAGAGACAACCTTTTCTTTCTAAGCTAACTACCTCCCTTGAGTCATGCAAGGTATCTCACATTCCCTCTGCCTTTGAAGCTGTTCTCCCTTCAAGAGAAGGCTGAGAAGTGATTTCTGTGACTTTGTACAGTGCAGCGTGCATTATTGCCACCTAACAAGCGATGAATAAAAGGAAGCTCCCAAGATCTACGCATCTCAAAGAATAACCCACTTTTACTTTATATTTAAGTGTCCTTTCATTGCCTGAATAAGGAGCATCAGAATTAACTCCATGAGGCACCATTGCTCAAACTGCCTTACGCTGTTGCTGGGTCAGGATTCAAACCCATTCTCACTCAGCACCACTGGGAAAAGTCCGATTTGATTCACAAGTTCACAGTAATCAACCTTTTTGAGAGTAACTCTGAATGAAATGTAGGAAAAAGGGGCAGAGGGCATGTTTTCAAAATGTGCTTCATATTTTTATGCTAGAAAGTCCTTACAAATTCTCATTAAATTAAATGTCATTTTACATAAGGAAGAGTCAACAAACTTACCCATCTGCAGCCCAGCACAATACTGCTTGAACTTGGGTGACAAACCTATCCAAAAAACTTCTAATTGAAGGATGTCTTGAAGGAAGTTGAAATTTTAAAGAATGTTGTTCTTTCTCCAGTTCTTCTAATTTCCATCTAAATTTATCAGCTAGAGAATACAAAAAAAAAAAAAAGAAAAAAAAAAGATTCTGTTATGCTGGAAGAAGATTGATCAGTAAGAAGTAAAAATCTACATCACAAACAGTTCTACTCTTTTGATAAAATATTTCAGTCTCTTTTGCTCCAGAATGAGTTATTAAGACTACAACAGTCAGTATCAGATAATCAGGATGTTAAATTACTTTCTTTTATGCAGACTTCCCAGCACTTTTATTGAATTTTAATTTGGTGTGGGTCAAAGTTATCATCCACACTCCCTTCCTAAAATAACAACTCTGAACTGAATTATATGGAAACTCATTCTTCACTGCTTTATTTTAAAATGATCTTAGATGGCAATTGCACTTCTAAAGTCCGAATTTTGAAAAACAGTATTGTTACTAGATCAAGAGCTGTAGAATTGCCTGTATCTCAACAATACATTTCAGCAGAAAATGCACATGCAATTACAGAAATTTGAACAGTTTTCTCATTCTAGGCTCTCCTGAATTATGCCTAGATTATCATCAGCTCCAAATACAAATGGCAGCACTTTAACTCTACTGTATCTCTGCTGACTTAGAGTCACTTTTTGAATAAGTAAATCTTTACTTTGTCTCCTTTCTCTGTATAGAAAAGGAAGGAAAATGATTCCAAATACAGACAGTTATGTATGGTACATTTATCCTCTATTTCCATGGTGCAAGTACACTAGGCAAAAAAATGACATACAGACAAGAAATCTGGCTGATACAAGACAGAACGCCTTTGTTGATACATTAAACAAATTTAAGAGTTTTGAGTTGGTCCACAAATGGAAAACCTTTACAACTCTGTACTTTTCTTGTGACATTTCTTTCTGCAATTTTGCGTGATAAGCATCCCTTTCCCCCTAACATTTTCAATGCATGTTACTTTCAGAATAACATCCATTTGTGAATACTTCTCACTGCCTTTTTTTTCCTTTATCCTCAAAGGGGTTTTAAGAACAGGCACTGTTTATATTTGTTATTTCAGTACAGTGAATCATTTTTACAATAATCCATCATTAGTTTTGATGTCCTTTTTGCTATGGTGGTGACAGGAAAGAATAAAGACATACAACATACTAACAACACTGGATTTTCTTCATGGGCCAGCAGACTGTTTAAGAATAGCTAAACACATGCTATTATTGTTATTATGGTGCAAAGTGCTGCCAGAAGGCTCTAGCTGAGATTGTCCAAACCCTGGCCTAAAGGAATGCAAAGAGCAATGGGTTCTGACATAGCTCCTCATGTACTACCTCAACCAGATCATTCAAACCAGAAAGTAAGGCAGATAACTGTGGAACAAGCTCTGAGCCTTGTGGAAACACCTTGAGTTAGCTTGCTTTCCCCAGAGACTCTGTCACAGCAGATGAGGCAACCAAGCAACTGATTGCAGGCAACAGCGGACAACAGTTTGGACGAGGATATATCAACAGCCTCTTACAGGTAGGGAAAAACAAAGGAGAAAAAAAAAAAGCAATAAGCAAGCATCCAAGTTATTGCCAACCAAAACCAGGATGTCTATTACAGAGCAGCATCATACAGACTTACTGGCTTCGAATCAGAAACAGTAGATATCTAGAAAAAGAAATACCTATTAAAAGAAGTGCCAGGTGATCTAGGATGACAAAGAATAGGTAGGATTGTTTGTTGTTCCTTTCTGGTACACCTCCAAGACCTTCATTCATCAACAACTCCACAGGATATCCGCAAATGGCACCAAGTTGTTCAGTTGACATGCTAAAGGGAAGGGATGCTACTCAGAGGGACCTGGACAGGCTTGAGAGGTGGGCCCATGCCAACTTCATGAAGTTCAACAAGACCAAGTGTAAAGTCCTGCACCTGGGTCAGGGCAATCCCAAGCACAGATACAGGTTGGGCGGAGAATGGCTTGAGAGCAGCCCTAAGAAGGATTTGGGAGTGTTAGCTGATGAAAGACTCAACATGAGCCAGCAGCATGCACTCGCAGCCCAGAAGGCCAATTGTGTCCTGGACTACATCAATAGAAGTGCAACCAGCAGGTTGAGGGAGGCAATTCTTTACACTGCTCTTGCGAGACCCCATCTGAATTACTGCATCCAGTTCTGGGGTCCCCAACACAAGAACGACATCAGGCTTTGGAGTAGGTCCGGAGAAGGGCTGTGAAACTCAACAGAGGGCTGGAGCACCTCCCCTCTGAGGAGAGGCTCGGAGAGCTGGGGCTCTTCAGCCTGAAGAGAAGGCTCCAAGGGGACATAATAGCTGCCTTCCAGTACCTGAAGGGAGCCCAAGGGAATGCTGGAGAGAAAATTTTTACAAGGGCACATACAGACAATACAAGGGGAAATGTCTTTAAACTGGAAGAGGGTAGATTTAGACTAATATATTAAAAAGAATTATTTACTGTGAGGGTGGTGAGATGCTGGAACAGGTTGCCCACACAGGCTTTGGATGCCCCCTCTCTGGAGTCATTCAAAGCCAGGCTGGATGGGGCTTTGAGAAACCTGGTCTAGAGGGAGGTGTCCCTGCCTATAGGAGGGGTTTGGAACCAGACGATCTAAAAGGTCCCTTCCAACTCAAACCATTCTATGATTCTGGTCATAGAATATGGTCACAGAATATGACCCAGATGAGACTCCCAAGTCCATAAAAACAGATGAAATTTTGACCAGAAAAACATACCACGTCTCATATGGAACTTCAGACACCAGCATCAAAGATATCACTATTATAATCAGAAAAGGACTGAATTTGGTCAGTGGTCACTGACCATCAAAATGAGCAGAACCATCTCCTTTTACTCAGATCATTCACTGCTTGGCTTCCTGCATTACCTGAGTGGGAGTTGCAGCAATACTCTTAAAGATTTTCAATACATGTGAAGAAGTGTTTTTGTCTTCCCAAAGGGCATGGCAGCAGTGTTCACTATTGTAAAGCTTCCCAAACATTCATCCATAACAGATTACAGTAAAACAGTAGAAGATACAAGGACTCAAGCACATAAGCAAGTCACAAAAAACAGCCCAGGAAAAAGAAAAAAAAAAAAAAAATGGATCATGTTTGGACTGGCAACTTTACAAGACAGGCAAACAGAATCATTCTAGGAGATCCATGTGACAAGATTCAAATGTACTACTGTGATCGACAGATAGTGAGTTAATAACACAGGTTTATATTCACAGTATAAAACTTAGTAGCTGGAGGAGGCAGCAGGCTGGTGCACTTCTTTGCACCCAGGGTGAGGATTTGGAAAACTTACACCAAAGGAGAATCGAACAGACAAAACCCATTCTACAATGCTTTAACTTATTTTTTGACAAAATAATGCTAACACTGTGTTTTGGTGTACAGTTGATTCATCCTTCCTAGCCCTTGAAACTGGCTATTTTGGGAATGAAAACAGCTGAAGGAATCCATATGCCACTTCATTATCTCTGTCATTAATTCTTGGCTGCATCCTGCTCTATATATTCCAGTCTACACAGAACTCAATTAGTTCCTACTAACAGGCATTTCTAAATAATTTGTTCCAATGGTTTAAGCATTATTGCTGGTCATATCTGCTTGTCATCTTTCAGAACTAAATGATTATTTATCCTTTCAGCATTGTCATTACGGGTTACATCCAAAGAAACCCCACCACCACCTAACCGAATAGTGCAGTACTCCTGCTTTTGGGGCCCTTTCCTAGTAAGCAGACCTCTTTGATTTAACCTGGCCAATGCCTTTGGTGCATGAAGAAATCGAGGCATTTCACTCCCAGTTGCTGAGAAGGGAATCAAGCTAATAAAGCTCACCTCAGTCTAGCTTGCAGTGTTGCAGATCACATGAGAAATAGATCAAGCAAAAGATACAGAAATAATCAGATGCCTAACAAATATGACACATGAAGGAATTCAAAAATCCTAAATCTAGTAAAGATCAAGACTTAAGGGAGCAAATTCCTGTACTACTACGTATCAGGAAGATGTAAAGAGTTAATAAAAATGCATTTACTCAGAACTTTAGTCCTAAGTAACAAACCTCAGTTGCAACAATGGAGATCAGGAAAAATAGAGATAGTAAAGCACTAAAACTGGCTGCTTGGGACAGCCATGAAATCCCCATTAGCTTTTGTTTCCAGGTCAAATATCTCTCAGGGGTAGCTCTGGCACAGTTTTTAAGGCTGAAGCCAGCAAAATTGAATGTATTCTTCTGAGATCCCTTTCCACCACACTTTCTGGGATCTAGCCACAAAGCAGACAGAAAATCTTTGTTAGTTATAAGCCACCAGGCATAAAAATACCACTTTCCTTTACCTTCATTTTAGTTTTTTAATCACACAGAAAATATCTTCATAGAATTCCAGAGCTCACCGATGAATTGAAACACCAAAAGAAACCACATGCTCTCAAGTATACATCACAAAGAAAAGTTTAATGTTTTGATCCTCCATCCCAAGTTTCACCTCAAAATAAGCCATTTAACACTTATGAAAAACAATTGTAAAAAACAATTCTTCTATTTGAGGGAGTGGCATATTTGTAGACATTTGTTCTAAAATGAAGGAACTTTAAAATATTCAATACACAATGACAAGTACTTGGAATAAAAAATTCTTTTCTTATTTCATCATGTTCTGTTGCTAGCTTGCTGATTTGATGCAGTCCTGTGGATACCCTCAGTGAGGTTTCTACTTCTGTGCAGAAGTCAGCCTCAGTTATTCTCCTTCCCAACTGGCTACTGCCTGGTGTACTTGAAATATCCCACTTCATCTAAAGCCAACCCAGGCTACAGGCCTGGAGGACACTGACTAATTGTTGTTCCCAGTAAGATGAGGGTCACGCTTTGTTATAGCTTCAAGCAAATGAAACAATTTTCATAGTTCTTAATTGACCATCCAAGAACATCTGGCTAAATATTTACTTTTTACATAATTTAATGTTTCTCTCATGAAGAGCAGCTTCACTTTATCAGAATTACTTATCACCATTTAAAAAAATGTTTCAGATCTCCATCACAGTCTGGAAGAACTAAAAGGGGATTCGTGCAGAAACTACGTATGGAAATCACACCTTGCAGTTCTAAATTCTTCTTCTTACCTGCTAGATGTTTCCCAGCACTCACATTCTTAAAAACTTAAAGCTTCCAAGATGACTAAAGTTCCTTTGCAAAACCAGCAACAAAAAATATTTTGATAACTTTTTTGAAAGAACCACAGAACTCTCAAGATCCACCTAATCTCCCTTTCTCAACCCTAACTCTAATCCTTCTCCGGTTCACAGGAACAGGTCTAAGGAAAGCATGGTAAGCAACAAAGCACAGAGCATCCCCTTAGCTTGATACTGATTCCTTAACCTATGATGATTATCAGGCAAAAGATTTCCTGAGCAAGACACTACATTTTAGATCAGTACCTGGAGAGTAGGAAAAATCATGAGCAGATGAGCATCTAGAAACTTCTCTTTCCTGAAAATCTATATGCTTTTGGTCTCCAAAATATCCTACAACTGACAATTTCAGAATGGGATTAGGAATTCTATAAATACATACGACAGCAGGTAATTTATTTATTTAACTACTGTGAATGCAAGATAACATTGTCTTCATTTTCCTGCACATTAATAATTTAGGCACTCATATTCAGACTGCACATCTCATTTTTACTGGACAGTGACTTACATTAGCTAAAGCAATGCTACAAAGGCTACAAAATGAGGGGTAATTGGGCGACAGAATACGTGACTGAAGAAAAGCTGGATGACAGCCTAGTAAGCAAGGGGTCTATAGCCTAATTACTAGCACTGGCCTCATGTAAAATCACTTGTGAGAAAACATACGCACCAATTAACATTCAAATATGATATGCAAAGACATGCACTGTGATCAGAAATGAAGGCAATAAAAGCAACTTATTTCTTTAATTCTTTATTTTATGATAAAGAAAGTAACCATTTAACAGCAGTGAGCACAATAGAAAATATTCAACTCCTTACAAGTCCCTGCTCACCATGTGTGAAAGGGAGCTTTAGATTACATATGGATAGCTGAACAGCTGACCCTCACCATGTGAGGTCTGGTTACCGTTAGTGAACACACTTCCCACTTTCCATTCAGCCTTGCATACAGAAACCTGCAAACTTAAAGAGTTAACCACACAGGTAATGTAGGCTGGCTCTGAGAAGGCACAGAGCTGGGGACAGCCACTGGAAGATCCAGTTCAAGCAACAGGAGCAGCAGCTGCATTCCAGAGTTCTGCCTACCCTAATGACCACGTAGACTGACAGCACAACAAAACAACTCAGTTCTGAATACTCAAAATCTCAAGATTCTTAATTCAGACAAGGCTTAGCATAGTTCCATGCAGTGAAGACCAGTTAGACCCTAGAGCATAAATCTTCCTTGTATCATCTGAAAGAAAAACAGTTCATGCATTCTGTGACTGCTCTATAATGCAAATCGAAGTACAGTAAATGGGACTATTGGGAAACTCCCTCTGAAGGCTCACACACCTAATCCAAATTAAAATACTATTTGGGACAGGGTCTCTGGAATAATTCTAGTAGTCAATGAAAAAGTAGCTGCTGGAACCAACAGTAAACAGAGGATAATATTTTCCAGGCCAACCCCTTAGGTTCTCTTTCATGTTCAGTTCATAAAAGGCTAGAGCACAATGGTTGATAGAGAATAATGCAGGTGTAAATGTCCTGTTTACCCATTGCTTAATTTCTCCATTTCAACCAAAAAGGTTCCTGAACTATCAAGATGACCTTGAGTAACAGCTGAGCAAAATGAATTCCTGGGTGCTGAACATCCTATGAAGTCTGAAGCAACTGCCACAGAATTCACCTCACAGTCTGCTGACAACACTACATTCCAGTACTCTTTGTTGTACGCATATTTCTCAGCTATTTGTCACTCTTAGTATGTGGCAAACCCTTCTAATCCCTGCTTTATCCTATTGAGACACTAGATGTATATTTGTCTCTGACTAGTGATATTTAGAGTTAGAAGCTCAGTACCCTGGAGGACAGAAAAGAGTCAGACGCCTGAATTCCCTGCCAGATGAAGGCACTGGAATAGCCAAAAAAGCACAGCAATGACATTATGATATATTCATCACTCTTAGCTTCCCCTGCTGCATGCAACATTACCTGCACACCGTTTCTCCTCTCCATAATGCTGTAACACAACAGAAAGCACAGCAATGACAGTGGAGAAGCAAGTGAGGATATGCTCAAGTGCTGCAGCGGAAGACACAGAAACAAAGGAAAGAACCTGCTTACCCTTGGAAGGCCTCAGATAGGCAGGGATCTCCAGCAAGATACCCTTACCTCCACTGCCAGCCCTTAAAGGTCTGAGAAGGGGTGGATCATGGCTTCAGCCCTTCCAGTCAATCAGGTACACTGCATACACCTGAGCTTCCCTGAGTTGGCCCTGCCTTCCCACCAGGTGCTCAATTACTGGTTCAAGCCATGACTTAGCATTTTCACTACGCTCTCACACGTCTTTACAACCAAGAATAAACAAGTAGACATAAAGCAGGAGTGGGGAAATGAAGGGAAACCTGCTATTCTAAATATTCCCTGTGAAAGGAGCAATGGAGATTTCTAAAGGATTTCTTACAAGAGCTCCTCAGGGATATCTTTTTCTCCCAATATTTTCCTGTATCAGTCCATATCAGTTAGAATTGGTGCTGTGTCCTTAAAAAATACAGAATATTTCATAATTTAATATGCTGAATGTCAGTGCTGCAGAAGAATTGGAAGTCTGAAAGCTTTAAAAATATACAAACAGACATTTCAGCTCTTACTCTTCTTGTAAAAAGAATCTGGACAGATCGTCAGATATTGATTTTCCCTCTCTAATTTATAATGGATTTGAGAGTATTCCCTTAGGCTCTGAGCAAAAAATTGAAATCCCCCAAAGCTTCACAGATGCTTCCCTGAAGCACACCACCAAGTTCCCCCCATGTAGTTCACACTTTAACACTGATAATTCTATGCTGTATATGAAAATTTCTTACCAGATTGACACCACTCAAAATCTAGGGTAGACTTTCAGCCTAAGTTTTGACCAATATCCCCATTTCTTATCTATAGGAGAAACTTGCTGACAAACTCCTCCTACACAGATCAGTAATGAGTTCTATGTTTCTTAGAAACATGAGCTAAATGGGACAGTGATATATGGGGACAGACCATAAGACTCAGTGGCTTGTGAGTTAACTATCAACATAACCTGAAGAAGAGCAAAAAGCCACAGAAACTGAAAGGTTCCTCTGGGAAAGGAAAGGGGAAAGCAGCCAGTGGGAAATGTCAGAATACTGATTTGGGTGATTAATCTCTTATGTAACCTGTCCAGTGTTGCAAAAATATTACTTTCTAATGCCATATTTCCCATTATCACTGGACAGTGATGTAGGCTGAATTATCCTTACAGCTGTTCTTTCTAGACTGTCAGGACTATCTGGGTAAGCTCACATCGCAACCTTCTGTCTGCATGACCATCCTACGAGCAAAATAATTAATTGCTACTATTGTCTCACAGAGAATGTATGCCAAAAGAATAAGGCTCAGACAACAGAGGAAAAAAGAAAAGTCCTGCACCAGCAAACTTAGAATCAACAAAACAAAGGATAGCTGAAAGACAACTGAAGACGAAGACACAAAGCATGGATGAAAATGCTGCACAGTACTTTTATAATAACTGTAGTTTAATCTCCATTGCTCTTAATATGATACTTCTAAAAAACATTGCATTCCAACAGTGTTTTATTAGCAATGTTTTTAACAGTAAGAATTTAATAAGTATTTTTGCACTGCAGCATAAACTAGACATTTCCATAATTTTCTAAATGCTGGAGTAATTACATTTTTGAAAGCATCTGCCATAAGTAGCAGTGAAATAATGGACAATTTTCTGCATATGACAACCCCTTAAGTCATCTTTGTAATTGCACTAAAATAATGGTGCAATTCCATACAGTGTCTAGCCCATATAGTCAATGTCTTTGGATTTGCTGCAATTGTTAAGTTTGTTTAAACACAATAAGATTTGCAGTGCTCAGGCACTTTTTGGAGGCATCATTTCTGCTTTAATCAATTCATAGTTCAAAATAAACAGTGCCCTGTTGTCTGCTTGCTTTTCATATTCTTTTGTAAGCATCAAATTTCCAGTGGAACCACCAAGAATTCTGCATTTCCAATGTGACTTTACAGGAAAAGTAATATACAAGAACATTTAAAGATACATTAAAGGGAAAAACAAGCTTATTGCTGGTGCACTTTATTTGATATCAACGTTATTTTCTAGGCAGTGCTGACAGTACTGTCACTGTATATGACACTGAACAGAAATAAAGAAAAACATGTACCGCTGATTCCAAGCTAAATCTGCATTTTAAAAAAAGCAAGAATATGCAGCACAATGGGACAGGTCTTTGCTCTGAGTTGAATTTCGTTCTTAAAAAGAACCTTCACATTCAAGAAGCTAGCAGAAATGAATGTGAAGCTCCTTTGTTACAGTATAGCTCCTTCTGTTACTGGAGATGGAAGAGGAAGAACTCTGGCAAAAGTTTCCTATCAGCACCGTCTACATACACAGATGACTGTGAACTATATTTTAACATGGACAGAGAAGCATTCAGTTCCAATCCCCTCTGCCCCTTTCCTCACTCCTGAATCTCTAAGCCAATGGCCACCTTTCCTCACTGCCTCTGGACAAATGTGACTGGTCAATTAGAGGACAGGCATGTCAATTAACAGAAAATGCAATACTCTACAACAAATTGCATTATATTGGGCAATACTGGTCATTTATACAAGGTAAATTCTAAACAGTCTACAGAAAAAGAAGAAAGTCTGATGAAGTACACACTGGCATTTTTATAGCTATAGACACATTCACATTATCTTGGGAATTTTTTGTACCAGGATCTATTCAAGCACTTACGGCGGATCTAAAGTTCTTTGTTCCAGCTATCAGGCAAAGAAAAGGCTTCTTTGTTATCAACTAACCTGAGAGTATTAAGAATACCATCCTAATGCACTATCTGAAGGATTTGTGTGTGCATGTGCTAGAAGTATAAGAATAGTATGCAGATAATAAAAGGAGTTCTCTGTAAAAGAGTATCTCCATATTTTTAAAAGCCACGCTAAAAATGAACAACAAAACAACACAAGTTCTAGGCTAGGGAACACCAGAGAGTAGATGCAGTGTTGCTTCACATTCAACTCTGAAAGAAAATAGCACACATTTTGAAATGTGGTGTATATTACATTGTGCAATTGCAGTATCTATAGAAACTGGCTTGCAGTTCTGCTGAAGTTACCAGCTACAGTTCAGCATCACTGAAAACATGATACAGTTATACTCTTTTCCTTCTGCTGTGAGGCAGGCTGATGAAAAGCTATCAAATATTCTTTCTTATAAAATGGATATCACATGCAGCTGATTACAAAGAAAATATAAACATGCACACACAACCTCAAACTACTCGCTCCGAAAACTGCTGTGGGAAACTGCTAGTAAACTTGAAGCTTTGCTCTAGGAACAAAGAAGGGTGGGAGAGTAAATTAAAAAAATGTTTGTGGAAATTGAGCTGAACAAAAAAATATATCTATTCATTACAGATGACTACCTGGACATCAGAACTTTGCTTTTTTTTTTTTTTTTTTTTTTTTTTTTTGCTTCCCTCACTTCCTAATTTCTCCATCATGAGTTCCCCACAATAATGGTCAATATTCCAAGACTCAATTCTGAGTCCACAATTTCAAATATATTTAATGTCCTGCTATATATAAATAATGTCAATGATTTATATTCATGTCCTGTTTCAATGTTTCTTCTTTGTCCTTGCTGTCCTTCAAGGATTAAAATTTCACTTTGAATTAAATTGATACACTTTTGAAGCACTCTCAATCAGTAGATGCAAAATCAAAAACGGTTCAATAACTATTAAAGGTGCCAATGCAGTTCAGTCTAGTCCTATTTATGATTTCCACCTTCTATCACTGCTTTAGCAACCAGCAGTCACGTTGGTCTGTGTCATCCAGAAAGAACCATATTCTAAAAAAGATAGCAGTAAGAGAACTTTTGAATTCAGTTTCACAGTCCAGTTTCCTCTTCTCTAGGACACACATAACTCAGTTTCTCCCTCCTCTATTGCTCTGCCCCTTCATCCTCCTCCATTGCCATATCCTCCATATCTGAAAGCATTTCTTTAGTCTCCTTACTTTCTCAGCAGTGATTTGGGTTCCTCCTTAAAACTCCCCCTTCTCCCCCCTGCCATACTCAGACTTTAATTGAAGGTTAGAATAAAGTTAACCTTCAGTGGGAAATAGAAACAGCAAAACAGAGAAAATGTGCCTTAGTTAGATGACATACTCACAGAATCACAGAGTTGTTGGGGTTGGAAGGGACCTCTAGAGATCATCGAGTCCAACCCCCTGCCAAAGCAGCTCCCTAGCCCAGGTTGCACAGGTAGGCATCCAGGCGGGTCTTGAATGTCTCCTTCTCTGGAGGAGACCTTCCACCACATCTCTCTGTGCAGCCTGTGCCAATGCTCCATCACTGCACTGTGAAGAAGTTCCCACACACATTTGTGCAGAACTTCCTATGCCTCAGTTCATGGCCATTTCCCCTCATCCTATCACCACACAGTGCTGAGAAGAGTGCAGCCTCATCCCTTTACCTCTCACTCCTTAGATACTTATAGATGCAGCTCAGATTTCCTCTGAGTCTTGTTTTTTTTAAGGCTGAACAGACTCAGATCTCTCAGCCTCTCCTCATAAGGGAGGTGTTCCACATCCTTTATCATCTTTGTAGCCCTCCACTGGACACTTCTGAGGAAATCCTGGTCTTTTTTGTACCAAGGAGTACTGGACACAATACTCCAGGTGAGGCCTCACCAGGGCAGACCTCCCTCGACCCGCTGGCCACACTTTTCTTAATGCATCCCAAGATACCATTGGCCTTCTTGGCCACCAGGGCACACTGCTGGCTCATAGCCGGCCTGTTACCCACCAGGACCCCCAGGTTCCCCTCCTCAGAGCTCCTCCCCAGCAGGCACTCGTGCA
The DNA here is from genome assembly GCA_023055505.1 of Callipepla californica brunnescens. NCBI lineage: Eukaryota > Metazoa > Chordata > Aves > Galliformes > Odontophoridae > Callipepla > Callipepla californica. Next base: position 30,740,967 of record JALIRH010000003.1, on the reverse strand, counting down.
CTTTATTTGGCTTACAAATACCAAGATCTTGACTGTTTCCTATCTACTATCCTTCAACATCACTTTCCTAGGATTTCTTCAGTACTAATGCATGCATAGGGTGATCAGAAATAATTTAAATAATTTTAGGCAGTGACAACTGCAGTTTGATCAAACAACCGCAGAATGGAAAAAAAAAATGTAAAATGTAAAAGCTGTGGTCCCTTTTTTCCTGAAAATTCACTCAAGAACACTTCGTCCGACAAATCCCAAATTTCAAATCACGTAATATTTCATGACACTCCCATAAAGACATAACATTTTGTTTAAAAAGAAAAAATATTACAGTACGTTTGAGGGTTTCAGAGCAGCTTGAAAAGAAAGCCCCTCTACTGAAACAGGCTCTCAAGCTGATCTGTTATAAAAGCAGATTTGATTGCAAGAATCTCAGAGGAGGCTTCCTCCGCTATCACACTATACTTCACATCAGCAGCCTCCTACCTGTGTCATATTGCACTGCAAGTCATTGTCTTCTTCCATCACATTGCTCTGAAATACTCACTCTACTCCCCATGCGCATGCTACTGCCCTCTCAGTACCCACTTCTTGCCACAAAATGTTACACTGAGGCGAAGTGAGATCTTCTGAAGATAGCACAGAATCCCAGAGGAAGACAAACAGCCTCAAGCAGAATAGACAAATCTCCTAGAAATGATTCCTATCATATACCTTGCTAAATGATTATGTTTTCACAACTACTGCAAACAAGTTGCCCACCAGCAAAGGGCCCTTGAGGGATAATAGCTCCATACTGGAGGCAATATACTTTAAAGGACTGCTGAAACTCACCCTAAATCAAAAGCTCTTGGCCCGCAGCTTCTTATTCCAAAAATTACTTCTGTGTGCTACTTCCCTTTACACAGACTGTAAGCCTCTATTATGATCATGAACAGTTACAACACACCTTCCTCAAAAAAGTAGCTATGCATTCTGCACCCGAGGAACAAAACTTTAAAAAACAGATTTTCACCACAACATAGTCATTTATAAATCATAGAACATCCAGAGTTGGAAGGGACCCAGCAGGATCATCAAATCCAAGTCCCAGCACCACACAGCACCACTCAAAATTCAAACCCTATGCCTGAGAGTGTTGTTCAGTCTGTATTCTTAGACTAGGGTGCAAAATTCTGGCAATTTTCTGTTTCCCATCCTACCCATTCATTACCTTTTTATTTTTTTAATATAATTTTGTGCTGAAATAGAAGCAGTTTAAGAGTATGATAGGAAGGAAACTTAGGAGTTCATTTCCCCATTGGAACCTCACAAAGGGATTCCTCAGTCTGCTCTCCACCAGAAAGGATGAACTGAACAACAGAAAGAATTAACATACAAAGCGTCACCAACAAAGGTGTATTTTCTGTATAGCTGCTTCCCGTAAGACTCTGGAAACACTGAATGCTAACCAAAACATTAGAGGACCCTGTAAATCCTAAGCATACCTTCAGAAAAAAAAATAAAGAACAGCTTCAGGCTTATAAGTGTGATCAAGAAACACCATCTAGAAATTCTTTGTCCAGAGTGATTTTTTTTAATGCATCTACATGTACGTACATTTTCAGGCAAAAAAAAAAAAAATAGCAATAAGGATATACAACATGGTTTCATGGAAGGGGTTCTCCCCATGGCCGTTGGGCAGCATGAAGTCACACTATTCTCTTAGCAGCACCATTGCCACAGCGCTGCTACATCATCTCAAACAAATAACTCCACTTATTTCAGCTTCTAGGTCCCCTCTCTGCAAAAATGTAGACCATAACAATTGTTCTGCAGGGGCCTCATTAGGCTTAATTAACACTTGCATGAGATCTTCAGATAAAAGGATTACTATAATTACACAATATTAAGTGCTTCTTGCATAAGAAGCCTTGTATTATCCCTTCCATAATTTGACCTTTTCCAAAAGTTTGTGCCTTTCTTGTACTTTTACTGGACTCTGTTCCCTATAGAAGACACCTTAGTTCCTGGCGTCACCTCTTAACTTTCTCATTTCAAAAGCAAGTAAAATCCACCCTCTCTTTCCTATTTCATAAGGAGGGAGTATGGAGCCCTTTCTTCAAACAAACAAACGAATCCTGCCTGCCTATCTCCCCCCCTCTTCCCGCGTTTATGATCTTCTTTCCATCCTGGCTCTCATGCAAGTCCCAGAGTCCTATAACTGTGCTTAAGTCCCCATTCAGCAACACAGTGAATGCACACCCCACCGGCCCCAAAGCACAGCCAGGCACCCTGCTGCACCCTACACTGGCACCACCCAAGTGGAGAACAGTGCCAGGGCAACCACAGCAGTCCTCTGCTTAGTGCTACCAGATATGAGTATTTTGTGAATATAAACTGACCACCTTCTTCCAGCTTGTACTCAAGCCCACAGCATTTCACTGCCTCCAGTAGCCTCTCCACCTGTTCATCAGAGCTTCTGTGGCTGGAAATTTGTGCTGCCAGACTAGTATGGGCCTTGACTGAGAGCCAGGTGAGAACCAGAGCCAGGAAGGAAGGAGAAAGAGGAACAGAGCTTGATGGGATTTGGCCAGCTGAGGCAAGGGCAGGACCACCTGCCAGCAACAGAGCCCAGGCAGAGGTTTGGCTATTGCCACCCTCTCATAAATATGTTCAGAAAAGCAGCTGCTGCAGAAAGGGCAAGGGATTTGCCATTATAATATGAACTCAAATACAAAAGAAGGGGCATCTTTCAAGTGTAATTTTGTAGGGCACAGAACAGCAACATGGAGGATATGGGCTCTGCTTCAGCTCTGCAGCTGAACTGTCTACATATCACCTGCAAGCATAAATGCACTGAACCCTGCTCTATCCTGGAGCGTGTGATAACTACAAATGGAAGCATGACAAGAAATAAGTTTATCAGCATACAGCTTCACAATACCTAATATCTACCTTCTTTATGAGTTACAATTAAATAGAATTACAGCTACAGTAGTGAATTTTTATATCAATTTCACACCATGCCTACACATCCACAATATCTCAATAGCTTTATACAAACGCTGAATTTGTTATATCATACCAAAATAAACTTTGCCATCTGGCATTCCACCTTGATTCTGTCCAGCAGCATCTTCTGCTATTGATATCGTTTCAGCATTGTGTCTTTGAAAGTAAGGATTGAATGGATATATCTAAATATCAACCTCTACAGACTTTTTCCTTTTCTTCTCCCCCCGCAAATTCTTCCTGCAAATGCAATAGAAGATATCTACTTTCCTCTTCCATACACATTCAGCTCCTTTTTTCTTTACCTCAACTGGACAGCTTAAGAAGAACTGCAGTAAAATATGTAAATCAGACAGATGGTATTTGATGCTCTTTTATCAATCCTGCTGCTCAGTAGTTTTCAAAAGTCATGGTAATTTATCACTTGAAAAATTCCAGATAGATCCTGAGTTCCATTACAACTTTGTCTTGCCTATTTTCTAGGTGGAATCATTTCTACTTAGAGGAAACATCAAAATCTTCAACCAGGACAGAAAGATACATCAGAACTATAAGATAACAACTGCAACAGCTGATTTTCTGTTCTTTGTTTTTAGATTTCTCTTCAAAAAGCATAATCTTCCTATAACTTTATTTCACCAGTTCTGAACAGAAGCTGTGTCCTGTACCCTCCCAACTGGAGCTGTGGGCCAAGATTATCATAGCTTCCTTCACAGGAAGCCTCACAACATCCACTCTGACCCTAAAATGTGCTTATAGCTTTATGTTTCTTTCTTATAGCTTTCTCTTTCTAGAATTATATCTGAAAATAATATTTCTTTAATATAGATATATTAAATTACATCAATATATAATCACTCAACATACAGGAAAAATATCTTTCTGTATATTGAAAATTGTTTATCTGAATTTTACTGCTCTTTCTTTTAAGGACAGAGGTGTTAATACAAAAAACAAGGTTAAACATAGAAAAATATCATTGACTGGATATAGAGCAATGATGACAGGAGTTAATAGAACACATTTGACTCTGAAATATCACTCTTTGATGATTGTTTTGCTAGAATCCCACTTAATCGGTGTTTGGATTGGAACTTAGCAGTGGTCATTTCTGAGCAAGACATTTTCCAGTGATGGAGAACATGTGAATGGCTTTTCTCATGTTATTTACTAGAGGCTTCACATTTCAGCACATATCTGCTTCCAAACAATAAGCTCCTGTCAAGTCAGTGTTCCATCAAATCTGCCAATTGCAACTCATTTGGTGCTACAGGACAAGCTGACACATTCTATAAAGGTCAAGTGGAAAAATGTCCCTTCCACTACATCAATATCACAAGCTGATAAAGGTCACTCCTTCCATTAACTGCTACGACAGAAAATAACTTTCTTGAAATCTACATGATTTAAAATTAAAAAAAAAAAAAAAAAATGCTGCTCAGGCCCTCCCTATTTTTTCCAAGATGTGACATACTAACATTAGTGTTGTTTTCTTTTGGCCCGTACAGTCTAATGAGAACAGCTTAACCTACAGGTTCTACAGTTTTCACAAATACAGCAAATATAGCACAAAATTTATTGAGGACAACTTTTGTGTACAAAAACATACGAATTAAAACCTTAGTATGTATCAGTTGTAACAGCTCTGAAGCTCTAATCCATTCAAAGGGCTAAATTCTAAAATTCTGAATCCTATGGTATGACAAGTGATGATGTACTCATTTTATAGGCATCTTGACTGAAGCAGAGTAAAAGTAGCTTGCCTACAGTTAAAATACCCACAAGCAAATATGCCCACATAGCCTTACATTTTAAAAAGTTGAAACGTTGTACTTTTTCTTACAGCCTTCTGTTCCTGAATAAGAATTCATTCCCTCTCGCCAAAGTGTTTGTTTCTCCAAAAATTATCATTCTATTATTTGGAACACAGTAAGTCATAAAATGCAAAATATGCATTAAAATACCATGAAATGCTGCAGCTACAATCTCAAGGCTGAACAGCAAGCTAACATAACTGGATGCATGACCCTTATCTTCAAACAATGCCTGGGTTGCATTGCACAATGACAGAAAAGAAGGGAAAGGAAAACCTACTTGTTCATCTCACCTCACTGCATCAATCCAAAGGTGGCTCATTCACAATTTAGTATACTCTCAGCCTTCATTATTAATGAAAGATTAAAAATTGAACACTATAGCATACAATTCAGATGCTGTACCAGCCAGGAAGAAATTTTGCAGTTACTAGGAAGATTACACTCTGGACTCTAAAGCCAAAAACCCCAAGGATCTCTCTCACCACGGCATGCAATCAGCTCTCTGATTATGACAAATCTAGATGCCCAGTGCTTACAAAGTTATGTAGGTCTTACTAGATTTCCCCAATGCCTACTAAATATTACCAAAGGCTGTGTGCACCCTGTGCATGCTTCTTCTATCTTTTAAAGCACTTTTCTTAAGTTAGAAGAAAAAAAAAGAAAGAGAGAGAGCTGTGGCATTGCACAGTAACTTGTAGCTCCATTCATTGGTTTTCCTTTCCACAGTGAAGTGGAGGTTGGATGCGGGCCAAGGGATGGTGTGGCATTCTTCACAGTCCTCTTTGCTGCCACTTCAGTTGCCAAATGAAAGAATGGAAGTGATGTTTGGTTTACCCTCTGGCATGTTTCCTAAGCATGTCAAACTCAACTAGTTATTCAAAGACACTCAGTAGCAACACTATCAAGACCTTAGAAAGCCATAATGCAACTGCTGGTTTCTTCAGTGACTAGCACTATGAATGATGGCAGTTTCATAACTTTAGGTTGCAAACAGCTGCAGTAAAACACAACCAAGAAAAACAAAATTAGTTTCAACAGTATTTTTTTTCTAGCTGTTAAAAGAAGAAATAAAATAATTTTATTGTTTTTTGCTGCTAGCACAACACTGTACTTGAATAATCTCCCTTGAGACAAAGATGCTTTATTGTAGCTGTGTTACCACAATACAAATACTACCATGTTTCTCGAAAATACTGCTTATGTTCACCTGGAAAATTCATCAGATGAGTGCATCATCATGTAAAGAAAATTCATCTTTGGCAGCTTTCTCCTACCTGAAGAGGTAAAGGCTATAAAATTCATATTTAATCATCTAAACATAAGGAGTCAGAAGCCAGTGAGATCTTCAGGTGCACCACCTGAAGTGGTTGTAAGGGCCTAAATCAAGGAAGAAAATAGTTCTTCTGTTTGGTTTTGTTCTGTTTTTTATATATATAGGAATGAAAAGTTCACAGACCATATTCTCATACATTACCAAGCACAATCCAGCAGCACATGTGTATGTACAACACAACACGGGGACATCACACCAGCAGAATAATCAAAAACCGTTGAAGTGACAACAATTGTCTGACTAGATCAGACTCAGCTCCATCTAGCACAAGATCCTGCCTACAGCAGTGACAACTGGCTGTTTCAACATTTCTAAGGATGGAGAGAAAGGCATTGTAAGGGCAGTCTGCCAATCTCTGGAACACTGCACATGCTCTCAGTGCCAGAAAATCCTAACGATTTCTTCATCAGGTTCCAGTAATTACAAGACTGTAATAGTCTATAGTTAATGCAATTATGCTATCATGAGTCTTGAGAAATAAAACTTCAAATAACATTTCAGAACACTGAGTTCCCAAGACCTTTCTCAAAATTATGTTTTTAAACATATCTAAACAGAAGCCACAATCATAGTGTGATAGGTGATGAGTCAGATACTCAGATGCGTATATCAAAATACAAAAAGAATTTGCATAAAGTTTCAAAGAAGGTAAGTCTGAATGTAATTCTTTCAGAAACCTCCTACAGAATATTTCCTTCTGTACATTTACATTATATCCCTCTTTGAGCTTCACTGAAGATCAAAAGCCATTTTTTACTTTTTCAAATAAATTCCACATAAGTTCTTCCTGATGCAGCTAAATTTACACCATCATCATTCTAATTTATATTCACCTTCTTCCTCCCCCGTTATTAGGTAGAAGAATTAGCATAAAACTCTCAAAGCAAATCTTATGCAAGTAGCAAAAACGTCTCTTCTCCAATTCAGACATTCCTAGTGACTCCACTTCAAAAATTTATCTTCAGAATTCAAATAACTCTTCATTTTTTACTTAAACTAACTCTTTAAATTACTTCTTTTTCTTTCCACTCCACTCCCAACACTGAAGGCAATCTGGAAATTTCCTACAGGCAGTAGAGGTAGGAAGAATGTAACTGCATAGGACTACTAGAAATAGAGAAACAAAGAAAAAAGGAACTGTGATGCATGTGATTAAGCAGACACAAATGTTCCCAGCTGCAGTAAAAGGCATGGCAGAGAGTGCAAAAGCAGAAAAGTCTGATGCAATGTGATCTGATGAGAGAGGTTCAGCTAGGAGGTAGCAGAAAGCAGGAGGAAATCTAAAAGTGAGGTACTTGAGGCCAGGCATCTAACATAACCTCCACCATCCTGGGGGAAAAACAAAGTGGGGAAAAAAAAACAACATGGTTCAATCATAGAATTGTAGGGGCTAGAAGGGACCTCTACAGACCGTAAAGTCCAACATCCCTGCCAAAGCAGCTCCCTAGACCAGGTGTAAATGTTTGCATTAAAAAAAAAAAAAAAAAAAAACTACAGAAATCCTTCCATTCATTCAAAACAAGAGGGCCTGACAAGTCTAAGGACAAAACCTATTGGCAAAAACCAAGCCAGAGGTACAGTTCTGTCCATTGTTTTCCAACAAAACCAAATTTTTAACACAACCCATTCACATTATGCCTTCCTTCTAATAATCTTACCCTGTAACCACATGCAAAGACTTGAAAGATCTGGGACGTGGAACTTTGTTAGGAACTGAAGATAGTCTGCAGAATCTGACTCAAATTATTCTTCACTAGCAGAAAAAACATCACACAGAAATATATGCTTCTATCACCCAAATCCTTTTCAGTAGTCTCCAAGGGGTTTGGAATCACTGGAGTTTAATTGATTCAAGCAGATATGCCATGCGAAGCTCCCTCCTGCATCAAAGAGCACAGTGGCTTGGCCTCCAGCATGATTGTTCCTCAAGTTCCTGGGGTGCTTTGGCAAACATAAAGGAAGGCAGAAGAACATCATCTGGTAGGTCAATAGCTTTCCAGTCTAGTGAAAATTAACTCACTGAGTGGAGAAGGAAGATGCACCTTGTCGCAGTGCCCACACCTTGATTTCAGATTACTGGGAAACAGACTGACTCTTTTTGTACCAGCTCTGCAGCTCAGAAGACAGCTACTGTCAGTGATGTTCACTGCAGCAGCAATCAACTACCATCTTCAGATGACTATGGTTACCAGTTGAGAAGCAAATCTAATCCCCACACAGCAGGAGGCAGCAGTAGTGCAGGCTAAGGGAGACTGCTGGCTGAATGAATGCATACCAAGGTCCCAGAAGATGACGCAAGAGCTCAGAATAGGAAATGAAAGGCACTTGCCAAGCATGTTCCTAAAGTACTGGGAAAAGTTACTGCTAGGGGAGATCTTAATGTCATAAGACAAGGCTGTGGGAGAAAATGACATCAGAGTAGGAAAGCAAGTTTCTTGCCTTCCAGACACAAAAGTCCATCATAGCATTCTATACATTCAGATTGTACTCTTTTTCAAGCACATTTCTCGTGCCTGAAAGACGAAAACCTCCGTTTTAAAAGAGCATCTGTCACGGCTGAATGGCACAGTAAGAACCTGGTCAACTCACTCATCAAAGCCAAGACAGTAAAGAGGGAACCACTTGCCCTTCACCAGAGTGGAGTCCTAGGTAATATATTTCTGAACAAACACATGCAAAATCCAAGAAGAGAAAATTAATATGTGAACAGCTGTTCTGATTGATACGTATTTCCCACTGGGTTTACCCTGGAAATTAATGTTCCCTTTCTCATAGTGGTGTTACACACCCATTTCACTAGCAAGCAGCTGCCTATGCTTGGAAGTTACCAAGCAATGAGGGAGGAAGCAGTCACACAAATACCTATGGGAAAAGAAATACACAGCAAAAGCACTGCCCACACAAATAATCTTGCAGACAGAAAGGAACTGAACATGACATACTACTGCTAAACATTTCCTAAATCTATAGAATGTTTCCTAACTAATAACGGAGGTCAAATTGGCCTCCTCACTGATAGATAGGACAATCATTAATTTGGCAGTTGCCAGTGGTGAAACAACTCTTTAAACTTTTTGAACCTATCTGAGATCCCAAGGAGAATATTCTCGGACTAGAGCTAAACATTGCTGCAGCTTCATTCTGACCTTCAAAAGAAATCTTAGACAGTTAGTTAACCTTAGCTGAGCAGAAAGTCAGCACCAGTGTCTCTGAGTCTCTCTTTGGCAAGTAGGTTTGCGGTGCTGCTTTGCTCCCCTTTGCACCAAAAAGTTATGCCCTTTAGCTGGCCCCACTACCTTCCACCCATTCACTCAGAAGCTGACACAATAGGTTTGTGCTCTGCACTTTAAAAGAGAACTCCAACTGTCAAGAGTCAATTGGCCTGGAGAAGAGAACTGAATAAAAATCTAATATTTCACACTTCCTTGATTTTTCCAAAGGTTATGCAGTGTACTCTGGCATAGGTAGCCTTTCTGATTGCCCACCAGGGCTGTACAAATGCTTTATCTTTCCCAAGGTATTTAAAAAAATATATATGTGCACCACAAATAGTATTTACCAATGTTTCTTTCAGGTACATAAAGGAAATAATTTAAAACAGCATGCACTGTTGAGTTAAATGACAGAAATATTTTGACTGTTAAAAATATTCTGGTAAATTTAGGTGGACCTACAGTATATCTTTGTAATGATGAGGGGAATGAAATTGAGATCTTAAAGCATGACAATAAAGACGTGCCTTAAAACTAGCAGGCATCAACTGTACAAATCTGAACCACCAAATGTCCACATAACTCTTTAAATCAGACCTTGCTAGACAGAGAAATATGAATCCCACAGGACTCTGTCTTACGTGAAAGGAAGTATGGAGAGATCTGAAAAAAAAAAGAAAATAAATAAACACAAATTCTTGTTAAGAATTCTACAAGATCTAGGCTCCCTGTTGCGGCAGTGGGACAAGTACATGAGCCACCAACCTGACATACCTGCAATGGAAAGAAACAACTTAGATAGAATCAGAAAATGCCATTAGCACATGCAGAGAACTCTGGAGCAGAACTCTAAGAGCTCATACTTTTCTAACATAAATATAGTAAAGGGTATATCTTTGGGAAAGAAAAGTTTGTAGGAGCAAAGAGAATAAACTTCTGAGAGGAACTAATTTTCCAATCCTTCTAACTTCTGAAATAAAAATTGATTTTGTAGACACCCATTTCAGTTCTTCATTAGTTCCTCTTAACAGCATTCACTCTGAAGAATAATTAGAGGCACTTCACAAGCAAGTTTCTGTTAAGCAATTATACCCTACAAAATTAAAGCAATGAAGAAAGAGCACGTAGACAAATTAAAGCAGGCACAGCATGTAAGGCAGACAAGTCTAACTCCAAAAAAGACATGATGCTGTTGCTTACACTCAAGGGAAGCAAGGAAACAAGGCCTGACATCACTAATAGTGCAATTTCTACAGGAACATACATGGAAGTAAAAGAAACTCTAGTGCAAGCTTGTTGAGGTTAGAATTTGCTTCCTTAAAGCTGTAACCCAGGGGATACTTTTCCAGCAGGCTGTGAATCCCACACAAACAACCCTAGCCATTACACAACCAGCATCTCCTGTAGCCATCAAATAACTGAGCTCTGACTTGGATAGGAACTGGATTCACTTTCCTCCTCCCCTGAGCAAAAACAGCATCTTCTTGATACATCTACAAGCAAAAGCACATTTTTTGTCACAAACAATATTTTCCACTTGCATTCAACAAGTAAGAATTCCACAAGAGAAGGAAGAGTCAAATACAGCTCAGCTGCTTTGCTACCTGGTCTGCTTATAAATAACTCTTGCCTGCTTACACTGGGGAGTCATTAGAGAGCTGTTCAGAGACCTGCAATCTTACCTTCTTGTTACTCAATTTAAAAGGAAAGTGCTTTTTTTCCTTCTTTTATCCTGAGAGAATAGCATGAAATAGCTTTGCTGAGCACACAAGGCTGCCCAAAAAAGTTCAGACTGAACAGACTAGTCAGTACAACACCTATACAAAAGTATAAATATTTTGAAAGCAAGAAGGAAGAGAAACATCTCTTGCACACAATAACATGTTCAACCAAAGAACAGAACAGCACATGCATGACACAAGAAGGTGAAACTCTGTTCTCCTTATCATGAAAGAAAAAAAACTAAGTCTGGTAATAGAACAGATAGCATGGCAGGGGGAAACAAATACTATTTGTTCCTGTCAGATATTTATATATTTTAAACCCTTGAGCCTCCTCCTCCTTGGTCCTGAGAGGCAGACAGCACAGATGGCACCAGCATAAACAACTGTTGAAGCCTGCTTTAGGCTGGAGTGATATAGGCAATTTCCACTGATGCACCACTCTTGCTCATAAATGCTTTTTCCAGCAACAAAAGATCAAATTAAAATATTTCAAAGTTACATCCCTGCACTTAGTTATGAATTAGTGTGAAATAATATCTGTAAATTCAGTACCCAGCCTTTAATTACTGATGCACACTGAGGTCTGTTATTCTTTTTCTTTTCTCTTTAAAGAGCAGCTCAAAGAGAATCTGCTGCCCCTGGATAACAAAACATGGCATTTGGCCTAATGGCTTAAATGCACTGGGAGAAGGTCAGGATAAGCATAGCACCCTTAAGTAGCCAGAGCTACTTTCTTTAACATAAAAAAAAATAAGACTTCAAAAAAATTATTAATGTGCTACTGAGCTTCCTGCTTCCACTTCACCAGCCTGACTCTTGCTCAGATTGAGTTCCCTTGAATGGTATTTGACAGAGAAAGATTTTTTCAGCAACAAACCCCAATAGTAGGCTGTTCACTGCATTATGGTATGCAGCAGGGACCTTCGCTCACTGAATTCCTATATGGTCATCATTAAAAAAGTCACATAACTTCAACAGGCTGAGCTGAGAAAGTTCTTGCTGTCACTAAGGAATCAGTCTGAAAAGAGCCCAGTGCAGTGCAGCCAAAAGTCACTCCACTAACACTGGAGCATTGACAGCACTGGCAGTCACCTGTACCCTTGAGACAGAGCAGGCAATGGTCAAAACAAAGAGGGAAAAAAACAAACCCCTTTTGGTAAAATACAAAATATTTGAATTTTTTTTTAATAGAAACAAATACTCAGAACTTTGAGCTCTAACAAATAGGAATTCATGTGCACTTTCCAATTTCCATACATCCAATTCACTGTGGTCTTAAAGCTCACAGAACTCTTTTGTGCTTCCCAAAAATTCAACCATGCCGATAATTTCTTACCACTCAGCTCCATTCCTTCTCTTTCTGAGGCCTACATGGAATATGCTATAATTTAGACACGATTAAAAAATGGAAATAAGATGCTGCTTTCACCTGGTCTTGGCTATAATTAGGACTATACTCATACTCACATACTTAACATACTGCTAAACCTGGCTTGTTTGTTCCTGGCTATGGCATTTGCCTTCTTCCCATAAACCCACAAAATACTCAAATCCTGCCATCTCTTTCAGCACAGGCATGCCTAAAAAGCCTACTAAACTTGGGTCCTCTCCTTTCTTTTCTAACAAGGGCCTCAATTCTCAAATCAACCTCAGGTTTGCTTAGTGCCAGGTCCAGACAAGGTATGTTCAACCTACTCAAGGCAGGACTGGAGCCAGTAAGTATAGACAGAAAAATGGCTTGCAAGGTAATTCGGTTTCTTCGTATTACGTTTCTTTGTGTACAGCAGGATCCTAACTGCCTCTTATGATTATTTTAGCATTCTAGCAGCAGTCATTTAATGTCCTGTTCCACTGCCATTGGTCTCACAGATTAAGTTGCTGTGGTGAATGGACAACAAAATTTGCTCCCCATAAGAACTGAAGTGACAGAGAGGGAAACACACGCAGGGACTTCAATACACACAATTCAAATTCACAGCAGTTAAATACATGATTATGTGAAAGACAGAGACACAAAGTGGAAACATCAGCAAGGTCAGCTGAAAGAAACAATCTTTTCAGCATAAAAAAACATCCCTAAAGCTTGAATTTGCTACACCTGGGATTGAAGACCCTATACAAGTCTTCTACTGTAAGTACTCTTGTTGAAATGGCTGGGCATTCAGTCTCACTGCTGAGGCAATTATCTCAGAACAGCAATCCATTCCAGTACATAAGCCTCTCCTCCAGCTGATGATCCTCTTTCTGCACGTCTGCTATATCATCTACACCATTCCTGTACATTTATCCTGTATTCTCACAAGCTCCTCATTACACTAACATATTTCAGGAAAAAAATGTTTTGTAAGTAACATAATATTTGGGAATGTATCTTCAGTAGATAACAGTATGTTTGTACACAGTTATAGAGGGGTGCCTTGCAATTTTTCAAGAATTTAGCTTAGGCTTTTTTTTTTTTTTTTTTTTTAAAGATGGCTTTTTGTTGTTGTTTTGGGGTAGTGAACCAATTTAACATTCTCTATATAATAGCTACATTATATTTTTTTCAATTACATTTGATAACATTAGATAAATTAACTTACAAATTTTTTGTTTTGTCTCACATCACACACTTCTTTTAAATTATGAAATGTCTCATGAGTAAAAATTATTAGTCCAAAAAATGATAAAGCAGAGTTTAAGAAACTGGCTGATAGACACAATCCTATTAATATGCCATTTTCAAAAGCCACAATTTTGTATCAAAAACACATACAATTCTACAAGTGTCATATTGCTGGTGAGACTGCACAGTTGACATTCACCTTTATAATCAGAAGAAAAAATGAAAAAGTCACAGCAACACGTGCTGCTAACTCATTCATCTGCAACTTCAGAAAACATCCATCAGCCAACATGAAAATATCTATAAAAGAATAGTGTATTTTATTTTTTTCAAAGTTAAAATGTATTAATTCTGAAGAATTTCCCCAAGAGTTTCCTGAGCATGCTTTTTGTTGCTTGTTTGCTTGCTTAGCCCAGCCCTCCCTGCAGTTATTCTGCATCCTGAACGTGCTATAATGAGGTCTTCATGCAATAGACAACTGCCATTTATAACAGTTTTCTTTATTTTATCTGGAACCTGGATCACCTCATGCCCCTTGGTTCTTGTACCAGAAAAGATCACATACACATCTATTTGTGTTTAATTACTCATGTGCTGTCCCAGCCTGCTCAGTCATTGCACATATGGAAGCTGCTCCTTATAGAACATCTTAGTTTGGAATGGGCCTTAAAGATCATCTAGTTGCAATCCCACTTAAAACTTACTGCAATGTAGTAGGTTGGTAGTTTTTAGAGAAGTAGTTTTTCTATTTTCACCCTAAAATTTCAACAGTAGGCACAGAGCCTACCATTTTGTAATGTGAAGCTAGAACTGTTTTATTCCCACATAAGTCACAATAATACTCCCTACCCAGCAACAAATCAGTTGCTCAAGGCTTGCCCTGCTAAATGGACAGCTAGGGCAACTAGTGAATTCAGAAACCCTTCCTAAAGCTGAGTCCTCCTAAAGTCCAATAGTTTGCCAGGTTTTGATTAGACACCTAAAGATGTTCCCCTAGTGACACACCTTGTCCAGGAGGTCACATTGGCCCTGCAAAACACCACTCTGAGAAAGCAGTTTAACTCAGTCAACACCTGCAGCTACAGTCATAAACTACTCTTACCTGACTGCCTCACAAGAGAAAAAACAAAAAACAAAAAAAAAGAAAAACTTCCCACATAGTTAGCACAACTGAAATACTAGATCTAGTCCAAAATATTACATTTATTCAAGACTACTTAATAAGTATTAAAATCATATTGCTGTGCGTGTCAAATTCAAGCCTTTGCCTCCTGTGAGCTTTCACTTAGCACACCTTGCACACCAAGCATTTCAGGACGCAGCAGTCAGTACTTGCAACACACCTTTCAAGAGCTTGTTCAGGTAGAGGCAGAGTTTGGAGATAAGATCATTTGTAGTTTAGATAATTCAGTAATTCTAGATGCGTACTCAGCTGCCCCTGATACAAGGTTAAGGTTTTAGAGTTGGACATTAGGATAGCATAGATATATCTCAGCACATCACAGGAGAAAAAGAAACTGAAGAGACTCACCTATTTATAACCAGGCCTTTTTCTTCAGACTTTTATTACAGGTGCTCTATTTTACACCACCATCACCAATGTTTTGGTGCAACACAACAGGTGCTTTGTATGGTGTCATAGCATATTCAAACCAATCTGGTCTTGTTCTTTACTACCACTGACAATTTCTCAAGAAGCTGAATGAACCATAGGATGGTTTCTACTCATCCAAAAGTTAAAGCCCTTTCCTCAGGGCTTACGTCTCCTGTGGACTCTCACTTGTAGGGATGTGGAAGCATTTGGGAACACCGGAGGGGTACATAAATTAACACCCACAAATAACTGGTGAACAGTACATTCTGCAATGACCTAATTGGAAAGGTTATACATCTTTATTTCTACTTGGTCCCAACATCATATCTGAGTTATGCTGATAGCACCTTGCTTTGCTTTTTGTTCAAATTTGTTATTGATTAAATAAATCCAACTCATTAAATTCATTTACTTGTAAATGCCATAAAAATCACAATGGGAATGGAGATGTTCCAATCACTTCACAACTCCCTCAAAAAAGTTCAAAATCGAGCAGAAATTCTGACTAACACTAAACTGATAGGATGATATCAGCAGCAGAAGCTTAAAACTCACAACACATGGGGCTCATTTGTACACTCCCACTGGCAGTCTTCAGACTCCTACATTTTCTGCAAAGCTTGCTATTGCACAAGAGCAATAGGAATTTGAAATTTCCTGTCTCTACCTTGCCATTGGTGCTTATCACCATCTCCTATCATTACTAAAAAAAAAAAAAAAAAAAGTCCAAAGAACACCACATTTTACTGCTTTAACCATCTCTAACCTTCCATAAACTACAGATAAGGAACATCCAAGAAGTCACACACAAAAGTAGCCCAAAGAAGCACCCTGAAGGTCAGACATGCCCACCCAGCTATGAATATTCCCAAGAACGGAAAATTGGTCCGAGCACACGAGAGGGGAGGGACCAAATGGAAACCTCAGAAAAAGGAGGAGTTAATTGACTCAAGGCAATTCCACTTTGCAGATGAGTTTGACAAGCAATGGAAAGCCTGCATAGGTCTCCAATAAAAGCATGTTATTAATGAATTCATCCAGATATCACCCAGAAATCAGCAAGGAGTGTTATCAGCTCCACACAGAGGACTGGCACTGAAGGTCTTTCATATTTGCTTTCAAGTTGCAGCTACAGCCATTCAGTGTTTTTTTTAACCCCCAATTACATGGAAGTTGTGCTACCATGTCATCTAGCAGTTTCTGTCCACACTCAGTCATCTATAAGCCAGGCAGTAATTGAAAATAGAAGACAGCTCCCCAGCTCCCTCAAAAACTGTGTACCCGAAGTGTAAGACAAGAGCAGCAAAAATCAGTTTCCAGTTGTTGGTTGAATTAATAGTCATACAGCCTCTGGGGGTCACATTGCAAATGGATGACAACTTTCTTACTTGGAGTTAATATTTCTAAAGAGGGAAGAGAAAGGTAAATCTGTATATGTGTATATATATATATATATATAAAAGCTGCATGTTTTTGCTAGTGAAAAGTAAGCAGATGGGCTGGGTAGTGAGAGCGCCATGTCACTCAGTCAGTGGGTACTGTCCAGATAGCATATCAACACTTTTCATGAGATGCACCCATCAGAATTCCATGCCTCAAATTGCAATTCAGCAAGTACTCTATTCAATTACACAGAACTGCTGATTTTGTTCTGATTTCTTTGTTGCTTGTTTGTTTGTAAAAGATGAGCCAGGCTGTCTGGGAACAGCTTGGCTGCATCATGGACTGAGAAAGAGTCCTGCTATCAGAGGAGGGGTAGCCTGTGGTGTCAGTTTTAGACAGCAGATGGCTGGGAGTGGTGAGAGCTTCCAAGCACATGGTATGCCAAAGCTTCAGCAATTTTCTTGTTCTCACATAGCTTCCAGAAGCCCAAAACGTAGCTGAACTTCTTCACACTGGCCAAGATTAAAAGAGAGCATAGTAGAAACCCATAAAATACTACTGCTTCCTAAAAAACATATTTCAGCTGCAGAGATCACTACTAAAGTAAATTCTTCAATATTGACTAAGGGATTAAAGATGCAGAAAACGTGGGTGCATTTCCTGTGTGTGTGCATGAATAGACCAAAAGCAAGTTCCTATTCTGCCTCAGGGAGGCAGTCTGGCACGGCAGACACTAAGCAACAGAGCCAGAGCAAGAGGTGATTCCAGAAGTTGCTGACCATGCATATGCTGCACGTGTAGTAATGACCACTAAGTATAAAAACAAAAAGGCAGTTTTTTTTCTGCTGCCTGACAGCATGATAAAGAGTTTCACATCTTTAAATTATAACCAGCTCAATTCCTTTTTCAACTCTGTGATATAAAAAATAAACAAATAACAAAAAAGGAGCACCAAAGAAAAATTTGATAGGGATTTTTTTCTTAAAAACAAATTCACCTTTTCATTTCAGACTGGTGTCTTAAACAGAGAAACTCAGACAAGATGGAAGAGTTGTGAGATTTTCAACGTCTCTATTCCATTGCATAGAAAATCAGGTCTAATTTATAATTCACACAAGCACCTGCTTTCCATAACCACGCAAAACCTTTTCGAAGGTTATGCAAAACTTGCAGAGAAAGATTAAATAAACAAGTTCATGCAGAGAAGATTTGGTTCTGATAATTCGCCTGAGGCCTTCTCCCCACCCCCTTAATAGCCTCACTTCAGTAAAATTTATATTAAAAATGTGTCCACCACCTTTTACCTCATCAGTAGCCTCACAGTTCACACTCTTCTCAATATACAGCTAAGTTAAAGGATTCTGCTTCTGGAGGTACATTCTATCCTAACTATAGGAGGCATCCAAGGACAGCCTGATTTGGTGGGTGGCTGCCCTGCCCACAGCAGAGGGTGAGGTTGGATAGTCTTTAAGGTCCCTCCAACACAAGTCACTCCCTGACTCTCATTAAGCTAACTTGCATTCATTTATCTGTCCTATTAGGAAAACCACTTGTCAAGAAAACATTTTATTTCGAGTACAGTGAAGAATAACCTACAAATAATTTTGTTATTTTTTTCTTTTTTAATAATAAAAAAAGCAGCTCATCTGCTTGAAAAATCAGACTGATTTAAATGTTTAATTTAAATGTTTAAGCTTTATTTCTAATCATAGCTTTTAACTAAAATAATACTTTTCCATTTGAAACCACAATGAAAAATTTGGAAAGACCAAGCTAAAACTGAAAACATAATAATTCTGCATAAACTGATATCTTAAGTAACACCGGGGCATGCAAGCCAGTATTGTAGTTCAGCAGCTAGTCTCAATTCTGACACTTTATCACCAATAACTTTGCCATCTGTACCATACAAACTTGGGAAGCTTAAGAACCACAGGAAAGAAAAGGAAAAGGCTTCAAAATGTTTGGGCAATAGATTTGTACTGAACAAAATACATTTGTTTCTATTGCAAGCACAGCTCTAACAGACACAAAAATATACTTATTTCTCCCCTCCATTCAGCAGAGTGTTTAACCTTGGCGTTGCCAAGTTCCATCACAAATAATGAGCTATGACAACATTCCAAGTGATCCTTGGAGAACAGACTGAGATTTACTACACGCTACACAAAACAAAATACTGTTATCATGTTCCCATGGTATAGTACCTGCTTGGAAAATATACGGTAATGTGGCCATCAAGAGGAGACCACAAGTAAATACAGAAGCAGCTAAGCTACTTCCAGATATTTCCTCACCCAGAGGCACAGAGCAAGCAATAAAACAAGAAATACCCTAATGTTTTTTATTTAAAATTATGTGAAGAGTGAGGATGAGGTTCATCTTTTTTGCATACATATTTGACACAAACAAGAAATATCCATGTTCGAAGTTGCTGAGCAGGAAGAGAGGGGCTTAGTAACATCCTGCAGGTCTCACACAGCCCAGCTCTTACTTGGTGACTTCCAGCAGATGAGCACAGATGCAGGACAGGAGAGCAAGCTTTGCCCCAGCTGAGCCTCTCGTGCTCTCAGGGTGCAAACTGCACTCATTTGAATGACTGTTTAAACCCTCTAACCATGGCAAGGCTTCAGGAAGGCACAGAACACAAACAAGTAACAGCAACGGCATCTCTGCCATGCTCCTCCTAAGCTTGAAGGAAAGAAACTGGGGCTTGCAGCATTTATACAAGCACTCTTGGCTCCCACAGAAAACAGAGAGTTGTGGCTCCAAAAACCCCCTTAAAAAAAAAAAAAAATGTTCATCTCATCTTCAAGAAATAAGCAATAATCTGTTAACACATACCTAAAACTGTTGCTAGCATTTATTGTGTTTCTGCAAGGGGGAAAAAAAATGCATCCTTACATCCTGCCCAGTTTGCAACAGGGTATTTGTTTATGGCTTTGTAGAAATAACACGAAGTTTCTCCCTCTGAGTATTTTCAGTGTCTTGTGCCATTAGGGAAAAAAAAACAGCGTACCGATTCTCCCTCTCTGTAGGGGCACCATTTTACCCGCACTTAAGATTCAAGACTTACTAGAAACTATGGCAACTTTCACAGAGCTCTGGAGAGCAGGAAGGCATTGACGTCATTCAGATATTTGACTTCAAGGCACTACATTTGCAGGAACAGAGAGCAAAAAACAGTTCTGGCTCCTCTAAGCGTAACAGATCTCCTTCCTGTTGAACTACTGTACAAAGATCTCTTCCTGCAAAAGTGGATGGCTTTTGAAAAGCTGATGTCAGAAAATGTACTGAATTTTCACCTACTACTAAAGCTATACAAGCTCCACAACCACTGAAACAACCGTACAGTGCAAGTGATAACTTCTTGACATTTTATTTTCCAATTTGAGGGTACAGCTACCCATGTCTCTCCTTCACCTCCTCTCTTTACTTCTTCTCACCTCTTCCACATACACAGCATTTCACAGCAGTTTATTCAGAGCAGCCCCCTCCTTCCTTTGAAGCATTCCCAGGTCAGCCAAACCTGGGCTATCACTGCATGCAGCAGTACCATGATTCAAAACAGTCCTCTAGTGAGAACAGAACTCACTCTACATTCAAAATCTCTTAATTACAGGGACAGTATTTTTTTTTTTAATTAGTTGTAGGAATGTCTTCAAACCTCCGCATACACTGTATCAGTATCTCCTGCTCTCTGATAATACATTTCCATTCACAGTGCACATTTAGCTATTTCATTCCCTGATAGCAGTATTTGGCAATAAAATCCCTTTAAAGAAGGCTAATTACAGATTTCAGCTGAACAAATTGGTACTGGGCCAATCTATACACTCTGTAATAAGCTTTCAAACTACACTTTACACCGTGCAAAACTCTGTACTCTTCCAAGAGCAGGGGCTCTTCAGATCTAAATGCAAAGGTATAAAGTTTGGGAAGAGAAAGGAAGGGTCACAGCTCCAATTCTTTTCGCAACACCATGACTTTTCCATATATGTCCTTCCATGGAGATGATGAGCCTATGTTTCACAGAATAAAAAACTCAGGAAGTCAGTTTAGATTTTAAGATAATAACAAATAGTAGTTTCATAAACAAAAATGGCTGACTGTTCTATCAGAAGCAGCAGCAAGACCAGTAAGACAAAAAGTAGGTCAAGGACTCAAAAACTGAGGAGAAAATTAAGGATACACAGTCACATATCATACGGGAACATGGCATTTTCCAGGAATGCTTGTGTTAAGATGAAATTTCAATTTTCAGAGTTGCAGGAGCCCAACACAAAATCTCTCAGGTGCCTCAGTAACTAGCCACATAACATAACAAAAGCTTTCTGCCCATATGAGTCACTTGGCAAAAAGAGCAATTCCACCCTCAGAGGCTCCTCTCTACCTTTGTCCTGATCCAGCTTTTGTTCTGTGTAAGCTGTACTTATAGCATCTGATGAGATCAGTTTCTATCTAGTACATTTTCCTGAGGGGAATGAATAGAAGGCTGTGAGCTGGCCTCTGTGCTACCTGTGTGAGAACCGGAGTGGAAACTGGAAAGGGTCACTGACAAAATTGGAGATGACAGAAATTAGGTCCTGTTTTGAATAGAACAGACTAGCAACTTGGAAGATCACCCAAGAATTTTCTGGGCAAGGGTAGATAAGTCATCATTTTCCTATGTGTTCTACAACTACAGGAGTTCACATGCAGATCCGAAGTCTGATATGTTTTTTGTTTGTTTGCTTTTTAGTCGAAGTAGATGATCATTCAGTGAATTCCAGCTAAAAATCTGGGGGAAATATATGCACTTAGTACACAGCTGTCAGAAAGTCTCCTACCAGGAACTCAATCAAAAGGCAATTGAAGAGTAGTAAGAATACCATGGGTAAAACACTTATCAATAATATCCATTCAGTTTGACAGAGATTAAAACAATGAATGTCTACAACACGCTCAGCTGATGACATAGCTAGAGGGAAACACCAAACTTGAAGATCGACTTGTGAGAGTAGCAGACTTTTTTCCGGTACAAACAAGGCTTGGAGAAGCCCACAGAAGCACTTATTCCACAGACACTGATAAAACACACTCGAGTTACCTTGATTCTGCTCCCTCACTCCCACATTCTTCAAATCCTGTGGTGAAAATGCACAGCTTGAAACATTAGTTTTGTTAGGAAAACTCCATTCCCAAAAACTGAGGAAAAGTATAGGGAAGGAGGGTAAGTCTGTATTTTCCCACCTGTGTTCTCTGAATTATCAATGTAGCTTACTGGAACACTTGCAGTACTTTCCAAACAAAGACAAATCTATTGGGAAGAATTTCATCTAGAGTAAAACTTCAAGACTGTCAAAATATGATTATCTGAACACTGACTACCATACCAGGAAATAATAAGAAACCTGAGATGTTAATAGATGCTCTAATTATTAACACACACAGCTTATCAGAAGTGCCAATCCATTTGAAGAGAAGAGCACTAATCAAATATAGATACTCGACACCAGCTGTTATCATCGTTATTGTTTAGGTGGTTTTCATTCAACTCAGTGGACATCAAGTTAATCCCACAGGACAGTATCATTCACTTTTATTATAGCTACTGACCTCATTTTTCTGTGTGAGCTCTGCTGTAGTGTCATGACTAAATGTGGCAAGCAACAAATCACACTCTGTCAGCAGCCAGGGCCTGTCCTTTCTCCTTTCAAAGCTTTAATTCATTTCTGTATTTTTTAAAGTCATGCTGCTTCAAAACAGCTGATCCAGATGGTGGATATTCGCATTTCAACCTTCCCACATGGTGATATGGCTCAAGAAAATAAAAACTGTTGCTACCTGCTGCTGACCTACTTCTCTCTTTAATTTGTTTCCTGACACATTACAGAATGAACAGTAGAGTTCATTGAACTCATATTCCATATCTAACCACAGCAGCGTAACAAATATAAAATAAAATTAATTAGGGGAGGAGCAGAATGAGAGGAAGCAGCATGATTCAGGGGGAGGTAGGAAGGAGTAACGCTCACCTCTATCATAATCATCTGCTTCTATTGCTTTCTGCTGAAGCCTCTGAATCCGTAATATCATGGATTTTACCTATATACAGCAGGGGAAAAAAATAAAAGGTTAATTATAAAACAGCAGCATTTAAAAATCACTATTAACTTACACATAGTATAAATTTAAAGGATTGCTACTATGTTACTAGAATGACCTGAATTTGAGAACTTAACATTTGTTAACTGGACAGATCTGCTTCTAAATCAGCTGAACTGCAGACACTTGAGACAAGAATGGCTTTAGTTCAAACATCTACAAGGAGTAACAAACAGTATTTCCTAAAAAGCAAAACTGACTGTGTGATCATAGGATACTTTTCACCCTTTTCCAAGAAAGGATTATTATAGGATTCTGTCAAACTAACCTCTACTTCTAATCTCATTCTAGTCAATATTCTGTTCCCTAGTCCACTTAACAATTTTTCACCTATACAGGTTTTGCACAGATCACATCTAGAATGCCTGTATATGAAGAGAAATACAGTGTGAAAATTTAGCATCAAGAATACTCACATTAAGGCACAATAACTGTGCTCAAATGCAACCAGTGAATTTTAAAATATAATTTAAGCTTGTCTAGTTAACACTGATGCTTGCATTTTCAGAAATGTCCATATTACGAGTGGGAGAGAAAAAAAACAAACCTGTACCACAAAGAATGTTCCTTTACACACCAAAGAAGTTCTTACTAGAATACAGTTTTATTTCAAAAGCTAGTGCTTCTTTGTAATGAATCTATGTCTTTTACTGAAATATTTCAGAGAGACGGGTGTGCATATCCAAAGGATATTAACAGTTTTTACTCTTACAAGAATTTGGTTAAAGGTATGCAGTCCTTTTCTCATCGCAATTCCAGCCACAGCACAGCTACAGTTACAAATTTGAGACTTGTTTTCTTACTAAATTTACGCTCAACCCGTTTTAACAAGCCATTATCAGCACTGATAAAGGTAAAGCTGGAAAAAGAATCAACATATATTTTCGTAGCCTGAAAGTGCTTGGGAAAACAAGAAAATCTTGAGGCATTCTGCACATACAAATACTTTGCCCCTCCCTAAAACATTTTCATATTTAGATCTTTATAGTTAAACTCTAAATAGCACACAGAAAAACAGATACAGACAGTTAACAACTTACTAGAACCATTCAATTGTCATTTCTACACAATCAACACAAATCAGGCAAGACGTGAATTATTGGCATCTCTTATAAATACAGTAAGTGATGAGGATTGGTCAGAAGACAGATATAAAAGGTATAGACGGGGGGGAAGCTAGATTAACAGCAGGCTCTAGGAACCTCTAGAAGAAAAACAAAGGAAAAAACCTAACCACTGCACACAGCCCCTTTCCCTTGAGGACTTGGTGATTGTTGGTGGGTTTTTTTGTCAGGGCTTTTTTCAGTAGTATTGTTTTTCACATACAGAAACACTAGTGTTTTTTTTTTTCTCTGAGGCTGGTATGGAACATATAATACATAGAAGGAAGGTGCTGAATCCTCACCATAAATTGTTTTCTGTACTTTATGCCATACTTTTGATAGAGTTCAAAAAATGCTCACAGTAGAAATGGTTCAAATGACACTTTTTTCATATATATGATGTATAACAACCATTTATGGTGAGAATAGAGCAGTGCTGCTTTTTACCCTGTTTATTTCATCATGTGCTCCCAATGACAGGTCATTTAAAATCTGCTTGGGTACTACAGTACAGCCATGCCTGTGGCTAAGCAACTGATGCTGTGACAATCAAGTGCTTCTGTTTGCAGTCTGGAAAGACACTGGGAGCCTGACTACTCAAAGAGCCACTCCAGATCAGAACATCCTAAACCTGTGCCAGGTGATGAGCACACCCTTTTTTCTTTTTTTTTTTTTTTCTTTTTTCTTTTTTTTAAATGAGTACAGAAGCAGCATAGTTTTAACAACTTAGGTACTGTCTCGTTTTTCTGTCTATAGTTGTCTTTGTTCCCTTCTGAAAAGTTTGAGAGTTACTCATTATCATTGCAGTAGGAAGGTGCTTCAAATTAAACACACGGGACCAAGGGCAAAGACATCTGAAGGCACAAATCCCCAAATCCCCATTCTATGAACTAATGAATACAGAAATTAAAAACAGAATGTTTCTTTGTGCCTACCAAACAAGCAGACTGAAAAGACAGAAAATCATTTTGTATTTTTATTATGTTATATATTCCCAGATTTGTAGAGAATTAATTTCCCAAGCCATCCCAGACTATGTGAATATCTCCATTCCAGGCCTGAAGCCAGAACAGTTGCTTCATGACAAGGCAAGTTAAGTCTGTATTAGTGTGCAAGATAACTTAGCTTGGGTCCTACATACATCCCCATGAAAAATAGGGAACAGAGAGTGTTGCAAACCCAGGTCAGATTACATGGACAAAAAGTAAGAATAATGTTTCTGAACCTACTGCCTTACCCAGATAGAACAGCTGTGAAGCACCACTCTACTTCCTCAGGCCTAAAGACAACACAGTGCATCTCAATAGATATGCTTGTGCTAAGAAGTCACAAGAGCCTCCTTTCTGAAAGGCTTTCCATTCTACAGTTAGCAAAGATAGCACATGCAGAACTCAATCAGGTGCACCTTTCACATAGAAAAGTACAAACATACTAGGCATTGCTCTAGAGCACTCAGGGCACAAGTGAGAGGCTCAAAAAGCATACCACCCACACTCAGTGGAATCTTAATAGCTTTAAAATTTTTGAGATCCAGAATGTCTGTACTAATCTCTAGATTATCACTTCTTGAGCACACAGCATTGCCAAAGTTTGGCTCCTCATTACAGCTAGGCTCATAATGGTTTCCTTCTGATGTTCCTCTGTCATCTCAAAACTATCAAAGATTAAGAAAAGTTATACTTTACAATAAAAAGAATAATGGATTTAAGGTTTCCTCATTCCCCTCCCACAAAGAATACAGTGAAGGAGGCTACTTGTATACAAGGTAAGTATACATGCAAGTACACACACACACCAGAAAAAAATGACTTCTGAATCAACAGCCCATAACTCCTGTAAGGTGGAAGAAAAAAAAAAGTTTAATTTCCAGTCTGAATTGCAGCAGGGAATGGAACCCCATTTGTCATCATGCGGGGAGTGAAACTGTATTAGTTTGAAGGCAACCCTCACACATGTGCCTTTCCCCTAGAAATCTTTGGCTAAATTTACACATTTTCAATTACAAAGTTCCATTTCATTAAATCACGATGCTTGAAGGAAAAAGGTGTTACCGCCTTCAAGTTTTGCTCTACATACACTCTAATTTGCAGACAAAAAGCCACCTGTGAAAGCAGCTCTTGCTGAATTCAGAAGTCGATGTAGGACATTAGAAATAGGAACGAGGATCATAGTCTCAGTAAGCCAGAGGAACAAACTACTACACCACTTTGTTGGTTTTCTTTCTTTTTGGTTCTTTTAAAAACAAAACACAGGCAGGTTCCTTCATTTTTATCACACAGACAGATACTGAAAGCTTTTATGAAAAAGTACTGCAAAACCTGTCAATATCCCAACACCCATATCAGATTAAGACATAGACACGATGAATGTATGTGTTTTGGGAACCAAGTGGAAGACTCAAAGATGAAGTGAGATTACAAACCTTTAATGTACTCCAGTTGCCAAGCTGGCAGTCCAGTAGTGCGGGTTCATACCTTTTTATCAAAGTATCCCAGCTTTGGTCACTAACAGTAAAACTACTTTCATAGCCTGAGGTAACAGAGGAACCGGCAGATGCCACATCTGAAGAATCTGTAGAATATGACAATGTTGCATCCGTATCAGAGAGAGAGACAGTCTCACAATCCTGAAGTTTATCATTTACTGTGGTCTCATTTTCAGACTTCAAACCCTCACCGAGCCTAGAGAAGCAACACAAATCCCCTGTGCGCTCCCGAGTTCTCGTCTCTCCTGACTCCTGCAGATCTCTGGCACTGCTGGGATGGAGAATGGCACTTGTCTTGCCTTCAGCATCACTTGCTCCAGAGGCTGACTTCAGAGAAAGCTGTATGAAGCTGAAACTCGATTTAAAACTATCGTGTGGACCAGCAGAACAAGAAAGAGCTTCCCTATTTTGATATTCACAGTTATTATTCACTTCTGCCTGATCCAAGGCATGCATCTTTTGGGGCTCACTCACTTCAGTTCTGCAGCTAATCTGCCACGTACCACATACAGTAGAAACACCTTTGCTTGTTGTTTCAGCAGGGTAAATCAATACTGTGTTTTCTGACTGTGGATTCTTGAAACATGAAAGATTTTTGCAGCTTCCTGGAATATTTACAGTAGTGCCTGATGTTGTTACCCCATCAGCAAGAACAACAGCACTACTTGCAATTGAACCACAGCGTAAGAACTCAACGTCATTTTTGTGTTGTCCACAGAGAGAGAAGTCCTCCAGCTCTTCACAGTGCCACTTGCCATGTTTGAACTCCTCTGGGCTGAAAGGCTTGCAGGTGCCCAGGGGCTGGAACTGGAGCTGTCCCTGAGCCTCTGGCCTCATGTATCCAGGTCTTTTCACCAGTTTCTTCTTACGAAGAGAGCCTGAAGGCATTAAGTGCTCCAGACCATCTGGAGGGGATAAAAATTAAAAATGAAGTTAGTAAAGTATTCCTGCAGTTTTTTAAGGGTAATGTACTGAAACATTCAAAAATAATTCCTTCAGGAATTTCAGACAACGCATCAGTTTCCACTTTAACAAAACAAAGATGCTGCCCACATTGCAGACAGACATGATAAGGTGTTACCAGAGAACTGTGAGCATTCATTCTTTCTAAAGAGTTTGCACCTGCTTTAAAGTGAACTCACTGATACAAAAAGACACAAACCCATGTACAATGAATCAGTGGCTTCCCTATTTGCAGCAGAGCTCTGCAATTCCTCATTCTCAGATGATTCACAGCACAGAACTTATTTAGTCTCACTGATACAGAACAATTTTCAGACATACAATCACATAGGACCAAATCTGCATCAAAAACAAGGGAGCAACACTAAGAAATTTTGTACATAACCTGTTATTGCTCGTGTCTAGTTCTGTTTTATTAATACAAGCGTTTCAGATTCAGCTTCCAGAACAGCTGCAGCTCTTTAGCAGTTCTATGGCTGCATATCTGTTATTCTAGTGAGATATTTTTTAGATCTTCATTTAGATTTACTGTTTTCCATGTTGTCCAAATAACAAAAGTTTCAAAAGCAGGACTCTCAGTCTGAGAAGACTAGTACCACCGTATGGTTGCTAACATTATTGCAATACATCACATAAAAAGCTCTTCTACTCCAAGCTCAATTTCCTCACGTATACATACAACATACATAAGTGAAAAGATAGAATAGCTGTTCTCAGAGTGCAATAAAGAGAATCAAGTTAAAAAACAAGGAGCACTGAAAGTGAAAGATTAAAATGTAGCCAAAAAAAAAAACCAAAAAAAAAACCCCTCTATTTTAAAAATACTTTTTTTTTTTTTTGTCAGCTATGCCAAGAGGTAAAAATAAAGATCACGTAACAACTACTTCCAGCTTCTTAAAGATTTACTGCTCATCAAAAGTATTCCATTCTTCTATCGTGCACACAATCAGTGGAATATCAGCTCTGCACTGTCACCTATTTAGTATCACAAAAACATACTGAACTGGCTTATTTGCCAGACTCACACTTCAAAGGAACCTAGAGACTAGCAGAATTATGCCTCTGATTAGCTGCCTTCTATTCAGTGAAACAGAATCCACTGCCAGAATCTCAGGTACCAGAATTATTCTGATCACTGGCACAGTAGTCTTTTAAAAGGCCATTTTTAGGGTTTTTTTTTTCTCCGTGAAATGTATTAAATATTAACCTCCAATCACAACCTTTTGTCAATTTTTATATTGACAGTCTTGCACCTACTCTAAACACCTCAGCAATTCCTAATAGAATCCTCAAACATACCTCATTAGAAGGACGTGCTACACAAACA
This sequence comes from Callipepla californica brunnescens, assembly GCA_023055505.1. NCBI lineage: Eukaryota > Metazoa > Chordata > Aves > Galliformes > Odontophoridae > Callipepla > Callipepla californica. The sequence continues at coordinate 30,712,286 of JALIRH010000003.1, read as the reverse complement.
TTTAAGCACCCAACCTGAAACTTCCCAATAGACTTTTTCCAATATTCACTGTGTCTTCTCCAAGTAACCTTCAATGAAAGCAATTTGAACATATTCCACATACTACAATACCGGCATCTCACTATGGAACTGCAGTTAAGTTTCTGTATTTTGCTTCCTATTACCATAAATTAGGATAGCCCAGCTGTCTCTCACTCAGCCTCGTTAGAGGAAAAAACCTCACAGAAATCAGAAATAAAGAAGGTCATGGAGTCCATCAGCCTGTCTAATATAAAAAGACAGACAAATGCTCTACTGGGAGTAATTTAATAGATATTATAACAAATAGAAACCATTCTTGATGCAAGGGAACAAAAACTGAACAAAGCGTTCTTCAGAATTTAATTCTTTTATATACGTGATAATAGCCAAAATTGGTCTTCAGCAGAAGAAATGCATCATGCAAAGAAGTCATTCTAAGCCTGGATATATTTTATCACAACTTACAAAGGCCAGTCACAGGCCTTGTCAGTAAAAACAGAAAAAGTTCATTGTTTAATTATGATCAATTTAATATTGATCTCAGTAAACCACTATGAATTCCTAGAGCAAACAGATAATTACGGCTCATTAAGCACTACATTTAAACTATTCTAAGTTTAAGTTGTTAAATATTTGCACCATACTAACTAAATGCAATTCTAAAAACCTTTTGAGTTCAGTTGGTATGAGTTCATTGGCCTGAGTTAGTCCACATGGAAGGAAGCTCCACTCCTCCACATTCCCTCTTGCATGTGCAAGTACCTTTCTAGACCAAGGTTTACCAGTCAGCTTCTCTGTGGACTCTAGATCTGCCTTCTAGCAAGCCCACCAGCATGTTACAGTCCTAGAAGATGCAACATATAATTTTCCATTCAGATGTCCTATTCATGTGCAAACGGCTTCACGCCCAAACTATGAAGGCTCAGAAAGAATCTATTAGATTGTACCAGATCTTTTGCCATAGCAAAGCTTTCCCAAAGAGTAACAGCTCAGTGCCAAAACCCAGAACATACAGGTTCCAACATGTCAAAACTACTCTTATGCAGCAACACCACTCAAGTCTCATTTGAGCCAATAAAATGAGACAGGAAAAGGGGAAGACAAAGAGCATTTACCACTGTTGGAAGAACACATTCTCTTGTACTCAATCTGATGCTATAGCACAGTAGGACAGGTCTCCATTTTCAACCACAAAATCCACACTTAAGTTTTTTGACCAAATGCTCTAATATCATTTGAGCGTCATGAGAATATGAAAAATTCTTATAAAATCCACTGGAGTTTTAAAGATCTGTACAGAAACACTGTATTTCACAAAACCTCTCTGTCCTAACTTTAAACCAGCAATGCAGGATGCCTGCAAGATCACTAAGTTCTCCCCAAAAATAAATGAGAAATTATACATGCAGTTTTAAGAAGAGCTCAGCTATTCACACACACCTACATTACACTGTTGATTTCTATTAAAATAACCAATTCAGCTCTAGAACATTTGTGGGTGGCAGCCACGGTGTCTGAGGAAAGATATTTGGTCATATTCAAAGCCAGATATCAAAGCACTGATCCTATCAAATTCTGTAGTGCTGCTTCTGTTGAGAAAGCCTTAAAAATCTGTTAATTGTATGCAAACTAAGATGGAAATATTTATTATTTACAAAGACACACACAAGCTTAAAGATCTATCAGTTTCTTTCTCAAAGATGTAGTCAAGTTGACATTACAGTAACCATTACCATGCCTCAGTTCTTGTGTCATAAAAATGAGAAAATATGCTGTGATTTTGGATTAGTTAAATTTTGATTTGTCTGCTGAATTTAAAAGGATGCCACAAAATACTCAAAATAAGGCGGCGTCAATTTTTAACACAGCCAGTTTTAAAATAAACCATTAGTACAAAGCACATTTGTGTAAAGAAACAATAATGTTACCTTTGGACATGAGCTTTTTGTAACTAATGAGAATGTCCAGCCTTTTCACTTAATTACTGAACATTAGCTATACCTTGATTTATCTAGCATTTTGTAAAGCGTATCTATAGAAGACAAGCAACGGCTGAGCTACATACAAATTATTTCCTCACCAAAGGCTCCTGTAATTTCTAAGATCACATGCTGAGATCAGTTATTCAACTGCTAGATTTCCAACACGTCACATACAAAATGCACTCTAAAGTCATTAAGTGCTTGTTAGCTGTTATTCTTCATTAGAAACACTTCAAAGACACATTTTAGATGTAAGAGTAGTCTTCCTTAGCCAGCAATAAACTTATTTTTATTGATACACTCCCATAATGCACATCACTGAGTTGTTGTATTAAAGAGGTAAGTGGCTTGAAGGTAATAACTCATCTTAAGCCATTTGATAAAATTGCAACACTTGGCTCTAGAGTAACGATCACGCTCGTTGATACCAGCTCTAATACACCTAACAGGTTTTTTCTTCCCCTTAAAAGTGTTTTAAACCTGGTTTTCATTAACCCTAAGAAAAAAAAAAAATCTATTAAAAGGAAAGCTGGTAAACATCAGAACACTCCCAATGTCAGTAACAATCACTTATTTAGTCATAGAAGAATAAGAGAAACACCTCTTTCCTTAATCACACATCATAATTGTGTTTTATATTGCTAATACTTTAGAATGCAAGCACATGCCTGCATCCATCACTGTTCAGTAGAGCACTGACTATGCATACAAGCAGGCTTTTTTCCTCAAGCAAGTGCCTCATCCATGCACCTAGATATGGACAAAAAAAAAGAAAAAAACAGAAATATGCATTTCTGACTCTTTTAAAAAGGCAATAACTATCCAGTCTGAGAAAGCATGCAGTTGCACTGTGAAGGTCTATTTGATAACTAATCAACACCCTATGGCTGGCCATCCAATGCTTGGCTATTACAGAAAATTGCATTCTTCCAAGTTAAATGTAAATCACCCCTTGTAACCTCACCACTGCAGTCCTACAAGGAAACTCATTTGGTTGGTCAGTAGAAAAAGTGGCTGAATACACTAAGGAGCAGCCAGGTGACTCCTTGCTGCCTCAGTAAAGCAGGACCATTTACATAGCACAATGCCACTGAAAAATCTACATTTGTGCTCTTCTCAGAAGTGACATTTCTGCTTTGTTTTGTTGTTTTCATGTAGTCAGATACTGTTAAAAAGTCACAAATAAAATAAATAAATCCATCCCTGGCTGGCAGCATCATTCCAGCCAGTCTCCAAACTTCCTTACACAGCTCTCTCATGCTCCAGCCCACCACCACTGAGCTAGGCTAGCTGGAACTGCCCAAGTCACATACACAACCACACAACACAACAGTTACTTGCCAAGCCTCCCCAGCCACAGCTAAGCCTATTCCAGTTTGCAGTACTTTCAGCAGCCCACCTAACAGATGACCAACGCAGGTGAGTGTGCACAGGTGTGTCTGGGAACACAAGTACCGGCTCTGGGTGCCTTCAGCACAGGCAGTAACAGAAGGCACTTAACTCCCCCAGAAATACCCAGCCCCAATCTGTCTCAGGTCTGCCAACATTATTCTTTACTTATAGCTAAATGACTGAGAATAATTTATCCACTTTTTGTAAAGGACACAGAAGTTGCATGTTTGCAGAGAGGAAACACAATAGAAGAACCAGTGCTTATTACAAGTTGTTCTATGTTGTTTTGGTGGGTTTTTTGTTTGTGTGTTGTTTGGTTTTTTTGGTTGGTTGGTTTGCTTTTTGTTATTATTTTAAAGGTTTGTTGTTGTTTTTCTTTCTGGGAAGGAGAAAAAAGAATAAGCACATTTCCAATTTCAGTGTAACAGTCTGTAGCAGCAGCTCGTGCAAATGTCTCAAGGGGAGGAAATGTTAATTCAGCCAAGACCCGGAAACCTTTAAATATTACACAGAAATACGGGAGCAAGGATTTTGTGTGAAGCCCACAAGAAGAAATTGAAGTTTGGCTAGATTCTAAATTAATTTGTCAACAATGCTTAATGAGTTTGCAGTCATATCCCATAAAAGTACTTCACCAAACACGTACATAATTATAAAATTGGTACACAGCAGTCCTTTTCAAGAATGGTCTATTTAACACACCACACTTCTCTTTCATCACTCTGTCTACTGAGTGATAGTGCAGATTCCCACTACTTCTGCTCAGTCAGATCAGCCACAGCAAGACTCTAATATAAAACACATCGGGGTGAGGGAGAGAGCAAAGTGTGAGAGCACATTGACAGCAGTCAATTTCTAATTCAAGCACAGTTTGAGAGCTCCAGCTTGGAGATTTGAATTTTTAATTTCACCAAGAGAAAGCAGGTTCCAAATTAAGCATCTGATGCGCAGCCAGTATGAAAGCAGAATTGAGTTTACTGAAATAGAAAGTAATTTGCTCTTAACAGCTCAGTAGTCATCACATATAATGAAAATAAAACAACGTGGCAGTTCCTATATTGTCAAGGGTGAGGAGTCACTATGCTTTTAACTTCACAATTTAATATCAAAGTCCCCTGCCTGCTGTAGAAAGTTTGCCCCAGCCCCAGCCAGGCAGTCAGAACCCAATGTCAGTGCTGCCTAGACAACAATGGAAGTAAAGGGAAGTTTCAGACATCAGGATAGCTGAGCAGCAACATCACACAGAACAAACCGCACTCCATGATGCAGCTTGAGCACAAGACACTGCAGTCTGTATACACTGTTGAATTTTGCAGTAATAACAATGCACAGGACACAACCCAGCTGCAGGGGGAAGCACGTGAACACACAGCAATATTCCCTCACCCCACTCCCCCCAAGTTATAATCTCAGGATTTTGCACAAACCACTGCAATGCTTTATGCTCCCACTAAATCTGTGTGCTCAAGTATTTTCTTTGCAACAGCAGTTGTGTAGACTGTGCTTTTGCTCACTAGAAAGAAATAGGCACTCTGAGGGGTTAGATGAAGCTGAACCCAACAGGTATAGACTACAACAACACTTCCCTGCCCTCCACAGCTATACACACTACTGCAGTCAATGCAAGCCCTAGCTAAAGGCCAGCAGGTTATTCAGCAACATCATATTTCAGATGTTAGAAGCAAGCAAGGGGTCAAGCATGGGTTCCCTGAGAGACCAGCGCTGGTAGGAGAGAAGAATGCACACAATATCCCTTCCAAAGACTTCCACAAGGATGCTGGCTTGACCTTTACAACTCTCACTTGAGGTTGCAGACAGACAAAATGGAAACTAGAAGTTTGTATTGGGTCTGAGAACACAGAAAAAGAAAACATATTGGCTATATCCTTTTCCCTAAGGCATAGAGGAAAAAAGCAAAGGTGAAATCTGGGATTGTATAAAGAATGAACCGCAGAAGAAGTACTATAACTAACATTGCTGAATCCGCAGCAGAATATCAACCACAGGCATACAACACAGCTGAGAAATCACAGCTCCTTCTGAAGGGTGAGACAAAAGACACTCAGCCTTAAGTCAAGTATCTCAAAAAAATAATAATAATCATGAAAGGTATAGTTTCTCTGTATAAAGAAACTCCACTGAGTTGCAGGAAAAATGACACCTTCCCTCTCACTCTGACAACATACAACTGATTTATGTTGCTATTCCTGTGATATCAACAGCAGTTCACATTTTAGGAAGAAAATTGTAACAGAAAAAAAGAGGAGAAGAAGAGTGATATGCCAACAAAAAAAGACATATCAAAACCATGAAAAGCAGTCTAAGCTCTGTACAGCAACAAGTCCAATGTATAGATACTATTACAGCTGTTTTCAAGACCCTCTCATTTAAGCAAACATGTTCCAACATGCATTTTCTAGCAGTAAGCCTGCATTTCCCAGACAAAAAGAGCAATGTCTCCTTGGTGGTACGAAACATCTATGCCACAAAGCCATAACCAAATCAAAAGGTAGATGTTTACAGTGTTTCTGTAAAAAGTAAAAGGGGTGGGTATATTTTAACAGATGGGTCAACACTATGGCATTCAACTCTGAGTTCATAAGAAAGCACAGAAGAGTACATGCACATCAAGAAGGCACACACCAACTTTGAACAGTGAGTAGCCCATACTTCAGGCAAGAGCCCTGATCCCACAGACTAAACTTAATACAGCAAATTCACATCACCAGAGATTCCTAGTACAATACAGAAACACTGCCTGGGAAAAGGACTTCTGCAGTAACAGCACATGCGTCCTTCATGACAGCTTGCTCAGGTAAGTCACTACTAGTCAGGAGCTGAGAGCAACCCCACCTATGCCACATCACATCCAGAGAACAAGGCTTCTCAGCAGACCTGAAATCCTGCCCTCACACAAATTCCAAAGCTGGGACAGCTGGAAGCAAGTGAGGATTAGTGCATACAGTCAGGTGGCTGTCAGCCAGACCCCCTGCTGAGGGGAGATATGATCAATCCTGACAGCTCTACTTTGATTCTTTCAATTGTTGTGCCTTCATCTGACTCTGCCAATACATTTTTTTCCACTGCTCCCAAATGCAGCCTCCCTTTCCACCAACTCCCATCACATTTCTATTCTTAAAACCCAATTAGTTCTCACAAATCATATGCCCATTCCTCTTACAGCAAGCGTGAAAGACAGTTGAACCAGAAACTTTCCCAAATCTGAATCTCTGACCTAACACTGCACAGGTCACACTTACGTACTATACAGCCCAGAGTGATGGCCCTCCACAAAGCTCCCACACAATGTTCAAAGCCACACAGATTCACCTGCACCATTACTAAATTCCACCTCTTTTGTCCTTTCCCATTTCTCCTCTCAGCCACAACCCCCACATGCACAAGCTCCCTAGCAGCACACTCCCCACAACAACAACAAAGTACACCTCAACTTACCTCAAAACATGTCCCCTGCAAAATCCCCCTGATCTTCCAGCTCCTCCCTACTACCCCCATCCCTTCCCAGGTGAAAAGCCCTCCTGCTCCATTTGCCCCATTAGCATGGCTAAGAAGTTTCCAGGCTCCTCCAAGCCAGTTTAAAAGCAGCCCCAGCCCACATCAGCTGTGCCCACTGATAATTGCTCACTTCCAGGTGTGCAGCATCTTGGCTGCAAGGACTCAGCAAATCCTAAGGCCTCCTGTTACCTCTTTCACATAAACTAAGCTCCACTTTAAGGGCACAGTGGCTCCATTCATCCCATTTGAGATCAGCTCAGTGAAAACACTATTTTAAGAGCTTCTTCCTCAAGATAGTAAATTGCTGCTATTCACATCTAGGAAATCAAGACAATTACTTGCCACAATTTACTCTGACATTCTCCCTGGGCTAACATACATTAGCCAATAATACAGGTTACATTTATCAGTGTTCAACAAAACCACAGATTTTTGCCAGAGGTCTTAAAAAAAAATAAATAAGAAAACCTTCTGTCACAAGTTATTTGTAACTCCTTCCCTAAGCATTCCTGCCTAAGTACAAGGCTATAGGCTATGCCACCTTTCATTGAACCCTACCTGTCTGCTCTTGTTACCCAAGTAAGTTTAAGAACAGTACTTCTCTACAAAGAAATGGTGGCCTTTCATGAGATGGCTTGCAGCTGTTTCCTGGGCACCAAGGGTCCTGTGTGACACTGAAATGAAATCAAATCTCAAGTAAAATACTTCAAGTTAAAAAAAAAAATAACACAAAATTCAGACTGATCCTTGAAAAATATCCTCTATATAAATGAAGTTTGGCTCAAGTAAACTAATGAAACAATCTTTCATGTCAATATATTCACTATTCAGCACAGGAGTTTAAAGGGGATAAAAAGTGCTGATCGGACCATATGGTCCTAAACAAACACCTGAGAAGATCTTCTTGGGTACCAAAATGCCTGTCCCACCCAGTGGGCACAGCACTTTTGTTACACAGCACTTTTGCACACAGTGTTCTCATTATTAGAAAGAAGCAGACAGCACTGCTGCAGCTCCCTTTCAAGAGAAGTTGAGCATTTTAAGAGATATTTGATCCCCTCAATCCAGAGGGACAGCAGTAATCTGATGCATTGGTTTGTGGTTAAAACAGACTACAAGTGACCCACACCACAAGAGCTAATGGCTTACACAGGATTCCTGAAAGAGCAGTAGTGGGGGGGGGGAAACACTTTTAAAAATACACACGAGGCTTTGCACCTTTAGAATTCCTTTCTCTATTGAAAAGACTGGAGATATGAAAAACAACATTTAGAAGGAATCTTGATATTCTTACAACTCAACCACTGGAGCCACAGATTTCCCCAAGACAGATTCTGCCAATTATGCTATTTTAAGTGGAAGCTTCATTGGAAAATTCAGGTTTAACGTAACTTTTCACCACAAATTTTAAAGAAATACAAGCATTCTACTCCTCAACTTACCTAAAATACGATTTAAGCTCACCTACATTTTTGTGCTCCAAACTCAACAAGACTATACTAATCCACAAAGCTGATGCAGGAGAGCATATTTATTTATAAAATACCTGTCCAGAAGGACAGTTTATTTGAAGAATAGGATCACTAATTGGATCCTTTAATTCTCAAGTGAAACAGTTCTGCCTTTAATCTGAATTTTAAATCCTCTACTGACTAGAGAAAGGACAACTCAAAGGATTCTGAAGTGGTTTGCAAAAGTTCCTCAACCTAAAAGTCATCCTCTCCCTCCAGCCCTTAGAGGGCAGGAACACAGGTGAGTGAGCTGCAAGAACAGCCTACAGAAACAGAGAGGTGACAATAAAGCTGCGAGAGATACTGAGAAGATACATGGATTTCCATTTCTGTATGATAGAAGTGTCATAGCATGTTACCAAACAGAAACATATGAAATTCTTAAATTTTTATTATCTTAAAGTCTGAGTCATAAGCAGGGATTTCTGTAACAGAGAAATCATGAAGACAGAAATAAGGACATCTTTAAGGTTAGAATGCCCTCTTTGGGTACAAGGATATACTTGCAGCAAGTTTCATTGAATACAGTTGCTATTTTATGCCATAGGGAGGAAAGGAATTAAAAAAAATGCTAAGAGTGCTACTCTAAAACTTTTAACTAGGTTGTAAGTGAAGTCTGATTCCATCTTCCAGCAAAAATGTTCCCAAGATGCTACGTACATACTCAGCAAAATGTCACAGGAAGGCAAGAAAGAGAAAAGTAGAAAGAAGAAAGCTTCAGACTGGATTTGAAGATAAACTTCTTCAGCTTGAGGGAAGACAAACAGTAGAGGAAGTCACCGTGAGAGGTTCCGCAGCCCTTGAAGCTATGCATGGCCCAACAGGATAAAGCTCAAAGAAACCTGCTCCAATCTCAGACAACCCTGCTATGAATAGAATCAGAGACATGCTGGCCCTCCAAATCAAACTATCCCATGGTATACAACCAAGCTTTAAATATATATATATATATATATATATATATATATACATACACCATATTCCACTGTGTGTTCTCTACACACAACAGAAGTTTAAGCGCATGATCCACGACAAGACACCCAAGTCTGAAAGAAAGAAATTTAGCTGATCTAACTTCAGAAAGGAACCACGAGTAAGTTAGTAAACAATAGCTTCAGCACATCCTGGAAGATGGAAACAGCTGGTTTCCTATCAAAAAAATTAAGAATAAAGTTCAGTACTTGATATAAATATGTTCTCAAAAAAAAATAAAAATTGCATTCAACATATACATACTTACACACAGAAAAATCACAAGCTTCAGTGACAGTTAGTGCCTTAAGCAAGACAGACACAATAAGGCATAATAACATAAAAACTTCTATTGTTCCATGGCAGCAGACCCTTAGTAGTTTGCTGGTGATTAAATGATGCTCATGAGCATCACTAAAAATGTCACTTTGATCTACTGCAGTTATTTCACAAAACGTTTATTTCCAAGGCTTCTTTATAGGCTGTACAACCATCAGGAAGCATTTCTCTCAAGGCATTATTTAGCTTGCTATATTAAAAATTATTTTGATACCTTTTCCTAGGCTGCTCTCCAATTAGAGGAAAAGATGGGACCATCTGCTTGAGTGGAACAGTCTGAAGGCTCCTGACTTGACTTTTAAAATATTATCCGTGAAACGATGCCAAAGGGCATTAAACACACACACACACAAAGAAACGGCCGTCTAGCCACCTCTAAACAGCTGCAACAAAATGGCCAACCTCAGCACTCTGCCACACAACTGTACCAGCCAGGTAGCTGTAAACAATGTACAGTAATGCCCCAGCCCTGAAGGCATTCAGGGCCAGGTTGGACAGGGCCCTAGGCAGCCTGATCTGTTGCCCAGAGCAGGGGGGTTGGAACTGGGTGGGCTTTAAGCCATTCTATGATTCTGTAATAATAATGGAGTGTACAAGGATTCAGTTATTTCTGTATCTTCTTTTTATGGTTTTATTTAAGCTTTGGTTTTCCAAGAGTGGTCTCCTTCTTCCAACACTACTGCTCAGCGTTGGTGTCTAAAGTATATACACAGATTGCTTTACAATATTCCTTAGGACAGCCTTAAGCTGTGCTCCATAGTGCCTTCACTAGGTGTGTTGGATATTTTCTATTATTGTTTTTCCCTACTTATCTCCCTGCATTAAATTACTCTCTGTAGCATGTTTACCAGGTGTGCTTGCTTGTTTTGTTTGTTTGCTTTGTTATTATTCCCTACTTATTTCCCTGAATTTAAAAGTTTTTCTGATATTTTATATCATTGTTTACAAGTCATGAGAGACCATTTTTACACAGTCAATATATAGAAAAACTGTTCTGAAGGACAGATGCAGAAGACAGACAGCAACTCCAGGCACCCCTCACATGAGTGCACTCAACATCCATGATGGCTTCTCACTATTAAAAACACAGCCACTGTATATTTGCTATGGCCACAGACTTCCAATTTAATGCACAAAGCACACGGTTTCACTAAGACCTGGCAACACAGAAAGCAGTCACACACGTAACAAGTGTGTGCAAACCCACTTGAGATGTCCAAGCTCTCACCCAGGACTCCAGTGCTACTCTGTGCTTCCCATGAACCAATCAGTGCACCTTTATCACTAGTCAGAACTAAGGTATCTTTAATTGATAATAAATCAGTTCAGAAAGTGGATGGCATCAGTACACACAGCCTATAGAAGTCAGCAATGATTAAAAACCTTACCATCCATTACACAAGAGATAAATAACAGGAACTGACAAAAACAAAGCACACCAGCACAACTCACTGAGTCTGATGAGAAGTTCCATAGGCAGTCTTTTCCAGAATGGTAACACTGATCATCAGTCCTTCCACATACAAGAAAAAGCAATAGTAAACATGCTTCTGAGGAACTAAGCAACATAAATGTACTAAGGACACATAGAGAACACCTCTCAGCTGATATGAAATACTTTTTCGCTTGGTCTCAAAGCAGACAATCTCTTGGAAAATTCTACTATTGACAAAACTGGTAACACAATCAGGAAAATCCCCAGCTTACTAGAAGAATAGATATACAACTATTAGTGCCCACCACATTCAAAGTGAGAAGCAAGAGCTAGCCTTTGCTAACCTTGCAGCAACCTGAGACCACCTGGCAAAGATGATTTTCCTCCTCCTGTCTTCATTTGCTCAGGAAGCCAGCGAGCAGCCTTTCCCACTGCTCATTAGCTGAGAAGACCTTTTCCCAGCCAAGTCTGTACAAGACTCAGGCAGACCACAAACACATGAATACTACAGCAGCAGTTTCAGCACAACCACATTCAGATTTCCCAGGGAAAGGAAATGCAATACCTGTTGATTATTAATGAGTTTGACATGAAGCAGCAAAACCACACTGAGAAACAGCTGTGCTGGTGCTGCACTCCACACAACAGCAGCCAGGAGTTTCTCCCAGTTTCAGCAAGGGCCTCTCAGGATTTTCACCACTCTAAGCAAACAGAAATGTACCGTTCTTCTAAGCAAGAGATCTGGCAGGACAGCAGAGGAAAACAGCACCAAAATCAGCAGCTGTCTGTCCTTCTCTGTTGAGGCTGGAATGTTTATCACACTCATGAGAGGAGCAGGGCTCATGCACCCACAGCTCAGCGCCTGCAGAGCACAGCTTGAAGCATCAGTGCAGACACCGAGAGCAATACGCTGCTCTATGAACAGGAAGAGCTGATCCCCAGTTCTGAAGCAGCTGTGAAGCCCACTACTCCAATCCCCTGGGTCTCTAGGGACATTCTGCAACAGGAAGTGCCTCAGCCTAGCAACTAGCCCTTCCCTTCCCAGGCTCTCTGGAGACCTTATGGTCTTTCAAAAAATAAAACAAAGGACTCTAAGAATGCTCAAAACACTTTTCAGACCCAAAGGCATCACTAACAATAAATCCAGAAGGGGGGACAGCTAGGTGAGCTGAGCTAGGGACTACCCTGCTCACCCCATCAGTCAGCGAAGTCACAAAGCCACTGTCAAACATCATTATCTACAGGCACACTGGAAGCATCCCTACCATTTGACTCTACTTTTCCATTAATATTACTGTATGGAATTTAGCATGGTTTTAAAAAGCCACACCAATGCTGCATGCCTCATCTTGTACTAATACAGAGACCTGATAAACAATTCAGAGTATCTAATTATACCAATTCCCATTTCCTGTCTTGTCCTTAGATGCCAGCCTTAACATGCTTACTCAGTTTTACAATACTCACCATCAACCTCTTGACTTTTCACTCCACAGGTTGCCTCAGAGTTGCTCCACTAAGAGGTTTTCCTCCATAATGGTTTCCTGCCCTGATGACCCTAACAAAGAAACCTCTCAGCCAGAGCCAGCTAAATCCCATTCCTCTGCCACTATGTATTGCAGGGAAAGGTGGAAAAGAATCTCACATATATGACATTTATTCTATTCTTAAGTTGAGGCAGCCACTTCTCCCACGTAGTTCTTCTACATGAAGATTTTATCATCTAAGAACATATACACCTCGCTCAGCAAGTTGCTCTCACACTGCAATTCTGATTTGCGTACTGTGATATTATCACTAAATGCAGATAACACATATCTTTGAAATGAAGGGAGTTAGATAAATGCTATCAAGAAAACACATTTTTCATCTCTAACCCTGATTACACAACTGCTTACGTAGTAAATATTTGCTTATTCAATGTAAAAATTGAATGTTTTTGTACTTGGTGTTGCCTCAAATCAGCATATTAAGAGAAGGCAAGAAGAGCTGAGTAAACAAACTACTCTGACATCAGGGTCACAGTAAACAAACTTATTTGTAAGAGAGCAAGAAAGGAAGGAAAGTGAGAGGGGAGTGGGTACCACCAATTAGATTCATTGGGCAACAGGGTTCCTATTAGTAATAAATCACATAGAGATAATAAGGGATGCTGGAAGGAAGCAGGGCTATTAGCTGAAGGAGGATCTAAGATAAAGACTGCAGTATTGTACAGCACACAGATGTGGCGCATCACACAAAGGGGAGACAGAATCCAGATTCTGCATGCCCCAAAGGAATCGTGCTGAACAAAGGAGCCACACTTCAGGCAAGCACACAATCTCACCACTCTGTCTGCAGACTTCAGATTAGTCATAAAACTACTTTACATTTGCAACATCAATAAACAGGGAAATAACTCCACATCAATAGCTGATACAGTTTTCATTTGGCAAAATCACGTTTAGCAAACAAAGAATGTCAACAGTTAATCTCAGCTCCCATTACATGGGATCCGTGACTGGGAGGCTGGGTTAAGAAACATCTATCCCTGAAAGCATTTTTCAGGTGAGCAGTTAACATAACCTGTGCCCATATGCTAAAAGAGAGACCACAAATTGCACTGTTAAACAGTTAACTGAATTCAGTAAACACCTCCAAACAAGGATACTACAGAACTTCACATGGGCACTGTAGCCTTTGTTCAGTACCAGAGGGCCAAGTTTTTCCTGTGTGACTGCTGATTTACAAAGAACACATTCATCCCTTGCGCATAAGGGTTTTGCAGCAGTTTTCCTCCAAGAATATTGAATAGTATTACAGCATACCCCAGGCTCAATCCTAATCTAACTGACACAGCAAGAAAAGGCTGCTCTCTGGAAAGAGATACAACAGCACTAAGGATGAACTCGGAAATCTCTATGACAACTCCACAGGTTCCTCTCTGTTTACCTTTGGGCCTGGCACTCCAGAGAAGTAAGAGAAGCTGTTGTCACAGGAGTTGTTAATACGTACTATTTCCAAAAGCAGGAACGGCTACAGACTGTCTGCCGCTCAATTGGGAACAACACGTGCTCAAGGAAACCAAATGCAGAAATGAAAAAACTCATAACTCCTGAGGAACACTCAGAGTATGCCCCACACTCCAGTGGATCTCGATTTGAGAGGTCAGGTGGTTTGGGAGCTGCCAGAGGCCCAAGTTATAGTGAGCAAAAAAAAAAAAAAAAACACAAAACCTACCGAGTGTGCCTAATTTGCGAACAAAGTCAGAATTAACCTTTAGGGTGCTCTGCTTTTGTGAGTACAAAACATTGTTTGCGGTGCTTTCCATCCTTCTGTTCCTTACAATTAATTCATACTGGTGCTAATAAATCCTCTTTTCTCGCACAACCCCACTACAATTCCAGAAGCAGCATCTTAAGCCCAAACTTTTTGACTTCATTTTGCTAAGGGGAACAAAGGCTGATTTATCTGAATTTAAAGAGGGAGAAAGCCGGCGGCAGTATAGCATTTGCCTTTGACCACACTTCAGAGCCCTGTGCTGCTGCATAAGTTGGTAGTACAGTGTATGCTAGTAGGTTATTTTCACTGGCTGATCTAAAAGAACTATACAGAAAATTGATAAGCTTAATAGCCCCAGGAAGCATTAAAAAAACCCACACAGATGGACATGACCTTAATATCAAATGTACAGAACATTTGTGGGTTCCTTTCTATTCCCTGATCCTGCTTTTTAGGGGATCACAGACCTCTAAACTCAGCTATTTTTCTTCTTAAACCGCATATTTAAGCACCCTTCTTCTTAGTTTCATAAGTGCCTAAAAATTTTATCAGTACAAAAAGATGTTCTAAACCTTCAGTTGTAACTCCACCGTCAATCTCTTCCCAGAAGAAGCCACAACTTTGATTTCAGCAATTGTATGGGGAGATACTAATATAAGGTAGCTAACGGGACTTGGAAATTACGCAACACAAAAGTAAATAAAGAGGAACTTTTCTCCCATTTTCATGAGTTACTGAAAGGCCAATTGCAAATTAGCAAGTAAACAAACAAATAAAAAAGGACAAAAACAGAGATAATACAGCTCATGGTACTTTGTGCAGCTCTCTCAAAACTCTACTTTTAATTGCCAGCAGTGCTTGCTAGTGTGTGCTCTGTAATATACATAGAAAAGCTTTTATTATAAAAGCACTTCACCACAGAGCTCTTAAAGCACCATTCAGAAGCACAGCAAAAAGTTAACTCAGGCACTTGTACACAGAGATTAGTGTGGATTACCCAAACATGAATGAGCTGCTCTCCATTGAGATGTTGGTGAGGACAACTCCAGTGCTTGCAGGAACTTTTGCTTTGGCTACTGTGAATCCAAAGAAAAAGAAAAAAGAAAAGAAAACAGAAAGGCAGCTGATGTGCCTGGTGAGCACTGTGCCTTCCCTCCTGCACTTTTTTGAGAAGGGTGAGCTATTCTTTGGTGTTACTCACATCTCCAGCCTTTCAACAGGAGCACTGTCAGAGACGAGCCCTGCTCAGGCTGACAGCCCCTCGACGGAGGGGAGAGCAGCTCACCTGCCCCGCCAGCCACAGCCATTCAGTGCTCACTTATGCGAGGACACAGGAACTTGGCTTTTTCTCATGAAAATGGCAGCTTCCTTTTTAAACCAAGTCTGGAGATACCGGACTGCTGGCTTCTACGTGGTAGTAACTTCCCTCGCAGCAGTTGGTTGTGTAGATGTATGGATACACACACGCTCACTTATATGCACAAACACACGTATGTATGTATATAGGTACACAAACACAAGTCACGCATATTAATGTAGTAATACAATTGCTCCCACACTAGCAGAGGTGGAATTATAGAAGCGTTTGGATTAAAACAATAAAAAGAGGAGAGAGAAAAAAGTGTTATTTCAGTGTTATAACAAAGTTTCCTAGGCAACACCGCGCTAACCCTCGCCAAGAGGAAACCTCCGGGGAGTGAAAACTAAGCAAGCAAAACGGGCTCGAAACTAAGAAGCAAGCCATGAGTCTTTGTATCCAACTCCTCCGCACCCGAAGCCGCCCTACCCACCCACCCGAAGTACGGATCCCTCCCGGAGGGAGCGGGAGCAGCACCCGGAGCCCCTCCTGCGGCGGAGAGGGCCGGACCGGGCCCCGTTACAGCTCCGCCGCTCTCACGGGGCCCCTCGCGGGCGCCCCGCAGCCCCCGCTCACCTGTGCCGGCCGCCTCCCTCCCGCTGCCACCGCCGCGGCGCCGCCTGTCGGTGCCGCCCGATCGGGGCTGCGGCCGCCACATCCCCTCCCCCGCGGGACGGAGCGGGTCCCCGGCGGGCGCGACGAGCGGGGCGGAAAGCGGCGGCCCCGGCCACTCCCCCGGCGGCTCGGAGCCACGGGGCGCGGCCCGCACGGCGGCACCCGCTGCCCCTCCTCCGGGCCGGCCTCCTGCGAGCCGAGGGCAGCCCCCGGCTGCTGCAGGCTGAGGGGTTGCTTCTGCGCGCACCCATAAGCATTCGGCCTCCTCCGCCTGCCCCCTGGCTGCTGTTCCGCGTGGGGGGATGGCTGTACAGGGCGCTGAGCACCATCAGGAAATAATTTGCTGGAGGATTTATCCACGTCGTACGTTATCATTATTATTTTTTTTTTAAGTCTTACGACCATCATGTGACCGTTCTCGAGCCCTACTCCGTTCCAGGCATTGTGTCAGAGCGTTGCTGAGTTCAGCAAGGCGTGCATGCCATGAAGTAACAAGCTGCTCGTTGGCTTTCTGTAGTTTAAACTTGGCACCGATGTGTGTGCTTCCATTACTCTTCATAGATTCACGGAACAACTTAGGTTGGAAGAGACCTTAAAGCCCACCCAGCCCCAAGCTCCTGCCTTGTGCCAGTTCAGGCTGCCCAGGATTCAAACCAACCTGGTCTCTAGCACCTGGAGGGATGGGGTACCCACAGCTTCTCTGGGCAGTCTGTGCCAGTGTCTCACTGCCCTCCCATTAAAAAATTTCCCCCGACTTCTAATCTCCATGTCCCGTTTTTAATTTAAAAACATTTCCCCTTGTCCTATCACTATCACTTTTGCAAGGCTTTCCTAAGTACTGTGGTCTACCAAGCACAGCTTCTTGATTCTGTTTTGTTTTGCTGTCATTTTTGTACGAAACCCAACATTGCTGAGATTACCATAACTTTTCCGAGCCTCTCCCCTTTGAGTCGCATTTCACTACAGAAGTATCAATTTCTGCTAAAACTCCCTCCCCTATTCTGTGTTGTAGTTAATTTTAGACCCCCCCCCTCATCCATGAGGTATCTTCCTCTTAGCACACACGTCATATTTTGCTTTCACTGTTTTTTCTAAACTGGCTGTTCTACCTCTTTCAATAACCATAATTATTAGCTTTATAAGAGCTTTTCACCGTCCATTGTATCAAGTCAAGCTTTGTATCAAGTCTGCTGAAGTAATACCTGCTTCAGTTACAGAATCACAAAATTGTTAAGGTTGGGAAAGACCACTAAGGCCACCTATTCCAACCACCAGCCCATCTCCACCATGCCCACTGTGATCCTCAGTGCCACATCCACACATTCCTTGAACACCTTCAGCGATGGTGACTCCACCACCTCTATAGGCAGCCTGTGCCAGTGCCTCTGCTCCTTGGGAGAAGAAACTTTCCCTAATATCTGACCTGAACCTCTTCTTATCTATCATCACATCCTCTGTACTAACCACGTATGTAGAATCAGCATTTTTCAAGGTGTCCTCCATCCTAGTTTTCAAAAATGCCTTCTCAGATACATATAGTGCTACTATACAATAATAATGTCACCTTGCGTGCTGAGAAGTTTTCCTGATGTTCAGAAGTGTTGCTACAAAAAAGTCTGGGTTTAGTTAACAGTTAAGAGCTTACTGATGTTCTTGGGTTTCAGATTCCCTTAGCATACAGGATATGCTAAGGGAGATGTAACCTCATACTCTGGGCTGTCCCCTTCCTGACTTGTGAGAGAAGATAATGGGCAGCTGTGCCTCGCAAGCCAAAAATAGACACACATCCTCCTTTCTTCAAATGCGCTGCTGCCGATCCTGATGATGTCAGCTCATATCAGTACTAGCTCCCATCACTCAGAGATCAATCTGTCAGAAAAGAACAGCTGCACGGATGCAAACAAAGTGCTCATCCAGCAGTGTGCCCCCAGCTTGAGCCCAAGGCAGTGGTCTCAAGGGCTGGAACAAGGCGAGTGCACACAGCACTTCTTTGGCCTCACCCTCCTTCTGACCAATGTCAGCCATGGGGTTTCCTTAGCTCAGTTCAGTTTGTCAGTTAGCAGTTTGCTTGGGTCTCTCTGTCTCCCTGCTGGCTGTCCAACCTTCCTTTGAGCCCAACTCAGCTCCCACAGCACTCTCCAGTGAGGATTCCCTCAGGTCTCCAGCACTGTGCATGGCACCAGCTCCTGATGTTTGCTCTGGGCCCAGCTATGGCTGGCTTCCTTTGACAGCTGCCAGGTTTTAATGCTGGAAGGAACATACTTTTCCAAGTGCCCATGCCTCTGATGCCTTTCATATGTGTTATTACATCTCTTCAAACTGCATGGCGCAAACTTATTTGGACTTGCCTTATATAGAAATTTCTTAGTACCTTTGATTGCCTTTGTTGCCCAACTCTAAACCTTTTCGCTACTTTTTTGGGATGAGGTTAGCCATGGATTTCTACAGTGGTGCTATCTTCATGTTTCCTGTTGTATTCTGTGTTCATTTACCAGAAGGTCATAACATTTGATTTGTTTTCCTCTGACTCCTGACACACACTTGGCTGATATGTTCTGATATACAGCTAATCCCACAGCTTCCTTTTCAGTGCTGGTGATTGTATCATAGTTTTTCACCTTAAATGAGAGGCTGGTATTGTTAATACCAGTAGGTAGTGATTCAGTTTATACACTATGAATTTCATTTGTTGTTTGGCAGCCCAGCCATATACTTCCTTTAGTTCCTCTTGACTTCCTTCTGCACTTCATTGCAGTCAGCCCTTGTTCGTACTGCAGCAGATAACCCAGTACCATCAGCTTGCTTGCTTCAACCACTTTGATGCTGAACAGCAGAGGATCTAGAGAAGCTAAGCTGTCCAAAGCTACCAAAGGGCAACAGTTCTACATGCTAATATTCAAAAGAGTCATGGCATGCTTGCAGACCTTACAAAAGAAACCTCCCACATACAGTTTAGTCCTAAAGCATTACAGATGATACTCAGATGTTTAAAGTGGAATGGATGCTGTAAGAAATTACTTATTTATCAGTGTATACAGTATGATTATCTTCTATTCTGTACTAGACAGAAGGGAGATGGAGTGTTTGACTGCTTCTTCACTTCAGGTTTCCATTCGAGCTGGTACATGCAAGGCACAGCTGCCAGAAGAAATGGGCCTGTCTGTTCTTACCACTCTTCCCCAGCTGTGCCTTCCTCCCCCTCCCCAAGTTACTGTCTGCTCTGTGCTGGCAAGTACTTGGTGTACAGAAAACTCAGAAGAGATGCAAGTTTAAACCTAAAGGGTTTTTTTTTTGTCTTTTTTTTTTTTTTGTCTTTTTTTTTTTTTTCACCAAAAGCCTTTCTCCAGTTGAAGGCAACTGTGTGTAGCTATAGCATAACTTGCTACACCAGAAATCCTAGCAGATCCTAACAGTCTCTCCTGTGTGCTCTTTCCACCTCAAACTGCTTCCTGAGGCTTCATGCCAGCTGAAAATTGCCCTCTCTGCTTTCCATTCCTTGACTCAGCCTCTCTGATTCTCATCATTTACACATGGCTGCTTCTTTGTAAGGTACTTTCTCATCAGATTGACATCAGTGTATGAGAACTCTCCTCTGCACCTGCTGCCATCATGAAGAGATTTCCTGTAGCCCTCTCTGTCCTTTATGACCCCTGTTTCATCTCAGAGCTCACCTGCAAGCTCTCCTTTTCCTCTTCTCGCATTCATCTTTCTTTTCTGTTCTCCACCCAATCACTGCTACACCAGAGAGTTTTTCTACCTCAGTGGTAAATAACATATTCACCAAAACATGTCACTGCAATCAAGCTGACTCTATTTGCAAATTATAGTCAAATTAAGGGGGAAAGAAACCAAGGTTTTATCTAGCATAAAAAATGAGGAAAGCCCAGGAATGTTATAGCCATGTATTTTGATCTTCCCAGTGTCAAAACATCTTTATTTTTTTTAAGTGAGTTTCACATGGGACACTTTAGCATCTACCACAGAGAATACACCCACAGAGGTTCTCAAGCTATTCTTTTACCCTGACCTCCCCTTTGCAGTTTAGAAACCTGATACATTCAAAAGGATGCCTTCAGCGTATGCTGGGGATGCTGTGTCACACCAGAATTCCCGGGTCAAGGGAGGACAATGAGCAGGGCCAGGGAGGGGGGCTGGAAGATGGCAGCTCACCACAGTGGTGTGCCATGGCTGTGGGCACCTTCTCCACACGTTGCTTCCCTCTGCATAGGACAGAGCCTGCTGAGTGCCTTTCTATAGGTCCTGCCAGAGCCGCAACTCCAAGCAGCTGCCTAGGCATCCTTGCACTACATCACTCAGCTTGCTACCACTCTTTTCCCCCAGTAGCATCCTCTGCAGGGAAAGCTGGCTCTTACTTCCAAGCTTCCTTCATTTTTATGTCCCAAACCAGAAGGAACCAGTTTCAATTTCAGTGGTGAGGTTCATCCGCAAAGATGTTTTTTCTGTAAAAATTCAACAAATAAACAAAATAAAAATAAGGACGTGTTGGGTTTACCTGAAATGAACTTCCAAACCTGTGTGCTTTTAGTTCATGCACTGATTGAAGCTTAATTTTTTGCAGTTTTAATCAGTGTTCAGATATATTATTGCACCCTATCCAAAATGAGGTGGTTTGCATTTGATTGTTCATTAGTTACCCCTGTGGGTACTGGAACATGCTCAATGATGAGGTTTGCATAAAAGTAATACATAAATCAGAATGTCAAATGGGAAAGATAAAAGTCCCAGTTATTAAACCACAAAACTCATGGAGACTTCAGTTAAGCCAGGATGTTGTTTAAAAAGGAGTGGTTTTTATTTATATATTTTTTAATCCGAAAGAAACTGATAGGACTTTGATGTCATGGTTGTTACAGGTGAATACATTTCATTTTCCAGAATCCTTTTTTTTTTTTTTTTTCATTTTTCATCCACAGCTGTAAGGGAGCAGCAAATGTTTGTCTTTGCTGACATGATTATCTGGTTCTTTTCCAAAGACAGTGGCTCAACTGCATGAGCTTTTTTCTGGTGCAGAGACAGACTTCAAAACAAGAGTAAAGCTGATAGCTTGTTACCAGTCATCTCAAAATATTTATAGGATTAAGAGTCACATATCAATGATAACTTAGAAATGTTTCAAGCCTTAATCTGTTGGGTATATAAATCAAAAGAGTTTAGCCTTTGGATGTGTATTTTGACTTCCTACCTATAAACTTAAATTACAACAAGAAAAGAGTTTAGTTTCCCTAAAGATGCCCTGATCAGTATCCAACAAGCTGAGAGTTAATATGAAGCCTGTTCTCTAGGCTTCAAACATGGATTTAGGGACCTTCTGTAGTACATACTGGTGTGGGCTAGCCATAATGAACTCTTAGTAATTCAGCAAAGAACAAAACTGGGAGAAATGAAAGCAGCATCACTGGTGTTTTCAAAAAGAATGAGCACGTTTTCCTCCGCAGCTACCTTCTTTGTTGTGCTACCCAAATGCTACATCACTTCAGATTCACTCATATTGCACAGATAGAGCTGGCATGAGTTTTTCTCATGGGAGCATGCACCAGCATCAGGGCATAGGGGCTGGCTGAGGTCATGTGGGAGCATCCAGAATGTGCCCACACCTGGGTAGCCGCATGCATACTGTCCTGCAACTGCTTGGGAATGCTGGTGGGACTGCTGAGAAGTCAGCATTTCTCAAACTTGAGATGTGAGAGGGAGGTCAGTGTCCTGGGTTCTACAGGGACCCACAAATTCAGCATGAAGAGCACACAAATGTGTTAACTTCACCATCAAGCTCCTTTGTTTTCCTCACTTGCACACCAGTACACCTTACGTGTGTAGCAGTACTTAAGTAATTTATTAAGCACCAGTGCACAATATCAAAAGTGTAAACGTATAGCATTTTGTCTGTATCTGGGTGATGGGGTCTGGCTTCTAATCCAGCCACTTGATGCATATATGTCTGTGCTGAGATCACCCTCACACCAGGAGCAGCAGTTTTTCTACTGAGTGCACACAACTACATTAGCAATAACTGCAAGTTTGGGCTTCTTTTGGTGCTCTGCTATTAGAGCAGAGGGGGAACTCGCTGCCCGAGGAAGGCTGAGGGGCTTTGTACAGGCAATGCAGGCAATTCCTTACTGTGAGCTTGTGGCATATCTGGCAGACTCCTGGATACAGTACCACGTAGGACACTGAGAATTTATTTCATCCTGCCTCTGCCCAGAGGAGGAGGAGGGCACACTTCAGGCAATTAAATCCCGCCTTGGGGTTTTACTCCAGTATCTGTGTTTATACCCAAGGTGATGAAGACTGCCGTCTTCCTCTTCTGACTAAATAAAGTGAACTCTACAGCTGCCGATGAAAGGCCTTTTTTTCCAGTTCTTGAATTACTTCTGTGACTCTTTGAAGTGCTGGCAGAGAATCCTTTGGTGCTCTTTTTAAATGGGGTCACTCCAGCAGGATATGTATTCCAAAAATGGTTTCATGCAGTGTTTCTGATCCCTACCCACTTCTCACCAACTGTGTATCCAAAGATGGTCAACACCTCATTCCCCATCACATTGGGAGCTCCTGCTGAGTTGCTTCTTTGTTGTGACCTTTCTTAAGTATTTCAGAGTCACTGTATACTCTCTGAAACTCACTTCCTGCAAATACAACCTGTATTTTTTCTTTTTAGGTATCTAATCTAGCTAGGTATCTCAGAACTGTACTGAGATATGTCTTGTTGAGATGGGCTCCCTACAGAGCAGTCCTGGCCACTCCATGTGATTCTTGTTCTCATCATTATTTGCTTTCTGGTGAGTGTTTCCGCTACCTAGTTTCCTAGCAGAAATGTTATGTTTTCTCTCAAGTATTGATAAAAACTCACAGAACTCATAGAACTCACGGAATCATTTGAGTTGGAAGGGACCTTTAAAGGTCATCTCGTCCAACTCTCCCTCAATGGACAGGGACACCTACAGCTCGATCAGGTTGCTCAAAAAAACACTGAATAGCAGTCTAATGCTGCTTCACTATACAGGCTTCACTATAGTAACACCCATTCTTTAGCAGCTCTCCTCGGACATTTACATTTTTCAGTCCACCATGTCTGATGTCATTTAATATCCTGATTTTATACATAGTACATAAAAATAATTTTAAAAATCATAAATAAATAATTATGTGATTCTACTTCAAAGAACCTGTGCCAGTGCCTCACTGCCTTCTGAATAAATAATTTCTGCCTAATATCTAACATGAATATCCCCTCTTTTTATTTAAAATCATTCCCCCCTTATCTTAGCACTCTCAAGCCATGTATCAGACTACACATCCTCACTACCGCAGTGTTTGCCTGAGAATATGCCGGTGGGCAACAGAGCAGGCATCTAAATATTTCTCAGGCAGCAAGATGAAATACAGTGTCTTCTGTGACCTCTGTGTCCCTTGCTGCTTACAGGTATTTTTCTGAACGTGCTAAATCAAGCACCAGCCCTGCCAGCAGTACCGCTGTTTGAGCCTGATTGGAATCACAAAGGAAATATTCCTCGTGGTCAGCGGTACAAACCACGCATAACAATTCTGGGAAACCTGGCTGTCAGAAATAGATCTTTAATTTTTAAGAAATAAACGGTACGAATTGAAAAATCCTGCTCGTTTTATTCACAAATTCAGGAAATGCCATGAGATGACACAAAGATTGTCATTTGTTAATGCCTGGAAATAGGAAAGCTGGTTCCATTTCAGACGCCATCAGATAATACTTTTGCCAGAGGATGTTATTACAGTTTTAGGCTAAATATATAATATAAATAACCTGTCTTCTGCAGTACAAAAAAATGTCTACTAGCTGGAAGCAATTATTGTGAGATAATACGTGGAAGTCTGCCAGCTGGGCTTGTTAGGTTTTCTATCTCTACATTTATAATATATATTAACACTATCTCCTAGCACAGCCAAGGTCCAGTTCTATCACTGTATTTATGAACTTACTTTATGTATCAGTGTTAGTATAATAGGGCTCCAGTAAACTGCACAGAAAACTAATCTAAACCAAACCCTTAGAAAAGATTAATTTCTATCCAGGAAATACACAACACCTTTACACAGATTGCTTCCCATGTGAGTGAATTATTATTCCAATTATTTGGCCAGCTCTATAACATGCCAATGGCTTGGTGCCTGCTCTTCATTTAACAGGCCAATAAAAAATTGATTACCAAAGCCACAAGGGCAGCTGTGCACAGGATGTCAATGGTGGGGAGAGAGTCACACAGCCACTGCTGGGACAGCCCCTTGGTCAGTTACAAGACCAGTGGTCCATCATTTCTCATGGTTAGTGATAAAACAAAACAAAAATGCTCCCAACAGCTATTTGTGCCAAGGAACACGTGGATGTGGACCCAGTTTTCCCTCACCAGTGGCCTGCAGAGAAGGGATAAGGGTCCCACCGGGCAATGCTGAGTGTTTCAGCCCTGATGAAGGGCTACATGGGAGGGCAGCTGTCCCTCCAGCATCCCCATATTTACACAGGATGGGAGGGCAGAGTTGAACAGGGAGAGAAGGAGGCTCATGACTTCAACAAATCTTCGTGCTGCTGGGACAGCATAAAATGAAAGCTATGATCCAGACTGGGGGATAGGAAAGCCATTGAGAACATCTCACAGGCAGTTGCTGGGACCAGAGTCCTGCCTGCAAAAGAGACCTTTACCACGCAGCAGCTTGTCTGTAGCCTCAGCGTACAGCAGTGCCTGCACAGAAACTCTTTGTGTGGGGGAGAGCTGGGGGGTGGAGGTATTTTCTAGGTCTGAACACAGCAAACTGAAAAAATCTCTCTGGAAATGAATGTCTGGGTGGAAATAAGACTGTATCTGGAGTTCACCATTCCTGTGTGGCTTGCTATGGAAAAGACAGAAGCATGGCTCTATTCACAATGTTGACATCAGCTCCTAGGAGAACTGGTGAAGTGAAAGCCACTGAAACAGTGCAGAAGACTGCTTTTAGAGCACCCAGCTAAGGATTAAAGTTGTTCTTCCCGTTTCACTTTTATTTCCTTATTCCTTACATAATGCCTATTTTTAGAGTGAAACTAAAACAGGGCTGAAAATGAGCCCTTGGCTTCTGAATGTAGGACCAAATGCCCTGTCTGTAGCACAGAAGCAGGATGTTGAGGAGAGAAAGGTGCTGCAAGGCTCTGCCAGCAAGTCTGCTACTTCTCTGCAGATGTGATATGCTCATCACCAGGCGAGCACATTGGACAGAGAGAAAATGCCCTGCTTGGTGCTCACCATCCACAGCAGAAGACTGAGTGGAAGATATTTGTTCTGATTTTGGACTCCCAGTTCAAAGCATCTGATTCTGATTAGTCTGTGTTCTTGGCAGATCATGGCAAGAGAGCAGAGACTTCACAAGTTCCTTCACAAGTTCCTGGAGGCCCTTTTCTTTCCCCAGGTACTACATGTAGATCATATTCCTTGATCAAGAGATGGCTCTGGAACATGCA
Organism: Callipepla californica brunnescens; assembly: GCA_023055505.1. Lineage (NCBI taxonomy): Eukaryota > Metazoa > Chordata > Aves > Galliformes > Odontophoridae > Callipepla > Callipepla californica. The sequence goes on along the minus strand of JALIRH010000003.1, from coordinate 30,686,404 downwards.
AAGAAGTGTTGCTACAGTTAAGTGCTTTGGAAAATGATATGCAAGAGAGAAGGTGTGTTGTTAGGCAGCAAGAGGGAAAAGCAAGAAAAAGAGGGAAGTAAAAAGAGGGGAAAGAGGAGAAATGGAACAAAATGAAAACGAGTGGTAAAAGTGAAAGCAACCGTGAAATGAAAACAGCAAAGAGACCAAGGGAACAAGGAGTTGGAGCAAGGCAATCAAGCAGGGGAAAATTAAAAGCTGACAAGTGAGAAATCTCAAGTGAGAAATCTGTGTGTCCCATGGAAAATGAAACGATATGCCCATTGTGACAAGCCCATGGCACTGTTTGATGGACACCAAGCAAGGTCACTGATGCATGATACCAGTGGTACAAAACAGTTCTGTGTTTTGATTCTCTCTTAGATGTGAAAAATTGGCAAATTATTGAGGGCTTTTTGCTTGCTCTGTCACCAAAGTGATCACAGCATGACCAAGGCATGGTGAGCACACAGATGCCTCCAAATATTCTTGGGATGCTGAGAATCCCTGGAAATACACTACTTTAATTGTTAAGTGTCCTTCACATCCATCACATACTTGGGAAGTTACAAAAATATTTAGGTTATACAAAGTGGTTGAGACCACCTGCTAGTTCCTAGCAGTTCATTGCTGACTGGCAAAACTGAGTATGGCTAATAGAAAGGAACATGAGAGGCATGAGCCAGTGTAGCCTCTTTAATGGAGTTTACTATCTCTAACGGAGCTTTTAAAGGGCACACAGGCACAGGTACACGCATACATACACAAAGATGCACAGGTAGAAATGAAATTCTACTGGAGCCGGGGCAAAATGTAAGAGTTACAGCTCACTGACCAAAGCATTGTACCCGCAGATGGATTACAAAGTACTGTAAAATGCTGTGAACTGTATTTTCTTTCTGACAAACTTTGCCGATCACTGATGCTGTAACAAAGCATTGCCTGAAGGGTGAGCCCACACAGCCAGGACACAGACATGCACCCTGTGAGCATATGGAGCTGTGGTGTCACATAGCTCAGAATGAGAGGAAATTCTCACAACTGCCTATTTCCCCGTGCTGCACTGAGTGACTGAGTGATCACAAAGCACAGCTGAAGAACAGGAGTGAGTCATGGAGTTGCAAACAAGAGCATCCACTCATTGTCCTGTGGAAGAGGCTTAGCAAAGTACGAAGGAGGACTTTGTAAGATATTCTTTTGCTCATTACGAGCTCTGTAGCAAAGCTGGTCATTTTGTTCTGAACAACAACAAAAAAATTGCCTGGGGCAGAGTGAGATGCTGAGGCCTATGGGAAGATGTGGCCAAGGCCCTGGTTACTGGTGTGAAACACAAGAGATGTGGGGAATGGAGAGCGCAGCCGCAGTGGGAAGAGCCCAGAAGCTTGTGCTGGAGCATGTGCTGCAGATGAGGACAGTTCATGGTAATGATCCAGCAATGGACTGTGACATCATTGTGGAATGGTCAGTGACGTCTCCAAGTGAAGGTCGAATGAAGGTGATGGCCAGCAGCTTGGCCAAGCGATGATTTGTGGCATCACCAGGCAACAGATTGTGACTCCATAGCCTGCGCTGCTTTAACGTGGGTGGAGTGGCTCAGCCCAGCAGTTCGTGCCTGGCCTCCAACCGAGCAAGCGTGCGAGGACTGGAGTGTGGACAGGGCAAGCTTTGGTACTGGAACGTGCTTTGAGTGCTGCTAGTGCAGCTCTCAGCAGCCGTCCCAGAGCCACCGGTTCTTTACCCCGACCCTGCGCGGAGCAGGCAGCCGGGACATCCTAAAGAAGCACGTGCAGCAGCATAGGTAGGTGGCATGAAGACTGGCAGCTGAGGGGGGCATGGGGGACCCTTCCCAGGCTACTGTACGACTAATGTCTCTTGTCCTCTTCCAGTGTCACACCTGCTGCTGCAGTGTCAGTGCTGGGGAGCACATTGCCATCTCCTGCTCCCCCTAGCCCACCGCAACTGGTGGAAGCATGGAGGCAGATTTAGACACCCGCTGCCCCATATGCCTGGAGAACTGGGACAGTGCGGCATACACCATGCCGTGCCACCACCAGTTCTGCTTCCACTGCATCCAGCGGTGGACTAGCACCAGGCCCCAGTGTCCGCTCTGCAAGCAGAGTGTGCAGTCCATCATCCACTCAGTGCAAGCGGACAACAGTTACAAGGAGCTGGTCCTCAGACCAGCTCCAGTGGCACCCATCGCCACATGGAGCCCCGCAGGCCTCCAGGCAGTCCGGCCATGGCCTGCAGTGCCCAGGCGTCCTCTGGGCGGCCTCTCCCCTGGAACCTGGGCTTCAGTCTTCAGGGAGCACCCAGCACTGCTGCAGCCTCTGCAATCCTGGCTGCAACGGAAGCTCTTCCGTATCCTGGGCACCGAGGAGCCACGTGCACGCAGGCTGGCAAACAGTATCATCTCAGCCCTGTGCCTCGTTGGCTTGGAAGAGGAGACCCTGAGAGAAAGCCTGGAACTCGATCTGCAGGGCCATGTGGGGAGCTTCATACGGCAATTCATTGCCTTTGCCGTACAGAGGTGCAGCAGGGAGGCTCACCGCTTGCTGGGTCTCAACATCCTCCCTGCTGCTGGGGCAGAGGAGGCCAACTCTGCATCACAGTTCAGAGCTGCCCCACGTGAGGAGGCTCCTGTCTCTGGCCCAGCACCCTCCAACAGGAATGAAATGCTGGGCAGGGCAGAAGAGCTTGATGGACATCCCAGCCACTCACATTTCACCACAGAGCAGGTAGTGGCTCCTTGCGAGGAGCCTGAAGTGCCTGGGGCAGGGCCCTGTGGCACCAGCCTAGCTCAGCAAACCCGGCGGGCCCCAAAGAGGAAGGCCAGAGACTCTCAGCCCTCATCATCGACAAAGAAGAGGCCACCCCGCCAGCAGGAATAGAACAGTGGTAGAGCTCGTGAGACCAAGGCCACACAGCTGCTGGGACACACCAGCCCCAATGGACTTTCATTATCACTGTCCAATTGCACTATAGAAATAAAGTAGAAAGAAAGACTACAAAAAAAAAAAAAAAAAAAAAAAAAAAAAAGAAGTGTTGGTATTGCTAACAGCCCGGTGGTTGTCGCTTCCCCATCTTTGATGCTTTCTCCCCTTTTTCCTTCTGTCATGCCACTGCTGGCAAAAATGCATTCCATACTTCTTATGGTCTTTCTTTCTGGACAGGAAATTTTAGATATCCAGATAAATAAGGCTGCCAACACTTGTCAGGTTTTACACCAAATTTTATCAGTACAAGATTACCTGGTGTAGGGAACCTGCTTTGACAGGGGGGCTGGACTCGATGATCTCTTGAGGTCCCTTCCAACCCCTATGATTCTATGATTTATTTTATGATTCTCAGCCCAGGGAGAGCCATGTTCCAGGGTATGGCATACCTCATGGACAGGGCTGGTGGTGTGAGCCCAGAGCAGCTTTGAAGCTGACCAGAAACAACTCAGCCCACAACTGATGCAAAGCAGAGAGGATAAATAGGCTCAATAGGCAATCACAATCCTATAGGCAGCCCTCAGCTTTCCCTTCCTCCTGTACTCTTCATACAGATGCAAGTTTTTCTTCAAACTGAGACGACATGGGTTTAACATCACCTTGCACTTTCCTGAATGAAACGTTGAATGGAGGCTGCTCCTAGACCCCTCCTATCAGATCTTGTTCAGGAGAAAGGTTTTCTGGCATTGGCAGGTGATCACATCTGCATTTTACTTCAAAATACGTATGGATTTTTATAAAAATGTACACAATTTTTTTTCCTGCTAGCTATGCAAAAAAAAAAATATATATATATATATATTACAGGCTGGAAAGGTAGATAAAAATTAGAGAACCTTGCAAAAAATAAAAAAGAATTTTTCCATGCTATACATTTGGATTTAATCCAAAATCCAGTTATATTAAGAATGCTTGTCAAATTCTTATCAGAAAAGTAAGAGTTGGCTGACAGATTTGCCGGGAGACTGATCTAGTGGAAAATTCTCTTGTTTGGGGACAATTTCTAGAATAGTAACGCTTACAGTCTTATATTTAAACAACAGCTTGGGCTCAGGTGTCTAAAAAAAAAAACTCATTGTATTACTGCCAAGTCATTAGCTTACAAAGCTCCAGGCCCTGTCTACACACCAGCCAGCCATCAGTTTAACTAAAATCACTATTTAATCCATTTACAGCAATCAGCACAACCCCTTTTGCGTAACCAAATTAACCTAAATCAATACAAGCCTGTCGCAAGCAGAGACAAACAACTTAAGGATATCGACATCAAAACCTGTGTAGCTCAAGTGGTGCGAGTTTTGTAGCAAGAGAAGATCCTGGATAAAGATGCTCTGGTGGCCCTACTGAGCTGTAGAGCTGTGCCCAAGTAACTTTCTGATGAGGAGCGCTGGGCACGTGTTGTTTCCCTGCACACTGCAATTCCCAGAGGCAAAGGAACCCAGCATCAGCAATGGAGCAGGATCACAGACAGGTCAGGGAAAGACTGTGGGGCACAGAGAACCCTCACAGTGGCTGTCCTGGGGCTTTTCTGGTACCCAGAGAGAACATCACATCAGCACAGAGCTGCACAGACTGCAGGGAGAGCTCAGACCTGAGGCACAGCCACGGGACATAGCTAGTAAGTTTCCACCAGAACCAGTCATTTCAGAATGTTGTTGTGGAGGACCCCAGCTGGAATTTCACTTGACTTTATCCAAAAGATTTGAGGGACTCCAGCACTCACCCTCCTTTACTTGCAGTGCAAGTTTACATCCAATAAATTAAGAAGTTCATACAAGATCTCAGCATTTGTTAAACTGTGGTAGAAAAAGATGGAAATGCCTTTGAAACCTGTGATCCCCCAAAGGCAAAGGAACTGCCCTAAAATAAACCAGCATCTCCTTCCTCCTGTGGCTGCAGTTTACATGAATGGGGAATGGGACCCCTAGTGTAGCTAAACTAAAGATGCTCAGGTACAACTGTGACCATATGATGTACTACAGGGACAACTTTGTCTTGTAGAGGTGTCTCGACAGCAATAGTCATCTCCAACATATTGTAACACATATGAGTCTTCCCCAACAAAAGTGACAGCCTGCATGACCGCATTTCAAAGCCTACTGTGCTGTCCAGTGGTGCCCTATGGAGTGTGCTAGGTTTCTCCTGGTGGCCTGGGACACCTGCTGCCTACACCCAAGGTTTCTCTGGCAAGTGTAGTTACTGTAGGTAGGCACACAGACATGTTCACGCATGCAGGACTGATTTTATACCAGAAGCTCCAACAACTAAAAGGCTTGCATTTTCTTGTATAGGTAACACGATTATAATATATATTAAGGAATTAGGGTTCTGGTCTATGAACCCATATTAGAACCAGGACTCTTTTGTCTACTGCTTCAGATGAAAGCATTTGTATAATTCACAGGTCTGCAAGTACATGTCTGGCCAAACTTGCTCCTGCATTTTTATTTCTCTTCAAAACACCATACATGCATGATGAGACATACTATTTCCTCATATTTCCCAGATTTCCAAATAGCAGAAGATGCTGTATATCACTTATTACTACCAGAGACCTAAGTCTGAAAATGAAGCCACTAACTGTGTTTTAAGAACAAAAAGGACGAACAACAAATAACTTGTGGCTGGAAATGAGAAAAAAAAATCTTGTTGTATTTCTAGAGATGGACACTAGATGGCAGAACAAATAAACATTCTCCAACAGTTTCCAACGAGGCATCCTTTTAATAAGAAGGCAGGACCAGAGAGCTGAAATAAAGACCGTTTTTGAAATAAATGGAAAACCTACAGCTATTCCACTTGGACAGATTGTTTCTCGTAGAGCACAGGCTCTACAGGGCTGGATTTAAACTTTTTATGTCCTTCACCATGAGCGCTGCATTCAATTTGGTGAGACATAAACTCTTATCTCCCTGCACAAATGCCAGCATCTCTATTTCTCTCATACAATGCATTTTTAAAGTAGGACCCAGGAAAATTCTACCAGAGCATAAGTTTTTGATGCAGATAAGAACCTCAAATGAGCCTAAATGATTTAGGAGCTGCAACTGCCAGTCAGTGGAATGCACTTCATGGGTAGATGCCATTAAGAAATAAGAATCTAAATTATTTGCTCATTATTTCCCTGCTCCTGCAAAGCAACACTTCTTCCAGAGGAAGAATATACCTATTTATAAAGAGTTAATAACTAAGAGCTGCCACGGGTAAGTGCTGAGCTGAAAATTCTGCAAAAAAAAAAAAAAAACAAAAAAGACCCGAGGAGGGCAGAGCAGGGCTGATGCACAACACAAGATGCCTGCAGGCACCAGGCACTGCTTGCTTGAGTCCTGTGCCCCACACATAGCTCCAGCTCTGGTTTTGCCTTGAGCTGCAGAAGGGGACAAGGTCTGGGGGTCCAGCAGCCTGGGGCAGCTCAATGAATGGCAAACCAGCAGGAAAACGGGTTCCACAAAGAGCATAATGCACAGCAGTTTACTTAAGCAGCTGGAAGTTCAGCATGATAATGATAATGCTGCTATCTGTCTGTGGGATGCTGCACGCACTCTGCACATGACAGGACCACACATAAGGGACCTTTGCATTTTAGCCCCATAAAAGGGCCCGAGCTGCCCCGTGAGCTCACTGGCTGTGGAGTGCAACAAGTGCTCATGAGATTAGCAGTGGTGTGAGCTGGACTGGAAGCTGAAAGTGCCAAGCCCAACTCCTGGCTCCTGACTGATTTGTTATATGACCTTACACCACTTCATCTTAGTTATTTTCCTTCATGGCCTTGGCATCTCCTGTCTGTCATCTTCACCTGTATGAGGTATGCAAAGCAAAATCTTTTTAGTTTCAGCCCTTCCTGTGAGGAGAAATCCACTCCCTCACACACATCTGACACAAGCCTGTCAGCAACAATAGTCTCATGACACTGAAAGCCATGACTGTCGCTTTCCTTCAGACACCTGGTTCCTGTTCTCAAAAAGTTCATTTTAACAAAACCTGGGCTATTTCCAGAGCCGCTTACAAACACTCCGTTTTGCCAGGTATTTTTTCCTGAAGCCACGATTTGAGAGGACCTAGAGAAGCAACTAAGTGGAAGTGGTGGGACCTGTCCAGATTCAAAAGCCTGCAAGAACGCAAAGAGCTGTGAGAGAAGTGCCCAAAGATAGACAATGTCCCCATGAAACCTACTCTGCACCAGGAGCCAAGGAACAGCATCTAACACTGGGCTCAGGAGGTCATCAGGCCTGTTGCGGCAATGGAGGAGCAGAGCATACACAACAGTCCTGTTCTTTGGGAGGAGCAAACATCTGAATATAAAGAACAGTAGGAAGAAAGAAGATGAACCCACATGACACCAGTCTGTGAAATCCAGCAGGCTGGGTGCTCAGCCCCCCTCACCATGGGGCAGGAGGGACACCGTGGCCAGTGGTGTCAGCCTGTGGGAGGAGCTTAGAGGAGCCATCTCCTCAAGTCTGTCCCATGTTCAGGGAGACAGTGACTAGCTTCAGAAGAACCCACAGGCGAGCCTTTCCTGCTGCACTCTGCAAACTGGCCTTCCAAGGGAATAACGAGTCGGGTAAAGAGAGGTGGAACTGGTGGGAATACTCAACGACAACCTTCCTGAGAACTGGAGAAGCAGCTTCCTTCATGTTTGTAGACTGTATCTCTTGGCTTGTGATGACTGTAGGCCTCAGAATAACTGAGGTTTGCCCACCTGCAAAAGCAAGATGAGATGTGTCCACCCATCTGCCCTGACTCAATGAACCACAGCTGCCATGGGACGTAGCACCAGGCCTTTTGAATGCAGGAATAACAGACCTTTCCCCTCACAGCAGAGATTGTTTCACATGCGGAGGTGTGAGTAGACAAGCCTGCTTAAGAAACCAACAGATTATTCTTCCTGCATGGAGATGGTTTACCCCATAACATCAACTAGACATGGAAAAGACAGAACCACGGGATGGATGCAGGCACTGACTCAAAAGAACAGTAAAGCATTACGAAGTAAAGAAAGGGAAAAATATTTGAAGCAGCAACGACAGCGACAACAAAACAGACAGGTTAACAGCATACACATTGAAAACAGTGGTCACAGTAAGCATTCCTTTATGTTACAGAATACCTCTAACCTTGTCTCTGACAGTTGAAAACACTGGTAGATCATCCATCAATGACTACGGCTACCAGCACGGGAATGAAGGTAAACAAGCATGGGAGATGGGTGGCATGGGAAAAAAGAGCTTAATCTGCGACAGCACAGCTGGATCCTGCAAACCTTGCCCAAAGCAGGACCTGCAGGTTCTCACAGCTCAGAAAATTTACTCAAGAGTAGATACTTTGGGTATCTTGTGGTCCTACCACTCCTACAGGTCAGCTCCAAGTCTCTTTCAGAACGGAGTCACCTAGTTTCAAAGTGTTGTTTCCAGCCTCTTGCAGGGCTGCCTTCCTGTCCCACGTCCTCCCCACATCCCACCCTAAGTGCATACCCTCTGTCCTGCAGCTCCTCCTGCTCCTCCTCCATGCTTTCTCACTCCTTGTCACTCTTCCCCTCTTTGTTTTCTCCTTACTTCCTTCCATTTTCCCGCTCTACTACCTTCTCCCAACTAATCCTTTACCATCATCACTTCAGACTTTCTGAAGTTTTGAACAAGTTCCCTTTCCAAAATTGGAGGTGGTAAACCAAACTGCTATCCTGCAGTCTTCTGGTAAAGGTCCTGTCCTCTCATTTCCACTCCATCTCCTTCCTCCACCGTCCTCCTTTTGTTTTTCTTGGCTGTTCCGTTGTCTTCTCTTTGAGAACTCTTTGAGGGCAGTCCCAGAGTCTGGTCCATAGAATTCTAGAAGGCAAAATATATTACATAAAGTCTATACTGATTATATTTTTTTGCTTTTTATTTTGGATAAACTCACTGAAAAATCCAAGTAAGGAATATTGAGCAGACAGACACACGTGTCCTGTCAACAGGAAGCTTCTCTTACATAACTTCACTGCAGTTCTGGAAAGCTAACTGTGGTTGGACCTATTTTCCTCTCTGCAAATTAGTAGTCAGGACAAAAATCAAGCATGAAAAAATATCACCTCTGAGAAAGATTTTAGAAAGGCAGATGGTTTTTAGCACACAGAGCTGCCCTCGTGAAACATCTGCTATGACGTAGTCCTGTTCTGGCTGTAGACCAAGCATATCAATGGCTCCACAGAGCAATGAGATAAGAAATGGGAAAATTGCCACTGCTTGTTTAGCAGCTTGTTTTGCTGATAAATGTCTGTCACTTTTCAAATAGCTACAGTCTAATTGTTTTTTGGGGAAAATATTTCCTTGAGCAGGCGGTTTGTAGGCCACTAGCTACTTCCCATCTGTGCTGCTGCCCTAATACACCATACATACACTTTACCCCCTATTAGGGATTATTATAACTTCTGATTATAAACAGGCAGCCCAAAGCAATTCAGAAATCTCATCCGCTATTCAGAAGTTCTCGAGGCTTACTGAAATTTTAAGTTTGGAATTAGAATCAAAACACACTCTTTGAAGAAAACTCTAAATTCTGCTAGAAAAAAATCCACTATTTTTTATATATCTGTAATTTCAAAATGATGAATGGCTGTATGAGAGCAACAGTTGTCTGGCGGAAGCAGTGCCCACTGTGTGCTCATTCCGTGGCAGGCTCTCAGTGTCACTCATCTCATCCCTTTTCAAACTGTGCCACGAAAACGTTCAGCTTCTGCCCAACAGCTGCTGGGACAGACAACACGCAGCCTTCCATTTAGTATCAGACAATACATCTAATAACAATACGATAGGCTTTCGCCTCACACACATCCTTCTGCAATCAACCACATAAGTTTAGCAGTACCAAAAGACACAGCACTACTCTCACAGCTGCTTCAAGTGAAATACTAGTTGTATACTCACCTTAACAAAAAAATTTACAAAGGATTCCTTATGAATAGGTTTTACTTTCCTTTCTTACTCCTCCTCACAAAAAAAAAAAAAAAAAGAAGAGAAAAACAATGAGAAAATATTTATGTATGTACCGCTGCAAATTTATACCAGTGATAAACTTGTTATGCCATCTGAATCCTTTGCCTTTGTTGTTTTATTAAACTCAAGAGGATCACATGAAGTTTCAAACCTAGCTACTTATTAGACTTCCCAGTACTAAACTGAGAAAGTAGTTCTGCACATCAGCGGGAAACTCACACCTTTATTTACCTCTAGGACTGAACAGCAAAAAAAAAAAAAACATCCCAGGCAGTGTCTGCTTTCAGAATTTATTATTTAAAAAAGAAAAAAAATAAGTAATAATAGGGAAAAAAAAAAAAAAAGCACCCACCACATATTGCTTTATGTGGAAACAATAGAAAAATGTGAGAAATGTATTTACCCATTCCTGTCCGTGTATCAGACGACCCATGCTACTCAGGACATGCTCGTGGGAAAAATATTGGCACTATCACAGCATATGGAAGTGGAAATAAAAAACATGCAGTATTTTCAATTGCAGTTGGGAGGCCTATTTCCTGGAGTCTAAAGATCATGTTGTTTTATCTGTTTTCCTTTAGCATAATGTACATTATCAGACTTCCATAACTTCAGACACTGTCAGAAAGCCCTGATTTTTTGCCAGCGGTGACATACCCACCTCAAAGATAAACCTGGAAGTCAGAATGTCTGCCTTATTTCTGTTTGCAATTTCCTTTCCATAGGAACATGCACATGATATAGTTCCTGCTAACAGATATTTAAAGCTTGGCTGACCCTTTCTATACTCATACCAGCTCAGCTCCACTGGAGGTCCTCAGGGCAGCACAGAGAACAGACATCCAAGACAAAGCCTCATTTGTTTTGGCCAACAAGAACTTGCCTTAACCAATTTCTGTGTGTTAAGCATATTTGGTAGGTCTTCCTTCAGCTTTTGTCTACAAAAATGGCAAATTCTGCATTAAACGCATTACCAAAATGTAAACCATTAATTTCCACATTTTTAAATTATTTTCTAATCCATATCAAAATATCTGAAGAATCTGTGTAACTTAAATAGAGCTCAATTTTAACAGAGCCCCAAAATAAAAGTAATACACGCTCGGTGCAGTTATGTTATCCTCATTACCAGCTGCAGAAAAGTTTCCTTTGCTTCAGTTTCATGCTTAAAAGTATTAATATGGCACCTTTACAAGACCACTTCAGCTCTGAGTTGAAGGTTGAACTTTCACCCATATAGCTGCATTATTTGAGATACAACATGAAGACAGAACCCAAATGCTCAGAAAAAAAGGCTCAGCAAAAACCTATGGACAGTGCTGAGCAACCAGTACCCTAACTACTTTCCACTGCTAATTAGTGATACCAGAAACCACACCTGTTTGAGGTGACTGAAACTACTGAGAGTCACCCATGCAAAGCACAGTGGAACATTTGGTCATTCTGAATGAGGATACAACGGAGCAATACAGGAAACTCCATGCCGAGAGGACAAAGTCAAACATTTCTCTCTTGCACACCATAAAAAGTATTTTTGGTAACAAATTATTATCGCAAACAATTTTCTCATCGATAAAACTGAAAATGTTTCTACCTAAAAAGCTTTGAGAGGGTCAAAATCCTAAAAATCACAACTAACAAGATTTGTCTGTGTAAGTCCTTCTTGGCTGTGACAGTCTCCTTTTTTTAAGAAAGACCCTCCTCTTGGTCAATCAGCTCTGTTTTGGTGGAGAACACATCAGCCAACATGTGCTTTGGGATTTCAGACCCCCGTACTTTTAATGTGTAGCAGGCATTCTCTACTTTTGCCAGACTCTGTTTCAAAGTGTACAGTTTCTTAGATACTTCGTAAGGTCCAGTGTTGCCAATGAAAGTAAAACCATCATAAATCTGACGTAAGAACTGGCTCAGTTCAAAAGGTGTGTCGATGTCACCGTTTCCAACACTGCTGATGCACAGTCGCATCAGCTCTCCAGTTAGATCAGCCACTCCCAGCAGGTAATCTACAGGTGTCACCCTCAGGCTCCAAGTGTGTGGTTGTTTATCCTGGGAACTGGAGGTCTGAGGACAGAACAGAGCAAAGTCCATTACTGAATATTATAGAAAAGACAGTCTAAAATGGTTCAAACGCACACTAATTTCCCTAATACACTGTAAAGCAATATGAGTTACATTCTAGTACACAGTGCTTCCACTGGCTGACTTCAGAAGTACCATTAACCAATACTTCTTCCAGCATGCTGTAAGATATGAAAGCATCCATTCCTTTGAGATGCGATTTCCTCTCTGAAAAGCATGATCAACACATCATGCTTCTACTATTTTTATTTGCAAACAGAAACAACATTCTTGTACCAACATCTATTTCCATTTGCCTTTTTATTTTTGACTTTCAGATTTCAGCCTGGTGGATTTAAATGCTGAATGAATAGTCTTGTCCAAAGACACACAAAGGTTCAAGACTCAGTATGAGTCTGCATTATAAAAACAAGTCACATCATTCTGTAATAATTTCTTGAATTTCAAGATGTTTTCTAGAAGAAGCTGACAGGTGTATTTCTCTCAGATCTGTTTTTCATATCCATTGAATTCACCAAAATATCTAAATAAATATTCATGAAAAAAATCATCACAAGTGACAAATTTGCTCTCCAAGCTACAACTCTTTTGATTTCCAAAATACTGGTGGATCTGGGAGACAGCACAGGTGTGTTTCTATCCCCTTGTTCCCATAAGGGAACATCCACTCCAAAATCACCAATCCAGTCTGAGGTGTGCATCAATAACTTCACAAGTAGGGAAAATAAGCATGCCATTTAGGTAAGAAAAAGTGAACTTAAGCTGACAATCTGGCTTCTTTACAAATACCTTACTAAAAGCACAAAGAAGGGGAAAAAAAAAAGTGCTGTAGAGCAGAATCTCATCAACAGAAGCAGCCTCTAAAGCACTTGTGCTGTGTGCTACTGTACACTGCATGTGCACTCCATGACCACTTCTGAACCTGAACACTGTCACCTTTTGAGCCTCATCAACAAGATGTACCCAGTTTACTGTGGTCACTGGCAGCAGTGTTTGTGCAAATAATTCCGTGTAGGGAAGGGTAAAGGTATGGCCACGTCCAGAAACAGCAGATACAGTATGAGGACTAAGGTACAAGAGTACATGAGTTTGTCCTCTGAGAACATCAAAAGCAACACTAGGAATGTTACAAATTACCAAGCTAAAAAATATAATAATGTTAACAGAAGCTAAATAGAGTGCCTTCCATGATAAGCTTAGTATTAGGTAGGAAGATTTTGTTTTGTTTCAAATTCTTTAGTCTTCTTCAACTTTTGCTACACCACTACACACTGGTAGACACGATCACAGACCTTAAAAATTCCTCTTCCGTATTTGTTTCCCAGGATTTTACAATCCCACATCCTTCTCCCTTCAAGAATGTGTTTATTTTGCCCTAAAGGTGATGTGAGATGAAAAGACTTGTATATTTACTACTCTTCAGAATAAAAAGCATGTTTTGAATCATTGAGTCAAAGCCCACATCTAATACCATCCACTAACTGGACTTATTTAATCAAATGCCAAAAGTATGACTGAGCTCACTTGCTGTGTTACCATTCCATAAAGATATTTATCATACGAGAAGAGAAAAACTTTTACCATGTTTGTTGTTTCTTCTCTGTCTTCTGCTGTAAATATTAGTTGTTTGTTGATCTCTTCAATACTAATTAAAGATCGTGTTTTGATAAAATACTGAAATGAAACTGCTTCAATATATTCCTGAAGTCCTGAAAAAAGTTAAAAAAAAAAAAAAAAAAAAAGAGCATTAAGCAAATGATAGGAACTTTACAGCAATGAGCCATGCTTGCTTGCTTTTTTATAGAAAACTTGCATGTGAGACTATTTTAACATTACTAGCAGAAAGCAAAAACCATAATCCAGAACTGAGAAGTTATTTAACATAGTACACTTTTGAAATGACAAGACCAAAAGCACCGCAGATCAACAGTTTAAAGTTTTTACAGCAAGTTCATTTTTCATTCAGATCCTTCAGTGTATGAGTAGCAAGTATCGTGCTACTCGCTCTCAGAAGCATACTGAGAACTTGCTCTGCAAAGAAAGCTTGTAAAGCATTGCATTTCTATGATGGAGAGTGCAGAGTATTTCAAGAAGTCAAAGACATGGGTCACAACGCAAATAAATAAATAAATAGATAGATAGATAGACAGATAGATAGATAACTAACCTGCAGATACATCAAAAGCAAGGCAGATGATCCACAAAATACAGGTAATATTTTCTTTAACTCACATTATTAGCAATAGAAAATGCTTGTTTAATACCTCATTTCCAATTTCTTTGTGTTGTAGGTATTAGAGAATAGGCTCCTCAAAACACACAGACCAGGTGAAATTCATACTCAGGACAACACACTTGTTCTTACAAATAACTCCAGACCAAAAATTAATAACAGTAATCATAATAAACAAGACGAAGCTGCAATGTTTGGGAAGACGAATACAATGAAGGACAGTCCTATCCTCAAGAACTTACACTCTGAAAATAAGGCATGCAGGAAGAACAAAAGGTGTGCCTGTAAGGAAATAAAAGACAGGATAACAAACACAGCCTGTACCAGATTTATATGCCATCTGGAGCCACCTGTCACAATTACCTCTCACTATATACTCAGCAGATGGCTATTTTCTGTATGCGTTACTAGCAAAAGTGGGATCAAAATACAGCTTGAATGTTGAGACAGTGATTCATGGGTTCTGTTAACTTTCCCTTACATGTAGAGGGCAAATTTGGGGGAAGCATGTGGGAAAAGCTCCTGAGCACAAAAATGAAGTTGGCACTGTTGGTGGAAAAATAAAGGCAAACATGAATCTGGAGCAAACAGCCACGGCAGGACTAAGCTCAAAAGTTTTGAAGACAAAAACAATACGTGTATCTGAACAAGGGGCAGAGAGAGAGCCAAAAGAGGAAGTTAAAGGAACAGACTGTAACATGATAGATCTTAGCAGAAGAACACTTCTGAACAGTTTTAAGGAGATGGTTTCACTTTGAGAGAAGCAAAGAGGTGACAGTGCTGTAACGTGTTGAAAAAAGGGCCATGATTAGACAACAGCTTTGCCAATATGTCAAGTAATAAAAAGTGGAGGCATCCAGGTAACTACAACTAGAACTCTGTTTCCAGTAGAATAATTTCACAAACCCCAGCTGACCTCTACAGGGCCAGAATCTCAGCCTATGGATATATCCAGGAAGCAGAAAATTTAGGCTTCATCCAGATCAAAGAGAAAGAAGCAAAGACTTGAGTAAAGTGGAAATATCCCCAGAAAACAAGAGGAGACCTCAATGGAAAATGCTTTTCATGTTACAATCACTGAAGCTTAATGAATGACCTGCATTTTTGACTTTGAAATATGAATTTGCAATGTGAGTGAACGCAATTCAGAAAGGCAATTCAGTTTGCACCCTTTATACAGCAATACCCTTCTATACAGCAATAGCTTGAAAAGTAGAATAAAATCCAGCAACCTGAGCCACACTCACGTCTTGTACACAGGGTGCGGCACAGCCAACTAAATGCAATAGTTCAATCAACTGCGTTTGGGTAAAGCATTCTGGGCAGAAGTCACACAGGAATGATAGAGAAAAGCTACTCAGGATCTTCTAAAATTAGTAAGTTTAGAAGCTGCAGAGAAGAAGATTTCACCACCCCTTCTTCTCTCAACTCACTCTGATGATGTAATGCAAGCAGTAATTCATTATGATATTTTGGCTTTTTTCTGTGGATAAGCTTTAAGTTACAAAATACCACAGCGCTTAAAAACATCTATGAGAATCTGCTATCTGTGGAAAAGACTATAAGATATGAAGAATCAATCTGGCACTTACCCACATTCTCAAAGAAATCAAATCAGCTCTCAGACTTTCCAATATACAGTTTTCTCAATCAATCTCAACTCCCAGCTTCAACTCCTTCCACTTTAACTCCTCCACACACTCTTTGTCATTTTCCAGGATAAGAGTTTGGTTCCTCCTTTCATTTATATATTTATACGTATTTTCCTTTCTCCATATATATTCACACACAAGCACAAACACATGCACATTTTTACCTCCTCCGTTCCCATCCAAGCTGACTCATTCCACTGTTTTCCTCTCTCCTCTTTAATGCCACTATATGAATATGGTACACATAATCTGGTTTGTCCCTTCACCTTGCACAGTTTGGGAACCTACCTCATGGTATTTCCAAGTTCACAAAACCTTATTTGACATTGTTACCATCACAAATAGACTGGTAGCAACTCCTTTGCAAAAACACTGGTATTTTAAGTCCTTCCAAAAGTAGCTGCAACATAACCTTTCAGCGACCCAAGACCTTGAAAGAAGGTGTTTTTATATCCAGGTAGAAGGATGTTTGAATATGTTACGTTTTAGCTTAATGGAAGGACATCCGCTATTTTCAGCAAATAATCCCCAAGGTGAAAAGCTCCATCCCATTTCACTACACCATCCAACAGTACCTTTCCCCTTATGCTTTTATTTTGGATTTATTCCAAAATTGGATTATTTACAGATTGAGCTGCCAGTAATAGTTTGTAAAAACGTTTTTATGCATTTTTTTTTTTCCTAGAACACACATAGGAAATCACAAATAAAAGCAGTGCATTACTTCCACTAGTGTTTCTTAAAACTACAGAGGTGAAGCTTCAGAAAGGTTAAACATTTTGATATTTTATTATATTTGCTCTCTATAAATAGCTTGTACTAACAGGACCTTAAATTGAAGGAGTCAGATTAGGGTAAATACAATCTAATTCTACCTAAGATGTATATGCACACATACACTGAAATGACAGATCTAACAAGGGGAAAGCTTCGTCTCTACATTTCATTTACTGGACTTTTTCATTTAAGTATTAGTTCAACACTTAAAAATGGATAACATACACAGTTACAGCAATCTTCCTCCAGCATCACGGACGCAGGATATTATTTTACAGTACAAGTTGCACAAAACTACCCAATTGCAAATTCATCGTCAAATTGAAACAACACAGCCACAGCCCTACCTTATCACACTTAGCCTACTAAGGGACCTTCTCTTAAAAATAAGAAAAAAAAGTCATATTCTTGTGGAAAACCCAAACTGAAAAAGGAACAAAGGTAACTGGAGAGCTTCTGTCAGTGAACTCTGCAGAACGTGAGGAAGATGGTAGAATTGTAAGAACCCACTTCTGCGACCCTGTTGATCATTGAGAACTGGTAAAATAAGGAAATGAACCAAGTACATCAATTGAAACAAGTACAATCAATGAATTTAAACGTATGAACAAACTAATTATAATTAAAACGTAAATAATTATACTTCAGCATTAGCATCCTATAAAAATGAAATGGACAACCCACACCTCACTCATTTCAATCTAAGTTTTCTACAGATGTAGCAACAATTCCCTAAATCCACAGTTCTTTCCATACAGAAATGGTAATAATTGAAGTAATTAAACTGAAACTGAGGCTGTGAAACAATCCAACAGCTGCTTAGATGGTTGCATGAAGTCAAAGGTTAGCTTTATAATGGCTTGCAGATAGAATTTAAAGCTCGCTATAAAGCCAGCTATACTCAGAGACATCCACCATCTAGAAACTGCTGTGAAAAAGGCTTGGAATTATTCAGCTGAAGAATAGATTTTATACAGTGGGGATAACTCACAAATACAATTAAAAGCACTGGAGCTCATGTCCATAAAAGCTTATAAATTTGGGGAAAAAAATCTGCTATTTCTATTCACTGAGTAATACTTTAAATGTGGAGCCATGCCTATGTATGTATGCCATGTAGAGCTATGTGCAGTCTTTGAATTTTAGAGGGAACTGAGGAAGAGAAAAACACAGCTGAGTCCATTTCCACATAAACAAACTGCTCCATTTTAACAATTTGATTTTGAAATGGCTTTGGCAATCAGTGCAAGCCCATATGGGAATATTTGTCAGAGAAAGATACTGTATGCGTTCTATTAGTAATCAGTTCAAGGTAGTACCTGAAAGCAAAACACACACTGCATCTAGCAGTGATTCATCTAAGCTGGTTTAGTCAAATCAATAATTAAATTGGTGGAAATGTCTCTTATTAAATCTTGAATGCTTTACTGTTTAGCCAATTGCTGCTTGACACATCCATGACCATTCTGAAGCTCTGCTCCTTTCCAGCTGTATGTGTAAGTGATACATTTTCAGATGCTGAAGCAGTAGCATTGACTGCACTTGGCTGAAAGCTGCATACACAACAGCTAGGGGAAAGGTACACCAGAGGTTTGTCTGTGTCCCTCAAAACTGAAGAAATAAACACAGGCTGCCTATTGAACGGGCACAAGTGCCCATAAGAGTTAAATTATTTCTCAAACAGACACAAAAACTCTGCAGAGAACTGCAGAGAATTTTCTTCTCCCATCATAGAGAACAATTTGACTGAGCCTTTTACGTTATTACTTTTAGAAACAAGAGTACACATAAATAACAGTTTTCTTGTGGATGACGTTGTGGATGAGAAATAAACAACCTTTCATTTTGATCCCACTTGAAGATCTGAGGGATTTATCATGGTTACTTGCTGAAATCAACACGGTTACCATACTGATTTTTCACTTTCCTTGGAAGAATCTAGAAAATCGTTGGGAGCTAGAAATAGTCCAGGGTAGTAAAATATAACATGCTGAAGATGGCAAGTTTCAAACAAGCAATTCACTTACTGAAAATCAGTTTGATAGTTTGTTGGCACACTTGGCAGTGCAAGAACAGAGAAAAGCACAAAGTAAGAAAACAGAAATTAACAAAACTACATCTGATAAATATTGGCCTCCTCACTGCAAATGCCATTAATTTTTCAGTATAATCAGGAAACCTTGTTTCCACTTCTGGCGTTTTACCTCTCACCCACAACAGCAAAGAGATGAACCCAATTCTTTAGCTACATCCTGTTCCTGTGTTATTATGTTTTCCCACCATCTTGCAGAAATCTGATTGCTTCCTCCATGGACAGCTTTCCTTTCAAGTTTTAGGTGTATTAAAGTCTTTGCCTGGGTGAGGTGATTACAATTCATGATACCCTTCCTTAAGCAGTAAAAAGCTTTTCCTTTGTATGTCACCTATTATATTACAGTTTTTAAACTGGAAGACCAAAAAAAAAAATTCTTTTTCAAAGGTGCATAATTACTCTTAACCTAAGCTTTTAGAAATACATACATAGGAAAAGGTAATACAGTTCACCCATGCAGACTAAGTTTACTTTATCCACTTGAACAACACAATTTATTGCAGCACAGTAACACTCTTGAAGTGACTTCAGAAGGCATAAGGTAGGACACAGAAATAAGCTACATTCTATCATTCTCTCAGAACACAAATAGTGCCTGCACAAGATAAATCGACTGCGTCAATGCTGAACTTTTACACAGAATTTCCCTCATCAGCATCAGCAGAAGCAGTCACAGAGCAGTAGTTTTGACAAGGTGCTGACATTTTACAGCCTCATCATCTAATCCCATTCAGAGCAAGTGCAGACATGATAAAGAGCTAATGAGCTCCTCCGTGCAACCCATTCCATTCACCGTTACTGCTAGTACTGACACACGGCAAACAGAAAGGTCAGCCAACAGTGCTCCAGTTACATCTGTTATCATCAGTCTGCACTGTATTAGCGAAGAAGCCCTGAAAGAAATATGGGTTCCTCATTCCATATGAAGAGCTACATGCAGTTATCAGCTGCGAAGATAATGCCATACCTACACTTGTCCCTAGCAACCCTCCTTGTAAAGACACCCAAACGTAGCTTATGCGACCACTCTTAAGAGCTTGCTCAGGCAAAGGTTTCCTATAGGAAATGGTTTACCACTTCAACAGCCTTCCAATTATCAGACACGTCCCCATCTCATATTGTTAAGGGACAAAAACTGAGCAAAGCTAGCTTCAATCAGTTAGCAATTCCATCTAATAAGCCATGTTAGAAAATGGCTCCATCCATTCCCACCCAATGCTAACCTACTGTAGACTCTTCGTTCCCCTCTGCATTACACAAGTTTTGCATTTATTCAGAGTAGATGCAGATCATACTTGCAATACTTACATAAGTCCTAAAATGTTACAGAGCATACTCTGTTTTTAAGGTTCATACAGCTTTTTCCTGTCCATCACTGGTATTTTACGGTAATATTTTGGAGCTTTTCATAAATAATATAATACTACATACATAAAATCCTGAAAAGTTTCTTCACTTCCTTTTCTTGCACGGCATCTCTCAAGAATTTTAAAGAAACAGTACACATTTCCTCACAGGATATATAAGGTATACACTGCAAAGTGGGGCAAAGAGCAGGAATTCTATATTACAAATAGTAAAGCTTTAAAAATATCAACAAAGCCGAACATCCTAACATAACAAATGAAGAGCTCCACATTAAAAAAAGACTTCATTATTTCAGTATCTCTTTGTTTGCTTGTTTAATCATCCCCTGGGACAATCTGTACTGTTAAGAAACGTGTAGAAAACAGTCATCAGTTTTTGTTGTTGTTCAATTAGTGCTATACTCAGTGTTTGAGCTCATGCATGTGTCCTTTGGGGAAACGTCCTGCGTGCCATTAGCACTAATCTTAATGAGGGAAAGCATGAAACTCCTTTAGTGCTCTGCCAGAATTGTTTTATCTTCAAGTCAAAAGAACAACTGTTTGGAGTAACCCCAAAAAAAGCATTTAACAATTACAAGTGGCAAACAATATTCCAAAGCATTATACTCATAGCACTGTTCTATTTATAGGTGAACGGTTATTATACTGAATAAAATATGTATTAGGCAGCTTTATGATGCAGACAGTCGTGACTCCCCAGCTGAGGCTGCTAGGGCAGTTTCCATTACGAGCCCAGTTTTGATCCCTTTTACTCTGAGAGACATAGGGTGGGGAACAGGAGGATGTTTCATGTTTGGTTTCAAGACAAAAGAGAATATTTTTAGGAAGTTTGAGGTTAATTGGACATGCTGCTTTTGAGATATGGGACACAGGCTTTTTTTTTTTCTTCCAAAAAGAATAAAGAAACAACACTTTAATTGCAATGTTTTTGTTCATGAAAAGCCTTTTAACAAATTCTCCAGAATTTCTTTAGAACACAAAATCAGATTTGAACACTAAGAGAAAGTCGATTCTTACAGCTCCAGGAAATACCTAAACAATCTAGCACTTTTCCTAGCTACATTTGTTTTCAGAAAGGCATGCAAACATTTCCACTGTGAAGAAAGCAAGGCAACAATTAAAAAACACTGGATTTAAAAAACAAAACCAAAAGCAACATTCTTAACTCTTATCACTGTTTTCCCTTACAATTACAGTATTTCATAAACAGTAGGGTCAGGGGGAATAAAGCTTTTGTTGCAGTTGTTTGTTATCTAATTGTTCCTTCAATCCTTGTGTCCCTAGGTTTCCTATCTCGGCCTCATGATCCTGAGAGCAACCATCTTCACATCTGTCACTCTGATCCCAGTGTCAGCTGCATTATACAGGTCTTTAAGCCTGTGCAGCCCTTTTTTCCATCCCAATGACTAACTGAAGAGTGGAGGATTCAACAAATAAGGTGAGAGCAAAATTCGTGCCAGAAGTTTGAGTGTCATACTTGTCAGAGATGCAAGCTCATATAATCAATGT
The DNA here is from genome assembly GCA_023055505.1 of Callipepla californica brunnescens. Classification (NCBI taxonomy): domain Eukaryota; kingdom Metazoa; phylum Chordata; class Aves; order Galliformes; family Odontophoridae; genus Callipepla; species Callipepla californica. The sequence goes on along the minus strand of JALIRH010000003.1, from coordinate 30,664,713 downwards.
CTATGTCAGATCACAAAATTGCTAAATTTTAGCCATTTGTTTGCGTATGTAGGTGGACACCAAAGACTACTACTATTCTCCTACTCCTCATTATCTAGTGCTCCAATACCTTTTCGCCTTCCTTTTTGCTTCTGAAACCTACACAAGTCGTAGATTCAGTCTCTTTAGTTGTCTTAAGACTACTAAGATTTTTTTTAATTCTATGAGTCTCACTTCACTGCAAGCCACATGCAAGTGCTGGAGACATACTGCATATATAAAAGCTTTGCAGCTGTGGAGGCACTGAGTCACTATACATACACACCAGGCAACTGATTTCCCCTACTAGAAGTCTACATTCAGCCTATTCTACAGTGGACAGACATATCTTTGTCATTTTAAAAGTATGATATTTAAAACAGCGGTGAAAAGTTTGAGAAATGTTGAACTGCATCTGACAGGGTATTTTCAGTTGTTCTGTGAAGAGCTTATTCTGGTCTATTTTGACACTAATAAGTATTTTTATGCAAGTCACAAATCAGTGAAGGTAAGTTAGCATAGCTAACTGTATAAAAGTGTTTATCAAACAAAGCAAACCTGAACAGAAACTTGTGAAACTAGTAATAACAACCTGAAAATAAATAAAGTTTACATATCTTTCATATAAAAATCTAACTATTCAGGTTGGCAATGAAGTACTTATTTAAAAAATAAAACCTACTTTTTTATTTTCATCAGAAGAGAGAAACTCTAAGTAGAAAACTAGCAAGAGGTTTGTTCATTTAGTTTACAGGACATGGGTACACATAGAATTTACCACAGGTTTCCAGATGTCTGCTCTGCAGGCATGCTCTATTACTTCTGAGATAAATGCAAGCTAACTTCACCCAAGACTCCCCCTCAGTAAAAACAGAAGCAGGTATGTCTCTTTGAATACACCCACCCTCAGCCCTCCTCCTAAGAAAATAGGTGGAATTCATGTGAAGCAATCAACACACAGTAGCCGGTTACTCAGTAATAATTCTGCCCATGGGACAAAGCTGATAGCCTGCAGCATGAGGTCTCACAAAGATTCACACAGCACAAACAATGCTGTTACATACACAGCAAAGAATATTACACAAGACACAGGTTGTCTGTGAGCTTCACAGGTTATTCAGACAGTGTTTACAGGTCTTAAGGAAGCTTTCAAAAACTTTAATTCATAAAACTGAACGAAAGGATTGGATTCTCAGCATTTATAAACAAAACTTAAAATGAAAATCCAAACACTTGAACAATCACTGTTCACAGTTTGAGGTCATTTCTAGTGACAGTGTTTTGAATCATATTTTTTTTAGTTGCCCATTATAGTACTAAGTGACAAACAGCAGCAAGATTCACAAAGGTTGTAAACGGTTCTCCTAAGAGTAACTGCTCAGATTTACATTGAATAACCAAATATACCACAAGCACGCTGTGGAATTGAATTAGAGGCACTGAAAACTAGCATGGGAAGTTCAGAAGTGCCAAACTGAGCTATCACTTAAGGGCCAGCTCACTCTTAGATGACCTTAAGTTCACATACATAAGTAAAAGTTAACCCACGCACTGTTTGTCTAGTAAATTACATCTCTTCATAGATGTATTTACCACCAGGTTATAAAAGTAAAATATCTTTTAACATTTAAATCAGGACAGCTCTCCTCTGAAGTCACTAAAAATTCTTGCCTGAACAAGGAAAGATGCACAGGAATCCAACACGTCTATAATAAGATAGGTAAATGCAGGATAGTTCTATAGCACAACCAAGATGAGAAAGAAGCAGTTACAGATTTTATCTGTACATTTCCATAAACAAGGCAGAATAATTTTGGGTAAGAATCAAATTCCATAGCAAAAAAAAATGTTATTTGTCAGCAAAAGTGATGAAAGCACTGGCACTTAGTGGCTGAAGGATGGTAGTAAAGACTGCTATTTCACAGAGAAAACCAGAAAAAGATGCAGCTGAAACATACAAACTGCATATTCCAAGTCTCGAGAAGAAAAAAACCATTCACCTATGGATTTTAATTCATTAACTTTAGCAATTTACAAAGGTAGAATTTCAAAAGCTAGTTATTCCTTCTCCTTCCCTGAAGTTGCAACCCTTTCAGCTGGGGTAAGTGAATGTGTAGCACATACTCCTCTCAGTCAAAGACAACTGAGCAGTGGATTCATTAGAACCACTCCCAACTCTAGTGTAGGTCAAGGTACAAAGTTTTCCAGTTGCAGCAAATCCTTGTTTCACAGCAACACTAACAAGGCTGATACTCAAGTATCAGACCTAACCCTGATAACCACAAAGATGAATCTGAGACCTGATTTATAACCACAGAAATGTGCTGTATTCAAACCTGCTGCACGAAGAGGAACCACTGCTAAGCAAGAAAACAAGTTTAGCGCAAAACAGCAAGTTTTTTGTATTTTAAAATCATTTACCTGGAGATATAGCTCTGTGGAACTGATACATGTCTTCTCCGATCAGCTCTTGTGCAACCTGCTTAATCTTCCGCCTCACAGCATCTAACTTGACTTCAGATTCATTTAGTACTTCTTCACCACTGGGAGCACTGAAATCATGAAGCAGAAATTGAAACAGCAGCTTTCAGAACATGAGCAGACAGTTAAAAAAAAAACATGTTACAGGTTTTCTATTACTAATATACATTCACAGACTTCGGGGAAAAAAATATGGCATGTACTGGAATCAGAAATGGTTTAACTTTCATTGACACTTACTGTAGACTCTGAAAGAAAGTTATGCAGAATCAGCTAGCCAAACATAGTTCTGGTAGCATGATATTTATTCCAGGTAATCATTTTTAACAATTGCTTGAATAGGAACAACGAGAAATACACGCAATTGCTTCAGAAGATTATTCTGGAAAATAAGCAGCATTTGCAGAAGCTCGTAAATCTCTTTTAAAAAATATTATCAGTATTCTGAAACACATTACAGAACACACATGAGGTACATACATCTTTAGAAAGTAACTGTGAACTGTTATGGCAGAACAGCTGAAATATCTGATTTACAAACAATACAGACTTGGCACGTAACTTCAGTTTAACTGATTTCCTTTAAAACCACTCCTCCTCCAGTCTCAAATAATCTATGTGATATACTATTAGGTTTACTGGCTATGTGGAGACTACATATAGACTGGTCTCGAGAAAACATTTAAAAGCAAACTGATTTTGGAAAGAAAAGCCTCGATAATGGCTAAATCCAAAGGACTGTGAAATCAAAATACAGCACAGAAAGCTTCCACTCTCACAATAACACGTGTATCTCAAAAATAGGAATCTAAAATTCAGAAGAAATGGATGTCTCATTATTGTTCTTTCCTCTTCCAGTTCCCAGTACAGCTAGCCCCTGCAGTGGGAACAGCTATTCTCAGTCAAGGTTGAGGCAGTTACTACAATTATCGCAGTAACTCCTCAGAGAAGACTAAGTTAAAAAGAGGGCAATTTCCTAATCCCTATTTATAAATGTTACTACTACGGTAACTATAAATAGAGACCACTACAACAGATGTGCGCAGGTAAAAAAGAAAAAAATAAATCTGGGAGGGAGAGCTGTTTATAAGCAGTTACATGCAGGATGAGTAAATATTTTATTCAGCTGGATACACAAAGCTCTAAATTCTCCCATCCTTTTCCTACTTTGTCTGTGGCTTTCAGTGATTGCTTGAAGGCTTGGGAGGACACGAAACATACAGAAGTTCAAAACTTCACACACAAGTCTCACACAAGAATGCAGTGAAGTGAACAACTCAGGCTGCCTCCTTTTTGCACTGATGATCAAGGGTGAGGTTACAAGAACTCAAAAGGGGAAGTAGCAGCAGAGGCAACCAATCTGAAGGAAGGCTGTATGCTCTTCTCTCCCAGCTTGCTGTTTAACAATCTAATAAAATAACTAATGAAACTCACCCACGATCTATTAGTTCTCTGTCTGGTGCATGCATGCATTCAGTAGCTATAGGATGTGTGTAGGAAATTAATCTTTCTCAACAAAACATGGCAGCTATTAATCACAAACACAGAACACTGAAAGGCAGCTTCTAGGTTTCTACAAACGCTTTAATTCTCAGTGTGACTCACCTGATATATCTGTGGAGTAGAAATATTGTTCTTTTGCTTTCGATTGTTATATCACGACTGAGCTTCACAAGCCGCTCATACTTATCATGCCTGGTGTCAAGTTCCAGCTGAAACGCTGCAAGTCAGTGTTAACAGAAAGAAGCATGATTATCACAGTATGCAGTGTAAAGGAAAAGCTGAGATCCTCTGCCACAGCGTGGGCCTCAGACCCATCAGCCTTTTCCCAGCGTGGGCAGAGCTACTGCAAAGGGCATAGCTGTGGAGACCACTATTGCCCTCTGCCTGCCGCAGCTACTGCACAACCCTGCAGCTCACCACTGCTTCAGACTTAGGCAAAAGTCAAGTATTTTAACATCCCTAAGAACTAGAAGTAGCAAAGCAAAGTGAAACAATTAACTAAAATTTCTGACACTGACATAATTTCTCTCCGCCTAATTAGGAAGAGCGAACGCATATGTAGTTTTCTTAGTGAACACTGAATGTGTTCACATTCCATGTTTCACATACAATATTAACATTTTATGGGCCATTTGTCCACTATACTAAACTACTAACAGATACTTACAAGTGTCTAAGTACATTTCCTGCATGACGATTAGGGTTAAAGAAGATAACTTTAACATGCAAGAAGATGCTGAAAGTCAGCTAAGAGGTTGCTTTTGTACAGAGGATCTAGCAAGTGAATATCCCTCAGAAAAGTGTAGGAACTTATAGACAAAGTTCAGATGAAGCTAAAAATCCGTATTTTTCACTGACCTGAGATAAAAAAAAAATTAATAAACTTTCTCTTTTGTTTTTTATTCTTCTCGAACAAGTCACAAATGCTTCTACTGAGCTCCAAGTGTTTCACCTGCATGACTGGTGTGTCTCCACCCAGTTCTGTGAGTTGAGTCCATCAGTGAATTATCAAAAAGAAATACTTCATAACCCTGTGGCTTATAAACACTAGGGGAATACAATCCCTTAAAAGTCAGATGTACTGCATCCCTTACTCTGTTTTGAAATTAATCAAACACTGCCGATGGGATCTCACGGGAAAGGAGGGAAATAAGGATCATTCTGAATTCAGAATAACAGTATCCTCAAGAAAAAACTGAAAATATATCTGAGAGTGAAAAATTAAAGTAGAAAACGTAATTGCACTACTCAATTCAGAGTGCAAGTGTATGTACATCATTCAAGACAGAAGTGCTGGGGTCCAAGTTAAATCATCTGCCAAGCTGACTTATACAGCTGTCTAAGCATCAGTTTAAAGACACCAAGGAAATTATATGGCGTTGAAAGCACCACTTCTAACAGTCACTCAGCTTTTATTTCTTCATCTTCCTTAGAAACAGAAAATAATAATATGGGAGGCAGAGAAAATGTTATACAATGTTCCTTGTATGTGAAGACCACTCTTTGCTTGTCATGCCTTACCTAGTGAAGGAGTTAAACTGAATTTACTAACATTTGAGTCTGACTTAAATCCTCTGAAAACAATTTTGCTTGAGGAAAGTTTACACCTGCTTATTTGAAAAAAAAACACAAAAAAAACCCTGAAACATAAGCTAGTTTTAAGAAGGCAATCAAAACAAAGTAAGCATCTACATAAAGGCCTACATTAGTTTGTTAAACTCACATTCTTAGAAAGCACATGTACAAGAAGCTACCAATTCACAAATCCATGCATCCTGTTTTTCATTTAAGGAACTTGGTCATCCATGCACCATCAGAACTATGGTCAACAGTTAAGAACCTTCCAAGCCTCACCAAAGGCAGACACATCCTTTTGTTGCTATGGGTGAGATTTTGCATCTGTGCAGGTCATACATTTCTCTGCTACCAAAGGGCCAGGTCACCTTGCATCTGCCAGAACTCTTCTGCAGTTTACTTAGCATCAGCTTCAGCAGGGGAGGGAGGAGAACAGGAGGTAAGATGAAGAAGGGAGCAGGTCATACACCAGGTGCAGCCATGCCAAACCCTTCTCTCAGGCCTTGATTGCATGAACAGCAAAACACCATCTTCTAAATGTACAAAGCACAAGTTTAACTAGTTTCAAATTTCTCCCGCAGAGAAAGTTGGCTTATTCCATCACTAAATACATAACTCTTAGCAAATTCCACAACTGACGCTTTCTATAACCTGGCTTTCCAAATTCTTACTTACATTTAAAAGATGTCATCAAAGGAGAAGAAGGATTAACATTCTCTTTTTCCTCTCTTCTTTGACCATGAGGAAAATTATCGTGCTTTCGTTTTCTGAACCCACCCGCTCCTATTAATCGAAAATAAACACACAAAAAATATATTTAAAAATAAACTAGTTTCACCAGGGTACATGCAACGTCAGAATGCTGCCTTAAGAGCATTTGTGGCTCTCTTGATATTTTACGTGATAGAATGAGGTAACTTCCATTACCAGCTGATGCCATCTCCACGATACCACACTACTTGTTCTACCACATTCCTAGTGAATGCTCACACAACTTCTACCAATTCTGATGGACGATCACAGGAGGATCCCAAGTCCTTTTGTCATAAGGTGTTCATATCCTTTTATGTTTCCTTTCTGTAAAGGAATAGCTGCACAGAAATTCTTGTGTGAAAAAGCAGCCATAGCATTAGATCACCCTTATTTATTTATTTTTAAATATGTTTAATATGCAACTTGACAGAAAATATTAAAGCTCCTACCAGTAGTAGTTTAATGTACAACTGACTGTAATTCATGTCATTGTTCTTTGGTAATCAGAAAAGTACTCAAGGCATAAATTAAGCAGACTGCCATTAGCCTGGTATCCAGATTTTCCTCCTGTGGTGCAGCACCTTAGGTCCTTACACTCCACTCACTTAAAATTTGCTTCTTTTTTACCCTGCAAAAGCTGTTTCCTTCAGCTGGCCTTATGTGCTTCTGCCTCAGCATCCCTTTTCAAACCCTTATTCAAGACCCATCTCTTCTGGGTTGCCTTTTACCATCAACTTCTACTTGTTCCTGCTTCTTCCTTTAGTCACTCCTTCAGCTAGGAGAGTGTCATTCACACTGTAACCATGTTTCTTTGTTATCTTCTCCTTGGGACAGCTACAAGCTTTGTGCTCCTAGCAGAGGCCAACACTTGGCACACTAGCATCCCTTTCTGAATATGCATAGTTCTCTTTATTTCCTTAGAAAAAAAAAAAAAAAAAAACAAAAGGAAGCTACTTAGAAGCTATAGAAGAACACTGGATTTTAAAATGTTTCCGTCTGTTTATTATTCCAAACTCAAACCAGAAGTGGGCGTAGTTACTTTCTAAAAGAGGAAACTGAGAATCATTTTTTCCTTCTTTTCTGTTAGGACGTGGATTCGGGGCTTTGTTTTTCCTGTAGCATATTAAAACACAAGCCTTGCAGCAGCGCAGAGAATTCAGCCCTCTGCTTTGCTCCAAACGTCGGGAGCATCAGAATAGCTCAAAAGAAAAAATAAATTAATGCTTTACCTTGAAGTACGGGTAAAAGACAGATTGAAATACAGAGAGACGAGGCTCCACTGCATAGATAACAACGTGAACTTCAAACAATCACATGAAAATAGATCAGAAAAGCGAAGGAAAGCCGCGCTGTCTGCTTTCTGGTTGGTAGCACCCAGGCTGACGGGGAGCCCTGTCAACCTCTTCCTAGCACTTTACATGCCCAGGAACGCACTCAGGTTTTTGCCGCGTGCTTTTTAACAGCAGGGACGGGGACTGCTAGAGCTCGTCACAGCAGCAGCCCCATCCGAGGGGACAGCTGCGGCACCGCACGGCCGGGACAGGCCTCTCCCCCCCCCGACCCCCCTCCTCACGCCCCTCCCGTTCCCCGCCGGCTCCGTGAGCTCCGCCGGCCCGCGGGAGGCAGCGGCAGACGGCGCACCGTCACCTTCCTTGCCGCTCATCTCGCTGCCGCCGCCACCGAGCCAGGCGTCCCCACACGGCGAGCCGCTTCCCACCGTGCGCCGCCAGGCCCCCAGGGCACGGCGCTGAGGTGCCTGCCAGATTGCCTGACGGCAAAGCCCGCTCCGCCGCGGCCTCAGCGGCGAGAAGTGAGGCGCGGCGCAGAGCCACTGCGAGGCGGGGTGCGGTACCGAGCTCGGTGACCGACAGCCAGAAACAGAGCGCGGGCCCGGCAGCGATTTTGAGCAGGCACTTCTGCAGACGGCCCTCCGGGGGCCTCGCGGAGCAGGGCGGGCCGCTTGGTGCTGCAGGTGCTGGGTGGGGCTCGGCCCGCTCTGAGTCCCCGCACACGCGGCCCGGTGGGCTCCGGAGCCGAAAGGGAAGAGGAGGCTGCGGCTTGCGCCCCGCTGCGAGGTGCCTGCAGCTGTTGCCTGCGTTAGTGGCTGTGCTCCAGCGGAAACCACTCCTCCGAGCGCTCCGCCTTTGCGCTCGCAGCCTGTGTGTGTGTGTGTATGTGTGTATGTGTGTATGTGTGTGTGTGGGCGTGCGTGCGTGCCTCTCCTTCCTCCCCGCCCTTAATAATTTTTTAACCTGTTGGTGAATTGGCCAGTCCAGTGTGACACTGGGAAAGCGCCTCCAGGAGTGATGATAAACATCCTGGCCATGGGAAAAGCTTCGGGTGGAACTCGCACCGCGCAGGGGACCGGGCAGTCGCGGACACGAGATGTGAGCTCTTCCGAGTCCACAAGACAGATAACAATTAAGAAGAAAAAAAGCAACATCGCCAGAATTTAAAAGAGCGTGGCCAGCAGGTCAGGGGAGGTGATCCTCCCCCTCTACTCCTGGTGAGGCCTCATCTGGAGTACTGTGTCCAGTTCTGGGCTCCCCGATTCAAAAAAGACAGGGATCTCCTGGAAAGAGTCCAGCGGAGGGCTACAAAGATGATAAAGGGCATGGAACACCTCTCTTATGAGGAAAGGCTGAGAGACCTGGGTCTGTTCAGCCTTGAGAAAAGAAGATTCAGAGGGGATCTGATCCACGTCTGTAAATATCTAAGGAGCGGGAGGCAAAGGGATGAGGCTGGACTCTTCTCAGCAGTGTGTGGAGATAGGAAGAGGGGAAATGGCCACAAACTGAAGCATAGGAAGTTCTGCACAAATGTGCATGGGAATTTCTTCACAGTGCAGTGACGGAGCACTGGCACAGGCTGCACAGAGAGGTGGTGGTGTCTTCTTCTCTGGAGATGTTCAAGACCCACCTGGACACCTACCCGTGCAACCTGGGCTAGGGAGCTGCTTTGGCAGGGGGTTGGACTCCATGATCTCTAGAGGTCCCTTCCAACCCCTGCAGTTCTGCGATTCTGTGAGAATGGGAATGCGTAAGCTGCAGAACATGCAATACCAAGGTGGTCATCAGAGGTGCTAAGGACATTGCAAGTGAACTAATAGCTCTTGTTTGTAGTATAAAGTTAATTACAGAAGTGAACCTCTGTCCTAACTATGCAAAGATCCAAAATACAGCATCAGGAGGATGACACATTACCTAATTCAAATAGTTTGGAAATAAAGCTTTGACAACAGCTCTAGCAGTCTTCAGGCAGTCAGGGAGAATCACCAAACGCTCATATTGCCAAACACCTAGCACACAGAACTATTGTGCAGCATTCAGAATTATTGAGAGGCATAAAGCCTCTCTCCAATTTCCTAATCTAAGAAAACAGATGTTAATCACATTTGAAAGCCAGAGTACAAAGAGGATCCCAGCAGAACTTCCTCAGGCTTGACCCACAGATTGGGATGCACAACAGCTTTGATCGCTGCTCTCCCAGCTGCACAGGAGCTTCCAGCCTTCAGAGCAGCAGAATCGGAACATGGAATGATTTGTGTCAGCGCTGACCCTGCACACATTTGTTCTCAGCCTTTGATTTTAGAAGACATATGAAACTGTTTTTGGAAACTATTTTTTTTTAACAGCGCTAACTCTGTGTTCTCAGCAGCCGTTTGGACAAAAAGCAGAACATTTTTGGTTATGCTGCTGTCTCAGGATAGTAGAAAGAGTAATGAAGTTCAAGTATTTCCCATCAGTTTACAGCTGACTGTGGGAAGTAGAGGTTTGAGCTTCCACTGAGACTCAGCGACACTCTGCTCATGCCCAGAGATGCTCAACAGCTCTTGGCATCCCTCAGGAATAAGAACTGCTTTCTCCTGAGACAGCCTCTTTAAGTGTGGCAGTGTTACTTTTCTTTAGCAACAGGTTGCTATTTGTAAAATCTATCCCTTTCTTCCTGCTGATTATTAGACCTCTCTGCCTCCCCTTCTAGTGAAGAAAGAATAGCAACATTTTGGGGGAGTAAATAGTAAAAGAAAGAAGGTATGAGGGTTTAGAGTAGGGCAAGAAAAAAATGCCAAACAACCTCACAACAAACAAACAAACAGAGACTAGAGATGCATTTAGAAATTGCTCAAGACAGATCCTAAGACAAAGCTGGCAACAGCCATCATATGGAAAAAAAAAGGTTTTAGGACTGAGGGTTGTAAGGAAAGAGTGGACAGCATATGATCTGTGCCTTTCAAAGTGAGCAAACCAACTGAAAACAACCACTACAGAAGGGAGGAACTTCATTCATTTTATTGCTGAGGTCTGCTACTCTTAGCAGGGACACACATTAATAACATTCCTACAACATTTTCTGCAGGGAGGCTCTTTCTCTGCTGCAGTATTGTCAGCACAGTCCACCTTTAAATGATGTTCAAAGGAAAGAATGAATCTTTCCTCCTCTAGGAAAGCCCAAGCCTAATACCAACTCAGCTGAGCACTGTGATGGGCAGACACAGCTGGACAGGAGCATCCTGTCATTCATCCAGCTCAAAACCATGTTTAGTGAAGCCTCTTCAACGCCTGCAGCCTTAAGGAAGGGAATTGTGTGGAGGTAGGGCTCAAGTGCTTTGGTACAGCCATGAAATCACCTTATCTTCATGCCCTCAATCATTTCAATGTAACTCTTTGGAAACTGTTCAAAATCCCAAGTTCCAGTGCAAAGTGTAAAGCGTGCTCTTTGTGGACACCATATGGCCTGCATAGCATCAGGGAGAAATGCTGTATTTGTGACACCCTCCCACATTTAAATAACTAGCCTGAGGATGTCTCTTTAAGCCACTGCTAGCGGAGCAGTACTGTGAGTTAGAGCTGGAACTCTCTCTGCATATCCTATTGTTTTCCTTTTTATTTCATGACACAGCGTACTCTTAGAACAAAGTTGTGAGGTTGCCTTGGAGATGGAGGGCCTAACGGTAAGGCTATCTGTCATACTGCACTATTTGCATTAGGTGATCTAGCTGTGAGTACTTTCAACAAACAATTGAGTGAAGTGACAAAAAGCTTATGAAACCATCACAGGGGAGTTGCATAAACTGGGGTCAGATGTTCAGTTTGAGACTGCTACAGGACTTTCGCAGCTGGTTGATGAAAGGAAATGGGAGGTCATCTGGTTTGTAGCTGTTATAACAACAACCTGTTATGTTTCTAAGGCAGCAGAGATGCCCATAGTCTTTTAACAGGATGGATCAGGAGGATGATTTCCTCTTTTCCATGAATAATGTTTGAAAATTGCAAATGTTTTTCAGATAGTTGAATTTGGGCATTCTCTTGGAAGCAACAAAAATCCTTCCAAGTGCCAGTACATCACAGTGCATCCTGGGAGAGGATCAAGCAGGAGATTTTGGCGGTGCACCACACATTTAGCTGATATGTCAATGTGAGACAGAGGACTGAGAGAACCTACAGGTTTGCTGCAACATCCAGCTGACAAAAATAAAAAATAAAAAAGAGGGAGAGAGTGAGAGAGAGACCCAACTGTGTATTGTCTTTACTTCTAATGTTTAGTTTATACCTTCCCAGGGGAAACTGGCAAGTGACAGGCTGTGAATAATGTACCCATGGGGAAAAATTATTTCTAAACACAAATAGTGTCTGGCTTATGTCTGGGTGGGTGTGCTGGCAATTTCATAACGATTTCATTCTACTGAGGCAACCACATAAAAGAACTGCTTTGGAGGAATTCAAGGTGAGAACATCTTTATTCTGTGTCTACATCAAAACCAACACCCTTCGTGCAGTAGAAGTGCAGAGATTAACCTCTGTCCCCCATGTCTGCCATGCTCCTCTCTGAGCATGAGCTCCCTGCAAGCTATAACAGAGGCAACAGAATCCTTTTCACTTCTAGCTGCTTCAGTTAGGCAGAAGCACATCCAGCTCAATGGGTCTCTGTGTTTTTCCACCCTAGTAACAGGACACAGAAAAAGTGTGGGCTTAAGCAAAAGTCTGTTGTAGTTTAGAAGACGATGCTACTGGAGTAGGAGCTGCAAAGAAGGGAAAAACAAAATACTAGCCTTGGGCTATGAGAGTCACAAAATAGAGGTCACCAAAGCAAGGAAGTCTGAATGTGCAGTCCTCAACAGAAAAGGCAAGTCTAATCACATCACAGCAGAATTTGCATACTGTTTTTCAACATATCTGGGTCTCTGTGACAGGTCCCCACAGCGACTGATATCTGGTAATATGGCTAGCATAGCCAACAGAATATTATATGGTTAATGGCCATTACTTGTAAGCAGGTGATATATGTGGTACTATAGAACAGGGAAGCACAACAGCACTGAGATGTTGCCATAAAATCGAGCAGCTGCTGCTTGATGGCAAAACCCCGTGATCCTCCAGTGGTCAGGGACTCTTCCACCATCACCACCTTCCTCCAAGGACTGAGTGACTCGTGCTTTTATGTGTTTTCCAAGTCAAGATGATGATTATTTTACAATGCACTGATTATTAAGAATTCAGCCCAATCTGCACAGGGCTCCCATGACTAAAAGTTCTAGGTGACTAAAAATTCTATTTAAAAAATCTAGATTAAGGTTGGATTATAGGAAAGACTTCTTCACTGAGAGACTAGTCAGGTTCTGAAATGGTCTACCCAGGGAGGTGGTGGAGTCATCAACCCTGGAGGTATTCAAGGAATGTTTAGATGTTGTACCGAGGAACATGGTTAGTGGAAAATATTGGTGATAGGTGGATGGCTGGACTGGGTGATCTTAGAGGTTTTTTCCAACCTTGGTGATTCTGTGATTCTACAATAAGAAGGTTATGCTAATTACCAAAACTTCCGTATAACAATGATCTACTCTGACTATTAGAAATTCTTGATAATGGTACGCTATGCTGTTTTATATATAGAGAGAGAGAGAAAGCACTAATTACAAGCACAGCCCTGTGGCCAGTCCTTATCCTACGCAGAACACATTCTACCTACAAAAACTGTCATTTTCCCACAGCATTGGGTGAAACTCTCTGATCTGAACAATACCCATTCTTGCAAAGTTTGAGATGCTTTTCAGTATGTACAACCCTCAGTACCCATTGGATAAACAGTACCAAATACACTTTTTTTCCTTCACTTGCTTGGTCCCCTCTAATGCTGGAGGTTTGAGGCAATGGTTCTTAGTCAAAGAGCTAATCTGATCTATCTGCTATTAACTCTGTATGAAAGAGGCTGAGAATGGTGTTTGTGTCTGCATGTGAGAGAAGCAAAATATTATATTACGTATGGAAAACCCTAATTCATGCTGATGTAAATCAGAAATAATTCTGTCCAAATTGGGTACCACTGAGATAACTATCTGGTCTTGAGAATTCCCAATGTACAGAATGTTTTATTCTGTGGTATAGGTAGGGCCAAAAAACAGCAAGGCTCAGATAGTTAGAGAAATGCTTTCCTAACAATTCCCACCAAAATGTTCTGTTAAAAAGCAGTTAAGGTTGCTCTAGGGCAAAACACACCCACACAAGAAATGACAGGTTGGGTGAACCTTCACGCCTCATATTAACCACTCCCAGTGACAAGACTCCAAACCCCAACAAGAAGCTTCCCTTGTTCTGCGGGATAAGGCAACAAATGAAATACCCATCCCTCCTACACGCTTCAGTGCAAACCCTCTGGCTTCTGTAACTCTCACATAGGTGGCTGGTGTGTATATAGTGGCCTTGGCAGTTCAGGGAGAAGTATGGATGTTAAGAAATTCCCCTTGAGCATGAACTCTGCTGGTACTGCTGGTTTCAGGGGCCTTTTTTGGCTTTGTCAGGCTTTTTTTCACCATGGCTGATCCACCACTCCACTGAGGAGACCCATTTTCCAAGGCAGAGATAAAGAAACATCTGTTCCTTTTTATTAGGTTAGAGGATGAGATAGTTGGTACTGCTAACACTGAAGTAAATCTGGTTGCCTTTCTGCAAACAGTAACCACATTTGCACCAGCTATTTGTATCTGGGCTTTTTCTGATTATTTATTCCCAGCTGGGGCAGGAGAAAGCTCATGTTAAAGGGGTTTGCACAGAAGAAGACATGTACATCTTTTCTCCTACATGTGTTGGTGGTCTTCCATCTGTCTTCCCACATAGCTTTATTCCTCCCTTCACCTAGCTGCTCCTTACATCCAAGTTCCTTCTGCTCCTTACAGTCGTAATGGCCAATGCTGTCCAGGTTTCATTTAATTGTTCAAATGCTAATGCTAATACGGAGTTAGTCCTGCCTTTTGTATCCAGGTCCTCTAGGAAAAATGTCTTGGTATCACCAGCAGATTATCCACAGCTTCTATGCCAGAGAGCTTATGAGCCTCCTCATTTTCTGGAGAAAAGCAACAATATGTTTGGTCCAGGCATAGAAACCAAAATGTTTATGTTGGGCCTCAGGGGAGGGTGACTTCTCTTCCCATACATGGCTGCATTGAGACAAATAATCGAAGACAAGTAAATAAAGTACCATAGTGCTCCAGACCTACATCCATTGAAAATGAGCTGCAGAGACCTCTGTCAAGAGGAATTAGTCTCAGACTGTAATTTCGTTTCATGGGTGATGACGTTGAAGACACTGATGGAAAAGCTGAGAACTTCCCTGAAGAATCTACCATACCAATGCCGATGTGGTAACCTGGTCATAAGCTGTTACTTGACCACGTCTCCAAAATCCTGGCCTTGTTTTCCCCAATTGCTGTGCTGTGTGGTCAGCTCCAACCTGGTAATGGGAATCGTAACAAAACTGTGTTCATTACAAAACTGAACACTTTATTGTTCTGTCACAGTGCAAAGGGCCCAGACAGGACATTAATAAAATAAAAATATGTACATTTACAACCCCCTGCTTTAAAATGTGAGCATGAAGTTTTTATTTTCCTGTCCTCCAGGAAAATCTACTCATACCAACAATCCTAGAGAACCAGTACTCATTTAGAAAACTGTAAAAACTGAAGCATTACTCCTAATGCCTTCCCAGTGATAAATGCCTTTATTAACAGTTTCTAAATTTGCCATGGCCTGCTCAAAACATTATGTGAGCTTGGAGCAGGGGCTTTTCAGGATACCTGTACACAACATGCACATCTCTATTCATTGTTCTAAGAATATGAGATTGAAAGGGGTGGAATCTTTCATCTGTTTCCATGACAAGAATACTTCCCTGTCACCCGACACTATGGGGACAGGCAGGTTCTTTAGGGATTGTGGGTAGAGTGAGGACATCACGATGTTACAACTATAATTAGAGCTCCATTATCACATAGCATTTACAGCTATCAACATAGTTTATTGTTATCTAGAACTTCTAGCAATTAGCATAGCTTTATTTTTACCTCGGGTTTTTAATCACCTAGACCCTCTGCAGATCTGGTCAAATTCTTACTAATCAGCACACAGTGCAATTATCAGGATCTAGCTGTTGTACTTTCCTCTTTCATGTCAGGGGTCATCCCATCCTGGAGACTCTGTGCCAGGCGTTCTCACTGCACTAGCCAGCAAATGTGCTTTCGCAGTGCCAAAAAGTGGGGGGAACTAAGGCAGGTGAAAAGTTATCTGTAGATAATGGCTGTTTGCTTTTAAAAAGGCATTAGTTCTGCTGCCCTTATTACTAGGTGTCAGAAACAAGGGTACCATCACAATCCCATATGGAAGTCATCAGCATCAATGCTAAGCTGTCTTGTAAGCTCTTTTGAGCCACCATTATTAAAAATGCATTACACATACACCTGTACAAGTTGAAGTCTTGGAAGAACATGTATATTCCCCAGAAATCAAAGAGCTTTCCGTGGGGATGCCTGCAGGGGACAGTGATCATAAAGCAGCCAGAGAGCTTAAGGAATGCAGAGATTTCAGAGCCTGTGTGATTACCCACAGCTGTACAAACAGTACAGTGGAGAATACAGATTGACCTTGGCCATGTTTTGAGAGTGCCAGATAACCAGGTCCTTAAAAAAGCCCCATTTCAACATGAAGAGGAAAGAAGAGACAGTGACCCTGAGGAAGGCCAGGAAACACAGCAACAACTAAAGCAGCAAAACCACAAGTCATCAGTGAGAACACCTTTGAGGGACTGGGCAGGGATAGAGATAGTTGGTGATGGTAGACATCTTCATTATGTACCTGGCAGTCGAGAGGTGGATTAGATTGGTTATACGACAGTAATTTTCAAGCGTGAGTAGACAGCATCCTTCAAATAATGAATAATTATTCTTTAATAGTCCCATAAATAGCCAGCACATTGAAAATTTAGCCTGTTTTCAAGGAATTTGAGACACAATTTAGGAAGCAGAGAGTGTTTTCATGTATTTTTAAATCCACAGGGCCATTGCTATCTTTCTCCTGCTTCCCAAATGTGTGCCTATGTCCTACTGTAGAAAGAACACCACGAGGCCCTATTCTAGCAAATAATCACAGAGCTCATGTCTCTGACCTCCCCTTCACCCTTTCAAATAGATGTTTGCTGTTTGCTCACATGACTAGGACACACACCCTCCACCACCAGGATCACTTGCACAAGTGCAAACACGATCACTAGGCTGGCCTCATGCACATCCCTTCAAACTGTTATCTTGGGCTGTGCCCACTAGGGTTGTTAAGTCAGATGCTTAACTGCAGGGAGTCTCTCTCTTTTGCCAGATGAAACACAGTGGATCCCCTGCCTGGTGGGGAGACCACTAGACTCACGAACTAGAGAGGCCCAGTTCAGGATGAAAGCTAGAAATGAGCTTACTCTGGAACTTCCCGTCACACAAATCACACCATGGAGGTGATCCTCGAAAGGGAAGTGGGAAACAGAGTGAGGACTGAGAAAAACTAAGCTGGAAAATTACACATTAATTTGTCTTCTCTATTAATTCTGTCCTCGTAATGTGCAAATCCCTTGTTCACTATTGTGTAGCATCTTGCTTAGGGAATAAGGGAGAAATAGTTGGAGAGCTTGTGGAGATCACTGTGAAAAACATCACTGTAGGTCAGAAGTTACAAGAATTCCCTAAACAAGAAAAATATGGCAGAAGAAAGAAGGAATCAGGAGATGTCATTATTCTCTCTCTGTAGCTGGTGGGGACTCCACATCTAGAACAAGGATGATAAAAGTGCTTCCCTGCTGAAGCTTCACCCATACAGCTGCTCCCAGCTCAGCAGGGAGAGTATCTCCCTGAGGGAAACTAATTCCTGTGTTCCTCTAACATCAGGTTACCACTGCAACATAGCAGTTGCCCAGGAACCTGCATGTCTTGAAGGAGGAACACTGTATTTGCCCTGGCTGTTTTGCCCAGACTGTTTTGCTTTCCCCACTTTAAACACTACTTCTACATTCATCAGCCAGTCCAGCAACTCTTTGAAAGCTTTACAATCTATTCTTCCCAGAACCTGAAGGCATAAAGCATTCACATAGCACACAACCTGATAACTAAATTATAAAATTCATGAGAACACATAAAGCCTGTATGAAAGGACTTGAATAAGGGCAATCAATCTGCCTGCACTTTCAAGGGCAAGAATTCACCTAACTATTAAAACAAGCATTAAAAATAGATCATGTTAAAAGCACAGGAAGGCAAAGAGTATTCTTCAGATCCGTCACACAAAAATCCTGTGTCTGATTTATGAGGAAGTGTCCTCACCAGATATCAGCAAGCTGCAAACTGAGACCTTAGAGCAAATTCAGAAGAATTATTAATTACAGATTGCACATTACAAGTAGTTGGGAAGTAGGATAAGATACAAGATGGGTCTTTCCAAACCAGATGATGCCAAACTAAGCAATCTTTCCAGATGTGATAAGCCAGTCTCTCTGGCAAAGGAAGCATGGGAGATGTCAGCTACCGGACTTCAGTAAAGCATTTGATTCTGTGCCACTGCTTACATAATCAAAAGGCAAACTGGAGAAGCTGGAGTAGGCAAATCATAAAGTATGAGGAACTGCCTGAAGGGAGGAAGAAGATAAGTAATGTTGAAAATGTCTTGTGCTGGAATCAGGGGGTTCCACAAATATATATAAAGAAAAAAAGAGTAACACAAAACAGAAGTGTTGTGAAACTGGACTGATGTGTGATGAAATCTGTCAATGGCAGAAAGCCGGAGGGTGTTGTCAGTACTCAGAGAGTTATGGATATCACAGGGAGAGGTTCCTCAGTGCTGAAGTTATGCAAACAAAGTGAAATGCTGTAGTAAAAATCACAGATGAAGGAACAAAGAATAAGTGCAACAAACAGGACTTGAATTATCTGAAGAGGTGAATTTGAATCCAGAAGATAACCTTATTATAACATGATGACTATGAGCCCCCAGTTACTTAGAAAGAAAAAGATATAAATGATGCTGACAGCCCTGTAAAAAAGGCACAGGAGAAACTCCATCTGAAATACTGTACGCAGTTCTAGTTAGCTATATAATATGGTCAGAGAAGGCTCAAACTGTAGGAGGCACTGTTAAAAGATGTGCAGGAAAACTATACGGATTGGACAACCTGTCTTCTGAGATACTGAAAGAGTTTCAGCAAAGCAGAGGGTAAGAGAGCTTACAATTTCTGTCCATAAATACCCTGGGGAAGCATGGTAGGGAAAGACAAACTACTCAAATTGAAGGGCAGTCAAATGCAAAAACATCTGAGTGCAAACCCGGCCATCAACAGAGCCCTGAAACAGGAGGAAAGATCCTAGTTATCTGAGGCATGAAAAAACAGACATCTCACAGAAGGAGACAGCAGCAAACAGATGCTACCAATTTTCAGTACAAGCTGAAGCCAGTGTCTAAAGGGCCTGTAGCACATGGCTGCTTGCAGTGACTGAGGGCACCAGACTCAGCAGTCTGAGAGGGCCTTTCCCAGCTCTGTTCTCCTGTGTCCTGTGTGGCATTCCTGGGCTTTGATCTTACACAAGCAGGTGCCTCACTGGTTGCACGGGCAATGAGGCAAATCTTTGAACCTCTGTCTCCCAGCCCTCGAGGAAGGTCACTCCCTTTTCTCCAGAATGACGCGCAAAACACAAAACCCTTTTCTATTTCTCCTGTTGCCTCAGGCATTGCTTAATACTTGCCAGTTTCCAAAAGTGCTCTTCATTTTGATCTTCAGTGGTAGCTAAATGGCTCATTTCTCCAGCCTAGGTGCTACCTCAAGCAAGAGGGAAGTACCAGGCTGTGAAGGTAGCCTGCTGAGCTGCCCCATGCTGTGCTTGCCTCTGTTTCATGCCCTTGGCTGTAGTGGCACAAGGGTTTGTGGAGTGAGCAGCAGGCCTGCCTGAAATGCACAAAGGACATTTGCCAGGACAACACACATAGATCACAGAGAGAGGGAGAGGAAGAGGAGGTGTGCAGCTACCTGTCATTGTCCATGCTGTGGATACGTCTGTGGTGGACCAGCCACCACCAGGAGAAAGAAATATATGATTGAAAAGTTTAATCAAATTTTTCCGACTTAAAAAAAACAACGTATTGGCCACAGTGGACAGTCAGGTGCTAATGCAGATCACAAAGTGCTCTGCTTTGTTTATGAACATCCTAGCCTTTGCTTGGAATAGGCAGAGGAGAGCGTGGTCCATATCACAGTGCTGTGAGCACTGCCAGTCAAGCTCACACAGCTGGAGAGCCTCAGGCCGCATTGGCTGTCTCCTGAGGACAGGCCTTGTGCTTGCAGCAGTGCTAACTTTTACCTCAATTGGCACATAGCTGGTGCATCTCACAAGCTCAAGGGTGACCTCAGCAAAACACCCTATATCAGCTTGGCATTGCTGGCCAAGCTGGGTTTACCAAACTGTCCACCTCTCCAGTGCGATTCTGGATTCACAACCAAAGTGACTCCAAACCCGTTCTGAAGTCAACCCTTCATCCTCCCTCCTCCTCTCTGGCTGCTGCTCTCTGTGGTTAGTGAAGGAGTAGGCAGATGTAGGGCATTCCCCTGCTCCAGCAAGAGCTGTCACTGCTGGAAAACTGAGAGCATACCTTTGCTCTGAGGAGTCATGTTGAATATTTTTGTCTGCAGTTTTCCAGGGTGTGAGCCCTACTGGTGTGGAGGGGGCCCTGGGCTTGGGTCACTGTGGGCTGATGTGTCTTCACGGGGAGCATTCACACGGGATGGATTGAGAACAAACACGTTTAGGGCAGTGGATGTAGGACAGGGCTGTGTTTCAAATTCTGTCAGTAGAGTGCAAGCCTGGCTTGAGCCTGGGGCTCCTCAAAACCCTCTGATACCCATATGAATGGTGACAACATTCAGAAGTAAACATGTTTCTGGGCACAGGGGACATACAATTGTGCCAATAAATAGTTCTGAAGTCTATTTTTAGAGCAGAAGTCCAGCAGTCAGGGACAAAAGGTGCTATTTCTCCCACTCCTTTAGACATTGGTCCTGATGTCCTAGTCTGGCTGACCTTTCAGGAGTGTGAAACCTCCAAGGGCTATTTTCATCCTAGTGTTAATCAGCATACCTTCAGGATTGGGATCATAGGAGGTTCTTATCTCACAGGGACTGTCCCAGTACAACCTTTCTCCTGCATGCACCTCTGGGCTGGAGATAACAGGGTCTGTTGTGCATGCTGACTTCTGCTGGCTGCAGTCTTACCCGCTCACCAGAGGAATCCTGAGCTCATCATTTCAGGATGTCCCTTATCCTCTCCTTACCAGTGGCCCCAAACAACCAGCAGTGTCTTCTTTCTGCCTCCTCACTGCAGCTGGACTCATCCCTGGTGACTGGTCTTCTGCTGCATTCAGGACAGAGGTGACCAGAGGAAGCAACTTCTCCCTCTTAAAATCTGAACCGCAGCTCTCTCAAAGAGACACTCTGCTCCTCACACTGATCCTTCATTTAGACACTGAGCATGAGGTGGGAGTAAACTCATGCCCTTCTGCTACTCAGGCACTGCATTTCGCAAGCAGAAGCATTGCACGTTCTCCTCCTGCCTGTTCTTAGCCATTACATGTGAGGTAAGATGTTAGATAATGTATGTTCTCTCACTCTGGCAAAGCTCATTCCCCCACGTGGCATAAAGGTGACTTTGATCTTGCTACACTAGGTATTAAGCATCGCATAGTGTAAAGGATGTGTATTTTCATATCTGGCTGTGATCAATAAACATTTCCTATCTGTTACAACAACTGCCTGCAACATGTGGGGTTGAATCATGTTGTGTAATGGCTCTTTTGTAATCAATAGCCTAAGAGTCTTTCTCAGGAAGATTTGCACTACATGATCAACAGCACTGTTAGTCCGGGCCAACCTGATGGAAGGGACAGTTAATCCCAAAGAGCAAAGTGGCTGGAATGTGCCCTCTCTGTGGGGCAGCACTCAGTGACATGCATACAGCTGGGCAGAGCTGGTGCAGTTGAAGCTAGTCATTAGCTAGAGGGGTTTGGGGGTTTCTTTCTTCTTTTTTTTTTCTCTCTCTTATTTTTTTCCTAAGAAAAACATCCACAGTTGTTCCACGGGAAAAGAACAAGTGATCTATACATATGGAATAAATGGAGTTGTTGTTTCCTCCATACTCACTTTCAGCTTCTGCTAAGGTAATTTGGGTGACGAGATTTTTCCAGATGCTGAATTAGGATAAACAGCAGTTCAGTGGAACAGATAAAGAAGGGAAATATCCATCAGCCTTTTAACAAATCACTAATGTGTGCATGAGATAGATACCAAAATGCATAAACCTTGCAGCACTTTAGGAAAGCAGGGAAAGGAATTAACTTGTGTGTATGGGTCAAGTCCTGCAGCAGCAGGGTCTCTGCTTTGCTTCCACTCTGGCTGACTTATGCCACTCCATTGGTAAAAGGTGAGGGCTTGGAACTGCTCATGCCTCTCACAGGATGATGGAAATGGACAAACAGGAGCTTTGGGACATTGGACTCCCTGTCCTACTGTGGAGGAGGTGGAGGTAGCAGAGGTGGGAGCAGGGACAGAACCCTCCTATTCCAGCTTCTCTTGCAGCATTGCTACCTAGCCTGGATACAGTATGTAGCAAAGCCACCACTGCTTCCCAGCTGCTTCCTTTGCTGGTGGTGGGAGTCAGACTTGACTGATGTTAGCATTCCCTCTACCTTGGCATCTCAGTATCTAGAAGACGCTCCATTCTCCCTGACAACAAGGTGTCAGTGCTTTCATTCTTCTGCCAAGCTTAGCAAATCCTACGAAGCCCAGATAAGGCTCATAAAGGGGGGAACTGCAGGGGCTGACACTGGCCTGCCTCAGAAGGTAACCTTGCACACCCTGCACAGGGCCACCTGAGCACTTGTAGAAACCAAAGCACAGGGCTGGGAGCTTGTGTAGCTGAGAGGGATTAGAGCTGCTGTGCCCTACGTGCTGTAAGTTTCCATTGCTTACGTGCTCGCTGGGAGCAAGTTCCTCCTGCTGAGCATGTGACTGCCTAAGTCCTGAGCTGCTCAGTGCCCAGCCCGCACCTCAGCCCCATTTGGATCTGCACATGCTGTGCAATACCTTCATAGCAGATATATTTATCAAGCTAAAAAAAGTTCAGTTTAGCCATTTTATTTGCCAGGAGGCCTGGCTGCACTATCTAGGGCAGAAAAAAGAGGCCACCTGGAGCTGCACAACACTCAGAGCAGCACACTTGTGGGAGGCTGAGTATTCCATAGAGTGGCAGAATTCCTACAGTTCACAAAGGACTCATTTTCACCCAATAGTCCCTTCTTCAACTGAAATGAATAAGATAGATAGATAGATAGATAGATAGATAGATAGATAGATAGATAGATAGATGTTTTTAACGTATTTCCCAGAACATGTGATTTTACTAGAAGTGCATTTTATGCTCCTGTTTCGAAAAAGAATCCAGTCCAGTGGGTCAAAGTCATTCTTGGAATAACTCTCAATGAAATCTGGAGTTACAATGGACTGACTTTGGCATAACGAGTCCTCAGGATATCGGTAGCTGCTGCAGTCATGTTTTTGTAAGCAGTCTGGATCTACAAGTTTTCCTGGTATAATAATTGCTGTCAGAACTGTGATGTTTTGTAACCAAACTAGTTTATACTGGCAAAAGCCCTACTTTCGTTCATAGAGAGGTGACTTATGCTGTTGAATTTCTTTCAGTTACTATTTGGGATTTGCTGTTCTATTCCAGTATATTTTCTTACTGTCTGCACAGGAGGTTGAGATGACCAATTCTGCGCTGTGACAACAGTACCATTTTCTATCACAGACTAGCTCAAATATCTAAATAATTGCTGTATTTTGTACAACGCTAACATTAAAATGTGATCTGGGGAATAAATAAACTATCGTAAAAAAAAAAAAATTAGAATAGATTGATCCCCTAGCTTAATCTGCAATGCAAATACTGTGCGATGTCAACAAAATAAAAGTCACAAAAAAAAAATCATTGTTTTTATCAGGTTTGGGATCTTTATTTTGTTAGTTCCTTGTATAACCATATCCATGAACTCAGAGCCTATGTATTTCTATTTTAGTTTCTAAGATCTGAGTTTATCTCTCCTACAAGCGTGCAGGGAAACTGAGCAATATTCTGTATGTGATACTGCTTGGTGTCACAGCCATTTAGCAAGACATTATCACTGGTCTGTATCACCATGGCACTGTCATTGTTGTCACTGCCAGGCCAGCCCAAGGGCAATGTCATCTTTGGTGTTGCTGTGGACTGGTTGAAGAAGGTTTTAGAAAGAGAACCATCTCCTACCAAGTCAGCATGATATAGAATATGAAGTTGCAGGGATGCAGTTGAACAAGTATAGGCAGGGGATGATGTCAATGTGTCCTCAAAGGTGGGAATTCACCTTGTGTTTTGCCAGGCTCTGAAGGCTTTGGAAAGCAAAGACAAGCAGCTGTGTCTGATGGTTTGAAATCAGAGAAAACTCAATCTGTGCTTGTTGAAAGCAGCATTATGGTATTTTCACATGTACAGCATGCACCTTAGAAAAAGTACAGATCAGTGAGGTACTGCTGCTTACAATAAATCCCAAACTGAGATGAACAGCATCACAGCAAAGACAGGAGTACTGGTGAGTGAGAAGGAATTTCTGCATGTTCCAGTCAGGCACTCTGCTGGGAAGAAGGCTCTGAGCTTCCTGGAGGTGCAGATAGCTTCCGCATGGCTAGACATGGATTATACCAGCAAAAACCAGGTCACTTGGCCTTGAGCCTTCCTGAGATGACCTGCTTCCCTGGGGCTACTTGTAGCTCACAGCAATTAGGCTGCAGGCTGGAGGAATTCAATGACAGCAGGCAGGCTTTTCAGGCACCCTATACGGCCTTGCCCTGAGGCTCCCTGCTCCATCATGGGAGTTGTGTGTGTTCTCTGTGGGACAGCCATGGGGACATGGCACACAGAAAGGTGGTCCTGGGGACAAGCAGCCCTGTCAGCAGCTCATTCACACTGTGCTCCTAGGGTTGTGCTCCCACTTGACCTACTATCGTTTTGCAGAAAGGCAACCTGCTCATACAGAAAAATACATTCATCCACAGCATATGTTGGATAAGCACTTCTCCTACTGAGATCAGAGTGTTAGTGGAAAAGGGCAAGCAAAGAAAGTCCCACACACTTACTCACATACATGTGTGGGTCTCACAACCAGAGAAAGGATGCTGCTTTGTCTGTGAGGCTAGCTAAAAACAGACCATGTCTTGTTTATATTAACCAAAAATACTCTGCAAGACTAAAAATAGCATGGACACCGGGGATTAAAAAGGGCTCAGTGCTCAAGACTGTTAAGACTGAGAAAGTCATGATATACAGAAAATCAGCGTGAACTTCACAGCTCACAAGGGGGAAATGAAATGTGAATTACACTGAATCATGTGCCACCGCAACCTCCAGCTACCTAAGCAAAAGAAAGCATGGTTTTATTTACTGTGTTTTCATTTTTCCTGGGATGTGCAAACCAAAGGCACTGTATGCTAGACCTTCTTACCTATAGAGCACGCTTCCTGCTCACACAGGCTACTCTTTCTGCCAGCACCTCAAGCATCTGCTGTCACGGCAACCTCTTGAACCATCTGGAGGGCTGAAAAGGGGAGAAACAGGAAACAAGCAGTGTCCAGAGGAGCGGGCTGTGCGAATCCCACTGCTTTCTGCAGGTGGCACGCCTGCCTCAGGTTGGCACATCTTTGCAAAGCTGTTCTCTCATGCTCATGGGTTAGAACAGTCACTAAATGAGGCCTGCAGCAAAAGAACGGCCTCTTGAAGTGTCCTTCTCTAAAGCTGGCACACAGCTCCATGCTGGTGGCAATGCCGTACTGCCTGGCATGTGTTGCTGGGGCACAGTCCCTCCCTGCTGCAATGAGGTGTGAAAGCACAGGGGTGTGGGAGGATGTGGGCACACACAGCAGTCTCTCCACTGCCTCAGTCAGGGTCAGAACACTGCCGCTGAGCAGCCTTCTTGCTCCAGCTATTTTCATGCACCCCATTTCCAGCTGCTAGGAAGAAGTGGGTTTGGTGCTGCTTTAAGTGCTGAAACCTTGGTTGCCAGGCCCGTGCAACAGAGAGGAGAAATGCTCTCCTGGCACATGTAGTGGTGTCCTGTGGTGTAGACAGGTTCAGATTTCAGTTAGTGAGAACAAACATCTGCATCTCCAAGTCCTCACCTCTTCCTTCCTTCTCAAGCACTCTCAAACCAACGTGCTGCACACCAAACCACTTCCTTGCAACAAATTTTCATTTAATTCAGACCTGCAAAATCACTTTCTTTGCGTACCTTCGTGTATACCGGCTTGAGATACTCTGACAAGGGATTGGAGGAGATCTGGTGTTCACTTCCTTGGACAGACAGCAATCTTACTCTCTCTAAATAAGACAATTATTAGGGGGTGTTTGTGCCCAGTTTTGGTTTGGGGGACCTAGCTGCCATGACTCACGAAACTTGTTAAACCAGAGTATGTCTAGCAGGAGGAGATTTAATTACACAGCGGTGCAGGATAGTAATGGAATTTGTGTGACAGGCTGATGGCAAGATGGCTTTATCTCCAAAGCTGTTCAAAAGCCTGTATAGCCAACTCCATCTGTAGGGCTGGGCAAGCTGCACCAAGCACTGAACCAGCCAGGAGGAAGGTGAGATCCGTGCCAGGAACAGGTTCAGGACATTGGTAGTTTGCATAAAGAGACTCTCATAAAGAGCCTGAAAATGTGCCTGTCATTGCTGTGTCTGGGTCACCAGGAGGAAACTTCTTCTGGTAAACCAACGGCCTCATGCTGCACAGTGACCTAGATAGGAAATATGATGCAGGGAGGGAGATGCTGAGATGGTGTGCTGACGCAATGCATGTATCAGGTTATTTGCTGTTGCTTTTATCTGGCTAAAAGAGTCTAATAGTCAGTAAACCACTTGGAAGCAGGTTCTGGCCTCTCCCCTCCTTCTCAGGAACTCTTACACCAACACCGTGTGCAGCTAACCAGACAAACTTCTGAACAGTGTATTGCAGCACTTAGCAAAACAGTAACAAATATTCTGAAAACCACCATACACGTCTCCACTGTGTGTGCACCACTTTAAAAAGTGCAGCCTTAAGGTTTTTGTGAAGCTGCTCAGAGGGATTACACTAACTTCAGGGTGACTGCTCCCTTGTGCATGTAAACAGTGTTGTTTACATAAAGAAGTCTTCCCACTCTAGCATTTCAGATTGCAGTAGACAAGGAACCACACATCTTGAGAAACAGCAAAAACCAGGACACAAAGGCTATGTATGTCCTAGAACACATCCTCTCACAAGAAGCTCTTGACAAACACGGGCGAGGCTTTAGGTAAGAGGTAGACTTTCCATAGGGCTTCATCCTTCCCGAAGAAGCAGGTGGAGCAAGCTAGAGTTATTTTGTTCCCTGAATCAAAAAGCAAAGGGAAGGGTTTGGGAGCTAATACACACTGCTGCATGAAATCCCTTTCCATTTTTTGCTGTTTTGTCAAGGTGTACTTAAAAGCCGTATGTAGGACCAAGCTACTTGTTCTCAGTTGTTGTTTTCCTTGTAATTTGCCATGTAATTAGCACATAGTATCATACACTCCAGCACATGCAAGATCAGGTTGTTTTGATTTCAAAACTACCATAAAACCTCAGCACACTGAAAGAAGTACTGCTCTGACACGCAAAGCACACCGCCAGCACCTCTAAATAACTTGTGTCCGGATGACACTTGGAGTGGGGCAGAGAGATGATTATTTTGAGGGCGATGGCTCAGTGCTTCTACATTATCATTTCCGTATTTTCCTAATAACAAAATAAAGATTTTGTGTAATGCTGAAGCCAATGCGGGTGGGAAGAAAAAAAAAAGGTGTAAAGACCGTGTACCAACAGTTTTGGAGTTCAAATAATAACTTATCCATGGTCCAGTTTGTTCAATATGCAGTCTGTGAGCAGGAAGATGATTGGTTTTAATCTTTCCTTCTTCCACATTCATAATTCTGACCCCCAAATAAGCACCAGTGGCTTCAAAGCACAGCAAGCCTCTTTCCTGTATTTTCAGACTTACCCCCAGATATCAAACAGATTATTAATAGATATTCCTTTTTCAAATGGATAACAACAGAGATTTCCACGATGTTAAGATGTCAGAAACCTGACTCAGTTTTTTGTTTTTTCAGTCACATTTGTTATTTCTCTTGAAAATACCACATGAAGTTTGAACTGGATAAATTTTTGTCCCCATCTAAACTGTAGATGAATCTTGGAAAACACAGAATGGCTACATTTGGTAAGACAAGACTTCTTAATCTCCTGTCCCCATAAAGAAACCTGTTAATGGAATGGGTGGTAGTGGGACATCTTTTCCCAAGCCTCTGCAGCAGCCAGCTGGTTGCTTCCTATATTTACACATCTTTTAGAAACAAAGTTTCAAGTGTCCTGCCCTTGGAATGTTCTCTGGAGCTGCATATGTGGTTACTCCATCAGCATATTATCTCACACAGGACAGCCTGTCTGAGCAATTGAAAATTTTCTGCACATATGTAGTGATGAATGCTCTATAATTCCTACAGCATGTATTGGTGCTCTCATTGATCCCAGTGAAATCACTTCTCCATTCACTCTGGGAAGCAAATGCTGTTTGTCTCTTGACTACCTGTGGGACACTGGCACTGTCTTCAGGTGCAGAGCTCTGAGCTCCCGCTGCACGACCGAGCCACGCTGACACCATGCCTTGCACAGCTGGTGTCTTATCCTATGCCCATGGCTGTAAAACTGTCTCCAGTACTGAGAAGGCTCACATATGGAGAAATCACTTGTCACAGCAGCTGGATTTTTGACTCTGCAGGCAGTAGTTTCATTGTAGGCCTGAAGGGAGTTTCTCCCCTCACATGCTTTGTGAAGACACTTTCAGCTTAGTTCTCTCAATCTGCCACAGACTTCAGCCACAAAGAGAGCCCGTTCCCCCACTGGTTCCACCTCACAGCTCCATAATACCCCTCTCACCACCTCCACAGGAGTTCAGAATACATCTGCAGCACAGCTCTGCAAAACCTCTTTGGGAATGAGGATATCCTCTATACACAGAGCAGTGAGGGTGGATGAGTGTTTCCAGAAAGCGCCCTGGAAGGGCTCCCACCTGGCTGTGCTGAGACTGAAAAAGCTAAACTAGTTAGTCATCTTGCTTCATAGCTTTGCCCTGCATAAAGAATCATTGAACTATTACTATTTAAAAAGACTTCTAAGATCATCTAGTCCAACTGACAGCCCACCACCACCTCGCCCACTAACCACATCCCTCAGTGCCACATCCACTTGTTTCCTGAACACCTCCAGGGACGGTGACTCCACCACCTCCCTGGGCAGCCTGTGCCAGTGCCTCACCACTCCTTCTAAGAAGAATTTTTTCCTAATATCCAAACGGAAATAGCATTCATCAGACCCCTGCAGGACACAAGTGCACAAGGCAAACATTTGGTGCTATACGCTGGTACTTACGAAGCTTCAAAGTCTTCTTCTTTATGTGCCTCTTCCACATCTGGATTAAAAATGAAAATTAGACTCTCTAGCATGACCCCACAATCTGAATTATTTTTTATTCTAGGTCTGCGATCCAGGGCTATCTTAAGGTAATACGAAGTGAGAATTTTTAGCTTCTTGCTGTAGCTTTTTCTTGAAAAGACTTGTTCTCTTGAGATTGATATTTTTAAATAAAAGCTTAGGTTCAATTAAAAGAAATGTTGCTCTACAAAGATACGGTTCAGTGTTTCTTTTACAGAAATGCAGAATATCCCTTATATTAGGGGAGAAATGGTCTAAAATAAGCTACCAACCAGGCTGGATACACACAGTGGGAATATCTGCAAACACACAAGCCTTTATGTGTAGATGGGCTAGCCACATCTGGCCTCTCGCATTGATAAAACTATGGCTTGTTTAAAAAATAAAATAACATAAAAATAAAAGCCCTTAGTTACTTCTGCCTGCAGCAGATGGCTTTTATTGGAGGATGTGTTTGTGCAAGAGAGGAGCTTTGCCTCCCACCCAGATTTCAACAACACTTACAATTCAGTAAATAGGTGAGGACAGTCTATCTATTTCCTCTGCCAATTCCCTCCAGTTAAATCTTCTATATTCTAACGAGAAAATTGATCTGAGGAACCTTTCCAGGAACCTCTTTTAATGAAAAATCCTAAACATGGCATGGACCTAGCACTAGAGATAGTCTGAAGTTTAAAAAGAAAAACAAAATAGAACAAAACCCAACAATAACAAAAAGAAAGAATAATGCCACAAGAAAAAAATGTAATAAAACAGTAATGGAAAAAAAAAAAGTGAAATCTGTGCCCTGGAAAGATTAGCATTATTATATTCCATTGAGCTGTGGCTGGATGAAGAACGTGTAACTTGCTTGCTGACCTGTTTTTTGCTTCTGCATAAAAAATGAAAGGCCATTTCTTCTACTGTCAATAAATGCTACCTTATCTCTAGGTGACTAATTGGCTGCCTGAATAAGCAAGGAACAGGTTCAGAGGTAATGCTTCTAACAGGGACAAAGTGATGCAGCATGATAAGAAGACTCAGACGCAGCCCAGCCCTAATTACAGTTCAGTAACATGTACTATCCCTCCAAGAACAAAGCAAATATGTTAAAAATTCATATTCAGCTGCCTGTTTGCAAGAACTCCTGTTCAGTTTAACTTTCTGGGATACAATATTTAGGCACAGTTTTATAAAAATAATTCCAGCATTACATTTCACCAGTCAGTAACTGCACTGGGCCAACTGAATGTCCATTTAAATGAACAGGGTTGACTTAGATCCTGTGGAAGGGAAACAACAATTTTTCACAGTAATATATGAATTTAAATTTCTCTACATCCATTCTGCTCCTGTTTTAGCAAATATCTGTTCTTAGTATAAGTTAAGTTGCTTGAGAAGTACTTTAAAACATGCTAACATCTTCTACTTTGATAGTAGACTCAACGTATTCACATGGAGGGTAATGCTTATCAGCACAGAAAAGAAGGAGGTGCAGGAGCACTGTCATATTGGGTGCTGATATGCATCACAATGTTCATTTCCCCATCTGTTTGGTTCTGAAGTATTAAGAACTATTCAAAACAACAGAGAGTCCCTTTCATCCACTGAAATCAGAAAAATAACCTCTAACATTTGAGTTCTTGCCATGCCGTTCATGGAGCCAACAGCAGAAAACACCTCTCCCCATACTCTTAGATAGAAGAATCAGTTGACACCAGCTGTTAGCATGTCCAGGTACACAACAATATCCAGTACCTTGGATCTGCTGTTTCTCTCCATAGAGTTTTAACAGATCACACCTTTTGGCTTCTGTCTGGTAAAGTACAAATGGGTCAAGTTCTTTTTACATGAAGTAAAAAAGGGTGAAGCTACCTGATGTGACTGAGTCAGCTTACTGTTCTGACTTGGGTGGTCCTGCTTTCCCTCCCTGACTCCTGGCCCTGTGGGTTCACACCCTCTCTTGCACCACATCAAACTGCATGGTAAGCCGATCCAACTTGTTAATCCAACTGAAAACTATTCTCTTGAACTGACTCACCAAGGGCTAGACAAGTGTGGTGCTAAGGTAAGGAAGGGTGAAGAAGCACGCTGCTGGAAGGCACACAACCACCTCTTTAGGCGGCCAGCAGCAAGTGTATGTAGCAAAACTAAAGAAAATGTTGCAGAAGGTCACAAGAAGAGCACTGACACCAAACAGAATGGCATGGAATAAGTCTGTGTCTGTGGGAAGGAAGGACATGCAAGAAAAGGTGTCAGAACATGCTTGGAATGGTGAGGGACAGTCAGGTGGGCAACGCAGGAGAGCAGTAAGATGCTGTATTCTGACATGCAATGGGAACACCCTGGTACTGTCCTAGGAGAAGTGGAAGTGGAGTGTGAGCTGTACAGAACTCATTTAGACTATAGTGACTCTTTGGGGCTCACAAAGCTTATGCATACAAACGTGTATTCACACAGCCCTGGAAAAAGTGAGCCCTTCAGGACTGATGTGAAAGCTCAGTAGTTTAAAAAAGCATCAACTGTAATACTACATTCCCATTGTTCAAGAGAAAGGGAGGACACCATTGTTCACATAGAAAACAAACAGAAGTGAAACTTATGCTCATTCTTCTTGAGAAACTGTACTATCCAAAAAGAAAAAAACATATATATCCAAAATCTCTTGAGGAATAACACCTGGCCTGCATTATCAGTTCAAAAACTCCCTCACTGTTGTCTTTTCCTTCCTCTCTTAAATTACGAAGACAGGTTTCTCCTTTTGCAGCAGCAAATGTCCTAGGCTTTTTCTGTTCTTAGAATCTCTCTCACCAGTATAGCTACCTTCACAATGAAGAGACTTCGGGGATATAAAAAGTCTGGAGAAAGGGAAAAGAAACTGTATCTTCATTTGAAGCTAAAATGTATGGTCCTTTAATAAAACACATCTCTTGGCTTCTGGAACAGTTCATGAGTTCCTCTTTAGTGCTCTGGATAGTAGTTAACTGGACCACCAGGAGAAAAATACAGAGACTGCAGCTAGTTAAATAGTAGGATATACTGTAACCCAAGGGCTGAGGCTCCCTCAAGCTTCCAAAACCAGGGAAGCCCAGGAAGCAAACCGTTCTTGCCAGCACTCCAGCTGTCGCTGTTTTCTTTTCCAAGTACAAGGTAAGTCACTGGCAGAAGAGAGAACTACGTGCCTGGCTGCTGGAAGAAGAGGAAAGAAAAAATACGATGTGCAATACATCAGGAACACACCAAATTATCATGGCAGGCCACATCATCCTAACACTGCTCTGCATTGTTTCCACCTTGATGATCTTTCAGCATGTCACGATGCTGAGCCACGATGACACACGGGCAGGAAGCACATATCAGATGCAAAGTAAAAAGGTCATGTAATGGATGCAGCCCTCTGAAACACCAGAGACTTTCCTTACAACTGAGTTCCCTGCTAAAAAGCCAGAAGACCTGTCTATATCAAAATCAAGAAAAACTTGTAGAAGAGATAAAACAGGAATTCTTTTTTTCTTTTTTTCAGAACTGCTTATCGCTCTATCAGAGCATGGACTTCAAATAGTGTTTAAAAAATGTTCTTTAAAAGAAATTTTCCATCCATAACTGGACTTCAAGCACCTCAAAGGCCTGCAGGCTTTAGCTGGAGAAAAAAAATGTATGTAATTGTTGATCTTCAGCAAGACAGGGAGCTCTTTTCTAACCAGAGCCAGAAATACTCCCTCTTGAGAAAAACCTCACAAACAGTGTGGAAAAAGCTTTTGAACTTTTCATGGTACAAAATTTAAAACAAGGATAAATGTGCCAGTCTTGAGCTCTTTATAAGCTCCGTCACCTTATGGATAAAGAGCACTGTCTTATTGTGCATCTCACTTTCTTTAAACATGAATGAAATAATTAAAGCAGTCAAACATTGTAATCTGCATAAATCTCTCTTGATCGACCCCACCTGTTTTGTTGGTGTAATAAAAACAGGCTAAGTTCCCAGAGGAGTGAAGGCGTATCGTGTCAAACAGATTCAAGGACAGCACAAGCAATTTCAGCTGAAGAGCCTGGAGGAATCCCGCAGTATTAAGCACTGAATTATTCAGGCTTACACAATGTAATTGAGAATACTTCTCATTATAATTTAGCCCAACCCTTATAATCTCAGGTTATAATGAAAGGTTTTTCCCTTTAAACAATACAACATCACGATATTCAGTGATAAACAACCAAATTACTCTGTTACTTTGATTTCAGCGAAAAGTATTCAGGAAGCTATGCAATGGTATCAAGCAATAAGCTGGATGCAACGTGGCTCCAGAGTGCTGTGGATATCTCCAGGGCCCCGAGCCTGGTTCTCTGCCATCCCACAGGCTGTGCCACCTGATAACTGCACTGAGCAGTGTGTGCACAGCACAGTACAGGGGCACCTTGTGCTTGTTAGTGTCAGCAAAGCACCAAGCTCTGGTGTAGCAGGGTTTGTGCTGGCGACAGAGTGCCTCTAGTGCCCTGGGAATCATAGCACAAAACTAGGTGTGCTTTTCCATCGGGGTCAGCGTTAGAAAGCCTGTCAGTAATCCTCAGTGCCTAGCACCACTGCTCCTAGATGAACCCTCCCTAGTTTCACAGAAATGGGGGCAGTGTTTGGGAGATGAATAAACTACGCTAACCCTTTGAGTACCTCAGGAAAAGTGTGCGTTCGACAGAAGAACACTTGCATAGCCCTGTGGGTGTACTTTGTACAGCTTGTCCTGATTAGAAAGGAAGTGAGCTTAACAGAGAATCCAACAGAGACAAACAGTTCTCTAGTTTTATTTGGAAAAGCTGCAAACCTGTTACAGTTCACTTGCTGGTATGAAAAGCAAACCTGAAAAATGCCACTGTTGAGATGAAGGAATAATGGCTTAGGTGGAATATGGCAGGCTGATGTGGAGTGGTCAGGAGGGGAAGAGCAAATATTACAAGCCCACGTGTCCTAAATCTGAATAGTGACGCTATCACAGACACATCCCCGACTGACTGCTGCCTCACACAGTCACCAGCTGCAGGACCTTCTGTGCAGCTTCAGGTGGTTCCTGGCAGCAGTGAAAATCTCAGCCTTGAGTCCCAAGGGACTTTTTATCTTGTTCACAGCAATCTGTTTGAAGATGAGAGTTATTTATTCCTAAACTGATTTGGTTCTGAATTCCGTGTCCTTTATGTTGCTATTCTGCACTCCCTCCTTTCCCTGGGCTTCAAAGATTCTTTCTGATTGCTTATACAACACGAACGCTGCAGTACTCCGGATATTTAGAGCACATGCAAGGATATATAAATGCCACTATTACTACTACTCAATGAAAACAGAACAGCTATTCACTGACTGACCTTTTCTTTTAGGCATTTCTAATAAACATATCAGATCTATATCAAAGAGGTGATAAAAAACCCCTCTGACCTTGCATTAAATTTATTCCACATCACCCTCCTATGAGGACTGGTACAACTTTGAAGACTTTTTATCTGCATGCTCTGTGGATCAACTGTGTCTCAGCATCACCTTGTCACCGTTCAAGCACTTTTCTAACACCCACTGACACGCACATGAGCTGTCTGCAAATGACAAGTCCAGGAGCACGCGAAGAGTTACCTGCAGAAAAGGGGGGAGGCAATGACCTCTGCCTTGGTTTTGGCAGCCATCCTGAGGGTCATTTTGCTTTGTACACAGCATGTTCCTTTTTGTCATACTTTGCCCTTACACTGTCTTTTAAAGAACAAGCTCTCCAGCAATGAATAGAGCCCTTATGTGCTTGGAAAACATTTCTAGCATGTTGTAGACACAATTGTGATATAAATACTCTTTGTTTTCCAGAACTTCCCAACCAGCAGCACTCTTTGCTTCAGTTTTGTCACTGGAACACAACCATTATTATGTTGTTTTGTGCCCCTGGTGAAGCACTGTGATCATAAAATTTGGCAAATGGTTCATATATTTAAAATGGGTTTTGTTATTTCTTCTGACCATGCTGGGAACATGTTATGTCAAGAGAACTTGACGTATTTCAGCACATTAGCAAATGTAAAAATTAAGACATTTAATTGACATGTGGGAAAAAGAACAAAGGAGTCCTGAAGCCAAATTAACCCATGAATTAATAACTACCATCAGGTTTTAGCCTGATGCCATATTTGTACCTTGGTCCTTACTGGTTTCATGGTATGACTGTTGAGTTAGAATCATAGAACCATGCAGTCTGTGACATTCATCTCCATAACGTTTGCTGAAGGAGTATGCAACAAATGAAAAAAGTCTTTTAACTTCTCAGCTTCTCCCCAAAAGAATATAATTGCTTGCATTTCTAAAGTTTTTTGAAAATAACAGGTTTGGCTCTTTTCTCGTTTGGTCTGGCTTAACAATGCTGCGAGCCCAAAGAATTCAGCCACACCAACTTCAGCACAAAGCACCAGAGGAACGCCTGGCTTGGTACTTCAGGCATACCTCATATTCCTGGATTTAAAGAGCAACTCCTGCTACACTTGGATTAAAAATCTGTCCACTTTACGTTCTGGACTTAAACCTTGCCTTTAAACCACTTCTTTCTGCCTCTACTGTTACGCTTTCCTTCCTTTAAAAGCAACGAACAAAGCAATTACTGACCTGCAGCCCCATCTGGTTCTAGTTCCCAGCTTTCCAGATCTCTCAGGTTTTGTCGTTCTTATTTTCCAGTTGACCTAGGCCTCTCAGTCCTCCTCCTGCCTTCCTCATACTCCGCCCTGGTTTTCCTTTCTATTTTCTGTGTGTGTACAACAGGTGTTGCTGCCTTGGGTGTGCTTTGTTTCTCCTGTTACATCCCTCACGTAGTACCAGCAGCGCCTGACATTCCTCTAAGTCCTGCTGCATCTGTTAATTTTAAATCCAGGTCTATACAGAGAGATGGTAAAAATGAGCCACTTTAATTGCATAAATGAAGCCCCCTTACTGGAGTACATTACAGTCTTTGGCCTCAAAACACCCTGTGAGGAGCAACAGTATAGGTGTCTGTTCTACAGCACTGAAGAAAGAGCTATTTCCCCAAAATCACACGAAAGAGTCAGGCAGAGCACGGGCAGAACACTCACATCACTCCTCTTCAGTTACTAACTGAAATACTTGTTTTGCTTTTCTACCCCCAGGTCTGCACACTTGGCTCCTTTTTGCCTTTAGGATGGATTTCAGTCCTGAGAAGTGGCACACAGCAAGATGAGGGCCCCTCCCCAGCCCAGCAAACCAAGGCTTCTGTTCGGCTCGCCTGTTGGGCTTCAGAGCAGATGAGTCCCGCAGCCCAGGAGGGACCGCTGCTAGAGCTTAGCACTCTGAGCTGCTGAGTGCTGCACCTCGACACTCCGTGAGCCGTACTGCACGAAGTACAGGACACACAGCATTTACTTGTCATCTACTGCAATCCAGCAAGGCTCAGGCTCATCTGTGTGGATCAGAGCACACACGTCATCTCAGAGCTCCTCGTGTGGCTGCTGACAGCCGACGTGACCGTGTCGGGGCTCTTTTCCCTCCACGGCGTCTCCTCCCCGACCTCCCCGGAGCTCCCGCTGCTCCGCTAAACCAGTTTCCTTTTCCTGCGGGGTCTTTGTCCCGCTCACAAAGTCGGCCCCGGCTCCTCGTGGTTGCGCGGCCCCATCACCTGCTCTCCCTTTCTGCGGCGTTACTTAAACCGCCCGACTCCGGAACACGTAAGGCCGGGTTAGGTCGAACAGAAGACACACGTTATCTACGAGAGGCTCGGGCGCTGCCTCCTGCTCCGACGGGTTAACGTGGGGCCTACAGTGTCAAATCACGACCCTTTTGCTCAGCCAACAGCGTCGGACCCACGGCTCAACTTCCACCTCCCGCATCCCCTCAGCCGCTCGCTCCCAGCTCCGTGAGCAGGGACCGTGCCCCAGGTCCGCCGCACAGCCAGGCCCACCGGCCGCCCGCGCCGCGCCGCTCGCCCGGCCCGGCCCGGCCCGGCCCCGCCCGCCGGCAGCGCGGCCCCGCCCGCCTGACGCGCCGACGGCGCTGGCGGGCTGGAAGTGGCGTACGTGCAGAGCGGGCCGCGAGCGTGGCGCCTCCTCCTCGCCCCGACACGGCGCTGAGGCGCGGCGGGCAGAGGCAGAGGCGGCGGTCGCGCCGGGCCGCGCACTCGG
Organism: Callipepla californica brunnescens; assembly: GCA_023055505.1. Lineage (NCBI taxonomy): Eukaryota > Metazoa > Chordata > Aves > Galliformes > Odontophoridae > Callipepla > Callipepla californica. The sequence goes on along the minus strand of JALIRH010000003.1, from coordinate 30,627,342 downwards.
CAGAGCGGCCGCGCATCGCGCCAGCCGCCCGCCCGCCCCTCGGCCCTCTGCCGCCGCTGGCGGGGCGGCGATGAAGCGGCGCTAGCGGCTCAGGGAGGGGCCCCCGCGGCAGCCCCGCGCCTGGCCGCCCCGAGGAGCAGGGAGGGAGGCCGCGGGCCGGCGGACGCGCAGGGCGGCGGGGGCCGCGGCGAGCCGGGCGGCCATGATGCAGTGAGCGCCGCTCCCAGCGCGGCCGGGCGGGGGCCCGCGTAGCGCCGCTCCCGCCCGCCTCCTTACATAACGCTCGGCGGCGGAGCGGGGCTGCGGCCGCACCATCAGCGCCATGGCGAATGACAGCGGCGGCGGCGCCGGACAGGGCGGCGGCGGCAGCGGCAGCGGAGGCGGCGGCAGCAGCAGCAGCAGCAGCAGCAACAGCGAGCGAGACCGGCAGTACTGCGAGCTGTGCGGGAAGATGGAGAACCTGCTGCGGTGCGGGCGCTGCCGCAGCTCCTTCTACTGCAGCAAGGAGCACCAGCGGCAGGACTGGAAGAAGCACAAGCTCATCTGCCGCGGGGGAGGCGCGGCGGCCGCGGCAGGGGGCGCTGCAGAGCCTCGCGGCGCTCAGCCCCCGCCGCCCCGCGCCCACGGCTCCCGCAGCGCACGCGGCGCGCACGGCGCCGGGGCCGCGGCCTGCGGCCGCACGGAAAAAGCGGCGGCGGCGGCGAAGGGAGCGGCGCCGGGCCCCGAGCCCCCCGGTGAGGCCGCCCCGCCGGTCGATAACCACGTCGCGGCGGCGGCGGCCGGAGGAGGAGAGGCGGCGGCCCCGACCCCCGCCGCGGAGGCGGTGCTGCTGTACCGGGACAAGTCGAACCTGTACCCGGGCGGCGTGCAGGCGGGGCCCGGCGGGGCCGCGCTGCGCCCCAACGGGCAGACCAAGTCGCTGGTGCCGCAGCGGCTGGCGCTGGAGTACATCGTGCCCTGCATGAACAAGCACGGCATCTGCGTGGTGGACGACTTCTTGGGCAAGGAGCTGGGCGGGCTGGTGGCCCAAGAGGTGCGCGCCCTGCATCACACCGGCCGCTTCACCGACGGGCAGCTGGTCAGCCAGAAGAGCGACTCCTCCAAGGACATCCGCGGCGACAAGATCACCTGGGTGGAGGGCAAGGAGCCGGGCTGCCAGACCATCCGCCTGCTCATGAACAGCATGGACGATCTCATCCGCCACTGCAACGGCAAGCTGGGCAACTACCGCATCAACGGCAGGACGAAAGTGAGTGCGGGGCCGGGTGGGGACGGGGACCGTACCCGCGCGCACGTGGCTGCCGGTGCGCACGTGCGCGTGCGCCCCCGCGCGTCCCCGCGAGCGCCGCGGCGCGTGCCCGCGCCCCCCGGAGGTGGCCGTCTGCGGCCGCGCGCGGAGGGAACGGAACCGAGCCCCGTTGTGTCGGCCTGATTGGCGATTCCCTTCAGGTCCGCCGCATGAGATCGCACCCTCCGTGAAGGACTGCGATGAATATTCATTACTGTCTTTTCAGCCCCTTCACAATTTGCTACCTCTGTTCAAGTATAAGGAGGGCAGTGAGCTGCCGAGGGGCGCCCGGCGCTGCCGGCCCGGCACAGACGCGCTGTTGTTGGTGCAGCTGCGGGGCCTCAGCTGGTGGGAAGCGAGAGGGGGAGGGCTGGGAGCCCAGAGACAGCCCCGGGTCTGTTCGGGTGGGCTGAGCTACCTCCTGCCACAGAGGAACGCGGGGGGAACTCTTCGTTTCTTCTTTCTGTTCTGAAATACGGTCTGTGCGTGCTTCCAGTTGAACCGGTGCTTTGCTAACGCTTCTAACGGGAGCGTGGTGCGGGTTTCTCCTCCAGCCCTGTTAACTCGGATTTTTCTAAGCCGAAAAGCAGTGAGACGCTGGCACAGGCTGCCCAGGAGGGTGGTGGAGTCACCGTCCCTGGAGGTGCTCCACAAACGCGGGTGTGGCACTGAGGGACCTAGTTAGTGGGTACGGTGGGGTGGGCTGCTGGTTGGACCAGGTGATCTTAGTGGTCTTTTCCAGCCTTTGTGATTCTTTAAGGTTCCAGTGCTCCAAACTTACGTGCTACGGAAGTCCGTAGCCTTGCAGGCTTCAGTTTTGTGCAGCAAAGAGGAGCACTGCTTCTGTCTGTGTGCACAGTGGTGTGCTGCTGTAAGTAACATGTGCCAGTGCTGCACTTCTGTGTTCCTTCGTACAGTACTGAATCACACGTGTGACTCTTGGGCTGCTGTTTCTGGCATCTCCAAGCAGTAAGCGATGCTTTTGCTGGTTGAGAAGGAATGTGAGAAGGGAAAAATCCCTTCATACATCAAGCTCTGCATTTCCATGGAGCAGCGCTACAGTTGTGGAGACTGTCGAGCACTGAAGTAAATTCCTGGATTTCCAGGGATCAGAGCAGGTGCAGCCCTTTGCTCATTGCTGATGCGGAGCATTACTTTCCACCTTCTCCTGTTCCCTTGCTTCCCTCCCAGAATCAGTGCTTGTGGTGTTGCAGGAAAGCTCAATTTCCTGAATCTTCTGCAAGAGTAGAAGGAAATCTGTCAATCATTGTCACATATTTACTAGTGAGCTCACAAATATGTAAATGTGCATTGGTGAGAAGGGCTGCACGAGTCAGCAGAAGAGTCATACTTGAAGGGTTTGTCTATGTTTATTCATAATTTCTGCAGGGGTAGCAGTGATGCAGCGGCTTCCACCCTCCCTCGTGTATCTTTGGTGCCCTGCACCTTCTTTTCATCGTTCTGCCACAGTGAGTAGGGCCCAGGGGCAGGAGCTTCTTAGACACCTCCTGTCAGTTTCTGGCTCTGGAAGGATGGAAACATGGAGAAACCTTTGGGTTATTGGGAAAGTCCTGTTTTTTCTTTGCTTCTCACCTCTGCTTTTTGAGGATCGAAGTTTGATCTCATTCCTGCGGGAGTTGTAGTGTATATATGTTTTGTTTTTATCTACACAGGTGAATGTGCAGTGGAGATGCTGCTACTGCAGTTACTCCAGAGCTTTTCTGTTAGCTCACCATGCAGACTGCACTATTTAGTTCACTTAATCAAATGTAGTCAATATCCAGATTTTTATGAGCGTGTTAGATTTGCTGTTTTTAACAGAACCTGTCTCTGTGGAGTACCAATTTTAACTGGTTTTACTTCAAGTAATAGGACCAAAATGGATAGATAGGCAGCACACACAGACTCTACCAAATAATGTTACTACTCCTGTATGCATATGTTGCAACTCTGTGGTTTGCTCCCTTGGTGTGTGGGGAACTGGGTGTACCTTTTTACTGAGAGTGCTAAATAAACCAGCGTGCAGTGCCACTGGTGAGACGGGTAATTCCCAGCACCTGAAGAATGCCAGCCCCTGGGGCCCTGCTCTCCCTGCAGCTGTGCGGGTGGGGACCAGCATGGCCTCATCTCCTGGGAAATCCAGTGTGCAGTATTACAGCTTTGAGAAGGCAATTTTTCATTGATAGTTCTGAATTTTTTTTTTTTTAAGTCTAACTTCCTTATTATTATTTTTGTTAAATAGACTTTTATGTATAAAACAAGCCCAAAAGCCCCAAACCACTTGCAGCCTGTTCTTTATGATATTTTCGTTGGGTTCAGTGGTGTGTCTTCTTAGAATACCATCTTTGTTTTCAGATGTTGTGCAAGGGTTGGCATCGTGTCATAGCAGTCACAGGAGCCTTTATTGAATCTTTAACCTTTACCAGATCTAGTCCAAGCTCTGTAAACAGGCATATCCTACTAGAGGGAATGAATTATAAATAAATCCTCTCCATAGCGTGCTGGAATTCGTAACTTCTAGAGGTTAAGTCTAGACTACATCTTCAAAAATGTTTTGTTAGCCATATATACCTGTAAAATTTTAATTTTACATTTAATTTTAAATGTTCTCTAAGCTATAACTAGCAGCTGGATTCTTTCACAGGAATGAATGGATTCTTGGTTAAAGGTTTTAAGGAATGGTAGTTGTTTTTGATGGTGGGAAGTTGATGAAATGGAATTGATGGTGATACCGAGGTTATCGCTTCACATTTAGTCCTGGCTCAGCTTTGAATATGTGCTAGAGTTATGCCATTGAGCTTGCCATTGATTCTGGATGCTTTATGAAAAAGTGAAAGGAAGTTAGTATTGAGGTGAAGGCCAAGAGAGGGATGGTATGTAAATCTGCCTATGGGGGGAAGAGGTACATTATTTTACTAGAGTCTGTTTTAAACCCATAGACATTCTGTAGTTCTAGTCGGTAAGGAAAAGGACAGTAAATAAGATGAAGTGTGAGAAATCTGAGGCTTTATATTTGGATTTTCTCTAAGCTGACAGGGCTATCTAAAATTGGCCAGCTGATGTTGTCCTACCTGGCTCGGTCTGTCAGCAGATCATTCTTGTAGGCTGAGAGGTGTCTGCATACAGTAGATATAAACAGGCAGACCGCTTTTGGAGCGACTATACGGTTGCAGGTTTAATGCATGGGCTCACTGTGTACTCATCTCAGAAGTCCTGACTTGGAGAGTAGCAGAATAAAATAAGGAATGTACTTTCTTTCCAGATTGTGCTGTTTTTTTCTTCTTCCCTAGGGTAGAGTATGGCAGGTACCAGCAGATGCAAACTGCACTGCCTTTCTCCCACTTCCTGTTGTTTTCCAGGTTTTTCTTCTCCCATCCCCTCCCCAAATACTAATTCTCTTTCCTTTCTCTTATCAGCTGCTACACTTGTACATGCGCATATTTCTGTTTCCTGCCTGTCCTGTCCTAGATGGCTGCTGGGGGTAGCTCACTGAAGCCAGGGGTGAAGTACTCTTGAATCACACTCAGGGGAGAAGGTGTTTTTCCTTCTCCATGCAGAGGGCTGATAAGTAGGAAGCTTCATGATTTTGTTTTGTTAGGTGTCTCTCTTCTCTATTGCAGGCTTTGCTGATTAGCTAAAACATCAAGTCAGAAGCTTTGTGTCCTTTCCTGATGTGACAGTAATACTGGGAGACCATAGTTACAGACTGGGACCTAGTAATCACCATATAAAGAAGCATCTGATCCATCAACTGTCCTTTCTTGTGCTCTCCCCACACCCTACACTACCCATCTCCTGACCCTATCCTGCCCCTTTTATTTAGGGGAGAGTTCTTAAGTTGGTGAATGACTCCTGTCCTGATCTCAGAGGAGCTGACCTGATTGTAAATACTTTATCTGCTGCTTGTAACTTCCTGAGTACTGATCAATTTTCAATATGTTGCTACGTGCTAAAGCATCTTGGAACTTTCTAAAGACCTTGAGTGCTTTGGATTTGACTGCTCTGACTGTGTTGTATAATATCCTTTAAAGTTAGTAATGCTCCTTTAGAAAGTAGTCTAACAGTGAGTGGATTTCTCACATCCTGCAGTTCGCTGTTCTAGAAACTGGCAAGGAGTTGTTTTGGGTTTTTTTTTTAATTGAAACATTTGTGTAGCAGCTTTCCTACAAGGAGGCTGGATTAGCGTTACCAAGGACAGAGATTTAACTAAAAAGCAGTGATCAGCTGTTGAAGCTGTCAGCATCTGGTGTAGAACTGAACAAAGGCAGAGGGAACAGAAGACACAAGTCTTGAGTTTTGCAGTTGACATTCAAAATAACGTGCCGGAAATCTGAGCAAGACTTCTGCGTGTTCTTACCACCAGATCTTACTCTACAGAATGTCGTAGTGAATATGTGCAGTGAGAAGATGGCAGATAAAAATCAAAGGTAGGCAACAACAGCTTGGCAGCCACCTGGCTATTGAAGAGCATTATCAGTGATGGGGTGGAGGGAAGGTGAGGTTAATGCTGTGCAACAGCTGTGAAGAAGAGCTTCCCCTCAGTCTGCCTGTGGCATGTTCTTTTGCAAAGATCATTCTGCATCACTCTTGCATTTTATTTATTTCTGGGTAGCAAACTTGCCGAATTTGATAGTAATGGATGCTTCCACAGACCAGGATTGGCCACTGAGCTATGGGAAAGAGTGGCTAGGTCTTTCTCAGTCTCTCAATACTTGCTTGAATTCCTTGAACCTGATAGAGTATTACAGATGCTTTTGCTCAAGGATTTTTCTTCCTGATGGTGTTTTTGTTGGCAGTTGTATTTTCTTCTAGACATGTGTGCTGTTCAGCGAAGGATTATGTGGTGGTTCATGGATACTTAGGGCAGCCCGCAGACTTTACATTCCTGTTGGACTAAAGCTCTGAGCTAAGTAGTTTTGTCCTTTCTTGTGTTCTGGGTCTCAAAAGGCTGTTATTTCTAAATGCAAACGGTCATCTGATTGAGAAGCAACATGTCCAAAAATGGCACTTTTTTCACTGTTTATGGACAGTGGGAACTAAAAGATGGGTTAAAAGCTTTTGAGGGTACCGAGGTACCGAGTTAGTTTTCCCTGCAGGTTGATCTCCAGGAGCAGGTGCATATGTGGGTACACTTGTCAATAACAAATAACACTAAAACCCTCTGCACACATTAATGTGGTGATTGTAACTGAAGTGTAATATAAATATAATGTGTCCGAGGGTGGGCGCTGCCTGTGACTCCTATCAGCTCTTCCATATCCTTGTGACTTAGGCTGTAGTTTACTGAGCACTTCAAGCTGAAAATTAGTCACTCTTTATTGGTACAAGTATTTACATGGCCATCCTGTGAACCGGTGTGGGGAACTGATTCGTATGAAAAACGAACTGGCAAAAGAAGTGCTCCTGGTTCAGTGTTTGGATGTTTGTGCTGGCACAGGGGACTGGCAGATGCTGAGACTTTCTTTCAACAGCAGTGTTAATTTATGCCAGCTTAAAAGGTTTGCCAAACTACAGCCCTAGTTTAACAGTTAGGGACTGATTATCGCAAAATTTGCCCATGGAGCTTTGAATAAGAGTTAAGAAATCTTTGCTTCCTATGCAATTCTTTTTTTCTTATGCTTTTTTTTTATTTTTTTTATTTTTTTGCCCTTTTTTCTTGCATGTTTGGTATGAGGCTCAGTATCTGCCCTCAGAAACATGTTCTGTCCTTCAGGAATCTTCCTTGTGACAGTTTATATAAAGCTTTACTGGTCTTCCCCCATAGAGCATGCGGAAGAGAGATTTTCTCTGAATCTTTTCAGCCTGAATCTTTTTTGGGGGAGGAGAGCAGGGGTCCCTGCTCAGCTGTGTCCCCTTGCTCCATCCCTCTACCTGCCGAGGCTTAGTCTGAAGAGGACAGTTTCAGTAATGATTTATTTTTATTGTCCCATTTCCCCTCCATTCCTTGGTGTGTGAGGACAGCCCTGTGAAGTGCTGGGTTGGCTCATTGCATGCTTTTTTTCCAGTCCTTTTGAGCTGTACAGCTGCAGTTGGATTTTTAGTCATTGCTGTTTCAGAGATGCACGCTTTGTGGTCTGTACACTAGTGACCTCTGCGTACAGTGAGTCATTAACTTTTTCCTCTTGGTGGTATCACTGATTTTCTGTTGACATTGCTGCTTTGATGCACTGTCCTGCCTGACCTATCCTCAAAGCAGTAGAGCTGTTCTATCTACTTATAAATGGAGCAGTCATTATTTATGATATCCTTTCTGTCTTTCACATTCATTATTTTCTTATTACACGCTTAAGGAGAACTAACACTAGTCTTTGTGGTCTTTTGAAAAAGTCATTTTGTGCTCATTAAGTCCTTAAACTCCTCCCAGTTTCCAAAGATTATTGGTTAACCATAGCTGATGGAGCATATTTTCAGTGCAAACTTGTTCCAGAACTAGTTGGTAAGTTGCAATCGTAAGCTTCAGGTTGAAAGCTAATTCACTCACTGTTCCAGGACAGTGTCTGTCAAAAATAGAGCAGTGCTTCTATGCACGTAACAGCTGCGTGCACTTGAAGACTTTCTTGTTCTTTGGTATTTAACTCGAAATGACTCAGGAGTATTTTTGTTAGCGTAGAATGTTATAAATAGGTATTGAGTAGGAATCTGAGCGCCTGTCTGTGTATGGATGTGTGCGATGTAGGGCAGCAGTGTATGTGTTGTGTGCAAAATGCCCTAACATATTCATGAAGACCCTGCATGTGGGGTACAGCTAATGGGAACTGATGGTAGGGTGGTCAGATGACTTCACAAAGCTTTAGATGCATTAAAGTGACTGAAGATTTGAGGGTTTTTTTTAATTTGCTATTTTGATTTGTAAATATATTTTAAATCTGTTTATAAGAGAAGTGTGTATTGTCGATCTGCATCACTTTATGATAGCTCAGAACTGTTGGCAAAGCTGCAGAGGTTTCTCTGGGCATATTCTTCTCTGCTTTGCTGCCTATTGGAGTGCCAGGGTCTGTTATCATTGTGCTAACGTAGTACAGAAAACTGCTGGTACGAAGCTAGGACTGTCTTTGAAGGTACTAGTTAAATTAAACCAATAAATCTTAAGAATAGGACAAGCAGCTCAGAGTTGATGAACGACGTTTTTCCTGTTGCTGCTCTCTGTCCTGTTCTGACATCTGCTCTTGCTGTGGTCATCAGGCTGTGTGAACAGCATCTGCTGTGTGTGGCTGGTACTCAGCTGAAGGCGTCAGGCCCTTCTGGTTTCGCTTGGCTGCTGCATTGTTGTTGGAGCAGCTGGCACACAGCCTTGCCACTGTGAGAACGGAAGCTGTGGCCAGCTGATAAGGGCATCTTGGACTCACTCAGTTTCAGTAGGCCTGTTTCACTGGGCATCGTATCATTGAGGTTGGCTGAAACAGTCTGAAATGTTCCTAGCATGGATCTGGTTTTGTTCTGCAGGCGGTAACTGCACCGCAGTCTCTCCTACAACTTTGACAGTTTTCTCCCATTTTGCCTGTATTACAGCTAACCTGTACCCATCACACAGTCCTGGCTTAGCATAGCTTGCTGTCTTTAAGTATGTGTATGCTTCACAGGTTGGTTTAACCAAAAGTTTAAGGAAAATAGAATCAATTCCTTATCTATACAGCAAGCTCATCTCCTGTCGGAAAGTGTTTTGAAGTTGGTAAGGGGACTTCTTCATAATGAGAGAGCACAATGCACCAGGGATCCTTTTGAGCTTAGAGCAGCAGGCACTTTTGAAGTCACTAGCTATCAAAAAGTGCTTTACTTCAATATTCTCCATATTATTTACTCTTATTTTGTGCAGTAAATTCATAACAGACATCTGGACAAAGTTATTTTCAGAATGTTTTAGTTTACCCAAGAAAAATGCCACCCACTTACATGTTTCACTGAAGTACACAGAGGGAACCTCTCAACAGGCAGGGGTCAGGCTGATATATTTTTCCAGGCTGTTGTATAAATCAAAACCTCGCAGCCCTGAGCTTATGGTCTTCCACCCTGCTAATCCTATCCATTTTTCTTTCATCTGCATTTTCCACAGATACCTGTTGCTGCTTTCTGTGGTCCTCTTGAGACGTTGGGCTGCTGGGATGGAGCCCTCACCTGCTGAGCAGATGGAGAAGGAGCAGGTGCTGAGAGCAGGGCTGCCTGACCCCACTGTGCATGCAGAGCATGAGGCTTTGCTCAATTTCTGGGCCCTGCTGGGTATTTGGCACCACAGATACCCCTCCAGTGGGCTATCCTTTGTAAGGACTGCATTTGAAAGATAAGAGTGCCTGCCTCTTGTGAGATGCCAGTTGATCATCTTTAGTAATAAATTGAAGCCAGATGGAGTTGTACATAGCTGAAGTATTTCTGAAGAATATCCAGTCTTACTGGGAGCAAAATTTCCAAAGAGACTACATTTAAAACAGCTGTTGATGCTGTTCTAGCAGAATAAAGTGTTAGTATTTAAAGTTTACACCCTTCTTGCAGTCTGAGTAATCTTGTTTCAGTTTCTTTTAATTTACTTTCTGGTGTTTGCAAGAGTTCTTCCCTGTCAGATGACTCTTTTCACCTAGGGATGTGATCTGTTCATACCATCGCATATTTATTGTAAGTAAATTCTTATCAGTGCGTAGGTGAAGCTTCAAAATACTGACAAAGTGATGCTTGTATATAGCTTCCAGCAATTCAAGAACTTCCTTGGCTAGAGGTTGGGACTGGACCACTGCTCTTAGCATGCACAGATGGATGGACACACTGCTATTAATTTACGTAATCTTGGTTTTAAGAGCCATTTGTACTTTTGGCTTCTGCAGTATCCTGTAACAATGAGTCCTGCAGTTTGATTAGATGGGGAAGGAACTTCCTTTTGTTTAAAGCCTTCAGCCTGACGATTTTCAGCGTCTTCAAGGTTCTTTGTTGGGAGAGCTCATTTTGCAGTAGTTTGATACTTTCTTTCATATCTTTTTCAGCTGATGCTTTTTTCCTCCTAAACTAATAAAGAACTAGTCTTAGAATAGTACTCAGCTGAAGAAATGCTATACCTCTGTACGTTCCTGTTGCCCATTTAAACAGCTTTATGTCTGGTAATCCCTCTTTTGCACTTCCTCTTTACTGAGTGACACCTGCAGTGTTGTTGTCCAGGTACTCGATATCATTCTACCCTTCTGCGCACCTTTCTGCAGTCAGTGTTGGAATGGTTCCCACAGTGCATTTCCTTATTGCGTGTAAACCCTGCTGGCCTGCTGCTCCCTCCCTCTTCCTGGTCACGTGAGAAGTACAGACCCTGTGGGGATCCTGTTGGGAGCTGTTGTTTTTCACTGAGCAGAGGTTAGTTTGCTGTGATGAAATTGCTACTTCAAGTCATGGTTTTATTGCTATTTACGTTCGTCTGTTCCAGTACTTTAGAATGCTTTGGAAGTAAGGGCCGTACTTGAAGTGCTTTATACTTAACGTTTTCTACTTTTTGCATCAAAATGAATACCTTGACTGAATCTCCATTACAGCCTGGGGAAAATGACATATAGTGGCTCCCTGAGGCCTCCCAACCCTGGCACAGGCTCAAGAACAACACAGGAGTTCCTAGACTGATGTCCTGACTTTGTCATTTTCCTCAGAGAAAACAGAGAATGGGAGTGGTAACTTCTCATGAGCCAAAGGCTAGGCCAAAATTATATTGTAAGTTGGGTAGGTATAAGTGAGAGAAACTTTTTTTTACCCATCTAGTCCTAGAAATTTATTTTTAAAAACTATGAAAACTTTGACCTGCAGGAAAAGAAACATAGATGAAGGTATGATCAACTAGCTTTATTTTCAGCTTAATCTTACCCCACTGCAACAGGAACATTGCAGAGGTGTCCTTTGTGAGTTTTAGTTTTTTCTGTCTTTTCCTCTCTCTAAGCCCGCATCCTGCTGCTTTGAAGATGTACTCATTCAAAGACAAAACTTAATAGTAACATATGTAGCTGCATGGCGTTGCTTGTGTTGGTCCTGGGAATTAAATACAATCCAAGCTTTTTGCTTGTGCGTTAGGGCATCTTTGCCCCCCAGGTGTGGGACTAGTCAGTAGAGCTGCCATTCAGAACAGGGGTACTGAGTGTGCTGCTCTCTTGGGTCAGCATTCCGGCCTGTGGTGTTTTCATGTGGCATTGTAAGCTGTTTTCCTACTTGTGAATTTAGAAGTTCTTTAGTAACCAGTGAACACTGTTTTGTGTTACTGCCCATAGGCTTGAATGCTATTTTGCGTGTATGAATAAAGCACACTAAAACAATGCTTTCCCGTGGAGAATTTACAATTAAATATAAGCTCAGTGTTCACTTAAACAGTTCTGTGTGTACCCACCCTCCAGCAAAAAGCTAATTAATGATTTAAAGCGCTAAATAAGTCAATTCCAGCTAAAACTAGTGAAGGAATTTTGTTACAAACCTACAGTTACAGTTGCCTACTGTTACACCACCTGCAGTTTGAATTGATTGCTTTTATTTCTAGCTTGCTTACTGCGTTGTCACATTGTGCCTTTTCATAGTCTCTGTGAACATTTTATCTGGGAGACAGATTATCTGAACTGCCTTTTGAACCTAGTGGATGGATATGAGCATGGCAGTAGTGTGCTGTGCACGTAGTGGGGTTTTTCTTTTTCTTTCAGTCACAATTCTGCATGCTAATAGTAGCCTCTTATACCTGAGATGTTTTATAGTTGGTTAAGGGGCTGGAGGGTGCAGAAAAGCACTTGTAGCTAAGGTTGTCTGGGGTATCTCAGTTATTAGTGCTTGCAATTTGATTTCATGGGGTTAGTAATAGAGCAGGCACAATTAAAACCCGTGCTCTGGAACTTGCTCCTCTTTGTTATCGTAGTGCATGTTTGGCAAGTGTCGCTGCGTTCCATGAGTTCTTGCTTGCTCTTCCTTCTCCTCCCTCTCTTACCCTTCTGTCATGCTCTCACTTCAAAATGGATTTTTCCCGTCTTTGGTTGCATATCTCAGGTCAAATGAAGGCAGGATGCAAAGTCAGTTCTGGAAAATGTGTAATCCTTATTGTAGAGATACGGAGCCATCTACAACATGTAACAGAAGTTAGTAAATCACCTGCCTGTCCACAGGAAATTTCCTAAAATGTTGTCTCTTACTCAGAAGCTTTTAATCACCACTGATGCTAAATAATAGATGCGTGTTTTAGAAGAGCCTGTACTTATTTTCAGTAATGGTAGAGAAATTTCATTCAAAAATACGGTCTATGGCAGAAAGGTTCATTTCTGCCAATGCTGAGCAGGAAGTTTATTCCTCGTAGAGAAATCTAGTATTTTGCAGAAGTGATTGTTGTTTCGCTTCAGCTGTTGTGGTACTTGGTGTTATTTTCTGCTTTTTGGTAATACTGACTTGTGGCAGTGTTGCTATTCTCTGTTATTGTTTTTTTCTCTCCACTGTCTATCATCTTTACATCAGCGATTTCCTCTACTGTCTCATAAGACAGTGGGGCATTTGTATCCATGAGTTATTTCAGGATGTTGCCAAATTTACCTACATTATTGGGTACAGTTTTTATTTCTTTCCTTTTCTTGGTTACAATCTTAAGTAGGGAAGAGGCTTTGAGAAATAAAACTTATGTTCTGCGTATCTTGCACACGGGTTGCATAAATACATCTTGCAGATCATTTTTGATAGGCTGACATGATACCCCTGATGTAGGTTGTGATTCCTAATCCCTACAGTGTTTCCTCAGCAAGTACAGGATGTTGTAAAAACGTAAGTGTCCTTCAGTTTGACAAAGCAGTCATCCATGAAAGGATCGTTGGGTACATTCTTTAAAAAAACAAGGAACCTGTCTGCAGGGTTTTGATTCAGCTGCCTTCTGACTGTCAGAGTGGGAAATAGAAGTTTGAGATCTGTGCTGTGCTTCTGACCACGAAAGTAGAGGAGTAACAGTTACAGCAACGTGTTTGACAGCAATCTTGGCAGATTCTAGACTTTTTTTACTAGTTATTATTTACAGGGAAAAACTGACCTGCAGGGGAACCTACTTACCTTTTAGAAAAGGCAGGTAATTTGATGAGGATATAAAATATTATTTTCCTTATTGAAGCAGTAGGAAGGAAGTGGTTATTTTTTTTTTTTTCCTGGATGCTGTGTGTAAGAAGAGTTGGAGCCAGATGGTGCCTTTTTAGTCAGTTGGTAACGTACCAGGTTGTACACGTTTCTCCCAAGGTGTGTATTTCTCCCTACCATATTGCTCTTTGTTTCTCATGCGACAGAAGCACTTAGGGAGGTGACTTTCAGGGGTTCTGGGAAAGCCTGTATAAGCAACAACAGTTCCTAAAGCAGAAATGCTATTGTTGCTGTGAACTTAAATTTACTGTAGAATTGGTGTTGAAGGAGACAGTGGGGCTTCTGTATTGAGTAGGCTGGGACAGGCATTTCCCTCAAGCTTTTCTGGCTGCCTGGAGTCAGTGCTTGGTACATTGAGATCTTTCTCTTGTGCACATGGCCACGTACTCGTAAAGCAAATAAATCACATTCCTGAGCCAGTCTTGTCAGGGAGTTCATTGTGACTGCGTACATTTTCCTGTCACAGCATGCATTTGTGTGGTTCTGGGAGTGGGGCAGCAAGCAGGAGCAGCAAATGTGTATGGGGGGCTGATGGTCATGGACCTGTGTGCCCCGGGCTGGCTTTGTGGCATTTTACTTTGCATCTGAAACTGGTGGTGAAAAACAAGTTGTCTTCCCCAGTGTCTGTGGACAGTGTGTTACTACCTTTGTTTTGATTTCTCATGTGGAAATCATCTTGGAGGTATTCAGGTTTGGGTTTACTGCCACTGAATGCTTATCTGAGCTGAATTAATGACTTGATGTCAACATCATAAGACCCACCCCTGGCATTTGTGATCAGCCTGTAATTCTGTGTGGCCGTAGCTATTTCTCAAGACTTTCTACCAGCCGTGCTGTGAGTTGAGCACGGATTAATTTATATGGTGCCAGTTTGTTTGAACTCTGTATGCAGAGTCATCTGGTTAAAACCAAAAAAACCCCAAATATTGTTTACACCAATTGTGCGAGAGGCCCTATTATGTTGTGGTGATGGGATTGTATAGAAGAGCTTGAATAGAGACAATGTACATGTGGAAAGCCATAAAAAGCAATGTGGACAGAGTCAGCTTTTCTTGCAAATAAATTGTAGATGACTTGAAAGCATATTACAGACTGTTTGCCGTTACTTGGCTTTAAGCCTCATTAAGACTTCTACAAAAGGTTACTATGAATTAAAGCAGCACTTTGTCTGTTAGTGTTTCACTGTGTAGTTACTCATTTTTATGAATATTTTAAGAATTCAGATAACTTTCAAATCAGGAGTGAATGCTTTATTACACTAAAACATTTGTTAAGTTGGGAATACTGTGGGCATTGCTGAATACTCTGTGACCCCACGCAAGAATCTTTGAACATTGACTAAAAATGATTCTAAAAGTAACGTAATGTTTGTAGCAATAAATAAATCCTTCTCTAGATCAAATTTTGTGTGCTAAGACCTTGACTTAGATACTTCATGTAGATGCTGAAAATTTAAGATACTCACAGCACACAGATACCTTCCTATCTGGCTAACTGCTGAAGATCCAATCCCATTATTTATTATCTTGTTGTGCAGACACACAACATTCAAATTTTTATATAAAGAAATATTTCCTGCAAGCTGAATTTCGGTTTCCTGATTATTTTGTTCCTTAAAGTGGAAACACAGTAATTGTTTCAAGTAAGACAAAATCATCAGTGCGTCTGCTGGTGCCTTGGGGTTAGATCTGAAAATTTGGTCTGCACAAAACACTGTAAGAATATATTTTAAGTGAATGACTCTTAACCTCTTATTATTTTAGCGCACTGTCGTAATTTGTTTCAGTGTTGTGTTATTTTTAGTTGAAGATGCTGCTTCCCTCTACTTTTTCTGAATGGTTAGTGATGAGTAAGTTGCCTGGAGTCATGCAAGAGCAGAACGTTCTGCCTCTTCTTGGAAAAAGCGGTTTCAAAGTATTATTTGATGGTGTTATTGATTTCAAAGCAGTCATGATGTTAAATTAAAAACAGACTCTTAAAATCTGTGTTGATTGACTTATTCCTCTGTCATTTTTACACGGTGCCAAAACACTGAGTCACTAGTCTGCTTCTCTTGGAGGGAGCTGGGAGTTTTGTGTGGAGGCCGGCCAGTTCTTAATGTATTTTACACTTTTCAACAGTTGTTTGAAAGTGGATTGGTCGACTTATTTAATCATACTGTGGACGGATTTATGCTTTACACACCTTTTTCAGCTGCGAAGTGGAGTTTTGTGTTTGTCTACGTTATTGAAAGATAACTTTCTGCCCTTGGTGACAGTCATTTTCATCTACCTTCCTCGGGAAGCCTTGATGAGTTTTTGATTGTTCTTTAAGGTTGTCGACTTTTAGGTTTATTAGTAGACTGGGGTATTAAAGCTCAGCCTGAGTATGTTGAATATCAGGGAAGCTATTAATGCCTTGAAGTGCATCAGTAAATAGCAGCTCAAATGTGCTCGTTATTTTTTTTTTCAGGGGATAAGAGTATTGTAAGCTTGAAGACATTGTTTATGTTCAGAGTTGTATTAGATTAAACCTTACTTTAAAAAAATAATCCTTTTTAAGCCAGTGCACAACTCTCTGTAGACTTCATTAATTGAACCCAGTTTTATTTTGCTAATAAGGAATTAGATTAAGCTGAGGGAAGCCAGATCTTAATCACATTAGAGGACTGCGAGGGTATTTGCACTGATTTCACTGATTCTGTTTTAAAACAAAGCCTTTTGGTTCAGCTGGCATAACGTTAAGAAACGATGCATCTTGGCTAGCAGCCTGGAAAACACCAGCATGTTAACTATTAAGGAAGATACCACCTGCACTTTTTCCCCTGGAGTTTGCAAACTGGCTTGGTGATCCCTCTGCGTTTGGGCATTTGATACTGGTAACAAGCTCAAATGTACGAAAGCAGTGAGAACCTTGTTAATATTTCAGTGTTGTTAGCTCAGTTAAGTAGTAGATTAGCTGGGGGCTGTGAAACATTAAAATTCTTGTCTGGGAGGTAGGAACCATGTTTTAGGTCTCCCTGCTCTGTGTGCCTGTAACGTTGGTTTCAGTCACTTTCCAGTTCACCTTTGGACGTGTTTCTCTGGTTGCCCTAGTTTCCTCAAGGCTCTGCTGAAGTGCTCTCTGTCCAACCTTCCAAGCATCTTCAAGATGTATCTGAGGTTAATGGCTCTTGTTTGAGTGTTTTATGGGAGCTTCTCCTTCCTATATGTGATTTATTTATGCATTTATTAGGTTTAAGTATGATCACATCCCATGTTCGTCTTCTGAATATCAGACTTAAGCAACTGCATTTCTTTCTATGCCATTGGGAAAAACGGATGAGTTATCCAAGTTTGCATGCAAATCTTATCATTGGTTTAAAAACTTGTAAATTTCTGAAGTCCTATGAACACATGTGAATGAGAGAGGTGGTATTTGGAAGCCGGCTTCACGTGATCTTGCTGTTGAGTGCAATTTGGATTGAACGTTGAAGATGGGTGCTGACTGCTGTGCAGCTATAGCAGGAAGCGCCTGGCATGTTTACCGAGTAACATCTGTGCTGCATGCTGGGGTTTAGGTGTGAATTTAAAGTAGATGTGGGTGGGCTGAACACAGCCAGTGAAACCGTGTGAGTGTTTTCTGCTTTCTGATATACCTCAATTTATTGGAGGGGCCGAAGTGGGAATTAAGTAGGTACGTGTCCCTTAAAACTGAAGGCAGGTGTAATGGGTAAAGGAGTGAGTTAACTCGGGGAGAAACTGAGCAGGCTGCTGCTGAGTAGCCAGACTGCTGACTGGGCACAGCTTTTGCTGAACTGAGAAATCATGTGATTTCTCATATGATATCTTCTTAATATTATTAGAAAGTTAGAAATAAGTGGTAAGAGTGTTTATTGGTTGTGCCAAACTTGATGGTATATTCCTTATTTTTTTTGTCCTCTTTCCAAATGACAGTTGTACCAAAGTGACTGGAAACCTTGCAGTGGCTTTTGTGCTGAAAGGTGTGGGGAAGGGTGGATTAGGTCAGGCTGCCATTACTTTCTGAACTGCCTGGAAGTTCATGGAAAACTTAAAACCACCTACGTAGCTGCGTGCTGCTTCTATTTATAGTGCAAGAAGTTATTTCAGCTCTGTTTTCCCTCTCTCCCTACCTATCTCAGTTTGTTTTTCAACTTTGTTCAGTTTGCCTTCAGCGTGCCAGCTCAAGAGCAGGCAGCTTTGCCAAACCCACTCTCCTGATAAAACCCCTGCTGCTGCCTTCACAGCCTCCTCGTGGCCTGGGCTGACCTGCACTTCTCGTCCTCGCCTTCAGTTGGTTTTTCCTAGAAGAGCTGTTTGCAGTGTACTTGCCAAAGTATGATCCAGATAGCTGCTGGTTTCAGTAGGAATTTTGTATTGTTTTTTCTTTAACTGAAATTAAGTGGTTTTAGTGTATCTGTGGAGAAAAACGCTACAGAAAATAGAAGTTGCTCTCCTTGGCTAATAAACAAATTGGATGGCTGTGGGTGGTAACAGTATTAGGGAGAGTGTTTCAGAGCTGCTGGAGTGGGTGGGACTCTTGTTTTTGTTAGTTTCTAACTCAATTTTAGAGATTCCCAGTCAGTCGTGGACATGGGAGCCACTGTTGTTTGTTTTTAGCCCATAGGTAGCAAGCTTGCTCTCTTCTCATAGGTTCTCCAGCTGACAGTGATTGAAAGATGCAGATGCTGGTATTTCTCTCCAGCTTTTCTAGTTACACCTGGCTCTCTGGCCTTATTTGCTGGGTCATGGAGTAGATCAGTGTAAAGACATGGAGGATGAATGTCAGTGCTGAAATCCTTGGATTATCTGCAACCCAATGAGTTTATTTTGTCATTTTCAACTTCCTCTGTTTTGGGTAGACCTAGTAGTTCTTTCCAGTTGATAGCCTTTGTTGAAAGCTTATGTCTGGTTGTGAAGAGTCTACAGCAGAAAACATGAATCCAAGCCAAGTTGTACCACATTAGCGTGGTGAAGTCAGTAATCTTGACCATGCTCATACCAAACTGTACCAATGCAAGTGTTTTTTTTTTTTTCCTTCAGTTCAGTTGTTATTTGGTACACCTTGAAAAACGTCGTGTGCTGATGCACACTGAAACTGTGATGTGTTTCTTCAGAACTGTTGACTGGCAGGGATGAACAAGTACTTGAACTAGAGTTGCATTAGACCACAAAGGAACAAGTCAGATATTTTATTCTTTACTTTGGTTTTCGTTCCAGTGAATGTTTTTTTCTTTGAATAACATGTCTGATGACCCGCACTGAGGATTTCCATTCAAGTCTTTGTGAGAGCATCTGATAAATTTTGTTAGGAAGTCATCAGTCTTGCATTTAGACATCTTGTTTTGCTCTCTGGGATTTGTAGTTCCTTCAGCAAACAGCAAAAGTGACATCTCCATGACTGATGCAGTTTTCTTTAATCTGAGCTAAACAATAAAATTTTATATTAATAAATTATGGCAACACACGTCCTCTCTCCGTTTTATTGCATTGTTTCTGTATTTTAATTTTCCTGGAGGAATTTAATTACCACGTAACTGGTATTTTCCTTCCTTTCGTAAGAATTTGTTATTAGTGCTTTCTTCTTTTAAGGAATGGTGCACTTAGAGAGATCCGGCTGTGAGGGGAATGAGAGAGGAGAGGAAAAAGCTTCAGTCTGTTTACCTGCATCTCTTTTCTTTGTCTAGGGGTTAGGCTGTCATACTCGGGGAACTGTGGCTGGGGATGCTTCCCCTTGAACTTGCACTTTGTGCTGCACTGCAGTGTTGTGCCTGCCAGAGTAGAACATCTTATCTGATGCCTCTTCACAGACTGAACAAAACTGTACGGAGGATGGATTATTCCTTCTGCTGCCTTTGTTCATTTAATCGCAAGTTGCAATGAGGGTTGGCACGCTAAAGATGGCGATGTGTAGCAATAAGATCTGTGGGTTCGGTTCTTCTGTTAACAACTTAATGTTGCTTGTTTGGGGTGATAACCTACAGTTTGTTTTCCAGAGTCGAACCCTTGGAAGCAGGATGCGTGTGAATGAGTGATCAGCAGCTGCTTAAGTGTGTGATTAATTTTGTTTGACAGACACAAGCTGTGCTGATTGCAGAGCAGCGAGGGCGCTTTCATGCTTTTTCAATTACTCATAAATTCCAGAGGGTATCTTAGGACAGCGCTCATGTGCTAGGCATGAGTGCTTAGGCAGAGTGCTGCTGGATTAAAGGCTAACGCTGAAAGTGTTCTGCAGAGGAGTCCAGTGGTGACTTCACTTCTGCACAGAATGATTCTGAGATGACCGAACGCTTAAAAGCTGCAATGTCTGAGAAGCATGAAAGAGAAGACCTTGTCTATTAAGCAAATGGAAGCAGTATCTTGAATCAAATTCCCTGGTAACTGTTATGGGAGAACTGATGAGGTAGCTTTGTTTTGGAGAGCTGACACCCTTATTGTTTTTAGTACAAAAATCTAAGGAATTTTGGACATAGTGATCTCAAATGCCTGTCTTTTTTGGTTGCCATTAACAGTATTAAAAAAAAAAAATCACAAACCTAGATTTTCTCTCTTCCTGATGTACGTATTTGCATGCTTATGCATATCATAAAACAGCAGGAAAGTACATGATATTGTTATTTACATGGGTAACTTTTCCATCCTTTCCCACAGAGGAGAAATATGAGTGATCTCACAGTACGTGGCAGTTTGATGCCAGCTCACTTTGCATTGTTCCACAAGGCAGTACATTTCATGTGTCCTGTGAAAGGTTAAGTTTGTTACTTTCCTTATCACAGCTGAATTGGAGAAAGGGAATTGTCACGCTAGCTGGGGAACACGACATACATTGTGCCACGCTGCCTGATGGGCCGGTTTGTTTGCTTTCCAATTTCTTGCTAAAGGCTGAGTCATTGTTACTGTTAGAACAAATGCATATTAGATAACTTATCGCTGCAAAACTCCCTTGCAGTTAATGATAGCAGAAGTTTCAGGCTCTGAAGAAAAAAACAAGGACTTTTGTTGTTGTTTTCTTACAGTGTCAGTGACAGACTGGGAAGGTACAAAACATTTCTAACACAGTGTGGCTGATCCCTGTGTTAAGCTGACAACAGCTGGTGTTACCCCCAGACTTTCCAACAAGTGCTTCTAGGTCTCTATTTCTTCAGCAACTTTGAGGTTGGAAAAAAATACGGTGTTGGCTAGAAAGACCTGAGAATTGTGCTTTCTGAACTTCTAACTCCAAGGTCTTTCAGAGGCACTGACAGGTCACTTACGTGCCTGGAGACATTTCCATGTCTGACTCTGATTCTTCTTGATTTCAGAGAGAATTGAAACTGCCACGGCTACTTGGCCTCCATCTTCATCGTAAATGAGTTAGAGCAGTTGCTTTTCATGGGCAGAATAATAGGAATAGAGAAATAATGAATGTCAGCGTTTGATTTTCACAGTACCTCTCAGCAAAACTGAACTTACTTGTTTTGTTAGGAGTGCTGGTATGGGCTTGGATCCAGCAAAACTCAAGATCTGTGTCCAGTACTGTGTGTGTTCCACGAGAGCGCAGCAGTGACTCTGGTCCATGGACCTTCAGTGGAAACCAGATACCTTCCTCTTCCAGTCCAACTTCACTTTTTGTTCCTTTTTTCTCACTAAGAAAGGAAATTACAGAACCCTTATTACATTATTTGGTATCTCTAACTCACTGTTTTGATTTTGTGGCTTTACCTTCCTGCAGCAAAACTGATAAGTAACGGCTTTGCCAAATTGTAAGTCACAGCTTTTGATATATATGTTTACATTAATGAGAGCTGTGATGATGACTACTGCTCTGTGGTTACTGAAAGGGACTGAGAAACTGAAATGCCTAATCTTAAAAATTACAAGTATATTAAATGTACTTTGGAGTACTTGTGGTGTAATGCTCTGATCAGTGTAGTTCTGTTTCATGTGAACAGTTTGGCAAACGTTATGTCCTTGTAGGTCCTAGAAAGATCTACCAAAGCATTGCTTCTTCTCTTATTACAGTATATGTGTAAATGAAGATTTAAAATGTTTGCTGCTGTAGCTAAACTGATTCTGCTTACAAGCTGTGTACAAATATTTTACTCATTGAGCCTACTCAGAACAACTTACTGCAACTAACACAAACTGGAATGCTTGACTTGTTACCATTAAGAAAGGGAAAAAAGGTTGAATTTGGAGTATGAAGAAGAAAAAAAAAAGCACTGATACTCTTGGTTTGAAGTAACTTCGGACTAATTTTGTGCAGTGAGCATTTTAATGGGAAAACTATTTTTGATATCTTACAGAGTGAAGTTGGAAATCCAGGGGACTGAGTTCAGATTGTAAAAACCAGGCTAAATCTGTACTGTTTCATTGAATTTAGTTTTTGTTTTTGTTTCCAAAACCAAATATTCAGTGAGGTTAATAGTGTATCAGGTTTTTGCTTTTTTGCATTTCTCTGAAATCCTTGTTACAGCTTTTCACAGAAGTTACATTGTCTCTGCAGGCATCTGAGTACGGTGATGGCAGGGTACACATGAAATTCCTTGGCCAGGAAAACTTTCTGATCTCTTTCAAAAGTCTGGAATTATTTTTTCCAGGAAGAGCCTGAAGATGTGCAGACATGCTGTACCACAAATGGGCCGTGCTTGCAGACTGGGTCCTGATCGAGCTGCTCAGACCGTCAGCAAGCAGCATGTCCACTTTGATTCCTGTGCACATACACATAGCAGGATTCTAATGAAGTAAATCACTTGGTCCAAGATGATGGTCTTTCCATCATCTTGGACAGTGCAGCATAGGAATTTACATAGGTTGAAGTTCTGCTGTATTGGAAATGGTTTAATGTCCTTGGGTTATTAGATTTCACTGTTCAGTGCCTCTTGAAATTTCTCACTTTTTGAATAAAAAAGATGTTTTTGTTATATGCGCAGGCTTATTTCAGTGAGGGTTCAAAGACCTCCTATGTACAGTGGAAAACACGAGTGAAAAAATGCACTTGGAGTAATTGAGTAAGATGGGCTAATTGTGCTGTTTTATAAAGCCTCCTAAAACAAAGTTTGACACGGCTATTTGTGGAGGAACTCTTTGCACTGGAAGCAGAAGGGGAAAAAAAAAAGATGTAAAGGATAGTTGTCTGTGAACTTGAGTCTGGAAAACGAGTCTCTGTCTCACAAGAAGCATTAATTATGCACGAGACATTTTCCTTCTCATGTATCTCGGTCAAGGGAGCCAAGTCCAAACTGTTACCCACAACATGGGAGCAGCCCCACATGCAATGCTTTAGCACTGTGTTTCATGCCTTTGTTGTAGACATCTGTTGATGTTCTAACAAAAAAAAGAAAGCAAAAAACTGCTATTTCTAATACAATTTGTGTTGTTTGTTTGGATTATGCAGTAGCTAATACAGATGAAATGTATGCTTTTCCTCCAAAAGAGAAAAATTAATCTCATTTTTCCTTCCTTGATTGTAGGCCATGGTGGCTTGTTACCCAGGCAATGGAACAGGATACGTGCGCCATGTTGATAACCCAAATGGAGATGGAAGATGTGTTACATGTATATATTACCTTAACAAAGACTGGGATGCCAAGGTATGCAACTTCTTTCTATGCATTTTTACATATACTTGACAACGTCTTTGCTGCAGGGCTTTGTTTGCATTCTTTCTTCTGTCTTTGCTTTCTATGCGAATGTATTCCTACATTATGTTAACCTGGACGTCCTTTGCCTCCCATTCTGCAGTTAGTGAGATGTTTATAGATGAGGCATTTATTTTCAAGGTGTCAGTGTAATTGAAGTCAGCTCAAATCTTTATATTATTGTGTTTATGAGGTTTAGAATAGCTAAGTATTTATAGCGCCGTTCAAGTGGACTAAGAATTTGCTGCTGATGATTTAAAACTCTGTAGATGTGGTGACTGACTTCTTAATAAGGATTATCCTAGCATTTCCGTGATTTAGGTAGATTTGGCAAATGGATGTAGCTAACTGGGTGTGATAAAGGCTTTGATTTTAGCTCCAGCATCTGAAATGTTTTAGAATGTGGTGTTTGGTACTTTTGAAAACAATGTCTTGCTATATACTTAATGCATTGGTTTAAAAATATTTAATTTGTAGGTAAGTGGAGGCATCCTTCGGATATTTCCAGAAGGTAAAGCCCAATTTGCTGACATTGAACCCAAATTTGATAGACTGCTATTCTTCTGGTCTGATCGCCGCAACCCTCATGAAGTACAGCCAGCATTTGCTACAAGGTAGGACTGATGGGCTCAGATACATTGCATGATGCTTCTTTCTGCTAAACGTGAGGGAATCCCAATGAGAAACAGATGGGATTATGAATTACGACCTGATCCTAGCTCTTTGGATGTCAAGTTCTAGTTGTACTACAGCAACTTTATTTTTTTCTTTTGGATGGTTGAGTTAGGCTTCTGCTGTGCTGCCTGTTTTATCACATACTTTGGGGAGTACGCTCTTAGCCAGGGTAGGTAGGCCATTGTACTTTAAACTTCAGAACTTGCTGTATGTGTACTCACCAGAGCTGCAGAGGACCACACATGGCTATAAACAGACCTGCTGTAGCCAAAGGGCATTATCTGTGTTGTTACTCTGTAAGTTCCTTTCCCATTGTTACTAGCACAGAACTGTGCTTTTTAAAGATTGACAGGGTGTTTCAGTTTTATACCTGCTTGCATTGGGAAGGCGGTAGTTGGTAGTGAATGGTCTCATTCACTCTCCCTTCAACTCTACAGTTGATTTAGTTTGGGAATTGAGGGAGGGCTGGGGGTCAGTAATAACCATTGGTACATTCATCTCTTTTTTTTTTTTTTTTTTCCTTTTTTGAGTATTGTGAGTGTTTGTCCCATTTTGAGTCACAGACAGAACATGAAACTCCTTGTGTTATTGTTTAGGGGAGATGATGATGCTAAATGTACATGCGTTCACTGCCTGATTTATTGAGTAAACACTGCCAGATTGTGTTAATAGATAAATCACTGGGGTTGTTGGTCCAAACTTCCTGTTGAACACATAGCACTGAACATTAACTAGGGCACAGAGATACTGCAAGTACCTCTGCAAGAAGTAATTTGAAACTGCCGTCTGCACATCTTATTCAGAGCCTTTCCCAAGGCTGCAGCACTCTCCCTTCCCCTTCTGTGTACTGGGCAGAGGGTGAAATGCCATTTACTAAAGCTCCTTAATGTCTTTTCTCAATAGCTGGCATTTCATACTTCAATCCTCTGTGGGCAGTGGAAAACCAAAGGAGCTGTGTAAGAAGGGATAGTTAATTTTCCCTTATGGCAAATGTCCAAAAATGATTTCTTGCAGTGTGACTCAGCGATGGACTTGACCGAGTAAGGCTTAAAGATGAGGTCATGGGGCAGAGAGATGGCCTGGTTTCAGGGCAAGAGCTGTAATAGCAGCTCACTGTGGGGAAAAAGTACTTCCAGTCTCAGCGTCACCCTTTTAATGACTATTCAGACAATGCCAACTGCTTGCTTTCGCTTTATGAAATCTTCCTTCTGCTGAACTGCAGAAGTGTGGTCTCACTGAGTTTTACATCAAGTGCTTCGCTGTAATGATTTTCTTTATAGTTCAGGAGTTTTTTTGTTTTGTTTTTTTTCGATCCCTTTCCCTAGGTACGCAATAACAGTGTGGTATTTTGATGCAGATGAAAGAGCACGAGCTAAAGTAAAATATCTAACAGGTAAACTCTTGTTAATATCTCCTGTTCTTTGGTTGGTTTTGTTTTTTTGTTTTATTTTTTTTTTCTGGAAGAATAGCTGAGCAGTACAACCTCATGTCCTCAGCCCACCTTGTACACAATAAGGGGGGAAAAAAACCAAGACATAAGTCAGGCTTTACGGGGACGGTGATCCAGTGGCTAAGCTGCAAGCCCATGACTTGGGAAATCCAGGTCAGCTCCTTGTTCTGCACACACTTCCTCTGGGACCTGAGGCTGGTCGGGCTTTTCAAATGGGGGATGCAGCCTCTCCCTGCCCGTGTTGCTTTGATAGGAGTGGTGGTTAATAAATGCACCACAAGGACTGAGGGCCATGCAAGTTCTTCTGATAGGATACGGTGATCCCGACTTGAATCTCTGTGTCAGAGAAACAAAAGCCTAACGTTAAAATGTGCAGTCAAAGAATGGAGTGAGTTCCTCCGTTTTCAATTTCACATATCAAGCATCTGTTTTCCTTTTCTGACTTCTCCCTCAAGAGGAAGTTGATCTAATTTTCCTGTTCAAATTAGCGTTATAAGGAGAGATGGTTTGGGACTTCTGTCGTAAATGCATCACCATTTGGTGTTTGCTATGGTAAAAACAAAGCACAATCAGGTGCACTGCATGTGCACACGTGCACAGCATATTTCTCAGTGATTTCGCTGAGCGCTCTGAAAAGGCCGATCTTGGACACGTGGGGTCAGTCACTTCCCAATCAGATTTGTTCACAACTTTTTGGTGCCTGCAGCACTTCTGTAGTGCGGAATTGCAGTTCCAGTGCCTGCAGTGCACTCGTGGCTCAGCGCCTTTTGGGAGCGGTCAGAGAAAGGCTGCTCCTGCCCGGCTAGCAGGGAAGGACAAGAAGCCAAGGGGCAGGGGTCGGGGTGAGCTTGGGGTGGCGGTGGCACTCCCAGGCCATTGGGAATGCTGGTGACGCATGCCCGGCCCCATGGGGCTCTGCGGGAAGTGTGTCGGCGCTGGAAGTCAGCCTTCACGTCACGTGCATGTGACCCTGCACCTTATAAAGCTGCCGGAGAACAGTCAGAGCCATTTGGTTTGTCTCCACGCAGCCTTTGGCTGCTGGAAACGGGCTTGGGTGAGCAGGGGCTCTGCCCACTCCCCCTGCAGCGTCCCCCTCAGCTGTAGGGACTTCAGGAAGGAAGGAGGAAGCCTAAATTTTGCTATTCCTTAGCTCTAGAACAGATTCCTAGTATTAAGTTATTCCTGTTCATCTCCATCGCAGTTTCAACTGCAATTAAAATTGCAGTCTTTATCTGTCAGTAGTGAGAATTATGCAAGAGTCTATTTTTCACTGATATTGAAGTTAGAAAATAGAGGTTTTTGGTTTGTTTTTTTTTTTTTTGTTAAAACCAAGCAAATATATGTGAGCTTTGCATGGGTACAGAATATTGTGTCTGCTAGTGTTTTGATAGGGTGCACTCGAAGTTGTTCAGGTTAATCGTTAGGACAGAAAAGGTGAATTATTATTATGATTAGCACTGAGTCAAGTGGGATGTTGCATTTAAAAAAAATCCTTCAGTGTTTCTTTACAAAGATAAATACCCGGAGACTGAGTATCCTGATCCAGTATAGAGGACCCCCCCCCCCCTCCCCTTCAGATCTTCAAAGGCTGTTCTAGTTCTGTAAAGGTCAAGGTGATTAATTTCAGAACTGCACGTGTGACATGAGGTGTCCAGCTTTCTGTTTGGCAGCCAAATAAATGTCTGCTTTCAGAGTAAGCACAGCTCGTTGGCTTTACAGAGCACAGCATGCAGAGCAGGGGCACAGAAATGTGAGTTTGGATGGGTCGTATGTACTGGGTCATCCTAGAAGGTTCCCTAGTAAAACTAAGCTGGAAAGTGGTGCAGCCGTTGTGTGGACTGTACTTTGATAAATGCTGAAAAATAATACTGAATTCCTTTCCATCTTTCTGCAGGTGAAAAAGGTGTGAGGGTTGAACTTAATAAACCTTCTGACTCGGTTGGGAAAGGCGTTTTATAAGCCTTTGTTATAGCCACTCCTCTTGCTATTCTCCCTGAGAAACCTTGATGCTATCTATTAACTTTTGAATGTGAATAACAAGGTAAAGGAAAATCAACAACAAACCAACGTTTTAATAAAGAAGCATACAGTGTTTCCATGTTGCATCAAATAGAAGATTTTTTGACTGCTGAAGCATTGTACTATGTGATTGTCACTCCAGGCCTGTGACTGCTTATGTGAAGAAGATAAGCAATCAGTAAGGAACAACATATGCATCTGGACATAAACAAGTGCCCTACATAGAATTTGTTCATCCTTATATTTTGCCAGACCTGTCATCCAGCTGAATCCAATTCATCACTCCTTTTTTTATATGGTAAAAGTTTGAATTTTGGGTAATTTTTGTATGACCAGGTACAGTTTATCAAAATTGAGTCTTAAAAAAAAAAAAAAAGAAGAAAAAAAAAAAAGAAAAACAAAAAAAAGAAAACTACAGTATTCTCCAAAATAACATGAATCTATTTTTGTAAAACTGTTCATACTGTTCTCCTCTGCCATGAAAGACCTAATGTAAGGGTTGCCAGTAACTGATAATCACTTTAATTTTCTTTACACCTTAAGTCAGAGAAGGAGCACTTTAATTACCAGCTAAGAACCTGATTGTTTTATATCATATCTCACACTAATCATAACTTTTAAAGATTGCTGCTGTATTGTTTTTTGACTATGTCCTCTTGAACCTTATTAACAGAAGCAAATCAATATCTTGCTATTAGTAACATTCAGTTTGTGGTTTTTGTATGTTGAATCCACAGAGGGGAAGTTTCGGTCTCTGTTTTTGGTTTTGTTCTGTTTTTATTTTGTTTTGTTTTGAAGTGACTGGCACTAAGTGAACTTGACACTATCGGTTGCTGTCATCGGCTTTGGGGACCCAGTAAATACCATCGGGTTACCAGAACATACAAGGGCTTTCCTAGGCTATTAGAGGTACCCAGAACCTCCTTACGTACTTGACAGAAATTTTGAGCTTTCTCCCTTTTCTGAAGAATACTTGACACCCCACCTTTGTACAAAAGTTAATACAGTATCTAAAATTCACTTCTAAGGAAATTTCCTTTCCCATCGTTGCAGTCCCTTGCAGTCTTTTGAAGTTGACACCTTGATCTATCATATAGCGTCAAGGAAACGGTCAGCGCACTGAAGGTGAAGCGCATCACTGTAGGCTCCTTCTGCTGTACATCTTTAGATTCTCACTGTGCTGAAGGACTTCCCCAGAAAGGCACTGGCCTTTGATCAACACTGAGACGCACGTTCAGTATGAAAACCTTTGCTTTCTTTTGTGTTGTTTTCATTTTTTGATGGAGAAGGGGACATCACAGACTAAAAGTGACATGCAGAAACTTAGGTGTTTTAATTTTTGAGAGAGATGTTTTGGACACTTTTTTTTTTCCTTTTTTTTCTTCTTCTGAGCTTTAAAAGCTTCAGAGTACAAAAGCAAACCTATAAAAGACTGTGTTCATATTTATAGGAGTTAAGGGGTTGATTGAGTTACCCACTGCAGTTTTCTATCTGTCCCTTATTTCCTTACTTAGCCAAAACAATGTGAGTGTACAGAAATATTTCTGTATATACTACAACTTGTGACAATTATAGCATCTGTATAGTTTGTATTCAATTAGAGACCTTTTCTATGGAAAGCTCAGTAATTTTTTATTAAAAAGATTACTATTGTTCATGTAAAACATGAAAAAAAGCTAATTGTTTAGTAACAAACTGACAGAAAGGGGAAAAATTCAGTATTGGTATATCGTTTAGGAGAACCAATGGAAATCCCAGGGGGTTTTTATTTCACTTTTCCTTTCTTTTCTTTTTTTTTTTTTTTTTTTTAACACATTCTTGCCCTTTACAGTTCTGTTCCTCTTTCCTCCTTTCTTCCCAGGAAAAAAAAAAAAAAACAAACAGAAAAAAAACTACAGAGAATACCTTTACTGTAAGTGCCTCTGCCAACCTGGCCAAGGAGTGCAGATCTTTGTTACTGTCTGGTCTGCAGTGCATTTAGGCTGTCAGTGAAACAAGCAAAAAAGCCACCTCTTCTACTTCATCTTTAATACTTCTTCAGTGGAGGTTCAGTTGGTTTTAATTTAGAAATGTACAGCATAAGCCTTTAAACTCATTTCAGTCCCTCTGTAATTCAAACTTCTGCAGGTATACAACGTATCAAATTCTAATCACATCGTAGGTTTGTGCTCGCCAGACAGGTTTAAAAAGTGCTTGATTTTACACTCCACGTAAGTTATTACCATAGAGTCGTCAAATCAGGTCAGCCATTTCTTCAGTGTCCTTTAGAAACTCTTAATTTCATGTCGGTTGAATATTCAGTCTTGAGCATCACCATGCAGCTCCATGTTCTAAAAATATTTTTTAAACTGTCTTACGGATCTGTATGTGTCTAGTCCTGGTTAAAGACAAAGCTTCATAATGCTATTTTTATTCATGATGTTAGCCAGCTGTAAAATATGAGACCTTTATCTATAGCAGGCAAAGAAATCAGGATTCATTTACAGGTTGCCTATAAAGTTGTGTAATTTGAAAAGCAGTGTTCATTATGAAAGAGCTCTCAAGTTGCTTGTAAAGCTAATCTAATTAAAAAAAAAAAGATGATGTATAAAGGTTCTTGAAAACAATGTGGTTATTTGTGATTTGTGTAACTTTTAGTAACTAATGTATTAATGCCCCCGGTGAAGAAGGGTGTGTGGATTTCTGTTTTAAACCAGAGCCATTTTCGCTCTCGAGGAGGATCTGTTTCTTTCTGAACTGTCCTTACTATGGTGGTGCGGTGGTCATTTTTCTCTTTATTTCCTCCATCAAAACAGCACCAAGTTTGAACTGGTTGGAGTAATGACCTATGTAGAGGCACTTCTTATTTTTCACTACCTTCTGATATGTGTAAAGAAGCACAACGTGAAAGTCTACTCCAGAAAGTATTTATCAGAAGAATAATCAAATCAAAGAATGGCTTGCGTTGGAAAGAACCTTAAAGATCAGCTAGTTCCAACCTCCCTGCCCTGGGCAGGGCTGCCACCCACTCACTCATGCTGCCTGCCAGAATTCCCATGTGCTTTTCTGCAGGGCTGCTCTTCATGAATTCTTTTGCCAGTG
Source organism: Callipepla californica brunnescens (assembly GCA_023055505.1). Taxonomy (NCBI): domain Eukaryota; kingdom Metazoa; phylum Chordata; class Aves; order Galliformes; family Odontophoridae; genus Callipepla; species Callipepla californica. Next base: position 30,597,135 of record JALIRH010000003.1, on the reverse strand, counting down.
TGCAAATCTGGAAATGCCTCAGCCCAATGCAGCATCTTGCACTCGGCCTTGTTGAGCCTCATTGGGTTCCTGTGGGCTCACTTCTTGAGTCGGTCCAGGTTTCTTGCCGTGGCAACCTTTCTACTGTGTCAGCTGCACCACTCAGCTTGATGTCACCAGCAGATTTGCTGAGTGTGCACTCAGTCCCACTGTGTCATTGATACAGATGCTGAAGAGCACTTGTTTCAAGATGGACGCCCTGGAGGACACCACTCGTTACCTGTGTCCCCTTGGATGTGGAGCTGTTGACAACAGCCCTCTGGCTATGACCAATTCATGGTGATCCAGCCAATTCTTTGTCCACCAAATAGTCCATCCTTCAAATCCACTTCTCTCTGATTTAAAGCTGACGATGTGGTGTAGGACTATGCCAAAGGCCTTGCACAAGTGCAGGTAAATGACAGCAGATGCTGTCACTCCATCGTAGAACACCACTGATCTACACTTGGTGAAACCACACTGGTTGTCTTGGGCACTTCCACATCTTGTGTATGCTTTAATATCTCTCAGTAGAGGTTACAGAGGCCAGCCCACACAAGATGCCATGGTTCTTCAGTGCTTCCTGTTTGAGCCTCATAATGGCTGTCCAGTTAACAAGGAAGCATCTCAGTGACTGTGCTTCTGCCATTATTTGTGTGAAGCCCCAACACCTGCTTGTCTGTCTTGTGCAGGTTCAGTGGCAGTTCCCTGTGCCTCTGGCTAAGTCTACCAGCCTTAGTGCACATTCTGTCACAGTGGATATCTTCTGTCAGGGTGCTAGGCTCCAGCCTAACTAAGTGCAGCAGCACTAGCTGGTCCCACTGTGAGTTTATGTCCTCTTGAAATCTTTTCCCATCTTTCTTTCGCGTTAAATGAGGAACAAGGCTTGTAGCGCTCGCAGCTCTCCTGGGCAGATGTGATTTTTAATGATCACATTGTTGAGCACAACGTGCGGAGGAATCAGTTTGCATAGCGAAGTCAAATGCTGCACCAAGGAACGATGAAGTCTCTTTTGGCTGTTGCTCAGAAGAAAGCCACTTGCAAATCTGACAGGAAGCGAGCTGACAGCCCGAGTGCTGGAGGCAAATATCTTATGCAAAACATCTGGCTGTGCTGACCGCCCCGAGGTCAGGGGTGGAAGGACCAAATCTCTTAAGTCACGCTGATAAGTACAATCGAACTGGGAAGTACTGCCTCAGTGTGTGCTCAGTGCTTTAAAGAAGAGGGGAGATTGCTAAATGACAAAGGCAAACTCAAAATCTGAGATACCCGGAAGCCTAGCATGAGTACTTCCCCTGTAGGCATGCGGATGGCTGCGTGCACTCGCATAGTGGGAGTGAGTACTCGGCAGCCAAGACTTTGAAGAACTTGCTTGGGTTTGCTCTCATCTGCTTTTCTGGGGGTGAGAGTGGATCTGCAGAAACTTGGGGCTCCTGTACAATGGGAGAACGTGAATAAAGCTTGAATGCTGCAAATGCATCGAGGCCTGTTTGAGGCTTTACATCGCTGGCCGTGAGGTATGTGCCCTTCTGAGCTCCTGCCCCTGTCTGGTGGGAGGGGAGAGAGGGCAACCAGCAGGTTCAAGGTCCTCTGCCGTACCAGACAAAACCAGTTATAGAGAATTCGCTTTGTTGACTTTTGCTTTTTGTTTACTCAGCTCCATCGTGCTTTTCGCCATAGCTTTGAAGATGAGTGAATGTACAGCACATGTATCGCTTCCTGAAAAAAAAAACACAAGCCCAGAGCTGCCGTGTGGAAATCAGTACTAAGAGTTGGCTCCAAAAATGGAAGAACTAGATGAGGTGTGGATCGCCAGCTCAAGTCCATAGCAGGACTGGGAGGAAGGAAGGGTTGAATTAGAAATGGTAAGCAGGGCAGGAAGAGACTGAAGTACAAATCTGAGATAAAATGTGTGGGGTGGGTGTGGGGAGCAGGGAACATAACTGTGCGAAAATGTTATAGGTGTCTGCTTGGGAGAGGAACGAGAGGAGAGAGGATATGCTGCATGTTTGCCTCAGGAAAGGCAATTGCTGATTCATCCCATCTGCCTTTCTCTTCATGGGTGCTGTTGCAAAACAACATACTTTTATGTCTGAAGATAAGAGGTCTGAACATTTTGCTTGAGCTAGGAGTTGTTTCCTTGTCTGCCTTCCAGATGTGGACTTGGGGGAGCTTTTTTCGTCCTACTAAAAGCACAGTTCGGGATAACATTTTTATTGGCGATAGTTCACATGTTCCTCAAGAGAGCTTCTAACATACTGGGTGTACAGTGTGGTGATAAATGTTGGGAAGGGTGAGCAGTTTAGCTGTGAGCCCGGAGCCATTGTCTCCATGTGGCTCAGCAGTGAGTTGTATCGTCAGTGGGTATTTCAGTACCTAAAGATACCGAGGGTCAGACAGAGGGCCAAAGATCAAAACCAGCACAAGTCATGTGTTACAGATGTAACTTGCTTGTATTAGTATACGTGAGCAAGCTTTGAAAAGAATGAAGTTTTAAAAGAAAAATTGCATTGTAGTAGAGGACATGATGAAAAGGAGAAAGAGTAGTACATAAGATGAAACAGCCCCCACCTAGCCAGGCACAGCCTAAACATGCACCCCCATGCCTGCTAAGTGCAATCTCATCTGCTGATGAGCACGGTACTGTGAGTTACTGCAGCTCAGAAGCATTTCAGTAGAACTCTTAATTTGAGCATCTTTGGACGTGGAAGAGAAGCCATTTCTCCAAGGAAGACATGGTTCAGGACACCTCTGATATTTGGTTAAGGGACTGGGGGCCATGTGTAGTAATAACTGGATCTGTTTTCTCAGATGAGAGCCCAGCAGACATGGTTCCTTCCAGCAGAGGTGATGTGCTGATGGCAAGGTTTCAGCTGCCACATGAGGCATGTTTACTTTCCTTCAGTCCTCCTTTCCCCATTCGCAACGCAGTGATGGGCACAAGTTCTGCACGGTCACGTTTCAATGAACAACCCCAAACCAGAGTTAGTTAACTCTCTTTGGACTTACGTTTTTGTTCTACTTAGAACAACTTCACTTAGGAAATGCCCAGCAAGGGAATGTATTTTACAGTAAAAAAAAATAGACATCCACGAGGCCAGGGAAGCACAAAGTGCTGGGCTTTTTTTCCGTGCACGATCATTTTCACTCATGACTCAGCAAACCTGCCCACATGAGCTGTTATCTGCAGCGCACGTAGCAGGAATGCAGAAATACCTCGGCAACCCCGGGCAGAGGCAGGGGGAGCGACAGCGAGCACATGGGTCCCCCTAGCGTCGACAGCGGCCCCAAAGAGCCCGAGCTGCTTCAGCTTACAGCGGCCAAAGGACGTGCGTTTCCGTTGTGCTGTTGGTAACTTATTCGGATAGTGGAAGCTGTTGTTTAGATAAAGTAAGGCAGCTACACCTTGCTCTTTTCATGTCGCCTGCAATAGTACGTCGGGCAGGGATGGGATGGGGGAGCAGAGAAACAAAAAGGGGCTGGGCATTGTATAACGACCCAGTGCTGAAGACTGCTTGCCCAGCAGCAGCGTCCTCCACTCCTCCACCCTTCCTGAGGAAGCTGGGGCAGCATCTCTCTTGGGATCTGCTCCAGGTTGAGCATGGACTGACCACGACCCTATGAGTGGCTCAATGCCTGAAGTTATGTTTGGCGTAGGAGAGCTCTGCCTGAAAAAGGGTACCAAGAAATTCTAGACTAGGGGAATTTTAGACATCTTCCTCCAAACTAAGGTCTCCTCATTCTTTCTGGGGAATGGTGGTGTCCAAAATTGCTCCAGATCACAGCATCTTGGAATGCTTTAGGATGAGAGATATCAGCCTCTGAGAGGTTCAGGATGGATATTTGGGAACATTTCTTCTCAGAAAGAGTGCTGAGGCACTGAAAGGGGTTCCCCAAGGTGGTGGGATCGACATCCCTGGAGGCATTCAGGAAACATGTGGGTGTGGCACTGAGGGACATCGTTTAGTGGCCATGGACCTGTAGCTTCTCTTCCTATCGGTGACTTGCAGAATTAAGGTGTTAAGGCCCTCAACAAAACCCTATTCCTGTAGCTAAGATGCCATACTGGGACATCTACCCTTGATTTTACCCCCACCTTTCTGCACATCTTCTGCCAGACCTCTGAAGAGAAGGCAGGTGCAACGAGTACACAAATGGTGGCCCAAAGGTTGATGTCATTTGAAGAAAGAAGTACTCGCTGCTTATTGAACTGGGCAGTAGGGGAGCCAAATATTCAAGCTTGTTGCTTCTTGCTCCTTCACACATTGTGTGTTACCCAGCACATGAGGTGACAACTCTCAGTCTTACCAGGACAAAAAAAGCAGCTGAGATGATGTCAGCAATAGAGGATGGTTGGGATGGGGTGAGGTATTGAGGCCAAGCTGCTACACCTTCTTAGTGACTTAATCTAGTCTTAAACAGCCTGGCCTGTCAGAAGCTAAAAAGGAAACAAGGGATTAAGGCCACGGACTTCTCTCTCTCTCTTTTTTTTTTTTTTTTAGTCTTTCAGCCTTGCAGCACTCTACCCCTTTCCTGAGCTTGTCACACCTCCTGAGCTTAGAAAAAGGAGCAGGAGAAGCATTCTGTGTTTTACAAACCTCTCTGTCTCCTTACAGCTCTGCCCTTCCTCTCTCATAGAGCTGGGATAATGCCAAATTATCAGACAAAATCAGATTCTTCATTGCAATGGGTGCAAGAGGCACGGTACGCATACACCGCCTTTGTTGTTATTCACTGAGCCCTGAACAAGGAGCTCGTGTCATCTTCTGAGAGCCTCTTGCATGACAAACGCTCACAGGAAAGCCAGTCCACTGAAGATCTTGCATCTCAGCTCTCACACGGTTGCAGACCTCCCTTCCTCCTCCGCTACGGCTGTGGCTCAGCCCTCAGCCTGCTGTGTGGTGCAGGCAGGATAAGGCCCTGCCAACTCCACTCCTTTAGAGTGCGCAGGTTGGGAACGGAGAAATAAACAGTCCTTAAATGTAAGGAGTGCCATCTAATGGCCTAGTGGAGAATCCCGAGAGGTGGTTTTGTTCACAGCAAGCACACAATGTACTGAAAAGCAAGACACTCCCGCGAGCAGCCTACCTGTAAATCACATTTTAAGGGCAAATTCACGTGGAATTTTTGGCGTTCACATAGAAAGAAGCGTTCACTTAATCCTCAGGCTTCAAAGCAGCCGCAATAGTTTGCATGTGTGTCACAACTTGGGTAATTCTTGTGAAAAATTAATGAGGGGTGGCTAGTGTGTGAAAAACAGCTGACGGAAAAAGGCTGCCTCGCTTCTGCCGTGGCTGTGTCGGGCAGCTACAACCCTGTGCTCTCAAGGGAATTCAGGACAGAAGTGATCCTCCAGCTACATGTAGCCTGCTCACCAGCTTACCCACAGGTATTATGGTTAAAGAATACGCTTGCCATATCACCTAGATATCCCAAGTGAACACAAACAGTGGCTGTAGTGCTGGAGATGGCCAAGTACAGAAGAATGGCATGTTGTCCCTTTTTAAACATTCCAAAACAGACTACTTCCATTTATTCTTATTAAGCATTATTTTTCGTAACCTTTCTTCCAACTTCATCAGAGCTCATCAAATACTATGAAATAAAAAGCACTTGAACATGCTTGTCAGAATTCCATTTTCAAAACAGCTTAAGAGCTGCCTCTTCTATACAAATAGCAAAGTAACTCCTATTATTAAAGTCATTTAACCTCTAGGGAAAAAAAAAGCTCTGTGAATCACTCTGAACAATTCTAATAGCTGCCAGAGTTAGACTGTTTTTGCCTTCAGCTTGCAAAACTATTTGTTGGCAAGTAAGATGCATACACTTGATCTACTTCACACCCAGTTTCAACAGCATTCACAATAACGTGCCCAAAACCAAGGCAGTGACCCAGTTAATAAAGGCCTGCAATAGGCAGCAATTGTAAAGCCTGTCATCAGCCCAGCTTCTTCCACACATCTGGCCCCAAAGTTGATCAATTCTGTTTTTATTTAATTGGTCTGTTTTAAGGTTCTTGTGTATTTGAAAGAGCACTTTCCTATAGCATAAGAGTTAGGGTAGTATGGTTAGGTCGTGGTTGGACTCAGTGATCTCCAAGGTCTTTTCCAACCTGAGTGACTCTATGGTTCCATTTCTATTTCTATTTTTAGGCTATACTATTCACTGACTTCTACAGATTAATTCCCAAAGAAATCCCACTCTAATATGAAAATACATTTGGCAATACTAATCCTTTCCTCTCCTTTCCTCCTACCAGTTGCAATTGGGAAGACATAGGCCAAGAAACTGAGGAGAACAATACTGAGAGACATCTCAAAAGTAATCCAAATATGCCCAAGCAATGCTGTCCTCAGGAATGTCAAGTTTCAGTGGAAACGCTGCAGTTTTATGGATGCACAAGAAATGGACACGCCAAACCAAGATTTAGAATTGGTATTTGTAAAGGCAGTGTTTGCCAAAGAAACGAAACAGAAGCGAAACTATATTAAGCACACAGTGGAGATGGCAGAGGTCAACACAACATACTCAGCAATACGCTTTTAGAAGGAAATATGAGATGGAAAAGTGTTGACACAGAAAGGAAACACATCCATGAGCACTAACGTAAGATGGCCACGACTGCCATGTGAAACCCAGGCTTAAAAACGGTGTAGAATTCAGAACCCATTTATTTAGAACATATAAGAACAATTCAATCCACGTTAAACATCCTTAGTGTCAACAGTTTAGAATGCAGCAGTATTTAAAAAGAGTAAATGTCATTTATTAACTTCCATTCCACATTACTTTATTTCCTTGTCTTAAAGAACTGCAGATAATTTAAGGGCAAAAATATGTGCATCTACAGCTAATATAGCCATTTAAAGTTGTAGTAGTAATGTCATATGAGAAAGTGTTTCTTCTTTTAACAGAAATATTTATAACCAATTTTATACTTAAGTAATCAAGCTTATCATCGTTTAAACAGTTAAACACTTGCAGTAGAGCAGAAGGAAGCTTTTATGACACAGCCAGTAACAGTCTTTACCAGTGTTGCCACCAATGCTCCTCACAACTTTTACTTAGCAGCATCAACGTAACGTGGGGAAGTTACTCACATACTTAACCACCACATCATTATGATAGTGAACTCTCAATGAATTTGTGCAAAACACCAGAGGTAAGTGGCTGGAAGGCCTAGCCAGACCCCCTGGCCAGAAGGCACGCAGAATATGGAAACCTGTTAGCCTGCATTTGCCCACCCTTTTAACAATGCAGCTAACTTTCAAACCCTTTTGTAAACAAAGCTTATTTTAAGTCTTTTTAAACTGAGCCCTTAAGCTCTGAGCCCTTGTCTTCCAAGCATCCCTTGATTTCTCTGGATTTTCTCTTTTCCTGCTCCACAATCCACACGTTAATGGTTTGCTATGTTTCTGGGGCCTATGCTTCTCCCACCTTCAATGAAAGCTCTTGAGACTCTTATTTACGACCACCTGAATGTGTAATGATGGCTTAAACAAAATACTTGCTATTCTAAAGATACCTGCTGTTTATCTCCAGTGCAGTAAGGAAAATAATTCTTTTCACTTACTGGTGGTTAACTAGTATTTTTTTTTTTGACTGTTCTTCAAGAGACAACACGTTATGGTCCAAGGAACAAAGATAAATTAGCAGGATTTAGAACATCTTGATTTTAAAAGCTGCCTTAAAAACATGCAGTTATATCATCCTTTTTCCTTCAAGAGAGCGCTGCAGAAGGAGGATTCTTGTGATCAGACAAGACAAGAATCGAGGTGCTCGTTTATTTCAGACTCCAGAACCTCAGTCTGGCACACAGGACAACTGACGTTTCTTTCCTGCCTTTCAGCAGTGCCGGATCTTGGAGAGCACACTGCAGATTCACCTTCACTTTTCATTGGTGTATTTGTACCTGAAGTCATATCAGTATTCTTTTTTATGAAATAGTTTTCAAAAGTAGTTCTGTCCTCCTTCCTCGGCCATTGCTGCGCTGTGTTTTCCAAACTTTTCTTCTCGGGCAGAGCCTGAGCTGCTGCAGCCTGCTGCAAGCAAACTTGCTTTGGTGACCTGCTATAGCATGGCGGCAAAACCCTCTTGCCTTTTGCAGAACCTTGGTTTGAGTTTTCTTCCACAACACGAGCAATTTTAACAGGTGATCCGTTAACGTTCTTGTACACTTTTGTATTAGCCACAGAGAGTTTAGGGAACTCCCGCTTTGAAGCCAAGTTCACTTTCTCACTAACATCATCAGTAAAGAGAGGGAAGAAGGTATCGAGACGGGGTGATCTTTCAAATTTTATCTCATTTTTAGGAAGTGGTATCGTGCTTCCTGCTGGACGATGCTGTGAACCAGATCTCTCACCGTTTTTAACATTACTGCTGAGTATTAAGCTTTGTTCTGAGAGCCCCTCTGCTCCTCCAAGCCGATACCCGTTCCCACTGAAAGGCTTCGGATCTTTCCTATCACCCAAACGCACACGGCCTGCAAAGAAGAAAAAACAAACATCTAGCAAGCTTTTCCATACATAAACCATGGGCTTATTTGAAAAACAAAACAAAAAAAACAACACTGTTGCTTGAAAATAGTGCAGCAAAATAAACCTTGTGAACAATTAAGCTGAGAAGCCTAGAAACAAACAAAATAGGCCCTGTTCCTTTCTATATAACAGTAGTATCTAATACAAGGGCACGTGACAACACCTGCTCAAGGGACTGATTGTACAAGAACAGTCGTGAAGAAGGAAGAAATAGTTTTCCATACCTTTATTAGCTGACTTGGAATTCTGAAGGTTTTCCAGCTCAGTTTTCTCCTTGGGTTTCTTAGAGAAATTCTCAGGCTCTTTCACTTTTGTGAATGTACCTCCACAGTTCTCTTGATGCTCAGCCCACCAGAAGTCTCGTGCAGAGGGTGCTCTATTCATGGAACGTTTCACATACCCAAAATAAGGTCTTCTGTACTGACAGGGGCCGTTGCATCGCCACCAGTGCTGGCGGTAGGAATCCACCTCGTCGTGAAAATTATGGTAGATCTAGGTTTTAGCAAAAAAAAAAAAAAACAAGTGCCAGTCACTCAGAAGAATTCTCATTTTAGTCAGTACTATCTCTACCAACTTCACACACACACATCCACCATCACCACCACATTCTTTCACATTACAGGTCACAGATAAAGTCCTGCTTGCCAGTAAGGTATCAAGAAGGAAGAAGAGAGTTCAGCTGCTAGTGGAAAAGACATGGCACAAAGCCCTCCTCCACATGCCTTCTCTGCAAAACAAACACAGTGCAGTGTTCTAAGGGATCTTAGAAACACACGTGCTCTGTGTTTTGAAACACCCTTCCAACTTTATTACCCCTCTTTGACAAAACTTTATTTTACTGTTGTGAGTAAACTTCTCCCCCTGCTCCCCTCATCCTGGTTTTACATTTTAATCTCTAAGACACCTTACTGCCATGATTTCTACGCTATTGGTTAGAACAGTTCAATCTGGGTGAAATCTGATCTTTAAAAAAGACAAGATGTACCAAAAGATATCCCATCTGCCTTACCTGAGCTGCAATAAAACCATTTCTAAAGTACACAATACTAGCATGACATTCTCCATCCTCCTATTACCTTAATTAATCATACTGCAGACACAAATCTTCAATATCATCAACTCACCAGGTTCTACTGATCTCAACTAAAGCAGGCTGCTGCTGTTCCCCAGATATTATCGTGAACATGGGGTTATTCCGCCTCTGAATTCATGAACCATTGTGAATTTTGAATTTACATACAGATAGATTAAGTGGACTATGCTTACTGTGACATTGGCTCCAGTCAGACGATTAATGCGACGCATGTGCTTGCAGAACTCTGGCCCGTGAGAGTCACGATCTCTGTCATTGTTAGTAACAAAAAGCAGGGCGTGGATCATCTCATGCAACAGCGTCTGAAACAACGGAGAAAACATCAGTTATTAAACTAAGAGCGTTACACGTAACTAAAAAACTAAGCTGGAAATATTTGTTCATCTTGGCACTGATCTAATTTTCATACATTCACACGTTGTGCCTGAGCCATAAAAACACAGTAGTTACTCTACTCCAATATGAGTGTCGTTCCAGAAAGAGCAGTCCTGAAGCTCATCAGACCTCTAAAGAGATCACCCCCTCCACAGCCGAAGAGCAATATGTATGAAGATAAAAAATACAGCATCTCCATTAACCGAACCTGAGCACCCCCACTATTTTGCAAGCCCCGAGTACGTAAGAACTCCGCTACGGGATGTAAGATGTGGGTGAGTGTATGATGGTGAGGTGCCATCTGTTTCACGCCCAGGTACGCCAGCAGCCTTCTGATACCTCGACGAGATCCTTCCTGGGCCGTAACTTCAGGAGAGGCTCACTCAGGCGAATGGAACACATGCCACCGTTCCCTTCGTATTTACACACCCCAGCGCAGCTGAAAGACACCCAGGAACAAAGCACTGAAGACGAGGGGCTTTTACAACGCAACAAGTCAGCCCCCAACCCCAACCAGGAAAGGAAGGGGCAGGAGCCCATGAGCAGCCCCCCAGCCCTCATCCCGCCGGGTCCTTACAGAGTCATGCGCGGGCTCCAGGACACCTCCACGGCCGCCAGCCGCCCCCAGAAGAGCGCCTCGTTGAACTGCACGAAGAGGCCGTGCACGTCGGGGCTGGGGTCCAGCAGCTCCCAGGCCTCGTCCACCACCGACAGCGGGCGAAGAGCCGCGGGGTCCGGCGGGGTCTCTTCGCGCGCCTCCGCCTCCCACAGCTCCTGGAGCTGCAGCGCCAGCGCCATGTCATCGTCCCCTTCGTGCTGCTCCCGCTCCATGCCAACCGCCGCCGGCCCCTCCACAACGCCCCACGCCACGCACCCCAACGGCCGCCTCCAGTCTATGACGCGTGCGCGCTTGCGAGCTGCGCGTCCCCACGGCGCAGGCGTGACGCCCCGCGCAGCTCCCGGTTCGCCCCTTCCCGGCGGAGCGGTTGCGCATGCGCACGGGGAGCGGCAAAGCCGTCTCGAGCGGCGGCGCCGCGCGCAGGCGCAGTGGAAATCTCGGTGGCGGCGGCGGGCGGTGAGCATGGCGCTGGCGCTTGGGGAGGGCGGCGGCGGCGGCGGCGGGAGCCGGCTGCGGCGGCAGCTGGAGTCGGGGGGGTTCGCGGCGGCGGAGTACGTGAAGCAGCTGTCGCAGCAGTCGGACGGCGACCGGGACCTGCAGGAACACCGGCAGCGCATCCAGGCGCTGCAAGAGGAGACGGCGCAGAGCCTGAAGCGCAACGTCTACCAGAACTACCGGCAGTTCATCGAGACGGCGCGGGAGATCAGCTACTTGGAGAGCGAGATGTACCAGCTCAGCCACATCCTCACCGAGCAGAAGGGCATCATGGAGGCCGTCACCCAGGCCCTGCTCCTGCAGGCCGACCGCGACGACCCCGCCCTGGGCGCCCGCCGCGCCGCCGCCGCCGCCGCCGACCCCTTCCTGCCGCTGTCGGCCAAGGATGCTGCGGCCAGCGAGGAGGGCCGGCAGCGGACGCTCACCACCCTGCTGGAGAAGGTGGAGGGCTGCCGCGACCTGCTGCCCGAGAGCCCCGGCAAGTACCTGGTGTACAACGGCGACCTGCTGGAGTACGACGCCGACCACATGGCGCAGATCCAGCGGGTGCACGCCTTCCTGATGAACGACTGCTTGCTGGTGGCCACCGCCCTGCCCAACCGCCGCGGTGCGTACCGCTACAACGCCCTGTACCCCCTCGACGGGCTGGCCGTGGTCAACGTCAAGGACAACCCGCCCATGAAGGACATGTTCAAGCTGCTCATGTTCCCCGAGAGCCGCATCTTCCAGGCCGAGAATGCCAAGATCAAGAAGGAGTGGCTGGAAGTGCTGGAGGAGACCAAGCGCAACCGGGCCCTCAGCGAGAAGCGACGCCTGGAGCAGGAGGCCCTGCCCCGGCCCGCCCCGACGCCTCCAGAGTCCACCAACCCCTTCGAGGAGGAGGAGGAGGAGGAGGAGGAAGAGCCCTCTGCCGAGGAAGAGGCGGTCGACCTCTCGCTCGAGTGGATCCAGGAGTTGCCAGAGGACCTGGATGTCTGCATCGCTCAGCGGGACTTCGAAGGGGCAGTGGACCTGCTCGACAAACTCAACGAGTACTTGGGAGACAAGCCCGTGAGCCAGCCCGTGAAGGAGCTGCGAGCCAAGGTGGATGAGCGGGTCCGGCAGCTGACAGACGTGCTGGTGTTTGAGCTGTCTCCAGACCGCTCGCTGCGAGGAGGGCCACGGGCCACTCGCCGAGCCGTGTCCCAGCTCATTCGCTTGGGCCAGTCCACCAAGGCGTGTGAGCTCTTCCTGAAGAACCGCGCGGCCGCGGTGCACACGGCCATCCGACAGCTGCGCATTGAAGGTGCCACGCTGCTCTACATCCACAAACTCTGCCATGTCTTTTTCACCAGCCTTCTAGAGACGGCCAGAGAGTTTGAGACAGACTTCGCTGGCAACAACGGCTGCTACTCTGCCTTCGTCGTGTGGGCCCGCTCTTCCATGAAAATGTTTGTGGATGCTTTTAGTAAGCAAGTGTTTGACAGTAAAGAGAGCTTGTCAACCGCAGCAGAGTGCGTGAAGGTAAGAGTGCCCAAAGAGGGAGGTGTGCCGTGGTGGCCTGAACAAGGGTTGCAAATCTTCATTTCTAATCCCTCCCCCAATAGTTGTTGTCTCAGTGCAACTCTGGAAGGGTTTCCAATTTTCTCAGCTTATGGGGGGAGAAAAAGATTATAATGGTAACTGTCTGGTGTTTTTGACAGCCACGGCTTGTCTTTTGATTTATCAGTAATAAGGGGTTTCTCAAGACAGAAGAAGTAAGTGAACCATGACAAATGCTTCCCTGTTTTCTGAGAATACATTCCCCCTTTCTGTTTTCTATGTTTACCAATTTTATCAAATAACACTTTATTTTTCCTTAATACCCAAGGTAGCTAAGGAACACTGCAAGCAGCTCAGCGACATTGGACTGGATCTCACCTTCATCATTCATGCTCTTCTGGTAAAGGATATCAAAGGCGCTTTGCAGAGCTACAAGGATATCATCATTGAGGCCACCAAGCACCGCAACTCTGAGGAGATGTGGAGAAGGATGAACCTCATGACTCCAGAGGCTCTGGGGAAACTCAGGGAGGAGATGAAGAGCTGCGGCGTAGGCAACTTTGACCAATACACTGGTGATGACTGCTGGGTCAACCTTAGCTATACTGTAGTAGCTTTCACTAAGCAGACTATGGCCTTCTTGGAGGAAGCGTTAAAGCTTTACTTTCCGGAGCTGCATATGGTTCTTTTGGAGAGCCTTGTGGAAATCATCCTAGTGGCTGTGCAGCATGTTGATTACAGTTTACGGTGTGAACAGGACCCTGAGAAGAAAGCATTCATTAGGCAGAATGCGTCCTTCCTTTATGAAACTGTCCTTCCTGTTGTGGAAAAGAGGTTTGAGGAGGGAGTTGGAAAGCCAGCCAAGCAGCTACAGGATCTGAGAAATGCTTCGAGATTGATGCGTATAAATCCAGAAAGTACCACCTCTGTGGTGTGAAGTGAACAAACAGTTGTTATGAACAGAGTGTGAAAGCACTTGGAATGTTGTACATTGGATATATGAACTGAATGTGGTTTCTTTTTTGAGTCCCTGAAAAAAGCCTGGTTGCAGGATTGCAGAGACTGAAGTTACAGTCACAGGTTCAGCACTCTTTTTTGAGGGGGTGTGAAAAAGTGAGAGGTAGCATTTGAGATCGTGTGTCCTTGTACAGCATATCCTGTAAAAATGGTTAATGTCGTGCTTGTGACTTGAGGAGTACCTATGATGTACAATTTTTGGCCAAATGTTTGTGAAAATCTTTAATACATGGACATTGTTTGGCAGGAAAAGATCACTTCTTGTCACATCATTGTGTGCGTTCTTTTTTAAGGCAATGCTCTGGTAGAAGGGAAGTGCTGAAACACTCCCAGGGTGTGGTATTTGGTGAGGCATGTCCACCATCTAGATGTGACTCAGCAAGCAGTAGAGATAAACAACATGGATTTGCACATTCAGATTTGTTTGATAGAAATGGATACTCCTCAGTTTCTCTTGCATATGTAATCTCTTCATTCATTTCTAGAACGGATCTAAATTAAAAATCTTAATTGATTTCTGTTGTTTTAATGTAGGAGCTGTTTCTCTAATAAGCTTTCCTGACCAATGACAGCTCTCTGAAAGCAGAGCCTCCTGTTGTCACCAACGCTTCTTCCCTTCAAAGAAGAAATTAGGATAACTTTCTTCCCTTGCCCTTTGTATTCCCCTTGTTTTCTCACCGTGGGCTCGAGTCCATCTGGCAAGCTATGCACTCATGTTAGAGGTTCTGTCGTAAGTGCATTATGGTCCATGACCTGCAGATAGGAACCACAGCAAAGAAAATCCATCAACGCTCTTGGAATGTGCAAGTCAGGGAGAGGGTCTTAATGGAGATATTGTTTTGTTAGGAAGAAACAATTTTAGTTTTGCCATGCAGAAACAGCAGAGGGTAAAGACACTGGCTATGAGGGTTTTTGTGAATGATTTGATCTTCAAAAAGCATATCCGCATTCTCCTGAAAATGTTACCTTTTTTTCCTGTAATGTACCAATAACTAGAAAAGAAGAACAGTCCTTTTTGCAGAAAACACAAGGTGTGCATTTGTCTGAGAACTTGAATGTAGATGGCATTCCTGCCATGCTAATGGTTTTTTGGTTTGGATTGGTGATGCCTGTCTTGCTCTATATTTGTCTATGAAATTCAAACAGGCTTATGTAAAGGCTCTCTTTAGAAGGCTATCAGCATCACCTTCTAAGCCGCATGAAATTCTTCCCCTTCATTTTGCAGGCCTTCTTAATTGAGGTAAAATTGTTACAGCTGCATAATCTTATACTGGGCACTTAATAAGATCTTAACGAGATTGTAACTGGAATAATTGAGTATCCTATTCCTCTTGTGTTTTCAAATGAAAGCTTTTGCAGTTTATATCATGGTAATGAATGCCTCATGACTGCATGAAAAAAAAAAAAAACAGAAGAAATCACTATTAAGACATCCTGTGTAACTGCTTACACTGCAGCTTTGTAATTTCTCCATGTTCTCACACTTCCAGCTCTGTAGTTTTTGCTTTGGAGGCTAGTTTTCATTCTCTTGTTCTTAAGGTGCTTTTTGAGCTGTCAGATTTTGCCAAGCATTTGCTTACTTGCCATCCACTGTTTGGTCATTTTGCTAGAAAATCACCAAAAAGAACAAAGATGTTTTTTAAAGGGTGACTCATTAGCCTGAGCTAAAATGGTTTAAAAACCACTGAAATAGCTGTATTTGAAAACAGGCATTTTTTTCCCACCAGTGAACTCTCTTAGATACCAGAACCCAGTGAATTATACTGAAGTAACGTATTTTCTATCAACTGCTTATAGTAAGTGAGGGTAGTAATCTGGCCTTGCTTAATTTTTAGGTGAATTGTAAGTGAGAACTCTCCATTATGATAGGTGATTTGGAAGGCAGAGAGAACAGAGGGCTTGCTTTCTCTGAAGGCAGGTATATTTCAGTGTTTTGTTTAAAGCAGAAGAAAGCATCTTGTTGAGCAAAGAATAAAGGTCAATAAGCATTATGTCACTTTTTATTTATTTATTTACTATGCAAGAGGAGGGTAGCTGTGGAACTACAGCTCAAGATTGATTATTGAGATGCTTGAGGATTTTGTATAAGAAGCTGAATTGTGGATGCGTGATTTTTCAGCTCCAGCACACTATTAAATTGGAGAGCCCTATTCATGCTTCTGTTTCAAGCTGGCACAGCACATCTTATTCTAACCAGAGGCTGAAATGTAAGATCTAATTCTGCCATGCACTCTGTTATGCCTTTATCACCATTCCCTTCATCAGTCGATTAAAGGCATGCATGTCCTATCCTCCTGATAGTCTATCTGCTGCCATCGTGGAGCAGTAGGCTTACTACGTAGATGTTGGCTTTCATGGAATGGGGAATCTGGCCTTCTTTTTTTTTTGGGGGGGGGGAGTCAAATGTTATATTCATGTGCCTGTTAGCAATCCACACTAGTTTGAGCTGTATGAACTGTGAGAAGCAGTGATATTTCATAACCTGTGAATCTGTGCTGAAGTCATAATGAAAGGAAAACATTGGCTTAAGGAAAATGGAGTGTAAATAGCATTGAACCCACTTTATACGTTAATTCAGTTAGCAGATAAAGCCAACACATGCTGAAAGTCACTGTTTAATAAATACATTTCAGATTTGCATACGGCAGTTTGAAATGGTGCTTTTCTTTTTCTGAGCTGTTCACTTGTGGAGGCAGTGTGATTCAAATGGAAATTTGTAGTTACTGTTCAATAACACAATAGCAGTTCTGCTGATTCAGGGAAGAGAGAGCTGTAATTTTGCAAAGGTTTTTGCTTATTTTCTTTCCCCCTGAGATATTTGCATTTAAAATCTGGTTTCCCTTAGCTGCTATGACATAACTTTGGTGTATATTTTATTTAATTGTTATTCAGATGAATTTATGTATTAGAATTTTATGCAATAACTTTTCTGAACAGCAGGAACCATATATTAAAACTTTTGGGTCATTAAACAGTAGTGATGCATTTCTGTTATTACATCATCATCAGAAAGAGGACATTGATAGCCTGGTTCAGAGATCAAGTCTGCTAATAAATCTTAAGTGATGTTAATAGAGTTTGAGGTCAGCCAGCATTTGTGACGTGATTATAAGAAGCAGCAAGGTGACAAAAGCCAGGGGATGTCAGTTATGCTGCCCATTATGTTCTATTCCTATAAAGTTGTCAGAAAGCTCAATGAGGAGCAATTTGAAGAAAGTCTCTCTCAAAATAGTATCAGAGTAAAATTGAGAGGTGGACTAACTGCAGTCTGCTATGATTTGAGGTGGATATATTAAGCCATATTAACATCAGGAGACTGTAACGTTGTGAGGCTTGCTACCTTCCAGGGATAACTTTTCCTTTATTACACACTCTGCTTGAATGCTGCAGTATGCCCCATCTTTTCACTAGGTGGAGTTTTATTACTTGAAACCTTAGCATGCCATGGGCAGATGGAAGCATTAAATCTGTGCTATCTTGCACCTTGTTTAGGGCAATTTGTAGTACAATAGAAAATGAAGATACTGAACCAAATGATGTGAGCGTTAAGGTCAACATCTCATAGCTCTTTTTTGCCCCTGCTTGGTAGTGTTTTTCTTCTGTACTCATTTTTGTACCATCAGGCTCTTAATTCCTCATGATTTCCCACTGTGTTCCTCCATCAGCAGCAGACATCCTTCATCAGATCTCAGCTTCTCAAGCTGTCTACTTTTTTAGAGGTAAGTATCAATGTGTGACTTCCAATCTGCCTGAGAGACATTTTGCCCTTGAAGGGGTGTGAAAAGCTACTAATCTCAGCTTCATCTGTGCTCTGGTTGTTAATTTGTTACGGCTAAGTGAAAGGTCTCATAGTCGAGCCTTATTTTGTTTCAATATTGAACTGAAATTTCAAACAAGAGCTTGGCCAAACTCACATTCATAACACAGATTTGTACTCTGTCACAGTCACGCAGAAGGTCCTTACTACCGATCTTCATAACTTCATAACTTACACTCCTCATACTTCTTTTGCTGCACAAGTCATGTTTCAGTTGGGCTGCCTTTTACTTAAGGCTCCTGGCATATTTTCTATGGAGAAAGTAAAATCCAGAACGTGGCCTATCTGTCAAAGAGTTTTGTGGGCACAGCCTGTAGATGTATCCTTTTCCCCAGAGGTTTAAGTGTAGTTGTGTTATGTCCAGTGCCTACAGTTCTGAAAGCCAACATAGAGACAAACCACAAGCTGTGGAAAGAGTATTTCCCATCACATATAGTATTCTGTTTATATGAAAATAAGTCCTTTATAACACAGTTGATGCTAATTACTGTAATAGATCAGGATTTTCTCAAGCTGGTACAGTAACAACAATTTCTTCCAGAGTATTTAGGAAACTTTCCTATTGGGACTTTAATGAGTGCAGCATACCCCATGATTCATCCCTTGAGCTGAACAAGATTCTCTGCTGCAGATGTCCTTGGTTCGACACAGCAGAGAGCAAGTTATACCAGGAGGTCTGGACTGTACTGGCCACTGAACAGCATTTAACTTTCCAGAAGTTTATGAGACTGACCAGGAGAGCTTTAAGGCAATTTTGTATCACCCTTCAGTGACTCTGTGTTGTTTATTCCTCTCTCCCTCGCTATGCTCTTGCTTGATCGTGGTTAGATTCCTTTCCACGTGCTGAACATTCCACTTCATACCCAAACAGAAAACTGTATTAGGAGGATGAAGAGAATCGCCCCAAAATACCTGAAGAGGACTGTGATGGCATGTGGTTACCAGTGGGTGTCTCACAAGGGCTCTGCACTGGTGAGCAGAGCATAACAGGTATCTGATCATCAATGCAAACAGATAGAATTGTGTTCGGTTTGCTCTCCTAGAACAGGACAAGAGCTAACAACATATAAGAAGGCTGAGATATGAATTCCTTCACGTAATAGCAAAATCTGGATTCTCAATAACGGGTTTAGATTACCCAAAAGACAATTTGACCCTGCAGCCGTAGGAAATCTCATTTTGATGTGCTAAATGATGTTGCAAGTACTGCATAGGGAGGAGGACTAGGGAAGAAAGAGATCAAATTTACTTTACGGCTGTTGGGAAAGTCCTTGGGAATGCTTTAATTAAAGGTGATTTCTAGTCATAAAAAATAAATCGTGCAGCTGTGCACCAGACAATTTAAAATCTGATTTCTCATGGAGGTGAGTTAGCCAAATCCTTTACAAAATAAGGCATGCAGGTGTAAATAACTGCAGGCTTGGGCAAAACTGAGATCTGAACTTCAGATGGCACTTGGTCTGACTGTGAGGACTGTGAGGAGAGGGAAAACCCCATCTCAAGACACTACCAAGCTTTGATTCTCTGGATTCTGAGAATTCCTACTGATGTGCAGAATCAAACTCTATAGCCACGGCTAGGTTAGAAAGAAGTATGTTTCTTCAGCACTGGGCACATGGGGGATCACCCCTCCTAACATGTGCATTGATGAGCAGAAGCATTGGCTAATTATAGAGCGATTACATACATGCTCAACAAATTTCTGAGAAATCATTTACAGGTTCGCTGTTTTTCCAGGAGTTCATTTACACGCTGTCCCTCCTACTGACGCGTGCACAGTCTATAGTAGGGGTCTCACTCTGGTGGTCGTCGGGATGGAGTCAGACATCTTCCTCAGGTTGACCTTCCTACCTTGTCCCAGCTCCTTCACTCAAACCAGTCAACACCAGTTTCTTTGGCTACCCTTCCCCTTTGGTATGCCCAACTCCATTGCATCCATTGTTTTGACTGCAGAGATGTCAATATGTCCCACTGGTCTTTTCCCATTTGTATAGTTCTCTTCTGAATTCTCTCGAAGCCTAGTATATATAATGTTCGTGTGAGCGGCCCCTATTTACCCAATTCCTGATCTCACTTCTGTTTATAAAGTCACAGTTCACACACAACTGTCTGTGCCAGTCAGATTTGTTAAGACCAAGTCTGATAAATTACAGCTTCTAAGCCCTGCTGTACTCTGGGGGACTCCTGTTAATGTTAAATTTCAGCTCTCTGGGCCCTATTTTCACAAGAGGAAGGGGCCCGGCTCCCTGCCCCAGCTCCTGCAGGATGGGTCTGTCAGAAGGGCACTTGAAGCTCTGCAGAGGATCCTTCCTTCCTCCGAATTCAGGGAATTTTTCTCCCAACCAAAACGCGAGTCTCTGATAAGCAGCTTCTGTTCCGATTACTTTTTTTTTTTCTCCCTCTAACAATTGTATGATTGTTTGTTTTCCTTCCCTGTGATGTAACTTCTCCTGCTGAGATGCCAAATTGGTTTTGTAGAGGAAGGTGGCCAAATCGCATGTGAAATTGCTATCTGCGCCTTCCATAACTCAGGCCATACAATACTCAGCTTCCCTCAGTAATGACTATGTACGTGGGGAGGAGGGCTCACAAAGAAGGCCCGTCACCTTTGTCCCACAAACTTCCATCCAGCAAGGTGTCTAAGTGCTTGCTTAAGTGCACAACATTTCACCCTGAGCTTGACAGGCCCACTCCTATACTCAGAGTTAATTGGATATTCAAACTTTTCTCTTGCTTGGAAGATCGATGTATTTCTGCTGAATATCACAAAGCCAGCTAGCGAATAAGTGATAGTGGGTCAATACTGGGCCTGTGGGCCCAGCAGGTTTCACAGCAGCTGGTCTTGGGCCTTCCTGTGGCTTGGGCCCCATTTTGTTGTCACCACCCCATCAGGGTGCAGCCTGGCCCCTTCACCCAGGACAGCCCCTCTCCTGCTGTCAGTGGCCATTTCTTGATTTGCCCTGATGTTTATTACCACTTAAATAGACTCCCAACCTGAAACATCCAGGGGAGTTTTGCCTCTTTTGCTTTGCGGACCAGGAAATTAACTCCCCTAGGATTTTGTCCCCACAGAAGAATGGTGCTAGTTTAATCAAACTGGCTTAGAAATTTAGTTAAACCCACACAAGACCTTCTGTTGCCCATTACTTTTGACTTTCTAAGGACTCCACTTAGGGTATAATATGCCCAGACATGGAAGTGTTTATTCATAACCAAAATTACAGCACTAATTCCTTCAGACTGCATTGAGCCCTTCTGTCTGCTGTGGGCAAGCTCCAGATTTACCTTGGTATTTGTTTTAAGGCCTTGAAGATGTAAGAGCCAGCATGCAAATGCCTTTAATCAGGAAGCAATTAATCGCACAATTTTCCTCTTTGCAGCCAGTGTAGGGCTCATCCAGGTAATGTTTGCTGGGAGGCAGCAGCTCGTGCCTGCATGCTACTTTTATTACTCTATGTCTCTGCTAATTAGTTCCTGTTGGATGGGAGGCCAGACTGCTACAGGGGCTTCAGATGAAAGGTACAACCGGTTAAGACAATCTAAAGATAGCTTTGAGAAGAAAAACAAATGCTTTGTTTTCCTAACTCTCTCTCTTTTTTTTTTTTTTTTTTTTAAGTTATTTCTGAAGAAAGTTCCCAAGTGCTGCTTGTTCTTTTACTGGAAGTCAGGACCAGATTTGTGAAGATTGTTCCTGTGTGACAATGCTGAGCATGCGGGACTGTCTTCTCTTTTTGTGAAGATTGTTCCTGTGTGTCAATGCTGAGCAGTGGGAATGCCGCTGACCTTATTCAGTATTCCATTAGCAAGCCCCACATCCTTCCTGTCCCATGCACTGGCTATAAACAGCAAACTCGCTTTTTATGCTATTATTGTAATTTACTAGCAGAAACCTTCCTCTCTGCACACCAAAAACATAGCTCTTCATGCCTATTATAATTGTTCTTCCAAAGTTATAAATAACACGTTAGCCTGGTTTATGTGTTCATGCAAGTCAAACTATAAACTGGCAGATGAAGGAAATTAACTGTCTCCAGAATTCACATTCCTGTCACTTATTCAATTATTTGATCAACATAATTGCTCAGAGCAAGAGCTAATTGGAAAATTACATGCATTTACCCTCTCTATAGAGGAGGAAAGGCTTATCAGGTATTTTACTGCAGGCAGTTTCATTACTTCCAATATTCTGGAAGAAACAAGGTTTTTAACAGAGCCAGGCCCAAACATACACAGCTAGTTTGCTAGACAGATGCTTTCTCACCCTCAAAATAGATCCACTATTTTGTGGTGCAAGGGTTTTAACACGTCTGTACCACAAGTACCTTGGCATGTGGGAGCAGGAGCTGTAAGCCAAGCTTGCATCCAGGAGCCTGCGGCAGTAAACGTGTCCCTGCTTTTGTATTTCTGTATTCACACTGTTGCTGCAGTCACATGTGTCTGATTCTTCCCATGACTGGATCCCATCCTTGGGAGCTGATACAGAGACTGTTGATCAGATGGAGTCAGCCAGGTGAGGGAAAGGTGTATAGTGATTTGTTGTTGCTGTCGTAGAAGATTAATTCCCCACCTTGCCAGCTCAAATCCTGCATCAGTGCCACAGTTCAAGATGCTGGTATTTTTCTACTTCCTCGCCACACATGTGCACACACTTCATAATTAAACGAAATGTAATCTCAGTGCTGGAGCAGAGGGGTGGGAGTGGAAAGGACCAGGAAGTAGGAGAATCAAACCCTAAAGCAGTGCCCGTTTCCATTATTAGCTCTAGCATTGTTTGGGGTTGGAACGTTTGATTTGTTTGAGCAACAAGACAGGCAAGCACTCTTCCAGTCTGTGCGAAGGGGAGGAAGCCCATCTATCAATGCCAACAGTTTGCAACCTATTGTCTGCAGGCCCTGGGGGGACCTCTGGGTTATCTGTAGGAGAAAGGCAGCTAAAAAAATCAACCCTGTTGTCAGTTGCTTTTAATTCATGACAGATGGTTTACATCTCTGATGGAAAATATCGGGTTCTGCAAATAAAAAATGGATAAAAATTAAAGATCTGTGTAACAACACATTTCTTTTTCTGCAGTGGGATGCCTGAACAGTTTACTTCTGGATTGTAGGGGGGACTTACCCCTACCTCTGCCCTGGGATGTGCTCTGGCATGATTTCCTCCTGCAATTTGTGTTTTGTTTTTTTTTCCAAGCACTGGATTTTGGCTGCCTGAAAAGCTCTCTGAAGTGGTCCACAACAATGTGAAGCTTGGGAGACATGCTGGCCTGGTTCTCACAGGTTGTACAGCCACCACTGCACAAGTGGCACAGAACAGCCCTGGAAAACACACTATACTGCATGTACCCATCCTGTCTATATTTGATGAGAACTAGGTAATCGTGTGAGTTAGTTTTAGCTCATCCTAGAGGAGATTAAGAAATGAATACAGCATGACCTGTTTGTAATTATACTGGGACATTTCTGATAACAGTAGAAGTGTACTATTCCTTTTCTTCATTTCTTTTCTGTATTTCTTTCCTTTTTTTTTTTTTTTTTTTCCTAATACAGAAAACAAAAGTGGTCAATAAGAGAATAAAAAGTAGCCCCAACATAGGTGGCTGGGGAGCATGCAGAGCTGTGCAAGTGTCCTAGAAGTCCCCAGGGATAGAAAGCTGGAGCCACCGAGCTGCCTGTAGGTGCAGGTTCGCTGTGCTGCTTTATTTGGGATGCTCTGCGGTTGGGAAAAGGGGTGCAGAGGGCTCCAGGAGGAGCCATTCCTACTCGCAGCTCTGACTCTCACACAGCCGTCAGGAGCTGGAAATGAGAAAGGTTTTGTCAGCCGTGAGTGATTCTAGCTAGCGGACAAATAGCCCCTGAATGTGCTACTGTGACCTCTAAGCTGTGACTAATGGGATAAATCAGTAACCCGATGGCACCGCGGGACAGCTTGCTCGGAAAATGCACGCTCCTTTGTCGCCAAGTGTTGGCACAAACAAAGAGAAAAAAAAGAAAGAAAAACCACAACGATCCGTCAGCATCTCGCAAAATCGGGCCGAAGCAGGAGGCCGGCGGGAGGGCAGCGGCCGCCGCGGGGCACAAGTGTGGCGGCTCCTCAGCAGCGGGCGGCCCCGGGGCGGCTCCCAGAGGGGCCCCGGCCTCGCAGCCGCCGGCACCGCGGCCCCAGCGACAGCAGGGGGCGGCCGCCGCCGCCGCAACCCCGTCCACCGTCCCTCCAGCCTAGCGTCCCTGCTTCCCCTCATCCTGCATCCTCACACCCCGAAATCCCCACAGTCCTTCATCCCGACGTCCTCTCCCCCCCGCATCCTGAGTACAGCCCCACGCTGCTGGGCAGCCCAGCAGCCCCACGCTCAGCCCAAGTGTCTCCACGTCTTGGCACAGGGTGTGAAGTGAGTGCTGCTGGCAGTGCTGCTGCTCAAAGATCTGGGCTTTATTGTGGTTATTGCCCTGGGGAGCAACGATAACTGTGACCACGGAGGTGGCTCTCTGTACTGGGGCTTTTTGTTTGCCTGAGGCCCTCTTATCAACTGGCCTGACAGAGTTGGGAGCTGGCTTGGATCTGGAAAACTCCTAGTCTGGGTTTGGTGCAGACTGAGGAGAGAGCTTACAAAAATGCATGATGCAGCAGTTATTTGTGCACTCCTGGTCCCACCGTGGTGATGCAGGATGCAGCAGCAGCAGCAGTGGCTTCTGGATCCCCTTTGGCCCCAATGCTAAAGCCTAGTACTTCACTGGGAGCTTTGTCCCAGTCAGGAACAGTCCCTCCTCGTCCATGGTAAGAGATATTCTTCTGCAGGATTTTAGCAGTAGAAATGAATGCTGGAAACCTTGTACTTTTGTTACACTGGGGCATTCTTCCTGCCAACTGTTAATTGACTTGATTGCATTCTTGCAACTGGAAAACTGAATAAATGTACATAGAAAAAAATGATTGTCCCTCCAGTTCTAAGCCTGCTCCTATCTGTTTTCTTGTCCCACTGGGCCTCAAGCTGGCAGCTCCTCGCAGGAGGCCCACAGCATGCCCACAGCATACTTGCTCTGAACACCCCACAGCAGAGTCCTGCTGTGCTCTGAAGCCATGGCACCAGGTGCTGCTGCCCTGGGAATGTTTTCCTGGTGTTTCCATGGCCTGACTTAGCTGGAACTTTACCCAGTTTTCTGCTCGGGCACAAGTATCTGCTTACTGTTTTCTGCAAAGAGAAGGCACTTGAAATGGAAGAAATACCCCCTGAGTCACAAAAAGGAGCAGAAAACTCAAACTGTGGAAAACGTTTGCAGGCAAACAACAAAAAAAAAGCAGTGGGAGTCGACTGAAAGACTGCATTTCAATACTCCCATGCTGTTTTTTTTGTTCACTTGATAGTAAAAGTATTTAAATAACAAAAGTCATTTGAATAAAGAAAACACTATTATAAATGCCCATAATTTGAAAACATGTTTGACATTCCTAATTTTTTCATCATTACTTTTATTTGAGAAATTTATTGGGCATGATACTCGAAGAGAAATCAGGGCCAATGCAGCGGGGGCTTTCTCCCATCTTACTTCTGCCTATTCCTGTCAGGAAGAAAGGTGCATGTAGTGGAGATAGCTCAGTCCCCTTCCTCAGTGAGTCAGAGTCAGCTTCTTGGGCCGTACTGACCTTAAGATGGGAGAGGAGGATGGTCTCGTGGCTGACTATAGGGGCTGTGAGTCAGAAGAGTTTGTTTATGTAAAACAAAAAATTACTCCTTTCATTTATTAGCGGATGCCTCTGAACAGCCTAAACGAGTTGCCACTAGAACATTTCAGCTGTAGGCATTTTAAAACTGAGGGGAGGGAAAAAAATAAGTCCAAATGACATCTGATCATTTCTGCAGCAACACTGCATTCATCCAGCTGTGCTGCTATGAAATGGACAAGCACCAAGGTAAATACCAGCAAAATCCCGATTTGGGTTTCAGGCCAACCAAACTCCTGCTGGTTTCACTGGGAATGTTGATTAAAGACCTCTGGCTGTGACCCACAACAACCCAGCCAGGTTACTCCTGCCACTTTGGAAGGCTTGAGTGAAATTGGAAAGAGGGATGCAGCCCCAGCAAATTTATCAGCTCTGAGCAGCGTGTTTATAGGCAGATAACCTGCAAGTACCTCCCTGCTTCGCTTCAGATTCTTATGGGGGAATCAATAGGTCACCCGTGTGCTGGTGGGAGATATTAAAGTCGTACATCAACAAATGAAAAAACAACCCGCTTCGGAACAATCCTTTAGAAATCAGTCATTCATTACATACAGTTAATGATCAGTTTGCGGGTTAACAGCCAAACGTGAAGTTAAGGATGACTAAAGCTTAAAACAAATTAACTGCTTGGTGACCGTGGCCAAAACAATGTTCTATTAATTTGTGGTGGTTACTTTTCTGGGTAAGCTCCCACAGAGACTGACGAGGGATATTTTAATTTCTCAAGGCAATAGCACCATAGCAACAAATCTGCAAGAAGCCTGTCAGTTTGGTGCACTGAGTCTGTTCTGCATAATGGGGCTTTTATCCGCAAGCGTATTTAGCACTGCCATTTTCTTGAGGATGAGGTGAAACCAGTGAAATAGGTGCCTTGCTTAAGTAGGACAACTTCTTATTGTCATCTGGCTTTTGGAGAACATGCTGTACAGAAGTACAGATCTTTTGATGGGGAGTTGGGCCTTCAGTGTAAGGATGTTTACCCTTGGGTTAACAGTGAAGCAAACCACATCTAAGTTTGCAGAATTCAGATCTTTTTTTTACACATATTAAAAGAAGAAGAAGAAAATAAAACACCCCACATTTTTACTTATTCACCTTCAAATTCCTTTCTCCCCAGATGGGTTCCCAGGGGGACGTGGAACGCTGAGCTTCAGGGACACACTGGTGATCCGCACAGTGAGAAGGGCAGGTTAGGGAACTGCATGGAGAAAGGCAGATTGAGCAGGTACACCTACTTCCATGCAAACAAATACTATGGTTAGAAAGAGTACTGCAATGCATCGTAGGCTTGCCTTGCTTCCTTTCTGTGACCAGTGGAAATGACTGCAGTGCCACTGAGTGAGGCAGTCCTTGAACTGTTCTTTAAAAGTGTGGTTAGAAGTGAAACTGTGAAGAAGCACCAGCACATTTCTCCTCTCTAGAAACACACACAGTTGTACCCAGCCGTTCCTGACAGGAGGCAATTACAATATGCAGCTGTCCTTACCATTAGGAAGTTTTTCCTGACAGCTGTATTGAGCTTCCCTGGCTGCAATTTAATCTCATTATTTCTTGCCTTATTTACCTCCATGTGCTGTGGAGAATGGATTATTCCCTTTCTCTTTGGTATGGCAAAGCCAAATTGCATGCAGCCCCCTGCTGCTCATGAGGGGCAGACACCCATCCTTCTCCTTGCTGCCTGATGGTCACCAGTGTCCTGTCCACCCCAAGCATCCCACAGCAACGCTCCCCACACCTTTCCTCTTCTGCTGCATACCTTTTACTCAGTGCTGTCCTGCCATCTTTAACCCCTTGCTGAAGTTGTCTCTGGCCCTGAGTCCTTCCCAAACTCTCATCTCCATCCCTTAGATGCATTTCATAGGATCAGCCCAAGCACTTTCCCCTTTCCTTTGCACCCACATAGCTCCTGGAGGCACTGGCTCCACAAAGGCAGCTCCCAAAACGCAGGCCTGCACTGTCCACATGCGAGCCTGCAGCCAGCTCCACATGAATTGAGAAGAAAGATAACCGGCAGCACGAAAGGAAAAAGAGCTCTGTGTACAGTCAGTGCACGGAGCCAAACAGATATTTAATCCTGCATGGATTTTTTTTCCGTTAATTGTTGTTCTGGACATTTTTGCTTTATCAGATGGGGAATGACACTTAAGACCTAGCTTATTTGTGCCTCTTGTCAATGACTCCTTGTTCTCTTTTCTTTTTCGTTTCCTTATTTTTTCTCCCCAAACCTATAACCATCTCTTTGTTCCCCCTGGCAGGCTGCCCACTGGGATCACCTGTTCTTACACCAGGCTGCACAGCAGCAAGACCCACTGGGTCTGCACGCAGCCCAGACTCTCTGTGCAAAGCCCTGCTCTGCAAATGCAGCCCAAAACCAGCAGGTGGATGCTAAAGGCAAGCTGGGCAGCATTTTGGGTGGCCCAGGACAGCTCCCTGTGGTTTGAGTGCAACTCCCATTCTGCAGGGGCATAGGCCCATTCCTCTGGGCTGTCCTGGCTGAGGAGAAGTGTTTTCACTGCTGGGTCAGCTGCCTCTCATTATCAAAAGTTTAATAGCAAAAAAAAAGAAAAGAAAACTTGGCAAAATGAAAACTACCAACAAGAAAAAATCCACCCGAAATATCTGGGCCTCATCTACTCTTCTGTTAATTAGCTTTAATGAAAATAATAAAACCAGAACACAAAGCAAAAGCCAGCAGAGGTAATTAGGATAGGCTGCTGGAGGAAATGGGGAGGTGGCTGTGGGGAGCATCATCTTGCAGAGTGCCCCAGATCACTGCATCCTGCCTATCCCAAAGTCCTGTTTCACATGGCATCAGAGCAAGTGGGGTAATTATCACAGCTGCACTTTGTGCTGCTTGCTGTGTTTCCCAGGCTGCCTTTGAGACACAGCAGCAGTGGCAGGCAGCGAAGAGACACATTTGCCCATGGTGCCTAGCTCAGTTTTCCATGTGTGGCTTATGTGCTGATTTGCCCTGTGTCACTGCTGAGGTTTCAATCTGCTTTCAAATGAAAGCACTGGTGTCCTTGCTTGTCTCATCATACTGACACAGCTGGCAACCCTATCCATATCTTGCTCCCAGTGCCTTTACTGCAGTGGGAAATCCCAAGAACATCGTAGTGGTTTGCATTTACAGCTAACAGAGTCTGGCATTCAAAGCCCCTAGGTCACGTCTGGGTGAAGAACCTCTTCCACTCCTGTTGGGGCTGGGGAGCTGCAGCCTTTTATGTTCTTCTTGCTCTGTCACTCTTTTCCAAAGGCATGGAGAACCTTAAAACCGTGGAAGATGTTGCATTTCAGGCAGAGAGAGGAAGCTTGGAAGGAAAAAAATAACTCACGTTGCAGCTGGCTTTCATATCTGATTGTGCATACCTAAGGAAACTAAGAGGCTGGAGGCAGCTGAACTTGGGCTGGGCACTGGGAGGCACCTAGGAGCTCCACCTACAAGTACCTGAGCAGGGCAGGGCAGGTTTGGACTGCAGGGTTTACTGAGCTGTTTGCTCTGCGCCCAGTGAATCCTGGTGTTTAATATCCTGCCTTTGATTCTCTATGCAGCAAGGAGAAGCTGTTGTTCTTTCTGTTGTGAGGCTGTGTAAACCGTCCTGCAGTATACCTCTGAGCTGTAAGTAGGGCAGCTCATGGGGAAGCCTGCCCTATTCACTTCCAGTAAAACTGATGCTTGTGCTGGATTGTTCCAACTATTTAATCCTCACCCACAAGATCCTAGCAACTGCTTTCAGAGAAGATCTTTAAAAGTGGAAAAGGAAAAGGCTTTTCAGCAGTGTCCATGGGATTCGTCCAAGTCTGACACTAAGAGGAAGTGGCTGGCTCCAGAAGAGATAACACATGGAGCAACCATCTCTTGTTGGACTTTATAAGCAACATGCTTGTGAGTGCAGAAGAAGCCTTCTAGGGCAGGAGGGTCCCTCTGCCCCTCACCTCCCAGGCCTACTGGCAGAGGCACCCCACGAGGAAGGTGCTGTCCCTCTTCCAAGATGCTGGCCCACACAGGATGTGCATGGCCCACCTTGGGATACCCCAACATGCAGCACACTGCCAAAGCTTCCTCTCTTCTCTCCTCTCCCCTCCCCTCTGAGATGTTCAGCCTAGATTGGCAGCCTCCCTCCAGATTGTCTCTGCAACTCCTATGCAGAAATAGCATGTTAAAAGCCCTTGTGAGCAGAAGCACAATGACACTGCTCCATCACTGCAGCAGAACTCCATCCCTGTACCCCAAGCTGTGGGACAGCCCTGGGCTATGAGGAGATCTGTGATGGGCAAATTGGTGACTGCCACACAGTACTCAGGACACACAGTGCCTGCCAGCAGCTGTGGTCTAACATGGGCTGAAAAGGATGTTAAAAGTGAGAGATAAAGGGATCACCTCCCACGGTGACTCCCCTGCAGAGGCTCTGCAGATGTGAGGCTAGGGTTAATTTGTTTTCTGAATTAATTAGGAATTTGAGAGGCTTGAAGCAATTGTGCTTTGTTTAGTTTTGGTGGGTTTTTTTGCTTTGTTTTCAGGTTGATTTCAACAATCCAGTTTGACTTTGAGCTCATGTCAGTGCTTCTTCATTCAGAACTTAGCTGGAGGGGTGGGGGGAGATTCCTGCATAAATAATGTGTGCCAGTTCCTGAGCCCTTTCCCCAGGTAGTGAAAACTTGCCTGAGATTGATATCTTGAGTGATGAACATTTACTTAAAAAATAATAATAAAAAAAAGCCCTAGCAAATAGATATATATGCATATATATCAATTACTAAAGAAGTATATAATAAAAACAATAGAATCTTGTGTTTCCCCTGCCCTTTTCCCTCCTTCCTCCTGCTCAAAAAGCAGCCTCAAAACACTCCTCTGGAGTCAGGGCAGGTCAGAGCTGTCCTTGACACAATCTCCATTTTCTTCCCTGGCTTGTTGCCCTCTTTTGTCCCTAATAATTCCCCATTCCCTCCCTTCCTCCTTCTCAGCCAGCAGCCAGCTCAGCAGCATCACCACGATCTTGCCGTTTGGAAGAAAATGAGGAGCATCAGGGATGCATTGCTGCTCTCACAAAGAGTGGGACCCCGGTGACAGCCCAGTGGGGCAGGCTGTACTGTGCCCTGCGCCAGCAGCTCTGCATCACATCATGCCCAGCACCTCGCTCCGTGTCAGGCTTGTCAAGTTTCTGTAGGAAAAAAAAAAAAGAGAGAAAGCTTTCATTCTACAAGACCAGCACCCTGTTCAGATTCTTTGTATCACAGGGAAAATGATAAGCCAGGATACAACAATGACCTACTTCACGTCTTGATAAAATAATTTCCTCTCTGTCATTTTCCTCAAAGAATAATATTTGACTAACACGAGCATGTAAGATAGAGAGGGAGCTGATAATGGACCAGCTCCAGCCCCGGGACAGACAGCAGAACCCTAGTGACCTGCGTGGAATGCTTCTTTATCCCACAGCTCAGCTTTGAATACAGCCGTGTTGCAACCTGCTAGATGTGGGTGCATGACAGCGGCTGTCGCTCAGAGCATCCTCCACGCAGGACGGCACCGCTGTTGGAACTGCCCCGGCTTGCTGCTGTGGGCGGGCCGGCACCCCTCTGCACAACAACGGCTTAGATCATCCTCTCACACAAAGGGCTACTGTATCTGGCAGGGCACATTACGGTACAGCACAGCCATGCAGCTCCCGGGCTGCTCCCGCCCTCCCAGTGCAGGAACAATGCGGACAGTTGTAGTTATCTAACCGGACCCCACTTGGCTCAATACATCAACTGTGTTTGGCCACCGACGGTGTTTAAAAATGCACACGTGGCATTTTTCACTTGGAGCGTTTGCAGTGAGGAGCTTTTCACATCATCTGTCAACACCGTTCAAACTGAGTACAGGGCGCTCACCCCTCATCTCCCACCTACAGGAGCTTGTGCATCTGTGCTCGAAATGAGCTCCCATCACGGCACTGATAAAGGATGTGGGTTCACTGTTTGTCGTCACAGATAGGATGTCGCATTGCTTTGATATCCCCGTGCCCATAGCTGGCTCAGATTTATGTGGCAGCGGTTGTGGCTTGCTGCTCACCCTGTGCATCGCCCAACACGGACAGAGCCTCTGTGCGGCCTCTACACGCACGGCTGGCCAGGCAGGTGCTGGAGTCACCCTCAGCAGAGGATGCTCCAGAAATGTGTGTGTGTGTGGCACTGAGGGACAGGATTAGTGGTCACGGCGGGTGCGGGCTGCCGGCTGGACTAGCTGGCGTTTTTTCCATATTCTCGCAGCAGTATAACGCAAGGTACGCACTGAGCCATCCCAGCTACCGCAGCACACAGCTCCGGCTGCGGCCTGGCGGCTCTAGGGCCGCGAAGGGCAGCTCCGCCGGGTCCCGAGCACCGCACGGAGGAGGGCAGGGCGGGACCCGACGGCGCAGGCGACGCGCCCCTTCCGCTCCAGCCAATGGCGGCGCCCGACGGCGCGGGCGGGCCGATCGGAAGCACGGCCGCTGGGGGGCGCCATGCCCCTGCCCAGCAGCCGCAGCCGTCGGGCGGGCGGAGCAGAAGCTATGGCGCCGCCTGCCGGGCCGGGCCGGGCCGGGCCGCGCGGCTCGGCTCCTCCCCACTCCGCTCTATGTCACGCGGCGGTGCGGGGCCGGCGTTTAGGACTCCGTAGCGCGGGGCGAGGCGAGCTCGTCGCCAGTACAGCACAGCGCAGCGCACGCGGCCGGGCTCTCGTTGCCCGCTGCGCTCCGGGAGCCGCTCTCCCTCCCTTCTCCTGGAAGCGCCCGCTCCGCCGGTGCTGGCTTCGCGGCGGCCGCGCCGCGCCTGCCGGCCCGCGTGTGCCGCGCACCGCCCGCCCGCCGCCGTCTCCACTCCCCGCCGCTCCCCGGCCGGCGGCCCCGGGCCGCGCGCCGCCCCTCGGCCGGCGGGGCCGCGCGGGGCCGCTCGGATGCCGCCGCAGCAGGAGGGCGAGGCGGGCTACATCAGCAAGCCGGTGCCGGGCGGCTGCGAGGTGCCGCCGGTGCCCCCGCGCAGGGTGCGCAGCGGGAGAGCGGCGGCGGCGCTGGGGGCGGCTCTGGGCGGCCGCTGCCGGGCGGCGGGGAGCGGGGCCGGGGCCGCGGCCGGGAGCGGGGCCGGAGCCGGAGCCGAGCCGAGGCGCAGCATCAAGTGTGTGCTGGTGGGGGACGGCGCCGTGGGGAAGACGAGCCTGGTGGTGAGCTACACCACCAACGGGTACCCCACCGAGTACATCCCCACCGCCTTCGACAACTTCTCCGGTGAGCGGGGACCGGGCGGCGGCGGCGGGTGGGTCGGTCCCGCGGTGCCTTCGCTCGAGCTAGCGCGGGAAGCTCGCCGGGCTGAAGTCTGGTACACACGGCACGGGCGCGCCCCGAGGAGCCTCCGTCGTACCCGACCAGAGGCTCCGCTCCGTGTGCCTTCGGCCCGGCGGGGGCTTTTTGTGCTCGAGAAGCTGTAAGAGGATCGCGGAGTAAAGCCCCTGCAGCATGGGAGGGCGCGGCGCGGGGCTCTGTGCTCGGGGGGAAATGAAGCGGAGAGCCCCTAAGGGCTTCTTCGTGCTCGGGTGTTGCTGCCGGACCTTGCTCCGGTACTGCTGAGCTGTTACATCCAGCCTAAGCAAAGAGAAAAGGCTGTAAGGGTGGAGGCATTGTACCTCTTCTTTCCTCTTTTTTTATTTCAGTTCTTTTTTTTCCTAATGGAAAATGTGCTAAGTGGAACTCACCATGGTTTTTTTTCCCCTCTTTTCTCCCCAAAGCCGTGGTGTCTGTGGATGGCAAGCCAGTGCGACTGCAGCTCTGTGACACTGCCGGGCAGGTCAGTGAAGACACCGACCCCAGTGACAGTGGGAGTGGGGAACTTGGTCTCAGGGGGAGAGGTCACACAAAGCAGTCTCGGTAGTGATCCCAAAGCCTGGAGGGCCACCTGGTATTCCCTGAGAACAGCTGTCAGTGACTTCATTTTTTTAGTTAAATAACCACAGAAAAGAGAATTACTGTGTTTGGGGTGCAGGCTTGTAGAGCATTTGTAGGTGTAGGTATGGAGAGGTGGAGACTCTGCTGTTAAAGGGACTTGAGGGAGACAAAAATGCCATTTGGTGGCATCCTTGGGGATTTGGCGCTTAAAATTTCCAGCTGTGAAGAAGTACTGCCTGCTCTGAGCTGACCAACCCATGTTACGTCCAGCTCCTTGTTTGTCTGACCAGAGCACCCATCTCTTGTCTTGTCCGCGTGCTCTTGGCTTGTGCATGCTGTAAGCACGTGGATTGCTGTTTGAGCCCAGGTAGCTTGAAGGGTTTTGCTGCCTAACTTGCATCTGAAGGGGGCGGGAGCTGGATTTATGAACAGCTTTGTCGATCCAGGTCTGTGGCTTCCCCAGAGCCACACAGATAAATCTCAGTGGCCTTAGCACACAAACCTAGTTAGGTGCTCTGCGAGCAGGTGCCCCACTTACGAAAGGACTTTGGAGGTCTGCATAGTCCTGGCTGTGGTGTAGGGCTTTCATCTGCCCTACAAGCCCAACCTGAAAGCTTGCGAGCAGGTTATTACCTGCCTTCTGCAGGTAATACCATCAGGTGTCTCCTGGTCTTGTGCCAGGGTGGAAACCTGTGTGTACTTGCACTCAGAGCGTGCAGGTGACGCCACCACTGCAGTGACAGCCTGTGGATGTAGTGCCCGGGCCAGGCGGTGCCACCCTGTTTGGTCACCTGCATTGCTGAGGAGTGGTTCAGGTGTTAGGCAGTCCGAGTGCCCTGGAACAGGGGGATATGCTTCCTTACAAATGGAGGAGCTGTCTACAGTGTTAGCCATCCTGAATAAAATACTGGCTGGGTTGAGATTGCTGCTGGAATCTGCAGCTAAAAGAGCACTCCAGTCAGGATGAAATTCCACCTATTTCATTGTCAGCAGCCTGAAGAGGTGCAGGGCCCTGCAGTTTGTGTACCTGCCGCTGAAGCCTCAGGAGTGTACTTGGAACGTAAAGGGCGCCATTCCATCTGGGCAGGAACCCTTAAGATCTGGGTTTGGCTTTCAAGCCCATTGAATCGAGTGCTGCTGAGGTTTCTCAGGTGCCAGGAAGAGGCAGTTAGGCGGTGAGGTGCCTTGCTGCAAATGGCCCTGTCCTTCAGCGCTGCAGCTCAGTGAGCACGGGGTTCCTCCAGTCAAATGGCAAGAGCCCGCTCTCCTGTGAGCCTTAATCTGGGAATCAGCAGAGCTAATGAAGCTTGCTTTCTTGACTCGTGTTTTATAAATTGCTGTCTCTCTTGGAGTTGCTGCTGGAAGAAATTCATTCAAGTGGAACGAGACTTCTGAGGCTTCCAGTGGGCTTTAAGCTGCATATTCAGGGCCCTCGCAGGTTTTAAAAGCAAAAAATCCCAGCTTGAAAATTAACACACGACTTGCAATTCAGCAGTAAGACGCAGGTGCCGGAGAGATGTCTTCAGCTGCGTTTGTTCTCCACTTTAAATTCAGAGCTTTTGAGAACATGTCCATTTTAATTAAAATGTCACCTTGTGGAGGCAAATCCTACCTGCTCAGGCTGCTGGTGTTACCCCGCTTTCATCCTGCTGTCAGCACACAGGGCTGTGTGCAGTTAGTTAACCCTTGCTTCTTGCTGCATTCTTGGCTCCTTTATTACCTTCAGGTGCTCAGCTTTCTTGCAGCTACCTCCCGAAGCTGCAAAGGGCCTTGCTTTGGTGGAGTTTGCTCTAACAAAAAAAAAAAAAAAAAAAAAAGGTGGGGGGAGGGTAAAAAAAAAATAGAAATAATAATAAAAAAAAAAAAAAGCACCGGGAGGCCTCTGCAGTTTGTTTGATGTGGCATGGGTGGGAGGGAAAGGTAAAGCTCTTATTCCATGCCATTGGCATGTTAAGCCCGTGCATTGTGATTCGCTGTTGCTGCCATCGGATTTAAATCCCCGGGCACAAAGGCAGGGAAATTATTGCCTCTCCTGTAGGATGTTGTTAAGTAGGCACTGGTTTCAAAATGTTTCCGGCCAGGGTGTGCTTGCTGCTACTTGTCTGCTGTGCTCTCGGCCGTGTCTGCAGGCAGGAGGGTACTTCTGAGGTCTGTGTACCTTTTCCCTCCCATACTTGCGTTTTTAGCTTCATTGGTCTCTGTGACTTTGCTGGTCCTTTTTTGGGCTGAAATAGGGCAGAGGGGTAATGTGCAAGCAGCGAAAGAAATACGTAAGCACTTGAAGCTGCAGCATTAGAAAAGCTCAGCCATGTTGGGGCTTGTGGCTGGGCAAGGCCAGGCTTTGGACCTCCACATCAGCCTGCTGTTGTGCCTCATCCCATGTTCTGGTGCTGAGGTCTCCCCAGAGGGCAGGGGCTGGAGCTGGGGGATGTCTTGCAGCCTACACAGCGCTGTTTGTCGCATGCTAACACAGTGTCGTTTTGTGCAGGATGAGTTTGACAAGCTGAGGCCTCTGTGCTACACCAACACAGACATCTTCCTGCTGTGCTTCAGCGTTGTCAGCCCCTCATCCTTCCAGAACGTCAGCGAGAAGTGGGTCCCTGAAATCCGATGCCACTGCCCCAAGGCACCCATCATCCTGGTGGGGACGCAGTCGGACCTCCGGGAAGATGTCAAGGTGCTCATTGAGCTGGACAAGTGCAAGGAGAAGCCGGTCCCTGAGGAGGCCGCAAAGCTCTGTGCCGAGGAAATAAAAGCCGCGTCCTACATCGAGTGTTCAGCTTTGACTCAGAAAAACCTCAAGGAGGTCTTTGATGCGGCCATTGTGGCTGGAATTCAGTACTCGGATACTCAGCAGCAACCAAAGAAATCCAAGTGTAGGACTCCAGACAAGATGAAAAACCTCTCCAAATCCTGGTGGAAAAAGTACTGCTGTTTTGTATAGGAGTTGCGAGGACTCGAGTGCTGCTCTGAGGAAATGAAATAGAGGCTATATTAGCTGAAATCTCATTCTGTGTTGTCCTGGGTGTATAGCATAGATCTGTATGTATGTGTATATGTTGCTAGTTGGTATCGGTTGCCCTCGTGAGGGTGGCAGAAGGATTTGTAGTTAAATCATGGCTATAAATCAGGTCTGGCATTGAGTTTCGTGACTTAAAATCTTTCATTGCGGAAGAAGTGCACCATGTGTCTGTCAAGTTGCGAGGATTTGTCCAAAGGATGTGACTTCTGTCTTACCGTGTGTACGTGATGGGGAGGAGCAGACGGGAGCCTTTCGCTGCAAGGGCTGCGCAGGAGTAATGCGCGAGTGACTGTGAAAATGTAGAGCTGTGTACATGGACAGTTAAAGGGAAAATAACACTGTGCCTCCTAACGGACCTTTCTAGCTTTAAAAACCCTCTCCTGCTCTCTTCTCCACGTCTTCCCAAACCAACAGTCTTAGGGATCGCTTTAAAAAGGGTATGCAAGAGGTGTAATCTATACGCAAATGCTATGGTTGGAAAGGTTACGTACACCTTCAGCATGCTGTGAGGGAACCTGATACGTTACAGCACTGACATCTCATTTGTCACCTCCTGGCTTGAGGGTCATTTCTGTCCACTTCCCCTCCTGCCAGGGTGTCCCAAGGAAGCCTGAGGAGCGTTACGGAGTCTTAGCTCACCGCTTTGGGCAGTGGGTTTCTCTCAATCTGTGTGGACGTGACAACAGTTGGTCTATTTCAGCAGAAAGGAATGTAAATGCTTTTGGGTTGGTTGTATTTTTATTTTTTTCTTTTAAGAGTTGTAACAAATATCTGTGCAGCGTAGTGCAAACTGCATCTGTTTTTAAGCCTACAGCCAAGAGTTTCAGAAAGCCCCTCCTTACCTTTCAGGCTGCTAAACAAACAACAGAGCGAGCAGATCAAGGTGATAACAGGCCGGACTCTAGGAACTGAGGCTGCAGTGTCCTCTTCATCATGATGTTTTCAACCAAGTTAATGTTTCCCTTCTAAAAGCAGCAGTTGCTTATGGTTGAATCTTGTCTGAACTCATGCTGGGGAAATGGGCTGAGGCCACACTGAAGATTTAACTGATAACACTTTCCCAGATCAGTGCAACAGGTTAAATGTGCATATTTTTGTTGCATGTTGAGTGATCAACATAGTGCAGAGCTGAGTGTGACCTGTCCTCTACCTGAATCCAGTTCCTACTGGGTTAAGCCTAATTTCAGTCCCTGTGGATTTGAGAGACTGGAAGGGTAACGTGACTCTCTGCAAGAATGGTATTTTAACTTTTTCTGCAGAGGGCATTTAGTCTGTGCTGTCTGTCTGTCTGTCTTTTTATGGCCCCAACTACTTTCTGAGGTATTTCAAGATCAGATTCTATTCTATTCTTGTTCTTTTTTGTTGCTGTTGTTTTGTTGTTTTTTTTGTTTTGTTTTGTTTTGTTTTTCCCTTTGGCCATAGCCTTAAAGTGACCTTTTTCATAGTCTTAAACTAAACTGCAATTGCAGGAAGCCAGGACCTTTTTTCATCATAGATGAATCAATGCCTGAGGTAGAGAGGAACTGTGGAAGTCATTTGAACTGATAAAGCTGACCACAGTTTACCTCCTGGCCCATTAAAGAAAATGACACTATGTAAATGTATTCTAGGTTGTATTGGCACAAATTCCACAGGCAGTATTTTTTCCTCCACTACAGCAAAATGAGTGCAAAGTGGGTAATGTTCCATGGCTGAAAACTTGAAAATGGAATGGAAATCTTTACACAGGGCCTGATTCAATAAGAATGTGTTGGCTTCTGCACTGGAACAGTCTGGAAAAGCAGTTTCCATAGCACAGAAGCTGGATGCATTGAACTTGGTTACATCTGGTTCATAATGGTTTAATGTTTACTGGTCATGAAGTTAATATCTGAGCCTTTATATTTCTTACTCTGATGCATTGACAGGATTTCAGATACACAGTCATACTGTCATCTTGGAGCAAATCTTAGAGCCAGGTTTCTCTTGGCTGCTTTGCTTCTCTGTATAATGGTCTCAGCTGATCAAAATGTGGAGTTTGGAAGGAGATAGGCTAGATTTTGAACAACTCCCACTTGGAAAAAAATAACACAGTTTCTCCTGCAAGGTCATACTGCTTTGTATCACGCCGTACTGGAAGCAGTAGGTTATATTTTATAAGCAGCCTGTTTCATAGTCTGGAGTAGCATTACTTTTAAATGTAGCCAGCTGTGACTGTTTCTGAAAATGTGATGTATATATACAACTTGTTATAGCCTTTTACTAGGTGTACATAAACTGAGGTCTAATAACTTTATGAATACTGCTCTACAAGGGGCTGCACAGGGTCTAGGTTTTAGAATTATTACTTTTAAAATCACCAGTATTTTACGAGCGCAAGTGGGGGGTGGGAGATGTCTCTATGTAGTCTAATCTGATGTGCCTTATGAAAAAAAAACCTCTTCTAAGTGTAGGCTATATTCTGAAATAAATATTTCATGTGAGAATGATATAAATGAGGTATTTGGAAATAAATGCTGATCCGTGTGTGTGTGTCTGCCTCTGCAGGGTGGGGGTGGGGTGTGGGCTCCTTGCTTCAGCACTGCGTAAGTGAGGTGTGCAGCAGGGATAGCACGGCCCTGCTGAGAACACCCAGACTGGTGTGACCTCTCTGGCTCCTGTTGCACTGGGGTAGCCAGAGAGGATGTTTTGGAAGAGCAGAACCAGTTTCCTCCCCTTGGATCCATTTGCATCCCACCCTGTCCCACTGAGCGCCCACAGCCAAGTCCCCATGCAAAAGAGCTGTGGTGTGTTTCTTCCTTCCTGTGCAGCCTGATGTCTTACCTATCCCTGCTTCCAGATGAGGCTGAGCTAGCCCAGGTCATCCTTGACACTGGGGTGGTGTTGTGCATGTGCTGCTGTGATCAAAAGGCTCTGCCTGCACAG
The DNA here is from genome assembly GCA_023055505.1 of Callipepla californica brunnescens. Taxonomy (NCBI): domain Eukaryota; kingdom Metazoa; phylum Chordata; class Aves; order Galliformes; family Odontophoridae; genus Callipepla; species Callipepla californica. Next base: position 30,558,103 of record JALIRH010000003.1, on the reverse strand, counting down.
TGTGAGCTATGGGATGAGGTGGCAGCCATGGCTGATAAGAACACATTGAAGTATGCCTGCTGTACGAGAGGCTTTCCAGAAACACCAGAAGTGCTGCTGCTTCTTGATGGATGGAGAGGAGTTTTGTTTCATTTTCATATCAAAGCGCTCTCAAAAAAACTGATCTTGCACAGAAATAAATTTCACTTTTACCATTTTTTTTTTCCTGTGTATTTTGTGGGTTGGACACCTCTAGGGTACGACTGAGGGTTAAGTAAAGCTGGGACGTGACAAGTGATCTTCAGCCTCAGCTGGGAGAGAGGATCTCCAAGGCAGGCTGACTGCACTCCTTGCTTTTTATTTCCTTCCTAGACATCATTCACTGACCACAGAGAGGCAAAGACTGCTGTAGGAGGTTGCCTGGTGTTACCACGTGAGGCTGACCCAATATTGTCACACGCATTACGCTTGAACACAGAACATCACTTCAGCATGTGAGTGCCCATGCAACGGAGCACCACGTGCTCACATGTTTGTACAGAAGAGACCTCTGTCAGCTCCTCCCGCCTTCAGTGCTGCCCTCAGAGCTGTCCTGTCATGCAGCAGGATGGGGACACGGGGGAAACAGCTGTTTAGGAATGAATAAGACATCATAAAACTGCGAAGAACTGATGTAGAGGCTCCTGGGCAGTGTGGAGTATTAGAAACTACTACCTACGTTAGGAGCAAGAAGATTAAAAGCCCGATTAGATAAATGTGTGAGAAAAAGAACAGCCCCACTGAGTGCTGCTAGGTACAAAAATAGAGCCTTTTCTTTAGGAAGTCCCAGTGCTGTGGATAGATGGAAGCTGGGAGGGAATATTGCTGCACACTGTGGGGAAAAATCACTCTGTATTTACTCTATTCTTAGATTCTTTCCCCAAGTGTCCGTGCAGGTTTGAAGCAGGATACGGGATGAGGTGGACTTTTGGCATCCTCCAGCACTGCTGTCCTAATGTCACTTAAGTTTTTGCATTTGCTCTTGCAGGATGTTGTTCAAGCCAATAGCAGGGCCCCAAAACCCAACAGGACCTTCTGAAGATTAAGCTTCTGACACTGCTGGCAGAGAGCGGGAAGATGTAATACGATTAGGACTGCTCATTACAATTTAGTGCAGTTCTCTGTGGTATAAACCAAGGAGCAAACAGTTGTGTAATGCAATGAATTTTACCATCTGAGGCAATATTCTTCAATGTTACTGATTTATTTCTTGACTCTGTTTTAGCAGGAAGAATAAATCAGTGATGTATATGAAAATAATAGGTGTAAAGCTTGGCAAGCATGCTTTTTAAATCAGCAAGGGAACTGTAAGGAGGGAGTTTAAGGGGCTGCCCTGCTGATCTGCAGGAATGACTCCCATTCCCAGTCTTGCTGGCTCCTCAGCTTGGAGCAGGGGGGCCCAGAGCAGGCACCCATCAGATGCCAGCAGTGGGGGTAAGAGCATAACCAGGCATTTGTGGGTCCTCAGCTTGTTTAGCTCTGGTCCCAGGTTTACTGTCTGGGGGAAAAAGGGTCATATCAGAGGGCAAGCTCCATCAGCTGGTTAATGCAATCCCTGCCTTGCTGTAGCTTAGAGTCACAGAATCATAGGATCATTCATGTTGGAAAAGATCGCTAAATCGCCTAGTCTAACCATCATCCCATCCCCACCATGCCCACTAACTGTGACCCTCAGTGCCACATGTTGCTTCAACACCTCCAGGGGACAGTGACTTCGCCACCTCCCTGGGCAGCCTACAGTCCTTTGGCAGAGGAAGAGCAGCACTGGAACAATCACTCCCCACTCATCTTCTCCTTCCACGGCTGCCTCTCCCCCTGCATTCCCCTCTCTATAGGCAATTTTCTCATTTATTTTTAATTCAAAACAGTGCTTTGCCCGAAGCCTGGTGCTCAGCATTTTTATGCTCCCTGTATCACATTCTTGCATCTTTTGGGCTTTGTCATGGCCTTTCCACATTTTAATTATAAGCTCAGCAGGCTTCAGGCTTTGCTATTCCTCCAAGCTGAGAAAACTGCTCCTTTTTCTTTCCTCTGGTTTTTGTAATCTGCAACAATCGAAGTGGGTGAATTTGGGGAAAAATGGGCAGCATATTGCAAAGGCTGAAGACTGGATCATGATAGCAAGGGAGTAAAGTCCCTGCCTGGAGAGGCGATAAGGCTGCACTGCGTGCCTGCACGCAGCCGCTGTTGACATCTTGGAGCGAGGGCTCTGCATCTGATACAGGCAGGGCCCTGGCCATCTTCAAAGGGCTTTGAAGTGCCCCCTGGCAATCTCCTGTGGAAGATAAGAGATTACAGAGAGAGAGGAAGGAGTTCCTGAAAACAGCTCCAGCAGCACGTATATTTATCTAGTCTGGGTAACACAGAAGGAAGCCAAAGCCTGGGCTGGTGACATCTGAGAAGACATGCAGGGATTCAAGCAGAAAATGCTAAGTAATGGGAAAACACTATTTGATTTATTTATTTTTACCTCTTTTATTTGTTTGTTTGTTTCTGTTTGTTTGTTTAAATTCACTGCCTCAGGACTGCAGCTGTGTGAGAAACTTACATCCCTACCTAGTCCTTCTTTATAAATCTGCTTAACACTGTTACTATATGTTTGCCTAAAACCTTAAGGTTACTGCAGCCAACCAGAACAGAGATCCCAAACCCACTGCTTAAATAAATATATTTCTTTGCTTTAAACTGAACTCCCATTCATTTAAATGTGACCTCCAGTCCTGGAACTGTTAAGTTATGGTGATTAGCAGTTTATTGTTGCTCACAGCCCCATCCAGCCTGACATGAATGTCTCCAGGGAGGGGGCACCCACAGCCTCTGTGGGCAACCTGTTCCGGTGTCTCACCACCCTCACAGTAAAGAATTTCTTCCTGGTATATGGTCTAAATCTGCCCTCTTCCAGTTTAAAGCCATTTCCTCTCATCCTGTTACTACATGCCCTTATAAAAAGTCCCTCCCCAGCTTTCCTGTAGGCCCCCTTCAGATATTGGAAGGCTGCTATAAGGTCCCCCCGAAAATTCTCTTCTCCAGACTGAGAAGCCACAGCTCTCTCAGCCTGTCCTTGTAGAGGAGTGCTCCAGCTCTCTGATGAGCTTCGTGGCCCTCCTCTGGACCCACTCCAACAGCCCAATGTCCTTTTGTTGAGAGCCCCAGAACTGAATGCAGTACTCCAGGTGGGGTCTCGTGGGAGCAGAGTAGAGGGGCAGAATCACCTTCTTTGACCTGCTGGTCACAATTCAGGATATAGTTGTCCTTCTGGGCTGCAAGCACACATTGCTGGCTCATGTTGAATCTTTCATCTACCAACACTCCCAAATCCTTCTCCCCAGAGCTGTTCTCAATCTGTTCTTCACACAACCTGTATCTGTGCTTGGGATTGCCCCGAACCAGGTGCAGCACGATGCACTTGATCTTGTTGAACTTCATGAGGTTGGCGTGGACCCACCTCTCAAGCGTGTCTGGGTCCCTCTGGACAGCATCCCTTACCTCTCATGTGTCAGCTGCACCACTCTGCTTGGTGTCATCTGCAAACCTGCTGAGGGTACACTTGATCCCACTGTCCATGTTGTCTGCAAAGATGTTAAATAACACTGGTCACAGCACAGATCCCTGAGGAACTCCACTTGTCATTGAGCCATTGACCACAACTCTCTGAGTGCAGGCATCCAGCCAATTCCTTATCCAGTGAGTAGTCCATCCATCCAATCCATTTTTCTCCAATTTGACAACCAGGGTATCATATGGAACAGTGTCAAACACTTTGTACAAGCCCAGGTAGATGGTGTCAATTGCTCTCCCTTTATCCACTGACGCTGTAACTCCATCATAGAAGGCCACCAAATCTGTCAGGAGAAGGGGTCTCCATGTCCTTCTTTTAAGTACAGCTTCAAACTGGATTTGTGCAGGATATAAAATTTGCCCAGTCAGAATGGAAACTCAGTAAATTCTATCCAGATGACATTGAATGTGTTCCCATGCTACATGTGAATGTGACAGGCATGTGTGTATATCTAACATCTGCAAAGGCCTTGTAAATGTGAAATATTCTTAGCATTCTGGAGAGTTGTGATCCCAGGCTTTCAACAGTATACATCTGTTATTACCTGACTTCAGTGCGCGGGGACACAGTACACTGTTACTCCAGGCTAGAAAGACTATGATATTTTATAGCTGCCACCTTTAACAGGAAAAGTACAAAAGAAGAAAGTGGTTGGACTCTAATCTCATTTCTACATAAGCCAAACTCCCTCTTGCCACACTGGGCCTACTGTAAGGATGTGAGGTGCAGCCTGTAGATACTATCAGGCTTTTTACACTCCTGAATCCAAAACAGCAACTTTTACGGTCAGTGGTTTGGGGAGTAGCAGCGTCAAAATAATGGTGAGAGATGGACAGGAGGCATTTGACAGGCTTGATGACAGAAGGAGGCCTTGATAAGCACTGTTATTGTTTGGGATCCAGTCCAGATTTTTGGAGTTCTTCATTTGAAGGCTTAGTTAAAGCAGTCTCTAAACCCCTTTAAAGTGCAACAGATCAGTTCTAATTAGGACCAGGTTGCTCTGACCGGAGGCTGCCTTTGCTGGTAAAGCTTTCTGGTACGAAGCAGGCCCGGCAGGCCAGGAAGCAGCCATGGATCCTCATTGATCAGCGACAGTTCAAAGCAAACCCACATCATGGCAGCTTTCTTACGGGTACTTTGCATCCGTTTAGTGTACAGTTGGGATCCTTAACATTTACGAGGCTTGAAATTTGGCCTACACTTTGGACCCAGAATACCACAGAGCAGAGGGAAGCACAGAAAGAGAAATGAAAGTTCTGGTGGGCAGGATCAGGGCTGCAGCCCTGGGGCTTTTCTCAGTCTCCACAGTTGTCATTTCTGTAACAACTAGCGTAAGAGCTGCTTGGAACTCAGCAGTGATATATCCCGGAGTCTTGCAATCCCCCCCCCCCCCTTTTGCTTTGCTGTGCATTCTATTGGCTTCAGAGGTCTGTTTCCTAACTGGGGACAGCAGTCATTGGGCAAGCTTCCATTAATTCCCCCCCCCCCCCCCCCCCCGAACACTTTGTATTTCTCACCCAGGCACTTCTGTTTCTGATTAATTAGCAATCAGGGTGGCAAGAAAGATAGCACAATCTGGTGTTTACAAATAGCTTTATCTCAGTGGGTGGACCCGAATGGAGTTTCTGAGGACTCGTGGCCCATAAAATCCCCATGACAGAGGGATATGGGGCTGCTTTTCTCCATTCCCCCTCCCTTCCCCCCCTTCTCTCTTCTTTTCTTCCCCCCTTCTCCTTTTTTCATCCTGGTTCTTGGGTTACTCCCAAGAGTGGTCTCTGCAGTTGATAATTTCCCCAGGTGCTGCCATTGGGATGGGGTTTCTGCTTCAAAGTCTGTTACACTGACTTCCCCAGGTCTCAGCAGAAAGTACATGACACCTTTAAAAAATGAACAGTTGAAGGGGTGAGTGGGAAAATGTGTAATAACTGAAATAGAACCATAGAATCATTTGAGTTGGAAGGGGCCTTCAGAGGGCATCTAACCCCATTCCCATGCAATGAACAGAGACACCTACAGCTAATCTCCTTTGTTTGCACTGCCACATGTTAACGAGTGAAGCATCTGTGACATTTGCTCAATAAAGCTGGTGCTGGATTTGTCTCCACTGCCTAGAAAATCCCCCTTAATCTTGCAAAATGCTATCGCTGTAGTAAGAAGTATATCATGGCTTGGATCATTTTGCTCATTCCCTCTCTATTGTCTTGATCAGCTGTGGTGCCAATTTGCAAATATTTAGCAAGATTAAGGCTTGTGTGAGGCGAAGAAGCATCGTGTAATGGGAAGAGAAAGAGAAGAGACACAATAAATAGATAATAAATTATCTAAATTTGGTCCAGACACCTTTGACTCAGCACTTGGTCTACTGCTTTTATTTCTCTCACAGCAGCTTTGCACTCAGACAATTCAAGCCTTTTTTCTCCACCATTTATAGTTGCTGATGTTTTGTTCTTTTAGGCCGTATGTTGCTACATTAATTAAATAAAAACCCTCATATATCTGTGATCCATTTAGCTGTGCTTGAAAGTGGGATTGCTCTAGCTGGGCAGATTAGGAAGGCCTTGGTGTTGTGTGCTTTTCAAAGCAGGCAGATGGGGCTGCTTGTTTGAAGAGCCTGGGAGTTTCGGAGAAGTGGAGAGGGAGGGAGATGGGATTTCCCTCTTGCAGTTTGGATCTTTGGCCTACAGTCTCAGGTCCCAAATCTGCTCCCAGTTACACTGTGTAACTCGAAAGTAACTTGATTTACAACAACCTGCTTTGGATTTAACTCTGCATAACTGATGGCAGAGTCTGCTCCTTATTATTCATTCTGCACCTTTCCAGTTTAAAGGGTCGGGGAAGATATCTGAGGAACAGAACTGCCTTTGATCTTTGCTTTCATATTTCTGCTACATTTTACACAAGGAGCTATCATGGCCCTTCACTAAGAACTGTTTAGTAAAAAGAGGCAGAAGAAGCAGTCCATGATCCAAGGAAGCTTCTAAGATGTATGAAGTGCAAAACAGAAATGGGTAAAGAACAAGGATGGATTTCTATTTCTGTTATTCCCAATTAGAAACCAATGTGCAAACAGAGGAATGCAAAGTAATTATTCACCATATGCTCTCTTAGTAGATTGCTTGTTTTGAAATTGTTGGCTTACTTTGTCACATAGAATGATGATGCAAATACCAACATTGTTTTTTTGTAATATACAGCGTGGTGATTGCTTCCAAGTATTCACATTTACCCATGTAGATCATATACCTGTGCTACCTATTTATTATCCCAAGTATTGAGGTGGGAAAGATAAGCATTCAGTTTGCTGTTAATGTACTTGTTTCTTTAATGGCAGTGCTAATATTTAATTTCACCACTGTCCCAAAATGCAGCAGGAAGTGTTGAGAGAGTTTCAGAGAGGTGAGACATATATCTGTAACATCTGTTCTGGATAATCAACAGAGCTGAGTTAATAAGGACAAGTTGCGTTTGGCGCTATCTGAGCATAACTCTTCTATGTGTTACAAGTCACCTGTAGCAAAACAACCAGATGGAGATGTGAAAGGTGTTTTTCAGCACCACTCGTTATGAGCAGCAAAGCAGTCTGTCTTCCCCAGTGTGTGAACAACTCAGGTTTTCCTTTGGATACACATCTTCTCCAAATCACGTAATTGGACCTGCAGAGCAACCAGTGGTTGGAGGTCAGGATTAGCCCACTGGGACATTTTAGCTGGTTTGCATTCATACAAGCTGGTCTCCAGGCCAGCTCAACTGTGCTGACTGCTGTGTATTCTGGGAGGTCGAAGAGGAATGAAGACCTCTGTAAGAGCTATTGGAGTTCATTAAGTCAGGTGCAGATCGTGCACAGGTCCTCACCCCTAGAAGAGTAACGTGGGAATTAGCACAGACTCACCTGATCTGCCATGGAGACAGAAAACCTTAGGTAGAGGAAAGGATGGCCTTGTGTTTCAGAAATGTCTTATCTTATCTTTCAATCTCCAGTTAGAGAAAAATAATTTCCATTCCACGCTATCTGTACAGGACCTGTCTACAAAATGGTACTGTCTAGGAAAAAAAAACATCATACAAGCATATGCTCTCAATGAATTTTTTGTATTAAGATACTAATCAGAGGCTGTCTTTATAGGCTGTTTCAGATTTTCAGCTGAATACATAACAGGAATGAGAAGTGCTTCAGAACTCTATTGACATTTTTACCCAGCTGCATATGAAGAACTGCTGCCCCATAAAAATTCAGTAGATTTTCTATCTGTGTGCAAATTTCATCTACTCTTTGCATATTACTTCCATGACTTGTTCAAGCTGATGCTGTGGAAGATTGGCTGTTTTCATTTCACACAGGGAATTAATTATACTTCTGCTATTCTGACTTGCAGAATTTGTGCCAGATAATTTTCACATGAGATTATGAAACCAAGCAAGCCAATGAAAAGCCAAACAGCATCAGCCTTGAGCCTCCCACCATACCGAGGGACAGGCAATGAAAAGCCAATTAATGTCCCTAGGAAGGTTTACACACTTTGGATTATATCCAAGTGCAAACATGATAATGACTGGAAAAACACATTTGTCTGCAGCCAGTGCCAATTTTTTAGCTGGAAGTCCATTAATGTTCCATATGTCATTGAAAGGTAGGCTGTCCCTATGGATAGACCATCCCCACAGACAGACCCATGGGTTTCAGGAGTAGCCCTGCCAGGTGAATGAGATGCCTGCAGCCCTCCTGTCTACTCAAGTATCTTGGATGCTCCTGCCAAAATGATTCTCCTGGTGCTCTGTGTGCTTATTCTACTTCATTAATACCATTGCATCTCTCCTGTCTTTTCTTCTTGCTGCAATTAGGTGATGGTAGGCACTGCCCTGGCCATCACAAGAAAGTTATTGTGCTTTGAACCTCTTTCAGGACAAGAGGTCCTGGTGGACGCCCTCTACCTGCTCAATATAGGAGGAGCTGAGGATGTTCAGCCATCAGACGGGTGTGCCCAGGGGTGCAGGATGGATGACTCAGCCCATCCCAGCCCTGCAGTACGATAAGGTCCAGATGCACATTAACCTTTTTCACTCTCTCTCTCTTCTTTCCTCATCCCTCATGCCCTACTGTTTATCGATGGCAAACCCCAGGGACAGAGGTGAGTAGGGACTTAGTGGAGGCAGAGTTCCCACATGGCCAGCCAGGACATGAGTTCAGTCCAGCTGACAACTGCATGGCCTCACCTGGAAATACCTGACATACCTGCAGGCCACATGTGCCTCTACGTGGGCTTTCCCTCCCATGCTCCAGCTTGTCCCTTTCCACTTCTTCACTTGTTGTTCTTGCCCAGCCCTGTCCTTCTGTCCCAGAGTCAGCAGGTCATCTCCTGGGCCATGCCAAGATTTGGGTATGGGTGTGCTCTTTACCCTGTGGGGCTGTTCCTGCACTTTGGGAGGGCTGGTAGGGACACCACTGTATTTGTGCAGAGAGTAACACTCAGGCAGGGCTGGGGGACACCTGAGCTCCCTGACTTGGTCCAGCTTCAAGACGTGTAGCTGAAGAGGGATGAAGCTCCCAAGTACACCCAAGAGCTGTACGCCAGGGACAGCTCTTGGTGTGAACTATCTGAACTTCACTTCCATAGCTTGGTAGGAAAGCAACTGCTTGGCATGTCTGTGCAGTGCAAGGGTCCCAGTAAATTAATTTTGCAGGAGTTGTGCCCTGTCACAGCAATGGCTGAAGCTGTGCATGCCTTAGACCCAGGACTTGGGTTTCCCTGAGTGAAAGGTGATAGATGCTGCCATGTTTAAGTGCCTTGACCTTTCTAGATAGCAACAGAAGATGCCTCCAGATCAGTAAAATCTTTGCAAGAAGTTGATATAGTGCTGCAACTCTTACGCTGAGGTTGCACTTCAGGGTACAAACCTGAGATGAAATCTGTGGCACTTTTCCTCCATGTTTCTAAAGCAGTGCTCATTGAAATATGTAGGTTTCATTCTGTACGTTTTTTATTATTCCAATCCTACAAATACAAGGATGCTTTTATATGTGTGTATATGTATAATGTAAATAACAGATTTGTTGTTTTTTATCAGCTCTAACAGACTTAGATTTACCTTCGAGATACCTGCCTTGTAGTTGAATCTTGAGGGCTGGTCAGCATTCCTTTTCCAGAAATGCTCCAAACCCACCCCTCTACATTTTTCAGAAGAACTTCTGAATGTCCCTGCAGAAGGGATTACATTTTGCTATAAATATGTTACATAGGACATAATGTGTCCTGAGACTCTATCCACAAAGCAGACCTGCCCCATAGCTGTGGTTTCTGTTTACCTTTGCTTTCACTCTCAGTCTTGCTGCTTGGGGCACACCAGTTTCCTGGAGAGCAATAGGACTCTTCACTTGGCCAGAGAAAGAGCACGGAGATTGTGCAGCACCTTCCTCTCCCACAAGGCCTGATGCTTCTGTCTCTGTGTTCACAGCCCTGGTGAAGCCACGTACTCATACAATAAGATGCCCTGAGGCATTCTACCTCTATTTTACTGAGAAAGGAGAAAGCAGAAAGAGCTGAGGTCTCCACAGGCAAGTGTGGGCAAACACACACAGTGAGTGACCTGTATAGGAAAGCCCCTCCCAGCTCTCACAAACAGAAGTGACCGGCAAGTGATTTAAAGCTGCTGTACGCAGAAAATGAGAGGATGATGCTCCATTGCTTGGCACACAGCGGGGAGCAAAGCTTGAGCAGGCCTTACTTTGTGCCAGCAATAACCATGGGGTCACAGTCGGATTCTGTTATTACAGAAAATAAATTTGTGAATGTTGAGCAGTTATTCTCCAGTGGGCTATTTGAGGCTGATTGATTGTACCACAACTGGTACCAGGAACATGAGGGCTCTCTGAATAACTCCTGCTTTTACAGCCATATTTCTCCTTCTATCTTCTCTCCACTTTGTTTTCTTTAATAGATGAGGAGACTAAAATGCAGGTGAACTCTGTGAACTGCAAACAATGGGAGCTCAAAGCTTTCTGAATTGAGACATTCAGGGGCAGCACAGTATATACTTTGTACTAGGGGAACTTTGGTTCCTCTGGAGGAAAGTAAATTGTTTGGAGTCTGAGGGGTTGTACAGCACAAATAGAATAAAACACTTGAATGTGAAAGGAAGATAGAAGGACAGAAGGAAGGAAATAAAGAAAGAAAGTGAAAAAGAAAGAAAGTGAAAAAGAAAGAAAAAGAAAAAGAAAAAGAAAAAGAAAAAGAAAAAGAAAAAGAAAAAGAAAAAGAAAAAGAAAAAGAAAAAGAAAAAGAAAAAGAAAAAGAAAAAGAAAAAGAAAAAGAAAAAGAAAAAGAAAAAGAAAAAGAGAAAAAGAAAAAGAGAAAAAGAAAAAGGAGAATGAAAGAGAAAAAGGAGAATGAAAGAGAAGGAAGGAGAATGAAAGAGAAGGAAAGAGATAGGGAGGGAGGGACTAGTAAGCAAGAGAGAAGGGGTGGAAGATCTTTAGAACAAGTATGCACAAGATCACTGGGCTTCCCAGTATAACTATAAGGGCAGAAATACGGCCAGTAGGCAGTTGAGTAACAGAAAGAGGTGTCTGTACATAGATTCAGATTGAAGATTTTAAAAAAATAGACTCACTGTATGTAAGCAGGGAGCTGAGCCATGCTGTCTGTGAAACAGACAGCTTGGAGAGCCTGGAGAGACAGGGAGATATAGCAGTATAGCTCTGCATTGGGAATAAAAAGAGGAATATAATTTGTGGCCAAGAGAGCAAGAGGGATGCAAAACAAATGAGAAAAAATGCAGATGGAAGGAAAGACGTTACAGGAACACTCCTCCTCCTGCTGCCCTGTGTGAGGCTAGCCTAGGCACAAGTGAACTTTCAATGCGATAGTGGGTACATTAAGAACAGGAAGTGCTTGGACTCCAGCTTCCAGGCACAACTCACAGAATTCCAGTATAGAGAACAGCTCAGAAGCTTTGGCACCTGCTGAGGCCTAAGAACAGTGTTTTTATGTACAAAATAACACTGAATAAAAGGAAGCATATTATATCCACTGTCCCTCTGACTTAAAAAAAAAAGACATTTTAATGCAGTGGAGATTCCCTGGAGCCTTTGGAAATGTGAGAAAAGGCACTGCCACTTCTGCAATCCCCCTAAGGACAAAAGAGGATTTCCTCTTCAGGATACTCTGCCCAGGCATGGGATTGAATAGGGCACCGATCCCTGTGGCAACAGTCCCTTAGCATCAGCAGTAACCAGCACAGTTGGTTATTTTGCAGTTTATTTTACAATTGCTTCCCTTAGAACGGATTTCACAGGAAAGAGGCATGTTCACACTCTCTTGGGCATTACCACAGATGGATCTTTTGGTGATGCAAAATAAAACAAACAAAAACCACTAGTGAAATGGAGGAGAAAATGTCCTATGTGACACAGAAGTGTGATAGACAACTGTCTGCAAAATCATGTCACTTGTGACTGGAATGAAAGATAAAGATGGAAAGTAAGAAAGAGATGACTATTTTTAGACAAAGTGGATGAAACACTGGTAAGACCTTGTCATACATATCACCTAGGAAAGAGTTAATTCCTCTAAGACTTCTCTCTGCACAGAAGCTGGGAACACTGACATCCCCCTCAGGCTATGATCAACCATTGAGATTTTTTCCTGATGATGTAACACTTGTAACGTGACATCTTGCATACATTTCCTGGTAGGGGTGGTTATCTGCAGAACCTGAATGATACCCCTGCACATTACTCTGGCAGTTTCCATGGAACTCACACGATTTATTTTCTTTTTAATAAAATCAACTATTTGTTGTGTAGCCCTGTGGCTGGCCCCAGTTATCTCTTTCAGCTACAGCAGTATAGACCATTTACGTTAAGAAAAAGGTAATACGTATTCTGGTGTGATGGAGGGAAGTTACTGCAGCTACCCCAAAACAGCAACTGTCATCCTGTTGATAACAGGACAGGGAATGCAGGCTTCCTGGTAAGCATGCTAGACTCTGAACACTGCAGTGGGTTGAAGCACCTGCTCTGAAAGCCACTGTCATTAATAGGTCATGGGATGACATCTCAGACCCCAGAGATGGGATCAAAAGAGGAACAGGTCTTCTGCAGCTGAGGCTCAAATATTTGTACAACACTTGCTGAGGAAGCAGTACACAGATGCAATGGGACCTGATGAAAGTCTGTAGAAAATGTCAGGAACCAGTTGTGTGTCTGAGAAATGAAGAGCAAGGAGAGGCATGTGAGTGGGAGGGGGTGTGCAGCATTAAGGAAAAGACCAGGGAAGATTACAAAACAAAGACTGTAGTTTTGTTTTCAAACTGTTCAGGAAAGTCATGATGAAAAATGAAAGGAAAGTTATTCAGGAGCATAAAGACTCCAAAGCAGAACTTTTCCATGTGCTTCCGTAGAGCTGGAATTCCCAGAGCAAATACAGACAGAGTTATGTATGAGAGGGAAGGCAGTTGCCTAAAAATGCTGCTTTTTGAGAATGTTGAGATTTTTTGCTTGGAATCCAGGTGACATACCAGAAGGACATTCATTTCCTATAGATATAAATAGATAAAAACCTGCCTATGTGAATGTCTAAAATAAGGTAGGGCAGTTCAAAAAGCAGTAGGCAGTGCAATCTTTCAATCTACGTCTAGGGCTGAGCTGCTTTTCTAGATTGAATTTATAGTTTATGGAGGAGAGCAGTCATTTTGTGATTGCTCTGGGCTATTGGGTTGTTCTCTCTACCGTAGGATAAGATGAATTGTTTCCTGCAAATGCCTGTTTATCTCTGTAAACTGAATCCAGGGTGTCTGGCTCACATGTAGATGTCACTCACATCTAAAGACATCTCAGATGAATACACTGTAAATTCTGGGAAGAGACTGAAGGCAAATTTCCCAAGAGCACCCCAGTACTTTTTTTTTTTACAAAGAGCTGAATGAATAGGCTCTTAAATTTCAGGGAAACCACCGAAAATGGGAAATACTTCCCCTGAGTCAATTGGAGGCTCATGGAAATACTCACCTCCCTCCTGCTTCGGGGGAGCAGTGTTGGTAACTGAGCTGTAAGGGTAACGCCGCTCACAGCAGCAGCGCTGCAGAGAGCTGTGGGATGTGAGCAGCCTGAGTCTGTCTGCTGGGCATCTGCCATGCAGCTCTGCTAGGCGTGTAGACAGCGAAGTGTTAAGTACTCCCCCAGAGATGTGGAAAGTGCCTAACAGCGAGACCAGCCAGCAGGAGGGCAGCACAGAGGGCAGGGATGCACGCTGCTCTGCATGATGGCTGGCAGAGGATGTGCTTGGAGTATGTGTGCAGAGCTGGCTGCTAGGGAAAGGAGAGGGAAGAATGCAGCAGAGCCCAAAGTGCTACAGGGAATGGATGAAACATCAGTAGGCAGGAGGTTTGGTCATGCTGGATCTGTCCTCAGGAAAAGAGGAGGTGAAGAGATGGGGCCACTGTAACGCAGATTAATTTACACTTCTTTTCCAGCTTCCAGTTGTGCCAGTACAAATGCTCAGACCTCCCCAGCCCTGTGGGGTTCCGCTTCTTTCCACTTTCTACAGAGGGAAGCTGAGAGAGGGGCTGGTGTAAGTGAGCCCGCACAAAGCAAGGCAGTGTCAGTACTGGTAGCAGAGCCTATGGCCTCCAAGTCTTCAACTCTGCTTTTTTCCAGATTTTGTCATGTATATAGGAAGATCAAGGCTTGCAGACTCACTCCATAGTGTCATGCACAGTCAGTTAAATCTGATCGAAGATAGACACTCAGGCCAAAAAAATTAAAAGAAACATCTTAAAAACATTTCCTGTGCGGAGCAGCAAGGAGATTCCCAAGGTGACAGGCAAGATGGGTGTGTGCTGGACTTTGCAGTCCCACTGTGAAAGCGTTCTTTTGATCAGAAATCTGTTTGATGCAGTGAATTCATGGCAAAGGCCTCCCATAGTACTGATGAAACTAGGTACTTATTCTGAGTATGTGGTCACCCACTCTTACCTTCCTTGCAAAGATCCATTGGCTTGAATTTTTTTTCTGCTACTTCATCCAGAGCCATCTTGTGTCATCTTGTGTTCTGTTTGTAAGACAGAGATCAATACTGCCTGCCTGTGAGACAGTGAGGTGACAGAAGAAAACAACTTGTCCTTGGTGTGTATATGCCTTAAGCTTGTGTCACTGAGGTAGGAAATACTCAGGGTGTACAACCGTGTAGCTGTTGCTGGGACAAAGATGGGACAGGGTCCTTGAAGAAGTCAGGAAGGGCATCCCTGGGCTTCATATCATTGGGGACTGAAAGGTGCTGCTTGTCTGGTGAATGTGAAGGCAGAGGGAGAGCCAGGAGACTCGACTCTGTTTCCAAAAGGAATTAGTGATCTATGCAGCCAAAAGATTTCCCTGGACAAAGTTCCATACCCAGTGCAGCCTGTTGGTCCCTGGAACAACCACAAGGCCTGCAGTGCACCACAGAGCTGCAAAATATTCTCCAGGGTAGTTACACACTGCCCTGACCTCCTGCTGTAGCTGTTAAGACCTTGGTTTTATTAGCCTGATATTAGATACTGGCTATATTAGGTGTATTAGATCAAAAGTAAGGCGGATTCATCAAGTTGGTGAGGTGAGTGCAGACATGCCCTTAGAAAGAAAGTAGGTAAATATTTAGAGAAGATATGGCCCCAACTTCTGAGGGAAAATAAATGGTACATGGTGGTTTATGATGAAAGCAATAAAATAAAATATTCTTTTTTTGCTTCTTCTCTGCTTAGATTTCTATAATTTTTCCCTCTCCCTAAGCAGGAGCCCAAAATATTGAGGATTTATTCTGCAGGAGACTGACATTCCCTATTTAAAGCCCTGAAGGCTTAGAAAAGTTCAGAACCAGACATTTGTCAAATGAAGCATTACGATCAGTTTGAAACTCTGCTTAAATGCTGTCTGCGTTATCCCGTTAGTGAAGCTTCTCCAAATCCCATTTGCACATCAGAGCTGTGCACAACCTTACAGATTATTATGGTTACTTACAGTGGCTGCTGACAACCCTCCTTAGCTCAACAGAGAGCGTCTCCTTCCTATGACAGGGATGATTTCAAACAGGATCTGTGGAAGAAAGAAGCAGGCTGGGAGTGGTACCACCCCGAGCACTGTGCAGGGGGGTGGAAAACTTTGGTGGTAGTCAGGGACCTCCACACCAGCTCTGGAAGCATCCTCAGCAGGGGCTGGCACCTTCACTTGGAGGGCAATAGAATGTATTAACACCATTACCTGCAGAAATAGCCCCACAGCACCAGCCTCCAAGTGCCTTCTCTGCCTGTGATTGCAGAGAGGCTGTCAGAGCGGGGTTTGTCACTGACCTTCCACCCACGATATTCAGATTGACAGCTCTCAGCTCCCCTCAGGTTATGGATGGAATATGTCTCAGCAGGCATTTAGTAGTCTCAAAATGTGTTTTTGAGAGGGAAAATAGAAGGGAAAGTATTTAAACTTGCCTTCACAGCTCAGGCAGCCTTTTGTCTTTGCACTGCAAAGGCACTGAGCTGGTCCCTTCTGATGCATTCCCCCTGCAGGGAGCCCGCTGCCGTGCCCACTGCTGTGCACACACAGTTTTCTAAACCTTTGTACAACCTCACCTCATTCCCACAGCCAAAGCAATGACCTTCTCAAAGTCCTTCAAGGTCTTTGCAGAACATGAAGGCAGCCAGGGCCAAATCCTGCATATGCTTCAGAATATCCAGCATTGGCCTCAGTTACAGACCGGATTCTTGAATTATCAACTGAAAATCAATGGTCCTTGGGCATGGTGGGGGTCGAGAGAGGGCATCAAAATTTCCTGGAGCTGTGACATCTCATAGCCACAGTGAGATTTAAATGAAGGCAGAGTTTGGTCTTAAGATTCATATTCCTAGCCAAACTGACCCACCATTTCTCTGCTGAGCATTTAAGTCATACTGGATCATTGGAGTCCCTTAGATAATATTTGAAAGATTGTAAGCTCTAGCTGCTTGCACATCATGCCTAGCTTTGTCTCTCTCCTGGATAGATGTGTGGAGGGGAATCATGGGACTGCAAGAAGGGCTGGGACAGGAAATGCTTTCATGAGCCAGAGGGAAACTGGAGAAAATTAGCTGTCTGAATTCTCTGCTGATATCAATTGTCCTAACATTGTGGACCGCATTAATTTACTCTTGGAAACCATCTGACACCACTTCTCATACAGGACAATACTGACAGAACAGTATCCTGTCTGGGAGTCCTGCTCAGCACTGACCCTTCTTCGGTGCAGGTCACTGGATGCACAACTTGTTTGTTACCAGAGCATCAAGCAGAGAGTTTGGCAGATGTAGAAAACATTAAGTCTGGATGTAGAAAAGCCTTTGGACGAGGTAAGTCACAGCAAGCTTTCTCTAGTCTCCTCCGAGTCTGGTCCAGTGTTACCGAACAGCTTAATACTCTGCAGATTTCCAGTGTTTGCTGAAAACAGTTTGTATGAAACATGACCAGCTGAAATGGAGTCTGAGAATATCTCCAGCTTGCAGAACTGTCATTAAACATTAACAGTGAGCAGCTGGGTCTCCCATGGATAATGCAGGCTTGCACTCCTATCACTGCTCATGGGAGTGAGCTTTGTAAGGAAAAAGGGGAGAAAATACACCCTGGCACGTATAACCCAAACCGCAAGTTGGAGGAGAAGAGGAGCAAAAGGTTTAAACTGGGACTGTCTGTCTCTGTCTCTGAGGCTAAAGTATGAGGAAGCAGTCATGAAGATGAGATGCTGGCATAAATAAGCGTGGAACTGCCTCAGACGCAGCCAGACACACAGCTTTGGCCTTCACAGTGCTGTCCATCCAGCTCAGTGCTGCTGTGTTGTTAGGTGACTTAAGCAGAGACGACATTCTGCAGGGGCTCAGTTCTGACGTCAGGCAGCAGGAAGCACAATAAAAGAGAGGTTTCATTGATTACACTTGTGACAGGAGCCACATGGTGTTTCTGTGCTATGCCAGCTGCTCCAAGCAGGTGTGAGCTGGTGCAGATGACTTATGGTGGCCAGGACCTCCCAGGGCTGCCACTCACAGAGGCACACCATCATTTATAGCAACTAACATTGCCTTTCCTCTTTAAAAATACTCCAGCACTTCCTTGGACCAAATATAATGTAGTTTCAGTGCTGTACTTAGCAGCACCCTGCTCCCTTGAGAATACTGCAGAAATGATTATGTGTCTCAGAAGCATCTGTTCTGAGGTGAGAATTATTATCCCTTTGCTCTGTAGACCCCATTGCTGTGGCACAGAGGAGTCATGCCATTTGCCCATCCTCACTCAGGACCAGAAGCAGCTCTCCTGCCAGCAATCTTAGATACAGGTCAGCAGGCAGATGTGCAAACTCCACAGAAATCTTCCAGAATCACATTTAGTGTGCAGTCATTTCTCTGGGCTCTTTTTGAAAGGTCATTTGTTTTTGAAATCAAGGTGTCAGGGCTTGAAATCTGGAGCAGTTTCTTTGTATACCACCACACTGAATGGTCCAGAGTCCTGATCTCTGTCTTCCTCCTTTCTCATCCCCTGGTGGCACTGCACAAGCACAGGATGCAGGTTGCAGCCGTCCGACTTCACTCAGGTCTTGACAACCTTGCCAACTATTAAACTGGCCACTAGATCAGGTTGCCTAAGGCCCTATCCATCCTGACCTTGAACACCTCTGGGGATGTCCATGTCCAGCAGCACATACCCCTTTCAAAGGTGATTTTCACAGTGTGGTGCCATGTAGATGAGCAATTCTAGATGAAGTTATTGGAAGACACAGAGCTAAACACTGCCACCCCCACAACCTGGCTTTCAAAATAGTCCCCATAGCTTTTTTTTCTTTTTTCTTCAAATTTACTGGCAGTTAAATGGGAAATACATTTCTTATGGACTAATGTGCTTTATTTCATGGATAATAGAGGTGGTGTTTTTCCAACCAGAGCTAAGCAGCAGTCAGCATTAAGAACATACAGGGGAAGATGGTGCAACAACATACAGGAATTTTCTGAAACAGAGCACCAGAGCACTTGGGTTGATGAAATAATAATTGGGAACTGTATTCAGTAGGGTAGGTTTAAGTGCCTTGCATGATTCTGCCAAAGAGCAGTTCCACTCACCTTAGCAAGATTAATCCTGAGACTACAAGTGAATACTTTAAAACATCCTGCAGACTCAAGGCCTAAGCAAACAAAGCACATTCACCTGATTTTTTTTCACATGTACTTGTTTCAGTCTTGTCCAGGGCCCTTGCATTGCTTGCTGGAGACTCTTGTAAGGAGTTTATTTTACTGGCAACGCTGGAGCACTTTTCAAAATCCTGTGTGAAGAGTCATGGAAAACAGCTTTTAAATACCTGCTCTCTGGTAGTGATGCCAGTGGAGGTGGTGCCAGTAGGGGAAGAGACCCAGTGTCAGGTGATTTATTTGCCTTGGATTTCATATATCCAGTATTTCATGGGATAAATATCTGAAATTGGGTCTGTTTTAGTTATGCCTCCTTTTTTTTCCTTTCCTTTCCCCCTTAGTTGCTCCTGTGGGTGAGAAATGGAGGCTGTGTCAGAGCAGGCTTCCTGCCCAGGCTGGGCAGCTTCCAAGCACCCCCAAAGAGCATCCCTTGGAAACAACAGGAGCCAAGAGCCAGCCAGTTGTAGAATTGCAAGTCTTTAACATCAGACTGAACACTTGCTGCTGGAAATGATTCACAACCAGCTTCTTTACCATCCTCCTTCTCACAGTATGGCCTCTCATGTGGGGAAGGGTGAATGTGTACACTGAGATCATTCTCCAGAAGGTAAAGCCAGCAGCTAGAGGGCTTGTCTGTAGTGAGTTTGTTGGGCTGCCCCAGCAAAAATACAGTCCTATTCTGGCAATTAAAATCCAAATATCATGGTGGTACGGTCCAAGTCCATTCTGTGATTAGGCTAAGTTGTATCAACAGCGAGGTGTAGGGTCTGTATAAATAGACTAACAGTAGGAACAGTGTTGATGTATTTTTCTCATACTCCCATAACTGATGTAGCTGTACTGACCAACCTCTTAATTACAGCACTAGCACTGCCCCAATACAGCACAGGTTATATTTTTCCATTTCTCTGCCCAGCAGGTTGTAAGCCACTTAAGCTGTGGTTAAAGCATCTAAGGGTTTTTCACTGAGATGAATGAAATAATGAGAAGCATTTATTCATTGCCCTTTTAAATCCCCACATATGGGCTCCCTCCAGCCTGAGCTTTGCACTGACCCTCAGCACAGCATGAGCTCTCCCAGAGGAAGGACTGCAGGACGATGCTCTCAAGAGGAACAGTCACTGCTTCAGGGGTGAGCAAACCCAAACTCCAAAAGATTGAAGGGCCCAGTTCCCTTTAGTCATTACCAGCGTGGTGGTTACTTGGTTGTGATTAATAATGCAGGTGAAGTGAGCTAATGAAGATTATGCAGAGGAAAAGAGCTCTCTACATTGGGTAAGAGGAGCTCTTTAGGGGCTGGAAGTGGACATCTGCCTGCTTGTGATCCGAGAGCTCAGGTTCAAAATATTCCCATAATTCAGCACACTACTTGAAGGAAAGGAGTCACCAGACTGAGATCAATAGGAGAGAAATGGGGCCAGCATCATGGTGAGAATACAGGAACCCTCCAGTAGTCAGCAGCTCCTCTTGGCAGCTATTGCTCCTTCTTTCTTGTAGGACATGCTGGGATGAGAGAGGTGTGCATGTATGTGTGAATAAGCCACTGATCCTGATGGTCTTATCTCAGAAGGTAAAGTAATGCAGCATAAATCCCAGAGCAAGGCTGCTTTTCAGTGTGGGCTGTGGGTGACACAACTGGACCTAAATCCACAGAAATTAGAGCAAGGAAACCTTTGTGTGCATCTGTTTTAAATCCCAGTTATGCGAGAGAAAGAAACGCTGCAAAAAAAAAAAAGGATAAAAGCATGTGTGTTTTATATTTCTGTAACTTATGCTTTATATAGCTAAGAAAATGACTGCGTTTGAAGGAGAGTGTGAAGATGAAACTGTGCTCATCACAGACTGCGACATAGTGAGCAAATCCACTGGACCCACCCACAAAATGAGGATTTATCTTCCTAAATGATTCCCGTGACTTTTACACAGGGTTTGTTCTCAATAGATAGCTCCAGAACTATTTGGCAGGTGAGTCCTGAAATGTTTATGGCCGTGCTCGTGACTCCACATCTGTGAAATGCTGTCTGGGCCGGAGCCTGGGGGGACAACAGCAGCAATCTTTCCTGGCCGCTTCTCCTTAGGCCTCTCTGCAGATTTTGGCACCTCGAGTTTTTACATGAAAAAGCAGATGGAGGGAGCGCTTTTGAGAGAGCCTAACACCTTCTTAACCCAGAGATATTTCCAGCAGAAACCTCCTTGAGGCTCCAAGCATTCCCCAGACAGCTCTGGCTCCCCACAGTGTGACGCCTCACACTGAAAGGCTGCTGCCATCAGGAAGGAGGTCCAGGGGCAACGGGTCTCAGTGGATGAAGCTGACATGGAAACTCATTCAGGAGGGAGGGCAAGCCAAATCTTTCCACAGGAATTACAAAGTTGCTTTGAACCCATAAGGTATTCACTGCAGCCAGAAGACCCTGCATGACCAGCCTGAACAAAAGCACTGAGCATATCAGGAAAGCAGTCGTAGGACAGCACTGGGTTTGTGGCTGGCCACTCACTTTGCTCTCACTCATCTTTGATTTGGTGCTGATGTGGGCAAGGAGACCTGGCTGTGGTGAGACAGCCAGGAAGGCTGACACTGCATGGAGCTGGAGGGAGCCACTTGGCTGGCACCATTCACTGATGGGCCCCCAAGGTGCTCTATGTGAACTGTCCTCCTCCTGTGCCTCTGTCGTAGAAGCAACAACGGGTGTTGTCCCTACTGATGTCACTTCACAGACTAAATGCTTCAGCAGCCCTTAATCACAAGGTGAGGTTGCTTTAAGCTTCATGTATCTCCCCGTGGTGCCTCTCTGCTTCATCTTCATAGAATCACAGAATCACAAAATGGCTTTTGTTGGAAGGGACCTTAAAAATCATCTAGTTCCAAACCCACTGCCATGGGCAGGTCTGCCACCCATAGGCTGACCAGGGCCCCATCCAACCTGCCCTTGAATGCCTCCAGGGATGGGGCACCCACTGCTTCTCTGGGCAGCCTGTGCCTCACCACCATATCTTTTTCCTAACATCTGACCTAAATCTCCCCTCTTTTATTTTAAAGCCATTCCCCTTTGCCCCATCACTGGTAGATCGTGTAAAAAATTTGTTCCCCTTCAGGCTTTTAGTCCTGGCCTGTGTTGTGAGCAGCACAATCCCAGTATGGCTGACGTCCCCTGTTCCCATTGCTGGCAGCAATTAATGTCTCCTAAAGGAAGACTGGGCCAGCTTTTTCTATCCATCCCACTGGCGCTCCCTCAAGCTTTGCATTACTCCACTGGAGCTGCACTGATTTATTAGAGTTCAGACAGATATGTAGTCATAACAAGCTGGGAAATATTTTCTGTACAGGCTCAAGATTAAGGCAGGGGCTCAGACCTTACTCAGAGAAGGGATTACAGTGGGGATAAGTGCACCGCTGGCAGATTTACCTAATGAGCCCAGGTAGCGGTAGCTGAAAAAGTGATAGGAATTTCCAGGCAGAGCCCAGACATTAGGGCCGCTGCTGCTGAAGCAGCAAGCTGCTCTCTGAGAACATGATGTGTCATGTTATGTCATATCATGAAATGGGCACTGCCACTGCCCTCACAGGACCATCTCCTACCTCCCTTGCCTTCTTTCCTCATCCACCAAAGCCAAAAGACATTTTGCTCTCTTTTCAGGAAGAAGAAAATGAGATGTACCATATAACAGGTGCATTTTCTACCCAGTAGAAAAGCCCATTCCTATGCCCCTATGCATGCCATGAGCAGCTCTGGTCAAACCAGGGACATTCTCCAAGGAGTGAGGTGTCATCCATGAGAGGTGGCACAAGGTTGGATGCCTGTGATACGTACTACTTGCTGCCTTCACAAAACCACCACCATGTGCTGGGTTACATCATGTCAGAGTATAATGCCTTTAAATCATTAAACTGACTTATTTCTGGACCAGTGCCAGGAAAGCTGACGAAGGCCAGGCTGAGTTCAAATAAAACCAGAGGACATTGTGGTTACGTTTATGGTTTTTCAGAGGATCTCTCACCTGCAGCCACAAATCTGCCTTTATTTGGCTTGAGCTTGATCCAAAATTACCTCAGAGGTCAGCAGTGCATGTCTTATGGATTAGTGAAAACTACTGAGTAACCTGACGTAATGCGTTATTATTTATTCCAAGAAAAAAAAGATGGCTATAGTCCGTTGTTTTGTAATAAAAGACTAACATCAATTTTTCCCTTTTGCAAACACTCCTTCGTGCACCTTGCCAGCACCTTCCCAATACGGGTCGGGCACTTGGGTCAGCCTCCGTGGGAGGACAAGGGGTGATGCGGGCAGCCCGCAGCAGCTGTTTGTTCTGCCCGCTCCTGACCAAAGTCCCTTGGACGCAGTGATAAAGGCACCGTTGGCTTCCCCAAACTTGAGATTAAGTCACCTTTGCCCCAGTTGTGTGCCTGTAGAAGGGGGATAATAATGCCTTCCTGCCTCCCAGAGGCTAGGGGAGGATTTACCCCTAGCTGCTGAGAGGGGTGCAGAAAAAGGGAAGGAAATAAATATTTGCCCAGGATCAGATACAGATAAATCCAGGAATCCATCTGTGCCATTGTCCCCTCCTCTGCCAACACTCCTTTCCTCTGGAGAAGGGAACTTCAGCCTCTCTTTGGTTAAATCACTTACGTATACTAACAAATAGTTAGTTAGAGAGCCTTCCACAAAAGATCTGCCCTTGGCTGGTTCAGTCTGATTTAGGAGAAGAGAGGAGGAACCCGACTGTGACAGATGAGGACTCTGCTGTGACCCAGAGCATCTGTAAGATCAAGTCTGGGTGGGAGATTTAAGACAAAGGGCCAGACATGGTTTTGATTTAAACAACTGTAGTTTCTCTGGAGTCACTGGAGCGATGAGAGTCCTATCAAGAAGGTCTGGTCCCACCAGGGCATAAGGAAAAGGAGAGGGCTGGAGCAGCCCCACACTCTTGGCAGGGTTGGGGCTGTGTCAGTGGAGCTGTGGGCTTTGCTCTTGGTTATTTAATTCATGCATCTCAGCATTGTGACAGTCCCCAGGGCCTGTCTACTATTGAGAGCTTTCAGCTTTTCACATGAGATCTATTGATTGTGACAAGGTACACATGGGTCATATGCTGCTCTTTAAGTAAACCACAACTAAGTGCAGCATCACAGTGAGGGCACTAAAAACCCCCAGCCCCTCCTTTTCACCCTAGCAAAACTGCCCTACATTTCAGCTTTACTTCTGGACTCTTTTCCAACAGCATTCCCACTGTGAGCTTTGCAAGAACTCCCTCCGTTGATCCTCTGTGCGTCCTGGAAATTTCTCCATGCACAGAAAACATTAAGAGGAAAGCAAGGAGTCAGCAAATTGGCACGCCCTCCTGGCACAGATTGGCAAGAGGATTGTAAAACTGAGAAGGCATTTCCCTGTTTTATTATTTTGGCTGAATAAACAGATCTGTGGGCTGTAGCTTTGCTTGCTAATTTTGACTGAAGTTCATGAATCAATCAGAGCTAGAGATGGGGGTCAAGAGCCTGGAAGAAAATAAATTGGCTTTGTGTTGAAGCAGAGAAATATAGATCAAACAAATGCAAATTTAAGGAGAAGCCTTGTACTCTGGAATTCTTTGTTTAAAAACACTTCCTTTTCATTTTAAAAATGAAGCGTGAGCAAAACAAACATAACACTGGAATGCCAAAGTCCTTTCTGTTCTGAGCAGCACTTTGCAGAATTCTCTGTGCTAATTATTACCTTGGAGAGTGCACATGAACTGTTATTTCATAGGATCATAGAATGGCTTGGGTTGGAAGGGACCTCCAGGGTCATATAGTTCCAACCCCATTGCCATTGACAGGACTGGCACCCACCAGATCAGGCTGCCCAGTTCCTATCCAATCTGGTCTTGAACATCTCCAGAGATGCGGCATCTGCAGCTTCTCTGGGCAACCTGTGTCAGGGCCTCACTGTTCATGGTGAAAAACTTCCTAACACTGAATCTAAATGTACATTCTTTCACTTTGAAGACATTACCCCTTGTCCTATCCCTGCACTCCCTAATAAAAAGTGCCTCTCCAGCTCTCCTGCAGGCTCCTGCAGGTTTTTCCACAGCTTTCTCTTCTTCAGACTAAAAAAGCTCAGATCCTTCAATCTTTCTCCATAGGAGAGGTGTTCCAGCTCTCTGACTATACTTGTGATCTCCTTTGAACCTGCTCCCACAAATCCATGCCCTTCTTGTGCTGGCAGCCCCAGATGTGGGTGCAGTACTCCAGCTGAGGCCTCATGATGGCAGAATTGAGGGGGACAGTCACCTCCCGCTCCCTGCTGGCCACCCTGCTGTTGCAGCCCAGGATGCATTTGGCCTTCTGAGCTGCAAAAGTACACGGCTGGCTTATGTTATCCATCAGTATCCCCAAGTTCTTCTCTGCAGGGCTGTTCTCTATCTACTTGTTGCCTAGCTGGTGTTCACGCTTGGGATTGCCCCAATCCAGGTGCACAACCTTATACTTGGATTTGTTGAATTTTGTGAGGTTTGTTTGAGTCCAGCTTCAATACTCTCATTTCAAGCCACAGCTGCTTCTGACCAGAGAAGAATGATGGTTCAGAAATAGAGCACTCCTGCAGGACCTCAGGGATGCCACAGCTTAGTCCCTGTTTTGCTGAGTCTGGCTCTTTTCCACTTGCTGGAGTCAACTTGCTGTGTTCTCCCTGCCACAGCTCACATAGGCTACTCAGCTGTTCTTTGGGGCAGGACTGCCATGTCACTGGGAACACAGTGCCCTCTACAAGCCTGGTGAGGATGGCTGGTGAGTCTGCCAGCCTGGCTGAAATCTGCTCTGTTGTGTAAAAGTCCTTTGACGTGGCAAATGCCAGAACAGATCAGAGTTGACTCAAATCCCGGCAGGTGTTTGAAGTTAAATCTCCAAAGGTTCAAATATTAGCCTACTCCATCACCTGTCCATCAAACATTAACTCACTCCACCAAGAGCACACTTCCCCAGTCCCTCAGCTCACTGCTTATTGTGCCAGTAATTTTTCTTGGGACAAGTGCACTGCGCCCTGGATGCTGCTGCTCCTGCAGAAGGAGATAAGCTCCAGCCCAATTAGAGGAGAACATTAAGTACAATTAATTCAGGGCTGAGGATTTATATCTGACTGGGGGCTGAGAGTCAAGGTAAAGAAGAATAGCTTCAGTGCATCTGTGAGTTAATTTGTACGTTAATTTTGCCTTCATCTTGGTAATGAAAGCTGGATTGTCAATGTGGGGCTCTGTGTCAAGCACTGGAAAAAACACAAAGCTAACTTAAAAATGATACAATGCGGCATTTCATGTCCATTAAATGAGCATTTTGATAATGGAGATAGGTGGAGTTTGTTATTTTCCATGCTTATTATTTTTCAGGGTGCTAGGTCTGCGCTGCTGTTTTAGGAGAGTGTTGCAGGCAAAAAACTGCCTCAAAATTCAGCTGGTGTCTGAACGGTGACACAAACAGGACTTTTCCCTAATTCTCCTAAGAAGCTCAGCTTTTGCCACACTGGTTTTGAGAGACGGAAAGCACTGAGGCTGCAGGAAGGTGTGCTGCACTTACTCCAGGGATGGTTCTTTCATCAGATGGTGAGCAAGATTATTTTTGTGTGTATTACCAAGATCGTGCGTTATATTCATGTAATGTTATTTTTAGCCTTTCTATATCATGTACTCCGAACTCATTAATGATTAACTAAGAGGATGTATTCCTGGCCCAACTTCTTAGCTATGATACGAGGCTTCATCAGAGTACTTTGAAATGCTGGATGTAAAACACTGCCAAGTGCTGTGTATTACAATTATTATATCTTTAGGAGACAAGAGATGACCATACAATAACGTGATGAATGAACAGGGATTTAATTTGCTGTTTCCTCGGTCATAATCATTCCCAAAGAATAGACCTTGCAGTCTGAGAACCTGTTTAGTATCATACACTTTGACATATGTGCATAAAGCTGTGCTGGAGTTTACACTTGTCCATCTACTATAGGAATGCCACTTTTGCCTCAGTCACCCTGTGTGAGGGTTTAGCACTCACAACTTCCATTCTGCAGGAGATCAAACCTTGCTGCCAACATTATTGTGCTATAATATTTGAAATGGTTTTGCACAAGGTCCTCACAATGCAGCTCTGGCTGGGGCAGTCAGGGCAAAGTTGTTTAACTGCCAACCAGGGGGAACATTCTCCTTTCTGAGGCAAATTGCTCGGTGATATTTTTAGCAGCAAATGCACTGTCTGATGCATTTAGCATTCAGCCTCTAGGGACACAGGACACATCACCGCGGCCCCTGCAAGGGAAAGTGACAGATGTGTGCAGGGGCCCTGCCAAGGGTAAGGTGCAGCTCTGGTGGCTGGCCAGGAGCTGGCATTGCCGGCAGCACAGCCTCATGTACTCTGCACAAAACAAGCTGTTCGTTCCTTTGCTACTAATAACATAATCACTCCTGCATCAGCCACTGTTAATGCCCCAAAGCAAACGCAGGATTGGGTTGGGCTCCTTGCAGAGCCGGACTGCCCCAGCCCTTCCTTGCAGGTCAACTGCAGCTGGGCTCAGGTGGGAGATCCCAAGAGCTTTTCTCCAGCCCTCCCTCCTATTTGCCTGTGGAAAGAAGGGGACATATTTCTAAGGAAGCATTTGTGGGCAATGGTGATGCCATGTACTCAGCCTTTGGGCAGAGTGCAGCTCCCTCCCAGCAGGAACTGCCTCATTGTAGGAGGTGACAGCACTCATGAGCAGGATTTTAAATACACGCCAAATAGATCACAGCATTTATTTCTGACACCTTTAACACAGCAGGCAGCTGGAAAGCAGGTGCTGGTAGACCAGGTGATATGAAACCAGCACCTGAATTACTCCCTACTGTGTTTCTGGTGCATCACAGCAATGTCACAGTTCTCGTAGTCCAGGAGGGACTTTCACAGTGCTCTGGTCAGTCCAGGAGTCTCACTTCAGGTTTTACTTGACCAGCTTGAGCAGCATGTGGCTGAGGTTTAGTGACAATTTAGAAGTTCTACTCTTGAATTACAGGCTTCAAGTGATAACAGCTTCCTCCCATCCTTCTGTGAGCGCTTTCAGCAGTCACTCATCCTGGCTGTTAAAAGCCCGTAGTCTGCTCCTTGTTTGCACTTGGCTATTGCAGCTTGCAGCCTCTGGCTGTGTCACCCTCCCCCACGCACTGCAACCTGAGGCTCCTCTTGGTGTGAATGGGGACAGCCCGGGTCTGCTGAAGGAAAATAGAAAATAAAGCTGTTTAAATAACCTGATTCCAGAAAGGTTTCCCTGATCCTCAGCAAATATTTTAGAAGTGAGGTGGTGGGTTGCTTCTTACTGCTAGGCACACACGTATGCAAATGTATACACACGTGACTGTAGACTTTCTGCGACTCCTTTAAGATAGTTAAAAATCCTTTCCTCAGGGTGTGCGTGGAAGCTGTCATGTTTCTAATATGTTGCAAATCTGCATTTCCCATTGATCTTATCTCCTTAGCTCTTGCCGCAGCAGCCTCCGTTCCACATCAGAGCCCCGAGGCCTCCACCCTCATTAGAAAGCCTTTCCCAGGAGGCCAGGGCTGCAGCAGCTGATGGCAGATCCAGCAGTAACAGCCGGTGACCAAACTCCCCGAGACTCTGGAATAAAAGCAAGAAGCAGTATATGAAACACATGGTGCCTCAGAGCGGGCCTCCTAAACCGCCTATTTGGCAGTCACCAGCCCTCCCCTGCACCTAGCTGGCACTGACACTGCTGAAGAAAAACACAGCTCCTAGACTGCATCAGGCTGCCCCTCCTTTTTGTTAGGTTAAGCCACATGTGTATGGCTTTCCCAGCTACAAGTCCTGAACGTGCTTCCTAGCAGAGTATTTAAACGGCACCGGGATCAAAGTAGTTTCCTTCGTTCGCTCTTCTTACAGTCGCTGTAAGCTCTTGAGCCCGGTGTTTGTGCAGTGCCTTACGCAGCAGGACCCTGGCTGAAGACTGGGGAACCTTTGAGTCCAATAAAAATAATACATAAAATTTTCATTTTCTATCAGAAGAAAGCATCAAACTCATATCCTCTTTAATAAGGAACATATGTGAAAATCAGCTACGGGAGCAGAAAAAGCTTTCCTCGTTTGGGCCTTTCTAGGCACAGTTGCTGCCTCTCGCTCTCCTCTCAGCAGGCGGGGAAAACCTCAAAGAAACAGGTGTTTTTCATGGAAGAGATATGTCCCTGTTCCATGCCTGTAGTCCACTTGAAACAAGCCCCTGATCTGCAGGTGGGGTCCTTGCTCAGCTGCGCAAACAGGCCTTTTATTTTATTTTATTTTATTTGAGGATTAAGTCCAAATTCGCATGAAGTTTTGTGGCTGTGCTTTCAACAGAAAAACAAATCAGAAGAAACAATAGCAGGGATTATGTTCAGTTTGGACAGAATGCAAGCTTTCCTGCAATCTAGGAATGGATCAACCTCGAAATTATACATCCTTAGCATCTTTTCTTTGCAGATTTCATGGCTGTTTATTAAAGGGAACGTGCAAAAATATTGCAGCCTCCGTGGGTTAGAGGAGGAAGTGACATAATAAAGGATTTTGCTAAGGTCATGGAGACTTCATTAGGCACGGCCAGGATCTGAGCTGTCTTCCATATTTAGCAGATCTGTTTAGAAATGAAACCATCTGCCTCCCAGTACCTGTGAAAACAGAGTGGGAAGAGTTGTCAGGATGCTTGTTAGAGAAGCTCTTTTGTATTTCTTTGCACCTGTCTGTCTGTCCAACCCCATGAGGGGAGCTGGAGAGGCAAAGTGAAGACACAACTACAACAAGCACAGGGGGAATCAAACCTGTTAGCCAAGGTGCATTTTGTATCACAGAATCAGAACTGTTGGGTTGGAAGGGACCTTAAAGATCATCCAGTCTTACCTCCCTGCCATGGGTAGGCACCCACCACCTCAGCCTGCCCAGGACCCCATCCAACCTGGTCTTGAGCACTTCCAGGGATGGAATATCCACGGCTTCTCTGAGCAGCCTGAAAGAGAAGATTCTGGGAAGATATTCTTTATCCCTACCACTGCATTTCTGTTCCCACTTGACATTTTAAACCAGAAGTAGACATAATAGTCTGCTGTTTGGACTGTGCCTTGAGGGAAGAGAAGCTGTGTAGTTTCACTTGCTCCTTGGGACCTCCAGGCAGGGTTGCCCCCCTCAGCATCTTCCTGAAGGGCTAGTTTTTCACATTCAGCTATAGCCAGCAAAGATGAGCTTGCATTAAGCTGTTTTAGGGCTGTCCACTGCATGCAACTCTTTTCCTTTGGCATTTTTTCATTGCAGGACAGCAAGGACTGTGAGTGACACCACAGGGAGTAAGTGGCTGGAAGGCTAACAATGCGACCTGCTGATATCTCCATTTCTACTACATTAAGCAATAAATGATTCTGGTGGAAGAGCAGAGGCGCACAGATAATTATGCAAATAAGGTCACTTTGCTATTAGAGGGCTCCTGTATTGCCCAAAATAGCACTGGTAGATTAGTACAAAAGTCACCTTTCTCCTCTGTTAGTTCTTGCCTCCCTTCTGACCCATCCTGTAGCTCCCCAGAGCTCAGAGCAATGACTTCTCACAGAGCACAGATGAATTTTAACAAAGCTCTGGATGCCTTCCATGAACATGCTAACATACCTAGAGCTGGCAGCTTTGCAGCCTTTGAGGGCAAAGCAGCCTGAAGAAGCACTTGGATTCTTCACCAGGAAGTGTGCATGAGAGCAAACCGTGAGCTGCTTCACTGATATGTACCAGACTAGAAAAAAACACCTGCTTTTTGGAAGTTTGAGGACTGAGCTATCTGGAAGAAAAGAAATTAGGGCTCTGGTAGAAATCATAGAATCCTTAGAGCTGGAAGGGACCTCTAAAGGTTACCTAGTCCAACTCCCCTGCAATGAACAGGGACATGCACAGCTAGATCAGGATGCCCAGTGGCTTTGCAGCTGATTTACTCATGTCGTTAAAAAAACCCATAAGAAACCTGTGATAATGAGAAATATGAAATATTTTATTATACAAATGATTTTGTCCTCTCTGTTCTCCTCAAAAAATGGCCTTTTTACACCAAAGCTCTAAATTCAGGGAAACAAGATGTGCAGGCTGCCTGCCCGCATCTCTGTCACCAATTGTCCTTGTCAGACAAAAGCCATTGTTTGCTGCTACTGGTGATCACTCCAACAGCAGCAGAGCTCCAGAGCCAGCCCTGAGCTCAGGGTATTTTCTGTACTAGGCACAGCACAGTCCCTTTCTGTAGATGACCACAGTTTGAAGAGAGAAATGCTCTTTCTGACTGTCACCATCCTGAAGATGGGGCTCAGAGAGAAAGCAACCACCACCCATTTCTGTATCACATGGCCCAGACTGAGCACAGTGCAATGAGTCGGGTGAAAAAGGGCACAGCTCTCGTGCACGGTGGTCAATCTGTCCCTGAATCTTCATATAAAACCTCTGAGTCCATCAGTTCAGTGGGATCTACCGATTAATTCCTGTCTTTGCTGTAGTTGTCCCCAGTGCAAAATGAAATTTAACTGAATTTGTCTGGATTTTTCAGAAGGAAAGCAAATATCCATTACTAATGATGCCAAGACCAGAACTCTGGGCACCAAGCTGTCAGAAGTAGTGAAAGCAAACAAGAAAAACTATAAAAATGTGCCACATGCCAAGTGATTCATGTCACCTGGTGACTTCTTTGAATATCCTCAGCTCAATGCCAAGATGCATGATGAAACCTCATCAAACTGTGCAGATTCATTTGAATTTGTCTTGGAGCTCTGGGGGTGTATTCAAACCCAGGTCTCAGGGGGCAGCAAGGCGTACGGTCTGAAGCACAGCTGGGAGAGCCCCAGGTGTCTGCAAACTACAGGTCCTGCTTTTCAGTATTTCTGGGGGTAAATGACATTCACAACCATAAATAAATCTTCTGCTCTAGCCTCTGATTTCACTTTCATTTGCACCAGGGCAAATCCAGAACAGCTTAACCCACCTCAGAATTGCAGTCAGAATAAAATAGAGAAAGAGAGAAAGTTTGTTTTCCTTCTGCAATCAACAAGGCAGAATTCAGTATATTCTTCATACGTGTATAGAGAAAGGGATATTTACCTTCAGATTGCAGATTGCATTGATTCTTGCTTGTCCCCTTGGGACAAAAGGACCAATCTTGCAGTACAGTGACTTTTTAAAATGTCAGAATAGTACCAATAGGAAGTTCTCTTTGTCACCTGGCTGTAACACAGAGCTGACAAGTGGCCATCTCACCTTGAAACCCCTGACTTGTTTTGATCACTCCACAGTTTTGAGATGGGAAACTCAAGGGGGAAATATGCAGGTTTCAGAGGTTCCTCTCTGCTCTGACAGGTTGTTTATCAAAGTCCAGCAAAGGTGTTTCAGGATTTCCTTTGCCTTCTCTGACTTACTGGCTTCATCCCCATCAAGCAAGAGTACAGTCCTTGGGCTCCAGACACTACAGTGTGAAAACACATGGATTTCCTTTGAGGGCTGTTTTCCATGCAGGAAAGGTGCCACCGAGAACCCTCATGCCTCTGCCCACCACATCTTCTGGTTCCACCTAGGGGACATCCATCACGCAGAGCCCCTCCATTCACATCCCCATGCCTGTGGTGGTGGGATTAACATAGGCATTACCCCTTCCTATGCACTGCTGGCTGTTTCCCCCTAACTGCCTGCCACACTCTTGGGCCACAGTGAATCACTGCCACTTCATTGCCAGCAGCTGGGGCTTCACTCAGCTGGGAGAGGTGTGAGCTGCACGTCCTTAGGAGATGGCAAGCTCCATGCCTCTGCATGCTTCTTGTCTCTTGCCAGTCACAGTAAAACAAGGGGCTTGAAGCTGCTCCAAGAGCTGGATTTCCAGCGCTGCAGTCTGATGTGCTCGTGGCTGTCTGCTGAAACATAAGGAGCTGACTCAGGATGCAGCCCTGGCCACCTGGAGAAACAGGGAATTCCTCAAGATCCAGCTCATAACAGGGTGCGTGTCAGCTGGATGCCTGCTGTTACCTCTTCTGGACTGCAAGGCTGCCTGAGCCACAGAGAGAACTTTCTGACTGCAGAGGAAGGCAGGCTGGGATGGTAGAACAATATTATTTTTATACAGCGTGTGTAAAATGTATTAATATTATATATGAATAAATATTGTATGCACACATTTTTACAAATATTTGGTTTTCTTCATTCATTTATTTTAATGTCTTAATTCTCCAGTTTATATACTGAAAGAAGTAAGTATTTGGCACATGCAGGAAAGCACTATTATTTTAAGGCGCTTCAAGTTTGACACATAATGGAGAAACCAAAGAAAATTCTCACTGTGTTAATAACCTCAGAAGCAACTGATGGAGGATAAGCAGAGCAAAAGACCATGTCTTGATCATTATGACTTTATTTGTTCCCTTTTTCCCTGTTACATGAATTGTTTCATAATCATGCAGCCCTTCCTCTACACTAATTCCCAGGCTCTGCCAAATATTCCCAACATCAGTGCTGTGATCACACCTTGTTGTTTTTTTTTTCTGAGGCAACACTATAAAGAGTAAAAGAAAGAAGAAAAAAAAATGAATGAAACAGCAAGAAACTGTTGATGGTGTCTCTGTTTACAATTCTAACACCAGGAGTGAAATGTTGTAAAGCATTCCAAATGCTTTTCACAAATGATTAGGTTTTTTTAATCATCTTCCTTTGCCTTCCACACCAGTCAGTCTGGACAGTGTCACCGTTGGGCAGTACCATGTTTGCCTGTAGTCTCACCACCCAACAGAGGCAACCATGTTCCCAGAGTTACCACACCTCCACCAGTGGCCACGAACTCTGATGAAAGTGACAGTTTCTGGTGGGTCCTGGCTACACCTCCATCTTGGCAAGAGTAGTTTCTGGTTTTGCTAAAGCTGTTCCCAGAGGTAGAGGAGCCATGGCATGGAGGCTCTGCACCTGCTGTGACCAGCCCCAGCTCTGCTTTTCCACCATCCTGCCTCTCCATCTCCAGGTGGATAGCTGGACCGTTGGCTGACCAGAGAGCAGAGAAACAGATTTCTGACACTAGATCTCCATTTAGATGCCTCAAAATTTTATTCTCCATCCAGTTTTCAGTCAGTCCAGCAGGTCTAAGCAGAGCCTGGAGCCATCCAGCATTGCAGTTTTGGGCTGGGCCTAACATCAGCTGCTTTTCTAGTCCTCTGAGACATCTACAGGTTTTGGTGAGAGAGGGGATATTGTTGTTAGCCATTCAGTTGCTGGGCTCTCTAACACTTTATTCAGTTCTCATTAGTATTTACCATCTGGGTCTGTTGCCTCACAGTACTTAATTTATTAATTTGTTTCAGCACCTCCTCTTTCAACACCTTAGGTTCTCGCCATGCTTTATTTTTATTACCTG
This sequence comes from Callipepla californica brunnescens, assembly GCA_023055505.1. Lineage (NCBI taxonomy): Eukaryota > Metazoa > Chordata > Aves > Galliformes > Odontophoridae > Callipepla > Callipepla californica. Next base: position 30,523,971 of record JALIRH010000003.1, on the reverse strand, counting down.
AGTGTAGTACGAACCTCCAGTACTCTCTGTGGAAAAGGCTCGAGTTTAAAGGGATCAAATAGCTATTCTGCCATAAGATTACCACTTGTTTAATTGCTCTATTTCTTCACAGCTCACTGGACAGATTTATTTTCTCATATATTTCAAGGAATAGGCACATTTATACTTTACTATGACCTTGATATTTGCTCTTCCAATTAGCCTTCCTAATTTACTTCTTATGTATTAATGATGCCAGTTTTTTCTCCCCACAGAATTAAGAATAGATCATTTCTTCCCTAAAAAATATTAGATATACATCAGTCTCACCACAGAAACAGAAATACAGGCAAAGATCAGGCTCCCAAGGTTTGACAGCAGTCATGAAAGTCGCCTTAGGAGAGAAAGATAAACAGAAAAGGAGGATGCCTTTCCAGAGCAGCCTTTTTCTTTCCAATCTGTGAGAGCGTGATGCTAGAATAAAAACTATCTTAACCACCACGCTCTTTGTACATCCCCAAGCAATATCCTCACCTAGTGATTCTTGAGGCAGGTCAGCCATCCACTGCATTCCTCAGGACTTCCAAAACTACCAGTACGCAAGACATGGAGGCTCCTGGGCACTAACTGCGTGTTGAGGCTAATGTTCATTTACAACGAACAACTGCATGCATACATATTTGTGTATATATATAATTATATAAAATCAAATCCAATCAAGATAAAACTGGGTAATCGTTTGTGTGATTTTCCAAGAAACCGGGGTCAAACCGAAACCAGCTGTCAACCCTCAGTCAATTCCAAATTAATTACACAATGAGAGAAGGGCCTCTAAAGGTTTTTTAATGTGTTTATATCCAGACTTGATAAACACAGTCAAGAGAGAGAAGATGGAAGAGACAGGAAGCTTAGCAGGGTTACTTTTCCGTAAAAAACAACTTGTGAAAACATCTGCACAGCCCGCAACTTCCCAGATGTTCCCTTTAACAGAGCACTTAACTTGTTTATATTTTGCCTAACACTGGAATCGGGGCAGATTATTTTTGTTGCGGGGTCTTTGCAACATTTTGTAGGTGGTCTTGTAAAAGAAAGCAGATATTTAACCCCACCACCACCTCCTTCTCCTTTGCCCTCATTGTTTACACAGCGGAGCTTGGTACCAGTTACCTCCGATAGCGCGTGCGTGGGGGGCCCGCGGGCCACACTCCGCTATCGCTCAGCACTTCATCCAACAGAACAACTCCCTTGGCTCTCTGCACAGGCTACAGACTGCAGCCAGCAAAAATGCAGGGCGATCCAGGCGTTTTGCTTCAGGGATCAGAGGGGCACACACGTGTGCAAGCTCAGTGTGGGGCTTTAATTGCTGCCAGACCATCCCTGCAAAGCTAGGGACAGCCAGGACATGAAATCCCTCCCCACACACCAGTGGCATGTGGCATGGTGAAGCTCCACAAGCTTTTGGACAGGGCTGTAACTCCTGATCCCAGCCAGGCTTCCTCCCTTTGTACGCTTGGGCTTGGCAAGTCACAAATTGGTCAGGTGCTGGATGGAAGAATCTCAAAGGACAACCAAGGAGAATGGAGGAAATGGTATGGGCTTTTTTTTTACACACAACTTACGGTTCTGGCTGGAGCTGATGCTCTTTGCATCCTGCCCTAAAGAGCTATCTCTACAGCAGCAATATTTTTATGGAAAGCTGTTACAGTGTGGCCCAAAGCAATGGGTAAAGCAGGGCTGGGGATGTCTCCTGGGGAAGATTTGCACAGCTGTAGCTCAGAGCTAGGAACATCGCCCCCAGAAAGGTCAAACAGGATTTACCATAGGTGTCTCATTGGCATTAGTGCCTTAGAAAATCTTTTTGAATGTGTCTATATGATTGACGGGCAGAGTTAAGTCAGAGAGCCTGAGGACACAGGAAGTCTTGTATTACTTTAATCCTTTTATTTTATTTTATTTTTTTAAATTTGAAATGGATTATTCCTCACTGTACTGGGCAGATTTAAATAAAAGACTCTGCAGAAATACTCAATGCTTTTCAGTAATGACATTTGCAAGCTGGTGACAATATCCTATCCCTCTGACAAAGCACAGATTCTCCAGAGCCTCTCTGTAGTTAAATGCACGAATGCTGGGATACACACAGACATTTGTTTACATGGTTATGGTAAAGCTTAGCATATTGTCTAAAGTACTCTTTACATGCACTTTAATTCAGAAGTATACACTGAAGAGTGCACACAGATTTTCACTGTGGTGCATAAAACACCAGCAAAGCCTACTTGCTCTCTTTCTACATTGTCTTTTCTTTGATTCATCGCGTGTTGGTTTGTTATTCCTTATTCCCTTTTATAGGCACTCCGTTTGGTTTTCCCATGTGTGGGAAAAATATTGACTTTCAGCACAAGAAGCTGGTCTGCAGGGAATGGTGACGAGCGCAACATATGGTGCAGGCGGAACATCTGTGAACCTCTTACGCTGCAGTTCTACTCTGCAGACCAAGGGTGCCATCCACACACATGCTAAAGGGAAACGAATATGACATGACCATTTTGCAGCAGCTTTGATGTATGAGAAACAAAACGCTAGAGGAAACTGTAAAAAATCAGAATGCTATGTTGTGTTAAAACTATTTCCCTAATGGAACTGTATTGTCCCTATTACACTTCATTTCCTGTTAAATTGCAGTATCTATTTTCTATTGCTGTCATGTAGCTCTGAAAACAAATCTTGTGGCGAACAGCAATGTCTCATCTTACAACTTGGAGGACGGTTAATTAAATGGTGTATGGTGCTGGCACTTGCTCACTGCAGCTCCAGCTCAGGGATGGCAACTTAAGGCAGGCATGCTAGCAGAGCAGCCCACATGTCACAGAGTTGTGCTGAGGGCATTATGCTGGGACATTCCCACTCAGCAGTAAGGCAATTCATATCACACAGACCTTCTGTGAAGGAGAGTTCAGGTGTGCCTTTGTGCCTTTTTGAGGCCCTTCAGAAAAAAAAAAAAAAAAAAAAAAAGTAGTTTCTGGCCTTTGATGAGGCTCATTGCCCTACTTACATGTGACCTTCTGGACTTGTCATGAAGACCCCTTACTTGCAATGGTCATAGAATCGTAGAATCATAGAACCATTTGAGCTGGAGAGGACTCTTAACACTCATCTGGTCCAACTTCTCTGCAGTGAGCAGGGACACCTACACAAGGTTGCCCAGAGCCCCTTCCAGACAGACCCTGAGTGTCTCCAGAGACAGGACATCCACTATCTTGTGGGCAACCTGTTCTGATGCCTCACCACACTTACTAAAAGCTGTAACAGCCTGGGTCCTATGGAATGACAGTTAGCAATGGATGGGGACCAGACAGTCTGCAAAATGCTCTTGGTACTTCCATGCTTCCCAGGACCATTTGGATAGGCCAGGAGAAACATGGGAAGGTGTTTTGGTGTACGTGAATCACATATAGTGCTTTCCTCCTTACAGCGCCAGTGATGAGAGGGCTTTTCTGGAAGGACTCTGCGATGATTGTTCACTTTACTCAAAAATCAAGATACTGTGAAATACGAACTCTATTTTTGAACTGACAAAGGAGAAAATATCCTGTGGCTGGACTGTGGTTGGGGAACTAACCAGTTGAATGTTGTGCTGGAAACCTGCAATTTCAGAAAGAGAATCCAAACACATCTTGACCTAAAAGTAAGTATAATCATAAACTTTTATTGTGAGTACAGCAGAGACAATAGCAGAAAAAGGCATTGTCACTACTGAGGAGTGGAGTGTTTGGAAAGCTTTACTGCCTCCTGTGCTTGTGGCATTCTCACATCTTCTGCATCATATTGCTCGCTTATAAAGACAATGACTGTGGGAGTGCTCTGGGGATGATGGAGTAAAATCCTGGTACAGACTGTGAGAAAAACGCTGCCGAGTGGCACCCGTTCCCACACGTCCTTGAGCACATGAGCAAGTACACCCAGTGGGAAAATCACCCCGGAGCGTGGGAGGATCAAAGAGAGATTCCTGCACCCGCATCAGCCACGATGGGCACCTCAGGGTGAGGCTGCTGCACGGTTTTCCTTTGCACATCCTCAGAGAGCTGATCCGCTGCCCCAGTGCAGGAGGCCAGCCCGGGGCCTTTGATCAGGATACACTTCAGTGGGATTTGAATGTTGCATGGGCCTTGACGTGTTGAGGGAGGAATTTTACCCCTCCATAAATACGCTGTGCTTTGGCAGCCCTAGGGCTAGCTAGGGCTTGGGAAAAACTGCCCAGCCACAGCACTTCCGATGCTGTGCTCAGCCGCGTGGTGTTAATGGCAGTGCGTGCAGCACCAGCTCCCCTCTCCTATGGGGAAGGGGCCGAGCTTTGCATTAGGGATGCCGACAGCCCCAGGGTGCAGCTGTGCCAGTGCCCTGCACACCTCTTCTGGAGTGGGATGCGCAGAGTGTTTACCTTGAGTTAATTACGAGCACATTTAGAAAAGGTTTCCATCATGGAAGACTAAGGAGACTGATAAAGCCAAAGTCTGGTTCCTCCCGAACTGTAACACAAATGTTTCCTTTGGCTCTCTGCTTTATTGGCTCCATTCATGGTGGTCTCTAAGGAGCCTGAGAGAGGCCTCTGTGCTCGCTGCAGTTAGAGCAAGCATGGTTTCTACAGACAATTGCTTGCAGCTTGCAAAAGCAGATTTGCCAAACCACACGTAATAAATCAAAACACAATTTCCAAGCACTAGAATGAGCAAAAGCTATGTTTTATTACAATGCACTCTTTCCAGAAGGATTTATTGGCCTTGCTTTTTCAGGAACACTTAATGAGAGGGAGGAAAGCAGGTGGGTACTACAGAAACTAGATGGCACAGGTAGGCGGCTTGCTGACTTTCTCTGGTTATTCTCAAAGGCAATCGTTTCACAGCTGTCAGAGTTTGGGAGCTACCCTATGTTCCCACATGCTAGGAGCTCGACTAGCAGCCCAGCGAGCACAGCTGCAACTCTACCATCTTTCAGAAGTGAGCTTCCTTCAGAAGGAGCTGTACTCACTTTTCTAGATGCAAACAACTCACCAAAGGAGCTGAAGATAAGAATGTACATTGTTTTTGTTAGTTTATAATGATGATATTTCTTCTGCATCCTAGAGTCTCAGTTCTCTTTTCCAATTGACATCTAAGAATAACTCAGGTTTCTCAAACACGTGTTTTCCATCACAAGTGGTAACAAGATGCTACCTGATAGCTTCTGCCTGCCTCTGCCTATGGCTCCCTTTTAGGGTCAGTATTTTCAGCGGGTGATGCAAGGTTATAATATCCTGCAGCACTCTTTTTTTTTTTTTTTTTTAATAATATGTTGCATGAGATCTTTCTGACAGCTCTACAGCTGGGTTTTTGTTTTTTTTTTTCCATTGTGTCTCACTGTTCTCTCTCTCCAGGGAGCAGGCTTTTAGAAATCCAGGCAACACCTCCAGTTACTAGCCATAAAGCACATCTCTGGCATCTGATTTGTAGAATAATGTGTTCGAACTAGGAGATGCGGGGAACTGCTTTCTCAAGTGGGCCTATCTGGTTCCCATCTTTCATTAAACATGTGTTAATGGGCAGAGATTGAGTGCCCTCACCCCCACCTAGGGGCAATGCTTGCAGTGCAGACCCACTCTTTGTTGGAGGATTCTCAGCTAAACCCACATCATCCCTCCCTATCACAGGCATTTCTTCAGCTGAGCTCCCTGGGAACCATGACCATCTCAATTGTGCAGCTTGCTTTGCTCAGTCACAAACATCGCCGTGTTATCACCCCTCCTTCATTGGAGAGGCCCACACACAAATATCAAAGTGAGCTAATGTGCGGGGGAGGAATATTTCTCCTTAATTTTCCAGAGTGTTTTTCAGGGATTCTCACACACGCATATCCTCACGGTGGGAATGAAACGTTCAACTCACTTTAACGTTCGCGTTTTAACATTTCCTTTAGCTGAACCTCGGTTAATTATTGTAGAATCTGTGCAAACAGTCATCTCAAATACCTCTCTCACACTAGTTAATTTTCTGTACTCACTAAGGCATTCACTATTCCTAGAGATGATGAATGCTCTGCCTAGGCTATGCTAATAACACTTCCCTTAGTATCTGAGAATGGGCCCATAAAAAGGGGCAAGTTTCCATTCAACTGAGTGGGGGACAAGAGGTTGCTTTCAGGTCCTTATCCCTCACCCTTCCCCACAGCACACCTTTAAGCATATTCCTCCCACACTATTAATCTCCCAGGCTTTGGTGTGACTAATTGCAAATGGCAGGGGAGACTGGGCTTATTAAACGGGAGTGTTGGAACATTTCCTTCCAAAGTGCCCTGCTTTGTTCAAAATGCGTCACCGTGTCAGGAAAAGCACTTTCTCATATGGCATCAAGAGGAGCCAAAATTAAGTTGGGTTGTCATCTTTGTCTTGGACAAGAATTAGCATGCAAGAGGAAATGCAGAGGCAGCCTCGGTAGGAGCTAGGTGAGATTGGCGGTAGATGAGCCAACACTTCCCTGCCATTCCCCCTCCTCCCAGCCCAGGGGAAGAAGGGGGACTTCCAGATGAAGCCCCAGTGGAAAATCTGCTTATTTCCCAGCAGATTTCAAGGCTTTGCGTGTTTCCTTTACCTTTCTCTCTGTCTCTGTGCCCTTTCCCCACCACTGGTGTATCCAACATTTTCCATATAGAATAATTAACAATAATGAGGTCCCTGGTGGACTTCACAAGCTGTCTGCAATTTCTTCCATTTCTGAGCTAAATTTTGCCTTGGACAAGGGTGAGCTGTCTGCATGTACAGACGGCCAGACCTAGTGACATTGTCTGATCTTCCAGTACCCTCCTAGTGCTTGATATTCATGACTGGAGGTGTTAATCTGTAACACTCTAGTAGCTTCTTTTAATAAATAGATAGATGGATAGAAGCTGCATTGGCCAGAGAGAAAAAAGGTGGGGCATGGCCATCCTCTCACGTCTGTGGACTCCCAAGTGCCAGAGTGGACCCATAGCTAGTCCCCTCCCTATAGCTAATTGCTTACATCTGTGGGGACAAGAGCCTTGCCTGCCTGCAAAACCCAGGGAGGGGATGCCTCCACTTTAGGTTTTCAATAAGAAACCACTTTCTTTCTGGGTTGGATTATGTACTTCCTCATGTTGTAAGAACATACAGATGTCGTAGGGCCAGACAGCTCTGCTGCTCAGCAGGGCTGGAGGAAATTACCCACTTCTCCCAGCTATTTATTACAGGGGATGGGGTGCAACATTTCCACTCCCTCCTTGTGTTCACACAAACAAGATGATTAGCAGGCAGAAAGAGACCTACCCACTCTCACCACACTTCTGCTGTAAAACCTGGGCATTTTCCAAACTGAAAGCAGGTGTGACCCCCCACTTAGCTCTTAGAAGGTCCCACTCTTACTGCTGCATTTTGCAGCATCCTTACAGAGCACTAATGTCTGGAGGTGGTGATGAAGCTTGCCACACTGGGTTATATAGTGGCCACTCACATGTGCTTCCTGAAGAACTTCCCTCACCCTTGATCTCAGACTGGTATGGATTCCCTTTCCCTCCATCTCCGTTGCACTGGGATATTCATACATTACCCTCCCAGCAACTGCTTTCCTTTCTCCATAAGCCTACAGAGCTGCAATGTGGGTATTACAAAGCAGCTTGTGGCATGCCAATAGATGTGGACCAGACATTCCAGAAAACAGCATCATTTGTAGAGCACCAAGAAAGCGGGCATTTCCTTTTGTTCCAGATAGCAGTGAAAGGGAAAAAAATACCTCATTTTTCCATGAAAGACACACACACACACACGTAACAAGATTTTAGATTGATTGAAACATTTTGTATCAGTTTTGTCTTTTAGTTAGTAGCACGTGCAGTAGAGATAATCACCCTTTAAAAGCAGACACATTAAAATACTGTTCCTGAGAAATCAAAACATTTAACTCTGTGACAGTATTGAAACATCTCACTTCACTGCTTTCAATCTTCCTCATCGCTCCAGTTCTTCATAAAACACAGAGGATTTTGTTCCAAAGGGGGCTTTGTTTCAAATGATTTAGCCGTACTCATCATGACTGAATCTTACTACTTGCTGACAAAAAGAAATGACAGATTTAAAGGCTCATATGATGTGATGGCTTGGATAGATGAGCCAGGCTACAAATCTGCCCCATCCTAACTCCTTCTCTCTCTTAGAGCCCTCCATCTTGCTAGTTGCTGTTGTCTGTATCTATATCTGTACCCCAAGCTGTATCCTCTGAAATTTATGGCTTGCCATCCATCCTTGGCCTCTCATCAGAAGGCAAATACTAGTGCTAATTATATTACCTTAGTAACTTTGGAAATTTCTCTGCCTGGGGTTTACACAATTGTACATTATAAATTTAAGACTATAAATGAGAGATCAAGTGTTGGTTTGGGACTCCAGGCCATTGCTGCTGGGTGCAAAGGGGCTCTCCTCTGTCTGATGCGCAACGTGCTCAACTGAAGTGGTTTCTTTGGTCATCTTTGATGATGAGAGCCAGAGAAATACATGTGTGAATTCAGCAAGGTCATAAGAATGTAGAAAATGTTTTGAAAAAACCTATGGCCATTGGGCCAATACCTTTGTTACAGATGTAACTAACTCTCCTCTCTCTCAAGGAGTTTGTGGTGCTGGATGAAAGAGAAGTGGATAAGATGGTGGAGCCTACTGGCTCCTTTGTTAGACTCCCCACAAAATGTTGTTCCAAACCCCTAAAGTCTGGCTGTCCTTCTGGTGACTGAGCACAGGCAGTTTGTGCTGGGTTCCCTTGACTCTGAAGTACTGGAGGGCAATAGAACCATCAGTGGCTCTATGCAGGTCTTCTCTGCTAAGAGCTGTGAGGCTCTGGGGCCTCTGTCCAGAAGGATGTTCTTGACTAACCCAAGCACACAAGTACTGCAGTGCTGCAAAAACTAGGGGAAAGAGAGTCTTGTCAGACCTTAATCTTCTTGCAGCATGTGGCTGGCGTGTTCAGTGCCGCCTAGGCCTTTCCCTCTGAAAGGATATCACAGAGGTCTTTTTCTCATTAAATAAATTAAAAAAAAAAATCAAACCAAACTGACCAAGACTGTAGTTTATTTTGTTTCATGCTATGGGTTTATTTTAAATGTATTAGATTTCCTTAAAAAAAAAAAATGCAATAACTGATAACGAGTGCATATGGATCTTTTCAGTTTAATGCTTTGTTTACACTGAACACTGGTTTGCCTGCAAAGTGTGTGCTTTAAATTACTCTGCTTTATTTTAAACCAAATATTAACCTCTTAGTGTGTGAGAGAGAAAAGGTTGTGGAGAGGCAGCCAGATGATGAGAAGCATGTTTTTGATGCGCTGTTGGCAGGCACTGGGCTGCTCCATTACCCTCCAGCCCAAGGCCTGGGTGCAGAGCCATGTCGTGTGAGGCCTGTGCCGTAATACATCTCTCCCATAGGAAGGGGCACGGGGTATTGTCACACTGAGGGGCCAACCTCCAACGGGATGCAAGGTCAAATTACTCCTGCAGTTAAGGAAGTGTCAGCGCCCAGCTGGGACCTTTTAGGAGCTGCTGCACTGAGGAGGAGCTGCTCCTGGGTTTCCCTTAAACCCATGACAGTAATACAAAGCCTCAAAATAGCTTTCCAGCTTGCCTTCAAAGTTTTGGGCTCAAGCTAATTCGACTTCAAAGGCAGGCAAATCCACAAAGTTTCTAAATCTCCTCAGCCTGTTTCTAAACACAGACCCGACATGTAACAGAGAGCTTCCTGCCTGCTAGACACATACTCAGAGCACGAAGTGAGCACTAATATCACAAACTGAATCCCCTGGAATAGCTCCAGACTGCCTAGAAAACATGACCCAGACTTGTATTAAATCCTTTAAAACCAGCAATAACGCTTCTCACAAGCACAAATCATATGATTTTATAGTGCCTTCCAAAATGACTTTCAGTTCCAGGCTTGAACTGGCTTTACATGTCACTTCCAGCCCACAGCCTAAACTTATCTGGATGTCATGGGCTTAGTTCTTCTCTAAGAAAACTTTTTCTCACTGCTTGCCTGCAAATTCAGTCTTATTAAATCACCCATCTGTGGCAACTCTAATGAAGCTAAATGAATTCTGAAGGGATGAATAGGAGCAGGATAGAGTTCAAGTGCACACAGGTTTGGGTAGACCTTGATGTAATTTTCTTTTTTTTCCCCAAGGCTGACATGTACTCACTATCTCATGCCTTAATCCCATTCTTCTTTTTGTTATTTCCATGTCAACAGAGTTCAGCATCAATGTACTCTTTATTATCGTCATAACATCTAATCCTAATGGCAGCCCCATTGTGATGAACGAAGCACAGAAAGGCTGCCTCTGCCCCAGGAGCCTCGTTATTCAAATATGAAACAAGAGGCAGCAGACGGCTAGGGACAGGTGGACATGAGCAGACTCTGCCTCACAGTCTCAGCACACCAGACCCACTGTCCTCCAGTCCACAGTCATACTGTAGTGCTATGCTCGAACTTAGCATGGAAAGGACTGAGAACGCTGTGCTACATTCTAGTTGTGAACAACAGAAAGTAGTGGGGGAGCACACAGCAAGGAGGAGTATGTATCATCCCAACCTGGAAGAAAATAAGCAGTTTCAAGGCAGTTTTGAAGCTGTTGGGTCGCAGAGTAATAAATGGCCCTCAGTTCTCCATTGCAAGGCCTGTGGAGGGATGTGCATCTGCAGGAGCCAAGTGCTGCTGCCTGAAGGGCAGGGAGACTTTGTGGGGAGATGGGGAACAAAGGGCAGCAAGGTCTGGGAAGAGGGAAGTCTTCTTTTGTAAGGGGGGGTGGCTACAGGTGCAGAGGAGCTGCCTGCTTGAGACTGAAGAACCAGTGTCCATTATTATTATTTATGATTAAATGTCCATCTGTCAAATTAAAATGCCCTCTTTTGAAGTTACACATAGCAGAAGAATAACAGCGAAGACACAGACATCCCTGTACAATGTTTTTTTGCCCATCACTCTCTGAAGCCTATTGAAGCAGAAAGCACATTTGCATTACAAAGGACACAGTGTCTTTGTTTCTCCTCAGACCTGAACAACCTTCTTTTATAATGATGGTCAAGTAAAAATCCCATCCAAATTAATCTGAGGTGCAACTTCGGTTAATTCAGAGGAGTTGCAACCTAAACAAAGGCACCCCACTAATCTCTTCCTTGTGTGTGCTGCCTGTTGCAGTTACCAATGGAGAGACCCTGCCAGAGTTCCTGAGGACCTGATTCTTCTAATTCTCCTTAGGGTATCAGCTGGGATGGGCACAGATCAGCTGATTAAGCTGAGACGAGAGACTAGCAAAATCATGCAGTTTCTGCACATCGAATCCACCACCAAGATGCTGAGCTGGAGGTTGAGGTGTGCTTTCTTGCTGTCCCAGTATTCAAAAATCAAAGAAATGTTGTAGTTCCAGCCAACCTAAAGCCATCTTCTTCTTTTTCCTAAAGAAAAAGTTTTCAACAGATGAGATGTTTTCCAAAACTCTGCATGACCCCTTCAAAGGCATGTCAGAGATTTGTAACACTGCTTTGGTTTTCTCACTTCTGCATTTATCCTCAGAGGCCGCACAGCATCCACAAGCCTGCTCTGCCCTGCTCTTGTTTTGCCAGTCAGGATCTTGCTGCTTTCCCATTAAGAAGCGCTCTCCTCTCCCTTGCCTCCTGCTGCACAGAGCCCAGTGAAAAGGCCTCCCCTCATGGGGAGCACAAAGCTGCAAGCATCTGCATCAATGCCACCGAGTGAGCAAGTAATTAAAGTGCTCCGACAGAAAAGAGCTTCTGCAGACTATGCCTGACTGCAGACCTGGTTCTTGACAGCAGCAGCTGAAGCACAATGCCCCCATTCAGCCTCTGGCAGGTCCTCGGTGCTCACAGGACGTGCCGGCCTTCGGCTTAATTCAGTGTGTAATGGAGAAATCACACAGAGGCTTTGCTCCCTGGGCTCTCCCCACTGCACTGCATAGGGGAGATTCTCAGCAGCCTGTGCCATCTTTCAACCTGAGACTTTAAAGAAGCCGTTTCCCCGTGCATGATTGTCCATGCTGTTTTGAGGTCCTTTTGCACCGGTTTGATCAAGTTTCTTTGTTTTCTGCCCTGTTTCTGAGTGTAGGTGTCAAGATGAAGGAAGGGATCCTGTTGAGCAATCACCAGTACTCTACATCCTTTATGCCAGTGGGTATAGGGTCCTGGAGCACTGCTGGTGGGATGGGGCCTTCAAAGATTCCTGCTCCAAGCTCTGGCTCAAGGCAGAGCCAAAGAGACCAGAGTGCACAGGGCAGTCCACCTGGATTTTAGACATCTGCAGGGATGCAGATTGTTGATCCTCTCCACAGACCTGCCCTATGCTTGGCCACATGCATAGTGAAGAAATTTTTCCAAATTTCCTTTGACTCATAGAATAATTTAGGTCATGATGACTAATATAATCTCATGACAAGAAAGGCATCTTTTCCTTGATGTTCATGCACTTGTACTTGCAGCAATATCAGCTTACTGTGTCTGCAGAGGGGAAAGAGGGGCTCTGGGTCTGTGGTACAGTGTGCCTGAAAAATGCCAGCAACAGTGGTGGAATAAAAGCCGTGCTCCAGTGGCTTTTAAGAGCCCTGTAGCTAAATTTGAGCCCCCCAGCTGAGTAAGAGCAAGCGTCTTCCCATCATCCAACCCCAAGCCAACACTCCACCAGTGCTGTATGCCTTTTATTCAGTTGAGTCTTATTGCCAAGATGATACTGAGTAGCCAGGTCACCCTGGCTCCCTGCACCACACTGCTGCACGATTAATGTGTAAATATAAGGTTGGAGCAGATCACGGGCATAGCCCCTGCACTGGGGGAGCACAAGCAAGCTGGGGGCAGTGCAGGAGTGAACAATAATGCTGCATATGGGATGGGTCAGTGGCCTTCCATATGCTAGCTCCCTCAGCCCTCTGCTGCTTAATCCCCACTTCTAATATCATCAGTGCTGCTGCTCACCCCCTTTGCAAAAAGGTGGTAGATGCACTGCCGTTTGATTTTTTAAGTCTAGGAATACTTTGGCTTTGTTGTATCCTTATTAAAATCGAGGGGAGATTAACTGGGAAAGGTTAGCTCCCTGATGGCTCCACAGATGAGTGCCCAGCCAGCCTGGGAAAAGCATGAAATTCATCTTTTCTTAGCTAAAGGCTCATGAAGTTAGGTTTGGGGCACTCACTCTGCAAAGCAGCAGGTCTATGGGGAATGAGCACAGAAAGGGCTTTGTTCATGCTTCCTTGACTTGATTTATATGAGGAAGGCATTCTGGCTCTGCATAATATTTCATCTCCATTCAAGTTTGTGGTACTGATAGAGCATGAAATTCCCCAGGGATCAGAAATGAGCTCTCCACCCCACTCATCCTAGTGCCCCCCATAAGCCAGCTCACTTCACAGTGTGTGCTCCTGCAGCCTGGCAGCACTTCACACTTTGACGCCTGCCCCATGGATATCTGGGGACAGGGACCTGATGAGACAGTGCTGACCAGGCTGGGGGTCACCCTGCACCAGGCACCAAGATCCAGCTCTTCAGGTCTGAGGTTTTGAAGATCATTTTGGGAATACAGCTGAAGTTACTGGCAAATACATGCTCACTGAAGGTATCTTTGGGTCCAAAAAATGCTTTTTTGGGGTTAGATTGCTCCTTGGGGAGGTGTAACACAAAGGTAGAAAAACTGTCCGCCTTTTTCTGGAAGTGAGAATACAAGCGAGAGCACTACGGTAGGTTAATTAGTAGGCGACGCCTGGGAATCTGATGAGCTGCTGCTTAAAATTACAGCCTGCCTCTCTGCCTGTGGGACAGCTGAGCAATGCTTTGCAAAACATGAATTCAAAAGGGTATCTTAAATTATCAAATAGATTTTATGTTAAATAACGAGGCGCTGCTGTAACCCTGGATATATATTTCAGATCAGGCAGGACTGAACCACCCATAGAATCACACATATCCTCCCAGTCGTAGTAGATACAACCTGTGTACCTACCTATGTGGCAGCTGTCAAAACCCGAGGCACTCAGATCTGACCAGGGAAAGAGAGATCTGAACTACTCAAAATAGATTTTGAGCAGAAATGTTGCTTTCATCCACCACTAATCCTTAGTAATCCTTAATATCTTTATTTCTCCCTGACTGTGATGAATTGATGCCACTGTCTAATGGAGAAAGGAACCTAGGAACAGGGAGCCTTAGTATGACGTATGTGTATGCTTAATATCATGTGAGCCTGGCAGTGAAATTACATAAGCAAAGCTCAGATGGTTTGTGATAGCATCAGATGCCCTAGGACGACCTGACTCACCCGATCTGTCTTTTATTTGCTACAGATTTTGTTACGCTAATGCTTTAATCACAAAAAATTCTCTTCCATTTGCTTATTTGCCACCTATATCACAGTAGCTGCTGCCCGCATCTGTCAGCTGGAGATGCTCCCAACACACAGAACTTACCCAGTAGGTAGGAGATGGCAGAAAACAGTGAAACACTCACAATGCCTTTGTGGCAGGGTTCCTGCTGCCTACCCACAGCTACAATACACCCAGTTACTAAAACGCTGTCACTTGACATCTTCATAATGCCCCAGGAGAGCTGCTCTCAGATAGCTACATCCCAGCAGGATGTTTTCTTACAACCTAAGGCACAGGAAAGGCACTTCGTAGCCAAGTGCTAGGGGAAATGGGAAATGGAAACGCTGCCACCACTGCTTGTTTGTTCCTGGGCAAAATGCCACTGATAGCTGCACAAAGCTGGTGGCCCACAGGCTTGCAGAGCTCACATGAGCTGCATACCTGCACTGAGCTGGAGCGCTGCACCACTGTGGCCACAGCCTCTGTGATGAGATTTTTACTTGGATCGTTGAGATGTTTCTCTGACGTTGGCCTCCTGAGGTGCATCTCTCTTGTCTTTGATTGAAGCCCAGTGACAGAGTCTAATAAAACCCACTCCATCTCCTTCTCAGTTATCCGAGCGTGCAAAATCAGTGTCTGTGTGCTCTGATGGTGAGGTCTGGCGGAGGTGCCATGGGGAGAGGAAGATTACCACTTGTCATGAAAGGACCTATTACACTGTAAGTGCCAGCGGGTAGGTGGGGGTGGATGTTGCTGTAGGAACCCTCCTATCAGTGTATTAAGCTCGTATGATAAGAATCTCAGGCTTACCTAGGGATTAACACTGGGGGGTTGTAAAGCATCAGGGCTATGTCACATCTACTCTGGTGCTTATCTTCTGTGTATGAAAGCTGTCATTAAAGAACCATGGAAAGCGAGTGTAGTACATAGCAGTCACAGCACAGGCTTTAGAGCATCTGGCTGAAATCATACATAGCTGCTTATTCATATCCCTGTTTATTTATTAAAAAAAAAAAAAAAAAAAAAAAGAATCGTACAGAAAGGACTAGAGCCATTTTA
The DNA here is from genome assembly GCA_023055505.1 of Callipepla californica brunnescens. Taxonomy (NCBI): domain Eukaryota; kingdom Metazoa; phylum Chordata; class Aves; order Galliformes; family Odontophoridae; genus Callipepla; species Callipepla californica. The sequence continues at coordinate 30,508,545 of JALIRH010000003.1, read as the reverse complement.
TCTCTTTCTAAGGCTGTCCATCTCCCCAAACCTGCATGCAGTCAGCGGCTCCAAAACACCCAGATGTTTCTCCTAGGCGTGCAGACACCTGGACCATCTTTAACTCCATTTGGAGAATGTGTTGTAAAACTTGCCAGAAACAGAGCAGCTGACCAGCATCTGCCTTAGCCTGGTGACTCATTCCGTCCTTGGCCACCCACATGCCAGTCTATGTCCTGTTTTGCTATGGGTAACCTGCATTTGATTCCATAACTTCACTAGGGAGGAAAACTCCTAGTTCCTGGGCCTGAAGACCAGGCCACCCATCAGCTCTTCATCAAAGCAATTATCTCTTTTCAATCAAAGAGGAGATGAGAGGGAATGGGACCACTTGTAAGCCAGACAACCCCATGAGTGTGGCACATGGTAAAACACAAACCTGCTGACAGAAGCTGAGAGAACCAGGAGCCCTGTGCTATGGGGTTCTGAGTTCCCCTCTCTGTCCCCTAAAAGCTTAACATCCCTGGCACAGTCACTGGCAACACTCATCTGGCAAGCATCAGCCTGCTGGCTAGAGAAGTGTTTCAGATGGTTTTGTTAAATTCTAGCTTTAAACAATGTGAGCTGCAAAGCAAAACATTTCTGTTAGCCTTAGAAACTGCCAAAGGTCTCACATTTTGTAGTCAGCGATCTTATTTTCTTATCAAGTGAGGACTGTTATTCCCCCCCTTTTTTTTTTTATCTCGGAGGTGAATACTTTTATTCTTATCACTTCTTTCTATGGCACTAATTGATGGCTACTTAAAATTTTTATTTTGCTTTTTTCTTCTATAGTTTATTTGATTTACAAAAAACAAACAAACAAAAAAAAACAACAACTTATTCAGTTATTAGAACTTAATACCTGATGGCATCTGAAAGATGTGTGATGCAAGTGAGCAGAAACTGCCTTCTCTTCTCTTCCCTTCTTTTTTTTTTTTTTTTTAAGCAGAGTTGGCTGTCTACATTCATGGGTCAGGTTTTAGTTTTGACAAAGTTTGGCAAGACTGTAGCCAAACTCCTGCTCTTCTTCTTGACCACAGGAAGAGTTTGAGGCTCTCTGCCCACCCAGAACATGGATGCCTCTTTCAGAAGAGATGTGGGCAAAGTGCAGATTTCTACCTCCTGGGTGGGTTTGTGAAGCAGCAGGGGTGTGTACAAGGGGCAATGGCACAGGCCACTGCTACAACCATTGCCCCATTAGAAAGGATGTATGAGGAGCTGCAGGTAATTCCACTTCAAATATTAGCTACCTTAGTCTTCTCTTGCATGCCCACATTCACTGATCTGCAAAACAGTAGGCTCAGCTTCCAGGAGAAAAATGTCAATGAACCTACAGGCTGCACAGGGAGGAGGTGGAATAACCACACCTGGAGGTTTTCAAGAAAAGAGCAGGTGTGGCACTGAGGGCCTAACGAGGTCACAGGCATGGGATAACGGTTGAACTACATGGTCTCGTTGGTCTTTCCAACCTCAACGATTCCTTGATTCAATGGCACCAGCACCAGGCACGGGCACCAGGGATGATTTGACACATTCAGCAGTGTCCTCTCAACCTGAAATGATGTTATGTGGTTTCACCGAGCGATACACACAAACTTTTACAGCACTTGTCTTCATACCCTACTTACTTCTCCCATCTACTGGCTCTCATTTTGATCGGGGTTTCCTTTTCCTTGCTTGTGGTGTCAGCATGGAGAGAACAGCATGGAGGCCATGAAAGGGTTACTGCTCATTAGCTAATTAGCTCAGCTAGTCTTGCCTAGGTTTGAAAACCAGGCAAGGGGTGGAAGCAGAGAAGAGTCTCTGCTGCTGGTATGGGATCTGGTGAGTGTGTGGTGCTTGTGGGAGGTGGCATTGGGATTTTGGGTAGGGCTGGGAGTGGCTGGAGGTGGAGTTGCTCCTGCCTGGTACATCTGGAGCTGGTGGTGGCCTTTGTGCTGCTAGTTTGGTCCTGGGGTCTGCTTTTGTGAATTTGTTGGTTCATTTGGAGTTTGAGGTGTGAAATCCTTCTGAGGGCTCTGTATTGCTGGAAAAAAGTGCTGTGTACTTCACTTGGAGACACTCGTGGATACAAACCCTGTGAAACTGAGTTATGATGAAGAGGGAGACTTAGAACAGAGCTTTGGGTGCAAGCTTTTGCTCTGACTTAGCACAACTGTTTCATGACCTTACTAAATGTGTTTTCCGTACTGTTTTGTACTGTGAGCATAACTGGAGCTCTGCTGCAAACTGAGTTAATGAAGAGCTGTGTAGGTATGACACTGGGAGATGTGGCTTTGTGGGTATGGTGGTGACAGGTTGGTGTTTGAAGTAGATTACCTTAGAATTAGATTACCTTCCAATCTTTATGATTCTAAAATGTGAAAGTTTTCAGTGTAGCTTTGTAATAGAGTAAGATTAGGTTTTGTTTTCTCTTGGGAGCTTTCAAGCAAATATCCTGCATTGTTGTTTGGTTTGAATCTAAAATTCTGAGTGACAAGTAAAAGCATTGCTGCCAATATGACCCACTTTCAAGGTAAGGGAAATTTCCAGGAGGAGCCCTAGGAGTGAAGATGAGCAATCCTTGTGGAGCCTTTCAGAGCAAGAGAAAAGTGGTGATGAGTTCATTTAATAGAACTCTTCCTTTATTAATCTACTGTGACAGATAAGGCCTTTTCACCGTTTCATGAGGCGGATGAAATGGCTCAAAATAAAAGCAAATTAAAATCTTCCCTCCATATAAAGAGGTTCACAGGATTATAAGTATTGTTAAGTTTGAAAAAGACCACTAAGGTCATCTAACCATCAACTCATCATATTTCTTGGTGATTTAAATGAAAAAGTGAACCAGAAACAGTGACTCATACGGTTAGGCACTTCACCCAGTGCCTCATTTGCAGGAGTTTGCTGCAGTTGTGATAGCTTGTGCTGCTCAGTGGGCTGGGATATCAATGTGTGCTGCTTTTGGGTTTTCTGAGGCTCTCAGATGTGTAGTGGTTTTGCAGCAATATGGTGGGGTGCCAGCTGTTTATCAGGTTGGTCTATTAGATCATTCTCTGGCATCATAGCACATCTTAGAGCTTTACAGGGTTCCTCAAATGATAAAATCCTGGTTCCCTAGTGAATTTTGGAGAAATGTTCATGGTGATGTGTTAAATTATATGTCTGTTCTCTTTCCCACTGATTGATTGATTTATTTATTTTGTGGGAAAACCTTCTGTATTCATTCCTTTAAAACTTTTCTGAGTAGGAAGAGGGTGGGGAGTGAGACATACATACATGTTCATAATTATTGACTTCTTAATGCTTTGGCTTTCCTTTTTTTTTTTTTTTTTTTCTCCCAAAAAAAGCTGACATAGGAAAGCTATGTAGGTTAATTTTTAATATTTGCTTTAAGTTCTTTCTTTAAGTTGCGTTTTTTGGAAAGCATTTTCCTGCCTTATGAAACTGATGTTTTTCTGTATTTATAAAAGGACAACAAATAATCACAAGTGAACAGAAAAATAACGTTTAATCAAGTTTCACTCAAGCAGAGCTGAAAAAGTGTTGGGAAGAGGAATTAATTGAGAAGATTTATTATTATTATTTCCTCATGTCTGCTCTGAGTTATCACAGTAGAAGGATTTTTATACTCTGCTGCTTGTGTCTACTTTACTGTTAACACCGCATTTTACTCCTTTGGGTTCCAGTCCCACTGGCATCAAAGCAGATTCTTAAAGTAACAGTGCAGTAATTCCTGTGGTTTCTCACTGAACGCTTCTCAGGTTTTCAGCAACCTTCCTCTTTCATGGACTGCAGGGACATGATGTTCCCCCAGCCATCGTGACTGTGATTTCCTTTGCTTGGTTTTCCTGTCTGTATCCCAGAACAGTGTTGGCTTCTACTGCAATCTCTGAATCACCTGCTGGTTTTGCCAGTGGTGTTTCTTCCAGCTCATTCATAGAAATATGAAATAAATAAACGTCCTGTCACTCTTCGTAAGGATGCTTGCCAGAAATGAACTACTTGATAATGCTGTTCACACTTGCACTTCCTAATCTACCATTTCATTTTGAGACCTCTCATTTAGTCTGCTTCCAAGTCAATCAGTAAATGTCACACTGATTTTCCTCACTCGCATTTCTTAGTCGAAATGTTACATAGCATCGACTGGGGAGTTGTGTTGGTGCCAAAGAACCCAGTAGCAAACTGAGATGCTGCCTCTACCACTCACACCAACAACCTCAATGAAGAAAAAAAAAAACAAAAAACAAACTGATTAGTTTAGCAAAACTTTGTTTTGTAAACATTGTAGAAAGTGTTGGCTGAAGATCACACAGTCCAGCCTCCTACTTGAAGAAGGACTTCAAGTCCAAGTCTGACAGGTGTGGTTTTGTCAGTCAAGGCTTGAAGACCTCCAAGGACAGGGATCCAGCAGCCTCCCAGGGCCTTCTTTCAAAGTTGCCTCAGCCTCCCCCCCCCATGAAGAGGGTTTTCCTAATGTCCAACCCTAAATCCCCACGCTATTCAAGACACGTCCTGTGTCCATTGAGTTTAACTTGACTGAAGGTCTGTTAAAACTAAACTTGAAATTTTGGGGTGGCAACCTGCTATGCAAGGTGGTGCTGTACAGTTACTTAGCCTGGGGCTGGTTAATGAGCACTACCACCTGGTGAGTTCTGTCCCATTGCAACTAAAATCTTGGTATTGGAATTTAAGCTTTGTAAACGTGGTTGGGGGGGAGGTCTGCAACAGTATGACTCAGTAAGAGTACAGTGTCTGAGCAGTAGAGTATGGGATTTGGGGACAGCAGGGTTGTTCTCTTGAGCCATGGCAAACAGAGTAAAGGGTCCAAAATCACAACTTTTAGCTATGAGCATGCAACACGTTATTGTTCTAGTTTGAAGAAGGGCGAGTTGCCATGGTATTGCTTGTCCGTGGTGAGGGGCTCAGTGTGTTACCTGCCCAATATTTCTTTCCTACTGGAAGCAAATTAGATCTGTATCATTTTAGCTGTCTTTGAAACGTAGACTGAAGAGTGTCCAACAGAGCTGAGCACTTAATGTTAGAGGGTTCCACTTGGCTTGCTGCCCAGCCTGACAAATCCCCAGGGAAGGTCTTTAAAGGCTACTGCCTGAAAGAAAACAACTTTAATGACATAGTAAATAAGTACACCCACACCACAAGGAAATAGCACTGCTCTTGCAAAGGTGACATCCACACGGAGTTCACCAGCTGGATAATTTCCAGGGGTGACCTCTTCAGGCTTTTACCAATTTCTGATGGCTTAAAAACATTTGATGTACTAAGTGTTTTCTTTTAATTTCATTCCTCCAACTTCAAGGATGTAGAAAAAGCAAAGGCAAGAAGAAAAGGAGGGACAAAATGCATAGGTGATAGCAAGAGCTTTTCATGTAGTCAAGATTAACTTCAGTCAAGTCCAAATCTACAGGAAAGCAGTACCTGAAAGTGTCAAGTCTGCCAGCAATATGAGGGTCCATTATCATGGGTCCCCAGCATGGTTTGATGGCAGCTCTGCCAAGCTGACTGGCCGAAGTGAAACAGGGCTTTCTAATCCTGGTAGTAGAACAGCTGAGGAAGATGAAGGGACTTCACTGGTTACCGGTTATGTGATCTTTTGTCTTTCCTTCAATCCTCTCTCAAGTATTTAAAGGAAAGAACAGTTCCTTCCCGTTGTTGCAATCAGCTGCAGAAAGTGATGTACACATCCCTGTCTGTAGGAGCCAGCACTGGAGTATATTAACTGACGATTTGTTTTTTTCAGGTGCTAGATGTCAAACAAGTCACCTTTATAACATGGCGGTACTCAGAGACAAACTCCTCCGAAGCTTTCAAATTAAGTTGAACTTAACTTGTTTATTTACAATATTTTTGTAGCTTCAGCTAAGAACTGAAGTAGAAGAATCACAGCCACCACACTGAAGTACAAGCATAGTTACGTAGATTTTGTATCTAAGATGTGGTGGATGTAGATGCTTGCATGCCTTCTGTAAATGGGATAAAGGGCCTCAGGTAGAGTGCTTCAGCACATCTTTCCCTGGGAGGGAGGGATACAGCTGTCTGTCCATACTGCTGCTGGCAGCCCAGATACCCTCATGTTAAAGCACAGAAAATCCAAAGAAGCATTCTGTACAGCCACTTCAGAAGTACACCAATTCCTCCAAACGTATAAAAATACCCTGGAGGACATTTTTGTATCATGCTTTGACTTTATTAGATAGCAGCTGCTCCTTTTTATTATTTATAGGGACAAGCTCTATTCTTGAGTGTTGGTTTCGCCTCTTACTAGCTGTGCCAAATGTTTCCCATTCCTGAGGGAATGATTTGAGGTATTTATCAGTGCTCCAGCACTTCACCTTGTGGGCTGAAAGTATACATTTCTGGGGGGTTGCCCCAGCCTGATTTTTTTGTGAGGCAGGTTAGCCACATCTGAGGAGACTGGAGACAAATGGCTGTGTTGACAAAACTTGATGGCATCTTCTTGTAGAAATCCAAGTGCTCTTGTGGCTTGGAGTAAGGACTTGAAAGCACTCAAAAAATGAGGAAGCAAAGCAGTGACTGTCTGCAAAGCTTGTGGCTGAAGTGACTTGTTTTAACATCTCTGAGGTACTGAGCAGCAAAGCCTCGATTATCCTGGGCAACACTCCACCACTGAGTAACACAGCCTCTTCTCTCATCCCTAGATATTCTCCAGGCTCAGTCCTTGCTTGACATATTAAGCGAAGAGGGGGAAAAAAAAACAGTGGTAAAGGATTGTGGAGGCTAAAAGAGACTCTGGGTGTGTGTCTCCACTTGCAAGGGTTGGAAGACCATTTTGTTGGGAGCAAAGCCAGCATAAACTCTTTGCTGTGTTTCAGTTTCATTCTTGCCCTTTTACCTCTCCTTCTTGTTCTGTACAGCCATGCCAGGAAGTGATTTGAGCTACAAGTGACCATTAGCTGTCACTGTAATACAGTGGAGTGGGGTCTTGAAAGTGGTCCTGGTTATTTGCCAAGATGTCAAAATCCTCTGTGCTGAATGAGACAGTTTTACAGAGCGGAAAACAAATAAAAAATCCATATGATTATAGAATCATAGGATGGTTTGGATTGAGAGGAATCTTTAAGATCGTTAGTAGTTCTAACCATCCTGCTATAGGAAGGGACAAGTCCCACTAGTCCAGGTTGCTCAAAGTGCCATCCAGCCTGACCTTGAACACCTCCAGGGAACAGAATATTAATTCTCTTACCCTACTTTTAAGTACTTGGCTTTTCAACTTTAATATTGTATGTAGATATAATTCCAATCTGGACAGCGATTCTGTGGAGGTCCCGCCCTAACCACCACTGAGTATGCTGAGATTGTTTAAAAAGGTTCCAACATCTACAATTCTGTGATTCTGTTTTCTCAGAACACAGACAGAACATTTAAAATGTAAAGCACAGAATATATGTGGAAGACCATAGAGTACATCTGCTTGCATCTACGTACCCAGGACCTGCTGGGTTCAAGCTGTTTCATGAAAACAGACTCAGTTGTGTCTAGCAATTCAGGTAAAGCCAACCAGAGTGGCACAGGAGAGCTGCTGCAGGCAAAGCTTGTCTTATAGGCAGGGTCAGATCAAAGGACACACAGACTGCTTCATCCGTTTGGAAAATTGTCCACTGGTTCAAATAATTCAGCAAATGAGGCCATTGCTTGGAGTTCACCATAAATGAAGTTTGGCTTTGCTCAGTGCTCTGTGCCACAAAGCTTTGAGGAAGTCTGAGAGTAGTGACCCTGTTTTTATTGTCTTTTCACAGTTGTGTGTGTTTGCAAAAGCTTGTTAGCACAAGCTTCTTCCATCCTGGTTTTCTTATGGAAAAAAAAAAAAAAGTGTATTGGCATGACTGTTTTGAGAGGGGACACAAAGAACTGTGTGGGATCTGAAGGCAGAGCCAACAAACCAGGTAGGTAGGGTGAGATGAAAGACTGTTGCCCTCAAAGGTCCACAGGACTTTGGCCCAGAAACAAAGTTATCACGTCACCGTTCCAGTTCACTGCCCCAGTGAGGACAAAGGCCTTAAAGTGAAGAGCTCTAAGAGCCTGGAGCACCAGCTACTGTACTTGCTATTGTATTAAGAAAACCAGTGTAGCAGGAGGCTGCACCTTCAGCTCAAGGAGCTCAGTGTCCCTGTACATCAAAGGAGCACAATGGCCTTCTGGGAGCCTTTCTGACACAGTCAGAGGTCACTCTGCTGGGGGCTACTTCCATCAGGTACAAGCAGCGGTGATTTGGTCCCACCAGACCTCCTTCCACTCAGCTGCTTCCTTCCACTGTTCTCAGGTTCTTATGGCAATTACAGAGAGTGCTGCTGTCTCAGTGGATGTAAGTCAGGAGGTGCTTGAGTGAACTTGCAGTCGTTTTAGGTGGTTTGGCTGAAGATGGTCCTCTTGGGGCAGTGGTTTTGCAAGTAACACAATTTGCTAAGCACTCAGCTCTAGCTTGATAATGCATGGTACACACTAGTGTGCACATGTACAAGAAACAGCTTTATTGATGGTATTGATGGAAGGAGTGATGTTTAGGACGTGCATCCTTGCTTCCTTCTTATAACCAGCTGCTTTGTTTTTTGTTTTTGTGTGTGTGTGTGTGTTTGGGGAGGAGGTGGGGAGTAGGGGTTTCTTTTTTTTTCTTTTTTTTCCTGGAAAGCAGCTTACAATTCATCTGAAGAATATAGCTTATCCCTGCTACTGCATGACTGTCAAAAGGCTGCTCTGCCTCTGGTATGGACTTCGAATTTACAGTCATTCTAGCTGGAAAATAAAATGGTGTTTCACAAGAAAGGGGTGTTAAGAATACAATATTTGGACATACACAGCACAGTATGCCATTTCGGCAGTAGTGGGTACTTACAAAAATTGGGGGGAAAAAAAAGCAAAAAAAAGCAGGACTATGGAGGAAAAAAAAGATCCTCTTCTCAGCCTTAATTTCTGGCTTCAGACCTGAATCCACAGAATTGAGCAAGTTTGGTTTGGATTCCTGCTTTGAGGTTAGTCTAGTCTATTGAGAGCAGGGCCTAGATGAGGCTATTCAGGGGCCCATCAAATCCAGTCATGATTATTTCCAGCAATGGAGAGCCCGTTTCTTTATGTCACTCTTCCTCAGAGACCTTTCTGAGTGTTGAGGACTCTCCATACATTAACTCTTCCTTCTTGCTATCTGTGACGTCCTCTTTAACAACTGGTAATGGACCAGTCTTTCCTAAGTTCATCTGATCTCTGTTTTTGAATCTGCTTAAATATTTGGCTTGGTAGCTTCCTCTAGCACCATTTAAACTGAGTGTTGTGCACAAAAAATACCTTCTTTCATACAGATCCCAGCACCCAGTCCTTTCACTGGAGACCCTAATCCCTCTGTATTGTGAGAAGCAGTGAATAATTGGAGGAGCACTTCCATGTGCCAGGTTTTAAAAAGAGTTCTAATGCCAACACAGAATCCAGTATTAAAATTTATCACTTAAAAGCAAATTACAGACCAGAGGTTGAACATCACTATAGCTCAGCCAGACATCTCTGTGGGCATGAGGTCTGCAAGGAGATCTCTGTATTTTCTCTCATGAAACTCATATCTCACACTCCATTTGAGATCTCGTGTTTGCTGCCAGAGTTCTGGTATACAAGCAATTAGAGGAGTGCAAACTAATGCAAGGAAAAGCAAGGAGGATTAAGATGGAGGAGGAAGGGGGGATATGCAGTCCAAACCCAACATGTCCTGCTAGGCACAAGAAACATCCTCAACTTCACAATCTCTTCAAGGCAGGGAGCAGAGAGAGCTGATACAAGTTTTATAAGGAAGCTAATGAGATTATAGAAGCTAGGATCCTATTTCTAGCAGTGTCTCCCTGTTTGGCTGCTGTTTTGATTTTATTCATGCTTTTCCAGGGGTTGCTTAATGACAGAGAAATAACAAGGGGATAGCAAGTAAAACCAAACCAAAGAATTCACAAAGACCCTATTGAATTATCAACTCTTGGCTGCTTTTGCCAAGTCAGCGGCACTTGCTCACCAGTTCTTTCATCTGCTTTTCCTCCTTGACCTATGCACCCGCAGGGAAATCATCAGATAGCTCATTACCAACCACATGTCTATCAGCTGAAGGGGCCCCTGTCTTCTTCTTCCTCTTCCCCAGCAAGTAAGAAAAGTCTTGTCTGCAAGAACGTTGCAGGCAGGGTCCTACTTTCACTGCCTGAAACGTGCGGCAGTGCTCTGTCTCCAGGTAAGAGCAAGCTGTGAGATCAGTGTCTTGAAAGGTGGTACAGCTGTGTACTGCACTTTCTGTTCATACTAACTCCAGCTTAGTTGTCCATGCCTCTGTCACTTCCATCCAGACCCATGGTTACCTTTTTAATTCAGAAAACAGTTTGAAGTGCCAGTGCTCCCTGATCCAACATGCTGTCTCCCTTAAAAAAAACTTTCCTGTGATGGAAGGAGCAGGAAGAAAGCATTAACAATATTTGCAGAGGGGATGCAAGAAGATGCAATTGATTTGGTGGTCTGTGTTTGTTAGGAAGTTAGCATTTTTATTTAATTCCCAATCCTTTCCCTGCATTCGCTTTGCCAATGAACTCCAGCCCAGCCATGCTGTTTTCTGGTCTTTCTGTGCAATCTTCTCCAGGCTGAATGTTTCTGGATCTGCTGGCAGAACTCCACACTACCTCCTGACATCAGTTCTTTTTCCACTGCATTATTGGCTGAACTTATTTGCTGAGCTTTTTCCAGTGCTTAGTACGTTTGGGGTTTGTTACAATGCTCTGTATTATGATGTGGGGCACTCCCAGGAGAAGTGCAGCTTTGAAGAGAAAGAGTGGAAATCAATGTTTGGTAAAGCTGATGTAAGTTTTCCACTGAAGCCAGTAGGATAAATATTTTATCCTAAGGCTCTCTTCATGGCCATGTATATAGTCTTCCATCACTGCAATGCTGGAGCAGGCATGAGACTTGCAATTTTGAACATCCACAAGTACACTCGGAGCTTCAGCTGTGCTATAAACAGTACCAATCTTAGACGTGAGATCCATAGGCTTTTATCCAGACAAGAGCAGCAGGGCATCCCATGTGGTCTCCTGCATATCATAAGCTATTGAGTTTCCTGCAGCTACCCCAGGGCTGCCCCCAACATGCAGAGGTTCATTACCCATCCCAGTGCAACAGCTGGTCCCAGAGTTTCAATGGGATTACCCTGCTTCTCAGGCCCTCTAGCTCCCACTCTGTGATGCAATACAAGTTTACTCCCAACATCACACAGATGTGCTCCAGATGAACAAGTATAACAGTACAATTGTGAGGGGAATGCTGACAGCCCTGAGTGTGCCTTCCATCTGTGCCAACAAGCATGGCTGAGGAAGGAAAGGTTAAATGAGACATTTGGAGGAAAAGGAAGTTGTGCTAGCAGAGCAGGGTTGTGCTGCAGAAAGGAATGGCTTGCCCAAGCAGTGTGCAGAGGCTCCATCACTTGACTTCACTGGGAGGAAATTAGATGAGACGTATTGATAAATACATCTGTAGGGCTCCTGCCTGATTGTGAAGTAAGCTGAAGTAGATGGTCCATTTTTGCTCATATGTTTTGGGGAGTTTTGCTGCTGCTGTAGGTAAGCAGGGGAGCATCTGTTGTCCACCTGACACACCATGAAGCTGCAACTGTAAGGAGCAGGACGTGCTGTGCTGTGATGAAGAGAAGTTTGCGTAGGGTGAAGTCTGATGACTTCCATTTGCATATCTCCATCCTGTTAAAGAAAAGTCAAACATGCATTAGGAACAGACTCACCCAAGCCAAGTTGCACACAAGTGCCTGGCAAGACAACTGGCTTCTATTCTTGGATGTATATGGGATGAATTATACATTCTGTTATTCTTAAGTAACTATGTTGACTTCTCACTTAGCAGAATGCCTATGACACAGCTTTTGGTAGATTTGTATTTTAGTTCTAGCAACTGCTGCTGATCTGCTGTGTAACTTCAGGCAGGGCATATTGCTTCATTGTGCTTCAGTTTTTCACCCCTTACATGGCAACAACAGTGTTCGTAACTAAAGGACACTAATGCAGAGTAGTGTGGCATGTTCTGCCTCTCCTCTGGCTGATTATTAGACATCAGTTGGGAGCATGACATCTCTTTAAGATGTAAGCAGTTAAGAAATCAGGATGTAATAGTGGTTGCAGCAGTGCAAGCTAGAGGAACAGTTCAAAGCTGGCTTGCCTTTGACAGGAAGCAGTAAGTAAATGGCTGCAGGTGATAATAAAGAGGTTGTGTGAACTCTATAGTGATGATACACATAGTGCAGAGAACATGGCTCCACCAGAATTATTAGCATGTAATATTTATGTTGCAATGGTGCCAAAGAGTCTCAGCCTAGCTAGGGCTTGTTGTGTTGGGCTGTGCACCAACATGCAGCAAATGGCCATCATTTCCCAAAATAGCATCCCAGTGCAATTGGTGGAGGAAACAAACATGCAGAATGGGAGGAGAGGATACAGTGTGTAGAGCATGCACAGTTCCTACGTGTTCCACAAGGGGACAGGGCTTGAGGAGAGGCCAGGGAGACCATGTCACTGCCAGATGAGAGCTGGTGGCAGCTTCTAAGATGCAAGGACTTAGGCTCAGAATGCTGGATTCCTGAGGACCAAAGCAAAAAACAGAAAATAGAATTCCCTCACTGCTTCCAATTAACAAGGAGTGTCAGCTGATTTCCTGAGAACAGCCGTATTTAGTTAAAAGCATAAATCCATGCACATGAAGCAATCTTGGCTCTGGCAGGATTCCATCCAACAGAGACTGCCTCTCCAGCTCCCCAAGGTGCTGGTGGGCTCCAGCTGCCCAATACCCATCAGGCCTTTCTGCAGTTTATTTTCTGATAGCTCTCTGCCTCCCAGAAATACCCATGACTCACCTCTTTTCACACCCATGAAATGCCAAGAACACTTTCTGGATCCTAGAAAACCTGCAGGACTTTGAAGGCAGCCCCACAGGGTCCTGGCAGCCCACAGACTCACTGCAAAGGGAGGGCAGCTATAAGCAGACTGATTTCCTTCTCAGAGGCTTATTGCCCCTGATAAACTGAAGTGCTGTGGCCACAAAAAATGAATATTGAGAAGATGCTGCAGAGGGTGAGAGACACCCAGGAAGACTGTAGCATGGGACTCTGTGCTCTTCTGGCTCCCTCTTCCCCAGGCTGAGCCCTACTCTGAGCTGTCCCTATTCCCCTGTGGTTTTCAGGCAGATGCCAAAAGCTGAGGCAAAAGCTCATAACATGCCAATTACCCTGGCCTCAAAACCACAAATGATTGTATACAGCTGTTGGCAAATGAAACTGTGTTCCAAACATTTAATTCTTAATTGAATAAACTTGTGGAATCCTGTTGTGTGCTCGCCTGCTTCTCTGCCCTTGTGCCACTCTCCAGCCCACTTCCAGATCTTGTGTGTTTCAGCAGGGGAGCAAGGAGGCTTTCCTTATGGTTTTCAGTAATTCATAAAGGGGAAGAAAAAAAAAGAAGCGTGCTGCGGTGTACGTTTCAGATCTATCAATTTTCCGTCAGAGCATTAAGAGGGTTAATTATAAAGCCCATTTCCACTGTTTTCACTGCACCAGATTTGTGCTAATGGACAAATAAACTGATTCACAGCAGCTTTTGGGTCTCCAGTAAAGATGCAACAAGTGCTTCATTTAGATGTGGTGAATGGTAATTATGTTTGATGGGAAAAGTGGGCAATTTTTCCTTTCTTTGTCAAATGCCTTGGATAAATTGTTTTTGTGACCTTATCTAGAACACAAAGGTCTAGTCACCACTTAAGATTATAAGGCAATTCATGAAATATGCTGCTGGATCGGACAAAGAGACCAAAAGTGACTTTGCCAACAACAACTTACACCACAGAGAAGGTCGAAAAAGGTTAGCATTGTCTTTTTTAGAATAACAATAGCCTAAATTAAATGTACCGTATTTAATTTTAAAAATCCAGGGATTATATGGTTTACTTCTAAAGAAACAGTACCGTTCTGAAACATGTGTAAATGTTTCAAAGATTATGAGAAACAGATGCCACTACCCCATCTTTTGTGAATGACATCTGAAGCTGCATGTAATTTCCTCCAAATTGCCTTGTAACATGTGATTGCCTCAAAACCAACTCACCGAGCTTTGCTACACAATATGCAAATGGAAAGTTACTGCTGCAATCAACATCTCCTGGGGAGGGAAGTGCTTCTGATCCAGCAAATCACTTCAACCCATGCAGCACCATGCTGCAAGGAGATGTTGCTCTCTTACTCCAAATCTGCACAAACTGTACTGTTTCAGTCTTTTTCAGTGCTTTAGGTTGATAGTATTACTAAAAATGATTTTAAAGCTATTTCTGGCTTAGGGGAGAAAAAGGGCTTGTGTTATATCTCTCAAAGGGTATTTGGTTTTTTTTGCCTCATCATCCTGGTGCAGTGAGTCAGTATTCTGACAGAAAGTAGTAGAAACTATAACCCAAATAACAAACCCATGAAGAAACTTCCACTTCTTAACAAAGTTGTTCATCTAAATGCACTTTCTGCTTCTCAAGAGGAATTGCTGCCTGATAACACGCTATATAACTCTCTATTGGAAGGACATAAAAGACTGTACACAGTGTACAACTCAAATAGCAACAACTAGTCTTAGTATGATTTAATTCATTTTTTCCACAAGAATTAAAAAAAGGAAAAAAAAAGAAAGAAAGAAAGAAGCATAGTCCTGTGGTTCGACAAGATGCTGCAATATCTTGGGGCTCACCCAGGTTCAGAGGGGGCAGGACTGTATCCTAGCAGTCTTCTACTCTAACTCCAATGCAATGCAAGGAATTTGTCCCAAGACCTAGGGACACCAGGGACGCAGGGCCCACAGAGACTCAGTGTCAAGTACCAACCCCCGGACCCACTGAATTTCTCTTCAGACTGTGGCTCATTTGTTCCCTATGCGGCCACAGGGTTGTAGCAGTGTGGGGCTCCCTTGGGGAGCAGTATCATGACATGGCAGCTCCCCGCTCTGAGTGCACAGCCTCTTGAAGGGGGCTTTTGTCAGCGTAGGGTTAGGGTCAGGGTACAGAAAACCCCTCACATGGTCAGCTCTGGATGGAAACAGGCCCTGAAGTACAGGTGCTCTCAGCCTACTGTCCCTGGGTTGCCAAGGCCTGATGCTGGGTGTGGAGGAGGAAGGTCGATATGGATGTCTGCTGGGACAAGCTAATCAGATCCTGGGTGTGTGTAGGAGGGGAGATGGGCCTGGGTAGAGCAGCTGGGGCTTGCCCTTCTGAGTACTTTGGGGATGAAAAGGGATTAATGCTCAAGGTTCTCTTCTGGGAAGGCACATAAAGCTGTGTTTTGTAACATTCCAACTCCTCCACCAATCTGAGTCACTGTGCTTGCACGGTGAAGAAATGCAGGTGTAGTCAGAATTAGGGATCTGGCCTAGAACCAAACAAAAGGAAAGGGGCAACATGGAGCTCCCAAGCTTCTCGAGCTGCACAAGCAGGATGGAGGGGATGCACTTAAGAAAGAGAAATAGGAACAGTCTGGGAAGGGCTCTTCAATCTGAAAGAGTAAAATGAGGGAGATATGCAAACGCAGAGGAGGGGGATGCAGAGTAGAGGGAGGAGAGGAAGCAAATAGTGCATGACCATGGAAATGGTGAGTGAAAAAAGGACTGGATGCGTTTGAAAGGGAAAGCTGGAGAAATGCTCTGCGGTTGCTCCCTCTGAAGGTTACAGCCTGTGAAGTGGGTTTTTATAAGCCTCTGCTAGGATAGCTCTTTTTCTCCTCTTGTTTATTCTTCCTTTTAAGATCTATGCAATGTTTGCATTCCCCCCACCTCCCCATATGTCCCCCCTTTGCCATGACTGTTCAAATTTAATTACCAGAGGCTCACTATATTCATTAGCTTCATTCCCTCAAAACCCTGGGCTGCATGTCATCTGGATCTGATTAAGTATGGTGCATTTCATTTTCCCAGCTATTCCCCTACCTGCTTTTAATCAGCATGAGATTTTTCATTTAAATGTCATTAGACTTTTGAATAAATACCTAAAGAACATTACAAATAAATATAAAAGCTCTGTGCAAGTCAGGCACAAGGAAAGCTATGCCTGAGACCACCCATGGCAGCATCCTTCCCTGAGGAGGTTATACCAGATATGCCCAAAGGTCCCTTGTACAATTCTATGAGGTTTTATATGAGATACACACTTAGCAACACGTTTGTGCCCTTTTGTTTCTATGCAAGTCAAGTACCATTTCCACCACTGATTTTCCACAAGCCTTTCAAGGTGGCTTACCAGCCATGCTCTTCTGATTGCATCTGCCAGTTCATGGTCTTCAGCACCATTCCACACAAACGAGGATTTACTATGCATGCAGAGGGCATCCAATTAACAGAAATAATGGAGCCATAGTCTTTGTAGTTAAGTGTTGTTACATGCCTAATTCTCCTTCCATGACTTGTTTAGCTCTGCTTAACTCAGTGAGGTTCTCTATAGAGAAAAGTCTTCATGGCAGGAGTATAATGGATCAGAAATAGACAAAAAATGCAAAACTTACGGGTCATGTTCAAAAGAGAAGGATTCAACATCTCTTTGACCCCATCAGACTGAGGTTTTACAAAGTCTTGGTAGCTGTATTTCCTGATCTTTTAAGAAGCAGTTCATTGTTTCAAAATTGTTTTTATTCTTGTAGAATTGCCTCCTCTGCCTGTTTCTTCTAATGATTTGGTTCCACCATATTTGTGAAGCCTGGTCTGATTTTTATTAACTTTTTGTAATACCTTTTTGCTCTACCTGTCTGTTCTTTTGTTTGCAGAGTGCCTGATAGCTTCAGTTGCTCCACTGAACAATTTCAGTACACAGTTCCTTTGCCATTAGAGTCCGGTTTGAAGCTAATGCCTTCAGCTTAATTTGAACTTCTGCTCTGCTTGACCTCAAAGTTGACTCTCCCTCTCTCTTTTCACCAGGTAGGGTACTTAGTTCTTCCTGCCTAAAGTCCACAGGGAGGAACTCCTCCATCCTCTAATTTGGCTTCTTCACTTTGTACTGCAGTCATCAACTGGGATGAGTGAGCATTTAAGCAAGCTTGCCTGGTTATTGTGTTGACACACACAAAAGCATGCTTGGCAATTCCCTGGAAATATGCTGAGTACCAGACAGAGCTCATAACTCTCTCCCATGTGGCACTGAGACTAAGCCTATACTTTTAAGTAGATCTAAGTTTAGAGCTCATTTAGGGTTCTGTGTAAATATTCTGAAAAATAATCTAATTAATGGCAACAACAGTAAATACCTAAAGAGTGTATTTTAAGTAACACTTAGAGAGTGTTTTCAAAACAACAACAAAAAACACAAAACACTTGCTGACTTAAGAAATACACTATTCAGGTTATGTATCCAGTGACATTGCTTTTAGTAGCATTTAATTTCATTGATTTATTTTTGAGTAACAGTTCTGTTTAGCCAGTCAAAACTTTTAGCAAGTGATCTTGGGTAGTTTGGATAGGCCAGATTCAAAAAAGTTATAGTCAACACTATGAACTCCCCTGCTGTCCTCACACTCCTAATTCTTTCGATCCAGAATAGCTCCTGTTTTTCTGATTTATTAACTATCCTTTCCATGTCATAAGGTGATCTTTATGGTGTTTTATCTTAGGTTTTAGGAACATCACAACCAACAGATGTCAAGGTAATTAAAGTCCCCATGAGCACAGTATACTGAGCTTATGAGCTCCCATGTAAATGGTTCAGGAATGCATCCTTCTTCCTCTTTTTGAGATCAGTAACAGATGCCTTCAGCAGCGATCCTTTCAATTTATATGTCATGACTCCTTACCCAAAGCATCTGTTTGTTGGCCTCCTCACAGTCAAACTCATTCTCTCCAACAGGCAGCTGTATTTCATAGGTAGGAAGCTTTACTGAGAAATATATTGCCATTATCCATTGACCTACATGGATGGACAGATTCCTCAGGATGAGATTGAGGGAAATCAATTCTATGACAAGGTTATATTTATTCCTGGCTTGCAAATAGGCTGCACATTTCTTGAAACATCTCTCTCTCTCTCTTTTTTTTTTTTTTTCCTGTTGGTGGAGACGTGAGCAGTGCTGGATTCTGTTTAAGAACAGTCAGTCCAGGGTGTGCTTAACATTTTTGGGGACAGTTTGCAAAACCCTTTACAAGACTTGTATGCAAAGAGAACAGGTTACTTAAGTACCAGTACTTGTTGCTTCTTTGTAAAAACGAAACAAATTTGGTAGGGAGAAAAAAATTGTGAGTCTTCAGCCAATGAAATGCTCACTAGCAATTCAGCAGTCTTCATCATCATGAAGCCAGCATGTTTTAATGTAGAACTGCTTCAGTTAAATGCATTCTTTACTCTTCCTAACTGATTTGTGTCCACATGTTATAATTTTCTCCTTGCAGATGATCTGCCATAGTAGAACTTCACCTAGATCTGGATCCTGACTTTCTGGTAGAAAATTCAGATTCAGTTCTGAATCCAGACCCAAACTTGGACAGCACACATACATCATCTGTGCTTAACATCAAAGCAGAAAGGTAATGACTGTCCTGACCCTGCCATGACCCAATGCAGAGCAGTAGTGTCAACAGTCACTCGCCATCCAGGTCTGCTTTTAATCTCCATTACACTGGCATAAATTGGAACAAGTCCATGAAGTCAGTGAAAACCAGGTCCACATAATTTAGAGAAAAATCTTATATTTTCCTACCAGTAAATGAGTGATAAGATAATGTGCTCCACTATTTTCAGTGATTTAACTGATATGGGAGAAAGTTTTGTCCTTCCCATTAAGCTGACTGTGTCTAGGCTACCTCCTCATCTCATTACACTGGTAAAGATGAGACTGAGGCCTTCAAGGAAAGAAGAAAGCACAAAATGAAAGCACTCACCTCCATAGAAACTTGTGAAATAATAGAGAAGCCAAAAAAGGGTTGCTTTACCATGTGGGTTGGTGTAGCAGAACAGAAGAGGAGGGGAGAGAGTTACTGGCTGAAATCAAAGTATAGAGGTCTTTACATAAACCTGAGGAGTAAACCTGGGCATCAGATCCAGAGGTGAGGAGTTTGGACTCAGTTGCCTTGAACTGTCACTTTGGGTTGCATGTACTCAATGAATTTGCAGAACGGCTACTGTGAAAGAAAGGCAGCAAAAAGCTTCTCTAGGAAAGGTGAAACTGAATCTAAAGCCTCTTCCCTGTAATGAGAAGCTATAATTCAAAGCAAGGTTTCTGAGGCACAGATATGTGCATTTTACACATCGCAGTGAACAGGAAAATGGGAGCACAAAAGAATGCTTTTTCTTGCTTTAGTGTAGCTAATGGCCCTTTTCTCTCCACGGGGTACTGAAGGATGGCCATTAACTTATTATTTGCAATTTGTATGCACCTTGCTGCACTGGCTGTTTTTATACTATCAATATCTTGCAGTATCTGGGATGGGAGAGAAGGCAGCACAGAGAGATGGTCCCCGTGGTGAGCAGTGATGAACTGCCTGGCCTTTCTGCCTAGCAATCCCCTGCCAAGCTGCAGAGGTTGTGTGCCACGATAGGTAGCTCAGCACAGGTTGAGTGCAAGAAATGGCAGCTTTCAGTGTGTGAGGTGAACAGGCAGACCCTTCCAGAGGTGCCGTTGCAGCCCCAGACTGGGCAGCTTAACTCAGTGGTAGTGCTTCTTTTAGAGAAGCAGTGGCAGATGGTATGTTGGAGAAGGAAAACAAGGTGTGTAGGGAGGAAGGAGGCAGCACATCCCTTTGCACATGAAGCCTTCCTCCAAGGAAGGAAAACTATAAAAGCAGAAAAAATAAATTAGGTTTCACTGTGCCAAGTAAATACATGGTTTTGGCTTATATAACAAAGACTCTGCAATGAATGATGAGATATTATTGTCAAGGTACCCATGTGTATATTTGTGTGTGTGGGATGGGAGAGAGGGTGGAATAAAAGTGTCACTGTCTCTTCTGGTGCTAGCAGGTTTTCTTTTCCTTTCCTTGGCAGTAAATCTCAACACAAAGGCCACACTTCTGAGTGATCCAGTTTTAGAAGTCAGCAACAGCTGTGGGATAGCTTAACTGAGGACTGGGGGGTTGTGCAACGAGAAGAGCTCCCTGTTGTTTTTGTAAGAAAGGAAAATCTCTTCCAAGATGTGGTAGCCTGGAGCTGACTGGGGAACTCCATCCCTTATTAAACTCAGCCATGGGTGGCTTACAATTTGCCTTGATATCTCTTGTTAGTAAGGTTGCTGATGATGGTAATAGCTGGAAAATCAATTACAGCCAATACAGTGTCCGGAAGCAGAGAGGAACAACTCCGAATGCAGTTGCAAAAGAAGTCCTTGGGTTCAAAGTGCCACTCATAGCCACAGGGCAGGAAGGACGAGACATGGGGGCGGGAGTCCTGAGTCCTCCTCCCATCTGCCCCACAAGTTCCCAGTGGGAGCTTGTCTGCCTGCAGGCACAGGTTTCCTCCTGTGTGACCCCAGGCAGATCATGCCTGCCTCCCTGGCAGCGCTCTTTCAGTGGGGCTGCTGGATACCCTCAGATTCTTAGACGAACACATTGCCATTTGGGCCCAGATATTAGCTGTATTTTCCCAGCAGTCAAAGTGAAAACCAAAACAAAATTTCCCTGATAAATCATTTTTCTTTGATAGATCAAATATATATATATATATATATATATATATATATATATATATATATATATATTCTGATTGAATAATATATTTATTTTAGGGCTGTGTCCATAAATGAACAAGAAAACAAAAGGCCTTCTTGAATCAAGAGTCTGACCTACAGACAGGGTGAGGTCTTATCAGCACAGCTTGTTCATGAACATCTGAAAGTATGATAGAGACAGGAACACAGTGAAAAGTTCCTGGGTATGAGGTCTTTCTTCAGAAAGACTCGCCTGAAAACGTTTCTTCATTTTCCAGTGGTCTTCCTTTGCAGTGCCTTAAGATCTCCTAGTGTAAGCAAGATCTTATGGTGTGGCAGCAGGCAGGGAAGAGAATTCTGTAGCTAAGGCTACAGAATCACTGGCAGTTGTCACTAAACAAATGTCCTGTGGATTTTGTATGGATACAGTGACTATATGCAAAAACCAAATTTTTGTATAATCTATCTTGACATTTTCCTCTCTAAAATAACTTCATCAATTTTAATGCTAGATGAATAAATAATAATGAGACACTTAAAGTGTTAATGGAGCATTAATTATTGCTGAGGTTTCTGTGGAAGGGTGTGTGACATCCACAGATATACTGAACTACTTTATGACTAGCGTAATTACAGAGAATATTAAATGAGGAAAAAAGTGATGGGGATCTTAGCAGCTGCTAGCAATTGTTCATATAGGACACGATTTCCGATATTGTATTTACCCAAATTGGCTGGAAAAAGCACATGAGGCAAGTAAAGAACAATGAATCACTCCAGTTTACATCTCCACTTTGAGAAACTGCTTCCTCATTGCCCACAGGAGAATAATAAGCATGGCCATTTGGGTCTGGTTTAAACCTGAGATTGTGGCAATATGTGTCAGAAAAACAGAGTGCTGTTTTCTTTTCTTGTTTGGGAAGGTGTTGTTTTTTTCTTATCAGGAATAGCAGCAAACGTGATTTTATGAGTCAAAGTGAGGAGGAGATCTTAAACACACCCATTCGTACGCTACTGGGAAATCAGAGTTTAACAGACAAGAAAGGCTCTGGGAGAGCAGATTACAGGTTTTGGGTGACCATGAGTGTGGAGACATGGGGTGAGGGTTCCCGTGCATTCCCTCCTTGCTGAAGCAGGGCTGGCAGTCCTGGAGAACCGTGGTTCTGGGCTGGTAGAGACCATGCCTGTGGTAGGGCTGCAGATTTAGGGCTTTGAATTGTACACAGGTGTGAGGCTGAAGGGAAACAAGGGCTCCCGCAGCCATGGAGAAGTCCTGGGGTGTCTTCCAGAGCATGTCCTTTTGTCCTACAGACCTTCAGCCCCACACTGGGTTTAATTATCTGAGGCAAAGAATTGACCTGGGAGCATGAAAGCAGAATAAAGAGGCTTACCGCTACCTGTGAGAAAATACCCCCACTTGTGAACTTTGAATTCACTTGAAACTGAAACTTGAGCCTGGATTTCAGTATCAGGATTGACTGCCGAGTGTTCCTGGTGAACAGCCTTTGATGAGCTGCTGGGCAGAGCGGGCTGGCTTTTCTGCATGGCTGAGCTCCCAGCTCACACGGCCCCGCTTCAGTGCGTGACTGACGGCCTCAGAAAGCGGCCTCCCTCTGCCCAGAGCAACTTGAGCTAACTTGCCAACACAGTTTAACTTTTGGATTAAACAAGTTTGAGATGTGCCTGAAATGTTCCTGCATGTAGAAATCCCTCTGTGAAAGGGCATGTGAAAGGTGAGCGAGACATGGGGGAAATTTGTGTTTCATTCATACTTACTTCTCTAATTAGGAATGTGAGTTGGTAGTTGTGTCCCTTCATTCTATTTCTATAGGCTCTTTTGAAACCCTATTGTATCTGAGAGCCTGTTAATTTCCTCAGCAGACTAATTCAACTTACTCTGCTGACATGCACTTAATTATGTTCCAGTTAACTCATTTTCCGGGATGATGCTCAACTGCTGTCTGTAAATGAAATCACTGTCTAGCTAATCAGAAGTTTCTGAGCGTGATCTCTTCTGTGTGTACATGCACAGGCAGTTCTGGCCCTCTGATCATAACCCTGGCTGGAGCTCTGGAAGATAGATATGTGAAAGTGAAACGTAAGTACAAAAGTAAATGAACTCTGAACCTTCTGAAACTTCAAAATCTTTCTGCAATTAAACTAATTAAGTGTCTATGCCTGGGAGCATTTGATTAGAAAAGCTTAGCCTGTAGCAGCTAAATGGGCCCTGAAGAGGCACAGAGACCTTTGCTCAAGATACCGTTAGCAAGAATGTTCTTTCTGCTCATAGTCATGTCCTTCCTGCAGCGGCTCATTCAGGTCAAAGCAGGCCCAAATGATACACGCGTGTCACAGAAATGTCCCCTCTGATTGGATCTGGTCAATTTTGGGGGGATGCTAAGTGTTGTCCTGGATGACCTTCCAACACTGACTAGGTTTGAGGTAGGTTGTTGATGTCACAGCTGCCTCTTCTCCAGCAGTCCAGAGAATGGGCTCTTCCCAAGTGAGGCCACAGCAGGACCCATTCCTGCTTAATTAACTGTGAACTCATGTGGAAGGAAAGTTTAGAATTAACATAACTTTGGAAAATGAATGTTAGCTGCACGTGTTCATGGAAACACAGGATCAGACTTTGACTTGTAATAATTTGGTTGGTAGATACAGAGTAATATCCACACTAAAACTGTTGTGTTACAATGTGCTTGCACTTACTCCTTGTACTAGGTGGCATAGGATGCCTCAGGTGACGTTTTGGAGCGCTCTGTCCAAGTCTACAGAAGCGTGATAATCCCCCAGGGAATGTGCTCCTAGTATTATGAAATGGATTTCATGAATAAAGGTAAGGAAAGCACTGTAGCCATGCATGCCAGGAACGTCTAAAGTGAGGGGCCTGAGAGGCACACAGTCTATATGACGAAGAACAGCTAATGAAAATAAACTTTCTTGCATTCAGAATTCCGAAGTTATTTTACAATATTCCATATATTCCCTTCAGTTTCTTGTCTGGGACTCGTATAAAGCAGATGAGGAAATCTTCTGTTTCAGGAAGCTTGGGGCTTTGTTTTTAACGATCAGCTTTAATGGGGGAACTTAAGTAGACACTTGATTCCTCCTAAAAGTCACTGGAACTTGGCATTTAGATCTGACTCCTTTATGTTTATTTTTGGTAACTAGCCTATACCTCAGTTTTCAGAAAGGACATAGTTCTGAGGCATTTTTTTTTTGTTCCTCCTACTCTCAAACACTTAACTTTCCTAGTCAAGTCTAGCATGAAAAGTCAGTTCCATCTAAAGGTAATCTTAAATGGCTAAGAATCTGAACTGAAGTGGAATCAGTGCATTTCTCAAACTCTATAAAATGATTCTTCTCTTAAAGAGATTATTTCTCTTAAAGAGAGGGAAAAGAACATTGTTAACTAACGAAGAGCTGGATTTCTTCAACACTGAGAAGAGTTTATTTCCCTGTTGGACATGTCTGAATAAATGGTGGGTTGGTCATCAAAGATCTCCAGAAATCGAGAGCACATCCTAGCTAATTTGCAGTAAGCTGGTGAAATATCTAGCAAAACTAGCTGCACTAATGATGCATGAAAGACATAATTACAGGCAAAAACAGTGCATGAGATGTGCAGAGGGTTAAAACAGTTGTTCAATCTGCAGTACTTTGGGCCTGGCAGTGTTCACGCATGGAGCATGATTGGAAGGGTAGGTATTGCTCAACTCATATAGCTTGCAGGTGGAAAGAACAGGTCTGGATATACTGCTGGCATCGTGTTGAAAACTGTAGCAAATATCCCAGTGATCACAGTGAGGACCAGTGAGTTGTGCTTTCAAGACTTCAACGTATCATCAGCGTAGCAGTTCCAAATCTAGATTTTTTTGAAGAAAGAATAATGGAGTTGAGAGATATAAATAGAAAAATACAAAATAAACTATGTATAAGCCACTGTGTTCTTT
The DNA here is from genome assembly GCA_023055505.1 of Callipepla californica brunnescens. Taxonomy (NCBI): domain Eukaryota; kingdom Metazoa; phylum Chordata; class Aves; order Galliformes; family Odontophoridae; genus Callipepla; species Callipepla californica. The sequence goes on along the minus strand of JALIRH010000003.1, from coordinate 30,483,897 downwards.
ACAAAAAAAAATTTAAAAAAATTAAAACAAATTGTAGCAGGAGGACTTTCTCAGTGAATGAATACATTAGTTCATGCACTGCAGCATCTGTGCAAGCAAAGTCCTGCTGTATGTAAATCAAATGCCTAACAACTTGTGCGGCTAGGCAGACAAACCATATACATGCTTACCTTCTGAATCCAGAATTAATTCATGCTACTGGGTGAAACTGAGTCCTTCATGAAATTCAGCACCAGCCTCTGTCCTGAAAAAATATTGACAGTGGAATAATTCAGGCATTGTAATTTCTATATGTAATTAATACTTAATGAACTCTAATGTACAAGTTGTAGTTGAGAAATTAGATAGTAATTGACACTCATTGACTGGAATCTGAAGACTGGAGGGAGGTAAATGTGACCATAATCACATGTAAAAGGGATGAGGACTGGGAAGTGAGAGAAATCTAGGAAATGATGGGTCTGACATCTGTGCCAGGCAAATTAGCTCAGGCTATGACATGGGATAGTTATTGGGCACCTGGGTGAAAACAGGCAAGTAGAGGAGAGTCACCCTGGCTTCTGTGAGGGGACTTCTGTGTTACAAATCTCAAGGGGCATTTTGGTGAGATCATTTAATGTGTGATGCTGGGACACAGCTTCCTCAATTTTTCACAGGCCTTTTCAAGAAAGTATTCATGGAAACTAAATAACAAGGGGTCAAGAAGTAAGCTCTTAACCCATGCAAGTAATTGGATAAAGGACAGAAACCTATGGGTGGAAGTAAGAAGTAATTTTCCACAGTGGAGGGAAGTCACCACAGGTATTCTGCAGGTCCCTTGCCTGTGCTAGTTATCTGTGTCAAGTGCGGATTGTTCAACATATTCTCAAGTGAGATGAAAAGGGAAAGGAGTAGTAAATTTACCTTTTCTAGTAATATGGAGTTATGCGTGGTAATGAAGATAAAGGACAACTATAAGGAGAGGAATTGGCAATAATAAAGTAAATCAAATTATTGTACATAAACAATCTAGATTGTGAAGCAGAAGTTTTACATCACAGTGTGAAGTGGTGTATTTGAGGGGAAAACCCCCATTTTGTGTGTATGGTGATGGACTCCATACAGATAAGCCCATGAAGACATTAGGTCTGTTCTCGGCAGCAGTCAAAAAACAATTAAATATTGAAAACTACAGAGAAATGGAGAGAGGAGAAAAGAGGATAGCTAATGCTGTTGCCAGGGTAGAGATCCTGACAAACACCTGTGCTGCTCTGTGTCCATCTCTGCAAACAATTGAGATGATAACAATAACAACTGAAAGTAAGTGATAGCTTCCTAAAAGGAATGATGTAGGTGGTTAGGATTAGAACCATTACAACAGGAAGAAGAAATAAAATTAAAAAAAAAAAAGATACAACTATAAGAGGATATAATGGGGACTGAAATATTGTGAGTATCAGATGGCTGGGAATCAGCAGCTCGCTGCTGCAAGTCCTGGAGTCATGCACCACAGCAGAGTGGAGCCAGTGAGACAAAGGCAATACATGTAGTGTCTCTTTGTTACTGCTAATTCACATGCAAATATATTGGCTGCCAGAGGTACAGGGGAACTCTGACACATATAACCCATCTGGGTTAAAATGCAGCTGCAGGGGCTGCTCTGGGCTTGCCTGCGGCGTGGGTAGCAGCCTGGCAGGCCCTCCTCACTAGCTCTGTTCTTCCTGCAGGATGGGAAGGGCAGTGCTTTGTGGGAACAGCCTGCTGAAATCACTGCCGATGGCAAATAAAGGACCAGACTCACAAGTCAGCTGCTCAGACCCCATTTGTTCCTGTCACAGTGATGCCAAAAGGGAAAAAGTGGAAGGAGGGAATGCATTTTTCCACGCCAATTGAATATCCTCCAACAACTATTAAAATGCTTTAATCACTTAATTACTGAAGTCTTTCACCACTGAGCAGAGTTAACAATGCTTTGCATGGCAAAGCCTTATTTCCTCTCGTCACAATTCTCAATTTTACAAATGGAAAATAGCTCCTTCTTGGTGTTCAGAGCTAAGCAGGTGATTTTACTCAGTGATTCTGTGCCTAAATAGCAGGTATGCCAACCCCAGGAGTGAATTTAATGGAATTTTCCTGCTGGTGTGAAAAGACAGCGATGCAGGTTTTGGCACCTTGTTCTGCAACCTAGTCAGGCAGAAGTGAGAGGGACATCCCAGAGCCAGTGATCTGTTCATTGTGGTGACTTGCACATGATCCTGGAATGATAGCTCTCCAGTTTAAAGCAGGAAACTGCCTAATGAACAGAGAGCTACAACTTCTAGGCCCTCATGCAGCATCCACAAAGAGCTGTGGCCCATTCCTGCCTTCAGCAGAGGCCTGGCCTAGCAGCCCCCCCAGCCTGGCTCATGTGGACAAAGAGGTGGCAGCTTGGGATGGAGATGTTGCAGCTCAGCTGCCAAAAGCATCCTTCCAATGAGGCTGCCAACAATGCTTCTGAGCATCCTCTCTGCTGAATTTGGGTGGGTTTTCTCCATGCCTCTCTCACCACTGCTGCAGCCCTGCTGATGTTTGTCTTTTGACGGTTGCTCGTGCCAGAACTGCCACTCGCCCGGGTGTTCCAAGGCTTCATTTCTTCTCTTTTTCTTTCTTTTTTTCCCTTCTGTGCATAAATCTTGTCAGCTTCAACCTAATTACATCCTTTTCCAACAGACTGTCTCAGAAGCAATGCAAATGAGCTTTGAAACATGGAGATCTAGTTTATATTTGTCAGCTAATTGCCTGAGTGGCACAGACATCTAGAGCTGGCACCTGCCTCTTCGCGTTAAGATCCACCTTTGATTTCAGACCTGATGCTGTTCCTAGAAGACAATCTTCTGATGGAGAGCACCCTTTCACTCAGGCAATTCTGCCCTTGGTGACAGTGGCCTGAATTCCGCAGGCTGGATCCCTTCTATGCCTTCAGCACTGAGCACAGAGCTTGTGTCCCGATGCAAAGCAGCATGCATCTGTTTCCCTCTGGGCATGCTGGTCCAGCCTCAGTCTTCTCAAGGGTCTCTGTCCATGCTGTGTGGCTGTGTGCAACCACAGTGCATGTGCATGCTGACTCACTGCTCCCTGAGATCTGATCATGGGGTGTTTACTGTCACAAGGAGGGAAGGGAGAAAGATCTCCTTCCCTCTAATTTGTCTTACTTGGCGTGCAAATGGCAGAAATACCAGAACCTTCAGTCCTTTTTGACTTCTTTAGTCTGAAAAATTCCATGACAGTTGAACATCATGTGCTGAAATGCAGCCTATATTTCTCTTGTGCTTTCTTTCTCATCCATGTTGAAATTTCTTCACTTAAATTCATGGCAACTTTACCCAAAGGCTGTGCAGAACACAGATGAAATTAGTCAAGTAGAGAGTTGGCTCCCACAGCAAATGTCTGAAATCAGTCCCATTTTCTTTCCCACACAGTTCTTTTTCTTTTTTCTTTTTTTCTCTGCTTCTATCTTTTTTCTTTAAACAAGAAGACGTCGATCAGATAAACAACAACACATGTGTTTTAGTGTTTCTGAGAAGCTCTGAAGAAGGCCATCAAAACTAACATTAGCCTATTGAGCTGTGTGAGATCTGGCTGTTCTTCAGATAATGCTTCCTGCTCCTGCTGCCTCTCTGCCAGGGACTCCTACAGCAGCATCTTGCATTAACTATGCGGATTCCCTGCAAAATGCAGTGCTATGAGCTGTGTGCTTACAGCTCCACAGCAGCCATAGCTCTTGCTTACATTCGCTAGCTTATCCCAGTCCAAGGAAAGACATGTCAAAAACCTTTGACGGCTTCCACTGATTTCAGATATCATGGTATCTCCATGATGCATGACAGGTACGTTAGAAATGCACAGATTAGTTTATTTGTGCTATTGTAGGAATCTGGGTGGGTGGTTCAAGACTGGAAGCATTTGCCAGCATAGCTCTGCATAGCATAAACTCACTGAGCTCTCTGGTTAACTTGCCCAAACATAGAGAAACTGCAGGGATGTACTGATTCAGTGCATCTCTGAAGCCTCGTCCCTGGTGGTTCGTCGTTTTTCCCTTGGAGTCAGCAGGCAATGCATTTTAGGCTGGAGCAAGAAAGGGACAATAATCAATTGCTTGTAGGCATGTGAGGTCAAGTGCTTAGATCCCTGTGTGACCTGAAGGAGGGATAAAACTGGAATCCTGTATCCACTGTTAGGAAGCTGGGACCATCAAGAAGGAACCATGACAGTCTGTACAAGGAGAAGACACTGGGAGTGATGGGCTTTCAAGAAGAATTTGCTTTTCTTGTAGGTATCAAAGAACTTTATGAGGGAAAAATAGATCCATTGAGGACTATAAAAGGCAAAAATAATTCTTATCTGGAGAAACTGAACCACGAAGAAGCTAGGAGGAGGGAGGAGTATATTGAGAAGTACCACCATATTTGCCTGGTTCTCATACTCTTCTCTAGGCTCCTGTAGTTGGTCACTGAAGTCCTTACCTTTGTTTTGCAGGTGAGGAACTGTGCCCAGGTGGTGTTAAGGGTGGGAAGGGACTCAAGTTCTCCTGTGTCAGAATACAGTGCTTAGCCACTGAAACTACCTCACAGCTGGATTCAGAGCTGCTTGGCTCAGCCAGCAGTAGGGAACACTTTGCACTTTTGCATGGTAGAAACAAGGAGAATTTAGTGATTTCTGAACAACAGCCTGTGTTAAAACAACCACTGGTAGTTGTATCTGCTCCCTCCTCCCATCAGTGGGACACTGAGCTCCGCTCTTGTCAGACAGATGTCTTATGCATTGGTCTGTTTATCTCTACAAGACAAACTTGTCCAGGCTGTATCTTCACCAGTGAGAGCTGAACAATACCAGGGATGAATTTGGGTCTTGCAGATCATTAGACTGTTGCCTTTGGCAGTACTGCAGTACACAGTAAGACTGAGATTCAATGCTGGCAGTTCTTTAATACATTTTTTTCCTCTTGAGAATAAATACACATTGTAGAGTTCTTTATTTTTTCTATATCAAGAAGACATGGTTGTATTTTTGCACAGTGTGTAGTTAACAAAACACTCTGATTAATCAGAATGAAGGGGGATTTTTTTTTTTTAATCAGCCTTCTAATTTTGCATTTCTACTGCTTTTTAATGAGCCAATACATACTGCCCCAGGGTGTTTCCCATAGAATAATAACCAGATGAGTTATTAGGCTTCAGGCTATTAACCTGAGCTGATTACTGAATCCTTGGAAAAGGACTGTATACCTTAGCCCTTTAACAATGTCAAAAAATTTGCACAGAATATCTTTCTCATATCCACCTGACCACTTTGGAGCTTTTCTGTACACCTGGGATCAGTTCCCAGGAAACTATCCTCATAAATTTGTGTTTGTTTTCCTTATAACATATAGCAACACCTACATCCTTGCAGTTGCTGCCACACTGCTGTGTTGTGCTAGTTCAAGGACATTCAAAAGCATCCAAGTGTGCCTATGACACTAGTAATCTTTGTGTCAGTTTTATTTGTTGCACAGAAGAGGGGCTGCAATAAACATTAAACAAACACATGAGGAAATTTTCATTACAGAGTGTTTTTCCTAGTATCTTGTACTAATAAACACAGTTGTCTGTTTGGAAAGATGCCTTAGATCTGTTGATTTATTAGATATCAGCCATGCCATGAACACTGGCTTCTCTGCTTTTGTAAAACAAGCAATGGAAAGAAAGCTGCCTCACAGGAGAGCTATGTAATGTTGGCCTGTCTCCTTTCGTAAACACTGCTTTATGCCAGTCAAGGGGGAGATTATTCTGAGAAATCAAGAGAGCTCATTGTCTCAGCCTTTTTGTTTGCATCTGCCAGGCCCAGCCCTGGTCCTGTTTGAACTGATGGGGATCTTCTTGCTGACTTCAGTAGCACTAGTGCATGGCCAAAAGCCTTCTGGCGATTAGTTGTGATGGGTTACTGACAGCTTGTGACCTCAAGGTCACAGTGGAAAAACCTGTCCATAAATCTGGTCTGGCTGCAGCAATATCTAGGCAAGCTCCAGGGAAGGTCCACAGCCTGCGTCCATCCTGCCAGGCAGAGAGGCTGCAGTTGTGTTCTCCACACTATCATGCTCAAACCTAAGGCCTTGCTCAACTACATGTGGAATATCTGAATGTTTTCAATTTTACTGATTGGTTTTTAAGTCTAATCTGATTTTCTCTTGAAACAAGATAATGAGGCAGCTCTGGTAGCTGCTCCCTGCCTGCATGATCAGCAGGGTGTGAGGTATAGGGCAGGGCTGCTAGCTGAGGGAGCTCGTGCTCTTTGCCAGGCTGCCTGAGTAGCACTCCCTCACAGCTCTTGGCCAGCTTAGGCTGCTGCCTGCCTACTTCTATACCTCTCTGCTTCAGAGGGCATGAGAACATCTGTGTATGCTGATGTTGTGGGGTGTAAGAAGCAGCATCGTAGGAAATGCAATTGCTCAGTGAGGACAGAAACTGCTTAAGATGATTTTCTAAGCCTCTATGGGGAAAAACTGTGCATTTTTACCCTCTCTTCCACTCTGAGTCTGAGGGAAGCTGCTGTTTCCTCCATAAGACCTAGCTATAGGTGTTATGTCACCACTTCATTGTGTTTGCAGTCTTAGTTCATAGCTGCATAGAAAAGTAAAGATACAAGTCTCTCTTGAAATCTCAGAAGCCACTCGATAATGAAGAAATGTGTTAAACATGTTTGCATGAACAAACACCTGGGCGAGCGTATATTTGGGAGACCCTTGCTAGGCCTCACCAAAGTCACTTGTTCCCCTTTATGGAGGATCATATTAAGTTACACCATTCTGTGGGAACTGAAGTGTTCCCTGAGACGGACCTCAGCTCAGCTGCTGTGCTCCCATCAGTTGTTGAAACAAAACTCAGCCTGTCTCCCTGGCTCTGGGTGACTACAAAACAACACAATAAAACACTCCAACCTCCACACATGGGAGTTTTAATCTCCCATTTCTCATCTTACAGAGGATTCAAGGCCTGGGTGTCATTTGCAGCTAATAATACTGCATGTACAGGGTTGTCTTGTTGCCCCTTATGGTGATGGTTACGATGTCAATGGCCTGCAACAGCCTTTCAGAATGAGACCCGTGATGAAAGGGCAAGCTCAAGGAAAAGTGTTTGTCTGGTCAGTGGCATGTCTTGGGCACAAGCACACAGGGAGTTGTTCTGCAGGTGCAGGTGAGTCACTTCACTTGTCTATAACTGTGCTGCTCTGACAATGCCATCACAGTTCCACACCTAGACTGTGCAGTGAGCAGTAACTGTGCAGGTGGGAAGTCCAGCTGGATGTAGAGTGCTCTGCCTCTAACTCTGACCCATCAAGTTTTTTGTACAAAGCAGAGAAATTCAGAAATATTTCCTGTTGCTTTTTCTATTATTCAGATCTGACAAGTACTATTCATGCCCAAAATCAGAAAGATTTAGCTTGAAGTGTTGTCCAGGTGCATTTAAGCTATTGGCCACTGTGTGCACGTGGAAGAATGGAGAAAGACTGGAGCCAGTGGTTATAGCTCAAAAATATCTGTTTATTTATTGTCCTACATTTCTATTAAAAAAAAAAAAAAAGAAAAAGAAAAAAAAAACATCCCTAAAGACATAAAAGGGGACAGAGATATCCCAGAACAGTGGTGCCTGACATCAGTTATGCCATCCAACTATCTCAAATTGAAGTGTAAATGCTTTTTTGCCCAGAGAGAGAATGAAAATCCTGTGGACCTAACAGCAGAGATCAGGGCCTCCTGTTGCAAATACAGTGCAAAGGCCCTGGGAAGGACGTGCAGCTGAGTGTGCACAATGGCAGTGCAGCAGGTGGAAAAGGGCTGCAATGAGGTGAGGAGATGTGCTGTGTTTGTCATCACATAGCTGATGTTTCGGAGGTGATCCCATTGAATCCTTGACTGTCCTGGTGCTCCTCCATGGGATGTGATGTAACTGCATGCCAGCTCCTGTGTCTGTAACCCAAAACTGCTCTACCCAAGGCCTTTCTTCTGCCAATAGCACAATTAACTTTGGTTATCAGAGTTAACCCTCATTTTAACTTCATTGCAGCCTGAAGGGCTTCTGAGATAGGAAGCACAGAGTGGTTGGAGAGGGTGTTAAAGGCATGTTTAAATGCAGCTTTTCATACCTAGGCAATCTCAGAAAGCCATATAATAGGTGATAAACTCAGATACCAAACATTCTACTCAGCTGATTAAAGCACCGGGTGCATCAGAGTGCTGCACTCTTTCCTGCCTTCTCTGACAGCTAATCTACAGAGAAATCAGAGCAGGGAGGAGCACAGCTCAGCCTGGACCATTTCTATGAACTGCAGTCATTGTTTACCCACTACTTGAGTACTTGTGGTGCTGCTTCAAGAAGAGTGGATGACACCTCAGTGTTTTTTTGACACTGTTCCCTTTACTGAGGAGGAACATCCACGTGGTCTTTCCCACTGCGTGCTGCTGAAGCAGACCAGTTCACAGCTTAGCCCTCTAACCAGTACTCCTCCAAAAAGCACCCACCAAGATGGTGTGTCTTTTGCCATCCTGGGCCTCCAGATGCTTTCACCCGAATACTACTGTAATCACTTTACACAGCTCAAAGACACACATGATGTGACCTACCCCAAACTCACACACAGTAAATGAAACAACATGGCCCAAAGGAGATGCTGGTCCATGTCTCTGGGATGGATGACGAGATATCTGGGTTTGGTTTCCAAGCATGTCATTTCATGGCAGGCAACTTTAGGCAAACCACGTCAACATCTTTCTTATCATGCCCCCAGTGAAAGAACTAAGTACTGATACTACATGTTGCAGGGATCTGACAAGAAATCAGAACCTTGTGTAAGAGTTCAACATTGTCACTGGATAAGGTGCATCACCAATGTTAGCTGTGTCATAAGGTAACTGCATTAAACATTCATCAAGTAATATAAAGGTTTAAAAAAGTCAGACTATGAGGTATAAGAAGTTATTTAAAATTAACCACCAAGTACATCTGTTTCCCTCCAAATATTATCTTAAACTTTAGTGCTGGGTTCATTGGCAGAGAAATTAAACTTCAGGTGGACTTTGAACACCGAGGTATTATTTTCTTCTTGTGAACTGACAACAGTTTTGAGCTCATGGGATTCCACTTTCATGATAGGGGTTCTGAGCTGTATTTTGGGACCCACAGGATCAACCCACAAGCTCCACTTGTTTCTTATCTCACATCAGAAGGGAAAGTGCAGGCCTCAGATGTGGGAGTGGGATAAGTCTGATGGCGAAGTAATGGAGACAAGGGTACATACACAGGCAGGACATAGTGCAGGACAGGAGACGAGAGGCTCCTGGTGTGGCTGCAGGTTGCTGCTCTAGCTTGAGAGCAGCTTTCTCCAGCCCTGGGTGTAAAGTAGGTCTTGAGGCCAATGGTTATGTGCAGAATGACTGTCACAGCAAGTTACTAGCACTGATTAAAAGTGTCTACTGGCCTTTCAGGCCCTGAAGTCCCAGGGGTCTCTCCTAATCTTCCTGGCATTGAGCAGATCCTTGGGATCTGCCGTTTTGCCCGGAGTTTTCCCAAGGGCAAGTGCTATGAAGGCCCCATTGCTAAGAGGTTTAATCCTGCTGCAGACAAATGCTAAAAATGCCACAGAACAGAACTGCTGTTGAATGCCATATGGAAAGCCTCTTCTCTTCTTTCAGAAGATTGTTTCAGCCCTACTTCCAGGTCTTACCATAGCACCTTTCCAGAGACATGCTGTTGACACAACTAATAATGCAGGGGGTTGGATGTGAGTGCTCCTGTCACCTAGCTGCGGGTTGTGATGTGCGCTACACTGTGTGCTACTCCAGCATGAGATAACCATGAGAACCCATTCCAGGTTGCCTGGACCCAAGGAAAATCCACCCGCATTTCCTGCTCCTGTGTGCCTTCAGCAGGAAGGTAAACTTCCATCCCATTTATCAGCTGTTTTGAATTAAGAAGTACATAGATTGAAGCAGGACACTTCCCATTTTCATTGTCTTTCTGAAAATCTGATATAAGTGGCAAGATACCACTGGCTTCAACATAAATGGGATTTGGTCCATTATAAATAGGAGTGGTGTCAGTTTTAGGAACAGTCAGAAATGCTTCCTTCAATTCTTTGCCAAGCTTTGTCTCCTATTTTTAAGCTATTTTTCCATTCCAGTCACAGTTTTATCTTCTCTTTAAAGTCTTTGTGCAAAAGCCATTAATCTCATGTATGGAAAACTGTCAAATGCTTCTGGAAAATCAAAATATTCTGCTACCCTCTAAATTGCCCTTATCTGTCATGGCAGTGGTATCTTCAAAGAATTCCAGAAGAGTAGTTAAGCATGACACGATCCTCCTGTGCCGGCTTCCTCTAATCAAGCTGGGGCTTGGTCGTTGTTCTCCTACCACATCCCTTGAAAAGGCTCCCAAGATTTCTCCCCAGAACAGATGTCTGACTCACTGGCTGTATTGTTTCCCAGATTGTCCCATTACTCTATTTTATTGTATTTTCTTAAACAATAGTCATCTTTGCCAATTCACAGTTCTTGCATAACATTTCTCCTTCTTGGATTTTTAATAAATGTTACTGCTTCCCTGATAACCGAGCACACTCCCTCATATACCATGAGGTGTGTGACTTGGGTTCATGGTGAATTTCTGCTACTTAGTAAGCCCTGGGGGCACTCTGGACAGAGCTGTCTCTATTACACCTGGTCTTCTGATCTCAGACCTGAGCAAGATTTTTTTCAACTGAGCATTTTCCTGATATCACTTATCTGTTCTCATAATCATTTCATAAATAGGTAATGATTGTTTGTTTTTTAAGAACATAATATATCCATGGAAACTAAAGCCAACTTAAACCAGCTCTCTTGAACATAATTTCAACACTCCCACCTCCAAACACAGGGTTGTCTGGGGGACAGGGACAGGGAGTGGTAATTGCCAGCCCATCCCTGAGCTGCTGCAGGGAGCTGGAGGCTGTAAGAAATTCCCAGCTAGGGACACTTCTGCAGATATAGCTCTGCTTTGTCGCAAGAGGACGTGCTGGCTTCTGGATGCCCAAGGGCAGGTTGTGTTCAGTGACTGCTCTGTGCCGTCAGGGCACACCAAAAGGGGAAAGGCATCCATGGATAACACAATGGTGGTTTGCCCTCGTTAAAAGTGAAGTTGCTGCAGATGATTAGCTCCAGGCTCCAAACACTGCTCGGTGCTGACACGAGTCAGGTGTGATCCTCCCCTCCCACACACACATATTGCTAACATCTGTTAGCATTCTGATGGTTCAGTTTCTCAACCCAGGAAGCGCTAACCTTGACACACATATTTAATTTCAAGTGCAGCAAGATTGTTGATGGTAAAGCACTTACTGAGACTGGCTGGATGAATAGAAAAGTTAATAGCTTTTTGTTGGACTCTTGTATATGCATTATGTTAATGGCAGCTTTTACATGAATTCCTGTAGGGAAGAAATGCGCAATCTATATTCATAACCCATCTCCATTTGAGTCTGCAAGTTCATATATTAATTGATTAACAGCAGCCAGGAGAATTGAATAACAAGAAGATATGGCTGGCTTTGGAAGGGCTAGCCTACATATACAGTGCTCAGTGTATCTCTGCAATGGACTCTGTCTTGACCTTACTGAAAGTAATGGTACTTTCATGCTTTTTTTTTTTTTTTTTTTGGTCAGGAACTAAGACAGGTCCAATAGCTGTACCTCAGCAACAGGAACTCTAAAAAATGTGTATACCACAATTCCTCCCTTCCTAATTGGAAATATAGATGTCTGCATCTAGAAGTGTTTGACCAAAGCCTGTTCAGAATTATGAACTTCCTCTGCAGGAGGTTGTAGTCACACATGCAAAAAAAAAAAAAAAAAAAAAAAAAAAAAATCCCCATGAGCCAAAAGCAAGAGAGGGACTCCCCTCTGTTTAAAGTAGCCTGTACCCTCTCTCCACTTTCAACAGAACACTTCTAAGCACAGAATTCCCTTCTTAACATTTAACCAGACATGTAAGTGTGTTTAGATTTATTTTAGTACAGGAGTCTTTGCAGAATATGTATATATGCATATGTATATCAATACACGTATGTTTTTTTGTGTGTATACACCTATTCTCAAATACATACACACACACATAAAATCGTGTCTAAATGCTTGTAACCAACAAATTGCTCTATGTCCACTTAATTGACTTTCCAACTCATTACAAATCTGGAAACTGGTGCGAAGGTTTTGGGTGAAGACATGGAGCCAGAAGGAGGGAAAGTGATTGATGCTTTATACTGCTCACAGTGGGGCAGGCAGAGCAGAGGTCTTTGGCAGGGTCATTCTGACAGGAACAAGCCCTCAGCTCATCCTTGGCAATGCTTTCTCCCAGGGTGCAGTTTTCCTGGTTAAAATGAGTCAGATGTGGGTGAGGACACTGGAGGTATGTCCAAGTTGGTCCTGGACCAGCCCTGACTTGCTATCTCAGAGGGACAGAGATAAGGAGCAAGAAGACTGCGGAGCACTCAAGCATCCTGACACTCCCTCGCTGCCTTTTTTTCTCAACATCAGTGCAATTGTGTGGCTCCCAGAGTGCTTCTCTAATCCTTGAGAGTTGTCTTGCATAGAAGGCATTCCCTTCTGGTTTGTCAGGATGAATAAGGACCATCCTCACCCTCACCAAACACAAGGACAAGCTTTTGCACATCTGTGGATCTGGTGTGGTGATGTCCATAGAACTATAGGCCACTTGCCTGTTATTGCAGAGGGTACCTTCTCCTGCATGGACAAGGAAGCGCATCTTCCCCCTCCTGTAGCATGTATCCACTTGAAGGCTGTCAGCAGAAGTCAGAAGGAGCTTCTCCTGCCACTGTGCATGGTGTCTGTAGTGGTCTGTTGACAGGGAGGCAAAATGATGGGGTTGAATGCTTTCCATCTGAGTCAACCTTTCAGTCTCCTCCTATTGAAACCACTCTGCTGCTCAGTAGGTTCTCCCAGCACCTCACAAACAGGGATTGTCTTCTAGAAGAAAGGTGTAAGGATTGTGTTGTAAATCATCTTTTTCATTACCTGTCTAATGAACATGAGTAAATCTCACGCAGACATGTTCTGAAAGATTTTAAAGTGGTCTGTAGACTATTAATGGGCTGCACAGGGCTTGGGATTAGGGTTTTTAATGAGATGCTGCGCTTGTTTCAAGAACTATATCAGGCTGAAGATTTGAAGTACTTTCTTCTGAGGTTGGTGAGCTGTTGGCGAGTGCATAAGCCAACTCTTTCTTAAATACACAAATCCACCTAAGTGTTCTAGATATTTCCCCATTTTTTTTTTTTGTTTATTCCATTTACTCCTTGCTCACAAGCTTTGCAGTTAGTGTTGGGTTGGTTTAGATTGGCAAAGCTCTTTCAACAGGTGGTGGTCGGTAAACTATGAGTGTGGGGCTGGCAGGATCACACAGTGCTTTAATGCTGGGCTGTTACTGAGGTAGGCAGGGACCGAGGTTGCTTCACTGCTGAATTCCTCTCTGGCCTGGCTCAATCACTCACAGCTTGCACACACTTGCAATTTTGTGCAGATTAAGACAGTCCAAGGATTTAACATGCAGGACCTGAAGGACTGAAGGTCCTGAAGGACCTAATCTGTGGCCACCTCAGTGGCAGATGAAGAGCCTGTGTTCAGATGGATGGATAAGCCCTCTGATTGGAAAAATAAAAAGGAGAGACACACATGAAGAATATTAGGAACACCTCTAATTTCCTCTGCTTCTTCAGCTCCCTTTGGCCAACAAATAGGACAGCCAAACCTTTTTCTCCTATTCTTCTTGTCCCCACATCCTGCATTTTTTTCCTTTGTTCTTTTCTTTTTTAACAGCCAAGCACTGAAACTTAGCATCAGGTCAGGGGAAGCAGTGTCATGTTGATCCTTTACAGGTGGGCACTGTTTTGTGGGGAGAAGTGAGTCAGTGGGTCCCACCAAGGTTAGCTTCAGTCAAAGTTCTTCCACCCAGTTTCTGAATTGCCTGCTTTGTTTAGATGGAACAAAGAAGGAAATGGAGGCTCCATTGCAATAGTACTCAAAAAGGAAGGAAGAAAGGAAAGGAAACACAGAATGCAAATTAATAGAGCTCTTTTCAGGCTCTGCTTCAAGGAGATAGCCCCTGATAGGGAACACACACACTTACCACCACTTCCTCTATCTTGGAAGATGACAGGAAGGATGACACCATTTTGCTTTGAGGATGAGCTAAGTTAAGCCCTTGAAATGAAACAAAGGCAATTTGTAAAGCTCTGATAAAAATCCCTGCATGTGGAGCAGAAACTTTCCACTGCAGAGCAGTGGCTTTGTTATAATCTTATCGCCTGCCACTGACTTATCCAAACAACTGCCTCCTACCTACTTATCTCTGTAGAGGGGTGGGAAAATCACAGTATATAACAAAGAGCTATGGACCACACACACACACACACACACACACACACACACATTCCTATTTATACATGACTTGGAATTTCCAAGGCAGAAAACCTCTAATACGAAATGTGAGATTTATCCTCAGCTTGTTTCTGCTCCTGTAGGTGACAGCAGGTATGGAACAACCTCATGTTTACTCTCCATGAAGATTTTACCCAAGCAAATGAGTAAGTCTTCACCCAATTTCTCAGGGCACAACTCTCACTATTCCAGATTTCTGGGAGTCTGCTCCACGTTACATTCTTCCCAGTGGAAGCGTCTTTGCAATCGTGCTCCTGGAAAGCCTATCTCCTAGCCATGCTGCTATCTTGAAATCCCTCACAGCATGGATGCTCTAGGATGAAGAGTTGTCCAATGAGTTACGCACTTCAGCCTTGCTTGGAGTAAGTGCTGAAATCTCATACAGACTGAATCTCCAAGATCAAAGTGAGCCTAGAAATATGGCAGGCAGGATGTCTATTTTATGTCACTGATTCACCAGGTTGCCCAGAGTGGTTGTGGAGTCTCTAGCATTGGAGACTGGACATGGTCCTGGATATTCTGCTCTGACTGTGCCTGCTTGAGCAGAGCTTAGAGCACATGGACCCAACAAATGCCCAGTCCTTCTAAGGCTTGCAGATTTTTCAATGCCTTGCATAGTCTCTTCAAATTAATGTGGCTGTGGATGATACAAGAGTGGCACACAGCTATGGCAAGCTGGGACCCATAAACAGCTGGAATGGACATCAGCAGCAGTGAGAGTGTGCTGGTGGGGTTCTCGATTAAGTATCACAATTGAGCCCACTCCAACTCCAAAGCACTCTATGCAACTTACATCTTGCTTGGCTTCATAAGAAAAGTTTACCTAATATCTTAACAGAAATATCCTCAGTCTGTAGCCTTTTCTTTAGTCCTTCATGTTCTTCCACCTCCGGACATTAGCAACTCATTTTTCCTGTCCATTTCATGTGGCAGCGTTGTATTTTTACCACATATGATCTATCAAGCCCAGGCCTGATACTTGTCTTTGTTTTCTTTCCCAGCCTTTACTCCTGGGGTTCCTCTGGCAAACAGATCTGACTCCACTACCCTAACACACAGACTAAAATGGTTCCCATATTTGACACTTTTTATTTTAAATCCACAAATCAGTTTCCAAACTTAGCATAAGTCTCTATGTGCAGTGTGATTTCCCTTGCCCCCTCAGAACCAGCACGTATGTGAAATGGAGGTCAGAAAGGGGCCCAAAGGACCCATTCATTGAAAGGAAGACTGTCAGGAATGCACATATGGTCCAGCACGGCCCCACACACCCCAAGATGCTGCTCTTGGTCCTGGGGGTCCAGTCCCCATGCAGCCTCCACAAGGTGTATCCATGTCTCTGAAAGATAAAGTTGGCCCAGATCATTGGCTTGGCTTTGTTGGAACAGCTGTACATAACCGAGAAGTTTTCATCTCATTATTCCCTTAAACTTCCAAATTGAATTTTGTCTGGGCCAAAGGAACTTCACTGCTCACGATCTGAGCATCACATTACTCCTTCCTGAGCAAGGCACTTCATAGTCCTTGTTTTTTCAGCCCTTTCCTCTAAATATTCCATCTATTTGTCTATTTGTCTATAAAGAGAACACTGGGGTTTGTTTGTTTGTTTGTTTTTCATGCAT
The DNA here is from genome assembly GCA_023055505.1 of Callipepla californica brunnescens. Lineage (NCBI taxonomy): Eukaryota > Metazoa > Chordata > Aves > Galliformes > Odontophoridae > Callipepla > Callipepla californica. The sequence goes on along the minus strand of JALIRH010000003.1, from coordinate 30,467,793 downwards.
GGTTCATTCATTTGCATAAGCACAGTTTGCTTTATGAGAGATACAAATCTCCACAAAACACTGCTTAAATTTCAGCATTTACTGCATGTCTGTGCTGTTTAAAACAACTGAAGTCCCATGCTTTTGGTTTTGTTTATTTGGGTTCCAGGTTCAGTTTAGTCCAATAGTCATCCTAAACTCAATTGGAGCATTGAGCTGGATAGCTCCTTCCACCAGCGAGGCACTGGCATATCTCACCTTGAAGCACCTTCTCCCTTATTCCTGCACTCACATTCAGGGGAGGAATACAGAAATCTTTTGCAAGCATTGCATTGAGATGTTTGTAAGAAATCTCCATGCCTATAAATTGAGTTTGTTTGTTTTTTTTAAAGGGGCTGGAATGATCAAACAGATCAGCAGAATGAAACAGTTTTAATAGAAGTGGTTTGAAATCTCTCTGAAAATCTTCAAAATATGATGGGAAAGGAAGATCTCCCCAGCAGGCGCTTTAGCCGTTCCAGACAGCGCTGGGAAATGGATGCAGCTCCTGGCAGTGCTGTGCAAGAGCAGGAATAACTATTTTTCACTCACTACAATAGGGCTATTCTAAAGGTCAGCCGTGCTCTATGTAAATGCTCTCAAGACGACAACTTCTTTCTTAACCAAACCCAGTGATTGCTGACCGCCGCCTTTACAAAGGGTTCGCAATGAAACACAAATCCTTCTGAAGCCTGCCTGGTTTCACATTTCCTTATGAGCTCGAAACTCAACCCAGGTTCGTCCAAAGGTTCAGTGAGGGTTCGTGAACTTTCCTAGCCAAACCGGATTGATTTATGATTTTGTGTCACTACACAAGTCACGTGGCTTCTGCACACAACAAAACTCAGTGAGCCCAAGCACCGAGCCAAGCAAATCAGAGCAGCAGCCTCTCCCTTTCCACCCGCTCCTCTTCCCATAAAGGGCGGATGCTGACTGTACATCCCCGGTGGCTCTCTGAGCCATCACCTAATAAAAGAATCGACCCTTAAAAAGTTCGAAGGCATCTAGTTGTACTGGTCTGTCAAAAACTTCATCCAGTTTCTCACAGACTTGTCCAAAATAAAAAAAATAACGAAGTGAAAAGCAGACACTCACACTCAAGTGTCTTAATTCTTATTCTGTTGACCAAAGAGCTGGGCTGATCTCTGCACGCAGCTGAACACACAGCAGCTTGTGGCTTTCATCATAAATATTGCTGAGGTGATCAAGCACAAAGGGGACTGCAGGACATATGGGCAGCTCAGGCAGTCAGAGCTGAGCACTGCTATCTTCCCTACCTCCACCCATCCTTCCTGACAGCCTTGGGTTCCAAACCTTGTGGTCCCAGCTGATGTGGAGCACCTTGCTGCCCCTTAGCCTGCTCTGCAATGTGCTCAGTGTCTCAGCAGCACTCAGGATGAGTCTGTTGGACCAAATGCTCTCACTGCCACACTCCAGCCAGAAGCCTGTGGTTTTGGTTTTCCTGATATGGGAGGCAGGCACGGGAATTCCATCCCAACTGCCAAACATGCTGGTGGGATGTGGTGGCAGTCTATTATCCTGCTTCATGACACCATGCCACGTGGAGCAGTGACATGGCAGCATTCCCAGGCATCACCCACCCCACTGCTATTTATGCAGCTTTAAATGTGGATACAGCAAATGGTGACCCCTGCAATAAAAACTGAGATGTAGCATGCTGGTAAATACTTAGGGTCAAGCAATCTGGGGCTTTCTTGTAGTGGATAGTTCATGTCCAAGCCTCAGAATTACTGGGCTAGTGCTGTCCTTGTGGTGCTGTGGTTCATGTGGGCTGCAACCACTTGTCATGTTGCTGCCAGCTGGTATGGCCCCACGTGGGGTGGGTGGAAGCCAAGACAAACACGTGTCATGAGCTCATTATGTCTTAGCTCACACCAGAGCTGGTGAGCTATCTCCTCACTGCTGTGGGGGCCTTGAAATCAGTTCAGCTGGGCTTTCCAGTGTGGATTTTAGATTGTTGTGCTGTCTTTCCTGAAAAAAAAAAAAAAAAGAAGAAGCAGAAAATATTGATTCAATTGAAACTGTTGACTCAAACCATGCTGAGGTCAGAGTATGATAAAAGCTTTGTGCACAGAACTCTCTTTATCTGCAAAGTCAAGATTTTTATGCAAAACCCCGGGGAATGAAATAAGAAAGGATTTCCAGCACTGATACAGCAAGAAATGCAGCTTGTACTCCCACATACAAAATGCCTGAACTTTTCAATGTGCCAGTGAGTGCACACTCCTGATCACCCATCCAATCCTAGTGAGGACCCTGGCATCCCCACCTGCCACGGCTGGTGAGATAGTTGCATGGGAAGCACACATGGAGGCTTTGGGCTGGTTTCCTGTGCCAGAAGAAGGCCAGAGCTGCGGCTACAGTATCACTGGGGTGATGGATAAGCCATAGTGCCCAGTGAAACCAGCAGTAAAATGTCTGAAGACCCTCAGTCACACTCTGGGCACAAAGAAATGAGCATGAATAGAGCCTGGATGCTCCTTCAGAGATGTGTAGACCGGTACGTTGTATGGAGCATTTCTCCCTTCAGGGTCATTGAGTTCTCAAGAAGAACCACAGCAGATTTTGGAAGCATCCAGAAGGTTTCCTGGTCACATCAAAGGGTAAAGCAATTCCTTCTGGCTTGCTGGCACTTCTGATCAGAGGAGGAAGAAGAACAGGAGGCAGAATGGGGACGGATGGGCAGGGCTGTGCTCCCCATGTCCACCCAGTGAGTGAGCAGAGGGCTCAGCCACCTGGGCCAAAGCCTTTCCTTCCACTGGGAGCTTTGAATTCCCTCTCACAGTAGATTAAGTATGTCCCTAGCCCAGTTCTGGTTTATCCTCTGGGTGTCCTCTGCTCTAATGGTACCACAGTGCAGCATCTGCCATGCTGCCAAAGGTGAAGAGGAGTGGGCTCCAGCATGCACAGACACAGAGCAGTATCTTGGGCAGCTGGCAGAGCCAGTGTCTCAGGTTTCCTTTCATTTTAATGGCTCACATACCTCTCCTAAAGTCTGTGTCTGATTTTCAGGGCATGACCTTGATTTTACATCAAACATTCCCTATGTCTCTCCTCATCCCGCTGCTGTCTGGCTATATTACTGGTGCTAAAGCTGATCCTTCTATTAAAATATTTGGGTTTTATTATTTTTCTAACCCAAAGCCCATCTCAAATGCACAGACTTGTTCATCCTTTCCTCAAGGGTTCCTGCACTTTGATTCCTCCTCCTCATCACTGCTGCCAGATAGATGTGAAGCGTGGTGCATCTGTAGCTCAAGGCAGACGCCATCTGCTGCTTACTCACCAGTGCCGTAGGTAGCTGCTGTGATCCTCTTCTTCATAAAACAGCTCATGAACACCCAACATCTGGAATGCTTCCTATGCCATTGGTAGCAGTTGCAAAATGAATGCTGCTGTTTGAGAAGTCCTACTAACAGCACAGGTGCATCCCTATGCTCGGGCATGAAGTGCTTCCGGCCAGCAGAAACAAAGAGCTGTTGGCTGAGCCTGAGCCAGGGTTTTTGCAACTGAGCATTTAGTGTCTGTCGAGGATGGGACTGGATAATTGTGATGCAGTGGGGAAGTGTGGGTTGGTCAGTTCCTCACATGATTTTCAGCCTCATCCCAGAAAGCTCGGTCCTTCCATGTTTAGTCTAGCATCACAGCATCTTTCAGAGGGTAGTAGAGATGTGCTCCTTTTCCCAAGCTAAAAGCTTGGAAAATGATTAGCTCAAGGATGGCCCACAGAAATACTGGAAAAGAGTTCTGCCTCAGACCTCTGTCTGAACCCCTTACCTTCAGACCGCCTTCTCTCTCAGAGCTAAGTTGGGATTGTTCCTACACTGAAATGGCACCTGACTCAAAGACTCAACGTTTTTTGGAACAGGCTTCCCAGGGAGGTGATGGAGTCACTGTCCCTGGAGTTGTTCAAGAATACTGTAGATATGGCACTGAAGAACACGGTTAGTGGGCATGGTGATGATGGGTTAGTGGTTGGACTAGATGATCCTAGTGGTCTTTTCCAACCTTAATGATTCTATGATTTAGAAGACCATTTGTCAAACTTCAGGACTGTTCCCCCAGCAGCACTGGGAGGTGGGGCAGGGCTTGGACTTGGGGGGAATGAGGGACTCTGAACAGAAGCCAGCCTGCTTTTGAGATTTGCTACAAGAGGTGAGATGTGCTATGGAAGCTGAAACCTTCCCAGATGGCATGGAGCATGGCTAGGAGAAGTCAAGCTGAAAATGTGGTGAGAAAACATGATCACAAAACAGCACCAAGTAAAAAGATAAGTTTTAAAAAGCCAAAAATAAACATGTACCTGCGTTTCCACTTCATAACTGCATTCCCTGTTTGGTTAGAGGTACTGTCATGAACCCAATATGGCTCACGCTGCTCTACAGTCTATCCCTTCCCCTGTGAGCACTGTCTGAAGAAGCCTCCCCCAAGACAGCCCCACTGTGAACTCCCTGCACTTTAGCCCACAGGGTGACCCCAGCAGAGTTTAGCCTTGTGCAGGCAGGATGTGCGGGGAAGATCCCCTCCCTGCCCCTTAGGGCTCTACGTGCTGTCACAGGCCCTTACTAATTGAATACATCTGACCCACCGGTGTCTTTGAAAGTCCTCCAAGGATCTGTTTCAAGAACCACATTTGGTTTCACACTGAATTTGTGGAGTGAAAGTTTTACCAGCTGGAGTGGTCTGAATTAAAGCCAATCTTTCCATAACGAATAAATCTCATATTGAATCCAGACACCTTCTGGTCTCAGTTTTCCTCTCCACTTACTCCACTCGCTCTTTATGGGGAGAAAATAATGGAAACTGTAAAGGTCTGCAACCTACTGTCCGGGGAGGGAGTTTGTTGAAAGATGAACAAGCAATGAATTCTGTTTTCTTGCCCCAAAGCGCTTGTTACGTCTTGGACAGCTTTTCAACAAATCTCAAGCCAAAAGCAAAGTGCAGTTAGATGAGGTACTGTAAGTGTGAAGGCAAGGTGGCATGAAGGAAGAGGCCTTCACTCACAGAGCATACACGGAGCATTCAACTTCCTAAATAGACTCCCCTATGGCCTCCTGGAAGCAGGAGATTTCCCATTCCAGGAGCCCCAAATGCATATGAGACAAAGGGAAACAGTGTCACATCCTGACTACCAGGCAGGATTGCTGAGGCACAGGCAGCTGATGACTTCCCAGGGAACCTCAGTAATGGAGTTAGTAACGAAATCTCTGCCTCCTGGGCCTGAGGATAATCCCTTACCTCTCGGAACAAGCTACAACCCCAGTCTGTAGGCAGCCTTGCTGTGTGGCATGGATATTTTCCATCTCAATTAACTTAGACTTAGTAAAAATGAAAAAAGCAGTGTCTCTTGTGCTTTAGGCCTCATCAGGGTGGGATTAATGACACAGGCAAGATAACTCTATTTGAATTTCATTTCTGCAACTGAGCAGCACCCTGAACACTTTGCATCTTGCAAATCATGCACCTAAGTTTTGCATCTAAAAGCCAACACTGATTGCACATATTTAAACATCAGGAAACATACTGATAGTTCTCATACTGGTAAATAAATTCCACAAGTCTTAGTATGGGCAGTGAAGAAATACATTATGAAACAAACAAAAAAATCCCTATAAAAATATTCACCGCTTTCTGAAAGAAGCACTAATGATAATGCAGAAAATTGAATTCATATTTTTGTGCCATGTTTGAGAAGAAAAAGATGGTATGTTGCAATCATGTAGGGATGATAAAATGCTCTCCAGTGTATCACTAGGAAGAATGATAGACAACAGCTGTTAGGGATACATAGTTCTCAATAGAAAAGCCCTGATGACTTCTACTCTGCAGTCCTTACAGTGCTGGCTGGGAGATCTTTGACCATTGGCATTATTTTTAATAACACCAGAGTGCCAGCATAGTTCCAGGGACTGGAAAAGCTCTAAGTGTGTGCCAGGGTTTAAAAATAGATGGGATGCATGACATCAGTCCTAGAGCAGACAACAGAGGATATGACATGGGATTCAAGTAGGACAAAAATAAGAGAAAGAGAAACAGTGCCAGTAGGCAGAGATTCATGGAAAACTCTTAATTTTGGGGTGAGAGTATAAATACAATTGGTAACGTCAGTTGCCAGGAGGTGATACTGGAAAAAAAATTTTGCTTCCAGACAAGACATGGGAAGGCTGAGGGACTGGCTGCCTGACAGGATGCAACAGAGTCAGTCTGCAAGACAGTGACACCAGAAGAAGACTCATGCCAGCAGTGGTGAGAGTGCTGAAGATGGTTATGGCAGTGGTTCCCCTCCAGAAAGGATGCTGCTGCACAGGAAGAACTGTAGGGATGGGATCCAGGCAGCATGACTCCCAAACACCAGTGTGAAGCTGCACAGGGAGCAGCAGAAGCTGCAGAACCTGGTAAGATGTCTGGAGATCTGGGGACAGCTTATGGGGCCTGGTACTGGTGAAGGCAGGTTGTGGAGTCTTCTTCTCTGGAGACATTCACAACTCATCTGGATGCTTTTCTGTGTAATGTACTGCAGTCAGCCTGCTTTAGCAGGAGGTTTGGACCAGATGAACGCCAGAGGACCCTTTCAAACCCACAATTCTGTGATTCTCTGAATGGGTAGGGCTATTTTTGGCCACCCAACAACTCCCATGCAAAGAAGTGCTGCTGGTAGGCATGGGATGCATCACATCCATGCTGAGGTTAGCTTCTTCTTTCATTTAAAAATAAACAAAACAAAACAAAACAAAAAGAGGACAGTGGTTGAAGGAGCTAGAGCAGCAGTGATACCAGGGCACAGCAGTGCTTTGCTGCAAGGATGCTTGCTTGCAACATCCAGGCACTGGATTTGAGCCAGGGTTTACTCTCCCTGAGATCACAGCCAAGTTGTGCGCAGCCCTGGTCTGAGAGCACACACAGGAGTCGCACAGCACTGCCAAGGATCAGTACCCAGCATGTGGGGGAGTCTGGATGCAGACACTGCCTCCTGCTCCAAGCCCTGAGTGTGTCTGATGGGACATCCAGCAGGCAGCCCAAGCAGTGGGTGATGAAGAGGCTGTTACCTCTTACATCAAGTTATGATGCCATGGATTACTAAATGGACAAGAGGAAGGGGGCTTGTCTAGCTTGATCTAATATTTGACTTTTGTGAAACATGCATTCACTCACGATTACTTCTGAAAACCTTTCTCTGCAGCACTGGTCATACAGTGCTGTGCCACCGCATGGAGGGCTAAGAGGAATAAAGAAATGGGCCAAAATGGATCCTGGTCCATAGAAGAGAGGAGGCTGGGATAGGCTGGACTGCTCAGCTTTCTAAAAGCTGAAAGGCGTGAAAATCTCCTGCTCCTTCCTCCCCATAGAAGAGCTGCCCCTTCAGTGACAGCATGCACTGATGTCAGTTTCTTGCTGCTAACCCTGACCTGATTTTGCTGAGCAAAGCTTGTGGATCCACCTGTCGTTAATCTGTCAGTGTTATCAAGATCTCTTATGATGCAGCTTAGATAACAAAAAGAGCTTAAATTTTGGAAGAAAATACCTTTTCATACCATTTATGAACATATCTTGGTAGCATTCTTGGAAGCAAAGGGAAGATACTGTCTGTAGCATTATTTAAGCACTGTCATGTTTATTAATATTTCCAAATTGGCCTAAGCCCCGTGCACATCATTACATGGGCAAACAATAAACAACGTCCATTTAGCAAATTCGACACCCACAGCGTAGAGCTGGTTATTGTGCTGCAGGATTAGCTCCACATGCCGCTTCTTGCCGAAATCCCAGCTCAGCAATATCAAGCCCTTACAAAGGCCCCGGAGACTCCCTGGGCTCCATCTTCTTTACACTGTCTGGAAGATAAACGTGTGCAGGGAAAACTGGTGTGGAGCATTGTGTGGACATGAAAGGAGGGGAAAGGAGCCTCATGGCTTACCCTGGGATAGCAAGGGCTGAGCAATCAGGGTACCCCACCTGCCCCACAGTGCTCATTAGGATGCACAGCCAGGCACAGCACCAAGCTGCCGGGCATGGGTACCCCACTTTGGGGGTGGGAAGCTCTAAGCAAACACCTGCTTCCCTCTGGGATGGGATCCAGCCAGAGCCCGCCACTGCCAGGACAGAAAAGCCCTTCATAACACCAGATGATGTCATCTGCCAGAGAAGAAGAGAGCATTTAAACACAGAGCTCTGTACCAGCAGCAAACCTATTAAAAAATCTGACCAGAGAAAAGCCCTACATTTTAGTGTGCCATCCCCACCCTCTTACAGCCTCTGAACTGCCCTCAACTTCCAGATGATCCTTGAAGGCCAAAACCAAGTGCCACCCCTGAACAAGGTGATCTTGCTTCTGCTTGCTCATTGCACTGTAACTGTGTAATTCTCAATCTACTGGTTGCCCCAAGTTTAAACCCACTGCAAGTGGATCAACCCCATTGCCATGATCACTCATGGATGGTTCCACAATCCAAACACCAATCTCCAGGACAAAAGCCCTTACAGATGACATCTTCATACTGTCCCCACATTACCCAGCAAGCCTGCAGTGCCATGGGTCATTCTGGGGAGCAATGTGTTGTCTGTCACTCTGCTGGCATATGTAGTCCAGCCCAATGCCATCATCTCTAGTGTACCCATTACTACGACTAAATGCAGCTGTACAAGTCATGGTAAAAATTCTTCTGCCAATGGGTAAATTGGCACCTGGGCAATAATTTTATTTGAAATCAAGCAGCTGAAGCAGAGCCTTGGAAACACGTCTTCAGAGTAGGTCTCTTGTCCTCTCATTATGAGAGACTGAGTACGGAGCTATTACTGCTCAGCACCTCCAGCAGAGGCCAGCCCACCTTTGCATACATCTCCTTCACATTTCCCAGTGAGATTGGATAGACTGCTCAACAAAACATTCACCTTTGTTTTCCCTAGGCCTCCTGGGGCTCTGCAGTGGACAGGTGGGCAACCAAGTCAGCAGAAACCAGTTTGTCAGTCTCCCCTGCTTAAGCGGGAGTTTGTTATGCATTTTCAGCACCTAGCAAGTATTGCACCCCAGCACTCCTGCCTTTGGGGTGGTAGCAGATGGTTCTCTCGCTGTGGTTGAGAGGGAGGTAATGCAAAGCTGGAGACACACACAGGAGAGCTGAGGGGACCTGGCACTACTCAGATCCCAGCCCTGCCCTCCTAACACTGGAACCGTGGAGCCGTGAGGCTGCACCACCTGCCATCTCAGAATGAGCAAACACCCCGCGAGCTCTCCAGGAGAGCCCTTAAAGGGTTCAATGGGCATTTGAGAGGAGCCCAGGACATCGGGTACTGTTCTAAACCCTTCTGCCGTTTCCCTACGTGACCTCTAGCAAGTAATTTGTTCCTTTCCTTCACAAAACCAAGTGCAATGAGAGCATTTGTTGCTCCCCCGGAGGCTGTGAGTCTTTATCCGACAGAGGCTGTAATTTGCAGTTTCCCTTTCTGTGGGCAAACAGCACTTACCTGCGCAGGAAGGGGCGGAAGGGGCAAATCACGGCGAGAGAAATGCTTTGCCATTAGCGTTGCAAAAATGCCTGGAGTTGGCCGAGGGTATGCAAATGACCGCCAGCCGCTAATCCGTGTTTGTGCTTTCCACAGTACTCTCGAAAGGAAAGAATTTGCATGAAAATCAGATTGTTGCTCCGGCCTTGTTTGCTCATTTGGGGACTTGTTTCCAAGAGAGGGACGCCTATCTGCTCCATCAAGGCTCTTTGTTAAACAGAGCTTTTTATCATTTTTTCCTCCCCTCCTTTTGTCTGAACAAGGCTTTTGGTTATCCCCAGCTCAGCGCCTGTTCACGCACGATCCGAGTTATCTCTGGCTCAACCCCGCTGTTGCAGCCCCCAGCAGCAGCCTTGCTCCTCCTCAGCCCCATTCCCCCCACCACCAGGAGTGACACCTCTCCAGATCCAGGGGACCTCGCGGGGTATGTGCACGGCCCATGATGCTGTCATGATGCTGTCAGAGGAAGCCAGACCCCTGGAGGGGGAATTTATGCCCTCCCAACAGAATTGCCAGTGAAAACGTTGTTTGACCTGCCTGTGATGGTATGCTTATACTGGGCTGAGAACAAGTCTGAGTTGCCCAGTGACCCTTGTCATTTTAATCTCTTTGCATTTAATCTAACAGCAAGGCTGGCTTGAGTCAGTGATGATCTCTCCTGCTCTCTTCCCTACCCAGTCAACTCTTAGAGGCCCATCTATGGAGAGCAGGTAGTTGATGAGGAAACTGATGGCCAGGAGCTGGACCTGATAGTGCGTTAACTCACCTAAACTCACATTAATGAAGTTTTTCTTGCTTACTCATCTCCTGGCTCTTTGAACTCATCATTGCAGAAGAAAGGTGCCATTCTCATACAGAAACTGTATTTGCAAAATATCCAAACTCTAGAAAGGTACAAAACCCAGGCATCCAAGCAGAAAGTCTTTTCATGTGATGAAAAGCCACATTTCTTGACCGAGAGTTTAGAACAGCTCTGGATAAACATCCAAAGCAATGCTGTGGCTCCACTGCCTCAGGCTTGGAGCAGTGAGGGTTTTCACTCCCAAACCCTTTGCACTCATCACCAGTGTGAACTCCTGAACTCCGTACTGCATGGGTGTCTTGGTAAAACCATCAGCACAGCTGAGGATAAGGCAGCACCTGCTGCATTGTGCAGCCACTCAGCTAGCAGCTAACTGGAAGACCAGGGATTTCCTCTATCTTTCCATTTTTGAGTTTGAGCAGTGTATCCACCATGCACAAACAGGATGGGGTTTATTTAAGGCTGCCATTGTGTGTGTGAAAATAGATTAATACCATGACAATTTAACCCGCTCTTAGTGTTCTAGCAGCCTTGCCAGTGTTAAACCTAAAATTTCCACCGAGAATCCATGGCCACACTATTGCAGCAGAGAAAGACTTTACCATAGTGGGACAGCATTGGCTCCATGCCTTACTGACTGCTCAAGCTGGCAGTGCTTGTGTACTGCTGGGCTCCCAGATTACTGGCATATTCTCCTGGCCCCAAATCATGCCTGGAGGGCTCCACAGCAAGTGCACAGCCAGCTCCATAGACTGGAGTGTTGACCTGTCCTGTGTACTGGGCTCTGGATGCAAGGTGAGACCAGGTTTCAAGGCTTTGTTAACCTCATTGTTTTATCACATCAACATGTAAGCAGCCCTTAAACTACTAGGTATTACTTGTCCCTGTTCCAGCCTCCTCACTTTGCCAATTCCCATTGCAGAAATCCCAAATCCTGACCATACATGACTGTTAAAACCCTATTCCACACATGAGCAGCCTTTGCAGATAGGATGGGAGAAGAAGAAAGGTGATAAAGTGCCTGTATTTTCAGACACATCCCTTGCAGAACTTTAGTAAATACACTTTGGAGCACTTGAACAGCTTTCTGCTTATGTCAGTGCTGTGGCATCAGCCCTGTGTCCAACTTCTGCCAGTTCCTGGCAGTGTTACAGCAGCTTCCTTCCTCCACGATCAGGTTTCCACTGTGCAGATATGCACAGGTCTGTCTTTGACTTCAGGTCATTCACCAAAAGGACATAAAACTTTGTCTCCTGTAGTCATGATGAGGACCATGATGACAAACAACACTGGCTGTTATGCCAAGAACTAACCTAAGATCTTCAAAAGGCTTTTCCAGGTCATGCTTCTTTTCCACACTTACCTTCTTTCCTCCCAACCCAGGCCTGCCTCCCAGCTTTGAAGTCTCACCCAGACTTTGTATAGGAGTTATAAATACCAGAGGACTTTGGTTGCTTTAGTTTTACTATGTTCTGCTGTTGTTACAACATAAAGAACATTTTCTGAAATTTTATTTATTTATTTTTGTTGTTGTTTTAAAAAGCTCATGCCAGATTTTGTATAACAGGCTCCAGTGAGGAATAAATGCTTGCAGCAGTTGTAAAACCAGCCTGTTTTCAAAACAGTCCTCGTCACACAGCTGTAACTAAAGCAGTCTGAAGGCCACTGCTGCCAGGAGCACTGAAACTTCATTACCTTCCCTGCTTGTCAAGTGACGCTTTAATGCTCTGCCTGGCTGAGCAGCCCTGTGAACCCCAACACTGTGTTTTACACCAACTCCAAACTACTGTGACAGAATCATGCTTGTTTTGCCACCTTTTCATGTTCTACTTAAAAAAAAAGTAAATTGAATTAGAAACTCCTGTGAGAAGTTCATTTCCAAGGGCAGGAAAGGTAAGGTAATAAAGGTTCCTGTAAAAGCTCATATCCATCATACTATGAAAGTTCTGGTGCCTATGGCAGCAGCGCCCTTTGCTCTGACAGTTAAGGCAGAGTACTCATTCATCACTTGCTGAGAGCAATTCCATGCTGGAAAATATGCAGGGGAGTGGTGAATCAGCCAGAACACCAGTGTCACTCAGCGAGCAAGGAAGGGGGAAAAGAGCAGATTCAAATGCTGAGGGAGGTTCTGAACGTCATGAGCTTATGATCACCCAAAGACTCCCAGTAAAGATCAGGAATAAACTCACAGTGCTGACCCACTTTTCCGGACTGGCAGTGTTCCACCTTAGCTTGACCTTAGGGATCCCCTTGGGGTCAAGAGACAGAAAGAGACAGCAGCGAAGTGCTGTTCATCTGCCTGATATTAGAGGTGTGCTCTGTGGAGGTGACCTGTGCACAGGAATACCTTGTTTCCTCCCATGACTGTAGCTCAGCAGTAGGCATCTGTATTGTGCATGTGAAAGCCAATGTGTAAGCCAAATCAGAGATGTATTTTTGAAGGAGAGCAGCTATTGAGTCATGACAGCTTAGTAAAGGCATTGCTTGGTGGCCTCCTGGGGCACATGTTAAAAGACACTGTGCCATATCCCTCTCCTATGGAAGAAAAAAAATATGGGAAAACAGTGTATACTTTTGAATGTGTAGTGGCCAGATTAAAAAAAAATAAAATCAATTTGTTAGTGATCATAGTTGCTCTGCTTACCTCCCACGAGCCTATCAGAAACTGCTTTCTACCGGGTCCTGCTGAAAGCACCTCACTGCTCTGCTGTCACCTGCTTGCCATTGCATGCCTCCCTCAGCCTCAGCAGGGCTATCCCCAGCATAGCAATGGGAATTTTTGCCCCCAGCTTGAGCTCGATGGATCTCCAGCCCCAAGCAACCTGTGTTATTGTGAGTGCTGGCTGGATTTATTTATGCCTGTGGCATAAATAGTCCTTCCCCTCTGCAGGACACGTAACGCCGCTGGAATCCAGCATGAGGAGACACATGCACGGGCAGCAGTCTCCAGCACGAGTCCATGCAGGTACACGTGTGCACGGCCAGCCCTGCACGGCTCCATGGAGGGAAGTTCCTCTCTGTGAGAGGGATCTGTAATTCTCTGCTCCTTCTAGCTGTTGTCATGCCTGCTGCAAGGCACTCTGGGGACCCTGTCCCTTTCAACAAAAATAAAGGGATTTGGTGAGAAAGCAAAAGAATTGTGCAGACAGAGAGTGTGGACACATATCAGTATCTTAGAGGGTGAGTTTTCATCTCACAAGGGAAAAGAGACACCTGCAAAAGGGCTGTCATGAAGATAATGGGAAGACCCGTTGCTTAAACCGCTGTTTACTTAAATAGAGAGCCTGTGTATCATGGCTGTGTTTCACGCAGAAGGACCTGGCCCGCGCTTCCACTGAATGTGTGGGAAGCAGAGCATCAAAAATAAAGCCACGGGAGCAAAAATAGATGCCAAAGGCATAAGAAGAAAAGGTGCACCATGGCTCTGAAAATAAATAAATATTGTTTATGCAGAGGGATGATGAGAGGGTTGTGTTGCTGTCAGAGTGTTTGGAAGTGGCACAGGGTTTCCTTGAAGTGCTCCTGCTTGGCATATCCCACCCTGCTGAGCTGAGACACCTTATTTTGCTCAGGATCTGTTCAGCACCTAGTACCAAAGAGCCACAGCCCTTCCTTTGGAGGGGGATTTAAGTGAAAATACCTGCTTCGTGCCTTGGTACTTATAGTTAAGTGAGGCTGCAAAACCACACATATTTATTTTAGAACAAGGTGATTTTAACCATCATTCCAAATGCAGCTTTTTGCTCTCCACTCAGATTAGCCCATCACTAAAGAGAAGGGAACAAAGCAGAGGTACAGCAGGAGCAGAAGCTGTGCTAGGTGCTAGCACTGAGCTATGCCATGCCAGGATCTGGTCCTGCTTCCCAGGAAGGCAGTGGCTTTGAGTTGCCTCCATCTCTTCTCATGTCCACCATGAAAGCTCAGCCTCTTGGCAAACCATCTTGTTCTCTTAGCTGGGAATAGCACTATTTTTGCCAAAATATACACTCAGGTCTTGGATTCAGCAGTGCTGCATCAGCAGCTCGTAATCAAATCAACACGGGGCTGATTGTTTATTGGAAAGAAAGAGGAGGGGGAAGTAGTGATTTGACAGGATTCAATAAAAAGCAAACAAAGCAGAGGAGAGGGGCCAGTCTTTGCACAGGACAGGAAATCTTTTCGGGGGACGTGCGAGTGCTCAGACCTTGACCTGCTCCCTCCTGGTGCAGCTGGGGCTCAGGGGCGGGTGTGAGCTGAGGGTCTGAGCAGGATGCAAGGGAGGAGCAGAGCGCTTGTTTGTGCAGGGCAAGGCATGTGTAAGAGCTGTCAGCACAGCAATGGGGAGAGAGAAAATACGGAGGGAGGAGAGGAGGAATGCTATAAAATGTAATATGCAGACTGCCAATCATATCCATGATGGCTTGTGCTTGGGATACACAGCTTTCATCTTCTCTCTTTGTTTTATATGCATTTCTTCCCCTTTTGGCCCAAGCAGAGCTGTCTCCCCAAGGGCAGAAAATACTGGCTTTCCAGCCTCTTCACTTTACTGTCCTGGTTTCCTGGCTGAAGCAATGCTTTTTTATTTGCTTGTTTTCTTTTGGTTCAGTTCCTGGGGTTTGGGGCTGCTGCCACCTGAGATGCTGGAGACATTGCTGCCCTTTCATCACCACGCCTCCATGAGGTCCCTACTGCACCCAGGGGTGGCTGCTTGTAGCACCTGAATGGAGGTGCTGAGCTTCCAGCCCTCATTAGTCCTTAAAGAGCTCTAAAAAAATCACATAGCCTGGGGCATCTGCAAGTGGCATGGGAAGGGCTGCAAGGAGAGACTGTAGCAGTGTCCTGCAGCCTTCCTCAGCTCCCCCGAGGCCAACTTCACTCTGAGGTTTTCCTCCCCTGGGCATGGCAAACATCCAAGGATAGATGGGATCTCCCTGATAGAATGGGCAACTATGCTGGTGGGTAAAAAAGGGATCTGGAAACCACCAGGGGAGGGAGTGGGCGAGGGGAGTCACATGCAGAGTATGGCCCTAACCAGGAACCGGTGCAATCGCAATGGACTACAGGGCAGGATGGGGGCATTCACACTCTTCCCCACGATATGCATGGGTTAGCCCAGGGCTACCACATCCATTGCTTGCTCCTGAGTGTTTCTTTTGTGCTTTTGTTGCCATCTGCTCTCAGCACAAACACCAGATTGCTTCAGAGCAGAGAGACTGCAGCCCCCAGCCTGAACTCTGCAGGCCCTGGTAGAGCCCTTGGGGTGGCTGTAGTTTATCTCACTGTGCCCTGGAAGCACAAAGCTCCATGACACCAAGCTGAAGGTGGTTAAGAGCTTTCCATTTACCACTGCAAATGCATTTTTCTGGTTATCAAATCAGCCCAGGGGGGTTCCTCCACTGCTCTGCAATCAGCTTAATCCCTCTCTGCCGGCAGCCTGCAGCTCAAAGTGCCTTCTGCATGAGGTCACCCTTTGCAGGGCTAGCTGCAGGAAAGCATGGATGTCACCTGCTGCCAGCACTTCAGCTGCCAAGCACTGCCTCAGAGGTCATGATGTGCATCCCACATACCTCTGCTACCATTCCAGTAAAAATGAAGCCAGTAGATGCTCCTGGATGCAGAATACATATGGATCAAAGCCTATTCCTTTCGATGCCATAGCAGTTCAATTTAAAGTGTATAAGGAAGAGATAAGACAACTTTCAGACCTACCTAACAGGTACCACTGGGCTGTAGCAAAAAGTCAGGCAGGCACCAAGCTCTTCATGGCAGAAGAGTGGTGTGTCCCCCTTCACTACCAGTGCAAGGAGCTGTGGTTCACCAGCCTTGGGCTGATCTTCTACAAGATTTTCTTTACTTATGAATATTCAGGAGCCTGAGCAGCTCTCCGAGGAAGGTGGGAAACTGTTCCCAGAGAGGCAGCACCTGATGTGGATTTCAAGTTTGCTGATCTGAAGTTCATCCTTATTTTTATCAGCTTGGTTTAATAGTTGGAAAAGCTGAAAATAGAACTCCTAGCAGGTTTTGGAAGTAGTGCAGTACTGGTGCTGAGCTTCTGAAAGGGATTTTTCAGTTTCTTTTTAATACAGTCCCTCCCCATAAAACTGATGGAAAGTCTCATTGAAAATGAAATGGCTTCATTTTCATCACATAATTTTGTGGCAGAAAATAACCTCTTAGATGTTGATGACACTCAACTCTATTTGTTCTACACAGCCATCAAAACATTGCAAAACCATGGATATGAGCTGACAAACGAGCCTTCAAGACCTTCTCAGTTCTCCAGTTGGACAGCCTTGTGCCTTTTTGGTCATCTTCTGCCACTGTTTATCGAATTCAGATAAAACCCTCAGGATACAAAGGAGATGAAGCTTCATGTTAAACCTGCCTCTGGTAAGGACCAACTCAAGCTCAACAAAGCAGGATGGCAGCACAGAGAAATCCCAGAAGAGTATATTTTTCTTCTATAAAAGAGATTCAAATGTTTTAAGATCTGACACCTACCTGAAGAGCCAACTTTCAGAAGAGTTAGTAATTCAAAAGCCAAGTTAAACAGGACAGCCAGGGCTGTTGTGCTTCTCTAGGGACAGGGCTTATGAATGACACTGGAGGTGAGGCTTTGCTGAGTCAGCAGCTGGTCTTGTTTAACTTGGCCACATCTTTGGATAACCCCTTGTAACTTGGCCCTCTTTGGCAACTTCACACCTTTTAACATCAGTCTCGCTTTTGCTTACTTGTCCCCTTAGCTTCACATCAGATCAAACGTTTTTGGTCTGCTGTTTTGTTTTCTTTCAGTTTTTGGCAAACCAGTAAAAGGACAAGTCTTTAATTACCTGCTTTCTACCTTGTGATGATGAAAGCTAGTAAGGACTCCTGGCACAACGAAAGAACTAAAACCATTTTCATTAACAGTGGTCACCTCATCCACTGTTGCACTTTTGATTTGGTATGCACACCAGAACTTGCAGACATCTGTAAATGTGCATTTTCCCAAATCAATTGCCAGTAACCCTGACACACCACACACCACACATGTGCACCCTCCACTTGATGTGATAGAGCACACAACTCTCATTCCCCTTCATGTCTCCCTTTTAGCACATAGATAGCCTAGGCATCAGGGCATCACCACCACAGCCCTGGGGTAGGGGGAAAGGACTTAGGGGTCCATTCTGGATATGGACCTGTAAATGTCATCGTGACTGTGTTATCTATGCCTGATCAGGTATAACTTATTTTCCATTGGCAAATTTATAGTGCTGGCTCCCAAGACAGCATGACCAGGTTGCTGCCTTGGATGCTGGGGGATAACAAACCTTGGCATTTCAAATGGGCTGTTTCCAGATTCCATCATGCAATCGATTTCTGTGCTTTGCAACAGTTACAGAAACAAACAAACAAACAAACAACACCTTTAATTAGCAATGTAATACCAACAGTTTGTAAGCAGGTTTCTACTTTAACCATACAGCATAGTGTACGTTACTATATGATATAGTACACAATACTATAGTGTACTTTGCTGGAACTGGAGCTGGTTGGGGTTATCTATATGTACTTACTCCATAATGCACACATAAGTTACAGTCAGATCTGAGGGGTTTTGATCCTAAAGTCTTTCCCTCGGTGGTGCTGTGCTGGATATGAAAGCTGGCCTAATCAAGATCAGACTTCAATTAGAAGTATTAAGGAGTTATTGCTGCAGGACATTTCTCCTTATGTCTGTCAGTCCTGCCTATACAGTCGCAACAGAGGTAACCAGATCAACCAGAACACAAATTCCTAGCTGAAACACACACCTTAGAGAGCTGCTGCACAGTGTTCACATCCCAGCCCAGATGTTGGGGGGACTAGACACCTGCAGAACCTTGTGGGGGGCTTCTACAATAGCATTTGAATGTAACTCTCTAAAGCCTTTGGATGAAATGTTTTATGAAAGTGAATAGAAACGTCAAAGCTGTAAGCAAGGGCCAAGATCACATGATAGACATGAATAGCAAAACAGCAGTTTCTATTTTGCTCTTTTGCAGGAAGAGTATTAAAGCAGCCTTTCCACAGTGATTTCCCTGACACACTTGAAACACAGATATACTGACTTCTCTCTGCACTTAGCTTAGGAAATACCACTTGTGTCTCTATTTTGATGGTTATTTTGTCCATTTGTCCCTTTATTTATTTGTCAAAGTAGAAAGGAGAAGAAGCACAAAATCCTTTATTCTTTATGTCTGACTACGTGAAGATAAAAAATTGCAAAAAGAAAAATATTTTAAAATGATTGAAGCCTGTGCAGGTAAACTTGAATTACAAAATTGAATAGGTTAATTAGAAAAAGAGTGTATGCCGTTCTTCTTTTGCATTTTATAAGAAAAGCAACCTAGCATTTATGATAGACGTGCTGTGAGAACATGATCTCAGTATCCTTTCTTTTGGCGTGCCTGAAGTCCCTGTATTTTTATTTAAGCAGTGAATTGGTTGGTACATTTGCAGCCAAAAATACCTTCCCAGACATGCTTTGGAAAGAGAAAAGGATGGGATGGCCTTTTTGTACAACTTGATAGATCTCTTTGGCATTTCAAACTGAAGAGCAAACACTATAAATCATGTCAGCAGCACAGCCAGCATCCAAACCCCAAATGCACTGGAGTCTCAGGTCCACATACTAGCCACTAGTCAACAGTGTTTTTCTAGGCTTTTTTTATTTTTATTTTTACTGTTAAGGATGGTGGATGAGAAGAAGTAAGGGATGGTAGGTTTGGCCTGAAACACTGAGAGGAGCTTGACACCCTTACACTCACTGGTAAAGGCCGAGAAACTAGGCTGTTTTCTGAAAACTGTTCTTGCAATTAATGGCAAATTTCATCATTTTCATTCTCTGTCTGTCTTTTTGTCTACAAACCTTGAACCCATTTTCTCACTTTAATCCAACTTGACCTCTGTCTCAGACAGTTTACGTTCCTGTGGGTTTTGTGGGAATGGGTGGCTGGATAGAAGGTGTCAAAGTGCTCCTCACGCTGTTGAGGTGGGCAGCTATTTGCTGTTCACTGTTTGCAGACACAAGATTCAAAGAGTCATGCCTTACTTTAGAGAAGAGGAATTAAATGGAGACAGTGGAATCTTTTAAATCAATTGATGACTTTTTAAGTCCCCATCATATGGAAGGTGCAGAAAGACAGCATATTTTCTTGCAGTACAACCTCTGGAGACTCCAGTATTAAGTTATCATCATATTTTTGTTATAAACTGATGTTGTCAAGTGTAGCAACTCACTATCCATGTGTTGGGCACTGATTTGCTCTACAAATGCAGAGATTTTGCAGAAGCTGCTGTTCTACTGCACCAGGTACCACTCTAGAACATAGTAACGACTCCTAGTCCCTCCCCAGACAAATGCTCTCATATCTCAGATCACAGGGGACACCCCTGAAAGATTTCAGGCCCACAATTTACATTATCATTTGCTAAATGCTAGAAGAAATAGTTTGAAAAAGCACTGAAAGGTTTAACGAAACAGAGACCTGAGTTTTCATGAAGATACCGCACTTACCACGACTTTGACTGTAATTGCATTAATAGCAATTGGACTGTTTAACCTGCTATAATTCACTAATTGAAAACCTTTTTCCAGTATAAAAATTTGGGCACAATTTAAAGACTTCCTAAAGGGCAGTCAGCTCAGCTTAACATCTGCTTTTCTTTCTTTAATTCCAAGAGGCAATTTGGCTTTATTCATACCTCAGCTGAGGGAACAGGATGTTCATTCCATGCAGGGGAGTGTGGGTTGCCTGAATCCTGAGGAGGGGCAGAACGTGTTGTGATGTCAAATTCTCCTTCATCTTTTTCTTCATTTTTTTCTCTAACTTGCTTTGTCCCTGGTTGGGACTCTCTCTGTATGTATATACAAATATTTGTGTATTTGTGTGAGCACCCCTCTTTTTGTGATGACCTTGCTGCCATGGTAGTTGTGATCCCAGCTCTGGTTCACCCCAGTCCTCTGCAATGCTGGGAAGCCCCCTTATCTTGAAGTGATGTAATTTCACTGAAAGCAACAGAAATTGCACCAGAAAAACAGATTTCTGCCCACAGTGTTGAACCCCTACCACTCTTCCTCTATGATATGTCAATACCTCTTTCCCCTTTCCTTTTGCCCCCAAATCCACCTGCAGTGATATGATGGAGAGTGGCAGTGAGGTTTCCTTCAGTCTGGGCCATCACCCCTTGTGACTCCCTCACAGGTACCGCCTCTTTGAGGGTCCCAAGCCATGCACACCTGAGGCAACTGGTTTGTTTGTAGATTTGTCTTCTAATAAGTGATGCAGATAAGTGAAAACAGTGTTGTGATACATCCACATTGAAGATAGATTCAGTCTCCAGATTCTTTAATGCGTTTTGGTATTATTTGCTCCAAAAGAACACAGCCTGTCAAGAGAATATATTTTCGGTGAGGTAAGATATGCATTACCTCCAGAGGACTTTGCGCCTCCCTAGAATTTTATGCTCCAAACATCACTACACAGAACAATACCTGAGGTTTCAGACATTCTGTTAACATTATTTTTCATGTTCTTGGCTTTTTGAGTTCTGTCTGGATCTGGTAACTCAAGTGTTGAAACACATCATGAAAAGTTGGCCTCATTGTTTGTATGAGACTCACAGTCCAAGTTTTCAGACCAAAGAGGTGCAGGCATTTCCATTGCATTATTTTCAACAAAATTAAATATTTATAGGAAATCAGAACCAGTTTTGAGAAGGGAAAATAATAAAAGAAAGAACAACAAAATGTCAAAAATAAACAATAAGTCTCAATAGAAGCACAGAGGACGCTTCTTTCCTGTGACTTTCTGTACCAGCCCCACAAAATGGGTGCTGTCCTGAAGCCAAGCCAGTCACCATGAAATTTTCTAGGTTTGGTACACAAGGGTTGAACAGTTACATTTGCTGTCAGCTCTCATCTACAACGGATAGCTCTCAGAAGTCCTCCTACCAAAGAGCCAGAACCTCATTTGATTCAATTTAAGTTCTGGGCAATGAAACCTAGCCAGTTTATAATTTCTGAGAGTGCTGTTTGCAGCACTCATGCCATTTGCTACATAAATGTGCCTTTAATAAAGCGGTTTGGTATTTTTTAAGTATAACAGATTAAAATCAGTAGGTAATGTACTTGAAATTGTTTGATATTTTCTCATACATTTCCCAATAATATTATATGATCATGTGAGTAAAGCTGCTTTTGATGAGGGAGGTTGCTGTCCTTGTGTAAGTGATTGCCATACTGCACCGGTAACCCTAAAGATTGCTTAGTAATCAGAGAAGCAAAGGGAATTAATTGCTTCATTGGAAAGATATGAGCTGGACGTGGGTCTCGCTGGTTCATGTTAGAGCACTGCTTCTCACCAGCTGACCTCACCTCAACCTGTGCTGGAGGATCAGTCCTAGTGGCTAGCTTACCTCCTTTTTTTTGTCCAACTACAAAGTCGGACAAATAGTTTCTCTATGCCATTTCCTAAGGCTTTCTCTCTTTGTATTTTCTTAAAGGCTTTTTTGTTGCTGTTGTTGCTGTTGTTGTTGCTGTTTGAGAGGGAAGGAGTAAAAAAGGCAAGTTGGGAACAAAAAGCAGGAGGAATGCAGATGTCTATTAACACAACCACTTCCCATAGAATCATATTCTATGATTCCTGGCTAGGAGTGGCTGGCTTTTACTTTGACCCCTGAGACAAGCAATCCATCTCTCCTCCAGCAGGGGTGAATGGTTCGGTATCACCAAGCTTCAGGATGACACAGCATGCCTGTGACACACAGCCTGCTCCCCTGCTTGGCACAGGAGGCAGCATGAGGGCAACCCAGCAGGCAGGTACCATGATACCACTGCTCTGTCCTCGGCAGCCACACCACCATGAGTGCCAAGTATGCACATGCAGGGTTTCAGTTTATGGATATGTGGCCTAGAGGCAGTGTGTGCTGCCTGGTGAGCCTCTCCAGCCACCATAAAGAGATTATTTAAAAAAAAAAAAAAAAAAAAGGACGTACTTTACATTTCTGTTTACTTGCAATCTGATCTCACACTGAGCAGCCTTTGAATTAAGCATCTCTCTGAGCAGCAACTGTCCTATTAGCATAATGTGTAACATTAAAACATGGGGCTCTTCCCATGGAATGCTTTATTGTGTGCACGCCTCGTCTTTAATATTCATGGCCATCTCTTTTTAGAACATCCTTCTGACAGAGGAGAGGCGCCAAGATAAGCCGTTGGGATGGTGGTTGTCCTGGAAACAGCAAGATCCACTTATTTTTAGCACAGAAGTCATCCAGTTAAACAAACTACATTAAAGGAGCTTTGTGATTATGACACAACAATAAAAAGACACGTGGCATATTTACAGTCCTGGGGAGGATGCAGTGCTCTCGTCATGCTGCCTGGCTCCAGTGCCAATGATCTTGCCCCTGTGATGCAGAACAAAGCATGCTTCTGCTGCTGAGTGACGGCAGAACCCAGCACGGCCAAAGCAGGGCTGTGGGGAGCAGAGCATGCAGGTCTGAACCACAACCAGCAGTGCTCTGCTGCTGATATTGTGATCCTTATCCTTCAGAATGCACAGCAAATTCACCAGTGTATGGAACTGGAAAAAGGCAGTGACAGTTAACAGCAGCTTTTCCAGAGCTAGAAGCTTTTGGGCCAGCCTAAAGCTTCAGTAACAATTTAAAAGTGGTTCTTGCATTTTCTAAGACTCAGTTCTTCAAGTGTTTTTGTTTTTTTTTAATGTCCTGACAGACTTCCCAGCAAAACTTCACCAAACCCATGCCTTTTTTACCACCATGAAGGTCCACTTGTCCCTGTTTGTAAAACATTGCACTCAGGCAGCACTGTTGAACAGGAAAGCACAAACACACTTTGACACACCACCTTTAAAATGTGAAGGAATGTTCTATGCTCCATGTGATTCTGATAAAAGTTCACAGAGCCCGAAGGGTATAACAGGCATGGCCTCCTCCATAGCCATCGGGTGATGGTAGTGTAGCTCACACGTCTCAGACAGTGCCCTTCAACTCAAGTGTTGCCTGCAGCTTTATCTTCCAGGAGAAGGAAGAAGACAACAGTGAGAAAAGAGGAATAAAAATTAAAAAGGATCAAAAGAGGGAAGAAGTAGAGGAAATCAGCACACACGTTGGCAAGATTCTGGTACGGAGAAAAGGGCGACTTTTAACCACAGGAAGTTCCAGAGCTAGAGGAAGAAATGGAGCTATATAGAGCCCATATACTTGTATATGGGAGAAATTACAGATAGAAGGAATGTCTGCAAGAAGCCTTTGGTATATGCAGCAAGCTTCTCTAGTACTGACAGTGCCAGGAGAGATTAGATTTCACATTCATCATAGTGATAACACTGTAGAAAATGAGACTAAAATGCTTTGATTTATTTTGCTCTATCTTCTGGAGGATGCTTATGGTACAGTAATGAACTGTCCATTGTACACTCCAGCTATCGGCAGGTTACAGACTCAGTTACAGGCCATGACAGCTAGATGTAGCAGTAGCTCTCCCCTGGCTGAAGGAGGTTATCTATCATCCATCTGGAGAAGGTCACCAAACCCTCTCCATAGGCACCACTTTTGTGCTCCCTCCCAGGAGAGGGGTCACAGCCCTGCCCCATCATTCACCTGCAAATGCTGCCTGAAAATCAGTGTTCATACTGTGGCACTGCACGTGGTGAGGTGAGAGCAGCATCCCAGCAGCTCTTGCAGCCCTGGCCCTCATCACTCGGTGCAGGAATGAAAGACAAGTGCTCCCCACTGATCCAGAGACATATGCCCTCTGGCCCTGCTTCCTAAGGTAGGTGCAGGTATCTCCAGCTGAATGTTCCTCCTTTCCTCCCCCAGGAATATGCTTCAGGCACCAGGCAAAGCCAAACCACCACAACTCTCATATCTTATTTTGAAGCTACAACTATTTACTGTTTTTTTACTAAAGTTTTTTTCTTTTACTCATAACAAATGGCATTCATCTTAAAACAAGATTTTCTGGGCAATTCCCCTCTCCCCAGCTTCTAGGTTCTGAAACTCTTAAAAAGTCCTGTGTTTACATTCTTTGTGCCTTCTTGTTCTCCCTGTGTCTGCCTTATGTTTTTCCACTGTGCCATATGTGGCTGAGGGAAGAAAGAGAGGGACAAACCCACAAAAATGAGGGAAAAAGGAAAGCATTATCCCCAGTATTTTTATTGCTTTGAACTCACCCAGCATATTCACTGCTTTATGTTTTGTTTTAAATAAAACCCCAATAAACTGCATTATCCTCACTTTTTAAATGACTTCCTACAGCCTCCGCTCTCCCTCTCCTCACTTCAAGCAAGCCTGAACACAAAGCATGAACACTTTGCCAGGCTCTGGCTATGGCTTAGCAGTGTGGGGACTGACAGTTGCCCGTGCTTAGCATCATGGACATGACCAGCAGGGCCTCTGTGGCTCCCAGGAGCCATGTCAGGTAACAATAGCTGTCTGATAACTGTCAGCCATGGTAAACACGGATGGAGGTCAGCCCCTGGCCTGTAAGTCAATCCATTAAGCTCTGCAATCAATTTTTTAATATCTCATCTTTTGAGTCAATAGTAATGTGTTAGCACTAACATGTACATAGCAGGATGTGTGAAAAGTTCTGGGTACCCCTCTCACATCTGGGCAAGAGGAGGTGGAGAAATGGTGGAGCTCACTGTGTGCTACCTAGGCCTCTGAGTTGACCCCATCTGCATAGAAACAAACAAGCAAACACAAGCTGGAAAGAAAACTGGATTCTTTATGCTGTGAGTCAGTGATAAAAGCAGCTGGAAGGGAGCACACATGCTCTTTCATATCTTCCTTTTGAGGAGCTGTCTCTAGAAACCTTGGTTTCATGCTGGTATCTCCAGCAGGAGAGCAGGGTGCTGTCACATCATGTTTTCTCTGGTTATCTAGAGGGGAGGTGAGAGAGGCAAAGCAGGCCTGCTTGTGGACACCTTGCTGTCTAGGGCAGTTCCAGTTCATGTTGGCAGACTCCTCAGCCTCTCTTCAAAGGACCTCTGCTGTTTTCTATTAGTGGTGTCTCCAGCAGCAGCCAGCCTGTTTGGGGTGGGGAAAATCCCCAGCACCCACAACAGAGAGGGTACCCAACCCAAGCATGGAGGACATTGGCCAGAAGAAATCTGTGAGAAGAGAGGGCATCTGCCTTGCATTTCCTACAAGGCAGCAATGGGACAACTACAATGGGACAACTACCAGCGACAGCCACACACTCTGGCCCCCAGGTTGTGGTGCAGTGAAGGGCTGCCTTCAGAAATTGGGCAATTTGCCATCCCACAGGAAAAGAAACCCAAGGAATGTGAGCGATCACTTCAGGAGCCCTAGCACAGTGGAGTTACCTGAACCATGTGGGAGGAATTTCTTCTTAAAGCCAAAATGCATGGGTCTTTCTGTGGATCATAAAGCAAACTTTTGTCTGATTTTTTGTTATATTTTAGTAACAGATTTCAAAAAATGCAAGGCACTTCCCTCCTTGTGAATGTATTTCCTTTACATTTAAGTAGAACTAAAGACTGCTGACACTAAGTATGTGTAGGAACAAACCCATGTCCTCCCTTCCTCTGAAAAAGCCCTCCTACTCATTTTTGTGACCCAAAAACTCCTCTCCAAAAGACTCAGATTAACTTTCCTTAATCCTCACATTCCAGGGTGTATTTACAATTGAGGTATTATTGGAGCAAACCAACTCAAACATCAAGCAAAGAGCTATTATACGTACACACATATGTATGCAAGAGCATGCTTATAGCTATATAATTCACTGTAAAATATGCTGGTTTTTAGATTACCCAGAAACTGGTCAAATGCCTGGAAAATATTCTTTCCAAGTTTTCAGACTGGCCCCTGAAACTGCACAAACAAATCTTGTCCCATTGGAGCTAGTGGAATAATTCATGTTTGGCTTGGACTCAGTCTGCCACATGCATATGAACTCGTACGTGCAGATACTTGTCTGAGACTGTGAGCCAGGTAGATAACTGAGTAAATTTCTTACTTGCATGCAGTCTTGTCCAGCTGGCCCTCAGCATTTGCACTGGCTGCATAGGCAGACATAATTGCTGTATGCGCTCGTGATTTTCCTGCCCTGTTTAGCCATAAGTTCACTCCACAGGCACACTGTGTTGCAGTACTCTCAGGGATTAGCACATGCTGTCATGCCACCTGAGCTCATCACAGAGTCCTTTAGGAGACCCTTTTGGGTGATGCTGTTCATGCAGGACCATAGGTTTGTCTCAGGGAAGGCATTCAGGGCAATTGCACTGGACCTTGTGGGGTCTCATTAGTCCAGGTTAAGGAGCAGGCCAAACTAGCCAAAATGAGGGCTAAAACAGAACTAATCCACAATTAGGAGCCTGTCCATAGTTACCTGAGGCACTGCTTGTACCTTGTTACCCCCAGTAACTACCTCGAGGTCAAATACTCTGCATGGACCAGCCGTGATTTGGGAAAGAACTTGCTCTGTAAGTGGAACTTGGTCTTTGTTAATGCACTGAAGCTCAGCAATGCACTGATATATCTCAGGAGGTTTGTGTTGTGATCTAGAGCACCTCTGAGGGCACTGACATGCTGCAGCTACTTCAGAAACACTGATATCCTGTGCAAAACAGCATGAAAATGGGAGATACCAAAAGAAAGAAAGAATACAATCTATATGCTCAGTAAGTCCTTTTTGTGAAAGTTGTGAAAAACGGTGCTGCAAGTGGGGTGAAAGAAGAGAGGGAGAGCAGGCAAAGATCATCGCATGGGAGGACACAAAGCAAGCAAAACTATAATACTCTAATGCTCAAAATAGACATTTGTTTGACTTTCATTTTAAGTGACTAGATTTTACCCTTTGTCTCTTTCTTGCTTCTGGTAAACTCCCATGACATCAATTGATGGAGACACAGAGGATTAAGTTGCAGACAATCAGTTGCAAACTTCAGCCACTGTGTAACCACTTAAGCAGATAACTCTTTTTATGTAAGGCAACTGGTGGAGAAAATGTGTCACCATCTCTTTCCCTTCTTCCTTTGAGCGGTGAGATGAGAAGCAAGCACACTTCAGACCCTGAAGCTCACCTTCGCCGCAAATGCTAAAAGCTCTCACTAGGCAACAGCAGGAAGCCAGAGGCGCTTCCCAGAATCACAAAAGCAAACTGTGCTTAAAAGATCTAAAATTCCACCTAAGAAGCTTTCTCCAGGATCGCCGTACGTAATCTCACTTGCTACCTTCAGTCTCTCAGAGAAAGAAGCAGATCAGCTTAGCACAGACATTGGCTCCTCTCTGGCAGCAGTCTGACTGTGTCACCATGGCTTGTCAAGTAGCAGAGGCTGGTGCAGGGAAATGGCAAGTTCCTGGGAAACCCTTGCCAGTCGATCAAGTCTCCTGTGATGACTCTCTGGGGCCAAAGGAAGTGGACAAACAAGTGCCGTGCAGGGCGAGGGCAGGTAGGAGCTGCCTTCAAAGTACAAGTAGAGGACTGGGCTGCTCCAGCATGTCATCATATGTTTTACAGCAACCAAAGCAGTCAGAGGGGTCCTCTGAGACTCATTTTGTAAAGAGAAAGGAAGGGTGGTAATGGTCTCCCAGACCCCACCTTGCAACAAAGCCTTTCCCCACTAGCCCAGCTCCTGTTGCCAGTACAAGGGAGAGGAGTGGGAAGGAGAAAAAGATGCTTGAACTTGTCTGCAGCTGATGTGAGGGGCCAGTCTGGACAGCCAGCAACAAAAGTGGGTCAGAAACCAGTCTTGAGTCAACTCCAAAGCCTTTTTTGCATGTGAAGCACAAGAATGGGATGACTTGAGAGTCCAGCCTGCTGCCCTCAGTTGGCTCATGCAGGACAAATCTAGTGACTCTGTAATCTGTGTGCCAGGCATTTTTTGAAGTAGGAACATAATTTAATTCCCTTTAAGGAGATCAAAACCAGGAAACATTTAAGTAGGACTTCCTGCCCAGTGTGAAATACAAATTCTTTTCATCATGGAAAGCAAACTGAGCTTAAACAAAAGTATAATGAAAGTGGTTATGCAATGAAGTTGTAGGAGATCAAAGCCAATTTTGTTTTTTAATTAAGATAACAAGGTACCTGGCTAAAGGAAGCTAGTGGTAATCCACTACCTAACTGGTTAAAGAAACAAAACACTTGCCCATTAATTTGCTGCGTGCACAGAAGAAAATGAGGCAGCAGAAAAATTTGTTCTTATAGTCAGGATTTGAAACTGGGAAATGTGCTCCTTGAATTTACCTGTATCAGAGACACAAGAGGTGAGAGGGTCTCATGAATTCTGCTAAACATCATCCTCTTTCCCCTCTATCTCTTTTGCTTACTTCCACTACAGATCCCTTTAAGCAGGTGCCTGCTTGTGTACTGTGAGGTTGTCTGCCCACCCAATAAGTCCTGCTGTTCCTCTTCCTCCCCTGAGGCTAACCAAAATTTGTTGGTCATTCCAGTTAGGAAGAAGAGCTGGTACAGGACTTTAGGTTATAGAAGCAGCTTTGTTTATTTACAAAGGAAAAACAGACTCCTGGGTGACACAGCAGGGGTTAAGACAGAGGGGTGGGCTTCTTTCTTCTCAGTCCCCTGCTTTACCAAGCTCCCAACCCAATCCCTTCTCTCTGGGCTCTCCGTAGGGCCACACACCATGTCAGCTGCAGTGTTCACCTTCACCTGGTTCTACTCCGGCTCTTCATTTCCCTTTCCTGAGCCTGGGCACCCCTGAGATCAATGAGCCCATGGTTTGGGCAAAGACTTCTGCACAAGGAGGAGAGCAAGACTTAATTTTGCTGTCTTCTTTCCAAGCCAGCTGAAGGAATTTTTGAAGGAAAAATCTGAGAGTGGGAGTTAATCTGAGCTCTACCGTATTAGTAAGTCATAAAGCCTTTCAGGAAAATCCTACTGAGCAGGCTAGGACTGAGATCTGTAATTTCTGTAGAGGCTCAGAATATTTACAGGAACAAGTTAGGAGTAAATCTTGGTGCATGGTTTTTGGAGATTAAGAAGTCCAGTCTGGCTAACGCCATGGGTCTGTCACAGGGTTTTATCTCTTCTGCAAGGCTGTGTGAACCATCCATACATTTCAATAGGCATACCACTCCTAAGAACTTGGAAACCATTCATTAAGCTCATAGGAATGTTATCATTTTCCATAAAATTTGATAGGATTTTCCAGAACCTGTGATGTTTCTGTGTAATGCATTCTTGGCCATCAACAGTCATCCTGGGCCCCAGGAGAATGCTCTGCAGGAAGGTTTTAAACACACATTTTGATTTATGGAGATGGTGAGCTCCCCCCACAGTGTTTGGTGTGGGGAATCCAGAACGTGTTTCTTGGCTACCTTCAATTTCATTGTGCCATTTCCCAATCACTTTTGAAATCATATTGTTCTCTCAGCCTTAGATTTAGGTTAGCCCATGCTCATACCACCAGATAGCAGAGATTAATGGAGAGAGGATCTCTGCCATAAAAAAATCTGCTTCAGAGCTTGGGTGCATATATCATCATCATCTTTCAGCATTTGTTGAAAAAGCAAGATTATTCTTTTTAAACTAACTTGCAGTCAGGTAGTGGGGAGACAAGACTGTCACATCTCTAGAATATGACCTGCAGCCACACTCTGTGGTTGCCTAAAGGCACTCCTTCATGTTCACCTAGCCCATCTCTGGTGCAAGAACTGCACCTTTGGTAGTACAGGGTATGTCTGCAAGGGGAACCAAGCCGTTGTCTCCTTCCCTGTCCCAGGTAGAGTTGCTATCTCCCATAAATTAAATGCCTCTCAGCCTTTTTTGAGTGAATATAGTGCTTACTGATGGCTTATTAGTTTTCAGTGTCCAGAAGGTATTAGGTGCCTCTCGGTGGGCTTAGGGTCAGGTGCTCACAGACTCAGCAGTAGCAATTGGTGTTTGAAGTCTCCTCTTTAATCACAGATGGTTGGCAAGGGCAAACCAACCTTCCTTATGCCTCACTGCTGGTCTGTGAATGCCTTCTTTGATCTTGAGAGAACAGATCAGTCCCTAAACTTTCTGGAACTTCAGCCCTTGTGCTAAGACTCCCAGTAAAACATGGCAGCAGGGACATCTGCCTTCTGAGGTAAGTATGGAGGCTGTCAAAGTTTTTCTCTCCCTCAACACGCAGCTTGGCAATTTATCCATCTGTAACAACAGAGAGAGGTTTGCTCCACCTTCTTCACTGAGTCATAGATCTAACCACCTGCACACAAAAAGGGGAGGTGTCTCATAACCTGCCACGTTTGAAGCACTGCCTTTTTTTTTTTTTTTTTTTACTTTTCTAGGTGCATTTCTTCTGTCCATTACTAATGAAGTTTTACATCTTATTGCCATGGAGCTTTTGCCCTGAAAATAAATAATCAAATAAGACTCATCCAAGGCCAAGAGATGTTTTTAAATACCCTTGAAGCAACATCTTTGTGTTGGTGAGTTACACGGCTTCCAGCAGGCCAGAAGTCTTTGTGTGAAGACTCGTGAATAAGCAAAGGGGGAATCAATGCCGGCCACAGTGTGCGTTACTCATTAGCATGCTGCGAGCTGGGAGCACAACGATGATATCAAACATCAGCCCCCTGCCCCATTCCACTGAACAGAGCCTTCTGATAGGGCAGTTTGTGCTGCCAACAGTGAGTCATTCATCTCTCTGTCCTGCTTTCACAACAGCATGATTCAGTGTTTGGAAAGGAAAGTCTTGACTGCAAACATTACCCTCTTTCAGCCACCGTTAGCCTCAGTGCAATATACAGCAGAAATTGTGCTCCGCATAGCGTTTATCAGAATGGTAAATCAGAGGAGGCAGAGCATCCCCTATGACCCGGAGCTCTGTGCACACCAGGGGCAATCTGCAGGGACAGTGTGCTGTGAAACCAGTGCCCTTGCTATGCAGGACCTTCCTTCCCACTGTGCTGCCCCACTTCAGCCCAGTCAAAACACAGGCTGAAGCTCAAGCAGAATTTTCAAGACAGAAGATGAGCTTACTAGTTGTCAGCCCTGCAAATCCAGCCTGGGGAGAGGGAAGGAACTAAGCAGGGCTATGTCCTTCCTGCCTCCTCAGTTTCCAGCAGCTGCAGCTCTACACTGCACCCTGACAGTTTTGCTGATAAGGCAGAAAAGAGTGCGACTCACCTTGCTGTTCCCTGACCGCACAGACTTCCTATTGCCAGCAAGAGTGAAAACTAGTTTTTCTTAGTAAATGCAACACACTCAGAGTCTCTCAGGGCACAGATATGCTGATAAATAAGATGCCTCTATAGCAGGGAAGGTCAGCTCTACAGGATCAGCAGAGCTAGTGGTGCCTAAAGTGGCATGAGCTGTGTGGAAGCCAGATAGGGCTAAGGAAGTGGAGGCTCTACCTTGTGCATGGTTCTTTGGGTTAAGGGATGATTTAGCCCCTAATCAGTTTTCTGATCCTCCTTAAGTCTTTCTACTTGCTTTTTCTGTAATTCTTCTGTCGGCTTTCCTTCAGCCACCCTTGTCAGGCAGCAATGAACTGTGGTCCCTTCTGATCCAGGCCATGCGCAAATCCTGGATTTGATTTGAAAGGCAACTTGAAAGTCAAATAAAATGTTTTCTAATAAGTCAATAACTCATACAAATATTTTCTTTCTTTCTTATTCTTTTTTCCCCCTCAAGTGGGAGTAGTGAGTGCCTTTCAGATTTAGAGATACAGCCAATGCAGGTATAAATCAGCAGAGTCCCACTGACATCTATTGCGCTTTGCCAATCTACAGAAGTTGCAGATAAAGCCTTTAATGTTTCCACAAAGCAGATTTATCAGGCTCCTTGTGGGCTTGTACGAGTTAACAGAAAGAGGTTTTGAGCAAAGCCATCCATCACTTGGCTATCTACAGTCACCAGCATGCAGGTAAATCACCAGGGCTCTGCTACCAGATGTTAAAAAGGCAGATGACCTCCTTGTATATTCCACACATGAAAAGAGCTCAGTAAATTATTTGACTTTTAAACAACAATATTCAACAATTTACTACAGAGCCCATTAACTGGATGAGGTGTTAACCTGGACATCCTGACCAAATTCCAGTGGGGTTAATTACACATTGCCTTCATATTCCCCTCTGTTTCAGCTGTGACACTAACCAATGGTACTTTTTTCTCTGTGTGCTAAAGATTGTGCTGGAATCCTGCTGTTGCTGTGTTACACACCAGAGTGCATGTGCTATAATTGTAGATGAAAGGCCTCTGCATGCAGAGTTTTAAAAGCACTCATTAATGCATTCCATAGGAGAATGCCAACTCTAATGCATGAAAATGATTGTTTTTGTTGTTTTTATTGATGCTATTATTGTCTCTTCTGTTTCAGATGCAGATTTGGATTAGCATTAAAAACAGAACTTGAACTTGCCCAGAGTGTTAGAATACAGTGTTAGGATTTCGGGTTCCAATTCAGATCTGTTTTAAGGCAAAAACTTCAATGGCAAATCCACTGTAAGATTACAGTGTGAATTCCCCATATTTTGTGGGCAGCAACTGCTGCCAGAGCTGTGTGTAAGGCTTACTTTAAGTCAGGAATAGACCAGAAACAAATCAGAACATTGAAGGAGAAAGAAAGAGGAGCTAATAACCACCACACTGGAAATTCATACTGATTTAGCTAACTTAGGTGCTTGTCACAGAAGGCATAATCAGTATCTGCTGTTTGCAGCTGTTCTGTAGACTATAGGTCAATAATTCTATGCATGGTTCTCTTGGCTGCTAATTCTGATGTAGAGTTTTCCTTGAGTACCTCCCTCATTTCTGTGTGTACCAAAGAGTTCATATTCTTGGCTCACAATAGAAACATCAAAAGACAGAAGCAAAATAAGGAGCAAAGTTCCCTTTGCTAAAGGCACATGCTGTGGCTATGGGGCTGGGCTGTGGCTGAGACCTGGGAGGAAAGGAAATTCCAGCTCCGGTGAATTATCAAGTAAGCAAACTGTCTTGGCAAAGAGGAATGCATGTTTTCTGCCAGTCATGCTGCTAAGTTGATTTGAGAGTCTAAAACTGCTGAAGACTGAGGCCAGAGTATCTTACGCACCAATACAACCCAAGCAAGGTTGATTTCAACTTTAGAGCACCTATCAAACCAATGGGTTTCATATTTCTTGATGAACCATATAGCTACCCCAAATACTACCTGTTAACTTAGCAAAAAAATGCAAGCTGTTTTTCTTGGATACATTATTTCATTAACTTATCCACAGAGGGACAAAAGTGGAGCCAATTGAATCCATTCAGTCCTTGCTCCCCTTTCTAGACTCAGACCTTCAGCAAAGTGCAGTCCAGGTAGGAGAAGAGCCGGTAGGACAGTTTGCTCCAGCTTTTTTATACAAGAAGCCACACGCACTGATTCCTCACAGTACAATTTCATCATAGGCTTTTCTGTAATTCAGTGTTAATTCAGAGGCAGAATTGCTGACTTCTAGGTGTTTGTCTCCATCACTACCAGATAGCCAACAGCTCAAATCATATTTCAGGGTGTGCAGGATTAAACTGTAACATCAGGTGGCACAGAGATCATGGTTTCTCTGGCTTGCACTACACCTAGCACCAAAAAACTCTGTTGTCATAACCCCAAAATTAAATCAGACCACTACAGAGTCATCTTACGATGTGATGACTGGCACAAACTGGATCAACGATCAGCTGGAAACACCGTTCTTCCTCCTCTCTCCCGCTCAGTTTCAGCAGAGCTCCAAAACTCTAATAAAAAGCCAGCTGTTTCAAAGTATGTGTGGCACATATCTGGCAGAAAAAATGTTCACATTCTGCTCTTAGCACACCTGTAGGTTGTACCAGAAAAGGAAGTGCTCCAGCACTAAAAGAAAGCCTGATAACGTGAAGAAAATTTTTCAGCTGCTCTTCACTCATGAGGTGGTTCTCCTTACCTAGCCATTGAATGTGTTCTTTGGTACAGCAGAGTCTGCATTCAACTGTCAGTGCTGTTGCACCTTCTGTCTTCTCTAATCATATTCTAGAAAGTGAGTTATTTGTGACAAATTTCCACAGCCTCGTCTTCTTTCCTCTCTCTTCCTACATCTACTTCAGCCCCTCAGCTGCTGTATCATTTGGCCACAGCGGCACCGGTTTGCTAATCTGGTTTCATGGTCTGATAGACCTGGACAGTGATCAGTTTGCTTCCAAGGCATTACTGTAAGAGAGAAGAGAGCTTTGATCCCTATTGACAACTCAAGCTAATAGGATTGCTCTTCTTATGTCTC
Organism: Callipepla californica brunnescens; assembly: GCA_023055505.1. Taxonomy (NCBI): domain Eukaryota; kingdom Metazoa; phylum Chordata; class Aves; order Galliformes; family Odontophoridae; genus Callipepla; species Callipepla californica. Next base: position 30,433,226 of record JALIRH010000003.1, on the reverse strand, counting down.
AACCAGATTGTCACAGTATCCCCATGTGATAGGCTGCAATAAATCCCATTCCCAGAAATTTAAGCTAGTGGCCTCTAGGTCCAAAGCCATTAACTTTGTGATGATTAATGGGCTGACAATACAGTCCCTTTTCATGTAAAATTCAAAACAAAAATGGGTTGGCAGACACAACGTCTCTCTAAGGCTAGTGGACCTTTTTTTGTAAATACCATCCATTGGCTGAGCCACGAGGCAATGGAAAATTTGAAAGACCTACTGCAAAGAGAAGAATTTGGGGCATTTTATCTAAATGCCGGGAAGAGGACTTAGCAATATCCCTTAATCCACAATGCATGAGAGGAAGGGAGCAGTGTGAAGGGGAAGATCATGATTCGAAACTATTCCATTGTGGGTAGCTCTAAATGCAAAATTTTCCTTTCCTTTGCTACCTCCTAGATATCTCTGCTATAAATTACACAACAGCAACATAAATATGAAGAAAATGACCCAGAAGCTGTTCCGTACCCCAAAGCCAGAAAATAAAAGACAAAGATATATCTAAAATGCAGCTAAAGATTTTTGACACTTCTCTGTGTGGCATCCACCTTGCTAAAACTGGCTCTATACTCAAGAGGGCAGATGCTGAGTGACCCAGGAATTTCAGGAAGAGCTAGCAGCCTTGTAAAACACCACCTCAAGTTAACAGAAAACAGAAGATGAGCACTGAGACACAGCTTCCCCTGCAAGTTTTCAAACTCGTAAGCTGCACTGCCTCTACCATTTTAAGTTTTAGGGTTTGTTAAAAGCTTGGTCTCATATAGGGCATGCCACTATTAATATAGAGGTGACACCGCCCTTCAGGAAGGTAGCAAGATTCATCTCGGAAACATATGGTTGCAGGTGTCCAATTTTAAAAAGACAGCAAAACTTGTAGCTGATATAAGAGAAGCCTAACTCATCCTGGATAGGGTGTCACAGTCTCTCTAAAAGCTTGTGGTTTATTAAAGTAGGGTTTACATTGGAGCAAGAGCACCTCGATGTCAAAATGCATTAATGTAAGACCTTGAAATCGGCCTCATCCTCATCCTTACCTCTCTACTCCAGCCTGCTACAAGAACAGGCTTGCTCTGAAGTACAGTGATCGTGGAGCCGGGGAGCACAGGACTGACATCTCAGCCCCTCGGGAAGAGGTGGCAACCAGAATCCAAACAAGAGCTTGGCTACAGCACGTCCCTGTTCTACAATTTTCAAAGGTCTGCCTTCCTAAGGTATGCAAAGGAAAGAGTATTTTCATGTCAGCATGTTCTTCTAAACATTCAATTACCCTGTCAAATACCAAACACCTCTTCTGTGTGGGAAATTCCTCTGGCAGGCTCCACCTCTTCCTCCTGCCAACTGCTCTTTGCTTTGTCCTTTCAAAATGGGGCTAGAGGCAAGAGCTTATGCTCTTACTTGTTAGCAAAGGCAATTATGGCCACCTTCTGTGAGCAATTACCCACTTCTATCTGGTTTCCTATGAAAACCTGAATTTTATACAATTACCAGGCAATCCTGAGACTGATGGGATGCACGGCGCCCAACGCAGGCCATGCTTTGTGTAGTGAAGTGTTGTACGTATTACTTTTTGTTGTCTGTCAGACTAGCAATGTGTTTGTTGACAGCCTGGGATTGAAGAGCTGTCTGCCTCCTGCCACAGTTGAAATATCCTTTCTTTAAGCCTGCAAGTTCAATCTTTTCTACAGTTTCTGAGAAGCTGCACAAGACAAGTGAGCTGTGGTTTTCCACATGCCTGTGGAGCACCTACCTTCCTATGCTTCCAAGCTGTTCGTGAACCTCATGAAGTTTTGCACATATGCCCATGATTTTACGATCCCTGAAGAAGTGCTTGAAATGCATCACGTCTTTGTGATTAAATACAACTTAGCAAAAGAGAAAGATCGTGGCACTCATATTAATGTCGCTTTAGTATCAAGGTCTGTGTACACATTGTGAAGAAAACTGCTCTCTGGAGGGAATATTTTCATAGAATTGTAGAATATCCCAAGTTGGAAGGGAGCCATAGGGATCATTGAGTCCAGCTCCTGTGTTACTCAGAATACAAAGCAAGCTGGTCCATGAGCAGCAGCCCTGAAAAAAGCCACTCACCCACAGGCTGATGCCTTGTGGACATATTGTTCCCGCAGTAACCTCTGCACCACACAGCAGACAGAGCTGAGCAGATAAAGGTGAAATCACAACGTAGCTCTGCCTTCACCAGAGACACTGACGGTAAGCATTCCATATTCCATCAGTTTCCACAAAACTTGCAGGAATGTAACACCCCAATGATCTCTACCCCTGTACCTAATTGTGGCTACGTTAGTTAATGGGCTCAAAGTTTACTGTGGGAAGGGGGTAAACTTGAGAGATAAACACACTGAGAGAAATGCAATCATATAAGCTGTGTTTTGTTAGGGAAGTGGGAAAAAAAAAGCAAAGCTTTTTTTTTTTAGCTGATAAAGCCCAAAGCATGAGGACACATATTACCAGAGGGTGCGACCTCATAGGATTGGTTTTGTGCATGACAGAAATCTTTGTCAGAACATAAAAAGGATTAGAAATTGGCCCATATTCTCTTTTTGTTTCCAGAGAGCCAAGCACTCCAAGTTTGGGATATATAAACACAAAGCTATAAATTTACGGTTTTGCATTGCCTCCCATTCCCAGAAGATCCCCAAATACTTTAGCAAAAAGCAGCCTCCCAAACCACACAGTCAGCCACCCAGTACCACGCTGTGACGGGGATTCCTCCCCATCCCCTGCCAGCCCTTGGTTTCTTCTCTGAGCTTTTGTTTCCAAGCACCCCATTTGTTGCCCCACTGTCCTTGAAACAGCATCCAGCCACAGGAGCCTCCCACAGCCCCGAATTCCAAGGGTTACAATGACAGCGTGCTGCCCCGAGCACTGTTTCCTTTTCCACGTTTTGCATTTGCCAGCTGTTAATTTCATCAAGATCCTGCATTGTGAGGGAGTCTGAAAAAAACAGGGGCAGATCTGTTTTCTCCATAGGCTCCGCGGGAAGGCTGTCAGGCCAGATCTGACTCTGAAAACAAGAGAATTAAGTCAAGGCGGAGAATAATCCAGCTGTAATTTTGAAAGATTGTTCCCAGTTCAGAGCAGCTGAGACCATGGCAGGTCGATGGGACGACCCACACCAGCCCACTGGTGGGGTGACAGCCCACAGCTGTCCCTCCCACACCAACACAAGTGATAGCTTTGACCTTTTGCTCATGGAAGAAGTAACAGAGAAGAAAGTTCCCCCACATCACTGGGACAAACTGCAGTGTCACTTTACTGGGGGATAGCACAGACATGGAACAATTTGGAGAGGAAGTGGGGAAGCACTGAGACAGCAGATGACGTTTTGAAAAGGCAGGGCAGGATGGAACAAGCTGGAAGAGGGGCAGGATGTGAGCATGGCAATATCTTTAACACCATGCACACCCTGACTGGAGTGTCCTCAACGTCCCCTGTCCTGGAGCTCCATCTCCCCTCAAGATGATGATGCAACTTCTGACTGCTGTTTATGAGAGAAGAGTTAGGGCAAGGCTGAGCACTTCCGAAAACCCTGCCCCAAAGCAGTGAAAGGATCACAAAACCATTTAATTAATGAAGCTAGTGCCATTTAATTATAGATAATCCATTTACTGAGAAGGCAGCCATCACACGATTGTGTACTGTCAGTTTCCTCAAACTACCACTATTATACGACTTTTCAGAGTGGGGGGATCCACAATTATTAATCCCAGATCTGTGTCCCACCAGCTCTTCTGGATTTGATGTGGCTCACGTGAGCCCACTATAGGGCTTTGTTGAATTAACCTGAGGACACATCCAGTGCTTGTACTGAGGGCTGATTACACAGCATCCCACCTCCCACTCACCTTCCCAGTGGTTTCTTTTGGGATGTCTGTAGGCAGCTCCCCAGGCACAGATGTTTTCCAGCATCCACAACCATTCCAGAAAGGTGATCAGCAGAAGTACGGTGTTGCACCAAGGCTTCCATTTGCACCTTGGCAGAACAAGGGTACATTCTGTTTTGGTATCTCTGCCTTCTGGAGGGCTTTTGCCAGACAATAGTCCTATGAGGTAATGCAGGTGACTGTATTGTGCATGTTTTCTTGCTCAGCAGGAACCACAAATGTGAAGACCAAGGGGAACCAGAAGGAGCTGCCCTTCTTGCTTATGTAGGGGTGGAGGTGAATGGACCCCAGTGCATCTGCATCCCTATGAGAGAAACAAGAGGATGTAAGAGGAGAAGGTTCTCAACTCCAAATGTTGGCACTGGCAGAAGTCATGCCCAAGGGCTAATTTTCAGCAACAGTCTTACCTGTCAGTGACAGCGCTGGGCTGAAACTCAAACACACAGGAAATGAGAAAGCAGCTCTAAAAATAGCAGGTTCCAGCTAACACCTGCTAGGGAGAGTTAAGATCAGAGCTTTGGTGCTGCAGATCTGGATTCCCATGGTTTTTGTCATTCCTGGTTCCTGCTGGACACTGCTCCAATGCCCTTCTGCTGCCATGGAGGAGTGTGACAGATTCTGGCAGCAAAGCTGAGAGTGATGTGGGGAGCTGCATGGGATGGGCAGCCTGCACATCCTTTACTTTGCAAGCAGGAACCAAATGGCAAAAGAAGAAAGGAAGGCTATGAGGGAATAGCAAGGCATCAGATAGCACTGACTGGATCTCTACATGGCGGGGATTAGCCTACCCCTTCTCCTAAGCTCACAGTTCCTGGAGAAGGGTGGAAATGAGGGGGATGGAGGAAGCACAGCTTAACTGGTGGGAGCAGAATTTACACCACCTACCTCTGGCTTCTGAGTCACATGCAAAAGCCAGTGGCTTTGCAGAGCTCCTAACAGGATCTGAGCAGAATCTGGCCTGCTAAATTCCCAAAAGACATGCAGGCAGTGATGGTGCAAATAATCTGCTCAGGATCCTCAATGCCACGTTTTGGGCGGGCTGGAATCAAGAGCCCCAGCAGTGCACCCTGATACAGCCGAGATCACTTCCCTCACACAGGAGGGCTGCAGTTTCCTGGTCCATCCTCTGGGCAGATGGAAGGAGGCAAATCTCTGTCACCCTGTGCTTCTCAGCCTCTTGTTGATTAAGGGAAGGAGAAAAAATATATAGGCCAGGGAAGCACGCACTTCCAGACATTATACTGGGGTTCTGAATGATCACTGCTAAAGCAAAAAGTAGTTCCTTCTGCTGGGAATTACTGGTTTTACATTACATCAGGAGACAGAGATGAGATAGAAGGGGCCTGGTCCAGGCTCAGTCCACCACAACCACAGGCAGCAGCTCTTATAGGTCTCCAAAGCGGCAAGCCTCTATCCACAAAATTCTCCCCAAGGCTTGGTAACAAGCTTGAAACCAACAAGAAAGAACAAAACCCGCAGTTTTGTGTGGCACAGGAAAAGAGGAGCAATCACAGGCATCCTCAGAGTCCTCAGTCCCCACCTTAAAACTCCCAAATTATCTCTGGAAATTGTCCAGGCCTCGCATTACAAAGGGAACTGGAAAAAAGCTCAGCATTGAGGTACCTCCCCATTTGACCTAAAGGGGCAATTGCAGAGGCTATCATGACCCCAGAAACACGAACAAGATACACAGAACAGGACAAGGCTGTCCTGCCTCTTCTTCTTAGCTTCATCCACTCTTGATTTTCTGTTTACGAGGAAAAAAAAAACAGGAAGCCAAACAGTGCTACAGTTGGCAAAATAAAGAAGTATTTCCTGGCTTTTTCTTTGACTTCTATTTTGCCCTTTGAATGAGTAAGTCTCTGAGGGAGGTCTGTTTGTTTGCCAAGGAACTGGGGGCTTTGCACATCCCTTTATTCTTATGAAAAGATAACGACCTTTCGTGGGAAGATCCAAGCCTTGCCAAGAAATATGTTTTGGCAGTTCTCCAGGGGCAATGACAGGCAGAGGCAAACAGGATTCCCTGGAGATAAAAGGGGCCATGGAGATATGTGACCCTGCCTTCAGCCTAGGCTGGGCAAATTCTTGGGATCTATGAGGCTGTGTCATAAGTGAGGCTGCCTGCTACCCGCTTGAACCCAAAGGAGAAATTAGCAGCACAAACACCGCAGCATCCAGGCATGCAGAGAGGCGTGCTTGCACTGCAGCCCAAAGGCATCACTGTATTTCATACACACATTCCCAGCTGTACTGAAATGAGGTGGCTCAGGCATTCCCACCCCTGGTGGCATGGTCTCCAAGTCAGTTGCACAACCTGTACAGGAACTCCCTGGTATCACTGAAGTCTTTATTGCTGGGATTAGTGGGTAATCCGTGTGTATCCTCCACGTAATCTGTGGTCACACCTTTGTGCTGACTCCACACACGGCCCCATGCTTCTCCTGACCTGGTGGAGCTCACAACGTGATGCTGCTCCTTGCCGCCTTCAGAAGGTCCTGCTCAGAGCTTTCTGCTTGTCCAAGGCTGCCTCTGGAAGCATGTGTTGCTCAGAGATTCCTGTATGAATCTCCCAAAGGGGCCATGAACTCACATTTAATGGGAGAGGCAACTGTTTCCCCAGCAGTGCTTAAGCCTGATGGTTCCCAAAGCGTGGCTGGGCACAGGTCACAACAATGAACAATGCTTCTCTCTTTAACAGGCCGTGACATGGGCTACTTCCTGGCAGAGCACAAGGCTCTACACACCCTCACTTCCAGGGATCCCCAGAGATCCTGGAGGGCTGCTGGAAGTGTCAGTCATTCCCCAGAATCCAGCCTTGGGGCTTTGTGCAGGAAGTGGCTTTGCTCAGCCCCATGGCCCCTCATGCACCTTTGCCCAGCAATTCACACAGCAGGATGGGATCTTCCTGCCCTGCTTACCCTGCCTTTGGCCAAAGGACAAAGGTCAAACAAATAATATCAGATTATCGCTGTGAGTGACATGCAGGCACCAGGGTAGGTGTAAGGAGTATGTCCTGAGATGTCTGGCTTGCCCCTGCCCCTCACCCATTGCCTTTCCTCACAGCTTGCTTTGAAAGCTTTACAGACTCACACAGATCAGTAATCTTAGATTTGTTTTCTGATTTTTTTTTCCTGTTATCTTTGGATAGCTGGATCTGTGAAATTGCCTATTAGAGGTTTGTAGAGCAATTTGGCTAATCTCAGTTGAGTATGCATGAATCTGATGGCCAGATATTGTGGCCTGACTGATCGATATGGCACATTCCAGCTTCGATGAGTCGGGATGGGGGGAGTGGGGTTTTTATTGCAAAGTTGCAAAAAAGTTACGCACATGCCAGTGTGAGAGGGAGAGGAGAGAGAAGAGAAGGGTCCAGCAGTGGCCTGTCCCAGCAGCAGAGCTACCAGCAGGGATCATGCCCATCTCTGCAGATAAACCTGGATGTGGGCCCAGCCCCAGCTGCTGCCAGGGAGGGGGCATGCAGCGGTGCTGATGTGTAGCAGCTGAGAATGTGCCTTATAAACACCACTCTATAAATAGACAGGTCTTCGGTCTCTCTGCGCTGTGCCCCCGTCCCAGCCCTGCAGCCTGCTCTGCCTCTGCCGAGCATCTCTCATTCCCTGGCAGGCTGCTTAGCACACACAGAGCTGCAGGATGAAAGAGGCTTCAGGAAGAAGCATGCTGAGATTCGAGGCCTCCCAGGCCTCCAATCAGCCCCCCTGAAGACAAAAAGCCTGGGGCTAAAGACCAAATTCTAATTATAACAACAGATCTGCAGTCGTTCCTGATTATGTCAAGTTCTTCAATTAAACAAGTTATAAAGCAGGAGCGATGTCTCCTGCTTCCTGATAGCAGTTATTCTGTTACTCTTTAAATACATAGCAAAGTCTAAACAACATGTGAAAGGAACTTTAAATAACAGAGGAAAACAGTATCAGAGCAGCAGACACGTTCTTTCCACTGGCATGATTTACTGCCAAATTACACTAGTCTTAGGCTGTGGTAACACCACTGAATGCAACAGGGATGATTCCTAAGTAGAGTCAGCAAAAAGTTAACAAAATCTGACTGCTGTAAGCTGGGAAACATGCAATGTGAACTGAAAGGAGATTTTGCACTGAAGAATATGGCCATCCAATCAGGGAATGTCTCATCAGCAAGCATCATGTGTCTTCAAAATGAGGCAGAGCAACTTTTCAAGACAGAACCTGGGAGTGTACCTCAAATGTGATTTTCACACTCAAAGTCAAAATTGCTGGGAAAATACTGATATCACAACTAACTAGAATAAAATCACTGTAGTTCCTTCCAGGCTGAGAATTGATGAAACTTATTAATAGCAGGTAGTATAGAGGTGAAATCACAGAATCATAGAATCATTTGAGTTGAAAGGGGTCTTTGAAGGCCAGCTAGTCCAAATCCTCTGTAATGAACAGGGACACCTGTAGCTCAGCCAGGTTGCTCAGAGCCCCATCCAGCCTGATGCTGAATATCTTCAGGGACAGGATATCCACCACCTCTTTGGGCAACCTGTTCCAGTGCCTCATCACCCTCATTGTAAAAAGTTTCTTTCTTATATCCAGTCTAAATCTCCCTTTTTTATTCTGAAACTGTTTTCCCTTATCCTATCACAGCAGATCCTGCTACAGAGTCTCTCTCCTTTCTTTTTTTTTTTTTTTCCTTTAGTATTTCTTTATTGTTTTTCAGTATCTTTTTCCTTTTTAGATACTGAAATGAGACGAGGAGAGCCATAATGGCATGAGCACAACCTGAGCCCTTTTGCAGCCCTTCTACAGGTCTTTTACATCTCTGCAAAGTGGGTGGTATTTTACACTTGCTTCATTTCTCCTCATCTGGGTGTAGACGGCTGTAAGAAGTGTGAAATAGAGTGGGGGTGGGGCAAAGGATGACAAAAACAGCCTGTGAGAAGGTTGTTTTTCCTCACAAAATCTGCTTCTTGCCTCTAGCATAGCTGACTGCAAACCTGTCAGAAGTACACTCCTACTGGATCAATAACAAGCATTTGTATAGCACTTAGCTCTGTAGAATAGTAATAAATAATATTTATTACATTATACCCAGAAGAAACCATGAACTTGATTTGTGAAGTGATTTTATAGAGATCTACAAAGGCAGAGAACTCAGGCTGAGGAAAATGTCTTACACATGAGCACACTGCAGAGCGCAGTCTCCAAATGGAAAAAAAAAAAAAATAGCTGTGTCTTAGCTGCAGTAGCAACAGCAAGCTGCAAAGTACAGAACACTTTGTTTTGCATTCATGAAAACAGTTTGCATTTAACCTCCCCTATCAACTATCAGTTGAAAGGATTACTCACCTCTGCTCAAATAATTGTACATTGCCTTTCCTGGATCTCCAAGACTTCAAGGTCTATGAGATGGTTTGGGATGGATACAGGGGAAGATTCCTACACTGCCATGCTATATCTAGGTTGCCTCTAAAACATTTCTCATCCAGACAAGATGTTGTAATGAATAGGGATTTGCATGGAGTCTGAGAGGCCCACTTCGACAGCTTAATCACAGAGGAACCTGTCCACAGCCTCCCTGCTTTCCCTGGAGACCTGCACAGATCATGTTGTGGATTTGGGATTTTGTCAGTAAAATTGCTCCCTGGAGGCAGCTTAGGGAACAGGTTTCTCTGTGCACAGAAGCACTGCAAAATTTGTAGAGTTGGTCCCATCTTGCCTATAAAAATGGACTCTATCACAGGTGTTGGCTTATTCTGCAAGGAAGGTGCTACGGCACATACCTCACTGCTCTTACCGGGTGGCCCACCTTGTTGGGACATCAGGCACACCTACAGTCTTTATTTTTAAGGGAAAATAAATAATAATAATGATAATAATAAAAGAAGAAGAAGAATAAGGAAAGAATTAAAGTACTTATCTGGAAACAGGACCAGATTCATCCTCCAGTTTTGTAGTGCCTACAATTTCAGGCCAGAAAGGACCATCCAACACCCTTCAGTCTGCCATCTTGCATCTAAGTAACAGATCCTGTCGTTTTTACTGCTTTTCCCCTCAGTGAACTTAGGCAGCTCAGTCTTGATCTGTAGCCCTCGAAACACGGAGAGCCCATCGCATTCATTAATCATCACTGTTAAAAGTGTGAGACGTTAATTGATTTGGCTTTGATTCGCCTCCATTGTTTCTTATTTGGATGCCAGGTTAGGTAGCGTTAGGTGTCCATTATTTAATTCCTGTGAATGAAGTTGCATATACATTTTAATTCAGTCACCATTCCTGATCCCTCCTGCCAAGCTAACCTCTCTGAGGCACTCCCTGGAAGGTATTGCCTTTGGCCTATTAATCATATTGGGACTGCTTTCTGCATGCTCCAATTTTTCAACATGAATTTTAAAGCATAGTTACTAGAATGATTTGCTTTTCCAGTCTGGGTTTCCCATATCTTGAGTGGTGCAAATTACACTCCCGTCCTTCCTCTGTTCCTATCAGCTGAATCACGTGGCAGTTTCCAGTATTTCACTCAAGACTGATCTCAGACTAGCTGACATGGAGGAACCCAAGTCATCTGCTTTCCTGTTTGGAATACTGGCAGAAAATCAACCTTTGCCTAGGTTCCTGGAGGACTCCCAGTGGCAGAGAACCACTCAGCTCAGCCTAGATGAGCTAATGGTCACTGCAGCCAGGTCCTACAGAGCCCTGACCCCTCCATTCTCTGGACACATGAATATAAATATTTTTCTGTCTCTTAAAAGCTATTCAGCAGTCACTCTGCTTACTAATGGAAAGTATGTACTGTCCTCACTGAAATAAGGACGTAAATTATTTGTTTCCAGTTGCAAAACAGTAATATTTACCCAATACTTTTCTCCATCACCGACAATTTCATCACCACCCTGTAATCACACTTCCCATCACCAGAAGTTCTTTCCTTTCTTTAAAAGCAAACACTTTTGTTCTGACTTTGCTTTTTTTCCTGATATCTTTAGCTTTCCTTGGCAGTTGCCTAGATTTCATGCCTCTTGGTTACTATTTCTTGCTGTCTTACCCTCTTTCTCCCTTTTTTTTCCATTTGTTCCACACCAGAGAGAAGAGAATTATTTTCCATACTGCTTTCATCATGCCTCAATTCCAGCATTTGAGGTCATAAGTATTTTCTGAGCTAAATCTGATCCAGGAGGTCTAGACTGAAAACCGTACCTATTCTGCTTAGCCATGCAGGTGATCAACTACTAATATTCAATTATTTTTGTTACTTAATTACAATATCTTTAACTGTTTTGTAATGTGTAATATTGAAAAATTTTACTCTGCAACTCTGCATTTGTATTTTCTTCTCAGCTGAACCTCAGCTTTCCAAAAAGCTAAGCCTGGCCCAAATCTTCTCAACCTTAAAACTTAGGCAGATCCCTACATTTTGGTCACGCTCTCTGCTAATTCTCCACTACCCAAGCACATGAATTAACTTTCCATCCCTGACAGAGGGAAGAAAATCTGCTTGCTTATCAAAATAAGCCAGTTAAATGGCACACCTGTGTGACATGGGATATTTTCCCTATTTTCCCTCTCATTGCCAGGGTTCCCCATTGAGTCTCCATGCGACTTTCTGGGGCTCTCCAAGGTGACCATCAACAGGTCACCTTGGATGCTATGGCTATGGCCTGAGAGCAACATTCCATACAAAAACAATGAAGGGCTTTTTTTTACTGTGAGGTTAACAGAGCACTGGAACAGGTTGCCCAGAGAAGTTATGGAATCATAGAATCAAGGATTCTGCTTCTCTGGAGATATTCAAGACCTGTCCAGATGCCTGCCTGTGCAATCTATTGTAGGGTACCTCCTTTAGCAGGGAGTTGGACTTGATCCCCAGAGGTCCCTTCCAACCCATACAACTCCATGATGCTGCAATCCCTGATGCTCCACTCCTCCATTGTGGAAACCAGCCCCAGGCAAGGGTGGTGCTGGTTGCCTGATGGCAAGCAACTTCAGACTTCTAGTAGAAGCTATATAAAGCTGGGCATGGAGTGCCCAACAGTGCCTCAGTAAAAAAAGAAAAACAAAAACAAAAACAAACAAACAAACAAAAAAAAAAAACACAAAAAAACCAAGCAAACAAACAAAAAAAAACCTAATTTTCATTTTCACTAGATAAAATGTTTTCATAGGTCTCCTGTAGATAAGTGTGCTTATTTATCAAGATTCCTTAACCAAGCATTCAGAAACCTCAGGGAATTGCAGGCCTGAGGATTTTGTTCAGAATCATTTCTGATGTAGTTTTTAAATGATTTCTGTCTATTCTGTGTTATTTCAGTAATAAACAAATGATTGCAACATGTGACTGGCAAACCCTGAGCCAAGGGCATTGTTAGAATTGAATTAGTCAAATCTTAGATTAAATAATAATAATAAAAAACACCATATATAAAACCCAGATTTCTGAGGCAGTACAAGCTTAATTCATTATTTATAAAAGCAGTGATTCTGAAGACTCACAGGGATGATTTTGCTGCAGCTTAGTTTTGTTTAATCAGGCTTTGAATTAATTAACATAATTAGTCACTATAGAGGAGGGGGAGGATAACTTGGACTGATTTTATGGAGTCTTTTGTTCTGCTGGTTCAGGTCTTACAGTCTGATTTATATATGGCTGGAGGGGTTTATTTACAAGAGTAATTAATGCTGCATAAAATTGATTACAACCTAATTTTAGCTGCACAACCATGTTGCTGTTTGCTTTTGCCATGAGGAACTGCAGCAACTTCAGATGCAAATCAGCCCAGCCTAATCCTGCAGATGAGCAGCAGTGACTGATGGACTGACGGCCAGGAGCAGCCTGACCATAGCGAAGGGCTGGAATCCCCTCATTTTAAAATGAATGTAAGTAAGGGCAAGAGTTGTGTTAGTAGGACTAAATTCAAAGGTGAGACTAAAGGAATAATGGAACAAATCACAGTGGGGGCATTTCTGCTTCTGCTGCTGTACTGGGACAGCGCTGTGCCTGAAAGTGGAAATAGAAAAGCCCAGTAAATCACAGAATCATAGAATGGTTCGAATTGGAAGGGACCCTAAAAGGTCATCTAGTTCAACTCCCCTGCAATGAACAGGGACACCTACAGCTCCATCAGGTTACTCAGAGTCTTGTCCAGCCCGAACTTGAAGGTATCTGAGGATGGGGTATCCACCACATCTCTGGGCAACCTGTTCCATTGCTTTATTGTAAAATAAATGCTTTTCTTATCTCCAAATTCTCTCCTCTGACTGAGAAGGAACACTGCTTGTGTTCCTTTTTCAAAAAAGAGGAGTAGTGAAGAGTCTAGCTGTGGAAATTCCTAGGCTTGGCTTTCCTTATAAATAATAATGAAGCCAAAAGAATCCTAAACATCGGTGGACTATACATAGTGTATGCAAAACGCACATAGAGAGATGTGGAATGGTTAGAAAGAATGGGATGGATCTTGATATTTGATGTGGACTACTTATGCCCACAGTAGTTCCCAACCAAGCGATTTATTTCAGACATGAGCAATGGTGCAAAGTGTCTGGCACTCAGTGTTGATCTTTCAGGTGACATTTTTAATAATCACACCATCAAAACACAATAAGAATCTAATTTGAATTCTATGGCCCTGGATATTTTTAAATAGAGCAGATGTGAAGTTTCTAAACAAGGTATCTTTGAGCTTTGGCTTTGAAAAAGAAAGAAGACATTTCACACAGGTAATGACATCTCATTTGTTCAAAGGCTTAGCTCGACATTTCCAAGAACAGTTCTTTTTTGATGAAAGACTACATGGAAGGAAATGTCATGCAGAAAGGAGGAGCTTGGATTTGCTAGGTTGTTTGGTTTGATTTCTTTTTCATAAAAAGGAAGAAATGAAGATAGTGAAAGAAAAAAAAAAACACACACAACTAAACAACTTAAAATTTAACAAAGATGTAGCATGTCTCCATAATGTCTTGCATAAAATTACCATTTAAAAATGTATTAATTCATGACCCTCAAATCAGCTTCTTAAGCAAATAAGATTATATTCATTTTCCAATAAAATATTTATGTTTATGCCAGCAAATCTTCCAGTCTATCAATGTTGCTGTTTTTTTCTCCTTTTTCTTTCTTTTGTGCTAGTTCCACACAAGAGTTCTGTTATCCAGGTGCTACCTGCCTGCATCCCACCCCAGAGCACGAGGTCTGGTGGTGCACAACCCCTCAGCAGGGAGCTGCACGTGTATTTGCACTGGAGGAGAAGGAGGAAGAGCAGGAGGGATCAGATCACCAAGCTGCCCACAGGTGCCGTGTGCTGACTGCAGTTTCTCCTTGGTCCACTTAGAGCTAGGGCTGTGTGAATATTATTTGCAAACACATTATTTAGCATATGTTGATATTCTTCACAGAATATGCTCTCTGACTAACCATCTCTGCAGTAGCTTACCAGCCCTAGCGCCATTCAGGTATTATTAGTTGAATAATTTATGAGATCAGCAAAGACAAAATGCACTGAATAATTTATTCAAAGAAAAATTGCTCCCAGTATTTGGTTATCTCTAATCAGAACCTCTTTTCAGCTAGATTACTCACATACATGCACGTGCTGGGGCATTCATACACGTGGGCACATGCAGCATCACTGTCCCTTGCTGACGTAGGACCAGAGCATGTGTACACTGCAAAACAGCATGTTTCCAGCCCTCCTGGCATGTTTCCAGCCATCCCATTTCAGCTGCAGATCCTCTCATCTTTGGGACAAGCTATGCATGAGCACCTTGTGCAAGGGGAAGCTTCACTGACCACAGTGAACTGCTAGACAAAGACATACCGGCATCTTCCATTGGTTACCTGATTTTTCACAGCTAATTTGGGGGCAGGTATTTCAGGTGAAGTGTCAGCTTTAATTCACAGCCTCTTCAAAGCTGCCCTCATATGGTGCCATGTAACCTCAGAGTGTCTGGTACCTCCAGGTCAGGGCTGAGGGCAGCGGAAAGATTTTCCTGACAGTGCAGCTGTTTGCACCGTAGTGAACCACGTGGAAAAACAAAGGGCTATAATTTAGCCAAGATAACCTTTGTGATAACCTTAAAATGCTGACATAAACCATACACGCTGCTCAATCCCAGAAAGGCAAAGACAAACCTTCCATAAACTCGCAAACTTCAAAATTTACATAGTGGCATAACCAGGAGCATTCATAGTAGAGACGGACCCCAAATTCAGGTCCAAACTTTAAGTCCCCTGTGACACATGGAGCGGAAGGCCATCTCTGATAGTACCATATGTGCATCTAATGAGAAAGTACCCAAATTAGGCTTGATGTCATTGTGCACCTCAAAGAAAAATGTCTTCCTCCACTGTGTCTGCATCTTCTATTTAGATTGCTGGGCAAGATAAATGTGGTAGATATGAAGAGCAACTCAAACTGCAACAAAGAAAATAAAACAGCAACCTCAAACTGGTCATCCTGAAGGACAAAGCTGCATCTTCTGTGGTTAATTTACTTCCAATTTTTATTTTTTTTTTAAGATTCTGCTTTTGTTAGAGCTCCCAGAGCTGAAGAAAAGAAGAGTAATGGAGGTAATCGGGAACATCCTGAATAACCTAATTCTGATGTCCCTACGGAATGACTAGACACCTGAAGGATGTCTCCAGGACAATGTCAGCAGGCATTAAGGGCTGCTGCAAAGGGAGCAGAGCAAGCTCTCTCTTTTAAAAAGCCTTGTGGCACTTCCATTAAGAAAAAAATCACTTGTGAAGCATTTCTTTTATGTCTGACAGGTTTCTCTTCTTGCCCTTCATATACGATGTGTTACAGTGAGTAGAGTTCATCCCCTGGTTAATCAACTTCTCTGTTGGCAGTGCGCAGACAGTACATTATTTCGAACATAGGATTCAAGGACCCAAGTGTCAGAGGAAATCAGTGTTGGGAAGCAGCACCAAGGAGTGGGAGGACATACCCATGGCTGATCATCTTACTGGGGCATCAGTGTATGAGATTTCTGTTCCAGCCACAGGTTCCTCAGCACAGCAGTGGCTATGCAGGTGCATGAAAACAGGGGTGTGCCAGATAAATTGCTGACAACATCTGTGCGTCCAGAGCCATGTCCCAGTGCCCCCTTGGATTTTGTTTCTCTGGATGCTTTCAGGAAGAATGGACAACAACTGTGAAGTGTCCAGGTCCCCAGCAAAAGTGATGCGTCAGTAAATTAACTCAAGGAAATAAATGGTTGGTCCAGGCTGTCTTCAAAACTGCCCTGAATGTTTTGTGAGGGCCCTTGCTTCTAAGAACTGACATCAGTGAAATATGGGGAATGGGATTCTTTTAAAATTTCCCACTTGGAACCAAAGTCACAAGCTGCTGTCACCTTTGGTACCTACAGGGACTGGCCCTGTCACACACCATTAGCACATGCTGGGCAGAGAAGGACCTTTACTCCCAGTATTTACTGCTTCTTCTGTCCAGTGTCCTCTTGTAGCACTGAGCAGAGACATTGATGTATCAGCTCCAGGGCTGACACTGCAACAGTGCAGCATAGTTCCTGGACGCTAATCATTATTTTTAACACCACATGTATGCCGGGGTATGTTAGTGTGAAAGGAAGTGCAGTGCTGAGTTGGATCAGAGCACGGAGTTTGATTACTTTTCCATAAAGTGAGGGCTTTGCAAATTTCAGGCTTGGATAAATAATTACTGCCCTTTTTTAAAGGATGTTATTTACAAGAACGTCAAATGAAAGTGACAGCAGTGACAGCAAGTAAATTACCACTGCCTAATTGGGCCTAAAGATAGTTTAGGGGCTGAAATGTCCCTTCGTATAGACTGTCAGAGAAAAGAAGAGCATACCAGACACATGCACATTGGCTTTACCAGTTCTTAAATTCTTATTTTTGTGCTAAATCACTGAAGTGTGAAGAACATGCTATGTTCTTCCCAGCTGCTTTTTCTGTAACCAGAGACTTGTAGGACTTGCAGTTGGAGATGTTATTCATCAGTAGACACAAAGTTATCAGGTACTGTTTGCTGACTTTGTCAAATTATAGAATCATTAGGGCTGGAAAAGACCACTAGGGCCATCTAGTTCAACCATCAACCAATTCTGTTGTGCTCATGGATAGACCTCATTCCTTGACAGTGTGAGCCCAAAATATCACAGAGGTGCTTGTGCATCCTTGCAGAACTGTCCCTCAAAAGTGGCCAGCACAGGCATAGCCCTTGTCACCATGCTGATGGCTTCAAGGTTTTGTCACAACAGTTTAGATCACCAGGACTGAATAACTGCTTGGGAATAAACTTTTAAGATAAAGGTTACTGTTCTGCATGTCTTAGAGGATTTTGTTCAAATGTAAGCTTGCTTGTTTCTTTGCCTGTTTTTTAAAGACATAAATGGAGACAATTCCTCAAACAATTTCATATTTTTATAATGTGAGGTGCACATCACAAATCTGGAGATAGAAAAATATGGCTCCAACCTCAACATGGCATTGGAAGATGACTCTAAAAAGCACAAGAACATCGAGACAGCACACCCTATCCCACAGGATTCAGGAAAGGGCACTCTGTGACTGAATTACATGAAAAAGGGCTCAAACACAGAAGACAATACATCTAAGTTAACGTGGAAGCTGTTGCTTTTAAAGATGTAGAGACCTGCTAGATTTGAGTTATCATCAGAAGCCAAACTTGTGAAATTTATCTTGCTCACTAGGAAAAAAAAAAAAAAAAGGAAGCATCATTCTAAAAGGAATGCTTTAAAAAAAAGGAATAATACTTTTTTTCTATGGAGTTTTATTATAGAAAGGGGCAATTCTGCACATATTCTGTCTACTTTTATGAATAAATGTGTTAAGCTTGAGAAGCTGGAGTCCATTGTATGGATCCACAGTCACATTGCACAAGTCCCTATTGCTTATGTAGCTTTGAGATGTGTTATGCAGTAGAAATGTAGCAGAAATGCAATGAGCTCTCTCAGAAGGTCTGCAGATCCAGCATGAAAGCTAAATTTTAATCTTTTTTTTAAGCTCGCTTTTATTATCGATTTCCAGTGTTTTAAAAAGAAGGGAAGAGGAGAGCCAAAAGCAAGGCATGATAGAAAGCTCAATTTTTCAAATGTGAATTCAACGCTGAAATCCTGCTGAAACTGGTGAGTTTGTTGTGCAGCTCAAATGTGGGAAGTTTCCTGAATCCACAAAATCGGGCTGTGGGGGGAACAGAGGGCAGAACTGATGGAGAAGCAAGATAATACATGTCCATACCTGCTGGAACCTGTGATCTGGAATGACAGCTGCGATACTTTGAATGCTTTTCACCACCACTTTTGCAGGGTACAGGGGCTCCTGGACCTGTTTAAAGAGAAATCTGTGACCTGTACGTGACCTATCTTCAAATCACCATCAGCCTGCACAGAGAATTAGGGACTTTGCTGTTGCAGTGCAGATTGTTAAATATTACTGTTTTCTCTGGGGAAGAAGCATAGGCATGCTTTGCTGTTCCTGCCAAAATACACTGTGGTTTTTCCATTGATCACCAGAGGACAAAAATGAGAATTTCATCCTTCTGCTCCAGGGATGGGGCAGGGCAGCATCTATTACCTCTCTATGAAACCCATTGCAGTGCTTCACTATCTTTATTGTAGACTCTTTTACATCAAATCTAAATTTCCCATTTTTGATGGAAACAATTTCCCCTTGTCCTGTCACAACAGACACTGCTAAAGAGCCTGTCCTCTGTGTTACGCATCTGTCCGTAGTTCACTTGAGTCAAGTTTAAGCCTGGCAATGAGGAATTGGTAAAATTCCCAAGAAAAGAACTCTGGAAGTACAAGCAAAGAACAGACTCCGGAGCCTCAGAAATCTCTGTGAGCTTCAGTGGAAGTAAGATTCTTGGTGCAGATATACCTTTTAAAAACAGAATAGACGACAACATGGTTTACAAGGTATTAAACGAATCTCACTCTGTACTACCTATTAAAATTCAGTCACTTCTAATGGTTCCTACAGATTCTTTTAACACTTGCATTGGACAGTTCCATAAGGATTCAGGTAACTGTTTAAGCACAGGAAAATCTAAAGGAATTTCATGCAGTGGATATAGACTGCAATCTTCTCTCTTATTTCTTTCAGTACAGTATTTTTAACTTCATAGAATCACAGAATATCCTGAGCTGGAGGGCACCCACCAGGATCACTGAGCCCAGCTCCAGGCTCCATGCAGTACCACCCAAATTCCAAACCCTATGGCTGAGAGCAATGTCCAAACACAGCTTGAACTCCGGCACTCCTTATGCTACTTTCCTCCTTTCTTTAGAAACTATACACTGAAACACAAGTGAATATGTATCCTTTTTTTATTGTTATTATTCTGAAACACTACTTCTTGTAAAAGAAAGGAAGCCTTTAGAATGTTTCAGACTGTCTTTTATAGTTCCTGAGGCTATAACTAAAATGCGTTCTCAATGCAAATCAGGGGACATAAATATTTACAAATTTTGTTCGGTGCCTTATTTTATTCCCTTGAAGTCCAAGAGGATCTGGTAGAAAATAACGATTCCTTCACATGTAGCTTCAGCATTTTCATTTACAGGGAGAAAAGCAAAACATGGTTTTCCTTGCAATCACAAATACAAGACTGCATGTGCATGAACAGACGAGAAGGTGATGCATGATTTTTAAGTGATGAAAGGCACTGGGCCAGTATTCTGTGAAGTTTGCCAGACAAATTCAGACAGGGCTTGTTCTCCCTCTATTTGTGCTCCTCACATGTCTTGCACTGCATGATTTATTTATAAAGAATATTAAGCTTCATTCAGGTTAGTGCTGAAAAAGGGGAAAGCAATATATTTGCATTGTAATTTCTTGCTGTTCTCACCTGCTGTGTCTGCAGCTTGCTGTTATGACAAATGTACATAGCCAGAGAAGCTGTGCAAGCAAAGAGGCATACAATAAAGTTCTGTTAAAGAAAAGCTCACTATTGTGTATGAGAAGGTACACTGGAATCAGTGCTAACAGCTTCCTTGGAAAGAGTGTACATGGTTAACATTTCTGAGAAGTGCCTTGCAGAAAGATGCTTTGACTCACAGGAGATGGCTGTAGCATGTGTGACTCCATTTGCTGATACCTCTTCGATGAGACAAGCAAAGGTTTCTCACTTACTGAGCACAAGGGAGATGTTGATTCCAATGCTTTCACTGCTTGTAACGTAATTCTGAATCATATTCTATTATTTTTCCCCTTAAAGCACTCTCACTTGCAGCCCTGTGAACCTACCTGAATTCAAGCTTTCATTTTTCACTAGGAGGAATTTCACAGTTCTCACTTGTTATGGAAGAAATCTTTAAAATGTAATCCAAACCTGAAAAAATGGAAAGGAAAAAGGAAAGGAAGAGAAGGGAAGGGAAGGAAACTGGACAAATGCAGCCCATAGGTGCCTCTCTTTTCCAGGAAAATGGGATGGTTGCCTCCAAACTGCCTGTTGGGAATCACATGGTACATCCACATCCTAAGTCACACCTTGAGTGCATCTGTTACTCCAAGGAAACTATTCACATGAACACATGGATTATGCCTCTTTTTTTTTCTTTTTCTTTTTCTTTTTTCCTAACAGATCTCTTGGATCCAAATCTCTTTTCTTAACGGTGTAACCCATGGGTGTCCAAACTTTTGGCTTGCCTCCCTAGACAAGAGAAATCATCTAGGGCCACATCTATGAAGACTGCTCCAAAAGTAATGCCTCCCAGTTCCTTCCAGGGAAATTATAACCAATACAAAGAGCACAGTAACACTATTTAATAGAGAAAATTCTTGGCTACAAATCACTCTTTTTCAATATAGTCACCACCATTAGCTGTGCATTTTCACCAACAATGAACAAGAGCCTGCTTGCCACACTTACAACAATCTGCACCAGTGGAGGTGACCTACTGTTGCTGTCGCCGCTGCTGAAGCATACCACCCACTGCCTCACTGTGCTCACATCCACTGTTTGGTCTTCTTAAATGTTCAGCATGCCTCGATGAATGTCTATGGATGCCATTATCTCCACATGGAGGAATTCAGTGACACGCCTGTGCTTTGTAAGCACTTCCAGTCAGACGCCATTTTGTCAGGCTGCCCCTCTGCTCCCATCTGTCACACAGCAACACCATGTAATGCAATGCTGGTGTTAAGGTCCAACCCCTACAGTCGCACTGTTAACATCTTGCTTCTGACAGCGTGGGCTAATATCATAAAATAGGAGGCATTACCTTTAGAGCGTTAGCACTGCGCTGTGTCCATGTCCAGGTTTCAGCTCAGACAGTGTCAATAGTGCACCGATGTTTGGTTGGTGCTGAGTGGCAGCTGTGCACTCAGGGACAAGTGGGAAGAGCTGCTGCCACAGTGGTACAGGGCAGAGACTGGGCTGCAGTGTGGACGTGCCTGGTATAAATCAATATCATAAAGCACGACCACGAGAAAGAGTCGATAAAACTCTGTTTGAATGCAGCACAAGGAAGATTTTCTTCTCTAGATGTCTAGGAAAAAGGTTTTATTCATTTTGTCTTCTTCTCCCTTTCACGGTGTTTCAGTTAGTAAAATTGTTAGTACTATCCAGATGCTATTCACAGAACATTATTAGATGAAGGACTGGTGGGACACATGTGCACCCCAACATCTTGGCCTTGCTTTTTCACATAGTAGTGTACATCAGTGAAATCACTATACAAAATCTGGGCAAGATTGAAATCAAGTCTATGTGTAGTGACCATTATTAAAGGAAAAACTCTAGTGCTTCCTTTCCATTATATCACACAGCATCGTTTGCCAAGCAGCATGCCAAGTCGCTTTCAGGAGTGTGATTAATACCAACAGAGTTCCAATAAAGCTTGCAAAGTGCACAGCCCTGATCTCCCTGGAGAGTCAGCAACAACAACGAGCAAAGCCTAAATGACGCTGTTCTTCATCCTCCAGTCACCAGGGGCTTCCTGCCTTTTCCTCATTTCTGAGTATTAATCTTCATTTCTTTTCCAGAACGATGACATTTCTCAGCAGTGAATATTTTTATCAACCTGCTACTTATACAAGGCACCAGGCGCTCATTTCGAGAATCCAATGAGAGAATTTTGCCTTGGATTGCTACTTCTATTTCTTTACAATCTGTTTATTCTCTTATTCACACACTGTTTTCCAATTTGCTGTTTGTCTGTTTTTTTTTTTGTTTGTTTGTTTGTTTTTTCTGCTGTAAATAACAACCCCAGGCTCCTTTGCTGGGGCAAAGGGATTCCTTTCAAAGATACATAAGTTATAGCACGAGTCTGTAATGCACAGCACTAGGTGCAGGTCCCTTTGTAACCCGGGTAGCAGCTAGCTAAATCATTAGTTTTCAGTATAAGGGGGCAACAGCAAGTGTAGATTTGTGTAAACACGTGGCCAAATCCAAATGCTTTTACTGAGGTAGAACTCCTATGGAACAAATTGTTGATTACACAAACACTTCTTTGTACCAGTCCAGCAGCGGAAAGAGACCTTACAGTGGCTACGAAGACATGCTTGCTGATCAAACTAGAATTTAATTTTATAAAGGGTTCTAATACCAGCATCTAACTGCAGTGTCCTGGGAAGCCCCACATTTTCACTGGAATACAGTAAGGAACCAAGCTCTAAAATCATCAGCAACATAGATCTGGGAGAATAAATACAATTCCAGTATGGTTTTATTGTCAGCAAAGTATGACATGATGCAAAATACTTAAAGTGGAGTTGAATCTAATGCATTAGGACATTAACTGGCCATGTGGAGGTGATGAGACACACAGGTTGCGTTGTTTCACTGTATACACAGACTATGGGAGTGTAAATGAGTAAAGAGAACTGCTGGTTTTGTACAGCACCATCCACTGTCCATCCCTGGAGGCTGAAAATGAGAGATGATGAGCCAAGAGTCTGATCTGGCATGGCAAATCCATCTATGTCACAGGAAGAACAGTCACTTCACTAGGAATTGGCATCATCTTTAATTGTGTGAGACCTGTCACTGGCCATTCTAAGTACAGACTGATTTACAAACCATGCAGCCTTCAGCCAGCAAGACTGCCTCCAACTTGTGATCTCAGACCTCTGTAGGAGAGATCCTGAAGTATACTGACTCTATTGTAACCTGCCCTTTAGAGTTACCAGACAAATAATTTCTCTGCACAGCTCATCTTCTGGCCCTCCCACCTGGCAACTTTAATTTTATAAAAGTTAATTGAGAAAACAGCCGTTGATGTTGTATGAAAGATCATGTTAATCATATAATCTTTAGAGTTGGAAGAGACCTTTAAAGGTCATCAAGTCCAACTCTCTTGCATCAAACAGGGACATCCACAGCTAGATCAGTTGCTCAACACCTAGTCCAGACTGGCCTTGCAGGTGTGGGACAGTTTTGCAGCTCTCAGAGCTTCAAATTGTAGAGGCTTTTCCTGTGCGGGGCTTTATTATATAAGCCCTAAGATCAAACAGGCACCAGGTGACATGTCGCAGGACAGGGTTACTGATATCACAGCCTTCAAGCAACCTGCTGCTGCTGTTTTCAACACCACCAACACAGGTCAGCACAGCAAAAGGGCTCAATACACCCCATCCTCCTCAGAGCACTCTGTGGCAATTCCTCTGGTGTTTGCCTTGCAGCATATGGCACAGCAGCCTTGTTCCCAGAGGTGTTGTTGTCAACATGATAGTTGTTATTTTCTAATTGGAAATCATTAATCATATCCACACTGCTTTGCAAGAACAGAGTCAGTGGGTACTCTCCCTGTGCAGGTTGAACATCCAGAAAAAGCAAGCCTTAAAGTCAGATATTGATTATTTGTTATTTCACATTAATATCTACGTTAAGTTAGATGTATCTAATGTATTTCTGTAGTTAATGCTTATGTATACAACACTTTGGTTTCCCACTTGTCCTGCAGTGTCTACATTACAGAAAAAGAGCAGGACTGGGGCCAGTTCTAGACTGTTGTCCAGAAACAAATCACTTTTCCAAGGGCTCCAGAGGTCAGAATTCTCTCATCCTCCATTTGACAGAGAATCCTGCTTGGAAAAGTAGGAAAGTATAAAAGTGGGAGTTCGTTGCAGCCCATTCCCAGGCCAACACAATCCATCAGGGAGACACATCCTCCTGTAGCAAATGTTTCAGTATTGAGAACAAGAAATTCTGCCATGGAAAACTGAAGAACAGTCTGCCCATTTGCCCATGGGAAAGACTTTTCCAAACTCTAATCTGTCACTACCTGCCTTAGGTCACGTAGCACAGTGATTTACATCCCATGATCCTATCAAATGTAACACACTGACATTATCTGGTTAATCCTTCTTGACATCTAGGCCCTACTGTGGGACAGATCCTGGCACATTCCAGCTGCTTTGGGACATTCTGTTCATCTTTAGTAACCAGAAATTAGAATTATTCTGGAAGATGTGGAATTTCCAGGTGGTGTAGATGCAACTGTCCTTCCCATTACTCTACACTAGCATTGCTTGTGCACTCTGTACACCCTGCTGGGATTTCTGCAAGAAACAAAGTTGGATGATGTGGTCATTCTCCGCTTTATTTTTGCCAGTGGCATGTCATGGAGAAAGCAGAGCAAAACAAACAAACAAAAGTCTATAATATATCCATCTGAAATTGTGTGGCTACACACATACGTGTGGTTTAAAACTTTGCCTAAATGAAGAGGCCCTCCCCACAATGAGACGAGCCCCCCACACAGACATATAGAATCGACTTTGCTCAGTGGAAACATCTGCAGGTAGGTGGATTAAATAAACAACAGATTGAACTGGGAGGAGAGAAAGAAGAAAAGGATAGGAAGGAAGCAAAGCTAACAATTATGTGGAAAGAGCTGCTTCTGTGGAAGCTGAAGTGGGAGGGGTATGTACAGAGAAGCATTTGTTTGGGTTGTCAAGAACAGAAGATAGAAACCACGGCAAAATGCTTGCACCTGACCAGGACTTTTCTATCAGCTCATCACAGAACCATCATATCTTCTGAAGTCAGAAGAAGACTGATGGTCCCACTTCAAGTCATGTTGAGTCCTGGCACCCCAGAAGCTTCCCAGCACGAGCACATACACATACATGCACACGCACACATACATGAACAAGCAACCAATGTATGCACATGTGCACAGAGTGACAGGAAAATGTTCAGAACTGCATTTTGCTTCTCAGGAAAACTACGGTTTGCATAATGGACTGTGAAAATAAATCTGCACAGTCTGCACTGGTATCAAAAATCTATACCCACAGCTACTTGGTAGCCACCTGCCCTGGCTGCTGAATACCAAGCAGAGCACTCTATCTGCTAGCTCGATTTGCAATTCTGCTCACCCTGAGTTGAGAAGAAGCAAACACTATCAGAATGACAAGCTGATAGTAACAATACTGCAGCAATACACTATGGGAGTAAGCAAAGGAGAGAAAGAAAGGGCATTTCCAAATGAGATTGAAGCACGATGCTGACATTATCACAGCCCAGGGAGAGGGCTGAAACCATCCAGCCTATTTCATTTTAAAACCTTAAGTTTCTTCAGATTTCCATTCCCAAAGGTGAGCAGCCAATTTCTTTGCTTTATGAATAATTCAGCCTTGCTGTGTATTTACTACTTCAGATGGTATCTCCACCTTTGCATGTAACAATTCATTTTGTGCAGTATATACTCTGTGTTCTGGACAATATTTTCCTTTCTTATTACAAAACGTTTGTAATTTTCTTCAGTTTCTAGATCAAAGTTATAGAAGTCTTTCCAGGAACAGTGGTGGGCTTTATATAGCCCTTGGATACAGATCTATCAGCAGGTCACCAAAGGTTTCAGGATCAAATGTTAATGCTGTTTGGGAAGACAGCCACAAGTTACTGAGCATTTCAGCACAGGAAGGAGGAAGAAAAGAGAGACTCAAATCAAATCCAGGATTCCTTGTTTTCAGTAAGGCAAAAACAAATCTCTTTACAACTTTGCCAAAAACTGTGAGTGAAGGAACATGGAAAGACATATAGCTTAATGGAGGTGTCCGTGAGGTCTATGAAGACATCCCCGTAAGTTTTTGTGATCTTTGGCTCAGACACAAAATGCACACAAAAGGAAAAGGACTGTGCAGAACTCAGTGTAGGAATGAAACAGTACCAGGGCAGACTGAAAGGTTAGTTTTAGAGATCCACCTTGCTGTGTCAGCTTCTCCAAAATGCAGATTGGAGGGAAGTTTCCTATCCTAGGAGTAAAAGGCCCTGAAAATGAGGGAGCCAGATCCAAATCACCTCAAAATCTGTGAGACATTTGAATCTGAGATTGTGTGTACCCTAAATATGAATAAGAGGTGCAGTGAGAGAAGGGGTGCCCTTTGTAACCTGGGCATTTAGTGCTGAGCACAAGCTGAAGCAAACTGAAAATCTGAATCAGATCCCAAACTTTGTGCTCAAGCTTGAAATTAAATTTCACCCCACTAAGTTCCAGCTCTTCCAAGTGTGAAATAAACCTCATTAACTGAGCCAAGCAGATAAAAGGGAGACAGACACCCTTCTTATGCCAGGCTGCTGCTGATAGGATGAGAAGCTACTTGTGTAAAGCAAGCGTGGCTTATTCTCTGTGCAAACAATAAAACAAATCTGTATTGCCATTTTAGGTGATAATGTAGGTGCAACTTGCAAAGCTCTAGTCTAATGGTGTCTCTTTCTCTCTTCTCACATCAAGACCATGGCCACCTTGTTGGAACTGAGCTGAAACTTGTCTGAACCTCCATATACGACCTGGATCAAAGTGATTTCCCCCGAAGCCCAGTCCATAGAAGTTCAGATAAGGATCTACTATTGCTGTCCATAAGTTTAGGGCTGGCTGCATCATGCTCGAGAACTTGTCCAGAGCAAAATGTGGCAAGACACCAAGGGTATAAAAGCTCCAGACAGCCAGGACAGAAAAAAGCAGGACTTGGAGTGAGGCATCCCTGAGAGCAGTAATGAAAAGCTAACCTTCCTTCCTTCCCAACAAATAACACAATAAATGCTATTTGCAGTGCTCACAGAACTTCCTGAGGCTGGGATATACCCACTGGATGTTCATGCAATGCAGATAAATAAGCAGGTATCAGAATAAAGGTCAATGCCATTTTTGTTCTACACTAGATTTACACAAGAGTGCGTCAGTATGCAGATGGTAGCTTGACACAGCCATGATCTGTGCTTTAGGAGTGCTCAGTCCTGTACCCCAGAAGCAAGCATTCCTTCCTTTGACACATGGAAGGGTGCAGAGCAGAGTTCAGGAGCACCAGGGCACCCAGAGGTGGCTCCCGGGAGCTGTCATGGGACAAGGACTGCCTGCCAACCAACAGCTGTGCCAACAGGGTGTGAAAACATCCAGAAAGTATGTGCTGTGAAACTATGGCTTCGTCATCAGGGAATGTCAGAAAGCAAACACAGAAAACCCCTCCACATAGTTTACCCAAATATATAGCCTACTAGGAGAGAGTTTTATGTGACTGGAAGAGCTTTTTCCATTGTGAGGCCATACTAAATATGAGAAACATGAGTTAGAGCCATGGGAGAATGTGAGGAAATCCCTCTGGAGCAGCAGGAGGTCAGGCTCTGTTTCCTTGGACACAGACCCAAACACAGGGTGTGCACTGGTGAACTCAAGAGCAGATGAGGCCTGGGGGCTGTGCACTGACTGGGATGGATGCGACTCAGCACCAGTATCAGTGCATCCCTCATACCTCTCTGAGAGTTCTCCTGGGCTCCTGCTGTGCATGGCTTACAATCTGTGACTCCTCAGGCCCTCAGCAAAAAAAAAGAAATATAGTTACTTCACGCATCAGTGACTTCACAAAGTGAAATTCCTCCCGCAGCTGGTTCTGTGCCCTATGTTATGTCATACCACTAGCATGTGGGATAACATAACACTGGGTCTATCTTCTTATCAAGACATTTGGGACAGTAATGTTTTCCAAGACTCCTTCACTCATCTTCAGGTAGTGGGAACTGCAAGCCTCAGAAAGTCAGGTGCTTAGGCATGTAATTCAGGGACCGGACTGGTGCAGTGAATCAGAAACAATGCAGGAAAGGACCTTGACTCTGGTTACCACAAATGAGAGGAAGCTGGAGTATGAGGCTTGAGCCCTTCAGGAGTGTATGCTCTGACCTAACTGAAATCTCCCAGGATGTGTGAGCTCAAGACAAAAGAAATAGACAATCTATGTCCATCTCCTCCTGCAGTGTGCATCTGGCATTTATATAAGTGGGTGGATTGTACTCAGATAAAGACCTTCTGCAAGCTAATCTGATGATTCCTATTTCTTTGTGTAAGAAATAAGAATACCTACTAAAACAGAGTCACATGGGATGGAATAGAAACTGAAAAAAAAGCGTCATTAAAACTAATTATCCACAGCAGCATGTTACCACAAACTTCAGCTAGGGTGAAAAACAGAGCAATCTACTCTCAGGTAATTTGAGCACAAAAGCTAAGCACAGCAGTTGACGATTATATTTTCCATGCCTCTCTGCATGCTTTTTATGGGATTTGTAGTGTTCCCATCATTCAACCTTCTCAGCTTCCCTCTGTCTGAGCATCACTGCAGTGCCACTGTCTCACCCTGCCTTTGGGACTCTCCCCCATTCCCTTCCAGGGCTGACAGAAGGCTGCCGGAGGAGAAGGTGTGACAAACTAGGACCGAAATGTGAGAGCCCTGAGCAGATGTCATTGTTCAAAGAACAAAAATTTGCCAGAACTCTTATTAAAAGGTCTTCACAGATGTAAATGAAACATAATTTGCTATTTCTTTTTTAAAAGGTCCCACTATGGCAGTACCCACATTTCAGAGGGGTGCTCATGGGCTGATGCCAGTAAGACCTGCAGATGTCAGGGTGATGCTCATGCAATGGATGCACTGAGCTGTGCGTCTTCCTACCAGGCAGGATTATCAGAGCGTGCTGTAGTTAAGACCACTCCCACCAGAGAACAGCTTTCTAAAATGGGAAATTTTTGCCTTTCATCTGTCTCAATCAAACCCTGGCTTAAAACAGGAGTCTGCCAAAAGCCATGGTGCTTCCTCCACAGACTGAGTGTGACTGAGCCAACCTATCAGCTATCCATTTGGATTTTCACAGCATCCAGTGTGTCCAGCGGTGACTATGCTACCAGCATCCCAAAGCTGGCCACGTCGTCCCCCAGTAGGGGAGAGTGTAGGCACTCATGAGAGCGTGGCATCACTCAGTCCCAAAACTTTCTCTCCTTAGGCTTTGCCAGGAACAGGTCACTCATGCAGGAGAGCAAGAAACGATCAGCTAGAAAACCACAGCTTCTGCTTTTACAAATGAACACTTTCAGATTTAGATGCTCTAATACAATTCCTCAGTTATCTGCGAGGTCTTTCTTATTCCCCCTCCATGGTAGCTGTTACTTCTTTGTTTTTTCCACATCCATTTTCTGGACACTGTTTAGCAGCCAACTATCTGGGAGCTGGAGAACATGTTACAGGCATTTTCCCACAGCTTTATTTCTGGAGAAGTACCAACAGTGACTTCCTACAAATGCACCGTGAGTTTGTCAGGCAGATTGGGTATATGCTTTCACAAAGTTGGCTCCTATTAATTTTTCTCTTAATTAGTTACACGAAATCCCAGTTAAGTTTCATTTCAGGCTTATTCTCTATTTGAGTGTGAGGGTATAATTTATTAGGTATAACCAGAAGTATTTTAAAGCTGGTAAGTTTTTATAAACCTTTCAGAAAACAAGAGAGAGATCTGAGGACAGCCTGTGTAAGTCATTTATGTTCAGTAAGAGAGACATGCAGCTTCTGTTTTTAATAACCGTAGTGTTATTAGAGGTCTTTCAGTTTGCTAGGATACTAGCAAGGGTTTGTTTTGATGATGATATATTGACAGTTTATATATTCGACAATCTGTTTTGAAAATGAAATGTTGGTTAGATGAGATGTACAACTATGTGCAGGCAGATCTTTATGCGCTATGCACAGATGACAACAATCTCCCCTTTAAAAGAGCATCTGGCCCTTGCCAGGGCACAGCTAGAACCGAAGTTCAGGAACGTTTCTAGGGGCATTTTAGGAACCTTTATTTAGAGGTGATGATAATGATTCCCTATTCCAACCGTGGTGGCCAGATGTCTGAAGCTGCTGGAAGCCCTGTTTAAATTACCTGTTTCTATATGCCTTACGTTTTCGGAAGAATGGATCGAATTAATCATATTATTAAAACAATAGTGAGGGAACTGATGACTGCAAGCACAGGGCATTGGTCCAGGGAGAATTAGATAATTAATGGTAGTTGCTATAAAATGACTTGGGCACACCTGCTAAAGTGGGGAAGCCAAAGCAATATTTGCTTTGACACATTTTTGTGGGAGAATGCTTGGAAAACAGAAGATATTGTAACATTACTAGTTGATGCAATTTTAAGTCTGAATTGTCCACAAATGGATTAAATTTCACTGAGCTGTTAATACATGATACTTATGTGTATCCAATTAAGGCTATTAAAAACAAGAATGTTGCAGATACTATTACCAATGTTAATTAATTGACATAGTATCAGTTAGAGAATGTCTCCCCAGAAGCTGCTTGGACCAGTCCCTGCTAGCAATGATTTATAGCAGCTTGGCCTGCTGCTATGGAAATTTTAAAGTCTGAACTGCTGCTGCAAGCTTATTCTTTAGCAATGAAATTAGGATAGAATTCTACGCAATTTGTCAGGAATGAAGTAACAAAATATTTCTATTTCAATAATGATGTTGTTTTAGACTGTTGCAAGGATTTTCAAGTCAAAGCCCAAAGGACGGCAGTGATGGTTACTCGAAGCAAGCAGCGGGTAGCTGCTCTCAGCTTATTAATTTCATTAGTTACTGGGAGAAAAAAGAAAAAAAAGATGCTAATGAATGCACAATTTTTTCTCAGCATGAGGTGGGAGGGGTCCTGCGCTTTGCCAAATACCAAGAATTTGTATTAAGAGTCCACAAATTGGGAAATATTGGGAAATATGTGAAAAAGTCTGGATCGGGAAAGAATGCTCATTATAGGGTGGGGGGATGAGGGACAGATTTCTTTTTAACCCAATGCCTTTTCTTTTGAGGGAAAGTCACTAGCTATCTCAGGGATGTTCTGATCAACAGTGAGATATTATTCACAGTTACAGCTTTGAGATATAAGATTTGCTTATTTCTGAAGATCTTTATATAACAGAACCTGTGGTATACACTTATGGTCAAGAAGAACCTTTCTTAAATATGCGGATGAAAACTGTTAGGCAAAGCTACATGTGTGAAATGCATCGGTCACAAAAGACAGATTTGTAATGGGTTCTGTATGTAAAACACAGATGAATGTAAGAGGATTAGAATACTGATTCAGCCAAATATAAATGAAGGAAATAAATCATTTACTTAGTTGATTGTAGCTAAGATAGCAAGCTAAATATTTACAATTTAAGAACAAAAAAATCAATTCCTAATTTCATTACTTATTAAAATAATTCAAAAATAATTACACTCACATGTAAGTAGAGATATATGTAGTTATTTATTGTTTAAAATTCAACAAAGACGAAGAGAAAAGTTTGGCAACTACTTTAAGCTCTCATTCAGTAAGCTCTAAGTATGTTGTAGGTGTATAGTCTATGATTTAATCTGCAACATTAACAACGGATTGAACAGAGATGACGTTAGTAGCAGAACTTAACAGTGACATGTTAGTTAAAACTGATTACCATTACTGGACCAACAGAACCGATCACTGAAGCTGTATTAAAAATACCTCCGAAAGGAAGATTGCTTATCAGTGTGTAATATTGCTGCCAGCACAGCAAGGTTTCTACCACCTGGAAGATCTTCCAAAGCAACCTTGCATGAACCCTCAAAGGAGGAAGTGGAAGCAGTTTTTTTTGTTTTTTTTTGTTTTTTTTTTTGTCTCAGTTGGAATCCTGTTAATGTATAAGGTACCTCAACAGTTGCAAAAGATGTGTTACACTTCTAACAGAGAGTTAGGCATGCTGTATTAATGGTAGGTTCTGCACAACTAACTCTTGCTATCACTTCAGGAAGTAAATCCACTGGATTTGTATTTTTATAGGATTCCCATTAAGTCCTGTGCTGTTTTCATTGGCTTTGTATTTAAGGACCTTATGTAGATCTAAATCTGGTTTCTGGAATTTAGAGAGGGACTGAATGTCTCAGTTGTAGTAAAATTTAATCCCGAGTCAAAACTTAGAGTGCTGTCAGATTTCAGCAGAGTATGGGCTTCACCCCATTAGCTAAGTGGTGTCAGAAAATTGCTCTCACCCCTTCTCCCTAAAGAAGCTTCTTCTATTGCATTGAATTGCTTTAATCGATTGTGCTCATCTAGACAATGCAGGAAGAAACACAAGGCTTTCTTGGCTTAATTAACAAAAGCCTGCAAATACATACTTGTATTGCTTTAACAATTATGAATTGCTCCTCTAGAGAATCAGTTCCACTTTTTTTTTCACTTTTTTACTGTGTTTTTTTCACTTTACTTTTCAGCATAGACAACCTTGTCTGCTCTTTTGTTGATATTGAAGAGCATCTTACATTCTGAGGAAACAGCTCATCCACTCAGTAGCAGAAGTGCTCCATTTGTGCTTTGAGCTCAGCAGGCTTTTCTTCTCTTGTTAAAAAGCTCATTTTCTTCCTAATGCAATGGACTGACATTGGCATGACCTTAGAAATAACAGCCAAAGAGCTTTGCTGGCATACACTCCTGCTCCTTAAAAGGAAAAGAGGTGTGAGAGCTTCCAAGCTGCCTGTGTAGGACAACTTGTGCGTCTGGCAAATGCCCCTGGACCCTTGTCCCTCCTTGCTTCAGCTGAAGCATGGTCAGTAGTGAGATGATGTTCATACACACATGTGCCAGCTGTGTGAGGAGGTCACCATGCTGTTAGGAGGCCACCTGCCAGGTCACAGGGGTCAGGTACCAAACATCACACCTGGCATCAGCATCCATGAGAGGGACCAGACCAACCTGGGCATGGTGCCACCATAACAGATGGGCACATGTGCATGCATCCAAGCAGATGAAAGCAGAGTACGTAGTTTCACATGCAGCTGCAGAAAAGTTATGAACTTAATTCTGCACTCATTTATGCCTGCTTTGGAGACATTTAAAATACCAGAGTGCTCCAAAAATGCTTCCTGTGCACAAGGATCATGGTGCTGGTGACTCCACACCACTGTGCTCAATGCCAGGCAATCACTGTCCCATGTCCTAATAGACAGCACTAAGGGACAACAGAGGATGGATAGGTTTATGGTCTCCACCATGAATGCCTTGGGTCCCTGCATGGCAGAAGAGCCTGCAAATCTGAGAAAATCTGGTCATGAGGCAGAGGAAATTGGAGCAGGCTGGGTGAGGGCCCTGATTACCTGTGGGATCTAATTTAAGAATTCAGTAAAGTCTGCTGAAAAGCATGTCTGCCTCATTTGCCTTCAATCTCCCTTCCAACTGGTATGAGTTTTGTGTGACAGCAATGGCCAGGAAACTAGATAAGATCATCAAACATACTTTATATAAGTCATCATAACAAGGTGCTGTCACTAATAACCGAAGCTACAGACTCATACTCAAGCCTGTTCATTTCAATCAGCACGTCAGTTTGATAGTGTAAGGCTTTCTTATTTAACTGTAATTAAAAGTAAGAAAAGAAGGAAGCTTCTTCATAGACCCCAAGTATTTTCATACTTTTTCTTTTCCAAAAAAATATTACGGAAGAGAATAGCTCCAAGGTGAAATCAGCTCCAAGGTTATCTCTAAGTGAAGGTGAAACAGGCAAACGGACAGCCATGAAAAACGATGTGCATGGCCAGAGATAGAATTGCATTTTGGGAACTGAGATTCATTCACTTGATGCATAGATACTGTTAAATTTAGGCTCAGATTCTTTCTTCAGATGCTCTTCAACAATTGCCTGTGAAGTAAAAAGACTACGTCTGTATTTGTGTTTGTAGGTAGAAACAAGAAGACGTGATTGACTTGATTCTTAAGTTTATTACTGTAGACATTTTTTACTTTCTATTTGCTATCAGAAATATGCACACGCAGTTTCATTGCTTAGTTAAAAGTACACGACCTTAAATCCGTGTATCATCGGGATAGGTCCTTGCAAGCAGCTTACCAGCTGCCTGGATTTGACCATGAGCTACAGAGATCATCCAGCCTACTTTGCAGAGCATCCACGTGAGGCAGTTTGGACACCTCCATCTCAGAAAACTGCAAGGTGAATGAATGTTAAAGTAAAAAAAAAAAAAAAAAAAAAATCTACAGAAAGCTACCTTAGGCCTCAGATGTTCTGAATTTTTTGAGGGTTTGAAGAAAAAAAAAAAAAGAAAAAAAGTATTCCAAAGAGGTAATAAGTGTCTAAGAGATTTTCTGTCATGAAATGTTTCACAAGTTGAAAAATGCTAGTCTTATGGCTTTTAAGACAGAAATATTCTGTGGCTTCAGAAAAATGTAGCACATCATTAGTGGCTAAAGGCTTAATACTGCATTGCAGACCCGTCTTCTCAAAATACCTTGGCACAGATCACATCTCCAGACTCATGCAAAGCCATAGCAAGACGTTAGCCCTAAAGACATTCCCCTCCTCTAACTGCTGTGATGTGCTCACTGCGATGACAGACATGTAGTGTGCCTTTTTTTGTCCCCTTCACTTCCCCAGGTTTGTGATAACATGATACCACTATATTCAGAGGAAGGGCAATATTAGGAAGAAGTTGAAGGCAATTGCAACTGATTTCAGTAACACAGCAGCTGAAAACTGCAGCATCTGATGACCAGAGGAC
Source organism: Callipepla californica brunnescens (assembly GCA_023055505.1). Classification (NCBI taxonomy): domain Eukaryota; kingdom Metazoa; phylum Chordata; class Aves; order Galliformes; family Odontophoridae; genus Callipepla; species Callipepla californica. The sequence continues at coordinate 30,398,506 of JALIRH010000003.1, read as the reverse complement.
TCTTGCAGGTCAGGGATATTTTTCATTGAGCATAGCTCAGCACTACCAGTTCATGTCCTTTCAGCCACATCTGTGTACATGACAGAACAAACATAAATCAGGAGCTTCAGAGATTTTTTTTTTTTTTGGATTATCAAAAGAAAGGTACTTTCAGAGGCAAGGCAGTGACTGCAGACTGCATGTTTAAAGGTATATAACAGCTCAGAGAGGAATAAATAAGATGTGCCTTCAGGTACTCAAAATTTAGTTTTTCCAAGCATTAACAGTGCTCCCTCTGTGACAGAACCAATGGAGAGAAGATGATCTATTCAGTAATCAGATGGCTTATGAATATGCCTGTGCTGAGGTACTCTCTATAGTGCCTCTAATTCTCCACTGATGATGGATGGTGCCCACGTAACTGGTGTGTGCTTACACTACATCTGAAGAGTAGACATAGGAGGACTTTCATGGGCTATGGATCAGCTGCACAGCTGCAGCAGGCATGGGCATCATGGTAGATTTTGTACAGGTCTTTGATCCAGCAGTGTGGGAGACAAGGGCCTTGGGAGCATGAGGTCATGCATCCACTGCTTGGTTATCTCAAACACGGGGCATGACACAGCAAATTGTTCCTCAAGTGTGCAGCTCACACTGACCTAGACCTATTGAGCTATCCAGATGAACCATGCAGATGGCAGATGACACCCATGTGCAAAGTCAGCCTCAGTGTTTCCCCATGATGCATTCAAGCACTTAAAGTAGTAGAACTGAATCAGGAGAGGTATTTTGCATATCTGGGGATATTCACTCGAGAAGCAGGACCCAAATGAGCAATAATTCCACTGCATGTGAGTTCTCCAGAGCAGAGAACCACTTGGGGCTCAAGAGGAGGAATACTTGTGTGGTCTCAAATCTTTCTGAATAACCTGTTAACAAACGTTCTATTTCAAGTATGTGACAGTAAAAGGAACAAGTCAGCCTGTTACATCCTATTGCCACTGTACATCACCAGCAGAGCAGTTAATCAGTGACACCATGAGGCCAACTTCGTAAAATACAGCAGGTTTCACACAAACTGTGTGTTCTAGACAGTGTAATGTATATCGTTCTATAAAGTCTCAAACTTTTGTTCTCTTCATTTGCTCCTTAAATAAGTATTTAGGCCTCATCACTATTCACATGGATCTTGCAAAATTAGATCAGTGTTTTTGAAATCTGTAGTCTATATTCCGATCTACTTTAAAATCCATTAGCATGTTTCTCTGAATAAAACCTGTAAAAATGTTATATAAGTTCCTGCAAGACAAAAATAAACAGTACCCCATCCCACATTACAGCAAATTTGCGCATAGTATGGATTTATCTGAAAATGAGCTTATCCCAGCTCCTGTCGATTCTTGAGGAATCCTGAGTTTTCCTATCCTGCACGGTATGGCTGCCTTCTGCCTAAAACCAGTGAAGACAGCATGATGAAAAGAAACAGAAGGTTCCAAGCACACAGCATGCTGGACTCTGGCCTTTACCTATTGCCAATTCAGCAGTATAGCTTGATGGTATCATATTTGGTCTTGGGAAAGTTCAACTTGGGACACAGGAAAAGGAGTACAGCACCTTCTTCACCACTTCTGTCCAGTCCAGGCTAATAGCTGACAAACTAGCCATGAGTTCTGAAACATTTAGCCCATAAATTTCCATGAATAACTGCAATTACATTGACAACCATACTCATAGGTTGAGGGCAGATTCGGTAGAAGTTGAAGATGACAGTATTCAGATGATGTCAGTTGTTTTCAGATGAAATCAGCTGGCCAATGACACTGAGCACATGTAAATCTCAGAGGTATCTCAGCGAATCAATCACCTGTCTCCATATTTCACTTGGTTTGTCAGAGTCAAATTCATTACCACTTCAAATGTCTGAAGCCCGCAGCTTCTACATACACTGGCTTGCCTTCCATATTCATCACACAAAGGGCAGGAAAACATGGAGAGTACTTTATTCCTGATTTTACCTGAACCTCTCAAGTGGGAGTACATGCCATACAACTGTAACTGATCAACATACATGAAGCATCACATTACCGCAGTGCCTTTCACAAATGGCCTTTTAGTGCCACCTTCAGACTAAACCAAGACATGTCCTATCTCTCTCACATGGAACAGAATTCTAAAACCATTGAGAAAAGACACGTAAGATCATCAGGTCCTGCTGTCAATCTATCTCCATCACACTCACAGAACCATGTCCCCAAGTGCCACATGTACGCATGTCTCTGGAGCCATGTCAACAGGGTCCCACAGGCCCACTTCACAAGATGAATGTTGGATGACCGAGCACTCTGTGAAAGTGAATCCAAATATTTGGCTCAGTGTCAGATTTAATTTTGTTTCTCTGCAATAGGGAAAGGGATCTGGATAATTGCAATGCTAAGACATTGAAAGCCAGTTCCACTCTGCTGAGTCCCAGGCTGCTTTCATTTGGAGGAAAGAGCTTTTGCAGAATCCTACATCCCGAGTCTGCATCTGAGGAGATCTTGTGGTCCTCTTCTATTTCTAGGGTATCAGACACTAATATTCTGGTACTCTGGTTAGTAAAAAAACTCTAAAAAATCAGATTATCATTTTTAAAGTAACCTCAACATGGCCTTTTGGGCAGCAATTTTACAACCACAACCAATTATAGGCACAATAATTGTGGTGAAACTAATTTGGGGAACAAATGATAGTGTTTAAATGTCTGATCTGCAGACACAATTTGACATGATGTATCTGTTTTTATATGAACCAGCAGACAAATGAAACACTTGGCTTTTGGCTTTCTTCATTCTCAAACTATAGATGGACTACAATGAGGTCAGCTCTAGTTATTTTTTGATTACTCATAACTAATGTTTTCATTAACATACAGTACCCTATATTCTCCAATCCCTCCAATACCAGCAATGTATTCTCCAACCTAATGCAAGCGCTCCTTGTTTGTGAATTTTACTTTGTTCTTGACTTCCTCTTCAAAGTAGAAATACTGGAAGATACGATCCTTTTCATCTCTCCATTCTAGAATCATAGAATCATTAAGGTTGGAAGAGACCACAAAGAAGATTATCTAGTCAAACCACCAAATCCTTCCCACCATGCCTACTAACCATGACCCTCAGTGACACATCTAAACAGCTTTTGGACCCCTCCAGGGACAGTGACTCCACCAGCAACTCCATCTTTGCTTTATCATTCTTCCAACATCCACCTTTCTCTTCAGTATTACTAATAGGATACTTACAGAAGGCTTTACACTTCTGACGTATTTTATTGGTACGTGCATGTTAGCTAACTGAGAGTGGCTGGAGGCAGAGGAGTGTGATATTTATCAAATATAACTTCCATATAAGCAAGCTTGTTTTGATTAGACAAGACTCATTTGTCATTTGGCCTAGAGTACTGTGTGTACAAGGCAAGATGGCTAGATCTCTGTGCCCTCTTACTGATAGGATTCAGGAATCTGGCAAAATCTGTTCACTTCTGTGTTAAGCAAGCTTTGGTTTTGTTTTGTTTTCTTTCTCTGTTGGTAGTGATACTAGTCTTTGAATATTTTATTTTATTTTTTTTGGGGGGAGGGGGGGAAGTAACCAACTGTCAGGAATTCAATGCTGCTAGGCCAAGCTTCAATGCCCAGCTGTTTCCCAAAGGACTGGGAGTCAACAGTGAGGCTGGAGGAGTGGGAAGTTAGAATGACAAGGAGGAGATGTAAGGGGATAGGAGGGAAGGCTGCGGATGGAAGGGCACAAAGAAGCGCGGCATGGAAGTCTCTGCCTTGTCAAGTAGCGCTGTGAGGCATCACTTGAGAGGAAGGGAACTGATGTCCTCGTCAGCCTGCGCTGCCCCAGTGAGAAGAGACGCCTCAGGCAGAAGCTCTACAGAACACACCGCAGAAGCACCCGCCCGAATAGGAAAGCACGCGATCAATGCGCCTGCGCCGTCCCAGTTGGGGCGGGAGCGGACCGCGCGTGCGCAGCGGCGGCCGGGGCGGGGCTGGGCGGGGCGGGGCAGGGTGAGGTGGGGCGGCGGTGGCGGAGGGGGCGCGCGTTGGGTGCTGAGGGACTGCGAGTCTGTGCCCGTCAGCTCCCTTCCCGGGCACGGCGCGGCAGCGGAGCGAGCGAGGGAGGTTTGCTGCTCGCGAAATGTCGCAGGCTGCCATGTCCGAGACCTACGGTAGGAGCCGGGGGCGGGGCTGTGCGAGCGGACCGTGACGGGGAGCGGGGGGCAGCGGGTGCGGCCCTGCGCGGCGCGGGAGCCCGGCCCTCGTCAGGGGAACGGCGGCCCCGAGCCGGAGGAGGCCTGGGGTAAAGCGGGGGCTCGGAAGGTGGGCGGGACTGGAGTTGGCCCGCAGCCGGTAGCCTGCGTGCCTCTTTGTCCTAACTTTGCTCGAGCCGGCTGAGAGCGCTTGGACCGCCTCGGCTTTTCGGCCCTTAGCGTCGGTGACACCTTTGGGAGCAGCGGTGCTGTCACGCGTGAAGGCTGCGGAGCCCCTGTGCCAGGGCACGAGGCGGCGTGCCATCAGCCTCGGGCGCCGTGTGCTGCCTGTGCTCCTTCGTCTCCTTCCTCAGCGGCAGTTCCAACGTGGACGTGCGTCTCGTTGTTGGGGGAGCGCGGTCCTGATAACGAGTAGCTTCGGTAGTTGCAGCGCAGTTAGGGGCCACGCTTCTGGCTGTGAGAGAGGCTGCTGTTGCCAGCAGGAGTTCTTATCAGTAGGTTAACTGGTCGCTTCTGCTGTCCAAGCCTGTTTGCTGTCAGTTTCTATCAGTGGTTAAGGTGTTTTTATTTTTATTTATTTACTTTTCACACGGTGGTCAGTGCTTCGGTGTACAGCAAGTGCACAGAAGCAGAGGACAAAATGAGGCAAGAGCACAGGGCAGCCCTGAAAGAGTAATTACCGAGACCCTGCTTCTGTTTTCCACGCTTGTTACATGTAAACCTTGCGGGTAGAAGCTGGACTAGAGGCGTGGCTTGTAGATCTAGATAAGAGCTGCGACCAACTTCTCACAGTATGAACCCACACGATCAAGATCTGGCGTCAGTTCTGCTATTCTTCTGATGGACTTGGTAGTCTCCAAGCAATCAAATGGATCTGCAACCAGAGAAGGTGGAAAGTATGCTTGCAGTGCTCTTTAGCCTGCTTGCTATTGCAGCATCATATAGATGACTGCATCTTAAACAAGTACACATGAGGCATTTTTTGCTTTGGTCCCATAATGCAAAATAGTAATTGTAAGCCCACTCTAACTGTTGATATCTTCTGATTGGTTTGGTGCCTTAGTAACTGTGGCCTTAACGCTGAAGTTTTGCAGTTGTTGTGGGTTGCTCCTTTTGTTCATTTTTTGTTTGGTGTATTTTTCTTCTGAGTTTCAGTGTTTATTCTTTTTGTATGCAATTGAGCTGTAGAAATACTGTACGTGACTGTCAAGATTTAAAATAGATGGAAGTATATAATTTTAAGTTGTTAACAATGGTTATATTATCTCTGACCATAGACCAGTATCTGAATGTTTACAGTGTCTTATTGGTGCTTTGGAAAGAGGATGAGTGCAGAGCAAGCATATGGAATGCTTTCCTTAATATTCTTCAGCCTTGAACTATTTTAATCTGAGTTCCTAGAGCCAGCTGTAGTTTCTCTTGAGAAACTCTCAGTGGCTTTTTCTTCAATGAACTTGTCCAATCTTTTCTTGAATGCAAATTTGTGTTCATGGCATCCTTTGGCAATGAGCTCCCCATGAAAGTGACCTCTTCTGTGGAAGGCTTTCTCCGTGTTTTTTGAGTTCTACGTGGTGGTCAGCTTTATTTGATGACCTCATCTCTTCCACTGGAACAGCGTGATATTCATCTCCATCTTCCCAGTTATGCTGCTTTTACTCTCGGCTTTGATTTGAAAACTGGAGTAACTTTACTCAACTCCACTGTTTCAGGAAGATCCTTACAAGGCTTCCTGTTTAATAGCAATCTGGTAGGTTACCTGCAGTTGAAATGACAGTCCCACAGTTGAGGATGCTTCTCCTTTCTCTTACTGTTTCCAGTTGTCTTTTAGAAAACCAGACAAAAGCACAGTTTTCTTCATGAGTTGAATTTCACAGTTTCTATTTGATTAATCTTTTCCCGAGGCTTTGGGTTCGATGTTTTCCAGGCTCCTTGGAGTATCTTCATCTGTATGAATGGTCTTTGAGCATACACCCGTTCTTAGATAAGGTGGGGGGTGGATGGAAACATGCCTTGGAAACTTAGCAGTGAGCTCATTGCCCACCAGTTTTATTATTTGCAGCAATGGGGAATGAAAAGTTGTAGCTGAATTAGATGTGAGCATGTATTTAATTTTATCTGCTTGCTTGACATTGCTGCTGATGGTGGTGCATAAGAGCTGGAGACTTGTAGAACTTGAGTGCCAGGTTCTACGACGGATTGTGAAATGGGCTGATATTAAAAAGAGTGCTTCTGTTGTTCAAGTTTTAATGGCTGCAGCACACAACTGTCATAAATTTGCTTGATTTTACTGGAAAAAAAGTCTGTGCTCCAAAGTCAAAGTTTCATCACACGAACATCCAGTGATAGTTCACTACAAATGTGTCACCAAAACAGTACTCTTCCTTCTCTGTAGTGTCATTAGTATGGGAGTGTGATGATTCAGTTTGCTCTGGGAAGCAATATTGTAATGAAATGAATAATTAATAGAGATAGTGTTTGGGATGTTGTCCTTCAGCGTGTACTTCTCCATCCTTCCCAAGCTTTTAGCTCTGTTCAGAGTGGTAACGTAATTCTGACAGTACACAGTTGAGATATAATCTGGAACAAACTGGGACTTTCACTGTAATATAACTATGATAGAATGATCCAATGCAATGTTTCTTTCCCTTAGAGAATACCCCCCCCGCCCTGAAAAAAAAAAGAAAAAAACCCACAAAGTAATTATAATGAAAACTCCATGAATTTTGAGGCTAAGTTTAGAAACATTTTACTGTCACTTTTGTGAGAGGAGGGTCATTCTATATGTGCATCTTGTAGCAGTGGAAACAAATCTCTTGATTTTTCCAGTATGATAGATCATGTTTTCTGTGATACAGCGACTTCTGTATGTACATAGTTAACTGTGGAACATGTGTGGAGTTTGTCCTGCTTCCCTGTGCAAAATGCATGAGTTTTCACATTAGGATAAATATGGACTGATTTTTAAACTGGCTTATCTTGAACAGATAAATGCAAAACATCTTTTGGGTTTGAAATGGTACGAGGTACCAGTTGTACAATGACACAGTTACCCTACCTTAGATTTCACTCAGATCTCTTCAGTCCCCACTTCCTTTCATTTCTCCTTGAATATCTGCTACTACCAGTCTGATCATGAGTCTGTCAATCTTGTCAGAATGCTTGCCATCCACTGAAATGTATTTCTTCTTGAATTAGATAATTTTGTTCATGCTTTTGTCCCAGTCCTGCCCTCCCTGCTCCCTGTATATCCTTAGCAAATGGATTTTCATTTATCTCCTTGGTCTTCAGTGTAGTTCACTTTATTGCCTAGAAGGCACGGATCTTTTGTTCATCAGGAAGTAGAGTTTCCTCCTCCTTAGCAGTCTTTATGCAGATTGGGGTAGAGCCAAGTTTGTCTGTTCTACCTGTTGATCATCTTAATTGCTGTTGCTACAGAAAGGGGTAAAGAGAGACAGTCATCCTTTTCTCTCATTTAGAGGCAGCACATAGGATTGCTTCAGAGCACTCTTCCCCTATGCAGACTTGTACAAAATAAAAGATATCACATGACCAGGAAAGATGTTTTTGTTTTTAATGGCATGAATGGGAAAATGCTGATCCTTTGGAAACTGATGAATATGTGTTCTGCTCTTTATTGAGGATTTGCTAGAAGACTGATCTATGAAAGAGGACATAATTCGGTCTCTTTTTTTTTTTTTTTTTTTTTTCCCTTGTGTATTAACAAGAATACAGAAAACAATTTAATTCATGTTACATTTTAAAGACTGAGCTGCTGTAGTTCAGAAGCTGTTCCATTTTTCCCTCTGCTGGAATAGATTTTGGTCAGAGGAGAAGGTTGAATGTCCTGGGGTGGTTTCCACACCAGCCGTCTGGTTTTGATCTACCGTGGTAGTTGAGTCAAAGCCCACGATTGTCTCCCTTCTCATTCCCCCTCAGCCCTCTCCTTCCCCTGCACACAGCAGTTCAGCTGCTGTGCCTCTTTGTGGTGGAGCCGTGGTTTTACTGATTGCTTTTCACCTGCTTTGGAGAACAGGATTGGTGTCACTGATTTGTGCAGCATAACCTCTACCCAGTGCAGGACCAGGTGATGTGTGTAGCTTACAGAAGGGAGTAAGTTGATTCTTTACGATGTCTTATTTTCTTAAAAAGCCATGATATGCTGTCTTTAATCTCTTCATGCTTTCTCCAGTGTTTGTCTTGGAGTCCTTTTTCCTTTTGGCATAGAGTTTAATTTTCAATCTAAATCCTTTCTGTATAATAAAGACATTATATTCAGGCAGACTACTTTAACTTTTCCACATCCTTTTAGTAGCCAGAATGATAGCAAGCATTTTAACATTGGAATGATGTTCCTTTTCAGCTTCTTGATGAAGGAGGGGCAACAGAATTCATAAGGAAAACTTCTCTAGGGCGACAGCCTTGGTGACTAACTGGAATGTTGGAGCTCAGAGCTTCTTTGTCAATTGTCAATTGGGAAAAAAAAACCAAAAAACAATGAAGTGAGTTAACTCCTCTGCTAGAGGAGTTTGAAATGAAAAACTAAACAACTAAGCGGTAATAAAGACAGTGGCGTATGAGATGCGTTCAATGAAGCTGCGAGGGATTAGTATATGGAAGCTTTTCCTGAGTGCAAAATAATGTTGCAGTTTGGGCACACAGCTTCTTTCAGTCCACCTCACTCAGTTTCTGCATTTCTGAGCCATGCTAATTTTTTAGAGACGTCCATGCAGTTGAAAGAGAAGATATTTCTTGTCCTGAATCAGTGAAAGAGTTAGAAAAATGTCACCAATAATGGTTGCTGTTACGCAGGATGACTCCGTAAGGAATAAATTCTGAAGTAATGAACTGAAAAACAATTCTCTTCTTACCTGTTGCATTTCTTTGTTGAGAGCATTTCTAGGTTTGTAGCCCAGCACGTCAACTCAGTAATGAGGATATTTGTGACTTTCATTATTGACCTGTACCTCTTCCTGTCCTTCTTTAGTGGTGATGAAGTACGAGGTGTTCCACATTCCCTGAAATGCGTTACCCGGTGCATCTGGATAAACTAGTAACAAGCTTAATTGAGAGCTTTGTGCTCTTTTGAACAGTTTATGTGAAGTCATTTCAGGTGGTAGAAGTACATTTGTGAACGTGACTGCAAAGTGTTACTTCCCTTGCTCCACGAGTTTGCATGTGCTGAAAGATTGCTGCTTTCCCCGTTGCAAAAAAGATTTTCATTTTTGTAGAAACTTTGGGTGTTTCCATTCTGTGAGTGACTAAAACGGACTTCCTTACAGTTCGCTTGGTTACTGTATGAAAATGCAGTTTCAAGTTTCACCTTAGAAAACTTGTTTGTTTTTTTTGGCAGATGGAAGCATTTTTTGCCTACCAGGTAAGCAGATAATGAATACTCACCTATCCAAATATTTATCCATAGAAAGGATTCCCTCTTAAAGTTGCCTGGCACAGTAGAATCTTGATGTGAATGAGGAGTCTCTCTGTAAAGTGCTGTTATAGTGTCAGTTTAAAGAAATATGAAATCTCCAATAATCGCTCTTGCCTTCAGAGCAAAATACAAAGCACCTCAGATCGAAACACCTCAGGAAAAATGCAGTGCTGTTGTCAGTCTATTCCCTATCAGTCCCTGACAGTGCCACCATTGTCTCGGAATTTCGCTGGCTGGCAGCCTGGCTGCACAGAGTGGAGCGGCTTGTTAAATGTGCTGCTCACCATGGATTGGTGGGTTGTAAAATGTGCCTTTGTTCAACCACCTGTAACAACTGGGGCCTAAAATGATAGAGAGATGAGTGAAGGAATAGAGGTTTTGACATGATTTGTCTCCTGGTTTAGTTTGACAGTAGCTGTTAAACTTGTCAACTGCATGCGAGGGAAAAATAATGAAAGGTATATTTATTTATTTACTTATTTTTAGTTGTTTTTGACAGGAAATTCTGGCAAGCAGCACTTACCAAACATGAAGGAGAACCAGTTTTAACTGGGTTTCAAATTTATTTTTGGAAAAGCTGCAGAGACAAGCCAAGAGTATTCTAGTTGCAAACATCTCAGAACATTTTGCTTTTTGAGGAACTCTTTGGAAGTGATGAAAGCAGTGAGATTACACACACCCACATTGCTTAAATATATGGGAAGGTGCACAGAGTAGCTCGCTAGTGGTATTTGGTCCATAAAAAGCGAAACTTTCAGAGAGGATTTTTTTCTTAACCAAATACTTAGGGGTTATTTATGATTTACGTGCATTTCATGCTAACAGCGAAGATCTGATAGTCTGAAGAATGAAGTATTCTGAGCTTCAGTGTGTTTTGCAGTTGAAATGACGTAAAGGGCCCTTCTTTACAGGAGATATTAGACAGCATTTCACAACCTGAACTGAAATGTCTTTTCTTGATCTAGAAAGTGCGACCGGCTGGGTGGGGGCGTGGAGCATGAGAGGAGTTTGGAACAGAGTGTCTAAAGAATGTAAATGAGTGAGTTTATTGTGAGTGAAATAAGGCAATCTTTCAGAGTAGAGTTTATTCCAAAGTCTGTTACAACGTTTGAAACAAAAAAATCATGTAAAGGTGATGTGTAAAATAAGACTTCATTTTAAAGATAATAACACTTGAAGGACAACTGAAAACAAAATGTTGGACGCTCCTAGGATTCATAGCCCTCAGTTATGCTATTTGTATTTTCAACAGTGGGAAATTCCTTACCATGAATAAAAATATAAGAGATTTTTATTGATTTAAATGTGTGAAGAATCAGAGAATCTTGAGCCTGGTTTAGAGGAAGGTGTCCCTGCCTATAGCAAGGGGTTGCAACCACATGATCTTACATGTCCCTTCCAACCTAAACCATTCTGTGATTGGTGTTCCTGCTCCAGCAGGGGGATTGGACTCGGTGATCCTTCGATGTCCCTTCCAGTCCCTGATGTTCTGAGATTCTGTGATTCTGTCTTTCCTGCATGAACTAAAATGATGGAGCAAACTTCTTTGTGCATGTTAAATTCAACGTATAAGGCCAGAGGTTCAAACAAAACTGGTGGAATAATGCATCAGAGCTTTGACTTATTTGGTTTATTCTGATTTTTATTCTGCCATCCCTTGAACTGGTATTTACTGGAATGCATTTGAGAGCTTTAAACAGTGTTAATGAAATTAATGCTAGGTTTTTATTTTTGTTTGTATTGCAAGCTTAATCCTTCCCATTACATGCTTATCTGATGTCTTTTGGGTACCTGCTATGTTTATAACGGAAATGAGGCAATAAAGTCATAAAGATGGCTGTGAAAAGAATGCTGTTGGTGGAAAAACAAATAGTTGGGAAAGTAATTGTAAACCTTCTTATCACAGTTAATCAGTGTAAATGTTTGAGAGTGATAAGACAAGGAAGCTTTTCCCAGTCTTTAGCAAAACTGGAAAGGTGGTATCAAAGCGGCGTATGTAACGAGACAAAAGAGATTTTGAGTACTGGCATTACTAAAGCAATGCTGATGTAAATTGCACCTAAGTAGGTACAGTGTCAAAAGTAACTTCCTTAATTTGCCATACAGGAGGAACACAAAAGCAACAATCCCAGAGTTAAAATTATTTCTTGCCTGTATGTTTGTAGAAAACACATTCTGCTTGCTCCAGATTATACAAGCATTAAAGGGTCTGTTGGGTTTTGTTTGAGTTGATGTTATTATTGAGGGCATTTGTACTGACTGTAGTTAATGGCTTATTTACCCATAAAACAGGTTGCTGGTAGAAAAGTCAACCTTCTGATGCCTTCTGATTCCATCATTTTCACCTCCTGTTGTCATTCCTGTATCTCCTTAAACAAGTAACATTCTTAGCTCTCATTTTCTAACGACACTAAAAGTTAGCAATATTTTTTTTTAAATCTTCAGATTTCCTGTTTAAGTTCTTGGTCATAGGAAATGCTGGAACTGGAAAATCCTGCTTACTGCACCAGTTTATTGAAAAGAAATGTGAGTATATGTGAGCAAAGCAAGAGTTCCCTAAAGGGTTATCTTCCTCAGCCAAACTGTAATTCTCTTGAGGAGTAGCTCTGAGATTATGATGTATAATCAAGAAACTTACTGCTGAGAATCTGGGCACTGGAGTCTTAACTTTAAAAAAGAAACATATTTTGCATATTCATATGAAAGGTTGGCATTTTGTGCTCTGTTTCTCCTTCCATTTTAAACTGCAGTGCGGTGTTAGAAAACAAAATTGAAGAAGGTGTTATCTTTCTGTTCATGAGTGGGAACAAGTAATAATTTGATTAAGGCAGGCCATTCCAGTAATCATTTTTACTTCAGTGAGGTGTTCAGAACTTGCAAGATAATCCTTTTTTCAAAATCAGTGGCACTGATTTTGTTTGTTCAGGAGGTAGTTTGTAGTATGAACACTGGAGAGTTTTAATTATACCTGAAAGGGATTTTGTGAAAATGACTTATTCACCCTAAATATTCCCCAAATAACGTCTATGTATTTTTTTTTCTTTTTTTAGTTAAAGATGACTCAAATCATACCATTGGAGTGGAATTTGGTTCGAAGATCATAAATGTTGGTGGTAAATATGTGAAACTGCAGATATGGGATACAGCAGGACAAGAGAGATTCAGGTGCTCTTTTCAGCCCTTTTATTAAATGTTTCTTGTTAAATCATTACTTTGGATGTTGGGTATTATTTATTCCTGCTTAAAAGCAGGCATATGTAAAGAATTCATGTGTTTTGAGTGTATTCACCATCAAGCATGGTCTCTCTTGGGTTTTTTATTTGTTTGAGGGGGGGAGGGGGGGTCTGTTTTTCTTGTTTACAGAGTGTAAAGAGCTACCAGTGGTTGACACAGGTGAGTGCAGTGGTAAAAGTCTGGGGAATGGACTGCAATCCAAATAAGTGTCCTCTGTGAGCTGAAGCCAGGTAGTGATATGTAGTCAAGATGTCTGCAGTTTGTTGGCTAGATACCCTGAAACTGTGAGGAGCTTGTTCTAGAGACTCATGCAAATGGTGTTCCTTTCTGCATGTCTGTAAATGCATTCAGCTTAACTCTTCTCCAGGTGCTTTTTATAATTTATCTGATCCTTTTCTTTTTAAGACTGATCAAACTTACCCTACTTAGCAGTCTGTTTTTAATTCGTCCTCTACCTTTTGAAGAATGCTTTTCATTCTTTGCCTCCTTTTTAGGGAGTCTTAAGTTGTTTAGTGGCATTCACTTCACTCACCCTTTACTCACTGTTGGAAGATTAAACATAAATTAATTGCTCAGCTTTCAAGCCACGGTTACCATCGTCAGCTCCCAGTTCTGTGTTGGGCCATAATTTCTTTGTACCTTCAGCAGGACATGGGTCAGAATAGACTTTAGAAATCATTGTATGAGTACGTTCATTGAAAATTTGTCATCTGTGAAAAGCCTACTTATAAGTTTTTTGGTGCTACACAGCTTATGATTAAAATAACTTTTTTCTTATTTTATAAAATATATGTATAGAATTGTTTATGTAATACAGTGGACACATGAAATCTAGACTTTAAACAAAATATGCAACAAAAAATATGTATCTGTCAATTCTATTTCAGGTCTGTAACAAGAAGTTACTATAGAGGTGCTGCAGGTGCTCTACTTGTCTATGATATAACCAGGTAAGAAAACTAGCCATTCTTTGGTTTATCAGCTGTCAGATGCAGTTAATGAATAACTAGATTCCCTCCCAGACATCTAATCTCTACCAGAGAACAGACAGGAAGAAGAGAAATATAAAAAGTATTACTTTTTTTAGTGCATATCTAAGCCTTGGAACTTGCTTTCATGAGGTGTTATGAAAGCCATAAACATACGCAGGCTCAGAGGGTTAGTCTGATATGTAGGGATTGGCCTACCAGTAGATGTAATCATACTGGACTGTGTGCAGCTCAAAGTATGTAAGCAGCAGCTGTTGGAAACTGAATAAACTGAGAAAAGATCGTTGTGTGTGTATTATGTTCTTGAAATACGTTTTGAATTCGTGGTTTTCCAAAGCGATAAACAGACCTCTGACCTGATCTGTGTTTCTCAGTTTCGTGTCCTTCAAAACAAATAATCTGGCACTGATGGTGTGCAACAGAAATTTAGAGCACACTTAAGCCACTTTTAACCAGGGTAGTATGCTTCAATGGAAACTGCTTGCTAGTGTGCTGATGTAACAGGTCACTGTCTGGAGAAGCCAGTTTTACCTATGTGTTCTTCAGCTGTAGCCCAGAAATATTTTAATCTCATTTGTTTGTTGTGGGTTTTTTGTTTAATGTCATAGGCAGCCAATAGAATACCTTACCACTGCACATGGCCAGAAAAAAAAAAGCAGACATGATAAACTAATGCTTGTCAGATAGGTTTCATGCTGGTTGATGATAACTCACTGGTTGCGTTGCTTTTTTTTTTCCCTCTGAGTGTACTGTTCTCCTTTGGAAACCCTTCAGAATCGGAGTTCAACGTCAGCTGGGCTTATTTGTCAGTCAGTTGTCTTGATGGCTTTAGCTCTGCCTGCTGCTATAATGGCTAATAATATGAGGAGAATAAGTGCTTGTGATGTTGTTTGTCTTAAAACAAATGAGATACCTTCAGGCCTGTATTTTTCCACAGGCATAGTTCTTATAATACCATCTGGAACTTGATTATTGAATTCCGTATTAATAACTCCTTGTTGTCCCTAAATTTCCCACACCGGAGGCTGAAACTAGATTATCACTTCAAATTTTAGCTTTTCATATTAACAGTATATGTAATGTTTTTTTACTACTTCCAGACTGTGGGTGTGAACTACTACTACTTAAAGGCTAACATGTAGCCTAATGCATCATGAGCTATCTGGGTGTGTTTAATCCTCAGTTCCCCTTTCATCTGGGATTGCTACTCGAAAACATCTTAGTTACACTTCAGAAGGGGTCTCACTTTCAAAGAGCTCACTTTTCACTTCGGAGCTGCGGCTGGGATCTCATGTGTTTCAGCTCATGGGATCTGGTGTCTAGATGATAATTTATTGGTCAGAATGACTGTCTGAAGAAAGGAGTTAAGGCAGTGGAGCAGAATGTTCATAAACACTTTGAGAAGTGAGCTGAGAGGTGCTGCTTTCTATAAGCTCCAGCAGCAGATGGCACAGTGTGTTTCTTGACATCAGAGAGAGAGGCTGCTGAAAAGAAATTGACTGGGTTTGATTGTAATTGATTTGATTTTGCTTTTTAAGAACTGTACAGCTGTTTGTTTTTTTTTTCTTGAATGAACTTGATGCTCTCCACAGTTCATTGCTAATGTAATTGAGGTGTGTAGGTGACTTGCCTCACTAGTAAAAACTTGTGACTTGCCAGTAATGTAGATCTGCCTTAAAAAGTTTTGTAGTTCAGTGATCTGCTTGCTAGAAATGTTTTCTAATATGGGTTTTTTCAACACAGCCGGGAAACCTACAACGCTCTCACTAATTGGTTGACGGATGCAAGAATGTTAGCAAGTCAAAATATTGTGATAATACTGTGTGGAAACAAAAAGGATCTTGATGCAGATCGTGAAGTAACCTTTCTAGAAGCATCCCGGTTTGCACAAGAAAATGGTGGGTAGTGCTAAATCTTCATGTAATGTTGAAAGATGTTTGGTACTTAGAACAGTCTGTTTTTTGTGCTGCTTTGAAATACTTTGGTCCTCTGTACCTGTTCTCTTTCCTGAGAGAGACATGAGGCAGAGAAAGAGGACAGTGCCTGTAACAAGAACAGTATGTACTATTTAAGTCCCACTTCTGGTGATTCTTCCAGTTACAGCTGCTTCTTAAAGGATATCTTCTATGTGGTGACATATTCCATACTCTATAAGTGTGTAATGTGACTTTTCTCCTTACCTTTCAACCAAGGAGCTGGAGCAGAATAAGCTTTCCTGGTTTTCAGCATCTTGTAGGTTTTCTGTGTTGTAGACAAGGTCGGATGGTGTTGGCTGCAGACAAGAGCAGAACACTTGACTCATGGAAAACAAAGTTCAATATATAGTGTGGATCCAAAGGACTCATCTGTAGTATCCAAACATTTCGATTTTTGGAGGCATATTTCTGTGGCAGCTGAAGCCAGTCTGAGCTTCTGTGCTGCAGTCCTGCTGCCAGTAAAGTCTAGTTTTATAAACTGATTATCAGGTCTTTTCTACCATGTATTTTACCATTGTTGCTGGCTTTCCCCTTGCATATAGCTTTCTGTTAACAGGAAACTGTATGAAGCACTTTGTTTTCATGTGCCTCGGTTATCATCTTTAGATTCTTAATGTTTACATTTCTATAAATTTTAGAGGAAGTTTTTGTGTGTCTGGAAGTTTTGCCTTCATAAAATAACTTCTTCAGGACTGCACTAGTGAAGGGTAGCTCTCACCAAGTCTAAGGAAAAATAAAAGTTCCTATTAATTTTCATGCTCAAATTACTGTATCAGATATTCTAAGCTTGCTTTGAGATTGTTTTTCTGGTTTCAAATGCAGAGCTGATGTTCCTGGAAACGAGTGCACTAACTGGGGAAAATGTTGAAGAGGCCTTTGTACAGTGTGCAAGAAAAATACTCAATAAAATTGAATCAGGTAAACAGAAGTTAATATTACTTTAACTTTTTATTTCCTACCATCTTCAAGTATGTGTTTAAGTCTCAGCATTTGAAGCTATCTAGTTGTGGTAGTATAACCCATTTGTTTTGTAGCCATGTGTTTCAATAGGAATGAATGTTCAAAAAAGATCTGTATACCTAAAAAGAGGGGGAGAGGTGGATTGTGGATGTACAGCATTTCCCTTAATAGCAAGCTCAGCGTGTAGGTTGCATGTTCTGTGGATTATGTCCATACAGCCATGAAGCTTGACACTGGACAGTGATAGCAGTGCAGAAGAAAAACCTGGTATGAGGGCACAACTTCTAATTCCACTTCTCATATATTGCAGGCAGTGTGGTCAAGGGAATTGGAATATTTAATACAAAATACCAGGGACGTTTCCTAGCAACTGTGTTTCTCTGAAGTGACCTTCCTGGCCTCAGTTGAAGTCATTTTTCTTTCTGCAGATCTAGAAATATGCAAGAAGCTTCTCAGTGCAAGTGGGCAAGCTTCTGTCAGAAACAGGCTCCGGTGTGTTAGGTGTCATGACTGCTAATGTATTATTCTGATTTTTCTCGTCTACTCTTTGTTTGATAATCAAACCACACAACAACAACAACAAAATGGTGAAAATAGTACAGTATTTTCATAGGAATTTCCTTCTTTTTGCATCAGATCAGTGCCGAAAGATAGTCATGATTCTGTATTTCCATAACTGATATAAAGAGGCATTACAGTAAGAGAAATAAGCCTTGCTTCCTGTAAGCTGCTTGTCCTGTCCCTTGTGTCAGCAGTCACACACTGAATCATGAAATAATTGAGTGTGGAGGGGACCTCTGGAGGTCCCTGGTCCAGCCTCCTGTTCTCCTGTTTTAGACTCAGCTTCAAAGTGAAGGCAAAGGTTGCTGGGAGTGTATCAAGTCTCACTGTGAGAGTGGAGGTTCCACAGCCCCTTGGACAATGTGTCTCAGTGCTGACTTGAAGTGTACAGCAGAATTTTCATTTCACTCAAGCGTGTTCAGAAATAACCCTTGTGCAGGCTGTGTTTTACCTTTTCTCCTTTTATTGTGTATTTCTGAGTGTGGTCTGGTTCTAGTCTTTATACCCTTAAGATCATGCAGTTGTGCATATAGATTCCCTCTTAGCTTTCTCTTCTCCAGGCTAAACAAAGACAGCTCCCTTAGCTCCTTTTTGAACATACTGAGCTTCAGCCTGCAACTGTCACAGCAGCCTTTTCCTGGATTCTCTCCAGTTCATCCTTTGTTACTGGGGAATGCAAAACTGAACACGGGGTTCTAGATGATCTGGATGATTCAGTGTGGCTTTGTAAGTGCCAGGGAGAGCAAAAGAATCGCTTCTATCAGCTGGCTGGCCACACTCCTGCTGTGACAGCCCTGTGTGTTATTTACCCGTTGTCACAAGAGCGTGCTATGTCTCATGGTCAGTTTGTCCACTAGGATCTCCAGTTCTTTTTTGCAGAGTTGCTGCCTAACTGGGGTACCTAGTTGGTCCCCAGAATGTAGCAGTGCTTGGGCTTATTCTGTCACAGATGAAAGGCTCTGCATGTGTAGTTGTTGAAGTTCACAAGATTCCTTCTGTCCTGCTCCTCATCCTTGCCCAAAGTGCTTTCCAAATAGTAGCCCAACCCTCAAGCTGTCAACTGGTTTGCTCAACATGGTGTCATCTCCTATCTCAGAGGGAGGAAGTATATGTAATGAACCTGAAGAAGTCATCTGAATTATTCAGGGATTTTTTTTTTTTTTACCATTTCTAATCTTGGTCAGTTCATCATGGATCTATGAGAGCATTGCTGAAGTCACAGGGTGTGGAGTGAACCAGTTAACAGCAACAGGCAACAGAAGAAGGGAAAGCTGAGGCAGTTTCCTCTTGGGCAGTGCTTTGTGGAATCCTACTGTCAGATTGATCCATTTTTGTTTGGCTTGATGTATATACAAGTTAGTGTCTGAAAGTGTCTCTTTTAACATGAAACAGTGTTTGCAGAACACATTCTAGGCATTTCCTTTTTAAGAAGTAGTTAGTGCAGAAACACTTACTGCTGCAGCCTAGCTCTGTGATGAGCTGCTTTGTCATTATGATTAAGGACCCACAGCTGAAATTACAGGGTAAAATGGTACAGTTCTGGAGTTGCCTAAAAATAAACAGAACTGCAGTAGATCTCCATAACCAGGGCAGGGCGTCATTACATATTTGTATCTGATAGTGTCATTTAAATTGGAATGTATTTATTTGTAAGTGATCCATCTCCTGTGGCCATTTTGTTTCTTTTCAGGAGAATTAGATCCAGAAAGAATGGGCTCAGGTATTCAGTATGGAGATGCTGCCTTGAGGCAGCTGAGATCGCCACGAAGAGCACAAGCACAAAGTGCTCAGGAATGTGGGTGTTAAAGAAGCAAAACACAACATCCCAAATACTCTCTTTAGATACAGAAGGTAAGATTATGAAGATCTTGGAGTGCTTCATAAGTTAATGTGTTTAAGAAATGTGCTGTATCGAGTGGCTTTTTTACAGCCTGCAAAGCACCATGGAATCCAGGGAAATAAAGTTAATTCTACTGTGCATTGTTTTTGTACTTCTTCTATCTGTCTACCAAAGCACAAATAGTGCTCCTGCTGAAGTACTGATGAATTTTTACTGTGTAATACTGGTAACACTTCACAATTCTGTATATCTGAAATGTTCAAATAGTTACTAATGCACTGTAGAAGTGAATCGTTTCCAGAGTGTAATGAACAAATATTACAAGAAATGAGAATTTACAAAACGTATGGGGTACTGTCTTATCCAAAACTATGATGCAGTATTTTCTGAAAATACAAAGTTAAAAGATTGAGACTAGAAAGTGAAAGATAATACTGAATTTCAAACTTCCACTGACTTTTCCCCCCCTCCAGCTAAAGCCAGCCCAGAGTGATTCTGATTCCTGTCTACTTTGAGCAGAAATACCAACAGGAGTACAGCAGTAATTGTTGCTTAAGCAGTGTTATCTGCAGCATCTCTTCTTGGGCTGTTGCAGCCTATAGGATAGCTGTAGTGTCCTCAAGATCCTCAACAGAGGAAAGGAATAATCTATTCCTTGCTTCAGAATAAATGGGGGAAGATGGCTGAAAGTTGTAAAACCTGGTCTGAAGAGCAGCTTGGTGGTTAGCCTTTTTTTGTAAACAATTGTTCTTAGATACTTTCCAGTGTTCAGGGATATTTTCTAACTGTAGCACCTATGTGGCTGTTAGGACAGCCCCTACCCCCCCCCCCCCCCCCCCCCCCCCTTATTCAGTTGCTAAGGAAAGTAGTTAAGAAATTACTGTGTAGTTATTCTAACATCGTTCAGCCTTACTTCTGTAACTTGAGGGCAGCAATATCAAATGGAGCTATTGGAACTACACTAATGGAGGTGTGGTCACTGCATCATTTTTCCTGTATCCATTTTTATCAGTTTGGGCAGTGTGCATCAGCATTACTCAAAGTGCCAGTAGAAGCCTTACAGACTGTTAAATAAAGCAGAGTTCAATTATATGTTCTCATATTTTGTTCCCTGTTCCAGGAGCTTAGCTCACAATTAAAGCTCAGAATTCTAAATAATGCATGAGAATCCTTGAACTGGTTTCCTCCCTTTTTCCACCCCCCTCTGTACAATACCTTTCTCAACTGAGAAACTTCTAATGGCTTAGTCTAGTTACATATGGCTCTACAGCTGTGAATGTTTATTGACTTTTATCCCTACAGTCAAGTTCCTGGATCAATCAGATGTAAATAAACAGTGAAGTTCTTGTGTATTTTTCAGCTGTCCACGCAAATGGTGTTTGGAGAAGCAAAGCTTGAAAGCTGTGCAGCTTTGAAAATCATCTTTCCGCTGTATACAGCAAAGCGGACCAGTGCTGACAGAGAGGTGCACCACGTGGGATGGAGCAGGAGTGCTCGTGTGGGGCAGGCCTGCAAAGCAAACCTGCTAACTCAGTGGACAGTGTTAAAGTGATTTCCTGTATGTAAACATTTTCCATTACCTATTTTTATTTCGCCTTTAGTTGAAAGCATTACTATATACTGTAAATAATGTAACAGTAAATTTACAAAGCATGATATATATATATATATGATGATAGAATGTTGCACTACAACAGTTTAATATTTTATTTTTTTATCATAGAAACTAAAAGTTAACTGAAGTAGGCTTTGTCACGTTTGTTGCGTAATAGTTTATATTTATGCCATGAATTATAAAACCGCTGGCTGTGTCAGTGAGGGATGGCTGGGTTTTTTTTCCCCCCGTTTAGTTTGTCACATTCTGACAAGGTGTTCATATGACTGGCTCTCAACGTGGGGTTAAGACCTATGCTTAGTTTTGGTAATACATCAAGTTGGAATAGTCATTTTTTATTGGAGTTCACCTGATCTATCACAGTTCTTTTATATCGTCTTTTGAAGCTCCTTTATCACACTGTAGAAGTTAAGGAAAACGTGCTCTCTCAAATGGCTGTCAACTGATGTGGATTTTGGAATTTTTGTTCTCTGGTTCTGATGTTTTGTATAGCACTGGTGTCATGAAGATAGTATGTGTACGTGAACAGAAATGCGTATCTTCTGTGTGTTTTGTAATTCTAGGGTTGGGGAATGGGCTTAGAGAAACCTCTTGTGGTAGGAGTTGTCTTAACCTCTTATTGCTAACTAAGCATTCACCTGTGGAAAAAATGATTTCTGCTGAAGCATACCTTGTGAGGTGCAAACTGAATCCAGGTGGGTTCGCAATCTCAGAACTGTAGGGGTTGGAAGGGACTTCTATAGATCATGGAGTCCAACCCCCTGCCAAAGCAGCTCCCCATCCCAGGTTGCACAGGTAGGCGTCCAGGCGGGTCTGGAGTGTCTCCAGAGAAGGAGACTCCACCGCCTCTCTGTGCAGCCTGTGCCAGTGCTCTGTCACTGCACTGTGAAGAAGTTCCCATGCACATTTGTGCAGAACTTCCTGTGCTTCAGTTTGTGTCCATTTCCCCTCATCCTATTGCCACACACTGCTGAGAAGAGTCCAGCCTCATCCCTTTGCCTCCTGCTCCTTAGGTATTTATAGACATGGATCAGATGTCTCCAGGCGATTCATATGAAGAAAGAAAAAAATAAATGCTGCTGCTGAAGTTCTTTCTTCCTGTGAAACTCATCAGGGGACACTTCAGTCTTCGTGCATACTTTTATATGTTTAAAAAAAAAAAAACAAACAATTCATGCTTCCCTCCTGCCTTTATAAGGCAGGGAGGAGGTATGGGGCAAGGGGTTAGGAATCCTGTCATCATGGCTCAGCTGGAGCCAGAGAAGACTGGCAGAGGGATTAAGAGGGAGGACAGCACCATGGGTAGTGCATATCATTTTTAGGATGTCATGACAACTGATCAGGTTAAGAGACGTGGCTTCTCTGTTGCCAGGTAAGGAGCTGTGGAAAGTGTTTCTGGAGGTATCTGAACTCAAACTATTGTCAGGAGATAAATGATATTTCAGTTGTATCGATAGAAATTGCTGGTGATGTTTTTACTTCCTTGTATAACTGGAAATGGGATGTATTTTTGCTTTATTTTCCATAGAGGAGTATTTTTTATTTAAGGGACACTTGTCAAGTGCATGTTTAAAAACTAAATCAGAACGCTGAACTGCTACTGTGATTCAGAGGATGGTTGAAGTGTGTATGCAAACCAAGAATGCTACAGAGAGGAGGTATTCCATCTTCCATGGAATTAGAATTGCATGGAAAAAATAATTGATTTGGTTCAAATCAGTGTTTATTTCGAAGCTATATACCTTGGCCATCTCTGAAATAAAAGTACAGCAGAACTGTAAAGGAAGAACTCCAAACAAACCTTAGCTGTCAGCCCTAACAATTTACTTTGGCTCACGCTACTCCAAAACTGGATGGAGTTACCAAAAGCAGTCCCCTGAAGTAGAGGTTGGATACAGTTAGCTCTTCTAGCAGTCCAAGCGACCTGTTGTTCAACTGCACTGCATTGCATTTTAGCCAGGGTTCTGGAGGATGATGGAGTGAAGGGGAACGTGTCAGTTCTGAAACACCAAACCCTTACTGAAATGCTGGAAAAAATAATAGATGAATCCCTTTCCCATTCGTCTTAACAGATTTCTTGGTATGCTGATAAAGTGAAAGCTGAGTGCTTATCTCTTGTGACATAGCACAGGTAAAAGTCTTCCCTCTGTCACTGTTAAAATGGTTGCAGTGGGGTTGGCATTTGGTTAAAACTTGCTTTTTTATTATTATCCTGGCAGTTGGGAGGATAAGGGGAGGAGTTACTTAGTTCCATTGCTTCTGAATAGTCCACTGATGAAAGAAAGTGTAGAGATTCTGCAGGGTGGTTGTTTTTTTACCCAACTTAAAAAAAATACATTTTCTATTCCTTTTTCCCTTTTATATACAAATCCGCCCTGTTTATAGTGGTTTATATGTTCAGTATGTTCACTAGCTCTGTGGATAAGCAGCTGTTGTTTGGTAACAGCTTGTCTTATGCTGTCTCCTTTCCCAGTAGAAGGAAAAAAATGCTTGCATTATAATCAGAGTTGACATGTTTTTCTTTAAATATACGTTCCTACTGTTTTAGTTCAACATAAACCTGGTTAATGTGTTGTTTTGTAGTCTTGCACCCCTATGTGACATTTTAAAAAGAAACTTTCTACTTGCTTCCTTGTCTGTCTTCCTGCTCTAAGGGCTTTAGCAGTGGCTAGAGCTCTTGGAATACATTATTTCAGAAGTGAGAAGTGTTTTTTAAAAGCTATGGGAAAATGTTTGGACAACTTGAATCCTGAATTTGTTCTTACAGCTTTTCCAGACAAATAGGCAACCCAGATTGACAGCACAGGTGACCTCCCTGTAAGGAAAAGGTATTAAGAGGCTTGAGAACGACAGCAAGAACACAAACTCCGCTTTCAGATTGACCTGCTTGTGAAGAATGGTGTTGGGTGAAGAGTTACAAAGAATAGATGAGAAAAAATTAATGCAAGGGAAGAGTATGTAGGAGAAGCAGAACCCATAGCTTGCACACAGTCTGTAAGAACCTTGTAACAGGAAAGTTGAGAGCCAGAAACCAACAGTATAAGCAGCCAAGATACTGTCACTCATTTTATTCACATATACAAATTGACACCACGCTATTAAATATAGACAATACAGAAGCATTAAAAACAAGTACTATTAAAAACCTTAAAAAACACATATTGCTTCAAGCGTAGATGCTATTTTCCCTATAATTTTTTTTAAAGTGAATCGAGTGCTAACAATAGCTGAGGCAGCTTCCCCTTCTCTTCTACCCCTAACTTTATAGGTGCTACTGTCAAGGTGTAAATCAGGCTCTACATATGGCTTTGCTGCTGAGTGCAGAAACTGAGCTGGAAAGTAAGTTGGCACGTGCAGGTTTACTGGACAGTTCCTCAGATTGCTAGCTTTTGGTCCTCATGGTTAAAAAAAGGTCAGAGACCTTTATAATTCAGTTGCACTGCATTATGTGTTAAAAAATTAGAAGGGCTGATATGTTTCCCTACGTGGTTAAAACTTGATTAATACATATTGGCTACCTTGATAGAGTTCATCACCAGAAATTCAGGTCTGTTCTGACAGTTAAGTTTGGCTCTAGATTTAGGTATCACCCTATTTCAGGCTTCCAGTAAAGAAAGCCAGAGTTCATAGCTGTGAAGATGGGACAGCAGTGACTGAACTGGCATGCTACTGTACTTCACAGGGACACTCATATGCAGTTTTCATTGCAACATTTCACATTGTAAACACTAGTCTTTACAACACCACAGTTAAATTGCAGCATTACACATTGTGAAGGACTTATTTCACTTGGCTAAGTGCTTTCAGAAACTGAAAGGAGTAAACTTTCATGAAGACTGGACAACTGAGTTTTGCTTGTAAAACAGGAGTGATAATTCATCACTTGGCTGAATTCAGTCTAGTGCAAGTCAGAACTTTCTTAGTTGATACTGTAAACATTCACTAAGTCTTCCATTTTTGAGCAAGTCAGATGCGATGCAAAACAGCCTACTCTATCAATCTGTGAGATACAATTAAAGCTTCTGTATTTTAAAAAAGTCTTCCCCTCACATTTCATGTCAAAACATGAAAATGGCTTTCTGAACTTTGGCCTGGCACATCAAATACTTTGCATATACAAACTGGAGCAGTCAGGACTATACTATTTCACACAGGCTAAGCAAGCCTCCTAGCTTTTTTCCTTAAAATATGTCAAGAAAGCTACCTAATCAGCAGAATAACTTGCCCCTCACTTCACACATTATGGTACTCAATTAAGATATTGCCACCATAGCACCCAAGATGATTTTTAGCTACAGACCATTAGGAAAAGCACAAGTGACCCACAGAACCCAATTAATGCCTCTACTGTCTAACAGCTGGTTTTGTTTTGTTTTTGCTGGGGAATGGCTCTTGCCTAGACAAGGATAAAAACTAGAGTATTTCCTCAGTACGTAGCTGTCCAGATGCTGCTGAGTAATTCTCACATTCTGCAGAGCACCAGAACAAGCCTGTTGGAGACTTTTTGA
Organism: Callipepla californica brunnescens; assembly: GCA_023055505.1. Classification (NCBI taxonomy): domain Eukaryota; kingdom Metazoa; phylum Chordata; class Aves; order Galliformes; family Odontophoridae; genus Callipepla; species Callipepla californica. The sequence goes on along the minus strand of JALIRH010000003.1, from coordinate 30,373,165 downwards.
GTTTGGTACCCAGTATCCAAGGCAGAAAACAGTTAAAACCTTGAGACCAACATCAGCTTATCCAAGAATGAGTACTTAAGGCAGGCATCTTGGCTCCCCCCATTCTCAGTAGGAACTGTAGAAACCGGTATGGAAAGCATGGCAAGACACATCCTACCAAGGAGCCTGCTCAATGCCACAAAATGCACTGAGGGCACATAGTTCATCTGCCAGTTACATGACATATACAGAGACAGAGTTGTGCATGTACGTGGTGTTCCAGACAACAGCAACAAGGTTGTTAGGTACTACTGAGTGCTCTAATACTATTATTTAAAGGGTGGATGTCTGAATTGAAACAGCATCGTAGTAACTTAAATAGCTGCTGTAAGTATGTTTAAATAGGAAAAACAGTATACAAGGAAATAAAATCTCACGTGGAATAAAAACATCCTGTTGGATAGTTTTGCCACAGTTCGGGATGCTGTCTTGGAATTTTAGAGAGATCTAAACTGTGACTTGTTGGGAAATTGGAATAGTCATTGGATAAGACATACTTCATTCTACTTTGCTTTCCCCAGTTTAAAAGGGCAGGATCTCTGGTCGGTAGGCCGGAACATGAGCTGTTTGGATTTTTAAAGTTTCACGCTTGAAAATCAGGTTATAATTACACAGCCTCTAAAACATCTTAGTAAAGGTTTCATTAATCTTAAATGATGTAATAACTAAGTTTAGAAGGCAACTCGGTCTTCCCACAATTACTTTCTTTAAGATCTACAGTCAGACTTCACTAAGCCTTTTAGCTGTCCCTGTTGCAGCAGGGTTCTAGTCCTGCTTACTCACTGGGACTGTGTAGCGAGGCACAGACCAGCTCAGGCTCCTGCTGCACGAGTGTAAGTGCGCTTCCTGTGAGAAATCGTCTAGTCTGTAAAAAGCAAGCTTCAAAACTGTTAAAGTAAGGTAACCAACACACGTAACTAACAAACACAGCACATCTGAACAAAACTTTGAAGCTCATAACCATAGTTATCTGCCTAAAGCTTAATTGTCAAACAAATCATTCACAGCAGCTTGAGCTTAAAAAACACCAAGGGTTTGACAGACGTGTATGTGAAAGACCTACGAAGTGAAAGCATTCAAACTCCATTATGTACTCTACTGGAGGATACCTCTCCTTCCTCCCTAACACTCACCCACCTTATTGAAGAGTTAGTTTTGCAGAAGGCTGAGGCTCCTCTACGTCATCTAAATTTCATCAAAAATGATTGAAGTTAAAAACCTCTAATAGTACAGTCATACAATACCACCAAATGGAAACACATATTGCAGTCTAACCCCACTGAGCATAGATATATAAGTAATAAAAATAGACTTCACTAAACAGAAGCCAGCCTGCTCTGATAAACCAACATTTACGTGATTAAGCACAGAATAAGTGTAACTGCAAGCTCAGTACAGTGGTGCCAAGTTGATACTTGTAGAACGAGCAGCTGCTTTTTGAGCAGCAGCTATCAGATGACGATTGTCTTTATCAGTAATTCAGTGCAACAGGCACAGCAACAGCAGAATAATTCTGTGGCTGTTTCTTGCTCTGAAAATTAGTACTTTATTACCATAACCTCAGAAGCAGCAAGGAAAATGAAGTATCAGCAGATTTACTAATCAACTTTTTTTTTAAATTATTTTTAAGAAAAAGCTTCTGTATACAGACAAAACTTGGCATTTGTCTGTCCAAAGCATCTACACCTAATAGTGCTGCTTACCACACCCGCTCTCTTTCCTGTTGCCTGTTTTAACGTATTTCTTTTGGTAGCAGTATTGACTCAATATAAATGCAAAGGCACCTCCGTCATACTTTTAAAGTTCTCCCTCCCAGCACCACCTCCCCATGGTCTGGAGGACTTGATCTTTTACATTAAGGGGAAACAGATTATTCATAACCAAGAGGAATGTGTTTGTCTTGTTTGCCAGTACGCAGAGCCCCCCTCCCCCCTTCAAAACAAATCAACTGAAACTCATGAGAAAGATTCCCAAAAGGGGAAGTGTTTAAAAATTTGGGTAGCTATATCTAAAAGCTTCTTCAAATGTTATGGCTCCGAGTAGACACCCCACTGTGAGGTAGGTAGCCGAGATAAAAATACTTTAACAAATATTTAACAGCTGGAAACTCCCTATAAAAACCTTGCATAAGTAGTCTGGTTCCTTGCACCAGTGTCCTGATATGCATAACTTTTTATGAAGATGCCTAAGTTGAATCCAGATTCACCGAGCTCTTGCCGAGTAGCATCGCATATACTCTGTCATCCAGGGGTTATCTGGTGGGGAAGGCTTTATCCTCCAAGCCTTCTCTGCTTCTGCTGATCGTACTCGCCTCTGAGAAAATTTCCTTTTCTCCACTTGTCTCCGGTTCTTGGCCCGTAGAGCAGATTCGTGGATCTAAAAGACCAGAGTTAGTATTACAAGCAGGAAAATGGGCTAGGAACCCCACAGCAAAGTCAAAGGTCACTCCTGCTTCCTTCCTACCCCCACTGAGAAGAAACAGTTTGCTAGCAAGATACCTTCTTCTGGAATATGCACCACTATCCAAAAGTTACATGCTTTTCTATTAAAAAAAAAAAAAAGCCTCAAATTCTGTTCTGCATTATTTTTCCCATTCTTTGCTGCTAAGTGTCCTAATCTTACTCTGGCATCTATAAATCTAATTTCTCCTCTTCTTATAATGTATAGAATTCTTAATCATCCTTCAGTATGCTCAAGCATCCCTTCAAATAAGCCCATTAGTATGAACAATCCTTAGACTCCTTGTAAGACACTGAAGAGCTTCTTGATCTTCAAAACATGCTGCAGAATTACATGTTTTTGTATTACGAAATTATATCATTTCCCAAGTTTGGTCTCAAGAGCCAGCTTCTACACTTGCTAAGTTCCATCCCAGGATTTAAAACTCTCCCATCTCAGATGAGATTTGCAACTCTGAAGCATTCAAGAAAGGTGACTTAGCCAGGCAGAAAGTAGTCCTCCCTTACAGAAGTGTCCCTAGTGACAGAGTGCTTATATAACTGGAAGCATTTCAGAGAAGTCATCCATTCACTGCAATCCAGAAATGTGATCTTTAGAGTTCTATAACTTTCTTTCTAGTATAAAAAATAGTAAAACTCTTTCAAAGTATCAGTATCTCTTCCCTAGTTAGGCATCAACATCTGTTAGGCTTCAGCAAAGCATCAGTCCGCCATTACCACCACTGACCTAAGCTTACTGATCCAGTAACAGCATTGCTCTTAGTTGTGAAAGAATTGCTCTTTCACAGCCCAGCACTGCCTCGTGTTTATATACCTGCCTGCTTTGGGATGCTCGGCACTAACTGCCTGCTGCTTTTCTCTTGTTCAGAACGCAAAAATACATTTAGAGCAGCCAGTTTTGCAGGTGGCACTGAAACAGCCAGAAACAAGAGAGCCAAACATTAATCAGATCTTTTAAGTATTAGTTGATTGTGGAGAGTTCAAAACAGATCAACAGTTAAAAGTTACTCAAGCTGGTCATGGCAAACATCTGTAGTATTAAATGAAAAGTTACAGCAATAAATCTAATGGCAATACTGTACTGTCAGACCTATCAACAGTTGAAGTATACTCTCCTGCTTTCCTCTGCTTCTCCCTCCATACCTAACTCAAGTTCTTGACTGCCATATGGAGATGTTAACTTCAGTTTCGAATGCATTAAGCAAGAACCACAGGTCACAGCTCTTCCCCTGAAGCACACTGTACTAGAAAATGCTGATACCTGCCATGACCAGTATGAACGCACATAACCAGTACTCAGTCTGGAAGTGGCATCAGCCACGTTTCATCGCATACCTTTCCTCTTCTTGTACTGATCATCACAGCTGTGGGCAGATGAAGTCTCTGAATTTTCTAGAGGTAGAAGGGTTCTGTGTGTTCAGTCCTCCACTATATGCTTGTAGCTGCAGGACTGTCACATGGCAAATACAAAGAGCCATTTCTGTCTCATCAAAACAGCTGTTTTCTGGTATTTCCAACTCAACACTCTGCAGACTCCACTGGATACAGTGGAAAACTGCCTGTCTCCAGGACACAGTTTAGCAGCACATAGATTCTACAGCACGCAGAACTAAGTATCTACCCAAAGATGGTTTTGATACTTGGAAGGCCTTTTCACACACAAAAACCCCACTGCCTAAAAGGGATGTCTGGAGGAACTCATGTACAGTCTGAATCACAACCAAACCCGGAAGAATGACACCCATTCAAAGGATGGAGTGGAACACGCCCCTAGCTTCATTCTGGCACAACTGCAAGCTAGTATTTGCAAGACACCATCAAGGTAGTGAAACACAGAGGCTGTTCAAGTCTTTACAGTTCCCCATGTGATCACAAATAAAAGCACCCCTGAAAAGTTTTCTCTCGATACTAGCAGTGTCTTTTCCAGGCACTGTGTCAGTTCTCACTTAAACAGAAGCTTTTACTTACTTCATTCACTGAGGCAGAAGCACAGACATTGTGAGTTTTCTGGCTTCCAGTATCTGTCTGTCTTTCTCCCCACCCATACAGAGCAAATGGATGTTTACTCTCCTTTGGGGCATCTGTCTTTTGAGGACTTCTGGCTGATCTTCGATCATTACGACTGGACAAGGCACTTTGGCTTGGACGGCGTCCTGTACGGCTGGCTTTGTCTGCTTCCTTCGTGGAAGTTTTGTCTGCTTCCTTCGTGGAAGTTTTGTCTGCTTCCTTCGTGGAAGTTTTGTCTGCTTCCTTCGTGGAAGTTTTGTCTGCTTCCTTCGTGGATGTACGTTCTACAGTTTTTTCTTGCTCTTCCTTCTGATGCTTTTCTTGATCCTGGCTTTCTTTCTCTAAAAAAACAAAAAAAAAAAAAAACAAGTTCTGCTTTAAGTTTCAGTGACAAAATGTTTTATGTTTGATCTACACAGCCTGTCTTGATACATCAAGAAAGCTGCAGTTTTCCTTTTTTTTTTTTTCTTAGAAAGAAGTCACTAATTCCTTAGCATTAGATGCATGCCTTGCTTAAACACTTTCACCCCTTAGTGATGATATTTCCAAGCCTGTACAACAGCTGCCACGTTTAAACACACCTTTCACTGTGAGGCTACAGGTGCCTAATAGCTCCAAGCAGTACTGTACGTGCAGTAAGACTGTTTCCAGTGCTCTCCTGTCTTCACTGTTTCATCCTTCCATCTTTCAGACAGCAAGCAGATGGACTGCTGAGTAGAAGGCACATGCTGCCAGCCAGCCAGAGAATAAATCCCTCATATTATAAGCTCTGACTGAAAGAGGAGAGTGATTCCTTTTCAGACTCAGTGATTATCTATGCAGACACCATGACTGTTTGTCTACAGAGGAGAGGGAAGCAGGAATCAGAGATTCATGAAGTGATAGACGTCACCCTCGCTATATGTCCTGTGAAGTAGGTTTTAAGTATCACGCTGCAGGCAGTGCTACCCTAGACTTGCTTCCCCATATATGCTTCTTGCTCTTCCAATAACAGGCTGTCACCAGCCCCCGTTGCTACTGATGATACGATCAATACAAACAAAGCCATTTAATAAAGCAAACACACATTAGCTGCACATAGCAGTCCATAAATAAGCGCTCTCCTTTCAAGTGTCCACCTCTGGGCATCAGATGCTGCCTCTCACTGGCCAGCCAGTGATACTGAAGCTACTCGCAAAAGCAAGCTGAACACGCGGCTTTGCTGCCATACCATCTGTTCCTGGCTGTGGTAGGGACCAGTTGCAAGCTACCCATGTTCCAAGTCACACTTCCAGCCACCAGTATACACCACTGGTTATGGAAGGATTCCTCCACTGGTGCTGAATGAAATAATCTATGCCTACATATTGCAGTGATGACCATCAATAACAACAAACTTGACTTAAGAATTGACATTAAAAGCAGGAGGACTTGCCCATCCCTGTGACACAACAGAGATCATTCATGCTAATTGCTTTGACTTAGCAAATCACACTCACGCACGAGCAGCCTGACACTGCTTTAGTTTCATTACAGCATCCACCCAGCTCTGCCAGAATGGACATTACCTGCCTAGCACACTGATTACCAATCCAATAATGCTTTTACTCTCACCCCTGCAGCACAGAGGTACCCCCTTGCAAAACCATATTATCCACAAGTTTCTCTACACTGCCTGCTCCTAAGAGGGACTGGCTAGTTCCTCCTTCTGCATACAAGAGACCACATCAGGAGGAGGTGCTGTTTTGAGTATTGCAGTGATATTTCAGAACATAAGACACTGAGGGGGGGCATACTGTTGTGAAGTCTGATAGCAGTGCTTTTACTGTGGTATGCCAAATCTTGGCCTGCAAGGAAGAACTGCACCTTCCATCTCTACAGGAGAACAGAGCAATGCTAATTGTTGACAGGATGGAGATGGCACTTAGAGCCTTCAAATTAAAGAAAAGTGGAGGGTCTCCACAGTTGCACTGATAGCCTAGCTTTAAGTTATTACTTCAAGGCAGCAGACAAGCCTGGATGCAGCTCACTCAGATACAGTCCCAGCTGGTGCAGAAATGACGAAGCCAGCTTGTCCCAAAATAGCTATAAAAGCATATGAGTAAGTGGCATGCAGTAGCTTGCACAGTCTTGCAGTAAATGCTGTATACCAGCATATACTTCGGCACCTTATGTGCACCTGCTATTAGAGCAGGTATTTTAACGAACTTACTCCCACAGTTCACATACATAAAACTCAGAAGGTATGAGGTGGGTGCCTTTAACAGCCAATTAAATTTTATATCCAAGCTATTTTGCTAGGCACTCCTTGCAGCAAGGCAGAAAAGCAGCAGCTGATAGCAAGAAAGGAATCAAACCCAGCTACTCAGGAAGCCCAACTATCAGCAACACCTACTATCTCCTTCTCCCACAGTGTGCCAGCTCAGGCAGGCACTGCGAAATGCATGCTGTGAATAGAACAGGAAACTGACTGGCTGCGGCATTACAGGGATTAGCCAGCATAGGGAAAAAGCCAGGAACGTTTAAAAACCGCATCATGGATGCTAAACAGAGCACGCTGGGCAGGAGGGGATTAAGTGCTTAGCAGCAGAACAAGGCTGCCAGACCCACCCAACATGGCTGTAGAAAGCTTCTGCCCAGAAGAGGTCACTTAAGTCCTCCTGCATCACCCAACTTACATAATAGCTCCCCTCCAGTGGCTCCAAGAGAGCTGATGGTGCTTTTCCCCCATCTAAAGCTCTGCATGCTCTACCAGGCTGGTGGGACCCCCACATCAAAGGCCCTGCTGACTTGCTGGAGGTACCAACATTCTTCTGATGAGACCCACAAGTCCAAGAGATCAGCACTACTATCTTTACAGAGAGGCATTTACCCCTTACTACATCAGGTTCGGAAGCATTCTGTAATAAAGCAGGAAACACAAGGTCATCATGACTGCCCCCAGCCATCTTGAGAGCTGCCCCGTTCAAACAACACTGAAGCCAGTTCCCAGAACAGGTACCACACAAGCAGTCTCCTACACACCATGGCAGCTTAAAAACAAACTTCTCCCAACTGGGCAGGTCTCCCTCTTTGTGCCTCTGGAAGAGGGGCATGAACTGACTCCAGCTGGGCAGAAAGTCATTGCTATTTACTACAGCTGAAACAGGCTGCAACTGCGTTGCTTCAAGATAGTCTCACATAAAACACTGGCACAATATTTGAGTGACCAGCAACGAAGCAGTTGAGTTGATTAGATCCGCCCACTAACAAAAGTTGTGTCTCTTGACAGCAAAACCTGTTTCACCCCAAAAGACACTGAAGTATCCTTGGATCACCATAAATCCCAAAACTGGCACTGTTAACCAGCCTCCACCATAAGTTACTCCTCCCTGAGCAGCTGGGCCAGCAAATACACCTACAACAGCATGACAGATCAGGGAACAAGTCTGAAACTGGGTCTTCTACCCAGATGCACTAATCCAGCCTATTGTGTGGCAACTGTTTTGACACCAAATCATTGCTGCTGTCATTTAAGACCTCTGTATAAAAGTGCCAAAGGCAAAAAAAGTCACAGTAATGCTGGAAAGATGGCCTAACCCTGGATGTGTGTGCAACAGTATAATTTCACAAGCAACAGGTTTGCTTGCAGTCCTGCTGCCAAGAGCTCCTGACATTCACTTCCCAGCCCATGGGGTTGACAGCTTTGAGTATGCGTCAACTAGACCAGTTGATTTAGGTCAGGATTTTATTTGGATCATGTCTAAAAGCACATCACGCCAGAACATGTTCTACAGAGCAGTCCCCCTCAACAGTGTTGCAAGTGAAAGGCTGGAAGGAATTAAACCAAAGTTGCCACTCAGTGTGCCTTAATATCTCTCAGATACACCTTAAACATTAGGTACAGCAAGGAAATGTGCTTGTCCTGTTTGCCATTTCAGGGGTTCGTGCTCATAGTAATTTAGAGCAACACCAGGAAACCTTGAAGTCAAGGTGCAAAAGAATAAAATCAGCTCTGTCTTTGCATGGCAGAAGTGTTTATAAACTGCTGTCAGTGCTCCTTCATGGATCAGAGCTAAGTAAAGAGCAGGTCGTTGTTTGTTTGTTTGGGTTTTTTTCAGAATAAAAACACTGCATGTTTGGTTCTAGCAACATTACTGCTGGCCAAGCATACTCAGACACAAACTCTTAGCAGAAATCTGGCTCCCTCCAGAAGAGAGGGAAGCAGCAGTAGCCAGGTAACAACACAACCAGGATGCTGCTGCATGTGAGTGGGATGCCAGATTCAGAAGACAAAAGACATCACTGACATTAGCACATTAGCTGCTCCCACAGCATCGCAGCGTAATTAAGTCTTCCCAGGCAAAAAAAAAAAAAAAAAGGCAGTCAAATAATGAAAGATTCACAGGGGGTGGTGTGTATGTTATATCCTCTGTGCTTTTTAATTAGGAAGTCACTAAAAAGAAAGTGCACCTTTATAATTGCTTAATACTGAGTCGCTTGCTTTCTGACTGTACAGCAAGCTGTACATCAATATACAAAACATTTCCACTTAATCCAGCTGACAGAGCTGAATTGCTTTCAGACCTTCTGCTAAAGCTTTTAAAATGCTTGCAGAAAGATTATTCATCCTAACTCACTCTGCAAAGACACAAAGATCAGGTACTTGTTTTTCTCCAGTTGTAAACAGGAATAACCTCAGAAATCAGGTCCACGAACCTTACCACCACTGCCTAAAGCCCCTGAGTTGGTCAGGTCAATACTGCTGCCTAGGATAAGCTAAGGTGAAGAAGAGACAGCTGTGTGTCCGGGTCCACAGTCACACACACCATTACTGGCTGCAGAATATTCCTAAAAGAGCACATCTACGACTAACAAGCTTTTACCAGCTGCTAAAGTAGATCTAAGTGGAACTGAGCTACTAAGGAACTCCAGCCTGGTCTTTTCACAGTGAGTGCCGCCATCACCACATGGCTTCAGAGGGATGGAGAGCCCTGCCCTGGCAGCCAGCAGCTGTGCACACCTCCAGCTCCTTCAGCCCAAGCAGACCTGGGCTTTAAGAGCATCCCTAAGCACTGCTGGTGCCTCGGCGTTTTCTCCCAGCACTGAGTAGCCGTGTTTCAGCTCAGCGGCATTTTGGTAGGCACGTGGCAGCCGGGTAGCACACAGGCCCACGACTACAGCTCTACACTTGCTCAGGGCCGCAAAGCCAGGACCACAGAGCTCGGCTGTCAGCGGGGACCCAGCGCTGGGCCCGGGGAAGCAGTACCATTACGTGCTAGCCACCGGCACACAGCCCAGCTCGGTGCCGCCGCTTTCACCATGGAACCCGCTTATATAACAGCAGGGATGCGCTGCTCCCATAGCAACCGTTTATATAAGCGGCCGTGACTCAGGATGAGTTACCACGACGCGGTTCTTTAAAGGGCAGCCGGCAGAGGCGGCCCCGCAGCCCGCCCGGCAGCACGGGAAGCTCTGCTCTGCTCTGCACGGCCCTCCGCGCAGCCGGGAACAACGGCCGCCTCTCAGCGCCCCGAGGTCCCGCAGCCTCAGCTAACGGGCCGGCATCCCCCCGAGCTCCTCCCGCGCAACACCCCCGCCCTATATGCCCTATATAAAGCCGCACACAGCCCCGGCCGCGCCTTCCCAGCCGCCATCCCCGTCCTACCGGGGCCGGCCCGTCCCGCCTCCGCCGCCTCCTCGTCCTGCGCGGGCGGAGGGCTGCCCGCTGCCGGCGGCGACGGGGACCCGGCGGTGCTGCTGCTGCCGCTGCCGCCGGCGCTGTCCTGCTCCCATCCGTCCCACAGCCAGGGCCTGTGCGCCTGCTCCAGGAGGCGGCGGCTGAGTCGGTACCGCAGCAGCTCCAGGTAGCAGGCGCCGCACGACTCCCACTTGGGCTCCTTGAAGCGCTTCATGTACTCCGTCTTCACGCGCCGCGCCGGCACCACCATGGCGGGGCCGTGGAGCCGAACGGAACGCGACACCACCACCACCGCGCGCCGCGTAGCGCTGCGCCCAGGGCCGAGCCCGCCCCTCCCGCTGCAACGTTTAAATCCAAACAGCGGCGCCCGGCCCCGCCCCGCACGCCCGCGCCAATCGCGGCGCGACGCCGGCACCGCCCCCCCCACCCCACCCCCGGGCGTCCCACCTGGGGGCGGCGACAGCGCCACCCAGCGGCGGGGGCGAGCGCCGCGCGGTGAAGCGGGACGGCGCCCCGCTCCGACGCAGGGGGGCACTGGCGGCTTTCGGGAGCTGAGGCGGGAAGCGCTGCTGCTTCCAGCCGGCGGTCCTGAGGCGCGTCTGCGGCTCTGGGGGAGGACGCCGAGCCGCGTGAGGGCCTCCTAGCACGGCTTGCTCCAGCTCCTCAGCACAGCAGCTCTGGATGTGCTCAGCGTAGCTATGTAAACATTTATTTCTTTAATCCTAATGAGTTTTGGCTTCAGCGCCTCGTGGCAGAGATCTACGTACGCAGGCTGGGAGCAGCCAGTTATGAAGTAGCTGCAGCTCCGCAGACGCCTGAATGAGGAGCGGCAGTACTTATGAGAATACAAACTTCCTCTCTCACACACTTTGCTGTTGTTTTCCTCCATGAAAAATCTAAATAAAGACACCGTTTGAAGCAGAACACGAATTCTAGGCGTGTTTTTCCCTTTTAAAGCCCTTTTCCCTGGGGGATGTTAGTTCTGCCTCTAGTCCCCCATCGCTGACCTCCTGCAGGTGGCAGGCCAGGTGAGCCAGGAGCTCCACAAGGGCTGATGGCAGAGCTGGCACCAGGCCCTACAGCCCTGCCTTCCCCCGTGCTCCATTGCAGCAGGTGCTAGAGGAGGATCAACGGGCTTGCCCGTCTCTTTACTTCTTTTTACTGGTATCAACCCCTTTTTTCTCCATTTCTTTATTTCTTGTCTCCTGCTCCTCAAGTGCTGCAATGCTGTGCGGGTCAAGAAGGTCCCTGCACGGAATAGACCTTAGAGCCAAAAACAGGATGGTGGTCAAGGTGCCAGCCCCAGCAGCACCTCTGAAGTCTGCCCACTGAGCCTGACACAACCCAGGCCAGCAGCCAGCCAGGAGAGGCTGGGCGAGCAGGAGGGACTTCCCACCTGCCCTCCTTCTTCCTTCTCCACAGGGATCCCTGCTGGGGAGCGCAGGGGGCACGCAGCCATGGTTTGGTGAGCAGCGTCCCTAATATGGCCTCAGCTGCGCTGACTGGCTGGGGGCTCCTGCTGCAGGAATGCAGCCCCGTATAAAAGCCCCCACGAAGGCAAACCATGCTGGGTACTAGCAGGGAAAGAGCGAGGCTGGCTCAATATGGGAATTGTGCCTGCCTTCTGGAGGCTGTCCAGGCTCTCTTGGGTTTCAGATGGCGCGCAGTGGCTGGGCATAACTGTCAGTGATTGGGATGTGGTAAACACTGGCAAAGAAGTGCCCATCTTCGTGCAGTGTTGCTCTTGGGAGTTACCTGCTGACACCCAGCCCTTGTTCTGAGCTCCCTGCCCTGCTCCAGCCAGCTGCAGCAGCAAGGCATGCTCCGGTACACCTGTGCCAGGTGCACAGCCATGCCCCTGCTCACACCACTGCTTTGCTCAAACCTCACTCTGTTGCATCTCCCAGTTTTGTTCTGCTTCCAGTTCCTGTCTTCCTCCATTCCCTCCACTCAGAGGAAAAGAAGCCCTTCACAAAGCATCTGTCTCTCCAAAGTGAGCATTCAGGCAAGGAGCTTTGTCCCCCTCCCTGCGGTGGGGAAGGGGCTCTTTAAATTCATCCCTCTCCTCATTTTCTATACCCACTGACTCACCTGCACCTTCCCTCCTCTCACCTGTCCCCCTCCCCAAAGCATAGAGCAGCACAATCATGCCAGCCCCTTTCTTCAGCTGCTCCCCTCCATGGCAGGACCCACAAAGGCTTTACCCGTCTCTTCCTTCTTCTGCCTTCACCCAAACACTGTCCATATGTTACAGTCATCCCACTTGCATCTCAAATGGCCTAAGCTGCTTGCTGTGGCACATGCATGGCTCCTCCTGCAAAGGACACACTCCTGAGGACTCCTCAGGTGCTCAGAGTTATTGCCTGAGCCAGAGACCTGCAGGGACACCCACGGAAAATGGAGAGCCACCACCCTGCAGGAATGACACAAATAAGTGGTGAGAGTGATGGTGCTCTTCTGATCAAAGCTTTCCTACTCTAGGGCATGAAGAGAAGAAAAAAGGCAAAGGGAAAGTGTTTTACCCGTTCCAGAGACCAAGTGCCTGCCTTGCTGAGAAACACCCGGTCATTCACTGCAGACTGCACAGCAGTGGTGTAGAGAGCCATAAACGTGCTGGCAAACATGCTGTAGCTCCCAGTTTAGAACAAGGCACATAGATGGCGAATGCACTTCTGGTGAAATAATTCTGCAGAGGGGAGCTAGCCCAGATAGCAGTAGTTAAAAAGTGCCTTGAACAAAACGTCACCCCCACCGAGGCATTTTCTCAGGTCTCACAGAGGAGTATTAGAATGGAAATGCATGAAAAGCATGGCACACCTCTAAATGGACATGAAACAGCCACCGGTGGGGTGGGGTTTATTTTTAACCCCCTGGAGCTTGCAGATGTGCAAGTTCCATCTGTGCAGGTTTACTGCCACTAGCAAGAGGCACACAGTCGGCCGCTTGGCTTTAGGCTGGAAAATGTCAGCGCAGCTGGGGTTAACTTAGCTTCCAGATAGGAGGGGGATTAAAGTCTTAGGCTGCCTCTTCCTTTGGCTTCCTAGCAATCCCAGCCAGCAGCCTGAATGCACACACGTGCTAAGCACTGCCAACCGCACACCAGCTTTGCAGCTTTGGCCGAGTGTGGCCCGGCTCTCCAGCTCCAAGCTGTGCCAGCAGAGTGGGATGAGATGCAGCCACCAGCAGCCAATGTAGGGCACAAAGTTTGGTTGGAGACTTCCCGTGGGGTCCTGAAATCTTCCTGGGAGGAAGCTGCTGCTCAGCAAACCGAAGGGGCTGGTTTCAGTACAGGAAAGTAAACTTCCCAAAGAGTTTTGCAGGTCTCCTCACACCTGTTCACAGAATCACAGAATTGCAGGGGTTAGAAGAGCTGTTGGTCTTCCCCAGTGCTCTCCATCCTAGAATTTGCCAGCACAGTAGCCTCCTCCCAAGGATGGTCACAAAAAGGGCAGCCACTCTCACAGAGCATCTCCAGACACAACAGCATCCTCACAAAAAGGACATTTCAAACACATGGTCACCTGGGTCAGTGCCAGGATTGTGTTTATCAGAGGAAGGGGACCAAGCACAATGGTGTGCACAATGAAATCAAGGCCACGTTTTAAGAAAACATCCATTGGAGCTCTGCAGATTATCTCCAGGACAGATCTGACAGATGGGCATCCATGAAAAAAAAAAAAAAAATGCACGCCACTTGTGAGTGCCTCCTTTGAGAGTGCTGACATCTCTGTTTATTGTTTCTAATGGATTATCTCCCCAGCACGGGCAACCTATTGGCTCCACAGAGTGCTCTCAGGCTGACTTTCATCTCCTGAGCTCTCTGGTTTGTGTCCAGCCCAGGCTGCCAGCACACCAAACCCTGTGCAGACTGAGCTCTGAGCACAGAGCAAAAGACCATCACTGAAAGGTGGCCAGCAGGGGAAAAGGCAATCGTGCAGTCATCCAAACTTCTCTTAAAGAGCTCTGCCCTTTACCTAGGGAGGAGAGACAGGCAGAACAGGACAGGATCTCCTGCATATTCTTGGTTTCTGGTGGAGAAACTACAAGAGGCACCTGGCTGATACCACGGAGAACAACTTTTAGTTCCTTCGACATGCTGCTAAGCTCTCCCTCCTGAAGAAGATATATTCTCCTATTTTCTCATCAGGAGTTCCAGCCAAGAAAAGTGTAACACTGTTTAAATAAACATACTGTGGTCAGAGCCAAACAGCAGGCAGTGATCTGGAAATCTGCTGCGGGAAGACAACCACAAAACCTTTATATCTTAATCTATGAAAGCTGATATATAATTAAATCTCGACAGACATAAAAATGCCACCTCAAATACTTAATTTGGCTTTTCAATCAAAAGACCTTCCCGGAAAATCAGTTTCTTCCCCATCATTTTTCATCCCTTCAGTCCTATTTTTTCCTTTCAACTCCATATCTTTAGGTAAGCTACACTGGTTATATTTTAAGACTGTGGCCACTTCACTGTGTGGCATGCTGCTTTCCCTTCTAGAGTCAATACCATCTCCCCCTGTGCTGTGTAAGGTAGAATCAGAGAAACTGGGAGGGAAGCGTCTGCCACGATAAGAAGTGCAACATTCCCAAAACCTAGGCAGGATGCGGGAGTGAACTGCCTTTGGGTGAAGCCCTTAAAAGAATACCTGGACGTCCACCCGTCCTTCTGGGAGGACACCACTCTGATGCCCACAGCACTGTAATGCTGCAGGTCCCATTGGCTGAATGTAAAACCAGAAAGAACATTGCCCTCCAGAGGGTGCTGAAACGGGTATTCCCTGGAGTAACCTCGCTGCAGTTCTTGCCTGCCTGTCCTAAACACGGCCACGAGCTCTGCTCTGCTCCCCCCACCTGGTGCCCATAGATTGGAGTTGTGTGGGTCAGACCGAGGGCACGGAGCTCTGCTCTTCAGAGGGCAGCGGGCACACTGAGATTTGCTGTGCCCTCCCCAGCTCCCCTCAGTCTTCTAAATCACTCCCCACGTCCCATAATACGCCCCCAGAATCCCTGCTGCAGTTTGGAAGGCTTATTTAGCGAGTCAGATATAGCAAGGCATGAACTTATAAATAGAGAGGGGCAAGGCTGGGGACTCTGCAACGTGACTCACAAGTCAAACTGCCTGTGAGGAACTTATCAGACATTTGCTTTAAATATTCATTTAGCAATACCAATGCCTGCTCACGGTTACACTTACCGTATAAAAACTCCATGCCCATATGCGGTCAGCACACCGATGGTCATTTCTCCTAAAGTGCCAGTAGGCTGCTCACCGTCCTGCTGGGTGCACACAGCCCGGGGCTACAGAGGACAGAGCTCCCAGGCTGCAGCCTGCCCGTGTGCCTCCAGCACTGCCACTGCCCCTGGAGGAGGTGGCAGCCCCTGTGGGTATACCAGAAGGCACTTCCTCCTTAGATGTTAATATTGCTTTTATTCCTGTGGCTTTGTTTTTTAATCCCGGCCCCAACTGTGCAGACAGTTGGACCCTAACCAAATCTGTTGTCCTCTGATGGCTTCAGGTGAAGACCACTCGCAGGACTCAGTGCATCTCTGGGGAGATAGACTCAGGTTTGTCACATGCCTGCCTGGCGCTCCATGAACGGGCTGAAACTGCCACAAGGAGTGATCATCCAAACCTTACCTGTGCAAATGGCAGCAATTAATACCAGGTGCTGTATCAGTACAGGTGCTCTGAGAGCCTCAATCAATATTAAGCTGGGAGAACATCAGTAATGTGCTGCAGGTGGCCCCAGATCCCGTTCCCTCTATCTCCCAGTCCCTGCCGTGTGCTGGCCCTGAAGTGTTTTCCATGTTATTCATTGCTCTCCCCTTCCTCCCAGCTCCCTTCCCCTTTGCTCTCAGCTGAGGCTGGAGGGAACCTCTGGATCCATCTGCTCCACGCTCTGATCAAACAGGACCACCAGAGCAGTGTTCCCTGGGACACATCCAGGTGGCTTTTGGAGATCTCTGAAGAGCCAGTATGGGAACGTCCCAGCCCAGCTGGTGGCCATGGCAGCCCTGTGGTTGTGGCCGTGCTTGGAAGACATTCAGATTTCTAGAGTTTCCCTGGTATTTGTGCCAGGAAACTGGACTGCATGACTTTCAGGGCTAAATTTAGGATGGCAAGTATTTCCCGTTCCCCAAACACCTTCACGATGACATCTCAGAATCTTCCATGAACGTTAGCTGTTCCTCGTTATCTTCCTTTGAGACAGGAAACAGAAAAGCTGTTTTTCTGGTAACAAACAGAGGCCAGGGAGTGTTGACTTGTTCATGGTCACAGGGGAAAACCACGATGGGCTTGGGATGGGAAAGGGTAGAAGGGAGGTAAAGCCGATATACTTCTGTCCTGTTGTCATGGAAACATGGTGCATCACCTGGGGCAGCACTGGTGGCCATCAGCCCTTCCTGTACCCAGCAGCTGCCCCAGGCCCCACGGCAGCACAGCAAGCCCTTGGAGAAGCCTGCCTGGTGCTGTGGGCAAGCAGCCTGGTGGCACCTGCTTGCCTCACGGGCTGGCAGCAGCCCAGGGGAATCCCGGCTCCTATGGGGAAAGCGCTGACTTCACCCGTCCCATACGAATCAGATGCACATTTCTAGTGTATCTTTCCCAGAGCTGCCCTAGCCAGTGGGACACAGGCCCCCTAAGCTCAGTACCAGAAATGTAAACTGGTCCTATTCTGCACTCACAAAGATTAAGTGAGCTCTGTGTCTGGGCTAGTGGTTTGGGAGGAGTCAGATGAAGGCTCAGCAGCTCCTGCAGCCTCCTTTCCCTGGGGAGGGACAGCGCTGCATCCCTTAACACTCATTTACCTGGACTAGAACTCAGAGGTTCTGATTTAGTCAACATAACCAAAAGCTGACTCACTCAAAGGGCCAGGTGGGCACAGCCACCTCTGAAAACACAGCTCAGTCCTCAGGGAGAGATCTGCCACACTGCACTGCAGTCAATGCAGATGGGGCTGTGTCTCCACGAGCAGGACTAGGCACTCAGAAACAAACATAGAACAATAGAATTGCTTGAGTTAGAAGGGACCCTTGAAGTCCAGCTAGTCCAACTCCCCTGCAATGAACAGGGACACCTACAGCTCAGTCAAGCTGCTCAGAGCCCCCTCCAGCCTGACCCTGAGTGTCTCCAAGGACAGGGCATCCACCACTTCTCTGGACAACTTGTTCCAGTGTCTCAGCACACCCTTTTTGTAGAATACTTTGTCTTTATATCCAACCTAAATCTCTCCTCTTTTAGTCCAAAACCTTTTCCCCTTGTCCTATCACAGCAGACCCTGCTGAAAGAGTCTGTCCCATTCTTTCTTACATCCCCTCTGTAGATTCTCTAAAGCCACTGTCATGTCTCCCTGGAGCCTTCTCTTCCCCAGGCTGAACAGCCCCAGCTCTCTCAGCCTGTCTTTGTAAGAGGGATGTTCCATTCTTTGGATCATTTTTGTGCCCCCCACTCTGCATGCACTCTGACAGGGCCCACGTTTCTCCTGTACTGAGGGCTCCACCTCTGGACACAGTCCTCCAGGTGAAGTCTCACCAGCGCTGAGTAGAGGGGCAAGATCCTTTCCATCATCTTGCTGGCCACGCTTCTTTTGATGCAGCCCAGGACAAAGTTGGCTTTCTGGGCAGCAAGGGTACATAATGCCACTGGCTTTAGTCTGCTCACCCCTGAGCACATGGGAGCTCTTCTGTAAGGCCATCATACTCTTCTCTGAGCTTCAGAGTCCTGTTTTCCCTGGAGTGCAGAGAAGCTGCTGGAAGCCAAAAGAGAGTGAGCAGAAGACAGGGAGTGCTGGGAGGGTATAATGGGCTGGAGGGTATGCCAAGGAAGAAAACTGCTTCTAGGAATCTATATATATGCAGCTCTGTGAGGTGGGGTTACAGCAAAGGCTTGTTCTCTGCCTAACTGCAGCACTCCGGGGCCAGAGCTCCCTCCCAGCCACCTGCACTGGCTTCAGATGGGAAAAAGATGTGCCTGGCTGCAGACCCTGTGGGCACTATGGGATAACCCCCTGGGAGCAGACGGTGCTGGAAGTCCAGAAAGTTGGACTTTCAGGGCTGATAGCGAGCCCTGCATGGGGGAGAGGGAAAGCCCAGAGGAAATAAAGCAGTTCTCTAAAGCGTCCGTCACCGTTGCATATAACTCACAACCCCAGATGCTGAGGATGCTGAGCCTGATGATCCTCCACCTCCTGTCAGCAGCACTGGTCCAGGAGCAGGGAGGATGATGAAACTCTTAAGAAATTTCCAATGGAGATGGGACTCAAACTGGTGTAAGTGTTAAATTTTCCCTTGGGTTTCAGCTCATTGTGAAACTGCACTGTTGAGCTCTTCAGCGGGATGCAAGTGGCACTGAGTCTGTCACCCTGCCTGCTCTGGGGCACAGCTGGTGACTGGTGGAGTCACCGTCCCCAGAGAAACGCGTGGATGTGGCACTGAGTGGCATGGTTAGTGGGCATGGTGGGGATGCGCTGACAGTTGGACTCAGTGATCTGAGGTCTTTTCCAGCCTTACTGATTCTACGTCTGCTTAAGCACGTAACACCACTTAAGCTACAGGGAAACCCCAGGTCCAGCAGCAAGGGATGGGTGAGTAGCTCACACAGCCCTGCTGAGGAATGTGCCACTGAACAACAACGCATAAATAGTAAATACAGCAAGGTCATGAACTCCCTTCTGTTTGTGTTTCTAAGAAAGGATGTGTTCCTGCTCTCCCATCCAGTCCCAGCCATTCAGCTCAGAGCATGTAGGGATGCACAGGGGCTTCCTGCACCAACTACAGTTTCTTCCTGCGGAAATTCCCTTTGGGGGTTGGGCTGTCACTGGAAAGTGTACTCACACATGCAGGAAAACCATCACAGTGAGAAAGAACACACTCCTAGCACCATCACAGCAGGGCAATAACTTCCCTGGATAGGAAGTTCAGCTGAAAGTCATCTTTTCTTCCAGCACTGCTGTTCCCACTGCAGTGGTAATATGGAACAACAGCCCCAGACCAGGTGCAGCCTTCCTGCCAGGGCCATCTAAGAGGAGGCAGATGGATAGGACAGGTCCCACAGCGTCCTTAGGGCCAGAAGGGCAGGCAGGGAAAGCCCCCTGGGCTCACAGGGCACAGGGAACCCACATGAGCCTGTGGCCACAGGAGGTCCTGGCTGCGCAGGCAGAGCCCTGCGTGTCAGGTGGGGTGAGGAAGTGGCCCTGGCTGCCCCCAGCCCCGGGGACAGGGTGAGTGCAGGAGGGCTTTCCATAAGCGGAGTGGAAAGCTCTTAATTTAACCTGTGCCCGCCACCTGGCCTCAGCCGTGGCCTTGCCTCTGTCCATCACTGCTCGGAGCTTCGCAGGCATGCCTGGCTACTGCTCCGGCAGGCTGAGCCCAACAGAATCCTTCACAAGCTGAGAATGAGCAACGCTCATAACCCTTTCCCTACTGGGCATGGGAGGAACACGTTACAGTGCAGTGGGCATCCCAGGCTGCTCTCTGCACCACTGAGCTTCCCGCAGCCCACAGCGGGGCAAGGTCCCCCCAGCAGGATCCCGTCACCCTCCCGGTGCCGCCCCTCCCTGGGGAGCCCCGGTCCCTGCTCCCAGCCCCAGCACAGTGAGCGATGGAAGAGCCCAGGGAAATGACAACAGAAACAACTGCGTTAGGGGTGTGACAGAATGACTGATGATTTAATGCTTCTTGAAGTTTCATGTTTCCTTCCACAGGGCGTTGGTTTTAAAAACAAACAAAACGAGGTAAAATAAATTAATTTATGTACACTTTACATACACTGTGTCACATGGAGCTTTGCAGCAACAGTAACCAGAAATCGTTACAAAATAGAAAGTTGCATGGCTGGTGCAGGTCCTCAGCAGCCTGGAACCTACAAGGTTGTCATCCTGAGTGTGGTTGGCAAAGTGATCATGTAAACATGTTTAGAAGCATTTACGGTGGACAATGGATGGGCCGGCTTCATCATACTCCTGCTTTGTGATCCACATCTGCTGGAAGGTGGACAGGGAGGCCAGGATGGAGCCGCCGATCCAGACGGAGTACTTGCGCTCAGGTGGGGCAATGATCTAGGAAAGCCAAGAGAGACGAGATCAGCACAATCACACGTGGCACGGGGCACGCGCTGCCGCACGCGCCGCTCACAGGAGGAACAGAGAAGGCTGCTCCTGTGTGCAGGCCCTTGGTGCTCAAGCCTCACCTTGATCTTCATTGTGCTGGGCGCCAGGGCTGTGATCTCCTTTTGCATGCGGTCAGCGATACCTGGGTACATGGTGGTACCCCCAGACATGACGTTGTTGGCGTACAGGTCCTTCCTGATGTCAATGTCACATTTCATGATGCTGTTGTAGGTTGTCTCATGGATCCCTGCGGACTCCATACCTGGGGGCAGGAGAAGAGCAGGCGTGAGCTAAGTGCTACGCGGGAGCTCTGAAGCAGGAGAAAGCAGGGAGCTGGAAGGAGAGGAGAGAGGGAAGGGGAGGGCACGCACCAATGAAGGAAGGCTGGAAGAGGGTTTCTGGGCAGCGGAAACGCTCATTGCCGATGGTGATGACCTGCCCATCAGGCAGCTCATAGCTCTTCTCGAGGGAGGAGGAGGAGGCAGCGGTGGCCATCTCGTTCTCAAAGTCCAGAGCCACATAGCACAGCTTCTCCTTGATGTCACGGACGATCTCACGTTCAGCTGTCAGGGGGAGCAAAGGCGTCAGTGATTGCAAGGAGGGGAAAGAACAGGAAATGCCCGCAACTCCTCCAGAGCTCTGCTGGGTCTCCAGACCAAAAGCCACAAGCCAACGCCCAGCAGGGAGCACTGCCAGGGCCTGCAGCGGGGCAAGAGGCTGCAGCATCCCTTGATGTACAGGAGTTGGGAACGTGGGGGAAGGAACAGTGCTCACCTGTGGTGACAAAGGAATAGCCACGCTCAGTCAGGATCTTCATCAGGTAGTCAGTGAGGTCGCGGCCGGCCAGATCCAAGCGCATGATGGCGTGGGGCAGGGCGTACCCTTCATAGATGGGGACGTTGTGTGTCACACCATCGCCGGAGTCCAGCACGATACCTGTGAAAACAAAGAGCAGCCATCTGAGGAGCAGCCCACGAACAGAGCTGCGCTGGGGCAGAGCAGAGCAGCTGGTGGCTATAGAGGACTGGTCTGGCTGTCCTTGGGGAATAGGGTCTGTCGGGACATCCGCACTCACCAGTGGTACGGCCAGAGGCATACAGGGACAGCACAGCCTGGATGGCCACGTACATGGCGGGCACGTTGAAGGTCTCAAACATGATTTGGGTCATCTTTTCACGGTTGGCTTTGGGATTAAGGGGGGCCTCAGTGAGCAGGGTGGGGTGCTCCTCAGGGGCCACACGCAGCTCATTGTAGAAGGTGTGGTGCCAGATCTTCTCCATGTCGTCCCAGTTTGTGATGATGCCGTGTTCAATGGGGTACTTCAGGGTGAGGATACCTCTCTTGCTCTGGGCTTCATCTCCTACGTAGGAGTCCTTCTGACCCATACCCACCATGACACCCTACAGGGGAGGAAAGCAGGGGCTCAGTGACCACTCCACGGGCAGCAGCGCGTCCCCGCTCCACACACGGGACAGAAGGACCCCACGGGAAACCCCGAGGGGGCCAATATCGTACCTGGTGGCGGGGCCGGCCCACGATGGAGGGGAACACGGCTCTGGGGGCATCATCCCCGGCGAAGCCAGCCTTCACCAGCCCGGAGCCGTTGTCGCACACGAGCGCGGTGGTCTCGTCCTCATCACACATGTTGCCGGCTGTCTGCGGGACACGGGGCCGTGAGGCTCACGGTGCCGGCACGGTGACGGCGCGGCGCGGCACGGCGCTCACCTACCTACCTGTGCTGACTGCGCGTCGGGCCGCTGGCAGAGATGCCTCCCGCTCCTCCGGGTAGCTCGTGGGCCGCCGCCGGCCCCGGAGCCTTTTATCGAGGCGGGCGGGAGGACCGCCCGGCCCCCAGGAATGCGGCCCCGGCCGTCGCCATATTTGGGTGTCGGGCCCGGCGCGGCCCCGGCCCGGCGCTGCCCAAACAAGGCGCTCCTGGCCGCGGCCCAGGTGAGCGAGGCCGGCCCGTATAAGGAGCGTCTGCCGGCCCCCACCCCCTCCCCCCCCACCGGGGCCGGGGCCGAAATAATCCCCCGGCACCGCCGGGCCCGTTAAGGACGAAGCGGTGGGGGCCTCTCCCAGGAGGAGGCCTCGGGGGGGGCTCACCTGTCCGGCAGCGCAGCCAGGTACGGGCTGTGCACGGCTGCGTGCCGTCCCCACCTGCAAGCCACCGCTTCGTGCTCCGAGTGAAGGCATCGTTTGAAACATACAATAACGCAATGGGCATAGAGAAGGGCCTGAAGTCGAAGCAGGGAAGGCACAAAGCGGGTGACCCAGGTCCCAGGCGCGGCCGTGATTGCTGGTGGCCGTACCACGTCCCCGCTTTTGGCCTGCTGGGTACAGCACTGCAGCCCCTGTGTGTCACGGCAGCTCAGCCTCTTAAAGAGGGGAGCGGTCTCACAGAGAAACCATCTCTGATTAAGCGAAGGTACTGTGCAAGGGAAGAGGAGCTGTCCATCGCCCTCAGCTACGGCTGTTTTCACAGCAGGTTCCACGTGGGACACGTGGAAGGTTTCGCACAGAAAATCCGATCACCAGCCAGAAGGAAGCAACACGAGCGGGTCTGCCGCCTTGCACGTGATGTTAAGCAGCCTTCAAGACATTCCCCAATGATACAGCTGGTCAAAGGGAAATACTTCTAATAACACGGAGTCACAAGAGGAAGGGGAAGACTTCAGAGAGAGGAAAAAGAGTTAACCAAGAGTTTAGTCAGAAGCATTCATGCTATCAGGAGTGTCCTGAAAGTAAAGGCATTCCCACCACTGCCACACAGAGCAAGAAGTGTCAATTAGAGAAGCAAACTTCTTAGCTTTTGCATCCTCTGTCCCGACAGCATCCCGCTTTACCTCTGTCTGCTCCGTGTTTTATTTCAGCTGTATGTTTTCATTTCCTGTCACGTTATTGTACTGAAGTATATGGGCATATAACAGATGGTTTTCTCTCGCACTGTTATTCAACTTCTCATGTTATTCTTCAGTTCTGTCATCTGCAACTGGGACTTGAAAAATTGGAAGCCGGAAAAGCACTTGGGAGAACTGCAGCCATTAAATCTATTTACAGAACTCACGGATTCCACAATACGGGCACTTGCATTCAGCAGGCTGTGGGTCTGAAATCAAATTATGTTTGTAATAGAAATCCTGCCTAAAACACTGAAGCTTCTGAGATGTAAACGTTTCAAGTGGTGTTCAATGAAACACAAGACAAACCTAAACCCACTCTTCCCCTCATTTCTTCTGGTTTTCTGTCAGCCCGAATAAAGTTTACAGCAAAGTACTCGGTGTGAAATTCTTCTAGTTCTGCAAAAAAGATCATTTCCCACAGGGAGCTCTGACATTTAACTCCATTTCATTTGGGCTCCAAGGCAGAAAGCATTTGAGTTTAGTTTCCAAAAGAGAGCACAAAGCAAACTGCTATCTACAAGAAGTGAAACTTAGCACAAATAGCAATTGATAAACCTCCCTGCTGCTCCTATGGCAGAAAGAAGTGTGGGCATTTTGTGCTGCACGTGTGTTTCCATTAATGACAAAGCGACACTTTAAGGAACAGTATAAGCTGCCCTTTCGTGCAGGAGCTGTCCATACTCCTTGAGCTGTTTTTATCAGAACCCGAATGTCTGAAGGCCCGACATTATTTCTGGTTCTGTTGCACTGGGAAGCGATTTGGAGCTGCTGCATGACCTTTGATGGGCAGCGATAAGCGAAGGCATCCTGCTGTACAGTAACCTGAGACAAGAGTGCTGTAAAAGAACATCTTATTACATAATGAAACGGAGCCTGGAGGGACAGCCCCAAATCCCCAGCTTTTCAAGCTTCCTAATGCAATAGCGAACCAACTTAACGCTCCTTGTAGGAGGACGCTTAACTTCAGTTTAGGCATGGAAGTTATTTTAATGAGGTTATATTTGAGTAAACTCATTGCCTGAAGCCTTCTGTTTTGGCAATAGTCAGATGAAAGGCATTGTACAAATGCCAAATACCTCCGAACCCGGCAGCAGAATAAAACATTAATTGCAAAGACTCCACGGCTGATCCTTTCCCGAGGACCTGGAGAATGCCTTTACACCAACCGGAATAAACACGTCTCTTGGAGCAGACAGCTGTGGGTGAGCAGAAATGGGTACGTCCAGAGAAAGCTTTCCTTGGCTTACACTGTCAGTCCTAACAGACTGCAGGCAGTCTAGGAAGGCTATCTCAGGTATTTCACTGCGGACAGTCAATTACAGAGAGCCCTTGTCCTGCAAAAAATACCCACTGAAAGTTTAGGTAGAACGTATTTCAGCACAGAGTGACGGCCATCTGTTACATTATTCCCTTTCTCTTAAAATGTGACGTTTACCAACCACACGAAACCACCTTTAAAGCAGTATTTAAACAAGCTGGTGGAATTCTTCTGGAAGCTTTAAATGACCGCCTGCTTTGAAACCACAGCTCAGATTTTTACTAACACTTTGTTATCAGCCACGAAGGACTGCAGGAGAGCAAAGTCTGCTTCCTAGAACAATCTTAGAAGATGAGTTGTTAATGCATTTCTTTCCCATATTAGTTAGAACCTCTCTAGATAAAGCTATTCTTCCAAACATGTTCAGACTCTCAGCCCGGCTTACTGTATTAGTACAGGGAGGAGGGGAAGCAGCGGAAGGGGAGCTGTGCTTTTAAAACTAGAAACTGGATTCTCTTCAACCAATTTAACTTCTGACCTTCTCAGCTGTTGGATCAAGTTGCTGCAGCAGGCACCTCGCCAGACAAGTAAAACATAAGGGCATGCAACTCACTCTGCATTCATTCTCTGGCTGTTAAGCTACTTGCAAAAGAAAGGTGCAAGTCTATCGGACTAAGGCAACATTTAACTTAAAAGATACATTATTTTGACGGGTAGCTGGTTTAATACAAAGTTAAATGCATTTTTTAGTCCTACATTAGAGATAAGCAACTGAGACAGAGAGGTTAAAAAGTTAGCAGCAGCATCTAAAGAACTGAAGTCATCAAGTAAGGAAGATCACGATGGACACCCACTTTCATTAACTGCCCTGGAGGTTTCTGGTCAGCTTAGGTTCCAGCAGTCACTGTGAATGCCCGCAAGGTGAGCTCCTAAATCTTATTTTTCAGGTGCACTCTAGAAATCTACAAGTAATTTTTATGAACATTAGAAGGATAAAACGTTAGTTAACAGCATTTTGAAAAAGTTAGTATCATAAAACATAAAATCAGGATGAACTGAAAGAACGGTGCATCTCTGGGCCAGAGGAATGTGAATGAGCAGTACTTGGTGACGAGATGAACAAGCCAAGCTATCCCCACAACAATCTTCACTGCAGAGCTGAAATTAGTTTCTGCAGTAGACAGCGTACACAATGCAGAGTACACCAGAAGTGCTGGGAGTAAAGCTTCTACAGAAGAACTACACGCTACCTAAGCAAAATGTAGTCAGCAGGCATTAATGATGTTTAATACTTGATCTGAACTGAACTCACAGACCCCATGAAGTGAGAGCAAGAGTTTCTGCTCTCTTCAGTGCGTCCCACACCTCACCCCGTGAGCCTTGGCAACTTTCTCTCTATCAGGCAGGTCTCATAGTAAAAAGAAAATACGACAAAACAACGAGTTTACAAAATGCATGGAAAATGAAAACTCAATTTTTTCTTTTACCTGAAAACATACCCCTACCTCCCCTGACCGAGATGTCAATGTTCGCAAATTTAAAACTGCTGTGGTTTAACCCAGCAGTGGAGTGGCTAAACACCACACAGTCATTCGCTCACTTCCCTTCTTCCCAGTGGGATGGGGAGGAGAATAAAACTGAAAAGAAAAAAAAAAAAGAACTTGAGTGTTGAGATAAAGCTGTTTACTAAGATAGAAAAAAGGGAAAGGATAATAGTTATGACTATTTATATACATTCTACACTTATACATATATATATGTAAAGTGATGAACATTTCCTAACTATACCTAAACTGATGCCCAGCTATTGCCCCATGCAGTGGAAGGGTGAGAGATGAACTCCCACTCCCTTCAAAACTCTTCTGCTTAATGTCCTATGGTATGGAACATCCCTTTGGCCAGTTTAAGCCAGCTGTCCTAATTCTGTTCTCTCCCAGCTCCTTGGGCCCTTCACTGAGAATGGGCTCGACTCTATACTGCTGCTTAGCAGCAACTATAAACATCAGTGTGTTATCAACGTTGCTTTTCTCCTAGAATCAAAACATAGCATCATACTGGACGCTACAAAGAAACCAATTCCATCCCAGCTGAAACAAAGACACTCCTTATTCCATATCACTCGTGTTCAGGTCCCACAATTTCTACGCATCCTAACTAATTACCATCACCTATCTTGCTTTTTGACACATACACAACATACACACACACATCATTCCCATGATCTATGGGCCATTCGTGTAAATTGTTCACGGCATTCATTTCGTTCATAACTTTGGGCTTCATCTCTCATTACAGTTCTTCACCACTTAGGGGATGATTACAGTACTGGGTTACTGCATGCAGATGCTGGTTGTGGCTCCGCTGGAGTTCATTCTTCTTTAACCTGGGTAGTTCTTACTGTAATAGCGTTAACAAGAGATACAACATGATGACATGAAGCATTGTGTAGTAACCTGACATCATACAATTTAAATCATTGGCTGTTCTCATCCAGCATCAACTCACCTCACAGACATGTTCGTCCTTCCACATTACCCATCATGTGCACACAGGTTTCTGAGCAGGAACAATCCCAAGGGGGCTTGTTACTCCTTTGCCCAAGGCTGGAATAACAGACTGTCTTACCTAGCATGTTCTTTATGCACCACAGGCACTTCATCCCCTTCTACACTGTGTCCGAGGTTTCGCTGGGCAGGACCAGCTTGACTGGCAGATCTCTGTGTGCTGACTAACCAGGTGGCTTTTGCCAAACGTGTCCTAGTGTTTGAATGTCCCAGCACCCATTGCTTTCCGTGCAGTCTTTAAAAGTCCACTGTATCATTCTATATCTCCAGAGACTGCTGCATGATGGGGGATACAATGCACCCACTCACTGCCATGCTCCTTGGCCCTGGTGTTTATGAGATTGTTTCGGAAATGAGTCCCACAACTTTTGTTAGGGTGTTGTGTCATGACAAGACTTGCTTTTTAAGACCCAGGGTCGAAATTTGGGCAGTAGCATAGAGCACGGGATATGTTTCCAGCCATCCAGTGGCTGCTTCCACCGTTGTAAGCACGTGGTTCTTCCCACGGTGAGTTTGTAGCATAGTCCAGGCCACCCCTCGATCTCTACGCTGCATCTCTTCCTTGATGGCCCGAGGTGTTGCGGGCCCACTGAGCTAGAAATAATTCACCCTCATGTTGCCATCCAAATGTACCTGAGCCACTTCAATCCCTCCACCTGCTGACTGTCCTGGTGTTCTACAGCAGCACGACTCTTGGGTACATGAGCACACCAGACACTATGAAGGAAGCAACTCCACCCCAGCTGAAACTAAGACAAAGGCCATGTATGTTATTTTTTATAGACTTTACTACAAAGTTTTAGAAAAAAAACAAACCAAAAACCACAGACTGATAATAAAAATAAGTTTGCACAAATTCAAGAGTACTATAGAAAAAAAAGGATTTTCAAAGCTAAGCGACAATCACTATGTTTGCCCGTGAACATAGAATTCGTAGTTTGCCTTTAACACAAATTCAAAGTAGGCGTTGTATCTCAAGGAGCCGAGTTCATCTGCTTGCAGAAAGTCCTTCACGTCTGGTAAGTATTCACTTAACTGAACTCCTGCAATACAAAACCTTTTGTTACACAACTGATGACGGTACTCTGCGCTGCATTTAAGATCACTTAAACGCGCACCCATTTCTGCATTTTCTTGGAATTCTGACATCTAATTAGAACTCTGTTGCACATATTAAGAAGTGCAGTAAAACTTAAGCATCCTGTAAAACTAAGTCTAATATACTTCCAGGCTAAAGAGAGCTTCCCAATGACTTCCCCACTGAATTTATGATTAAACCTAGAACGCTTTCTTATGAGACTTAGGCATTAACATTGCATTTTACAAAGGAAATATCCGTCACATCATCAATACCGGTAACATCAGTTGCAGCGTTTCAGTCTGCACTGTGAAAAAATCATACAAAAGCAAAGAAAGTGACAGGACTGAACGCACAAAGCCTAGACATGTTGTGAAGAATTTGTTTCCCATATTTCTGATGTAGTGCCTTCTGAACTCAGGAAAGCATTCGTATGTAGCAGTAATATTTTATTTTACACTTCAAGCTGTTTACTCCCTGTCCTTCCCAGCACAACCTACTCAAAACTGTAACTTTGATGACCACAGCTTCCCACAGTCAGTTTTGGCTTAGGGAGCATGGTGACCATTTTCATTTTCCTTTTTGGGGAAAAAACAAAACACAGAATATCTGAGTTTTAGTTTACACTCTTCAGGGTGACATGACTTATTATTAACAATCCTTTTCCTCAGAGGAGAGATGCATTTACCTGCAGCAGACATGCTTTCTGCCTGGACGCCTACCTGTGCAGCCTGCACTAGGGAGCTGCTTTGGCAGGGGAGTGGACTCGATGAGCACTACAGGTCCCCTCCAACCCCCACAGTTCTGTGATTCTGTGATTTACTGTTCAACAAGAAACCAGTGAAATATGACAAGTGCCCAACTGAACCCATGATCTGAGGGCACTGAGACTGTGACCACGAAATCAGCACATTTCTTTAACCTCCTTGACAAGAATTAATTCTCATATCATTGTAACTATCCACTGGAATGCATACAGAGAGTTTCATTATTCCTAGGATTCACTTACGATCCCTTTCTCTCACATATTAGTTTTAAGCAGTTTTTAGAACAAACTGTATTTCAGGAAGTTTACGTATACATTCACCTTACCTTCCTTCAATAGCTTTTGTAGTATTTTCACAAATATACTATCTTTAGTCGCTTCGATTGGATCATCTTTACCTTCTGAACTGGACCACCTACAAAAAGTCAAAGAATAGTTTGCAAAGAGAACTGCATCAATAAAAATTAAGTGAAAACAATAGAAAACACACAGGAAATCTGATGAATTTTCAAGGCTGAAAATATATATCCACACACAGGCGTTATGCACGTGGTTACAGCTCAGAGCAAGAGATTTCCTTCTCCATTGTTACACTGTTCAAGACAAGAATTACCCATTCTCTATAACTGAGGGTTGAAATGAAAGCAGGGATTTATCTTCCAGTAGAATAAAGCGTGAGCAGCAATTTGCCAATATGGTTTAAAAAATATATAAGAAGGGACAGACCTTCATGGTTAACTCTATTGGGAAGAGTCTGAGGGAAGGAGAAACTAAGAAGAAAACTAACACTACTTCTTTTAAATCTGTCCCTCTGTAAGCCTTTGTGAGCTTTGCTGGACTGGAAAATAAGCTGGAAGATCAAGTTTCCAAAACACAATTAAGTAAAAGCGGTTTCCAATCATAAATGGTTAGCTAGTGGATGGGTCAAAAATCTTGTCAGCACTACATATAATTCAAGTGGTCCAAATACTGTTGAATATTGTGCACAAAACTGATTTTGGCCCAGGACAGGAAGGATGCAAACTGATTTCTAGATTGGTAACATTTAGGAGTTCTTCCCCTTCTATTACTTTAAAGATGGAAGAATCCAGAGAACAACAGTATGAACCTTTTTCTGCATACATCTGTATCAAATGTGACAATAAATCATGCAGATAGGAATTTATTTTCTTCAGACCACCATCCTTCGGAATCTATCCTACATACAAGTGTGACTCCAAATGGTGCCTATTAGCTTTTTCATCACAGATGGCACGGTGCATTTGGAGCATATGTTGTGTCCTTTCTAAGGCCTTTTTAGAACACGGATATGAGTTAGTAAAGCTGGGTGACTTCTGGAAATTAGTAAGAAAGGAAACAGAATGCCATGTGAGTTATTGAACAGTAGCACTTCTTGATGAAAAGACTCTTCTGACCAAATGGATTCAGCCTGTATTTGATACTGAAGACATGTTAAGAGTGGCTCTTCCAAGCAGTATCCAGGGTCTGACCTCTCAGAAAAGAATTCAGCTTAATATAAAAAAAGCCATTAACATGTTAAAGGGGTTCAATGGTCAAAAACAAATGAAGGAGAAGTTTACAGGAATGATCTCTGCACACACTGCTCTTAAAAAGCTTCATCTTGAGAGGCTTCAAATGGAAAAAAAGTTTCACCACTGATCACCGTTTTCACCTTAGGGAAGTGTTTAAGAATGAAAACTGTATGGCTATGCTGCTCTTTCTCAGGTGTTGAAAATGAATGGCGGTTGCCAGCAAGCAAAGCTAATGAGGTATTAGAGAATATTCTTTTATGGGAGTTTCACACATTCTTCATGCTTTACTAAACTTATGCTATGAAGTTCAATCTTTCTGATGAGCTGAAGAATAACAGAACGCTGATGTTTAACTCTGGAGCTACTCCTGCTAACTTTCATTCATGATGCGCTTACCCATCTCTTCGGAGAGCCATGCAGAGAATTTTAAGTTTAAGATTGTTTACATCCACCTCTTCCTCCTACATATCACGTAAGGAGAAAAGACAGGTCATTTTAGAGCGTGTTTGTTTAAAGAATAAAAATCACTACTGTCGCATAAATGACACCGATTAAGTAGTCTTGTACACAGTTGAAGACAACATCCTCTTTAAACAAATGAGCTGATGATAATGTTGAACCACTGAAGACTTCATTCCATGTGAAGACAGAACTCAGACTTTCTGTATCCCCAGAGGACCAACTGTCTCAATTTGAAAGAGTATATTTTAAAGCAAACATCTGCCAATTTGTAGAACAGCACATTCTAAGCAGCTTCTACATGCTAAATGGTGACTGGACTCAAGGCTCTTTTCATGGTGAGACCGAGCAAGCTGACACGTATCAGCATTCATATTAGATGTTATGAATACTTCATATAGTGCTCCAGCACAGATATGAGGCCAAAGGGCATGGTACCAAAGGCCTGGACATGCCCTGGTGCAAGCAGAGGTGTTAAGACCAGAACACAGTTTGTATCATACGCGAGGGCAGACCTATCCCTCCTTGTGCCAGTTAAACATCTCTACTATTCCCCTTGAGACTATTAAGTGTCGCTCCCACGAGAGGTCCTGTGAACCACTCCAATATACTCCAGTGTCCATGAAGAACGGACACGACATCGGGTAACGGACTGCTGAACTCTGGGGAAATGGCAGACGTGAGCCTGAAATGGTCCCTGAAGGATACAAGCATCCTCAGGAACATCAAGTACTGTCCCAGTAAAAATACAACAGACTGTCAACAATCACCTTTTGTGCTTTGACACCCTGCACCACGGTGGGCACAGTACATGCACTGTGGTGTATATTGTATTATGGACTTCTAAAACAGTAAGGGCTCATTCCTGATTTGCTCAATTACTGGTTCATACTGTGAAGGGGTGGAGTGTATGGGAACTGCTAGATCACGGTCTGAACCAATGATAAGCACCAGGTGAGAAGGTGTGGCTAACCCAGGGACCGCACGTCCTCCCCTCCTTACCCTCATCTAAGGGCTAGCAGCTGAGGGAGCAACATTTCTCTTCAGAGACTGCGCGCTTTTTGGGGCATTACCAGTCTCCAGAAAGGATGAGCTACACTTTCTATATTGCTTTCTAAACTAAATCTTAAATACCTTTATAAGTGTGTGCTTGTCCTAGCAGAAGGCATTGTCATTGCCTTCCCTTGCTCCACATCAAAGTTCAGTGAAGGCCAACAAAACATCACAACGGTTTTATTAAGATTTGAATTTGGACTCCTTTTAGGTAGACACGCAGGAATTGAGATAATCTGAGAAGAGCACTCGTTTTCAGTTACCAAGAAACACTTTCTGAGCCATCCAAAGGAGAAATCTGAAATAATTCACTGAAATAATACAGCTTTCACTTTTTTAGCCAAGACAGCTTTTAATTCAGGTTTGACGTTCCTCAGATGTCGATTTACCCATGCTTACAGTAAAGTTACTCCTGAGCATGTACCAGATCATACAGCGAGCAGCAGTGAGCACTCCTAGCTTAAAAAAGCAAATCAGTAGTTTAATGCTACAGACGTGTTAAAAAGTTGGCAACCCTTTATCCCACATTATCCTATGATAATCAGAGAAACTGCCAACGGTGGAGATGCAAGAACAGAACAACTGAAAACAAATCTTGGTCCTGTTTGCAGAAAGCCTGTGGGGAAGCAAGGCTCTAAAAAAGAAAGTAGACTATAAAAGGGAACTGAAGATGAGAGGAGTGTCATTTTTCTTCAATGATCTAAACCACATTTGGCATTAAATCTTCAGTGACTTAAAAAAACAAACCAAAAAAACACATTTAGGGACTATTTTTAACTACTGCACACTAAGCCAGTATGCTCTGAACTAACTGCACACACAATAGCCCAGCTTAAATGATCAAAAAGCATTTCTGGATAAGAAATTATTCACTTTGTCCTACCTCATCAATATACTCCAGCAGATCAAGTGCTTTCTTGAAGTCATACTCATTGGCCCTTCTGTTCTCATCACATATGTACATCTATGATGTAAAAAGATGAATGTAGAGAATTATTTTTAGCCTGCAACTAATGTAACTGATAGCATGAACAACTCACTGTGGGAAGACCACCATGTATTTTCCACTTACATGACCTTCTCATGAAAATATGCCTTGATTCACTTGCAAGTATTTTTATAGTCAGGAATATACTTCAGGTTTTAGGGTGGCATTCCACCTACATGACAATGGTCTGTGGACAAATGACACTGGATAGAAAGCTGCTAGGTTTCAAATTTAAATGCCATTTAAGGCAGCAACATTCCTGGACTACTGCAGCTAGAGCTCAGCTCCACAAATAAAGCGAACTCACAGGATTGTTTTAGCAATTAAAGAGTGAAGCAGTGCACAAGCACATGTACAGCCTTGCCTCCTTTTAAAAACAGGTATTTCTGCCAATTAGCATTTCAGTTTCCCTCCCCCCATAAGCAAAAATCTAAATCAGGACTTGAAAGCAAAACTGACATTAATGCACCTTTTGTTCACACTTTCCAAGCTCCTGGTTACTTGCAATGCGAGAATGAAAGAAGGTTGGTTAGATAATTCAGAAGGCAAACTGGCATGACACCAGCTCTTGTCACCTGTGACACTTCCCACTCTCCCCTATTGCCAGAAACAGTCTCAATTAGAGACAGAGGCAATGACTTCGGGATCTGCAGGCAGCTAGCACTGTTCTGAAACAAACAAAAAACACCAAATGGGAGAAGTTTCACAGCTGCACTACCCGTTTCTGGTTTTCCACAGGACTGCAGAAAAAGTAAGGAGCTGTCAAACTGACACCCAGGCAAGGCATGGCTTGTTTTACAGCGTAGTGCTCCTACTTATCACATATATTTTATTTGCATTACTAGACGATAAAGATATGCTGCCAATGGGGCAGGAGCAGTAAGGTTATTGGTTCCAGGCTGCCACCAGAAACAGGTGTGGAAGAGCAATGAGCTGCAGCGATCCCACAACTAGAATATTCTTTTTTTGTTTGTTAGTGTTGTTTGGTTTTAAAGATAGGAAGACAGAGTGCTCTTTACAACAGGTGACTGAAAGGCCCTTCCTGCTCTTTTTATAGACTGTAGCATCTTTCTTCATTGAACTGGAATTCTTTGTTCCTTCTATTTTCCAAGTTCTGCCCTACCAAGGATGTGAGAGAAGTTGAAAACTGTACTGGTTTTTGAAAATGAGACGACAGCTTCTGGCACTGACTTTATTTGCTTCTTCTCCTTGCAGCACCCAGAAGCATATATTCAAAGAAATTCTGTGCTAAAAGAATAAAATATTTTTATATTTGCTGTTGGTAGAAGCTAATTAAGACAAATTCATGTCAGATCTTCATGCGGTTAGCAAGTTATAAAAGAGAGAAAAACATCTGTGATCTCATTCATTTTATAACACCAGAAGCAGAGAACATTTTGGAACTTTTAGCTGTGTACTGAAGAAAACGTGACACACTTACATCAATGAGCTGAGTTGCAGTCAGCACTGGCATATCATCGAGGTTCAGCTGTTTGTCTGCCAGTAACTGCTCAGGAAGTGTCTCCTGATGCAGAAGAAAGCGTTCCTGTTCTGATATTTCTGGTCATCATTGAAGGAAAGAGATGTTACGTATTATTAAGATGTAATACATTTTATGGCACAGCAGGAATTCTCAAGCAAACATTTTCAGGTCTGCAAATGTTTGTTATGAAATACTTTATTTGGACACCTATCTGTGTTGCTTAAGCACAGAAATCCTTCTATCTCAGTCATGTCATCCTGGTGAGCTAGCTGTTACTTTTCCCTCACGTTCCCAGTGTAAAGCAGACCAGTAACTCTTTTCTAAAAACCACAGAACAAATCCATAGGAATGGAGGGATACCACAGCACTAGGTAAGGAAAGCAAGATAGCTGTGATCTCTAGGAGCCACCTGTGCCATGAACTTACTCCCCCTCATTAAATACTCCTCTGTGAATTGTTTTGTTTTCCAGTATAACCAAATAACCTGCTACAGAGTTAAAAACCTACTGGGCTGAGACAGAATCAAATAAGAGCCATTCTACCCACACCATGTGAATTCCACCCCCTGCAGTTCCACTGCGTGGTAGAAATGAGAAAATAATTATAAAGGAGTATTTTATCTGCTTAAGGGGATGAGCAGAATGTGGCAGAAATAATTATTCCTTCCTTATAAATGTAAATCTATACACAAGCAGTAGAAGTTTTAAAAGCTAATGTCCTCTGTTATACAGAGAAGTGGGTACCCAAGTCGAGCACACACCAAATTCTGATAATCAGATCTCTGCAAAATAAAGCTTTGCTTTCCTTATTTTTTAAGGTTTTTCTGTTTAATGATGAGATTGTTCACATCAGCATTACTATACATCTTGACACCGCACTCACACAGATCATATGCAATGTTTTATAATTGTATAATAAAGAATTTATAGGACAAATTATTATGATATACTGAAAACAGTTTGTGACACCTACTTGTCTGTTACTCTAAGACTTTTGCAAGAAGTTCTCATTCAAGTGCTGTATGTAATACATACAAATAGATACACAGCTAAATAGAATTAAGCTTGTGAAATCTTCTTCAGCAATATTTTAGAGCCTCCCCCTGGTGGCCAGTAATAGCTTTAACTATCAGCATAGAACATGCTTTTTCACAAACTCACAGAAGCATATGCTGTACAAGCAATAGCAGGAAGAGTATTTTCAAGTGTGATGGGGCAAGGAAGAGCAGGGGAACTCTTCTACTTGGTAACTTCCAAGTAAAGCTGAATACTGAGGTTACTGCCTCACACTGCCTCTCTTCCTTGCTCTCTGCAGAATGAACAGTCATCAGTCCCTTTATCCTCACCACACACAAGCTAGAGCCTTCATCTAAGAAAATGAACTGTTCACAAAAGCAATGCAATTCTAATTCAATAACTCCATCAATCTGCTCTTTGCATTAGTCTGTATTTATTTCTTACCTTCTATCTTTTCTTGAAGGATGTCTTCTGAGAAATCAGATGCCAACGCAGCTAATTTACTCAAGCCAAGAAGGGTTTTCTTCTTAGCAAAATATTTGGTCTCCATGTTTGCTAAATTTTGAAGTGTTCTGTGAGCCTATAATTAATAACCACGCTGGAAATCAGTTTCAGAAGTTCACATGAGAAGGCTAACAGGTAAGAAGGACTTAATTTAAACAGCAGTCTCATGCCTATTTAACATTCCTCTGCTTTCAATAAATTAGTTTTGAAATATAAATTTCAGTTCTTCCCTTGCTGGATAATCCTGAGAACGTTACTGATGTCCACTGTGAACTCTCACTATGACCAGATTGGTGATCATATCTGTGACTAATATTTTGTCACCAACAAAGGGTGAAAAAGCAGCTCTGATTTCCACTGCATGATGCAGCAGATGATGTGACACGCCAGATGGTGCCTGGAGGGGTCCTTCTGGGACTCCAAATGTGCCTTTACCTCCTCACTGATGTGGTTCAGCATCATTCTTTTGACCATGAACTTTTGACTCAGTGGATAAGTTTTAAAATATGACACTTCTGTCTGTTTGTATTAAGAAAAACCTACCTTCTGCAAATCCTGACTGTTGATTTCGTGTAACCAGCTCAGGTGCTCGTGTGCTTGCAAGAAACTGGCCAGCTGTCCGTGCTGAGCAATAGGCTGAGATAACAGCTTTCCTCGCTTTCCTTTTTCTAAGTACCAGCGAAACAGGAAATCTGAGAAATTCTGAGTAGGAAAACAAACACACATTAAAAGTTGCCCGTTAGAAACACAGTCTTAAAAAGAATTCATCAGATGCTGATACACCAGAGCTCATCACTCAACAGAAGAGAAGGAAAATATCAAATGCAAATTCTTTGTTAACCCACAAGAATGAAAAACAGTCATCACCTCATCCACAGTGCCAACCTTATCACTGCAACTGCCCCTTTCCCACACAAATCTGTGCTTTCAGACTTGGATGCTTACTTCTGCCACTGTTCTTGAAACATACCCTCCTACCTCCATCTGAACCAGCAGCCTTTCCCCCTTGTCTCTGTCAAAAAGCCTTGTTTTTAAAACAAACAAACAAAAAACAACTGCCTCCAAACCACTTTATCCTCATAAACTTTAGTGTTAAATAACGGATGAGGATTTAAGTTTGAGATTTAACTTACTCTTTTCAGAGCAATCTTTAAATAATGCTGTTTTAGTGCATTAACAACTTCAGAAACTAAAAAAATCATTAATCTGATGTTCTACACATTCATCTATTCCATTCTGTGTTCACCACGGAAAGTTCTCTTCAGAAAGCATTACTTCTTTTGAAATGAAACAAAAAAATGAGTAAACAAAATTCCACAACACCACGATCACTATTTAAGACATGCACGTCTAAGAATATATGCATATACAAAAATACACACACGTTAAAAGAAAAAATTTCTGGCAAAATTTCAGGTGCGAAGTTTTTATAAAGCATTATCTAAAGGACGTTGGGGAGAAGAAAAAAAAAGAACTGAGATACCTGATCTGCAAACTGGCTCATGTAACGCTGCAGTCTGGCCTGGTTGTCTGTCTGCTCGCAGATTTGCACCAGGATATCAAAGTCACAATACTTCTCTGCCAAAGCAGCTGCCATCTGATACTGCCCCAGGGAAACTAAGAAACCAGGAAGAAAGAAGTTACATCAAATATATTCATCTTTAGACACAGGACATCTGAATGAAATGAAAACTAATTTCAGGTGTTCAAGTCATAGAATCATAGAATGGTTTGGGTTGGAAGGGACCTGGAAGATCTTCTGGTTCCAACCCCCTGCTATAGGCAGGGACACCTCCCCCTAGACCAGGCTGCTCACAGCTCCATCCAGCCTGGCCCTGAATGCCTCTGGGGAGGGAGCATCCACAGCCCCTCTGGACAACCTGTTCCAGTTCGAGGAGCTGCATGTGCATAGGACTATGTATGAAAGTCTGAACACCAACCCACCTCTGTCCTCCAGTACTAGAGGGAAGAAGGGAAGTTGTGTACATTGTTTTCTCTGGAAGTTAGAACCTGCTATTTGCAGCTCTTTAGGGGAAGGATGGAAATCATCCATGATTTAATATTTTTATTAGCATCCATCTAATTACACAAAGTGAGAAAACAGACAGCAGAAGCTTTTGGTAACAGACAGAACAACTGGATCATGGCGTCTGTATTCCAAATACGTTAATAAAACCCAAATGAAAGTTTAAACAAGTATCTGTTCACAGAATGCTTTTATTTGCAAGGAAATCTAGACTTCAGATTGAACATGCTGATATAAAATGTGCCTGCAAGCCCAGGAATGTCAGTAAAACTGAGACTGACGGTTTCAGAGACTCCTTCTAAAGCTTAAGAACTTTAAAAATTGGTGGTGTTTAGGTTATTCTATTCATACCGTACCACTTATTTATCTAAAAAAATTAAAGTTCATAAATTCAGTAAAGTGAACTTGCTTAACGTTATTTCCACTCAGCAAGGGGGTGTTGCTGTCAGTTATTTACAGAAGATGTGACTGCATCTGATACGTTAAACAAGTTTGACTAAATCAAGATCCAACTTTTACTCTGATAAATGCTACACAAACTTGTTGGAGGTATGTGTACGGAGGCAATCTTAGAAGGAACACTCATCTGTTTTCATTTTACAAATATCCCATCAAATCATAAAACCCAGACACTAACTTTCTGAAGGCAAGTACAAAACAAAGAGAATTCATGTACAAATGCTTTTTCGCCATTAGGTTTGCATCATTTCCTCAGTGAACCAAACATTTAAACCTTGCCTTAAAGGAAAACTAACAGTACTTACGGAGAGGAGATAAGAGCTCTGATCTCTTCTGCACATACTCCATTTCCAGATTGCTGTATCTCTCCTGATCAGCAGGTCTGTCCACAGACTTCAGCTGAGAAACATAACCATCTAGAAAGCAATTGAGCAGTGCCACCACCTGCTCAGTCACTATGCTACGGAGGCTGCTGTCCACCTGAGGATACACCACCTTCAGAATGATTCCATGCTGGCGTGTTATTGCTGCACGCAGGCTGCTGGATGCTTCAAAAAACAACACAGTAAATATTAAAACAACCATCTCACCTATGAAGAAACCCAAGCTGAAGTACAACAAAAACATTGCCAAGTAAAAAATTTAAAAAAGAAGAAAAAAAAAAAAAGAAAGAAAAAGGAAAAAGGGAAAATAAGCACCTTAAGCACCTTAGGTTTGACATCAAAACACTTAGAAATATCACCCCAACTACACGCTCCCATCTTCCTTGAAAATGGAGTAAACAAACAAGAAGCAAAAACACAGCCCCCAAACTACACAGATCAGATCAGGATCAGCTGCTCTGGGAAAAACCTGCACAACCTCTGAGAAGAGAATGCAAAAAAATGAAAATAAAAAGCTTCTGTTAACTCTGTAACCATAAAACACCTCAACAGTCAGATCCTGCTTTTCAAAATATTTTGATGTCACGAGCTAAACAAGTGTTTTGTACACAAAGGCCAGAAGAAAGCCTAAACATCAACCCAGAAGTGCTTGCTTCTGCAAACATTTCTTCTGACAAAACACATTCAGCGCATGGAAAACCACTGGTCCCTTTTAAAACAGCTCTAGATCACATTTTATGATTCACTTGATGTTGTGTATCCCATAGCTCTGCCAACTAGAAACAGCACACAGTAATAAAAATATATATATTAGCTTCGTCTCCTAAACTCTGTAAGTGAATCTCCAGTGCAAGTTTTAAAGAGCTATCATAAATCCTGGACGGAGTTAAGTGTTCATTTATCTACTCACTGAGCAACCAAAACCCCTCGCTTTGTCCACTCTTACTGACCATCTCTGAGAAGCTTTCAACAATACGTTCAACGTTCAGATTGGGGCTCATTTTTTTCCAGAACACGAGAGAAGCTCTTTTTGTCTAGAATAATCACTGAACCAGTAATAACAATTCCTCACCCGTCCACGGAATATATTCGGGTTCTCTTTCTGGAAGCTCTCCTGTTTTATATAAGGATGCTTTAGATTGACGATACTGACAGGCAGCTTGCAGCATATCCTGTTTAAAGGTAAGCAGATACATATAACCCATGTTAAGCAAGTAGACTTGAAAATAAAAGATACAGCCCTTTTATAATTCTGAAATATTATTTTAATAGAGCCTTCCTTCTCAGTTATGCAGAAGGGAACATACTGTCTGAGCAAGACATCTCAGTTCTCAAACACAAACACCTCACTCTTTACTACAAATATATATACTGCTTTCAATGCTGCAGCTTCTCAAACTCTTTAACAGTGGCTGTGGAGGAATAGGAACGTGCCCAATTCTGCAGGAGACCATCTCTTCTGTTCTAACACATGTAGGCACATGAAAAATGTGTTTACTTCACACATCAGAAACTCAGACATACTGATGTACTCAAACTGAGCGCTCCTTAATATCTGCCCTTCCCGAGAACATTCTAGTTGGTGCAGTTCTGTACCTTAATGATATTGTTCACATTGACAACTACTTGGGCCCACTCGACTGATTCGATATGCAGCTCTCTCAAAATCTGTTCCTCCTCTTCCAGCAAGCAGCCAAAGATGGAATCTATCTGGGACACCTTAAAATAGAAAGAAAAATTGCAGTGAGCACCAACACGTCCACTCCCAGCTCACAACTGAAAGCCAAATTACAGGAGTGGTAAACAGAAGTATCAGTATTATATATATATTAGTATAGCACAGAAGTAGTAGTATTAGTAGAATCCAGATCAATATCCAAAAATATGAACTACTCCAGTGGATAAATGAAATCACTGGTTTATATTTCAAACAACAGCTAGAATACAAACTGTCTCACTGCCAGCCTTAAATCAAACAAAGGAATGCTACTTTATAACAATCAAAATTAAGTCTCTCTTATCTTCTATCATATTTGTTTTCCTCCATTAGCAACTGATCTCTTCTACAGGGGAAAAATACACAATTATAATATTAAAAAAACAAACAAACTCAAGTGTTCTGCGTAATTCTTAATTACTTTCGAGAAGGAAGAATTAAAAGGACTGGCTACACGAATTAAATGCAACAAACCAAGAACTAGATTGGATGCATTTGTGTTAGAGAATTCATTTTTGAAAGGAGACACTTCAGAGTACTCATTAAAGCATCCCAGCAGTCTCTACACACAGTACAATTTAGAAATAAAAGAATGCTGTGCGGTCTGCTGCTCTTACCTCTCGAAAGAAAATATCTGCAGGGGTAAGACTTGGTGGAATTTCACAGTCCCTTTTGTTTAAAGCAATGAGTATAGCAGCATTCACTAGATCGGGCAGCCTGGAGTGATGATTCTTGAGAACAACAGCAGCTGCCAGCTTTTCTGCATGCTCACAGAGCAGCAGCCGAGTCGCCATCGGCATCCCCCGAACAGGGAAACTGCCCAGTCGTTCAAATATGCCAACCTGTTATAAAACAAACACACCAGCCACACTTTAAATCATTTTACTTTAAGTCAAAAACAATTTTCTGTGTTTTGCTGTAAAGTATTACCTGGTGAAGAAAATCAACGAAGAAGGAATGAGCTTTTGTTTTATCCTCGAGCTGATGAAGAAGAATGAGGGATGTGTTGCTGAAACCGCTCGCTTCTAGAAAGAAAAGAAAAACTCTTAG
Source organism: Callipepla californica brunnescens (assembly GCA_023055505.1). Taxonomy (NCBI): domain Eukaryota; kingdom Metazoa; phylum Chordata; class Aves; order Galliformes; family Odontophoridae; genus Callipepla; species Callipepla californica. Next base: position 30,331,650 of record JALIRH010000003.1, on the reverse strand, counting down.
ACCAGAACACTTCATATCTTCATGTCAGAGATCACTGTGTTTCTTTACCTCTGAGGCAGATGTGTTTCTGTAAGTTTCTGTACTGCTACTACACCACCACTTCTCTTCAACTGTATGCATGCACGTTTATATGCTGTTGTTTTTAACGGAGCTTTTGAAGTCTACTGTAGTTGAAAATAAAAGCCTTTAGAAGCAATAAAGTCTCTTAGATCAGCACTACACCAAAGCACTCGTGAATTTGTTATGCTGCTAAAGCAATAGCTTACGAGCTTATTCAAATTTTACTGAGATTAATATTTTTATCATCACAGTGGATTAGCTGTGGCTGATCTTATTAGGCTCTACACCACAGCTACTACAAAATAAACAAAATTAACCTGGTGTAGGGAACCTGCTTTGGCAGGGGGGGGCTGTACTCGATGATCTCTTGAGGTCCCTTCCAACCCCTATGATTCTATGATAGAAGTCCGCAGTTATGGGCACTCAGACTTGAGTTTGGACTCTGCATTGCCTGAACAGTTCCACTGTGACATAAGCAACAGCCCAACACAGCTCTACTTTTCTTCCTTCTCAAATGAACCTGCACCTGAAAAGCATGTTAATGCATCCGCCAAACAACTAGGCTGTTCAAGGAGTCAGTTAGGACGATGGGAGCTTCCTCACCAACACCCTCACAGGCATCTCACCTCAGCACAGTTATACAGCTATGCTGACAAATAAACGTGTTACGAAAGAAAAGAGTTTATCAGCAGAAAATAATTTAGATCTACCCAAAGAATCATGGAAACTCTGAAGTGGTACCACATACTCTTTGCAGAAAGTCCCATCTGCAGAAACGCCCATTACCTTTGATGTTTCTTTACTATACAAAGTCAAGAACTAACCACTGCAGACTGGAAGTTAATGTGGCAGTCTCATAACGTGCACCTTTTTACCTTTCTGAAAATACACCTAGAGGTGGAGGAAACACTTATCCTTTCTTAGTAAATTAAATTATGATTTTACCTAGAGTCTACAAGCAGCTTTGCACATATCAACCAAACATTCAGCTTACCTTCAGGTACAGATTCAGCCCATCTTGGATCAGAGGCAGGGTAATCATCCATTAAATCCACACTGATCTGAGTCACTGCCCTATCCAGCTCAGCATCAGAATCCACATCTTCATTATTCGGAAACAGTTCGACCACCATGCTTTGAGCATTAACTATATCCTTCCTGAAATAAAAGGAAATACCACGTATGTGAAATAAAATCACGTGATAGGGCTGTAGGAACACGAACAACTCCATTTGCAGCATCTTCTGAGATACTCACTCTGTATTTTAGACTACTGAACATTGTTCAGGCTTTCTTTAAACTAATCACAGATAAAAGGTATTCATTCTTTTAAAGTAAGCAGACTGCACAGTCTTAATGTTGTGCAAACCAAACGTAATTTCTTCTAGTTCCACAAATACAACCCAAAATAACACTGGATTTCATGCTGTTTCACACGCTTTTCCCTGATCCTGTTTCCAGTCCCGTGTTCACATTCTCTGGAAATTAGTGAGGTTTTCTAAGTCCTGTGCAAGTTCACACCTCATCCTGAAATCCTTTACTCCATGCACTGAATCCCTTATATAATCTTCTACCTCACATACACAGCTGTATGCCAAAAACATTCCTACTTAAGCTGCTGCTTTCCCAATCTTAAGATTCTTTACAGAGATTAGTCTTAAAGAGTATTTTTGTTTGTTTGCTTTCTAGTAATGAATACTGAAAACAATCCCTTCTAAATAGAATTAAAATAAGCCTGCATCTCCGTACATCTTCTCATCTGTCCTCTTGTTCCTCTCTATATATCAGCCATCTAACCAAACAGCAGACCGACCCTTCAGAGGCTTTCCAAGTGCTGCAACAGTACGGTTGCTTTCATTAGGATAGTTTATAGAACAATATTTATTTCCACTTTTACTCCCCAAAAATTTCACTTATTTTTTCTCCTCACTTTTATCAGTTAATCTTAAAAAAGATGCATCTTCCCACAAAACCTGCTTTGTTATGTTCGTGGAAATATAAGCAGTAATTCAACACGTTTCAAAGTGCTACTGAAAACAGACAAGCAAATACAGGTGAGAATTAATGAGAAAACCAATTTACCTTTAACAACAGCGTCACACCGAAAGAACAGAGAAAATAACAACGCTTAGAATGTTCTCACAGCCACTAATGGAGTATGGCAGGGCTTACACACAGTAATATCACTCAAATATAAGGTCTGCTTCTTCGCACGCATCCTGAGCTAATGAAGTGACAAACCCGTGCTATTCTAACAAGGTGCACATGTCACTAACACCATTTCTAATAAAGGTTTATTGCTGTGCTCCTTAACCAAGACAATCTCCTACTCGAGTACCAATGTGCCTTCAAGAACAGCAAACAAAGATCAAATGCATATTTTACCTGCAGTACTGCAGAAAAGCAGCTTTCAGTAACTTTATCTTATCCTCTTGAGTTACCATTTCTAGCTTACTGGCTGGATCAAATGCAGGACTCTAAAACACAACAAAAGTATTTCAGATGGAAGACGAATAACAAGCTTTGGTACGAAATTAGAACTGTTTTTCTTCGTAACAATATAGATTCAAAATAAAAGTGCCACCTGGAAGCAGTTTCGCTCGTTAAGCCCAAAAGATACTTTAGAATAAAGTAAAGTAGCCCTGTGCATGTGTGTGTACATGCAATACACATACAAACAACATTTTAGATGTTTAAAGATAAGTTCTATTGCCCACAAAAAAAAGCACAGACAAATCTAGATAGAGATTAACTCAGTAAGTATAGTTCCGTCTGAGCTAGCACCACGAATGTCTTCCACTAAAAAGTTAGTTCACACTAACACATCTAAAAAGGTGATTTAACAGGAATATAAATGGAAACTCACTATTAGCCCATCAACATAACCCCTATTTTCTCCCCTATTTTCCATTTTAGCAAGGTTTTCTATTCCTCCCACCTACTCCAGTGACAACAAACTCCATACACATTTGAAAGAAAACACATCTGAAGTATTCAAGAGCTTACTAAATGCACATTTTTACTGACTCAAAATATCAATAGAAACTCTTCCACATCTATTTTGGAAGGGCTGTATTCAAAAAAAAATACATGAAAGAGCAGGAACAATATTCAGCGCTTATCAATTTAGACTCCATACTTTTCAGAACGCAATAAGAAAACTGTCTTTTACATACATAAAGCCTTTTCCTTTAGGAACCTTCCTGCCAGAGAACTGAGAGCAAAATCACCAGTCTCTACAGTTTGAACTCAGCATTCTACCAGCCCTAGTGACTCCTAGTAATATACCTACAAGAAAAACCATAGATTTCTTAAATAAATAAAACCACCCTAAAAAAAGCTAGGATTTCCACAGAAAAAAACCCACAACACAAACTGTCAGAAAAACATCTTGTTTCTGTTGTCACTTTTCAACCATTACCTCACTCCTTGGTCCAGCGATGGAAGAGGCCAGAGAATCTTCAAGATCTTCAGGAAGCACAGAAACGTTTTCTCTGGATAAGATTGTAAAAAGTCCACTTCTTTTGGCAAAGAAAATGGGGAGGCTAGTACAGGAGCCTGCTCCTAAAATGCTATCTCCTAAGATGGCGACAAAGGAATACGGCATGTAAACGCAACACTAAGAACAAAACACAACACGTTTCCATAAACACAGATTAAAACAAAGATCCACAGGCATTCAGTTATCGGCATCATAGATTTACTTCATTTAAAACAGTGTAGAGCAATCAGGAATGGTACCAGCTGGCACTTTAGTCCACACACTTATAAAAAAAAACTTCAACTGAAGACTTAAAGAGAAAAGGAGTGTAAATATGACTCTATGAAATACAATGGCATAAACACATTAAATTAAGAAACATCAACAAAACATTACTTTTTTTTTTCCCAGCACATTACCTTGAATGCCAAAAGCAAATTTCTCCTGTGGTAATGAAATTCTTCCAATTCCAGTGGAACAAGCAAACACTTCACATTCCTTATAAAGGTAAGCAGCATGGCTGAAGTAATCTGGGACCACCAGACGACACATCACTTCCTCTTCAGACTGCAAGTGTTACATATGAACAGTATCATGATCAAAACCTTAAACAAATATCCAACATTTGAAAGGCTGATCTAGATTTGGATTAAATTTATCTGTTCTTTTTTTAAACAAGACAGAGATAAAACAACAACGAAAACCACACACCCAAGAAGGATGATTTACATTTGCCCTAAAGTTTGGAAGATTTTAGGCCTGTAACAAGCAGTGTTCCCCAGAGATCAGCACTGAGCTTGGTCTTGTTTGAACAACATTTTCATCAATGACATGGGGGAACTTAAGGAAGAACTTCTTTACTGTCAGAGTGATGGGGCACTGGATCAGGCTTGTTTTTGTTTTTAATTCCATTCTTTGCTCAGTTTTAGAGCTTTCATTTGCATACCTGAAAAGATGGATTATACTGTGTGACCTCCACAACAACATCATCAGACATCTGGAAACCTTTGTCTTCTACTGTTATCAGAGTATAGTAGACAAGACATGGATGATCACTAGGATGCCATGCTGCAGCAAGTATCACCAGTCCATCACTATTCAACAAGAGATCACATCAATAGAGGTGATTATTAAATATTCTGCCTGCTTGAACTTGGAAACTTGGAAAAAAGATATTTAAGTACAATTACAAATAAATACTTCCCATACTGTATAGTAGTACAATATTTTAAAAGGAAATTATTTCTTCTTTCAAGAAAGCAAACCCTTTGTTCTTTCATCATGTTTTATTAACAATATGATTAACAGTATGCATATTAGTATGGGGCCTCCTAAGTTACAGCCTGAACCACTGACTTAACACCTGAAGGAAAGACCTAGTCTGCCCTGGGAGCACAGGTGAAGGCGATTCACCTGTGTGACTGGAAGGGGTGGAGCCAGGCTGCACCCCATTAGACCTCATTTAAGGGCTGCCTGCCACTGAGGAAGGATCTCTTGTTGGAGATCCCTCCTTTGGAGTTCTTTCCCTGTGAGCTTTGATGCTTAGAGAGGGGTGAGCATTATTTTCCTTCCTTTTGTAACATCACCTTGTTTGCGCTCATCCCTTTGCATTTAAAATACTGCAGTGCAAAGCTGAACTAATCTAGCTGTGGTGTTTTTATGTAATTAAATCAAATACAAGAGGCACAGAAAATTTCTGACGTTTGCTGGAATAGAAGTTATACTTTCTACTCACTGCCTTTGTATTACAAAAGCCTAACAAAAATGACATTAAAAAAACCAGAAGAGGTTATTCTTGAGTAAAGATTCATAGTACTAAAAAGCTGCTCCTGTGCTTTGTGCTATGATTATCCAGTTATCTGGCATGCCTATTTTATCAACAGTGGCACTCAAAAAATATTAGAATTATTAGAAAAAGATTTTTGCAAGAAAGGAGAATGAAACTTCTTGATTTAATTTACCAGCTGTAAGTGTACTTCCTTACCGATTCAGCTGCAAATCCATATACTGTACATTCACTCCTCCTTTAATGTCTTCATAGTTACTTTCAGAACCCTAAAAGACAAACAAATATATCTGGTTTAAAACCATACGTAAATAGGCTGCTTACTAAGGAATCAAAACAAAACTTCCCAGTGAGCTTGCTCTTACCCAAATTGCATCTGAAATATGTTCCTTCAGGATCCTGTTGACATCCCAGCTGAAGATATAACGCTCTGACGAACTGTCAATCTCCCATTTGTTTAAATTCGAGCTTGTCAGCATATAAAAGCTTGATCTCTCTTTATCCCAAAGAACGCTGGAAACCTGCATTTAAAGAAAATAAATCTCAAAAGATTAAAGCACAGTATTATGAATATGATTCAATGATCTGTATCACTCAGTCCACACAAAAATCACTTCCTCGCGAAACTGGAACAAGAGCTGAGACTTTGAGGCATTGCATGTTCGCCAGGAAACACTGTACTTTAGAGTTAGGGTTTCTTCAGATCTGAAGAATAAAATCATTGTTCTCCAATACACAACACACGTACTGATTTGATTTCTCTCTGCCTTGTCCAAAAAAATGTATATGATGTAAAATAACTAATTTTTTTTTTTACATCATACGTCCATATGCAGACTTGTGGTTTTTCCTTTCCAAAACACTGAGACTAAAAAGTACAGACAGAAACTGAAGTACATTAGCGCCCAAATTTTTTCAAGCTTACCACAGCATCATTTCCAGGTGACAATATTCCCAGAAGAGAAGAAACTTTTCGCCCAATTCCAGAAAACATGCCCTGACCGTGTGGCAGAGCATGCTGATGAATCTTGCCAGAACTGTCCGGAATCAATCGAACAAGTTGGCCGCTGGAAGATGATAAAATGAAGCTTCCTCCCTAAAAACAAACAAACAAGAAACAATTGTGTTAAAAACAAAATTAAAAGCACATCCTTGAAGCAATTAAACAGTTACAAAAATCTTTGTCAACTCATGTAAAGAATGATGTAAGAGGACACCAGCCATTCATATTACCTGAGCATTAACAGAAAAGTTACGCACTTTTGTATGCATTGGAATAGGGCATTAGCAAACGTGCAACTGTGAAAATATATTATGATACTAGAGTCACACAAGGAAAGAACATACTATATGCAGATATTAGAAAAAACTGGGGCTTTTCTGTGGTTTTTTTGTTGGTCATTTTCCTTTGTTTTTGTTTCTAAGAAATCCTAAAAATTAGCACTTGCCAAGTATATAACTGGTACTCAGTACCAGAAGAGATTCAGCACTGACAGCATCGCATTTTTATCCATGAAACTCATTTCAGTCTAACCACAGTACTAAAATCCCACATAACACTCTAGACCTTATCCTGAAAATCAGTGTTATCTTTGCACTAGAAAATGTGAAGTCCTGTACCTATGGCAGAGCATGCATTCCACTCTAGGTGCTTCAATGCCTTTAAAATAAGGCAGGAACATCTGTGCTTGTGCATTTCTTCTTGTGTGTGTGTGTGTGTGTGTGTGTGTGTGTGTGTGTCCATCCCACAGTGGGTACACCTATGTTCAATTTGTTTTGGGAGCGAGTTTCTGAAGGAAACAAGCAGAAGGTCACACGTACTACTTGCTAGATTATATCACAGCACTCTATGTGTACCAGCACTATACCCTTTGAAGGAATCTAAACCAAAAGATGGGCTGTGACCACTGACAGACATTATTTCATGAATGAACTTGTTTCAAACAAACTCATAAAAACAAACCAGTGCAGACAGTGGCAATGCCACCAGCCTTAGTCTGGAGGCTACTAAAAGAACAAACCTGACCTGATTTTCATGATCGTACCATACATGAGTTACTCTACAGATTAAGCCCCTCCACCAATAGGTGGACTAAATAATATATCGAATAATGCACTTTTTGATCACTGACTTGAAATAGTTCCTTTACCTCTGAATTGTCATACCTGCAGTTTTAACACAAATAAATGTGAAGATTTCATTTTCCTCAGCTTGACACTTGAAAACCGGGCACAGTAAAGTTGTATTTTTATATAAACCTATTGCACTGTACCTTCACTGCTGTCAGGAAAATGCATGGAGAGCCTCCAAAGTCTGCGAAAGTCTCAGCATAGGAACTTTCATGGGCAAGATTGGGCCAGTAGCGCGCAGAACCTTCGCTGGTAGCGACCATTATTGAGAGGGACTTGAAGTGAGAAAACAGTAATCATTACAGGAAAGACAAAAACAATCAGACCGTAGCTCTACCTAAAGCATGCTATTTTATAACAAGATATCAAGACTGTGAGAGACTCACGCATGAATACACGTGGATGCACATTCACAGGCATACACCGAACAGCAAAATGATCCCACAGCATCCCTTGATACATGCAGGGAATGCTATACTTGCTCATTTTGCTAACGATAACTTGTATGGGTTCATGTTTCTGATCATTCAGTCTGCTACTGAGAAGCAAAAATTTACAAGATGAGCTGCGAGACTGAAGGGCAAATGGGGAATTCTGGATGCCAAGACGACCACATAAAATGGAAGACTATAATTTAACAAAGCAATTGCTCTGGAGTGACTGATAAGAAAATGAAATCAGACAGGTGCTCTTCCCTTCAAAAAGACAGCACGTCATCATGTGCCTCTAGTAGGGCTCAGATGAACTTTTCTTTTTGCTAGCACGCAGTTAAACTGCATCTGCTTAGACTGAGTACTTGAACACCCTGGTTAACTATATATATATATATTTAAATATAATTATTAATAAATACTATACGTATATGCGTAATTATATGAATATATATACTCCTAAAATAATAATTTATTTATAACACAGTATGATTATACGATATAGACAATATAAAAATACACATATATATACATAATAATTAACCACGTATTTCTTTCATAGTTGAGAAAGCATGCGAAGTACTCGTTATGGAAACTGTAAGTGTTCTGATTCTATAACATGTTAAGGGAATAAAGAGACCAGTAGGATTATGTTTATTTCAAGTATATTTAACACAAACCAACAATCCTAACTTTAAAATAATACAGCAACAAGCATTACAGTTATTAAACAGATTAAGAAAAACAAATAAAATACACTGGATAAAATAGAACAGATTCAAAGTTGGTCCAAAAGTATTTTTAAATGCAGACTTTGAGAAGTTGGATCACCTGCAGAGAAGGTGCGTCACCCGAGGAACTGAGAATAGCTGCTAGACTGGCACTCCACTGGTAGTCACTAGGTGGCAGCTGGAGCTCCTTGCACAGAGATAACTGTAAGAGATGCAATTATAAATACCAGACTGTAAGAACTTACTCCCGTGCCACAAAGTATCCACAGCTGTTGAGCCTGATGGAAATTGTTTTTAAACTAGCCAGCACACCATATAAAAAAGAAAGTCAAAAGATTTTTCAGCAAGTTTATCACAACAGCTAAAACACGGTTACGTACGCATTTAAACTTTACCACTGTTAGCATGACTTCATATCAAATGCTGCTTTTGGTGGAAAAAAGGCAAACTTCAAGGTATAAAGAAGCCCTCGATTTAAAGCAACACAACTGGGTAGCTTATCCAGCAGGCTGAAAACATATGCATTTTTCCATCTTAGCCTCTTATTTACCTTTGAAACAGGAGTCTGACCGATCTTCCAAATAATCAGCCTCTCTTTATGGACTAGCCAGGCCCATCCACTTTCATCCACTTGAATGCTCAGCTGGTCGTCAGCTACACAGAAAGTAATTTTTCAAAGGGTTACCATTTTACAGCAATAGAGTAAGCTGAAAAACAACTCACCTTCATTCTCATATGCAGAGTATCTTCTGCACCAAAATTCAATTTCATGTTAGAACTTTCACATATTTAAGATACCAAATTACAAAATGCAGTATAAAAAAAAATCCATCTGACAAATACTCAACTTTTGAAAGTAAAAAGCAACACAATTCTAGAAGCCAGACATTTACTGCACATAAAAATCATCTTTAAAACAGCTGAAGAATTCTACAAAGCTATTATAATGCTACACATTCTTGGTTCCTCTTAAGCTACGTTTTCCTAACAGAGATGAGTAATTTATTGAACTGAGGAAACAGTTTTTATTATCAGGGGGTTTAGAACTGATAATAAAGCCATCGCCTCTGTTTATTTTCATCCACTGGTTTTACCATCATTACGTGAGCAGAAGCTTAAGTGACCTGTGTATCTAATGTAAAGGCTCAGACTTAAAAAAAATAATAATAATAAAATAAAAAGATTAAAAACGAGAACATCCAGTTCAGGAAACAAGAGGATCCAAAATAAGACAGTATCTGAGGAGTACTTACATGAGTTCATGCACCTGCACTACTATAACTGCAATTACAGCTAAGCATGCTGGATTCTAACAAACTCACAAGCATTTCCTTGTCCACTGCAGTCAGTTTTTGAATAGCATCAAAACCACGTGAGCTTTCCTCCTGAAAGTTGACAAGAAAAAGGAAACAATGGATAAAAACCATTCTTACCATCAGCCTTTTTCAGGGCTTCCATCACCTTAACCGGCAGGGAGGATCCAAAAGCTTTCACATCATAGTTAACAGTCTCACTTCCTGAGGGATTCTGTATAACTCTGGTGGGAGTTGCTCTTCAAGAAAACAAAAAGTCGTGATTAGTCTTCAACCACTTCAGGAATTCCAACAGTCCTTTACTTCAAATGCCAACGCTTTTCCATGTTTCTGTTCTGTTTTCTACGCAGAGCTTCTTGTTCTTATGCTATTTCAGATGTATCAGAGGAATCCTCAGATTCAAAAGTTTGTAGGAGAGACAACAGAGAGCACTTAGAATTTCCTCAACCTTACAAAAAGATCCCTTACTGAATATCTCTAAATAAACCAAGTTCAGAGATAGGCGAAAAACACTGGGGCTGAACTTACATACAGGAATAAAAAATACATTAAAAAAAGAATAAAAATTAAAAAAAAAAAAAAGAAAAAAAGAAAAACACACTCTGAGTTAAACACTGCTTCCAGCAGAACGCAAGATCCTCTTCTCGGGATCGCCGACGTTCGCTGCTTCGGAGCCAGAGTGGAGGTGGCTGATCGTGGGGTGCTCAGGGCATTTGCTCGGTTTCCCTCATCCAGGGATTCCCGCGGCATCAGAGCAGCCCGGCAACTCTCGTGAGAGCGGCAGACCCAGAGGGGGTCTCCTGCACACGTATGAGGAAGGCTGCAGATAAGAAGAGTGTGGAGAGCCAGACTGAGGTCCCAAAACAGCACGCTAGTGTACAGGTCACTGTGGGCTGTGACGAGTGCCAGAGCCTGCCCTTTGCAGTGCCTGGCGATGGAGGCAGCACTTGTGTAAGGTGTGACCAGGTAAATGACTTACTCAGTCTTGTGGTCTGCCTGAAGGAGGATGTGAAGAGGCTGAAGACCATAAGGGATTGTGAGAGGGAGATTGATTGGTGGTGCCAGTCCCTATTGGCCCCGAGATCCTGGCACGCAGCTGAGGCTCCACGCAGAGCATGTCGCCCCCTGTCGCCTTGCTAACAGGTGATAGAGGGGAATCGGCAGGCAGACTGTGTTCCTACTGCAGAGAGCCCCCTGGCCTTTCCTACCCCCAGCAATACTAGTGAAGTACTCGGGGGAGTGGGGCTGTGGCACTGTAACCCTCTCCCAAAAGGGCAAGGTGATATCCACCACACAGTGGTGGAGCCCCTGCCCTGTTGTTGCCGAGCAGAGCAAGGCAATTTGAGAGAGAAGGACGAGTGGAAACAGATACCGCCTCGGCGAAGTGGGCATCCCCTGTCCTGACTATTCCCCAGGTGCCTCTGCAGAATAGGTTTGAAGCCCTGGAAGTCGAGGGAGAGGTGAGTGTGGGTGTGGAGGGAGGCCCACCGGTGAGGGTGCCTCGGGTGCAGCAGTTGCCCCCACACCTCAAGACTTCCTCCACCCGTAAGGACAGAAGGGTGGTTGTCATAGGTGACTCCCTGCTGAGAGGAACAGAGGGTCCTGCATGTCGGCCTGACCCTACCCACAGGGAGGTGTGCTGCCTCCCTGGGGCACGGGTCAGGGACATTTCTAGGAGACTTCCCAGACTGATCCGCCGTTCTGACTACTACCCACTACTGACAGCTCAGGCTGGCAGTGACAAAGTTGCTGAGAAAAGCCTGAAGACTATCAAGGATGACTTCAGGAGACTGGGGCGGGTAGCTGAAGGAACAGGTGTGCAGGTGATTCTTTCTTCTATACCTTTAGTGTCAGGGAAGGATACTGGGAGGATCCAAAAAGGCCTCCTCTTAAATAAAGGCTTAAGAGTTGGTGCAAACATAGGAATTTTGATTTTTTTGACCACGGGGCAATCTACTCGGCACCTGGCATGATGGCTGCAGGTGGAAGCAGCCTGTCTCTGAGGGGTAGGAGGATTCCAGCCAAGGAACTGGCAGGACTTATTGACAGGTTTTAAACTAGGTATGAAGGGGGAAGGGGACAAAATGTGGGCCACTGGGGACGAGGGGGTAGTTCAAGGCCCAAAACAGAGCTCGCTGGGTGAAGAGAGTGGAGTTCCTAGGCATGGTGAGAGGCGGGGGGATGCTGCTTCCCTTAAGTGTCTGTACACTAATGTGCACAGCACGGGAAGTAAACAGGAAGAGTTGGAGATCTGCGTGCGGTCGCAAGGCCATGATCGCATTGCGATCACAGAGATGAGGTGGGACAGCTTTCATGACTGGAATGTTGCCACGGAGGGCTATGTGCTTTTTAGGAAAGATCAGCTGGCAAAGTGAGGTGGTGGAGTTGCTCTTTATGTGAGGAAGCAGTTAGAATGTATTGAACTCCACTTGGGTTAGAGTGACGTAGCAGTGGAGAGCTTGTTGGTGAGAATCAAGGGGCAGGCTGCTAAGGGCGACACTGTTGTGGGTACATACTACAGGCCCCCTGATCAGGAAGAGGAGGTTGATGAGGCCTTCCATAAGCAATCAGAAGTAGTGTCATGTTCCCAGGCGCTGGTGCTTATGGGGGACTTCAATTATCCAGATATTTGCCGGATGAGCAACCTGGCCAAGCACGCACGGTCCAGATGGTTCTTGCAATGTGTTGAAGACAACTTTCTGATGCAGGTGATGGAGGAACCGACACAGGGAAGGGTGTTATTGGACCTTATTCTCACCTAACAAGGAAGGACTTGTTAAGGAAGTAAAGGTTGGGGGCAGCCTGGGTTGTAGTGATCACGACATGGTGGAGTTCAAGATCCTGAGTGGAAGGAGCAAAGCAAAAAGTAGGATTGCTACCCTGGACTTTAGGAGAGCCAACTTTGATCTCTTTCAGGACCTACTTGGAGCTATCCTGTGGGCTAGGTACTTAGAAGGTAAGGGGGCCTGTGAGAGCTGGTCAGCATTTAAACAGCTTTTCTTCCAAGCTCAGGATCAGTGCGTCCCTTTGAGCAAGAAATCGTGAAGGGTTGGCAGGAAACCCGCGTGGATGAGCAAGGAGCTCATGCGCAAACTCAAAGGGAAGAAGGTGGTCCATGAAATGTGGAAAAAGGGTCTGACCATTTGGGAAGAATATAGAAAGGTTGTCAGGACCTGCAGGGATGCAACGAGGAAGGCTAAAGCACATCGGGAACTGAATCTGGCAAAAGTGATAAAGGATAATAATACAGGCTTTTTTAAGTATGTTAACAGTAAAAGGAAGATTAGGGAGAATGTGGGCCCCCTCCTAAGTGAGGGGGTTGTTCTGGTAACGGGGGATGCTGAGAAGGCGGAGATACTGAATGCCTTCTTTGCTTCTGTCTTCAGTGAAAAAGCTCTCCCTTGGGAATCCCAGACCCTGGAGGTTAGTGAGAGGGTCTGAGGAATGGGAGACTTTCCTTTAGTAAGGGAAGAGGTGGTCTGTGAGCGCCTAGGCAATGCTAAAGTTCATAAATCCATGGGACCCGATGGGGTGCATCCACAGGTGCGGAGGGAGCTGGCGGAGGTAACTGCTGAACCGCTCTCTATCATCTTTGAGAGGTCTTGGAGAATGGGGGATGTGCCTGAAGACTGGAGGATAGCCAATATCACTCCGGTCTTCAAAAAGGGCAAGAAGGAAGATCATGGTAATTATAGGGCAGTCAGCCTCACCTCTCTCCCTGGAAAGGTGATGGAACAGCTTGTGCTGGATGCCATCTCCAGACAATTGGAAGAAAAGGAGAGGTTATCAGCAGTAGCCAGCATGGGTTCACCAAGGGGAGGTCATGCTCGACCAACCTGGTGGCCTTCTATGGTGTTGTCACTGGCTGGGTGGATGGCGGGAGGGCAGTAGATGTAGTCTGCCTTGATTTCAGCAAGGCATTTGATACTGTCTCCCATGACATCCTTATAGCAAAGCTAAGGAAATGTGGGACAGATGAGTGGACAGTCAAGTGAGTTGAGAACTGGCTGACTGGCAGAGCGCAGAGGGATGTCATCGGCAGTGCAGAGTCTGGTTGGAGGCCTGTGACCAGCGGTGTCCCCCAGGGGTCCATGCTGGGTCTAGTCTTGTTCAACATCTTCATCAGTGACCTTGATGAGGGGATAATGGCCACCCTCAGCAAGTTTTCTGATGATACGAAGCTGGGAGGATTGGCTGACACGGCTGAATGCTGCGCTGCCATTCAGCGAGATCTGGACAGGCTGGAGAGCTGGGCAGTCAGAAACCGGATGAAATTTAACAAAAGCAAGTGTAGAGTCTTGCACTTTGGGAGGAATAATTGCATGCACTAGTACAGGCTGGGGGATGACCTGCTGGAGAGGAGCTTTGTAGAGAGGGACCTGGGTGTCCTGGTGGACGAGAGGTTGACCACGAGCCAGCAGTGCGCACTCGTGGCAAAGAGGGCCAGTGGCATTCTGAGATACATTAAAAAGAGCGTGGCCAGCAGGTCAAGGGAGGTGATCCTCTCCCTCTACTCTGCCCTGGTGAGGCCTCATCTGGAGTACTGTGTCCAGTTCTGGGCTCCCCAGCATAAAAAAGACAGTGATCTCTTGGAAAGAGTCCAGCAGAGGGCCACAAAGATAGTGAAGGGCCCGGAGGATCTCCCCTCTGAAGAAAGGCTAAGTGAACTGGGTCTCTTTAGCCTTGAGAAAAGAAGACTGAGAGGGGACCTGATGCAGGTTTATAAATATCTGAGGTGTGGGGGGAAAAAGTGGCGAGGCCAGACTCTTTTCAGAAGTGTGTGGAGACAGGACAAGGGGAAACGGACAGAAACTGCAGCACAGGAGGTTCCACATGAATGTGCGCAAGAACTTCTTTACGGTGAGGGTGACGGAGCACTGGCACAGGCTGCCCAGGGGGGTTGTGGAATCTCCTTCTCTGGAGATATTAAAGACCCACCTGGACACCTACCTGTGCGACCTGGTGTAGGGAACCTGCTCTGGCAGGGGGGTTGGACTCAATGGTCTCTGGACGTCCCTTCCAACCCCTATGATTCTATGTTAATTACTGTTTTGGTTCTGTATATGTTAAGCATGACGTGAAGATGTGGAATAAGGGGTGGAATGTTGTGGCATTGTAGTTTTGATGCTGGTATTCCTCATCAAAGCATCATGCTGGCAGTTAGAGTTAATGTTCTGGCAGGGAGCGGAAGGGGAGGTTGGAGCACCTGACGGAATGTACGACCCTCTAGCAAAACCGACCGACCAAAAGAAGGAGGGGGCTTCAGGGAATTTTAAGCAAGGTACTGAATCATGAGAACAGCTTCTCTACGGTAAAGACAACTGCAAATCATCTAGATGGCTGTCGCGGCACCTCAGTGTCTCTGTTTACAGTTGTAAAGATAAGCAGAAACAGGGGCAAGAAGTCTTTTTTTTCGATATGGCTTGGAGAAGCTGATCACCGCAAAGTATGATAATATTTGTGCATGGCAACGAAGGTGCTACTCTCTGCTGATTTATCCGCTGGGCCAGAGAAATGGGGGTGGGCATAAATCAAACAAATACAAGAACGGGAAGGCAGCTAAACTTGTTGCTAAGAAAGCAGGACAGAGATTCTGTCTCCCTTAAACAAAACTCCCAAAGGAATGGTGAAGGAGCTCCTCCTGCAAGGTTTGAAAATTTACAGCAAAACTGACCCGTAGGTTTAATCCCCTCGATAACCCGAGTTTGGAACGTGATGAATATGCACGAGCTGTACCTTTCAATAGGTATTCGTTTCCCCCTTTGGTGCGTGTCGTTGGTGGAGGGGAGACTCCCCGGAACGCCCAGCGCTGCTTGCTTATCGCTTTTCACCTTTTGATCGTAATAAAATATTCCAAAAAACTCCAATTGGACTCTGAGCATTTATGACAGCCAGCATTTCTCCACCATCAGCCCGAACGCTGATTACTTCCACCAACAGTTACAGTTACTGTTACTGCAACACCGCACATCCCGCCCAGACTCCGCGACGCGGCTCGTCCCTCCTCAGCCTCACTCACCGAGTCGAAAAGGAGCCGCTCCTCCGAGTCACCGGCGAGAACAGCCCGGGGGAACCGGCCGCCGCCACCGTCACGGCCAGGTTCTTTCTGCCGCCGGGTCGGGAGAGGGGGCTCGGAGCGGCGCTGCCGAGGGCCCTGCGGGCAGAGCCGCCAGGAGTCCGCGGAGAGGCGGGAGCCGAGGGAAACATGGCCCGAGGAAGGCAGCGAGCGGGCACTCCCGCCTGGCGCCGACGAATGACGTCACCGCGCGGCGGCCGGGAGGGCGGGAAGGGAGTCCCTGCGCTGCAGCCGGGGAGACCCCGCGCCGAGCCGTTGGGCTGCTGGCTGACTGACTGAGCGCGCGCGGGACGTTGCAGCCGAGCCTCTTCTGGGAGCAGTAGCTGAAACTCTCTCTGTCTGAGAGGAAATTTTTCCTGATATCCAACCTGGATTTGTTCTGAATATTACCAGAATTGTCCTTGGAGCAATAAATGCCTCTAAACACCTGCAGTGGTGGCAGGAGGAGCCGTTAATGATCCCCAGGAGAAGCTGACTTACCTTCTCCGAGGCAGCAGTTAAAAGCTTGAATACGTACGACAGAGCTGAGTGCAAAGCATAAAGCCTTTTGTAATCAGAATGACTTTCTGAATCGCCATTTAAATGTGTGAATTATTAATAATAACAGCGCAACAGAAAAAACAAAGCTGAATTATATGTTCCCTGCTACTAACGTGCTTTGAGAAGTGAATCATGAGAACAGCTTCTCTACAGTAAAGGCAACTGTAAATCATCCAGATACAAAGGTGCTACTCCCTGATGATTTATCTGTTGGGCCAGATGTGTTACACAAACAGATAAGAAAGCAGGACAGACATCCTGGCGTCCCAACAAGATAATCAAACAGATGCCATTCTTAATGGTGAGGAACTCTCCCCCTTCAGGGTTTGAAAATTTACAACAAAACAGACCCTTAGGTTTAATCCCCTCAATAACCAGAGTTTGGAATGTGATGAATATGTATGTGCTATACCTTTAAATATGTGCTCGTTTCTCTCTTTGGTGTGCATGTTTGGTGGAGAGATCCCCCATGCACCCAGCGCTGTAATAAAGGGAATACCTGCTTGACATATTGCATTGGTGTGTCAAGTTACTATGTCGGATTTCTCGGCATCAGAAGCCACCGGTTGTAGGAATTACCAGAAATAATCCTATATGAAGGCCTGAGGCTACTGCAGATACAAGGTTCATGTGAATCCATGGCACAATCCTATGAGATTTTCCAAAACAAACTGTCATGGGAAATCGCAGTCTGCCTGCCACTAGGAACTCCGATAGCTTTTTAAGGGAAGCTCTTTCACTTAAAGGCCGCTTGTAGTTTGAAACTGAGCACAGCTTGTTAGCTCCTGGTTCAGCAGTCTTTTTCTAAGTTGTTCATTTTGTTACGGTCCTGCCTGGGGACTGTTTCTGACACCCCACTGCAGATGAGTAAGGGGGCAGAATTTGGACAAACAAAACCTAAAGCTGAATGTACAGCAAGGCTAGAAGCAGCGGGACAAATGAAACTCATCAGCAGAGATTGTGTTATACACGATTATTTCTACTCCTAACTCCGGAATGCTGCCCCTAGGATCACCCCTAGAAAGCCTGATTTTTCCTCATTCCCCCTTCAAACCCAATCAAAAGTGTCATGGTTTTGTGATTTTTGGTATTGGTATTCCACATCATAACATCATGTAGTGCATTAAGAGTTAGATCGATAGTTATGGGCATCACCTCTCTCAGATGAGAAGAACAACTATGTTCCCCGGAGGACTGTGCATTGCTTTGTATTTTTTCATTTCTCTGCTCAGAGGGAAAGATAAAAACTCTTTGCGTGTCATGAGACACTCTCTTTCTTTCGGATTGACTCAGAAGGGGGTACTTGCTAGCTAGTGTATTGGACACTCTCTCTTGCTCATTTTATTTGATTTATTAGCTTAAATTCTAATTATATTGTATTATTTTGTGCTATTTTGATTTCTGATATCTTATTTAGTAAATTAGCTTTCCTACTCAGATCGTTGCCGCAGTTTTGTTTTGGAGCCCGTCTCCCTCTTCCCTTTCCCCTTTCCCCTTTCCTGGGGCATGGGTCTGTGGGTCCCCCGCACCAATCGTCATGGAACCACGCTGAATCACCCATAACATCAGTGAGCCCCCCAAACTGCTGGGCCAGAATCCTCTTCCCCACTGACCCAGGTGGACACCATTTGCTGCTATCAGGCCCGATTGCTGAATAATGGCCCCATGATCAACAAACAACCAAACCGTTCCAATGGCTCCAGTATCTTAACCTGTCTCCGAAGATAGAGAAGAACAGCTACGCAGCCCAGAGGAGTTTCGGTTTCCGCTCTCCATTCTAGAGGGAAAGAGAAACCTGTTAGCTAGTGATGAGTCACGCTCTTTTTTCCCCTTGGTGGCTGGTCTGCAGCGCGTCTCACCTTCAGCATTAGAGTGAGGCCGTCGGTTTTTTTGGATGCTCTCTCATTTTATTTGATTTATTAGCTTCAATTCTAAATGTACTGTATTATTTTGCTTTACTTTGCATTCCGAGACCTTATTTAGAAAATTAGCATTTCTCCTCAGATTGATGCCACTGGTCTGTTTCTTGGCCCAACTCCCTACCCCTTTCCCTTTTCCCCTTTTCCCTTTCCCGGGGAATGGGTCTGTGTGCCCCCCCACCCCATTTATCACGGAACCGGGCAAACTGGACCATAACCACATGACAGCACAGCTGTTTTCACCTCTCTAGCTTCCCCGCAAGGAAGCCAGAGGCCCTACGCTGAGAAGTAAATGTCTTAACAAAATACCTGAAAGCAGGGACCACAGCAACAAATGAACGCAGCGTGGATGGTAGAAACGGCACTCCGGTCTACTGGACTAAAGAGGCTGGGCTCTCGCTTCTGTCTCATTTCGGCCTGTTTCTCAGTGCTGTCTTCAAGACCGTGAGAATGGTCTGTAACCCGCTGCAGTGAACTGTAGGTCGAGGTGGACAAGCAGCTCTCGCATGTCCTGATTTGCCACTTTAAGCTGCATTGACTGATGGCGTTCCAGCTCCAGCTCTGCAGAAAGTTCAAGCACCTGTACACAACAGAAAAAAAACCAGTCTCCCTTAATCAGAGCTCTCTGAAAGGTCCGCCTTCTGGGGAACTCGTTCCAACGCATTGATGGAGGTCCCAAACTGTAATCCACAGAGTCTGTGGATTTCCTTGTGCCAAGGAAAAGGCACGTGGTCTTTCTAAAGCAAGCGTGACTTTCTAAGCCTTGCTGAGAAGACTGCTGCAGTCTCCAGCCTTCCCTCCTCCTTTTTCCAGAACGGCTCCACTAACAGGGAACAAAGATCTCATTTTTGTGCCAAGAACTTGCGAAAAATAGAGCAGCTGAACTCTGAAGCACTTTGTGAGGGTGTGCCTTGTGATGGTACAGAAGGGCCACAGCACCGGGAAGGGCACCAGAACAGCAGCGAGTCTGAAAGGAGCCCGAGCAAGAGCCTCCACTGCTGCTTTGCAGGACGGGATTGCCTCTTTCTTGTGACTGAAAGCAGCTGGCTTTGTTGAAGTTTCAGATTAGATTGTGCTCTGATCAATCTGCCAATCTGTCCTGCCCTGGTTTTCAGATTATTTCTTCTCTTGCACTGCTTAGGGGAAAAGAACAGCTTAACCTATGCCCACATGCTCACGGGCGTTGCATACCTTGGCATTGGCCTTGTTCAAGGCTTCCTGCATTTGCAAGAGGTCGTTCTCCAGGTAACGGCAGTAATCCTGAAAATACTTCAGCGATGTTTCTGCCATCACCTGCTTTTTGATGGTATCGGCAAGTTTCTCTTGCATTTTTTCTTGACTCCGCCCTTCGTTCTGCACTGATGCGGGGCGCTTTGCCACTGCAGCCTCCAGATTACTCCGGAGAACATCCACCGTCTCGCGCAGCCCCTCAATTGCCCTTTTTTGCAGCAGTGACTTTGATTTTTCCAACTCCAGTTGTGCAGAAAGGTCACGCACCTGGACGCACCACGTCCACCAACGCAAGCACTACCACTGGCACCAATGCCAACCAATGCCAGCGCTGGCACCACGACCACCAACGCCAGCACCACCACTGGCACCAATGCCAAGCAATGCCAGCGCTGGCACCACGACCACCAACGCCAGCACCACCACTGGCACCAATGCCAACTAATGCCAGCACTGGCACCACGTCCACCAATGCCAGCACCAGCATTGGCACCACGTCCACCAACGTCAGCACCACCACTGGCACCAATGCCAACCAGTGCCAGCGCTGGCACCACGTCCACCAATGCCTGCACCAGCAATGGCACCACTTCTAACCAATGCCAGCGCTGGCACCACGACCACCAACGCCAGCACCACCACTGGCACCAATGATAACCAATGCCAGCGCTGGCACCACGACCACCAACGACAGCACCAGCACTGGCACCATGTCCAACCAATGCTGGTGCTGGCACCACGACCACCAACGCCAGCACCAGCACTGGCACCACGTCCACCAACGCCAGCACCACACACTCGCTGTTTTCACCTCTCTAGCTTCCCCGCAAGGAAGCCAGAGGCCCTACGCTGAGAAGTAAATGTTTTAACAAAACACCTGAAAGGAGGGACCACAGCAACAAATGAACGCAGCGTGGATGGTAGAAACGGCACTCCGGTCTACTGGACTAAAGAGGCTGGGCTCTCGCTTCTGTCTCATTTCGGCCTGTTTCTCAGTGCTGTCTTCAAGACCGTGAGAATGGTCTGTAACCCGCTGCAGTGAACTGTAGGTCGAGGTGGACAAGCAGCTCTCGCATGTCCTGATTTGCCACTTTAAGCTGCATTGACTGATGGCGTTCCAGCTCCAGCTCTGCAGAAAGTTCAAGCACCTGTACACAACAGAAAAAAAACCAGTCTCCCTTAATCAGAGCTCTCTGAAAGGTCCGCCTTCTGGGGAACTCGTTCCAACGCATTGATGGAGGTCCCAAACTGTAATCCACAGAGTCTGTGGATTTCCTTGTGCCAAGGAAAAGGCACGTGGTCTTTCTAAAGCAAGCGTGACTTTCTAAGCCTTGCTGAGAAGACTGCTGCAGTCTCCAGCCTTCCCTCCTCCTTTTTCCAGAACGGCTCCACTAACAGGGAACAAAGATCTCATTTTTGTGCCAAGAACTTGCGAAAAATAGAGCAGCTGAACTCTGAAGCACTTTGTGAGGGTGTGCCTTGTGATGGTACAGAAGGGCCACAGCACCGGGAAGGGCACCAGAACAGCAGCGAGTCTGAAAGGAGCCCGAGCAAGAGCCTCCACTGCTGCTTTGCAGGACGGGATTGCCTCTTTCTTGTGACTGAAAGCAGCTGGCTTTGTTGAAGTTTCAGATTAGATTGTGCTCTGATCAATCTGCCAATCTGTCCTGCCCTGGTTTTCAGATTATTTCTTCTCTTGCACTGCTTAGGGGAAAAGAACAGCTTAACCTATGCCCACATGCTCACGGGCGTTGCATACCTTGGCATTGGCCTTGTTCAAGGCTTCCTGCATTTGCAAGAGGTCGTTCTCCAGGTAACGGCAGTAATCTTGAGAACACTTCAGCGATGTTTCTGCCATCACCTGCTTTTTGATGGTATCGGCAAGTTTCTCTTGCATTTTTTCTTGACTCCGCCCTTCGTTCTGCACTGATGCGGGGCGCTTTGCCACTGCAGCCTCCAGATTACTCCGGAGAACATCCACCGTCTCGCGCAGCCCCTCAATTGCCCTTTTTTGCAGCAGCGACTTCGATTTTTCCAACTCCAGTTGTGCAGAAAGGTCACGCACCTGGACGCACCACGTCCACCAACGCAAGCACTACCACTGGCACCAATGCCAACCAATGCCAGCGCTGGCACCACGACCACCAATGCCTGTACTGGCACCACGTCCGCAAACGCCAGCACCAGCACTGGCACGTGCAGGCACTCTGCTTGTGAGGCAGAGGCCCACATCAGCTGAGTGCTTTATGACATCACAAAAGGCTTAGGGAGCCTTGGTCATTTGACCTGGGCTAGCGGTGCCCATGTTCCCTTTGTATGGCAGGTGGGACAGAGCTTTAATGGCTACAGCGTATTAACCTCATGTTGAGCAGGTGGCCGCGTGTTTGCCTGAGCACTCAGTCTGGGTTGCTGCTGTCTTCCTGGCAATGGTTTTTGGCCGAGTGGATCAGACAGACCCTGCTCAGGAGAGGCAGAAGGTGCCCCGAGACCTCAGAGGCGCCCGGTAGCCCTGCAGTCTGGATGGTGTCTAGTCCTTGGCGGCACCTGCAGCTCTCTGGCCTTCATCCAACCTTCCGCTGGGCAGGAGTGGGTGGGAGCTTTCCAAGGACCTTGTTTTCCCCAGACCCCAAGCCTTGCTAAGTCATGCCTTTTTATTTTTTTTCCTTTTTTTGATTAATTCAGGGTATACCTTTAAATATCGTAACTTTGCAAGTTATTTGACCGAAGACATGCTCACTGATAGCTCCTTGCTTTATTGTCGGCACCGCTTTCTCTTGCATCAGCTTTACAGTTAAGAGTTAAAGGAAGAAAAAGGAGAGGGAGGAGCTCTGTATGAGATGGCTGTATTTCATGTTTTCACTACTAGACTTGCCATGCGCATTTCTAACGTCTCTGAAGTCTGCAGTCTGAAAAAAGCAGCTTTCAAAACCAGGCAGTTCACATTAAGAATATCTCAAGTTTACGCAAACGGTTCACACTGATCTAGTGAAAAAATGGCTCTTCGTTAAGGTGTCAATTTGAAATCTAAGTTGCAAGCACAAGCAGTTTGAGGTGTTTCAGCAGCACATATCAAATTTAGTTTTTAGCTCTTCTGATATAAGAGTAGGGGCTGAGATAGGACAGGAATGAAAGGAAGGAAAAGGTGGAGTGGAGGTGGAGAACCTCTTGGAGGACATAGAATCATAGAATCACTCAGCTTGGAAAAGACCTTAAAGATCATTGAGTCCAACCACGACCTAACCATACTACCCTAACTCTAACAACCCTCTGCTAAATCCTGTCCTGAGCACCAGATCCAAACGGGTTTTAAACACATCCAGGGATGGGGATTCGACCACCACCCTGGGGAGCCCATTCTGTAAAGAAGTGTTTCCTGATATAAGACGTTGAGTATAGGATGTATTGATACAGCAGGTGTGGCTTTTGGAATGATTTTCACCCTTCTCCTCCCAGTAGCACCGCCCACATTTACGCCTTGAGAAGGGGAAGGAGCCATTGTGGTATACAGCTTGCCTAATTCACCATGGGTAAGGGACGTATGGGCCTCTGTGCATGAGCAGTCTCCTAGACTGCTGTGTGTGATGTTGGCCCTGGTTACAGGCGCGTAATACTTTTGTATTGCGCTGTTTTAATCTATGGGGAAAATAAATAAATAAATAAATAAAAGAGTTTTGAAGGGGAGGTAATGAACTTGATTAATCGGGTTCGACTTTGAGTAATCGGGTCATTCGTGTCTCATGGGTTGCTTTAGGCCTGAAGTTAAGATTTGTGCGTCTGAAATCACATCTATTTTTATCAGTAGTTTTACAGAAAAGGTTGCTTGCCTTTGAGAGGTGTTAGCTTTTATAAAGAGTAGCTTGTCCATGTAGTTGTCAAATCCCCAAAAGAAGATACGCAAACACCATCCACAAATCTTTCTCCCTTTTGACTTCGCAACTAAAAATTTCGTCGGCGGCCCTATTTAAAGCTGCGTTGTTTGGAAGCCAGGCAGCGCCCTCCAGTGTTGAATATATTTTGTACAAAAACAGCACTTGCCTGTCTTGAAGTAGTTCAGCGAGCTACTTACAGAAGACATACTGGTGTGAATTGAAGAGCACTCAACAGACCTAATAGAGTTCTTATTTATTATTTTTTTCCAGTGAGCTATGGCACAGAGAATGGAGTTTTATCTTTGAACTGGTTGATTCTGAGGGTTATTTTTTCAATCCTCTACTTCACATATTTATTTATAGATTTTGCTCCTGTCTCCTAGTGCTGGAATTAGTGTAGTTTTTAATCCGGCTGACCCTACGGCACAGTCTGGCGTTTTGTCTCATTTCTCTTCACAGGTGCAGACATGTCTATAGGACACTTTCCAACGTGTATGGCACTGAATAGGCAGGGAAAAGCAATACAGTCTCCACGGATGCAGATAAGAGACTTAGGATAGAAGCCATCTGTCCAAAAGATAACTACCAGCTGGCTAATGAAGGGGACCCATATGCTTTTATCTGTATCTATGAAGTTAGCATAAACTTCACACCGTGACGGACAGTCTAATGCTCACTGCAGTATGCTGTGTCAGCAGAGAGTAGCACCTTCGTTGCCATGCACAAATATTATCATACTTTGCGGTGATCAGCTTCTCCAAGCCATATCGAAAAAAAAGACTTCTTGCCCCTGTTTCTGCTTATCTTTACAACCATAAACAGAGACACTGAGGTGCCGCGACAACCATCTAGATGATTTGCAGTTGTCTTTACTGTAGAGAAGCTGTTCTCGTGATTCAGTACCTTGCTTAAAATTCCCTGAAGCCCCCCTCCTTCTTTTGGTTGGTCGGTTTTGCTAGAGGGTCGTACATTCCGTCAGGTGGTCTTTGGGATGAAGGCTGTTTCTGATTCGTCCCTCGGTGCGTTCCAGACCAGTCTTGCAAGGTCTGTGTTTAAGATGCTTATCTCTGTCACCCCTTGGTTTGAGGAATGCGCCTTCTGTGCTCCGTTTTGCAGGTTACTGTTTGAAATGCAGATAAGAGCTCTGTTCTTAGTTTATCCTTCCATGCCTTACAAGGAAATTTTACTCCTTTTAGCAATTTTATCTGCCAGTTGGAATTAAAGCCAGTTTAAAGGTATTGTATCAGCATCTTTGACTTTGTATCTTTTGACACAAATCGCATTCACGTGTTTTACACTGGCTAACCTCAAACTGCCAACAAACTCTTCCTCCGGTTGCACTTACTGTTGCGCTGAAGAGTTTAGACATCAGGACAGGTAAAATCATAGAATCACAGGGGTTGGGTTGGAAGGGACCTCAAGAGATGATCGAGTCCAACCCCCCTGCCAAAGCAGGTTCCCTACACCAGGTGGCACAGGTAGATGTCCAGGTGGGTCTTGAACATCTCCAGAGAAGGAGATTCCACAACAAATTTCCGAGTCCGCATGCAAGAAATAGTCCCATCTCTGAGACCTGGCTACTTCCAAGCCTTGCTAAGTCGTTCACTGTTGATGCTCAGGAAGGGTCCTGGCACGCCGGTTGGAGCAAACCGTTTTCACAAACTGTCGTGTGCGTTTCAAGCATTGTGATATCACTGTGTTGCCTTGAGAAGTGCATCCTGGACTTTACATAGTCTTGCTGAAGATCTTTTTGAAGCATTCGGAGGAGAGGAATAGAAATAAGAAAGAAATAGTCCCATCTGTGAGACCTGGCCACTGAAGAGCAGAAGGGAAAGCTGCTTCCACACTTCCGTGTTGGTCTTCCTCTCTGTTTTCTCCTGGTGTTCCCAGGAGGAGATTCCTTATGGGCCTTTCTGAGGCCTTTGTCCTTGGCTTCTGCTAGCATCGCAGCTCTGGGAAAGAGGCAGAAGCATGCAAGAAATGCCATTGCTCCTATTGTCACAGGGCGGTTCTCCATGTCAATAGTTCTGGGTATATCTGTCTCCGAAGATAGAGAAGAACAGCTACGCAGCCCAGAGGAGTTTCCGTTTCCGCTCTCCATTCTAGAGGGAAGGAGAAACCTGTTAGCTAGTAATGAGTCGCGCTCTTTTTTCCCCTTGTGGCTGGTCTGCAGCGCGTCCTCCCTGGCCGTCTCACCTTCAGCATTAGAGTGAGGCCGTCCCTTTTTTTGGATGCTGTCTCATTTTATTTGATTTCTTAGCTTCAATTCGAAATATACTGTATTATTTTGCTTTACTTTGCATTCCGAGACCTTATTTAGTAAATTAGCATTTCTCCTCAGATTGATGCCACTGGTCTGTTTCTTGGCCCAACTCCCTACCCCTTTCCCTTTTCCCCTTTTCCCTTTCCCGGGGAATGGGTCTGTGTGCCCCCCCACCCCATTTATCACGGAACCGGGCCAAACCGGACCATAACCACATGACAGCACAGCTGTTTTCACCTCTCTAGCTTCCCCGCAAGGAAGCCAGAGGCCCTACGCTGAGAACTAAATGTCTTAACAAAATACCTGAAAGCAGGGACCACAGCAACAAATGAACGCAGCGTGGATGGTAGAAACGGCACTCCGGTTTACTGGACTAAAGAGGCTGGGCTCTCGCTTCTGTCTCATTTCGGCCTGTTTCTCAGTGCTGTCTTCAAGACCGTGAGAATGGTCTGTAACCCGCTGCAGTGAACTGTAGGTCGAGGTGGACAAGCAGCTCTCGCATGTCCTGATTTGCCACTTTAAGCTGCATTGACTGATGGCGTTCCAGCTCCAGCTCTGCAGAAAGTTCAAGCACCTGTACACAACAGAAAAAAAACCAGTCTCCCTTAATCAGAGCTCTCTGAAAGGTCCGCCTTCTGGGGAACTCGTTCCAACGCATTGATGGAGGTCCCAAACTGTAATCCACAGAGTCTGTGGATTTCCTTGTGCCAAGGAAAAGGCACGTGGTCTTTCTAAAGCAAGCGTGACTTTCTAAGCCTTGCTGAGAAGACTGCTGCAGTCTCCAGCCTTCCCTCCTCCTTTTTCCAGAACGGCTCCGCTAACAGGGAACAAAGATCTCATTTTTGTGCCAAGAACTTGCGAAAAATAGAGCAGCTGAACTCTGAAGCACTTTGTGAGGGTGTGCCTTGTGATGGTACAGAAGGGCCACAGCACCGGGAAGGGCACCAGAACAGCAGCGAGTCTGAAAGAAGGACAAGCTGCTGCGTTCTTACTCCCCTGGATGCTGCTCCCAAGCCACTGCTGTGCCCCTCAGCCCGAAAATGAGCTCCCTGTAAAGCTGCCTTTGTTCTGTGAGGTGAAAGGGGAGGAGGCGCGGAGAGTAAATTACTGTAGAGCCCGAGCAAGAGCCTCCACTGCTGCTTTGCAGGACGGGATTGCCCCTTTCTTGTGACTGAAAGCAGCTGGCTTTGTTGAAGTTTCAGATTAGATCGTGCTCTGATCAATCTGCCAATCTGTCCTGCCCTGGTTTTCAGATTATTTCTTCTCTTGCACTGCTTAGGGGAAAAGAACAGCTTAACCTATGCCCACATGCTCACGGGCGTTGCATACCTTGGCATTGGCCTTGTTCAAGGCTTCCTGCATTTGCAAGAGGTCGTTCTCCAGGTAACGGCAGTAATCTTGAGAACACTTCAGCGATGTTTCTGCCATCACCTGCTTTTTGATGGTATCGGCAAGTTTCTCTTGCATTTTTTCTTGACTCCGCCCTTCGTTCTGCACTGATGGGGAGTGCTTTGCCACTTCAGCCTCCAGATTACTCCGGAGAACATCCACTGTCTCGCGCAGCCCCTCAATTGCCTTTTTCTGCTGCAGCGACTTCGATTGTTCCAACTCTAGCTGCGCAGAAAGGTCACGCACCTGGACACAATGGAAAAACAACACAGTCTTGTATTTCTTCCCAGCTTATTCCTCCTCTAGTGCTATTGGGAGGAAATGAGCAGCTTCACCGACATTAATGTGCTGATAAGTGTTGTGTACCTTGGCATTAGCCTCGTCCAGGTCCTCTTGCAACGTGCAGGTTTTTTTCTTCAGCGAGTCACACAAGTCGTTGGAAGCATTGAGGGAACTTTCTGCAACCTGCTGCTTTCTGACAGCCTCAGCGAGTTCTTGTTGCAGCTGTCTCACTGTTCTCTAGCGAAAGAACGGTGCAAGAGCGTCAAGAAAAAGGCAAGAAACCAAAGGCTGCATTGTTATTTTTGTTTACCAGTTCCTATACCTAGATCAGTTTTCTGAGTGAACTACAAAGGGAAGAATAGTCGTAAAGGAGAACTGCCCGATCCTCGCTGGGCTGTGGAGCCGTTAAACGCCACGTGCCAAAGGACAGCGGAAAGAGAACAAGCCTGAGCCAACCCGACGGTTGGCCTCCCAGGCACGTAGCTCACAGCCGGTAAAATCTATACAGATGCCAGATGACTTTGGGAGCTGCGCTACTTCTGTGTCCAGCTGACATCACGCACCGCTCTTACCTGGTTTGCCTTTTGCTCATCTTCCAGCTGCCGTCGGAGTGAAAGGTTTTCACTTTGGAGCTGGGACACTTGTTCCTGCAGAACTTCCTTTGCTGCAGATTCTTCTGTTAGGTCATCCGTTGTAGGGTGTGGAGGACGACGTTCCTTTGGCTGCCTCTGGGGTTGGGAATGTCCTTTTTTTGCCATTTCTATAACCAGTGTCTCTTCCTTGAGCACTTCTACATTTTGATGCCACTGTCTCACTCGCCTTCTGGCTTTTATATTGCGAGTGCCCTGGAGCTGAGACATGGTCTTACTCGCTTCTCCCAGATCAGCGATGCGCCCAGCAAGGGTTTGTAGCAAGGAAAGACTTTCCTGAAGTTTTCTCTCAAACCTCTGCTCAGCAATGCTTAATGAGCTTGGTTGACTTTCAGAGGTTACGGGAAGGCTGAATAGGGAAGCGGTTTCTGCCTCTACTTCATTTCTGCTGGAGAGACTGAGCAGGGCAGAACTTGCCACCATTCCTCCATCTGCACTGTCTTCTGCCTGTTCAAAATTAAGGAATAGAAATTTGTCAGTGCAGTGGAGAAATAACACAGTTCTGCACTTGGTCTCAACTTATTTCTTCCCTTGATCTACTGGAAGGAAATGAATAGCTTTATCCACATTAATGCGCTGACAAATGTTGCGTACCTTGGCATTAGCCTCGTCCAAGTCCTCTTGGAATGTGCAGGTATTTTTCTTCAGTGGGTCACACAAGTCGGCCAAAGCGTTCAGGGAAATTTCTGCAAGCCGCTGTTTTCTGACAGCCTCAGCGAGTTCTTGTTGCAGCTGTCTCACTGTTCTCTAGCGAAAGAACGGTGCAAGAGCGTCAAGAAAAAGGCAAGAAACCAAAGGCTGCATTGTTGTCTTTGTTAACCAGTTCCTATACCTAGATCAGTTTTCTGAGTGAACTACAAAGGGAAGAATAGTCGTAAAGGAGAACTGCCCGATCCTCGCTGGGCTGTGGAGCCGTTAAACGCCACGTGCCAAAGGACAGCGGAAAGAGAACAAGCCAGAGCCCACCTGAGGGATGGCCTCCCAGGCACGTAGCTCACAGCCTGTAAAATCTAGAGGTGCCAGATGACTTCGGGAGCTGCGCTACTTCTGTGTCCAGCTGAGCTTTTTCTTCCCCTTTGTCTCCCATTCAGAGACATCACGCACCGCTCTTACCTGGTTGGCCTTTCGCTCATCTTTCAGCTGCCGACGGAGTGAAAGGACTTCACTTTGGAGCTGGGCCACTTGTTCCTGCAGAACTTCCTTCCCTGCAGGTTCTTCTCTCCAGTCACCCGTTGCAGGGTGTGTAGCAGGATATTCCTTTGGCTGCCTCAGGGCCTGGGAATGTGCTTTTTCCGCTGTTTCTGAAAGCACTGTCTCGTCCTTGAGCACTTCTCTGTTTTGCTCCTGCTGTCTCACTCGCCTTCTGGCTTTTCTGTCGGTAGCGTTCTTTTCGTCAGCCATGGTCTTCCTGAATTTTTGCAAATCAGGGAATTCCTCAGCAAGGACTTGTACCAAGGAAGGGCAGTGCTCAGGTGGGCTCATAGACCTCTGCTCAGCAACGCATTCTGCGCTTTGATGAGTTTCAGAGGTCACGGGGAGCCAGACTGGAGCAGATGTTTCTGCCTTTACTCCATTTCTGCCGGAGAGACTGCTTGGGGCAGAAGTTGCCGCCGATCCTCCACCTGCAGCTGCACTGTCTTCTGCCTGTTCAAAGTTAAGGAATAGCAGTTGTCAACGCTCAAGCTCCTCAGCTCAAAAGAGGATGCAATGGCAAGCATTTTATAAAACCAGAAGAAGACCGTCACCTGCTTGGCTTCAGATTCCAGAGGAGCTTCTCCCCCGTTTTCCTGCTCGGGGCAGTTCACGGGATGCATGCGAGGACTCCTAGAAAGACAGAAGGCACGTTCAGTGGCGCACACTGACTATTGCACTCCTATCGGCCCTTTCTTGGCCACCCATTCCTGACTGACAGCAAATGGGAGAGAGCTGCACACGCTCGCTAGTTGTTTCTCAAGTGCTGTTTTCCTGTTTGCTATGTTTATCAGCAAGCTTCTTCCTCAAAGCAAGAGCGCTATGAAAGACACGGCACACTTATGTGTAGGGAGGCCGAATTTGCTTGTGCGCCGAGCTGCCATCATCAGAAGGCGTGCTGATTTTGCCAGGCCTTTAAGCACACCCAAGTGCCCTTGAGAACAGAAACCAGCAGGCACGGACCTTCTCCATGTCCTCCTCAATGCCCGCAGCGACTGCCGGATCCTCTCCATGATCTGTTGGGTCTGCACACAAGCACCGGCACCACCAGCGCCAACACCAGCAGCAGCACTGGCACCACGTCCGCCAATGCCAGCACCAGCACTGGCGCGGGCAGGCACTGTGCTTGTGAGGCGGGCGCTAATGCCCACGTCAGCTGAGTGCTTTATGACATCACAAAAGGCTTAGGGAGTCTTGGTCACGTGACCAGGGCCAGCGTTGCCGTGTTCCCTTCGTACCGCAGGTGGGGCAGAGGGAGGGGCTCACGTGTTCACACGCATTTACCAGGGTGTCACGATGTTATCCATGTCGGGGACACAAGGAAAATAAAAAATAAGAGGAGAGGGAAGAAGAAGGAAAAAAACCTGCACCGTTGGTGGCCCCGCTGTGCCCGGGCAGAGCTGTATGCTCCGGGGGGCATGGGGTGGGGTACAGAGGTAACAGATGGGTCTACGAAAGAAACAACGGCACGATTTAAGGAGGAACAGTGAGTTTACTAAATCTAACAAAATCGAACCCATTGAAAGAAAGAGGTAACCAAGGTTTAAAGACATGTTAGCCAGAAACTACAGAGGATGTACACGTGCTTTATTTCCACGGCAGATTGAGAGTATACGCCAGGAGAGCGAGGCTGATGTCATGTTCGGTGCTCCAACCTCCCCTTCCGCTCCCTGCCAGAACATTAACTCTAACTGCCAGCATGATGCTTTGATGAGGAATACCAGCATCAAAACTACAATGCCACAACATTCCACCCCTTATTCCACGTCTTCACGTCATGCTTAACATATATTTATATAGAACCAAAACAGTAATTAACATAGAATCATAGGGGTTGGAAGGGTCCTCCAGAGATCATTGAGTCCGACCCCCCTGCCAGAGCAGGTTCCCTACACCAGGTCGCACAGGTAGGTGTCCAGGTGGGTCTTCAATATCTCCAGAGAAGGCGATTCCACAACCCCCCTGGGCAGCCTGTGCCAGTGCTCCGTCACCCTCACCGTAAAGAAGTTCTTGTGCACATTCGTGCAGAACCTCCTGTGCTGCAGTTTCTGTCCGTTTCCCCTTGTCCTGTCTCCACACACTTCTGAAAAGAGTCTGGCCTCGCCACTTTTTCCCCCCACACCTCAGATATTTATAAACCTGGATCAGGTCCCCTCTCAGTCTTCTTTTCTCAAGGCTAAAGAGACCCAGTTCACTTAGCCTTTCTTCAGAGGGGAGATCCTGCAGGCCCTTCACCATCTTTGTGGCCCTCTGCTGCACTCTTTCCAAGAAATCCCTGTCTTTTTTATACTGGGGAGCCCAGAACTGGACACAGTACTCCAGATGAGGCCTCACCAGGGCAGAGTAGAGGGAGAGGATCACCTCCCTTGACCTGCTGGCCACGCTCTTTTTAATGTATCTCAGAATGGCCCACTGGCCCTCTTTGCCACGAGTGCGCACTGCTGGCTCGCGGTCAACCTCTCGTCCACCAGGACACCCAGGTCCCTCTCTACAAAGCTCCTCTCCAGCAGGTCATCCCCCAGCCTGTACTAGTGCATGCAATTATTCCTCCGAACATGCAAAACTCTACACTTGCTTTTGTTAAATTTCATCCGGTTTCTGACTGCCCAGCTCTCCAGCCTGTCCAGATCTCGCTGAATGGCAGCGCAGCCTTCAGGTGTGTCAGCCAATCCTCCCAGCTTCGTATCATCAGAAAACTTGCTGAGGGTGGCCACTATCCCCTCATCAAGGTCACTGATGAAGATGTTGAACAAGACTAGACCCAGCACGGACCCCTGGGGGACACCGCTGGTCACAGGCCTCCAACCAGACTCTGCACTGCCGATGACATCCCTCTGCGCTCTGCCAGTCAGCCAGTTCTCAACCCACTTGGCTGTCCACTCATCTGTCCCACATTTCCTTATCTTTGCTATAAGGATGTCATGGGAGACAGTATCAAATGCCTTGCTGAAATCAAGGCAGACTACATCTACTGCCCTCCCGCCATCCACCCAGCCAGTGACAACATCATAGAAGGCCACCAGGTTGGTCGAGCATGACCTCCCCTTGGTGAACCCATGCTGGCTACTCCTGGTAACCTCTCCTTTTCTTCCAATTGTCTGGAGATGGCATCCAGCACAAGCTGTTCCATCACCTTTCCAGGGAGAGAGGTGAGGCTGACTGCCCTATAATTACCAGGATCTTCCTTCTTGCCCTTTTTGAAGACCGGAGTGATATTGGCTATCCTCCAGTCTTCAGGCACATCCCCCATTCTCCAAGACCTCTCAAAGATGATAGAGCAGTTCAGCAGTTACCTCCGCCAGCTCCCTCCGCACCTGTGGATGCACCCCATCGGGTCCCATGGATTTATGAACTTTAGCATTGCCTAGGCGCTCACAGACCACCTCTTCCCTTACTAAAGGAAAGTCTCCCATTCCTCAGACCCTCTCACTAACCTCCAGGGTCTGGGATTCCCAAGGGAGAGCTTTTTCACTGAAGACAGAAGCAAAGAAGGCATTCAGTATCTCCGCCTTCTCAGCATCCCCCGTTACCAGAACACCCCCCTCACTTAGGAGGGGGCCCACATTCTCCGTAATCTTCCTTTTACTGTTAACATACTTAAAAAAGCCTGTATTATTATCCTTTATCACTTTTGCCAGATTCAGTTCCCGATGTGCTTTAGCCTTCCTCGTTGCATCCCTGCAGGTCCTGACAACCTTTCTATATTCTTCCCAAATGGTCAGACCCTTTTTCCACATTTCATGGACCGCCTTCTTCCCTTTGAGTTTGCGCATGAGCTCCTTGCTCATCCACGCAGGTTTCCTGCCAACGCTTCCCGATTTCTTGCTCAAAGGGACGCACTGATCCTGAGCTTGGAAGAAAAGTTGTTTAAACGCTGACCAGCTCTCACAGGCCCCCTTACCTTCTAAGTACCTAGACCAGGGGATAGCTCCAAGTAGGTCCCGAAAGAGATCAAAGTTGGCTCTCCTAAAGTCCAGGGTAGCAATCCTACTTTTTGCTTTGCTCCTTCCACTCAGGATCTTGAACTCCACCATGTCGTGATCACTACAACCCAGGCTGCCCCCAACCTTGACTTCCTTAACAAGTCCTTCCTTGTTAGGTGAGAATAAGGTCCAGTAACACCCTTCCCTGTGTCGGGTCCTCCACCACCTGCATCAGAAAGTTGTCTTCAACTGTCAAAAACCCCGTGGTCAAAAAAAACAAAATTCCTATGTTTGCACCAACTCTTAAGCCATTTATTTAAGAGGAGGCCTTTTTGGATCCTCCCAGTATCCTTCCCTGACACTAAAGGTATAGAAGAAAAAATCACCTGCACACCTGTTCCTTCAGCTACCCGCCCCAGTCTCCTGAAGTCATCCTTGATAGTCTTCAGGCTTTTCTCAGCAACTTTGTCACTGCCAGCCTGAGCTGTCAGTAGTGGGTAGTAGTCAGAACGGCGGATCAGTCTGGGAAGTCTCCTAGAAATGTCCCTGACCCGTGCCCCAGGGAGGCAGCACACCTCCCTGCGGGTAGGGTCAGGCCGACATGCAGGACCCTCTGTTCCTCTCAGCAGGGAGTCACCTATGACAACCACCCTTCTGTCCTTACGGGTGGAGGAAGTCTTGAGGTGTGGGGGCAACTGCTGCACCGAAACATTCCAACCAACTCCAACCTCCCCTTCCGCTCCTAAAGAGACCCATTTCACTTAGCCTTTCTTCAGAGGGGAGATCCTCCGGGCCCTTCGCCATCTTTGTGGCCCTCTGCTGGACTCTTTCCAAGAGATCACTGTCTTTTTTATACTGGGGAGCCCAGAACTGGACACAGTACTCCAGATGAGGCCTCACCAGGGCAGAGTAGAGGGAGAGGATCACCTCCCTTGACCTGCTGGCCACGCTCTTTTTAATGTATCTCAGAATGCCACTGGCCCTCTTTGCCACGAGTATACAGGGTATACAGCATTCCACACACGTAGCAAGTATGTGTCACACGCACTGTGCATGTGTAAACTACAAAGCTGAAGTCGGCCAGCAAAGCCATCTAGGCTTATTTGGTGCAGAGAACATTCTGAATAAAGTCTGCTATCCAATGTAGCTCTTGTAACATACATTCAACTTGCTTTTTTTGCTTTTTGGTAGGCTGCAACACCTTCCAGAACAACTCACAATCAACAGACATGAAACAGCGATTCAGCTGCAATTAACTCTCACGATCTCATGATTTAAACTCAGAGAGAGATTAGGAGTAAAGATTAAAGTTCAAGCTCCTCTAGATAGGTTATCAAGAGGGTAACTGATTGCCAACACTGAAATTAAACATTGGGTCAGAGGTATTTTCAGCATAACTTTAATAAAAACACTGCTTCTCTAAGACACTAGCAGAAGATACCTTACTTATGTAGAGTCAGTTGTTTGTCTTTTCAGTAGGTTTCCTCCAACGTCAGTTTCCATACTCAAAATACGAGTTCTCAGTAGTAATTCTCTACGCTAGCTGTAGGTGGTGACCATCATTAAGTTCTCTTATTTCAGAGCAGACAGAATCTGAAACGTGCATTTTTCGAATTCCAGCATTTTAAGATTAGCAACAGACACGGAAGCAAAAGTTCCTTGAAAAGGGAAGAGACAGTGAAGGGAAAATGATCAGACTGTCACCTGGTTCCCCTTACAATACAGGATTTATTTGAGAATACAGCTCATTGGCATACAGCGCGTTACAGCAAACGCGGTTCTAAATGCTCTCAGTTAACGTGGCGCAAAGCACAAAAATCTATCCTCTGAAACTGTCTAAATGCAAGAGACATCTTAAAAAGTTGCAGTGATTATTAAAAAGCTTTCAATACAAAGTTTAAACACATTTAAGTTTCCAAAGGATATTTTGTACATTTTGGAAAAATATAACATTTACTTTACATTACCAAAACATAAGTTACATTCTTCATAGTTTGTGAGCTTCCCTCGTTCATACATTCCATCATACATTTTCTTTTAATAGATTATTTTCTCTGGATTTTATGTCTAATGCAAAAGTATCACTGTTCTGGAGAAAAGCTTGCTTCTGCATCAGCTTCCTGAAAAGTCCATTTGGATTTGCAAGGAGTTCCTCGTGTCTTCCACATTCAAGAATTTTGCCCTGGCCAAGGACTGCAACAAAATCAGCATTCTGAATCGTAGACAGACGATGAGCGATGATTAAGACCGTCCTCCCTTCCATCAGTCGGTCCAGAGCTTCCTGCACTAGGTACTCATTTTCAGCGTCCAAAGCACTAACAAGAAATGAGAAGCGGAAGGGGCAGAGGGAAAGGGGGTAGGGAGAAGAAGGTATCTGTTATTTTAACAACAGGACAGCTTTTGAAACATCTGCTTCAAAGCTGCAGTGCACGTTACAGAACTGGTTCAGTGAAAAGTTAATACAGTGTTCCAGCTACCCTTCCACTTTGCATAAACAAAGCTTTTAGCAGAGGTCTCCCAATTAACTGACGCATTCAGGAATTTTAGTTCCTTGTGGGCAGAGAAAAACAAGAGGCTACACAGCTTGTCAAAGGGCATGCAGATAAAGAAAGAAGAAAGAACTGAGGTTTGGGCGGTGTTCTACAGAGAGATCACAGATCACAAGTTTCTGTTTATCTCCTCTTACCTTGTTGCCTCATCTAACAGAAGAATTTTGGGATTCTAAAGAAGAAAATAAAATTGGTTACAATTACAATGGGAAAAGATCTGAATATATCAAAAATACCACGTTGGTACAGCTCAGCAATCATTTCTTCAGAAGAACTGGGTGTCGCTCTGGTAATTAACGTACAAAGGCAGTACAAGGTTGCAGCCTCACCTTGAGGAGAGCTCGAGCAATTGCAATTCGCTGCTTCTGTCCACCTGGGGGGAAAAAAAGAAAAGTCAGTACACTGAAATAGGAGAACACATAAGGAGTCCTTTTAAATGGAGGCCTGGGCTGAGCTGAATTAGGCATGTATGCACTAGGAGGGGGCTGGAAGCGATGTTAATACTCACGCTGGGCTATGACTTGGAGAAGAAGACTGAATTACCAAAAAAAAAAAATCAATTCCTGCTTCACTTCAAAGCACCAAGATTTTAAGATAAAGTAACAAACGTACCTGAAAGTAGAATGCCTTTTTCTCCAACTACAGTGTCAAATCCTTTTGGAAAATCTCTGATAAAATGAGCAGCGTTTGCTATTTCGGCAACTTTCTGAATCTCCTCTGCAGTCACAGTAGATGGATCCTCTGCACCATAGGCAATATTTTCAGCAATAGAACAGGAAAACAGAATTGGTTCCTAATAAGTTCAAGAACATAACTGACATGTTACATGTGTAATTACGAGCAAGTATCATCTGTGCTTCAGAAAACATAAATTCCAATTACAAGACCCAGCATTAATCCACTGCAGATCCATATAAAAGAATACAAGAGCTGAAGTTCATTGAAATAGAAAAAAAAACAACAAAAAACCCCAAATTCTCCGAATAACAAAATCCATTCAAAAGTACATTTTTTTTAACTGATAAAATGTATTTAAAATAATACTAGGAATTGAGAGATAATTGATCAGAAACAGCTGTTCACCCAAACATCAGAACCTCCCTTCATACTTTAATACATCATCATCTGAAGCAACAGCGAACCTACTCTTAATTATCTCTACAAATGTTAACAGTATTCTGTGCATTTAGTGAAAGGAGAGCAGAGCACTGTCAGACAGGAGAAGTGATGTACAATGGGAAAACACTTGAAATGAGGGAAGTCTGGTCTTCCTAGAATATAAGGAAGAAACGCTGTAGTAAGAAATCTTGTACTGGTAACTCAAGCCAGACTCCACCCCTTCCGGTCACACAGGTGAATTATCTTCATCTGCGCTCCTGTGGCTGACTCAGTGCTCACCTCAGGTGATCCATCAGTGGTTCAGGCTGTGATTCAGCAGTTCCCACAGGCCAGGGAACAATGCAGAGCACAGGTCATTTTTCATACGGCTGTGCAAAATGTGATCATGCAGATGGCATCAATACAAAATGACGTTGTCATGTTTTGTGTTACTTTCTTCAACAAGTCATAGCAAACATCGGGGTACTCATATCTGTATAATTTACTACAGTGCTTCCCAGTCTCCATACACGCATCTTTCTTTTAAGCAAGTTGTTTAGACAAAATTAGTTCATTCACTCAGGATTTTTTTTTCTTCCTTACCTGACTCACTGTTCCAATCTTTGTCCTGAACCACAGTGGATTTAGCTGACGAATATCAAAGCCGTCAACAGTGATAGTACCTGAAAGTAAAGAAAAAGAGAAATCAAAGCAATGCAGGTAACACTACAAGGTAATCACACACCCCAGAGGGAAGCACACTCGCACGAACTAGACTGTCCTATGAGGACCTCAGCGCAGGAACCTCAGTTGTTTATAAGGTGTATCAGAGACGCCAAGAATCACTTGCCAAAATCAGAACCACATGCAAAACATACCTGCGATAGGATCGTACAGCCTCAGCAGAAGGGATACTATAGTTGACTTCCCTGTGCCACTCGAACCAACCAGAGCCATTACAGAGCCAGCCGGAATGGAAAGGCTGAAATCTTTGAAGATGGATGTTTCTGGACGTGTTGGATAAGCAAACTCAACGTCCTTGAATTCTAAAGCACCTCTGAATGTGTCTTTGCCTAATGTGATTCCCTCTATATGAGAAAACAAAACAGAAACATACGAATGGGTGTTAAGATCAGCTCAGACCTCCCAAAACCTCCTTAACAGACAGTCAGTAGAAATTACACGTCTCAACATTAAACCTTGGGATAGTTGGAAGCCACAATGCCACAACATTGGACCACAGAGGTTACGTTTTGGCCATGATTAAGTCAGTGTGGTATACTGCTCACTCCAGGCTGCCATTTCAGCCTGCTTGCCAGCATACTGCTACAGCAACAAGGATAATATGGAACAACTCCTGGTGTTTGTATCTAAAACAATTATCTGAATTTTTAAACATATTATAAGCAGAACGCTTTATCAGTTTGGAGCAATTAAATAAAATGACACGGTACTGAAGGCCAAAGTCCTGTTGCCATAGAACAGAAAAGATAAACGCTGCAAATCACTTTCACTGTGCCACAAAAGTCACGTGAAATGCCCTCCCCTTCGGAGGAGAGTAGATCACTTGGAACTACCATTTAAATCATTAACTTTTAAAAGCTTTCACTAGAACTAAACTGCTGATAGATTTGTCAACAAATGGACATTTTAAAGACTTTTTCTTAAAGTGGAAAATATATTGTAACAAGTTCAGGACAAGGGAGATCAATCAGAGGCATAATACATAGGCAACAGGTCACAGGAGCTAAGGCTTCAGATTGTGACATACCACAGCAAACCACTATGAATGACTGTCAAAATTAAATACAAGGAACTTCTTCCTTGAGCACAGCATTTGATATAAATTGTTTTCTTAATACCAGTACTAGAAAAAGCCTCTAAGTGGATAAGACAAAGAAATATAATTTCTTCAAGCCCTGCTATATCCCAACAAGATATGTCCACACCAAGTATGCTATTTTGACAGTGGAGCAGCGTTCTCAATAGATCGTGTCATGAGGTTCTGACCAGTTTTATGAAAACCGACAGCACCGTAGCAAGACTCAGGTAGTGTTCAGCTAAAGCCACATGACCACAGACCCTGAATTCTTGTTCGACGTAACCCCAAACCAGCCACAGCACGTGGCAACACGTGTCCCTAATAAACAGGGAACTAGGAGAAGGGACACAAACACTCATCAGTATTCACTAGTTTGCTGCTCATAGAGCAAACTGTTGATGTTGCTTCTCTTTTCCTCAGCTTTCCTTCTCCAGGCTTTAGATTTTAATGGGAGTAGCACGGAAACAGTAAAGGCAAGAACATGCTATTTCAGGCTCCTTCCTTGACTTCAATCTATGGACATACACATAACTTGTTCAGTAAAGCACAACAGCCTGTAAACTCCTCTTTGGGAAAAGAAACTGTATGCTAGCAGCATAATTCTTAATACATCAAAGAACAAGTCATTGCTTATCTATATTGTCAGTTCCAGTTATTGCATAGTCTATAACGTTGCCTGAAACACTGAAATCTCCTGCAATACAGGAAGTGTGGTACCACAAGTTCTTCCTCTACATATTGCTTGTAAAAATATCTAAAAACTACATGTATGATTGTGCTCATTTTGTGTTTAGATCCCAGAAGGTGGTAAAAAAAGACATCGCCATTTGTTCTTGATATATTTGTTGTCACCATAAAAAATAATACAGTAGGAGCTGAGTGAAAATGAAACCTAAGTAAGGTGTTTCACAGGGGCTTGGACAGTACTGAAATAATCTCTTGGATAAAAAAAAAAAAAATCACATCCAAAGGATGATGAAAACAACAATCACACCGGATCTACAAAGGACACAGCATACTGCAGTGAGCATTAGACTGTCCGTCACGGTGTAAAGTTTATGCTAACTTCATAGATATAGACAAAAGCATGTGGCTTTTGTCAAAAGATGTGATTTCAGACGCACAAATCTTAACTTCAGGCCTAAAGCAACCCATGAGAAAAATCAGACATGAATGACTGAATTGTCACAAAAATTGCCTGGTTTTCCTCACGCTTCCATCAATGTCAAACCCAATTAATCAAGTTCATTACCTCCCCTTCAGAACTCTTTTATTTATTTATTTTCCCCAGAGGGCCACAAAGATGGTGAAGGGCCCGGAGGATCTCCCCTCTGAAGAAAGGCTAAGTGAACTGGGTCTCTTTAGCCTTGAGAAAAGAAGACTGAGAGGGGACCTGATCCAGGTTTATAAATATCTGAGGTGTGGGGGGAAAAAGTGGCGAGGCCAGACTCTTTTCAGAAGTGTGTGGAGACAGGACAAGGGGAAACGGACAGAAACTGCAGCACAGGAGGTTCCGCATGAATGTGCGCAAGAACTTCTTTACGGTGAGGGTGACGGAGCACTGGCACAGGCTGCCCAGGGGGGTTGTGGAATCGCCTTCTCTGGAGATATTAAAGACCCACCTGGACACCTACCTGTGCAACCTGGTGTAGGGAACCTGCTCTGGCAGGGGGGTCGGACTCGATGATCTCTGGAGGTCCCTTCCAACCCCTATGATTCTATGTTAATTACTGTTTTGGTTCTATATAGATATATGTTAAGCATGATGTGAAGACCTGGAATAAGGGGTGGAATGTTGTGGCATTGTAGTTTTGATGCTGGTATTCCTCATCAAAGCATCATGCTGGCAGTTAGAGTTAATGTTCTGTCAGGGAGCGGAAGGGGAGGTTGGAGCACCAAACATGACATCAGCCTCGCTCTCCTGGCACATACTCTCAATCTGCCGTGGAAATAAAGCACGTGTACATCTTCTGTAGTTTCTGGCTAACATGTTTTTATACCTTGGTTACCTCTTTCTTTCAATGGGTTTGATTTTGTTAGATTTAGTAAACTCACTGTTCCTCCTTAAATCGTGCCGTTGTTTCTTTCGTAGACCCATCTGTTACCTCTGTACCCACCCGGAGCATACGGCTCTGCCCGGGCACAGTGGGGCCACCAACGGTGCAGGGTTTTTTTCTTCTTCTTCCCTCTCCTCTTATTTTTTATTTTCCTTGTGTCCCCGACATGGATAACATCGTGACACCCTGGTAAATGCGTGTGAACACGTGAGCCCCTCCCTCTGCCCCACCTGCGGTACGAAGGGAACACGGCCACGCTGGCCCTGGTCACGTGACCAAGACTCCCTAAGCCTTTTGTGATGTCATAAAGCACTCAGCTGACGTGGGCATTAGCGCCCGCCTCACAAGCACAGTGCCTGCCCGCGCCAGTGCTGGTGCTGGCATTGGCGGACGTGGTGCCAGTGCTGCTGCTGGTGTTGGCGCTGGTGGTGCCGGTGCTTGTGTGCAGACCCAACGGATCATGGAGAGGATCCGGCAGTCGCTGCGGGCATTGAGGAGGACATGGAG
This sequence comes from Callipepla californica brunnescens, assembly GCA_023055505.1. Lineage (NCBI taxonomy): Eukaryota > Metazoa > Chordata > Aves > Galliformes > Odontophoridae > Callipepla > Callipepla californica. The sequence goes on along the minus strand of JALIRH010000003.1, from coordinate 30,290,353 downwards.
AAGGTCCGTGCCTGCTGGTTTCTGTTCTCAAGGGCACTTGGGTGTGCTTAAAGGCCTGGCAAAATCAGCACGCCTTCTGATGATGGCAGCTCGGCGCACAAGCAAATTCGGCCTCCCTACACATAAGTGTGCCGTGTCTTTCATAGCGCTCTTGCTTTGAGGAAGAAGCTTGCTGATAAACATAGCAAACAGGAAAACAGCACTTGAGAAACAACTAGCGAGCGTGTGCAGCTCTCTCCCATTTGCTGTCAGTCAGGAATGGGTGGCCAAGAAAGGGCCGATAGGAGTGCAATAGTCAGTGTGCGCCACTGAACGTGCCTTCTGTCTTTCTAGGAGTCCTCGCATGCATCCCGTGAACTGCCCCGAGCAGGAAAACGGGGGAGAAGCTCCTCTGGAATCTGAAGCCAAGCAGGTGACGGTCTTCTTCTGGTTTTATAAAATGCTTGCCATTGCATCCTCTTTTGAGCTGAGGAGCTTGAGCATTGACAACTGCTATTCCTTAACTTTGAACAGGCAGAAGACAGTGCAGCTGCAGGTGGAGGATCGGCGGCAACTTCTGCCCCAAGCAGTCTCTCCGGCAGAAATGGAGTAAAGGCAGAAACATCTGCTCCAGTCTGGCTCCCCGTGACCTCTGAAACTCATCAAAGCGCAGAATGCGTTGCTGAGCAGAGGTCTATGAGCCCACCTGAGCACTGCCCTTCCTTGGTACAAGTCCTTGCTGAGGAATTCCCTGATTTGCAAAAATTCAGGAAGACCATGGCTGACGAAAAGAACGTTACCGACAGAAAAGCCAGAAGGCGAGTGAGACAGCAGGAGCAAAACAGAGAAATGCTCAAGGAAGAGACAGTGCTTTCAGAAACAGCGGAAAAAGCACATTCCCAGGCCCTGAGGCAGCCAAAGGAATATCCTGCTACACACCCTGCAACGGGTGACTGGAGAGAAGAACCTGCAGGGAAGGAAGTTCTGCAGGAACAAGTGGCCCAGCTCCAAAGTGAAGTCCTTTCACTCCGTCGGCAGCTGAAAGATGAGCGAAAGGCCAACCAGGTAAGAGCGGTGCGTGATGTCTCTGAATGGGAGACAAAGGGGAAGAAAAAGCTCAGCTGGACACAGAAGTAGCGCAGCTCCCGAAGTCATCTGGCACCTCTAGATTTTACAGGCTGTGAGCTACGTGCCTGGGAGGCCATCCCTCAGGTGGGCTCTGGCTTGTTCTCTTTCCGCTGTCCTTTGGCACGTGGCGTTTAACGGCTCCACAGCCCAGCGAGGATCGGGCAGTTCTCCTTTACGACTATTCTTCCCTTTGTAGTTCACTCAGAAAACTGATCTAGGTATAGGAACTGGTTAACAAAGACAACAATGCAGCCTTTGGTTTCTTGCCTTTTTCTTGACGCTCTTGCACCGTTCTTTCGCTAGAGAACAGTGAGACAGCTGCAACAAGAACTCGCTGAGGCTGTCAGAAAACAGCGGCTTGCAGAAATTTCCCTGAACGCTTTGGCCGACTTGTGTGACCCACTGAAGAAAAATACCTGCACATTCCAAGAGGACTTGGACGAGGCTAATGCCAAGGTACGCAACATTTGTCAGCGCATTAATGTGGATAAAGCTATTCATTTCCTTCCAGTAGATCAAGGGAAGAAATAAGTTGAGACCAAGTGCAGAACTGTGTTATTTCTCCACTGCACTGACAAATTTCTATTCCTTAATTTTGAACAGGCAGAAGACAGTGCAGATGGAGGAATGGTGGCAAGTTCTGCCCTGCTCAGTCTCTCCAGCAGAAATGAAGTAGAGGCAGAAACCGCTTCCCTATTCAGCCTTCCCGTAACCTCTGAAAGTCAACCAAGCTCATTAAGCATTGCTGAGCAGAGGTTTGAGAGAAAACTTCAGGAAAGTCTTTCCTTGCTACAAACCCTTGCTGGGCGCATCGCTGATCTGGGAGAAGTGAGTAAGACCATGTCTCAGCTCCAGGGCACTCGCAATATAAAAGCCAGAAGGCGAGTGAGACAGTGGCATCAAAATGTAGAAGTGCTCAAGGAAGAGACACTGGTTATAGAAATGGCAAAAAAAGGACATTCCCAACCCCAGAGGCAGCCAAAGGAACGTCGTCCTCCACACCCTACAACGGATGACCTAACAGAAGAATCTGCAGCAAAGGAAGTTCTGCAGGAACAAGTGTCCCAGCTCCAAAGTGAAAACCTTTCACTCCGACGGCAGCTGGAAGATGAGCAAAAGGCAAACCAGGTAAGAGCGGTGCGTGATGTCAGCTGGACACAGAAGTAGCGCAGCTCCCAAAGTCATCTGGCATCTGTATAGATTTTACCGGCTGTGAGCTATGTGCCTGGGAGGCCAACCGTCGGGTTGGCTCAGGCTTGTTCTCTTTCCGCTGTCCTTTGGCACGTGGCGTTTAACGGCTCCACAGCCCAGCGAGGATCGGGCAGTTCTGCTCTACCACTTTTCTTCCCTTTGTAGTTCACTCAGAAAACTGATCTAGGTATAGGAACTGGTAAACAAAAATAACAATGCAGCCTTTGGTTTCTTGCCTTTTTCTTGACGCTCTTGCACCGTTCTTTCGCTAGAGAACAGTGAGACAGCTGCAACAAGAACTCGCTGAGGCTGTCAGAAAGCAGCAGGTTGCAGAAAGTTCCCTCAATGCTTCCAACGACTTGTGTGACTCGCTGAAGAAAAAAACCTGCACGTTGCAAGAGGACCTGGACGAGGCTAATGCCAAGGTACGCAACACTTATCAGCACATTAATGTTGGTGAAGCTGCTCATTTCCTCCCAATAGCACTAGAGGAGGAATAAGCTGGGAAGAAATACAAGACTGTGTTGTTTTTCCATTGTGTCCAGGTGCGTGACCTTTCTGCGCAGCTAGAGTTGGAACAATTGAAGTCGCTGCAGCAGAAAAAGGCAATTGAGGGGCTGCGCGAGACAGTGGATGTTCTCCGGAGTAATCTGGAGGCTGAAGTGGCAAAGCACTCCCCATCAGTGCAGAACGAAGGGCGGAGTCAAGAAAAAATGCAAGAGAAACTTGCCGATACCATCAAAAAGCAGGTGATGGCAGAAACATCGCTGAAGTGTTCTCAAGATTACTGCCGTTACCTGGAGAACGACCTCTTGCAAATGCAGGAAGCCTTGAACAAGGCCAATGCCAAGGTATGCAACGCCCGTGAGCATGTGGGCATAGGTTAAGCTGTTCTTTTCCCCTAAGCAGTGCAAGAGAAGAAATAATCTGAAAACCAGGGCAGGACAGATTGGCAGATTGATCAGAGCACGATCTAATCTGAAACTTCAACAAAGCCAGCTGCTTTCAGTCACAAGAAAGGGGCAATCCCGTCCTGCAAAGCAGCAGTGGAGGCTCTTGCTCGGGCTCTACAGTAATTTACTCTCCGCGCCTCCTCCCCTTTCACCTCACAGAACAAAGGCAGCTTTACAGGGAGCTCATTTTCGGGCTGAGGGGCACAGCAGTGGCTTGGGAGCAGCATCCAGGGGAGTAAGAACGCAGCAGCTTGTCCTTCTTTCAGACTCGCTGCTGTTCTGGTGCCCTTCCCGGTGCTGTGGCCCTTCTGTACCATCACAAGGCACACCCTCACAAAGTGCTTCAGAGTTCAGCTGCTCTATTTTTTGCAAGTTCTTGGCACAAAAGTGAGATCTTTGTTCCCTGTTAGTGGAGCCGTTCTGGAAAAAGGAGGAGGGAAGGCTGGAGACTGCAGCAGTCTTCTCAGCAAGGCTTAGAAAGTCACGCTTGCTTTAGAAAGACCACGTGCCTTTTCCTTGGCACAAGGAAATCCACAGACTCTGTGGATTACAGTTTGGGACCTCCATCAATGCGTTGGAACGAGTTCCCCAGAAGGCGGACCTTTCAGAGAGCTCTGATTAAGGGAGACTGTTTTTTTTTCTGTTGTGTACAGGTGCTTGAACTTTCTGCAGAGCTGGAGCTAGAACGCCATCAGTCAATGCAGCTTAAAGTGGCAAATCAGGACATGCGAGAGCTGCTTGTCCACCTCGACCTACAGTTCACTGCAGCGGGTTACAGACCATTCTCACGGTCTTGAAGACAGCACTGAGAAACAGGCCGAAATGAGACAGAAGCGAGAGCCCAGCCTCTTTAGTCCAGTAAACCGGAGTGCCGTTTCTACCATCCACGCTGCGTTCATTTGTTGCTGTGGTCCCTGCTTTCAGGTATTTTGTTAAGACATTTAGTTCTCAGCGTAGGGCCTCTGGCTTCCTTGCGGGGAAGCTAGAGACGTGAAAACAGCTGTGCTGTCATGTGGTTATGGTCCGGTTTGGCCCGGTTCCGTGATAAATGGGGTGGGGGGGCACACAGACCCATTCCCCGGGAAAGGGAAAAGGGGAAAAGGGAAAGGGGTAGGGAGTTGGGCCAAGAAACAGACCAGTGGCATCAATCTGAGGAGAAATGCTAATTTACTAAATAAGGTCTCGGAATGCAAAGTAAAGCAAAATAATACAGTATATTTCGAATTGAAGCTAAGAAATCAAATAAAATGAGACAGCATCCAAAAAAAGGGACGGCCTCACTCTAATGCTGAAGGTGAGTCGGCCAGGGAGGACGCGCTGCAGACCAGCCACAAGGGGAAAAAAGAGCGCGACTCATTACTAGCTAACAGGTTTCTCCTTCCCTCTAGAATGGAGAGCGGAAACGGAAACTCCTCTGGGCTGCGTAGCTGTTCTTCTCTATCTTCGGAGACAGATATACCCAGAACTATTGACATGGAGAACCGCCCTGTGACAATAGGAGCAATGGCATTTCTTGCATGCTTCTGCCTCTTTCCCAGAGCTGCGATGCTAGCAGAAGCCAAGGACAAAGGCCTCAGAAAGGCCCATAAGGAATCTCCTCCTGGGAACACCAGGAGAAAACAGAGAGGAAGACCAACACAGAAGTGTGGAAGCAGCTTTCCCTTCTGCTCTTCAGTGGCCAGGTCTCACAGATGGGACTATTTCTTTCTTATTTCTATTCCTGGCACCTCTCCTCCGAATGCTTCAAAAAGATCTTCAGCAAGACTATGTAAAGTCCAGGATGCACTTCTCAAGGCAACACAGTGATATCACAATGCTTGAAACGCACACGACAGTTTGTGAAAACGGTTTGCTCCAACCGGCGTGCCAGGACCCTTCCTGAGCATCAACAGTGAACGACTTAGCAAGGCTTGGAAGTAGCCAGGTCTCAGAGATGGGACTATTTCTTGCATGCGGACTCGGAAATTTGTTGTGGAATCTCCTTCTCTGGAGATGTTCAAGACCCACCTGGACATCTACCTGTGCCACCTGGTGTAGGGAACCTGCTTTGGCAGGGGGGTTGGACTCGATCATCTCTTGAGGTCCCTTCCAACCCAACCCCTGTGATTCTATGATTTTACCTGTCCTGATGTCTAAACTCTTCAGCGCAACAGTAAGTGCAACCGGAGGAAGAGTTTGTTGGCAGTTCGAGGTTAGCCAGTGTAAAACACGTGAATGCGATTTGTGTCAAAAGATACAAAGTCAAAGATGCTGATACAATACCTTTAAACTGGCTTTAATTCCAACTGGCAGATAAAATTGCTAAAAGGAGTAAAATTTCCTTGTAAGGCATGGAAGGATAAACTAAGAACAGAGCTCTTATCTGCATTTCAAACACTAACCTGCAAAACGGAGCACAGAAGGCGCATTCCTCAAACCAAGGGGTGACAGAGATAAGCATCTTAAACACAGACCTTGCAAGACTGGTCTGGAACGCACCGGGGGACGAATCAGAAACAGCCTTCATCCCAAAGACCACCTGACGGAATGTACGACCCTCTAGCAAAACCGACCGACCAAAAGAAGGAGGGGGCTTCAGGGAATTTTAAGCAAGGTACTGAATCACGAGAACAGCTTCTCTACGGTAAAGACAACTGCAAATCATCTAGATGGTTGTCGCGGCACCTCAGTGTCTCTGTTTACGGTTGTAAAGATAAGCAGAAACAGGGGCAAGAAGTCTTTTTTTTCGATATGGCTTGGAGAAGCTGATCACCGCAAAGTATGATAATATTTGTGCATGGCAACGAAGGTGCTACTCTCTGCTGATTTATCCGCTGGGCCAGAGAAATGGGGGTGGGCATAAATCAAACAAATACAAGAACGGGAAGGCAGCTAAACTTGTTGCTAAGAAAGCAGGACAGAGATTCTGTCTCCCTTAAACAAAACTCCCAAAGGAATGGTGAAGGAGCTCCTCCTGCAAGGTTTGAAAATTTACAGCAAAACTGACCCGTAGGTTTAATCCCCTCGATAACCCGAGTTTGGAACGTGATGAATATGCACGAGCTGTACCTTTCAATAGGTATTCGTTTCCCCCTTTGGTGCGTGTCGTTGGTGGAGGGGAGACTCCCCGGAACGCCCAGCGCTGCTTGCTTATCGCTTTTCACCTTTTGATCGTAATAAAATATTCCAAAAAACTCCAATTGGACTCTGAGCATTTATGACAGCCAGCATTTCTCCACCATCAGCCCGAACGCTGATTACTTCCACCAACAGTTACAGTTACTGTTACTGCAACACCGCACATCCCGCCCAGACTCCGCGACGCGGCTCGTCCCTCCTCAGCCTCACTCACCGAGTCGAAAAGGAGCCGCTCCTCCGAGTCACCGGCGAGAACAGCCCGGGGGAACCAGCCGCCGCCACCGTCACGGCCAGGTTCTTTCTGCCGCCGGGTCGGGAGAGGGGGCTCGGAGCGGCGCTGCCGAGGGCCCTGCGGGCAGAGCCGCCAGGAGTCCGCGGAGAGGCGGGAGCCGAGGGAAACATGGCCCGAGGAAGGCAGCGAGCGGGCACTCCCGCCTGGCGCCGACGAATGACGTCACCGCGCGGCGGCCGGGAGGGCGGGAAGGGAGTCCCTGCGCTGCAGCCGGGGAGACCCCGCGCCGAGCCGTTGGGCTGCTGGCTGACTGACTGAGCGCGCGCGGGACGTTGCAGCCGAGCCTCTTCTGGGAGCAGTAGCTGAAACTCTCTCTGTCTGAGAGGAAATTTTTCCTGATATCCAACCTGGATTTGTTCTGAATATTACCAGAATTGTCCTTGGAGCAATAAATGCCTCTAAACACCTGCAGTGGTGGCAGGAGGAGCCGTTAATGATCCCCAGGAGAAGCTGACTTACCTTCTCCGAGGCAGCAGTTAAAAGCTTGAATACGTACGACAGAGCTGAGTGCAAAGCATAAAGCCTTTTGTAATCAGAATGACTTTCTGAATCGCCATTTAAATGTGTGAATTATTAATAATAACAGCGCAACAGAAAAAACAAAGCTGAATTATATGTTCCCTGCTACTAACGTGCTTTGAGAAGTGAATCATGAGAACAGCTTCTCTACAGTAAAGGCAACTGTAAATCATCCAGATACAAAGGTGCTACTCCCTGATGATTTATCTGTTGGGCCAGATGTGTTACACAAACAGATAAGAAAGCAGGACAGACATCCTGGCGTCCCAGCAAGATAATCAAACAGATGCCATTCTTAATGGTGAGGAACTCTCCCCCTTCAGGGTTTAAAAATTTACAACAAAACAGACCCTTAGGTTTAATCCCCTCAATAACCAGAGTTTGGAATGTGATGAATATTTATGTGCTATACCTTTAAATATGTACTCGTTTCTCTCTTTGGTGTGCATGTTTGGTGGAGAGATCCCCCATGCACCCAGCGCTGTAATAAAGGGAATACCTGCTTGACATATTGCATTGGTGTGTCAAGTTACTATGTCGGATTTCTCGGCATCAATTGGCGAGCCAGCCAGGAGACTCTCTGCTCGACTGCAGGACCCGCTGAGAGAGGGACTCCCCGGGCGCCCACCGGCAGCTTGTCCGGAGGGGGACTCCAGCTCTCAGAAGGGTCATCACGGGAGCAGACAAGATCCTCTGGAAAAAGGTATTCCCTAGGTCTGGTTTCTCTTTCTATTCTCTTTCCTTCTCTGATTCTTTTCTTTGGTAAAGGCCTTGGGGAAAAGGCAGTCGTAAGTCGGGTTGGGCAATGCAGAGTGCGCGGCGTGAGACTGTGTATCAGCCCTGAGGGCACTGAACTGGTTCGGCACTTGACAGAAACCGTGACTCTGCCTGTAACAGGGCACCGAGCTGGTTTGGCACGGGATGGAAACTGTGATTCTGCCTGAAAGTTAACGGGGGTTCCCTTACGGCACCGAATTATTTCGGCACGGGACGGAAACCGTGATTCTGCTTAGAAGGGAATTAGGCCCTGGCACAGTAGCCGCCAGGAAGGACATTTACAGTTTAGGGTAGAACTGTCATTGTAACGTTGTACTGTCAGGAGGGGCTTGCCATGAAAGTGACTACTGAAAAGAGTAAATGTCTGGATTATATTTCTTTTCTGTACTTATAGGAATTGTGTTGGCTGTCATTATTCTGCCTGAAAGTTAACGGGGGTTCCCTTACGGCACCGAATTATTTCGGCACGGGATGGAAACTGTGATTCTGCTTAGAAGGGAATTAGTCTCAGGCACGGTAGCCGCCAGGAAGAACATCTAGATAAAGAGTAAATGTCTGGTTTATATTTCGTTTCTGTATAAGAATTGTGTTTGCTATCGTTACTGTCTGTGTAATAGTTAAATGTTTGTGCTGTCTGGAATTCCACTCCCTGTGTAAAACCCCTGTCTTGCTGAGGGACGTTGGTTATGGCTCTTCCCCAGGGAATTCGGTGTTCCCGTGCCCTGGGGAAGCAGGCGGACTCCATTACCCAGTAAAACACAGAAGATGATCGATTATCACCTTGAGAACGGCCGAGATTAAAAAAGGGATCCCTCTGTGTTATATTTTGGCTCACTGAAAAAGGCACCACTGGTGAGCCAGGGGAAATACTGAATAAGAAATTGGGAACATAAATGAAGTAACAGGACCAGTTTATATAACTGAGTATTCTAATCACGAGACTAAGTATTTGGTGTTTGTGTAAAGCTTAAGAATTGTATTGTTTGACTCATGGGTTTTGAAAAAGGTGGGAAAACCTGTTCTGATGGTGTATAGAAGTGTAATTGCTGATGGTATTATGGAAGCATAATTGTTGGAAGTGTAATTGAGGATACGAATTGTGGAATTGTGAAAAAATTAACTCAAGAGAGTTAAGGAAAATCTTTAATTTGAGATGTTAGAACTTGTGGCCTGTGGCAGCCGAGGCAGATGCGCTCCGGCGCTGAAAAACCCCGCAGGGCCTCTCCCGCCGCGGCATCTCGGGCTGAGAGACAGAGCCGGGACCGGACACTGCTGCAGTAAGAGCGCGAGCGGGGCGGGGAGGGGAGGGACAGCGCGGGTGAGAACAGCCATCATCTGCAGAGATCTAGGAAACCCAATATCCCAGGGATAGCACTGGAAGGGCCCAGGGGTGGATTCCACCCCCAGTGGAGCGAAAACTGTGTGCAAACTGCAGGGAAACGGGACGTTGGTGGAAAAGCTGTCCCAGGTTGAAGGGGCAGGGAACCGTCCGTCTCTGATTGCAAAAGCTGAATGACAGAAAATTGGGAAGTCTACCCTAGCAGAGTAATTGGTTAAACTGCAGCTAGGGGAGCAGGGTAAAGAAGTTAATTTTCTGGTGGATGCAGCTGCCCCTTACCCTGTGCTAAGTTAAGAATATTACGCGCAGATGCTGATTTTATAGCAGTAGTAGGAGCTACTGGTCAACAAGAAAAAGCTTACTTTTTGAGGCAATTAAATATAGGTGGGGAAAACAAGTAGAAATACATAAATTCCTGTACATGTCAGGTTCACTGACTTATTAGAACAAAAGAATGCAGAAATTAAATAAAATTGGAGCTAAAGGTCAAGGAAGAACAATTGATTGAAATTTTAAGTCTGGCTATAACCCATACTGGAAAAATGTTTTTTCCCCAGAAGTTAAAGAAATTTTGAATTAGGTATATCCAGGAATGTGATCATAGGGACTCCTGGAAGAACCAAAATGCAGCCCTAATAGGAGTTAAGCGCAGGAGACAGCCCAGACAGGGTAAAAGCAGTACACTTTGAGGGTACAAGATTGCAGAGGGATAAAATGAATAGTAGATAACTTTTTGGAGTTCCGTTATTAACGGAATGTGAATTTAAATGCAACATTTTGCAATTGAAAAATTGGATGGCAAGAACTACCATTTGGTACAAAATTGGGGTCAGTAATAGAAAGAAATCCATATACTTTATTAACTAAGTTAAGGAATGAGTAGGTGGGGTTTACCATTCTGGAATTGAAGGATGCCTTTTCTGCCTGAAAAAGTTGAATTGGAAAACTCCACTATGGGGAGAGAAGACTCAGTTAACCTGAACAGTGTTACCCAGGGTTGTTGAGAACAGCCCTTGATTTTGAGAACCAGTCAGCTTATGAACTTGAAGTTTGGGATCTTCCATCCCAGGGTGGAACTTTACTGCACTATGTGGATGCCACAGTACTTGGAACAGGACAAAAGAGGACTGTGTACAATGGACTGTGAGTCTGCTAAATTTTCTTGCTTTAAATGATTATCAAGTTTCTCAACAGAAATCTCCACAGATCAAAGAGGACTTGGAACGGAACAGAAGGAAGTACTTTGCTGAGCACCCAGAACTCCAACGCAGAGCTACCTCTGATCCAGCAGTGCGACTGCTTGGAGACTGTCTATGCCAGTCGGCCACACCTAAAGGAGGACATGCTCACGTACCATTTGGAAAAGAACAAGGATTGAAAACTTGCACCTATTGAAAAGGACATCAGAGAGGTAACACTGTACAGGGAACTGGAAATAAGGTGTCAGATCAAGTGGCAGAAAAGGCAGCTGAAGGGAACTTAATTTCAGTTGTAAACTTAAAATTGATTAACCTGAGTCAGAATCTGTAAAATATTTTAAGGAAGATAGTAATCTAATTAATGATTTAGAAGGAAAGGACCAAACTGATGGATGGGCATATATGGATGCATTGTCGTGCCCTTTAGTATCTTATGGAAATTAGTTAAAACATACGGGGGGGGGGGGGGGGGGGGGGGGGACACGGGACGGACAGACACTCTTTATAAGTATTTTAACAAAGTAATTATACAATACTAGTACCAGGAACAGGGTACAAGAGGGGCCTATCAGGAAAGGGAACATTCCAGGAATAGATCAGTATTTCTTAGTGAAGGGGGTATCAGTACATGCTGGTTGTAACAGACACTTTTCTTGGTGGCCAGAAGCCTTTCCTTGAAGGACAAATAAGGGAAGGGAGGTTTCATGGGTACTACTGAATGAAATATTACCCAGGTTTGGAGTGCCTGATGTGCAGACGGAGGCACTCATTTTACTGCACAACCCATATAGGCCCAAGCAAGTGGTCAGTTAGAACAGATGAACTTAAACATAGACTGAATATGTCAGGAGACCAGTCTCTCTTGGTATCAAACTCTCCCTACAGCTCTCTTAAGAAGCTATGGGAGAGTGCAGTAGGGCAGTATGTACAAGCCCTAGGGTAGGAGTAGAATGTTGATTTTACATATGAATTTATTTCATGGTCCTTGCAGCCATCTAGCATTACATGAAAGGGAAGTGGAGACTGTAAATTGATTGGCAATGTCCGAGTATAGCTAGTAACAATTTATGTTTGTCTAGATGAGGAGCTGCGAGATATGGTTTAGTAGCCTGTGGTAGTGAGAAGACTGTTGGACTAGATGATCGCTTACATCTTGGAAACAATAGGATGGACTGATTGGCAGCACGATGGAGTAAGAAATGTAAATCTGTTAAGATAAAAACTGTAATGGTGTTCCTCTGTTTGCTCAAGGCAGGGAACTATTCAACTGATCTAGGGGATTGGGTGTATGTTAAGAATCTCTCGGGTGACTCGTCAGAAGAAAAACGAAGTGGATCCTATCAAGCCCTGCTCACCACTTATACAGTGATCAAGATCAAGGAGGTACCTGCGTGGATCCACTACTCCAGGATTAAGAAGGCCCCAGACACCGAGTGGACAGCCACCCCCAAAGGACCTCTGAAACTTATTATAAGGAAACAGAATGCTTAATATTTATGTATCCTGTATAACTAACTTTTGCTTTAGCTTGGCCAGAGAATACTTACATTAAGTTAACTGAAAAGCTCAGTCAAGCCTTGAATGTCTCAGATTGTTGGGTATGTACAGCCCTTCCTAAAGGGGAGGGAAGGGTGCCAGTTTATGGAGTAGCAGCACTAAATTGGACAATACCAGATTGGGTGACGAATCAGATGGCAAAAGATGGGGGAAGCTGCAAGTATGGGGAAGAAAAGCAGCATAAATTGGGTCCAAAGTTTGATTTATTGGTCATTAATAACACACGGTCCATTTTTATAGATAGAAATAATGATAGTATAAATCCAATAAATGTTGGATGGAGAAATTTGACAGGTTTGGGATTCAGCTGGGAGTATGGTAACTCTGGGATGGTAACGGGAGATAATGAAACAGCTAGATGGCAACAAGGAAATAAATGTGACCCTCGGACTAACAGCACTACAACATGGTCCAGAGATAAAGACATATTAGCCATAGTGGGAATGGGAACAGCATTAATGAAAAACAGGCAAAAGCCATGTAAGCTCCCCTTTGGATATTGGTGGCTGTGTGGAGATGGATATGCCCGTAAAATGCTTCCACTAAATTGGACCGGGACGTGCACAGCGGGATATCTGATGCCTCAGACTAGTATACATACTCATGCAGAACCCCCACGAGGGGTCTTAAGAACCATGCGGATACAAACCAAAAGAGTTAAAAATCCACTAATTGAAAGGCCTACAGGATTTCATAGTATTGTTCAATGGCTAATTCCAGCCCTAGGAGTAAGTGAATTAGAAAAGGCAATAGTGAATGTGTCAGCTATTGTGGAAGGAATTGAGAATGTAACATTAGATGCCATCCAAGGTTTGCAAACAGATTTCTTCTTTGAGTAAAGTAGTTCTGCAGAATAAGCTGGCTAAAGCAACTGTTTGTAGCAATAGTTGTGCTGTTTATTCTCATAGTGATAACTAGCATAGGTGTGCAGTGTTTTCACTGGTGTTGTCGAAGGAGCCTAGATGATTACGCCACCTGGAAAAGAAATCGCATAAACCAACAAGTAGAATCTGGGAATTATTTCAGGAAGGCATTAATGGACAATAGCATGTTATAGGCAAAAGAAGTTGCCTATTATATTGAAAAGGGGGGATTGAATCATGAGAACAGCTTCTCTACAGTAAAGACAACTGTAAATCATCCAGATACAAAGGTGCTACTCCCTGATGATTTATCTGTTGGGCCAGATGTGTTACACAAACAGGTAAGAAAGCAGGACAGACATCCTGGCGTCAAAGGCAAGCAACCTTTTCTGTAAAACTACTGATAAAAATAGATGTGATTTCAGACGCACAAATCTTAATTTCAGGCCTAAAGCAACCCATGAGAAAAATCAGACACGAATGACTGAATTGTCACAAATTTTGCCTGGTTTTCCTCACGCTTCCATCAGCGTCAAACCCAATTGATCAAGTTCATTACCTCCCTTTCAGAACTCTTTTATTTATTTATTTTCCCCAGACGGCCACAAAGATGGTGAAGGGCCTGCAGGACCTCCCCTCTGAAGAAAGGCTAAGTGAACTGGGTCTCTTTAGCCTTGAGAAAAGAAGACTGAGAGGGGACCTGATGCAGGTTTATAAATATCTGAGGTGTGGGGGAAAAAGTGGCGAGGCCAGACTCTTTTCAGAAGTGTGTGGAGACAGGACAAGGGGAAACGGACAGAAACTGCAGCACAGGAGGTTCCGCATGAATGTGCGCAAGAACTTCTTTACGGTGAGGGTGACGGAGCACTGGCACAGGCTGCCCAGGGGGGTTGTGGAATCGCCTTCTCTGGAGATATTAAAGACCCACCTGGACACCTACCTGTGCAACCTGGTGTAGGGAACCTGCTGTGGCAGGGGGGTCGGACTCGATGGTCTCTGGAGGACCCTTCCAACCCCTATGATTCTATGTTAATTACTGTTTTGGTTGTGTATAGATATATGTTAAGCATGACGTGAAGATGTGGAATAAGGGGTGGAATGTTGTGGCATTGTAGTTTTGATGCTGGTATTCCTCATCAAAGCATCATGCTGGGAGTTAGAGTTAATGTTCTGGCAGGGAGCGGAAAGGGAGGTTGGAGCACCAAACATGACATCAGCCTCGCTCTCCTGGCACATACTCTCAATCTGCCGTGGAAATAAAGCACGTGTACATCTTCTGTAGTTTCTGGCTAACATGTTTTTATACCTTGGTTACCTCTTTCTTTCAATGGGTTTGATTTTGTTAGATTTAGTAAACTCACTGTTCCTCCATAAATAGTGCCTTTGTTTTTTTCGTAGACCCATCTGTTACCTCTGTACCCACCCGGAGCATACGGCTCTGCCCGGGCACAGTGGGGCCACCAACGGTGCAGGGTTTTTTTCTTCTTCTTCCCTCTCCTCTTATTTTTTATTTTCCTTGTGTCCCCGACATGGATAACATCGTGACACCCTGGTAAATGCGTGTGAACACGTGAGCCCCTCCCTCTGCCCCACCTGCGGTACGAAGGGAACACGGCCACGCTGGCCCTGGTCACGTGACCAAGACTCCCTAAGCCTTTTGTGATGTCATAAAGCACTCAGCTGACGTGGGCATTAGCGCCCGCCTCACAAGCACAGTGCCTGCCCGCGCCAGTGCTGGTGCTGGCATTGGCGGACGTGGTGCCAGTGCTGCTGCTGGTGTTGGCGCTGGTGGTGCCGGTGCTTGTGTGCAGACCCAACGGATCATGGAGAGGATCCGGCAGTCGCTGCGGGCATTGAGGAGGACATGGAGAAGGTCCGTGCCTGCTGGTTTCTGTTCTCAAGGGCACTTGGGTGTGCTTAAAGGCCTGGCAAAATCAGCACGCCTTCTGATGATGGCAGCTCGGCGCACAAGCAAATTCGGCCTCCCTACACATAAGTGTGCCGTGTCTTTCATAGCGCTCTTGCTTTGAGGAAGAAGCTTGCTGATAAACATAGCAAACAGGAAAACAGCACTTGAGAAACAACTAGCGAGCGTGTGCAGCTCTCTCCCATTTGCTGTCAGTCAGGAATGGGTGGCCAAGAAAGGGCCGATAGGAGTGCAATAGTCAGTGTGCGCCACTGAACGTGCCTTCTGTCTTTCTAGGAGTCCTCGCATGCATCCCGTGAACTGCCCCGAGCAGGAAAACGGGGGAGAAGCTCCTCTGGAATCTGAAGCCAAGCAGGTGACGGTCTTCTTCTGGTTTTATAAAATGCTTGCCATTGCATCCTCTTTTGAGCTGAGGAGCTTGAGCGTTGACAACTGCTATTCCTTAACTTTGAACAGGCAGAAGACAGTGCAGCTGCAGGTGGAGGATCGGCGGCAACTTCTGCCCCAAGCAGTCTCTCCGGCAGAAATGGAGTAAAGGCAGAAACATCTGCTCCAGTCTGGCTCCCCGTGACCTCTGAAACTCATCAAAGCGCAGAATGCGTTGCTGAGCAGAGGTCTATGAGCCCACCTGAGCACTGCCCTTCCTTGGTACAAGTCCTTGCTGAGGAATTCCCTGATTTGCAAAAATTCAGGAAGACCATGGCTGACGAAAAGAACGTTACCGACAGAAAAGCCAGAAGGCGAGTGAGACAGCAGGAGCAAAACAGAGAAATGCTCAAGGAAGAGACAGTGCTTTCAGAAACAGCGGAAAAAGCACATTCCCAGGCCCTGAGGCAGCCAAAGGAATATCCTGCTACACACCCTGCAACGGGTGACTGGAGAGAAGAACCTGCAGGGAAGGAAGTTCTGCAGGAACAAGTGGCCCAGCTCCAAAGTGAAGTCCTTTCACTCCGTCGGCAGCTGAAAGATGAGCGAAAGGCCAACCAGGTAAGAGCGGTGCGTGATGTCTCTGAATGGGAGACAAAGGGGAAGAAAAAGCTCAGCTGGACACAGAAGTAGCGCAGCTCCCGAAGTCATCTGGCACCTCTAGATTTTACAGGCTGTGAGCTACGTGCCTGGGAGGCCATCCCTCAGGTGGGCTCTGGCTTGTTCTCTTTCCGCTGTCCTTTGGCACGTGGCGTTTAACGGCTCCACAGCCCAGCGAGGATCGGGCAGTTCTCCTTTACGACTATTCTTCCCTTTGTAGTTCACTCAGAAAACTGATCTAGGTATAGGAACTGGTTAACAAAGACAACAATGCAGCCTTTGGTTTCTTGCCTTTTTCTTGACGCTCTTGCACCGTTCTTTCGCTAGAGAACAGTGAGACAGCTGCAACAAGAACTCGCTGAGGCTGTCAGAAAACAGCGGCTTGCAGAAATTTCCCTGAACGCTTTGGCCGACTTGTGTGACCCACTGAAGAAAAATACCTGCACATTCCAAGAGGACTTGGACGAGGCTAATGCCAAGGTACGCAACATTTGTCAGCGCATTAATGTGGATAAAGCTATTCATTTCCTTCCAGTAGATCAAGGGAAGAAATAAGTTGAGACCAAGTGCAGAACTGTGTTATTTCTCCACTGCACTGACAAATTTCTATTCCTTAATTTTGAACAGGCAGAAGACAGTGCAGATGGAGGAATGGTGGCAAGTTCTGCCCTGCTCAGTCTCTCCAGCAGAAATGAAGTAGAGGCAGAAACCGCTTCCCTATTCAGCCTTCCCGTAACCTCTGAAAGTCAACCAAGCTCATTAAGCATTGCTGAGCAGAGGTTTGAGAGAGAACTTCAGGAAAGTCTTTCCTTGCTACAAACCCTTGCTGGGCGCATCGCTGATCTGGGAGAAGTGAGTAAGACCATGTCTCAGCTCCAGGGCACTCGCAATATAAAAGCCAGAAGGCGAGTGAGACAGTGGCATCAAAATGTAGAAGTGCTCAAGGAAGAGACACTGGTTATAGAAATGGCAAAAAAAGGACATTCCCAACCCCAGAGGCAGCCAAAGGAACGTCGTCCTCCACACCCTACAACGGATGACCTAACAGAAGAATCTGCAGCAAAGGAAGTTCTGCAGGAACAAGTGTCCCAGCTCCAAAGTGAAAACCTTTCACTCCGACGGCAGCTGGAAGATGAGCAAAAGGCAAACCAGGTAAGAGCGGTGCGTGATGTCAGCTGGACACAGAAGTAGCGCAGCTCCCAAAGTCATCTGGCATCTGTATAGATTTTACCGGCTGTGAGCTATGTGCCTGGGAGGCCAACCGTCGGGTTGGCTCAGGCTTGTTCTCTTTCCGCTGTCCTTTGGCACGTGGCGTTTAACGGCTCCACAGCCCAGCGAGGATCGGGCAGTTCTGCTCTACCACTTTTCTTCCCTTTGTAGTTCACTCAGAAAACTGATCTAGGTATAGGAACTGGTAAACAAAAATAACAATGCAGCCTTTGGTTTCTTGCCTTTTTCTTGACGCTCTTGCACCGTTCTTTCGCTAGAGAACAGTGAGACAGCTGCAACAAGAACTCGCTGAGGCTGTCAGAAAGCAGCAGGTTGCAGAAAGTTCCCTCAATGCTTCCAACGACTTGTGTGACTCGCTGAAGAAAAAAACCTGCACGTTGCAAGAGGACCTGGACGAGGCTAATGCCAAGGTACGCAACACTTATCAGCACATTAATGTTGGTGAAGCTGCTCATTTCCTCCCAATAGCACTAGAGGAGGAATAAGCTGGGAAGAAATACAAGACTGTGTTGTTTTTCCATTGTGTCCAGGTGCGTGACCTTTCTGCGCAGCTAGAGTTGGAACAATTGAAGTCGCTGCAGCAGAAAAAGGCAATTGAGGGGCTGCGCGAGACAGTGGATGTTCTCCGGAGTAATCTGGAGGCTGAAGTGGCAAAGCACTCCCCATCAGTGCAGAACGAAGGGCGGAGTCAAGAAAAAATGCAAGAGAAACTTGCCGATACCATCAAAAAGCAGGTGATGGCAGAAACATCGCTGAAGTGTTCTCAAGATTACTGCCGTTACCTGGAGAACGACCTCTTGCAAATGCAGGAAGCCTTGAACAAGGCCAATGCCAAGGTATGCAACGCCCGTGAGCATGTGGGCATAGGTTAAGCTGTTCTTTTCCCCTAAGCAGTGCAAGAGAAGAAATAATCTGAAAACCAGGGCAGGACAGATTGGCAGATTGATCAGAGCACGATCTAATCTGAAACTTCAACAAAGCCAGCTGCTTTCAGTCACAAGAAAGGGGGCAATCCCGTCCTGCAAAGCAGCAGTGGAGGCTCTTGCTCGGGCTCTACAGTAATTTACTCTCCGCGCCTCCTCCCCTTTCACCTCACAGAACAAAGGCAGCTTTACAGGGAGCTCATTTTCGGGCTGAGGGGCACAGCAGTGGCTTGGGAGCAGCATCCAGGGGAGTAAGAACGCAGCAGCTTGTCCTTCTTTCAGACTCGCTGCTGTTCTGGTGCCCTTCCCGGTGCTGTGGCCCTTCTGTACCATCACAAGGCACACCCTCACAAAGTGCTTCAGAGTTCAGCTGCTCTATTTTTTGCAAGTTCTTGGCACAAAAGTGAGATCTTTGTTCCCTGTTAGCGGAGCCGTTCTGGAAAAAGGAGGAGGGAAGGCTGGAGACTGCAGCAGTCTTCTCAGCAAGGCTTAGAAAGTCACGCTTGCTTTAGAAAGACCACGTGCCTTTTCCTTGGCACAAGGAAATCCACAGACTCTGTGGATTACAGTTTGGGACCTCCATCAATGCGTTGGAACGAGTTCCCCAGAAGGCGGACCTTTCAGAGAGCTCTGATTAAGGGAGACTGTTTTTTTTTCTGTTGTGTACAGGTGCTTGAACTTTCTGCAGAGCTGGAGCTGGAACGCCATCAGTCAATGCAGCTTAAAGTGGCAAATCAGGACATGCGAGAGCTGCTTGTCCACCTCGACCTACAGTTCACTGCAGCGGGTTACAGACCATTCTCACGGTCTTGAAGACAGCACTGAGAAACAGGCCGAAATGAGACAGAAGCGAGAGCCCAGCCTCTTTAGTCCAGTAAACCGGAGTGCCGTTTCTACCATCCACGCTGCGTTCATTTGTTGCTGTGGTCCCTGCTTTCAGGTATTTTGTTAAGACATTTAGTTCTCAGCGTAGGGCCTCTGGCTTCCTTGCGGGGAAGCTAGAGACGTGAAAACAGCTGTGCTGTCATGTGGTTATGGTCCGGTTTGGCCCGGTTCCGTGATAAATGGGGTGGGGGGGCACACAGACCCATTCCCCGGGAAAGGGAAAAGGGGAAAAGGGAAAGGGGTAGGGAGTTGGGCCAAGAAACAGACCAGTGGCATCAATCTGAGGAGAAATGCTAATTTACTAAATAAGGTCTCGGAATGCAAAGTAAAGCAAAATAATACAGTATATTTCGAATTGAAGCTAAGAAATCAAATAAAATGAGACAGCATCCAAAAAAAGGGACGGCCTCACTCTAATGCTGAAGGTGAGTCGGCCAGGGAGGACGCGCTGCAGACCAGCCACAAGGGGAAAAAAGAGCGCGACTCATTACTAGCTAACAGGTTTCTCCTTCCCTCTAGAATGGAGAGCGGAAACGGAAACTCCTCTGGGCTGCGTAGCTGTTCTTCTCTATCTTCGGAGACAGATATACCCAGAACTATTGACATGGAGAACCGCCCTGTGACAATAGGAGCAATGGCATTTCTTGCATGCTTCTGCCTCTTTCCCAGAGCTGCGATGCTAGCAGAAGCCAAGGACAAAGGCCTCAGAAAGGCCCATAAGGAATCTCCTCCTGGGAACACCAGGAGAAAACAGAGAGGAAGACCAACACAGAAGTGTGGAAGCAGCTTTCCCTTCTGCTCTTCAGTGGCCAGGTCTCACAGATGGGACTATTTCTTTCTTATTTCTATTCCTGGCACCTCTCCTCCGAATGCTTCAAAAAGATCTTCAGCAAGACTATGTAAAGTCCAGGATGCACTTCTCAAGGCAACACAGTGATATCACAATGCTTGAAACGCACACGACAGTTTGTGAAAACGGTTTGCTCCAACCGGCGTGCCAGGACCCTTCCTGAGCATCAACAGTGAACGACTTAGCAAGGCTTGGAAGTAGCCAGGTCTCAGAGATGGGACTATTTCTTGCATGCGGACTCGGAAATTTGTTGTGGAATCTCCTTCTCTGGAGATGTTCAAGACCCACCTGGACATCTACCTGTGCCACCTGGTGTAGGGAACCTGCTTTGGCAGGGGGGTTGGACTCGATCATCTCTTGAGGTCCCTTCCAACCCAACCCCTGTGATTCTATGATTTTACCTGTCCTGATGTCTAAACTCTTCAGCGCAACAGTAAGTGCAACCGGAGGAAGAGTTTGTTGGCAGTTCGAGGTTAGCCAGTGTAAAACACGTGAATGCGATTTGTGTCAAAAGATACAAAGTCAAAGATGCTGATACAATACCTTTAAACTGGCTTTAATTCCAACTGGCAGATAAAATTGCTAAAAGGAGTAAAATTTCCTTGTAAGGCATGGAAGGATAAACTAAGAACAGAGCTCTTATCTGCATTTCAAACACTAACCTGCAAAACGGAGCACAGAAGGCGCATTCCTCAAACCAAGGGGTGACAGAGATAAGCATCTTAAACACAGACCTTGCAAGACTGGTCTGGAACGCACCGGGGGACGAATCAGAAACAGCCTTCATCCCAAAGACCACCTGACGGAATGTACGACCCTCTAGCAAAACCGACCGACCAAAAGAAGGAGGGGGCTTCAGGGAATTTTAAGCAAGGTACTGAATCACGAGAACAGCTTCTCTACGGTAAAGACAACTGCAAATCATCTAGATGGTTGTCGCGGCACCTCAGTGTCTCTGTTTACGGTTGTAAAGATAAGCAGAAACAGGGGCAAGAAGTCTTTTTTTTCGATATGGCTTGGAGAAGCTGATCACCGCAAAGTATGATAATATTTGTGCATGGCAACGAAGGTGCTACTCTCTGCTGATTTATCCGCTGGGCCAGAGAAATGGGGGTGGGCATAAATCAAACAAATACAAGAACGGGAAGGCAGCTAAACTTGTTGCTAAGAAAGCAGGACAGAGATTCTGTCTCCCTTAAACAAAACTCCCAAAGGAATGGTGAAGGAGCTCCTCCTGCAAGGTTTGAAAATTTACAGCAAAACTGACCCGTAGGTTTAATCCCCTCGATAACCCGAGTTTGGAACGTGATGAATATGCACGAGCTGTACCTTTCAATAGGTATTCGTTTCCCCCTTTGGTGCGTGTCGTTGGTGGAGGGGAGACTCCCCGGAACGCCCAGCGCTGCTTGCTTATCGCTTTTCACCTTTTGATCGTAATAAAATATTCCAAAAAACTCCAATTGGACTCTGAGCATTTATGACAGCCAGCATTTCTCCACCATCAGCCCGAACGCTGATTACTTCCACCAACAGTTACAGTTACTGTTACTGCAACACCGCACATCCCGCCCAGACTCCGCGACGCGGCTCGTCCCTCCTCAGCCTCACTCACCGAGTCGAAAAGGAGCCGCTCCTCCGAGTCACCGGCAAGAACAGCCCGGGGGAACCGGCCGCCGCCACCGTCACGGCCAGGTTCTTTCTGCCGCCGGGTCGGGAGAGGGGGCTCGGAGCGGCGCTGCCGAGGGCCCTGCGGGCAGAGCCGCCAGGAGTCCGCGGAGAGGCGGGAGCCGAGGGAAACATGGCCCGAGGAAGGCAGCGAGCGGGCACTCCCGCCTGGCGCCGACGAATGACGTCACCGCGCGGCGGCCGGGAGGGCGGGAAGGGAGTCCCTGCGCTGCAGCCGGGGAGACCCCGCGCCGAGCCGTTGGGCTGCTGGCTGACTGACTGAGCGCGCGCGGGACGTTGCAGCCGAGCCTCTTCTGGGAGCAGTAGCTGAAACTCTCTCTGTCTGAGAGGAAATTTTTCCTGATATCCAACCTGGATTTGTTCTGAATATTACCAGAATTGTCCTTGGAGCAATAAATGCCTCTAAACACCTGCAGTGGTGGCAGGAGGAGCCGTTAATGATCCCCAGGAGAAGCTGACTTACCTTCTCCGAGGCAGCAGTTAAAAGCTTGAATACGTACGACAGAGCTGAGTGCAAAGCATAAAGCCTTTTGTAATCAGAATGACTTTCTGAATCGCCATTTAAATGTGTGAATTATTAATAATAACGGCGCAACAGAAAAAACAAAGCTGAATTATATGTTCCCTGCTACTAACGTGCTTTGAGAAGTGAATCATGAGAACAGCTTCTCTACAGTAAAGGCAACTGTAAATCATCCAGATACAAAGGTGCTACTCCCTGATGATTTATCTGTTGGGCCAGATGTGTTACACAAACAGATAAGAAAGCAGGACAGACATCCTGGCGTCCCAACAAGATAATCAAACAGATGCCATTCTTAATGGTGAGGAACTCTCCCCCTTCAGGGTTTAAAAATTTACAACAAAACAGACCCTTAGGTTTAATCCCCTCAATAACCAGAGTTTGGAATGTGATGAATATTTATGTGCTATACCTTTAAATATGTACTCGTTTCTCTCTTTGGTGTGCATGTTTGGTGGAGAGATCCCCCATGCACCCAGCGCTGTAATAAAGGGAATACCTGCTTGACATATTGCATTGGTGTGTCAAGTTACTATGTCGGATTTCTCGGCATCAATTGGCGAGCCAGCCAGGAGACTCTCTGCTCGACTGCAGGACCCGCTGAGAGAGGGACTCCCCGGGCGCCCACCGGCAGCTTGTCCGGAGGGGGACTCCAGCTCTCAGAAGGGTCATCACGGGAGCAGACAAGATCCTCTGGAAAAAGGTATTCCCTAGGTCTGGTTTCTCTTTCTATTCTCTTTCCTTCTCTGATTCTTTTCTTTGGTAAAGGCCTTGGGGAAAAGGCAGTCGTAAGTCGGGTTGGGCAATGCAGAGTGCGCGGCGTGAGACTGTGTATCAGCCCTGAGGGCACTGAACTGGTTCGGCACTTGACAGAAACCGTGACTCTGCCTGTAACAGGGCACCGAGCTGGTTTGGCACGGGATGGAAACTGTGATTCTGCCTGAAAGTTAACGGGGGTTCCCTTACGGCACCGAATTATTTCGGCACGGGACGGAAACCGTGATTCTGCTTAGAAGGGAATTAGGCCCTGGCACAGTAGCCGCCAGGAAGGACAGTTACAGTTTAGGGTAGAACTGTCATTGTAACGTTGTACTGTCAGGAGGGGCTTGCCATGAAAGTGACTACTGAAAAGAGTAAATGTCTGGATTATATTTCTTTTCTGTACTTATAGGAATTGTGTTGGCTGTCATTATTCTGCCTGAAAGTTAACGGGGGTTCCCTTACGGCACCGAATTATTTCGGCACGGGACGGAAACTGTGATTCTGCTTAGAAGGGAATTAGTCTCAGGCACGGTAGCCGCCAGGAAGAACATCTAGATAAAGAGTAAATGTCTGGTTTATATTTCGTTTCTGTATAAGAATTGTGTTTGCTATCGTTACTGTCTGTGTAATAGTTAAATGTTTGTGCTGTCTGGAATTCCACTCCCTGTGTAAAACCCCTGTCTTGCTGAGGGACGTTGGTTATGGCTCTTCCCCAGGGAATTCGGTGTTCCCGTGCCCTGGGGAAGCAGGCGGACTCCATTACCCAGTAAAACACAGAAGATGATCGATTATCACCTTGAGAACGGCCGAGATTAAAAAAGGGATCCCTCTGTGTTATATTTTGGCTCACTGAAAAAGGCACCACTGGTGAGCCAGGGGAAATACTGAATAAGAAATTGGGAACATAAATGAAGTAACAGGACCAGTTTATATAACTGAGTATTCTAATCACGAGACTAAGTATTTGGTGTTTGTGTAAAGCTTAAGAATTGTATTGTTTGACTCATGGGTTTTGAAAAAGGTGGGAAAACCTGTTCTGATGGTGTATAGAAGTGTAATTGCTGATGGTATTATGGAAGCATAATTGTTGGAAGTGTAATTGAGGATACGAATTGTGGAATTGTGAAAAAATTAACTCAAGAGAGTTAAGGAAAATCTTTAATTTGAGATGTTAGAACTTGTGGCCTGTGGCAGCCGAGGCAGATGCGCTCCGGCGCTGAAAAACCCCGCAGGGCCTCTCCCGCCGCGGCATCTCGGGCTGAGAGACAGAGCCGGGACCGGACACTGCTGCAGTAAGAGCGCGAGCGGGGCGGGGAGGGGAGGGACAGCGCGGGTGAGAACAGCCATCATCTGCAGAGATCTAGGAAACCCAATATCCCAGGGATAGCACTGGAAGGGCCCAGGGGTGGATTCCACCCCCAGTGGAGCGAAAACTGTGTGCAAACTGCAGGGAAACGGGACGTTGGTGGAAAAGCTGTCCCAGGTTGAAGGGGCAGGGAACCGTCCGTCTCTGATTGCAAAAGCTGAATGACAGAAAATTGGGAAGTCTACCCTAGCAGAGTAATTGGTTAAACTGCAGCTAGGGGAGCAGGGTAAAGAAGTTAATTTTCTGGTGGATGCAGCTGCCCCTTACCCTGTGCTAAGTTAAGAATATTACGCGCAGATGCTGATTTTATAGCAGTAGTAGGAGCTACTGGTCAACAAGAAAAAGCTTACTTTTTGAGGCAATTAAATATAGGTGGGGAAAACAAGTAGAAATACATAAATTCCTGTACATGTCAGGTTCACTGACTTATTAGAACAAAAGAATGCAGAAATTAAATAAAATTGGAGCTAAAGGTCAAGGAAGAACAATTGATTGAAATTTTAAGTCTGGCTATAACCCATACTGGAAAAATGTTTTTTCCCCAGAAGTTAAAGAAATTTTGAATTAGGTATATCCAGGAATGTGATCATAGGGACTCCTGGAAGAACCAAAATGCAGCCCTAATAGGAGTTAAGCGCAGGAGACAGCCCAGACAGGGTAAAAGCAGTACACTTTGAGGGTACAAGATTGCAGAGGGATAAAATGAATAGTAGATAACTTTTTGGAGTTCCGTTATTAACGGAATGTGAATTTAAATGCAACATTTTGCAATTGAAAAATTGGATGGCAAGAACTACCATTTGGTACAAAATTGGGGTCAGTAATAGAAAGAAATCCATATACTTTATTAACTAAGTTAAGGAATGAGTAGGTGGGGTTTACCATTCTGGAATTGAAGGATGCCTTTTCTGCCTGAAAAAGTTGAATTGGAAAACTCCACTATGGGGAGAGAAGACTCAGTTAACCTGAACAGTGTTACCCAGGGTTGTTGAGAACAGCCCTTGATTTTGAGAACCAGTCAGCTTATGAACTTGAAGTTTGGGATCTTCCATCCCAGGGTGGAACTTTACTGCACTATGTGGATGCCACAGTACTTGGAACAGGACAAAAGAGGACTGTGTACAATGGACTGTGAGTCTGCTAAATTTTCTTGCTTTAAATGATTATCAAGTTTCTCAACAGAAATCTCCACAGATCAAAGAGGACTTGGAACGGAACAGAAGGAAGTACTTTGCTGAGCACCCAGAACTCCAACGCAGAGCTACCTCTGATCCAGCAGTGCGACTGCTTGGAGACTGTCTATGCCAGTCGGCCACACCTAAAGGAGGACATGCTCACGTACCATTTGGAAAAGAACAAGGATTGAAAACTTGCACCTATTGAAAAGGACATCAGAGAGGTAACACTGTACAGGGAACTGGAAATAAGGTGTCAGATCAAGTGGCAGAAAAGGCAGCTGAAGGGAACTTAATTTCAGTTGTAAACTTAAAATTGATTAACCTGAGTCAGAATCTGTAAAATATTTTAAGGAAGATAGTAATCTAATTAATGATTTAGAAGGAAAGGACCAAACTGATGGATGGGCATATATGGATGCATTGTCGTGCCCTTTAGTATCTTATGGAAATTAGTTAAAACATACGGGGGGGGGGGGGGGGGGGGGACGGGACGGACAGACACTCTTTATAAGTATTTTAACAAAGTAATTATACAATACTAGTACCAGGAACAGGGTACAAGAGGGGCCTATCAGGAAAGGGAACATTCCAGGAATAGATCAGTATTTCTTAGTGAAGGGGGTATCAGTACATGCTGGTTGTAACAGACACTTTTCTTGGTGGCCAGAAGCCTTTCCTTGAAGGACAAATAAGGGAAGGGAGGTTTCATGGGTACTACTGAATGAAATATTACCCAGGTTTGGAGTGCCTGATGTGCAGACGGAGGCACTCATTTTACTGCACAACCCATATAGGCCCAAGCAAGTGGTCAGTTAGAACAGATGAACTTAAACATAGACTGAATATGTCAGGAGACCAGTCTCTCTTGGTATCAAACTCTCCCTACAGCTCTCTTAAGAAGCTATGGGAGAGTGCAGTAGGGCAGTATGTACAAGCCCTAGGGTAGGAGTAGAATGTTGATTTTACATATGAATTTATTTCATGGTCCTTGCAGCCATCTAGCATTACATGAAAGGGAAGTGGAGACTGTAAATTGATTGGCAATGTCCGAGTATAGCTAGTAACAATTTATGTTTGTCTAGATGAGGAGCTGCGAGATATGGTTTAGTAGCCTGTGGTAGTGAGAAGACTGTTGGACTAGATGATCGCTTACATCTTGGAAACAATAGGATGGACTGATTGGCAGCACGATGGAGTAAGAAATGTAAATCTGTTAAGATAAAAACTGTAATGGTGTTCCTCTGTTTGCTCAAGGCAGGGAACTATTCAACTGATCTAGGGGATTGGGTGTATGTTAAGAATCTCTCGGGTGACTCGTCAGAAGAAAAACGAAGTGGATCCTATCAAGCCCTGCTCACCACTTATACAGTGATCAAGATCAAGGAGGTACCTGCGTGGATCCACTACTCCAGGATTAAGAAGGCCCCAGACACCGAGTGGACAGCCACCCCCAAAGGACCTCTGAAACTTATTATAAGGAAACAGAATGCTTAATATTTATGTATCCTGTATAACTAACTTTTGCTTTAGCTTGGCCAGAGAATACTTACATTAAGTTAACTGAAAAGCTCAGTCAAGCCTTGAATGTCTCAGATTGTTGGGTATGTACAGCCCTTCCTAAAGGGGAGGGAAGGGTGCCAGTTTATGGAGTAGCAGCACTAAATTGGACAATACCAGATTGGGTGACGAATCAGATGGCAAAAGATGGGGGAAGCTGCAAGTATGGGGAAGAAAAGCAGCATAAATTGGGTCCAAAGTTTGATTTATTGGTCATTAATAACACACGGTCCATTTTTATAGATAGAAATAATGATAGTATAAATCCAATAAATGTTGGATGGAGAAATTTGACAGGTTTGGGATTCAGCTGGGAGTATGGTAACTCTGGGATGGTAACGGGAGATAATGAAACAGCTAGATGGCAACAAGGAAATAAATGTGACCCTCGGACTAACAGCACTACAACATGGTCCAGAGATAAAGACATATTAGCCATAGTGGGAATGGGAACAGCATTAATGAAAAACAGGCAAAAGCCATGTAAGCTCCCCTTTGGATATTGGTGGCTGTGTGGAGATGGATATGCCCGTAAAATGCTTCCACTAAATTGGACCGGGACGTGCACAGCGGGATATCTGATGCCTCAGACTAGTATACATACTCATGCAGAACCCCCACGAGGGGTCTTAAGAACCATGCGGATACAAACCAAAAGAGTTAAAAATCCACTAATTGAAAGGCCTACAGGATTTCATAGTATTGTTCAATGGCTAATTCCAGCCCTAGGAGTAAGTGAATTAGAAAAGGCAATAGTGAATGTGTCAGCTATTGTGGAAGGAATTGAGAATGTAACATTAGATGCCATCCAAGGTTTGCAAACAGATTTCTTCTTTGAGTAAAGTAGTTCTGCAGAATAAGCTGGCTAAAGCAACTGTAGCAATAGTTGTGCTGTTTATTCTCATAGTGATAACTAGCATAGGTGTGCAGTGTTTTCACTGGTGTTGTCGAAGGAGCCTAGATGATTACGCCACCTGGAAAAGAAATCGCATAAACCAACAAGTAGAATCTGGGAATTATTTCAGGAAGGCATTAATGGACAATAGCATGTTATAGGCAAAAGAAGTTGCCTATTATATTGAAAAGGGGGGATTGAATCATGAGAACAGCTTCTCTACAGTAAAGACAACTGTAAATCATCCAGATACAAAGGTGCTACTCCCTGATGATTTATCTGTTGGGCCAGATGTGTTACACAAACAGGTAAGAAAGCAGGACAGACATCCTGGCGTCAAAGGCAAGCAACCTTTTCTGTAAAACTACTGATAAAAATAGATGTGATTTCAGACGCACAAATCTTAATTTCAGGCCTAAAGCAACCCATGAGAAAAATCAGACACGAATGACTGAATTGTCACAAATTTTGCCTGGTTTTCCTCACGCTTCCATCAGCGTCAAACCCAATTGATCAAGTTCATTACCTCCCTTTCAGAACTCTTTTATTTATTTATTTTCCCCAGACGGCCACAAAGATGGTGAAGGGCCTGCAGGACCTCCCCTCTGAAGAAAGGCTAAGTGAACTGGGTCTCTTTAGCCTTGAGAAAAGAAGACTGAGAGGGGACCTGATGCAGGTTTATAAATATCTGAGGTGTGGGGGAAAAAGTGGCGAGGCCAGACTCTTTTCAGAAGTGTGTGGAGACAGGACAAGGGGAAACGGACAGAAACTGCAGCACAGGAGGTTCCGCATGAATGTGCGCAAGAACTTCTTTACGGTGAGGGTGACGGAGCACTGGCACAGGCTGCCCAGGGGGGTTGTGGAATCGCCTTCTCTGGAGATATTAAAGACCCACCTGGACACCTACCTGTGCAACCTGGTGTAGGGAACCTGCTGTGGCAGGGGGGTCGGACTCGATGGTCTCTGGAGGACCCTTCCAACCCCTATGATTCTATGTTAATTACTGTTTTGGTTGTGTATAGATATATGTTAAGCATGACGTGAAGATGTGGAATAAGGGGTGGAATGTTGTGGCATTGTAGTTTTGATGCTGGTATTCCTCATCAAAGCATCATGCTGGGAGTTAGAGTTAATGTTCTGGCAGGGAGCGGAAAGGGAGGTTGGAGCACCAAACATGACATCAGCCTCGCTCTCCTGGCACATACTCTCAATCTGCCGTGGAAATAAAGCACGTGTACATCTTCTGTAGTTTCTGGCTAACATGTTTTTATACCTTGGTTACCTCTTTCTTTCAATGGGTTTGATTTTGTTAGATTTAGTAAACTCACTGTTCCTCCATAAATAGTGCCTTTGTTTTTTTCGTAGACCCATCTGTTACCTCTGTACCCACCCGGAGCATACGGCTCTGCCCGGGCACAGTGGGGCCACCAACGGTGCAGGGTTTTTTTCTTCTTCTTCCCTCTCCTCTTATTTTTTATTTTCCTTGTGTCCCCGACATGGATAACATCGTGACACCCTGGTAAATGCGTGTGAACACGTGAGCCCCTCCCTCTGCCCCACCTGCGGTACGAAGGGAACACGGCCACGCTGGCCCTGGTCACGTGACCAAGACTCCCTAAGCCTTTTGTGATGTCATAAAGCACTCAGCTGACGTGGGCATTAGCGCCCGCCTCACAAGCACAGTGCCTGCCCGCGCCAGTGCTGGTGCTGGCATTGGCGGACGTGGTGCCAGTGCTGCTGCTGGTGTTGGCGCTGGTGGTGCCGGTGCTTGTGTGCAGACCCAACAGATCATGGAGAGGATCCGGCAGTCGCTGCGGGCATTGAGGAGGACATGGAGAAGGTCCGTGCCTGCTGGTTTCTGTTCTCAAGGGCACTTGGGTGTGCTTAAAGGCCTGGCAAAATCAGCACGCCTTCTGATGATGGCAGCTCGGCGCACAAGCAAATTCGGCCTCCCTACACATAAGTGTGCCGTGTCTTTCATAGCGCTCTTGCTTTGAGGAAGAAGCTTGCTGATAAACATAGCAAACAGGAAAACAGCACTTGAGAAACAACTAGCGAGCGTGTGCAGCTCTCTCCCATTTGCTGTCAGTCAGGAATGGGTGGCCAAGAAAGGGCCGATAGGAGTGCAATAGTCAGTGTGCGCCACTGAACGTGCCTTCTGTCTTTCTAGGAGTCCTCGCATGCATCCCGTGAACTGCCCCGAGCAGGAAAACGGGGGAGAAGCTCCTCTGGAATCTGAAGCCAAGCAGGTGACGGTCTTCTTCTGGTTTTATAAAATGCTTGCCATTGCATCCTCTTTTGAGCTGAGGAGCTTGAGCGTTGACAACTGCTATTCCTTAACTTTGAACAGGCAGAAGACAGTGCAGCTGCAGGTGGAGGATCGGCGGCAACTTCTGCCCCAAGCAGTCTCTCCGGCAGAAATGGAGTAAAGGCAGAAACATCTGCTCCAGTCTGGCTCCCCGTGACCTCTGAAACTCATCAAAGCGCAGAATGCGTTGCTGAGCAGAGGTCTATGAGCCCACCTGAGCACTGCCCTTCCTTGGTACAAGTCCTTGCTGAGGAATTCCCTGATTTGCAAAAATTCAGGAAGACCATGGCTGACGAAAAGAACGTTACCGACAGAAAAGCCAGAAGGCGAGTGAGACAGCAGGAGCAAAACAGAGAAATGCTCAAGGAAGAGACAGTGCTTTCAGAAACAGCGGAAAAAGCACATTCCCAGGCCCTGAGGCAGCCAAAGGAATATCCTGCTACACACCCTGCAACGGGTGGACTGGAGAGAAGAACCTGCAGGGAAGGAAGTTCTGCAGGAACAAGTGGCCCAGCTCCAAAGTGAAGTCCTTTCACTCCGTCGGCAGCTGAAAGATGAGCGAAAGGCCAACCAGGTAAGAGCGGTGCGTGATGTCTCTGAATGGGAGACAAAGGGGAAGAAAAAGCTCAGCTGGACACAGAAGTAGCGCAGCTCCCGAAGTCATCTGGCACCTCTAGATTTTACAGGCTGTGAGCTACGTGCCTGGGAGGCCATCCCTCAGGTGGGCTCTGGCTTGTTCTCTTTCCGCTGTCCTTTGGCACGTGGCGTTTAACGGCTCCACAGCCCAGCGAGGATCGGGCAGTTCTCCTTTACGACTATTCTTCCCTTTGTAGTTCACTCAGAAAACTGATCTAGGTATAGGAACTGGTTAACAAAGACAACAATGCAGCCTTTGGTTTCTTGCCTTTTTCTTGACGCTCTTGCACCGTTCTTTCGCTAGAGAACAGTGAGACAGCTGCAACAAGAACTCGCTGAGGCTGTCAGAAAACAGCGGCTTGCAGAAATTTCCCTGAACGCTTTGGCCGACTTGTGTGACCCACTGAAGAAAAATACCTGCACATTCCAAGAGGACTTGGACGAGGCTAATGCCAAGGTACGCAACATTTGTCAGCGCATTAATGTGGATAAAGCTATTCATTTCCTTCCAGTAGATCAAGGGAAGAAATAAGTTGAGACCAAGTGCAGAACTGTGTTATTTCTCCACTGCACTGACAAATTTCTATTCCTTAATTTTGAACAGGCAGAAGACAGTGCAGATGGAGGAATGGTGGCAAGTTCTGCCCTGCTCAGTCTCTCCAGCAGAAATGAAGTAGAGGCAGAAACCGCTTCCCTATTCAGCCTTCCCGTAACCTCTGAAAGTCAACCAAGCTCATTAAGCATTGCTGAGCAGAGGTTTGAGAGAAAACTTCAGGAAAGTCTTTCCTTGCTACAAACCCTTGCTGGGCGCATCGCTGATCTGGGAGAAGTGAGTAAGACCATGTC